>CM059796.1:8602500-13402500 GCA_030435695.1 Brachymystax lenok tsinlingensis
CTACACTACGCACACATGCCCAAAAGAACCCTAATGCACACACGCACACTTGTTAGTCGCCAAGTCATGAGGAATAATATTCGTTTTTGATGTAGCGCGTTTTTGATGGGTGCTTATTTTGTTAAGTTATTTTGAGACATTTTACTAACAGAGCTGGCTGCTACTCCAGCATCACACCAAACCCTCAGTGCTACTACCAAACTACTCATTGAGGTACTCTCTCTGTGTGTGTGTGTTTAACTATTTAAAAAAAAAAATATTTAACCTTTATTTAACTAGGCAAGTCAGTTAAGAACAAATTCTTATTTACAATGACTGCCTACACCGGCCAAGCCCAGACGACGCTGGACCAAATGTGCGCCACCCTATGGGACTCCCAATCACGGCCAGTTGTGATACAGAAGTCCCCAAAAGAACAGTAAACAAACAAACATTTGACCAACTGGGGACATTTTGTTGGTCCCCACAAGGTCAAATGCTATTTCTAGGGGGTTTAGGGTTAAGGTTAGAATTAAAGTTAGAATTGGGTGTAGGGTTAGGCGCGAGGGTTAGGGAAAATAGGATTTTGAATAGGACTGAGCTGTGTCCCCACAAGGTTAGCTGTACAAGACTGTGTGTGTGTGTGTGTTTGTGTGTGTGTGTGGACAAAAACACACCCATTTGGAGATGTAAAGAGAACACACAACACATACGCTACTACAAAATCATGCGGTACAGCAAGTGATACAGCCAGTATATTGAAGTTTATATACACAGGGAAAATGTCAGTGTGTAAGTAGGAATGTCACACAATAATGTCTAATTCTTAAAGAGGAGGCTCTGAATGCACTCTAGTCCAACTCGTATTCACTCACACACCCAGCGCATAATGCTAAGCATGACTATCCACCAAACAAGGGATCCAAGTCTTAAGCAGTAGGCTATATCATATCCTTATTCTGTATACAGTACTACACACCATGCACCCCAACAAAGAACACACACTGAAGATCACATCAACCAATGTCAGACAGAAATACAACAGCTTGTTAAACACGGTAGACGAGGTCATAACACCGTAGGATTAGATATGGAGAGAGAGGGTTGAGCTACACACTGCTTTTATTGCCCATTAAACATACGTGGTGGTAGGCCTCCCGTGACTGAAACTAAAGGCCCGATAAGCGCATCACCCATCTCATAAATCGAGCTATGAGATTGATTTGCGACAGACAGTTAAACGTACAATAGTGAGGGAGTAGCTGAAGAGTGGGGCTTTAGGGATGCTAGGCTAACTGCTGGAGAAACAGCTTTAAGGGTGCTATCTGGAGGGGAATGGAGCAGCACAGATGCCCGAGACAGCGCAGGTTTCTGTGAGGAGCTTCTGCTATCCTATCCCTCAGAGAATCTCCTCTATATTACAGGGGATGACAAATGGCTGCCTCGGTTCGACACAGCTGTCCATCCAGCGTGTGTGTGGACGCGTGTCCGTGCATGCGCAGGGCTCGACATTAACGCTTGTCCGGGAGAAGAAAAAAAAATGTTGGATAAGAAGAACATAGATTTGAGTTTTAAAAAAAATATATTATTAGATCTGTGTCCTCTGGATGCTATGTATTGCTCTTATCCCAATTTCTGCAGAGCTCATCAGAGTAGGATTGTATTGGATGACAGGCAGAGCAGACTTTAAATCATCCCCGGTTGCGAGATGTGCTATTGAGATCAAAGAGCAGATCGGTGTAGCCGCGTCTGCACATTTATTGATCATATTTTTACAAACGATTTGAATAGTGTGGCTAATACAGGTATACTTCATACTGACATTTCTGACACTTTCCAATTTTCCACTTCTCTTTGGCAGCTGGATATGAACAGACGGGAATGATTAGTAGTATTAAATGTAGTATATTTTACTAAAGTAATTGTGAGCTTATACTTTTACATGCTGATTGATGATAATTCATGGTAACATTTTTATTATCAGGCCAATGTGGAGTCTGCTTAACAGACTTTTCTCACATCACTAGCCATTTTAAACAATTTTGTATATAATGTTTACGTATCCGACATACTCATATCAGATGTATACACTGTACTCTAAACAATCTACTGAATCTTGCCTATGCCGTTCTGCCATCGGCCCAAATCTCTAGCCACTTTAATAATTATAATTGGATGAAATAATGTATCACTAGCCACTTTAAACAATGCCATTTATATAATGTTTACATATCCTACATTACTCATCTCATATATATATATGTGTATATACTGTACTCCATACCATCTACTGCATCTTGCCTATGCCGGTCAGCCATCGCTCATCCATATATTTATATGTACATACTCGTATTCATTCCTTTACTCTTGTGTGTATAAGGTAGTTGTTGTGAAATTGTTAGATTACTTGTTAGATACTACTGCATGGTCGGAACTAGAAGCACAAGCATTTCGCTACACTCGCATTAACATCTGCTAACCATGTGTATGTGACAAATAAAATTTGATTTCATTTCATTTCATTATGTATTTCACCAATGCTTTCCCTTAGTTAGACCGCGTAAGAGAGCAGCAGAAGGGTTCTGGATACCTAGATTTCCAACCGGTCTCTAAAAAGTTTCTCACCCCTCCCCTGAATTCTGCAATTACAAAATGTATAAGAACAACTAATCAACTGTTGAATAAGAAAAAGGCATCTATAACTATCTCATCTCAATGGAAATAGTGATCCTGATGCTATTTCATGTGAATGTAAAATGTTTTTGGGGGGAATGTGGATTCCTCTCTGTCAAATGAAAATAGAGAGAACGGATGGAAATCCCTTGGATTACATGAAGGGACATTTCCCTTCTCTGCTTCAGTTTGATCCTTCTGATGTAATGGAGGTGATGGAGGTAATTGGTAACTTAACCTCTTAGATGTAATGGCAAAATGTAGATTTCCGCCTAAATAGACATACCCAAAAGATTCCAGATACATTTTGATTTCCGCCTAAATAGACATACCCAAAAGAATCCAGATAAACAAATAATTTTAAATGTTAAAAAAATCTACTTTATTGTATTCACTAGTAAGAATAAGAAATATTGTAAAAAAAAAAATAAGAAAAGAGCCAGAATATCAATTGGTGAGAATGAAATGGAACAGGTCACATCCACTAGAGTTTTAATTGATAAAAAGTTATCCTGGAAAGATCATATTACATTTGTCTGCAGCAAAGTGGAAGGTGTTCGTATCATCAGAAAGATTAGTGGTTTAGTTCATTAGGTTTGCTTGCTAACTCTATACTATAGCTTAATTTACCCATACCTCCTTTATTGTAATATTGTCAGGGCCAGTACCTACAGCGCATTCGGAAAGTATTCAGACCCCTTGACTTTTTCCACATTTTGTTACATCAATCTACACACCCATAATGACAAAGCAAAAACTGGTTTTGACATTTTTTAAATGTATCATGAATAAATAACTGAAATATCAATGTTACATAAGTATTCAGACCCTTTACTCAGTACTTTATTGAAGTGCCTTTGCCAGCAATTACAGCCTCGAGTCTTCTTGGGTATGATGCTACAAGCTTGGCGAGCCTGTATTTGGGGAGTTTCCGTTCTTCTCTGCAGATCCTCTCAAGCTCTGTCACGTTGGATGTGGAGCATCGCTGTACAGCTATTTTCAGGTCTATCCAGAGATGTTTGATCGGGTTCAAGTCCGGGCTCTGGCTGGGCCACTCAAGGACATTCAGAGACTTGTCCCGAAGCCACTCCTGCGTTGTCTTGGCTGTGTGCTTAGGGTCGTTGTCCTGTTGGAAGGTGAACCTTCGCCCCAATCTGAGGTCCTGAGCGCTCTGGAGCAGGTTTTCATGCCTTTCACTGAGGAGTGTCTTCCGTCTGGCCACTCTACCATAAAGGCCTGATTGGTGGAGTGCTGCAGAGATGGTTGTCCTTCTGGAAGATTCTCCCATCTCCACAGACAAACTCTGGAGCTCTGTCAGGTTTTTGTTCACCTCCCTGACCAAGGCCATTCTCCCCCGATTTCTCAGTTTGGCCGGGCGGCCAGCTCTAGGAAGAGTCTTGGTGGTTCCAAACTTCTTCCATTTAAGAATGTTGAAGGCCACTGTGTCCTTATCAATCTACTTTCAATGCTGCAGACATTTTTTTGTACCCTTCCTCAGATCTGTGTAGTAGATTGATAAGGAATGTTTTATGTAATCCATTTTAGAATAAGGCTGTAAAGTCAAGGGGTCTGAATACTTTCCGAATGGACTGTATGCCTCCTACCTACACAAATTACTCATCATACAAAACACATTTGCAAGATTTGCCACCACCTCTAAATACCTGGGTCCATCTGCAACTTTGTTTAAGAAACTCAATATCTTGTCTGTTTACGATATTAATGTACGCCAATCATGCACTTTCACCTACAAATACCGATACCGATAATTTTGAAATCCACCTATTTAACCTTCACCCTCCCCATTACAGCACCACAAACAGTCAACTCTCTATCAGATACAGAGGTACCTTACTCTGGAATTCGTATCTTCACATTGCCAAACATAATCATCCCTCAATAGCTTCAAGTGAAGACTGGCGGTCAGCCTGATGAATCAAACTACTCAGTAATCGCAGTAATTTGGGGAGGCAGGTAGCCTAGTGGTTAGAGCGTTGGGCCAGTAACCGAAAGGTTGCTAGATCGAATCTCTGAGCTGACAAGGTAAAAATATGTCGTTCTGCCCCTGAACAAGGCAGTTAACCCACTGTTCCTAGGCCGTCATTGTAAATAAGAATTTGTTCTTAACTGACTTGCCTAGGTAAATAAAAACATTAAAATCTCATCGATATAACCTAACATACACCAAAACAAATAGTTATTTTTTGTGGTGTGGTATTCACATAAGCTTCCAACTACACCTGCACACTGTAAAAAAATATATGGGGCAAATCCAAAACAACACATTACTGAGTACCACTCTCATATTTTCAAGCATAGTGCTGGCTCCATGCTGTTATGGGTATGCTTGTAATTGTTAAGGACTGAGGAATTTTTCAGGATAAAAAAAAAAAAAAGAATGTGGCTAGGCAAAACCTGGTTCAGTCTGCTTTCCACCAGACACTGGGAGATTAATTCCCTCTCAGCAAGACAAAAACCTAAAACTTAGACCAAATCTACACTGGAGTTGTTAACTAAGAAGACAGTGAATGTTCTTAAGTGTTTGAGTTACAGTTTTGACTTAAATCTACTTGAAAATCTATGGCAACACCTGGAAATGGTTGTCTAGCAATGATCAACAACAAATTTGACAGAGCTTGAAGAATTTTTTAAATAATAAATGGGCAAATGTTGCACAATCCAGGTGTGGAGAGCTCTTAGAGACTTACCCAAAAATACTTACAACTGTAATTACTGCCAAAGGTGCTTCTACAACATATTGACTCAGGGGTGTGAATACTTTCAGTACCAGTCAAAAGTTTGGACACCTACTACTACTTTCTTTATTTTTACTATTTTCTACATTGTAGAATAATAGTGAAGACATCAAAACTAGTAACAAGTAAGGGGTTGTATACAGCCCTACTTGGTAAAATACCAATTTTATATTATGGCAAGAACAGCTCAAATAAGCAAAGAGAAATGACAGTCCATCATTACTTTAAGACCGCTTACTGTGCAATAGCAAAGAGAACAGTCTATGACTTGGGTGCCTGGAGTCTTTGACAATTTTAGGGCCTTCCTCTGACACCGCCTGTTACATCCTGGATGTCAGGGAGCTTGACCCCAGGGATGTACTGGGGCGTTTGTACTACCCTCTGTAGTGCCTTATGGTTGGATGCCAAGCAGTTGCCATACTGTAACAAGTGTGAGGCAGCCAGATACGATGCTCTCAATGGTGTAACTGCAGAACTTTTTGAGGATCTTTTCATCCTCCTGAGGGGGAAGAGGCATTGTCGAGCCCTCTTCATGACTGTGTTGTTGTGTTTGAACCATGATAGGTCCTTAGTGATATGGACACCGAGGACCCAATCCTCTCTTGACCCAATCCACCACAGCCTCGCTAATGTGAATGGGGGCATGCTCAGCCCTCCATTTCCTGTAGTCCACAAACAGCTCCTTTGTCTTCCTGACATTGAGGGAGAGGTTGTTGTCCTAGCACCACCCTGCCAGGTCTCTGCCCTCCTCCCTATAGGCTGTCTCATCATCGTCAATGATGATGCCTACCACTTTTATGTCGTCAGCAAACTTAATGATGGTTTTGGAGTCATGTGCTGCCATGCAGTCGTGGGTGAACAGGGAGTACAGGAGGGGACTCAGCACACACCCCTGAGGGTCCCCCATGTTGAGGGTCAGCATCAACTAGATTCAGCCACGGGGCAATTTCTTCTTGAGAGGATGGTCGGGGGGCCGGAACATAATTCCAAATAATTTGTAGGCTACAAATTGACCGCAAGAAGCCCAAACAGATATAATATTTGACTAAAACATAATAATTTCAAACCTTGCTTACACGTGTCTCTCTATTATGCGTAGGAATAGTTGGGAACAGATTTCCTAAATTAAAATCACTTGGCGCTGATTTCCTTGTGTTTTTACAGTTTTTTATGTTCAACAATAAAAATAAATATATATTTTTTTGCTCAGAAAACTTGGGGGGACGAATAAAACCACCAGTTGGGGATCTCTGGTGTACAGCTTATCATAAGGTATTCTAACTCAGGTGAGCAGAACCTCGAGACTTCCTTAATACTGTATTAGAGACACATACCACCCTCTTGAGTTTACCCGATGCTGCTGTTCCTTCTTGCCGATGTATAGATGAACCAGCTAAATGTATATTGTCCATGTCCTTGTTCAGCCACGACTCTAAGAAACATGGGATATTAAAGTTCTTCAGATCACGTTGATAGGATAGTCTCGAACGGAGCTCATCCAGTTTACTTTCCAGTGTTGCACGTTCGCTAATAGAACGGAGGGTAGAGGCAGTTTATCCACTCGCCGACATAGTTTCGTCAGGTGTCCCGCTCGTTGGCCTCTATAACGCCGCCTCTTCCTTTTACGAGTGTCGTGATTTGGGCCTGGTCAGGGATGAGCATTATGTCCTTTTCCTCCGACTCATTGAAGTAGAAATCCTCAACCAAATCGAAGTTAGTGATGTCCAGAAGCTCTTGTCAGTCATAGCAAACGATGGCGGAAAAATTATTTACAAAAAAAGTTCAAATCAGCGCAAAGAAAACACAAAATAGCACAATTGGTCAGGAGCCCGTAAAACGGCTGCTATTCCCTCCATACCATTCTCTAAAGTTGCCCCACAGTCCTACTAAAAGTTAACGTCAAGCCCTGGTGTGTGTGTGTGTGTGTGTGTGTGTGTGTGTGTGTGTGTGTGTGTGTGGGGGTGTGTGTGAATATGCCTATTTGTCACATCAATGCAATGGACCATATCCACAGTGATGAAATCTATCTCTGGATCCCTGTTAAAGAATTGTCTATCACATTGTAGTGCTTGGAGTGTACAAGCCTCACACATGGTAAATTATCTCATACAGGCCAGTCAGACACACACACACGCACAAGCCTGGTGAAGCTGTTCAACTGCAGCATGGAGGATTCAGAGGAAGCTGCAGTAGCAGCTTGGCGCTGTCTCTAATTTATAGGGTTGGTGGGGGGTGGATGGACCTAGAGGGTTGAAAGTGACATCTCTTTTAGGTCACTCTAGGGTCAGGACTTAGGGCAGATGTCCCACATGTGATTGAGAGATGCGAGGGAAACCATCACATGTCTGCCCCATGGTTTGCAGAGCACGGAGAGAGAGAGGCGAGTGGGAAAGGGAGGACTCTGTGACACTCTCTCGCTCCCTCCCTGCTCTCTTCCCTTAGATACTGCGAGACAGGGAGACATCTCTATGTTTAAGAAACACATACGAACTCATGCACACACGAACGTACATGCAACCACTGTCTCTCACACACACAAATCACATCTCCCCACTCCGGCCAACCAAATGAGATTACTGCTAGGCAACATTATCTCCTTCCCCATTTCATTCATCCATTTAATTTGAGAAACTGAGCCCCAAAGATACACGGCCGCAACATACCAAGGTAGCTCCATCTACAGATGTTAGTCACATAAAAATTCCCCCTGTTGCCCATCATGAGCATTGGCAGTGGGTCGGCCCTCCCACTCTTCGAGCTTAACACACACATACATACAGTAGCTGAACGGATCACTGACAATCGAGGGGGAGAGCATTCGCTCTTCACTTCCAGCTGACGACAGATGAGCTGCTTCTGCCCAAGGTGTTATGAATTTCTCAGCCTCCACCGAGGCTTGGCTTGGTGAGATTTTCTACCCGTCCCGAAATCCAATAAGGAGATGAATACCATGTACTAGGTCTGGGTCCGTCAACTTTCAATCAACCTGTTTCATCAGCCTCTGAGACAGAAGCAAGGCTATGACAATAACATTTATATTACTGCAATAGGTCTCACATTCCTCCTGCTTGTGAAAAATGTGGCTGTGCTTTTAGGGGTAACATGACATGCATCCCAATGCTCTTACCTTGCAGCGTGCCTATATTGTGGAGACATCGGAGCACATATGTCGCTTTTTCACTCGATGACAGGAAAGCACAGCACAGTCATACAGAGACACAGACAGTGGTGTTTCTGATCAGATCTGAGAAAGAGTCTGCTCCGGTGGGTAAAAAAAAAAAAAAAAAGAAAGAAAAGATCCCACTCTTCCTTCCTTCCGTTTCTTTTTTTTTTATCCAAGCCCTCAGAGGAATAGGGTGAAGAGGAGAGGAGAAGAGGCAGGAGGACCAGTCTGCTGTACTGTGCTGTGTATCACCAAGAGCAGTCCTGGGCTCTGCGTGTACTCCACTGCAGCAGCGTGAGAGACAGAGGCGCACGCTGCCTGTTCCACAGGCTCTACCGGTACACAGCAAAACACGGCTACGAAATTCCTGTTGAATGGATTCCGGACTCTGCAGTTCTATATCTCCACATAACCCCCCACCCTTTTTTTACCTATATCTCTAGACTCTAGAGGTTCACAGTATGTCTTGTGTTTATCTCTATTTCATTGGATCCTTTTTCTTATTTTCTGTCCTTTGCGTTGTCCCTCTCTCCTCTCACTAGATGTCTGTCATGTGTCTGATACTCCTGGAAATAAATTGTAAAGCCCAAAAGCGCCAACCTCCTCCTCTGATTACATCACTGCTTCAGCTGACCGAGATTGAGTGTTTTTTCTCTTCTCCTGTGAATATTAACGTCACTGACATCAGTCACGTTTCTTGGATTTAGTTGGACCTTCCATTGATGATTTCTCATCCTAGGTAATATCACATGACACTATTACCCAGTTTGGGGTTGAAGATCATGTAATAACATAATTACACATACACCGCGTGGTAATTTTTTTTATAAAATAGCATGAGAAACGCTAACTCCCAAAACAACTTACATTTACATGCAATTGCAATAGGTTAGGTTTAGGCTTGCTAGCAAGTTGTTGGGATAAGGGTAAGTGGTAGGGTAAGGTTCAGTTCTGGGCCAATTGGTTTGAATCCAGGCTGTATCACATCCGGCCATGATTGGGAGTCCCATAGGGCGGCGCACAATTGGTCCAGCGTAAGAATTTGAATAAGAATAAAAATTTGTTCTTAACTGACTTGCCTAGTTAAATAAAGGTTAAATATATATTTTTTTATTAAATAGGCATATTTAGGCATGCTAGCGAGTGATTAGGTTTAGCATACAATGAGTTGTTAAGGTGAGGGTTAGGCTTAGAAAACAAAAACATGCCTGGATTCAAACTGCTGCCACAAGACCAGCTAAGTGGGTCGTTAGATGCCATTTTTGCCCTACCGCGTCACTTTAGACACAGAAGATCTCCGCTAAACATAGAATCACATGGTTTATCAGCCTCTCTGTGACTGCCGATAACTTCAGAGCAAAGTTGACTACAAATACAAAGTTGCCATTGTCTTTCCAATTGATACAAACAAGCAACGTATAAAAAGATGCTTCAAATTAAAACTGAAAGATAATATAAATACAGACAGTAGGCTGTAGACCTATTTCAATCATATCAATCATATGTTCAATAAATTGAGTTATATTTTACTACTTGTAGGTAAAGCATGTTATTTTCGCATTAATACGTGTCACATATCAATTTGCAAACAATGTAAAAAATATATATATATCATTGAGTTAATAAAGCCACATACAAACATGGTGTCTTTTTTGTTTTCTTGAGTAAGGCAGCTCCAAAATGCAGGTGTTTCAACCTAGCTCAGTGCTTTCTGTGCTGGTGGGGCAAGCCAGCAGAAAATACAGAGTGTTGCGCCGTGATTGGCTCAGTGTTTTGTCACTCATGGGGAAACAACGTCACCACGAAGTGTAAGGGGAGACCTCGAAGTGCCCATCCAAGAAGGATCAAGGTCATTGGCCATAGATAAAATGACATCAAATCACGTTAATAACTCAGCAAAAAAAAATAAATGTCCTATCACTGTCAACTGTGTTAATTTTCAGCAAACTTAATATGTGTAAATATTTGTATGAACATAACAAGATTCACCAACTGAGACATCAACTGAACAGGTTCCACAGACATGTGACTAACCGAAATGGAATAATGTGTCCCTGAAGGGGGGGGTCAAAATAGAAGTAACAGTCAGTATCTGGTGTGGCCACCAGCTGCATTAAGTACCGCAGTGCATCTACTCCTCATGGACTGCACCAGATTTGCCAGTTCTTGCTGTGAGATGTTACCCAACTCTTCCACCAAGGAACCTGCAAGTTCCCAGACAGGAGGAATGGCCCTAGCACTCACCCTCCGATCTAACAGGTTCCAGACGTGCTCAATGGGATTGAGATCCGGGCTCTTCGCTGGCTATGGCAGAACACTGACATTCCAGTCTTGCAGGAAATCACGCACAGTACGAGCAGCATGGCTGGCGGCATTGTCATGCTGGAGGGTCATGTCAGGATGAGCCTGCAGGAAGGGTACAACATGAGGGAGGAGGATGTCTTCCCTGTAACGCACAGTGTTGAGATTGCCTGCAATGAGAACAATCGCAGTCCGATGAAGCTGTGACACACCGCCCCAGACCAGACCATAACGGTTACACGTGGTCTGCCACTGCGAGGACGGACGATCAGCTGTCCATCCTGTCTCCCTGTAATTCTGTCTTAGGCGTGTCACAGTACGGACATTGCAATTTATTGCCCTGGCCACATCTGCAGTCCTCATGCCTCCTTGCAGCATGCCTAAGGCACGTTAATGCAGATGAGCAGGGACCCTGGGCAACTTTCTTTTGGTGTTTTTCAGAGACAGTAGAAAGGCCTCTTTTTTTTTGTTTTTTATTTCACCTTCATTTAACCAGATAGGATAGTTGCGAACAAGTTCTCATTTACAACTGCGACCTGGCCAAGATAAAGCACAGCAGTTCGACACATACAACAACACAGAGTTACACATGGAATAAACAAACATACAGTCAATAATACAGTAGATAAACATTTTCAAAAGTATATATACAGTGAGTGCAAATGAGGTAAGGGAGGTAAGGCAATAAATAGGCCATGGTGGCGAAGTAATTACAATATAGCAATTAAACACTGGAATAGTAGATGTGCAGAAGATGAATGTGCAAGTAGAGATACTGGGGTGCAAAGGAGCAAAATAAATGAATAAATAAATACAGTATGGGGATGAGGTAGTTGGATGGGCTATTTACAGATGGGCTATGTACAGGTGCAGTGGTCTGTGAGCTGCTCTGACAGCTGGTGCTTAAAGCTAGTTAGGGAGATATGAGTCTCCAGCTTCAGTGATTTTTGCAGTTTGCTCCAGTCATTGGCAGCAGAGAACTGGAAGGAAAGGTGGCCAAAGGAGGAATTGGCTTTGGGGGTGATCAGTGAGATATACCTGCTGGAGCACGTGCTACGGGTGGGTGCTGCTATGGTGACCAGTGAGCTGAGATAAGGCAGGGCTTTACCTAGCAAAGACTTGTAGATGACCTGGAGCCAGTGGGTTTGGTGACGAGTATGAAGTGAGTGCCAACCAACGAGAGCATACAGGTCGCAGTGGTGGGTAGTATATGGGGCTTTGGTGACAAAACGGATGGCACTGTGATAGACTGCATCCAATTTGTTGAGTAGAGTGTTGGAGGCTATTTTATAAATGACATCGCCGAAGTTGAGGATCGGTAGGATGGTCAGTTTTACGAGGGTATGTTTGGCAGCATTAGTGAAGGATGCTTTGTTGCGAAATAGGAAGCAGATTCTAGATTTAATTTTGGATTGGAGATGCTTAATGTGAGTCTGGAAGGAGACTTTACAGTCTAACCAGACACCTAGGTATTTGTAGTTGTCCACATAATCTAAGTCAGAACCGTCCAGAGTAGTGATGCTGGACGGGCGGGCAGGTGCGGGCAGTGATCGGTTGAAGAGCATGCATTTAGTTTTACTTGCATTGAAGCTTGTCTGGAGGTTAGTTAACACAGTGTCCAAAGAGGGGCCAGAAGTATACAGAATGGTGTTGTCTGCGTAGAGGTGGATCAGAGAATCAGCAGCAGCAAGAGTGACATCATTGATGTATACAGAGAAGAGAGTCGGCCCGAGAATTGATCCCTGTGGCACCCCCATAGAGACTGCCAGAGGTCCGGGCAACAGGCCCTCCCATTTGACACACTGAACTCTATCAGAGAAGTAGTTGGTGAACCAGGCGCTGCAATCATTTGAGAAACCAACGCTGTTGAGTCTGCCAATAAGAATGTGGTGATTGACAGTCGAAAGCCTTGGCCAGGTTGATGAATATGGCTGCACAGTAATGTCGCTTATCGATGGCGGTTATGATATCGTTTAGGACCTTGAGCGTGGCTGAGGTGCACCCATGACCAGCTCTGAAACCAGATTGCATAGCGGAGAAGGTACGGTGGGATTCGAAATGGTCGGTGATCTGTTTGTTCACTTGGCTTTTCGAAGACCTTAAAAGGCAGGGTAGGATAGATTTAGGTCTGTAGCAGTTTGGGTCTAGTGTCTCCCCCTTTGAAGAGGGGGATGACTGCGGCAGCTTTCCAATCTTTGGGAATCTCAGACGATACAAAAGAGAGGTTGAACAGGCTAGTAATAGGGGTTGCAACAATTTCGGCGGATAATTTTAGAGAGGGTCCAGATTGTCTAGCCCGGCTGATTTGTAGGGGTCCAGATTTTGCAGCTCTTTCAGAACATCAGCTATGAAGGAGAAATTTGGGAGGCTTTGGCGAGTTTATTTTTTAAATTTTATTTCACCTTTATTTAACCAGGTAGGCTAGTTGAGAACAAGTTCTCATTTGCAACTGCGACCTGGCCAACTGCGACCTGGAGTTGCTGGGGGGAGTGCAGGGTTGTTGACCGGGTAGGGGTAGCCAGGTGGAAAGCATGGCCAGCCGTAGAAAAATGCTTATTGAAATTCTCAATATTAGTGGATTTTTCGGTGGTGACAGTGTTTCCTAGCCTCAGTGCAGTGGGCAGCTGAAAGGAGGTGCTCTTATTCTCCATGGACTTTACAGTGTCGCAGAACTTTTTTTAAGTTTGTGCTACAGGATGCACATTTCTGCTTGAAAAAGCTAGCCTTAACTGCTTGTGTACATTGGTTCCTAACTTCCCTGAAATGTTGCATATCACGGGGCTATTCGATGCTAATGCAGAACGCCACAGGATGTTTTTGTGCTGGTCAAGGGCAGTCAGGTCTGGAGAGAACCAAGGGCTATATCTGTTCCTGGTTAAAAAAAAATTGAAAGGGGCATGCTTATTTAAGATGGTGAGGAAGGCACTTTTAAAGAATGACCAGGCATCCTCTACTGACGGGATGAGGTCAATATCCTTCCAGGATACCCGGGCCAGGTCGATTAGAAAGGCCTGCTTTAGGGAGCGTTTGACAGTGATGAGGGGTGGTCGTTTGACCGCAGACCCATTATGGATGCAGGCAATGAGGTAGTGATCGCTGAGATCTTGGTTGAAAACAGAAGAGGTGTATTTGGAGGGCAAGTTGGTTAGTATGATATCTATGAGGGTGCCCGTGTTTACGGATTTGGGGTTGTACCTGGTGGGTTCATTGATAATTTGTGTGAGATTGAGGGCATCAAGTTTAGATTTTAGGATGGCCGGTGTGTTAAGCATGTCCCAGTTTAGGTCACCTAGCAGCACGAGCTCTGAAGATAGATGGGGGGCAATCAGTTCACATATGGTGTCCAGGGCACAGCTGGGGGCAAAGGGTGGTCTATAGGAAGCGGCAACCGTGAGAGACTTGTTTCTGGAAAGGTGGATTTTTAAAAGTAGAAGCTTGAATTGTTTGGGCACAGATAGTAAGACAGAACTCTGCAGGCTTACTCTGCAGTAAATTGAAACACCGCCCCCTTTGGCATGTCTATCTTGTCGGAAAATGTTATAGGTAGGTAATTTCAGGGTTTTTGGTGGTCTTCCTAAGCCAGGATTCAGACACGGCTAGGACATCCGGGTTGGCAGAGTGTGCTAGGGCAGTGAATAAAACAAACTTAGGGAGGAGGCTTCCAATGTTAACATGCATGAAACCAAGGCTTTTACGGTTACAGAAGTCAACAAATGATAGCGCCTGGGAAATGGGAGTAGGGCTAGACACTGCAGGGCCTGGATTAACTTCCACATCACCGGAAGAACAGAGGAGGGGTAGGATAAGGGTATGGCTAAAGGCTAAAAGAACTGGTCGTCTAGTACGTACAGAATAGAGAGTAAAAGGAGCAAATTTCTGGGCACGGTAGAATAGATTCAAGGCATAATGTACAGACAAAGGTACGGTAGGATGTGAATACAGTGGGGGTAAACCTGTGCATAGAGTGATGATGAAAGATATATTGTCTCTAGAAATATAATTTAAACCAGGTGATGTCACCGCATGTGTGGGAGGTGGAACTAAAGTGTCAACTAAGGCGCATTGAGCAGGGCTAGAGGCTCTACAGTGAAATAAGGCAATAATTACTAACCAAAGCAGCAATAGACAAGGCATATTGACGTTAGCGAGAGGCATGCGTAGCCGAGTGATCATAAGAGTCCAGTGAGATGCTTCAGGCAGCTAGAGGGCCGGGGCTAGCAAGCTAACAGAAGGGCTTGGAGGGACGTTGCGACGGAAGAAAGTCTGTTGTGGCCCCCTTGTGCTGTTACGTCAGCAGACGGATCAGCAGGGCTCCGAGTGGTAAACCAGGCCAATTGGCAAAATAGGTATAGTGGCCAAAGAATTTGTCCAATGGGCCTCTTAAGCTAACAGTCCGATGTGCTCTAGACAGCTAGCGGGCCGCGGCTAGCAGGCTAGCGGATGGGCATTCAGGGGACGTCGCGACGGCGAAGCCAGTTGAGAAAACCCCCTCGGGAGAATCACGTCTGTGGTCCAGTCGTGATGAGTGGGTGGGGGTCCAGGCCAGTTGGCAAAAAAGGTATTGTAGCCAAAGGAATGGCTGATGGACCTCTTCGGCTAGCCGGGAGATGGACCTAGCAGATGGGCCTAGCAAGGCGGGACAGAGACGTTAGCCAGGAGTGGCCACTCAGATAGCAGCTAGCTAGCTGCAATGATTCAGGTGGAAAAAAAAGGTTCAGAGCTTGCGGTAGGAATCTGGAGATATGGAGAAAAATATGTCCGATTTGCTCTGATTTGAGTCGAGCTGTGCAGACTGGCGAGAGTTGTCCGTGCTAGAGGTAGCTGATGACGGCTAGCAGTGGCTAGCTGACTACTAGCTAGTAGCTAGTTAGCTGGCTAGCTCCTGTTGGGGTTCCGGTTCAGAAGACAAATCAGCAGGGCTCCGTGTGGTAAACCAGGCCAAATGGCAAAATATGTATAGTGGCCAAAGAATTTGTCCGATGGGCCTCTTAAGCTAACAGTCCAAATGTGCTCTAGACAGCTAGCGGGCTGCGGCTAGCTAGTAGCCAGTTAGCTGGCTAGCTTTTGATGGGGGTAGTGTCCTAAGTGTCCTAAGTTTTCATAACTGTGACCTTAATTGCCTACCGTCTGTAAGCTGTTAGTGTCTTAATGACCGTTCCACAGGTGCATGTTCATTAATTGTTTATGGCTCATTGAACAAGCGTAGGAAACAGTGTTTAAACCCTTTACAATGAAGATCTGTGAAATTATTTGGATTTTTACTACTTTCTGTTATTATCTAGGCATAAGTCACTTTATTAACTCTACCCACATGTATATATTACCTCAATTACCTCGACTAACCGGTGCCCCGCACATTGACTCAGTACCGGTACCTCATGTATATAGCCTTACTATTGTTATTTTACTGCTGCTCTTTAATTATTTGTTACTTTATTTCTTATTTTTTTTGTATTTTTCTTAACTGCATTGTTGGTTAAGGGCTTGTAAGTATGCATTTCACTGTAAGGTCTACACCTGTTGTATTCGGCGCATGTGACAAGTACAATTAGATTTTTATCGCAAACAATGAGTGGTTTGGAAGGAAGTGAGCAGTATTGTATGCCGCTGCTTAAATTGTGTAATATGCCAGGAATATATATGTCTACTGTAGCTAAGAAAGTAATAACGTTACTAAGTGTATGTTGTGTAGTAAGCTGTTAGTAGCCCATGTGCCTCACGCTAATAATTTGGTCCCTTTCCCCTCTTAACTAGCCTGTAGCCTGTTTTAGAGAAATATAATCATCGCCATTATTTATCCTACAGTTCTGACTTGGTGTACAGTGATAATACTGTAAGAACGGCCCATGTTCTGAATTCTGTCTCTGTACATTTCAAAAGTGCTGAACAAATAGTTATATTGACAATGTCGTCCTAGCTTGCGCATTAATGTCTTAATCGAAATTACGGATTGACTCTTATCCGCTCGTCGTTCCCTCATGCCATAGTTTGTATATCTCAATTGTCAGTAGAAACCACATTTGTGGTGATGAGGATGAATTAACTGTTTCGCTGCCAGACAAGACTTCGCTGATAGCCAGGTTTAGCAGTGGTAAGGTGTTGGGACTCAGCTGTTGCGACAGCTTTATGTAGGCCCTAACAGTTTGTGGGCACCGTTTGTCACTGTTATAGTGCAATTAATGTATTGTTTAGTGTTGTGTAGTGGCTTTGCTGGCATGCATAATTATATATTTTTGCTCCACCAAGATTTACATGCTAAAATCGCCACTGATTATGGTAAGATTTGAATGGAGAAAGTGGATCCAAGAGCAGCATTGACTTTTTTGGGATCCTATCAGCATCGACACATGCCTCAAAGACACACTTAGCAAATGCTCTCTCTGTTTTTTTAAATGAAATACAGAAATATCTAATTTACTTAACTATTCACACGCCTGAGTCAATACTTTGTATAAGCAATTTTGGCAGTGAATACAGCTGTGAGTCTTTCTGGGTATGTCTCTAAGCGCTTCCACACTTGGATTGTGCAACATTTGCCTATTATATTTTTTTTATAATAGTCTTCTAGCCATGTCAAATTGGTTGTTGATCATTGATGAACAACCATTTTCAGGTCTTGCCATAGATTTTCAAGTAAGGCCCCGCTTTATTTTGTTTCTGCCCCTCATTTGAATAAGGTGAGCATTAATTACTCCAGTAAGGGGCAGAGAAGGTGGGTGTGGTAACCGCTCCCCGCTCGCTCAAGGACGGAGCGTGGCACTTGACAAATGGCTCCACTCCAGAGAAATGCAGCTCAATGCTCCGAGGCATGAATTCAAAGTGATACATCTGGACATTGGCAGAATTAAAATTGCATCTGGGCTTAATTTGATCCATTTTAAGGTAATTAGAGGTGCGGTTGTGTTATGATAGGGAAGCTGGTGTCACGGGAGAGAGGCAGATCGATAGAGCAGGGATGTATTCATTACGCACCAAAACGGAGGACACGGCTGAAACAGGGAGGGAATACTTGGACTTGTCCAATAAGTAACACTACATTTTCCAGCTCAGTTTTCAGTGAGAAAATGCTTTGGAGGACACTGTCTCGCCATGAACACTGTCTAACAGGATAGAGAGACGCCTCTCTAGATGACCTTCCTGGGTAAATCTAGATATTAATATGCAGATGTGTTTGTACTAGTGCTGACCTAGAATATCACAAACATATTGCATTGGGTCACTGATGAAGTGATTTCCCCAAAGGCCACACATTGTACGCCTAAATTAATATGACTGCCACACTGACTGGTTCTGGTGCCACACTGGTACATTGGTTAATTGGATGTGTTCATCATCGAAGGAGATAGTGCCACCTAGTGGTGCATAACTCAGAGGTTGACAGTCCTGGTCATTTAAGAGTAAAAGTAGAGTAAGATTTGAGTATTGTCAATAAGTACAGTGTTGCAAATCATTTATATAAGAGCATTTCATATTCACACATTTTTAGGTTCCTCAATACATACATATTAGACTGAACAGTCTGCCGAAGTTACTATATTGTCCCCATCCTCTCCAGTTTCTCACAATGTGTTCTAATCAGGCAGGAGGTGCAGTATATTTGCCAGATTCTCTATACTGAAGTGAACTGTAAGTGATTAACATGCACAACTTATGATGCCAAAACCTTGAGAATCTGATGAGTCGTGCTAGATAAATTGCAAGGTCTGAGGAGTGGCGATAAGGAATGTTCGGAACAGTCCTCCATCGCTGGTTCTGAACATCAAAAGCCATGCTTACACTGATTTCCTGATTCACTGAAAGACAGGAGGTATTCTGCTGATGGGGCAACTTAATATAGGCCTCCGTACTCATATGAGGAGAGATTAACAATCATTATATCTAGAACGTGTAAAAAGTAGATGTAAAAGTATCCTTGAGCGCTGAAAGGGACATTTTAGGCAACATGGCTATTGCAACACACATACATAATCATTTGTGTCTAACAAGAAGCGGTGGGCCATTATTCACGACACTTTAAAATGTAAAGAAAATTAACATAATGGATAGCCATAAACCACCACCTTCACCAAGACCTCTACAACGATTTCATTGGCAACAGAAGGAGGAATTTCAGTGCCGACACAACTGTATTTGAATTTAATATTTTGTTATTTGTAATGCACAAATTTAATTATTTAATTCATAAATTGAACTTCAATGAATGTTTAATTGAATGTTCAAATTCAATATTTATATATTAAGTTTCAATATGGTAGATATTGTAGTAATTGTCTGTGTATCATTTACAAACAAAAATTTCATATATTCAACTTCTCAGATGCATTCAGATTCAGTTTTCTAAGGCTGCGTTTACACAGGCAGCCCAATTCTGATGTTTTTTTTCGATAATTGATCTTTTGACCAGTTCTCTTAATTCAGATTCAAAACCAGCAACAACATCCTGGTACTTTGTCAGCAAGAAATGGTAGAAGAGAACAGATATTTTTTTTGCTATTTTCACAAGCAGAATTATGGGAGCAGTAGCTGGTGGTGGTGCGAAAGTGTTGGGTTTTGATGAATAAACAAGTTGTGGGTGTATTGAGGCTTGGCCCCTCACTGGCCAATCAGAATGTGCTCCATTTCTAAATATGTGGGTGCTTCAAGTACAGTATTTTATATATTGCGTGGTCATCAACTCCAACTTGAATGTTAGTCTTTTATAACCTAGTTTGTTAACTTCTCAGGGAGTGCCGGGTCGCTAGCGCCCCACTCCCGACACTACCAGGTGAAATGCAAGACAAAATTCCAAAATTGAATTATTAAAAATGCACCAATATACAAGTGTTTCATACTCATCAAAAGCTCTGCTTCTTGGCAATATCACAGCGTTGTTGGATTTCAAAAAGGCTTTACAGCGAAAGCACTACATTTGATTGTTTGAGGCTAGCACCTCACATATTTTCCATAACCATGAAATCTTTAGCCAGCGCGCGGTCGATAGAAAATGCATTTCACAGGGAAAACCTGTGCCTTACCTTTTGTAGAACTTCTGCAGAGGGCTTCCTAAGTGTCCAACGAAGACAATCCATGGGTATTTGGTTAGAAAAAGTCATTTATTATATCCTTAAATCTCCGTTTGGTTGGCACCTTGTGTACAGAAAATCCAATGTGACGAGAACGCGTTCAACTATACCTATAAACTTTCCCTCAACAAAACAAAAAACAATTAAAATGCTTCCTTAGCTTATCTTTTATGAATAAAAGTGATAATCTTTCACTTGGATGGTCACCTAAACGTTATATAAGTCAAATAAAGTGGACCGCTCAGCCAAACGTGCGCCCAAAAACGTGCAACTGAAAAAGAGCTCCCTCGACTAAAACTTCTCCCAATAGAACACATTAGTTCTGATTTCCATTAAACTTTACCTATACACTGCTGACATCCAGTGGAAGCAATAGGTACTACATTCAGTGTCCTGGTATAAAGACTTTTCTAAAGGCACTGTCTCAAAGTGAGCTATAAGCCACAAGGAATGAGATTTCAGGATTGGAAAATTCTCTGGCTTTTGCCTGCCAAATGACTTCTGTTAAACAGACAAAATGATAACACTTTTGGAAACCTCAGAGTGTTTCCTATCCAATAGTACTAATTATGAGCATATCCCATTTGCTGAGCCTGAGTGGCAAGCATTTTACTTTGGGCACGCCAGACTCTCCAAAACCGACCCCTCAGCTTCCACTCCCTATCTTAAACAGCTTGCCACATATTTGCTAAATATTTTAAACATGTTTGCAGTCCACATTGTTCTAATTGCATGAATTAAATATGGAAATACATTGTTAAACATAGTCTATAGCATGCTATAGGGTCTAGGCCTACTGTAAATTGCAGTCTGGCCATGGACATGCCAAACGTTGTCAATAAGCAAGATAAAATTCACTAGGCAATTTATAATGCCTAAAAAGACAATGTATAATTATAATCAAATTCAAATAAAAACTAAACAACTTGTTTTAAATAACAGGCACCATCATTGCTCCCCGTGGGCGAATAATACAGACAAGGCAACTTAGACTATGGAGGGTTTTACGCACATCCAAACTTTTTCAAAGGAGCTGGATAAAGATCTAATATAAAGAAAAGGGGGACTGTCCACTCATCGTTATACTGCTCGCAAATGTAATGTTTTATAAACATCATGGAACCATCTTACAGATCATACTTGATCTTCTCCAGAGATAGCCATGTACGAGCGATGCGTTCTCACCATAAATGGATGGTGAATCTTTCTATGAAGTTTGATTTTCAATCAATTTAACGAATAACAATCAATATGTTTTTTAAACCAACAACAATATTTGTAAATAGGATTGGGTCAGAAGCATAATCACATCTCTCGTTCCTTGAGCATATGGCAATGTGTGCACACTTAGGCCTAAGGGCTCTTTGGCATGAGGCGTGGATGGGTGTCCTGGTCTAAGATGCCTCACTTCCCACCCATGGCAATAAGGAGCCAGCCTGCCTCTAACCCCACCCAGGGGGTAAGGAGGAAGAAGCGGGTGGCCTAGCGATGTCCCCATCGCCAGAGAGGCGAGAACGGCCTCCATCAAGCACAGTTCTATCTCCTCTGACAATCCTGAGCTTGTTCCAGGGTGCATGAAACCTCCAGACGAGCTTCAATGCCACACAACTCTCCTTCCGTGGCCTCCATCTGCTCTTAAATGCAAGTAAAACTAAATGCATGCTCTTCAACCGATCACTGCCGGCACCTGCCCGCTCGTCCAGCATCACTACTCTGGACGGTTCTGACTTAGAATTGGTGGACAACTACAAATACCTAGAATCGGCTTCCTATTTCGCAATGTTGGGTTTGAGAATATGTTTCTTTGCTAATTGTTACGTTTGAGAATATGTTTCTTTGCTACACAGGAATATGTTTGAGCTAAGGCTGATAAGTTGTGGAACAATACAGTAGATTGTAAACACCTGGTGTCTGACTGGCTAAAGGGCTGTGTTTAACCTTGGGAGATAACAGTATGTTGAGCTAGGAACACATGCATAGAAAGATGTTGAGACAAACAGGACTGAGCCTGTGGCCTCAGTAACCCCGGACAACAAGCGCCAAGAGGCTGGGACCAGCCTGTGCGCCTACTATTGGCTGGGCAAGTCTAAACCACGCCCAGCCACTGTTCTGATAGGCCCATCCCGAGGTGGGAACTAACTCTGTCAGAACTTACTTATACCAATGCATTTAAGCAGAAAGGGCAGTTCTCTGTTAACCCTGCGTGGTACTACATTGAACCCGTATATACGAAGATTGCATTTACCATTCATTGCTTGAGTGAATAAAAATAATTAGAACTTACTTGGTGACTCTGTGTCACCTTTTGTCCTGATACCAGATTTGAATTTCGCAACCCTAACAGCAACAAAGCATTCTGCACTCATGCTGCCAAACATACCCTCGTAAAACTGACCATCCTACCGATGTCATTTATAAAATAGCCTCCAACACTCTACTCAACAAATTGGATGCAGTCTATCACAGTGCCATCCGTTTTGTCACCAAAGCCCCATATACTATCCACCACTGCGACCTGTACGCTCTTGTTGGCTGGCCCTCGCTTCATACTCGTCGCCAAACCCACTGGCTCCAGGTCATCTACAAGTCTTTTCTAGGTAAAGCCCTGCCTTATCTCAGCTCACTGGTCACCATAGCAGCACCCACCCGAAGCACGCGCTCCACAAGGTATATCTCACTGTTCACTCCCAAAGCCAATTCCTCTTTTGGCCGCCTTTCCTTCCAGTTCTCTGCTTCCAATGACTGGAACGAACTGCAAAAATCACTGAAGCTGGAGACTCATATCTCCCTCACTAGCTTTAAGCACCAGCTGTCAGAGCAGCTCACAGATCACTGCACCTGTACATACCCCATCTGTCAACAGCCCATCCTACTACCTCATCCCCATACTGTATTTATCTTGCTCCTTTGTACCTCAGTATCTCTACTTGCACATTCATCTTCTGCACATCTACCATTCCAGTGTTTAATTGCTATTATTGTAATTATTTCGCCACCATGGCCTATTTAATGCCTTATACCTCCCTTATCTTACCTCATTTGCACTCACTGTATATTGACTTTTTGTTTTATTTTTTCTACTGTATTATTGACTGTATGTTTGTTTATTCCATGTGTAACTCTGTGTTGTTGTATGTGTCGAACTGCTGTGCTTTATCTTGGCCAGGTCGCAGTTGTAAATGAGAACTTGCTCTCATCTAGCCTACCTGGTTAAATAAATGTTCCCAGGCACCCCAGTGTTCTTTCCGGGATACTGGGCCCAAGTCGGTGGTCACAGAGTACAGCCCAAAGAGGAGAAGAGACAATGATCAGGTGGATGCTCCTACAAGGCCCCCTTCTTGTCTCACAAACACTCCCCAATTGTTAGTTCACAGCAGTGGATCTTTATGCATCAATGGAGAATATGGTGTCCACTGTTCTTTTCCCTGAGGGATCGGGATGCACCGATGGGAGTGGATGCGTTGGCGTCCTCCTGTATGCATTCCCAACACTGGGCCTGATTTCCCCCACCATAGGCCGGGTGCAGGAGAAGGGTCTATCTCTCATACGAATAGAGGCACATTGGCCAGAGAAAGACTGGCTAGTGGAGATCACTCAACTATTATGCGGTCATCCGTGGCCCCTACCCCTGCGTCGGGACCTTCTGTGCCAGGCGCGAGGGGAGATTTTCCATCCTCACCCAGAACGGTTGGCACTCTGGGCCTGGCCCGTGAATGGTTCAACTTGAACACTGCCGGGCTCCCACAAAATGTAATTTTGACTATTTGGAGTGCTAGAGCCTTATCCACCAGGTTCCTTAATAATTGTAAATGGCGTGTGTTTGAGGACTGGTACACTAAATCACAGACAGTGGCATTCCAGTGCTCTTTCCCAGTAATCCTGTCATTTATACAGGAATTATTAGAAAAATTAAATGCTTTTTCTACTATTAAGGTATATTCAGCAGCTATTTTGGCTTGTCATGTGGGTTTTGGGAGCACGGTAGTAGGGCAACACCCCCCTTGTCGCCCGTTTTATGAAGGGTGCATGTTGTTTGCGTCCGGTGTCCAAACAGCTTGCCCCGTCATGGGATTTATCAACTGTATTAGATGTTCTATGCCAACAGCCTATCCCAATTTAAGACCACGCTATTACTGGCATTGGTGACATTCACATACTCTCAGTGCTCTCCTCATGTGCACAATTTGCACCCGGTAACAATAGAGTATCATTGAGGACTAACCCCGCATTTATCCCTAAGATTATTGAACATAGATATACGCCATTTTCATGAGGTCAATATCCTAATAGGCCTATAACCACTTTTTCTAAATATATAGGTGAATGATAGGCTACATTCTTTAGCCTACATCTTGACCTTCATTTAGCCTACCAACAATTTATTTTCCTATTTTTGGTCCAAAATAACATGTTTCCCTTTTTACTTATACTGAACAAAATTATAAATGCAACATGCAACAATTTGTTCATGTAAGTTACAGTTCAAATAGGGAAATCAGTCAATTGAAATAAATTCATTAGGCCCTAATCTATGGAGTTCATATGACTGGGAATACACATATGCATCTATTTGTCACGGATACCTTTAAAAAAAAAAGGTAGGGGCGTGGATCAGAAAACCAGTCAGTATCTGGTGTGACCACCATTTGCCTCATGCAGTGTGACACATATCCTTCTAAGAGTTGATCAGGTTATTGATTGTGGCCTGTGGAATGTTGTCCAACTGTGCAAAATTGCTGGATATTGGCGGGAACTGGAACACGCTGCTGTACACATCGATCCAGAGCATACCAAACATGCTCAATGGGTGAACTGGTACATTTTCAGCTTCCAGGAACTGTCTACAGATCCTTGCGACATGGGGCCGTGCATTATCATGCTGAAACATGAGACGAATGGCACAATGGGCCTCCGGATCTCATCACAGTATCTCTGTGCATTCAAATTGCCATCAATAAAATGGAAGTGTTCATTGTCCGTAGCTTATGCCTGCCCAAACCATAACCCCACCTCCACCATGGGGCACTCTGCTCACAACGTTGACATCAGCAAACCGCTCACCCACACAACGCCATACACGTGGTTTGCGGTTGTGAGGCTAATTAGGCATACTGCCACATTTTCTAAAACAATGTTGGCGGCGGCTTATGATAAAGAAATTATTAATATTAAATTATCTAGCAACAGCTTTGGTGGACATTCCTGCAGTCAAAACTTGAGACATCTGTGACATTGTCTTGTGTGTGGCCTTTTACTGCCCCCAGCACTAGGTGCATATGTGTAATGATCATGCTGTTGAATCAGCTTCTTGATATGCCACACCTGTCAGGTCGATGGATTATCTTGGCAAAGGAGAAATGCTCAATAATAGGGATGTAAACTCATTTGTGGGAAATAAGCTTTTTGTTCATATGGAACATTTCTGTGATCTTATATTTCAGCTCATAAAACATGGGACCTTTACATGTAGCATTAACATTTTTCTTCTGTGTAGTTTTAGCCTACAATGTGTCATAAGACGTTTGAAGTAGACTACTGTTTTGTTTGTGAGCCTGACAAAGACCACAGTTATGCTATGAAAAGGAGAACTCATCTTGCAGTCTACTATGTTGTTTTCAATCTTTAGAAAATCTGAATCTGGAATCAATTGAATGAGTCAGATATGCACATGAATTTAATATTAGGCTACAACAAACTATCTACTAAGGCACTAAGTAGGGCCTACCTATACGAAACAACTGAATGGCCATGACTGTAAAGATATTTGACATAATATCACATTTACAGCATTATTCAGCACAAATATAAAATATTGTCTACAGTTTTGATACAATATATGGACCAGGTGTGTAATCATTAGCCAAACAGTTGCAAAACTAAAATGAGAGTTTTGTATTGGTAGGTCCCTCCATATTTCATTCTGTTTGCTGCCTTTTTACAAAATGTTTTACAAAAGAAACAGTTTACTCCAAACAGAAAAAGTTTTGCAACAAAAAGAAGAGTTCTATTGAACAAATTCAGGTAGGTCCATACTCGATTTGTTTCGTTTACTTCCTTTTGATTCATAAAATGTTCAACGGTTTCTGTTGCAAGAGGTAATGAATACACCCCTGGTTAACCTCTTCCAGCTAGGGTCCCATTTTCCAAATTTTCGCCTGTCTGACGTGCCCAAAGTTAAATGCCTACCACTCATGGCCAGAAACTAGGATATTTACATATTTAGTACTATTGGATAGGAAACACTCTGAAGTTTATAAAACCATTAAGATATAGTCTGTGGCTATTCCAGAACAGATTTAGCAGGCAAAAACCAGAGAGATTTCTGTCCGAATTTATTTTTTTGTTGCTCTCCTCTCATTTTGAAGCCCATGTAATATTTTTCTATGGGGAATAGGACCGAGGTTGCAGTACTTATGGCTTCCACTAGATGTCAACAGTCTCTGGAAAGGGTATGGAGGAAAAAGCTCTGACCAGATCCTTAGAGAGAGAGAATTACTACGGTAGGGAAAAAGGTAAACAGACGTGCACGCTCACGAGAACGGAACGCCAGCGACCAACTTTCTTTTCGCCTTTTAACGTTTCACTTACCGTTCTTGTAAAATATGATCGCTATTATTCATAAAAGAATACATAAGGATGCATTATTAATGATATTTGATTTGTTTGTGAAAAGATGAGAGGTATAATTTGAACGCGATCCCTTCACTGTAAAACGGGCGAGTAGACTGACAATGCTTGGTGGAGTAGCTGAACGTAACGTGCCAAAAACAACGGATATTTATGGATATAATTATTTACTTTTTCTAACAAAAGAACCATGGATTATCTTGTTTGGACACTTGGGAAGACCTCAGAAGAAGTTATTTGAAAGGTAAGCGATTTATATTAGCTGTGATATGGATATTTTGAGAACCGAGCTGGATATGAATTTATGCTAATGTGGAAAATATGTGAGGTACTAGCCTCAAACAATCAAATGTAGTGCTTTCGCCGTAAAGCCTTTTTAAAATCTGACAACGCAGTGATATTGCCAAGAAGCAGAGCTTTTGATGGCTATGCAACACTATGCAACACTTGTATATCGAAGTTAAATATTACGAATATGTATTACGAATATGTATTTTGAATTTGGCGCGTTATGTTTGCTCTGAAAACGATCCCGCTAAAGGGATCGGCGCGCGCTAAGAGGTTAAAGATGTTGAGAAGAAACCTAGTCTCAGAGCATTTCGTATTATTATGTACAGTTGAAGTCGGAAGTTTACATACACTTAGGTTGGAGTCATTAAAACTTGTTTTTCAACCACTCCACAAATTTCTTGTTAACAAACTATAGTTTTGGCAAGTCGGTTGGGACATTTACATTGTGGGTGACACAAGTCATTTTTCCAACAATTGTTTAAAGACAGATTATTTCACTTATAATTCACTGTATCACAATTCCAGTGGGTCAGAAGTTTACATACAATAAGTTGACTGTGCCTTAAAACAGCTTGGAAAATTCCAGAAAATTATATCATGGCTTTAGAAGCTTCTGATAGGCTAATTGACATCATTTGAGTCAATTGTAGGTGTACCTGTGGATGTATTTCAAGGCCTACCTTCAAACTCAGTGCCTCTTTGCTTGACATCATGGGAAAATAGACAATGACCCCAAGCATACTTCCAAAGTTGTGGCAAAATGGCTTAAGGACAACAAAGTCAAGGTATTGGAGTGGCCATCACAAAGCCCTGACCTCATCCTATAGATAATTTGTGGGCAGAACTGAAAACGTGTGTGTGTGAGCAAGGAGGCCTACAAACCTGACTCAGTTACACCCAGCTCTGTCAGGAGGAATGGGCCAAAATTCACCCAACTTATTGTGGGAAGCTTGTGGAAGGGTACCTGAAACATTTGACCCAAGTTAAACAATTTAAAAGCAATGATACCAAATACTAATTGAGTGTATGTAAACTTCTGTCCCACTAGGAATGTGATGAAAGAAATAAAATATGAAATAAATCACTCTCTACTATTATTCTGACATTTCACATTCTTAAAATATAGTGGTCTTCCTAACTGACCTAAGACAGGGAATTCTTACTAGGATTAAATGTCAGGAATTGTGAAAAACTGAATTTAAAGGTAATTGGCTAAGGTGTATGTAAACTTCAGACTTCAACTGCATGTAAATCCGAGACACAAGTCGTATTTTATGTTACAAATTTGCAAAATGTAAAATATGTTACGAATTCTAGCTAGCTGGCTAATGTTAGCTAGGCTAGGGGTTAGGGTTAAAGGGTTAAGGTTAGGAGAAGGGTTAGCTAAAATAGTTAAAGTTAGGGTTAGGGGAAGGGTTAGCTAACATGCTAAGTAGTTACAATTTTTTTTAAGTTCTTGAAAAGTAGCTAAATAGCAAAAATGCTAAAGTTGTCTGTGGCGAGATTGAAACTCACAACATTTGGGTTGCTAGACGTTCATGTTATACAGCCACCTATCCACTCCAACCAACCATCCTACTTTAGTTTTTGCCTTTTACCTCTTAGGGATCATTGGGGCACTAGCGACACTATCCCGACACTACCCGGAAAAATGTAAGGCGCCAAATTCAAAATCCAAAAGTTGAATTATAAAACATTTATCAATATACAAGTGTTGCATACTCTTCAAAAGCTTAGACTCTTGGCAATCTCACAGCGTTGTCAGATTTCAAAAAGGCTTTATGGCAAAATAACAACATTTGATTGTCTGAGGACAGCACCCCGCATATTTTCTGCATTAGCATAATTTCATAACCAGCACGGGTCTCACAAAACACATACAAAGAGCTAAAATAAATCGCTTACCTTTGATGATCTTCTGCTGAGGGCAATCCGAAGTGTCCAAGCAAGACTTCAGAGTGTTTTCTATCCAATAGTACTAATTATGTGCATATCCTAGTTTCTGGGCCTGAGTGGCAGGCATGTTACTTTGGGCACGCCAGACTCTCCAAAACTGACACCACTGCTGCCGCTCCCTAACAGTAACCACCTGTCGTCTTATGTAACCACACCAAACGTAACATATCATACTAATGAGTGTGCTTGATTTACATGTACTATGTTACGTCTAGTCTATGAGACCAGGCTGTGAGGAGATGCTTTGTCAAACAAATGAGAAGGTACAGACATAGATGTATTCAATTATTACCCCACTAGATGGGGTAATAATTTCATCTTGATTCTAACAAAATCTAGCGGTGTTTCTATATGCAATGATGTCAACATGAGTTGACCAGTTTGCCATTCAGCATTGTATGCGTATCAAGCAATGCAAAGGCCTAATGGCCCAGGAGCTGGGTAGGCTTCCACCTTCTAAGTTAACTTGAGAGCTATTAAATGCATCTTTCCATAAGTGACCTAAAGTCATATAACATGTGGTTACTGAGTTAAACTATCCGATGATACATGATGATTTGCCTTTAGATGGGGGCATCTCAGTTCTCATGAGTATTGAAACGTTCTGGTTGGCGGTTGCACTGGCTGTGTGGGATGATGCCATGTTGAGGTGTGCAGTCTCCCCATATTAAAATGTGTCCCTGGTAGAGATCTTGCACTCCAATCACTTCTCCGCTGTGAGCCTGCAGGGACCGTATTGTGTGAACGGTCATATAAATGCAGCTAGCTGAGTGTGTATGAGGAAGACAGAGGAGCGGAGACGAGTGAAGAGAGGGAATAGGGATACTATACTGTGTGTATGTTTGTGGTTTGGAGAGGAGTTTCTGTTTGTGTGTGTGTGTGTGCTTGTGCGTGCAACCGTGCGTATATACAAACTTATGTATGTAGGAGAGAGAGTGATGAGGACAGGGTGAACTTTGATACAAAAATGTTTGTCTCTCAGGGATACCTTCACTAATGCAGCAGCCAGGGTAGCCAGGCTATTTTGACATTGTTTGTTATTCAGATCCACTGGTGAAGTGAGGTGAAGCCAGTAGTAAGGACACAAGTGGCATCTGTATACAATACTTTGTGAGTGGGATGGTGGGTGGGTGCTTGTTGAAGAGAAGATTCTGCAAAAACATTTGGGTCAGTGGAGAATATGAGGGGATGATGACGCACAGAACGGCAGGATGCTGAGAACAGGCTGCTAATCAGCATGTTCCGCCCACATCTCTGGAACCTTACAAACAAACAGGTGCTGCACACTAGCTCTTTAACGAGCTAGTTATTCCCCATTATGCCGTCTAAATGGCTGCCAAGACTGAGTGAGAGGACAAGGTCCACGCTCCCCCCTCTCAAAACCAGCCTACCCTCAGAGAGATAGTTACACAGTCAACCAGTCCATCATGTATTGGTCTCAATAACATACCTTTTGCCTATACCATTTTCACACACAAAACAAACATAAGAACACACACCTACAGTACAATGAACATAAACTCAGCTGCACTGCAAGGCGATCTCACATGGATTGCTCATGAAAACAAATACCATACAAATACCATCATTTGTATCTAAAATGTCATTCAAATCATCATCCAATAATAAAAACTCTAACAAGCTTGACCTGTCAGTAAGTACTGATTAAGGCTTCCCCCTCTGTAGAAAGACCTGTTATGCAGCTGCTGATCCTATTACCCTATCTGATCCAGCTCAGACAAATGGCTGGAGATAAGCTCCCTGCTAAACACACGCATACACACATGCACACACACACTCTGTCAACGTACACTATTTTTGGGCAACCTTTTGCATTACATTAACCGATTAGACATAAGCCTTAATTTCTTGGCATGTTGCTCATGTACCATAACAACTTTAATAAAAGTAGTCAGCGCACATAAAGAAAAGATGCACACACATCAGCTTGAAAAGTAGGCAGACACAACCAGCGTCTCTCTCTGTATTAATGCATATCACTGTATTTAGCAAAAGTACAAATAATTACTCTTTAGTACTAGAATGAATTGATTTCTTTCCAGTACTATAACTGTGCATTTGTTTGTTTGACCAGGTGTGTGCGTGTCTATGCCATGAATTTAGGATTGGAGCAGCCTGCTGGCCCTGCGTCCAAGCCTCTTATCACTAGGACAGGCCAAACCACGTAGGAGATTAAATTATTATGGAGAGAGCCTTTATATACAGCTTAAGAGTTTGCATCACACTAGAAAGATAAGAGAACTGAGGGGAGTTCTGTGTGTGAGAACAGACTGAAAACCCAGGAAACTTAACTGATAACTTTAAGCGCAACCATGAAGAAGGCAAATTTGTTTTTCCAGCTGCCCAGGCTATCCCCAGGGTACATCAGATACCTGAAGGTAAGTGCCTTAAACCATACTACCCATTCCTATTCATGCCTAAGTACATGTAACCTGTAAGTCAATTTTTACATCCCACATGTAGATAAAAAAAGATTGTGTTCATTTTAATGGCATAAATTCACTAACTTATTTTCTTAAACATTTTAATTCTGACAGGAGATAAGAAGCTCTATTAGGTGCCTGGTTTAGTGTGGGTGTGTATGTGTGTTTCAGGCTCAGACAAAGCATAACATGGATAGGGTGGAGAGGAGCGGGCCCGGGGAAATCATGACTCCCAGCGTTGCCTTCCTATTAGGGGCCATGGGCATCACCCTTTCTGGGTACAGCTCCCGCCAGCTCACCCTGCACAACAAGCCCTGCGCCCGTGTGCTCCGGTGAAGGAGAATATGAATAGATGGAACAAGATGCATGGCTTCTTCTCCTATATCCGTATCTCACTCTATTGCTCTTTAGCATTGATGTCTAGTTTAACTTATTGCCTTGACATGCAGTAAAGACAGACAGTGTGGGCTGGTCATTGCGTGTGACTGGAGGACTGAAGTCATATGAAGAACATTACCTGCTATTTGATGGACGTTAAACTGGTCCGTTTAAATGGCACTGGGTCTCAGACATTGAATATGAGTGTTAACCATCCTCACTTTGCATGAGGAGTTTTGTTAAAGAGTCATTTGCATCTTAACTGACAAAAAAACGGATTCATAATGCATTGTGGGTCCGAATCATGTGCACCGGGGTATGCACTGAGTGAGGTATTGTTTTTCAAAGGAGGAGGCATTGAGAAACTGAACAAAACATATTCCTAATGTGTCTATTGTTTATGTTGTAATAATTTGTTGGGTGAGCAGCCTAGAAACCAAAGATATAGACTATATGAAGGCACTATTGATCCATGGTTCTGATCCAATCCAAATTAAGAGATTAATACCAAAGTCTGCTAGGGAAGACCATGCAGATTTACCTGTTATGTGATAGAACAACTTCTCTGTCAAAACGTTGGTTATTAGGCTATTAAATTATTGCATCTGAGCTCCTCTCATTTTCTTTTTCACGTGATGGAACAGCCTCAGCTGAACCCAAAAATCACAACAGCTGTCTATCATATTTTTTGTAGAACGACTGAGAAAGCATGTTGTGTTCATGTCTTGACATTCTAAACAATATTTGGAGTATCTCAACATCATGTGTTCTGTTTAAGAGAGACTCTCCTATTGGGATAATCGGTGACCCACTGGCGCACTTGGCCTGGTCAGAGGGAAGAATAATAGGCAACACAGAGCTACACACAAGGGCACTTTATTTGCATCATGGTCATACAAAATGTAGTGGAAAAGATAGTGGAAATGGTAGTGGTTCTGTAATGGACAGAAAACAGGGGTAATGAGTACACAATACAATAACTGGTAGCACAAGTAGAGCAACAATAATATTAACAAAGAAAGGACTGTATAAATACTGACATATGCTACATGAAGAGTATCACACACAGAACTATGAATTAGAATACTTAAGTAATCTAATAGGATCTCAATGATCACACATTACAACACAGTACACACAAACGCAACATGCCAACGCATCACCAGGGGCACACTGCCTGCCCTCCAGGACATCTACAGCAGCCGGTGTCACAGGAAGGCCAAGAAGATCATCAAGGACCTCAGCCTCCCGAGCAACGGCCTGTTCATCCCGCTATCATCCAGAGGGCGAGGTAAGTACAAGTGCATCAAAGCTGGGACCAAGAGACTGAAAAACAGCTTCTATCTCAAGGCCATCAGACCGTTACATAGCCATCACAAGCCGGCCTCCACCCAGTACCCTGGACTGAACTTCAGTCACTGTTACTAGTCAGCTACCACCAGGTTACTCTACCATGCACCTTAAAGGCAGCTGCCCTATGTACTGTACATAGTTATGGAACACTGACCACTTTAATCATGTTTACATACAGTTTTACACACTTCATATGTACAGTATATACCGTGTTCTAGTCCAGGCACTTCCTATTTAACTATTGCTGTACATATACTATTATTCAGATATACTACATTTTCTACGCATATATTATCCATATTGTCTATACGTCCCATCACATATGCAGTGGAAGTCGGAAGTTTACATACACATAGGTTGGAGTCAATAAAACAATTTTCTTAACCACTCCACAAATTTCTTGTTAACAAACTATAGTTTTGGCAGGTCGGTTAGTACATCTACCTTGTGCATGACAAGTAATTTTTCCAACAATTGTTCAAAGACAGATTATTTCATTTACAATTCACTGTATCACAATTCCAGTGGGTCAGAAGTGTCCATACACTAAGTTGACTGTGCCTTTAAACAGCTTGGAAAATTCCAGAAAATTATGTCATGGCTTTAGAATCTTCTGATTGACTCAAATTATGTCAATTAGCCTATTGGAGGTGTACCTGTGGATGTATTTCAAGGCCGACCTTCAAACTCAGTGCCTCTTTGCTTGACATCATGGGAAAATCAAAAGAAATCAGCTAACACCTCAGAAAATAAATTGTGGGCCTCCACAAGTCTGGTTCATCCTTGCGAGCAATTTCCAAACGCCTGAAGGTACCACGTTCATCTGTACAAACAATAGTACGCAAGTATAAACATCATGGGACCACGCAGCCGTCATACCGCTCAGTTTCCTAGAGATTAATGTACTTTGGGGTGAAATGTGCAAATCAATCCCAGAACAACAGCAAAGGACCTTGTGAAAATGCTGGAGGAAATAGGTACAAAAGTATCTATATCCACAGTAAAACGAGTCCTATAACAACTTGAAAGGCCGCTCAGCAAGGAAGAAGCCACCGCTACAAAACTGCCATAAAAAAGCCAGACTACGGTTTGTAACTGCACATGGGGACAAAGATCGTACTTTTTGGAGAAATGTCCTCTGGTCTGATGAAACAAAAATAGAACTGTTTGGCCATGATGACCATCGTTATGTTTGGAGGAAAAAGGGGGAGGCTTGCAAGCCGAAGAACACCATCCCAACTGTGAAGCACGGGGGCTGGCAGAATCATGTTGTGGAGGTGCTTTGCTGCAGGAGAGACTGGTGCATTTCACAAAATAGATGGCGTCATGAGGAAGGAAAATTATGTGGATATATTGAAGCAACATCAAGACATCAGTCAGGAAGTTAAAGCTTGGTCGCAAATGGGTCTTCCAAATGGACAATGACCCCAAGCATACTTCCAAAGTTGTGTAAAAATGGCTTAAGGACAACAAAGTCAAGGTATTGGAGTGGCCATCACAAAGCCCTGACCTCATCCTATAGATAATTTGTGGGCAGAACTGAAAACGTGTGTGCGAGCAAGGAGGCCTACTGTAACGCCCAGGCCTGAGATTACATGCTGGAGCGTTTTGGTTTCGTCTTGGTGTAGGGTTTGTGTGTTCTATGGTGTCTATTTCTATGTTGGGATAATGGTTCCCAATTAGAGGCAGCTGAGTCTCGTTACCTCTAATTGGGAACCATATATATGTTTGGGGTTTGCACTTTAGTTTTGTGGGTTATTGATTATGTTATGGTTGTCGTGTTCAGTCAGGTTCTTGTCATTCGTGTTTCGTTAGGATTCGCCATTCGTGTTTCGTTAGGATTCGCCATTCGTGTTTCGTTAGGATTCGCCAGTCGTGTTTAGGTTTAGATCTCTGTGTTCAGTTTAGGATTTAGCGTTAGGGTTCACGTCTTGTTCATCGTTTATTGTTTTGTTCCGTCTCGTCCCGTTTTGTGAATAAACATGTATTCCAGTTACGTCGCTGCGCCTTGGTCATTCCCGAGAGAGGATAATCATGACACCTACAAACCTGACTCAGTTACACCAGCTCTGTCAGGAAGAATGGGCCAATAATCACCCAACTTATTGTGGGAAGCTTGTGGAAGGCTACCCGAAACGTTTGACCCAAGTTAAACAATTTAAAGGCAATGCTACCAAATACTAATTGAGTGTATGTAAAGTTCTGACCCACTGGGAATAAAAGCTGAAATAAATAATTCTTTCTACTATTATTCTGACATTTCACATTTCACACATCCTAACTGGCCTAAGACAGGTAATTCTAAGTAGGATTAAATGTCAGGAATTGTGAAAAACTGAGTTTAAATGTATTTGGCTATGGTGTATGTAAACTTCCGACTTCAACTGTACATACAGTGAATTTAGAGCCTTTGCTATGAGACTCAAAATGGAGCTCAGGTGCATCCTGTTTCCTTTGATCATCCTTGAGATGTTTCTACAACTTGATTGGAGTTCACCTGTGGTAAATTCATTTGATTGGACATGATTTGGAAAGGCACATACCTGTCTATATAAGATCCCACAGTTGACAGTGCATGTCAGAGCAAAAACCAAGCCATGAGGTCGAAGTAATTGTCCGTAAAGCTCCAAGACAGGATTGTGTCGAGGCACAGATCTGGGGAAGGGTACCAAAACAGTTCTGCAGCATTGAAGGTCCCCAAGAACACAGTGGCCTCCATCATTCTTAAATGGAAGAAGTTTGGAACCATCAAGACTCCAGAGTTCCTATTTAGAGATGGGAGAACCTTCTCGAAGGACAACAATCTCTGCAGCACTCCACCAATCAAGCTTATATGGCAGAGTGGGCAGACGGAAGCTACTCCTCAGTAAAAGGCACATGACAGCCTGCTTTGAGTTTTTCAAAAGGCACCAAAGAACTCTCATATCATGAGAAACAAGATTCTGTGGTCTGATGAAACCAAGATTGAACTCTTTGGCCTGAATGCCAAGCGTCACGTCTGGAGGAAACCGGCACCATCCCTATGGTGAAGCCTGGTGGTGGCAGCATAATGCTGTTGGGATGTTTTTCAGCAGCAGGGACTGGGAGACTAATCAGGAACGAGTGAAAGATGATCGGAGCAAAATACAGAGAGTTCCTTGATGAAAACCTGCTCCAGAGTGCTCAGGAAGGTTCACCTTCCAACAGGGCAATGACCCTTCCAACAGGGAAATGGCAAGGACACAGTCATGACAATGCAGGAGTGGCTTCGGGACAAGTCTCTGAATGTCCTTGAGAAGCCCAGCCATAGCCCGGACTTGGCCCCCATCGAACATCTCTAGAGAGACCAAGAAGATTCGAGGTTGTAATCGCTGCCAAAGGTCCATCAACAAAGTACTGAGTAAAGGGTCTGAATACTTATGTAAATGTGATATTTCAGTAATTCTATTTATACATTTGCAAACATTTCTAAAAAACTGTTTTTGATTAGTCATTATGGGTTATTGTGTGCAGATTGATGAGGGGGAAAAACTATTTAATCAATTTTAGAACAAGACTAACGTACCAAAATGTTGAAAAAGTCAAGGGGTCTGAATACTTTCCCAAATGCACTGTATGTATATACAGTACCAGTCAAAAGTTTGAACACACCTGCTCATTCAAGAGTTTTTCTATATTTTAACAATTTTCTACATTGTAGAATAATAATAAAGACAAACTATGAAATAACACATATGGAATCATGTAGTAACCAAAAAAGTGTTAAACAAACCAAAATATATTTTTGATTCTTCAAAGTAGCCACCCTTTGCCTTGATGACAGCTTTGCACACTCTTGGTATTCTCTCAACCAGCTTCATGAGGTAGTCACCTGGAATGCATTTCAATTAACAGGTCTGCCTTGTTAATTTGTGGAATTTCTTTCCTTCTCAATGCGTTTGAGACAATCAGTTGTATTGTGACAATGTAGGGGCGGTATACAGAAGACAGCCCTATCTGGTAAAAGACCAAGTCCATATTATGGCAAGAACAGCTCAAATAAGCAAAGAGAAATGACAGTCCATAATTACTTTAAGATATGAAGGTCAGTCAATCTGGAACATTTAAAACTTCTTAGGGATCGGTGGATCCCCAACTGCGACAACATCCGGTGAAATTGCAGAGCGCCAAATAAAAAATAAAAAATCATAATATTAAACATTCATGGAAATACAAGTGTCATACATGATTCAAAAGCTTAGAATCTTGGTAATATAACAGCGTTCTCAGATTTCAAAAAGGCTTCATGGCGAAAGCATAGCATTTGATTGTCTGAGGACAGCGCCCCGCATACTTCCTCAATTAACATAATTTCATAACCAGCACAGGTGTCACAAAACTCAAAAATAGCAATCAAATAAATCACTTACCTTTGATGATCTTCTTCTGTTGGCAATCCCAAGGGTCCCAGCTACACAATAAATGGTTGTTTTGTTCGATAAAGTACCTCTTTATATGGTGCATTTTCTTCAGTAATCCACCTGTTAAAAAGGCGTTCAAACATGCAGGCAAATAAATCCCAAAAGTACCGGTAAAGTTTGTCGAAACAAGTCAAACAACATTTCTATTCAATCCTCAGGTACCCTAATATGTAAATAAACTATACAATTTCAGATGGAATGTACTATGTTCAATACCGGAGATAAATAACGAAGAGCACGCTCGCAGTCACGCGCTACAGGAATGCAGACCCCGGGAAGTACCCTAAGAAAAACTACTACTTAGTCATTTTTTTAAAAACAAGCCTGAAACCTTGTCTAAAGACTGTTTACATCTAGTGGAAGCCATAGGTACTGCAATCTGGGAGCTATTCCTTTCAATGTTCTATAGCAAACCATGGCAAAAGTCAGGGAGCTGAAAAAAGCAATTTCCTGGATGGATTTTCTTCAGGTTTTCGCCTGCTATATCAGTTCTGTTATACTCATAGACATTATTTTAACAGTTTTGGAAACTTCAGAGTGTTTTCTATCCAAATCTACCATGCATTATATGCATATCCTAGCTTCTGAGTAACAGGCAGTTTACTTTAGGCACGCCAGACTCTCCGAACTTCCGAACACTGCCCTCTAGCCCTAACAGGTTAAAGAACTTTGAAAGTTTATTCAAGTGCAGTCGCAAAAACCATCAAGTGCTATGATGAAACTGGCTCTCATGAGGACCGCCACAGGAAAGGTTACCTCAGCTGCAGAGGATATGTTCATTAGAGTTAACTACACCTCAGATTGCAGCCCAAATAAACGCACATAGTTCAAGTAACAGACACATCTCAACATCAACTGTTCAGAGGAGACTGTGTGAATCAGGCCTTCATGGTCGAATTGCTGCAAAAAAAACACTACTAAAGGACACCAATAAGAAGAAGAGACTTGCTTGGGCCAAGAAACACGAGTAATGGACATAAAAATCTCAATTTATTTTTGTTTACAACTGCTGTGCCTTTGTGAGACGCAGAGTAGGTGAACGGATGATCTCCACATGTGTGGTTCCCATAGTGAAGCATGGAGGAGGTGGTGTGATGGTGCTTTCCTGGTGACACTGTTGGTGATTTGTTTAGAATTCAAGGCACACTTAACCAGCATGGCTACAACAGGATTCTGCAGCGATACGCCATCCCATCTAGTTTGCGCTTAGTGGGACTATCATTTGTTTTTCAACAGGACAATTACTCAAAACACACCTCCAAGCTGTGTGAGGGCTATTTGACCAAGAATGAGAGTGATGGAGTGCTGCATCAGATGATCTGGCCTACACGATCACCCGACCTCAACCCAATTGAGATGGTTTGGGATGAGTTGGACTGCAGAGTGAAGGAAAGGCAGCCAACAAGTGCTCAGCATATGTGAGAACTCTTTCAAGACTGTTGGAAAAGCATTCATGAAGCTGGTTGAGAGAACGCCAAGAGTGTGCAAAGCTGTCATCAAAGCTGTCTTGCTTCTAACAGATTACATTCATATTCTCTGAAACTCACTTAGATAATACCTTTGATGATACCGTGGTAGCAATACATGGTTATAACATCTACCAAAAAGACAGAAATGCCAACGGGGGCGGTGTTTTGCGTCTATATTCAGAACCACATTCCTGTAAAGCTTAGAGACGATCTAATGTTAAATAGTGTGATATCAACAGATAAGTATATTTTCTGGCTGCCCACTCAAGAAAAAACTTCCAAACTGTAACCATGACCTGCAACCTGGTTCAGGTTGTCAGTCAACTTACCAGGGTAGTTACACACAACACAGGAATTAAATCATCAACATTAAATCATCAACATGTATTGATCATATCTTTAGTAATGCTGCAGAAATTTGAGTGAAAGCAGTATCTAAATCCATAGGATGTAGTGATGACAATATAATAGCCATATCTAGGAAAACCAAAGTCCAAAGACTGGGCCTAATATAGTGTATAAGCAGTCATACAATAAGTTTAGTGATTCATATGTTGATGATGTAAAGAATATTTGCTGATCTGTGGTGTGTAATGAGGAGCATCCAGACGCTGCACTTGACACATTTATGAAATTGCTTTTTCCAGATACTAATAAGCACGCACCCATGAAGAAAAAAAACTGTAAAAACTTAAATCCCCTTGGATTGATGAGGAATGAGGAATTGTATGGTTGAGAGAGATAAGGCAAAAGGTATGGTAAATAAGTCTGTCAGCCCAACTGATTGGCAAACGTACTGCAAATTAAGAAATCATGTGACTAAACTAAATAAAAATAAACTATACTATTAAACAAAGATAGATTTTATATATAATGATAGTAAAACACTTTGGGGCACCTTAAATGAAATGTTTTGGGGAAAAAAGCCAACTCAACTTCATTCATTTAATTAGATCGCTCATTCATCACAAAGCCCACTGATATTGCCAACTACTTTAACTACTTAGGGAGTGGTGCGGCGCTAGCGGTGAGGCGCTAACGCTGTGATCTTGGCAATATCACAGCGTTGTCAGATTTCAAAAAAGGCTTTACGGCGAAAGCACAACATTTGATTGTTTGAGGATAGCACCTCTCATATTTTATCCATTAGCATAAATCCATAACCAACACTGGTCTCACAAAACGCATAAAATCGCTAATATAAAATCGCTTCCCTTTGATGATCTTCTGCTGAGGATAGTCCGAAGTGTCCATGCAAGACAATTCATGCTTCTTTTGTTAGAAAAAGTAATTGTTTATGTCCATAAATCTCCGTTTGGTTGGCGCGTTGTTCATAAAATACAGCGTCCACTCGCCCATTGAACCGTGAAGAGAACGCGTTCAACCTATACACTTGTCCAAGAACAATCAAACATCATTGATAATGTATCTTTAGGAACACTTTTATGCATATTTACTATAATATTTCAACCGGATTATAAACTGGACGATAGGAAAGGAAAAAACCACAGCCGCGCGAGCCCGTGAACGCGCCTCCTCTTCTGTTTACATCCGGTGACTAGTTCGAAATTCTTCTTCTATTACCATCCAGAGCAACCTAACATCACCAAACACTGTCTAGAGACTGTTGACATCCAGTGGAAGCAATAGGTACTGCAATCTTACACCCAGATATGGCTGTTTTCAATAGGGAGGGGTTGGCAGCAGCTAATGGGGATCCACAATAAATACAAATAAATACAAATATAAGACATGGCAAAATGCGTAGAATTTAAAATGGCAATTTTTCCTCTCCGTCAACAAGAGGGGTTCTCTGTTTATTGTACATTTGATACTTTTTCCGTTGTGTTTTACCAAAGAGTGACACCCTCTTTGTGTGGGTGAGTATATACTGTAGCTCCTGTTATGGCTTCACAATAAATGTATACAAATGGATGAAAAAACTTCACACTACAACAGCACTTCTATCTCATAAAGGTGGAATCTATATGTTGAGTTTTTTCCCTAAAGTGTTGCCCTGAGTGGTTCTGTGAGTTATTAGAGTAAATGTTTCAGGACAGTTGTAGTTTGTTTCATTGCCACGAGGTAGAGAAAAGGTATGGATTGCGCCTTTAATACACCAAACATGCAATCACAATGAAAGACTCAAAATCTAATACCGACACATAAAACAACCAGGAAAATTGCCTAGAACTAAGATTTCACATATGAAATTCGGTTCCATGGTTCGGTTTTTTGTAGCATTTGTGAGAATTGTTTCACAAGAACCAAAAATAACTGTTTCAGGGTGCGATCAGCACGATGAACATTCTACATGACATTAGCAAGCTAGCTTGTTTACAACGGGCAAACAAGTTCCACGTGACTCGTGCTGCCATGTCACAATATCAAGTACACTGGTCTTGAATCTTGGACACACTACTCATGCAGGTCCAGGATTAATTTCAGACAGGGTTTGTTTGTTTCACACATGCTTTATACCGTGGATCAGGTTACCAAACACTCCAGGATCCGGGTCGTAAGGGGGTATGGGAATTCATCACTTTAGAAAGTGTCAAATGTAAACAGAGAATATGTGGAAGTTCCATGGGAGTTGGCATGATGGAACAAAGAGAAGGATGTGAATCATGACTGCACATGGAACACCACACAAACACCACAACATTGATAGTGACGAAACCACACCTAGACACTCAATATCATTCTCCTTGTTCTCGTGGTTGAGGTGAATTGTGAAGTTGAAATGTTTTGTTCACATTAATTGTTGTAGTGAATATGTGTCCTTGAAATATTTGGTTCATTAAGGGTCTTTGTAGCCTAGTTGTTCTAACTCTATGATGTTCATGACATGTTTAGGCATGTTATTGCTGGTAAGGGAAAAGATACAGGATTTTTTCCCCTTTACTGTTTATTGGGACATGGCACAATCTGGCCCACCCCTCCCAACAGAGGCCCAACCTTTATTTCCTTTCATGCTTTCTCATCCTGCTGTAACTTTTTTTCTCCCTTTGTTTAAAAACCACTTCTCACTGTTTCTTATCGCTTTATTGAACTGATGAGTACCAAAGTCCCAGAGAAATGTTTCACAGGTGCACAGTTCACATAGGGAGTGTATATGAATGACATCCCCGGCAGCTCTGAATACAGCATGACAAGGACAACCTGTTGAACCGGTGAGGCATTATCTTTTCCTTTGACAACTACAGGCTTATTGAGTGCAGTTTTGAATGGTCATGTAACATTTATTGTTTTTAGACTATAAAAAAGTCAACGAAAATCATTATTAGTCAAGAATAAGGAATTTCAACATTCACCAGATGAAATTGGGACAAACTAGACTAGTGGATCAGTACAGCCAAAGGGTATAATATCACTTGTTTAAAGTACACCTAACCCACCATTGTGAAAAAAAACAAGAAAAGAACACATTGTGCTGAAAGGACATTTTTATTATTAACTTCAACACAATCCTTAGGTAGCCAGGTACATGGGCACGTTTCCTCGTTGTTCCTTTTGAATCTAATCTGACTAAACCATTCTCATTGTTCACCTGCTTCTTTTCTCATACTTTTCTCTGTACACAAAAGCTATTTAATAAAAATGTTCATTTGGTTTAATTTCTTTGAGTGTGAATGATAATGTAATAATGCATTTTTCCTCTCTTCACAGGAGCCAAAATGCTGTCGAGTACTTTCCTTACAGGAGCTTTGCGTATCTTCCTGGTAGGGATCCTCTGTCTAGGAGGATTTGTGACACTGTTTTTTATGTATTACAAATCAGCTCTGGACTGCCCTCCCCAGCTACCTGAGAACAGGTCCTTGACTAAGAAGCAGCCAGACAAACCCATCATGCTGTTGTGGTTCTGGCCTGAAAACCGCAGGTTTGATTTTAGAGATTGTGCCACTTTCTTCAACATTGATGGCTGCCACCTGACAGATGACAGGTCTCTGTACAACAAGGCAGATGGTGTGCTCATCTTTCACAAATCCATCAAACACGATTTATCCAACTTGCCTCCATCACCTCGACCACCATTCCAGAAGTGGATTTGGTATCACGTGGAATCACCTACAAACACAATTAGGATACCTGGTCTAGATAACCTTTTCAACGTAACCTTGAGTTATAGGGAGGACGCAGACATCCCTGTTCGTTGGCGTTTGACTGCAAGGAAAAGCCAGGGTGAGGACTTTGTGCTGCCCAAGAAGGATAAATTAGTTTGCTGGATTGTGAGTAACAAAGACCCTGCAACTGGAACAGGGGTACGGTATAACTATTACAGAGAACTTGTAAAACACATTAAGGTGGAACTCTTTGGCACAGCCTTTGCTAGATTCTTGAAATATGAGGACTACTACTCAACACTCTCCAGCTGTAAGTTTTACCTCTCCTTTGAGAACTCAGTCCACAGAGACTACATCACTGAGAAGCTAAACGGACCACTTGCAGCAGGAACTGTGCCAGTGGTTTTGGGCCCACCGAGACAGAACTATGAGAACTTTGTCCCAGGAGATTCCTTCATCCATGTTAATGACTTTCCCGATGCAAAAGCACTGGCTGAATTCCTCCTGAAGTTGGACAAGGATGATGAGGCTTATATGCGCTACTTTCAATGGCGTATAAACTTCTCTGCTCAGCAACATCTGGTTCAACTGAATCAAGAGTTCACACAAGCTATTTGCTATGCCTGTGACCACATAGGCAAACATTGGGAGTACAGGGTTGTTCACAATATTTACAAATGGCATTTTGGTTAATCAGTCACTTCTATCCCACAATAGCAACGTTTACACAGTGCCTTTACGACCTTATGCACTACTTGTAAGATAAGTGTACCTGGTGGTTTTACTGTACTACTGTAATAGCTGTAAGTATCTAGAACCATTCAGGCTCTTATCTTTATAACTACCCAACAAATAACCTCTGCACTATTTATTGTCTGAATTACTACCTGTATGTATGTTTTATATCTTTTACACTCACATATTTTGAGCTGAAATAATTAAAAGGGCAATTCCACCATTTTTATCTCCAGCACAATACCGGTGTCTATAAACGTGAAAACAGCGCATTTCAACGTTTTGTAGAAAATAAAATGAAGTAAAAAGCTTCTAACTGATAACATAAATGTTCAAACTCCATGAGAGTAGTTATTGTAGTGTATCTTCTGTCAAACTAACTTTCACACCTCATTGATTGAGGAGAGGGCGGGACTTCTGCCTACGATTTGAATATCACACCCATAGTCGCCGGGGCATCACGTCATGATGTATGTAAGCATCACACCCATTGTTCTGAGTGGCAGGGAAATTACGACATGATGTACAGTATGTAAACATCACACCCATTGTTCTGAATGGCTAGGACTTTAATATCATACCCAGGTGTGACTTCACACCAGGATGTAAATATCACACCCATTGTTCAGAGTGGCCGGGGCATTACCACCGTATGTTAACATCACGCCCCAATTTTTTGATTACAGTATATCGGATGTGAGGAGGGGTCCTAGTGTCTGTGTGCCGACATGGTGTAAAAAGTGTTGATCAAGGGGCTATTGTATTGGGGCCTAGTTGCTTAGTTGCTTCAAATAATTGTTTTACTAATAACCAGAGCTGTGAATTAAAAACATGCAGGGTTAATTTAATTCTAACCAGAAAAGTGTTTGGTGAGTAAAACAATACCAAACATGGATGTTTTATTTTTCATTCTAAAAACAATTTCACCCCCCCATTTTTACCTCAGTTTGCATGCGCATGTGTCTGTGAGGAGGGAGCTAATGTATGGGGTGTCATGATGTGGCCCTCTTTGGGTATAGCGTGCCTTCCCCCTCTCTCCTGCCTACACCCAGGCTTCTGTTATCTCAGGTCGTAAATTCCTGGAGGAGACTCTCTCCACCAGTATATGCAGAAAGAGACCCATAGAAAGAACAAAGTAATTTCTTCCACATCACAGAACTTGAGAACTGAACAATATCCATGTTTGGGAGAATGTGTACACGGTCGGGGGAGAATCCAGCTACGACCGGTCCATTTCATTTAATGTTTGTGAAACTCATGAGAGACAATACAGCCACATTACCATAACTTTGTTTATACAAGAGTCTCAGTTGTGAGGCTTACATCTAATTGTTGTATAAAATGAATGAGTAAAGATGAAACTATTTGTGAAATTATGCAATGTGATTTTTAACTGTTTAATGAAGGAAACTCCAATTCCCTTTGGAGTTTAACCTCTTAGGGATCCAATCCTGTGAACGGGTTTGATTTTTCCAACATCCGGTGAAATGCAGAGCGCCAAATTCAAATTACAGAAATACTCATTTTAAACATTCATGAAAATACAAGTGTTGCACACCATTCAAAAGATTAGAATCTTGTTAATCTAACAGCGTTGTCAGATTTCAAAAAGGCTTCATGGCGAAAGCAGAACATTTGATTGTCTGAGGACAGCATACCTCTCAAATATTCAATTAGCATAATAACATAGCCCGCAGAGGTGTCACAAAACTCATAATAGCATAAAATAAATCACTTACCTTTGAAGAGCTTCATCTGATGGCATACCCAAGCATCCCGTTAACACGATAAAAGGTCCTTTTGTTTCGATAAAGTCCCTCTTTATATCCATAAAGCTCCGTTTGGTTGGCTCGTTTTGTTCAGTAATCCACCTGTCCAAAGGCGTTCATCCATGCAGACAAACAATATCCCAAAGGTACCGGTAAAGTTCATCAAAAAAGTCAAACTGCGTTTGTAATCAATACTCTAATACCCTAAAATGAATATAAACTATAATATTTCAGACGGAATATAACCATCTGAATAAAATAAATAAAGAGCTAAGCGCGCACTCCCTGTCACGCGAAAAATCCACAATAGGACACATGACGCATACCTCGGTCAGCTGAGGGAGCAAAGGTTGGAGTAGAGACCACAAATGGTTTTTGAATTCTTAACCATACCACGTGGTTAAACTCTGAGACTATCGATCCGACAGAATAAGAGCCACTCTTCAATACTAATCACTAGTCTGCAGCTAGAAACGATGTCAACCTGAATGCGAGGACCGGCAACCGCCGACAACTGCCGAAACATCTATTCTACAAGAACATTTCTGAATGGCACTCTGAAGTATCCATCCTACCACAAAAGACGTATTGGAAGAGAGAGAGAGACGGATAACCTTCGAACAGAAAGACGGAAGATTCCAAAAGAGATCACGACGACACACTGAGCGTAAATATATATTGATTGCAATTGTTCCCAAAATAGTGAGAGTTCATGTGCAAAGGATTAGCATTTCAATCAATATAATGATCAACTGTGTAGTGACTCATTTGTGTAATTCCCGCCTTTCTCATTCCACACCCACTTCCCTTTTGTCCACCAAGCCGCCATATCTCACTAGGGAAACTCATTTCCTTGTAACCGTATCTACTGTAACCGTATCTATCATTTCCTATCCTTTCCTTGTAACCGTATCTACTGTTTGTTATGCATTTCTGTGATTATTTAGTTAGTTAGTAAATAAATGATTGAGACAATTGATGTATGGACGATTCATAGTAATGACTGGGTTCAGATAACCAACGATTTACGACGTTCGGAATAAGACGAACGTGAGGTAAAGAATCATTTATTACCTAGAAGACTAATTGATCAGATATTAAAATATCTGAAAATGTATATTAGGAAAATCATAACTTTGTAATCTGAATATTTTCCTTGGTGCCCCGACTTCCTAGTTAATTTAATTTACATGATTAGTTTAATCACGTAATAATAATTACAGAGAATTTATTTGATAAATTTGGTCTCAGTGTAGCAGGTAAAGCGGAGTCAGGTGCAGGTCAATAGAGATGAGTAATCACGTATCTTTACTCAAACAAACTACAAATTCCAAGTAGTAAATATAACAAGCTCACAAAACTGACCAACTTACAATAAACAAACACGCACAAAACCATGGGGGAAACAGAGGGTTTAAATAAGGAACATGTAATTATTGGAATAGAAACCAGGTGTGTATAATGAAGACAAAACAAACGGAATTTGAAAAGTGGATCGGCGGTGGCTAGAAGACCGGTGATGTCGACCTCCGCCCGAACAAGGAGAGGGACCGACTTCGGCGGAAGTCGTGACACAGTCTTCAATTTAATAATGCCAAAGACAGGGGGTCACGTCTGGGCATGTGAGGTGATTCCTTCCGTTCTCATGATCATTGCAACTCCACGAGGTGAGATCTTGCATGGAGCCCCAGGCCGAGGGAGATTAACAGTTATTTTGTGTTTCTTCCATTTGCGAATAAACACACCAACTGTTGTCACCTTCTCACCAAGCTGCTTGGCGATGGTCTTGTAGCCCATTCCAGCCTTGTGTAGGTCTACAATCTTGTCCCTGACATCCTTGGAGAGCTCTTTGGTCTTGGCAATGGTGGAGAGTTTGGAATCTGATTGATTGATTGCTTCTGTGGACAGGTTTCTTTTATACAGGTAACGAGCTGGGATTAGGAGCACATTCTTAAAGGGAGTGCTCCTAATCTCAGTTTGTTACCTTTCTGATTGAGAGGGGGTCAAATACTTATTTCCCTCATTAAAATGAAAATCAATTTATAACATTTTTCACATGCGTTTTTTTCTGGATTTTTTTGTTGTTATTATGTCTCTCACTGTTCAAATAAACCTACCATTAAGATTATAGACTGATCATTTCTTTGTCAGTGGGCAAACGTACAAAATCAGCAGGGGATCAAATACTTTTTTCCCCTCACTGTATGTGTTAATCCTGATTTAATTTAAAACCGCAACCATTTAATTTTTTTCACTTTAAAAGATCTGGGGGAACACTCATTGGATCTTTTCAATACAGCTCCTGGTGACCTTACACACATATTTGAGAACAGATACTCAAGTCTGGAGTTGGTTTCACTGATTCATCAAGGGTGTCATTTCTGTAATTTCAACATGTTTTTGTCGTCTTTATCGACTTGTTATCAATAGCTGAGAACCACGGACATGTGCAGCCAACAACTTCAGAGCCTTTGTTATTTGTCTGCTGATGGTTGACGGGGTCCTCATTGTATTCAAATGTCACGATTATCTCCTCTTGGGACAGACCAATGCGCAGCGAAGTAACCAGAATACATATTTTATTAACAAACGGGACGAGACGGAGCAAAACAATAAACGAAGAACATGACGTGAACACAAAACGCTAAATCCTGAACTGGACACTGGGACGTAAACCTGACCACGATGGCATGAACCTAACTAAACACGATGGCATGAACCTAACTAGACACTGACATGAACCTAAACACGATGATCGTCACATTCAACAATAACCCACAAAACTCAAGTGCAAACCCCAAACATATATATGGTTCCCAATTAGAGGTAACGAGACTCAGCTGCCTCTAATTGGGAACCCTTACCTCAACATAGAAATACACACCATAGAACAAAAGAAACCCTACACCAAAAGAAACTAAACACTCCAGCCTGAACACTCAGGCCTGGACGTTACATCAAACTGGTTAGGTTTAAGCCTCCTACAGCATTCACACCTGGCCCTGTGGGGAATCAACAAGCAGCTGGCTGGACGTCACAGAACCCTGGAAGTTCATTTTTGTATTACTTTGGTGCAATTTTTACAAGTATGTGGAACATTTTCACAACTCTAAGCACAAAAATGCAATCAGATCATCAAAATAGCTCATGTTTCAAAGGACATTTTCCTTTGACTGAGTCAAAAAAGAATCCTCAGCAATCTACACACAATAGCCCATAATGACAAAAAGAAAAACAGGTTTTTAGAATTTTTCTGCTAAAGTAAAAATAATTATTTAAAAAAAAATTATTTACATAAGTATTCAGACCCTTTGCTATGAGACTCAAAATTGAGCTCAGGTGCATTCTGTTTCCATTGATCATCCCTGAGATGTTTCTACAACTTGATTGGAGTCCACCTGTGGTAAATTCAAGTGATTGGACATGATTTGGAAAGGCATACACTTGTCTATATAAGGTCCTACAGTTGTCAGTGCATGTCACTGTAAAAACCAAGCCATGAGGTCGAAGGAATTGTCCATAGAGCTCCGAGACAGGATTGTGTCAAGATACAGATCTGGGGAAGGGTACCCAAAAAAATCTGCAGCATTGAAAGGCCCCAAGAACAGAGTGGCCTCCATCATTCTTAGATGGAAGAAGTTTGGAACCACCAAGACTCTTCCTAGAGCTGGACGCCCAGCCAAACTGAGCAATCAAGGGGGGAAGGGCCTTGGTCAGGTAGGTGACCAAGAACCAGATGGTCACTCTGACAGAGCTCCAGAGTTCCTCAGGCCTTTATGGTGGAGAGGCCAGACAGAAGCCACTCCTCAGTAAAAGGCACATGACAGCCTGCATAAGGTTTGCCAACAGGCACCTAAAGACTCTCAGACCATAAGAAACAAGATTCTCGGGTCTGATGAAACCAAGATTGAACTCTTTGGCCTGAATGCCAAGCGTCACGTCTGGAGGAAACCTGGCACCATCTCCAAGGTGAAGTATGGTGGTGACAGCATCATGCTGGAAGACTGGTCAGGATCGAGGCAAAGATGAACGACACAAAGTACAGAGAGATCCTTGATGAAAACCTGCTCCAGAGCGCTCAGGATCTCAGACTGGGGCCAAGGTTCACCTTCCAACAACGACACTAAGCACACAGCCAAGACAACACAAGAGTGGCTTCGGGACAAGTCTCTGAATATATCCTTGAGTGTCCCAGCCAGAGCCCGGACTTGAACCCAATCGAACATCTCTGGAGAGATCTGAAAATAGCTGTGCAGCAATTCTCCACATCCAACCTGACAGAGCTTGAGAGGATCTGCCGAGAAGAATGGGAAACTCTCCAAATACAGGCTTGCCAAGCTTGCAGCGTCATACCCAATAAGACTTGAGGCTGTAATCACTGCCAAAAGTGCTTTAACAACGTACTGTGTAAAGGGTCTGAATACTGTAAGTGTGATATCAGTTTTAAATTTGAATACATTTGCAAAAATGTCTAAACCTGTTTTTGCTTCGTCATCATGGGGTATTGTGTGTAGATTGCTGAGGGAATTTATTGTTGTTGTATACATTTAAAAATAAGGCTGTAATGTAACAAAATGTGGAAAAAGTCAAGGGGTCTGAATACTTTCCAAAGGCAATATCTATAGTTTTATAACTGCTGAACACTGTACTTTTCTATATTTTTATCTCATAAATGTATTGATTTGGCAACAATATATTTTGGAAGGTAAAACCAAATCATATATGGATGTGGCTGTAAATACTACATATGACAAAGTGGAAAGAGGCACTATGCGCTACCATTTGAAATTACAGTGTAGTGTACAATGCACTGCTCAAATACCTGGGTTATACATAACAATATATTCCACTCATTATCTGAATTTCATTGAGACACTGTGAGCAGAGAGACAGGCAATACTGTATAAATTGACAAGGCACGTAAAAAAAGGTTATCTTGGACAATGTTGCATAGAGCAGAAGGGCATACAACACAGTGCTACATTTTTAAAGCAGCCAACTGTTTTACAATACCCCTATTTCTGATGATTTGTCCTACTTATGTACTGTATAAGGATAATGAAACTGTAAGACTGACATATTTCCCAACTTGCTCACAACCTGCCATTTGATACAAATTAGAAAATGGTGCATGTGAAGTTATAGTCAAATACTGTATGGAAACTGATATTTACCATCTATTCAGCACTTCAAAAATAACCGTTTTGAACAGTGTATCTTGTATTTTTTCTATTGGATTAAATGGTAGTTAAAAATACTAAATGGTGAGCCTATCTGTCCCCATCACTAGTAAATTGTTGATGTTTTTTCAGGCCCTTTACCACGCTGATGTCTTATTTACTACTGAACAGTCGTTTAGACAAAACACAAAAGTTGTTATACAATCCGTATTCAAATTATTCCATACGGAGAACATGCATATGCACTTTTCTGAAAGATTTTGCTGTTTGGATTATATTTATTTGTCTTTTTCATAATCGGTTAGTCTCAGGGTGTTGTGTAGATCTGGATTTTGTGTTAGTTGCATTTTTTAAATATTTGTTTTTAGCATGCTTTCATCAAAGGTTTTTCATAACACATCCTGGGAATAATTTTGACACACACAATTTTGAGAAAAATAGCCTAAAGGTGAAACAGGGAGACACTAATGGTTTATATACTACACATATCCAGAATGCTCATTCTGACAATAAACAAGTAGCTTTTAAAGGATGTTACCATATATATTTTAGTTATCAAGATACAGTATGTCAGGACTGTACTACTACACTAACACTACATTGTAACATACTACTAATGTACTACTATCCAAGATGGTAACCCTGACTGATATGTTCCTAAACTGGAACGCAGTGGCAGTACAGTAAAATTATATAAATGACGTGAGAGCTCAGGCTCTGCGCTTCACAGAGCTGTTTGGGTTTTGATTGACAGACGTTCTGAACTTGAGCACCGCACTTAACTTTTAAATTATCTCCATCCCTCCCATTAATTTGGCAACTTTAGCAATTTTTTTGTTGTCAGAGTGAGGGAAATGCTGTAAATTAAGAGGACTCAATGTATTTTGAAAGATGAGACGTTGAGGATTATAACACCGCTTTGATGTCATTACAAGCAAGCCAAACACCCATGAGTCCAAATGTGCACTTCACATTTCCGTATCAGAAAACTCATGTCATATACAGTGTCAACGTTTTTTATCACTATGTTTGATGTAGTTACCAATTCCCACTTGATTCTGTATCTTATTCCCCTTCTTGGAGCTCTGGTAGTTTATTGATTAAAGAAAAAGGTTAATTGGGATTCTATATGACATATTTAGGGGTGCCACACATGAAGAAAGTGATAGAAAACTTTAAAAAACACAGTTTGAGACGATTGTAGGGTTTTTTCCTCCAGTCCTTTGAATAGGGAATGGGGTTTCCAGGGAAAATGTTTTCCTGAGGTTCCAACAGTAACCAAGGGGATAGGGAACAATTGTGTATTATTTGACAGTGTTAAATCTGTCTGGAATAATACGCTTTCATTCCTCCAAGTCATAAGTCCCCACCCTCTCTCTCCAGCTCTAGACCGATGGTCAGCAGCCATCCTCTCTATAGTCTCAAAAACCCTACTTTTGAAGTTTTGAACTTGATGATACAGTAGGTCGTTATTAGTTTGCCATAGTAGAGATAATGGTCGTGTTCCCCTGCTCCGACGTTGCTTATGCATGCCAGATCTTACAATGCCTGGATAGGTATTTTACGTATCAGGTGAGCTAACCACATCATGGGTGCGTTCCTTTGCCCAGGCGTTGCTGATATGTCAGATCTTACAACGCCTGGATAGGTATTTGACCATTGGTTAATGCATGCAACGTCTGAGCAGGGGAACGCAACCATATTGTTAGGGACCCCTTAAAAGTTATTTTAAACCCTCAGGAATCCTATAGGCCCCTTGGTTCATCGCTGATATGAAATAATTGCAGAATTTCCTAAAGAAGAAGTGAAGTTCCTTCTGGAAAAATAAAGTTACTCTACTCTATAGTCTAATGTTTAGTCTACCTGCTCTGCCATACCTGGGTCGTTCCATATGCTTTCAATCACTTTCTGACTGCACCCTTTTTGATTTGAACGAAACCTTTCATACATGCTTGCCCATAGTGGAAGTGGTCAAAAAGAGACTTTTTGGACCGGAATGCCATAAATGACCAGACCCATTTTGCAAATAAATTCTTTGCTGAAAAAGATTGATATCATTAGAAAGCTTATAAAACAGGGTTGTCAAACTATTATATGACTTCTAGAAAAAAAGTTCATACATTTCTTTCAAGTTTTAATGTCAATTATTGATTTTTTTCTCATTTTCACAAACGTTGTAGCTTAGACCCTCTTTTACATCATCTGAAGTATTTGTGTTGTGCCCATCATCAGTTGAGACAGCATACTCTTGAAAACAGGGTGGGTGTCATTTCGATCATAGAAATAGAATGCATAGAATGGACCTATCCCTTCAAACCACTGCAATTTAGCTGGTACACCATTGACATTTAAATTGAATTCAAACTTTAACTTCCAACAGAGAGGAAGAGTCAAAGCAAAAGGGTTTACTCTGCCCAAAATCTGTCCACAAAAATAAGACCACAAAGTGAAGGATTTTTGTATTGCAGTCAATGAGAGTGTATCGAATTTGGTCAACAAGAAATGGAACTGCTCATTTGCTACGCGAGGCTTATTTGATTAAAAAAAAAAAAAAGTTTCGTAATGGTTCGATATTTATGAATGTACTGACATAAGTGGACGCAGGTGGCATTTCAGCAAATAACTACTTTACAGCTGTATATTGGAGTTTTGCCTACTCCCGCCTGCCTTCCATCTTTGAGGACAAGTATTTAAATTGCTAGAGCGGTCACTCGACTATCTTGTCAATATAATAGATCCTCTCTGCTTCCAATTACTACCAGTAAAATGGCCACTAGTCCACCCACCGTTTAACGTTAATAGAATAGATATTCCCATTCAAGTTATCTAAATGTCTATAATTTCAATAGGTTTCCTATGGAATATTGGCCGGTTAAATTATAACAATGGATATTCCCACTCAAGTCAACATTCTTTGATGTGTGGACCTCCAACAATCTTTGTGGTACCATTTGAAAGTAAAACTTTATTCACATTTTAGTACGTTATCAGTCAAAAAGTGTTTTGATAATTTATGTTAAGTTTATTAAAAACATTTATTTTCAAAATATCATTAAAAAAAAAAACAACCTTGTATTGTAAGCATTCAAACTATATCAAATTCAACAGATTATCTTGTTTAGTGATGAAGACATGGGTAGCCTGCAAAGGGTAGCCTGCAAAGGGTAGCCTGTAGGGTAGCCTTCAAAGGCGACAATTTCCTTCTTAACTAGCTTTAATGTTGAGCTGCCAGAAGAAGAAAAAAAATGATGATTTTTTTACTCTTAATAAATCACAATTTTCCACCAGCATGCTAGAGTGGCTAATGCTACTTCTTGATGTTGCAAACAGCGTTCAGAGAGGGTTTCCACTATATAGCACAGCCACAATGTAAAAACAGCTTTTTGGTATTAATTCAAAGTTGGGGTTAGGCATAATGTTAGCAGTTTAGGTTAGGTTAAAAATCACATTTTAATTAGATAAATTGTAGAAAAGGCGGGGTTTATGACTTTGTGGCTGTGGTAATTAGTGATGACCTAGCCAGGGGTAAACAACAGACGGCTGCAACCTGATTGACTGAACATCAGGAAGTGCCATTTAGCCATTCTAGCATGGTGGTGGAAGATTTAGTTTTATTAAGACAGTACATATTTTTCCCCCTATTTGTTCTTCCGGCGGCTCGCCATTAAAGCTAGTTAATTAGGAAATTGACGCCCTTGTAGCCTGAATCGAGGAAGTTTTAGGTACGAACCGGTCGCAGGGGGACACAAGTTTATAGCCAGCTGCAAACATTCGAGTTGGATGCAGATTACAAATGATATAAAAGGAATAATAGCGCCATCTGCCAGACGCTTGGGCTAATGGTAGGGTGGAATATGCAAAATGGGTCAACTTTGAACACCGCTATCTATTTAATGTTTTGGCATTCAGGTCCAAAAAGTCACTTTCTGACTACTTCTACCAGGGGCGTCATTCACCCCCAAAATCTGAGGGGGAACAAAGTAGGGGAGGATGGCTGGGGGGTAGTCAGGAGGGGGACTAGGCCCCCCTTCTAGAATGTTCAATTTTTCAAGCACCTAAAATAGCTTTTCCCTGCAATCTAGAGCATAATCATTTTGCATCAAAAATATGTATATTTTCAGCACATCTAAGAATAACTATTGGGCGGTCTGTCTGAACTGGTGGTTCTGTTTTTAAATACACTATTGCTTTTCTGCATCTCTGCTAAAAGATTGAAAAAGAATCTTAATCAATATATTTATTAATTGCTTTCTTTTCTAAAGTCTGCCAACCTTGCCAGCAGGCATGCCAGCGAAGATAGTTAGACAAGCTAGCTACTCTAACTTGATTGATAGCCTAAAATGGCTTCTTGGTAGCTAGTTATGAGGTTGGGTGATTGGGAACCTACACTATATTACAGAAGTATGTGGACACCCCTTCAAATTTCTGCCCCGCTAGAGCTGCTTCGGTCAATTGTAAGTCCTGTTATTGTGAAGTGCAAACGTCTAGGAGGTACAACGGCTCAGCCGACACAAGCTTACAGAATGGGACTGCCGAGTGCTGAACCGCGTAGCGCGTCTGTCCTCTGATGCAACACTCACTACCGAGTTACAAACTGCCTCTGGAAGCAAGGTCGGCACAATAACTGTTTCCATGGCGAAGCAGCGTCGGCTGGAGTGGTGTAAAGCTCGCCACCATTGGACTCTGGAGCGGCAGGTAGCCTAGTGGTTAGAGCGTTGGACTTGTAACCGGAGGGCTGCAAGTTCAAATCCCCGAGCTGACAAGGTAAAAATCTGTCGTTCTGCCCCTGAACAAGGCAGTTAACCCACTGTTCCCAGGCGCCCAAGACGTGGATGTCGATTAAAGGCAGCCCCCGCACCTCTCTGATTCAGAGGGGTTGGGTTAAATGCGGAAGACACATTTCGGTTGAAGGCATTCGGTTGTACAACTGACTAATAATGGTGACTTTGACTTTGACTTTTGAGCAGTGGAAACGCGCTCTGGAGTGATGAATCAAGCTGCACCATCTAGCAGTCCGACGGACGAATCTGTATTTGGCGGATGCCAGGAGAACGCTACCTGCCCCAATGCATAGTGCCAACTGTAAAGTTTGGTGGAGGAGGAATAATGGTCTGGGGTTGTTTTTTATGGTTCGGGCTAGGTACCTTAGTTCCAGTGAAGGGAAATCTTAACGTTACAGCATACAATGACATTCTAGATGATTCTGTGCTTCCAACTTTGTGGCAGCAGTTTGGGGAGGCCCTTGCCAGTTTCAGTATGACAATGCCCCCGTGCACAAAGCGAAACAGAAATGGTTTGTCGAGATCAGTGTGGAAGAACTTGACTGCCCTGCACAGAGCCCTAACCTCAACCCCGTCGAACACCATTGGGATGAAATGGAACGCTGACTGCGAGCCAGGCCTAATCGCCCAACATCAGTGCTTGACCTCACTAATGCTCTTGTGGCTGAATGGAAGCAAGTCCCCGCAGCAATGTTCCGATATCTAGTGGAAAGCCTTCCCAGAAGAGTGGAGGCTGTTATAGCAGTAAAGGGGGGACCAACTCCATGTTAATGCCCATGATTTTGGAATGAGATGTTTGATGAACTGGTGTCCACACACTTTTGGTCATGTAGTAATATGTATCATGTTTTTATATACAGTTTGTCACCAGCTAATTATGCTAAATAATGCAAGCAGAGGTCATGGTCTCAGTTAATTCAGGAATTCCAAAACTCTCCTGCCAGTGATGCAACAATGCCAATATGGCAATTTACAGCCACAGTCATAGAATTAGGAATTAGAATACGAGAATGGACATGAACCTTCTTATGATGGTCCAAAGGTCAGCCATGTTGGTCAGGGAGTTGGTAAACCATGGTTTGCCAGTGCGGTGATAAGATGTTCTGTAAAACAATGAATGCACTGTACAGTATATGTGTGTCAGCTAGCTAGACAGACAGTTTTAAAGGAATGATTCCATTAATTTTTCTATTTAATGCCAATATCTCAACATTCCATTCAAACAATGCAGTCAGTACACAGCCATTCACCGGCTCAAATCAGTTGATGATAGGACTTAGACAAGTTCTAAATGCAACAAGTACTGATATTGTATCATATAATAGCACTCACTATTGTGAGATATTTATGGTATGTTTACATATATTATAGAGGCTATTTATTCAGAGAATGTGTATAAAACCGTATAAACGGTACTTATAATTATATTACTATATTTCAAGTTGACTATAATTCCATTACACAATTTCTGATATATCATGCCTTACTTTTCTTTTCCTGCTTAAGTAAAACGAGGAAATGCATCACCTATGCCACTTCTGCCATTCATTCCATTTAGACTGGTTCTGGATTTCTCCCTGACCAAGATGGCTGACATTTTGGCCCAATTATGGAACTTTTAAGGTTTATGACATAACTCCTTTAGTAAGGTTGGGAAGTATCCAGATTTCCATATCATCATACCGTACTTCTTTCATCCCGGGATTTATGGTATTACCGGCTTAGTACACAAGAGGGCACCAAAAAAAAAAAGAAAAAAAGCCAATTGGGCATATATTACCAGAATGCTAATAAAATGTGCAAAAGTAATAGCGAATTTCCATGGAGGCTGCTAGCTGAATATGCTAACAAGCGCAAACGAAATTGAACTTGTTGCAAAGACAGGCAATTCAGCTCATAAAGTTATACATATGGTAGGAGCATAGGTAGGAGCTACCGAATGTCATTTTTAGTGAGTTTGGACATTTACAAGCGAATGTGAATGAGAGACAATGTTTTGAAGAAAGAACAGTACTGACTCTGGAGCAGCATGTGTACATGCTGTGTCTGTTTGGAGTCTGGAGTCGTTCGGGCAACAGGCCTACCTGCTCTAATCACAGAAAAACACAAGGAAATCCAACAACTCATCCAAAGGGCTTTGACTTCTCAAACACGGCAGAAAGCTAACACAATATGATGCCCTGTCATCTTATTAATTGAGCCACTTTCTTAAATCACTAAAGTTAAACTTAGGGGTTGGGTTAACGCAGAAAAAATATAAAACACATAAGAAATATCTTGCTGCGTTTTGTAAACACAGATCTAAAATGCTTCTTATTGTCATTTCTGCTCAGCATCAGATTCATTTTGTGCTTCAGTTCACAAGCAGGTATTCTATCAGTGCTCTGACTGATGTGTAGATACTTTTCTCTGGTACTTTTCAGTGAAGCCAGCCTAATTTTCTCCAGTAAAATGCAAGATTAACTTTAAGTAAAACATAAGGAAATGCAGCTGGCTACATTATTTCTATGATAAACAGAAATATGATGGCCATGCATCGCTTTTGCAAAAAAAATACCTTGCTTTTTCATTGTAAGCTCATTTACTTGTGTGGCTGCCAGCCAAATAGCGTTGCACTTCTGTTGTCATCTGATGAAAATGAAGGAAAACTATAGTTGCACGTCCCTGATCACTCTAAAAAAAAAAAAAAAAACACTGTTGGTTTATAATTTAAAACGCAACCGCTGTCAATACACATCGGGATTTACCTTCTCCCGCTGTCTCTCGTTGTGCTATTTACAAACACACACGTGACTGGCTCAACTGTTCTGGGGAACTAAGGTAAGCTTCATAATGTTAAATAATGTGACACGTGAAATTAAGAACGTGATCTGCTTCATCTTCTATGTATTGCACAAGTTGACTGTAGATATTTACTTAAAGTCGCTACAAATAACAATTTATTGAAAAACGTAAAATAAATCGTTTCAAAGGTATTGCCGATTGAAAAACATCCTGTGGCTATTTCCAAATACGGTAAATGGTATAGGCTACAGTATACCGCCCAAGCCTATACCCTAACGTAACATATCATACTCATGAGTGTCTCGGATTTACATTTTTCTATGTTAAAAATCCACGAGACCAGACTACAGGCATCCCTGGACTGCATTGTCATTCTCAACCTGATTTGCATCACAATTCATGGTATCCTCCTCGCTCAACCGCTCTAAACTTGGACGTATTTATAAATACATTTTCAGTTAAATAAATGAGCCTGGGCTCTGGGATACAACTTTTCGCAGAAGGACAGTAGGCTACCTTACACGGAGCAGCTTAGTCCAGCCCTCTTCATTTCCCAGTTTGCCGCATTAGAATCGAGTTCCAAGCCGGACCCAACATTATCTTGGGCCGCTCTGTAGTGTAGCTGGCTCTCCCCTACACTCGCGTTTCAACAACAACAGCAGCAGCAGGAAACAGCCTCAAGCCTGTCTCTGACTATTGAAGATACAGAAATAGGGGTAAACTGAAAAAAATGCGGTGAGGCAGAAAAAGAGAGAAAAAATACTCCAGTTATCGGGCGGTACGTGGGGATTTCAAGGTGGGTGGTTGATTGCATTGAAATAGCTTACGGTGTTTGCCTGATTCCAGCAGCTCGCACGGCGATATTTTTTTATGCAGAGATAGACGCTAATAGTATGTGCATTTCTGTGTCTTGTTATTTCATATCCCTCTCTGTCTTATAGCCTAGCATTGTACAGAACGAGTTCTGTATATCAAATCAGGGTTTCTTTCATTCAGAATCTGCTCTCTAATGTGTCAACACATGTTCCCGAGTTTTACTGTAGCCTTATTGCCATGCCTAACAATTAGACACTTGTATTCAGCAGGTATTTGTTCTGCAAGACCACACACACACACCAGTGGATAATCCTAAGCAGCTGCCTTTCCATTGATCAGGCAACCTATTAATTCCACATGAAACCCAGGGGGGACTTTCAGGTTCTCTCTCCATCACCTACTTGTGTTATTAATCTAATGCTACGCTGGACATGATGATGATGATGGTGAACATCCTGCAGGGATATGCACTTCCCCGCAGTAATCCCTGTGCTCAATTAGCTTGCAGCATTGCTCCGGATCACTTGTCAACAAACATGGTTTGCCACTGTAGTCAGAGGGTACCCGCTCTATTAAAGGAGAATTTAGAATTTGGCAGTGTTAGCCATATTTGTGTTAACAGATTCATGGACTGAGCATTCTCTGTACTGCTAGGTGTATTACTCCCTGTCCACTCTGCGGGGGACCCAAAAGAGAGCACCGGAGGGGAGAGCGAGGGGCGCTGGGACACGGTCACGTTGCTTCCACTCTGCACCTGCTGCATCATGGGTAACGTCGCTGGCAAGGACGACCATGGCTCTACAGGTTCCCTACATGAACGTACACACTCACACACACACACACACACTCTCATTGTCACATTTCATTATATTAAACTCTGACAGTAATTCTGATTTGACCCTTCTCCATGTTTTCCCATGTTTCTATAATATTTCCTTTCAAGCTGTTTGTACTCCTACACAATTTGTTCATTATCTTTATGCCTCCTCTTCTCGATCTGTCTACCTGTGATTCTCTATTGTAGCATTGCTGACTTATTTTCTCTCTCTCTCTCTCTCTCTCACACACACACACACACACTTCCTCCCCTAAACACCAGTTTAAAACCCAGGCCGTTCCTATCCTTTCTATCTGTTTTCAGTAGGCTGGAAACAGACTCAGACTGGGGTGGGAATAGCTCCCTGGATACTGTGCCCACCGCCAGGCACATGCAATACATCAAGCCGTGCTAGCTGAATGATGAGTCTGCGGAATTCTGCTGCCCAACATAATGAAAGGGAGGGGGAATATGAGACACTAGAGGCTTAGGGACCTGTGTGTGTGTGAATATGCAGTAGAGTATGAAATAGTGGATGTGTTTAGAATGTAAATCAATTGACTACAAGCAGCAAGAGATGCAGCGTCTAGATTCAGTGAGGGAGTAAGTCTCTAGATATGGCCACTTGGGAAATGAGTGTATGTTAATGTACCAAAGCGTTGGCATGACAGGCCCTGCCGTATCTATCCGCCTAACAAGGACTGTGTGAGAGAGAGGAAGGGCATTGACTTTATATATGCATATTCTGCATCAGAGTGCAGGCATCCTGCTATAGCCACACCCAACTCTGGTCTCCTTCTGTGTAGTTTTTATAGACTAGAAAATAGCTTAGGACAGCAGTTCTGTCTCTCGCTCGCTCTCTTTTCTGCTCTTCCCTCCTCTCCTTTCCCCTTTCTCATATTTCTTTAATCTCCCCCTCTCCACCCTCTCTCTCTTTCCAGGGTCTCATTTAGATCTGTTCCACACTCCTCCCTCCTCCCCCTCTGATTCTGACCTGGCTGCAGCTCTGGCCTTGGCTCCAGCTGCGGCTCAGCTGCAGCAGCAGGGGACACCGTCATCTGGGGCCACCCGAGGCATCGTCTGCCAGGGCGGAGCTTCCCCCTCTACCAACTCCAATTGGAGCCACACGCTGTCCGTCCCGCCAGAATGGGCCGTGATTAGCCTAGAGAGCGGTGCATCGACGCAGGGAACGGGGGTGGAAATGGATGGTGGAAGGCGACCGGTGAGGTGCTCCAGCAGCCAGAACAACCACAGCAGCAGTCCTGTGTCCCAAGGCCAGGGGCCTCCGTCGGATAGTAGCCCTTTGGAGCAGAGCTGGCAGGAGCGGGACAGTGGGCTGGAGCCCCAGGCAGGGCCGGAGCGGGCTAGGGAGGAGATGGCCCTGGCTCTGCTCAACCTGCTGGAACATCACAGGTCCACACTGGGGCTCAGTCCCGGCCTGGACGCGCCAGCAGGGGCAGCCGGTAAGGTCTCCGCATCTGCATGGCTGTAGTAACCCAATCTTTGTAACCCAATTGTTTGTCTTGTCTCAACTTGACAGAGTGTGCATACATGTCCTTATAGTACATGTGTCTTGATCTGAGTGTTTCGTGTGTGTGTGTATATATATATATATATGTGTGTGTGTGTGTGTGTCAGAGCTGCTGAGGCGGTTGATGGTGGAGAGAGAGGTGCTGGTTGAGGAGGTGCACAGCCTGAAGGACACACTGAGGGTGAGTCAGACGCTCCTCCCTTCTCTTCCCCACTGCATTCCCTCCGTCTCTCCCTCAGCACTGCAGACAAAATCATTTCAAAGACCACACACAAACACACACACACACACACACACAGACACAAATGTATCCCTATTACTTTGAAGTGGATTGCGTATATCCCTTCTCTACCCAGTGTTGTTCTCTGTTAGCTGTTTTAGGGCTCGATTCAATCAGTATCGCGGAAGATCCGCGGTATAGCACGATTGAAATTTGAAGGTGATTTCCGATTGAGCCGACATGCAGCTTTTACCGTGAATGCAGTCTCCACGAAAGCGGAAACATTGCCTTTAAGAGTCGATCGACTCACCCGTGCATCATTCTAAGTAACATAATAAAAGAATCCACATCAAAATCCATCAGTTTAAACTAGAGATATCTGTTTTTGTTGCATGGGCTGTGTCTCAACCCACCACATCCGCCTATGTCGGCCTACCGCATCTGCTGTGGAAGGTGGCCGAGCTACAGTGGTGTTTGTCAGACCATGAGACATCCTGAAAATCTGTCTTCTCACGGCCTACAAACTGTTATAAACAGTCTGTGGAAAGGGGAGACTCACGAACACTATGTTCTCCGTTTTTTCTCTACGACCGCCACAAAGGACTCGTCTGAAGTTAACGCATACAAATGAATGCAAGCATGGAGTTAGTTTTGTGCCAACGGCTTAGACTTTTAGAGGTTAAAGTTCATTCACCCTATACATATCTTCCGCAATACGATTTAATCAAGCCCTAAGACTTGGGATTTGGCAAATGTTCAGGCAAGTCACAGCGTTTGTGGAAGGCAGGGTTTCTCAATATGTGTGCTAACCTAAGCAACCTTTATCAGTGGTTCAAAAATGTGACCTGGTTTTGACTTTTTTTTCTAGGAGGTTCTGTTTGAGAATATCACAGTCGGCCTCCACCATCTGCAAACATGGTGCAACAACTACTGTAAATGAGCCAGTGATAAGCAGTGGGATGGTCCTGACGTAGGGAGGTTGTCCCTCTCTCTAGATTACTGTGACTAACTGTACACAAGGAACATTGCAAGGATTCCTGGCATAATTTGTTGAAATGTTCATCTTAATTCATTCTTCTTTTGACCAATGCAAAATCCCTGTTTTCGACATGTTTACTATAGACTGTATCAACAGCACTATTGATTTTCTGCTACATGTGGCAGTATGCATGTCTGTCTGCTGGCCTAGATGTAAAATGATACCACCTTTACTTCTCAGAGTTCCCCTGCCTCTTCTATGTGACCCACCCATGGTATTAAAGATGATATTAAATATAAACTGAACACCTGCTCTTTCCATGACAGACTGACCAGGTGAAAGCTACGATTCCTTATGGATGTCACTTGTTAAATCCACGTCAATCAGTGTAGATGAAGGGGAGGAGACCGTATGTGTGCCATTCAGAGGGTGAATGGGCAAGACAAATGATTTAAGTGGCTTTGTGTGGTAGTAAGTGCCAGGCGTACCAATTTGAGTGTGAACTGCAGGTCTGCTTGGTTTTTCACACTCAACAGTTTCCCGTGTGTATCAAGAATGGTCCACCACCCAAATGACATCCAGCCAGCTTGACACAACTGTGGGAAGCATTGAGGTCAACATGGGCCAGCATCCCTGTGGAACGCTTTCGACTCCTTGTAGAGTCCATGCCCTGACGAATTTGGGCTGTTCTGAGGGCAAAAGGGGGTGCAACTCAATATTAGGAAGGTATTCGTAATGTTTGTACACTGTGTATTTCCTGATAAAATGAGTCAACTCACTCTCATGTTCTCCGCACAAATGTATGGCTCTAGTTTGAGTGTACAGAAAATTGAAGTCTGTGTGTGTATCTCCTCTCTCTCCTCTCTCTCTGTCTGTCTGGTTGTCTCACTCTCTGATGGAGATGGATGGACATTGAATTGTGTCTATGTCAATTATTATTTATTTCTCTCGCTCTCTGGCAGACTGAGCGAGCTGAGTGGCACCAGTTCCAGTGCGATCTGCAGGTGGCGGTGTCTGTAGCCGACCGGCTGCGCGTGGAGGCGGAGGAGACTCTGGGCACGCTCAGAGAGAGCCACGGGGAACTGGAGGGCCAGCTGGCCCAGGCCCACTGCAGACAGCAGGACACAGACAGGGAACTGGAGAGCCTGAGTGCTGAACACAGAGAGGCCTGTCACAGACTGTCTGCTCTCACCCTGGAGCACCAACGTACCATGGCTGAGCTGGACACACTGAGACACATGCAGACAGAGAGAGGGAAGGACTCACACAGTCACAGAGAGATGGAGGGAAGAGACACAGAAGAGAGGCCGGCTGGTGAAGACACTGGTGAAGACATAAATGCGGTGGAGGCGCTGGATGGGGAAAAAAGAGAGGATTCAGAAAGGGAAGTGGAAGGAGAGAAAATGATAAATAGTGAGGGAGTGGATGTTAAGATGGGAGGGCAGTCTCCTGAGGAGCTTGTTAGTGGAGGGGAGAACCTGCTCAAAGGGAAGGGGGTGGCGGAGACGTACCTACGGAATTTGGTAGCAGCTGGAGAGAAGAAGGGGTGTGGCTTAAGAGATCCACGGAGGATCGTGATGATGTCAGAGCGTTCCAGGTGAGAGCCTCATCATGCGACCGGTCGATCGCCAAGGCCTTCCCAGTTGATCACCAAACATTTCTGTAAAAAAAACAACGATAAAGCCTTGCATTCCTATTTTTTATTTTATTTGTTTCGCAATGTTTGTAGTAGATGCACTTGATTCAGGAGCCATAGTGCCGAGAATGCAAAGTGTTCCCATTTTGAACCATTTCATGTGTCTGAAGGTAGAACACCGCCTACCTGGCAGGCCCAGAGAGCAAAAAAAAATGCACTTATAGTCCTACTGCTGGCCGGTCAGATAGCTCAGATCACAGTGTCTGCACAGTTTCTTTGCGCCATAGACTATAAAAAGAAGCATCGAACGCACACCAAAGATCATAATGTGAGATTTCAAAACTTTTATAACCATGACTAGAGAGAGACTCAAACAGCAGCTCTTTGCTGTATTCATTATGAGTAAGTTCATGTTTAAGTTGTTATTCAGCACTGTCAACACTTTGTTTAGAGGAAGAGAGGAGGGATGGTGAGTCGGACTGACCCTGAGATGCAGTACATCAGTCCAGTAAATAAAATGAAAAACTGAATTGGTCACTCAGCTGTGCCTCACAAGTAATACAACAAATGATCTATTACCACTACCAGTGTGATCATATACCTATATATCATTTCAAAATGGTCTGAAAACAACAACATTGGCAGGGCAATTCAAGCATAGCCCGTATGCAGTGATAATGAATTGAGCCTATATCTTACTGCACACGTCATTGCTACAGAACTGATTTTAGTTGGTTAATGTTGCATAGGCTTAGTTATTTATTTATTTTATCTGAGTGGTAGGTCTCAACTTTTTTGACGCAGAAAAGGTTGGTGAGCATCTGTTTGTTGTTATCTGGAGCCTGTCACTTAGACACAACTATTATTTTTTGAAAGCAGTCTAATATTTGATGAAAGCTAGCCTGTGTCTCTGTAGGAGCAAGGGTTGACCTCTGCGCAAGGCCATGCTATATAGACACAAGTGTCCTACATTTATCTGTTGCAACTAAGTCCTATCTTATCTGTTCCAGGAGCCTCTCTCGACTTCCCCTGCCCACGGACTCTCTCCCTGCACAGAAGGGTAGCTCCCAGACCACCACTAGTACAACACTGCCTCTATGCAAGGTAATGCTTATATTCAACCAACAAGTTTGTTTTTGGGAGTATCTAATCTCATTGCAAGGGTTTCAAATCTCATGTTATTTGTCACATGCACCGAATACAACGAGTGTAGGCTTTACCGTGAAATGTTTGCTTACGAGCCCTTTCCATTGATGCAGAGTAATACAAAATAAAAATATGATAAATAAATTGGTAACACAAGGAATAAAAATACACAAAAATGAAACTATATACAGTGAGTACTAGTACCAGATCAATGTGCAGGGGTACAAGTTATTTGAGGTATACAGTACATTCGGGAAAGTATTCAGACCTCTTGACTTTTTCCACGTTTTGTTATGTTACACCCTTATTCTAAAATGGATTAAATAACAAAATGTCCTCATTAATCTACACACAATACTCAATGATAACAAAGCAAAAACAGGTTTTTAAAATTTGTTGCACATTTATTACAAATAAAAAAACCATATACCTTATTTACATAAGTATTCAGACCCTTTGCTATGAGACTCAGGTGCATCCTGTTTCCATTGATAATCCTTGAGATGTTTCGACAACTTGATTGGAGTCCACCTGTGGTAAATTCAATTGATTGGACATTATTTGGAAAGGCACACACCTGTCTATATAAGGTCCCACAGTTGACAGTGCATGTCAAAGCAATAACCAAGCCTTGAGGTCGAAGGAATTGTCCATAGAGTTCCAAAACAGGATTGTGTCAAGGCACAGATCTGGGGAAGGGTACCCCAAAAAATCTGCCTTAATGCCAAGAGTCACGTCTGGAAGAAACCTGGCACCGTCCCTACGGTGGAGCATGGTGGTGGCAACATTATGCTGTGGGGATGTTTTTCAGTGGCAGGGACTGGGAGACTAGTAAGGATAGAGGGAAAGATGAGTGGAGCAAAGATCAAATCAAATTTTATTTGTCACATACACATGGTTATCAGATGTTAATGCGAGTGTAGCGAAATGCTTGTGCTTCTAGTTCCGACCATGCAGTAGTATCTAACAAGTAATCTAACAAATTCACAACAACTACCTTATACACACAAGAGTAAAGGAATGAATACGAGTATGTACATATAAATATATGGATGAGCGATGGCTGACCGGCATAGGCAAGATGCAGTAGATGGTATGGAGTACAGTGTATGTATGTGTGTGTGTGTGTATATATATATATATATATATATATACACACACTGCTCAAAAAAATAAAGGGAACACTTAAACAACACAATGTAACTCCAAGTCAATCACACTTCTGTGAAATCAAATTATAATTTACTTCCACTTAGGAAGCAACACTGATTGACAATAAATTTCACATGCTGTTGTGCAAATGGAATAGACAACAGGTGTAAATTATAGGCAATTAGCAAGACACCCCCAATAAAGGAGTGGTCACCACCTGCAGAACCACAGACCACTTCTCAGTTCCTATGCTTCCTGGCTGATGTTTTGGTCACTTTTGAATGCTGGCGGTGCTTTCACTCTAGTGGTAGCATGAGACGGAGTCTACAACCCACACAAGTGGCTCAGGTAGTGCAGCTCATCCAGGATGGCACATCAATGCGAGCTGTGGCAAGAAGGTTTGCTGTGTCTGTCAGCGTAGTGTCCAGAGCATGGAGGTGCTACCAGGAGACAGGCCAGTACATCAGGAGACGTGGAGGAGGCCGTAGGAGGAGGGCAACAACCCAGCAGCAGGACCGCTACCTCCGCCTTTGTGCAAGGAGGAGCAGGAGGAGCACTGCCAGAGCCCTGCAAAATGACCTCCAGCAGGCCACAAATGTGCATGTGTCTGCTCAAACGGTCAAAAACAGACTCCATGAGGGTGGTATGAGGGCCCGACGTCCACAGGTGGGGGTTGTGCTTACAGCCCAACACCGTGCAGGACGTTTGGCATTTGCCAGAGAACACCAAGATTGGCAAATTCGCCATTGGCGCTCTGTGCTCTTCACAGATAAAAGCAGGTTCACACTGAGCACGTGACAGACGTGACAGAGTCTGGAGACGCCGTGGAGAACGTTCTGCTGCCTGCAACATCCTCCAGCATGACCGGTTTGGTGGTGGGTCAGTCATGGTGTGGGGTGGCATTTCTTTGGGGGGCCGCACAGCCCTCCATGTGCTCGCCAGAGGTAGCCTGACTGCCATTAGGTACCGAGATGAGATCCTCAGACCCCTTGTGAGACCATATGCTGGTGCAGTTGGCCCTGGGTTCCTCCTAATGCAAGACAATGCTAGACCTCATGTGGCTGGAGTGTGTCAGCAGTTCCTGCAAGAGGAAGGCATTGATGCTATGGACTGGCCCGCCCGTTCCCCAGACCTGAATCCAATTGAGCACATCTGTGACATCATGTCTCGCTCCATCCACCAACGCCACGTTGCACCACAGACTGTCCAGGAGTTGGCGGATGCTTTAGTCCAGGTCTGGGAGGAGATCCCTCAGGAGACCATCCGCCACCTCATCAGGAGCATGCCCAGGCGTTGTAGGGAGGTCATACAGGCACGTGGAGGCCACACACACTACTGAGCCTCATTTTGACTTGTTTTAAGGACATTACATCAAAGTTGGATCAGCCTGTAGTGTGGTTTTCCACTTTAATTTTGAGTGTGACTCCAAATCCAGACCTCCATGGGTTGATACATTTGATTTCCATTGATAATTTTTGTAATTTTGTTGTCAGCACATTAAACTATGTAAAGAAAAAAGTATTGAATAAGATTATTTCATTCATTCAGATCTAGGATGTGTTATTTTAGTGTTCCCTTTATTTTTTTGAGCTGTGTGTGTGTGTGTGTGTGTGTGTATATATGAGATGAGTTGTAGGATATGTAAACATTATATAAATGGCATTGTTTAAAGTGGCTAGTGATACATTATTTCATCCAATTATAATTATTAAAGTGGCTAGAGATTTGGGTCGATGGCCGAACGGCATAGGCAAGATACAGTAGATGGTTTAGAGTACAGTGTATACATCTGATATGAGTATGTCGGATACGTAAACATTATATACAAAATTGTTTAAAGTGGCTAGTGATACATTGTTACATCCAATTCCTATGTTTAAAGTGGCTAGAGATTTAAGTCAGTATGTTGGCAGCAGCCACACAATGTTAGTGATGGCTGTTTAACAGTCTGATGGCCTTGAGGTAGAAGCTGTTTTTCAGTCTCTCGGTCCCAGCTTTGATGCACCTGTACTGACCTCTCCTTCTGGATGATAGCGGGGTGAACAGGCAGTGGCTCGGGTGGTTGTTGTCCTTGATGATCTTTTTGGCCGGGTGGTGTAGGTGTCCTGAAGAGCAGGTAGTTTACCCCCGGTGATGCGCTGTGCAGTCCTCACTACCCTCTGGAGAGCCTTACGGTTGTGGGCGGAGCAGTTGCCGTACCAGGCGGTGATACAGCCCGACAGGATGCTCTCGATTGTGCATCTGTAAAAGTTTGTGTGATTTTGGTGACAAGCCAAATTTCTTCAGCCTCCTGAGGTTGAAGAGGCGCTGTTGCGCCTTCTTCACCACGCTGTCTGTGTGGGTGGACCAATTCAGTTTGTCCGTGATGTGTACGCCAAGGAACTTAAAACTTTCCACCTTCTCCACTACTGTCCCCTCGATGTGGATAGGGGGGTGCTCCCTCTCCTGTTTCCTGAAGTCCACGATCATCTCCTTTGTTTTGCTGACATTGAGTGAGAGGTTATTTTCCTGACACCACACTCCGAGGGCCCTCACCTCCTCTCTGTAGGCCGTCTCGTCGTTGTTGGTAATCAAGCCTACCACTGTAGTGTCGTCAGCAAACTTGATGATTGAGTTGGATGCGTGCTTGGCCACGCAGTCATGGGTAAACAGTGAGTACAGGAGAGGGCTGAGAACGCACCCTTGTGGGGCCCCAGTGTTGAGGATCAGCGGTTGTTTCCTACCCTCACCACCTGGGACCGGCCCGTCAGGAAGTCCAGGACCCAGTTGCACAGGGCTGGGTCGAGACCCAGGGTCTCGAGCTTAATGACGAGCTTGGAGGGAACTATGGTGTTAAATGCTGAGCTGTAGTCGATGAACAGCATTCTTACATAAGTATTCCTCTTGTCCAGATGGGTTAGGGCAGTATGCAGTGTGATTGCGATTGCGTCGTCTGTGGACCTATTGGGACGGTAAGCAAATTGGAGTGGGTCCAGGGTGTCTGGCAGGATGGAGGTGATATGATCCTTGACTAGTCTCTCAAAGCACTTCATGATGACGGAAGTGAGTGCTACGGGGCGATAGTCATTTAGCTCAGTCACCTTAGCTTTCTTGGGAACAGGAACAATGGTGGCCCTCTTGAAGCATGTGGGAACAGCAGACTGGGATAGGGACTGATTGAATATGTCCGTAAACACACCAGCCAGCTGGTCTGCGCATGCTCTGAGGACACGGCCAGGGATGCCATCTGGGCCGGCAGCCTTGCGAGGGTTAACACATTTAAATGTTTTTCTCACATTGGCTGCGGTGAAGGTGAGCCCGCAGGTTTTGGTAGCGGGCCGTGTCGGTGGCACTGTATTGTCCTCAAAGCGAGCAAAGAAGTTGTTTAGTTTGTCTGGGAGCAGGACGTCATGGTCCACAACGGGGCTGGTTTTCTTTTTGTAGTCCGTGATTGACTGTAGACCCTGCCACATTCCTCTTGTGTCTGAGCCGTTGAATTGTGACTCTACTTTGTCTCTATATTGACGCTTAGCTTGTTTGATTGCCTTGCGGAGGGAATAGCTACACTGTTTGTATTCAGTCATGTTTCCGGTAGCCTTACCCTGGTTAAAAGCAGTGGTTCGCGCTTTCTGTTTTGCGCGAATGCTGCCATCAATCCACGGTTTCTGGTTGGGGAAGGTTTTAATATTTGCTATGGGTACAACATCACCAATGCACTTGCTAATACACTCGCTCACCGAATCAGCATATACATCAACGTTGTTGTCCGATGCTATCCGGAACATATCCCAGTCCACGTGCTCGAAGCAATCTTGCAGCATGGAATCAGATTGGTCGGACCAGCGTTGAACAGACCTGAGAACGGGCGTTTCCTGTTTTAGTTTCTGTTTGTAGGCTGGGAGCAACAAAATGAAGTCATGGTCAGACTTGCCGAAAGGAGGGCGGAGAATAGCCTTGTATGCATCACGGAAGTTGGAATAACAGTGATCCAGGATTTTACCAGCCCGGGTGGCACATTCGATATGCTGGTAAAATTTCGGGAGCCTTGTTCTTAAATTAGCCTTATTAAAATCCCCAGCCACAATAAATGCAGCCTCAGGATATGTGGTTTCCAGTTTACATAGAGTCCAATGAATTTCTTTCAGTGCCGTCGATGTGTCAGCTTGAGGGGGGATGTACACGGCTGTGATTATAATCGAGGAGAATTCTCTTGGTAGATAATGCGGTCGGCATTTGATTGTAAAGAATTCTATGTCAGGTGAACAAAAGGACTTGAGTTCCTGTATGTTGTTATGATCACACCACGTCTCGTTAATCATAAGACACACACCCCCACCCTTCTTCTTACCAGATAGAAGTTTGTTTCTGTCGGCGCGATACGTAGAGAAACCAGGTGGCTGTACCGACTCCGATAACGTGTCCTGAGTGAGCCATGTTTCCGTGAAGCAAAGAACGTTGCAGTCTCGGAGAGATCCTTGATAAAAACCTGCTCCAGACTGCTCAGGACCTCAGGCTGGGGCGAAGGTTCACCTTCCAACAGGACAACTACCTTAAGCACACAGCCAAGACAACGCAGGAGTGGCTTTGGGACAAGTCTCTGAATGTCCTTGAGGGCCCAGCTAGAGCCTGGACTTGAACCCGATCGAACATCTCTGGAGTGACCGGAAAATAGCTGTGCAGCAATGCTCCCCATCCAACCTGACAGTGCTTGAGAGGATCTGCAGAGTGAGAATTGGAGAAACTCTGCAATTACAGGTGTGCCAATCTTGTAGCGTCATACCCAAGAAGATTCGAGGCTGTAATCGCTGCCAAAGGTGCTTCAACAAAGTACTGAGTAAAGGGTCTGAATACTTATGTAAATATCATATTTCAGTTTATTTTTAGTACATTTGCATTTTCTTTTTTAAATAAACAGTTTTTGCATTGTCATTATGGGATATTGTGGTTAGATTGATGAGAAGAAAACAATTTCATCCATTTTAGAATACGGTGGGAACGTAACAAAATGTGAAAGTCAACGGGTCTGAATACTTTTCGAATGCACTGTATACAAATGTATTAAAACTGAACTATGACATTTACGTAAGCACTGTATACAGTGTTCAGACCCCTTGACTTTTTCAAAATTTTGTTACGTTATAGCCTTATTCTATAATGGATTAAATACTTTTTTTATACAGTCCATATAAGGAAATCATTCAATTGAAATAAATTCATTGGACCCTAATCTATGGATTTCACATGACTGGGAATACAGATATCTGTTGACACCTTTTTATATAGAACATTTTTTTTAAAGTAGGGGCATGGTTCAGACAACTAGTCAGTGTCTAGTGTGACCACCATTTGCCTCATGCAGCACAACACATCTTCTTCGCATAGAGTTGATCAGGCTTTTGATTGTGGCCTGTGGAATGTTATCCCACTCCTCTTCAATAGCTGTGCGAAGTTGCTGGATATTGACGGGAACTGGAACACGCTGTCGTAAACGTTGATCCAGAGCATCCCAAACATGCTCAATGGGTGACTTATTCTGGTGAGTATGCAGGCCATGGAAGAACTTGGACATTTTCAGCTTCCAGGAATTGTGTACAGACCCTTGCGATGTGGGGCCGTGCATTATCATGCTGAAATATGAGGCGATGGTGGCAGATGAATGGCACGACAATGGGCCTCAGGATCTCGTCACGGTGTCTCTGTGCATTCAAATTGACATTGATAAAATGCAATTGTGTTTGTTGTCTGTAGCTTATGCCTGCCCATACCATAACCACACCGCCACCATGGGGCACTCTGTTCACAACGTTGACATCAGCAAACCGCTCGCCCACATGCTGCCATACATGCCGTCTGTCATCTTCCCGGTACAGTTGAAATCGGGATTAATTTGTGAAGAGCACACCTCCAGCGTTCCAATAGTCAGCAAAGGTGAGCATTTGCCCACTTAAGTCGGTTATGATGCCGAACTGCAGTCAGGTGAAGACGACGAGCACACAGATGAGCTTCCCTGAGACAGTTTCTGCACAAATTCTTCGGTTGTGCAAACCCAGTTTCATCAGCTGTCTGGGTGGCTGGTCTCCGATGATCCCACAGGTGAAGAAGCCAGATGTGGAGGTCCTGGGCTGGCATGGTTACACGTGGTTTGCGGTTGTGAGGCCGGTTGGACGTACTGCCAATTTCTCTAAAACGACATTGGAGGCTGCTTATGGTAGAGAAATGAACAGTAAATTCTTTGGCAACAGCTTTGGTAGACATTCTTGCAGTCAGCGTGCCAATTTGCACGCCCTCTCAACTTGAGACATCTGTGGCATTGTGTTGTGTGACACAACTGCCCATTTTAAAGTGGCCTTATTGTCCCCGGCACATGGTGCACCTGTGTAATGCTGTTTTAATCATCTTCTTGATATGCCCAACCTGTCAGGTAGATGAAATGCACATTTGTGCACAAAATTTGAGAGAAATAAGCTTTTTGTGCGTATGGAAATTTTCTGGGATTTCAGCTCATGAATCATGGGACCAACACTTGTTGCATTCATATTTTTTGTTTAGTGTGTGTATATAGGAGTGTGTTTTATGTAGTGCATATACAGTATATAGTCTTAGCCTGGACTTGAAATTCAAGGGTCATTTTCTGACCAATTTGGAAACAGTCATGCATACTATAGCCAATACTCCTCTCCTCTGTCTCTTACCAGAAAGAAGAGCCAGCCAAAGGGAGAAGGATGGACCGCATACTGCAAACACAGGACACCTGGTCCAGCTTCTATACAAGTGTGTTAATTTCATCCACACATACATATACTTTGAGTTCAAACATAACTGTTTGCTTTTGAATGTGTATAATTCATTTTGCTATATGTGTAAAGTTACTATGCTCTTGACTAATTGCTAACGTCTAGCAGAAAAACAGGAGGAGGACCAGAACGCAGACCCACCGTCCTCGTTCAGGTGAATGGACAGGCCCTCTAAAGATACTTAAGAAATATGCCCAAATAAAGCCTTCTACCTAGCTATAACTTTTGTCCGTTCTTCACCTTCCAGACCTCAGGATGGTTTCAGCGTGCTGCTGCGACGTCATGGAGGCTCCAGGCGGAACTCACTCCTGCGCTGGTGTCAAAGCCGCACCCAGGGCTACAAGGTCAGAAATGGCAAAGAAAAGTACCATTCACATTTACCAAACCATTGGGCACCTTATCTGACCAATACAAGACAACCCTCTATTTTGTTCTTTTATTTTCTAGAATATTGAGATCACCAACTTCAGCAGCAGCTGGGAGGACGGTCTGGCTTTTTGTGCTGTGTACCACACCTATCTACCCACACACATCCCATACAGCAGTCTCAGCCCAGGAGACAAGGTAAGAGAAATGCATTCACATATGACTTCATAGTTCACACAATATACAAACTGTTTTAATAACCATATTCACACCTACATTTTTTGATCTATGCAGAGTGAGAACCTGGGCCTTGCCTTCCAGACAGGGGGAAGTGTAGGAATCACATCCACACTGGTGAGAGCCAAATTTAAACATGCCATGAAAGTTGTTGGGAAAGAAAATGTTTTAAAAGAGCTTGACTTGTGAGTGGAATGGTAGATGTCCTGTCACTGATGTCCAACTGTTCTTCTGAGTCTGGTCATGGTAACACTTCTCAGTTGCCAGTTTTATTTTATGTGAGTAGTGGTTGTCCTTGTAGAGCCGAGGGTACAGCTGGGTTGTAAGCTTGTCTTTAACAGAGTGTTTTATTTGCTTGATAGACCGTGGAAGAGATGCTGAGACCAGGTGGGCCCGACTGGCAGAGGGTCCTGGGGTACGTTGAAAGCATGTTTCGTCACTTTGAGATGTGAGGTCATTTTCCTTCTGGCTTCCCTCCCAAACTCGACATCTAACTGGTCCGCCACCACCAGTCTGGTTCGTTTTCTTGCATCATGAACTGAACTGAGACAGTTGATTGGCTGAATTGACTGACGCACCATTAGGGATTGTAGGACAACTGTTGGAAATGTAGAAATTTTATTTCTACTTCAGCTTCACTCTCCGTGCGGACTCCTGCTCCTAGCCATTAATTGATTGTAGGTGCACTGTGGATGGAAGTGAGGGTTTTAGGCTGAGAGCTGTTCTTTTGTTAAATTTCACGGTGATTGCACTGAATATGAGAAGCCATTGGAAATGAGAACACAGGGAGCACCATACATGAAGAAAATTGTGGATGTGACTATCTGAGGACTACAGTATATTCTAGACAGTTTGCACCAGGAAAAATGATCAGACTTCAAGTTTATCACTTTGGGTGCCACTGTTGTTCACTGTGTTGCACTTATTCTGATGCCTTTTATTTAAGCACTTTATCAACCATAGGAAGTCTGTTCTGTCACCTAAGTTTTTAACTGGAAGATTTTTATTTTATGGACACACTTTCTGCCATGTTTCACATTCTTTATCAGACTTTATTTGCTTAGAAATGTTGGGATATTTATGTAGCCATAAGTAGTATTCTAATGTGTATGAACCTCAACTCAAAACACAAAGAGGAGCCAGACAACTTGAATGAGTTAATTCAGTGGCGCTGCATCACAACCGGGATCAACCAAGAGTGATTGCCTTTGAGGAAGTGTATATACAGAACTGTCTAATTAAGCAATAAGGCCTGGGGGGTGAGGTATGGCCAATATACAATGGCTAAGGGCTGTTCTTATGCACGATGCAACGCGGAGTGCTAGGACACAGCCCTTAGCCGTGGTATATTGGCCATATCACAAACCCCTGAGGAGCCTTATAGCTATTATAAACTGGTTACAAATGTAATTAGAGCAGTAAAAATAAATGTTTTGTCATACCCATGGTATACTGTGATATACCACGGCTTTCAGCCAATCAGCATTCAGGTCTCGAACCACCCAGTTTATAATTAGTTATATTTTGAATCTACTATTGGTTTGAAAATATTTTTAAGTCAATGTTTTAAATGTAGCATGAAAACAAGTGCCATAGGGTGGACTAATGAACAGAGGGACTTGTTTCCTGTTATGGGAATGGACTGTGAGGTTTTGTCTGATTTATAGAAGCAACAATGTGGCCATCATATAAGGACTAGATCCTACAATGTTTGTGTTTGTGTGAAGGAGAGATGTACAGTATGTATAAATTGAGGCATGTGCCACTCCCCGAAGAGTTTCTGTGAATGACAAGTAACAGAAACAGTTGCCAAAGCCTTACTGCAATAATAAAGTTTGTGTTAATCTGCTTGGTGTTTTCAATTTCAACAAAAGATCTGAGTAGCATATTTTTATTACATGTATTAATAACTCTTATCCAGCAGTGATAGCAGATTGAAAAGGTCAAACAGTAAATCATGGTATAAATGACAAGGCAAAATGTAAAAAAATAAATACTGAAAACAAATCTTCATGAACAAAGGATTTAAGTTAGCTGTCAAGTGTATTGCATTTAAATCCAGGAATGCAATATAACTGAACTGAAGAATGAAATTTGTCCATCCTGGTTGGAGGTTGCAATTCTGACATTGTGTTTTCATTTTAACCAATACAGGTCTGATTTGTGTGCATTATCCCAGGGTGATATACTAACTAGTTAAGGTAACCAATTCACTTTTTCCTATGATTGATTGAAAAAATATATATAATAATGAGATGAGTTCCAAGCGTGCACGTACTTGATGAAATTGACTATGCACACACATTTTCAAGTCCAGTAACATTTTTAGATGTCCCTTCTGAGAGACCAAGGCGTGTTTCCTAGGAAGCTGTGATGGCACCACCTATGGGTGGAGTGGACAGGGGAGGCAGGAGAAGAGACTTCAGTTTGATGGACATGGCTGCTATCTCTGGGTCCTGAGTTTCATACATCTTCACCAAACGGGCAAATTTAAGGACACCTGAAAAATTGTTAAAATAAGCAATGACTACCATGATTTCACAAAGAGCTCGAACTGAACATGAAGCTAAAAGTGTAAAGTCAAAACACAAATCAATGCCACTGAAAAGTGACAATAGATTGTCTCTCTCTATCCCTTCATCCTATATCGAACTGGTTTCACAAAGTGGCTTCTTACCCTCTCCCTCGTTGTTGAAGCCATACGCCTTGATGACCTCCTGTTGGATCTGGGTGGCCACAGGGAGCACCAGCTGCAGCATCTTGCCCATGTCGTTGCAGGCGCTCTCCCGTGCCTCCTCCATCCGTGCTGCATTCTCTGGCACAGAGAAGGCCTGGATGACCTCACTCAGCACTACTGCAACACACAAGCATTGTGAATAGATCTGTGCCACAACTGGGCATTAGTAATAGAGTGGGGTGGCAGGTAGCCTAGCAGTTAAGAGCATTGGGCCAAGTAACCGAAAAGCCGCTGGTTCAAATCCCTGAGCTGGCAAGTTGGGAAAAAATCTGCCGTTCAGCCCTTGAGCAAGGCAGTTAAACCCCAACAACAAACTGCTCCCCGGGACAGTGGACGTTGATTAAGGCAGACAACCGCACCTCTCTGATTCAGAGGGGTTAGGTTAAATGTAGAAGATATATTTCGGTTGAATGCATTAAGTTGTGCAACTGACTAGGTATCCCCCCCTTCCCTAGACAAGGCAAAATTATGTGACTGTTCATACCTCTGGCCTGCTCAACAGTGAGGGTGGGCTGCTGGGCTGGAGCTGAGGCCATTGTGTGCCTGGAAAAAAAGGTGTGATATTAGAGCAGATATCGCAATGAATAATGTGTATTTCAGATAGCGTTACTTAGCTAACTCCTGCATGTTTATGCACAGTGAGTAATACTTTCCTGTGTCCATTACTTACACTAAAATGGGAAAACTGCGTGAAGGGGCATATCTATCAGCTATATATTTAGCTTTATCAAATTAATCCAGAACTATGGATGGAGATGTTTGACATGAGTACAGTATCCTTGTAGCAAGCTAGTTAGCTGTTGTGGCTAGGTACGCTAGCTAGGTGACAGCATCTAGTTGAGCTAGATAGCTATTCCAGCTTTAACGGTTATCAAAAACGCGTTGAATTGTAAACTATAATAACGTTACTCTGGAATGAGCTATTAAATACCTACATAATCAATTAAATGCAGTATTGGTTACTTACAATATATCAGTTGAATAAATACAAACAGCCTAGCAAGAAATGTTTGGCTTGTCAGCTGGGTGGTGGGGAGTGACGCTTTACGACTCGCCCTACGTCATTACGTACGCCTGGTTGAACAGGAAAGTAAACAAACAAAAGTGAAACAGATTTACAATATTTCATACTTCCTGTGACAGTGAAACATTGAATTCGAGCATTACCATAAAAATACATTTTAGACAATATATCCGCGGTTGAGAAGACGGGATTTCACACGAAAACTCATGTTGGGACTGCTCAAAATCTAGCTAGCCCAGGCAGTAGCCAGTAACTTTCTTTCCTATCTGTCGTGCACATGTTCTCACGCAGTCTTTCATTGCCGCATGACTCAGAAGTTGATTACAATATGGAGCAAAAGCTTGCCGATTTCAGAGCCCGAAGAAGGACTTACGTGGCTCCTAAGAAGAGCGAATCTTCTGAAAAGCAGCCCGTAACGTCATCTGACAGTGGCAGCACTTTGATCTCAGACAGTTACCAGTCATCAACAGCTGATGCAGACACACAGGAGTTTACAGAAGATCCAATCTCTGCTGTCTCTCAGGCTACAAGGACTAAACATTGGGGGGTAGGCTAAAACTCAATACTCAAAATAATATGGTCCGGTTACCCGTACACAGTTTAAACCTAGTCCTGGACTAATAAAAACTTTAATTGGAGATTCATTGAGTATGCTGTATGTAAAACCAGACCTATTTGTCAAGTAGACGTCCGTTAGTAATACACGTTGATTCCATCTTGTCAATGTTCGCTAACTTCATTTCATCTGTCCCAAACTTTTTAGGATGACTGGTTGCTGGAGAGCAATCTGGGTCAATGGCTTGGTTCGAAACGACTGGCTTTCACAAATCTGATTTTGCTGAAGGTGTTGCTTTGGCTGGTTCTACTTGGGCTGTTCGCCGAACTGGAATTCGGGTTGCCTTTCTTCCTTATCTCTCTCTTCTACTGGCTGTATGAGGGGCTGCGGAGCCCAACTGCACGTCAACCAGGAGAACTGAGCGCTTACTCAGTGTTCAACCCAGACTGTCAGCCTCTCCTGGGGGCACTTACTGCAGAGCAGCTAGAGGGAGAAATGGGCTACAGACCACTGGCCAACAGATGAGACCGTCAAACAACTGACTTTAATCTGACATTTAATAGCTACTGTACTTTAAGCTTTCCACTGTAATAAAAATTTAACTGGAAATGTATTTATTTGAATGGTGCACATTGCTGATGTTGAAGTCAAATTTAGCCTATTCCAAACTACAAGATCATTCAACACTGCCACACATTGATGATGCTGTGAAAGCACCAACATCTGCTTGTTAATTCCATTAAAATGTGTGTACTTGAAACTTTAGAACATCGTATTACTGTACTTTGAACACACACACACAGAGAAGATTGACAGTGTTTGAAATATTTTAGAAAAATATACTTTTTAATATCTGACAGTGCTCGGTTTCCTTGCGCTTTACGACACGACAGATATTATTGGCCCTTCATTTGGGGCTTCCAAGCGGTACAAGTTGACTCGACAAGCGGGCAGAGTAGCCCACGTTTTGCGAGCATGGAGAGGCCAGAGATTGCCAGACTAGTAAATTGAGCTAAGGGACAGAAGGTGGGGATTGGAGACTAGTAAATTGGGCTAAGGAACAGAAGGTGGGTTTTGGAGACTAGTAAATTGGGCTAAGGAACAGAAGGTGAGTATTGGAGAAAGGCCAACAGTGCATGTTCTACAAGCAGTATAGCGGATGAAAGCACGGCATGAGCGTAGTGAACGGATAGACCTGGTTATGGACAGCGATGAAGAAGGAGTAGAGCGGAGTGCAGTGGGAAGATGTGTGTTGAGGAAGCGTATTCTGCTGTCTCTGATGGCTCAGTAATTGAACCTGATGAGAGTGAAGAGGAATTACTTGTGGCGGCAGGCGTGGTGAAGACCCGAGTCCAAGCCTCGCCCCGATGGTCATGCAAAGGATGATTTGGGCCCAGTGGGAGTCACATTTTTTTAGAAAGTTGATCCCTGCCTTATGGATCAGCCAAGCCAAATGTAGTCTCAGGCTGGGTAGAAAAGAAGTTGTGTACTGTTAAATCTGTGAAGGTAGCTCGAAGTGGACTTGTGATAATTTTCTGTGTTTCTTCTGTCCAGAGGGAGCAGGTGTTTCTAATCGTGTTTAGGGACAAGACCCGTGACTTGCTTTACTCTCTGGAGCAGGTCACCTTTAAAAGGAATGATTACTGGAGTGGCGTTGTGTTGAGGTGGAGCCACTAAAAGGAAAGATCCCCTGTGTCAGTGACACACGCCGTTTGGTGGCAAGCGTGGTGAAACTGCGAAGACAATGCCTGTCCGTTTGAGTTTTGAAGCAGTCTTTACCTGATGAAGTTAAGTTAGGATATGTCAGTCATCCAGTGAGAGCTTTTGTGTCACACCCACTAAGGTGTTTCAGATGCCAAGCTTATGGTCATGTTGCAGCACTGTATAGGAGGGAGATTCCAAGATGTGAGAAGTGTGCAAGAGGGCATGGAACAAAGGAATGTGTAGTATCCGTGGGAAAACAAACTGTCAACTGTATGGGTGCCCATGTTGCTGGGGATCAGAAGTGCACGTACGAGAGAGACAGGTTGAGGTTACCAGGGTCAAAGGTTGCCAGGCACAGAGTAGAACAGAAGGTGTCATATGCTGAGTTAATGAAGAGAGTAGAGGATGATGGGTCAAGGGTGAGTAGTAGGCCTAGGCCAATACAGAGTGATATGAATTTGTGCTTCAGTAAATTGGGCTTCTTAGCATTCATTGCCATGGTTATCAACTGTACTGCAGAAATGGAACGTAAATCACAGAAAATAGATGTTGTGCTGGCATCTGCAGAGAAGTACTTGGGTGTACAAGGTTTTACTGCAGAAGAGTTAAGGTGTGTTGAGCAAAAGAGTCCAGTCCTCCCAGGTGTCGGCCTGGTGTAGGAACAGTTTGGGTCAAAGTAGTGGAATGGGGTGGTGATAATTCTTTTAAATTAAAGTGGTATATAGCTGTAGGGTTAGTTGGTGGTGCAATTTTTTCCTTTTCCTCCTTCCTTTTAATTTTTGTATCACAAAATGTGACGTGATCGACCACACATTACTGTACAGTAGGTGGCGGCATGCACAAACAAAATGTGCAAACGCCATGATACCAAAGTAGAAGAAGACAACGACGATGATGACGAAGAAGACTGTCGTCATTACGTACGCCCGAACAGGAACAGGAAGTAAACATACCAAAGTAGAATAACAGATTTTAAGATATATTTTCTGCCAATTTGTCATACCACTCTTTGTGGCAGTGAATCGTTGAAAACCCGCTGTGCATTGAAAGCACCCTATATAACATTTCCGCTATCGAGAAGGCGTGATTTCGCACGATCGTAAGGCGATCTGCTAGGCAGACTTCTCAACAATCCATCTAGCTAGATGGCTAGCTAGTGTTTTTACCAGGGATTGATACGCGCCGTGCACAGCGCGCACTTTGTATAGATTGCCACGCACCTCTATAATTTCTGCATGAGCATGAGTCAGAAGTTGTTAACATTCGCAAAAGCTTGTAGAGTTCAGAGTCCCGTACAAGGGCTAGTGAAATGCAGCCCATAACATCACCTGGCAGCGGCAACACTTTGAAGTCAGCCAGTTGGGAGTCCACAGCTGATACAGACGCACTGGAGTTGACAAAACATCCGATGTCTGCTGTCCCTCAGGCTACAGGGACTTTACAATGGGGGGTAGGCTAAAACTAAATTACTCAAACGACTAAAACGTCAGTTACTGAGGTAGCATCATGGCATAGTCATAGATGGCTAACTTCAATTCCACCCTTCAATGTTAGCTAGCTGACTTGATTCTCTCCTCACTTTTTTAGGATGACTGTCTGCTGGACTGCATTCTTGGTCGAAGGCTTGGTTCAAGACGACTTGGTTTTGCAAACCGGACTTTGCTGAAGGTGTTGCTTTGGCTGGTTTTGCTTGGAGTGTTTGCTGAGCTTGGCTTTGGGTTGCCTTTCTTCCTAATCTCCCTCTTCTACTGGCTCTACCAGGGCCTGCGGAGCCCAACTAAACTTCAACCTGGAGAACTGAGCGCTTACTCAGTATTCAACCCAGACTGTCAGCCTCTCATTGGCACTCTCACAACAGAGCAGTTGGACTGTGAAATGGGAATACTACAGCTAACCATGTAAAGCAGTGTTTCCCAACTCCATTCCTCCAGTTCCCCCCCAACAGCACACATTTGTTGTAGCCCTGGACAAACACACCTCATTCAACTTGTCAACTAATCATCAAGCCGTCAATGAGTTGGATCAGGTGAGTTTGTCTGAGGCTACAACAAAAATGTGTGCTCTTGGGGGTACTGGAAACACTGACGTAAATGAACTGTTTTCAAATGTGTGCGAGTTACGCCTTTTGTGTTAAAATGATGTTATGTTTTTTTGGTTGCACCTAGACTCAATGAACAATGCACACTGCTGTTGGTTGTAATGTAAAACTGCTTGTTAATTCCATAAACATTTCTACATCTCACTAGTTTATTTGTCTTACTTGAGTGAAACAACACAGGTTCTCACACACACAAATACCAAAGAAGGAGAGTAGTTGTCCATTACTTGATGTCACAGAGCAGGGCAAAACCACTTTAAGATCGGGTGACTGTACTGTGATGTAGGTGAGGTCTTTGTGCCTGGGTTTGTAGATGGAGCAGATGAAGAACTTGGGGGAGGTGGAGTTGATGGTGAATGTGAATCACAGGCAGGGGGTGAACATGAGACGGCAGTTTCTTCGGTCCCAGCCAGCCCCTCTAGGAGCAAGACGTCGACCCCCCCTGAGAGACAGCGATAAGAATGAGGGATGGCATTGAGAGTTCCAAGGGGAAAGATGTATCTAGTACATGTGTTAAAATTACACTATTTTGCATGAGGCTACTTACAGTAGGAGAGGCAGTTAATCACCTTGCTCTGCTTCAGCACATTGTTATGCAGGGTGCCTGTGTCCAGAGCCCAGCCCTGGTTACCTCCTGCCTCATGGCTGTCAGGAAGCCTGCAGCCATACAGGAGGAGCATACATAAAGGGATAAAAGTGGAGGCTCCTCAGAGGAGGAAGTGGAGGACCATCCTCAGTAAAATTCATAAAAAATAGAAAACCCTACAAAAAGTTATCCTTTTTAGATGAAACTATACTAAATACAGTTGAAGTCGGGAGTTTACATACACTTAGGTGGAGTCATTAAAACTCGCTTTTCAACCACTCCACAAATTTCTTGTTAACAAACTATAGTTTTGGCAAGTGGGTTAGGACATCTACTTTGTGCATGACACAAGTAATTTTTCCAACAGATTATTTAATTTATAATTCACTGTATCACAATTCCAGTGGGTCAGAAGTTTACATACACTAAATTGACTGTGCCTTTAAACGGCTTGGAAAATTCCAGAAAATTATGTCATGGCTTTAGAAGCTTCTGATAGGCTAATTGACATAATTTGAGTCAATTGGAGGTGTACCTGTGGATGTGTTTCAAGGCCTACCTTCAAACTCAGTGCCTCTTTACATGGGAAAATCAAAAGAAATCAGCCAAGACCCTAGAAAAAAAATTGTAGACCTCCACATGTCTGGTTCAATTTCCAAACGCCAGAAGGTACCACGTTCATCTGTACAAACAATAGTACGCAAGTATAAACACCTTTGTACCATGCAGCTGTCATACTGCTCAGGAAGGAGACGCGTTCTGTCTCCTAGAGATGAACATACTTTGGTGCAAAAAGTGCAAATCAATCCCAGAACAACAGCAAAGGACCTTGTGAAGATGCTGGAGGAAACAGGTACAAAAGTATGTATATCCACAGTAAAACGAGTCCTATATCGACATGACCTGAAAGGCCGCTCAGCAAGGAAGAAGCCAACTGTTTGAAACAAAAATAGAACTGTTTGGCCATAATGACCATCGTTATATTTGGAAGAAAAAGAGGGAGGCTTGCAAGCCAAAGAACACCATCCCAACCGTGAAGCACGGGGGTGGCAGCATCATGTTTTGGGGGTGCTTTTTAAATATATTGAAGCAACATCTCAAGACATCAGTCAGGAAGTTAAAGCTTGCTCTTCCTTAAGATAAGGGAATATATGTGTGTGAATACAAAGCCAAATGTGGATATGTTTTTCCCCATGTATAAAAACTAACATTCCACTTTGCATCATCCTTCCATGGATATTTTTTCAATTCATATTGGGGTTGTATTTTCAAGCCATTGTATATGTACAGAGAGAATTTGAATTAAAGAATGTAAATAATAATCCAATCATTACACCTGTCACTCTCGCTCTCACCATAAGGTCACATTAAATTGTTGATCATTTTCATAACCTATGGCACATACAAAAGTGGGATTTTATGTTATTCACTCATTTTTTAAATGTTTTTGCACCACCCTATTTTTGCGATTACTCTGTTTAAATGTCCATCATTTTAAAGTAAGTACGAGAAACTGCTTGACCTGGCTCTTCAGTAAGGCCATTCTACTACCAATGTTTGTCTATGGAAATTCCATGGCTGTGTGCTCGATTTTATACATCTGTCAGCAATGGGTGAGGCTGAAATAGCCAAATCCACTCATTTCAAGGGGTTTCCACATACTTTTGTATATACAGTGCATGCGGGAAGTATTTAGACACCTTGACATTTTATACATTTTGTTACGAAACAGACATATTCAGACATATTCTAAAATGTATCTAAAAAAAAATTCCCTCATCAATCTACACATAATATCCCATAATGACAAAGCGAAAACAGGTTTTTAGAAATTTTTGCAAATTAAATGAAATTCAAAAACGAAAAAAAAATATTTTCCATAAGTATTCAGACCTTTTACTCAAAATGTTGTTAAATCACCTTTGGCAGCGATTACAGCCTTGACTATTCTTGGGTATGACGCTACAAGCTTGGCACACCTGTATTTGGGGAGTTTCTCCCATTCTTCTCTGCAGATCCTCTCAAACTCTGTCAGGATGGATGGGGAGCATCACTGCACAGACATTTTCAGGTCTCTCCAGAGAGTTTTGATTAGGTTCAAGTGGGGGTTCTGGCTGGGCCACTCAAGGACATTCAGAGACTTGTCCCATGCCACTCCTGTGTTGTCTTGGCTGTGTGCTTAGGGTCGTTGTCCTGTTGGAAGATGAACCTCTGTCCCAGTCTGAAGTCCTGAGCGCTCTGAAGCAGGTTTTCATCAAGGATTTCTCTGTACTTTGCTCCGTTAATCTTTCCCTCGATCCTGACTAGTCTCCCAGTTCCTGCCACTTAAAAACATCCCCACAGCATGATAATGCCACCACCATGCTTCACCATAGGGATGGTGCCAGGTTTCCTCCAGACTTGACGCTTGGCATTCAGGACAAAGAGTTCAATCTTGATTTCACATCAGACCAGAGAATCTTGTTTCTCATGGAACTGAGAGTCTTTAGGTGCCTTTTGGCAAACTTCAAGCGTGCTGTCATGTGCCTTTTACTGAGGAGTGGCTTCCATCTAGACGTTCTCCCATCTCCACAGAGGAACTCTGGAGCTCTGTTAGAGTGACCATTGGGTTTTTGGTCACATCCCTGACCAAGGCCCTTCTCCCCCAGTTAAGTTTGGCCGGGTGGCCAAACCCACCGCTTTGTCAGTATTGGATATTGTGTGTAGATTTATGAGGATAATTATTATATATATATTTTTTGAATATGGCTGTAACCTAACAACATTTTGAAAAGTAAAGAGGTCTGAGAGGTCTCTGTGCATTCAAATTGCCATCGATAAAATGCATGTGGTCACATCTGGATGAAACCAGGCACCTCTCATCACCTGGCCAATACCATCCCTACGGTGAAATGTGTATCTAACGATTGTTATGGCCATACCTCTCCTCACTCTCCCTACACCATGCAGTTATCTAGGTAACATACAGTACATGACACCGCTCAGTGAACCACAAGATATCCTGTCCTTTTATCAATGTGGTCTAAATACACTTATAAAGTCCCAAATATAGGCTATATTCTATATGAACATATTCTTACTTAAAGTAAATGATCTGGTAAGCCTTAATTTATTATTTTCTTTACAGACCTATTTTGTCACTATACCTGTCAAATAACAAAATAATATTGTACTTGATAGCCTATTGAGGAATTGTAATGGTCATAATGAAATTCACCTTTTTTTCAATAGACTGCAGGCGCGACAAATGGAACCTCCGTTATTTTTGGCTCTCATTTCTTGGCCGGAACTAGGGTTTCTTAGAGACAGAAGTCAATATAATTAAGAAACATAACTAAGAATCATCATGAACACAGTCTGAATGGTTCTACACCCATTACGGCTGTAGAACACTGGAACAATGATGGAATACCGGCTGACAGTGGCCGACAGTTTTGCCACCGATTGGATGCTGGAAGACAACGGCCACAAGTTTGACCCAAGACAGCTTGGATGCAGAAAAGGGCAGATCGACAACAGATGTCTTGGTCAGCCTCCTAGACATGATATACAATCCACTGATGCAAGTAAGACAATTATACTGTACATGCACTATAATAACAGCAGATTTTGGCAAAGCCGTCAAACAAAGTTGACCTTACAATGGTACCAAAGTGCCTGATTCAGCTAGGAGTCAGAGTCCCTTATCCCCTGAGTCTGTAGCTTCATCTCCAAAAGGAAGCAGAGGATGAGGTACTTAGGCACCCTTTCACCATGACAACATCTGACCTGTGGAGTGACTCAAGGTTAACTTATCTTCTTGGCCCTCTTCGGCAGCGCACTTCAGAAGTTTGATCCCAGGTGGAAATACATTGTTCGACCGTGATCTCCTCCAGTCTAACAACAGGAACTTCCTACCACAACCAATCATCGCAACCTCTAGAATAAGAAAAATGCCACTCACACAAACTCAGACCTGTCACAGCAAGAACTGAATGATCTTGAAGATCCCCCATCCCCTACATGACTAAATTATTGAACGGCAACTCATAACAACATCCACAACAATAGTAAACATAAGTTGCATGTACGTTACTTTTGTTGTTGCTTTTTCTATTAAATTTTTATCATGCAATTCAGAGTTCAATTATATTCTGCCATGTGAATGAATTAAATGAATTTGAACTTGTAATATTTAATGAAAAATAAGTACAACGCACTAGTCATGTCTAACAGGTATGTCGTAATTTTTGCCATGAATTTGCCACGAGCCATAGCATCCCGATAAGTTTTCTAGATTGCTTGTCATCCTCACGCCGTATGTGGCTGACAAGGGTCCCTTGCTATCATAGTATGACAGGGTCAACAACGTTAGGAGAATGGACTTCATCTTCTCTCAATGTATTCACTGCTATAATACACACAGAAGGAAGGGATATAAGGAAGGAAGGCTCGAGTGTAAACAATATCGGCCAGCGTGAAGGATACCTTCAGGCCATATTATGCTTTGAATTTGAAGTGGAGATCTAATTGCATAGTGTGAGATGCTGCCACCATTTCAGATTGGTGAAATTGTGTTTAACCTACATCTTTCTCTCCATGACCCTCCTCTCCATGTGCATCCTCTCTCCTTGGCTCCTGAACTAAAGCTAGAGAACATAGAGAGATAGAGAACATAGAGAGAGAACTCGAGAACAAAGAGAGAGAGAACTAGAGAATTTAATGTCATTTTATTTAACCTTTATTTAACTAGGCAAGTCAAGAACAAATTCTTAATGACAATGACGGCCTACCAAAAGGCAAAAGGCTTCCTGTGGGGACAGGGGCTGGGATTTTAAATGAAAATGTAGGACAAAACACACATCACGACAAGAGATACAACCCTACATAAAGAGAGACCTAAGACAACAACACAGAGTGGCAGCAACACATGACAAGCCAAGGTAACGTATGATCTGCCCTGCTGGTACTGTGGTAACCATCCAACCCTGCCTAGTCTACTTTCCATATCTGCTCTTATACCTGTAGCTATGTTGTAGAGTAATTATATAGCATGCCTACCTGCAACAGGACATTAGACACTATTCAACCATGTAGAGCTGTGTAGTAAGCAGTGGGGTCATGCCCAACACTTACAAACCCTCCAGTGTATTAATCCAAATAGTGTTAGCTGGGACAGAAGCCTGCACACCCTGTGGCTCTCCAGGAAACGGGTTGATGACCAATGCCCTAAATGCCGTGACAGGTCAGGAATGCCTATTAACGCCAATATAGGCAGGCCTATTGTGGTGTTGGCCATTTGTGGTGTAGACCACATAAATGCCAGTGTTGATCTGGGTCTGGACTTGGAGCCCAGGGTCTAGGTCCATTAATATTTGTGTTTCAGGCACTAATCCCTGAAACACAAATAAACCCGTAGCCCTTAGAAACTTGTTGTGTTGACCTCTAAGTATTGTATAGGTGTAGGCAATATGCTGGTAGCTCCATCTTGACCTCTGATAGGCCAGGTTGGATTAATGAAATGTCCTGTTGTTTGAATTTTAAATTGGTACAGTATTGGTACACACTTTTTTATATATATTTTTTATAGCTAGCTGGGTCTCAAAGAGAGCTTGCTGGAGCTCTGATCTTGACTTGCAAGACACTGCTTATCTCTGCAATATAGTTAAAGGCAGGTAGCAAGGTATACATGCTGGTAAATGTAATATAAAACCACTTCTAACACAATTTGCCCTGTTTATTAACACCCTAAATATTCATCACCCATCTAGCAAGCTAGCTATTTGTAGCTAGCTAGTTAATGTTTGCTAAACAATTGCCAGCTAATCGTTTTGTGAATAGAACTCGTGTGCATCGACTTAAGATTTATTTGAAATATTTTTTGTTGCAAACTAAGTAGCTACTGCACATGTCTTGCTATTTATCTGTACCCATTTCTGATTATCCATTGATCAATTCCATGATGGCTTGACGGCTGTGTCACAGGCTACACACAAAAAAATTGTTAGGACCAATGAGAGTAGAGCTACTGAGTTTGGACATCACATGCACATGTCCATATATGGCATTTTGTTGGGAGCCATATTGGAATACTTGCGGTGACAGCCGGTTAAATGGCGTCCCTTGACAAGGCAAGAACAAAATGTATGTCAGGAGAAGTGCAGTATTATCATAAGGAGAGTTATACTTGGAATACGGAGGAGAAATGGAGGGAAAAAGATAGGCAAAGGAGGTCTAAGAGAGAGAGGGAGGAAGAGGGTGAGCTTGAGTCGGTTTTAAATGGCAGGAAAAAAAGAGGAGATGGTTTGTTAAAGAATAATGGTAGAAAATGTAAGCAGAGTGAGTTGAAGACGTAAATGAGGGCGAAGTATCGGAGGTGGTAGGTGTGGTGAAGTTCTCGGAGCCCAAGGCTTGCACCGAGGGTCAGGATAAAGATGAGTCTGTGACAGTAGGAGAGAAGTTTTTGGAAAAGGTGGACCCTTTTGGCTGATCCATTTAAGGGTAACCAGAAGTGGTCTTGTGATAATTATATGTGTTTCTGCTGGTCAGAGGGAGCAAGAGATGTGAATTGTTTTACTCTCAAAAAAGGGCGCCATTGAAAGGAGTGATTGCTAGGGTAGTGGTAAATGTGAAAGCTGACCAACTGAAGGGAATATTCCCGGTGTTTGTGGTGCTCGTCGTTTGGTGCGACGCAGACAGGGTGGCGTGAGCGGAGAAACAGAAGAGTCATTGTCTGTTCTTTCGAGTTTTGATGTTGAGTCTTTGCCCGACAAAGTGATTGTTAGGGTATATACGTTTTTGTGCCGACTACATTACGTTGTTACAGGTGTCAAGCTTATGGGCATGTGGCAGCAGTGCGTAGAAGGAAGGTTCCTAGGTGTGAGAAGTGTGCAGAAGGGCATGAGACAAAGGAATGTGTAGCATTGGGGAAAGTAGTGGTATGTGTTAATTGTGCGAGAGAGGCAGGTTGAGGTTTCCAGGGTTAGAGTAGTGCAGAAGTTGTCGTATGCTGAGGCAGTGAAGAAAGTAGAGGAAGATGGGTCAAGGGGGAGAGATCCTGAGAGGAGTGGTGTGAGTAGTAGATCTGTACCAGTACAGAGGGATACCCCAACAAGTGATATATGTTTCAGTAAGATTGGATTTTTGGCATTTATAGTAGTGGTTATCAGCTATACTGCAGGGACGGAACGTAAGTCGCAGAACATAGAGGTTGTGGTGGCAGCTGCAGAGAGGTATTTGGGTGCGGGAGACTTGACATCAGAAGAGTTACATGGTGTGTTAAGATGTGGTGTCCCATCCTTTCAGACTGTTGGCCTGAAGTAGGACTAAATAGATTGAAATAGGGGAGTATGGTATTTATTATAATTTTGTGAGTGTAGTGTTAGATTTTTTTTTTTTAAATAAGCAGAGTATAAGGGAGTTCTACTCCAGTCTAGTAGGTGGCGGTAACACAACATTTATTGGATGCCAACCTGCCGCTGAACATCATCGAAGAAGAAGCCATATCGGTTTTTCTATCCGGTGACGTCCCTGCAACCGGGGCCGTGGTATACCTCGCATTCACTGCACTACAACAAGTCTCGAGCTTGTAACTTCTGGAGACTAGTAAGAACCATTATATTCTTTCAGTAAACATCTGCTTACTACCTCCACTATTGGTGTACTGTAAATGTGTAGTGAAGATAGTGTCCTCGGTGCTTCTGAGTGAATGTTCATGTTGTCTCTGTAGCTACCTAACCAGCACTAAGTTAATAACGTTACTGCAGTCTTGTGGCACTACAGTAGCTAGTAGTCTAATGCCGGGGGGGACAGTCAGAACGAGCCTAGGCAGCCGATACACTGCATGGACGCTATATTTGCACTGTCAACTACCCAGGCTAAGTCAGAACAGACTTATTTGCTTGAAAATATCACCAGGTTTCTGGTAGTAGTACGCGCTATAACACGCACACATACACCGCTGTTAGTCACCTCGGATACCCAGAAGTACAATTCTCGAGAATGTTGTCACGAGATATTCTAGTTAGCCATCACTTTAGCTAGTAACCTTTGACCGTTGGGTTCAGAAGGGTAGAATCATGCGCATCTAATCAATTCCAATAGTTAAATACATGGCACATTGTTACTGTAACTACTTCATTTCGTGTGTGTCATTGAGATATGGCGTGTGTGGGACAGGTAGTATATTAGTGAAGGGGGAACAGGTGTGTGACCGCACAAATACTGCACTTTCCTTTATGACATGTCGAGGGTGTGTTGATTAAATTGACTTGTTGACTGATGTGAGTGATACAATGTCTTGAGGGTACATAGTGGAAACTTTCTCCCTCAGCTTTACACTTTTGTGTTTCTCTTTCCATCAGCAATGTCTGGAAATCCAGCTGTGGTGATGCGTCTGGTGGCTTCGGCTTACGCTATGGCAGAGAAGGCTGGAGCCATTGTACGAAGGGTTCTTCAGAGCGGAGAGCTGGGCATCGTGGAAAAGGTTTGACTGACTGAACGGAGAGGGGGACAAAGTGCTGGAGATTGATGGGCAGTGAAATGGAGCTTGAATGTTGTTTTATAAATTATTTCTCTGTACTCATGTACACAGACAGGGGCCAACGATCTACAGACACTGGCAGACCGGCTGGTCCAGCAGAGCATCTGTGCCTCCCTGTCTAAAAGCTTCCCCAAAATCACCATAATCGGAGAGGAGGTGGGTATATGAATGTACATTAATAGGATCTATCCTAATGTTACTGACCAGTAAATGTTGATCTGCAGATTGGAATACACAACATGTTTCACAACATCCTAGTCTGAACAGTGAACATCTCTCTCACATCAGGATCTGCCAGAGGAGGCTGTCAAAGAGGACCTGATTGAGAGCGGTCAATCTGAAGACATTCTACAGAAGTCCTGTCCAGCAGAGTACAGTGCCCTGAAAGAGGAGGAGGTGAGAGACACTTTAGAGCTGAAACCTACTGTACTGATTTCTGATCATTTTCTGGGTACTGACTGCTCATTCCATGTTTCTGTGTTTGAATGGCTTCTTTTATTTTTCAGCTGGTTGTGTGGGTCGACCCCCTTGATGGCACCAAAGAATACACTGAAGGTAAATAAACTTATTACAGTGTTATTTTTGCCAGTCACTCTGTGATAAGAGTCACTGACTCAAAGCCACAAGAGGGTAGAACATATTTGACAAAAACCTGTTCCCCCTTCTTTCATTCAGTCTTAACATTAACACATCTCCAACATAATCATCAGTGCTGATTCCCTGATTGCGCTCTCTCTGTCTCTCTCTCCTATCTTTCTTCATCCCATTTCCCTTCATCCCTGCTTAGAAGCAGCAAAGTGTTTCTACCTGCCAGATCAGATGTGTCACACTGGGTCGGACGCCCAGCTTCTCGGCACGGCTATCCGTATGGTGATAGAGGGAGGGCATTTGGACTGGGAGAGACAAGAGCAGAATAAGTGGAGAGGGAGGGTAAAGGAGAAGTGCTTGGGCATCAAATCACGTTTATTTGCAGCAGATGTCACAAAGTGCTTATACAGAAACCCAGCTTAAAACCCCAAAACAGCAAGGAGGCTAGGAAAAACTCCCTAGAAAGGCAGGAGCCTAGGAAGGAACCTAGAGAGGAACCAGGCTCTGAGGGGTGGCCATTCCTCTTCTGGATGCATCGGGTGGAGATTATAAGATTTCATGGCCATTAAGGCTAGATTGTTCTTCAAGATGTTCAAATGTACATATTTGACCGGCAGGGTCAAATAATAATCAGTTGTTGTAGAGGGTGCAACAGGTCAGTACCTCAGGAGTAGATGTCAGTTGGCTTTTCATAGCCGAGCATTCAGAGGTCACAACAGCAGGTGTGGTAGAGTCAAAAACAGCAGGTTCGGGACAAGGTAGCACGTCCAGTGAACAGGTCAGGGTTCCATAACCGCAGGCAGAACAGTTGAAACCACTGCAACAAACTCTCCAGACACCATGGAACCTCATGATGTGATAAGATTTGGCATAGCAGGAAATAAGGTGAAATATACAGGGATGGGAAGGTGTAGGGGTGCATATGTATTAATATACAGTGCCTTAGATTTTCAAGTAAAGTCAAAACTGTAACTCAGCCATTCAGGAACATTCCGTTTTTTCTTGGTAAGCAACTCCAGTGTAGATTTGGCCATGCGTTTTAGTTTATTGTCTTGCTGAAAAGATAATTCTTATCCCAGTGTCTGGTGGAAAATAGACTGAACCAGGCTTTCCTCTATGATTCCCCTGTGCTTAGCTGTTTATTGTTTTTATCCTGGAAAAACTCCCAGTCCTTAACGATTACACGCATAATAATAAAATAAAAGCAGAGATTGAATATATTTTTGAGCATGGTGAAGTTATTAATTACACTTTGGATGGTGTATTCATCAATACACCCAGTCACTACAAAGATACAGGCGTCCTTGCTAACTCTGTTGCCGCGCGACCAGACTGTGGACAGCCAGGCGTCAGGCCAGGTAGTCCTGAGGAATTGTCCTAGGGCTTCTCTATCCCTTTTTTTCCTTTGTACCATTATACTACTTTTACCTCACTGGTTTGTTCTTCATGCTGGAAAAATACTCTGAACCAAAATATAAACGCAACATGTAAAGTGTTTGGTCCATGTTTCATGAGCTGAAATAAAAGATCCCCGAAATTTTCCATATGCACGGAAAGGTTATTTCTCAAAAATGTTGGGCACAAATTTGCTTACATCCTTGTTAGTCAAAATTTTTCCTTTGCCAAGATAAATCATCCACCTGACAGGTGTGGCATATCAAGAAGCTGATAAAACAGCATGATCATTACACAGGTGCACCTTGTGCTAGGGACAATAAGAATCCACTAAAATGTGTAGTTTTGTCACAACACAATTCCACAGATGTCTCAAGTTTTGAGGGAGCGTGCAATTGGCATGCTGACTTCAGGAATGTTCACCAGAGCTGTTGGCAGAAAATGTCATGTTTACCATAAGCCGCCTCCAACGTTGTTTTAGAGAATTTGGCAGTATGTTCAACCGGCCTCACAAACGCAGACCATGTGTAACCACGCCAGCCCAGGACCTCCACATCTGGCTTCTTCACCTGCGGGATCATCTGAGGGGGAGTGCTGAGGAGTATTTCTGTCTGTAATAAAGCCCTTTTGTGGGGAAAAACAAATTCTGATTGGCTGGGCCTGGACCCCAGTGGGTTGACCTGGCTCCCAAGTGGGTGGTCCTATGCCCTCCCAGGCCCACCCATGGCTGCACCCCTGTCCAGTCATATGAAATCCATAGATTAGGGCCTTATGAATTTATTTTGACTGATTCCTTATATGAACTGTAACTCAGTAAAATCTTTGAAATTGTTGCATGTTGTGTTTTTATATTTTTGTTCAGTGTAGTTATACAGTACAATGTCAGTACTTGTGTGAAGTCCACTGTTATGCGTTCCCTTCAGCTAAAATGTTGTCATATGATGTCAGGGCTTCTTGATCATGTGACTGTTCTGATCGGCATTGCATATGGCGGGAAGGCCATTGCTGGGGTCATCAACCAGCCCTTCTTCAATTATCAGGTACCAACAAATAATCGACAATGAAAAATTCTTTTTCTGCCTTATACCCTCTCACCTTATCAGGGCATGACATGTTCAGTAGGGAGAAAATGTTTTGAAATAGGGAGATGTTACCTGACTTGTCCAAATAAGAACAGATTTTTAATTTTCTATAGTGTGCCCTACTGAACACTACTTTAGTCTGTGAGTGTATGTCCTTTTTTTTTGTATCCACAGCTGGGGACGGAGTCAGCAGACATGGGGAGAACTCTGTGGGGAATGCCCGGACTGGGCGCCTTCGGGTTCGAGCTACAGGAGGTCCCGGATGGCCGACGCATTGTCACCACAACCCGTTCCCACAGCAACAAACTCGTCACAGACACCGTGGATGCCATGGAACCTCATGATGTGATAAGAGTCGGCGGAGCAGGAAATAAGGTGAAATATACAGGGATGGGAAGGTATAGGGGTAAATAGGTATTCACAGAAAGTATTCACATCCCTACACTTTCCACATGTTGTTACAGCCTGAATTTCAAATGGATTAAATTGAGATTTTGTGTCACTGCCCAACACACAATATCCCATAATGACAAAGTGAAAACATGTTTTTAGATTCCTGTTTGCAGTTAGGCACTAAAGCAATACTGCAAAAAAATGTGGCAAAGAAATTAACTTTATCCCAAATACAAAGTTATGCTTGGGGCAAATCCAACAACACACTGAGTACCACTCCCATATAAGCATGGTGGTGGCTGCATCATGTTATGGGTATGCTTGTCATCGGCAAGGGAGTTTAGGGTAAAGATAATAGGGCTAAGCACAGGCAAAATCCTAGAGGAAAACCTGGTTCAGTCTGCTTTCCAGCAGACACTTGGCGACATTCACCTTTCAGCAGGACAACCTAAACAAGGCCAAATATACACTGGAGTTGCTTACCAAGACATTTAATTTTCCTGAGTGACCTAGTTACAGTTTTGACTTAAATCAGCTTGAAAATCTATGGCAAGACTTAAATTGCTATTTAGCAATGATCAACAACCATCTTGACAGAGCTTAAAGAAGTTTTAAAATAATGTGCAAATATTGTACAATTCAGGTGAGCAAAGCTTAGACTTACCCAGAAAGACTCAGATGTAATTGTAGAATCGTGAAAATTCACTTCATCGGAGGATGACAAATAATTATTTTAGGGGTCTATGACCCTACTATGATATACCATCTGACTCCATTATCATGTGAATGCTATAGCCCCATAATCATATCCAGTGGGTATAGCCAAGTTTGCAAGCCTTGCGTCACCACTTGGAATACCATAAGATGCACGTGTCTAGGTTTACCATTTATGCAATTATTAAGAGGCTAAGGGACAAGGAGCTAATATCTTGCAATCAATGTCCTAGCATTAAATGATTGAGTTAACCCTGGCTCAGAGATGCACAGTTAGACAAAGCATACAGTACCAGTCAAATGTTAACACACCTACTCAAGGGTTTCTCTTTATTTTTAATATTTTCTACATTGTAGAATAATAGGGAAGACAAACTATGGAATCATGTAGTAACCAAAACAGTGTTAAACAAATCAAAATGAGATTATTCAAAGTAGACACCCTTTGCCAACTTTTGCACTCTTGGCATTCTCTCAACCAGCTTAACCTGGAATGCTTTTCCAACATTTAATGAGCACTTGTTGGCTGCTTTTCCTTCACTCTGCAGTCTAACTCATCCCAAACCATTCTAGCTGTAACACTTTGGAATAAGTCGGTATGAATACCTTCTGAAAACACTAATTATAAAATGTAGTCTTACTCCTCTGTTGCACCCTATCTTTGTGTAGATTATTCAGCTTGTGGAGGGGAAGGCTTCAGCCTATGTATTTGCCAGTCTAGGAACTAAAAAGTGGGACACATGTGCCCCTGAAGCCATCCTGCATGCAGTAGGAGGTAAGCAACAATCTTCCTCTCTTACTGAAAGTACCTCTTATGCGTAAGGACAGTAATGTTGCCTGCTGTACAATTTTTTTTTTTTTATGTCCCTCTGCAGGTAAGCTGACAGACATGCATGGCAGTGCGTTGTGTTATGACGCTAACGTGAAGCACATGAACTCCGCTGGGGTGCTGGCCACTCTACGCAACCACCAGTATTATGCTAGCAGAGTGCCCAAGTCAGTCCTGCTGGCTCTCAAGCCCTGATTGATACATTTACTGTACAACGTATTGACCAAAAACAAATTAGTATAAAATGTTCTTTAATCATGAGAATCGTATTTGTTTATTTCTATAATTACCGGTAACATATTGCACAGTGTTAAAAACAACACTGCACTTTTATACTGTTTAGATAATTGTTGACTAGGAAAATCAGGCCATGTTTGACACTTCTGTTCAAATTTGTACAAAACATGAACAGCCCAGACTGATTCAGCCAGCAGCATACCACCCTGCATCCCACTGCTGGGTTTGTCCCTTGATGGGAGACGTTTCCCTGTTTAGTGTGCCATCTTTTGGATAGGATGTTAAACAGGTGTCCTGACTGTGGTCACTAAAGATCCCATGGCACTTATCGTAAGAGTAGAGGTGTTAACCCTGGTGTCCTGGCTAAAATCCCAATCTGGCCCTCATACCATCACGGTCACCTAATCATCCAGTTTACAATTGGCTCATTCATCCCCCGTAACTATTTCCCAGGTCGTTGCTGTAAATAAGAATGAGTTCTCAGTCAACTTACATGGTAAAATAAGGGTTAAATTAAATAATTACCAAAATGGTATGGCATAAAAGCAAGCCTGACTACCAGTCGGAAGACTTCGAGAGCTGGTGTCAGACAGGCTTGGCCTTAACCATGTTCAAACGATTTGGTAAAACGCTGTTCTAAATTTGTAATTGGCCGACAGATACATCCGTATTTATTACACAACAACACTAGGCCCTCCTCCGACACACTGGTTTGAAAGGCACCCTAAAGAATAATGACAGACATGAGGCAGGGTCAACAGCACTGTTCCATTTATTCCATTCAAAGATTCTGAAACAAACTTGTACAAATCTCAAAACTGTTTAAAACAATGAGTTTCCAACTTGAATAGATACCGATAGATGAGAACAAGGCAAAAGGCGAGATATGCCTTAACTCAAACGTTATTTAAAATATTCCTTAGTAAGCTCATTAGTTGGATGAGAATAATAATTCTGAACCAGATATTGGAATCAGCATACAGGAAAGGTTCACCAAGTAGATATACTCACTGGCTCATGCATTCTGATGCCTTGCTTGTTGTTGACATCTTCAGCCTCTTTAGGCAGCCAATCTACCACTAGGGGGCAGCAATGTTTAACTGATACCGCGGAGTAAAAAGTGCCATCTCTGCGAGCTTGGTAAACATGCGCTTGACCTCTGTGTAATATTTCATGTTTACAAGAACTGCAGGGGCAATGCTGAAAACAGCTCAAAAAATTGTTTTGTGGGGCCAACTGGTCGTGTGTGAGAAAAATAAGTCTACTGAACAAATCAGGTGCCTTTGAATCTTGCCTTTAACTTCCCAAGCCACAACCATCTATGCATTCTCACAGGCATACAGTAAAAGCAATGTCCATAACAAACAGTCTTCAGCAATGGAAGCAGGTTCAGTGGATAAGAGGAGAGGCTGGTGTGGGGGTGGAAGGGCTTGATTCAAAACCAACAGGCATTTGGAACACCCATTTGTGAGCCCTTTGAGTTAGTACAGTTAAAGTCGTGTGTACTAGTACTTCTCTGTATAGAATGTGTACGTAATACATGCCCTGCGTGTATATACCGTTATTTTGTATGGTTCTGATAATATGCATTTGTACAAGTACTTTCAAAGTAATTTTTGTTATTACTTCATTAGTGTCTGCATAAAGAGAACATTGAGTCCAACAGGGTGAAAATGGCATTCTCCAAACTCACTAGGAGGCTAAACCATTCCACTCAGTTACTGTAGCCAAAATGTGGGAGGAAAATGGCATGTTATTAGTAATATTGTTACATACGCATTAGCAGGGAAAACGCGAGGGTCTGGAAGAGTCAACGTTGTTGGCTGGGGTAAAGAACCCACCTCACTCAAATAAAGATCTATACTTTTTGTTTGAAGGCAGAAAAGCGTCCGTTCCAAATGTGTTGCCCCTTTCCACAAAAGGTTTGTATCGTATTGCTGCACCTTAACCTGAGCAACACATTTCATAGCATTGAAAAACCACAAGTCACTTACATTATGAATAAAAATACAGACAAACAAGCAAAAAAACAAACATTGTTCACAGCAAAGATTTTATGTTTTACACATATATGAAAAAGAGGTGAGTGGGGGTCAGGGGGGGGCTAGAGCGGTTCCTATAGATGGGAGGGGACAGGACGTTGCAGGGGGCAGCAAGGAAAAGGGTGCGAGGAGGATGCGTGACGGGGGGGTGGGGGCCAGGCGCTCACCTCTTCTTGGGGGCTTGGGCAGTACGAGGCGGGGTTACGGGGCGTCCCGAGTTCACCCCTCCATACTGGTACTTAGCTTTTTTCTCTGACGGCTTCAAAATCTGAGAGAAAGTATTAATACTCAGTGTGTTTCTAGCACTGGGAGACTCATCCACAGGAAGTGTGTTTACGTGTGTGTTCTCACCTGAAAGGAACACATGAGGGACTCGTCCACGCTCATCATGCCCCCAGCGTTATCAAACTCTCCGCAGTAGTTGGGAGCCGAGAACAGCGTCACCAGCTGCCGTTTGGCAAAAAACTCATAGCCGTCCTCAACAACCTTGAAGTACAGAACACTTGAGTTAATGAACCTCCTTTAGAGATGCATCCTAATGAACATAGCCATCATATATTAGGCTCTACCTGGTGGGCTCTGCAGATGAGGTCCAGGTCGTGGCGGTTGAGGAACTTGCTGACCACGTCGGCTCCGAAGGTGAAGGAGACGCCCCGGTCGTTTTCCCCCCAGCCCTGCACGTCTTTGTCTGGATCCGACCACAGCAGGTCACACAGCAGGCCTAGCACAGAGAGAGTGCAGTCAGAGCCACCGCAAATACGTCACATGTACCACACACACGTTAACACACCTGTGTCAGGGACATCAGTTGGCCTCATGATGCGTCGAATTTGCTCCATGGACTGTAGATCAGGAGAGAGACCTGAGGAAGAGGGATGATTGTGAATTAATATTAATAGAAAAATAATTGATAGAAAAGCCCCCACGCATACCTCCATGGCAGCAGAAGATCTTCTCATCGATTATAGCGGCGATGGGAAGACAGTTGAAGCAATCTGTGAAGGTCTTCCACAGCTTTATGTTGAATCTGCGTTTGCCTGGGGAACACAACATAGAAAGACATGGAATTACACTGAGTATATAAAACATTAAGAACACCTGCTCTTTCCATTACATATCTTTCCATGACACCAGGTGAAAGCTATGATCCCTTATTGATATCACTTGTTAAATCCACTTCAAATCAGTGTAGATGAACGGGAGGAGACAGGATGAACATAGCTTTTTTTAGCCTAGAGACAATTGAGACTGGATTGTTTGTGTGCCATTCAAAAGGGTGAATGGGCAAGACAAAATATTTAAGTGCCTTTGAATGGGGTATGGTAGGTGCCAGGCTCACCGGTTTGGGTGTGTCAAGAACTACAACACTGCTGGGTTTATAACGCTCAACAGTTTCTTGTGTGTATCAAGAATGGTCCACCACCCAAAGGACATCCAGCCAACTTGACAACTGTGGGAAGCATTGGAGTCAACATGCGCCAGCATCCCTGTGGAACACTTTCGACACCTTGTAGAGTCCATGCCCCAATGAATTGAGGCTGTTCTGAGGGGGTGCAACTCAATATTAGGAAGGTGCTCCTAATGTTTGGTATACTCAGTAGAGAAGACAAAACCATTGCCATTATGAATTCCATTTGTGTGTTGGCCCTTTCCACAAAACGTGCCGCAGACACTGAGAAAGATTCAGCATGTGTGTGTGAGAGACACTGCTTCCTGTCTTACACTCGTCATAGAAACCGTAGATGCGGTTGATGGAAGCACACTCGTGGTTGCCTCTGAGTAGGAAGAAGTTCTCTGGGTATTTGATCTTGTAGGCCAGCAGTAGACAGATGGTCTCCAGGGACTGCTTGCCTCGGTCCACATAGTCTCCCAGGAACAGGTAGTTAGCCTCCGGCGGGGAAGCCCCCGTACTCAAAGAGCCGCAGCAGGTCTGTGTACTGGCCATGGATATCACCTAGTGAGAGAAAGAGAGCAGAGGGGTTGCGAGACAACCATTTTGTAATGTTTTCTTTAACCAGGGTAGCCACATTGAGATTGACATAGCCTGGACACTTGGCAGGAGTGGAGAGTGAGCTTGAGCCAGATTGTCCTTTCTGGAAGGGAGATGGCCCCATCCTGCAGAGCCAGACACTTGAGCGAGACACACACACACCACTTACATCCTACTGCTGTACTTACTGAGCTAGGCCTATGTCTCTCCAATGTGTTATCCTATCCTCTCCTCTCTCTGACATGTTGGTTTAAAGACAACTGTGCGTGGCGAGGATGCCCTTTTCACGGTCATGTAAATTCAAACATTAGGCCTATGTCTTTATTCAGACAGCTTTTTCTAACCCTGGTATATCTCATACATTTCTCATATTCCATTTGTCCTCTCAGGGGGAAAGAAAGAAGGCCCAGGAGTAAGGATATAGCAGTAGGAAGGAAGAGGGATAATTAATTGTACTGACCGCAGATTTTGAGCGGAGCCTCCAGCTCCAGTAGAATGGGCTGACTGAGGAAGATCTCTCGGGACTTGATGCACAACCCCCGCACCTCCGCCTCTGTCATCTGGACTATCTTCCCTGGACGACATCCTCGCACTTGAGGAGAGAAAGATAGGGCGATCAATCACAACCACGAGTCATGACCCTTCTCTCCATTTTAAATCGTGCTAGATTTAAATGTTTAATGTGCTTTTCAATTTCTTCAAACCAGTGGAGAATGCCACTTTAAGGTGGTTGCACAATCTGCTGTTGAAACAATAAAGTGTTCGCCCCACCTGTTTCGGTAAACAGCTGAGGGACAGGGCTGGAGAAGTGTAACCAGTCAAATTCATAGACAGTAGGGTTGTCCCGACTAAAAAACATCTGTCGTTGTCTGTTCTTTTTTTAAACATGTACACTACCGTTCAAAAGTTTGGGGTCACTTAGAAATGTCCTTGTTCTCCATGAAAACATACATGAAATGAGTTGCAAAATGAATAGGAAATATAGTCAAGACATTGACAAGGTTATAAATAATGATTTTTAATTGAAATAATAATTGTGGCCTTCAAACTTTTATTTCGTCAAAGAATCCTCCATTTGCAGCAATTACAGCCTTGCAGACCTTTGGCATTCTAGTTGTCAATTTGTTGAGGTAATCTGAAGAAATTTCACCCCATGCTTCCTGAAGCACCTCCCACAAATGGATTGGCTTGATGGGCACTTCTTATGTACCATACGGTCAAGCTGCTCCCACAACAGCTCAATAGGGTTGAGATCCGGTGACTGTGCTGGCCACTCCATTATAGACAGAATACCAGCTGACTGCCTCTTCCCTAAATAGTTCCTGCATAGTTTGGAGCTGTGCTTTGGGTCATTGTCCTGTTGTATGAGGAAATTGCAGTGTTCTGTGAAGGGAGTAGTACACAGAGTTGTACTAGATCTTCAGTTTCTTGGCAATTTCTCACATGGAATAGCCTTCATTTCTCAGAACAAGAACAGACTGACGAGTTTCAGAAGAAAGTGATTTGTTTCTGGCCATTTTGAGCCTGTAATCGAACCCACAAATGCTGATGCTCCAGATACTCAACTAGTCAAAAGAAGGCAATTTGTATTGCTTCTTTGATCAGAACAACAGTTTTCAACTGTGCTAACATAATTGCAAAAGGGTTTTCTAATGCTCAATTAGCCTTTTAAAATTATAAACTTGGATTAGTTAACACAACGTGCCATTGGAACACAGGAGTGATGGTTGCTGATAATGGACCTCTGTACACCTATGTAGATATTCCATAAAAAAAAAATCAGCCGTTTCCAGCTACAATAGTCATTTCCAACATCTACACTGTATTTTTGATCAATTTGATGTTATTTTAAAATACACATTTTTTTTGCTTTTCTTTCAAAAACAAGAATTTCTAAGTGACCCCAAACTTTTGAACAGTAGTGTATATATATTTTTTTATTGTGCCTTTATTTAACTAGGCAAGTCTGTTCAGCACAAATTCTTATTTACAAACCCGGACCACGCTGGACCAATTGTGCGCCGCCCTATGGGACTCCCAATCACAACTGGTTGTGATACAGCCTGGATTCAAACCAGGGTGTCTGTAGTGACAGCTCTAGCACTGAGATGCAGTGCCTTACACCACTGCGCCACTCGGAAGCCCACAAATAGATTGGCTAATACTTTTTAGGGAGTCACTGAGTGACTTAGGCAAGCTCCCTGCTAGTTGTCTGGATGGAATTGAGTTGGGATTAGGGATGCAAATTTCAGTCAATTTTGCTGCCGAGCAAACAAATTTCGGTGCTGAGTAACTGACCCTCATTAAACTGTCAGAATTGTTTTATTTTTTATTTTCAAAACAGTAAAATGACGTGACCAACAGAAAATACTATGCATGCATACAAGGAACTGCCATTTTTCATTAAGAGCTTAATGGAAGCATGCAACAACAGCAAGCCTATCGTCAGCTAATAAAATTTTATTTTCAAACATTTGCGTGAAAAAAAACATTCTAAACAGCACACCTAATGCGAGCAGTTCCATATATGACAGATAAAAATCTCTTTTAGATACTTAGAAAGAGGGGGAATCTAATAGCAACCACTTGGATGGGTTGCTAATATGACTAGGATTGTACATTTGGCTTCTGGAAAACCAAAGAAAGTTGATATAAAAACCAATAGAACAGGAGAGAAAGGCTGGGCAATGGCACAATTAAGTCCTTATAAAATAATTGCCTTCATGTTTCTATGGTGGGATTTTAGCTAGGCTACTTTGAAGCAAGGTAAGAAATGATGCTAAGCTACAGGACTGTTTTGCTAGCACAGACTGGAATATGTTTTGGGATTCCTCCGATGGCATTGAGTACACCACATCAGTCATTGGCTTCATCAATAAGTGCATCGATGACGTCCCCCCCCCAGTGACCGTACATGCATACTAGAGGTCGACCGATTATGATTTTTCAACACGATACCGATTATTGGAGGACCAAATATATATAATGTAATAATGACAATTACAACAATACTGAATGAACAATGAACACTTATTTTAACTTAATATAATACATCAAATAAATTTAGTCTCAAATAAATAAATGAAACATGTTCAATTTGGTTTAAATACAAAAACACAGTGTTTGAGGAGAAAGTAAAAGTACAATATGTGCCATATAAAAAAGCTAACGTTTAAGTTCCTTGCTCAGAACATGAGTCTTCAATATTCCCAGTTAAGAAGTTTTAGGTTGGAGTTATTATAGGAATAATGACGCGTCGACTTTCACTCTATACCATTTGTATTTCATATACCTTTGACTATTGGATGTTCTTATAGGCACTTTAGTATTGCCAGCCTAATCTTGGGAGTTGATAGGCTTGAAGTCATAAACAGCGCTGTGCTTCAAGCATTGCTAAGAGCTGCTGGCAAATGCAGGAAAGTGCTGTTTGAATGAATGCTTACGAGCCTGCTGCTGCCTACCACCGCTCAGTCAGACTGCTCTATCAAATCATAAACTTAATTATAATATAATAAACACACAGAAATGAGCCTTTGGTCATTAACCTGTTTGGGCTAGGGGGGACAGTATTTTGAAGTTCGAATGAAAAACGTGCCCAAAGTAAACTGCCTGTTACTCAGGCCCAGAAGCTAGGATATGCATATAATTAGTAGCTATGGATAGAAAACACTCAGTTTCTAAAACTGTTAAAATAATGTCTGTGAGTATAACAGAACTGATATGGCAGGCGAAAACCCGAGCAAAATCCACCTGGGATGTCTGAATCAGTCATGTCACACTGTTTTCAATTGGCCAGCTATTCAAAGCCTTATAGTTTAGCCCCCAGATTGCAGTCCCTATGGCTTCCACTGGATGTCAAGTCTTTAGAAAAAGGTTTGAAGCTTTTATCTTGAAAATCAAGGGAGTAAGACAAGTTCTTCCTGAGTTCACGTCAAGTGTACTGTTATGGATTTTGCGTGTAACAGGGAGTGCGCGCTTAGTTATTTTTCTCTTCTATTCAGCTGGTTATATTCCGTCTGAAATATTATAGTTTACATTCATTTTAGGGTATCTGAGTATTGATTGCAAATGCTGTTTGACTTTTTTCGACGAACTTTACCGGTACTTTTGGGATACCGTTTGTCTGCATGGATGAACGCCTTTGGGCAGGTGGATTACTGAACAAAACGCGCCAACCAAACAGAGCTTTATGGATATGAAGAGGGATTTTATCGAACAAAAGGACCTTTTATTGTGTAACCTGGACGCTTGGGTATGCCATCATATGAAGCTCTTCAAAGGTAAGCAATTTATTTTATGCTATTTTTGAGTTGTGACACCTCTGCTGGTTATGTTATTATGCTAATTGAATATGTGAGCGAGGCGCTGTCCTCAGACAAATATTCAGCTTTCGCCGTAAAGCATTTTGAAATCTGACAACGGTGTTAGATTAACAAGAGTCTAAGCTTTTGAATCGTGAGCAACACTTGTATTTTCATGAATGTTTGAAATTAGTATTTCTGTCATTTGAATTTGGCGCTCTGCATTTCACCGGATGTTGGCAAAATTGAACCCGTTCACGGGATTGGATCCCTAAGAGGTTAATATGGTCAAATTCGGAAAAGTATCATTTAGAAAACAAAAGGTTAATTCTTTCAGTGAAATACGGAACCTTTCCGTATTTTATCGAACGGGTGGCAACCCTAAGTCTAAATATTGCCGTTACACTGCACAAAATGCAATGTTATGTTAATTACGGTCTTCACACAGTTTGCAACGAGCCGGGCGGCCCAAACTGCTGCATATACCCGGACTCTACTTGCACTGAACGCAAGAGAAGTGACAATTTCCCTAGTTAATATTGCCTGCTAACATTAATTTATTTTAACTAAATATGCAGGTTTAAAAAAAAATATATATACTTCTATGTATTGATTTTAAGAAAGGCATTGATGTTTATGGTTAGATACATTTGTGCAACTATTGTGCTTTTTTCACGAATGCGCTTTTGTTAAATCACCACCCGTTTGTGGCGAAGTTGAAGTAGGCTGTGGTTCGATGATAAATTAACAGGCATCGCATTGATTATATGCAACGCAGGACAAGCTAGTTAACCTAGTAATATCATCAACCATATGTAGTTAACTAGTGATTATGTGAAGATTGATTGTTTTTTTATAAGAGAAGTTTAATGCTAGCTAGCAACTTAGCTTGGCTCCTTGCAGCCACAAGGTCCTTTTGATGCTGCACTCGCGTAACAGGTGGTCAGCCTGCCACGCAGTCTCCTTGTGGATTTTTTTTTTTTTTTTTTTTTTTTTTTTTTTTTTAAAATCGGCCCTAATTAAAAATCGTCCATGGCGATTATTCGGTCGACCTGTCCGAGTCTGTAATACCAACATGTTTTAAGCAGACCACCATAGTGCCTGTGCCCAAGAACACTAAGGTAACCTGCCTAAATGACTACCGACCCATAGCACTCACATTTGTAACCATGAAGTGCTTTGAAAGGCTGGTCATGGCTCACATCAACACCATTATCACAGAAACCCTAGACCCACTCCAATTTTCATACCACCCCAACAGATGATGCAATCTCTATTGCACTCCACACTGCCCTTTCCCACCTGGACAAAAGGAACACCTATGTGAGAATGCTATTCATTGACTACAGCTCAGCATTCAACACTATAGTGCCCTCAAAGCTCATTAATAAGCTAAGGACCCTGGGACTAATCACCTCCCTCTGCAACTGGATCTTGGACTTCCTGATGGGCCGCCCCCAGGTGGTAAGGGTAGGTAACAACACATCCGCCACGCTGATCCTCAACACAGGGGCCCCTCATGGGTGCGTGCTCAGTCCCCTCCTCCACTCCCTGTTCACTCATGACAGCACGGCCAGGCATGACTCCAACACCATAATTAAGTTTGCCGATGACAACAGTGGTAGGCCTGATCAACGACTAGACAGCCTATAGGGAGCAGGTCAGAGACCTGGCCGTGTGGTGCCAGGACAACAAGCTCTACCTCAACATGATCAAGATAAAGGAGATGATTGTGGACTACAGGAAAAAAAGGACCAGAAACACCCCCATTCTGCAGCGGAGCAGGTTGAGAGCTTCAAGTTCCTTGGTGTCCACATCACCAACAAATTAAAATGGCCCAAGTACACCAAGACAGTCGTGAAGAGGGCACGACAAAACCTATTTTGTAGTGCGAACGGCCCAGTGTATCACTAGGGCCAAGATTCCTGCCATCCAGGACCTCTATACCAGGCGGTGTCAGAGGAAGGCCCTAAAAATTGTCAAAGACTCCAGCTACTCCAGGCACCTTCTACCCCCAAGCCATAAGACTCCTGAACATCTAATCAAATGGCTACCCAGACTATTTGCATTCCCTTGCCCCCCCCACCGCTACTCTGTTATCTACGCAGTCACTTTAAAACTCTACCTACATTCCCCCACAGGTTGACTCTGTACCGATACCCCCCTGTATATAGTCTCACTCTTGTTATTTTACTGCTGCTCTTTAATGACTTGTTACTTTTATTTCTTATTCTTATCTGTATTTTTTTTTAAACTGCATTGTTGGTTAGGGGCTCGTAAGTAAGCATTTCACTGTAAGGTCTAAATTGTATTTTACTTGAAATGCCTCATTATTTGAAGTAAAGTAAAACAATTGGGTTTCAAACAATTATACTGCCTCAAGCTCATATTGCAAAGTGGTGGGCACTCGTTGATAACGGTAGGCAGGCTGACTATAGCCTATGCACTCGATTGGGGAACGGGGAGGTGCGCTTTAATTACTAGTTGAGATTGAGAAATAAAAATAGTAGCTATTTTTAAATAGTAGCCATCAAAACAGTTTAAACACATGATTGCTATTTAGAATTTGTTGCGTAATGACTGGGCTTATAGAAGCAGTTTCCACTCCAGTAACAGCTTTTTTAGGAGGTGATAGGATGACAAGTGATAGGCTATTCCATTCCTAAAACTAGGCTCTGTATGCTTTGCACATGTGACAAATAAGATACATGAGGACTAATGTAAAACTACACACACTCCAATTTTATTCCACACAATTATGAAAATTAACCTATAGACCGGTAAGCATGACTGGTCAAATGTATTTTCCAGGGCTAACCAATTAACATCCCCAGTTGGGATTTTTCAAAGGCTTGCATTTGCAGTTCAGCAATGTGCTTTACTGAACAGAACAGGTGGTTGTCACTTTTGCTGAGTATTCCAAGTGGGACAGTGTCAGGAAAAGGTGTTTGACGGCAAAATGTACAGTGTGTAATATGTGCAATATCAGATTGACTGTGGTCTTCAACATCTCCATGAAATTCACCTTGGCTGTTTCGAAATGTATTCAGTATTTATATAAAAAAAAGCAATCCAGACCAACATGCTTTTCATATAGGCTAAAATCTTCCATAGGTGATTTCAGTCCAGAAAATGAAACGCTCGGGTGGGTACATATCCAAACAACATTGAAAGCGGTTTGTAAAAGTACTAGATCTAACTAGTTACAGATGCGAAACTGAGTAGACACCAATGGCAGGTTAAATCAATGTTGTGACTGTTCGAGTTGACGCATACTAGATAAATCGGGGTTGTCTGTGTTATTGCTACCTATAACGTTACACATATAACTCGGTTAAGAGGCATTCTTACTTCACTAACGACGTAATAGCCCCTATACAGCCCTGCGTTGAAAACCAATGTGAATGTAGTTAACTAGCTAGCTTAACTAACTGACTACCTAGCAACACGGACAGAGGGGAGAGGGGTGTGTGTGTTCCCGCTGGCAAAGCCCCCTCTCATCAAGGTTTAAAAGCTAACGCCAGTGCCTAACGAGCTAAATATATATATATAAATAAAAAACATCCCTGTCCTGCGCTAGGCAACGAGTATTTAACTATCTCATTTGGTAATCTAGAAGAACGTTTGCTTGCTTGATCATATATCTACTGTAACACGCGTTAGCTAGCATAACACAAATCAAACGTGACAGCATATATTTATATTCAAACAGATGTTGCCTTTTTTTGGCAAATTAACTAACTAGTTACAGTTAAATGGTAGTTACCTAAACAGTGCATAACACAGTTAGCTAAAGGTAAAGTCACTAGTTTGTTGAACCACTCTCCCAGTCCCACCTTTCTCCTCTGACGCGCTAACGTTAGCTAGCTAGCAAAGTCAACTGGCGTCACCAAAAAATGATTTTACATTCGTTATTTGACACCTGAAAATGACATAAAAGTGATGTTACCCCCTTTTGTCTTTGCTGTCCCCACCAAATAACCACAAGGTCAATTGCAAAACAAAAATAGCATACCTTCAAGCAATCGAGAGATGATGCTGTCAACGTTGAGCTCGCTTTCCGCCATTTTCTTTGAAACACTAAAAACTACTACGCAGAGAGAACCACGTCGTGCCCACCAGCAGAGGACGTGGTCTACTACTGTACAAACGGTAGTTTATTTTGGTTCACTCAGGCTTTCTGTCTTTTGGCAAAGATTTGTAACCAGCAGAACGGTACAAAACATTTTGCAGGTAGCTTTCTTTACCTTTCATTGAAGCTGACTTGCCTGCAGACAAAGTACATTCTAAGTTTATTAACATAATTTGGGGATATTCATTACTTGTATTGTGACCCCTCTATCATAGCCCTATCAAATATTAACATGGTGAGACTACTTGTTGTGTACCCTCAATAAAATACCGCCCTTTCTCCCTTTGTTAATCTCCATGGACAATGGCTCCAATTTCTATTGCAATGGGCTTGGGTTACACTGACCTATTCATCCTGGTAATTCATAGGGGCTCACCTGATGCAATCGAATGCCAACATTTCTCTTGAAATACCCGATGACATGGTTACTGACAATTTAACCATTTTGGTTGATACAAAGCTACGTTATTGACCATGCCACCTACATGCTTTTGACACTGTATTTCCACATTCAAACTTCAACAAAAGTATTTGTTATCTGTTGCTGAATATCATTAGAAACCAGTTCCTTTCATCTCAACCTCTTTCTCTCCCGTTTTCCTCTTATTCCGCCGTTCTCTGCAGGACATTAGTAGCCATGTGATTCCCCAGCCGATCAGTAAGCCAGTGACGCCCAGCAACACCGGCACCCACACAGGTATGGAGGAGTCACACAGGGGCACAGAGCTGGGGGTGGTGGTGTTAGTGACTGGGACAGGGGTGGTGGTGGTAACAGGTGGACTCGGGAGGCTATTGACCTTAGTGAAGATGAAGGGTTGATCCTAAAGGAGAGAGCAAATTTCAGTTCAGGGGGAACTACCTGAGCATAGATCTTCTTCTGAGACATTGTAAGAAGTAGCTTTCAGTAGGTGATATGACCAAAATGGTCTGCTGCTCAACCAACACATTCGACAACCCACACCCACTGTCAAGTAAGCCGACAACTGACTCACTGATTGCCTATTCAGCCAACACCTGACCAACCCTGCTGGAAAAAAAACACCATAGACCAGCATGCATTTCAAGATGGTCCTTGCTGTTCCATACTGGTCTAAGCTGGTCTGACCAGCATGGTCTAGCTCAGGGATGGACAACTTTGATTGGAGTGGGGGCCACAAAAAATCTGAACTCATCATTAAGGGGCTCCACTCTTGACATCGGAGAGAAGTTTGGGATTTAATTTCCTGCAATTCTACAGTTTGCCATGGGCCGTAGAGAAATGTTACAATTTCAAGGCAAGTTTGCTTCAATTCTGCACATTTTGCCATGGGGTGGAGAGAAGATATTGCAATTTTATAACTAACTTCATGCAATTCTACTCATTTCACCATGTGGCAGGGGAAATAAATAGCAGTTTAACAGCTAATTTCCTGCAATTCTAAAACTTCTGATGCACATCCAGATTTCAAAATTGTACTTTGAGTATTTTACTATTCTAACACTCAACAGTAAGTTGAGACCCTGAGTAAACACATACATAATATATACATACACACATATATACACATACATACATATACACACACAGTACCTGTCAAAAGTTGACACCAACTCATTCAAGGGTTTTTCTTTATTTTAATATGTTCTACATTGTAGAATAACAGTGAAGACATCAAAACTATGAAATAACATGGAATCATGTAGTAACCAAAAAAAAGTTAAACAAATCAAACATTTTAGACTCTTCAAAGTAGCCACCCTTTGCCTTGATGACAGCTTTGCACACTCTTGGCATTCTCTCAAACAGCTTCACCTGGAATGCTTCTTCAAAAGTCTTTCTTTACCACTTGTTGGCTGCTATTCCTTCACTCTGCGGTCCAACTCATCCCATCTCACTTGGGTTGAGGTCGGGTGATTGCGGAGGCCAGGTCATCTGATGCAGCACACCATCACTCTCCTTCGTGGTCAAATAGCCCTTACAGAGCCTGGAGGTGTGTTGGGTCAGTGTCTTGTTGAAAAACAAATTATTGTCCCACTAAGTGCAAACCAGATGGGATGGCGTATCGCTGCAGAATGCTGTGGTAGCCATGCTGGTTAAGTGTGCCTTGAATTCTAAATAAATCACAGACATTGTCACCAACAAAGCACCATCACACCTCCTCCATGCTTCACGGTTGGAACCACACATGCGGAGACCATCCGTTCACCTACTCTGCGTCTCACAAAGACACGGCAGTTGGAACCAAAAATCTCACATTTGGACTCATCGGACCAAAGGACAGATTTCCACCGGTCTAATGTCCATTGCTTGTGTTTCTTGGCCCATGCAAGTCTCTTCTTCTTATTTGCGTCCTTTAATAGTGGTTTCTTTGCAGCAATTTGACCATGAAGGCCTGATTCACACAGTCTCCTATGAACAGTTGATGTTGAGATGTGTCTGTTACTTGAACTCTGAAGCATTTATTTGGGCTCCAATTTCTGAGGCTGGCAACTCTAACATATCCTCTGCAGCAGAGGTAACCCTGGGTCTTCCTTTCCTGTGGTGGTCCTCATGAGAGCCAGTTTCATCATTGTGTTTGAGGGTTTTTGCGACTGCACTTGAAGAAACTTTCAAAATTCTTGGAATTTTCCAAATTGACTGACCTTCATGTTTTAAAGTAATGAGGGACTGTCGTTTCTCTTTGCTTATTTGAGCTGCTCTTGCCATAATATGGACTTGGTCTTTTACCAATTAAGTCTATCTTCTGTATACCACCCCTACATTGTCACAACAACTGATTGGCTCAAACGCATTAAGAAGGAAAGAAATCCACAAATTAACTTTTAACAAGGCACACCTGTTAATTGAAATGCATTCCAGGTGAATACCTCATGAAGCTCGTTGAGAGAATGCCAAGTGTGTGTAAAGCTGTCATCAAGGAAAAGCGTGGCTACTTTGAAGAATCTCAAATATAAAATATATTTTGATTTGTTTAACACTTACTACATGATTCCATATGTGTTATTTCATAGATTTGATGTCTTCACTATTATTCTACAATTTGGAAAATAGTAAAAATAAAGAAAAACCCTTGAATGAGTAGGTGTGTCCAGACTTTTGACTGGTACTGTATATATATTTAGATTTTGGGGGAATTGATCCACAGCCTACAAAAGTTGCCCATCCATTGAGGATCTCAAGTTGAAGGCCGACCAGGCTGACCGGAGTACTGCAGGTTGCTTGTAGAATCTAAATGGTATTTTTAAAGATGCAATATGCATAAATTGCTCCCCCATTTCCTGGTTGCTAAAATTAATAGTTAATTTTTATTTTATTTCATTTCAGTTTATTCGGAAAAAACAAGCAGTCATTGTGTAGAGAATCATTATACCATCTAAACCGGTGTGAAATATATTTTCCATATCCCAAAATATTTTATTTTCAGTTGAACAGAAATGGTTTGTTGGGATCGGTGTAGAAGAACTTGACTGGCCTGCACCGAGCCCTGACCTCAACTACATCAAACATCTTTGGGTTGAATTAGAACACCAACTGCGAGCCAGGCCTAATTGCCCAACCTCACTAATGCGCTTATGGCTGAATGGAAGCAAGTTCCCGCAGCAATGTTCCAACATCTAGTAAAAAGCCTCCCAGAAGAGTGGAGGCTGTTATAGCAGGGGGACTAACTCCATATTAATGCCCATGATTTTGGAATGAGAAGTTGGACGAGCAGGTGTCCACATACATTTGGTCATGTAGTGCACAGCTGGTCTAATAGAAGCAAGAATTGGCACCATGATTGTCTTACAAAGAAAACAACAGCCTGCAGTACCGTGGTCGCCCTTGAACTTCTGGGCTTCTATGAGAGGGGGCAGTCATTCTCCCCTGAGCTTGTCACAAAGGCTGGTCACCGGCGAAACCAGCACTAGTCACCAGCATATGCTGGTCTATGCAGTTTTTTTTCAGCAGGGAAACTTTTCCCCAATAAATGTTGTGTTCATGTCATGTGCATTCAGCATACCTCAGAGGGGCAGTTGATCTTGGTGCGGTCGTATGTGAAGTTGTTGTAGACCTGCTTCATGCCCACCGGCTCCAGCTGTAAAAACAAAACAATACCGCTCTCAGACCACAAACCTATATGCCTGGAAATACACTGAGCTCATGTGTTTTGAGTTATGCTTCAGAGTGCTCTCTATGTAGCCTGGTCCCAGATCTGTGGGTGCTGTCTTGAAAATTAACATGGGAGTTGGCAATACAGCACAAACAGATCTGGGACCACACAACTCTTTATGTGGCTGTCCTTACCATGTTGTTCCAGAGAGCAATGGCCATCTCAGCATGTGCTCGCTCACTGATGTGGAAACAGTCCACTGAGAAGAAACTCAGGTCAGGCTTCCCAATCTGAGGAGACAAGAGAACGCAGTGTCAGTGTGTGTGTGTGTGTGTGTGTGTGTGTTTGTGCGGGCTTGCGCATACATGCATGCATGTGTGTGTGTGTGCAGTTAAAGCACACTCACCCCAATGAAAGGGACAAATGCGTTTCGTAAGTAGGGTTGAACGACTACAGTGAAGTCCTCTCGCCCATCATAGCGCCCCCCAGAGACCAGCCGCTCAGTCTCGATCTGGACAGAAGCACAGAGAGAGTAGAGAGAACAAAGAGACACTGTTAAGTATTGTAGAATTGTGTTGGATTGATCTGATCACATCGAATCCCTGTATCTTTATCTGTGAAACTTATGTATCTCTGAGTAACACACCTTTTACATGACACATTGGAACATTGGCAAAGACCCTCCAAATCCCAGTTGTTAAAGACTGGTAGTTCAGACCTTGTTCTGCACTTACCTGGTACTCCTGGTTGATCCGCCTAACCTCTGTAAGCTCAGGAGAATTCTCTTCAGGGTTCAACAAGCAGGGGCAAGCATTCCTGTGCAAAACAAAGTAACGTGAGAAGAAACATTCTGAATATACACATTCTACAGACATACGATGCAGTGGGTGCAGCTGCCGTCTTTGTGGGGAAATGGGGATGTTCCATACAAACCTCTGTATGAGGTTGCAGACCAGATCGTTCTTCCTGACACTCCTCAATGGATTCATTTCCAGAACCTCGATAACATTGACCATTACCCTCGGTACCTTAGCGAGAGAGATGGAGGGAGAGAGAAAAGAGGGGTGAAAGATGGCATGATATTTGGCTTTAGAACTTTAGATTCTGCAAATGATCCTCGTTGAGTAAGTAAGCTCAGGAGAATACAGGCTATCACCTATAATAGATCTCCATTACCAAGCTGTCCTTCACTTACCTCTTTGTACAGCATGTCCAGGCTCAACATCAGATTCTCACTGTAGTTCTTGGGTGTAAGGTTGTTCTGTGTAAAGAAGAGCATACAATTGAATTCGGAAGTTTACATACACTCAGGTTGGAGTCATTAAAACTCGTTTTTCAACCACTCCACAAATTTCTTGTTAACAAACTATAGTTTTGGCAAGTCGGTTAGGACATCTACTTCGTGCATGACACAAGTCATTTTCCAACAATTGTTTACAGACAGATTATTTCACTTATAATTCACTGTATCACAATTCTAGTGAGTCAGAAGTTAACATACACTAAATTGACTGTGCCTTTAAACAGTTTGGAAACTTCCAGAAAATGATGTCATGGCTTTAGAAGCTTCTGATAGGCTAATTGACATCATTTGAGTCAATTGGAGGTGTACCTGTGGATGTACTTCAAGGCCTACCTTCAAACCCAGTGCCTCTGCTTGACATCATGGGAAAATCTAAAGAAAAAATGTGTAGACCTCCACAAGTCTGGTTCATCCTTGGGAGCAATTTCCAAACACCTGAAGGTACCACGTTCATCTGTACAAACAATAGTACGCAAGTATAAACACCATGGGACCATGCAGCTGTCATTCCACTCAGGAAGGAGATGCGTTCTGTCTCCTAGAGATGAACGTACTTTGGTGCGAAAAGTGCAAATCAATCCCAGAACAACAGAAAGGACCTTGTGAAGATGCTGGAGGAAACAGGTACAAAAGTATGTATATCCACAGTAAAACGAGTCCTATATCAACATAACCTGAAAGGCCGCTCAGCAAGGAAGAAGCCACTGCCCCCAAAACCAGACTACGGTTTGCAACTGCACATGGGGACAAAGATCGTACTTTTTTGAGAAATGTCCTTTGGTCTGATGAAACAAAAATAGAACTGTTTGGCCATAATGACCATCGTTATGTTTGGAGGAAAAAGGGGGAGGCTTGCAAGCCGAGGAACACCATCCCAACCGTCAAGCATGGGGGTGGCAGCATCATGTTTTGGGGGTGCTTTGCTGCAGGAGCGAGGCATCATGAGGCAGAAAAATTATGTGGATATATTGAAGCAACATCTCAAGACATCAGTCAGGAAGTTAAAGCTTGGTCGCAATTGGGTCTTCCAAATGGACAATGACCCCAAGCATACTTCCAAAGTTGTGGCAAAATGGCTTAAAGACAGCAAGGTCAAGGTATTGGAGTGGCCATCACAAAGCCCTGACCTCAATCCTATAGAACATTTTTGGGCAGAACTGAAAAAGTGTGTGTGAGTAAGGAGGCCTACAAACCTGACTCCGTTACACCAGCTCTGTCAGGAGGAATGTTCCAAAATTCACCCAACTTATTGTGGGAAGCTTGTGGAAGGGTACCCGAAATGTTTGACCCAAGTTAAACAATTTAAAGGCAATGCTACCAAATATTTATTGAGTGTATGTAAACTTCTGACCCACTGGGAATGTGATGAAAGAAATAAGAACTATTATTCTGACATTTCACATTCTTAAAATAGAATAGTGATCCTAACTGACCTAAGACAGGGAATTTTTACTAGGATTAAATGTCAGGAATTGTGAAAAACTGAGTTTAAATGTATTTGGCTAAGTGTATGTAATAACACTATTTTTAACACTACCACAGTTCCCAAATGTGCAACAAAGTTATTAAGATTGTAATACTTTTGTGTGTCTTTTGTTTGACTTTAGGATAAGAATACATACATGGTCCATGCAATAATCACACAGATCCCTGGCACCAACTAATAAGGTCACTAGCTTCCAATCCTGTTCAAAATTCACCTTCTGTGTGGAAGACGAAGGGATAAAATGAGAAAAGAGGAAAAATAGCTATTGATTATCATACACTTATATAATACAACAATATGAAATTATGCTTACTGAGTCCAGTATAACTATTTAACACATTGAAGAGGTTGCGTCCCAAATTGAAACCGATTCTCCATGTGGTGCACTACTTTTGACCAGGGCCCATAGAACTCTGGTCAGAAGTAGAGCACTATGTATGGAATAGGTGCCAATGGGACATAGACCAGAGTCTCACCTTGTCATCTTTCATGGCCTTGATTAGAGCTTGGACTTGGGCTGCGATGTCACTACAAGAGACATTTGTTAAAATGTAGTGTTTATTATGCCTTTATTCAAATGAGAAGAAAATAGGAGAAATTGAGGGGAGGTGATAGGCTAGCAGCCAGAGCTGCTGGAAATGAAAGGATGACACAAAAAAAGAGAATGGGAAATAGATTGACAAGAAAAAGAGGACAGTGAGTGAATGAGGGAACAGAGAGGTCTAAACTTAGCTCTCTACTCACAAGGCCATGGCTCCAGGCACCGCCATGTTGAAGCCGTTAGTCTTCAGAAAGCCCTGACCCTTGGAGAATCCATGGAGGGAAGGGTTGAATTTCTTCAGGATGTCTGAAAGAGAAAGAGAGATGGGAAACACATATTGGCTTATTGTGGTAAAGCACACAGACATTTCAGTGTCAAATGGTCCTTTTAGCTAAACTACAGAGAGGGTGCTGGATGAAGAATGTTTCCTCTAATCAAGGAGGCTGCACGCCAAAGGAATGTCATGATATCATATGCTAAGATCGCCATCTTGTGGATATGTGGAATGCTGCAAAGCCACAAGATCATGGGACGGGTGATGTCATGTCTGTGCACTGGGTGTTCATTGAAGTCTTTCTCCAAAGATGTGACAGAAATGGGTCGTATGTGAAATCATCAGTGTGGGGAAGCTACTCTGAAAATATAGCGTACCAAGCTACAAATGACTTCACACCAGAAGAAGTTAAGAAATGTATAGTTTACTTAACTTTTCAAATTGTATTTATTTTTCTTTTATTTTACTAGGCAAGTCAGTTAAGAACAAATTCTTATTTTCAATGACGGCCTAGGAACAGTGGGTTAACTGCCTGTTCAGGGGCAGAACGACAGATTTGTACCTTGTCAGCTCGGGGAATTGAACTTGCAACCTTTTGGTTACTAGTCCTACGCTCACTACATCCAAACTGCTTAGTAAAAAAATATTATACCTAAATCTGAAATGCCATAGACTACAAATTGCAAGAACAGATCACTCTGGAGTCAGATGTTAACCGAATTTGTAATTCATCCTATTAAACACAAAACATGAGTTTTCCTTTAAAATGAGCCAATAGGATCAGTGACAAAAGGAAATAGTAACTCACTTGGTAGTGTGGTGACAGTGTCCAAGGTCTGATCTCCTCCGATACTGCAGAAATACACACACATTTAGTCAATTTCACTGTTGACAATTGTTAAAAAGCAGTATGGCAGTGTCAGTGTGCTCTGCAAGTGGTCCATAACGTGTATGCTGTGTAGTTTGACTATTTTTCTGCATGATTCACTACAGTAGGTACCTCCATGACACTCCTTTATACTCTGTGTTGAGTTGCAACACGTTCTTTGCCTTGGCTCCAACTGCTGCCTGCAAACAGATGACAACAAAGGCACATAAACAACCCACCATGTAACAAATATACTGTATCCTCTCAGCACAAAGGATAGTATAAAAGTCAGACTAGAGCATGTACTGCTGGTACATTAGTATGCATATGAATACACTTGACTTGCACAAACACTTTGAACATCAATGGGGCATCACTAATGCCAAATGACTCCCTGATAACAAACGATTAGATGGTTCATATCTGGGGTTTTTCTGGATCAAAAAGGGGCTTAGGTGGTGGGCATGGCAGGGGGCGTGGCAGAGGGCATGGCAATGAGTGAGGTCAGACATCAGCACGGCTACATTTTAGAGAACATTTTAGAGGCCCCCCATCTTGGCGCTATAGAGAAATATTGGCATTTTTAGGCCAATTTCCGGCAATTCTACACATTTTTCTTTTGCTCAAACATAATAACAAAATGAATACTGCTAAATTCATTGTTTTTGGAATCTTTAATTCTCCTTGACTGTCTAGCTTTTATTTAGGTGATTGTTATGTCCCAAAGATGATATTATAAAAAAATATGTAGGTCCATTCTCTTTTTTCTACATACTTTGTATCTGGTTTTTCATCCCTAAAAAATACACAAAGCGTTTTTATTTTTACACTGTTGGTACTTTTAGGGCCAGCCCAAGGATTACAATGGCATAAAAATCCCTGCATATGTCAGCAAATTTGCTATCAGCACATTCAGATTGTTCCGTTTTAACAAGCACGCATGCATGGGCATGCACACAGGCGTGCACACACACACACATACAAACGGCAACATAACACGCACCAACATAAACACTCTCTTACAGTGTTTGAGTCTCCCAGTGCTGCCACCACCTTGATGTCTCCTGGTCGCAGCTTGTGAACTGGGGACAGAGGAACAGATTGATGCATAAACACAAATACACCAGCATCTCTTTACCTTCCATAATGTTACAACAAAGTAATCATACACTGTTGGGTTTCGACACCTATCTCAGACACGTTGTGTGATTGCTGTGGTGAGGAGGTTGGACAAATGTCATGCAACCAGGTAATTGGCCTTCCCTCAGTCATTCACGTCCTCTTATGAAACCTTGCCACCTCTTACTACACTTCTCTCACTCTCACCTGATGTAGGCACAGAGGTGGATGGAGCAAAATTCCCACAAGAGAAGTCACTTCCCCAGTTCTGGGAGAGAAGACAGACAACATATTGACAGATGAATGTGAGACAGTATTGTCAAATATTTAATACCTAAATTAACTATGAACACATTGCTGTAATAACAGTTATCATTACTCCTCTACCACTTGAAAGTGTTGACTTGGTCCACCTTCTCTACACATGTACATTTTTAACTGGAAGGCACAGAGATTAAACCTGGAATGGTGGCCTACCGTAATTGGTGGAGGTGTTGGGGTGGGTTCCTCATAGGTGTAGTTGCTGTTGACATAGGTCCGCAGGAATGGGGAGGTCTTGAGCAAAGACAGTAACACAGTTGTATCAGCTAAACATATAGTACAATCAACACTTTATACTCATGAATTTACATGTTATAATTGCACTCTTTTCTGTAAAACTCCAAAAGAGTGACCAAAATATCTCAGTAAATGCAATGAAATAAAGTGAAAACGACACAGTAGTTCCATAGTTGCGACAATTGTAAACATATTGTCATAAAACTGTACCTTAGTGGGGCATTTCACAGGGATAACATCATTAAAGTCCTGTTGGGCAGTCTTCTTGCCCAGAGGCTCCAGCTAGTGGAAAACAAAAGCAACAAGAATGATTCAGCAACATGTCAGATAATTGAAAAGAACTGGGATGATTGTATTATAGCTTGCATTTCAACTCAAGCTGTTATTTGTGTCTCAATTTTGTCAGTCTTCCTTTATGTCCCTCAGTGAAACACGGTGTTGTGTTTTGGGTAGTGACAGTCAGAGCCATATACTGTATATGTTATGACATGTCACATGTATTTATGAAATGTCAGGCTCTATTTAATATATAGATGGATATATGCGAGGTGGCCTACGAGAACCTGCCGGGTGTCGCGGATGACTTATTGTTAGGAAAAAGGAAAAATGCAATGAAAATTAGTTTTTGTGGAAATTGAGATATTGATATCTGGACATCGAGGGGGCCCCGGCGTACTCCGTTCGTTCCATCCTGGATTTGAGGCGTCGGGCGGGGGGCCTTCAGTACCTCGTGGAGTGGGAGGGGTACGGTCCGGAGGAGAGGTGCTGGGTTCCGGTGGCTGATGTGTTGGACCCTGAACTGCTGCGGGATTTCCACCGTCGCCGGCCGGATCGCCCTGCGCCTCGTCCTCCGGGTCGTCCCCGAGGCCGGTGTCGGCGCGCCGCTGGAGCCGCGCGTCAAGGGGGGGTACTGTCACGACTTCCACCGAAGTCGGCTCCTCTCCTTGTTCGGGCAGCGTTCAGCGGTCGACGTCACCGGCTTTCTAGCCATTACCGCTCAGTTGTTCATTGTTCCATTTGTTTTGTCTTGTTCCCTTCACACATGATTATCATTCCAGTAATTACGGCATGTATTTATTCCTCTGTTCCCCATCATGTCGTTGTGTGGAATTGTTCGGTGTTTCATGTTTGTGTGACGAGCCAGGCTAGGTTCTAACGGGTAACGTGTTTCACCCATATTTACTTTTGTATATTGTTACATTTTTGGAACTTGTGATTTAGACGCACCTTACACTTTTGTTTTTGGCTAGAGGTGTGTTTGACGCAGTTTGCGTTCATTCTCTTGTTTTGCTTCTGCCAATAAAGTGTGACCCTGTACAATACTCTCCGCTCTCCTGCACCTGACAGTGGTGATCCTAACTGACCTAAGACAGGGAATTCTTACTAGGATTAAAAGTCAGGAATTGTGAGAAACTGAGTTTAAATGTATTTGGCTAAGGTGTATGTAAACTTCCGACTTCCACTGTATATGTGTATATATATATATATATATATATATGTGTATATATATGGCAGTGCAATTTTCTTTTTTCTCCCATTCCCTTTTCTTTTATAACAAACTGTGAAAGGCAGCAATACGCAAGATGGCGTCTAGTCTGCCGGAAAGCCACACAAAGAATAATAAAAATATGCTTCTTGGTTCCAACAAGTTTAGGATTAGATACAGTGGCAGATTTAGGTATAGGCGACATGGGCAGCCGCCCAGGGTGGCATCTTGCCGTGGGCGGCGGCATGGGGCGCCTGCAGAAAAAAAATGGGAATGGTGACATTTGCGCTATCGGTTTCTATCGCTCATTTGCACGTCAATGATATCATGTCACCATGTGGGACTGTGGGTCAATTAACCTTCTCGGAGTGGGAACCTTGATTCTAGTTTGTGAGCTAGGCAGGCTTCTGGGGGGGGTCGCCCAGCGAGCCATACAAGCTAGAACCGCCACTGATAAGACATTGATTGCTTTGCTACCTAAAATCTAAATAATTATGAACGGCTTATATTACTGCAATACGTTTAATATATTTTAATCACTTTTCATGCCATTTTGGCCAGCTAATAGGTCTACCCACTGATCAAGCAACATCGGAAGAAAGTCTGAACCTCTTATGAACGTTACTCATTAGCTACGGCGTATGGCTACTTTTAGACAAAATGAAAATCCGACCCACTTGTATTCATAACTACATTGTTGATTGTAAATGACAACTTTATACGACTACATTAATAACAATCTAGCTAATTATTCTGTGTCTAAACCAGCCTGATTTAATTGATCTGTAGCATGCTTCCTTGAATGGGCCAAGTCAGCTGCGACACTCAGATCAGGGAAGTTTGAACTAGAGTTTTCACATCGGGCATGCAAGCTAACATATATATATTTTTTTATTAACAATTTTCCATAAATAATAATGCAATATTTTTACATTACAATAAAGTAAAGGGTTTAAAGTATCCAAAACAACCAATATCTCAATTTCCACAAAAACAAATTTTCCAGAGGGGGCGGAGGACTCCTGGAGCGGACCAACCACCACCGGCCTGAGGAGAGACACATGGAATGAGGGGTTAATATGGTAATCGGGAGGAAGCTGTAACCTGTAACACACCTCATTCACTCTCCTCAGGACTTTAAATGTCCCCACAAACCGCAGACCCAGCTTCCGGCAGGGCAGGCGGAGGGGCAGGTTTTGGGTCGAGAGCCAGACCCTGTCCCCAGGTGCGAACACCGGGGTCTCACTGCGGTGATGGTCCGCGCTGGTCTTTTGGCGCAGCGCGGCCTGCTGGAGGTGATCATGGGCGGCTTTCCATGTCTCCTCCGCGCGCCTGAACCAATCGTCCACCGCAGGAGCCTCGGTCTGACCCTGATGCCATGTGCCAGAACCGGCTGATAGCCCAATACACACTGAAAGGGGGAGAGGTTAGTGGATGAGTGGCACCGGAGCGGGGTGCTGGAAGATGGAACCGAAAGAGCCCTCTCTGGACGTCCGCTGGTGACCAGCAGGTTAGCCAACCGGATGGACAGATCCACCAGTTGGTCAAACGTGATGGTGGCATCCCTGCAGGCCAACTCCCATCGAACGTCCTCGCGCAGGCTGCATTGGTAGTGGTCGATAAGGGCCCTGTCGTTCCATCCAGCCCCGGCGGCCAAGGTCCCGGGCGAACTCCTGGGCGCTCCTCGTCCCCTGCCTCAAGTGGAAGAGCCATTCTCCCGCCGCTCTACCCTCGGGTGGATGGTCGAAGACGGCCCGGAAGCGGCGGGTGAACTCCTCGAAGTGGTCCAACGCCGCGTCTTCCTCTCCTCACACGGCGTTTGCCCACTCCAGATCTCTCCCCGAGAGGCATGAGACGAGGGCGGACACCCTCTCTCTTCCTGAGAGAGCTGGGTGAACGGTGGCCAGGTATAGGTCTAGTTGTAATAGAAACCCCTGGCACCGTGCTGCTGTCCCATCATACTCCCTGGGAAGGGAGAGACGCATCCCACTGGGACTGGATCCAGGAGGGACGGGTAGAAGTAACTCCGGTTGTGCTAGTCGAGGCACTGGGGTCCAATGTCTGGACAACGCGATCCATCATAGTACCGAGTTGTTGGAGCATTACTGAGTGTTGTTTGACACGCTCCTCGACCCCTTGGACTGGAGTACCTGCTCCTGCTGACTCCATGGGTGGTGTGGAATTCTGTCAGGTTATGCGCTACTGGGGTTGAAGTCAGGTGCAGGAGAGCGGAGAGTATTGAACAGGCGCATTTACATTTAAACTCAGTTTCTCACAATTCCTGACATTTAATCCTAGTAAGAATTCCCTGTCTTAGGTCAGTTAGGATCACCACTGTCAGGTGCAGGAGAGCGGAGAGTATTGTACAGGGTCACACTTTATTGGCAGAAGCAAAACAAGAGAATGAACAGAAACTGCGTCAAACACACCTCTAGACAAAAACAAAAGTGTAAGGCGCGACAAAATCACAAGGTCCAAAAATGTAACAATATACAAAAGCAAATACGGGTGAAACACGTTACCCGTTAGAACCTAGCCTGGCTCGTCACACAAACATGAAACACCGAACAATTCCACACAACGACATGATGGGGAACAGAGGAATAAATACATGCCGTAATTACTGGAATGATAATCAGGTGTGAAGGGAACAAGACAAAACAAATGGAACAATGAACAACTGAGCGGCGATGGCTAGAAAGCCGGTGACGTCGCCCACCGAACGCCGCCCGAACAAGGAGAGGAGCTGACTTCGGTGGAAGTCGTGACAACCACTTTATTTTAAGAATGTGAAATGTCAGAATAATAGTTGAGAGAATTATTTATTTCAGCTTTTATGTCTTTCATCACATTCCCAGTGGGTCAGAAGTTTACATACACTCAATTAGTATTTGGTAGCATTGCCTTTAAATTGTTTAACTTGGGTCAAACGTTTCGTGGACCCTTCGACAAGCTTCCCACAATAAGTTGGGTGAATTTTGGCCCATTCCTCCTGACAGAGCTGGTGTAATTGAGTCTGGTTTGTAGGCCTCCTTGCTCACACACTTTTTCAGTTCTGCCCACAAATTTTCTATAGGATTGAGGTCAGGGCTTTGTGATGGCCACTCCAATACCTTGACTGTGTTGTCCTTAAACCATTTTGCCACAACTTTGGAAGTATGCTTGGGGTCATTGTCCATTTGGAAGACCCATTTGCGACCAAGCTTTAACTTCTTGACTGATAACTTGAGATGTTGCTTCAATATATCCACATAATCTTCCTGCCTCATGATGCCATCTATTTTGTGAAGTGCACCTGTCCCTCCTGCAGCAAAGCACCCCCACAACATGATGCTGCCACCCCCATGCTTCACTGTTTGGATGGTGCTCTTCAGCTTGCAAGCCTCCCCCTTTCTCCTGCAGATATAACGATGGTCATTATGGCCAAACTGTTCTATTTTTGTTTCATCAGACCAGAGGACATTTCTCAAAAAAGTACAATCTTTGTCCCCATGTACATTTGCAAACCGTAGTCTGGGTTTTTTATGGCGGTTTTGGAGCAGTGGCTTCTTCCTTGCTGAGCTGCCTTTCAGGTTATGTCTATACTGGACTCGTTTTACTGTGGATATAGATACTTTTGAACCGGTTTCCTCCAGTATCTTCACAAGGTCCTTTGCTGTTGTTCTGGGATTGATTTGCACTTCTCTAGGAGACAGAACGCGTCTCCTTCCTGAGCGGTATGACGGCTGCCTGGTCCCATGGTGTTTATACTTGTGTACTATTGTTTGTACAGATGAACGTGATACCTTCAGGCACTTGGAAATTGCTCCCAAGGATGAACTAGACTTGTGGAGGTCTACAATTATTTTTCTGTGGTCTTGGCTGATTTCTTTTGATTTTCCCATGATGTCAAGCAAAAAGGCACCGAGTTTGAAGGTAGGCCTTGAAATACATCCACAGGTACACCTCTAATTGACTCAAATGATGTCAATTAGCATAACAGAAGCTTCTAAAGCCATGACATCATTTTCAGGAATTTTCCAAGCTGTTTAAAGGCACAGTCAACTTAGTGTATGTAAACTTCTGACCCACTGGAACTGTGATATAGTGAATTATAAGTGAAATAATCTGTCTGTAAACAGTTGTTGGAAAAATTACTTGTGTCATGCACAAAGTAGATGTCCTAACCAACTTGCCAAAACTATAGTTTGTTAACAAGAAATTTGTGGAGTGGTTGAAAAACGAGTTAATTACTTTAATTACATGCATAAGTGTATGTAAACTTCCGACTTCAACTGTATATAATACATATATATACTGTATATAATAATGTATATAATACACCACTGTCCCCAACACACCCTACCACCCCTTCCCACTACTTTGTCCCCAACAGATCCTACACCAGGCCGGAGCTCTGGGAGGTTGGAAACCCTTCTCTCAAAACCCCCTGTAGTTCTTCTGCACTAAACTCTCTGACACCCAAAAACATATCTGCTGTTGCTACTACCAATTTGATCTTCTGGGATTCTCATTTCTATCTGTGCGGTACAATTGATGACCATTCAATAAATGTCAAGAAGTCAACCTTACTAAATCACAAACTGTTTGGGTCACTCTGTACTGGCCTTCTAATCACTGGGATCCTCTCAGGCTCCCTCACCCTTTGCCCAGGTAACGGTTATCTGTAGGAGGAATGTATATGGTGGAGGCAATTGAGCTGGCACTGATAAGGGTAGAGAGATACGGTTTAGGGAGGAATGGGGTGCTGAGGTCAGGTCAGGTCACATTAAGGGAGAAGGAACAGTTTATTGCCCGCCTAGCATTGAAGATGTAATATTTAGAGAGAAGGAGGACGTCACCCAAATTGGGGTATACAGTGAGGGAAAAAAGTATTTGATCCCCTGCTGATTTTGTACGTTTGCCCACTGACAAAGAAATGATCAGTCTATAATTTTAATGGTAGGTTTATTTGAACAGTGAGAGAAAAAAATCCTGAAAAACGCATGTGAAAAATGTTAAAAATGGATTTGCATTTTAATGAGGGAAATAAGTATTTAACCCTTCTGCAAAACATGACTTAGTACTTGGTGGCAAAACCCTTGTTGGCAATCACAGAGGTCAGACGTTTCTTGTAGTTGGCCACCAGGTTTGCACACATCTCAGGAGGGATTTTGTCCCACTCCTCTTTGCAGATCTTCTCCAAGTCATTAAGGTTTCGAGGCTGACGTTTGGCAACTCGAACCTTCAGCTCCCTCCACAGATTTCCTATGGGATTAAGGTCTGGAGACTGGCTAGGCCACTCCAGGACCTTAATGTGCTTCTTCTTGAGCCACTCCTTTGTTGCCTTGGCCGTGTGTTTTGGGTCATTGTCATGCTGGAATACCCATCCACGACCCATGTTCAATGCCCTGGCTGAGGGAAGGAGGTTCTCACCCAAGAGTTGACGGTACATGGCCCCGTCCATCGTCCCTTTGATGCGGTGAAGTTGTCCTGTCCCCTTAGCAGAAAAACACCCCCAAAGCATAATGTTTCCACCTCCATGTTTGAAGGTGGGGATGGTGTTCTTGGGGTCATAGGCAGCATTTCTCCTCCTCCAAACACGGCGAGTTGAGTTGATGCCAAAGAGCTCCATTTTGGTCTCATCTGACCACAACACTTTCACCCAGTTGTCCTCTGAATCATTCAGATGTTCATTGGCAAACTTCAGACGGGCATGTATATGTGCTTTCTTGAGCAGGGGGACCTTGCGGGCGCTGCAGGATTTCAGTCCTTCACGGCGTAGTGTGTTACCAATTGTTTTCTTGGTGACTATGGTCCCAGCTGCCTTGAGATCATTGACAAGATCCTCCCGTGTAGTTCTGGGCTGATTCCTCACCGTTCTCATGATCATTGCAACTCCACGAGGTGAGATCTTTCATGGAGCCCCAGGCCAATGGAGATTGACAGTTATTTTGTGTTTCTTCCATTTGCGAATAATCGCACCAACTGTTGTCACCTTCTCACCAAGCTGCTTGGCAATGGTCTTGTAGCCCATTCCAGCCTTGTGTAGGTCTACAATCTTGTCCCTGACATCCTTGGAGAGCTCTTTGGTCTTGGCCATGGTGGAGAGTTTGGAATCTGATTGATTGCTTCTGTGGACAGGTGTCTTTTATACAGGTAACAAGCTGAGATTTGGAGCACTCCCTTTAAGAGTGTGCTCCTATTCTCAGCTCGTTACCTGTATAAAAGACACCTGGGAGGCAGAAATCTTTCTGATTGAGAGGGGGTCAAATACTTTTTTCCCTCATTAAAATGCAAATCAATTTATAACATTTTTCACATGCGTTTTTCTGGATTTTTTGGTTGTTATTCTGTCTCTCACTGTTCAAATAAACCTGCCATTCAAATTATAGACTGATAATTTCTTTGTCAGTGGGCAAACATACAAAATCAGCAGGGGATCAAATACTTTTTTCCCTCACTGTATATACTACCACTGGTGGAACCATGTCTTTGTCTTATGCAGCTGTATGACCCAATGGGTGAATACACTTGGTTTAAGGTTTTCTAAATGTCTGTGAGTTTTACTCGGTTCATTTAGAACCTAACAACGGCCACCCCAACAATTGAAATACTCCACTTTTTCCACCGAAACTACACACACTTTTGTCCCATGCCCTCCTGCACACTCGGAATCTCCCCCCTACATACTGCTGCAATGTGACCATGGCACCTGAAACACTGTCCAGAAAACACTGCATCAAAACTCAGAAGGACAGACAGGGTCTCCAAGTCTTGCGCTCGCCACCGGGTCTGCGTCCCACCAAATGGCATGCATCACAGACAACATGGATCCCCAACTTCAGTTGATCCACCCTAACACTCAACCCCACTCCAGTTATCACTCCTTTCAGCGGCGCTCTGCTCCGGAGAGCAAAGCAGGACACCACTTTCACCTCATGTCTCGAAACGCACAGCGCCCTATTCCTCTGAGCAGCAGACACACACAAAATAAACACAAGTTCACATTGGCAGAACCCAACTCCTTCTTCACCCAGCCTGATACCACAAACGGATTAGCCAAAAGGCACGGGTTCACCTTCTTAACGAATCTACTTCCACTGGGCCAGAGTCATCTCAGGCATTTTCCTGGTCATTGGGGTGAGGCTCGGAAGCCTTCACCTCACCTCATTCTTTCTCCTCACTTTCCGTCGACTGCTCAGGGTCTCAATGAGGAGCAAGCAGGTATGTTAAGATAGCTAGCTAGCTAGTTATGTACACAATGCATTAGCTAGACTTTTTTTAAACTATCAGGCCTTCACTACCTGCATTTACTTTGCATTTGTTCAAGGTAGACTATAGCCAGTGTTGTTGGAGTAACAGTACTATTGAAGACAAGTTTGAAGACAAGATGGCATAGCAAATTATTACCATTATTTTTGCCGTCTTTCATGCCATCCAGTGTTGTATATAGTCAAATCAAACAGATCTTTCTTTAATGTTTTTAATTTTAGGGATTTGTTGTTGACGGTTCATAATCGCAGTCAAATGTACGTTCTTTTGCATCATTATATTATACTGTATATGTATCTATTATTGTATAGTAGAATAATTCATTCTAGTAATGATTATTGAATGCAAACAATACCAGCAGTTGCTGTTTTAGAAATAATAAACATAGTGACAATCTCTTTTGAAACAGTCAAGTTGAGTGTTGGTGTTTTTCCTCTCGTGCCTCTCAATGGAATTAGAAAAGTATTTGAATGTCGTTTTCTCAGTTTTTAAATTTTGGCTGAAGTCAACTTTAAAACCTCCTAACTGATAAATATATCTCAATGATTTGAAAAGATCTGGATTTGGGACAGTTTGTAGTTTTCAGAACTTCAAAACAAGTTCAAAATTTGACGATGTGAAGGGTTTGCCTAGGCTGCCACACATATTATATGTTACACTCTTAGAAAATAATGTGCTATCTAGAAGCAAAAAGGGTTCTTGTGCTGTCCCCATAGAATCACTATTTTAAGAACCCCTTTTGGTTCCAGGTAGGACCCTTTTGGATTTCATGTAAAACCCTTTCCACAGAGGGTTCTACATGGAACCCAAAATAGTTCTAGCTGGAACCCAAAAGAGTTCAAGCTGGAACCAAAAAGGGTTCTACCTGGGGACAGCCGCAGAACCCTTTTAGAACCCTTTTTTCTAAGAGTGTATTGGGTCTCACCATGTTGTTCCAGAGACCACGAGCCATCCGAGTCTGGGCCTTCTGACTGAGATGGAAGCAGTCAGGACTGAAGTAAGTGCGGTCTGGACGTCCATCCTATGTGTCAGACAGAGAGTGTAGTGTCAATATGTGTGTTTGTGTGAGTGTGAAAGACAAAGTGCAGAAAATAAGAAAAAAGGTGTGCAGGTGAGTTTAGAAACCCAAGAGGATATTCAGACCCGTTGACTTTTTCCACATTTTGTTACGTTAGAGCCTTATTCTAAAATTGATTAAACAAACAATTTTCCTCAGCAATCTACACACAATACCCCATAATGACAAAACCGTTTATATATTTTTTTAAACAGAAATACCTTATTTACATAAGTTTTCAGACCCTTTGCTATGAGTCTCAAAATTGAGCTCAGGTGCATCCTTTTTCCATTGATCATTCTTCAGATGTTTCTACAACTTGATTGGACATGATTTGGAAATGCACACACTTGACCACATATGGTCACACAGTTGACAGTGCATGTCAGAGCAAAAACCAAGCCATGAGGTCGAAGGGATTGTCTGTAGAGCTCCGAGGGTACCAAAAAATTTCTGCAGCATTGAAGGTCCCCAAGAACACAGTGGCCTCCATCATTATTAAATGGGAGAAGTTTAGAACCACCAAGACTCTTCCTAGAGCTGGTCGCCTGGCCAAACTGAGAAATCGAGGGAGAAAAGCCTTGGTCAGGGAGGTGACCAAGAACCCGATGGTCACTCTGACAGAGCTCTAGAGTTTGTCTGTGGAGATGGGAGAACCAGCCTGCTTGGCACATGACAGCCCGCTTAGAGTTTGTCAAAAGGCACCTAAAGGACTCTCAGACCATGAGAAACAAGATTATCTGGTCTGATGAAACCAAGATTGAACTCTTTGGCCTGAATGCCAAGCGTCACGTCTAGAGGAAATCTGGCACCATCCCTACGGTGAAGCATGGTGGTAGCAGCATCATGCTGTGGGGATGTTTTTCAGCGACAGGAACTGGGAGACAAGTCAGGATTGAGGGAAAGATCAACGGAGCAAAGTACAGAGAGATCTTTGATGAAAACCTGCTCACACTGGGGGCGAAGGTTCATCTTCCAACAGGACAACGACCCTAAGCACACAGACAAGGAGTGTCTTTGGGACAAGTCTCTGGATGTCCTTGAGTGGCCCAGCCAGAGCCCGGTCGAACATCTCTGGAGAGACCTGAAAATAGCTGTGCAGCAACGCTCCTCATCCAACCTGACAGAGCTGGGAGAACTCCCCAAATACAGGTGTGCCAAGATTGTAGCACCATACCCAAGAAGAGTCAAGGCTGTAATCACTGTCAAAGGTTCTTTAACAAGGTACTAAGTAAAGGGTCTGAATACTTATGTAAATGTGATATCTGTTTTAAAAAATATGAAAATTAGCAACATTTCTAAAAACTTGTTTTTGCTTTGCCATTATAGGGTATTGAGTGTAGATTGGCGATGGATAAAAAAATATATATATTTTAGAATAAGGCTGTAACCTAACAAAATGTGAAAAAAGTCAAGGGGTCTGAATACTTTCCGAAGGCACTGTTTATATATAAAAAACTATTCTTTGCTCTATATATATAACAAAATATTGTTCAATCAACAATGCACAGTAATTACAATTGAACATGATCAACTCAGTGTGTGTGTGTGTGTGTGTGTGTGTGTGTGTGTGTGTCCATGCGTGTGTGCTTCTGTCGGAGCATATATGTGTGTGTGTGTGTGTGTGTGTGTGTCTGTACATGCGTGTGCGTCTGCCGGAGTATATGTGTGTGTGTGTGTGTGTGGGTGTGTCCGTACATGCGTGCACACGTCTGCCGGAGTATATGTGTGTGTGTGTGCATTTGTGAGTTGGAGTGTGTGTGTGTAGCCATGTAACGGCATTGGAATATTCATACACATTGTTTTAGAGAACAAGTGGGTGACAATGCAGTGGGCCTAACCTCCGTCACTGGAATGATGATGTCTCGCAGGAAAGGCTGCAGGACCACCGTGAAGTTGTTATGGGTGTCGTATCGTCCTGACTCCACAAGCTCATGCAGTCCACGCTGAAAGAGTTACAGTGCTTTTTCGTTATTGGTAATCAATGAGCAACCACCCGCTTATGGTATTTACCATAGAGTCAAGTATAATATTGTGGTCTCAATTTACTGCAGAATTAGTCTTTGCCATACCTGATAATCTCTGTTCAGAACGTGGAGTTTCTGAAGTGTTACAGAGCCCTCCTTAGGCGAAATGACACAGGGACACAGAATACTGAAGGAGAGACACACGATCAGGTGTTACTGATCTAGACTTCAGAGATCCGTTGGTATAATGGCAAATATATGAAAGTGGTGGCTTGATGAGGAGGATTGCAGATAGGGAGCATCCCGACTCAAAGTGTACACTTGCACACTCCCTGTCATGGATTTTACAATGGTGAAAACTCCCTCCAGCAGCTGCTCTAGTTAGATTCTCCACTTGCAGGGAGGGACTCTTACTTGGCAAGCCAGGTAGGGCACTTGAGATAGGCATTTATTTCTGTGTGCATCTGTCTCAGGATGGAGATGTAGAGAGGCTCCACCAGGTTGACCAGGGCCCTCGGCACCTGAGAGAGAGAGACAGAGACAGACAGAGACAGAGAGAGAGAAAAAGTGTTTGTGTTAAACAACAAGTCATTGAAAACACAGGAAAGCATGTGCTTGCTGACAAGATTTGTAAATGTAAAAATGTGGAAATAACTGTGACATGTCTACAGCTCTCACCTGTTCATGAAGGTAATCCAGAGACTCACGAATGTGGTGCACGTAGTTGTCAGTGGAGTAAAACAGCTGTGGGACAATGAAAGGTAGTGACAGTCAGAGCAATGGAACATGCACATCCGGTACAGTATCACTGCAGACAGAGTTCTTAGGAGGTCACGCTACAGAATGGTATTGTATTGTATTGTATCTTAATGTAGTGTATCTTATCATCTAGTATTGGTACTCACAGAGTTGTAGCAGTACTCACACATGTCATTGCCTCCAATGAACAAAGTGATAACTTTCCAGTCTTCTTGGAAATTAACGCGCTGTGTAAGAGGACATAGGGTGAGAACATGTTCACATATAAGCTTGTTTATTATATCAATCGATGTGTGGTAGGCAAACAACAGTAGATTGAAATATAATTCAGGATTGTCTTTTACCGAGTCATTCTTCATCCTGGCCACCAGCGCTCGCACTTGGTCTGGTATGTCCCTTAAAAACAAACACAGACAATCCAACGTCACTATTCAGCAACAGTATAAAAACTACAAAACATATTCAGTAAAACATAGTCAGTCAGAGAGGCAGGTATGTCTCTGGATAGAAGAGTATCATATGGACTGGTGATGAGACTCACTTGGCTCTTTCTCCGGCCACAGCCTGGTTGAGGAAGGCCTGAGGGGTGTGCTCTTTGCCTTTGCCCACTGAGTAGCCAGTCAGGGAGGGGTTAAACTCACGCAGGATATCTGAGCAGCAACAGAAAAGACAAAAGACAAATCAGTCAAACCTGAATACATTGACAACGATACACATAAAATAACAGCATGTTTGTTACTCTTCTGAATGTAAATGTGTGAATGTGTATTCCAGCCTTTTGGCAACCTTTTGGCGACACAAGTAGCCTGATAGCTAAGACAAGATGACAGCAACAAGAAGGGGACTCACTGGGAAGAGTGGTGACAGTGGTGAGGTTCTCGTCTCCACCGGCACTGAGAAACACAAAGACTGATTATAGACTATTTAGATATATAAACCATATAGATTAGTTTTCACCTCTACCTCCAGGTAACCCACAGCAAAGGAAGATGAACTGACATTGACACTGCACTTTGTACTGCTGTGTTATTGTAGGAGTGATAAGGACCCTTTACGATAAGGACCCACCTGTATGATAACCCCCTGTACTGCGTCCGGACATCCAGTAGGTTGATTACGCTGGATCCCGATCCGACACCGTTGCCCGCCTGCCGATCGGTCAAAGAGAGTGTTATAGACATAGCAATAGCATGAGTGTAATAATACAGGTAGAAATGAAATATGACGAGCAACAGCCCTACAACTGGGTAATGTAGAATACTTCACTAATGTACTAGCTACTATAGTACAGATGAAAGGTAAACAAGGAACAGGTGACTTACAGTCAGAGAGTCGCCCACTGCAGCTACTACTTTAATATCGCCAGGCCGGAGGGCGTGAACTGTGAACGCATAGAAGATCAGGTGATGAAGATGATGTAAAGCAAACTTTATCCAGGTAGCCCAATCAGAAACCTGTTCACAACGCACTGTCTGTTTTACGTTCCATTATACAGTAAGTCAGGGTCCCCAAACCTTTTTGACAATTTTTTATTGGGGCTATAACAGTCTATTACAAATCAGTCTGACAGTACTTTTGAAAGTACTTCAACCTGAAGGAAGTATGGTTTGAAGTGACTGTAATGCATCAGAAAGGTGTTGTATAATTATTTTATGATCTTCTGTGTAGAAAATAACTTTATCATTGATGACATTATTTTACCCCCAGTCTGATTTAGTGCCTGGTCTTATCCATTCTGTTCTATTGAGTCTAATGGGAAAAGTAAAAAGGGAAACAGAGGTCTTATCTTTCAGCGATAAGATGGTGTATATGGTGTAGCTTAAACAGTTCAAAGGATAGAGCCACATTTGCAAGAAGAAAACAGAAATGCATCTAGCAATCCCTAGATTGGGAAACACTTCAGTAAGTACAGGGTTATACAAGACCATGGCATACTGGCTCTATTTCAACAAATAAGCTGTATATTGTATACTGAATGTTGTATATTGCGAGGATTCCTCTCACCTGAGGTGGGTGGGGAGTTGGAAGGGCTACGGTCCTCGCAGGGCATATGAGTGCCCATGATCTGATGGCAAGACACACAGAGCACATCCAGAGTAATTACCATGTATAATGTGTACGCAGAGACCACCATGTGCAGGGGTCTAATAGTCATGCGGTATCAGGCCTCATAGATGACAACAACAACTCACAGGGTCGAGAAGAGGAGCCGGCTCACTGGTATGATCTGAGGGAGAGTTACTCTCTGTTCTCAGGAAAGGCCGGTCCTATATGAGAGAGAGAGAGAGAAAGAGAGAGAGAGAGAGAGAGAGAGAGAGAGAGAGAGAGAGAGAGAGAGAGAGAGAGAGAGAGAGAGAGAGAGAGAGAGAGAGAGAGAGAGAGAGAGAGAGAGAGAGATTAATGTAAAGAGGGTGGGGGATGAAGGTTGGAAGGTTTGAAAACAACAACAGTATTATTTCTCAGTTGTATGAATCATACTATACTGTGTGTTGAGACTGTTATAGGAAGCTCATAGTACAGTACGAGCACAATGTACAGTACATTCTATTAATCTATCACTATACTGTATTTGCCAGACTTCAGGCATGGGTTAAAATAGTATTTGTGTTCTTTTAACTACCTTAGGTGCACTTTATTGAGCTTGTTTGGTGCAATGGAACCAATGAATAGGCCCTAAAGTACAAACCACACTCATCTGGCGCTCCAGGCAGTCTCAATGAAAGTATTTGAAAGAAAACTCCTTGAACCCTGGTCTGGTGTGTGTTGGAGGCCACACTCTCTCACCTCACTGGGGCATAGCACAGAGATAATCATGCTATTTTCCTCCATGTTCTGCTGGCCTATGGTGGGCTGCAGCTGAAAAACAGAAAACAAGTCTCCTTTGTTTGCCTTGACTAGAACTGAGAGCTGAGACAATGCCATTGTGTGTTAGCAGCATGTGTAGTGTTTTGTGTGACTCACCAAGTTGGTCCACATCTGTACTGCCAGTTTGTCTGTGTGTAGCTCACCCGCTCTGGGGGCAGCGCTCTGTACATTGATTAACATTTGTGTTACACACATTGACACACGTATGCATCAGAAAGGCAAGCATACGCACGTACCAGTATGCAAGCGTACGCACACACCATAACAACTCAACTCTGCATCATTCAATAGGAGAGGCACATTCATGTATAAAAATTGTTGCGAGGGTTTAATGGCTTGTCACTCACAATAAAAGAGGCGGGGTCTGATGTGATGAAGGGGGCATCCTGCAGCAGGACTGTGAAGTCATCTCTGTTGCTGTACCACTGCTTCTCCACCAGGTGTCGATCAAGGGACTCCTATTGACCACCATGAATAATAGTTTGTAAAAAGAACTATATATAATACACCTTTTTTAACTGAAATATTGGTCCAATAAATCCACAGCAAGGAGAGATGAGTGTGCCACTTTCATTTTAACTTGTAAAATACCCTGTACTACAGCCCCTTTCCGTCCGTATCTCCTATAGACCTACTGTATGTTGTTTACCGTATTATATGTCCCGTAATGGTTTTTTATGATGCTAAATATTTTTGGGGTGAAAACAGACAATAACATGCAATCTGATGTTATTTTATCTTATTTGTATAGTGGAAAAAATGTAAAGGAGAAGACATAGATGTAAGACATTGAACCTGTAGGACTTGAGTGAGGATGGCCTTCAGTAGTCTGAGCTCCCCTTCATGTTTTTCCTCCATACATTGACACATCCTGTCAATAGACGTACAAGCAATCAAATGTCTACCAGAAACTATAGATTGAAATCACTGAAGAATTTCCAACTCGGGGAACGAGTGCACCGACTGATTGAGGAGCTGTGCAATGGGTCACCTGTTCTGATAACGAAATCCAGTATCATACTCTCCGTACCACAGTGCGACATTGACAATGGTCCGCTTCAACTGCAAATACATTAAGAACAATCTTAACAGTCGTTTAAATGAATGTACTGTAGCATTGCGAAGAGTGCCACACGAGTCACCAAAACCCACCTGCGACTGCAGCACCTGCAGCGCAAGATCCACCTGATGGACAGCTGCTTCGATTGTCTCGCTGACCTGCATACACACAAACACTCACTCAAAGGAGCGCAGCTATGCACACTGTAATGTCGTGAAATGCAGACGTGGACTGAAATCCAGACATGTGAGGTGGCTACTGACCTGGTCCTGACATACACAGAGCTCATCCACCTGAACGAACAGCATCACCAGCTTCCAGTCTGTGTCTAGCTCAACAGCCTATCAGAGAGAAGAACAGACACAGTCAGAGACGACAACCAGGGAAGCTGTACTGATTCTGTAGGACAATGTGTTGGGTGATGTAGAAGGAGAGTCACTGGAATACCTGGTTACTCCTGAGGGAGAGTGGTAGTTCCTTTGCCTGCTCAACAAGAGCCCTGCAAATGAACATAACATGGTCTGAAATACTACTATTCTCACTCTTTCTTTCACGGTCTTTCTCTGTCTTTACTCTCACAGGGCGCAAGTGTAGTTGTGGTTTACCTATGCTGTGAGGGTTCAGAATAGAGGTTTGTCTGACCAAGGAGAGTACTGCTCATTGCAGGGTTAAACATGGTCAGCAGCTCTAGAGGGACAGAGAGGCGGGGGGGAGGAAGTTGCTTGATTATAAGTGAAATCAACATTGTCATATGCGCACGACTTGGCACTTTATGGCGTGGAAAGGACATTACAGGAAATGGCCCCGTATGCTCTATACTGTATATACTGTCTATATAGATATACTGTAGATACACATGCGCAAATCGGTTTGACCACACACGTAGGACTGTCTTGGTACTGACATACATGCCACGTGAGTTGAGAGTACAGTGTGTCTATCGCTTTCATCTTTCTTTTTTATTGTGTGAGAGGTACAATTATTGCTTCCTTGTGAAATGCTTTCTTGTGAAATTGTTGGCAGCAAAGACTGGTGGTTCTATCGTTAGTATTGTCAAGGTTGGTACTGATACCAGACCGATAAAGATGTCACACAGTAGTGTGAGGTAATTATTATTATATATTTGTTTACCTTTATTTAACTAGGCAAGTCAGTTAAGAACAAATTCTTATTTTCAATGACGGTCTAGGAACAGCGGGTTAACTGCCTGCAGAACGACAGATTTTGACCTTGTCAGCTCGGGGATTTAATCTTGCAACCTTTCGGTTACTAGTCCAACGCTCTAACCACTAGGCTACCTGCTGCCCCAATACAAATTGATACTAAAATGATCTATAATAACCTATTAGACGGGAAACTGTTCATTCTTATATTTGTTTGTCTAAAAAACAAAAATGATGTTCATGTAATGACACGTGAAACTGTTCAACAGTTACAGTAATTTAAATAAGAGCAGGCCTAACACTCCCATTATCTCAAGTACATCATTTCTTCCAAATGTATTCCGTTTTTCAATGCTTTTGTCCTTCTCCGCACAAGCCTATCAATGAAAATGATTCAGAAGACAAATCAATTGTTTAAAAGGTAAAAGCTTCAATTCTGTCTGGTTCTAGACTATCTTGATGAAGTGAGATGACAATTCAACGTAAGTATACACATGAGGGTCAGATTGCAATGGGAGGACATTTGGCATGGAAGAGGAAGATCTGTCAGCGGGCCAACATGTCTTATCAACCAATAAGTGTGTTTTATTGAGATAGTGTTTGATGGTGACTGTCATTTGGTGCTGAAGGTCACATGAAATTAGAATTTGTATTTGTGTGTACTTGTGTGCGTGTCTGTCTATGTTAATAGCCTGGGCTTGAATACATCTTTTCGAAATAATCTTAGACTGTGGAGCAAGATCTTTTCTGTTTCAAATAACTGGTTTGATACACTGAGTAACCCCCAAACCCTCATGAATAGCAGGGGCTTACCATGAAGTCTTGATAACACTCTGGACAGCTCGCTGCTGCAGAGAGTGAGAGAAACAGAAGTCTGGAAAATCTTTCTGCGTTCACATTGACACTAGGGATGATTCAATATTGACACCTGGTAGTGTGCCCTTATCTATCAAGGTTAGATACATTTGATGTGCTGCTTACCTGTGTGTGTGGGGAAGTCCAATGGCAGAGAGCACAGCCACATCTGAGGGTCTGACACTGTGAGCTGGACAGAAAATAGTGAAATTAGGAGCCGACCTGAGGCTGCATTGGTTGATTGTTCAGAACAGCCAACTCAACTCAAAAAGGACTAAAGAGGCTGAAGATATGCACTGAGTATACCAAACATTGGGAACACCATTCTAATACTGAGCTGTGCCCTTGGAACAGCCTCAATTCGTCGGGGCATGGACTCCAAATGTTGTCGAAAGCATTCCACAGGGATGCTGGCCCATGTTGACTCCAATGCTTCCCACAGTTGTGTCAAGTTGGCTGGATGTCCTTTGGGTGGTAGACCATTCTTGATACACACATGAAACTGTTGAGTGTGAAAAACTCAGCAGCGTTGCAGTTCTTGACACAAACCGGAGTGCCTGGCACCTACTACCACACCCCATTAAAAGGTGCTTAAATGTTTTGTCTTGCCCATTCACTATCTGAATTGCACACACACACACACAATCCATGTCTCAATTGTCTCAAGGCTTAAAAATCCTTATTTAACCGGTCCCATCCCCTTTATCTACACTGATTGAAGTGGATTTAACAAGTGACATCAATAAGGGATCGTAACTTTCACCTGGAATCACCTGGTCAGTCTATGTCATGGAAAGAGCAGGTGTTCCTAATGTTGTATATACTCAGTCTATCTCCATATCCTAGGTGGCCAGACATATAATTGAATGAACTCAAAGACACCAAGCAGAGTACAAGGCCAGATCATACTGTCCTTAACCCAGTTAAGATGTACTTTCCCTCCTCGGCTGTCAAGCCATTGATAACTACTGTATATCGCTAATGACTGATTAGTGAACAGACTCACCTGAGGAGGGAAGGGTCTTGGAGAGAGAGATCTGAGTGCAAGGCAGTGCAGAGGCTGGGAATAACAAAAGCGACATTACAGGTCACATACTATGGAGATTAATACAGTATATTTGTTATACAATCAATGTTGCTTACTGCTATATAAATGTGGTATGCATACATTAAATAACAGCTTAGGTTTTCTTAAATACTCTCAGAGCAAGTTTGCTCCATGAATTTAGCGTTATCATCTCAGAAGAGAGGCAACAAGAACACATTCAACAAGACTGCTGTCATGTCCCCTACAGTATAAATAAGAGAGTTCATTGTCCCATATGATGTATACAGTTTTTGTCTCACTCCTGAAAGCCTGACAAGGTCCCCAAGATGTTACTTTAACTATGCAGAAATACATTCAAATGGTACAACCAAAGCGGGCAACAGTACATCAATTATACTGAAATATGAGAGACCTCAGGCACGCCAATAATCACCACAGGAATACAACTTGACTCTACTTGCAATATTTCCCCAATACCATTCCTGCAAACCTAAGACACAAGGCCACTGGTATTCTTCAGTTTACCCAGTTTGTAAACTTTTATGTTTAAAACAATCAGATAGTTTGTGTATAGAAGTGCATAGAAACCTGGTGCTGTGGAGAACCCCAGCAGAGCTATAACCAGTAATGGAAGCATCCTTTGTCTGTCAAAGTTTGTCCTCATAGGCCACCTGTTGTCTTCTGTCTGTCTTTCTGTCTGACTATCTGTCTGTTTGTCTAACAGCTCAGTTGTCTGGGCTTACTGTCCTTTACCGTCCTGCTTCCTCAACCTTGCGGTTTGATGTGATTCAAAGGTATACCTGTCCAGTATATATAATACACCTCATGCATATGCATATTATGCATAGCAGGAGGGGTTGGGCTCTCGTTCAAGGGCATGGCCATGAAATTGTTACACCTCTATAATGATAATTACAGGAAGAAAGAATGGAGTTGTATGAATCATACTATACAGTGCGTTAAGACTTTTATAGGCAGCTCATAGTGCAGTATGTGCACAATGTACAGTACATTCTATTAATCCGACACTATACTGTATTTGCCAGACTTCAGGCAGGGGTTCAAATAGTATTTGTGTTCTTTTAACTACCTTAGCTGCACTTTATTGAGCTTGTTTGGTGCAATGGAACCAATGAATAGGTGGCTAGATATTGTGATAGTGTGTACTGTATTACATCTTTCTCATTTCTTTCTCATATTATGCATAGTGGGAGGGGTTGGGCTCTTGTTCAAGGCCGTGCATGGCCGTGACATTGTTACATCACTATAGTGATAATTACGGGAAGAAAGAATGGAAGAAAGTGAAAGCAAAGACAAGAGAGAGCGAGAGAGGGGGCAGCTCCAGTTCAGCCCAGTCCAGGCTATTCTCTGTCCTGGCACCCATGAAGCTAGGACAGCATAGTCCCTGCCCATTTTACAACTACCTCTGATCCTTGATGAAAACCTGTTCCAGAGCGCTCAAGACCTCAGACTGGGGAGAAGGTTCACCTTCCAACAGGACAACGACCCTAAGCACACAGCCAAGACAACGCAGGAGTGGCTTCGGGACAAGTCTCTGAATGTCCTTGAGTGGCCCAGCCAGAGCCCAGACTTGAACCCGATCTAACATCTCTGGAGAGATGCGAAAATAGCTGTGCAATGACGCTCCCCATCCAACCTGACAGAGCTTGAGAGGATCTGCAGAGAAGAATGGGAGAAACTCCCCAAATACAGGTGTGCCAAGCTTGTAGCATCATACAGAAGAAGACTCAAGGCTTTAACGCTGCCAAATTTGCTTCAACAAAGTTCTGATTAAAGGGACTGAATACTTAAAGCTGAAGTCGGAAGTTTACATACACTTAGGTTGGAGTCATTAAAATTCGTTTTTCAACCACTCCACACATTTCTTGTTAACAAACTATTGTTTTGGCAAGTCGTTTAGGACATCTACTTTATGCATGACAATTGTTTACAGACAGATTATTTCACTTATAATGCACTGTATCACAATTCCAGTGGGTTCACTGTGCCTTTAAACAGCTTGGACAATTCCAGAAAATGATGTAATGGCTTTAGAAGCTTCTGATAGGCTAATTGACATCATTTGAGTCAATTAGAGGTGTACCTGTGGATGTATTTCAAGGCCTACCTTCAAACTCAGTGCCTGTTTGCTTGACATCATTGGAATATCAAAAGAAGTCTGGTTCATCCTTGGGAGCAATTTCCAAACACCTGAAGGTACCACGTTTATCTGTACAAACAATAGTACGCAAGTATAAACACCATGGGACCACGCAGCCTTCATACTGCTCAGGAAGGAGGAGCGTTCTGTCTCCTAGAGATGAACGTACTTTGATACGAAAAGTGCAAATCAATCCCAGAACTACAGCAAAGGAGCTTGTGAAGATGCTGGAGGAAATAGGTACAAAAGTATCTATATCCACAGTAAAACGAGTCCTATATCGACATAACCTGAATGGCCGCTCAGTAAGGAAGAAGCCACTGCTCCAAAACCGCCCTAAAAAAAAAGCCAGACTAAGGTTTGCAACTGCACATGGGGACAAAGATCGTACTTTTTTGTCCTCTGGTCTGATGAAACAAAAATAGAACTGTTTGGCCATAATGACCATCGTTATGTTTGGAGGAAAAAGGGGGGAGGCTTGCAAGCTGAAGAACACCATCCCAACTGTGAAGCACAGGGGTGGCAGCATCATGTTGTGGGGGTGCTTTGATGCAGGAGGGACAGGTGCACTTCACAAAATAGATGGCATCATGAGGCAGGAAAATTACGTGGCGATATTGAAGCAACATCTCAAGACATCAGTCAGGAAGTTAAAGCTTGGTCAGAAATGGGTCTTCCAAATGGACAATGACCCCAAGCATACTTCCAAAGTTATGGCAAAATGGCTTAAGGAAAACAAAGTCAAGGTATTGGAGTGGCCATCACAAAGCCCTGACCTCAATCCTATAGAAAATCTGTGGGCATAACTGAAAAAGTGTGTGCGAGCAAGGAGGCCTACAAACCTGACTCGGTTACACCAGCTCTGTCAGGAGGAATGGGACAAATTTCACCCAACTAATTGTGGGAAGCTTGTGGAAGGCTACCCAAAATGTTTGACCCAAGTTAAACAATTTAAAGGCAATGCTACCAAATACTAATTGAGTGTATGCAAACTTCTGGCCCACTGGGAATGTGATGAAAGAAATAAAAGCTGAAATAAATCATTCTCTCTACTATTATTCTGACATTTCACATTCTTAAAATAAAGTGGTGATCCTAACTGACCTAAAACATGGCATTTTTACTAGGATTACATGTCAGGAATTGTGAAAAACTGAGTTTAAATGTATTTGGCTAAGGTGTATGTAAACCTCTGACTGTATGTAGATGTGATATCAGTTTTTTTTGTGTATATATATATATACACATTTGCTCAAATTTATGGGGTATTGTGCATAGATTGATGGGGGGGGAAACTATTTAATCAATTTTAGAATAAGGCTGTAACGTAACAAAATGTGGAAAAAGTCAAGGGGTCTGAACACTTTCCAAACAGTAAGTCGTTCTGGATAAGAGCATCTGCTAAATGACTCCAATATCAATGTGAACAGTGCCAATGAGAACCTTCCTCGAAGGGTTAAAAGTTGTTTAGAAATGTGTGAATGACTTCAATTAGCCTGCTAACATTTACAAATGTGGGAGTAATGATTTAAGGCAAGGCACCTCAGGCTGAAAATAAAATGTTGAATCAATTTGTAAATTCTGAGATTGTTTTGTGTATCTGTAACTTTTCTCTAATTATTATTCACGATTCAATCAGGACTATCCATAATCATGGTAGCATCCACTTTAATATAGCAGTGTTTACAATAAAAGTGTCTCCAAAATAACAGCATACATTATTTACCATTAATTGCTATTTGGCACAAAATAATCTGCAACACAATCAAAACAAAGCAAAGCAAATGCATCCAACAAGTTTGTAGTCACTATCGTTGTATGCTAGGCATATGGGACCAAATAGTAAACTTTTGACTACTTGAATACACAAAATAATTTGTCCCAATACTTTTGATCCCCTAAAATTGAAGGAATATTTACAAAAAGGGCTGTCATTTCTAAACAGTTCACCCGATATGGATGAAAATAACCTCAAATTAAAGCTGACAGTCTTTGTAGTCATTGTATCATTTCAAATCCAAAGTGTTTAAGTACATAGCCAAAATAAAACAAAATGTGTCACAGTCCCAATACGTTTGGAGCTCACTGTATGTAGTAACTTACTTTGAAGAGATCGTGATTGGGTCTACAGTGCCTTCAGAAAGTATACCCTTGACTTTCCAAATGTTGTTGTGTTACAACCTGAATTGAAAATGGATTCAATAGAGATTTTGTGTCACTGGCATATACACAATACCCTATGGCATATACACAATACCCTATCATGTCAAAGTAGAATTATGTTCTTAGAAATGTTTACAAAATAATAACACATTTCAAACTGAAATGTCTTGAGTAAATACATGTTCAACCCCTTTGTTATGGGAAGTAAAAATGTGCTTAACAAGTCACATAGTAAATTGCATGGACTCTGTGTGCAATAATAGTGTTTAACATGGTTTTTAAATGACTACCTCATCTCTGTGAGGTCCCTCAGTTGAGTAGTGAATTTCACAGATTCAACCACAAAGACCAGGGAGATATCCTTTTGTGCATGGTGAAAGTTATTAATTACACTTTGGATGGTATATCAATACACCCAGTCACTACAAAGATCAGACCCGTCACCAGAACAGACCTCCTATGCGGGCATGCGCTAACACACATTGTTTTATTGTGTAATAGTAAAGACCATAGGCAGCTTACAATTTGTCCTACCATTTAAAAAATCTGTGTGTCAGTTATTAATATTTATATACAAATTTTCGTGGGAACAATCTAATTTCAATCAATTTTGTTTCTCAAAATCATTGTCATGCGGTTATCATAAAATTCTCTAGTAAAATTACACCAATTAAAACATTTCAATTAAACTATGGTCGAGAGCACTAGCCTACACAGTAGTGATTTTAGCATGTAAATCTTGGTGGGGCAAAAAATATATATATATGCAAATCCACTACACAACACAAAACTAAACACTACATTAATTGCACTATACCAGTGCTACACCTGGCTGTCAGCAGAGCCTTGTCTGGCAGCAAAACAGTTCATTCAGCCTCATTTATTGTCTTTTAAAAAAACAGAGCTGATATGGCTGACTTGCTTAAAAAAATGTGGTTTCTACTGACAATTGAGATGTACAAACTATTGCATAAGGGGAAGGCAATCCGTAATTTCGATTAAGACATTAATGAGCGAGCTAGGATGGACATAGTCAATATAACTATTTGTTCAGCACCTTTGAAATGTACAGCGACAGAATTCAGAACATGGGCCGTTCTTACAGTGTTCTCCCTGTACACCAAGTCAGAGCCGTAGGATGAATAAAGGAGGCATATAAGCAGACAATAAATGCTCTTACAATATTTAATGATAAAATTTCTCAAAAACAGGTTATAGGCTACATGTGCACCACCAAGTCAGAACAGGAGGCGAAATAAAGAGATGAACATAGACCAAATTATTAGGGTGAGGCACATGGGCTACTAACAGCTTACTACACAACATACACTTAGTATTATTTTCTTAGCTACAGTATACATATCTCCCTGGCATATTCCATCATTTATGCAGCAGCATACAAGACATGAAGTGCTTTCCTCACCATCTTAAATAAGCATGCCCCATTCAAAACATTTAGAACCAGGAACAGATATGGCCCTTGGTTCACTCCAGACCTGACTGCCCTTGACCAGCACAAAAACATCCTGTGGTGTACTGCATTAGCATCGAATAGCCCCCACGACATGCAACTTTTCAGGGAAGTTAGGAACCAATATACACAGGCAGTTAGGAAAGCTAAGGCTAGCTTTTTCAAACAGAAATTTGCCTTCTGTAGCACTAACTCCAAAAAGTTCTGGGACACTGTAAAGTCCATGGAGAATAAGAGCACCTCCTCCCAGCTGCCCACTGCACTGAGGCTTGGAAACACTGTCACCACCGATAAATCCGCGAAAATTAAGAATTTCAATAAGAATTTTTCTACGGCTGGCCATGCTTTCCACCTGGCTACCCCTACCCCGGTCAACAGCCCTGCACCCCTCACTGCAACTTGCCCAAGCCTCCCCCATTTCTCATTCACCCAAATCAGATAGCTGATGTTCTGAAAGAGCTGCAAAATCTGGAGCCCTACAAATCAGCAGGGCTAGACAATCTGGACCCTCTCTTCCTAAAACTATCCGCCGAAATTGTTGCAACCCTTATTACTAGCTTGTTCAACCTCTCTTTCGTATCGTCTGAGATCACCAAAGATTGAAAGCTGTCATGGTCATCCCCTCTTCAAAGGGGGAGACACTCTAGACCCAAATTGCTACAGACCTATATCTATCCTACCCTGCCTCTCTAAGGTCTTCGAAAGCCAAGTTAACAAACAGATCACTGGCCATTTTGAATCCCACCGTACCTTCTCTGCTATGCAATCTGGTTTCAGAGCTGGTCATTGTTGCACCTCTGCCATGCTCAAGGTCCTAAACGATATCATAACCGCCATCGATAAGAGACATTACTGTGCAGCCGTATTCATCGACTCTGTCAATCACCACATTCTTATTGGCAGACTCAACAGCCTTGGTTTCTCAAATGATTGCCTCGCCTGGTTCACCAACTACTTCTCTGATAGAGTTCAGTGTGTCAAATCGGAGGGCCTGTTGTCTGGACCTCTGGCAGTCTCTATAGGGGTGCCACAGGGTTCAATTCTCGGGCTGACTCTCTTCTCTGTATACATCAATGATGTCGCTCTTGCTGCTGGTGATTCTCTGATCCACCTCTACGCAGACGACACCATTCTGTATACTTCTGGCCCTTCTTTGGACTTTGTGTTAACTAACCTCCAGACGAGCTTCAATGCAATACAACTCTCCTTCCATGGCCTCCAACTGCTCTTAAATGCAAGTAAAACTAAATGCATGCTCTTCAACCGATCACTGCCCGCACCTGCCCGCCCGTCCAGCATCACTACTCTGGACGGTTCTGACTTAGAATATGTAGACAACTACAAATACCTAGGTGTTTGGTTAGACTGTAAACTCTCCTTCCAGACTCATATTAAGCATCTCCAATCCAAAATTAAATCTAGAATCTGCTTCCAATTTTGCAACAAAGCATCCTTCACTCATGCTGCCAAACATACCCTCGTAAAACTGGCCATCCTACCGATCCTTGACTTCGGCGAAGTAATTTATAAAATAGCCTCCAACAACCTACTCAACAAATTGGATGCAGTCTATCACAGTGCCATCCGTTTTGTCACCAAAGCCCCATATACTACCCACCACTGCGACCTGTACGCTCTTGTTGGCTGGCCCTCGCTTTCTTTCCCCGTTGCCAAACCCACTGGCTCCAGGTCATCTACAAGTCTCTGCTAGGTAAAGCCCCGCCTTATCTCAGCTCACTGGTCACCATAGCAGCACCCACTCGTAGCACGCGCTCCAGCAGGTTTATCTCTCTGGTCACCCCCAAAGCCAATTCCTCCTTTGGCCGCCTTTCCTTCCAGTTCTCTGCTGCCAATGACTGGAACGAACGGCAAAAATCACTGAAGCTGGAGACATATCTCCCTCACTAGCTTTAAGTACCAGCTGTCAGAACAGCTCACAGATCACTGCACCTGTACATAGCCCATCTGTAAATAGCCCATCCAACTACCTCATCCCCATACTGTATTTATTTATTTATTACTTTGCTACTTTGTACCCCAGTATCTCTATTTGCACATTCATCTTCTGCACATCCACCATTCCAGTGTTTAATTGCTATATTGTAATTACTTCGCCACCTTGGCCTATTTATTGCCTTACCTCCCTTATCTTACCTCATTTGCACTCAATGTATATTGACTTATTGTTTTCTTTTTCTACTGTATTATTGACTGTATGTTTTGTTTATTCCAGGTGTAACTCTGTGTTGTTGTATGTGTCGAACTGCTGTGCTTTATCTTGGCCAGGTCGCAGTTGCAAATGAGAACTTGTTCTTAACTAGCCTACCTGGTTGAATAAAGGTCCTTCGTGGGCAAATGTTTATTAAAGTCTGGTATTCTCTGGATTTGCGCTGCTTTCAAGACAACTAGGGACTTGAAAAAAACAAAAGGTTGAATCATGATGACGTCAGTGATCTTCAGGTCGTAGCTCTAGAAAGATTTGGATGAAAGTTCAAAACGTATTTTCCCAGTCATAGCTCATTTATCCCGAGTTCCCAGTTGTCTTGAACTCACTAAAGTCTGATTTTGCAGTTCCGAGTTAACAGTTGTTTTGAGCACGGCACAAATCATGCTTCATTGACAGCATGGCCAATGTTGAATGTTTATAATTTTAAACCTAGGAAAAGAGACCCTTAATCTTAGATTTGGGACCACAAAGTCCACTGAATAGTAGGCTAATGATTGCAATGCTTGCAGTTAGCCACTGATTCCTTCCAAACCACTCATTGTTGAATTTGCGATTTACAACTTGTTGTGTAATGTTTATGTCCAATGGCCAATGAGCCCCCGATAAGTTTTATCTATAATTTATCTTCATTTTTCTCTTCATACGACAAGGATTATAAAGAATTTGCCAGTAGATTGTCGACTTGGTTCATGATGATGACTGCTAACTAAGATTTTGAAAGTATGACGTTGACATGATCAGTCCAATCAAAGCTACTGTTGATATAACGTGATTTGAAGTCATTTTATCTGTGGCCAATGACCTTGAGCCTTCTTGGATGGGCACCTCTAATGTAACTCTATGGCAGCACCCAAGGGGCTTGAATTTGTGCGTCAATAATTCAGCATAGCAAGTTTGTATGAAGATCTGGTTATTAAATGGCCAAATAGTTTCATCCATTCTCTATTTCATGAATTTATTCACAGGTAAATAGTAATATGCTCTAAAACGCTCTGGTGACAAACCCACTTTGCTGCCTTATACACACAAGAGTAAAGGAATGAATACGAGTATGTACATATAAATATATGGATGAGCGATGGCTGATCGGCGTAGGCAAGATGCAGTAGCTGGTATGGAGTACAGTATATACATCTGAGATGAGTAATGTAGGATATGTAAACATTATATAAATGGCATCGTTTAAAGTAGCTAGTGATACATTTATTTCATCCGATTTATAATTATTAAAGTGGCTAGAGCTTTGAGTCGATAGCCAAACGGCATAGGCAAGATTCAGTAGATGGTTTAGAGTACAGTGTATACATTTGATATGAGTAATGACGGATATGTAAACATTATATACAAAATTGTTTAAAGTGGCTAGTGATACATTTGTTACATCCCATTCCTATTTTTAAAGTGGCTAGAGATTTAAGTCAGTATGTTGGCAGCAACCACTCAATGTTAGTGATGGCTGTTTAACAGTCTGATGGCCTTGAGATAGAAGCTGTTTTTCAGTCTCTCGGTCCCAGCTTTGATGCACCTGTACTGACCTCGCCTTCTGGATGATAGCGGGGTGAACAGGCAGTGGCTCGGGTGGTTGTTGTCCTTGTTGATCTTTTTGGCCTTCCTGTGACATCGGGTGGTGTAGGTGTCCTGGAGGGCAGGTAGTTTACCCCCGGTGATGCGTTGTGCAGTCCTCACTACCCTCTAGAGAGACTTACGGTTGTGGGCGGAGCGGTTACCGTACCAGGCGGTGATACAGCCCGACAGGATGCTCTCGATTGTGCATCTGTAGAAGTTTGAGTGATTTTGGTGACAAGCCGAATTTCTTCATTCTCCTGAGGTTGAAGAGGCGCTGTTGCACTTTCTTCACCACGCTGTCTGTGTGGGTGGACCAATTCAGTTTGTCTGTGATGTGTACGCCGAGGAAATTAAAACTTTCCACCTTCTCCACTACTGTCCCGTCGATGTGGATAGGGGGGGTGCTCCCTCTCCTGAAGTCCACGATCATCTCCTTTGTTTTGTTGACATTGAGTGAGAGGTTATTTTTCCTGACACCACACTCCGAGGGCCCTCACCTCCTCCCTGTAGGCCGTCTCGTCGTTGTTGGTAATCAAGCCTACCGCTGTAGTGTCGTCAGCAAACTTGTTGGATGCGTGCTTGGCCACGCAGTCATGGGTAAACAGGGAGTACAGGAGAGGGCTGAGAACGCACCCTTGTGGGGCCCCAATGGTGAGGATCAGCGGGGTGGAGATGTTGTTTCCTACCCTCACCACCTGGGGCCGGCCCGTCAGGAAGTCCAGGACCCAGTTGCACAGGGCTGGGTCGAGACATAGGGTCTCAAGCTTAATGACGAGCTTGGAGGGAACTATGGTGTTAAATGCTGAGCTGTAGTCGATGAACAGCATTCTTACATAAGTATTCCTCTTGTCCAGATGGGTTGGGGCAGTATGCAGTGTGATTGCGATTGCGTCGTCTGTGGACCTATTGGGACGGTAAGCAAATTGGAGTGGGTCCAGGATGTCTGGCAGAATGGAGGTGATATGATCCTTGACTAGTCTCTCAAAGCACTTCATGATGATAGAAGTGAGTGCTACGGGGCGATAGTCATTTAGCTCAGTTACTTTAGCTTTCTTGGGAACAGGAACAATGGTGGCCTTCTTGAAGCATGTGGGAACAGCAGACTGGGATAGGGACTGATTGAATATGTCCGTAAACACACCAGCCAGCTGGTCTGCGCATGCTCTGAGGACACGGCCAGGGATGCCATCTGGGCCAGCAGCCTTGCGAGGGTTAACACACTTAAATGTTTTCCTTAAGTTGGCTGCGGTGAAGGAGAGCCCGCAGGTTTTGGTAGCGGGCCGTGTCGGTGGCACTGTATTATCCTCAAAGCGAGAAAATAAGTTTAGTTTGTCTGGGAGCAGGACGTCATGGTCCGCGACGGGGCTGGTTTTCTTTTTGTAGTCCGTGATTGACTGTAGACCCTGCCACATTCCTCTCGTGTCTGAGCCGTTGAATTGTGACTCTACTTTGTCTCTATATTGACGCTTAGCTTGTTTGATTGCCTTGCGGAGGGAATAGCTACACTGTTTGTATTCAGTCATGTTTCCGGTAGCCTTACCCTGGTTAAAAGCAGTGGTACGCGCTTCCAGTTTTGCGCGAATGCTGTGCACATTCATGCGCACATTCATGTTATCATGATTTGTTATAAGGGACATTATACTTTAGTAATCCACAATGACCTGGTGATGTAAAAGTTGAATAATGACACTATCTTCCATATTCCTACAGATACCTTGTAACTGGAGATTCCTTCAAAACGATTGCCTACAGTTACAGTGTAGGGCACTGCAAGGTTGGGTGACCAGGGCCATCTGGGACTGCCTCCTGAGGGAATTCAGGTCTGTGAAGGCAACCCGTGTCCTCATAACTTCATGAGGATGGACACGAGGACCAGGAGGGGATCTGCAACTCGCCGCCGTGTGCCAGAGGAGAGGTCTGCTGCTCTGCAGGATGTTTCAAGGACGGGGTCCAACAACGCAGCAAGAGAGGAAATTCATGTGCGGGAGATCTTCACCTCCTCCTTCTTTGAAGAGGGTGCTGTTCCCTGGCAACACCATAGACTACACTATGCACAACCAAAGGCTCTTTTAAGTGCCATTCACATATTGCAATAAGAGTATTCTTCCTTGTACTTAGCTATGTCAATTCCCAGTTTCTCTCCCTTTGATTTCTACTTCTCAGGTGAGGGTGCTGTTTAGGTAAGGGTGTGATGTCTACAAAAACAAACAGGCTATTTTAAGTCACCCATATTGAACAAATTTAGAACAATTAGACACCCTATAACCCACACCTACACACTCATGTATCAATCTGATTGATGGATTGTGTTGTGCAGTAAGCAGGCTCAGGTGTATAACTGTGTCTCCATCCACCTTCAAAGAATAAGCAAGAGGGCCAACCATGGAGAATAGTAAGACACTTCATTATTTCTATAACTATACTATATTGTTTGTCCTCGTATGGCTGTGCATGTTTTTCAGCATAAAGTACTCTGCAGCCACTTAGTGTAGACCCCAGGTGAGGCCACACACACAGATTCCTGTTGAACACTGTCTCTTTAACTACCTTATTTTCTCTAAGTTTCTCTCCTTCACTTCATCCCTCTATCCCCTTTTCCCTAAATCCTCTAGGTTATATCAGCTGTGTTGGTGAACCCCTCCCGCATCTGAACTGGCTACATAGAGGGCACAGCATGATCAGAGGTGAGATGTAATTTGGTCGGGTCAACAGGAAGTATTATTAAAAAGATGCTTTACGTTGAAATACAAATAGATGTAGTGGTCCCAGAGTTAACTTCTTAGGGCCAGGGGGCAGTATTTTGAAGTTCGGATGAAAAACGTGCCCAAAGTAAACTGCCTGTTACTCAGGCCCAGAAGCTAGGATATGCATATAACTAGTAGTATTGGATAGAAAACACTCTGAAGTTTCTAAAACTGTTAAAATAATGTCTGAGTATAACAGAACCGATTTGGCAGGCGAAAACCCGAGGAAAATCCGTCCAGAAAATCTGAATCTGTCATGTCACACTGTTTTCATTTGGCATCATTTTCAAAGCATTGTATTTTAGCTCCCAGATTGCAGTTCCTATGGCTTCCACTAGATGTCAACAGTCTTTAGAAAAGGTTTCAAGATTTTATCATATCCTAGTTTCTGGGCCTGAGTACCAGGCATTTTACTTTGGGCACGCCAGACTCCGAACCTCCGAACACTGCCCCCTAGCCCGAAGAGGATATACTGTCTTTCCTCCTGTTCTTACCTCTTTCCCCTTCTGTCTTTTACACCTCTCTCGCTACCTCCTTTTTCTTCTTCTGTTTTTATAATGCACACCAGATGTGCATTGAAGTACAGATTGAACTTGTATTCATAATATAACAATTATAATATTTATAATGCATACATTTATAACACTTGGAAGTTCTTTCAATAAAGCGTTTCACATTCTAGACTGGTTGAAATTAAGTCTCATTTGATTAAATACTACAACTATCCTGTGTTTATCAGATCAATACACATGAAGGAAATTAGATATTGAGATGAACTGGTTTTAGAGTATTTACATGATGTAAAGGAAGTGTAGTGTTTAAATTATATTTCTGTATATATGAATTCCAAATCAGCCTTTAACTAGTTAAATCATGTTTCTAGTCTAATGCAGAGTTACAATGTGTAACCATTCACGTCCCAGGACCAAGATTAGTAAACACTGCTGAAGTATATAATTGTAATACATGCATGCAGACACAGCATCATTCAAAGACTGTAATTTGATACTCCTGCAGATGGTTGTAGTCTTAAAATATTTATTAATTCAATAGGGGAAGGCAAGAGAATGGTCGTGGACAGGCAAAAGGGTCAAAACCAGTTGAGAGTCCAAAAGGTACCGAAAGGCAGGCAGAGTCAAGGTCAGAGCAGGCAGGATGATCAGGCAGGCGGGAAAGTAGTCCAGAGACAGGCAGGGGTCAAAATCGTGAAGACTGCATGGGCGCATACCTGGCTGACCGGGCTGTCGGCGTTGGAAATCGTCGATGAGGGCCGGGTCCAAATGTCTTTAGCAGGGACCCAGCACCTCTCCTCCGGGCCATAACCCTCCTAGTCAACCAGGTACTGGAAACCCCTGCCCTGTGGTCGAACTTTCAGGAGGTGTCTCACCGTCTACACTGGCTGGCCACCGATAATCCGGGGGGGGAGGGAGGGGCCTGGAGACAGAAGACAAAGGACAGTGAGACACAGCTTTAATACTAGACACATGGAAGGTAGGGTGAATATGGAGGGTACGGGGTAACACAAGACGGACAGCAGTGGATCTCAGGACTCTGGAGATGGGAAAAGGACCAATGAACCGGGGAGACAGCTTGCGGGACTCTACCCGGGGGCAGATCCCGAGTGGAAAGCCATACCCTCTGCCCAATGCGGTAGCGGGGACCTGGGGTCCAGCGACGGTCCGCTTGTCGACGATACCTGGAGTTGGTATTGAGAATAGCCGCCCCTGGCTCTTCTCCAGGTACGTCGACAGCGGCGGGCAAACATCTGGGCCGAGGGTACGCTGACCTCCTGCTCTTGTTCAGGGAAGAGTGGAGGCTGATACCCCATGGAGCACTCGAAAGAGGAGAGTCCCGTGGCAGAACTGGGAAGAGTGTTCCAGGCATACTCCACCCAGACCAGTTGACGGCTCCAGGTAGTGGGGTTGGTTGAGACCAGGCACCTTAAGATGGTCTCCAGGTCTTGGTTGGCTCGCTCCGACTGACCGTTAGTTTGGGGATGGAATCCGGATGACAGGCTGGCCGACGACCCAATAAGGGTGCTGAATGCCTTCCAGAACTGAGACGAGAACAGAGGACCCCAATCGGAGACCATGTCTACCGGGTGTCAATAGATCCGGAAGACATGCTGCACCATAAGCTGGGCCGTCTCCTTGGCAGAAGGTAGTTTGGGGAGAGGGATGAAATGGGTGATCTTAGAGAACCGGTCGACTACCATCAGAATGACAGTGTTGCCATCAGACGGAGGGTGCCCAGAGACAAAGTCCAGAGATATGAGACCAGGGACGATGAGGAACCGGTAGTGGCTGCAGGAGGCCAGAAGGAGCTTGCCGTGGAGTCTTGTTTTGAGCACACACAGTGCATGCGGTGACGAATGCAGAGACATACAGGGTTTTGTGACATCTCTGCTGGTTATGTTATTATGCTAATTGAAACTGGCACCATTGTGGGCCACCAGAAACGTTGTCGAAGGAAGGCTAGTGTACGACGGGACACCTGGATGACAGGTCAGCCTGGAGGAAGGAGCCCATTCCAGGACCCGGGACCGGACTGGGTTAGGGACAAACAGCCGGTTAGCGGGGCCCCCTTCAGGTCCAGGCTGGGAGTGTTGTGCCTCGCGAACCAGGTTCTCAATACCCCAATCCACAGTGGCAGCAAGGCATGAGGTAGGGAGAATGATCAGATCAGGGCGTGACAGGATTTGACTGAAGAATTATCTCAAAGACATTCATACCTGAACTGCATCTTTACTTTCCAAGGTAGAATAAATGATCAGTGAATATATTAAATGTACAGGCTACAATGTTATTACATGCATAGTAATAACTACATGTACATACATATACTACATGTACAATCCTTGGCACAAAGTTATATTATATTCTAAATCCATAGGCTTCATTAATGTCATTCAGACTGTTTTGAAGTTGATACAACTTGCTATGATAACTGAGATTAATAGCTAGGTTCTGAACTAATATGTATACTAAACGTTTTAGGGTCCATACACAGATCGGCTACATAGCTAGCTACACATTCATAGGCATACAGGTATTTTTATCCTCCACTGCACAATAAACATGAAAATAGCTAGCTACGTTACTTCATCTGCATGCAAATATCAGCAAGGCAAGCTTACAAAATTGTACATTCAATTTGCAGTAAATGCTTTAGCTAGCTAGATTCTTTACATCCACTGTTTCACAAGATGACAGCCTGGTTTGCTGGTTGTTTCAGGAGTCCCTAAAACATGAAAAAATTACAATTTCATGCTCATGTCACAACACCCATAAAGCTAGCAGGTTAATGTTAACTAGTCAGCTATCTTGCTAAATAGCGATTTTCGTAAATTACCATATGCATAATCGTTTGTCTCTACATTAACATATTCCTCTCAACATTACATTTATTGCATGATTCGTTATGAAGTTATAATTACTTACATTTGCTTCCATCCTAGTATTTTTGTCAGCCATCTTTGCTGAAGAAAGTCTCCAGCCTTGGGTCGCATAGCGCCAAATTCGTTATGGAATTCACTTGATATGACATCGGGTGCTGTAGGTGCCTATGACATCGGGTGCTGTAGGTGTCCTGGAGGGAAGGTAGTTTGCCCCCGGTGATGCATTGTGCAGACTGCACCACCCTCTGGAGAGCCTTGCGGTTGAGGGCGGTGCAGTTGTCGTACCAGGCGTTGATACAGCCCGACAGGACGCTCTCAATTGAGCATCTGTAAAAGTTTGTCAGGTTTTTAGGTGACAAGCCAAATTTCTTCAGGCTCCTGAGGTTGAAGCATTAAGGCGTTGTTGCGCCTTCTTCACCACACTGTCTGTGTATTGTTATGCATGTATTGTTATATATTACTTCACTGTTGGAGCTAGCATCATAAGCATTTCGCTAGAACAGCAATAACATCTGCTAAATGCTGTATGTTTAGGCAACCAATAACATTTTATTTTATTTGAGATTGGTGAGAAAAATAATCTATTTAATCCTTTTTGAATTCAGGCTGTAACACAACAAAATGTGCAATAAGTCAATGCGTATGAATACTTTCTGAATGCACTGTAAATAGGCATTTGGCAATTGGTAGGCTAAATTCATTGTACTTCTCTTTAACTGCCGTTTCCCAAAAGTAAGACTTCCCACACACCAACAACATTTTCTCAGCTTCAGAAGCATCTGCATTCAACACATTTTTTTGTGGTTGTCCTTAGATTCTCCAGACTTGAAAAGAGAGAATTGTTGATTTGTTGCCAAATTTAGATTCTGAATAACACCGATAGAAATTTAACTGATAAAAATACCCTATTGGAGAGTGGCACATAGCCTTAATAAATGATGAATAAACTATTTTCTAATCCATTATAAATGCTTTATTACAAGGTGTTATTATAAACTGCTACCTCATTATCTGTTCTGCCTCTGGCAATGGTTGTATACCATTGATGCAAATCACAATCTTTTAGTAGGCTATATGTTGTGTAACATTCTAAAATGCAATCTCTTGGGGAAATGTCCTTAAAATGGCTAAGCTCCCTTGGTAATAGATTGACAGTGACATAAGATATATTTTTAAATACCTGATATCCTTGACCTTAATCTAAGCTTGATGCCCTAAACCTCACACGAATCATCATTGAACCTACTAGGTACAACACCAAAGCCGTAAACATGGGCACCCTCATAGATGTCATCCTAACTAACTTGCCCTCCAAATACACCCCTGCTGTTTTCAACCAAGATCTCAGCGATCACTGCCTCATCCATAATGGGTTTGCGGTCAAACGACCTCCCCTCATTACTGTCAAACGTTCCCTAAAACACTTCAGCGAGCAGGCCTTTCTAATCGATCTGACCCGGGTATCCTGGAAGGATACTGACCTCATCCCGTCAGTAGAGAATGCCTGGTTATTCTTTAAAAGTGCCTTCCTCACCATCTTAAATAAGCATGCCCCATTCAAGAAATTTTGAACCAGGAACAGATATAGCCCTTGGTTCTCTCCAGACCTGACTGCCCTTGACCAGCACAAAAACATCCTGTGGCGTTCTGCATTAGCATCGAACAGCCCCCGTCATATGCTACTTTTCAGGGAAGTCAGGAACCAATATACACTGGCAGTTAGGAAAGCCAAGGCTAGCTTTTTCAAGCTGAAATTTGCTTCCTGTAACACAAACCAAATAGTTCTGGGACACTGTAAAGTCTATGGAGAATAAGAGCACCTCCTCCCAGCTGCCCACTACACTGAGGATAGGAAACGCTGTCACCACCGATAAATCCATAATAATTGAGAATTTCAATAAGCATTTTTCTACAGCTGGCCATGCTTTCCACCTGGCTACCCCTACCCCGGTCAACAGCCCTGTACCCCCCCTCAGTAACTCGCCAAAGCCTCCCCCATTTCTCCTTTTCCCAAATGTTCTGAAAGAGCTGCAAAATCTGGACCCCTACAAATCAGCCGGGCTAGACAATCTGGACCCTTTCTTTCTAAAATGATCTGCCTAAATTGTTGCAACCCCTATTACTAACCTGTTCAACCTCTCTTTCGTGTCGTCTGAGATTCCCAAAGACTGGAACGCAGCTGCGGTCATCCCCCTCTTCAAAGGGGGAGACACTCTTGACCCAAACTGCTACAGACCTATATCTATCCTACCCTGCCTTAAGGTTTTTGAAAGCCAAGTTAACAAACAGATTACCGACCATTTCGAATCCCACCGTACCTTCTCCGCTATGCAATCTGGTTTCAGAGCTGGTCATGGGTGCACCTCAGCCACGCTCAAGGTCCTAAACGACATCATAACCACCATCGATAAGAGACATCACTGTGCAGCCGTATTCATTGATCTGGCCAAGGCTTTCGACTCTGTCAATCACCACATTCTTATCGGCAGACTCGACAGCCTTGGTTTCTCAAATGATTGCCTCGCATGGTTCACCAACTACTTCTCCGATAGAGTTCAGTGTGTCAAATCAGAGGGCCGGACCTCTGGCAATCTCTATGGGGGTGCCACAGGGTTCAATTCTTGGGCCGACTCTCTTCTCTGTATACATCAAGGATGTCGCTCTTGCTGCAGGGGAGTCTCTGATCCACGTCTCCGCAGACGACACCATTCTGTATACTTCTGGCCCCTTGTTGGACACTGTGTTAACTACCCTCCAGACGAGCTTCAATGCCGTACAACTCTCCTTCCGTAGCCCCCAACTGCTCTTAAACGCAAGTAAAACTAAATGCATGCTCTTCAACCGATCGCTGCCCGCACCTGTCTGCCCGTCCAGCATCACTACTCTGGACGGTTCTGTCTTAGATTATGTGGACAACTACAAATATCTAGATGTCTGGAACTCTCCTTCCAGACTCACATCAAACATCTCCAATCTAAAATTAAATCTAGAATTGGCTTTCTATTTCGCCACAAAGCATCCTTCACTCATGCTGCCAAACATACCCTCGTAAAACTGACCATCCTACCGATACTCGACTTTGGTGATGTCATTTACAAAATAGCCTCCAATACTCTATTCAACAAATTGGATGCAGTCTATCACAGTGCCATCCGTTTTGTTACCAAAGCCCCATATACCACCCACCACTGCGACCTGTACGCTCTCGTTGGATGGCCCTCGCTTTACACTCGTCGCCATACCCACTGGCTCCAGGTCATCTACAAGTCCCTGCTAGGTAAAGTCCCGCCTTATCTCAGCTCGCTGGTCACCATAGCAGCACCAACCCGTAGCACTCGCTCCAGCAGGTATATCTCACTGGTCACCCCCAAAGCCAATTCCTCCTTTGGCCGACTCTCCTTCCAGTTCTCTGCTACCAATGACTGGAACGAACTACAAACAACTCTGAAACTGGAGACACTTATCTCCCTCACCAGCTTTAAGCACCAGCTGTCAGAGCAGTTCACAGACCCCTGCACCTGTATATAGCCCATCTGTAAATAGCCCAACCAACTACCTCATCCCCATACCGTATTTATTTATTTATCTTGTTCCTTTGCACCTCAGTTTTTCTACATTGCACATTCATCTACTGCACATCTACCATTCCAGTGTTTAAATGCTATATTGTAATGACTTTGCCACCATGGCCTATTTATTGCTTTACCTTCCTTATCCTACCTCATTTGCACTCTTTGTATATAGATTTGTTTTTTTCTACTGTATTATTGGCTGTATGTTTGTTTTTCTCCATGTGTAACTCTGTGTTGTTGTATGTGTCGAACTGCTTTGCTTTATCTTGGCCAGGTCGCAGTTGTAAATGAGAACTTGTTCTCAACTTGCCTACCTGGTTAAACAAAGGTGAAATAAAAAATGAATTAAAAAAAGACTTCCTGCTACAAGGACAGGCAGCTAATGACTCCCTGTTACAAAATATACTTTAATTTCAAACAGTATGAAAATAAATCAGTAAATAAGAATTTTAATTCGTATGAATTAGTTATAATGATGGGTATTGGCATAGGACAGTTGGTTTATGAAATGGCTATCATGCAATAGCAATTAGAAGAGCAGTTGTCTTTCATGGTTTCATCATAAATGGGTAATATGAATGGGTAACCATTTGATGTTGATATGGATGTACGCACATTCTTTATAGATTGTCCTCAGGGCCAGACTCTTGGTCAGCAACAGCAACATAGGCACATTTCAAAACAGTGTGAAGTTAAATTAATTGATCATCCCTTATGATTATCAGTCTCTGTCTATTATCTATCTGTAATGATTACAGAAGAGAGGGACTGCCAGATGGAAAGGTGAAGGAGAAATATAGTTGATTACACGATGTACACTACATTACCAAAAGTATATGGATACCTGTTCGACGAACATCTCATTCCAAAATCATGGGCATTATTATGGAGTTGGTCCCCCCTTTCCTGCAATAACAACCTCCACTCTTCTGGGAAGACTTTCCACTAGATGTTTGAACACTTCTGAGGGGACTTGCTTCCATTCAGCCACGAGCATTAGTGAGGTCGGGCACTGATGTTGGGCGATTAGGCCTGGCTCGCAGTCGGTGTTCCAATTCATCCCAAAGGTGTTCGATGGGGTTGAGGTCAGGGCTCTGTGCAAGCCAGTCAAGTTCTTCCACACCAATTGCAACAAACAATTTCTGTATGCACTGTGGTAAACCGTGGGGTGTTGGGTTGAGCATGCAAGGATTAACGCAGAGATTAACACAGACAGGGAGGTTTTAGTCCGCAAACACAACTTTACAAGGACATAAAATAAACATAACAAAGAAAATCACGTAGGTTTGGCTCGGTCCTTCTTCCCAGCTTTTGCTTTGTGTCGGTCTCTCCCCGTCCTCCCTCTCGGTGTGCCACAGTGCTCCTTTTATTTGGCCTCCATGGCTGGTTGGCACTTTCCCCAAATTACCTCCACTTGGAGCTATCCATGTCGGGGTGCCCAGCTCATGTACTCCCAGCAGAGGGAGCCAAGGTCGCATCATGTACCTCCCCTCTATTACCATCCTCCGGGGTAGACCTGGGATACCACAGTACCTTGCTTTGTGCAAGAGGGCATTGTCATACAGAAACAGGAAAGGGCCTTCCCCAAATTGTTGCCAGAAAGTTGAAAGCACAGAATCGTCTAGAATGTCATTGTATGCTGTAGCGTTAAGATTTCCCTTAACTGGAACTAAGGGGCCTAGCCCGAACAATGAAAAACAGTCCCAGAACTTTATTCCCCCTCCAACAAACTTTACAGTTGGCACTATGCACTTACAGTTGACCGGGGCAGCTCTAGCAGGGCAGAAATTTGACGAACTGACTTGCTAGAAAGCTGGCATCCTATGACGGTGAAAGTCACTGAGCCCTTCAGTAAGGCCATTCTACTGCCAATGCTTGTCTATGGAGATTGCATGGCTGTGTGCTCAATTTTATACACCTGTCAGCAACGGGTGTGGCTGAAATAGCCAAATCCACTAATTTGAAGGGGTGTCCACATACTTTTGTATACATTGTGTTTATTTAAATTTTATTTAACCTTTATTTGCTTGACTATACTGTACAATCATCCACTGCAACAACTGAGTTCCAGTCAATTATGTTTATTGATTTGGCATACTGTAAATATAATGTACATCTGAAGTCATGTTTATGTGTTTATGGTAATAGACTTTATGATAATGGTTTGGAGTTGAAGTGCGAGGACAGTGGATTTAATGTTTAGATCTAAATGAATAAGACGACACGGACGGGGGGGACTGATCCAAGATCAGCACTCCTACTCTGATACAATAATCACATGCTCACTTCAATTGTGATAACTGCAGAGATTAGTCTTTACACAAGACTCTCTTATCTTTCTCCCAAGGACACTCTCAAGCATGACAATGCTCCATCTATCTTCAGGAGTGCTGCTTATCTTAAGGCTACGGCTGAACAGTTTGTGCCAGGTCAATCTTTTTGTAACCTCGTGCCCAAGGTTCTGTACTTTGGTTAACAAAGGCCACATTTGACTTGTTGCTCCACCAGACTTTCCTTGGGCGGAAGTGTCTGGGAATGAGATGAACATTTTTGTGATATTCTTTGTGATCTTACTGCTGTGTTCTTCCATGTGAGTGCATGTCCAGTTATTGCACTGCATTGTTCCAGCACAGGAAGTATTTTGATCCCTGACTGTTAGAAGGCTATGTTCATTATTAGACAGCCTACCTGGATTTTGATCCAGGAGTTTCTCATATCAGCTGCCTGAAATCCACCACACCACAATGTACAATGACGCCTGAGCTGAGTTTCATAATTTCAGTCTGCTTCCTAAAAAAAACTATAATTTCATATTTCTGGTTTCATTGCATCAGTGTAATTTCAAACACTTTGGCCCTTGCTCAATTTGGTCTCTGCTGCCTCCGTGGGGCCTCTTAACAACTCTCCTACCCAGTAGGGGCGGGACCACATGTACCGGATGTTGATACAGTCTGCGGTACAGCTGTGAGAGAACAACAAAGCTGACGCCACATCTAGCTACAGAATCGACGAGAAGAACGAAAAGAAGGTGAAAATACAGCAACACAACTTGATTCGAGGTTGATAAAGACTATAAGAGTGGTCAAGAAAACAGGTTATTAACATTCGTGTCGACAGAACTCTGAAAATTCCAGATTCAAGGTAAGAAAAAGTTGGGCACGCGATGTTTCGTCGACAACATTGGCTTTGTGTACTAACGTTATATGAGCTACTTTAGCTAGCTGTCATTATCAAACCCTCTTTGATTGTACTAGCTAGCCGTGAAATGCTATCCATTTGTTTTTTTATAAGAGACAACGATTGATAAACTTCTCGTTTTGTTGTCATTTTGAATGAGGTCATGTTATTGTTGACACAACTTGAATGAATCGCTTCACACATCGATCAAGACTGATTAGCATTTGGCTCCCAAAAAGCGACTATTTCGATAAAAAAGGACTGACAGCTGCCATAGTCTCATGACAGCTGTTTACATTTAATATGTGCGCAGGTCTTGTTTAACTTCTCGATTACATGTTGTTCAATCAAACGTCGATTTAGTATGGAATATTTTCCAATCCAGTGGAAATGGCAAATGGGATGGAAATGGCAACCGCCGCAGCTCTCTGACGCAGTCACAATTCATCTGCCCTTGTTTCTATGTAGAAGGTAGATGTAGCAGCAACGTTACTCACCCCAAAGATTTGTCTACGTCAGCCAATGAAGACAACCGTTCACTATGAAGCCGAATAGAAGATACACTTGTTAATTCTAGCTATCTTTGCTATGATTTGTTCACCAAAACTAGTTGGAATCCATATTGATCTCAATAGGCTCACACTATAACACATAGAACTCACTAACTGGGCAGTATGTAGTCTCAAACCCAGTATGCATCTTTGTGAGTTGTTGTCTTATGTGCACCTGTTTCACTCTTGAGCCTCATGCTCTCCTCTGTTCAGCTGCTTTCTGTGAATGAGTTAGTGTCTTACATGACTTACTTGCCCTTCCTAAAGGTTGGTCTCAGCTGACAACAGCACTATGGGCCGGATCTTCCTGGACCACATCGGCGGGACTCGCCTCTTCTCCTGCGCCAACTGTGACACCATCCTGACCAACCGCTCTGAGCTCATCTCCACTCGCTTCACTGGCGCCACGGGCCGAGCCTTCCTTTTCAACAAGGTGAGCCTGGTGAGGGTTGACTACACTTAAGGGCCCAGTGCAGTCAAAAATGTGATTTTCCTGTGTTATATATATTCACACTGAGGTTGGAATAATACTGTGAAATTTGGAAAATTATGATGAACCCTTTTAGTGTAAGAGCTGTTTGAAAAGATCACCTGAAATGTATGCCTGTTTTGATTGGATGGAGTTTTGGCCTGCCTGGTGACATCACCAGGTGGTAAATTAGTTATTAGACTAATGGCTAGTTTTAAATGTCCCCCCCCCCACTCTGGCATTCCTAGCCAAATTCTTGCTTGAAAAATTGTTCTTTGCTATGAAGCTATTTTTGTTTCTTATTACCATTGTTAAAAAAAATCACAGTAAGGTACTTCTTACCCAGAAATTATTTATTGAGATAAAAATGGCTGCATTGGACCTTTTTAAAAGGTTGTAGTTAGAGTTCTGCGAATAATACCATGTCCTTACAGAAAACACGACACCATGTCATTATTCTCTAGCCTCGTCCCATACTGTATGTGCTGTTCCAAACTCATTGTTAGGGAATACTTCTATGGGACAAGCTGCTAGTACCTCTTGCAGGTTCAGATACTTTGTTGAATAAATCTGTTTGTCACCCACAGGTGGTGAACCTGCAGTACAGCGAGGTGCAGGACCGTGTGATGCTGACGGGCAGACACATGGTGCGAGACGTCAGCTGCAAGAACTGCAACAGCAAGCTGGGGTGGATCTACGAGTTTGCCACAGAAGACAGTCAGCGCTACAAGGAAGGCCGCGTCATCCTCGAAAGGGCGCTAGTAAGGGAGAGCGAGGGCTTTGAGGAGCATGTGCCCTCTGATAACTCCTGAGTCCCCGTCCCTCCTTTCTGCCTTGTGCACCCAACGTCTCTCCCAATCCCCAGTGTCCCCTACACTGCTCTCCTTATAGGCAACTACATGTGTATCAGCTTCCCACCAGCAAGAATTGTGTAGAGCTAGACAAGCCTGTAATTATGTCCGCCCCTCACACATTGTACAAACAACATTTGAGAATGTACTTGCTCACAGGCTATACTGCTTGCGTATAATGTACATGCATTAGATTCTGCACGATACATGTGTAGACATTGGACTACAGCTGCCTGAAGAGTAGGGGTAGTGGCGGGGGGGGAGTACCTTAATGACTCAAAGTGGAGAGCAAGGGCGCATGGACAGATGCTAATGCCTTTGTCAGTGTTACAGCTGTGTATGATAAAACAACTGCTGTTGCGTGAGAGTGGGCTTGGGGGTGTCGGTCAAAAATTGGACCAGGGGATGAGTGACGCTTGTGTTTAGGACTAAATATTATTTAAGTTTGAGTGAGAATGGGTGTGAAAATCGATTTGAGGAAATCATCTTTCTGAATATTGTCATTAAACCCAGTTTCCATTTGCTTTTATTAACAAATATTAGTTAGATTTGATAGTGCAGATTTTAGTTTTGACTGTTTGAGCATTATAAAACTTATGTCAACCCTCACTTTGATCCCGATGATAGATGCATGTGTACTAAAGCCTTCATGTCTGCCGATGGAACAACAGCACACATAGACAATAGAACCTATGGTCAACCTCAAATGCTGACAATTGTGTAAATGTGACCAAAAGAATATTAACTGGCATTGCTGACAATATTGTGGTTTTAAGTTCTGTATTATGATTGATCAGTGCGGTGTTCTCTTTTTGGGTTGCGATGCCATCCTTCCAATCCTCGTTCATCACTCAGCTATTGGAACAAAATCGTGAGAAAGCCTGGAAAACAAAATAGGGGTTGAGTTAAAGCTACTGTTTTTTTCTTTGGCAGGCCTCTGGTTGATGGATTATAATAAAGAAATTGATCATATGAATCAACTTTACCTCTTGTATTGCATCACTTCTCTGATCAATATAGGACACTAATATGGGGGAAGGGTATTGGGCAGGACTACACAACCCTCAAAACAAGGGCTATATTAGGTAGCCACCTCAACAAAGCATAAGGGTACAGGCACACACAGTAGATGAAATTCGTTGTCTGTGTCAAAAGTAGAACTAATGTCAATACGGAAAAATAGAATTTGTGGGGTTTTAGGCAAATCATATCCAGTCATTATTTCAGCAACTGTTGACCCATTGAAAAACCATAGGCCCCACCTGGAATTTTCAGAAAATCTGAATGTTGTCACAGCCTTCGAATGCTGGCAAATTTGACCTCAAGGCTGACAGAAAACACAAAGGGTCATGTTCGTTGTCTATTTTAGAGAGCTTTTTATTTTTCGTTACAGACATTTGCAAAATTTTCCATAGAATCAGGTTCACACGTTCCATTATCACTTCTTTTGATGAACTGGTTTTAAATTTCTGTAGAAAATAATGCAAAATGTTTACCCTTATTTTAATCAAATAATTCAAACGTTTTAAAGATCACACAGGCCACCCATTCCTCTAATCCAGTTTATTCATCCTCAGCAAAAAGGGGAAAATAATCAAATAAAAGGAGATCATAAAAACAGAATTGTTGTTGTTTTATACACTTAACTAAATATGCAACTCTATGCTAATGTGTAAGTAAATCAAAACAATATATGGTTAAATAAAATTTATTTTAAGATACAGAAAGATTACATTTCTTAAATTTTCCCCATCGGCACTCGAGATGACGGGGTCGCAGAAATACCAAAATAAAACCACCTATTACACCACTCTACACGTCGCTCCCGCCATCCTTCAATCATTCCTTGCACCAGAGGAAGGGGGCCAGGAAGCAGGTAAGAGAAGGAAGCAGAGAGGGAAGTGAGGAAGAAGAATGAGATGAGCATTGGGACCAGCACACTCAAGTGGTGTGACTGGGGTAGTAGGAGGAAAATATGGAACAGACTAGCATACTACAAAAAAAAAAAATGAAGCAATGTATTATGCATGCTTTCTAAGCGGTCTGCTTGTATGGCCGTACGAATAGAGCCATAGTTTGACAGTCCAGTGAGTCAGGGATTGTGTAGTGTGTATGTAAAAAATAAAGGGAGTAAGAGTGCACAGGGTATTACAAAACAGAGAGCATTAACAGCAACAGCATCACTTATTCAAAGAGCAGCAGGCAGAGAAGGGCTTCTGCTTCAGAGAGGTTCTGTGTGTGTGACTAGTCCATTTGTTCAGACTCTAATCCAGCTGAGAGAAGCGGAGGAGGAGTAGGCTGCAGTACAATGGTTTGTGGTCCGGTTTGTAGTCAAACCAGTCTAGCAGAGTCTCATAAGAACAAACATGGCCACACATCAACTGACCCATGTCCGGTGGGGGGGACACACACACACGTCCTTAACACACGCTAATTCAATCCAATGCCATGCAGGAGCCATTGGGTGAGGAGGGAGCAGAAAAGGAAGGGGGTAAAGGTCAACATTCCACCCTCCTACAACCTGAAGAGTGGTCAAGGGACAGACAGGGCTATGTTCCGTTCATCTGTCACCAATGATGTACTGAAAACCTTCTTACCAAGATGACCAAGGAGCCAGTTTCATATAGAAAGTACTGGTGCAGACAGCCTAATCTTGGGGTAAGATTGTTGTTGAGCGATGGCGCTGCTGTGTGACAAAAAAAGAGTTTGCCAGCTAACTTGTGTAAATATTGTGAAATAACTTAATTCTTTAGAAAGATAAGCTTGAAATGGGAATGGGTCCAATTTACTCAACCAAAAACACATAGCTAAATTGAGCTTTCTTAAATGAACCTGAAAATCAATAGTTATTTCTGTGTGTTCATCAAAGATAGCTGGCTAACCCATTGATCCTGCTTTGTAGTATACCCCTCTGACAAGTTAAGGCTGTGTGAAAACAAACGTGCGATAGTGACAGTGTGGCTCCAGAGGTTGCCATGGTGACCGTGTCCAAGGCAGTGTCCAAGGCAAGGTCCAAACTGTTCCCCTCTGGAGGGGTCAAGACTAACAGGAGTGGGTCAACAACCCTCAGCTCCAGAATGGTGGGGTAAGTGTGGATCTATTACAACCATGCTCTCTCCTTCTTTCCCTTCCCTCCCTCTCTTCCTTGCTCTCTCTTACGTCCCCCTCTCTCTTTAAGTGCCTCTTCTCTGTTGTGTGGATGGGTGGTGACAGGCGGGCAGCGGGGGCAACTCAAGAGCACTCTTCTCCGATGCGTTGGCATGAGCGGCCCACCTTGCGGTCCAGCTTCACCATCTTGAGGACGGCCTCCTCGCGCCCACGTCCCAGGTGGTCGAACAGGCAGTCGTGCTGCTCAGGTAGACGGTGGAGCATGCAGAACACGTAGCCTAGAAGACAAAACAGGGAGGGAAAATATGAGAGAAAGAGGGGAGGCAAAAACGAGAGAGTGAGAACGAGGCAGAAAAAGAGAGAATGTAAAAATCTGTGTGAAGTCAAGGTGAGGAGACACGGAAACCAAGGGCAGACGTGTTCAGATGTGTTTGCGCTGTTCCCATGTAGTACTGACCGCAGCGACAAGAGCCCAGTTCCTGCTGTACCAGCTCCAGTTTGGTTTGGCAGCGATAGCAGCGCCGGCGGTTTTTCTGCTTGGGTCCTCGGCTAGGCTCCTCGCTCGCCGCCTCCCCCTCCAAGTCCCGCCGTGCCCGTTTCTCTGGTGACGCCTCGCTCTCCGACCCTGAAGCTGAAAGAACAGAAGGTTACACGGTTACAGAGTAACCGTGGGACATTCAATATTGCACAGAAATATACACAGGGAGCAGGAGCATGGCTGTACCTGATTCGCAAGGACGTTTTGTGGGTGTACAGAGGGTGCCTTGGGCTGTTTCTGTGCATGATGATACTCCTGTGGAAGAAAAAGAAGAGCAAGACAAGGGAATCATTCTTCATTGATCAAGAGCCCAAATGTGTGTCACCTAGACCAAGATGTTTTGGAACCAGAAAGACAATATCAGAACCTTGAAGGATTTAAGACCTTGTGGCATTGCTATGCAACCAGATAAGCTCAAATCCTGACATGCCAAGTCTATTTATGTCAACATATCGCTTGACTTACATTCTTAACATGAAGGTTAAAAATACTAGGGATGTGCATCTTTCCCTTTCAAGATGATTCGACATGTGTCTAGATACATTGGCTCCGATACGATCCAGGAATTATATGTTTTAGTTTGAAACTAGTCTGTGCAATTCAGTTAGTTAAGAGAACAAATCGATTCGATGAACTCCCATTTGTTGCATAACATTTTTTTATTCTAAATTAAAATCTGCTGCTGATGGAGCTCATGAGCTTGGCCTCTCTGAGCTGGATCTGTCTGAGCTGACGTGTGTTTAAAATCAAATCACATTTTATTGGTCACATGCACCAAAAACAGGTGTCGACTTTACAGTGAAATGCTTACTTACGAGCCCAATCCAACAGTGCAGTGTTAAAAAGTAAGACAAATATGTGCTACTATGTAGAGGCGAACGTACCCTTTTTCTTGTCCCCACTTGGGTTCTGAAATCACCATCACCCACTAATTAACTTGCCATTTTAGCAGATTAAGTGCTTGAGCTAGTAATGTATCAATATTTATCGTATACAAATTAGCTATGACATAGAAAATGAATATATAGCACAATTTGGATTTCACCCCCCCTCCCCATCTAAAAATCGAATGGTTTTGACCGCATGGAAGTTCTCTCGCTTCGGCCACGCAGTGAGCCTCGCAAAAGTCATTGCTGTCCTCATTAGTAAATGATCAACTTTACCCGGTATATCATAAATATATCACATACACTGATTGTTTAAAGCAAAACCACCCAAACTATTGCTGATGGTGAACCTGAAAAATCGAAATCAAATATATTGGAAACCCCAATTCTGCAGGTATAGCCAGATGAGAGTTGTGTTTCTGATAGATTACTATTACTCCAGTAAAACGATTTTTAACAGCTTCTACAGTGTCTTCGGAAAGTATTCAGACCCCTTGACTTTTTCCACATTGTTACGTTACAGCCTTATTCTAAAATTTATAAAATATATTTTCCTAAGCTATCTCAAATCAAATTTTATTTGTCACATACACATGGTTAGATGTTAATGCGAGTGTAGCGAAATGCATGTGCTTCTAGTTCCGACCATGCAGTAGTATCTAACAGGTAATCTAACAAATTCACAACAACTACCTTATACACACAAGAGTAAAGGAATGAATACGAGTATGTACATATAAATATATGGATGAGCGATGGCTGACCGGCATAGGCAAGATGCAGTAGATGGTATGGAGTACAGTATATACATGTGAGATGAGTAATGTAGGATATGTAAACATTATATAAATGGCATTGTTTAAAGTGGCTAGTGATACATTATTTCATCCAATTATAATTATTAAAGTGGCTAGAGATTTGGGTCGATGGCCGAACGGCATAGGCAAGATACAGTAGATGGTTTAGAGTACAGTGAATACATTTGATATGAGTATGTCGGATACGTAAACATTATATACAAAATTGTTTAAAGTGGCTAGTGATACATTTGTTACATCCAATTCCTATGTATAAAGTGGCTAGAGATTTAAGTCAGTATGTTGGCAGCAGCCACTCAATGTTAGTGATGGCTGTTTAACAGTCTGATGGCCTTGAGGTAGAAGCTGTTTTTCAGTCTCTCGGTCCCAGCTTTGATGCACCTGTACTGACCTCGCCTTCTGGATGATAGCGGGATGAACAGGCAGTGGCTCGGGTGGTTGTTGTCCTTGATGATCTTTTTGGCCTTCCTGTGACATCGGGTGGTGTAGGTGTCCTGGAGGGAAGGTAGTTTAACCCCGGTGATGCGTTGTGCAGTCCTCACTACCCTCTGGAGAGCCTTACGGTTGTGGGCGGAGCAGTTGCCGTACCAGGCGGTGATACAGCCCGACAGGATGCTCTCGATTGTGCATCTGTAAAAGTTTGTGTGATTTTGGTGACAAGCCGAATTTCTTCAGCCTCCTGAGGTTGAAGAGGCGCTGTTGCGCCTTCTTCACCACGCTGTCTGTGTGGGTGGACCAATTCAGTTTGTCCGTGATGTGTACGCCGAGGAACTTAAAACTTTCCACCTTCTCCACTACTGTCCCCTCGATGTGGATAGGGGTGCTCCTCTCCTGTTTCCTGAAGTCCACGATCATCTCCTTTGTTTTGCTGACATTGAGTGAGAGGTTATTTTCCTGACACCACACTCCGAGGGCCCTCACCTCCTCTCTGTAGGCCGTCTCGTCGTTGTTGGTAATCAAGCCTACCACTGTAGTGTCGTCAGCAAACTTGTTGGATGCGTGCTTGGCCACGCAGTCATGGGTAAACAGGGAGTACAGGAGAGGGCTGAGAACGCACCCTTGTGGGGCCCCAGTGTTGAGGATCAGCGGGGTGGAGATGTTGTTTCCTACCCTCACCACCTGGGACCGGCCCGTCAGGAAGTCCAGGACCCAGTTGCACAGGGCTGGGTCGAGACCCAGGGTCTCAAGCTTAATGACGAGCTTGGAGGGAACTATGGTGTTAAATGCTGAGCTGTAGTCGATGAACAGCCTTCTTACATAAGTATTCCTCTTGTCCAGATGGGTTAGGGCAGTATGCAGTGTGATTGCGTCGTCTGTGGACCTATTAGGACGGTAAGCAAATTGGAGTGGGTCCAGGGTGTCTGGCAGGATGGAGGTGATATGATCCTTGACTAATCTCTCAAAGCACTTCATGATGACGGAAGTGAGTGCCACGGGGCGAGTCATTTAGCTCAGTCACCTTAGCTTTCTTGGGAACAGGAACAATGGTGGCCCTCTTGAAGCATGTGGGAACAGCAGACTGGGATAGGGACTGATTGAATATGTCCGTAAACACACCAGCCAGCTGGTCTGCGCATGCTCTGAGGACACGTCACATTGGCTGCGGTGAAGGTGAGCCTGCAGGTTTTGGTAGCGGGCCGTGTCGGTGGCACTGTATTGTCCTCAAAGCGAGCAAAGAAGTTGTTTAGTTTGTCTGGGAGCAGGACGTCATGGTCCGCGACGGGGCTGGTTTTCTTTTTGTAGTCCGTGATTGACTGTAGACCCTGCCACATTCCTCGTGTCTGAGCCATTGAATTGTGACTCTACTTTGTCTCTATATTGACGCTTAGCTTGTTTGATTGCCTTGCGGAGGGAATAGCTACACTGTTTGTATTCAGTCATGTTTCCGGTAGCCTTACCCTGGTTAAAAGCAGTGGTTCGCGCTTTCAGTTTTGCGTGAATGCTGCCATCAATCCACGGTTTCTGGTTGGGGAAGGTTTTGATATTTGCTATGGGTACAACATCACCAATGCACTTGCTAATAAACTCGCTCACCGAATCAGCGTATACATCAATGTTGTTGTCCGATGCTATCCGGAACATATCCCAGTCCACGTGCTCGAAGCAATCTTGCAGCATGGAATCAGATTGGTCGGACCAGCGTTGAACAGACCTGAGAACGGGCGTTTCCTGTTTTAGTTTCTGTTTGTAGGCTGGGAGCAACAAAATGGAGTCATGGTCAGACTTGCCGAAAGGAGGGCGGAGAATAGCCTTGTATGCATCACGGAAGTTGGAATAACAGTGGTCCAGGATTTTACCAGCCCGGGTGGCACATTCGATATGCTGGTAAAATTTCGGGAGCCTTGTTCTTAAATTAGCCTTATTAAAATCCCCAGCCACAATAAATGCAGCCTCAGGATATGTGGTTTCCAGTTTACATAGAGTCCGATGAATTTCTTTCAGTGCCGTTGATGTATCAGCTTGAGGGGGGATGTACACGGCTGTGATTATAATCGAGGAGAATTCTCTTGGTAGATAATGCGGTCTGCATTTGATTGTAATGAATTCTATGTCAGGTGAACAAAAGGACTTGAGTTCCTGTATGTTGTTATGATCACACCACGTCTCGTTAATCATAAGACACACACCCCCGCCCTTCTTCTTACCAGCGCGATGTGTGGAGAAACCAGGTGGCTGTACCGACTCTGATAACGTGTCCTGAGTGAGGCATGTTTCCGTGAAGCAAAGAACGTTGCAGTCTCGGATGTCTCTCTGAAAGGCAACCCTTGAACTGATTTCGTCTACTTTGTTGTCAACAGACTGTACATTGGCGATTAAAATACTCGGGAGAGGTGCACAATGCGCCCGACGACGTAGCTTGACCAAAAGACCGCCGCGTTTCCCCTCTTCTCCGGCGCCGCCGTTGCTTTGAGTCGCCGGGTGCTATCCATTCTATTGCTGTGTTTGGGTTAACAAACCGAGAATCCTCTTTGGGAAAGTCGTATTCCTGGTCGTAATGTTGGTAAGTTGACGTTGCTCTTATATCCAATAGTTCCTCCCGGTTGTATGTAATAAAACGTAATATTTCCCGGGGTAACAATGTAAGAAGTAATACATAAAAAAACAAAATACTGCATGGTTTCCTGAGAACGTGAAGCGAGGCTGCCATTTCTGTCGGCGCCGGAAGTAAGATCTACACACAATATCCCATAATGACAAAGCGAAAACAAGTTTAGACATTTCTGCAAATTTAAAAACATATCTTATTTACATAACTATTCAGACCCTTTGCTATGGGACTCGAAATTGAGCTCAGGTGCATCCTGCTTCCATTGATCATCCTTGAGATGTTTCTACAACTTGGAGTCCACCTGTGGTAAATTCAAGTGATTGGACATGATTTGGAAAGGCACACACCGGTCTATATAAAAGTTCCACAGTCAGAGCAAAAACCAAGCCATGAGGTTGAAGGAATTGTCCGTAGAGCTCCGAGACAGGATTATGTCGAGGCACAGATCTGGGAAAGGGTAGCAAAAAATGTCTACAGCATTGAAGGTCCCAAGAACAAAGTGGCCTCAATCCCTCTTAAATGGAAGAAGTTTGGAACCGCCAAGACACTTCCTAGAGCTGGCCGCCCGGCCATACTGAGCAATCGGGGGTAAAAGGGCCTTGGTCAGGGATGTGACCAAGAACCCGATGGCCAGACAGAGTTCTAGAGTTCCTCTGCGGAGATGGGAGAACCTCCCAGAACCATCTCTGCAGCTCTCCACCAATCAGGCTTTTATGGTAGAGTGACCAGACGGAAGCCATTCCTCAGTAAAAGGCACATGACAGCCCACTCGGAGTTTGCCAAAAGGCACCTAAAGACTCTCAGACTATGAGAAATAAGATTCTCTGGTCTGAAGAAACCAAGATTGAACTCTTTGGCCTGAATGCCAAGCGTCACGTCTGAAGGAAACCTGGCACCATCCCTACGTTGAAGCATGGGTGGCGGCAGCATCCTGCTGTGAGGATGTTTTTCAGCGGCAGAGACTGGGAGAATAGTCAGGATCGAGGCAAAGATGATCGTAGCAAAATACAGAGACATCCTTGATGAAAACCTGCTCCAGAGCATTTGCATGCCGAAAGTGCTGCGCAGATGTGCAAGATCAGGAACAGGCTGGGCAGTGTGTGCAGTTTAACCAGTCTACTGATATTGCCTGTGGTTTTCGGGACGCAAAATGACTTGTAGATCAGCGACTGTCAACACAGTTACATGCAGTTCGACACTGAAGGAGATGACTCCAGTTGTTACAAAATAGGAGTTGTTTTCTGATGGTGGAAAGAATGGAACGAGCAAAACATTTTAGTGAACCGGCAATTTGTAATGTTCGAATCTACTTTCTGACCGATGCATACTACATTTGGATTGGTTTTGGGTCCACGGACCGATGCACTTGGATCTTAAACATTTTAAATCGGAACCGATGCGTATTGGTGAATGGTTACACCCTTAAAAAAATACCAAACAAGAAACAAGAAACTGCAATTGGTTGAAAACTTGGGATCTTAAGTGAAATTCTGGGAGAACCAAGCGTGACCATGTTGCCCCACTATGATTCCTATCTGGGCCAGGCTTAGTACATTGCCAGCGGAGTGAGACACACACACACAGCACCACTCCTCCCGAGGCAGAAATAGAAGCAGGCTGTCACCATATCAGTCCAACCTTACAGACCTCTGCCAACAGAGACTTCATGAAATGCATATGTATATATACTTCCCTTCATATCTTATTTGATAGCGGAGCAAAAATGGTTCAAATTGTGTCTATACACCAGCATTTTGGATTTGAGATCAAATGTTTCACAAAGCGACAGTACAGAACGTCACCTTTTATTTGAGGGCATTTCCATTAGTGCTGGTCGGTATACTGTATTTTACTACACACACACAGATGTACGATTTGGGTATTTGAATGTTTGGTTTGTTAAAATGTGATATGCCGTGTGTAACGTCAATTTGTATAGTGTACACAGCTACTTGAGTCCTCCCTCTCTAAATCTGCATGTTCTTGCAACAGTATCTTCTAAATCAAAGAGGAATAGGCTAAGCATGAATGTTGGCTACATGAAAAAAATAATTTAGTCAAAGATTATAGGGGCCCCTAGGAAACACTGACCAACACTTTGGTTCCTATCCTGCCACAATAACTCCTCCCTGGCATTTTCAATCATTGCCATGTCAAACACTATATTCAAAGTGCCCACTATTATATTCTAACTATAGAATTAGAATAATACTTTAATTTCCATGATTCCAACAGTACACTGTGTATTGATTTAATTCGGAAGTCAAATCGTAATTAAAACATTTGGTTAAAAATAAGGCCTCGATTTTTCGCACATATTGTGCAGCCCTCTGTGGGAGTATGGAAATTATCTCAAATGAATGCAGGAAATGCACAAATGTATGAAAATGCTGGAAATAATTTTTGGTTAAAGTTGAATTGAACAGTATAAAACAATCAGAATGGATAAAGACCCATTGAAATCCCTTAGAATGTACAGTAAGTGTTGCCATACTAGGGTAATGCACTACTCAAAGCAAATGTAGAACTTTTATAATAGTCAAATAAAAATACTGTGATATATATTTTGTCCATAATCGCCCAGCCCTAATTTCCACACAAATCTGTTGTACCGTTTAGAAGTCAAAGAACTATATGCATCTAGTTTTTGGGAATGCATTTGCAGTTTGCTTTGGTTGTGTTTCAGATTATGTTTTGCCAAATAGGAACTGAATGGTGAGTAACAGTGTCATTTGAGTCACTTTTATTGTAAATAAAACACTTTCCTTAACACTTATATTAATGTGGATGCTACCATGATTAGAGGCACAAAGATCATAAACCCCCCCCCAATTGATTTAATTTTGCTTTTACATTTTCATAATTTAGCAGACTTATCCAGAATGAGTTACAGCAGCAATTAGGGTTAAGTGCCTTGCTCAAGGGCACATCGACAGAGCCTTATCGACTTGGGGATTCAAAACAGTGATCTTTCAGTTACTGGCCCAACGCTCTAACTGCTAGGCTACCTGCCACCCTTAAGGGTGGTGATTCACAATATATCATTTTTTAGGCTCACTAAATAAGCTTTGTTGTACAATTTAAAAAGTAAATCTAATTCAGGGCTTGTGAAATTATACCTAGGCTAAATATACCTCTTCCACAACCATAAGACCCACTAATTATTTAAATGTATAAAAATAGTTTAACCTGCTTTTTTGCAATAAATAAATAAAAAAATCACTGATCTCTGGCTTTTGTCTATGAAAATGCCCTTTTTGTTAGAAATTTAACCAGAAACATAATGCACATTCATTCACTAATAATGACAAATGTCTTGTGGCAGGCATAATAGAAAATGAACACAGGTCTCAAACAATCCCACAAGCACAAGCCCACGTGCAAGTGAGTATTCAGCTAATCTTTATATTTCAAGTTTAGCCAACGTGGAACTACTTGCTAGCTAACAAGGCAGAAGAGTTAAATTATGAACACCCTTCTGTTCATCTCCAACTGTTTGAACAGCATGCTAGCCTGTCCACTTCGTTTAGATGTTGAAATCACGTGGCCTATCTTATTTCTCAGAATGAGAACGAGTTGCCAACTCCTTACATAATTGTGTTTTATGCTTATTGCACATTTATAAAAACAGACTAGACAGCTAGTAAAAGTATTTGGATAAAATGCTGCTAGCGGTACAATACTGGGCGCGACAAACTTGAGCATTAATTTTCCAGAATTAATGTTAATTGATACTCCTGCTCTACACATAAGAGTTCAGCCATTAAAAAAGGGTATCGTTGGAAAGGTTAACTACTCTATTACAGTAATGTCTAAATGTATTTGTGAAAATATGACTGAGTCGGTTGGACTAAACCTCAAAAGTAAATAGCGAGTTAAAAACCGCTTGTGAGAGAAGTGATCGCTCATCTTCGATGTTGTGAGTGACAGGGGGAGGGGCTTGGTGTGTGTGAGTAAATGGGGAAAGGCTATACGGACACGCCTGATGACGCATGTCGCGCAGCTGAGAGTAGAGTGTGGAGAGGGAATGGATTCAGTTTAGCCAGTCATTCTGACGAGTCCTTCCCAGCGAACTAGTTCAAACGGGCATCAGCAGCATGACATGAGGTAAAACTTGCAAAAGAAAGTTGTTTATTTCGATGGGCGAGAGATAAATAACTTGTAGTATAAGTCTCTAGCCACGAGCATAAACTAGCTAGCTGGGAAGGGCGACTGACTGAACAAAATTCATTAGCCTTCACTACTCTCACTGCACGACATCAACATGGGCACCAGGCGTGTCCGTATAGCCTCCCCAGAGTATATGAGAAGGTGCGCACAGAATGGAGCTAGTGACACGAGACCAAAAAGTCAACATGAGAACGAGCGGACAAAAACCTTGATTCTTGTGATACAGGCATTTGGAATATTGTGCTAAAGACACATTTACATTCATTCGATATCGCTCAGCCCTAGGTGAGAGGTTAGCATTTGAGGGGGTATGATCATCATTATTCATTCATGATTATCCGTAATCATGTTAGCATCCACATTCATGTAGAAGTGTTCAGAAACATTTTATTCTTATTTTACAATCAAATTGGCTAATAAATGACAATACATTATTCAGTATTCAGTTCATTGGCCAAAACATAATCCGAAACACAACAGTCCCACATTTTTCATTTTCAGTAATTCAATTTTGCCCATATTCTTGGTGAAGAATGTTAAGCTCACTGGTGTCACAACAAAATCAACCAAATCCATTAAATAGGACTGCTAACAACTATATTGAACATACTGTGACCAAAGAAAAATAGTACAGAGCTTAAATTACTTAAAGGTTAACTTCTTAGGGAGTGGCTCCCGAGGTGACGGTTTTGGAGAGTCTGGCTTGCCCAAAGTAAAACGCCTCCCACTCAGGCACAGAAAATAGGATATGCACATAATTAGTACTATTGGATAGGAAACACTGAAGCTTCGAAGAGTGTTAAAATATTGTCTGAGTATAACAGAACTGATATAACATGAAATATTATAGTAAATATACATAAGTGTTTCTAAGGATACATTATCAATGATGTTTGATTGTTCTTGGACAAGTGTATAGGTATAGGTTGAACGAGTTCTTTTCACGGTTCAATGGGCGAGTGGACGCTGTATTTTATGAACATAATGCGCCAACCAAACAGAGATTTATGGATATAATAAATGACTTTTTCTAACAAAAGAACCATTGGATGTCTTCGTTTGACACTTGGGAAGCCCTCAGCAGAAGTTCTTCAAAAGGTAAGGGATTTGTTTTCGCTGTGAAATGTGTTGTGTGAACCGTGATGGTTTATGAATTTATGCTATTGGAAAAATATTGGAGGTGCTACCCTCAAACAATCAAATGTGCTTTCGCCGTAAAGCCTTTTTGAAATCTGACAACGCTGTGATATTGCCAAGAAGCAGAGCTTTTGATGACTATGCAACACTTGTATATTGAATGTTTAATAATTCAACTTTTGAATTTGGCGCCTTGCATTTCACCGGGTAGCGTCGGGAGTGGGCTAGCGCCCCACCACTCCCTAAGTAGTTAATCATAAATGACTAAAAACAGGTAAGTTCAGACTGGAGTATTTTTCATTTAAATATAGACACTCACAACCAATTCAAAACCAACTGGTGGGTCGCTGGAGGTTTAGAAAGGGTTGCGAGTGTATGAGTAAAAATAATAAAAATGTCTCGACCAACCAGCTGAAAATTCCTGCATTGCGTGCTAGTAATATGGGACCAAATACTAAATTTGTACTACGTTAATACACCATCAGTGAATTTGTTCAAATACTTATGCATTCTCCAAATAGGGGGACTAGATATAAAGTTCTTTCAATTTAAAAATGGTAAAACAGACATGAAAATACCACAAAAAAAGGAAAAAAGGTATTCTATACTGTCGCCTCATATTTAACATTTGATCTCAAATCCAAAATGCTGGAGTATAGAGCCAAATTTTAGCTTCACTGTCCAATGAATTACAGGGAGGGGCGTATGTGGACTTAAGCGTACACTTTTCTTCCTCGTTGACATTAATACTAAGATAAGGCATTCAATAAGTGTTTGTCCAGATTGAAGAAGTAGATAGTGCATTTGGAAAGTATTCAGATCCCTTGACTTTTTCCACAGTTACAACCTTATTCTAAAAATGGATTCAATTGTTTTTCCCCCTCATCAATCTACACACAACACCCCATAAAAAGACAAAGCAAAAACAGGTTTAGACTTTTTTAGAAATGTATTACAAATAAAAATCTGAAACATCACATTTATATAAGTATTCAGACCCTTTGCTCAGTACTTCGTTGAAGCACCTTTGGCAACGATTACAGCCTTGAGTCTTCTTTGGTATGACGCTAAAAGCTTGGCACACCTGTATTTAGAGGTTTTCTCCCATTCTTCTCTGCAGATCCTCTCAAGCTCTGCTAGGTTGGATGGGAGCGTCGCTGCACAGCTATTGTAAGGTCTCTCAGGATGTTCGATCAGGTTCAAGTCCGGGGTCCTGGCTGGGCTACTAAAAGATATTCAGAGACTTGTCCTGAAACCACTCCTACATAGTATTGGCTGTGTGCTTAGGGCCGTTGTCCTGTTGGAAGGTGAACTGTCTCCCCAGTCTGAGGTCCTGAGCGCTCTGGAGCAGGTTTTCATCAAGGATCTCTCAGTGCTTTGCTCCGTTCATCTTTCCCTAGATCCTGACTAGTCTCCCAGTCCCTGCCGCTGAAAAACATCCCCACAGCATGATTCTGCCACCACCATGATTCACTGTGGGAATGGTGCCAGGTTTCTTCCAGACGTGACGCTTGGCATTCAGGCCAAAGAGTTCAATCTTGGTTTCTTCAGACCAGAGAATCTTGTTTCTCATGGTCAGAGTCCTTTTGGCAAACTCTGGCCACTACCATTAAGACTTGATTGGTGGAGTGCTGCAGAGATGGTTGTCCTTCTGGAAGGTTCTCCCATCTCCATAGAGGAACTCTAGAGCTCTGTCAGAGTGACCATTGGGTTCTCTGTCACCTCCCTGACCAAAGCCCCTCCCCGATTGCTCAGTTTGGCTGAGTGGCCAGCTCAAGAAAGAGTCTTGGTGATTCCAAACTTCTTCCATTTAAGAATGATAGAGGCTACTGTTTCTTGGGGATCTTCAATGCTGCATACATTTTTTGGTACCCTTCCCTTCCTCAGATCTGTGCTTTGACACAATCCTGTCTCTGAGCTCTACAGACAATTCCTTCAACCTCTTGGCTTGTTTTTTGCCCTGACATGCACTGTCAACTGTGGGACCTTAAATAGACATGTCCAATGTCCATGTCCAATCAATTGAATTTACCACAGATGTGCAGGATGAGGGCTGCAGTAGATATCTCAGATAGGGGGGAGTGAGGCCTAAGATGGTTTTGTAAATAAGCATTAACCAGTGGGTCTTGCGACAGATATTCAGAGATGACCAGTTTACAGAGGATTATAGAGTGCAGTGATGTGTCCTATAAGGAGCATTGATGGCAAATCTGATGGCGGATGGTAAAGAACATCTAGCCGCTCGAGAGCACCCTTACCTGCCGATCTATAAATTACATCTCCGTAATCAAGCATGGGTAGGATTGTCATCTGAATCAGGGTTAGTTTGCCAGCTGGCGTGAAAGAGGAACGATTACGATAGAGGAAACCAAGTCTAGATTCAACTTTAGCCTGCAGCTTTGATATGTGCCGAGAGAAGGACAGTGTACGCCCAAGTACACTACCTCAAGCTCTAAACCATCAGAGGTAGTAATCACACCTGTGGGGAGAGGGGCATTCTTCTTACCAAACCACATGGCCTTTGTTCAGAAGAAGGTTAAGGGCAGAGAAAGCTTGTAGGACACTAAGAAAGCTTTGTTGTAGAGCGTTTAACAAAATCTGGGGAGGGGCCAGCTGAGTATAAGACTCATCTACATATAAATGGATGAGAGAGCTTTTTACTGCCTGACCTATGTTGTTGATGTATATTGAGAAGAGCGTGGGGCCTAGGATCGAGCCTTGGTGACAGGCTGTGGCTCAGACAGCAGATGTTCTGACTTTATACACGGCACTCTTTGAGGTAGTTCGCACACCAAGCCAAAGACCCCTCAGAGACACCAATAATACTTAGCCTGCCCACATGAATGGAATGGTCTACCGTATCAAAAGCTTTGGCCAAGTCAATAAAAATAGCAGCACAACATTGCTAAGAAACAAGGGCAATGTGACATCATTGAGGACCTTTTAAGGTTGCAATGACACATCCATAACCTGAATGGAAACAAGATCACATACCAGAGAGAATACTAAAGACATCAAGTAAGCCAGTCAGTTGATTATTGACAAGTTTTTCCAACACTTTAGATAAACAGGGCAAAATAGAAATAGGCTTATAACAGTTAAGGTCAGCTTGATCTCCCCATTTAAATAAAGGGCGCATCGTGGCGGCCTTCCAAGCAATGGGAACCTCCCCAGAGAGGAGAGACAGGTTAAAAAGTTCAGAAATAGGCTTGGCGATGATAGGGACAGCAACCTTAAGAAGAAAGGGTCTAAACCATCTGACCCAGATGTTTTTTTGGGGTCAAGTTTAAAGAGCTCTTTTAGCACCTCGGACTCAGTAACAACCATATCATCAACATTAAGGGACATGGGCAGCTGTGAGGAGGGGGGTTAATTCTCCAGGTCTTTAACCGTTTTCTAGAACTTCTTGGGGTTAGACCCACAGAGAAAAGTAACTAACTTTGGTCTTCCGGATAGCCTGAGTGCACATTTCTCATTTGCCTGACCGAGAGCCAGTCAGCCTGAATAGGCGTGTGCCGAGGGTTTCGCCAAATTCAATTCTTGAGGTGGAGTAACTCTGCAAGATCACGGTCGAACCAGGGGCTGAACCTGTTTTTTAATTCTAATTTTCTTGATGGGGGCGGGTTTGGTAACAATACCACTGAAAATATAAAAAAAGAAGGTCCAAGCATCTTCAACAGAGAGGATCAAGCTGATTCTACACCATTTTACAGAGGCCAGGTCTTGAAGGCTTGCTCATTAAAGTTTTTTAGTAACATAATGAGTTCCTCATTATGGGGTATTGTGTGTAGATTGATGAGATTTTTAAAATAATGCTGTAACGTCACAAACTGTGAAAAAAGGGAAGAGGTTGGAATACTTTCCGACTGACTGTATAAACCATATAGATTGAAAATGCTGAAGAGTGAGGGTCCAGTCTGATATGAGATTTAGTTAGGACTTGGTGTGATTGCATGACTGACAATGATCTCAGCTATGGTAATTCATTCAAAGGTTTCAGAATGTGCGCCATCTCAAAATTCAAAAGTTGTGGACCCTCCACCTTACCCTCCTGTGTAGTTGTTAATGTGGGGACAGGGTCTTCGGTTGACACCGACGGCTGCTCGGAGGTAGTGGGTGGTGACGACGATAAGGATTGGCTACTGTTGCTGCTTGTCTCGCCACTGAAGACAGACAATTGGCTACTGCCAGTGCTTGGGCTGGGCTTTGAGGTGCAGTCCTCATCTGTCTGCTTCTGCTCAATATCTGAAAGACAGACAAAATAATGCTATTTAGTTACCCTAGCACCACATACTGTACATTTGGCTCTTAACGAACCAGCCACTTCAGAGCATTAGTACACACAAATATACACGTGGGGGCATGCGTCACCATTCCCTCTCCCCAAAACATTCAGAATCGCAGATGGTCTGGCCTGAGAGGATGTCAATACCTCAGAATGACCCTTTAGCATGATTAGGGCTGTGGAGGTCAAAATTGTGTCAGCCGGTGATTGTCAAGCAAATAACTGACAGTCTCACGGTAATTGCCAGTTAATTAACCTAAACAGATGTAGCATCTCCTGGCTTCCACAAGCTACTGATGCAGACCTTTGGAACATCTACATTTTAAAAAGTATAATAAATCCATGTAATATAGCCTACACCTTCACAATAAATCCATTATTTATGATATGAAGAAAATGTAGTCCATTTCCGGAATAGCATACTCTGAGTTGTCCTTATGTTAGGTCCTGATATGGCTGTGAGCTACACTAGTTCATTTAGCAAACTAGATTTGCTTAGAATACTGTGGCATTATTTTATAGTATGAAAACTGAACAAAGCTGAATAAAATAATTATTCAAACGATTTGCGGAAGTGCGCACACTAAGCAAATCTAATCTGTGTTGAGCGGTTAACTTCTTAGGGATCGGCTCATGAGGTGACCGTTTTGGAGAGCCTGGCGTGCCCAAAGTAAAATGCCTCCCATTCAGGCCCAGAAAATAGGATATGCACATATTTAGTACCATTGGATAAGAAACACTCTGAATTTTCCAAAAGTGTTAACCATTTGTCTGTGAGTAAAACAGAACGCATATGGCAGGCGAAACCCGAGGAATTTCTGTCCTGGAAAAAGTGATTGACACATTGCTCATTTGGAACCCCTCCCTCATGAAAATGACCATATAAGGGCATATGAATGCAGTACCCATCGCTTCCTTTAGATGTCAACAGTCTCGAGACAGTGTAAATTTTCAATTTGGATGCTTTAGACCAGAGAATAAGAGCAAACCAGGAAGTATCCTTTTTATGTCAACAGTACCCAGCGCGCGCTCCCGACAAGGCACGCTGTGTGTTTTTTACCGTCTTTATCGATCAGTTTATATTCCGGTTGATTTATAATAGTAAATATACGTAAAAGTGTTCCTAAGGATACATTTAAAACTGTTTGATTGTTCTTGGACAAGTTTATAGGTATAAGTTGAACGAGTTCGCGTCACGTTTCAATGGAGGAGTGGAGGCTGTCGTTTCTGATTATAACGCACGAACCAAATGGAGATTTATGGATAAAATACATTACTTTTTCTAACAAAAGAACCATGGATTGTCTTCGTTGGACACTTAGGATGACCTCAGCAGAAGTTCTTCAACAGGTAATTGATTTGTTTTCGCTGTGAAATGTGTTGTGTGTGCCATGATGGCTAATCGATTCATGGCTATGGGAAAAATATGTGAGGTGCTACTCTCAAACAATCAAATGTGCTGCTTTCGCCGTAAAGCCTTTTTGAAATCTGACAACGCTGTGATATTGCCAAGAAACAGAGCTTTTGATGAGTATGGAACACTTGTATATTGGTGGATGTTTAATAATTCAACTTGTGGATTTTGAATTTGGCGCCTTGCATTTCACCTGGTAGTGTCGGGATTGGGGCGCTAGCGCCCCAGCAATCCCAGAGAGGTTAACAAAGCAATAGGTACTCCTACAGTTGAAGTCGGAAGTTTAATGACTCCAACCTAAGTGGACTAGTTTTTCAACCACTCCACAAATTTCTTGTTAACAAACTATAGTTTTGGCAAGTCTGTTAAGACATCTACTTTGTGCATCACACAAGTAATTTTTCCAGCAATTGTTTACAGACAGATTATTTCACTGTATCACAATTCCAGTGGGTCAGAAGTTTAGATACACTAAGTTGACTGTACCTTTAAACAGCTTGGAAAATTCCAGAAAACTATGTCATGACTTTAGAAGCTTCTGATAGGCTAATTGGCATAATTTGAGACAATTGGAGGTGTACCTGTGGATGTATTTCAAGGCCTACCTTCAAACTCAGTGCCTCTTTGCTTGACATCATGGGTAAATCAAAAGAAAAATCAGCCAAGACCTCAGAAAAGAAAGTGTAGACCTCCACAAGTCTGGTTCATCCTTGGGAGCAATTTCCAAACACCTGAAGGTACCAAGTTCATCTGTACAAACAATAGTACGCAAGTATAAACACCATGGGACCACGCAGAAGTCATACCGCTCAGGAAGGAGACGCATTCTGTCTCCTAGAGATGAACATACTTTGGTGCGAAAAGTGCAAATCAATCCCAGAACAGCAAAGGACCTTGTGAAGATGCTGGAGGAAATAGGTACAAAAGTATCTATATCCACAGTAAAACTAGTCCTATATCGACAAACACAAAGGCCGCTCAGCAAGGAGGAAGCCACTGCTCCAAAACCGCTATAAAAAAAGCCAGACTACGGTTTGCAACTGCACATGGGAACAAAGATCGTACTTTTTGGAGAAATGTCCTCTGGTCTGATGAAACAAAAATAGAACTGTTGGGCCATCGTTATGTCTGCAGGAAAAAGGGGGAGGCTTGCAAGCCAAAGAACACCATCTCAACCGTGAAGCATGGGGATGGCTGCATCATGTTGTGGGGGTGCTTTGATGCAGGAGGGACTGGTGCACTTCACAAAATAGATGGCATCACGAGGAAGGAAAATTAGGTGGATATATTGAAGCAACACTTTAAGATATCTGTCAGGAAGTTAAAGCTTGGTCGCAAATGGGTCTTCCAAATGGACAATGGCCCCAAGCATATTTCCAAAGTTGTGGCAAAATGCCTTAAGGACAACAAAGTCAAGGTATTGGAGTGACCATCATAAAGCCCTGACCTCAATCCTATAGAACATTTGTGGGCATAACTGAAAAGTGTGTGCGAGCAAGGAGGCCTACAAACCTGACTCAGTTACCCCAGCTCTGTCAGGAGGAATGGGCCAAAATTCACCCAACTTATTGTGGGAAGCTTGTGGAAGGCTACCCGAAACATTTGACCCAAGTTAAACAATTTAAAGGCAATGCTACCATATACTAATTGAGTGTGGTAAACTTCTGACCCACTGGGAATGTTATGAAAGAAATAAAAGCTGAAATAAATAATTCTCTCTATGGGCCCTTATGAAGTGTTTGATTCGATTTTCAATTACATTTGTATTGATGTCAGAGTGATTAGAGGGACAATAGAGTGCCGAGTACCAGGCAGTTATCATGTTCGGTGGGCTACTAATGACCATGAGCCGCATCAGAGCTTGGAGAAGCCTAATTACCGTGACTAAAACGGTCTCGTGGCCGCCGGTGTGGCGGTAATACGGTCACTGCAACAGCCCTAAGCATGACCCCATTTTAGGCTACCAGGGAGTCTATCCATCAACTCCCAAACCCCAGAGAGCTGCACAAGGTCAAAAAGCAGCTGGGCCTTATCTTAATCCTCTATAGAACCCATTTCTGCTGTCGTGGTGCTCTTGTGTATTGAATTTAATCTAGGCAATGTTGCTGCTGAAAAGGCCTACAGAAGCCCATCTCAAAACTTCAGTCACAATCTCCATTTTAGAGCTGCAATCTTTTACCACAGGAGTATTGAGAGCCAACACCCCGACATACAGCAAAGCATGATATCAGACCTGAGAACATTTTTCCTGACACCAGTTTTATTCTTGAGATAGCTATTATGTCAATGAGAAGTCCATCTGGAAATTGACTTTTTGGATTCTGAAAATAGCCTAGTATTTTTACTGCATGCCTTCGGAATATTTCACAGGCATTTTTTTATATCAAAGGAAGGTACATTACTTCTACAAAATATATCTAACATTCCAATAAATGTAACCTAATCAAGGTGTAAAAAAACCTGCCAACCAGACATCACATGACAGGCAGTAATCTGCACCAGGCTGCACACCCCCTTCTGATGTCTCAGGTACACACAGGGCTCTACCACATAACAGAAACCTATTGTCCTTCACACATATAGGAATTTAATTGGCTTGCGCAAGGAACGGCAAGACTTACCAGCAAAACATTTTGAGCAGAGGTTCATGGTTTTACTGGACCTGGGGAGAGAAAAAAATAAAATAAAAGTCAGTCCCAGAAAGGAATGGTACCATGGTGGAGATGGCCAAATAGGATAAAGGCTCACTAGACACACGTCAGTCAATGCAACATGCCCCTCTTATTTGCAACAAAAATCACACTTTAAAGAAAATATATATATTTGTATGCATTTCCATGGCTCTTGGGACACTCAAACCTGACCCATTTTTTTTGTACCCAGACAGTCAGACGGCTCTGAAGTTGCCATAGCTACGGAGAGTGAGTGAAAACAAACGGATGGCAGGGGTGACAGATGACAGAAAGTCATGGCAGGAAAGAAGAGAAGGGGGAAACAAACAAAGGTGGGGGTGGGGTAGAGGTTGTTGCAAACAGTTGAAAAGGGAAGGAGCATAAGGTAGCAATAAAGTCAATATTTTTACAGCAACAAATGACAGGTAGGCCTACACCATTCATTCATTTGATACCATCGCTCACTGGTTAACAAGCTAATCAGTCCAGGCTAATCAATTGTGCCAGGAAGCCTAGCAGGGGCTTTTGACCGCCATTGACATGGACCTGAGGGTTCATTACTGACTGAAGTAGGGTAGTCAACTCAACATGGATAACTGTATGTATACATTACACTATTTGTTGTCAGAAATAGCCTAGATAGAAAATAGGGGAAAAAATAGAAAAAAAGATATGTCTAAAATCAGGTTTACTTCTCTCACAATCCTAATGATGTGTAATAGGCTAACTCGCGACATAGCAGACGCAACTCCATGAACACAACCTAAACCCTTCCACATAGCCTCAAATCTGTTCAACTCAAATCTCCCACCAAACATGCACCATTTTCTCAGGCTTTCCTATAAATCCTTTCCTCAATGACATCACATTTCCAGTGGTAGGCTAATGGTTGTTCTCATTCTGGACCTCTGACACTCACTTTAATAGGAGGGCACAATGCATAATGCTGGGATGTTTCTGTTCAGGGCTGTGTGAGCCCTGTCAATACAGGAAAGCTTGGAACTCCATAGGGTATTCAGCCCATTGTGCCCTCAGGAGGGAATGTGACCAATGGAGTGTTCCAATTGACCTGGGATACATTTAGGACTCATCCTACCATGACCTTAACTGCAATTGAACTTTTTCTCCCAACATCACGTGTCATTCAGTGGTAGAGTAACTAGATCTCAACCAAGAAGAGGATTTGCAGTATACATGGAAAGACCTCAATCATAGATGAGAGTTCTGACAGGCCCCATGCTAGCCTAATCCTTACACTACATTGAAGATGTGTTTGCCTACCCACTTTCAGCTAACGCACTATAACCTAATGTCCTCCTTCACTCATCATCTCGATAAGGGCTTCAACTGAGCTAACATGTTCATCAAAACAGTATCAGTCTAGAATGGTTTGTCACTATCAAAAGAATGTCCTTTGAATTCAGTCAAATTGATATGCACAGGCTCCATTTTACCAAAGAACCAACTGACCTAAAAAAACAGGAAAGCTGGAAATTCAGCCCTGATTTGAAACTAGCCCACTTCTAAAGGCAAAGCCTATATCCTGCAGTCTCGAGATACAGACTCCTCTCCCAATGTTTAATGAGATATCTCAAACTGAAGAGGATGTTTGTTCCCCGCTCTAGCTGTAATCAGGCATACTCAGAAAGAGAGAGAGTTTGAACACAGGGAAGGGCTACAAAGAAAGCCAGAGGGCTTCAGAGGGGAAAACTGTGACAAGCTTCAGACGCCTCGAACCAGGTGTTGACCGTAAGAGCCATAAACATGCTTCCGATTGTGTCACCTGACATTGAGAGATGTGAGTAATTCTCAGTTCGCTCACGTATAACACACCCTAAAGATCAGCGTGACTAGTTAGAGAGCATTGCACAAGAAAAAAGGGCAGGGTTTTAGTACATAAAATCATCCAGGGAGTAATATCCCAGAGTCGTCCTCTTGTTGCTACGCATGGTGCTTTCAAGACAACTTGGGAAAAAACAATGTCAAATCATGACGTCAGGGATCTTTAGGTCTGAGCTCTTGAAAGATGCCAGAGTTTCCGACTTGGAATTTCAAGTCGTAAACGACTTTCCCCAAGTCGGAGCTCGTTTTTTCCCGAGTTCCCAGTTGTCTTGAACGCACTAAAAGTCGGATATTTCCGAGTTCCCCGTTGTTTTGAACGTGGCAATAGTTGACCATACAGGAAGAACTGTCCAGCTCAAACAAAGGCCCCATTTTTATTCTTAGTAGGCTATACCCTTTGGTTCGTCGCTCTATTTCACTAAAGATGGTTTAATTTACTGCCTAAATGGGATCGATTAAATAACATTAAATAAACATTTCCGGTATGTAATCACAACTTGACTGGAATGTGAGGGATGAACGTGCTGTAACTTGATAACTAATGTGGTTACACGGCAATGACAGTCTGGAGAATATTGGATACAAAGTGTCAACGTTTCATCTTTAGTTTGGATATCATTTCTATAGACTGGATACATTTCCATTTAAGGACACATAGCCTAACTAGAGCGAACGATCAGATTATAACCAGACATTTTAACATAACGCGTTCAGAACCACAGAACATGATTCGACGCTTTGATAGATCTACACTCATGGATAGAGAATGAAAAAAGCCCAAACGTTGAGCAAACCTACAAAAATGTTTTTTTAAACATTCAGATTGTAATCAGTTTTGTAACAAACATTTGCCCCAACCCCCACCCGGTATGCCCAACACAACAATGGCTTTAGCCTAGGCTATATTAATTCCCATCCTCATTATCACTACAATAAACCATTTCCACAATACATAATGTGCGACATCTTACCCCCAAAATCCACATGGACACCGAGGTGGTAAGGGTTTGCTGCGCTCACTACCAGTATCCCCCATGACTTCAACAAAATGATCAAGGGTACGCAAGGCTGGGGATGAGACAGGGGCCTTGTCGTTGTAAAGGATCTTCAGCCAACTCAAGTAGCAAATATCCGCTTCTATAAATAGTCCTCGGTGGTCAAATTGGACAACGAAGGTGGATGGCTTTGCCGACACGAGCGGCCACAGGGATCCGAATAGTCCTAAACAGCTCAGTTTGGATTAATTGATCATCCAAGTGTCCTCACTGGACTCAAAGCAATCAGCTGGAGCTCGGCTACTACTAACAGCCACAGAGGGGGGTGTTAACGCGTTGTCCAACCTGTAACATGAAAGATACAACACAAAACATAAACACCACAACAACTCATATTTCCAACAATCTCAATATTAGGCACGCGTATTCGACACAGAGTAAGCAGCAGTCACATCGAATATCATTCCACTTACACCAAGTGCTGCGTCCCCCAATCTTCAGTGTGCCGAACTGGACGAAGTAAGCTGTTCAGGAAACTACCGGTACCTAGACCTTCATTTAGAATAAAATGTACTGTGCCGGATCAACAGAATCAAAATGGCGTTTATTGAACGTAATTCCCACTAGTGTTTCTGACTAAGGAATGTAAACTCAACACACACAAGCAACTATTTGGATTCATATATTTTAAACAGAAGCAATATCAAACCGTTTATTTCCTTATTTCACGGTTTGAATCGTTGAAAATTATTACTACCGAAACGCGACAATGAATACGTCCCAACCCATTGGTCTTTTTGGGACAAACCAAAACATGAATCAGCTGTGAAGCAGGAGGATCACACAATGTATTTCACGTCAGAGTAGCTATTTGCACAACACATATTATTCGAAGTCACTTAGCTATCTAAATAGATGGATCAAACATATTGCTCAGCGAAAATGTGCAATTGGAGTGCTTGAAGCATGAACGACAAGCATTCTTGAGATACAATTGGTTTGCAATCTATCCCTTCCCCCTTGTCGTCTCACCCCTCCATAGAGAGTTTGAAATCTGTCAGACAGTATTAATTGGTAATAAAGTTACAGTGGTGTAAAACATGTCAAATACATACTGACTTACATGAGTCTTCATGACACACACGTTGTACATGTTTTGTTCCACATCTTTAATACAGCATTGTTTAAAAGCTTGATTGCCAGCTGGTAGGGTATCATGAGGATGGATGGACAAGGGTGCATTTAAACCCTCTATTAATCAGCAATGCTAAAAAAAACATTTGGTCCTTAAAGTTTGAGGGTTGCTAACAATAAGTACTGCAAAATGAGTCAGACAACATTTAATGCTGTTTCCTGCAGCCACTGCCTGCAATAAAATGTACATTTATTGGCCCATTAACATTTGCCATAAGCAGAGATCACCAGTTCGAAGAAGCCTTTGGCACTCACTAATGCAACCTACTTGACTTTACAAATAAATCAACATTGTTTTAACACTAAGAGGTTCAGAGACCTTCCTGCTGAATCTCTATCAACATCTACAAAAGAGACCTCTTCTGAAAATAAATCCCAACATATGTTAATGGGAGTGATAAAGAAAAACGGATAAGTCATCCCAAGCAATGGTGATATAGTACAGTAATGATATTGTACTAAGATGATACAACAAACAAATTGCAATCAAAACTATTCAGGAAAGAGAATGGAAAATATATAGATATGATAAGGGTAATCTGCTTTCTACTTAATATACTTTAAGTCAATGTTCAGCCCTCATGCAATAGCAGCAATGTGAAAATATCTAAAGGATTGCTCAAATCTACTTGAAAGCTTCGAAAATAACAAAGGAGATATGAAAAAGTAGAGAGCAATATTAAAGAGCCAAAAAACGAAGAAAGAGGGAAGAGGTGAGGGATAATAGGAAGCACAGCACTGAGAAATAAACCGTTGAGTCAACACAAAACTTAACAAATCAAACTACACAAACAAAATCATTGACAATATACATATCATATCTACATTTAGCAGTAAGCACAAGCAGCAATTCAAGTTGTCCTCAAAAAGGTGAGGACAACAATAAAATGACAAAAACAAATCCATAGACAGAAATAGCTATTACCAGCACTGCACATTTCCACAGTGCTTAGTAGACCTAGGTAACATCTTTCTTACAGTAAATATGGGGAATAAAGTGCCAAATATCAGCAGACTCTCCCAGCCTCCGATTTCCACAAAGTGCTGATGAATTTACCAAACATTGAAGTGCTGCTCAGCCAAGACCGCAATATTACTTGGGGGAGGGGGTGAATCAAATTCATTTTCCAGATATAAACCTTCAACATAGGACCATGTTCACCTATGATTTTTTATTTTCAAAATGAGTAGAAAATCATTGACAGTGGTATTCCATTGGTTAATCTTTGGATGAGCAGTACTGATTGCACCTCCACTGGCTGGATAGCACCTGGCCCGACTAGGCTTTGAAGAGTGCCAACTGAGTACCCTTAAACCGGCAGCAAGAAATATATGGACTAATTTACTCCATAGCCTTTTTTTCCTTCATTGTCTATCATTTCAGACAGGGAGGACTGTATGAGCACCCTAAAAACCTGAAATTTATGTAAGATTCTGTTAACGTGTTAGAGGCTTATTTTTGTTATCAAAATGGATTGTATGCTTAGCAGCATTTTAGCAGTGCATCCTGTGTGATAGATAAAGGTTGTGCAAAATTGTTTTCCTGGGGGTTTTCCTTTTCTCTCAGAGGTGAGGTTGTGAGGAAGTGGAGGATGAGGATGAGGAGGGCTGGGAGGGGAGAAGGCTATGGGTGCGGGAGGGCCGCATGGGTCTAGGGTTCTGGGATGTGGAACTGGACTCAAAAGGTGATGCCTGCCCAAGACTGACGTCTTTCACCTCCGTGTCCGACTGGGTCGGACACTCAAAGTGGACACAATGGAACACCTGAAAGAGAGAGAGAAACATGAAATGAGAAACGGACATACAACATTTCCCCCTGGTGCTACTAAGTTTTTCAGATGGTGGCACCAACCCATGATTTGGTTGCATCATGTGTTCCCCAGCACGGTCACGCAATAGAAAAACATATGTAATTAACTAAGAATTACTTTCTAAGTCCTTTATTAAGAAGTGAGATGGTATTCAGAAATATTTTCTTTCCTCTTAACATTTTGTGATTCAAAATATGCACAACCAAATACAGTGATAGTCATCAATATTGGGTTGACAATTAGACTATTGTCATTATATTATACTGTTAAAATAGGGCTCCAGAGATCTCCAGATGTTTAGAGAACTTTATGTGCAATAATATAATAGGCACATTTATTTAGGGCTAATTTCCCACCTGAGTAAGTGGTGATCTAGTTAGCTAGATCACTTACTAATTATAAACTGGGTGGTTTGAGCCCTGAATGCTGATTGGCTGAAAGCCATCATATATCAGACCGTATACCAGGGTATGACAAATATATTTATTTTTACTGCTCTAATTACATTGGTAACCAGTTTATCATAATTGCAAATAGCCGTGGAATATTGGCCATACACCACACACTCTCAGGCCTTATTGCTTAAATATAATACCCACTGCTAGTAGCATGTATTAATCTAACAGTAAAAGTAATGTCCTAAAAAACGTTGTAGGCGTAGCCTACCAATGAGGCCTATGCAATCGCAATGGCCAATGCACATTTTGTGCACACTATCCGAAAGCCATATCAAATATCTTGGTTGTAAAATTGTTGCTATTAAGCTCAATATGGAGTTATACCACCAGATAGCTGAGAACAAACATCCTGTCCTCCCTTTAAATCGGTGACATTAGTATTACACAGGATAGCTGTGTTTTCAACCGCAATTGGATTTTGAAATGCTTCAAGATGTCCACCCTGCTCCTGTACCCAAGAAAGTGAAGGTAACTGAAATAAATGACTATCACCCCGTAGCACTAACTTCTGTCATCATGAAGTGCTTTGAGAGGCTAGTTAACGATCATATCACCTCCACCTTACCAGACACCCTAGACCCACTACAATTTGCATACACCCCATCAGATCCATGGGTGAACCAATCACCATCACACTGCCCTATCCCATCTAGACAAAAGGAATACCTATGTAAGAATACAGTTCATCGACAACAGCTCAGTCCTCAACACCACAGTGCCCTCCAAGCTCATCACTAAGCTCAGGGCACTAGGTCTGAACCCCACCCTGTGCAACTGGGTCCTGGACTTCCTGACGGGCTCACCCCTGTTGGTGAAGGTAGGCAACAACACCTCCGCTACTCTGATCCTCAACACGAGGGCCCCACAAGGGTGCGTGCTCATCCCACTCCTGTACTCCCTGATCAGCCATGACTACGTGGCCAAGCTCGTCTCCAACTCAATCTTCAAGTTTGAAGACGACAACAGTGGTAGGCCTGATTACCAACAACGACGAGACAGCTTACAGGGAGGAGGTGAGGGCCCTGGCAGATTGGTGCAAGGCAAATAACCTCTCCCTCAACATCAGAGAGAGCACACACATCCACATCGATGGGGCCGTAGTAGAGAGGGTGAAAATCATTGTTCCTCCGAGTGCACATCACTGACAACCTAAAATGGTCCAACATACAGACAGTGTGGTGAAGAAGGCGTAACAGCGCCTCTTCAACCTCAGGAGGTTGAATAAATTTGACTTGGCCACTAAGACCATCACAAACTTCTACAGATGCACCATTGAGAGCATTCTGTCGGGTTGTATCACCGACTGGCATGGCAATTGCACCGTCCGCAACCGCAGGGCTCTCCAGAGGGTGGTGAGGTCAGCCTAACACAACACTGGGGGCACATTGTTAATCCAAGATGGCGTAGCAGTTGGACGTGTGCTTGTCTTGTCACGTGTTAGTCTGTAAATAGTCTGTTTTTCGTTTTTTTCGTATATATTTGAATCTTACTTTCCATCTACTAAACATACTTTCCTGCAACCAGCCTCACCCAATGTGGTACGGATCTGCTATTTTTTATACGTTATAACTGGAACCTCCATCAGAAGCTTGCCAGCAAACTAGCTACTAGTCATTGTTTGCCACTGCTAGCAACACTAGCCAGCTTTAGCTCGGACAATTACCTGCCAGTCTGCACAGCATATCAACCCAGAGCATATCGGACTGCTTTTCTCCACCACATCACCTGATTCCTGCCAAAAGCTCTGGACCATTACACCAGATCATCGCAGCTAGCTAGCAACTGTTGGCTAACGCCTCTGTCCCGAAGCAAGCACCAGTTAGCCTTGAGCTAGCCTCGAGCTAGGCCCATCTCCTGGCAAGTCGACAGAGTTTACCAGCTAATTCTTGGCCTACAAATGCCTCTTTGTCAATTGGTCTGGACCCTTTATTGTCGAACGGAGCCCCGCCGATCCATCACGACTGGTCTGCCGACGTAGTCGTCCGAGGTGGTTTCAACAGGCTTCTCTGTTGCGATGTCGCCGTTTGCTTTATGCCCATCTCTAATGTCAATATGCCTTGTCTACTGCTGTTTCGGTTAATTATTATTGTTTTATTTCATTGTCGAGCCCCCAGTCCTGCTCAACATGCCTTAGGTAGCTCTTTTGTCCCACCCCCCACGCATGCGGAGACCTCACCTGGCTTAACTGGTGCCTCCAGAGACACAACCTCTCTCATCGCCACTCAACGCCTAGGTTTACCTCCACTTTACTCACATCCTACATACCCTTGTCTGTACATTATGCCCTGAATCTATTCTACCACGCCAAAAATCTGCTCCTTTTATTCTCTGTTCCCAACGCACTAGACGACCAGTTCTTATAGCCTTTAGCCGTACCCTCATCCTACTCCTCCTCTGTTCCTCTGGTGATGTAGATGTTAACCCAGGCCCTGTAGCCCCCAGTTCTACACCCATCCCCCAGGCGCCTTCATTTGTTGACTTCTTTAACCTTAAATGTCGTTTCATGCATGTTAACATCAGAAGCCTCCTCCCTTAGTTTGTTTTATTCACTGCTTTAGCACACTCCGCCAACCCTAATGTCCTAACCTTGTCTGAATCCTGGCTTAGGAAGGCCACCAAAAATTCTGGAATCTCCATCCCCAATTACAACATTTTCTGTCAAGATAGAACTGCCAAAGGGGGCGGAGTTGCAATCTACTGCAGAGATTCTGTTTTACTGTCTTAGCCTGCAGAGTTCGGTCCTACTAACCAGATCAGTGTCCAAGCAGTTTGAGCTTCTACTTTTAAAAATCCACCTTTCCAGAAATAAGCATCTCACTGTTGCCGCTTGTTATAGACCCCCCTCAGCCCCTAGCTGTGCCCTGGACACCATATGTGAATTGATTGCCCCCCATCTTCAGAGCTCGTACTGTTAGGTGACCTAAACTGGGATATGCTTAACACCCTGGCCGTCCTACAATCTAAGATAGATGCCCTCAATCTCACACAAATTATCAAGGAACCTACCAGTTACAACCCTAAATCCGTAAACATGGGCACCCAAATTGATATCATCCTGACCAACTTGCCCTCAAAATACACCTCTGCTGTCTTCAATCAGGATCTCAGCGATCACTGCCTACGTCCGTAATGGGTCTGCGGTCAAACAACCACCCCTCATCACTGTCAAACGCTCCCTAAAATACTTCAGCGAGCAGGCCTTTCTAATCGACCTGGCCCGGGTATGCTGGAAGGATATTGACCTCATCCCGTCAGTAGAGGACGCCTGGTTGTTCTTTAAAAGTGCTTTCCTCACCATCCTAAATAAGCATGCCCCGTTCAGAAAATGTAGAACTAAGAACAGATATAGCCCCTGGTTCACTCCTGACTTGACCAGCACAAAAACATCCTGTGGCGTACTGCATTAGCATCGAATAGCCCCCACGATATGCAACTTTTCAGGGAAATCAGGAACCAATATACAGTCAGTTAGGAAAGCAAAGGGTAGCTACTTGATGAAAACCTGCTCCAGAGCTCTCAAGACCTCAGACTGGGGCGAAGGTTCACCTTCCAACAAGACAATGACCCTAAACACACAGCCAAGACAACGCAGGAGTGGCTTCGGGACAAGTCTCTGAATGTCCTTGAGTGGCCCAGCCAGAGCCCGGACCTGATCGAACATCTCTGGAGAGACCTGAAAATAGCTGTGCAGCAACACTCCCCATTCAACCTGACAGAGCTTGAGAGGATCTGCAGAGAAGAATGTGAGAAACTCCCCATATACGTATGTGCCAGGCTTGTAGCGTCATACCCAAGAAGACTCCAGGCTGTAATCGCTGCCAAAGTACTGAGTAAAGGGTCTGAATACTTATGTCAATTTAATTTCCGTTTTTTATTTGTAATAAATTAGCTTTTTTTTTATGTGTCATTATTGGGTATTTGGTGCAGATAGGAAAAAAGTATATTTGATCAATTTTAGAATAAGGCTGTAACCTAACAAAATGTGAAAAAAGTAAAGGGGTCTGAATACTTTCCAAAGGCACTGTACATTTCTATATTCCAGATATATTCTGGATGCGACCAATACAACATTTTACTTACACAAAATGACTAAATGGTTTCAGTATGGAGCCCTGTCAATGCAAAAATCCAGACAAAATATTTTTTTTAAATTACAGTCTATGCGCAATCCTCTCACCTCATTTGCAGTGTTGTTAGTTCCCACGATGCGAATAAAAGAGGCAGGCTGCTTGTCGAATTTGAGTGTCTGCCACGATCTGTTTAAGAAAAACAAGACTGTTAAAACATCTCAGATGGACAGTATCATACAAAGATAATCTGAAAAGAGTATGGGAAAGGGAGACTTGGAAACAGACTGGGAGTCTTACCGACATGGCACCTTGGTGCGGTCCACCACCTTTGTCCACTGCTGCTGATTGGTGGAGACCTCAATGTAGTAACTGTAGGATCGCTCATCACAGTCCCACAGTAGCAGTCTGTCCAGATAGAAATAGAAAATAACTATATCCTTAACATTAAAAAATGCATCAAATGTGCAGATAGATACAGAACCTACAAGACTCAACATGAGTGAACACACACACACCTACCTTAAGGAGCCAATAGTGTAGGGTTGAGCCAGTTGAATGACAATGGCCCCAGAGCCCAGCTGGTGACAGGTGTAGCCCGAGTCCCAGTCATAGTTGCGCGTGTCCCCGTTGAGCAGGGCGTTTCTGCTCCGACTAACCCCCTCGATGACACTGGAACAGGCCGCGATGGTAGCCACATTCTCATTTGGGACTGCAGATATGAAGGATGAAAAAAGCAGAGGCAAAAAAGCAGTAGAAGAGAGAGAGGATTGGGAATAAAGAAGAGGATCGGCGAGAGGAGTATGAGATGTTGATGTTGATCGGACCTGGCATGTAACACTAGTATAACGATTGATATTCCTGCCTTACCGAGAAGACCTTTTTCCAGAGTGAAGGAGCGGTGTGTGAACATGCACTCGAAAGCCACCAGATGGAAGACCTTGTTGACAGTGTTGTGCGTCCCCACAATGCGCACATACCTGGGAAACAAGGGCAAAAATCACACCCACTGTTGTAGAACCAAAAAGTCAAAATTGGTGCCAACCATGGGAAACCATAGGTAGAGATGCAAAGGGTGAGCTTTTACCTGGCCACACGTGGTGTAAAGAAGAGGTTCTGCCAAGAGCGACACAGGTACTTGGAATAGTCCACAACACGCACCCAATCTAGCTCATCCATGGACACTTCAATATAGTAGGAGTAAGACCTACATAAAAACAGAAAGATGGACATGGACCATAGAAAACCCAGTTACCAAAGCATAGCTGATGTGAGTATCTCTATTATCAGCATGATAGTAACATTACTGCAATGTATACAGTACCAGTCAAAAGTTTGGACACTCCTACTCATTCAAGCGTTTTTCTAAATTTCTTACTATTTTCTACATTGTAGAATAATAGTGAAGAGATCAAAACTATGAAATAACACATATAGAATCATGGAGAAACCAAAAAAGTGTTAAATCAAAATATATTTTAGATTTTACATTCTTCAAAGTAGCCACCCTTTGCCTTGATGACAGCTTTGCACACGCTTGGCATTCTCTCAACCAGCTTCACCTCGAATGCTTTTCCAACAGTCTTGGAGGAGTTCCCACATATGATGAGCACTTGTTGGCTGCTTTTCCTTCACTCTGCGGTCCAACTCATTCCAAACCATCTCAATTGGGTTGAGGTCTGGTGATTGTGGAAGCCAGGTGACCTGATGCAGAGCTTCATTACTCTTCTTCTTAGTCAAATAGCCCCTACACAGCCTGGAGGTGTGTTGGGTCATTGTCCTGTTGAAAAACAAATGATAGTCCCACTATGCGCAAACCAGAATGCTGATGTTAGCCATGCTGGTTAGGTTTGCCTTGAATTCTAAATAAAACATTGACAGTCACCAGCAAAACACCATCACACCTCCTCCTCCATGCTTCACAGTGGGAACCATACATGCAGAGACCATCCGTTCACCTACTCTGTGTCTCACAAAGACACAGCGGTTGGAACCAAAAATCTCAAATTTGGACTCAGACCAAAGATTTCTACCTGTCTAATGTCCATCTCTTCTTCTTATTGGTGTCCTTTAGTAGTGGTTTCTTTGCAGCAATTCGACCATACAGTTAAATAGTTAACACACACACGCAGCAGTCTAAGGCACTGCATCTCAGTGCAAGAGGCGTCACTACAGTCCCTGGTTCGAATCAGGCTTTATCACATCCGGACGTGATTGGGAGTCCCAGAGGGCGGCACACAATTGGCCCAGCGTCGTCGGGTTTGGCCGGGGTAGGCCATCATTGTAAATAAGAATTTGTTCTTAACTGACTTGCCTAGTTAAATAAAAAGGTTACACACACACACACACACACCCCAAACAGTTATTTTGTTGGCATTTACGTATGTCCCCATTACCAGAAAAACATAATCAAAACTTATTTCTTTCACTTACTTGCTGTGCTGTTTCGTTTATCATTTGTTCAGTCGTTTCATTCTCAACCAGGATTATCATACATGTCAAGCAGTTTAGTTTCAGCTCTGTCTGTGGCCTCTCTTCCTCGGTGCGCACTGTCACGGTGTCCGTTACCATCTTGACCAGCTGTGTATGTAACATTTCACGTAAACCCTGTTTTCAGGTCTGCATCAAAGTAGCAGCCCTTGTATGTAGCATCAAGAATGGCGGCGACACAGTAAGGAGGCTCAGAGAGAATGGCACCGAATCGCTTGCTCACAGCCTCGAGTACTTTTGTAAGTTAACCCCACGGTCTGTGTCGGCAGTTTTGTTGAGCAGGCGTTTCAGTGCCATGACAGAGGGTATCACGTCTGTTGCAGATGCAGTTGATTAGGTTATTTCTCTAGTCAGTTGTTCGAATGGCGCTAGGACTGTTCCTAGTTTCAAACATGCTCTCAAATGCAATTGAAATGGCAGCAGTGAGATGAGAACAAGCACATTCTTCAGCATGCAATAGGGCTTTCCTCTGTACAAAATCCTTGTTGACCCACTGTGCTGTCAGACTCAGCATGCTCATGGGCTGACATCGCTGGTCCAAATGTCAATTGTGAAGCTAATAGCAGTGACGCTCATAGTAAGGAGCTCATAGATGTACGTTTCAACAACACTGTAACTCCGGTAGGGCAACATCTGAAAAAGTGTGCACTGGGGCTCGACCAGTCGGCGAAAGCGACAGAGGACGGTTGATTGTCAAGGGCAACGAATTCCATTATCTTGGCGTTAATGGATTTCGCCTTTGAGTTGTCTCACTGAATCTTTCTTACTCTTTCAAATGACTGGTCTACTTCAACTTGTTTAGTTGTTGGAAGTGTGCGCTTAGTATTTTTCTGCTTTTGTTCTGTGTAGCGCTGTATTTTCCGTGGCGTCATTACATCATCTACTTACGTTATATAGGTATGCACGTCAGCTTTGACATCGGTTTTGCACATCGGCGTTAAACTAGACATCAGACCGATAGCTAATATCAGCCGATTCCAATATGCTCACCGATATATCATCGTGCATCCCTACAGTGAAGCATTTATTTGGGCTAAAATTTCTGAGGCTGATAACTCTAATGAGCTTATCCTCCGCAGCAGAGGGAACTCTGGGTCTTCCTTTCCTGTTCAGTCCTCATGAAATCCAGTTAAATAAAATCTAACTTTGACACATGCGCCGAATACAACGAGTGTAGACCTTACCGTGAAATGCTTACTTACAAGCCCTTAACCAACAGCGCAGTTCAAGAAGAATTAAGAAAATATTTACCAAATAAACTAAAGTAAAAATGTATAAAAAGTAACAATAAAATAACAATAACGAGGCTATATCGAGGGGGTACAGGTACTGAGTCAGTGTGCGGGAGTACAGGTTAGTTGATGTAGTTTGTACATGTAGGTAGGGGTGAAGTGACTATGCATAGATAATAAACAGCGAGTAGCAGCACTGTACAAAACAAATGGAGGGGAAGGGGGTGACAATGTAAATAGTTGGGGGTAGAACCTTTTAAGGAGCCTTTTGGTACTAGACTTGGCGCTCCGGTACCAATTGCCATGCGGTAGCTGAGAAAACAGTCAATGACTTGGGTGACTGAAGTCTGACAATTTTATGGGCTTTCCTCTGACACCGCCAATTATATAGGTCCTGAAAGGCAGGAAGCTTTGTGAATGTTGACCTGTTTAAAGGTCTTGCTCACATCGGCTACCGAGAGCGTTATCACAGTCATCCAGAACAGCTGGTGCTCACGTGCATGTTTCAGTGTTGCTTGCCTCGAAGCGAGCATAAAAGGCATTTAGCTCATCTGATAGGCTCGCGTCACTGGGCAACTCACGTCTGGGTTTCCCTTTGTAGTCCGTAATAGTTTTCAAGCCCTGCCACATCCAACAAGCGTCAGGGCAGGTGTGGAAGGATTCAATCTTAATCCTGTATTGATGCTTTGCTTGTTTGATGGTTCGTCTGAGGGCATAGCAGGATTTATTATAAGCATCCGGATTAGTGTCCCACTCCTTGAAAGGGGCAGCTCTAGCCTTTAGCTCAGTGCGGAAGTTGCCTGTAATCCATGGCTTCTGGTTGGGGTATGTACATACGGTCACTGTGGGGATGATGTCGTTGATGCACTTATTGATGAAGCAGATGACTGAGGTGGTATACTCCTCAATGCAATTAGATGAATCCCGGAACATATTCCAGTCTGTGCTAGAAAAACAGTCCTGTAGCGTAACATCCGCGTCATCTGACCACTTCCGTATTGAACGAGGTACTTCCTGCTTTAGTTTTTGCTTGTAAGCAGGAATCAGGAGGATAGAATTATGGTCAGATTTGCGAAATGGAGGGTGAGGGAGAGCTTTATATGCATCTCTGTGTGTGGAGTAAAGGTGTTCTAGAATTTTTTCCCCCCCTCTGGTTGCACCTGTGACATGCTGGTAAAAATGTGGTAAAACTGATTTAAGTTTGCCTGCATTAAAGTCCCCGGCCACTAGAATCGCCGCTTCTGGATAAAAATCTTCTTGTTTGCTTATGGCCTTATAGAGTTGGTTGAGTGCGGTCTTAGTGCCAGCATCAGTAAGTGGTGATAAATAGACGGCTACGAATAATATCGATTTATTTTTTTTTTAAATTCAATATTTAACCTTTATTTAACCAGGTAGGCCAGTTGAGAACAGGTTCTCATTTACAACTGCGACCTGGCCAAGATAAAGCAAAGCAATGCGACACAAACAACAACACAAAGTTACACATGGAATAAACAAACGTACAGTCAATAACACAATAGAAAGAAATCTATATACAGTGTGTGCAAATGAGGTAAGATTAGGGAGGTAAGGCAATAAATAGCCCGTAGTGGCGAAGTAATTACAATTTAGCAATTAACTGGAGTGATAGATGTGCAGAAGATGAATGTGCAAGTAGGGGTGCAAAGGAGCAAAATAATTAAATAACAGTATGGGGATGAGGTAGTTGGATGGGCTATGTACAGGTGCAGTGATCTGTGAGCTGCTCTGACAGCTGATGCTAAAAGTTAGTGAGGGGAGATATGAGTCTCCAGCTTCAGTGATTTTTGCAATTCGTTCTAGTCATTGGCAGCAGAGAACCGGAAGGAAAGGCAGCTGAAGGAGGAATTGGCTTTGGGGGTGACCAGAGAGATAAACCTGCTGGAGCGCGTGCTACGAGTGGGTGCTGCTATGGTGACCAGTGAGCTGAGATAAGGCGGGGCTTTACCTAGCAGAGACTTGTAGATGACCTGGAGCCAGTGGGTTTGGCAACGAGTACGAAGCGAGGGCCAGCCAACAAGAGCGTACAGGTCGCAGTGGTGGGTAGTATTTGGGGCTTTGGTGACAAAACGGATGGCACTGTGATAGACTGCATCCAATTTGTTGAGTAGGTTGTTGGAGGCTATTTTATAAATGACTTCGCCGAAGTCAAGGATCGGTAGGATGGCCAGTTTTACGAGGGTATGTTTGGCAGCATGAGTGAAGGAGGCTTTGGAAGCCGATTCTAGACTTAATTTTGGATTGGAGATGCTTAATGTGAGTCTGGAAGGAGAGTTTACAGTCTAACCAGACACCTAAGACTTTGTAGTTGTCCACATATTCTAAGTCAGAACCGTCCAGAGTAGTGATGCTAGTCGGGTGGGCAGCCATCAGTTGAAGAGCATGCATTTAGTTTTACTTGCATTTAAGAGCAGTTGGAGGCCACGGAAGGAGAGTTGTACGGCATTGAAGCTCGTCTGGAGGTTAGTTAACACAGTGTCCAAACTAGGGCCAGATGTATACAGAATGGTGTCGTCTGCATAGAGGTGGATCAGAGAATCACCAGCAGCAAGAGCGACATCATTGACGTATACAGAGAAAAGAGTCAGCCCAAGAATTGAACCCTGTGGCACCCCCATAGTCTTTCAGCCACGACTCGGTGAAACATAAGATATTACAGTTTTTAATGTCCCGTTGGTAGGATAATCTTAGGTCATCAATTTTATTTTCCAATGATTACACATTAGACAGTAGGACGGATGGCAGTGGGAGTTTACTTGTTCGCCTCGGATTCTCAGAAGGCAGCCCGATCTGCACCCCCTTTTCCTCCGCCTTTTCTTCACGCAAATGACAAGGATTTGGGCATGTTCCGGGGAAAGCAGTATATCCTTCTCGTCGGACTTGTTAAAGGAAAAAGCTTCTTCCAGTTCGCGGTGAGTAGTCGCTGTTCTGATGTTCAGAAGTTATTTTCAGTCATAAGAGACGGTAGCAGCAACATTATGAACAAAATAAGTTAAAAAAAAAAGTTACAAACAATGCAAAAAAACTAACAAAATAGCACAGTTGGTTAGGAGCATTGAAAACATCAGCCATCCTCTTCGGTGCCATCTTAGCGCTTGATGGTTTTTGGGATTGCACTTGAAGAAACGTTCAAAGTTCTTGAAATGTTGTGTATTGACTGACCTTCATGTCTTAAAGTAATGATGGACTGTCATTTCTCTTTGCTTATTTGAACTGTTCTTGCCATAAAATGGACTTGGTCTTTTACCAAATAGGGCTTTTCTGTATACCATCCCTACCATGTCACAACACAACTGAAAACTGAAAAGAAATTCCTCAAATTAACTTTTAACAAGGCACACCTGTTAATTGAAATGCATTCCAGGTGACTACCTCATGAAGCTGGTTGAGAGAATGCCAAGAGTGTGCAAAGCTGTCATCAAGGCAAAGGGTGGCTACTTTGAAGAATCTTTAACACTTTTAATCTCAAATCATCTTTAACACGTTTTTGGTTACGAAATGATTCCATATGTGTTATTTCATAGTTTTGATGTCTTCACAATTATTCTACAATGTAGAAAATAGTCAAAATAAAGAAAAACCCTAGAATGTGTAGGTGTTCAAACTTGAATGGTACTGTATATAAAAACACTATAAAAACATTGCTCATCAGTTGAGCAAAACCTTTAGAGAGAAATTAATGTGTGTTTGATAGCCTACAATGCAGTTAGACTAAGCAGAATCATTGATTGGTAAATCACCTTGCATCCAAAATAATTACTCATTATCTGATCAAGATTAGCGATTGTGCCTTGCTTAAACTGATACCTTAAAACACGCTGGATGTCTCACTCACCGGCTGTCCCGGTCCCAGAGCAGGATGCGGATGTGGTTGATGATAGAGGCCTGGCCCAGTTTGATCTGAAGGCCAGCGCGGCCGTCCTCCTCTATGGGGTGTCTGGAGAAGCCGTGGTCCAGGTCGTAGTTCTGGGTGTCTCCGTCGAGCAGCGCTGACTTCAGCTCTCCCTTCACCACCTGGGCCCCGTACTTCATGGTGGCAATGTTCTCCTCGGGGACTGTAAGACACAAAGGCATCACATTGAATACATAATATTAAATACATATCACACACACGGAATACAAAGAGACACATACGGAATTCACACGCAAAACAGAATACACAGACTCCCACTGACAAATAAAGCTATTAGTTGCCGACTACTAGAACAGGACCAACTCACTGAGCATGCCGCGGTAGTTGAGGTCCATGTCGCGACTCTCTGAGCGGGTCTTGATGGCATCGAGCAGGTCGTCTGGGTTGAGCAGTCCCGATGGACGCACCACGTTCAGCATCTCCGTCAGGTTCATGAGCGGCAGCCGCACAGCTGCCATCACTTCCTGCGTGGCGCTTCCCTCGCCGTTCTGCCGGCTCCAATGACACAGCGCCTGGAAGATCTCCTTCTCGCTCGCTGCAAATGAGTCCCTCCGTAACACGGTCAGCAGAGCAGTCTGCACAGAGAGAGAGAGGATAAAAAGATATTCAGTTAATACTACTTCTATCGAATTGGATTCAGTCATATTTATTTGATCTGGGTCTTGTTCATTAGGGCACAAAATGAAAATCGTTTGAAAACATTTAGCAAAGAAAATAAAAAGTTTCCTTCCTGTTTTGGTCCATGTTCTTCCATGTTTGTTGCCTAATGAACAAGACCCTGCCTACTCTCACTCACCTTGGACAATGTGAGGAAGCCGTCTGAGGCCAGGACCTCCGGGGCGTGACGGTCCATGTAGGCGCAGCACGCTGCACTGAGTGCACTCAGACAGTACAGGCTGGCCACGTCAAACACCAAACACACATTGTGCGTATGCAGGATGGTGCGCAGGAACTCTGAGGTGGAGTCCTCTAGTGGCTGGAGGCCATAGCGGTGGGCCAGACCCAGGAAGTCCAGCAGCACCTCCTCGCGGGCTGAGCTGAGGCTAGCCCGGCCCGTGTAAAGGTAGTTGAGGAGCATGGAGAAGGCCTCGGCTCGCGTCTCCTCCAGGGTCACCTCCGCCTGCGGCTGAGACTCCTTCATCCCGCCATACAGCAGAGCTCTGGGGAAAAGGATTACACATCTCATAGACTGTTACCTAGTCCTAGCTACTCCTTTTAGTGTGCTCATATGGAGTATGTTTAGATTATGAAATATAAATGTTCACAATATTCAAGATTAAAAATGTGAATATCTCAAATGTCTAAAAATAAGCTAAATCAAAAATGGTAGTTGAGATATTTATATTTTCAATGTTGAATAAATTAATGCAAACATTTGTATTTTAGAATCTAGACTAGAGGTCGACCGATTATGATTTTTTTCAACGCCGATACTGATACCGATTATTGGAGGACCAAAAAAAGGCGATACTGATAAATTGACCGATTTTTGTGTATTTATATATTTGTAATAATGACAATTACAACAATACTGAATGAAAACTTTTATTTTTACTTAATATAATACATGTAAAAAAATCTATTTAGTCTCAAATAAATAATGAAACATGTTCAATTTGGTTTAAATAATGCAAAAACACAGTGTTGAGAAGAAAGTAAAAGTGCATTATGTGCCATGTAAAAAAGCTAACGTTTAAATTCCTTGCTCCGAACATGAGAACATATGAAAGCTGGTGGTTTCTTTTAACATGAGTCTTCAATATTCCCAGTTAAGAAGTTTTAGGTTGTAGTTATTATAGGAATTATAGGACTATTTCTCTCTATACCATTTGTATTTCATATACCTTTGACTATTGGATGTTCTTATAGGCACTATTATTGCCAGCCTAATCTCGTGAGTTAATAGGCTTGAAGTCATAAACAGCGCTGTGCTTCAAGCATTGCAAAGAGCTGGCAAACGCAGGAAAGTGCTGTTTGAATGAATGCTTACGAGCCTGCTGCTGCCTACCACCGCTCAGTCAGACTGCTCTATCAAATATCAAATCATAGACTTAATTATAATATAATAAATACGAGCCTTAGGTCATTAATACGGTAAAATCCGGAAACTATAATTTAGAAAACAAAAACGTTTATTCTTTCAGTGAAATACGGAACCTTTCCGTATTTTATTGAACGGGTGGCAACCATAAGTCTAAATATTGCTGTTACATTGCACAACCTTCAATGTTATGTTATAACTATGTAAAATTCTGGCAACTTAATTATGGTCTTTGTTAGGAAGAAATGGTCTTCACACAGTTCGCAACGAGCCAGGCAGACCAAACTGCTGCATATACCCTGACTCTGCTTGCACAGAACGCTAGAGAAGTACCACAATTTCCCTAGTTAATATTGCCTGCTAGCATTAATTTCTTTTAACTAAATATGCAGGTTTAAAAAATATATACTTGTGTATTTATTTTAAGAAAGGCATTGATGTTTATGGTTAGGTACATTTGTGCAACGACAGTCCTTTTTTCGCGAATGCGCTTGCTAAATCATCACCCGTTTGGCGAAGTTGAAGTAGGCTGTGATTCGATGATAAATTAACAGGCAATGCAGGACAAGCTAGTTAAACTAGTAATATCATCAACCATGTGTAGTTAACTAGTGTTTATGTTAAGATTGATTGTTTTTTATAAGATAAGTTTAATACTAGCTAGCAACTTACCTTGGCTCCTTGCTGCACTCGCGTAACAGGTGGTCAGCCTGCCACGCAGTTTCCTCGTGGAGTGCAATGTAATCGGCCATAATCGGCGTCCAAAAATGCAGATTACCGATTGTTATGAAAACTTGAAATCGGCCATAATTAAAATCGGCCATGTCGATTAATCGGTCAACCTCTAATCTAGACATACTCCATGTGTTAGAGCACCCGATAAAGAGTAGATTGACATCAAGATGTTGTCTGTATCATGTATGGTTCACCGATCATAAGGTCTTACAGGAGGCATGTATAGGTCTAAAAAGGGCTTAAAATGGCCACTTTCATCATGATTTTCTCAAAAATGGTTTGTGATACAAAATGTAAAAAGCATGTCAAACATCCTTCCTCCCAATGAAGTCCCTATGTGAGAATTGCCAGAACAATCTGAGATCTGAGATACCCAAAATATTTTACAACCATCCAAACAGTTGTACCTGAAGTAGTGACAGCGTGCTGCCAAGATGACCCTATGGGCCGGAAAGCGTTTCTCCTCCACAATGAAGGTGACATCGCTGTACTCTTCACCTGGAACCAAAGCACCCAGCTGCTCGGAGAGTAGATGGATGTGGTCAATCTCTGACACTGAGGCCAGTGGACGCAAAGGATGGCTGTTGCTACTCATTGTGGTTAGTCTTGGGGCGTCTCAATAACATCTGTCAGAAGAGAAGACAAGTTGGTTAATTGGTGTCATTAAAATAACAGGCAGTGCACATACTGTCTCAAGTATCTAGCTACAATAGCTAACTTTTGATAACTGTAGACCTTGAACAGCCCTGTTCAATGTTGGTCCTGGAGGGTGGAAACACTTCTGGTGTTCATCATCTACTTCTAATAATGGACTAATTCAGACCTGGAACACCAGGTATGTGCAATAAACGAAAAGGCAGGTAGACACAAAAAAACAGAAGTGTTTCAGCCCTGGCTCCAGGACCGGAATTGAACAGCCCCGCTGTAGACAGAGCTAGTGGATAGATAGTTACTGTGTAATGTGGTTAACAATGACATTATGTATTTGTTATAATAGGTAGATAACTTGAAATACAGGAATCATCTAACTAGCTTATAAATCAAGAATGTGAAAGTATTCAGCGAAGCTTGAAATGTCAGCCACTGAGGCAAAGATTTGTATAACTAAACCAAGCCATACCACAGCCTGTCGTTTCAAATGGGAACAAATGAGTAATAGTGGGCAGAACAAGCAAGGTGGGCAGAGCCATGCACGAGATAGCGAGGTCCTATTGGCGCGTTCGAGATACTATTTGCATATTTCCGTTAGGGACCGCCTACTCTGCGAAGGGCGTGTGTGCAATAACTTAATTCGCCTTTTCAATCTTGCTTAACAACGCAATTATTTTTAACTTTGGCAAAGGGTCAAGTCTACAAAACGTAGTCCACTCTGTTCGTAACAAGTTCTAGTTTTGGGAACAGAAAAATGGATTGAGATCAAATGTTTAATCGATGAGAAAATTAGCAGAATGTCGGGCAAAATCCATCTCGTCCCATCTTCTTCCACTGTGCTTCCCCTCACTACAATAACGCTAAGCCGTGGCTTCACATTTATACATCCGGTGAAATATATGTCTTATTGCTCTAGCTGTGCTACTGAGCTGTGATGCTGTCAACTGATACAGCAGCTTGGGTTTCACCTGTGTGACATACCTGCACAATAAGCATATCCCCTTCGTTCTCCCTTCCACGAAACCTCTTTCTTGACGTTATTTTCCCCTTTATTCAATCAAATGATCGTAATGAAAATGTCGTCATTAATAATTGCTATCAGTACTAAAAAACGCTTCCATCGCAAACACAACTAAGGAGGGTCACAACCCGGATGTTGTTAGGGTGGAAGAACGGCACTGTTCTATGAAAGAATAGCGCCCCTTGTGTATGGACAAACAGTGTAAATGCAGGTGGATGTGATACATGCGAAAATGATCACATGACAACAATGTAAATTCCTGTAAATCTCAATAGTTTGTGTATGCGGCCCGAAATTCAGGTTGTTCCTGCATCTGGACATTATTCAATTTGCAAGAACAGGTGATACTTTTGATATTCTCGATTTCCTCTCATTGTCTAAGGGGTGGCACTAGTTACCAAAGCCACACAGTCAAAATTGGCTATATCGTAAAAATTAATTGACACAAGCATTTGCTTTTTGGACTTAATTTAATGTTAGGCGTTATGCTAGCAGTGTGGTTATGGTTAAGTTTAAAATCAGACTTTAAGAAGATATGTTGTAGAAATAGGCAGGGTTTAGACATTGTTATGACTGTGGCTGTGGTAAAGTCGACTTTGTTATGTGATTACCATGTGGACAAAATGTAAATAAAAGTATTATTGTTATAGCTAGCTAGCTACCGGTGCCCCACCTCCCACCTGCTGTGTACCGGAATCCTAGTTAGCTACCTATCCCGCCTGCTGTGTACCGGAGTCCTAGCAATGGCCGTGTTCGAGAGGATCAAAACTGTGATGTATCATGGGTAAATGTGACTGACTGATCTACAAATAATCATTAGTAGTTATTTATAATGTAAGGTTCTTTGTAGATCAGTCAGTCGGCAGTCGCTTGCACTGTCGGCTGCAATGTCAAACAAGCCCAGTGTCTTTCATTCCCACCTGCCGAACATCTGCCCTCGCCATCTTTAACAGAACTGTGGGAAAGCAGGGCCCAACAGGCAGGGGCGAAGAACACTGTCTACACTGTCTACCGGTGTACTAGCTAGCTAGATACCATTGTCACAGTTGTGACTAGATGGAGTACAGCTACGACCGGAAGTTACTTTTCGTAACAGGTTAGGGGAACATTTTGGTTAACCCTCTGTTCATTATCCTAACCTGCTACGAAAAAGTTACTTCCAGTCATTGTATACCACCTAGTCAAAACCGTTGTTGCCCCCATCTCTTCTTCTTCTGTGGGGTTTATCAGCGGTTGGCATCCAAATTTTGGTGCATTACCGCCACCGACTAAACTAGAGCACCCCCGCCTCCCACCTGTGTATCCGGAGTCCTAGCTTTAAAATGGACCAATAGAAGTATAAAGAGATGTTCCTACAGATGCAGTAATGCCCACATGCAGGAACATTCGGAATTGCGGGCCGCAATTACACACTTCTTGTAAATCTACCGAAGGAAACTACTGATGCTATGGTTACCAAATAAATAGGCTGAGTAGTCTAGTTGGTTAAATCTTTACAATTTGAATAAAAAGGCAGATGTCGAAAATACGTGAAGATGATCCACATCTCTGTTTATTGCAGACACAGGCTGGGATCAGATCAACCTCAGTCAAATAACATTAGGAGCAGCTAATCATCCTGGCATTAGTAAGTCATCTTCATTGTCAGTTTGTCTCATTCAAACATATCCAATCATTTCTCTGTATGTTACGGGTATCCATTTTTTTTTATTTTAGTCAGTTTTTTAGGTGTCCATAGTATACCCAAGCAGATTAAAGAATATATATACAGTACCAGTCAAAGGTTTGGACACTCCTACTCATTCAAGGGTTTTTCTTAATTTGTACTATTTTCTATGTTGTAGAATAATAGCGAAGAGATCAAAACTATGAAAGAACACATAGAATCATGGAGAAACCAAAAAAAAATTATATTTGAAATTCTTCAAAGTAGCCATCCTTTGCCTTGATGACAGCTTTCCACAATCTTCACATTCTCTCAACCAGCTTCACCTGTAATGCTTTTAATAACAGTCTTGGAGGAGTTCCCACATATGCTGAGCTCTTGTTGGCTTTTTTCCTTCACTCTGTGTTCGAACTCATCCCAAACCATCTCAATTGGGTTGAGGTTGGGTGATTGTGGAGGCCAGGTCATCTGATGCAGCACTCCATCACTGGTCAAATAGCCCTTACACAGCCTGGAGGTGTGTTGGGTCATTGTCCTGTTGAAAACAAATGATAGTCCCTCTAAGCGCCCCGTAGCACTCACTTCTGTCATCATGAAGTGCTTTGAGAGACTAGTCAAGGATCATATCACCTCCACTTTACCTGTCACCCTAGACCCACTTCAATTTGCTTACCGCCCCAGTAGATCCACAGACGATGCAATCGCCATCGCGCTGCACACTGCCCTATCCCATCTGGACGAGAGAAAACCTATGTAAGAATGCTGTTCATCTGACTATAGCTCAACATTTAACACCATAGTAAGTCTGAATCCCTCATATAAAATTCAACTGCACATACTTGAAAATATACTGTACTTAAATACATTTTGTGAAAATGTAAGTTAAAAATACTTTAATTGAAAGTTAAACCTTGTTCAAAGTATCTCTGTTTTTTTTAACAAGCATTGTAGAGCTGGTTACAATTAAAATGTCATCCCGCAGAGAAAATAACAAATATTACAACAAATATTATGGTTGTGCTGGTTGATGAAATACCTTTATTTATGAAAAAGGGTATTTTGTTTTTAAATGATGTTGTAAATTGGAATGGTAAAGTTATGTCTTTCATGGAGCTATCAGAATTATATGGGAAGGTCTGCTCAATCCAGGATTACAACCAATTGATTACAGCATGACACCAAAAATGGAAAAGGAGGTGGCAGCAGGAAGAGGTAGGGAACTGGTCTGTCTACCCAATATAAAGGATCAAAACTGGCAGAGGTACAAAATAGCATAAATAGGAAAGTATACCAGTTTCATTTGAGGACCAGTATGTTGACAACTGTGCCATACAAATTGCAAAATAGCTGGGAAGAGATTAGTATTATTTATTTTAATTAAATTTTTTGTAGGGGAGGGTTTGGCCGGTCAGCATGTCCTTGTCCCATCGCGCTCTAGCGACTCCTTGGGGCGGGCCAGGCGTTGTACTTTTTCATGATATCCAGTTGGTAGTTACAGTCTTGTCCCATTGCTGCAACTCGCATACGGATTCGGGAGAGGCGAAGATCGAGAGCCATCTGTCCTCCCGAAACAAGACCCTGCCAAGCCACACTGCTTCTTGACTGCTCGCTTAACCCGGAAGCCAGCGCACCAATGTGTCGGAGGAAACACCATACTGGTGACCGAAGTCAGTGTGCAAGCCCCAGCCCGCCACAAGGAGTTGCTAGAGCACGATGGGACAAGTACATCCCGGCCGGCCAAACCTTCCACTAACCTGGACGACGCTGGGCCAATTGTGCCCCACCTCATGGGTCTCCCAGTCGCGGCCAGCTGCGACACAGTCGGGGATTGAATCTGGGTCTGTGGTGACGCCTCAAGCACTGCGATGCAGTGCCTTAGACCGCTTCGCCACTCTGGAGGCCCCGGGAAGAGATTTTTGATGTACCGATTCCATGGCACAGTGTGTATGAGTTGATATATAAAACAACGTAAGATTCAATACTTTGTGCTTTTCAGCAGAAATTATTGCACAAAATTCTTGCCAACAACAACATTTTGAATATTTGGGGATTACAATCATCGCAGTTCTGCAGTTTTTGTTTTGAGGATACAGAATCGATAGACCATTTGTTCTGGTATTTCCCTCAGGTAGCCTGTTTATGTTCTCAGGTTCAGGTTTAGGAATGGCTGAAAAAGTGTGGGGTGGCCTGGCGGTTGGGAGCTTGGGCTGGTGGCCGATAGGTCTGTATGTGATCCCAATCTTGACGTGCCTTTGGGCACGGCGCTTGACCCTGGTTGCTCCTGTGGGTCTCTCTGGATGGGTCTGCTGCTACATGACTGAATGTAATGTAAATTGTATGATTTAATATTCAAACAAATAAATAACATAATAATATTGACAGACCTTCTTTATAAGCATGCTGAAAGTCTGTTGTTAATTTGTTTACCGAGAAATAGCATTGGCGCCAGAGAAGAAGGCAGATGTTTTACACGTCCCCAACTGATTGTGTTTATCTGTTTGTTTATTTGCAACTTCTTTTTTTACTCATTTTGTACATAATGTTGCCGCTACCATCTCTTATGGCCGAAAATAACTTCTGGACATCAGGACTGCGATTACTCACCATGGACTAGCAGAATCCTCTTTTCCTTTCACGACTCTGACTAGCCCGACGCGAAGGATACGTTGCTTCCTCGGGAACAGGCCACGATCCCAGTTATCTGCGTAAAAGAAGGCGGAAAAAGAGGGGCCAAAGGTTCGGCTGCCTTCTGAGAATTCGCAGGCGATCGAATAAACCCCCACTTCCCTCCATTCTGCTAGCAAAAATGAAATCTTTGGAAAATAAAATTTACGAGTTACATGGAAGATTAAACTACCAATGGGACATTAAAAACGGTAACATCTTATGCTTCACGGAGTCGTGGCTGAACGACGACAACATCAACATACAGCTGGCTGGTTATACAATGTGCCGGCAGGATAGGACAGTGGCGTCTGGTAAGACAAGGGGCGGAAGTCTATGTATTTTTGTAAACAACAGTTGGTGCACGATATCTAAGTCTCGAGCTATTGCTCGCCTGAGGTAGAGATTCTCATGATTAGCTGTAGACCACACTACCTACCGAGAGAGTTTTCATCTGTATTCTTTGTAGCTGCTTACATACCACCACAGTTAGAGGCTGGCACTAAGACAGCATTGAATGAGCTGTATTCCGCCATAAGCAAGCAAGAAAATGCTCACCCAGAGGCGGCGCTCCTAGTAGCCGGGGACTTTAATGCAGGGAAACTTAAATCCGTTTTACCAAATTTCGATCAGCATGTTAAATGTGCAACCAGAGGAAAAATAACTCTGGACCACCTTTACTCCACACATAGACACGCATACAAAGCTCTCCCTCGCCCTCCATTTGGCAAATCTGACTATAATTCTATCCTCCTGATTCCTGCTTACAAGCTAAAATTTAAACAGGAAGCACCAGTGACTAGATCAATAAAAAAGTGGTCAGATGAAGCAGATGCTAAGCTACAGGACTGTTTTGCTAGCACAGACTTGAATATGTTTCGGGATTCCTCCGATGGCATTGAGGAGTACACCACATCAGTCATTGGCTTCATCAATAAGTGCATCGATGACGTCGTCCCCACAGTGACCGTACGTACATACCCCAACCAGAATCCATGTATTACAGGCAACATCCGCACTGAGCTAAAGGCTAGAGCTGCCACTTTCAAGGAGCGGGACTCTAACCCGGAAGCTTATAAGAAATCCCGTTATGCCCTCCGACGAATCATCAAACCGGCAAGTGACAATACAGGACTAAGATCGACTCGTACTACTTTTACCCCAAAGCCATAAGACTCCTGAACACCCAATCAAATGGCTACCCAGACTATTTGCATTGCCCCCCCCTTCCCCTCTTTTACACCGCTGCTACTCTCTATTGTTGTCATCTATGCATAGTCACTTTAATAACTCTACCTACATGTACATATTACCTCAACTAACCAGTGCCCCCACACAATGACTCTGTGCATAGTTTCGCTATTGTTATTTTACTGCTGCTCTTTAACTACTTGTTACTTTTATTTCTTATTCTTATCCGTATTTTTTTTAACTGCATTGTTAGGGCTCGTAAGTAAGCGTTTCACTGTAAGGTCTACACCTGTTGTATTCGGCGCACGTGACTAATACAATTTGATTTGATTTATTTGGTCAAACTGTCACGAACTCCAGAAGTGACAGACCAAGACACAGCGATGCTTCCAGTATACATTTTTATTTCAAACATAACTGGGACAAAACAACACCACGAACATAACGAGGATCGTGCCGCTGAACACAACTAAACAAGCTATGCTCAAACAATAACCCACAAACCCCTAGTGCAAACTACAAACATATATATGGTTCCCAATTAGAGGTAACGACACTCAGCTGCCTCTAATTGGGAACCATTACCCCAACATAGAAATATATAACCTAGAACAGAAAAAACCCTACACCAAAACAAAACTAAACACTCCAGCCTGTCTTCTCAGGCCTGGATTTTTTTCAGCTAAGAGCTGGCAGCAAGCTGATAGGTCGGCTGTTAGAACCAGTAAATGCCGCTTTACCATTCTTGGGTAGCGGAATTACTTTGGCTTCCCTCCAGGCCTGAGGGCTATAGAGTCAGCTACCATTCTTAGTAGCTTTCCATCTAAGTTGGCAATGCCAGGAGGTTTGTCATTATTAATCAATAACAATAATGTTTCCACCTCTCCCACACTCTCCCACACAAACAAATTCTAACTTACAATGGTTTTTTTCATTATTCGTTTTTTTATGCATGAATACGATGACTCGCTGTTCATTTGCTGCCTAAGATTTCCCACTTTACCAATGAAGTAATAATTGGCATCATCAAATGGTTCAAGATAAATAAGCTATCTGATTTGATGAAAGATGGGAGTTGAATTTGTTTTTCTGCCCATAATTTCATATAAAGTACTCCAAAGTTTTTTTTCCATCATTCTTTATTTCATTGATTCTTGGCTCCATAATACAGTGTCTTATTTTTTGTTGTTGTAGTTTATTCACATAATTTCTCAATTTGCAATAAGTCTGCCACTCCTTTTTCCCCATCGCTTTCAACTATACAAAATGCATCATACAGGTTGTATTTCTGTATTTTGAAAGTTATATATATTGAAAACGTGATTGCTGACATGCAAATTACTGTGGGACAATATCAACAATAGACTAATGAAACAAATACCAACAGATAGTTTTTGGGGGGGAGTTTTCTTTAAGTATATTTTCTTGAGATATGAAAAAGTAAACTCTCAGGAAGCATGTTCCTCACCTGTGCATGTTTCTTTATGTGGAATAAACAATTATTATCATTGTCAACTTTCTCTTTCCCTGCACTCTTCTGAACAGGAATTCTGTGTCACGACTTCCGCCGAGGTCGGACCCTCTCCTTGTTCGGGCGGTGTTCGGCGGTCGACGTCACCGGTCTTCTAGCTACCGCCGATCTACTTTTCATTTTCAATGTTTTTTTGTCTTCATTATACACACCTGATTTCTATCCCATAATTACATGTTCCTTATTTAAACCCTCTGTTTCCCCCCATGGTTTTGTGCGTGTTTATTCAATGTTAGAGGTTCTTGTTTATGTGAGCTTGTATTTGTACTACCAATTTTGGTAGTTTTGCATTTTGAGTAAATATATGTGATTACTCATCTCTGTTGTCCTGCGCCTGACTCTGCCTACCTGCTACATTGAGACTTCTGACATTCTGAAAGTACCTCAAAACTCATTATTGGCACTGAAATTATACTTATAGTGTACTTGATCACTCACAAGCAGAGTTTCATAAAAAAAAAATCAATGTTTCAACTTAAAAACAACTCCAAGTGTATTTTGAATGAATATACTAAAGTACAATTAAAGTGTATGAAGTATTTGTAAGTGTGTTTAAGTGTAATGATAGTGAACATAAAGTATACTAAAACACTGAAAACAACAATTAATTAAAAATGCAATTTTAATAAGTGTAATGATAGGTAACATATAGTTTAAAGATTGAAAAACATTGCATTTTAAGTACACTTGTAATAAGTGTATTGAAGTGTAATGATATAATGTGTATAGTAAACCTAAGATATACTAGAAAAGTACATCTCATATTTGGAGTAGTAAGCAAAAAGGCCTTAAGTAGGCCTTCAGCGGGAATCTGTATGTGATCCCAATCGTAAGCAAATACTCAATCTTCACCTCTTAATTTCCTCACATATCACCCTTTGGTTCCTCCAATTTCTCTCTTACTTTTTCATCACATCCTTTTTCTGACCCAGTCAGTTTGTACTGTCTAAGTTTGACGCTTGTATGATGTTATGGTGAACATGTTGTTTGGACTCAAAATCTCAATCCAGTATCCATCAGGATCCTGTATAAAAGCCAGTCCCTTCATTTTACCTGTGTGGAGAAAGAACTTTAAATGTTGCATATACAAGTTGAGAGAATACAGGTGAAGCAGACTGATACAGATTAAAGTAAATTGTTATGTATCCTACACACAAATGCGTTTTTAAGAGAGACCCTAAACATAACACAAAATAATTGTGTGAGAGGGTTATGTCAGGGAAGAGAAAAATAAATACCATCATCTGGCTTCTTAACAAATGTTACTCCTTTTTCTTCAAATACTTTGCAAGCTGCATAAACATCAGGTACAGCAATTCCGATGTGCCCTGTATGATAGAGTGGAGAGGGAACATTTAAAGAATGTGAAATTGCCTCATGGTGGGAAAGGACAATGGCTGATCAGTACCACATTCAAAATGTTGAATTAAAAATATCATATCGTTTTCTCACCAAAACCTTTTGGTTCAGAGTTTCCGTTGTGATGAGATAGATTTTCATCTGATTCAGAGCCCCAGTTGCTTAAAGAGAAGACAGTAAAGAGAAGAATATGACATCACCATCATGGTATTGTGACAGGGTGGGTAGGAACCATAGTTTCTAATGAACATAGTAAAAACATTTTTTACAGCGATTGTTTACAGAAGACAGACGGAAGACAGAGGGACCAGTAATGAAACAAATACCAAAAGATCGTTTTGGGGTGAAATTTTTCTTTAGTCTATGAATGGGATACTTGCGAGTTGACAGTCCACGAGCCCACGAGCTCATTGACAGCCCACGAGCTACTGATAGCTTGCCAATCTACCTGTTGGACACCCCTGGTTTGATGTTACTGGATCATCTTCTATGATATTCCATTTTTACAGGGCACCTCATAGATTTCAGATCTGCTAGTAAGTAGAACTATGTGCTTGTGTGCTGACCCATTTATTCCTTCTATTGCACGTTGGTTCAACATCATTTTATTTAAATGACATGGAAACATCGTTGATTGAACCAATGTGTGCCCAGTGAGGTTTTAAGTGGGGTGCCTACTGTGTGAGTTCAATGGTGGCTCGTCGGGAGAAAGTCCATGCTGTCCTGTCCTTTATGTCTGCAGGGATTTCCTTCTTTTCCTCATAACCCAGGAAGTAGAGTGTGAAGCACATTGATGGGAAGTCTATTTTCTGCAGCAACCTGAGGCAAATAGAAATCACAACTGGTTCAACTGGTGGGACAATTGGAGGTGAAGATGGAGAATACAACCCTCAAGGATCAATGAAAAGGTCACTACATCACATGCAAAAGCAGAGGTTCATTTCTCATAACTCCAGTAGTTCAAACAGATCACTACATAAAACCAGAAGTTAAAATGGATAGGGCCACATTAACCACAAAGGGAAAAACACATGGGAGAAGTTTTAGTCATAAACGTTTATAAATCAATATTTCTTGTTCAAGAGACTGAGAACTCATCTAGAGGGGTAGGGTACTAGGCCCAAAGCCCCTTCATGTTTGTGTGAGAGAGAAGTCTGGGACTCACGTCATGCCCATGATGCGGGTGTAGAAGTCTAAAGACTTGAGCGGGTCTTTCACCCTCAGCATAGTTTGCTGCAACATGTAATCCTGGTGAGGGACAGAGGGAGACAGAGAGAGAAGAAGAGGGAGTGTCGGGCGAGTTGTTACTTGCAAAATATGTCTTGACCCCCTTACTTCTCAGCTATGTTCTCAGCTTGCGACTCTAGAAGAAAAATAAGAACTTAAACTAGAGCCAATACAGTACTCAGTATAAGTAATTATATTCTAAGGCCTGGAACTAGTTCCCTAAATGCTTTTTTCCATTGGTATTTGCTATAGGAGCACAGGGGCTTGGCTATATAGCCTACAACGCACATAGCTGAGGCCGGAGACTCTTGCTCAACAACAGGTTTGCTGAGACAGACTGTGTCAAGCATGTAAAATAGACCTACTGTGAAAAAATGATGAATAAATGCTACACATTCTACTGCGTGACACTCACCTGGGTGATAGCTTCCCCTTCTTTGCACGCTGCGGACACAGCCTCATCCGTAAGTCCTTTATCTGTCATTTTGCAGTGAAAGACCAAATTGACAGCAGGCAAATTCACAGGCCAAGTAGCTTGGGATAGGCGGTCCCAAAGCCGACTGTGGCAAGTCGAGACAATTGACAGCGAAGTATGACACTCCCTAAAGTTGACAGGTAGGAGGGGTTCACCAAAAAAATGTAACCCGAAAGCATTAGGAGAGAATGTTAGTTATAAGTGTATAATCAATGCCGAGGAGGTGTGCATTGCAATGGAGGCTACAACTGTCAGAAAGCCTACTCGGTTTTAAGTGACACAGGGCCCTGGCAGAGTAGAGGAGTAGGTGCAGAAGGATCTATGACAACTTTCCCTGGTAAATAATACTGTTGGAGCTATAAATGTGTGAAAAAGCAGGCCCTAACAATCCCCACTGTTAAACGTTTCAAGAATGTGGAATTGAGTGATAGGTTAGACATGTAAATAACACGGAGGGCCTACACTGTATGTATGGTTGAATTTAATGGAATTAATGATTTAGTAGACATGATGTAATGTAACGTCCTAAATATATATGTTTTGATAAAAAGCACATTCCTTTACCGCTAGAGGTCAGCATTGCTTAAAAATCGATAGTTCAATACTGGATATTATTTTTGATGTTGTATCATATCGTTTTAGCAATATAGCAATATTATTGTTGCACTAGTTGGCTGTACCTGCACCAAACTCCAGTATTTTAACTTCATAGCTTGTTCTCCATCTTCTTTTTAAATAGGGAGCCAATTTGTTTTCAACAAATTCCAGTCTTAGTATCTGCTTCATCTGACCACTTTTTTACAGACCAAGTCACTGGTGCTTCCTGCTTCCTGGTATGTAGACAGATACGAAAAATACTAATGAAAACTCTCTAGGTAGATAGTGTTGTCTACAGCTTATCATGAGATAATCTACCTCAGGCGAGCAAAACCTTGAAACAAGATATTACAGTTTTTAATGTCCCGTTAGTAGGATAAACGTGCTTTCAGTTTGTCCCATTTATTTTCCAGTGATTGAACGTTAGCTAGCAGGACGGAAGGCAAGGGCAGATTAGCCACTCGTCGCCTGATCCTCACAAGGCACCCTGATCTCTTTCCGCTAAATCTCTGTTAACTTCTCCAGGGAATAACGGGGATCTGGGCTTGGTCGGGTGTCTGTATTATATATCTCCCGTCCGACTCATTGAAGAAGAACTCTTTGTCCAGTTTGAGGTGAGCAATCGCAGTTCTGATGTCCAGAAGTTATTTTCGGTCATAAGAGATGGTAGCAGCAACATTGTTTACAAAACAAGTAACGAGCAACGCGAAAAAAGCTAACAAAATAGCATGGTTGGCATTCTCTCAACCAGCCTCATGAGGTAGTCACCTGGAATGCATTTCAATTAACAGGTGTGTTAAAAGTTAATTTGTGGAATTTCTTTACTTCTTAATGCATATGAGCCAATCAGTTGTGTTGTGACTAAGTAGGGGTGGTATACAGAAGATAGCCCTATTTGGTAAGAGGCATTATTATGGCAGCTCAAATAAGCGAAGAGAAATGACAGTCCATCATTACTTTAAGACATGAAGGTCAGTCAATCCTCCAAATGTGAAAGTTTCTTCAAGTGCAGTCGCAAAAACCATCAAGTGCCACGATGAAACTGGCTCTCATGAGGACTGCCACAGGAAAGGAAGACCCTGAGTTACCTCTGCTGCAGAGGATACGTTCATTAGAGTTACCAGCCTCAGAAATTGAAGCCCAAATAATTGCTTCACACAGTTCAAGTTACTGACACATCTCAACATCAACTGTTCAGAGGAGACTGTGTGAATCAGTCCTTCATGGTCAAACTGCTGCAAAGAAACCTCTACTGAAGGACACCAATCAGAAGAAGAGACTTCTTGGCATGGGCCAAGAAACACGAGCAATAGACGGTGTAAATCTGTCCTTTGGTCTGATGAGTCCAAATTTGAGATTTTTGGTTCCAACCGCTGTGTCTTTGTGAGATGCAGAGTAGGTGAACGGATGATCTCCACATGTGTGGTTCCCACCGTGAAGCATGGAGGAGAAGGTGTGATGGTGTACGGGTGCTTTGCTGGTGACACTGTCTGTGATTTATTTAGAATTCAAGGCCCACTTAACCAGCATGGCTACCACAGCATTCTGCAGCGATACGCCATCCCATCTGGTTTGCGCTAAGCGTGACTATCCTTTGTTTTTCAACAGGACAATGACCCATCACACCTCCAGGCTGTGTAAGGGCTATTTGTCCAAGAAGGAGAGTGATGGAGTGCTGCATCAGATGACCTGGCCTCCACAATCACCCAACTTCAACCTAATTGAGATGGTTTAGGATGAGTTGGATCGCAGAGTAAAGGAAAAGCAGCCAACAAGTGCTCAGCATATGTGGGAACTCCTTAAAGACTGTTGGAAAAGCATTCTGGGTGAAGCTGGTTGAGAGAATTCCAAGAGTGTGCAAAGCTGTCATCAAGTCAAAGGGTGGCTACTTTGAAGAATCTAAAATCTAAAATGTTTTGATTTGTTTAACACTTTTTTTTCCTACATGATATTTGTTATATCATAGTTTTGATGTGTTCACTATTATTCTACAATGTAGAAAATAGTAAAAATAAAGAAAAACTCTTGAGTGAGTAGGTGTGTCCAAACATTTGACTGTTACTGTATATATATATATTTAGGTTGCCTGTTTTGCATGTTATTTTGGCATTAATAAGTGTCACATATCAGTTTGTAAACAATCTAAGTAAAAAATCATTGAGTTAATAAAGCCGCATACAAACATGATGTCGTTTTTGCTTTCTTTAGTAAGGCAGCTCCAAAATGCAGGTGTTACAGCCTAGCTCAGTGCTTTCTGTGGTGGTGGGGCAGCCAGTAGAGAATACGGAGCGTAGGGGTTTGTAATGTTCATTCGTTGCGCCGGGATTGGCTCAGTGTTCTGTCACTCAACACTACGTCACCGCAAAAATCTACAGGGAGAGCTCGAAAATTCAAGCCCCTTGGGTGCTGCCATAGAGTTACATTAGAAGTGCCCATCCTAGAAGGCTAAAGGTCATAAAATGACGTTATATCTACCGTAGCTTTAATTGTATTGAACATGTCAACATCATACTTTCAAATCTTGGCTAGCAAGCTAGCAGTTATCATCATGAATCAAGTCGACAAAATACTTGAAAATTCTATTCAATCCTTTTCATATGAAGAGAAATTATGAAGAGAAATTATAGATAAGACTTATTGGTGCTCATCGGCCATTGGACATGAACATTAGACAACAAGTTGAAAATCGCAAATTCAACAATGAATGGTTTGGAAGGAATCAGTGTCTAACTGTGAACATTGCAACGCAATCAGTCTGGGTTTAAGGGTCTCTTTTTTTCCCAAGCTGAAAAGGATAAACATTTAACATTGGACATGCTGTCAATCCGGCATGACTTCTGCCATGTTCAAAACAACTGGAAACTCGGAACTGGGAAATCTCAGACTTTAGTGAGTTCAAGACAACTGGGAATTCGGAAATAAAACAAGCTCCGACTGGGAAAATAAGTTTTGAATGGTCATCCAACTCGGAATTCGAAGTCAGGAACTCGGACCTCTTTCTAGAGCTTTCCCAGTTGTCTTGAAAGCGCCATAAATCCAGCGAACGGTAGACATTGATGACAAATATTGCCCACAAAGTACCACCGCGCCACCTTCCTGTTCAAGTGAGCACAGCACAAGGTGAGTCCAAAAATGTATTGTATGCTGCTGCAAGAATTATGTAATATGCCAGGGAGATATGTATACTGTAGCTAAGAAAGTAATACTAAGTGTATGTGTAGTTAGCTGTTTGTAGCCCATGTGCCTCACCCTAATAATTTGGTCCCTTTCCCCCTCATGACTTAGCCTACTGTTCTGACTTGGTGGTGCACATGTAGCCTATAGCCTGTTTTAGAGAAATGTCATCATCGTATATTGTAAGAGCTTTCATTGTCTGCTTATATGCCCTCTTTATTTATCCTACGGTTCTGACTTGGTATACAGGGAGAATACTGTAAGAACGGCCCATGTTCTGAAATCTGACGCTGTACATTTCAAAAGTGCTGAACAAATAGTTATATTGACTACGTCGGTCCTAGCTCGCTCATAAATGTCATAATTGAAATTACGGATGGCCTCTTATGCAATAGTTTGTACATCTCAATTGTCAGTCAAAACCACATTTGTTTAAGCAAGTCAGCCATATCAGCTATGCTTTTTTAAAAGGCAGTAAAGGAGGATGAATTAACTGTTTCTCTGCCAGACAAGGCTCCGCTGATAGCCAGGTGTAACAGTGGTAAGGATTCACTCCATGGTGCTGAAAAGAAAGCTCTGCTGTTGGGACAGCTTTATGTAGGCCCTAACAGTTTGTGTGCACCGTTTGTCACCGTTGTAGTGCAATTAAAGGTATTTTTTGGTGTTGTGTTGTGTACTGGCTTTGCTGGCATGCATCTAAAAAATATTTGGTGAGTTTACTCCTCCAAGATTTACATGCTAAAATAATGAAAGAAAAGCATTGTAATTTTGAATTCTGTAAAGTTAGTGTGGTTGAGGTGGAAAAATGATTGTTGTCCATTTAAGTGATAATGCCCGAGAAGCCAGTGTTTGGAGGATTTATCGGCACGGGTGTTGTTTGGCAAAACGTGCCAATATATCCTCCAAACACAGGCTTCTCTGGCGTTATCACTTTTATACAACAGGTTACCAACATAATCAAATAATGATTGACATATTATAATAAAAAATGTTATTTAGATGAAATTATTCATACTATTTCATCCTTCCACAAGATATAGTCCTGAAACAAATCTAGGGTTGCTACCCAAGCCAGCTGGTCGTTTGTTCTACTGGTTCGGTTGCCAGAGATACAACCCAGTCGTTCAGTCTTTTTGTTCTGAATTTACGGACGCGACCCAGTCGTTCATTCGAAATGTTCCATTGCCATACTGGCTGGCAACATTCTTATCTCTTGCTTGCTAGCTAGCCAACTACGGCTAACTTAGAGTCACATCAAACAGCGCAGACGGAATAACAGCAGTAGCTGCATTTGTTAAAGCTGTTTTTTAGTGACATTTATTTGGATACATCCATAACAATGAGCTGATGAGGCGCTATTTCACCTGCCATAGAAAATGTGCTCTCTTGTTAGGACACCTTTCAGAGGAACTAGCCAACAACACAGAGCTCTAACACAATAACTTCAAACTGAAGCTGGAAAGACTGTTTCGTTTGACCTTTTTCAATTGACATTTATTTGTATACTGTCGTGGCCAAAAGTTTTGAGAATGACACAAATATATTTTCACAAAGTTTGCTGCTTCAGTGTCTTTAGATATTTTTGTTAGATGTTACTATGGAATACTGAACTATAATTACAAGCATTTCATAAGTGTCAAAGGCTTTTATTGACAATTACATGAAGTTGATGCAAAGAGTCAATATTTGTAGTGTTGACCCTTCTTTTTCAAGACCTCTGCAATCCGCCCTGGCATGCTGTCAATTAACTTCTGGGCCACATCCTGACTGATGGCAGCCCATTCTTGCATAATCAATGCTTGGAGTTTGTCCGAATTTGTGTTTTTTTGTTTGTCCACCCGCCTCTTGAGGATTGACCACAAGTTCTCAATGGGATTAAGGTCTGGGGAGTTTCCTGGCAATGGACCCAAAATATCAATGTTTTGTTCCCCTAGCCACTTAGTTATCACTTTTGCCTTATGGAAAGGTGCTCCATCATGCTGGAAAAGGCATTGTTCGTCACCAAACTGTTCCTGTATGGTTGGGAGAAGTTGTTCTCGGAGGATGTGTTGGTACCAATCTTTATTCATGGCTGTGTTCTTAGGCAAAATTGTGAGTGAGCCCACTCCCTTGGCTGAGAAGCAACCCCACACATAAATGGTCTCAGAATGCATTACTGATGGTAACGCTCACCTTGCCTTCTCCGGACAAGCTTTTTTACGGATGCCACAAACAATCGGAAAGGGGATTCATCAGAGAAAATGACTTTACCCCAGTCCTCAGCAGTCCAATAACTGTACATTTTGCAGAATATCAGTCTTTCCCTGATGTTTTTCCTGGAGAGAAGTGGCTTCTTTGCTTTGCTGCCCTTCTTGACACCAGGCCATCCTCCAAAAGTCTTTGTCTCACTGTGCATCCAGATGCACTCATATCTGCCTGCTGCCATTCCTGAGCAAGCTCTGTACTGGTGGTGCCCCGATCCCGCAGCACTTTAGGAAACGGTCCTGGCGCTTGCTGGACTTTCTTGGGCGCCCTGAAGCCTTTTTCACAACAATTGAACCGCTCTCCTTGAAGTTCTTGATGATCTGATAAATGGTTGATTTAGGTGCAATCTTACTGGCAGCAATATCCTTGCCTGTGAAGCCCTTTTTGTGCAAAGCAATGATGACGGCACGTGTTTCCTTGGTTGACAGAGGAAGAACAATGATTCCAAGCACCACGCTCCTTTTGAAGCTTCAGTCTGTTATTCAAACTCAATCAGCATGACAGAGTTATCTCCAGCCTTGTCCTCGTCAACACTCACACCTGTGTTAACGAGAGAATCACTGACATGATGTCAACTGGTCCTTTTGTGGCAGGGCTGAAATGCAGTGGAAATGTTTTTGGGGGATTCAGTTCATTTGCATGGCAAAGGGGGACTTTGCAATTAATTGCAATTCATCTGATCACTCTTCATGACATTCTGGAGTATATGCAAATTGCCATCATACAAACTGAGGCAGCAGACTTTGTGATAATTAATATTTGTGTCATTCTCAAAACGTTTGGCCACGACTGTATATCCATAAAAAATGATGCCAGCTGATTCATGATATCGACTGGCTGAGAAACGCTGGTTGCCTCTCTCTCGTCCCGACTCTCGACCCCTACACGTTCATTGCTATGGGACAGTTTGAAATGTAATATTTAAACAATGTTGCAAATGTCGGAGAGACAGACAACAAGGTTTATACAAATCTCTGCTGTTGAAAACTAAATGTTAGTGTAAAAGAAATGTGAGATAATGTCTAGATACTTTTTATAGTGGAGAGCTGATGATACAGTGGATTGCGCAGTCAGATGGAATAGAGTAAATAAGCATTTTAACGTCATAGATTTAGCCGGTTGTAATTTGTGGAATAGACACCGCCTGGAATGCGTTTTTAACCAATCAGTATTCAGGATTAGACCCACACGTTGTATAAAACAAAACACCTAGTATTGAAAACTTAGATGGAAAGCTACTGAGGATGGTAGCGGACTATATTGCCACTCCTATTTGTCATATTTTTAATCTGACCTGCAGGGAAGCCAAAGTCATTCTGTTACCCAAGAATGGTAAAGCACCCTGGTTATAACAGCTGACCAATCAGCTTGCTGCCGACTCTTTGCAAACATTTGGGAAAGATGTGTTTGACCAAATACAGTGCTATTTTTCTGTAAACAAATTAACAACAGACTTTCAGCATGCTTATAGAGCATGCTTACTGATGATTGATTGAAAGAAATTGATAATAAGAAGTTTGTGGGAGCTGTACTGTTAGATTTCAGTGCAGCCTTTGATATTATCCGTAACCTGTTGTTGAAAAAACATGTTTTATGTCTTTTTAAGCTCTGCAAATAGTTTTTGAAAAGGAGCAGTTTACTCTTTCCTGAGGAAAACATACTCAATTGTCAAGTGTGTAGGCCTAACATATTAACACAGAATATAACCTATAATGATTGTCATGCCAAAGGTGTCATGCCCATAGGGGGCACAAGGGCACGTGCTTCTCAGATTTGTCCTTTTACACTTTATTTATTTATTAATAACTAAACTTCATTTTTAAGCCCACGTTTTATCGCAATTATTTATAACAAGATCTGTCAGCTGTATTTTGTGGAGGGAGCACACTGACTGGACCAGACAAAGAATACCCCCCCATTCTCCCTAGTAAGTGGTTCCTTTCAAGGTGCACCACGGAGCAAAGACATGCTAGGTAGGATGCTAGATACTCTAGTGCGTGCAGATATTATCATCAGTGGAGGAGGAGAGAGAGTGTCGAGTGACACACACAGGGGGGTTTGATTTGATTTTAGCTGCCGGTGATGGGCAGGACTCGCAGGAGGTATGTTTGTAAATTAATTTGAACAAGCTACTGTATGTACCCTATTGATTATTTCTTGAATAAATAAAACAAATACATTTTGTTGTTTCTCTGTATTACTAGCCAGCTGGATAGGTTCCCAATCTCCCAACCTCCTAACTAGCTACCAAGCCTTTTCAGGCTATCAAGTTGATCTAGTTGTCTAACCATCTTAGCTGGCGTGTTTTAATTATTTGATCATGATACTGTATACCAGTGTGGTAGTTGTACTAAACTCGTAAGGCATAAAAGTTCTTAAATAATCAATGTGCATCATTAATTCAATTGAACAGGTAAACATTAGGCATAATGATTATGGCTCTAATGATTATGGCTCTTCACAGGAAAAAGCTGTTTCAGGTGTTTGACTACCCCCCTCAATCCTCACATACTTTGTGCCCCCTCTAAAATAATGGGTACATAATGCCACTGGGACTCATGCTCACAGAGAACTGTATATGAGAGGAATCAGGAATCTATTTATGGCTGGGTGAGGTAATGTGTTGTTAAGTCACACTGCTCTTCTCATGAAGCACAGACTCTTTTTTTTACAACATTTCTTAGAAACAAAGTTGGAAAAAAGTAGAATTAAACAAAATACAATAAAGGTGACTATGAATGATAATAATAATAACCATAATAAAACAACATTTATAAACAAACACTGTCGTTACTGTATAACAAAAATGCCAACAGTTCAAACACAAAATGCTAATTCAAAAACAGTATGACATGAACAAGAAACAAATCATTTTACCAATATATAGTTAGTCATAGTCAATCATACATTTTTATTTTCATAAACATATTGACAGTTTGCAAAGTATTGTTATTATCTTATATTATGCCATTATTAATCTTCAACAAATCAACAAATCCTACTTAGAATACAATTTTTTAATTTAGTACATTTTATTGTTGTTGGAATAACGTTTTCAGTAATGACTGTAATACAAAATTTAAGATTTCAGAGGAAGTTATAGAACCAACACATTTATTTAATATTTTTCTCCATTGCAACCTACCACACATTCTTAGAATAAGCCCCTTCTCCTCTCATTAGAAGAGACAGAAAAAGGGAAAAACTCTAGCTTTAAGAGTCCTAATCCATAATCCCTTTCTATGCTCAGTCCTCACCCTGTAATTCGCTCGGTAGATTCTGCCCTGGCAGGCTGCCATGAACTACTGCTCAGGGTCCAAGTCAGTAGGAGCAACATCACTTGGATCTGATTGGTTCTCCCCTTCCGTCACAAGACCCTTGACCATCCTATAAAACAACAGGAAAAGAATAGTCTTTAGTGCATGTGTGGATTATGTGGGGTAGTGGGCCAGGTAGCTGAGAGATGCAGTGGGGAAGGAGATTTAATCTACTCAGGATTAGGCCAAATGGTGGTTTTCAGGTTAAATCTGGAGCCAGTAGGTAGGGTGAGTGGATGATGGTGATGGAAACGCTGCTAACAGGGTATTGGGTTAAAAAAACAGATGCCTCACAAGTCCTCAACTGGCAGATTATTTAAATAGTACCCGCAAAACACCAGTCTCAACGTCAACAGTGAAGAGGCGACTCAGGGATGCTGGCCTTCTAGGCAGAGTCGTCGATGTCGATGTTCTTTTGCCCATCTTATTCATTTCTTTTGATTGGCCAGTCTGAGATATGGCTTTTTCTTTGCAACTCTGCCTAGAAAGCCAGTATCCCGGAGTCGCCTCTTCACTATTGATGTTGAGACTGGTGTTTTGCGGGTACTATTTAATGAGCTGCCAGTTGAGGACTTGTGAGGCATCTGTTTCTCAAAATAGACACTCTAATGTACTTGTCCTCTTGCTCAGTTGTGCACCGGGGCCTCCCACTCCTCTTTCTATTCTGGTTAGAGGCAGTTTGCACTGTTCTGTGAAGGGTGTAGTACACAGCGTTGTACAAGATATTTCTTGGCAATTTCTCGCATGGAATAGCCTTCATTTCTCAGAACAAGAATAGACTGACGAGTTTCAGAAGAAAGTTCTTTGTTTCTGGCCATTTTGAGCCTGTAATCAAACCCACAAATTCTGATTCACCAGATACTCAACTTGTCTAAAGAAGGACAGTTTTAATGCATCTTTATCAACAGTTTTCAGCTGTGCTAACATAATTGCAAAAGGGTTTTCTAATGATCAATTAGCCTTTTAAAATGACAAACTCAACATGCCCACGATGGTGCACGCGGACGCCTCCCGGAGCCGGTTTGAACATCACGTAAGGTACACTAAACTTTTAGCTAGACCGAGGGAGTAAAGGGAGACACTCACCTCTCACTGTTATTGGTGATATTTGACTCACTCCCTCCAGTCCTGGCCTGTGATGTGCCTGGGACAAGGGACTCGTCTCGTTGTGTCATCAGGCTGGGTCTCTGGTCAGACTGGCTGCGCCTACTGACAGTCTGGGACCCTCGTGTGGACAGCCTTCCCCGGGAGGGCTCACCATAGGGCCTGAGTAGCGTAGAGCTACAGGAAGGGGTCCAGATCTGGGAGTTCGATTGGCTATTTTGACAGAACACCGATCGGGCATCATTGAAGGACACTGAGGGCGACATGTTTTCTTCACCACTCTTCTCTGTGTTCAATCTCAGGACCCGGGGAGAGGATGGACGTGAAGGTGGATTAGGCTGTGCGAAAGCAGGGGGGATTGGTAGTTCTTGGTGCGTAGAGGGACAAGAGGGTGGTAGGCGAACTCTGGAGACTGTTGGGATGGTCGGTGGCATGCTGGTGGGGTAATACTCCCCCTCATAGTGGTTGCTGCTTCCTTGCCTGAGGCTCACCCCAGCTCTAAGGGGTCCTCGGACCCCCTGATCAGGTCTTGTAGGAGGGGATTCAGCTGCATTACGCAGGTGGATGATCTTGCAGGCATGACTGTATAACGATGTGGCCTGCACATTCTTTTGGTTGACCTCAGAGGCTAGCTGATGATCTCCCCTCACCACGGTATCCTGCCTGATTGGTCCGACACTGCCACGGTTGGGCAGCACTGTCATGGTCTGCAACGAGGCCCTCAGGCGCTGACAGGTGGTGCTTGTTTGGCGTGGCACAGGGTGGCCCCTACCGGTGATGTCCTCCTCTTCCCCGTCCTCATCACCCGGGTTCTCCTCGTTGCTCTCATAGGAGTTGTCCATCAGGACCTCAGGGGGAGGTGGGGGCAGGTTGTCCACGTCTAGGTCCTCCCTGCCTTCCACTGGCCAGGGAGGACCTGGAGTTCCACTCCTCCTAGACTCCCTGAGGTGTGCACTAGTGAGACTGTGGACTTGTCTACCGTCCGTCCCACCACTGAATGTGTTAATGAGTCTTTTGACTGAGTTGCGGCCAGGGGGTTGTGGTGCTATCGCTGGTAGAGAAGTTGGTGCTTGGTTTGCCTTTGCGGACCCTTTGAGTTCATATCTAGAAACCTTCCTCCTTCCTGAAGAGTGTCTTCTCAGAGTGTCGTCTCCCATCCGCTGGTCCAGGTCTTTCTGTTGCAGCTCCTGAACATTGAACGATTCTATGGACTGTGAGTGTGGCGGTCTCACTGGCCTGCCGAAGGGGGCAGCAGTCTGGGGTTGTTTGGGTGGCTGCCTCTCACTGCGCTTGGGGGTCTGAATGGGGTCTAACGAGCAAGAGTTGGACCGCACCCTCCCTGACATCTCTTCCTCTTCATCCTCCTCCTCTTCATCATCATCCACTTCCTCATTTTCTTCCTCCTCCTCACCTTTATTAAGGCATACCTTGTCAGGTGAATGGCTTTGGGGTGTGGGGCGAGCACTGCCACTGGACCCAGAACTCCCCCGTTGGCGACGGTGGCGCTTCGATTCCGTCAGCGACTCGTTCTCTCCCCCAATGCCGCTGTCCTCGCTGTGAAGAGACAAGTCATCAAGGTTGCACTTGGCGGCTGCCTCCACGCGCGCCAGCACCTGGCTCAGACGCTCTTCTACCGCTCGCTTGGCCTGCAGCTTCTTGCCCAGTAGTTTAGATAGCGAGGCGAAGTAGTCTACCGCATCTTCCAGTGCGGTGTCTCCTAGGCCTTGGACCGAGCTCCCCACCAGCTTAAACTTTTCAGTGGAATGCTGGAGCAGCTGCTGCAGCAGGTCTGGCGGGGGTTCTGATGGGTCAGCTCTGGGCTTGGCAGGGATGGGAGCTGGGACCCTTGTCTCAGAGGGCCAGGCCATGTGGTTACCATGCTCCTTCAGCATCAGCTCGCCCTCATCAGCCATCTCCTCTAGGGCCTGGTTGACCTCCTCGAAGCGCATTACAATGACTGTCATCATGGGCTGCAGGGAGAGCTGGTTCTGGGCGGCCTGGTCCAGCAGCTCCAGCAGGGTCTCACACTTGGAGATGTTGGGGTTCAGGTATTTGTAGGCGGCCTCGTGAGCTCTCACCATGTGCATGGGGAGGTCCACCTTCCCCTGCATGATGGAGGTATTTATCTCCTTTTCTTTTCGGCGACCCTGTTTGACGCCCTTATTTTTCCTTCGCTTCTCTATCTTTTTCGCCTGCTTTTCCGGTAATTTCTCACTCTGTATGTCTCTCACCTGAGACATCATTTTGACCTCAATTTCAGAGACGGCCCCTGGGTTTGACACAATGGCTGTGTTGGGGGCCATGTCAGCCACTTTGCCCAGAGGGGCCATAGGATTCACCTCTGATAATGAGAATTCCTCTAATTCTTTGTCAATATCCATATCGTCAATATCTTGGTTTTCCCCCTCAACAGGCTTGATGTTACCCAACTTTGGTGGTCCTGGCAGCAGAGCTTTGTCGATCCCATCTGCGACCCCTGGGAAAAGCTGACCCTTGGATGGGGAACAGCCCATTTTTACGCCCAGATGTCGAAAAAATTACTTTGATTGAAGTTCTCCGTTTACGATGTGATTTCAATAAAGAGATACAGAACCAAATCTTTAGCCTAGTACGTGAGGATAGTCTTGCTCATCCATTGGTGCGTATGTCTGATTGGCTTTGAAAACTTGTGTGTTCAGCAGGGTGCGCATCTTACAAAAACTCAATAACCATTCAGCCTCTCAATCAATCTTCTTTACTGGGTTCTTGAATAGATGGATCATACCGAATATCTATCATTTTTACTTTCTTCTGGGTTTCGTGGATGTGCAGTCCGGCTGAGGCTTCTGGAAGCTATGCGGTCCTCCCAACGAAACAGAACTAAAGAGACTGAGGAGCTAAAAGGATCAAGTAGGATTGGAGGACTCATGCACACAGATGGTCACATTAAGTGAATGATGCACGCACGCACACAAATGCACATAATACTAAGCCCATCAAAGTAATCGGGGCCCAGTTTGTCAGGTGTCTTTTTTAGCCTCTTCCACCGTATGTCTAATGAATGTTTACAGGCAACAGGCAACAGTGGAGTTAAGATACAGGTAAAATCAGAGACAGGAAGCTGCCCATGTTCCCTAGTTGAGTTACTTTGTTTTGTTTCCCAACTATCCAACTATTCTTGTTCACAGACACATACCACGCTCTCCTCCTTGTGTCCTGTAAAGTTTCTCTTGTCTTATGATTCTTAATGTACAGACATATATTACTTACTGAATTAAAAAACTGATATAAAGTCATCTAAAAGTTCGAAGTTCATTTTGATAATAAATCAAACCAAGGGTCCATACTGAATTGCAATACATACACGTTTAAATATAGTTGTAATTGATCAGCAGACACCAGAAGTCATAAAATACAGGGTACATTGAGATTTTATGTTTATAGTTTCACTAGCACCTCTGTTAATCTTCTTTCTGAGCAAAGTGACATCAGGGAGCGTGCTTTGCGAGAATTGAAAACCCACCTCGCTCCAAAGCCGAACATTTCCCAGAAGATACACATGATTGAGATTATGATACTCTACACACTCTGAAATGAACTAACCACAACAGGGATCTTTCTGCTAAATTAGACATACTGTATTTTCTCAGTGCCTAATCTACTCATACCAAAGCATACATAAAACCTGTTTGCTCTGCTTGGATCATATACATTTAGACATATTGTATGTCACAGCTTCTGTCATACATTGGACAGGTCATACTTGTGTGCATACATCAGGGCTAAGATAAGAGTCCAGGGTAATCATGCCCAGTCTGAGCCCATAGCCAACTGTCTCAACGCAGTTCGTTTCCCACTGTAATCCCTGCCACACCTGGTTAGTCAGGTGCACACACAATGTAGGCTACCAGGAAATCACCTCCCACTGGGCACAAACTGCTTTAATCAACATTGTTTCAGCGTACTTTTTCGATGTATTTTGTGAAGTGGAATCTAGGTGGAAAATACATTGGATTTGTTGTTTTGAGGGTGAAATTTCAACCACATGATTATGTCATCATGGTAGCCAAATTTCAACCTTATTGAATGTCTACCTTTAAAACAACGTCAGATATTCAACATTATATCCACTATGTATAAATTATATAATTATATATTATATAAACAAACTATAGGCTAGGCAGCTCCTCCTACTGAAGAATGTATCTATCTACAGCTACCCTTTGGTTTCCCATCCAGGTTTTTAACCCAGTACAACCTTGCTTAGCTATGATATTTGTCACTGACTATTACCAATGTGCTATCGTGAAAATGATTGTCGCGAAATCTCCACTTAAACTAAATAAATTCAGTGTTGCTATCGAAGTCATTCCAAAGGATAGGTTTAATAGAGCAAATGAAATGTAACCATACTTTATCACTCATACTATATATCATCAATTATGCTATTTAGGCCTATATAGCATTTGCAAAGTCATCAACAGCTATTGTTTCAATTTAACCCAGAATTAAACTTAAATACAATATTACAGGCCTAAGGTTTCAAGATCTGGTTGATTTCAAAATGTATATTTTGTATATTTTGTCAACGCAACCAAAAATCTAAGTTAAAGAATAGGACTAAATCAAATCAAACCTTATTTAAAGTGCATTTAAAGTTTGATTTGATTTAATCCTATTCTTCAACTTTGATTTTTGGTTGAGATGAATATGTGAATCCAACATATCAATTAATAATTAGACCAACTGGAATTAAAGCCAGACTAAGTCAGTGGCACAGACGGAACTATCCAAGCAGAAGACAAATCTCCTTCAAATGTTTATATTTGGTTGCATTGAAAACCAAATACAATTCAATATCGCTTTTGAAATACAATAAATAGCCTACTAGCTTGTCAACAAGTTAAGAAATTATATGCTGAGTGCACGTCTCCAACTCAACCAAAAATAAAAGTTAAAGAATGGGATTAAGGCAGTGGCTCAGATGGAACTATCCAAGCAGTAGATCTCCTTTAAATGTTGATATTTGAATTTGTTTTCAACCAAACAAAATTCAATATTACTTTTGTAATACAGTAAATAGCCTAAAGTTAAGGCTATCTTACAAACTAATGTGTGTATGTGACCAATACAATTTGATTTGATTTGATGTAACATTCAACCTTAAATGAGTAACACATCCATGGCCACATTGTGAGGTTACTGTAACTATCTTTATTCTTATATAAGATAGCATGCATAGGTTGTTGCAGGCCTGTGGAGATATTCACATTTGCTGTAATAATCTGCACAGAATCTCGAATGTCATTGATCACTTGCACAATGTAGGCCTACTTTTAATATAATCTCAACTGCAATCCAGGTAATTTAGTTCTGCTATTAGATGGCTCACAGTGACAACATATGAATCTGTTGTATAAGTAAACAAAATATCTGACATTGTATTCCCATTTTAACTTCGCTGTGCTTTTAAATGGTTGAAACGCAGTGATAGACATTTGGGTGACAACTAAACCAAAAATCTGACATTGTCTTTTCCATTGGAATTTGGTTGTGCTTTTAGATTGTTGAAAACATAGTGACAACACATTGGAAATTCAACTAACTTTTTTGCTGTCTTTTTGAGTGGGAAAATAGGTTGTAATCTCGTTTATCAACGTCTCAACCAAATATTACCCAATATCCATAAACGACGTGGTGTGCCCAGAGGGTTGTGAGGGTCAGAATGGGTCAGATTGGTGGGGGAGAATGGTCAGTGGGGAGATGTAGAAATGTCATATTGTTTTTCATTTTGTGATGTCAGTAAAAACTGTAATTTGGGAAGGATACCCCCTTTATCTGTGAAGTTTCCATCCAATACGTTGTCTATGTGATATTACTATTTCTGGAAGTATTTTTGTTAAGATAGGAATGTGATTTTAGTAGTAATAAGAGAGAACTTCTAATCATATCCTTTGCACATTAAGTAGCCACGCCCCCGAGTGAGGTCAGAAGAGCGTGTCAGAGTGATGGAACTGTCCTTTTCTACCAGAGTGCTTAAAAGGACTGGCTAAGAATTAACATATAAGACCAGAATATTGCCAGGCTGCTGCTGTGTGTGTAAAGTGGTCTGGGTCCAGAACCTTGAATAATCAACACAAGGTGTAGGCTAGAAGCTCAGTCAGATGTAGAGAAAAGCGAATCGAAGTGGGACCATCATACTACGCTGCAAACCATCCCATCCTACTACGAGTCTCAAATCACTGTATGCTCCTAATTTCATCACCGAGGGGAACCGTCGACACGGCTGGCTAACCATCACCCTAAGAGCATCGTCCAGAGTGAAAAGACGTAAGTATCACGTTTTAGGAAAGACCCAGATGCAGACATTGTCAAAGTAACAAAAGTTTATTACTAGAACAGGGGACAGGCAAAACGACAGGTCAAGGGCAGGCAGAGGTCAGTAATCCAGATCAGAGTCCAAAAGGTACAGAACAACAGGCAGTCTCAGGGTCAGGGCAGGCAGAGGTCAATAATCCAATGTGGTGGGGCAAGGTACAGGATGGCAGGCAGGCTCAGGAGAAGGCAGAATGGTCAAAACCGGGAAAACTATAAAACAGATACTATAGAAAAGACAGAAGCAAGGGGAAAAACGCTGGTAGGCTTGACAGACAAAACTAACTGGCAACAGACAAACAAAGAACACAGGTATAAATACACAGGGGATAATGAGGGGAGATGGGAGACACCTGGTGGGAGGTGGAGACAAGCACAAAGATAGGTGAAACAGATCAGGGTGTGACAGTAAGAAGACGGAAAATGTTTTCTACATTTTTATTAGCTAGTAAATAAATAATCAAACCAATTGGTGTGGCACTGAATCATGAGTAAGGTTGTGGGTTTTGCAGATGCATGAGGTTACGAATTAGAGGTAATGATTATAGATGAAATAGGTAAGGACCTTATAGAGTTTAATTTGGGAGATGGTAACTCTTTAAACAACTTCTTCCGTCATGCCCCAAGTCCTAATGAGTTAATTGTTACATGATTAATTTAATCGGGTAACAATTAAACATAGTTAGTGGATTAAATAAGTAACAGTCATCAGATTAATTAATGTAAAGTCACGACAGCTGTCTGTACCTCTCTATTAGGGGAGCAGATGGAGCTTAGCCTGTGAAAGGTCTGTTGTTGCCACTTGCCTTATATATATTCATTAACCTACATCACTTCCTCCTTATGGCAGAATTTATGATTTATGTTGATTAGCCTATTTGTGTTATTCCCTTAGCCATGGCTCCATCAACACCTAAAAAGTAACTGAAATAGCATTGTTCTTCTACATAGAATGACTTGTATGTTGATGTTCTAACTCCACCACTGCATTAGAATTGCCTTAATTTAACTTAGAGGCAGATAGGAGCTGTTGTCTTCTGGGAACTATAGTAGCTATCACTGTATGTGCTCCCATCAGGGCATGCAGTCAATTTGAAGTTGGGGCGACAGAAAGAACACCTCCGACACAGTTGGGGTGACTGGGCCCAGTGGCCCTGTCTAGAGTTGAGGTGGAGCTACGAGGGGTGTCAGACCCTTGAGGGAGGTATGGCCTTCTGATCTCAGTGCCGACTCCAGAGTCTGTGGAAGTAGTATATAACTTCCCTCCCTCAAACCCAGTGCAAAGTAGTCCTACCACATAGCCCCTGGGGAGGAAAGTGGCAGAAGATGATGCAATAGCTGGAGACTAGAATAGAAGTGGCCTGGAGGGTGGCGCTCTGTTCATGCATGAAGATATAGATGGGGATGAAACACACCCACACAAAGAGGTACATTAGTATGCTAAAGCTAATGTAGCCTGTTTCACTGAACTCTGCGGGACTTTCCTGCATTCTAAGGCCAAGAGGAAGTGGACCAAGGCAAGCAGGGCTTTGTAGGTCACCAAAATACCCAATCCTATGAACTTGGGGCCCACATCACACTGGTGTTGGATCTGCATACTCTGTGGGGATGTTGTGTTGCCTACCTCGGGAGAGTCAACGATCAGCAAGAGGGTGCAAATTACCCCCTGGACAGCAGTGATGAGTGATGATTATTGGAGGCTTGTAATGAAGGCGCTCCTGTTTCTCTCGATCTGGCGAGAAAGGCCAGAAATGTGCAGAAGGCCTTGACTAGAACGCAGGAGACACATAGTGTGAAGCCCAAGTCATACACGGTCTGGCGAGCTCGACTGAGTTGGAGGCTCGGTTTGCCTATGAAAAAAATAACGCACGCAAAACTTACTGATAGCCCAGCCGACACAGAACATTTTAACTTCAGCTCTTTTCATGGGCAGATATTCTTTGTGCACTAAGAAAAGAATGAAGATGATAAACAGTAGCACCATCTCAAACATTTGCCGAAGCCACCAGGGCAATGGGATTACCGTCGTTCCACCTGGCTTGCAAAGGGTCCACCCCTTAAGGGACCAAGTGCCATTTGAACACTTGGAACAGTTGTGCTGATCTATGAGAAGCAGGGAAACATGGTAAGATATTATACTTGCCACTGTTGGGATACAGTTGAAGTCGGAAGTTTACATACACCTTAGCCAAATACATTTAAACTCAGTTTTTCACAATTCCTGACATTTAATCCTATTAAAAATCCCTGTCTTAGGTCAGTTAGGATCACCACTTTTGTTAAGAATGTAAAATGCCAGAATAATAGTAGAGAGAATGATTGATTTCAGCTTTTATTTCTTTCATCACATTCCAAGTGGTTCAGAAGTTTACATACACTCAATTAGTATTTGGTAGCATTGCCTTTAAATTGTTTAAATTGGGCCAAAAGTTTCAGGTAGCCTTCCACAAGCTTCCCACAATAAGTTGGGTGAATTTTGGCCCATTCCTCCTGACTGAGCTGGTGTAACAGAGTCAAGTTTGTAGGCCTCCTTGCTCTCAAAAGCTTTTTCAGCTCTGCCCACAAATGTTCTATAGGATTGAGGTCAGGGCTTTGTGATGGCCACTCCAATACCTTGACTTTGTTGTCCTTAAGCCATTTTGCCACAACTTTGGAAGAATGCTTGGGGTCATTGTCCATTTGGAAGACACATTTGCAACCAAGCTTAAACTTCCTGATTGATGTCTTGAGATGTTGCTTCAATATATCCACATAATTTTCCTTCCTCGTGATGCCATCTATTTTGTGAAGTCCCTCCTGCAGCAAAGCACCCCCACAACATGATGCTGCCACCCCCGTGCTTCACGGTTGAGATGGTGTTCTTCGGCTTGCAAGCGTCCCCCTTTTCCTACAAACATAACGATGGCCATTATGGCCAAAAAGTTATATTTTAGTTTCATCAGACCAGAGGACATTTCTCCAAAAAGTACGAACTTTGTCCCCATGTGCAGTTGCAAACCGTAGTCTGGCTTTTTTTATGGCGGTTTTGGAGCAGTGGCTTCTTCCTTGCTGAGTGGCCTTCCAGGTTATGTTGATATAGGATTCGTTTTACTGTGGATATACATACTTTTGTACCTGTTTCCTCCAGTATCTTCACAAGGTCCTTTGCTGTTGTTCTGGGATTGATTTGCACTTTTTGCACCAAAGTACATTCATCTCTAGGAGACAGAACGCGTCTCCTTCCTGAGCGGTATGATGGCTGCGTGGTCCCATGGTGTTTATACTTGCGTACTATTGTTCGTACAGATGAACGTGGTGCCTTCAGGCATTTGGAAACTGCTCCCAAGGATGAACCAGACTTGTGGTCTAAAAAAAGTCTTGGCTGATTTATTTAGATTTGTTTTGTGGCACTGAGTTTGCAGGTAGGCCTTGAAATACATCCACAAGTACACCTCCAATTGACTCAAATTATGTCATTTAGCCTATCAGAAGCTTCTAAAGCCATGACATCATTTTCAGGAATTTTCCAAGCTGTTTAAAGGCACAGTCAACTTAGTGTATGTAAACTTCTGACCCACTGGAATTGTGATACAGTGAATTATAAGTGAAATAATCTGTCTGTAAACAATTGTTGGAAAAATTACTTGTGTCATGCACACAGTAGATGTCTTAACAGACTTAACAAACTATAGTTTTGGCAACAAGACATTTGTGGAGTGGTTGTAAGTGTATGTAAACTTCCGACTTCAACTATACATTTTCATATTCAGGTGTGAAGTGCATAAAAGATATGAGATTAGACAACGTACAGGCAAATAATATAACAGGTTTAATAGAAGCATTGGATCAATTGAGTACATAGGACAAAATGAACTAAAGATGAAACGTCTTGACGCAAGACTTACTATCACGATCTTCGGGACGGACAGACCAAGGCGCAGCGAGGCATCCAGTATACATGTTTATTTAAACAAAACATAACTGGGAAAATAACAAACAGAATGAACAGAGATCGTAACAGAGATCGTAACAGAGATCGTAACAGAGATCGTAACAGAGATCGTAACAGAGATCGTAACAGAGATCGTAACAGAGATCGTAACAGAGATCGTAACAGAGATCGTAACAGAGATCGTAACAGAGAACAAACACTAAGCTATGCTCAAACAATTACCCACCAACCCCAAGTGAAAACTACAAACATATATATGGTTCCCAATTAGAGACAACGACACTCAGCTGCCTCTAATTGGGAACCATTACCCCAACATAGAAATATATAACCTAGAACAGAAAAAACCCTACACCAAAAACAAAACAAAAACACTCCAGCCTGTCACTCAGGCCTGGATGTGACACTTACCCCTGCTGTCAGTGAAGGTCCCTTCTACACATGGGTGCAGTTGTAGCAGCAGAACACATTGAAAACTTTCTTCACAAAACTGGCAAAAACGTGGAAACGTGTAATAATATTTTCTGTTTCAACTTAAAAAATGTCACCTGATATGTGTTATCTTCCCCTTACTTTGAATGTTCTCCATCTTTTCCCCACATTTTCAAATCATAACCATCCACAGTAGCCTAGTGGTTAGAGCATTGGGCCAGTAACTGAAAGGTTGCTGGATTGAATCCCTCAGCTGACAAGGTAAAAATCTGTTGTTCTGCTTCGGAGCAAGGCAGTTAACCCACTGTTCCCTGGGCGCTGAAGATTTTGATTAAGACAGTCCCCCGCATCTATCTGATTCAGAGGGGTTTGGTTAAATGTGCAAGACACAATTTCAGTTGAAGGCATTCAGTTGTACAACTTACTAGGTATCACGTTTGTCAAAGGAGAACGTTTCATTGTCAAGTTCAAAACGGACGTTTTCAATATTTCCAAAAGCTACAAGGAATAAAAAATATAATTTGTTTTAGGTGAAAATAAATCTTGCTTATAATTAACACTTGACAACACTAAATTATCAAATGTTGTAAAGTACATTATAAATGATTGAATTGGTTTTTAATCTATTTTACCCTCCACGGGGGACATTACACTTGAGTAGTTCCCTTAGGGTGTGAGCTATGGCATACAGAGACACTCTCTTGGTGTAGGCTCCAGTTGTGTCCAATGCATGCACTAGGAAGTCATCAAAATCCTACTGGGGGTCAGGCAGACTGCAGGCCTGGTCAGACTTCATCTGGAGGATATCTGGTTTGGTACAGTTCGATGGCGGGGACTTGGCCAGGCAGTCTTGGTACTTGCGTAGCGCTGGGGTGCAGCTGAATCTTAGGTCCTTGTACTCTTGGATGAAATGATTGACGCCTCCCAGGCCGGGGGCTCAGCTTATTCAGGTATTTATCAAACCCTGGGATACTCTCTGTGACAACGGTGAAGCCAAAGATGTCCCCTACCTTGTTGATGCCGCCCATGCAACATGATATCAAATATCCTGTCTGTAGAGAGGGAGGACTGTAATATTGAGAAAAACGTCCACCCTGTGACACTCATCTTTTCCCATTGACTGCAATGTAGAGAAAAATGTCAGCTACAGTGACATTTGACCTTTTACAAAAATGTGCCAGGATGATGTTTTCAGGCTAATGATGGGCTGGCCCAAGTGGGCCAGGAGGAGGTTCATGGACCAGACATCGCTGGCAATCCAGGTTCTGTAGGTGTTGGTGTGGCCAAATAACTTCTTAAAATGAAGAACATTAACCCCTTTACAAGGGGCATACATACTGTAAGCAGCTTGTGAGTTTTAAGTTTGGGGAAGATCATTTTCACCATAAAAATGCACCTTTATGATAAAAGCATTACAAGCATAATCACATTTGCAGTCACTTTTGATAATGGTGTTTTCCCGCTAATGGAACATTCATGCTTATAGACTACTGCCATGGGCGCGTTACTCCGCTTATAATGTGAAGAAATAGCCTAATAGTTTATCAACATTTAAAGCTAACTGCTCTGATCTGTTGCATCAGCCACATTGCGTAATTTTTTTGGGGGGATGCTATTGGTGCTATTGGTTGTATTCATTTGGGATTTAACGCATCCCACAACTGTCCCAGACTATGTCTGGAATATTTATTTCTCGCACAGAATAGAATAGGTTGACTTTTGTACTATGGGGGATAGTAGATTGACATAGGCTACTGCTTTTGCTGTTCATTAGTCCTACTCATCTTGTTGGCCGGAGGAAAAGTAAATATGGACAGTTCTTCTAATATCTTCAATGTGCACCTCGGAATTGGATAAGGATGCGCGCAGTTGCATTCCTGATGTGTCTGTCTTCACTTGTAGCCTGTGAGAAAGACCGATTGTGTGATGGAGAGCCATGTGAGTGAGCGGTGTTTCGGGGTGGGCATCACTCAGGGAGAAGGGCACAACACAGCACTCCGGGCCAAGGGCACAACGGCCACTGGCCTTCATGTACATACCTCTGCACATTTATTTGGTACTGGTACTCCCTGTATAAAGCTCCATTCTTGTGTAACTTATTAATCTAGTGTTACTACAGTTTTTTTTACAATTGCTAACAAGTGTTTACCTATACTTAAAAAACTTTTTCTTTACACAGGAACACACCTACATCACACAATTAGCCAAATAGTACATTTTCTGCTCAAAACCATTTTATTTTCATTAAATACCAACTCTACATTTCAAAATGCCAAAAAACTCTATATACACTAACTCTGTCAAAACACGGCAAACCCGACTCAATATCTAAACACTCTGTCAAAACCCTAGCACGTTTTCTATCCAAGAGGAACAAATAGTATTTTGAAAGTCGATGTGCTATGATTGACTAACAGTTGATGGCATTACAAAAACGGCATTACTTTTCATGTCTCAGTTCTACCTGCATACAATAGGCAATACGAAACCCATTGTTTAGGCCTTAATTTAGTTTCCTTTTACTGTAAACCACTCTACATTTCTTTGGTTGAGTGTCGAATGTGTGCATTTTTGGCAACATACTATCTAAAAGTGAATGAGTCATCATTTATGTCATATAATGCAGCAAAAGCTTTATTAGCAGCAAGACATTTCTGCCAGTGATCAACAAAAAATCCAACATACATGGCCTTTAGTTCCAAATGTGTAAAAATAAAACAATTACAATGAAAAAGGCACAGAAGGGAAAAAACACAAAAATTCAGTCCTGTTCTAATCTATACGATCTTCAGCATTTGGCCACATGTTCTCGTCCACATCACATGTCATCTCTCGCTATGCACCTTGGATAGAAACACTTGGCATGCCTTATCCACCCCTGGCAGTCTTCAGCTGAGATGTCTCTGCAGCTGGCATCTGTTGCATCCAGGAGGGACATTTGGTCATGTGGCCGATGATCATACACTTTCCACCTCCAGGCAGAAAAGAATCCTCAATGGGGTTTAGGAAAGGCGAGTAGGGGGGAGGAAAAGGGAAACCATTCTTGGATGGACTGCAAACCAGTTTGTGATTGCTTGTGAATGGTGGAATGCTACATTGTCCCATGCAATCACAAATGTCCTCACGTTTCCTCCCACCTGTTCCCTTTCTGCTTCTGGACCAGTTGTTGGTGGAGGTCATGTAAAAACAGAAGAAGGACCTCAGTGTTGTAGGAACATCAACGGTGGCCCTTTTCCCGATTACGTTTCTTCCCCACCGACGTGTTTTTGACAGGTTAAACCCTGCCTCGTCTACATAAATGATTTCATGTGGGGTCTGATTAAATGCTTTTCAGTATGTCCTACTGTATGTACTGTAACCCATGTTTACATGTAGAGTAGCAAAGTGTAAAACTCACTATAGAACAATACATATTGGATAAACACCATACCTGGACGTATTGGTGCCGGAGTTCCTTGTCCCGCTCACTGTTCCTTTCAAAAAGGACTGTTTCATTCGAACTCTGTGTTTGGTCAGAATGCAGCAGCCATCATACAAAGCATCGGGGAGTACTGGCGTTCCGGTTGGTATGGTGACATCGGCTCTGGGTTGCAGCCAATGGAACTGGGGGTGCCTAGCCAGCTCGTCGGGCTTCCACGCCCTAGCTGGCTCGAGAGGTTTGCTTGCCCGGTTGGCTCGGATGGCGCCCACCCCACATCGGGCCTCAGCCGGATCGTCAGTTCTTGTTCACCCAGAGTTTTATATATTGTTTGTTTTGTTGGTGACGTCAGGGTGGATTCCACCGCCGATGGAACCGGGGGGGTGCCTAAGCCAGCCCGTCGGGCTTCCACGTCCTGGCTGGCTCGAGAGGTTTCCTTGTCTCGGTTGGCTCGGAGGCTTCCCATCCCACGTCACGCTCCATCGGATCATCGAGCCTCCCTCTCTGCAGCGGGATCGACAGGTGTCTTGCCTCAGCCAGATCATCAGGCTCCCATGCCTCACCTGGCTCGCCAGGCTCGCCAGGCTCTCACGCTCCTGCCGGTTCGTCGGGCTTCCACCCCCCAACCGACTTGCCCAGTGCCCATGTCTCGGCCGGTTCGCCCAGGTGGGACGCCGGGTGTTGCCCCAAGAGGGGGGGGGGTTACTGTCATGTCTGCTCCCGCTCTTCTCCCCCCTGGTGCTTGAGGGCGCCAGGATGCCCTTCATCACGCACTCTTGCCATCTATTACGCACACCTGCCTTCCCTCATCACGCGCATCAGCTTTTTTTGGACTCACCTGGACTCATTCATCATCTGTTTATTTCCTCCCCTATATTTGTCAGTTCCCCAGCTCTGTTCCTCGCTGCTGCATTGATTGTTTTTTGTCTTTAGTATTAGTTTGTTGACGCTGTTCCTGTCTCGTTCCATGTCCGGTATTTATTAAATGTTTTACTCTCTGTACCTGCTTCGTCTCTCCAGCGTCATCCCATGTGACAGAACAAAAATACTACATATGTATTTGCATTGGGACTGGTGTCCTACAGATACTGTGGGACATAGCAACAGTAATGATAGAAGAAGCCCTTGTGAAATGCATTACTTACCTGTTGGTTTGTTGAAAATTCCGGATAATGGAAGCCATGGTTGACTGTCTGAGATTAGGCTGGACTCTTTCAGCAGCCTCTATCAGTGATAGACCATGCATTCTTACTCCTCTCCCCCTACCTCTCCTTCTCCCTTGTCCTGGTCCAACTACTCCTCTGCCTGGTCCAGCTACTCCTCTGCCTGGTCCAACTGCTCCTCTGCCTGGTCCAGCTACTCCTCTGCCTGGTCCAGCTATTCCTCTCCCTTGACCAGACATAATTTTTCATGTGTTGTTCTGTATCCACATTGAACAAAATCATTCCAAAGAGTCCCCTTTTTATTGTGTATGTCCATGCAATCGAAAGAACTTCAACACCTGGCTATGTCTCCGATTGAGATTGGAGTCAGCTGTGGTTGGTCTATTTTACACAATTTACAGTAAATCAGCTATTTCTCAATGTTTCAATGATCTGTTCATTCAAAAATGTTCATCAGCTGTTTCAATATAGCTTTTGAGCTGCTGTTGTTGCAGAAGTAGAGGCTTTATACTATATTTAAGGTTTTAAACATTAGGTCTTCATTTCTGGCATGCTGTGTGCAAGTATTTGTAAATAAGACAAGAAAGATCCATAATTTTGGTATTGGGTCAGCTTGTATGTAAAGAAAATGTAAGCATTTAGAAACGTGTTAATGGACTGCATATTCTGTGAAAACAACATGAATTGTGTTATGGTATGGTCCACAACAGACGGATGTTGTACTAATTGTGTTGAGAGTTTTGAAAATGTGACTACAGATTGGGCAAAATAATGTTAGCGATTGTAATGGCACTCATTTAAAACGGCTGTTTTTCAATAAATGTTGATCAATGTTGCCATCTAAAGGTTGTATGAACCTCTACAGCTGTATTCTTCACATCTTTAAAGTGGTCACGTGGCTCCACCTGGTGGTCTAGTTGGACTGTTTTCCTGTTTGTAATAAAATGTTGCCACTGCCAATAGTTTCCTCAGTAGACAAGGCTACATAAAGTAAGTATGGGAGGGTGGGGTAAGTTAAGCCACAGCATAACTTGAGCCACCCCTTGTTTTTAGGAAACCATACACAAAATGAATAATTTGACCAAATAGTCAAATGGAGTCTGTAAAGGAAGAAACCAAATGAAAAAGTGGTAAGCAAGTTAAGTATAAAAAACTGTTTTTCACCAAGTCAAATTAATTTATTGTGTCAGAGGTTTCAGAATCTAAACCAAAATAGATCATTTTGAGATTGTTCTATACATCAGTTGGTGTCTCTAGCTTCAATATGAGGTCGTAAGCCTAGCATGAAGTGCATCCTTGTACCTGTGTGGGATAATATAGTAAAAGAAACATCCTTGGCGTAAGTGTTTGTTAGGCGTTAAGCCTGTGTTAAAAGAGGCAATGATTAAAAGACTAAAAAGTGATTGTGATTGTGTTGAATGGTGTTTGGGAAATAAAGATAGACATGGTTTTAAAAAGGTAGTGGTAATATTTAATTCAGTACAGAAATTGGTAGGCGGCTCAACTTACCCTGTCCCGCTGCTCAACTTGTGCCAAGAGACCACATCCTGAAATATATGTAGATATATTTGTTAGAAAGAATACAATTTCCCTTGATGGAGTGATGCTACATGTAAAAAAAAATCTTAACTTACCTCACTCTCCCTTAAGTAGCCTTGGCCAGAAAGGCTCATAGGAGCAGGAGCCCATCTCCTGTTTCTGTAGCGTGGCAGCTTGATGTACAAGTACACGCCCTGGACAAGACACTAGGCTACTGCATGGCCTTACCTCCAATCCATCTCCTTAATGCTGAGTGCCAAGCAGAGACGCATCAGGTCCCATTTTTTACAGTCTTTGGTGTGACTCGGCTGGGGAACAAACTCCCCAACCTTTCAATCTCAAGGTGAACCCTCTAACCACTGAGTTGGCGAGGCTACATGGTACCACCTAACTGCTATTGTCCACCTAGCAAAATAGGTTTCTAACCTCAATGGTATTTTCTTGGTTATATAAAGGTTATTTAAAAAAGAGGATCAATTCAAACTACAGGTCCGGAGACAGAGATGGCCATTGCAAAATGTTGATTTTGTGGTCATAGCACCAGTTCCAATCCAAGTGCCAATGCCGTCTATTAAACTCTAGGCGGTGCTATTGTCAGATGACATGGCGACAGAGCTCTTTGGCATCAAAAAACAGAAGCATATGCAGAAAAGTAACTCATACCTACGGTAACATATGGTGGCTGCATATTTGATGTTATGGGGATATTTTGCTTACACTGGTCCTGTGGCCCTTGTTAAGGTCAACAGCATCATGAGCTTTACCAAGTACCAGGATATTTTAGCCAGCAACCTGGTTGCCTCTGCTAGGGTGCCAATACATTTGACATATCTATTTTAGATTTATTTTATTACTTGTTAAACAAAATCTCTTTCTCTAGCAATTGTATTAATAAAATATAAAATATAATCTCCTCAGCAGCAAGAACAGGTGAATGCAAGGCTGAGAGATTTACCAGCAAAATGAAACCCTGAAGCATTTTCCCATCAGAGTTGTGTTTCCATCAAATGGACTTGTTGCAGATAAAAGTCTGTTCTTAAATACATAGAGTACTGATGTTTTTTGTCACTTAAAATGTTGTGTAGGTATAGTGAATGTGCCCACTCTGATATTGGCATGTGCGCTCTCTTTATTTTAAGAAGCGTCAACCTCATCACTGTGCACTTTTACCACTCTGTGAAGTTCATCATAACTTATTTAATCTGTAGCCAAATAAACTGCATGCTTTCCCATGATGTGGTGACATTTTCTTTATCAGACATGTAGGCTACTTGGATAATGTCAAGCCATTTTGAGGATGCTGTAATGCTATTTTGGTTGAATGTGCGCATGCCTACAAGAGACTTTTGAAGTAGCCTAATCAGATTTAAACATTGTGACTGGTTGTTTATGCCACACACAACCTTCCTCGATGCAAAATAAAAAGTTTGACAACAATCCCATATTTTGGACCACCCCTCCCCCAGTGAATTGTGATCTGTCCCTAATGTTTCCATGCTGTGTTAATAGCATAGGCCAATGTTTTTGTCACAGGCAATGCTCATTATCAGTCGCTCACCACTGGTCTGTTTGCGTATTAGTTGGCTGACGAGACTGACATACATGGTGGGCTCTATTTTAACAAACTTAACGCAATGGTAAATCTAAGCGCAGGCGGTAGCACTATAGGTTCAGAGGTGTGTCAGAAGTATTTTTATAAATTGCATTATGGCTGAGATTGTACGTGCCAAACATTGTCAATAAGCAAGATACAATTCAATATTGATAAGGCCTAAAAAGGGAATGAATAATTCTGATAAATTCTAAACAAAACAACTTTTAAATAGGCTATGTCACACTTACAGTCGCCATAATTTCTAACCGCGGGTATTTAATATTAAAACAACGCAGACTATGGATGGTTTCCGCACCTCCAAAACGGGACCTGCATGGCCTGCCTATAATACATAGATAAAAAGGTAATGTCAGCTCACTTTTTTACTCCTCTTAAACTTGATATTTTAGTAAAGCTTTAGTAATGAAGATTTATTTCTAAGTGGTCTCAGAAGCCAAACCTTTATTGACAGTCTTGACTACTTCACGATTGCATTGGGCAGACAAAAAAACAAAATGGGGAAAAAACATTTGTTTTTTATGTTTCTAAATACGAAGTATACCGGCATCAAAAGCATATTAGGCTACTCTTTTTCCATGTGCATATGGGCAGTGTGCTGGATAGACTGAGTTCCTGCTGTCAAAATTAATGCCATAACCAACTGCGTTTCCGCTAAAACACTATCATTAAATATCCCTATCAGCGCAGCCTTAAATTAGCACTTTGGATCATGTTTTTAAATAAGGACACACCTCAAATATTTCCACCCCACCCATCTGAGCTGATTTAAGACAGGTAGTGTAAATTGCCGAACCTGGCGTTAGGGCTGGAAAATGCCAGTGTACCAGTTTTTGCATGACGAAATTTCAAACTAGCGTATGTTTGACATACCAACTACTGACATACTGTATGACTACTGTCTTTGTTTGACTTACCTTTAAAGGCTCAGCTAGGTTGTTAAATGTTCTTCATCAATAAGATAATTCTGACCCGTAAAAAATCTATCAGATAGACCTACTAGGCCAACATATTGGCTTAGCCAGCTAGTTGGCTAACTGCTAGCTAGTAGCCTACGCCAAATCAATTCAGACCTGCTACCTATTTAAACTGAACTATATCAGACAAATCGGAAACACAGTGTAAAATATACCGCAATAAATAGCTAGCTATCTGCAGTAGCCTGTGTTTGTTTGCATACACTTCTTATGACTGGCAGCTGTGTTGTTCAACATTTGTGACACCCTTGATAAAGATTTGTAAAAAAAGACTGTATGAAATAAATAACACAAATACAGAGCTACAGTGCATTCGGAAAGTATTCAGACCCCTTCACTTTTTCCACATTTTGTTACATTACAGCCTTATTCTAAAAATGATTTAAACGTTTTTTCCCCTCATCAACATACATCATTTGCTGGTGTGGTCCAAGTATGGGTTTAAGGATTTAAAAAATCTATCTGAAAGGGTCTATTTCCCAAGCTTAAAAGGATAAACATTCACATGCAACACCATGGGCCAGAGAAGATTGAATACATGGGCCATGCTGTCAATGCAGCATGACTTCATCCAGAGAATGATGACAAAGTTTGATGACAAAGTTTGCCCTAGAAGGACCGCCGTGCCACCTTCCTGTTCAAGTGAGCACAGCACAACACTGGTGAGACCAAAAATATGTATTGTATGTGGCTGCATAAATTATGTAAAATAAGGTATTCAAACTATTTTCACAAAGGTTTAGTGCTGACCAGCTATTAGGTGATATCAGATATGTTTGTTTAGTAGATCTTCTTGGCAGTCATTCTCCATATGCTTAGAGATCAAATGTTCTTCCATGTCAGGTATGGGCAAAATGAATGCTCATTGGCTGTGGCTAAGACCTTGCCCATGCAACACCATGGGCCAGAGAAGATTGAATACATGGGCCATGCTGTCAATGCAGCATGACTTCATCCAGAGAATGATGACAAAGTTTGATGACAAAGTTTTTTTGTTGGGGGGGCACCAAGATTTACATGCTAAAATCGCCACTATAGCTAACTAACTAACATTACTTGTTGGTGGCCCTTCATAACTAACCTGTTGAAATCAAGTTGGAGCGATGGTCAGGTAACGTTAGATAGTCACACAGCTTTTACTTTGAAAACTGCTAGCATACGCATCCTGTTGCAGCCCCTCCTCTCCATGCCCACACCCTGAAACGGTTCAAAATGTGATTTTATTTTATTTTACTAGTTTCGGAAGTGTTTGCACATATGCCAAAAGCATGCTTGGCATACGACACCGAGTACCAAGTGTGGAATATTAGCATAAAACAGGTCTGGATTTCAGGCTTTACACAGGTATTCAAACTATTTTCACAAAGGTTTAGTGCTGACCAGCTATTAGGTGATATCAGATATGTTTGTTTAGTAGATCTTCTTGGCAGTCATTCTCCATATGCTTAGAGATCAAATGTTCTTCCATGTCAGGTATGGGCAAAATGAATGCTCATTGGCTGTGGCTAAGACCTTGCCCATGCAACACCATTGGGCCAGAGAAGATTGAATACATGGGCCATGCTGTCAATGCAGCATGACTTCATCCAGAGAATGATGACAAAGTTTGATGACAAAGTTTGCCCTAGAAGGACCGCCGTGCCACCTTCCTGTTCAAGTGAGCACAGCACAACACTGGTGAGACCAAAAATATGTATTGTATGTGGCTGCATAAATTATGTAAAATGCCAGGATATGTATACTGTAGCTAAGAAAGTAATACTAAGGGTATGTTGAGTAGTAAGCTGTTATTAGCCCATGAGTCTCACACTAAGAATTTGGTCCCTCTCCCCCACAGAACTTGGCCTACTGTTCAGACTTGGTGGTGCACATGTAGCCTATAACCTGTTTTAGAGAAATGTAATCATTGAATATTGTAAGAGCTTTCATTGTCTGCTTATATGCCCCCTTTATGTATCCTACAGTTCTGACTTGGTATACAGGGAGAACACAGTAAGAACGGCCCATGTTCTGAATTCTGTCGCTGTACATTTCAAGAGTGCTGAACAAACAGTTATATTGACCATGTCTGTCCTAGCTCACTCATTAATGTCTTAATCGAAATTACGGATTGCCTCTTATCCACTTGTCGTCCCCTTATGCCATAGTTTGTACATCTCAATTGTCAGTAGAAACCACATTTGTTTAAGCAAGTCAGCCATATCAGCTCAGTTTTTTTAAAAGGCAGTAAATGAGGCTGAATGAACTGTTTCTTTGCCAGACAAGGCTCTGCTGATAGCAAGGTGTAGCAGTGGTAACGTGTTGGGACTGCTGTTGGGACTCTGCTGTTGGGACAGCTTTATGTAGGCCCTAACAGTTTGTGGGCACCATTTGTCATCGTTGTAGTGCAATTCATGTATTGTTTAGTGCTGTGTAGTGGCTTTGCTGGCATGCAGCCCCCGTGTTTTTTGTTGGGGGGGCACCAAGATTTACATGCTAAAATCGCCACTATAGCTAACTAACTAACATTACTTGTTGGTGGCCCTTTATAACTAACCTGTTGAAATCAAGTTGGAGCGATGGTCAGGTAACGTTAGATAGTCACACAGCTTTTACTTTGAAAACTGCTAGCATACGCATCCTGTTGCAGCCCCTCCTCTCCATGCCCACACCCTGCAACTGTTCAAAATGTGATTTTATTTTATTTTACTAGTTTCGGAAGTGTTTGCACATATGCCAAAAGCATGCTTGGCATACGACACCGAGTACCAAGTGTGGAATATTAGCATAAAACAGGTCTGGATTTCAGGCTTTACACAGGTATTCAAACTATTTTCACAAAGGTTTAGTGCTGACCAGCTATTAGGTGATATCAGATATGTTTGTTTAGTAGATCTTCTTGGCAGTCATTCTCCATATGCTTAGAGATCAAATGTTCTTCCATGTCAGGTATGGGCAAAATGAATGCTCATTGGCTGTGGCTAAGACCTTGCCCCTCCCCTAATTTCCTCTGAAGCGTAATGAGAATGCTTTCTGTTTCTGTTGCTGTAAAAGGGTCTGTCGGGTGTTTCTTCCTTTTCTAACTTAAACAATAGCTATATATTTTGAAGATAATTTGAGACAGCTTCTCACTGTTTCAAATGTATTTACTTGAACAGATTACTACCAAAGTGACAGATACAAAACTCACACAGATGCACAGTTCTCACTGGGAGTGTGTTTGAGCAAGAATAATCACCAAGCAACCTTGAATACTCTGTGACAAGAACAACCTGTTGACTGGTGAGTCGTTATCTTTCTCTCTTTAATTATTTAACTCATTAAACTACAGACTTAAACTAAGACTAAGGTTTGCTATGCAAACATGGTTTCTTAGTTTCATTTGTCTGTTTGTAAATAGGCTGGGAGAGGATCCTCTTTGAGGATCATAATGTCAGAGTGAGTGCAGTTTTGAAGGTAAAATAATCCAAAACACGTATTGTCGTTTACTGTATTGGCAAACCCTCAGGTTGAGTTCGGTTTAATGTTTTTACACAAAATAGCACAGCATAAGGCAACACAAAGTACTGCAGGTTAGTACTATTAGTAAAGCAAAAGTGTCAACGTTTAAGTACACCTCACCCACCATTGTAAAAAGCCCACTAACTTGTGTTGTACTAGGAACAAAAGATAACTATCAACTAAGACACAAAACTGAGGGGGTGGGTATATAGTGAAAGAGTGAGACATAAGCACATTTCCTTATTGGAAGGAGGAGGTACTTTTAAAGCTAGTCTGAGTAGTTGGTTCATCTTCGCTGATGTATAACAGGATGTGGCCTACAGTTCCGGGATGTCTGCGGTTGTTGCATTTGCTATGTTCTCATACTTCCTGTCAGTTCACTAATAGAATTTCAACGGGAAGAACCTTAGGTAATGCTTTCCGATCTCACCAGAAAATGTTCTTGCTATATTTTTATACTGCAGTGACTGTAGTGATATTTTTATACTGTAGTGATAAATTCATGTTACATGAATTTATGCTGTGTCTTGACAATTCATCTATATATCAATATCATCTAAAAAATGTTGATACAATATTGATACATCAGTTTTATTTAAAAAAAAATCATTGTAACAGGATGTGGCCTACAGTTCCGGGCTGTCTGCGGTTGTTGCATTTGGTATGTTCTCATACTTCCTGTACACAAAAAAGGTTATTAATAAATAAAACAAGATGGATCTGGCTTAAAATAATAAGTTCTCTGTTTTTTGCAGGACCAAAAATGCTTTCTGGATTGGAACGTGTCATCTTGTTCTCAATTCTTGGTCTAGGAGGATTTCTGATGCTATTTTTAATGTACGATAAATCAGCTCCATCTCAGATCTGCCCTCCCAAGCCTGCTTTGCCAGGTTCTTACTCAAAAAGAACTGAGAACAGGTCCTTGTCTAAGCAGCAAGAGACAGAAAAGCCCATCATGCTGTTGTGGTTCTGGCCTGAAAACCGCAGGTTTGATTTTAGAGATTGCGCCACTTTCTTCAACATTGATGGCTGCCACCTGACAGATGACAGGTCTCTATACAACAAGGCAGATGGTGTGCTCATCTTTCACAAATCCATCAAACACGATTTATCCAACTTGCCTCCATCACCTCGACCACCATTCCAGAAGTGGATTTGGTATCACGTGGAATCACCTACAAACACAATTAGGATACCTGGTCTAGATAACCTTTTCAACGTAACCTTGAGTTATAGGGAAGACGCAGACATCCCTGTTCGTTGGCGTTTGACTGCAAGGAAAAGCCAGGGTGAGGATTTTGTGCTGCCCAAGAAGGATAAATTAGTTTGCTGGATTGTGAGTAACAAAGACCCTGCAACTGGAACAGGGGTACGGTATAATTATTACAGAGAACTTGCCAAACATATTAAAGTGGAACTCTTTGGCAGGGCCTATGCAACGTTCTTGAAATATGAGGACTACTACTCAACACTCTCCAGCTGTAAGTTTTATCTATCATTTGAGAACTCAGTCCACAAAGACTACATCACAGAGAAGCTAAACGGACCACTTGCAGCAAGAACTGTGCCAGTAGTATTGGGCCCACCGAGACAGAACTATGAAGACTTTGTCCCAGGAGATTCCTTCATCCATATTAATGACTTTCCCGATGCAAAAGCCCTGGCTGAATTCCTCCTCAAGTTGGACAAGGATGATGAGGCATATCTGCGCTACTTTCAATGGTGTAGAAACTTCTCTGCTCAGGAACATCTGCTTCAACCGAGTCAAGAGTTCACGCAAGCTATTTGTTATGGATGTGACTATGTGGGAAAACATAAAGAATACAGGGTTGTTCACAACCTTTACAAGTGGCATTTTGTGTAATTATTCACTTATGATTAGCTATTATCCTCTTTTGCATGTCTATTATCTTCAATATACCAAAAAGGTATCTTGATTCATCCCACAGCACTTAGGGAGTGCATACACCGCATCGAATGATGATCTGCTGTTCTGCTGCTTTGTTCAGCACTGTGTGTTTTAGTGACCAGCCGCAGGTGGGTGTCTGACTGCCAACATTTTCATGAGATTCTACATGTAGAATCACTTTACACTCTGTTTGCACATTATGGTTGGCTCTCTGTTAAGAGGTGTTATGTACTCTCGGCCGACAGACACTACCGGTGTCTCCGTGCCTGTACACTCACATTTGTCTATGAAAACTTAATATATAAGGACCTTCTCAGAGAAGGTATTTTATAAATGTTCTCTGCTTCTGTTCTGGAGGTGTTTCCCTGTTACAACTTGTAATAAACCAGATAGACTTTTTATTGATATTATCAACGACTGCTCTCCTTTTCTTTCACCTGGAATATCCCTTTACAACTGTGTTATTGTACAGTGCATTCGGAAAGTATTCAGAACCCTTCACTTTCTCCACATTTTGTTACGTTACAGCCTTATTCTAAAATGGATAAAAAAAATCCCCATCAATCTACACACAATACTCCATAATGACAAAGCAAAAACAGATTTATGACATTTATATAAGTATTCAGACCCTTTTCACAGTACTTTGTTGAAGCACCTGAAGCGATTACAGCCTCGAGTCTTCTTGGGTATGACGCTACAAGCTTGGCTCACCTGTATATGCAGAGTTTCTCCCATTCTTCTCTGCATATCCTCTCAAGCTCTGTCCAGGTTAGATGGGGAGCGTCACTGCACAGCTATTTTCAGGTCTCTTCAGAGATGTTCGATCAGGTTCAAGTCCGAGCTCTGGTTGGGCCACTCAAAGACATTCAGAGACTTGTCGTCGTTCTGTTGAAAGGTGAACCTTCACCCAGTCTGAGGTCCTGAGAGCTCTGGAGCAGGTTTTCATCAAGGATCTCTCTGTACTTTGCTTCGTTCATCTTTCCCTCAATCCTGAATAGTCTCCCAGTCCCTGCCATTGAAAAACATCCCCACAGCATGATGCTGCCACCACCATTCTTCACCATAGGGATGGTATTGGCGGGCCTGTTTTCAGATGTGACGCTTGTCATTCAGGCCACCAAGTTCAATCTTCGTTTGGCCAGACCAAAGAATCTTGTTCTCATGGTCTGAGAGTCCTTTAGGTGCAAACTCCAAGCAGGCTGTCATGCTTTTACTGAGGAGTGGCTTTCGTCTGGCCAGTCTACTATAAAGGCCTGATTGGTGGAGTGCTTCCTTCTGGAAGGTTCTCCGATCTCCACAGAGGAACTCTGGAGCTCTGTCAGAGTGACCATCGGGTGCTTGGTCACCTCCCTGACCTGAGTCCTTCTCCCCCGATTGCTTAGTTCGGCCGAGCTCTAGGAAGAGTCTTGGTGGTTCCAAACGTCTTCCATTTAAGAATTATGGAGGCCACTGTGTTCTTGGGGACCTTCAATGTTGCAGACGTTTTTTGGTACCCCCCTTCCCCATATCTGTGCCTCGACACAATCCTGTCTCGGAGCTCTACAGACAATTCCTTCGACCTCATGGCTTGGTTTTTGCTCTGACATGCACTGTCAACTGTGGGACCTTATATAGACAGGTGTGCACTTTTCCAAATCATGTCCAATCAATGCAGTTTACCACAGGTGGACTCCAATCAAGTTTTAGAAACATTTCAATGATGATCAATGGAAACAGGATACACCTGAGCTCCATTTACATTTGCAAAAACCTGTTTTAGAATAAGGCTGTAACATGACAAAATGTGGAAAAGTTGAAGGGTCTGAATACATTCTGAATGCACTGTATATGGTTGTCTCTCCTAGCTACCTTAGATGAATGCACCAACTGTAAGTCGCTCTGGATAAGAATGTTTGCTAAATGACAACAATTTTAATTTCAAGTGCTAATTGTCTTTATTCCATTACTGGAGAAGCATGACTCAAATCCCCTATTCATATTTCCAACATCCAGCGTGACAAAATATACATTTTATTTTATTCCATGCCTTACCATTAAGTGAAATATTGCCAATACATACAGTTGAAGTCGGAAGTTTACATACGCTTAGGTTGGAGTCATTAAAACTCGTTTTTCAACCACTCCACAAATGTCTTGTTAACAAACTATAGTTTTGGCAAGTCGGTTAGGACATCTACTTTGTGCATGACACAAGTAGTTTTTCCAACAATTGTTTACAGACAGATTATTTCACTTATAATTCACTGTATCACAATTCCAGTGGGTCAGAGGTTTACATACACTAAGATGACTGTGCCTTTAAACAGCTTAGATAATTCCAGAAAATGATGTCATGGCTTTAGAAGCTCCTTATATGCTAATTGACATGATTTGAGTCAATTGGAGGTGTACCTGTGGATGTATTTCAAGGCCTACCTTTAAACTCAGTGCCTCTTTGCTTGACATCATGGGAAAATCAAAAGAAATCAGCCAAGACCTCAGAAAAAACCTCCACAAGTCTGGTTCATTCTTGGGAGCAATTTCCAAACGCCTGATGGTACCACGTTCATCTGTACAAACAATAGTATGCAAGTTTAAACACCATGGGACCACGCATCCGTCCTACCGCTCAGGAAGTAGATGCGTTCTGTCTCCTAGAGATGAATGTACTTTTGTGCGAAAAGTGCAAATCAATCTCAGAACAACAGCAAAGGACATTGTGAAGATGCTGGAGGAAACAGGTACAAAAGTATCTATATCCACAGCAAAACGAGTCCTATAGCGACATAACCATAAAAAAGCCAGACTACAGATTGCAACTGCACATGTGGACAAAGATCGTACTTTTTGGAGAAAAGTCAAAGTCACCATTATTAGTCAGTTGTACAACCGAATGCCTTCAACCGAAATGTTTCTTCCGCATTTAACCCAACCCCTCTGAATCAGAGAGGTGCGGGGGGCTGCCTTAATCGACAGGGAACAGTGGGTTAACTGCCTTGTTCAGGGGCAGAATGACAGATATTTTCCTTGTCAGCTCGGGGATTCGAACTTGTAACCCTCCAGTTAACAAGTCCAACGCTCTAACCACTAGGCTACCTGCCGCCCTCCTACCTGCCGAGAAATGTCCTCTGGTCTGATGAAACAAAAATAGAACTGTTTGGAGGAAAAAGGGGGAAGCTTGCAAGCCGAAGAACACCATCCCAACCTTGAAGCATGGGGCTGGCAGCATCATGTTGTGGGGGTGCTTTGCTGCAGGAGGGACTGGTGCACTTCACAAAACAGATGGCATCATGAGGCAGAAAAATTATGTGGATATATTGAAGCAACATCTCACGACATCAGTCAGGAAGTTAAAGCTTGACGCAAATGAGTCTTCCAAATTTACAATGACCCCAAGCATACTTCCAAAGTTGTGGCAAAATGGCATAAGGACAACAAAGTCAAGGTATTGAAGTGGCAATCACAAAGCCCTGACCTCCATCCCATAGAAAATGTGAGGGCAGAACTGAAAAACTTGTGTGCGAGCAAGGAGGCCTACAAACCTGACTCAGTTACACCAGCTCTGTCAGGAGGAATGGGCCAAAATTCACCCAACTTATTGTGGGAAGCTCTTGGAAGGCTACCTGAAACGTTTGACCCAAGTTAAACAATTTAAAGGCAATGCTACCTAATACTAATTGAGTGTATGTAAACTTCTGACCCACTGGGAATGTGATGAAAGAATTAAAAGCTGAAATAAACCATTCACATTCTTAAAATCAAGTGGTGATCCTAACTGACCTAAGACAGGGAATTTTTACTAGGATTAATTGTCAGGAATTGTAAAAAACTGAGTTTAAATGCCTTTGGCTAAGGTGTGTGTAAACTTCTGACTTCAACTGTGTACACAGGATGGATCATACATTGATTACTAATTATGTCATAAAAGAAAATGTCCCTAGCGGACGAAACCAATATGACGGCTGGTTACACAAAGAAAGGGGGTTGAGTTTGATTGAAAGAGCAGGAAGACTGAGGAACAAAAGGACTGGGTCTCTATCGGACCTTCTGAAGCTATGTTATCGTAAATACAGAATCTTACGCATTCTAAATAACCGCCCATTCGGAAAAGGAAAATGCAAGAAATATATTTCCTCTGAGCTGCGCTTCGATAGATTGGTCGAAGATGGAAAGCTGGGTTTCCCAGGAGAGATCTCCCTTGTCCTTTGAAGAATATTTCTGGGCGGATACATTGTAGTCTGTTGTCGTATGGTAGAACGAATACGTTGTAGTACCCTGTCATTGTGTGGTAGAATAGATATGTTGTAGTACCCTGTTGTTGTGTGGTAGAACGGATACGTTGTAGTACCCTGTTCTGAAGAGATTGTCCGTCACAAACGTTTAAAGCTGCTGCTGATAACTCGGCGTCTAGGATGTATCACTTCTTTAGTAAATAAGAGTTCAAAGTTTATACCAAGTTGCCATACTAAGCTCATGCTATATTCTGGCTGGTATTGTCAAAATTCCTCCTTCCAGAGTGGCAATCGTCACCTCCACATTGAACTTAGCCCTTTTAAGCGTAGGGACATCAGTTCTCACTTCATCGGAACACAATGTTAACTTCGTTAGGTTGTTAGTCTGGTGTTGGCTTAGTCTGCCGTGAATTGGGTCACGGTGGCTCTTATAGAAATGTAGAAAAGGGGTTGGTTCATCATTTCCAACCAATGCCTATTCACGTGGGCATGGCCACTGAGTGACCATATGAAAACAATTCTCTCATTTTAAAAACTAAAACAAAATTTAATATTTTCACAAATAGTATCATATTTAAACATTTTAATTGCACAACAATTCCATGTGAATCTGATAACTAAAATGTGTAGACTTTCCAAGATACAATTTATGTAATCCTATCATCAGTAATAATGTCTCAGACGACAACTGATCTGACATCATATTCTTTAAGTACCAACGGATACTTTCAACTGGTTGGATTACCGAAATATTGTTCTGTTCCCAACCTTTTGATGTTACCGTACTTTCTCTATGTTAACAAAGGGCTTTCCAAGAGTCAATTCTGTAGAGTAGAGAGAGAAAAGGGGGAAAGGTATTTATGGGGTTCATAAACCTCACCAACAGGGCTACGTCATGACACTGGGAATACAGATATGCATCTGTTGGTCACAGATACCTTAAAAAAGGTAGGGGCGTGGATCAGAAAACCAGCCAGTATCTGGTGTGACCACCATTTGCCTCATGCAGCGTGACACATCTCCTTCGCATAGATTTGATTAGGCTGTTGATCGTGGCCTGTGGAATGTTGTCCCACTCCTCTTCAATAGCTGTGCGAAGTTGCTGGATATTAGCGGGAACTGGAACACACCTCGATCCAGAGCATCCCAAACATGCTCAATGGGTGACATGTCTGGTGATTATGCATTCCACGGAAGAACTGGGACATTTTCTGCTTCCAGGAATTATGTACAGATCCTTGCAACATGCATTATCATGCTGAAACATGTTATAAAGGCGACGGATGAATGGCACAACAATGGACCTCATGATGTCGTCATGGTATCTCTATGCATTCAAATTGCCATAGATAAAATGCAATTGTATTCGTTGTCCATAGCTTATGCCTGCCCATACCATAACCACACCGCCACCATGGGGCACTCTGTTCACAATGTTGACATAAGCAAACCGCTCGCCCACATGACTCCATACACATGGTCTGCAAAAATTGGTTGGACGTACTGCCAAATGATCTAAAACGATGTTGGAGGTGGATTATTGTAGAGAGAAATGAACATTCAATTATATGGCAACAGCTCTGGTGGACATTCATGCAGTCAGCATGCCAATTGCACGCTCCCTCAAAACTTTAGACATCTGTGTCATTGTGTTGTATGACCAAACTGCACATTTTAGAGTGGCCTTTTACTGTCCCAAGCAAAAGGAGCACCTGTGAAATGATAATGCTGTTTAATCAGCTTCTTGATATGCCACACCTGTCAGATGGATGGATTATTTTGATAAAGGAGAAATGCTCACTAACAGGGATGTGAACAAATTTGTGCACCAAATTTGAGATGAATAAGATTTTTGTGCAAATGGAACATTTCTGGGATCTTTTATTTCATGAAGAGACCTATATACTGTATCTAACGCTCCAGACAGTCTCAGAGGTAGCGGCTTGTCTCATATGGTCAGCAGGGGATGAGCGAACCATCACAAGACAGGGGACATACAGTAAATACAACACTACTAAAATCATTATTTGTCACATGCGCCGAATACAACAGGTGTAGACATTACAGTAAAATGCTTACTTTACAAGCCCTTAACCAACAATGCAGTTCGAGAAATAGAGTTAAGAAAATTACAAAATGAAAAAGTAAAAAAATGTAATACAATCAAAAAGTAACACAAGAAAATTACATAACAATAACGAGGCTATATACAGGGGGTACCGAGACAATGTGCATGGGTACAGGTTAGTCAAGGTAATTTGTTAAGTAACTATGCATAGATGATAAGCAGCGAGTAGCAGCAGTGTAAAAACAAAGGGGGGGATGTCAATGTAAATAGTCTGGGTGGCCATTTTATTAATTGTTCCAGCAGTCTTATGGCTTGGGGTAGACGCTGTTAAAAGGAGCCTTTGGTCCTAAACTCGGTGCTCCAGTACCGCTTGCTGTCTTGGTTGCAGAGAGAACAGTCTTGGATTTGCGTGACTGGAGCCTTTGACCAACATTTTTTCCTCTGACACTGCCTAGAATATAGGTCCTGGATGTCAGGAGGCTAGGCTCCAGTGATGTACTGGGCGTGCGCATTACCCTCTGTAGCGCCTTACGGTCAGATGCCAAGCAGTTGCCATACCAGGCGGTGATGCAACCGGTCAGGATGCTCGATGGTGCAATTGTAAAACTTTTTGAGTATCTGGGGACCAATGCCAAATATTTTCAGTCTCCTGAGGGAAAAGGTGTTGTTGTGCCCTCTTCACAATTGTCTTGGTGTGTTTGGATCATGATAGTTCATTGGTGATGTGGACACCAAGGAACTTGAAACTCTCGACCCGCTCCTCTACAGCCCTGTCGATGTTAATGGGGGCCTGTTCAGCCCTCCTTTTCCTACAGTCCACGATGAGCTCCTTTGTTTTCTCACATTGAGAGAGAGGTTGTTGTCTCTGACCACCTTCTTATAGGCTGTCTCATCGTTGCCGGTGATCAGGCCTACCACTGTTGTGTCGTCAGAAAAGCGTAATGATGATGTTGGAGTCGTGCTTGGCCCCGCGTGATGGTGGGTTAACAGGGAGTACTGGAGGTGACTAAGCACACACCCCTGAAGGGCCCCAGTGTTCCAGAATCAGCGTGGCAGATGTTGTTGCCTACCCTTACCGGCAGGGCGGCCTGTCAGGAAATCCAGTTGCAGATCCAGATCCATCCCCTCAGAATATGCCGATTTGGCTCTCGCCTTCTGTAAAAGAGGGCGACTCAATTATCACCCCATCGGCGTGGGGATTGTGCGATAAATTTCTGGTAGACGCAGCACTTCCCAGGAGTCATGTGTATCCTCTGTCACAGGAGGAAGCGGAGGCTATGGAAACATATGTCTCTCTGGCATATGTCTCTCTGGCAGGGATACATTCGGCCCTCCACTTCACCTGCCTCCTCGAGTTTCTTTTTGTGAAGAATAAGGATGGAGGTCTGCGCCCGTGTATTGACTATCGAGAGATCAATCAGATCACTGTGAGGTACAGCTACCCGCTGCCTCTCATAGCCAGTGCGATCGAGTCAATGCATGGGGCGCGCTTCTTCACAAAATTGTATCTCAGGAGCGCTTACAATCTGGTGCGTATCCGAGGGAGACAAGTGGAAGACAGCATTTAGTACCAAAAATGCTCCATCAGTCTTCCAATCTTTTGTAGACGAGATCTGTGTCCTATTTAATCCCTCTGTTCCCCCCTGTTTTTTGTCCGTGATTGTTTTCTGTAAGTTGTGCTCCGTTGTTCGTGAGCAGGTGTGATTACTACTGGTTTAGTAGTTCGTGTCCGTTAAACCTCTGAGGGATCCGATCCCGTTAGCGGGCTCATTTTCGGAGCAAACAAAGCGCGGCAAATTCAAAATAAAAATAAGTAATATTTAACATTCATCAATATACAAGTGTTGCATAGCCATCAAAAGCTCTGCTTCTCTGTTTTTTGCAGGACCAAAAATGCTTTCTGGATTGGAACGTGTCATCTTGTTCTCAATTCTTGGTCTAGGAGGATTTCTGATGCTATTTTTAATGTACGATAAATCAGCTCCATCTCAGATCTGCCCTCCCAAGCCTGCTTTGCCAGGTTCTTACTCAAAAAGAACTGAGAACAGGTCCTTGTCTAAGCAGCAAGAGACAGAAAAGCCCATCATGCTGTTGTGGTTCTGGCCTGAAAACCGCAGGTTTGATTTTAGAGATTGCGCCACTTTCTTCAACATTGATGGCTGCCACCTGACAGATGACAGGTCTCTATACAACAAGGCAGATGGTGTGCTCATCTTTCACAAATCCATCAAACACGATTTATCCAACTTGCCTCCATCACCTCGACCACCATTCCAGAAGTGGATTTGGTATCACGTGGAATCACCTACAAACACAATTAGGATACCTGGTCTAGATAACCTTTTCAACGTAACCTTGAGTTATAGGGAAGACGCAGACATCCCTGTTCGTTGGCGTTTGACTGCAAGGAAAAGCCAGGGTGAGGATTTTGTGCTGCCCAAGAAGGATAAATTAGTTTGCTGGATTGTGAGTAACAAAGACCCTGCAACTGGAACAGGGTACGGTATAATTATTACAGAGAACTTGCCAAACATATTAAAGTGGAACTCTTTGGCAGGGCCTATGCAACGTTCTTGAAATATGAGGACTACTACTCAACACTCTCCAGCTGTAAGTTTTATCTATCATTTGAGAACTCAGTCCACAAAGACTACATCACAGAGAAGCTAAACGGACCACTTGCAGCAAGAACTGTGCCAGTAGTATTGGGCCCACCGAGACAGAACTATGAAGACTTTGTCCCAGGAGATTCCTTCATCCATATTAATGACTTTCCCGATGCAAAAGCCCTGGCTGAATTCCTCCTCAAGTTGGACAAGGATGATGAGGCATATCTGCGCTACTTTCAATGGTGTAGAAACTTCTCTGCTCAGGAACATCTGCTTCAACCGAGTCAAGAGTTCACGCAAGCTATTTGTTATGGATGTGACTATGTGGGAAAACATAAAGAATACAGGGTTGTTCACAACCTTTACAAGTGGCATTTTGTGTAATTATTCACTTATGATTAGCTATTATCCTCTTTTGCATGTCTATTATCTTCAATATACCAAAAAGGTATCTTGATTCATCCCACAGCACTTATGGAGTGCATACACCGCATCGAATGATGATCTGCTGTTCTGCTGCTTTGTTCAGCACTGTGTGTTTTAGTGACCAGCCGCAGGTGGGTGTCTGACTGCCAACATTTTCATGAGATTCTACATGTAGAATCACTTTACACTCTGTTTGCACATTATGGTTGGCTCTCTGTTAAGAGGTGTTATGTACTCTCGGCCGACAGACACTACCGGTGTCTCCGTGCCTGTACACTCACATTTGTCTATGAAAACTTAATATATAAGGACCTTCTCAGAGAAGGTATTTTATAAATGTTCTCTGCTTCTGTTCTGGAGGTGTTTCCCTGTTACAACTTGTAATAAACCAGATAGACTTTTTATTGATATTATCAACGACTGCTCTCCTTTTCTTTCACCTGGAATATCCCTTTACAACTGTGTTATTGTACAGTGCATTCGGAAAGTATTCAGAACCCTTCACTTTCTCCACATTTTGTTACGTTACAGCCTTATTCTAAAATGGATAAAAAAATCCCCATCAATCTACACACAATACTCCATAATGACAAAGCAAAAACAGATTTATGACATTTATATAAGTATTCAGACCCTTTTCACAGTACTTTGTTGAAGCACCTGAAGCGATTACAGCCTCGAGTCTTCTTGGGTATGACGCTACAAGCTTGGCTCACCTGTATATGCAGAGTTTCTCCCATTCTTCTCTGCATATCCTCTCAAGCTCTGTCAGGTTAGATGGGGAGCGTCACTGCACAGCTATTTTCAGGTCTCTTCAGAGATGTTCGATCAGGTTCAAGTCCGAGCTCTGGTTGGGCCACTCAAAGACATTCAGAGACTTGTCGTCGTTCTGTTGAAAGGTGAACCTTCACCCAGTCTGAGGTCCTGAGAGCTCTGGAGCAGGTTTTCATCAAGGATCTCTCTGTACTTTGCTTCGTTCATCTTTCCCTCAATCCTGAATAGTCTCCCAGTCCCTGCCATTGAAAAACATCCCCACAGCATGATGCTGCCACCACCATTCTTCACCATAGGGATGGTATTGGCGGGGCCTGTTTTTTTTCAGATGTGACGCTTGTCATTCAGGCCACCAAGTTCAATCTTCGTTTCGTCAGACCAAAGAATCTTGTTCTCATGGTCTGAGAGTCCTTTAGGTGCAAACTCCAAGCAGGCTGTCATGCTTTTTACTGAGGAGTGGCTTTCGTCTGGCCAGTCTACTATAAAGGCCTGATTGGTGGAGTGCTTCCTTCTGGAAGGTTCTCCGATCTCCACAGAGGAACTCTGGAGCTCTGTCAGAGTGACCATCGGGTGCTTGGTCACCTCCCTGACCTGAGTCCTTCTCCCCCGATTGCTTAGTTCGGCCGAGCTCTAGGAAGAGTCTTGGTGGTTCCAAACGTCTTCCATTTAAGAATTATGGAGGCCACTGTGTTCTTGGGGACCTTCAATGTTGCAGACGTTTTTTGGTACCCCCCTTCCCCATATCTGTGCCTCGACACAATCCTGTCTCGGAGCTCTACAGACAATTCCTTCGACCTCATGGCTTGGTTTTTGCTCTGACATGCACTGTCAACTGTGGGACCTTATATAGACAGGTGTGCACTTTTCCAAATCATGTCCAATCAATGCAGTTTACCACAGGTGGACTCCAATCAAGTTTTAGAAACATTTCAATGATGATCAATGGAAACAGGATACACCTGAGCTCCATTTACATTTGCAAAAAACCTGTTTTAGAATAAGGCTGTAACATGACAAAATGTGGAAAAGTTGAAGGGGTCTGAATACATTCTGAATGCACTGTATATGGTTGTCTCTCCTAGCTACCTTAGATGAATGCACCAACTGTAAGTCGCTCTGGATAAGAATGTTTGCTAAATGACAACAATTTTAATTTCAAGTGCTAATTGTCTTTATTCCATTACTGGAGAAGCATGACTCAAATCCCCCTATTCATATTTCCAACATCCAGCGTGACAAAATATACATTTTATTTTATTCCATGCCTTACCATTAAGTGAAATATTGCCAATACATACAGTTGAAGTCGGAAGTTTACATACGCTTAGGTTGGAGTCATTAAAACTCGTTTTTCAACCACTCCACAAATGTCTTGTTAACAAACTATAGTTTTGGCAAGTCGGTTAGGACATCTACTTTGTGCATGACACAAGTAGTTTTTCCAACAATTGTTTACAGACAGATTATTTCACTTATAATTCACTGTATCACAATTCCAGTGGGTCAGAGGTTTACATACACTAAGATGACTGTGCCTTTAAACAGCTTAGATAATTCCAGAAAATGATGTCATGGCTTTAGAAGCTCCTTATATGCTAATTGACATGATTTGAGTCAATTGGAGGTGTACCTGTGGATGTATTTCAAGGCCTACCTTTAAACTCAGTGCCTCTTTGCTTGACATCATGGGAAAATCAAAAGAAATCAGCCAAGACCTCAGAAAAAACCTCCACAAGTCTGGTTCATTCTTGGGAGCAATTTCCAAACGCCTGATGGTACCACGTTCATCTGTACAAACAATAGTATGCAAGTTTAAACACCATGGGACCACGCATCCGTCCTACCGCTCAGGAAGTAGATGCGTTCTGTCTCCTAGAGATGAATGTACTTTTGTGCGAAAAGTGCAAATCAATCTCAGAACAACAGCAAAGGACATTGTGAAGATGCTGGAGGAAACAGGTACAAAAGTATCTATATCCACAGCAAAACGAGTCCTATATCGACATAACCATAAAAAAGCCAGACTACAGATTGCAACTGCACATGTGGACAAAGATCGTACTTTTTGGAGAAAAGTCAACATTATTAGTCAGTTGTACAACCGAATGCCTTCAACCGAAATGTTTCTTCCGCATTTAACCCAACCCCTCTGAATCAGAGAGGTGCGGGGGGCTGCCTTAATCGACATCCACGTCTTTGGCGCCCGGGGAACAGTGGGTTAACTGCCTTGTTCAGGGGCAGAATGACAGATATTTTCCTTGTCAGCTCGGGGATTCGAACTTGTAACCCTCCAGTTACAAGTCCAACGCTCTAACCACTAGGCTACCTGCCGCCCCTCCTACCTGCCGAGAAATGTCCTCTGGTCTGATGAAACAAAAATAGAACTGTTTGGAGGAAAAAGGGGGAAGCTTGCAAGCCGAAGAACACCATCCCAACCTTGAAGCATGGGGCTGGCAGCATCATGTTGTGAGGGTGCTTTGCTGCAGGAGGGACTGGTGCACTTCACAAAACAGATGGCATCATGAGGCAGAAAAATTATGTGGATATATTGAAGCAACATCTCACGACATCAGTCAGGAAGTTAAAGCTTGACGCAAATGAGTCTTCCAAATTTACAATGACCCCAAGCATACTTCCAAAGTTGTGGCAAAATGGCATAAGGACAACAAAGTCAAGGTATTGAAGTGGCAATCACAAAGCCCTGACCTCCATCCCATAGAAAATGTGAGGGCAGAACTGAAAAACTGTGTGCGAGCAAGGAGGCCTACAAACCTGACTCAGTTACACCAGCTCTGTCAGGAGGAATGGGCCAAAATTCACCCAACTTATTGTGGGAAGCTCTTGGAAGGCTACCTGAAACGTTTGACCCAAGTTAAACAATTTAAAGGCAATGCTACCTAATACTAATTGAGTGTATGTAAACTTCTGACCCACTGGGAATGTGATGAAAGAATTAAAAGCTGAAATAAACCATTCACATTCTTAAAATCAAGTGGTGATCCTAACTGACCTAAGACAGGGAATTTTTACTAGGATTAATTGTCAGGAATTGTAAAAAACTGAGTTTAAATGCCTTTGGCTAAGGTGTGTGTAAACTTCTGACTTCAACTGTATACACAGGATGGATCATACATTGATTACTAATTATGTCATAAAAGAAATTGTCCCTAGCGGACGAAACCAATATGACGGCTGGTTACACAAAGAAAGGGGGTTGAGTTTGATTGAAAGAGCAGGAAGACTGAGGAACAAAAGGACTGGGTCTCTATCGGACCTTCTGAAGCTATGTTATCGTAAATACAGAATCTTATGCATTCTAAATAACCGCCCATTCGGAAAAGGAAAATGCAAGAAATATATTTCCTCTGAGCTGCGCTTCGATAGATTGGTCGAAGATGGAAAGCTGGGTTTCCCAGGAGAGATCTCCCTTGTCCTTTGAAGAATATTTCTGGGCGGATACATTGTAGTCTGTTGTCGTATGGTAGAACGAATACGTTGTAGTACCCTGTCATTGTGTGGTAGAATAGATATGTTGTAGTACCCTGTTGTTGTGTGGTAGAACGGATACGTTGTAGTACCCTGTTCTGAAGAGATTGTCCGTCACAAACGTTTAAAGCTGCTGCTGATAACTCGACGTCTAGGATGTATCACTTCTTTAGTAAATAAGAGTTCAAAGTTTATACCAAGTTGCCATACTAAGCTCATGCTATATTCTGGCTGGTATTGTCAAAATTCCTCCTTCCAGAGTGGCAATCGTCACCTCCACATTGAACTTAGCCCTTTTAAACGTAGGGACATCAGTTCTCACTTCATCGGGAACACAATGTTAACTTCGTTAGGTTGTTAGTCTGGTGTTGGCTTAGTCTGCCGTGAATTGGGTCACGGTGGCTCTTATAGAAATGTAGAAAAGGGGTTGGTTCATCATTTCCAACCAATGCCTATTCACGTGGGCATGGCCACTGAGTGACCATATGAAAACAATTCTCTCATTTTAAAAACTAAAACAAAATTTAATATTTTCACAAATAGTATCATATTTAAACATTTTAATTGCACAACAATTCCATGTGAATCTGATAACTAAAATGTGTAGACTTTCCAAGATACAATTTATGTAATCCTATCATCAGTAATAATGTCTCAGACGACAACTGATCTGACATCATATTCTTTAAGTACCAACGGATACTTTCAACTGGTTGGATTACCGAAATATTGTTCTGTTCCCAACCTTTTGATGTTACCGTGCATTTCTCTATGTTAACAAAGGGCTTTCCAAGAGTCAATTCTGTAGAGTAGAGAGAGAAAAGGGGAAAGGTATTTATGGGGTTCATAAACCTCACCAACAGGGCTACGTCATGACACTGGGAATACAGATATGCATCTGTTGGTCACAGATACCTTAAAAAGGTAGGGCGTGGATCAGAAAACCAGCCAGTATCTGGTGTGACCACCATTTGCCTCATGCAGCGTGACACATCTCCTTCGCATAGATTTGATTAGGCTGTTGATCGTGGCCTGTGGAATGTTGTCCCACTCCTCTTCAATAGCTGTGCGGTTGCTGGATATTAGCGGAACTGGAACACACCTCGATCCAGAGCATCCCAAACATGCTCAATGGGTGACATGTCTGGTGATTATGCATTCCACGGAAGAACTGGGACATTTTCTGCTTCCAGGAATTATGTACAGATCCTTGCAACATGCATTATCATGCTGAAACATGTTATAAAGGCGACGGATGAATGGCACAACAATGGACCTCATGATGTCGTCATGGTATCTCTATGCATTCAAATTGCCATAGATAAAATGCAATTGTATTCGTTGTCCATAGCTTATGCCTGCCCATACCATAACCACACCGCCACCATGGGGCACTCTGTTCACAATGTTGACATAAGCAAACCGCCGCCCACATGACTCCATACACATGGTCTGCAAAAATTGGTTGGACGTACTGCCAAATGATCTAAAACGATGTTGGAGGTGGATTATTGTAGAGAGAAATGAACATTCAATTATATGGCAACAGCTCTGGTGGACATTCATGCAGTCAGCATGCCAATTGCACGCTCCTCAAAACTTTAGACATCTGTGTCATTGTGTTGTATGACCAAACTGCACATTTTAGAGTGGCCTTTTACTGTCCCAAGCAAAAGGAGCACCTGTGAAATGATAATGCTGTTTAATCAGCTTCTTGATATGCCACACCTGTCAGATGGATGGATTATTTTGATAAAGGAGAAATGCTCACTAACAGGGATGTGAACAAATTTGTGCACCAAATTTGAGATGAATAAGATTTTTGTGCAAATGGAACATTTCTGGGATCTTTTATTTCATGAAGAGACCTATATACTGTATCTAACGCTCCAGACAGTCTCAGAGGTAGCGGCTTGTCTCATATGGTCAGCAGGGATGAGCGAACCATCACAAGACAGGGGACATACAGTAAATACAACACTACTAAAATCATTATTTGTCACATGCGCTAATACAACAGGTGTAGACATTACAGTAAAATGCTTACTTTACAAGCCCTTAACCAACAATGCAGTTCGAGAAATAGAGTTAAGAAAATTACAAAATGAAAAAGTAAAAAAATGTAATACAATCAAAAAGTAACACAAGAAAATTACATAACAATAACGAGGCTATATACAGGGGGTACCGAGACAATGTGCATGGGTACAGGTTAGTCAAGGTAATTTGTTAAGTAACTATGCATAGATGATAAGCAGCGAGTAGCAGCAGTGTAAAAACAAAGGGGGGGATGTCAATGTAAATAGTCTGGGTGGCCATTTTATTAATTGTTCAGCAGTCTTATGGCTTGGGGGTAGACGCTGTTAAAAGGAGCCTTTTGGTCCTAAACTCGGTGCTCCAGTACCGCTTGCTGTGCGGTTGCAGAGAGAACAGTCTTGGATTTGCGTGACTGGAGCCTTTGACCAACATTTTTTTCCTCTGACACTGCCTAGAATATAGGTCCTGGATGTCAGGAGGCTAGGCTCCAGTGATGTACTGGGCCGTACGCATTACCCTCTGTAGCGCCTTACGGTCAGATGCCAAGCAGTTGCCATACCAGGCGGTGATGCAACCGGTCAGGATGCTCCCGATGGTGCAATTGTAAAACTTTTTGAGTATCTGGGGACCAATGCCAAATATTTTCAGTCTCCTGAGGGGGAAAAGGTGTTGTTGTGCCCTCTTCACAATTGTCTTGGTGTGTTTGGATCATGATAGTTCATTGGTGATGTGGACACCAAGGAACTTGAAACTCTCGACCCGCTCCTCTACAGCCCTGTCGATGTTAATGGGGGCCTGTTCAGCCCTCCTTTTCCTACAGTCCACGATGAGCTCCTTTGTTTTTCTCACATTGAGAGAGAGGTTGTTGTCTCTGACCACCTTCTTATAGGCTGTCTCATCGTTGCCGGTGATCAGGCCTACCACTGTTGTGTCGTCAGAAAACGTAATGATGATGTTGGAGTCGTGCTTGGCCACTTAGTCGTGGGTTAACAGGGAGTACTGGAGGTGACTAAGCACACACCCCTGAAGGGCCCCAGTGTTCAGAATCAGCGTGGCAGATGTTGTTGCCTACCCTTACCGCTTGGGGGCGGCCTGTCAGGAAATCCAGTTGCAGATCCAGATCCATCCCCTCAGAATATGCCGATTTGGCTCTCGCCTCCTGTAAAAAGAGGGCGACTCAATTATCACCCCATCGACGTGGGGATTGTGCGATAAATTTCCTGGTAGACGCAGCACTTCCCAGGAGTCATGTGTATCCTCTGTCACAGGAGGAAACGGAGGCTATGGAAACATATGTCTCTCTGGCATATGTCTCTCTGGCAGGGATACATTCGGCCCTCCACTTCACCTGCTTCCTCGAGTTTCTTTTTTGTGAAGAATAAGGATGGAGGTCTGCGCCCGTGTATTGACTATCGAGAGATCAATCAGATCACTGTGAGGTACAGCTACCCGCTGCCTCTCATAGCCAGTGCGATCGAGTCAATGCATGGGGCGCGCTTCTTCACAAAATTGTATCTCAGGAGCGCTTACAATCTGGTGCGTATCCGAGGGAGACAAGTGGAAGACAGCATTTAGTACCAAAAATGCTCCATCAGTCTTCCAATCTTTTGTAGACGAGATCTGTGTCCTATTTAATCCCTCTGTTCCCCCCTGTTTTTTGTCCGTGATTGTTTTCTGTAAGTTGTGCTCCGTTGTTCGTGAGCAGGTGTGATTACTACTGGTTTAGTAGTTTGTGTCCGTTAAACCTCTGAGGGATCCGATCCCGTTAGCGGGCTCATTTTCGGAGCAAACAAAGCGCGGCAAATTCAAAATAAAAATAAATAATATTTAACATTCATCAATATACAAGTGTTGCATAGCCATCAAAAGCTCTGCTTCTTGGCAATATAACAGCGTTGTCAGATTTCAAAAAGGCTTTACGGCAAAAGCACAACATTTGATTGTTTGAGGATAGCACCCCACATATTTTCCACATTAGGATAAATTAATATCCAGCGCGGGTCTCACAAAATCAATATCACAGCTAACATAAATTGCTTACCTTTCGAAGGCTTCCCAAGTGTCCAAACAAGAGAATCCATGGTTCTTTTGTTAGAAGTAATTTATTATATCCATAATTCTCCATTTGGTTGGCACGTTATGTTCAGCTACTCCACCAAGCATTGCCAGTCTACTCGCCCGTTGTACAGTGAAGAGAACACGTTCAAATTATACCTCTCAACTTTTCCCAAACAAATCAAATATCATTAATAATGCATCCTTAGGTATCGTTTTATGAATAATAGCGATCATATTTTACACGGATGGTAACCGAAACGTTATAAAAGGAAAAGAAAGCTGGGCGCGTTCTCGTGACCGGGCACTCTTGTTTACCTTTTCTACTTCCTGCAGTGTCTCTTCTTCTGTATGGATCTCCTCAGGGCTATTGCCTACAGACACTGTCCAGAGACTGTTGACATCCAGTGGAAGCCATAGGTACTGCAACCTGTGTCCTATCTAAATAGGATTTCTTATAACAGGCATTCAAAGTGAGTAAAGGTCAAAAGAAAAATGATTTCCGACAGAAAGTTCTTGGGTTTTTGCCTGATATATCAATTCTGTTATACCCACAGACATTATCTTAACGGTTTTAGAAACTTCAGAGTGTTTCCTATCCAATAGTACTAATTATGTGCATATCCTATTTTCTGGGCCTGAGTGGCAGGCATTTTACTTTGGGCACGCCAGACTCTCCAAAACCGTCACCTATGCTGCCGCTCCCTAAGAAGTTAAGTTACCCAACCCCTCTTCCCAATCTGCAAATCAGTGGGCTAAACACCTGGCTTTTTCCTTCCTTTCAAATGATAAAAGCCTGAAGAGAAGAAGCAATGATGTGAGTTTCAATTCATTAGTTTATCAAGTTTTCTTTTCTCTTGAGTATTATGTTGATACTGGAGAAGCATAATGGAATTGTTGCTACCATTTGAAATATGTTTAAAAGTTCATAGATCCAAATTCCTCTTAAGATATTAAACATATTAGAGGTAATCATTTTAAACAGATAACAAATCATAAACTTTCTGTAGGCTATTCTGCACTGCGATGAAAATATGTTATTATCCTAGAACGTCTACTGCTTCCTCAGTCAGGTAGGACACCGCTTCCTGCTGTAGATGAGCAACCCAGAACTGTGTGAGTGGGTTTGCCTCAAAAAGCATCTTGCTTCAATCAATTTATTCCAGTTCAGAATACAAATTATTACTTGTATTTCAACAGCAACACTTCCAACCTAGACTAGTTTTCAACAATAATTTCTACAGTAAGATGTACAGTAGGCCTGATCAGTAGGCCTGATCATCTTCATCTGTGCTGTTTCTAAGGGTTGAACTAAGCTAGCTAGTTTGCTTTGGCTAATGTTAGCTATTAGCTGTGCATAAGGCCAGGGGATTGTTTGAAAGAGAAATTCACATCTACTACTATGAGAGTTAGTACTCCCTTATTTCTAGTACAAGTGTAGTACAAGTGGCTATTGTGATATTTACGTTAAATTTGGCTTCAGAATAGAGGTTGACGCATGGGAGTGAAAATGTATGTCCCATCTTGCCATTTTTTTCCAGCACTGTCTCGATCCCACAACAGTTCTATAAATAAACCGATACCTTTCCTGTCCTGTTACAAAAAATAATTACCGTCCCGTGCTCATTTTAACACCCTGAAATCAGAAATAACTTATTCCGTTAGATGCTCGTCTGTCTGCCCCCTCCCCTCACTCTGCTGCGTGTGAGTTTCCATAGCAACAGACCCATTTTGGGCTGAGTGAGAGAAGAAGAGAGCGAGAGAGAACTGTCAGCTGTTAGCTAGCTACTTTTCGTTGCCTGCCCATCTGATAAATGCCTATTATCATTTTTAAAATAGTGATTGAAGACTGATGAATGTGTGTTACACTACACACTTAGAAATGTAGGTTCTTCAAGGGTTCTTTGGTAAGGTTGATGGTTCTTTGTGGAACCATAATGACTCAAAGAACGTGGAGCCCCTCAAGGGGCGGTGGCTCATTAGAATATTTTGGGGCGTGGTTTGCACACACCTCTTTAAGTGCAATCATGAGTGTCATTCCAGTTGATCTAATCTGTTGTGTTTCGCTTTTAGTTAAATTTGAATATGGCCAGTTACAGTGTATTGTGGAAGACTCACATAGGGCCTTGTGTCATTTGAGAACAGTTTACTAAATTAGTGGTTCTCAATTCTCATCCCGCTTTTCTAAAGCTAGTACACCTGATTCAACTTGACAATGAACACATTAATAACACATATGGATTTTAAAAATATAATATGGCTAACCAGAATAAAAAATACCTGTTTGGTTGTTAAAAATTATATACAACCTTTGAAATTGAGGAAGGTTCTTCATAGAGCCATTCTCCATAAATGTTCTATAACCTTTCATTAATGGTTCTAGAACCTTATGAGCGTGGTTCTTTATAGAACCTTCAAAAAAGTTCCAGACCACCAACACGTGACATCACCTCAGAAACCCTGTTAACATTTTTGTGTTGTTGCCTTTAAAAAATAGGCAAATTGAAAAACTTGCAAAACTGACTTTCAAAATTATAAAGTATTTATTTATTTAGGATACTATTTCTTAAATGATTTTATAAATCATCATTGATAATTTAACTAAACGATTTAAACATGCAGCCATTGTATTTTTTTGGTTTCCATTCAGTTGTGCACTCCGTTTAACATACTGAATTGAGGAAATGGATGCAAGCCCCGATATTATAGCCAGGAAGGTGGTGCTTCAGAGGGCGGACTCGGCATCCATTGGCTCATTGGGCGTGAATAGGATTGGTCGTTGACTCTCATACTATGTTATACCTCATTCCCTCCTTCAGGGAGCAGTATATAGCTCATGTAATAACCTATGAGTAGGCTACTCAAAAAGCATAGACCCTCGAATTCTGCTAATTATATCAAAAGGCAACATTGATCATTGACAAAGTCTTGAAAGGAAAACAAGGAAAATGTTGACATAATATATATTAATGTAAAAATATTAGTGGTGTGCTTCAATTGTCTATCGATAGTTTGATTGAGAGGATTTCAGTATCGTTTAATATCGATATAAGCAAAGCATTGTGATACTGGTTTACCCTTCCTGCCACTATTATTGTAAAAAGACCTTACAGGCTCTCAACTTTAGGACTTAATCTACGAAGCAAGCTACTGTATATCTACTCAGGGTTTACTACAGTCTTAGAAAAAAGGGTTATTTTGGCTGTCCCCATAGGAGAACCCTTTTTGGTTTTAGGTACAACCCTTTTGGTTCCAGGTATATTTTGTAGACAATATGGCTCTGAATAAAACCAGCATAATAACGTGGTAATAGGTGGTGGGCACCAATATTGATAGTTCAATTTGATATCAATATGAGCAAGGCATGTCCTTCTTGTTGCCTCCCAGTACATTCACACCTGGGCCAATCAGCAAGCAGTTGTCTAGACTTTACGGACCTGTGGATGTGAACATTCACACAGTTACAATGATTTTTTTAAAAATAAAACTGATGTATCAATATTGTATCAACATTTTTTAGATGATATTGATATATAGATGAATTGTCAAGACACAGCATAAATTCATGTAACATGAATTTATCACTACAGTATAAAAATAACACTACAGTCACTGCAGTATAGAAATATAGCAAGAACATTTTCTGGTGAGATCGGAAAGCATTACCTAAGATTCTTCCCGTTGAAATGCTATTAGTGAACTGACAGATGCAGAAATTGTTCACATTCCCCTCAGACAGTTCAAAGGGAACAAAAAAGGCAATCCTAGTCATAACAACACAATTACAAGCAACAACATAACAAAACAAAAAATAATTTATTGGAGTGGAGACATAAGAAGCTAGGGTGACGCCAACATAACCTTTCTGTATGTCAATATTGTTTACAGAGTCATGTGCAGAAAAAAACCCACCTTAGTACATGTTTATGGCTACAAGCTCACAACCCTAACCCAGACAAAATTACAAAAGGTCAAACTGAGAACAGATGCTATTTGTTGAGTTCAATTGACCCCCCCAAAAAACATGAGAAGAATTAGCCGTCAGTTATAGTTATATTGCCATCTAGTGGGACAGCAAAGATGTGCCCTGTGGCATATTAAAGAATTGCTGAACCAGCATCTCTTAAAACTTTGAGGCCACTGAGATAGCACAAAAATAGCACATGAATTCACTCCTTTACTGGCTTGTTCTATGGTTTGAAATACAGTAGTATTCAACAGCTGTCTCTAGCCTTCTGTTTGTGCTTGTCACTGGGATGAGGGACCTTTACCTACTCCTTTAACATTTGACACCGGACCCCCCTTCCCCTTGTTCCTGGGAGGTTCCCTCATCATACAGGAACACAGCTATTAACTATCACTCACTCCACAAATATTTGATGCAGAGAGATGTGTTATGTTCTTCCCAGTGTTCTAGCTAGATACTGTAGGTTGATGGTCATAAGAGGCGACCAAACATTTTTCATCATGTGCCCTGAAATGTCCCTGGCTTTTTATAAATGTGTTACATTTCTGATACATTCTTGATGCCCTATGGGAAGTGGATAGGCTACAGCAGTCATGTACACAGAAGGCACATCCTGATTTTATCTAGTGGAGCATAATCCTGGGGCATGGATTTTTTTAAACCTAGCAGCAACCACTTTGTTGACCAGTCAAAAATGTGATTGAATGACACAAAACGTCCTCAAATGATATGTTGTGTTTGTATGTTATATGTCCTGTTTGTATGGACCTATGGAAAAGCTATTCAACTTGGAGGGGGCAGTCCCGGTCAAGGTGCTTACTGTAGGTAAGTTCAATGAGCTAATATTAGCGTTAGGGTCACTTCCATCTTTCAGGCATTATGTTGATTTTGTATTTATTTGATCGGCCTCTGAGTTTACTATATTACAACCACCTTAGAACCACAGGGAGGCACTAGCGTCCTAGGAATGTAGGTTTTTTTTTAACCCATTATGCCCAACACATTGGGGTCCATCTTTGCATAAATGTACTTTAAAGCTAATTAATTTGAATGAAGCCACCTATCCACTTTTACCTCATCTGTATTCTCCTTGAGTTCACTTTAGTTGCAAATGATACAAAATACAGACATAATCAAATATGGAAAACATATAGACTGTGTATTGTGCTCTCTAGAGTTATTTTTAAATAGATCAACATTTTCATATGCTAAATAAGCCCATAATGGCTGAGTGGAAGGTTTCAGCCCATGGGTTCCATTGCCCCAGGCGCTCCCCATGGCTCCAGTCCCCATACACTCCAGCTCGGAATTCATGTTCTAGTCATGGCAACATCGACCCTTTCACCATCCCAAGGCCATTCCCTAATAACCTTGGAAGAACAGCCACACATGGACCCAGTAAATAATGCAAACCAGTCATGATGACCCTGATTCTGATTCTGTGGTTCAGTAAGGACACACTTCTTGAAGGTTCCATTGAGAACCATCTCAAGCACTTCTTCAGTTTTGAGGTAGGAGATGGTTGTATGTTGGAACAACTGGCCTTCAGCCGTTCCAGGATTCCCAATTGAAATAAACCTATTTGTTGACTATGTCATATTTTAGAATGATTGAGAAAATGGGTGTTTGTCTAGAACACTGGTCATATATAGTGCATTCGGAAAGTATTCAGACCACTTGACTTTTCCACATTTTGTTACATTACAGCCTTATTGTAAAATGGATTAGTTGTTCATCAATCTACACACAATACCCATGATGACAAATCAAAATCAGGTGTTAAGAAATGTTCGCAAATGTATATAAAAAAAACTGGAAATATCACATTTGCATAAGTATTCAGACCTTTTACTCAGTACTTTGTTGAAGCACCTTTGGCAGCAATTACAGCCTCAAGTCTTCTTGGGTATGACACTACAAGCCTTTTACACCTGTATTTCGGGAGTTTGTCCCATTCTTCTCTGCAGATACTCTCAAGCTCTGTCAGGTTGGATGGGGAGCGTCGCTGCACCGCTATTTTCAGGTCTCTCCAGAGATGTTAGTTCGGGTTCAAGTCCAGGTTCTGGCTGGGCCAATCAAGGACATTCAGAGACTTGTCCCACTCCTGTGTTGTCTTGGCTGTGTGCTTAGGGTCATTGTCCTGTTGGAAGGTGAACCTTTGCCCCAGTCTGAGGTCCTGAGTGCTCTGGAGCAGGTTTTCATCAAGGATCTCTCTGTACTTTGCTCCGTTCATCTTTCCCTCAATCCTGACTAGTCTCCCAGTCCCTGCAGCTGAAAAACATCCCCACAGCATGATGCTGCCACCACCATGCTTCACCATAGGGATGGTGCCAGGTTTCCTCCAGACGTGTTGCTTGACATTCAGGCCAAAGAGTTCAATCTTGGTTTCATTAGACCAGATAATCTTGTTTTCTCATGATCTGAGACTCTTTAGGTGCCTTTTGGCAAACTCCAAGCGGGCTGTCATGTGCCTTTTACTGAGAAGTGGCTTCCGTCTTCCGTTACCAAGGCCTGATTGGTGGAGTGGTGCAGAGATTGTCCTTCTGGAATGTTCTCCCATATCCACAGAGGAACTCTGGAGCAAAGTGACCATCGGGTTCTTGGTCACCTCCTTGCCCAAGGCCCTTCTCCCCCAATTGCTCAGTTTTGCCGGGCAGCCAGCTCTAGGAAGAGTCTTAGGGCTTCCAAACGTCTTCCGTTTAAGAATGATGGAGGACACTGTGTTCTTGGTGACCTTCAATGCTGCAGACATCTTTTGATACTCTTTCCCAGATCTGTGCCACGACACAATCCTGTTTCGGAGATCTACAGACAATTCCTTCGACCTTGGTTTTTGCTCTGGGGGCGAAAGAAACACGCACCTGTTTGGGCAAGATGCTGGCTAGCGGAGTAGAACGCTTGAAAAAGAAAAGGAGAGCCGCACACTCTAGGAGGTCAGATGCAATAATTGAATAACCAATGTTTCGACAGACAAGCTGTCCTCATCAGGGTTTTTGCTCTGACATGCACTGTCAACAGTGGGACCTTATATAGACATGTGTGTGCCTTTCCAAATCATGTCCAATCAATTGAATTTGTCAATCAAGTTGGAGAAACATCTCAAGGATGATCAATGGAAACAGGATGCACCTGAGCTCAATTTCGAGTATCATAGCAAAGGGTCTGAATACTTACGTAAAACATTTTTTAAAATAGATTTGCAAAAATGTCCAACAACCTGTTTTCACTTTTTTATTTATGAGTTATTGTGTGTAGGTTGATGAGCAAAAAACATGTTTAAACAATTTTAAAATAAGGCTGAAACATAACAAAATTTAGAAGAAGTCAAGGGATCCTAATACTTTCCGAAAGCACTATATTATATTCCTTGCAACTCCACCAAAGGTGATTTGTGCACTTGGTACAGTATCAGCTAAAAACAGGTTCCCACTTCATCCTTAATGGCCAGTAACTGAAGACAAGACAGAATAACATAACACTCAAATGTTAATTGATGATGAGTAAATAATGGAATGTATATATTGCATAAATGCAATTTCAATCAATGAGATTCCTTTAATTACAGTCAAACCTTCGGCATCCTTTCTGCATCCTTTAAATCACCCAGAGCTGATTGGTTAAGCCTTTGATTGAATAGACAGATTGCCTAATGGTCAGCTAGCTGGTGGTCAGAAATGACCATGTACAGTGCCTTCAGAAAGTGTTCATACCCCTTGACTAATTACACATGTTGTTGTCTTACAGCCTGAATTAAACATGTATAAAACAAATCATTATTAACCATCTACACACAATACCCCATAATGACAAAGTGAAAAAAGATTTTTTGAATTTTTTGCACTTTTATTGAAAATGAAATACAGAAGTATCTAATTTACATAAGTATTCACACCCCTGACCAGTGATTACAGCTGTGAGTCTTTCTGGGTAAATCTCTAAAAGCTTTTCACACATGGATTGAATTTTTTTTTTTTGCACATTATTCTTTCTAATATTCTTCAAGCTCTGTCAAGTTGGTTGTTGATCATTGCTACACAGCCATTTTCAAGTCTTGCAATATATTTTTAAGCCGATTTAAGTCAAAACTGTAACTAGGCCAAGAACATTCAATGTCGTCTTGATAGCAACTCCAGTGTATATTTAGCCTTGTGTTTTAGGTTATTGTCCTGCTGAAAGGTGAATTTGTCTCCCAGTGTCTGTTGGAAAGCAGACTGAACCAGGTTTTCCTCTAGGATTTTGCCTATGTTTAACTCTATTCCGTTTCATTTTATCCTAAAAAACTCCCTAGTCATGGCCGATGTCAAGCATACCCACTGCTAGCCACTGCTAGCGGCATTTACCTTCTGCACAGACACCAGCCCTTTTTTAGCCTGGATAATACTCGCCAGCCTACCACCATCGGACTGTTTCTCCACTACAACGCCGGATCCCTGCCGTAAACCCTGGACCACTGATCTCCACAGCTAGCTAGCTGCCAATGAGTGACCCAGCCCTGAACCAGGCCCACCTCCCGGCCTCCTCCCAAACATGGCTTGAACCCACTACTCCACCGGTTCCTTGCCGTAAGCTCTCGACCCTGGCACTGGATTCATCGATGCTACCGAGTGGCTACTGCCCCGGAGCTAGCTCCAGTTTTCCGCGAGCCAGGCGCATCTCCCAGCTAGCAAAGGAAAGTACCTCAACAATAATACCTCTCTCACCATCTGGCTTGGATCCCGCTCGACACGACGCCCCCGTCGTACCACCTCGACTGGTCTGCAGACGATTACTCCATCCGCTGTGCCTGCAACCGGCCTCTGTCGGACGTCGGAGCAGATGGTTCTACCAACCCCGGCCGTCTAACTCTTAACTTTAAACGCTGTATCTCCTGCGTGCCGGCGAGTAACGACTACCTCGCGGCTTCCCTGTCCCATCTATTGCTGTTCACTGGAACCTATGATCACTCGGCTACATAGCTGATGCCTGCTGGACTATTCATTAATCACGGTACTCCATTCTGTTTATTTTTTGTTTATCTGTCGGCCCCAGCCGCGTACTCAGGCCCTGTGTGTAGCTAACCAACCCTCTTTGCCCATTCATCGCCAGTTTACCTGTTGTTGTTGTCTTAGCTGACTAGCTGTTGTGGTCTTACCCGCTGTTGTCTTAGCTAGCTCTCCCAATCAACACCTGTGTTTGATTTATGCCTCGCTTTATGTCTCTCTCAAATGTCAATATGCCCTGTTTACTGTTGTTTAGGATAGTTATCATTGTTTTAGTTTACAGTGGAGCCCCTAGGCTCACTCTACATGCCTCAGATTCCTCCTTTGTCCCACCTCCCACACATGCGGTGACCTCACCCAGTATTACGAGCACCTCCAGAGATGCAACCACTCTTATCATCACTCGGTGCCTGGGCCTACCTCCACTGTACTCTCACCCCACCATACCCCTGTCTGCACATTATACCCTGAATCTATTCTACCACGGCCAGAAATCTGCTCCTTTTATTCTCTGTCCCCAACGCAGTAGACGACCTGTTCTGATAGCCTTTAGCCGTACCCTCATCCTACTCCTCCTCTGTTCCTCGGGTGATGTGGAGGTTAACCCAGGCCCTGCGTGTCCCCAGGCACTCTCATTTGTTGACTTCTGTAATCGAAAAAGCCTTGGCAAGGACATCAGAAGCCTCCTCCCTAAGTTTGTTTTACTCACTGCTTTAGCACATTCCGCCAACCCTAATGTCCTTGCCGCGTCTAAATCCTGGCTTAGGAAAGCCACCAAAAATTCTTAGATTTCCATACCCAACTACAACATTTTCCGCCAAGATAGAACTGCCAAAGGGGGAAGAGTTGCAATCTATTGCAGAGATAGCCTGCAAAGTTCTGTCATACTTTCCAGGTCTATGCCCAAACAGTTCGAACTTCTAATTCTAAAAGTTTATAAGAAATAAGTCTCTCACTGTTGCCGCCTGCTATAGACCCCCCTCAGCTCCCAGCTGTGCCCTGGACACCATATGTGAATTGATTGCCCCCCATCTATCTTCAGAGTTCGTTCTGTTAGGTGACATAAACTGGAATATGCTTAACACCCCGGCAGTCCTACAATCTAAGCTAGATGCCCTCAATCTCACACAAATCATCAAGGAACCCACCAGGTACAATCCTAAATCTGTAAACATGGGCACCCTCATTGATATTATCCTGACCAACTTGCCCTCCAAATACACCTCTCCTGTTTTCAATCAGGATCTCAGCGACCACTGCCTCATTGCCTGCATCCGCTATGGGCCCGCGGTCAAACGACCACTCCTTATCACTGTCAAACGCTCCCTAAAACACTTCTGCGAGCAGGCCATTCTAATCGACCTGGCCCGGGTATCCTGGCAGGATATTGACCACATTCCGTCAGTCGAGGATGCCTGGTCGTTCTTTAAAAGCAACTTCCTCACCATCTTAAATAAGCATGCCCCTTTCAAAAGATGTAGAACTAAGAACAGATACAGCCCTTGGTTCACTCCAGACCTGACTGCCCTTGACCAGCACAAGAACATCCTGCACATCGAATAGTCCCAGCGATATGCAACTGTTCAGGGATGTCAGGAACCAATACACGCAGTCAGTCAGGAAAGCAAAGGCTAGCTTTTTCAAACAGAAATTTGCATCCTGTAGCTCTGACTCCAAAACGTTTTGGGACACTGTAAAGTCCATGGAGAACAATAGCACCTCCTCCCAGCTGCCCACTGCACTGAGGCTAGGTAACACGGTCACCATCGATAAATCCATCAACAAGCATTTCCATCAACAAATCCATCAACAAGCATTTCTCTACGGCTGGCCATGCTTTCCTCCTGGCTACCCCAACCCCGGACAACAGCTCCACCCCCCCGCAGCTACTTGTCCAAGCCTCCCCAGCTTCTCAGATGTTCTGAAATAGCTACAAAATCTGGACCCGTACAAATCAGCTGAACTAGATCATCTGGACCCTCTCTTTTAAAACTATCTGCCGCCATTGTTGCAACTCCTATTACCAGTCTGCTCAACCTCTCTTTAGTGTCGTCCGAGATCCCAAAAGATTGGTAAGCTGCCGTGGTCATCCCCCTCTTCAAAGGGGGTGACACCCTAGACCCAAATTGCTATAGACCTATATCCATCCTGCCCTGCCTCTCTAAAGTCTTCGAAAGCCTAGATAATAAACAGATCATTGACCACTTCGAATCCCACCGTACCTTCTCCGCTGTGCAATCCGGTTTCCGAGCTGGTCACGGGTGCACCTCAGCCACGCTCAAGGTACTAAACGATATCATAACCGCCATCGATAAGAGACATTACTGTGCAGCCGTATTCATTGACCTGGCCAAGGCTTTCGACTCTGTCAATCACCATGTCCTTATCGGAGAGATGAATGTGAAAAGAATCAACAGCCTTGGTTTCTATAATGATTGCCTCGCCTGGTTCACCAACTACTTTGCAGACAGAGTTCGGAGGGCCTGTTGTTCGGGCCTCTGGCAGTCTCTATGGGGGTGCCACAGGGTTCAATTCTTGGGCCGACTCTCTTCTCTGTATACATCAATGATGTTGTTCTTGCTGCCGGTGATTCTCTGATCCACCTCTATGCAGACGACACCATTCTGTATACTTCTGGCCCTTCTTTGGATACTGTGTTAACTAACCTACAAATGAGCTTCAATGCCATACAACACTCCTTCAGTGGCCTCCAACTGCTCTTAAACGCTAGTAAAACCTAATGCATGCTTTTCAACCGTTCGCTGCCTGCACCCGCCCGCCCGACTAGCATCACTACCCTGGACGGCTCTGACCTAGAATATGTGGACAACTACAAATACCTAGGTGTCTGGCTAGACTGTAAACTCTCCTTCCAGACTCACATTAAACACCTCCAATCCAAAGTTAAATCTAGAATCGGCTTTCTATTTCGCAACAAAGCCTCCTTCACTCATGCTGCCAAACTTGCACTAGTAAAACTGACTATCCTACCGATCCTCAACTTCGGCGATGTCATCTACAAAACAGCTTCCAATATTCTACTCAGCAAACTGGATGCAGTCTATCACAGTGCCATCCGCTTTGTCACCAAAGCCCCTTATATCACCCACCACTGCGACCTGTATGCTCTAGTCGGCTGGCCCTCGCTACATACTTGTCGCCAGACCCACTGGCTCCGGGTTATCTACAAGTCCCTGCTTGGTAAAGCCCCGCCTTATCTCAGCTCGCTGGTAACCATAGCAGCACCCACCCGTAGCACGCGCTCCAGCAGGTATATCTCACTGGTCACCCCCAAAGCCAATTCCTCTTTTGGCCGCCTTTCCTTCCAGTTCTCTGCTGCCAATGACTGGAACGAACTACAAAAATCACTGAAACTGGAGACACTTATCTCCCTCACTAGCTTTAAGCACCAGCTGTCAGAGCAGCTCACAGATCACTGCACCTGTACATAGCCCAACCAACTACCTCATCCCCTATCGTATTCATTTATCTTCCTCCTTTGCACCCCAGTATTTTTACTTTTCACATTCATCTACTGCACATTTACCATTCCAGTGTTAAATTGCTATACTGTAATTACTTCGCCACCATGGCCTATTTATTGCCTTACGTTCCTTAACTTACCTCATTTGCACACATTGTATATAGATTATTATTATTTTATTTTATTCTACTGTATTATTGACTGTGTGTTTGCCTACTTGGTTAAATAAAGGTGAAATAAGAAATAAATAAAAAAATTATAAGATTTAGGTCCCTTTATTATCGTGGTCATAATATGCAGAGTTTGTTTACATTGTACAGCCTGCTGGTAACTGCAGCAGCTTATTAAAGATAGCAGGTTTAAGTTATGTTAGTGAGCACTTTCGCTCTGTCCCACCATTTTCCTGGTCAGTACGCAGCTATTGCACTTTCCAGTTGTCACATGTCCTTTCGGGCCACTTTATAGTTTACAGTCTACGTTAGCATACTAAGGCTGTATTGTGTAGCGGTGTATAGACTGTAGCTCTATTCTGCTGCTGGTATTCATGTTCTCCTATACTGCATTCTCTTTTAGATGTAATAGGAGCCTATTGCATACAACATATAATTTTAAGTCACTATTGTATTCACATCTGTGTCTTATTTCATTAGGTTACATTGCCTTCGTAGTAAGCTCATCTGATTAAGCCTTTATACTCTTGTAGTAATAATCACATAATGTTGTGTCCTATAATATGTTCCTTTTCTATTCCTTGTAGAACCACATCCTACAGATGTTCCTTAAAGAAGGTGAGGTGGTGAGGTGACAAGCCAATTAAGACTGGCATCCATACTGCTCTAGCCGGCAGCCTTGTAGTGATTCAATTCTGGACATAAAGTTAAGTTAAAGTTTTTTGCAGTTTTACTTTAGTGCCTTATTGCTAACATGATGCATGTTTTAGAATATTTTTTATTCTGTACAGGCTTCCTTCTTTTCACTCTGTCATTTAGGTTAGTATTGTGGAGTAAATACAATGTTGTTATCCATCCTCAGTTTTCTCCTATCACAGCCATTATACTCTGTAACTGATTTAAAGTCACCATTGGACTCATGTGGAAATCCCTGAGCGGCTTCCTTCCTCTCCAGCAACTCAGTTAGGAAAGACGCATGTATCTTTGTAGTGACTGGGTGTATTGATACACCATCCAAAGTGTACGTAATAACCTCACCATGCTCAAAGGGATATCCAATGTCTGCTTTTGTTTCTTCTTTTTTAATCCACCAATAGGTGGCCTTCTTTGCGAGACATTGGGAAACCTCCCTGGTCTTAGTGGTTGAATCTGTGAATTTCACTGCTCGACTGAGGGACCTTACAGATAATTTTATGTGTGGGGTACAGAGATGGGGTAGTCATAAGAAAATCATGTTAAACACTATTATTGCACACAGTGAGTCCATGCAACTTATTATGTGAATTGTTAAGCACATTTTTAGTCCTAACTTATTTAGGCTTGCCATAATAAAGGGGTCGAATACTTACAGTATTGACTCAAGACATTTCAGATTTAAATTTTTATTACTTAATTTGTAAAAAAAAAACCAAAAAAACATTATTTCATTTTGACATTATGGGGTATTGTTTGTAGGCCAGTGACACGAAATCTCAATTTAATAAATGTTTTATTCAGGTAACACAACAAAGTGTGGAAAAAGTCAAGGGGTGTGAATACTTTCTGAAGGCACCCATAGCGGTTGTTTTGGCGGTGTCAAAGGTGGAACTGTGTTAGAGCTGTCCACATTCGGCTCCTGGCATTAGGTTATGCCTATAATGCGGACATTGCCATTGGCTGCACAGAGTCGCTTTAAGAGAAATTCCATGCAGCATTGTTTACAAGTTTGAACACTGGAATGTGAGATATAGCCTAATTTACACCTCGATTAGGCTGACAGAAATCCTCATTATTTAGTTGAATGATTTTCAATTTGAGCGTCATTATTTCTATATAGCCTACACGCTCTTATTCTGAACTTCTAACGGGAGCGGGACGGGTGTGGCTTCATGACAGTGATCAAGAGCAGGTGTTGACCGATTTGAGAGCTCCAATGCAGTTCCACCTCCGACACCACCAAAACATCAGCTATGCGGGTGTCGGCTATCACCGGTTAACACTTGATCTGATTGAATTTAGGCCTAAGTGTCAAACAGGAGCCATTGTATGTGTGCTGACAGTACGGCACGCACCGTTGCCTTGAAACACAACGTGACTGGCTTCTGCATCTGCAAAGGGTCCTCATTCCTATGCAAAGCCATTGTTTGATTCTTCCACTAATTGATGCTGTGTTGTCTCCTGCTGGTTGGAGAAGCTGCTGTGAGTTCATGGTTTGTGGTAGAGCTGATGTGGCTGCTACTTGGGGGAAGATAGCTGAAGCCGAGGGCCCCATATCCTATCCTCTGGATGGATGTGGCGTGAAGGATCCGAGTGGTGGGCAGGCTGCCAATCAAGCTGTGCGTCCTCCACACTGAGCCAGCACTATCTCTTCTGCTCTGCTCCGTCCCACCCACTAGCCACCATCAGTCCTCCCTCTTCTTTCTCACCCAGCACAGAGCGTCTCACACCCTCTGAATGTCCTTCCACACACACATTTCTCCACATATTTTTCACATGCGCACAAATGAACGCTTACATGCATGCACGTACACACTCACAACACAGCCCCTCAGTTGGGACTATGCCTATTGGAGAATGGCTGCCTACTACACACAGAGTGTTGTGGTCAACAGGTAGGGATGATTCTGACTAGAGGAACCACACTGTGACCAACAGAAAGAGAAGAAAGAGTGGCATTTCTGGTCGAGTATCTCATGGGGAGTTGGATTGAATGCTGACTGTTGTCGTGTTGTGTGTCGGTGGTGCCACGCAGAGTGAGTGGACTTTGTAATGAAGAGATGCTGCGTTGTTTGATGTGCATTGTGCAAAAGCCCCGCTCTTTCTCCTTTGTGTCTGTCTTAAGGATGGAATGTGGTGCAGGGATGATAAAATGGGAGAATACAAGTAAGTCTCCATACTGATGACCTTGGCAATGTGAAGATGCTGGAATACAGTTTCTATTTCTATCAACATAATCCCTTCATAATGTGGGTCCATCTCTCTTGTTAAATCAGCTGATCATAAAGTACAGGACACAGTAAGACGTTTGGTTTACAGTTGGACAGATGTTCTCTGATTTGCCAAACCTTGGGCTAGCTTCAATTAGATTGGCGCTAACCGACACCTGTATCAGCCTGGCCTCTGAGCCAGGGATGGCATTATGGGCGGGCCTTAGGGGCCCTTGCCCGCCTTGCCGTACCTACTTGCCCGTCCAATTAAAACATTGAAATGTTGAAATATTGAAATAATTTATTTGACCGAGATGCGCGCAGACAGAAAGACACATCAATCTCAGTTAAGCGTCCGAGCGAGCGAAACAGCGCCCCTTTGTCTCAGTATGTGTAGACCATGTATCTGATGCTGTCTGGACAAAAAGAGTATGACATGTCATACTAATTCTGGCCAGACAGTATCAGATACATGGGCTACATATAGACGGGTGCTGTTTCGCTCCCTCAGATGCTTTCTCCAGTGATATAGTTTCAGCAGAGAAGAAGCGAGAGGGCTCGCTATAACCAAAATCTAAGCCCAATGCGTTTCTATGTGAGTGATTTGCAGTCCTAATCTTGTCGCCTGCCTTACCGCCTTTGGGACAAAGACCATTGTTAGGGTGGAGACATGAGCCTCTCATCATTATATACAGATCTGTGGTTTAAGCCTCTTGTGAATTGGTAAGGAAAGTAGGTGGGTGCACAATTAGGCTAAATTGATGTTTCACCAACAATTTATACTATTATTATTATACTATTAAAATATTTCACCAGGAGCATGACTTAGCCACACAGGATCAATAGCTTATTTTGAAAGAACTGCTGTGGATTGTACTAAATCACAAGTGTGTAGGACTATGCCCCTTTTTTGGGTAGTGCGTGTGGCAATAGGTCTAGATGATTGAGTTGCGGCTGTCAGTGTGAAGATAATGGGTCTTGAGTATAGTTTAAAATGTTGCATCAAGAAGAAAGGGAGGAGGGGTGGAGGGGTGTGGCGAAGATATGGTGCGCCTCTCTCCAGAATGCATGTAGGAATGCTGATTAATTCCCTGAGCTGACAAGGCAAAAATCTGTTGTTCTGCCCCCTGAACAAGGCAGTTAACCCTCTGTTCTATCATTGAAAATAAAAATGTGTTCTTAACTGACTTGCCTAGTAAAATACACATTTTAAGGAAAGTGCCAATTTGGCAATTTCTGATTGACTTAACTCACCACATACACCACTAATAAGCTGAGCTTCTCAGTAATTTTGTCTTTGCCTCATCCAAGTCAATGAAGTCTGTTATTTTAACTCTTTAGGCATCATCAGCAGTGGTGACGGTTTTGGAGAGTCTGGCATGCCCAAAGTAAAATGCCTGCCACTCAGGCCCAGAAACTATATAGCAGGCGAAAACCCGAGGAATTTCTGTCCAGAATTTCTTTTTTGTTGTGACATTTCCTCTGTTTGATAGACTTCCTATTGAAATCCATGTAAAATAACTCCCAGATTTCAGTACCTATGGCTTCCACTAGATGTCAACAGTCTCTGGACAGTGTTTGGAGGCTGAACAGTGAACAGAACAGAACCATACTGAAGGGACCACAGATGTCAATAAGTTTTCCTGGACACGAGGCCGTGAGCGCGCACCACTTTATTTTCCTTTTATATCGTTTAGGATATCATCCGAGTGAAATATTGTCGGTAATATTCATTAAAAGGATACCTAAGGATGCATTATAAATGATGTTTAATTTGTTTGGGCAAAGTTGATAGGTATAATTTCAACGCTTTCTCTTCACTGTACAACAGGCTACTCGACGGTGGATTTTCTGAACATAACGCGCCAACCAAACAGAGATTTATGGATATAATAAATGACTTTTTCTAACAAAAGAACCATTGGATGTCTTCCTTGGACACTTGGGATGCCCTCAGCAGAAGTTCTTCGAAAGGTAAGGGATATTTTTTAGCTCTTATATGGGTTTTGTGTGACCCGTGCTGGTTATGAATTTATGCTAATGCATAAATATGAGAGGTGCTATCCTCAAACAATCAAATGTTGTGCTTTTGCCGTAAAGCCTTTTTGAAATCTGACATCTCTGTGATATTGCCAAGAATCAGAGCTTTTGATGACTGTGCAACACTTGTATATTGATGAATGTTTAATAATTCAACTTTTGGATTTTGAATTTGGAGCTTTACATTTCACCGGGCAGTGTCGGGATTGGGGCGCTAGCGCCCCGGTTATCCCTAAGTGGTTTTAACATCCATTGTGAATGATAGTTCCTCAATATTTGAAAAATCTTTCCAACACTACCGGCCTCGATAATCACCAAGCCTTGGTGTGAAAGAGCAAAATAGAATGACCTGATGATCCCATATATCCAGTGGAAACGTCATAAAAGACAGCTGTCTGTCCCGAGCTCACTGTCGCAAGAAAACTGAGGGTCCGGAATAGGCTAGTTCACACGTGTCAAACTCATTCCACGGAGGGCCGAGTGTCTGCAGGTTTTTGCTTCACCTTTGTTTGATTAATTAAGGTGACTAATTAGTAAGGAACTCCACTCACCTGGTTCTCTAGGTCTTAATTGAAAGGGAAAAACATAAAACCCGCAGACTCTAGGCCCTCCGTGGAATGAATTTGACAACCCTGCGCTAGTTGATGCAATGTTGCAAGCGCTTCGGGTTGGACCCGATGATGTTGATACAATGTTGCACTTCACTAGCAATATCTCAAGTCAAGACAGATAGAAAGGGAGGCAGACAGGTGGAGTAGAGAGATTAATGTGATTGAAAGAAACTGAATTTTCATTAGGATATTTTCTACTGTTTTTATCTGTCGGCTTTAGGCCTATGTATTTTACTGAGTTAATGGAAGTTATAGACCTACTGCTGAATTGGCCTATAGGTTATCTATGAGTTCTCTCATTTCTTTTTGGCCCCATGGATCACAGAGTATCAATGTGTCCATATGGCAGAGGCTGGTGCTCTCGCCATAATTATAATTTAATTTAAACTTTTAGATTTGTATCATTTTCCTACAGATTTGGACAATTAACCATATGACAATGATGTTGAGAAACTAAAATGCACATATAAATGGTAAGCTTCCCCAAACTTGAAACTCACAAGCTGCTAGGGTCTTTACTATTACACCCATAAAAAAAATTGTGAACGCGCAAGCGTGTGCGTTGGCGTTGGTGACAACTAGCATTTTAGCTAACTCTTCCCCTAACCCTTCTTATAAACTTAACCCAATCAACCTAACCTGCTACGTAAATTCACCTAACCTTTGTCGGTTTAGTTCTCCTAACTATTTACATGTTTCCCTAACCTTTGTCGTTAGTTCCCCTAACCACCAATGTAAATTATCCCTGTAATTCTCCTTTGTTATACAGTGCAACAAGCAAACTGGTCTCAGGGAAAGACGTATAATACTATACGTCATCCAAGAAGGATGATAAATGAAGCAATCCAATTCATACACTATTTTATAACCAGGTAAGTTGACTGAGAACACATTCTCATTTACAGCAACAACCTGGGGAATAGTTACAGGGCAGATGAATAAGCCAATTGGAAGTTGGGGATGAAGGTATGAGGGCCAGATTGAGAATTTAGCTAGGACACTGGGGTTAACACCCCTACTTTTACAATAAGTGCCATGGCATATTTAATGACCATAGAGAGTCAGGGAACCTTAACTTCCCATCCAAGAGACAGCACCCTACACAGTGCAATGTCCCCAATCACTGCCCTGGAGCATTGAGATGTATTTTACAGGAAAGAGTGCCTCTTACTGGCCCTCCAACACCACTTCTTGCAGCATCTGGTCTCCCATCCAGGGGCCAACCAGACACAACCCTGCTGAGCTTCACAGGCAAACCAGCAGTGAGATGCAGCATGGAACGCAGCTGGCTGTTGTACAACCGGGTAAGAGGTACTGTATGATACTATACGTCCTATAATTCATATGCTATTGTACGACCGCTATTCCATTCATAATGGAATGTCACAGATTTACTTACAGAATAATACAAATTGCACTGAGACCATGTTGCCAGCCCTGCATAGCAAGAAGGGTACAATTGCCACCGGCAATTCAGGGCGTTCCTACATGTGGGCGTTCTTGCATATGCAGGAACCTCTCTTTACACATTTTATTGCTACATTTTTAAGCTAGGACTCCTAATCACAGGCGTGAGGCGGGGATACTCCAGTACAGTAGGTGGCGGTAATGCACCATAACGTTGGATGCCAACCGCCAATAAACCCCACAGAACAAGAACGGGGTGACAACACCGGTAGCTAGCTAGGACAACAATAAACAGTGTCCTTTGCCCCCGCCTGTCGAGCACAGTTTTCCCGCAGATCTGCTAACGATGGCGAGGGCAGGTGTTCGGCAGGCGTTAGCGAAGGACACTGTGTGCTAGCTAGCTAGAAGGACTCCGGTGTACAGGACGCGGGGGTGACACCGGTAGCTAGTTAGGACACCGGTAGACATTGTCCTTCGTCACCCAAAAAACTCTGATAATACTTTTATTTCAATTTTGACCCACATTTTATGGGAAATCCGGAATATCAAAAGTGTCACACAAGCATGAAGATGGCATGCACAAGGGAGGCCTTCATGCACAAACTAATGGGATGCTCGAGGGGGAGGAATACCCACATGCAGGAATGACCCAAATTTCGGCCTGCAATCACACACTATTGTGCATAGCAGGTGTTTTGACAGTGTCTGAGGTGGAGCTACGTTAGAGCTGTCAAATCCACAAGAGGGTCCTGGCGTTATACCTATTATGGACATTGCCATTGGCTGCATGGAGTCGCGTTAGTATCAATCCCATGCAGCTGTGTTTACACATTCAAACACTGGAATGTGTGATCTACACCTTCATAGAAATCCTCATTATTTGGTTTAATAATTTGAGTGTTTTTATTTCTATATTGCCTACACTTCCTTGTTCTAAACTTTTAACACGTGTGGGACCTGTGTGGCTTCGTGATAATGACCACACAACCGATTTGAAAGCTCTAATGAAGTTACACCAAAGATACTTATAACTAACCCACGATAGTTCATCTGCATCGAGCTGCATGAGCTAGCAAGATTCTATTGGCGTGTTTTAGCATGTATTTGCACATTTCTGTTAGGGAACGCCTACTCTGTGTAAGTGCAATAACACATTTTTCCATATTTAGTAATGAATTTTCACCCCCTGTGATCCATCTGGGTTTCCCTCATCCATCTGTGGTTACACTTCCAACACGACCAAAACACCAGCTATGCGAGTGTCGGCTATTGAGGGTTAATACTTAATCTGATTGAATCTAGGCCCTAGTCAGAACAACTTCAAGTACAGTGTAGTCTGATATGAAATATAAAGTACACTTTGGCTAATATAGACAGTGCATTTCATATTGGATATCTACACACATTCAAAGATCAAGATTCAAGTAAAGTTTTGTTAATTAAAAATGTAATATATACAGCATAGTATTGCCACTGTGCCTCCTGCTTAATTTTGGTGCCTAATGAATATGACCCATTGCGCACTCTGCCTGTGTTTAGGAGAAAGGGCTTCATACACCTCACACCACCTTTAACACTTTAAGCCCATACCTGCCTCCAACTCTCTGCCTACACAACCCAAGTGTGTTTTAACATTATAAAATGCATATCATGGCTACAGATATGAGTGCTACGAGGCGATAATCACTTAGACAGGTTACCACATACGGATCAGATTACTGTTTACCCCAGAACTACCAGAGGCTGACAAAATAATTGCAATGCTGAACAATTCAATACATTTATATGACAAATGTTGCAAATTAGAATGTCTTATAATAAGGGTCTGACACAACATGAATGTTTTAGAATATCTTTATTTAATTTTTCATTTTGTAGCAAAAAACAATAGGTTTGACCACCGAAACATTGTATACAATTCCAGGTGAGAAATGTACATGGTTACGCTGTAATGATACAGTGAAGCACCTCTGTATTTCTTTATGCTTACAAAGAAAATAAAGACACTGGTGTACATTATTCTTTTCTCCATTGAACATTCTCACTCAATTATTGTACAAAAAAAGCCAGTATACAGAGTCAATGTACAGAAGCAGTCGAAGTCCTTCAGACAACACAATGTGAGAAAGGACAGATAGAGAAAGAGAGATAGTGTATAAGGTCCTTCATGGTCTTATGAGTTAGTCCTCAATAAACATGCAAGATGTACACGTTACAGAAAAGCCAACAACTTCACCATTGTTGATAGCATAACCATTGTGCACTGTACGTTTATGATACCTTACAATGGTTTGTTTTGTAAACTCAAGTTAAATCAATTGTAGTTCATGTTCATGAAGGGCTGTTTTGACACGATCACAAAGAGATGGAGGGTTTTGCAACACTGAATTTATGCTACCAAACAAAACATCTGGTTTGACAATTCCTAGACACAGAGAGTTCAGCATGAATTCCCTGTACATTTCTCATGCCAATAACTGGTGAGCGTGGCAAGGTGTATGCTTACTCTCAAATGTCGACCATTTAAGGTGATAAGTTCCAGATAGAGAATAAAGGTCAGTGCATCAAAGTTCATAAACATGTACAAATGTTCCTTGGAGTTGGAGAAGAACGCTTGTCTCTCAACAATTGAGCATGTTGAGCTGCAGTTTTTCTGGGGGCTTAATCTTTCTGTGCTGGAGAGTGTTAACTTGTGTTGGTTGTGAGCTCTATATTGGGTTAATTCACGATAACGGTTCAATTTTCACGTAAGACCTTACCATTTTCACATTGTTAACTTAAAAAAAAATGGTTTTGAGGAGAAATAGTTTGCTTGCTTTATACATTGATCCAACTTGATAGGGTACCAGATATGGAATTATTTAATGAACCCTCAAATATATACTCTGTATATAAAGTTAATATATTCACAGACATTGTTTTCATGAAATCTTTTTTATATATTTTTGTAAGGATTAATTACATCACCGATATATAAATACCATTCAGTCCGAATGGATTTAAGAAACAAAATGGTTCTGTGGATATAAAAAATGGGTCTGGATATACTTGTATATTCAGGTTTTTCATAATGCAAATATTGAGGTCGGAGCCCCATCTTGTACAGAGGCGAAGAACAGTAATTGACAATGTGTATTTGATCGGCAAAATTAAATATATAAATTTCATGACATATTTCAGATGAACTTGCAGCAGTAGTATAGTCCAGAGGCATGGCCCAACATCTCAGCAACAGTAACAAGAGTGGCTTTTATGGTGTGCCATTTTACAAGTCAACAAATACAGTGATTTGTTTTACGTTCCTTGTGTCTGAGAAACTAAGGCCAACAGGCCTGCTTCCAATTTCTGAGTTTCCATGTGACTTCATACCGCACACAGATTGCACAATCCACTAGGTTTCATTGCATGACTTACTTGTAGTTTGTGGTTGACCATTACTGTGCTTCCCCCCCTCCCCATGTAGAGAACACACATATACAAACACAAAACAACCTCACTCCACCAATCAGCTCCGTCCACCGAGCGTCTTTACCCTATTTACCCATTTGGGGTTCGAGAGGCGTGGTTTGAGCTTTACTTATCTGTTACAACAATGGTGGATCCACAATAGATTAACATGAATTAATTCCATGCAAACGAGGAAGGAGGGAGGAAGCAGGGACTTCTCCACTCACTGGTGGGTCTATCAGAACTGAGGCCCTTTCTGGGGCAGTGTTTTAGAAGATGCAAGGTGTGTCATCATCTCTCCTAGACAGTACTCTCCATGACCCACTCTTGGCTCTCGAAGGTCCCCTTGCTCCCTCCCATATCACCTTCCTCGTCACACTGCAGCAGCATGCCGTTCACAGACAAGCTCCTCTTAGTCCAGATGCTGCTGATGCGCCGGGGGTAGCTGCACACTGGCGTTGTGGCCGTGGAGGCGCTGGAGGCCATCACTTTCTCTGTTTGTCGGTTTGTATCCATACAGTCCCCCATGTCAAACGACTGGCTTCTTTTTGGCTTGGAGTCCAGAGGCAGCATGAGCACCCGGCTGAGCCGTGAGTCCATTGTGTGGCCCAGCAGGGGCTCCCTGTCCGTGGGGGGCCTATCGCCGCCCGCCACTAGAGTGCTACTGCTGGAGGATGGCTCCCCCAGGTCTCCCCTACCCCTGCCCCTGGCCTGGCCCGCCCGGAGTTCTAGGGAGTTGAAGGCCCCCAGCAGGTGGTCCAGGTTGGCCCGGGGCTTGGAGGGGGCCGCCTGCCTCCACATGTTGGCCAGGGTGGTGTTGGGGCTGTGAGAGCCACCCCCAACCATCGAGCCACCCGACGAGGAAGAGGAGGAGGTCAGGCTGCTCTGGAGGGATCCGCATTTAAACTCCACCACCTCGTCTTGGATGGTCACTTTGGCCTTGGGTTTGGGCAAGGGCAGGGGCATGCCATTCTGTCCCAGCCGGCCCCCATTGGTCTGTGAGTGGGTGGCACTAACGCTGGTCAGCTTGCCGATCCCCCCCGTGCCACCCCCCTCATTGTCGGTGGCCTTGTAGCGCAGCATCAGGATAATGATGAAGACGAGTAGCGTGGCAACAATGATGCCACCCACCACCAGGATCATGGTGCCCCCTAGGAACTGGCTGTGGAGAGACTGGCACTGGGTGTAGTCGTCACGGGTGAAAAACTGGGCACAGCCCACCACGTTGGTGGCAGTCAGGGTGGTGGCGGTGTCGTCCCAGGCGGCCAAGACACACAGGTCGTACTTGGTCCCCGACACCAGGTTGGTCACCAGGAAGGCATTGCTGGAGGCCGGGATCATCCTATAGAAACACAGAGCAAGTGTTAAACACGCATGGTGAAAAACTAGTAGATTTGATACAATTGAATTGATTTGGAGGGATAATGCTATCAACACGCATACAAGTAATAACAACGCAATGAAAATAAAAGTGTTTGATTGTTCTTTATAATGTAATTTCCACTAAAAGAAAAAGAGGGCCTCCGTGTTCCTATGTTCATTCCCGAGGAGATGTCAAGTGTTGTCTATTTGTGGTTCCTGTTCTAGTCTAACAGACAGCCAGCTGTAATTGGCTTTATCTCTTTTAACAGTCTGTCCTGCTGCAGCAAACAGACGCTCCATCCCATATCTGAGCCATGGAGATGAGAGAGAAATAAATAACCAGAACACAGAGAAAGAGTGACAAAAGAGTGAAAGATAGTGAAAGAGAGAAGATTGAAAGCCTTGTGTAACAGCGAGAGCCTCAGATACCTATGTCGCTCAGGTAGCTGCAAGCACTTTCTTACATTCAGAAGATAGAGTCTCTGAGGCAAGAGACCGGTAGCCTTACGTAACAGTAATGGATGAGACCATCTCACCTGCGTCTTATACCCCTTAAGGTATACAGTCCCTCCAGGATTTTGAGATCTTTTTTGTACTTTTGTCTGCGTAATATGCTGGCCATGCAGGTCCATGTAATATGCAGGTCCATGTAATCTGCTGGCCATGCAGGTCCATGTGATATGCTGTCCATGCAGGTCCAGGTAATATGCAGGTCCATGTAATATGCTGGCCAAGCAGGTCCATGTAATATGCAGGTCCAGGTAATATGCAGGTCCATGTAATATGCTGGCCATACAGGTCCATGTAATAGGCAGGTCCATGTAATATGCTGGCCATGCAGGTCCATGTAATATGCAGGTCCATGTAATCTGCTGGCCATGCAGGTCCATGTAATATGCTGGCCATGCAGGTCCATGTAATATGCAGGTCCATGTAATATGCTGGCCATGCAGGTCCATGTAATATGCTGGCCATGCAGGTCCATGTAATATGCAGGTCCATGTAATATTCTGGCCATGCAGGTCCATGTAATATGCTGGCCATGCAGGTCCATGTAATATGCAGGTCCATGTAATATGCTGGCCATGCAGGTCCATGTAATATGCTGGCCATGCAGGTCCATGTAATATGCAGGTTCATGTAATATGCTGGCCATGCAGGTCCATGTAATATGCAGGTTCATGTAATATGCTGGCCATGCAGGTCCATGTAATATGCTAGCCATGCAGGGCCATGTGATCTGTTGGCCAAGCACACCCATGTAATATACAGTCACATGCGAAATTATTGGCACCCATGAGCAAAATTGACTGTATAAAATAAATAGTACAAATACCGACCTATATCGTATGCAAAAATTTCAGTTTAGCTGTGTACCAAAATGTGCACCCCTTGGGGTCCCGAGGACCAGGTTTGGGAAACACTGTTTTATACTAATAAGTTACAGAATTAAAGAACTTGGTCACATATTGGGTTCAGCAAATCTACAAATCTACAATTAGACACCACTTCCAATCCAATAGGCTATTTGGAAGGGTTGCCATAAAAAAAGCATTTATTTTGAACAACCAAACACCTGGAGTTTGCTAAACGGCATTGGCACTTGGATTGGAACCAGGTGCTATGATGAGATGAGATGAAACTAGAGCTCTTTGGCCACGCACACCAGTTGTAGGTTTGGCCTCAAAAGAAGGATGCATTTGCAGAAAATAACCCCATACCTACTGTAACATATGGTGGTGGATCTTTGATGTTATGGGGCTGTTTTGCTTCCACTGGTCCTGGGGCCCTTGTTAATGTCAACGGCATCATGAACTCTACCATGTACCAGGACATTTTAGCCCAAAACTTGGTTGCCTCTGCCAGGAGGCTAAAATTTGGCTGTAAGTGGATCTTCCAGCAAGACAAGGACCCCAAGCATGCATCAAGATCCACAAAGAAATGGTTAATTGACCACAAAATCAACATTTTGCGATGGCCATCTCAGTCTCCGGACTTGGACCCCATTGAAAACCTGTGGCTTGAATTAAAGAGGGCATAAGCACAGACCGAAAGATATCAAGGATCTGTATATATTCTGTATGGAGGACTGGTCTTTCCCTCTCAATGTGTTCTAGAAATCTCATAAAACATTATATAGAAAGTGCCGTTATACTTGCAAGGGGAGGGTGCACAAAGTATTGAAAACAGATTTTTAGATTTTTTAAATTACAAATAAAAAATGTAATAAAATAATCTCTGAGCAATTGTATTCGTGTAAAATAATGTGATTTTTTAAATATTTTGGAGCATACAATATATCTCAATATTTGTAATATTTATTTTATACAGTCTTTTTTGCAAATATTTATCAAGATTGGCAATGCTTTTGGAAGTGACCGTATAATCATCAACAGGGACGCTGTGGAGAAATTGGCAAACCACATGGACACTATGGTGAAGAAGGCACGACAGTGACTCTGTAGCCCTTTCTTGCAGTCAAATGACCAATATTTATCAACGGGGCCACCGTGGAGAAATTGGCTGAAATGGTCCACCCCCACAGACAGTGTGGTGAAGAAGGAGCAACAGTGCCTCTTCAACCTCAGGAGGCTGAAGAAATTTGACTTGGCCCCTAAGACCCTCACAAACTTTTACAGATGCACCATTGAGAGCATCCTGTCGGGCTGTATCACCGCCTGGTACGGTAACTGCACCACCCACAACCACAGAACTCTCCAGAGGGTGCACACTGCCTCCACTCCAGGACACCTACAGCACCCGATGTCACAGGAAGGCCAAAAAGATCATCAAGAACATCAACCACCCGAGCCACGGCCTGTTCACCCCGCTATCATCCAGAAGGCGAGGTCAGTACAGGTGCATCAAAGCTGGGACCGAGAGACTGAAAAACAGATTCTATCTCAAGGCCATCAGACTGTTAAATAGCCATCACTAGCCAGCCCCCACCCAGTACCCTGCCCTGAACTTAGTCACTGTCACTAGCCAGATACCACCCGGTTACTCAACCCTGCAACTTAGAGGCTGCTGCCCTATGTACATAGACATGGAATCACTGGTCACTTTAATAATGGAACAGTGGCCACTTTAATAATGTTTACATACTATTTTACTCATTTCATATGTATGTACAGTATTCTAGTCAATGCCACTCCGACATTGCTCGTCCTAATATTTACATATTTCTTAATTCCGTTATTTTACCTTGAGATTTGTGTGTATTTTTGTGAATTGTTAGATACTACTGCACTGTTGGAGCTAGGAAGACAAGCATTTCGCTACACCCGCAATAACATTTGCTAAATATGTGTATGTGACCAATAAAAATGTCACTGTTTCACAGTAGATTTGTTTAAGACTACCAAGAAACACTCTGCGTGACCCTGATTTATCCCACTGCAGTAAAAGGTAGACCTCAAGAAATTCTCCCTGTCCCCCAGAGCCGCGGGCAGTACAGGCAAAAACTGACAGACTGGCCAATAGCTTCTACCTCAACAGACAACTACCCTGCCCCCACCCAAATAGACATTTATCATGATGAATAGCCCCGTTTTGCCGGGCGCTGCTCTCTCCTCTGTCTGTGACTGATTGATTTTAAACATATTTGTTGACTGGTTCATTCAGCTGAATTGAAATACAGAACAAAGTGGAACTCAAGAAAAACATCTGCCGGTGCTTATCATGGGGAGATAAACAAATGTGGGCTGCAAAGGCAATTTGGACAGGGCATGAGGCCATAACATTAATCACAGAAGGAGAGGGATAGTCCTTAAACATTGCTTCTGGGAAGGAAAAGGAGAGGGGAGCCACAGTATTGTCAGTTTCAACACACTTCCTCATTGGCAAGAAATAGACCCAGCGAAAACAAACAAAAAAAATCATTATTTCTGGCTAAAGCATTTCTCCCACTCAACAATCATTTCTCCCCTGTAAAGGTGTGTCAGTTTGTCACTTTTCACAAGGAGTAATAACAAGATCAACTACTTAACACCATGGCTCGAATCTAGGTTGTGCCTTCAGATTTGTATAAAATGAACAACTAAGGAATAATTTTTCACTTCTCTCATTGACTTCCCAAACCCTGGCCTGGTCTATTTGGTCGGTTTCGCAAGTGTTCATGAAAGCCTTGCGATGTTGCACAACTGGGTTTAAAAACTCTGTGACTCATGTTTCAAAAGCATAGCTCATTCTTCTCATTGATTTCTTAAGGCGGCCTCTCTCCGGACAAATACAGACAAGGTCATGCCAAATGGGTCTCTTGCTCCATTGATTCAGCCTAAACGTCAGGGTGCTGGGAAATTTGATTATGCTTTTATAAGCAAAAATCCCTAATGGACTCTGCAGTTCCTGCTAGGGCATTTCTTGGGAAATGCTGCTGTACTGTATGTACTGCACTGTAGCGGCAGCGGGGAGATTAAATGAACCGTGACTCTCGCCAGTGTTTGTGTCCATACCCTTGAGTGTATATCTTCCAATAAAACATCCCGCTATACTAACTATAACAGATGAATGCAAAAAAACAAACATTGATGTTGGGAGTTTCAAATAATGCAACTGCAGGGTTAGCTTAGGCTCAAGGTTTGCGTTACTGCGTGGTTTTGTGTTTTTGCACTTGTTACCTCTACAATGAATAAATAAGCATACAACTTGTAAACTCTCTTTTTGGAAAACTACTGGGGGTGGAGGCTGGGGGATAGGTGAGGAGGGTGTAATTTTGTGTTGCTTTTGGGAGGGTTGTGTGGATTTTTATTGGACACAGAGACAGGGACAGGGTAGGGTAGTGTGTTTTTTTTGTCTGGTTTACATTCACAATTTTGCAGGTTTTCACAGATCATTTATTCTATCCTAGCCAACTTTGTCAATCTGCTTGCATGCACCTCCCCTATCAGGGGGTTTTGGTACTTTCCACATCACCAGCCTGTGCCGCAGTCTCCACATGGGTTGCCGCCGTCAGCTCAGGGCTCATATTCATCACACTATCACAAGAATCGGGTGGTGGACAGCACATGGTGCTGAAATGATCCTAATTCGAGTAATTAATTTCAGCAGTCTTCATTTTAATTCAAATTAACTAACAACTAGAGGGCTTTGTATTGGAGCCTATTTCTTCCTATTTACAAATTAAAACGTAGGCCTACCTGTTTAACAGACTAAATTACAGGCTATCCATACATTTTTTGTCCAATTCCACTAATAGTGTCACCATTCATTAATTACACTACATGACCAAAAGTGGACACCTGCTCGTTGAACAGCTCATTCCAAAATAATGGGCATTAATATGGAGCTGGTCCCCCCTTTGGTGCTATAACTGCCTTCACTCTTCTGGGAAGGCTTTCCACAAGATGTTGGAACATTGCTGTGGGGACTTGCTTCCATTCAGCCACAATAGCATTAGTGAGGTTAGGCACTGATGTTGGGCAATTATGCTTGGCTCGCAGTCGGTGTTCCAATTCATTCCAAAGGTGTTCGATGCGTTTGAGGTCAGGGCCCTGTGCAAAGCTGGAGGCACAGAATCGTCTAGAATGTCATTGTATGCTGTAGCATTAACACTTCCCTTCACTGGAACTAAGGGGCCTAGCCCGAACCATGAAAAACAGCCCCCGACCATTATTCCTCGTCTACCAAATTTTACAGTTCGCTCTATGCATTGGGGCAGGTAGCATCCGCCAACCCAGATTCGTCCGTCAGACTGCCAAGCGTGATGTGAAGCGTGATTCATCACTCCAGAGAACGCGTTTCTACTGCTCCAGAGGGCAATGGCTGCAAGATTTACACCACTCCAGCCAATCCTTGGCATTGCGCATGGTGATCTTAGTCCTGTGTGTGGCTGCCCGGCCATGTAAACCGATTTCATGAAGCTCCCGACGAACAGTACTTAGGCTGACTTTGCTTCCAGAGGCAGTTTGGAACTCGGTAGTGAGTGTTGCAACCGAGGACAGACGATTTTTACACACTCTAGCAGGGCAGAAATTTGATGAACTGACTTGTCGGTAAGGTGGATTGTTTCCACATACTTTTGTATATATAGTGTTCCTGAGTCCGTGAAGGGTTTGGTCTGTTAAGTTAAAACCAGTGCTCAAATTGAGAGGGTAGGCCTATGTGAGGGTATGCCATAGCCTACTTTTTGATAAAGACAATGGCAAAAAGCATACCCCGTGTTAGCTTAAGAATTTGAAGAAACTAAAACAAATTCTGATTATATAAAGCTATCTATAACAACGCTTTCCTCCGCAATACTTTATGCTAGAAATTAGCTGAAAAAGGCTCAAGACAGACGCGACTCTGATGCATATGGGGATATCTTTAGTTCGTGTCTATGAAATTCAGCTACGATGCTGAGCTACGAAGTTCTTCAGCCGAGCAAACATTTTTAAACATTTTGGGCAAGTAATTTAATAGGCCTACAATTCTGAAGCTATCAATTGAGCTAGGCCTATTCACATTCTTTAAAAGAGAAGATATTTAAACCCAGGCAGCTTTGAGGGACGCACTTGTGACCTTCTCTTGTTGGGTTACACCTAGGAAGAGTAGCCAGCAGTTAAGGATACATTTTCTTTGCTTAAGCCCTCTGTCTGGTGTGGAAAGATAACTTTTGAAATTAGGCTACAATGCTTATAATCAATCATATGATGTCTCAGATTTAATTCTTTGAAAACAGCAACTCTTCCGTTACAAACAAGACACACTGATTCACTGTAAACAAAATAAAAATAATATTTTTGTTTCAGCTAATTATTGTAAAGTAACTGGTTCCACAGCCTTTTTTTTGGTTTACTCAACTTGGGGTTTTAGGCTGGGATTCTGTATAAGCACTTTGTGACATCAGCTGATGTAAAAAGGGCTTTCTAAATACATTTGATTAGATATAGAGTGCAGTGATGTGTCCTATAAGGAGCATTGGTGGCAAATCTGATGGCCGAATAGTAAAGGACATCTAGCCGCTCGAGAGCATCCTTACCTGCCAATCTATCAATTATGTCTCTGTAATCTAGCATAGGTAGGATTGTCATCTGAATCAGGGTTAGTTTGGCAGCTGGGGTGAAAGAGGAGCGATTACGATAGAGGAAACCAATCCTAGATTTAACCTTAGCCTGCAGTTGAGCCTTGTTTTGGAGGTGGCAAGGTTAAGGGCAGAGAATATGTATTGGACTTTAAGAAAGATTTGTTGTAGAGTGTTTAACACAAAATACTGTATCATCTGCATATAAATGGATGAGAAGAGCTTCTGACTGCCTGAGCAATGTTGTTGATGTAAATTGAGAAGAGCGTGGGGCCTAGGATCGAGCCTTGGGGTATTCCCTTGGTGACAGGCAGTGGCTGAGACAGCAGATGTTCTGACATTACACAATCTGAGAGAGGTAATTAGCAAACCAGGCCAAAGACCCCTCAGAGACAGCATTACTCCTTAGACCCACAAGAATGGAATGGTCTACTGTATCATAAGCTTTGGCCAAGTCAAAAAAAATAGCAGCACAACATTGGTTAGATTCAAGGGCAGTGGTGACATAACTTAGGACCTTTAAGGTTGCAGTGACACAAACATAACCTGAGCAGAAACCAGATTGCATACCAGAGAAAATACTATAGATCAATCAAAAGCCAGTCAGTTGATTATTGACAAGATTGTCCAACACCTTTGATAAACATAGCAAGATAGTAATTGCCCTATAACAGTTAGGATCAGCTTTATTTCACCATTTAGATAAAGGACGCACTGTAGCTGCCTTCCAAGCACTGGGAATCTCCCCAGAGAGGAGAGAGAGGTTGAAAAGGTGAGAGAAGAAAGGTAACCTTAAAGAAGAAAGGATCTGAACCATCTGACCCAGATGTTTTTTTTTGTCTTGTTTAAGGAGCTCCTTTAGCACCTCAGACTCAGTGACCACCTGCAGGGAGAAGCTGTGTAGTGGGGCAGGGGGGAAAAGAGGGAGGAGCATCAAGGGCTAGTCGCATTAGAAGGGCTGGGAGATGAGGAAGTGTTGGATGTGCAAGGAGGCATGGCTGAGTCAAATATGAAGTGGTGATTAAAGAGCTCAGCCATATGCTTCTTGTCAGTAACAACCATATCATCAACATTAAAAGACATGGGCAGCTGTGAGGAGGAGGGTTTATTCTCCAGGTCTTTCAGCGTTTTTCAGAACATCTTGGGGTTAGACCCACAGAGTGAAAACTGCTCCTTAAAAGTAACTTTGGCCTTCCGGATAACCTGAGTGCACTTATTTCTCATTTGCCTGAGCGACAGCCAGTCAGCCTGAGTATTTGTGTGCCAAGCTTTTCTCCAAATGGTGTTCTTGAGGTGGGGTGACTCTGCCAGATCACAGTCGAACCAGTGGCTGAACCTGTTTATAATTCTGTTTGGAATCATACCTTGTGGGAATGGTAATAATATGAGAGAGATTTAGGGAGTCCCATTGTTTTAAGACTTGGTCAGGTGGTTTAAGCATGTCCCAGTTTAGGTCACCTACTGTAGTAGGACAAATTCAGACTTAGTGTCAGGGGCCAGGAGGGAGCTAAAGGCAGGTAAGGTACAGGCTGGTGCTGATGGTAGACAATAACACCCAGCAAAAGTCAACAAAGAGCTATTTGAAAGCTTAATGCTTAAAAGCAGCAAATCAAATTGCTTGGGGACAAACTTTGTGGAGAAAACCGAACACTGAAGATGTTACTTGATAAAGATTGCCACTCCACCACCTCCTTTGGAAGATCTGTTTTGCCAGAAAAGGTTATAACTAGAACGGTTAACATCAGTTTTCAGAACACTGTTTCTTAACCATGTCCCAGTAATGAACAACACATCTGGATTGGAGCTGTGAACCCACACTTTCAATTAATCAAATTTAGATAATAAGCTTCTAGTGTTTACGTTAACGTGCAGAAAACTCAGGGAAGCAGAAATCATCAGAGCACGAGTCAGGGTGGGCCAGGGTGTACATGCACATTTCCAGATATTATCTGCAGTAATACAATCATGGCACAGCAGAGGACAGGGAGAGATTATTTTTTATGATATTTGAATGTGCATCAGATGGCAACAAGATCGCAGTGTACAGCAATTTCATCAAGTAACATGAATACAAAGCCTGGCGAGAGGGGGTTTGAATAGGATGGGAGGCCAAGAGTCCGTGCAACCGATAGAGAGTCACAAGTTGGGGAACAAACATTGCCTGTCCCACAAAAAAGTAAAATGAGGCTAGCCATTGTAACTTCAAAGAGTCACTCGCCCGAACAAAATAACGTGAGAGAGTAGCTCTCTATGAGTTCAGTAGGTTATAAAAGTCTAATATAAAATAAATAGTAGGCTTATGCTAGTTAATTAAAGTGTTTCTGAGTAAAGCTCAAATAATAAGATTCACAAGTTAATTAGATCACATAAAATTAAGATCAGTCAAAATTCTATGGTGTGTGTGTATGTGGGTGCTCGATGCGATCGAGCGAAAGCTCGGGAGAGTGTGGCGGGGATACCTGTGCCAGACAGGGGGACACAGGCCAGGGCAGACGGGGCCCAGATCACAGGGTGGGATCCAAGCAGAAGTGCAGCAGGCAATGGGAGTAGGTGATGCCGGTAAAAATGCTAAATTCCAAAGCCAGATCAAACAGAAATTAAAGTAAAGAACGAAATAGTAAACGCTGCAATGTCCCAGCAGCGTCCTTAGCCAGCAGTCATTTGTTAGAAAGGTATTCATCGTAACTGTTAAAAAGATGAACGTATCCATCTCTACCTCTCTACCTCTACCTCTGCAGATCCCATCTCCCTCCCTTAAAAAAACTCTAAACCTCATGATCTGCCTGAATATTTCATTACGTTATGACTAACACAGAAAGTCATCCGTTCACTCGTACCCAAATCGGACACATTTAAAAGACCACATTCTCAAGTATTAATGTCTTGGCCTAAGGATAGGTTCAAGTTCAACAAACAGAAATATAAAATGGGTTCAGGGAAAGGCTCTAGATGGGCAAGAACCCTCTTTCTGTGTGTATTATGGGCTAATGCTTACATAACATACAGTAAAAAGAGTGGAGACAATTATCTTGACATTACATGATGTTGAGTACTATATGGCATGAGGCACATTAACCGTTTCTCACAGAGAGTGCTAATCAAAGTAGCATGTTTCTTTGTGATGCGTGAGCAGTGGAGCGTGGATCCACACCACTCTCCTCGACTCCAGCTAATAGCCAATAATAGTGGCCCCAGGAGCTTGCTATCATTTCTGAAGCACATCTCCAAGCCGAGGAGAAGCATAGGCATTAAATCACATGGCATGCGACAATCCAACCATTATACAGGGGGGCCTCATTGCAATTCAACTGAAATATAACTGAATGTCCCCGTCTGACACATAATTCCCATTACTATGTCCATATACACTCTTAGAAAAATGGGTTCCAAAAGGGTTCTTCGGCTGTCCCCATAGGATAACCCTTTTTGGTTCCAGGGAGAACTATTTTTGGTTCCTTGTAGAACCGTCTGTGGAAGGGGTCCTACATGGAACCCAAAAGGGTTCTATCTGGAACCAACAAGGTTCTTCGAAGGTTTCTCCTATGGAACCCTTTTAGGTTCTAGACAGCACCTTTTTGTCTAAGAGTGTATAGCACCTTCCCTGGCTTCTATCTCTGCCTCTAAAATCCTGATGGATAAAGATAATGCCCTTAACATATTCATGATGATACATCCTCTGCGTATACAGCATATTATTTCTATCTTTCCCTAACCATATGGTAAATCAGTATACTGTTTGATTCTCCTCCAAGCCCTTTGTCAATTCTACATATTTTACCCTTGACGATTCAAGTTTGGCAGAGAAAAGAGAAGACGTATTATTTTGAGTGTCAGACATTTGTGTTGAAGAGTAAGAAAGACTGGTTTTCTCAATTGCTTTTTTCAAAATCAAATCAAATATTATTGGTCACATGCGCTGAATACAACAGGTGTAGACTTTACAGTGAAATGCTTACTTATGAGCCCATTCTCAAAAATGCAGAGTTAAAAAGTAGACAAATATTTGCTAAAAAATAAATAAATAGTAATACGAGGATATACAGTACAATGAGTACCAGTACTGAGTCAATGCGCTGGAGTATGAGGTAGTTGATGTAATTCAGTATGTACATTTGGGTAGGGGTAAAAGTGACTAGGCAATATATAATAAACAGAGCAGCAGCAATGTACGCTACCATTCAAAAGTTTGTACGAGATCTTGTTCTTGAAAGAAAAGCACACTTTGCAACTCTTTCCAGCTACAACAGTCATTTACAACATTAGCAATGTCTACACTGTATTTCTGATCAATTTAATGTCATTTTAATGGATTTTTGTTTCTTGTTTCTTTCAAAAACAAGGACATTTCTAAGTGACCCCAAACTTTTGAACGGTAGTGCATGTGAAGTGTGAAGATGTGTCTATGTGTGGGTGTGTGTGTGGCATCAATATGCATCTGTGTGTGTTTTGTGTGTGAGCCTATGTAGTGTGTGTGTGTGTGTGTTGGAGTGTCAGTGTAGAATGTGTGAGTGTGTGGGTAGAGTCTCGTGGGTGTGCAAAGAGCCAGTGCAATGGAGTCTTTGCAAAACAATTAAGATAAAGATATAATTTGATTAACTGTTCAACAGTCTTATGGCTTGGGGGTAGAAGCTGTTCAGGTGCCTTTTGGTCCCAGACTTTGGCGCTCCGGTATCGCTTGCTGAGCGGTAGCAGAAAGAACAGTCTATGACTTGGGTGGCTGGAGTCTTTGACAATTTTTAAGGTCATCATCTGACACTACTTAATATAGAGGTCCTGGATGGCAGGGAGTTCGGCCCCATTGATGTATTGGGCCATACACATTACCCTCTGTAGCGCCTTGCAGTTGGATGCCGAGCAATTGCCATGCCAAGCGGTGATGGAGCCAGTCAAAAAGCTCTCAATGGTGCAGTTGTAGAACCTTTTGAGGATCTGAGGGCCCATGCCAAATCAGTTCATCCTCCTGAGGGGGATGAGGCATTGTCACGCCCTCTTCACGACTGTGCTGGTGTGTTTAGACCATGATAAGCATCCGGATTAGTCCTAGTTCTTGAAAGCTGCAGCTCTAGCCTTTAGCTCAGTGTGGATGTTGCCCGTAATCCATGGTTTTCTTTTTTGGGATATGTACTATATATGGCCACTGTAGAGGTAACGTTGTCGATGCACTTATTAATGAAGCTTGTGATTTATGTAGTAAACTCCTCAATGGCATCGGATAAGTCCTGTAGCTTAGCGTCCGCTTCATTGGACCACTTTCATATTGAGTGTGTCACTGGTACTTCCTGTTTGAGTTTTTGCTTGTAAGGAATATATGGTCCAATTTGCCGAATGGAGGGTGGGGGGAGAGCTTTGGATGCGTCTCTGTGAGTGGAGTAAAGGTGATCTAGAGTTTTTATCCATCTAGTTGCACAGGTGACATGCTGGTAGAAATGGGGTAAAAATGTCACCCCCTGATCTGTTTCACCTGTCTTTGTGATTGTCTCCACCCCACTCCAGGTGTCGCCCATCTTCCCCATTATCCCCTGTGTATTTATACCTGTGTTCTCTGTTTGTCTGTTGCCAGTTCGTCTTGTTTGTTCAAGTCAACCAGCGTTTTGCGTCTCAGCTCCTGCTTTTTCCAGTCTCTCTTTTTCTCGCCCTCCTAGTTTTGACCCTTGCCTGTCCTGACTCCGAGCCCGCCTGCCTGAACACTCTGCCTGCTCCTGACCCTGAGCCTGCCTGCTGACCTGTACCTTTGCCCCCCCTCTGGATTACCGATCTCTGCCTTACTCTGACCCTGAGCCTGCCTGCAGCCCGGTACCGTTGCCCCACTTCTGGTTTACTGAGCCCTGCCTGCCTTGACCTGTCTATTGCTTGCCCCTGTTGGAATATTAAACTATTGTTTATTCGACGTGGTCTGCATGTGGGTCTTACCTTCATAACTGATAAAAAACGGATTTCAGATTTCCTGCATTAAAATCACCTTCCACTAGGAGCTCTGCCTCTGTATGAGCGTTTTCTTGTTTGCATATGGCCCTATACAGTTTGTTGAGTGCGGTCTTAATGCCAGAATCAGTTTGTGAAAGATAAAAGCTTTCTTGGTAAATAGTATCGTCTACAGCTTATCACGAGGCATTGTATCTCAGGCGTATCGTGAGCAGAACCTCAAGACTTCCTTAATATTAGAGATCGCACACCAGCAGTTGTTTATAAAGAGACACACACGCCACCCCCTGATCTTACCGGACTGCCATTCTGCCAGCTAGATGTATAGTATCCATGTCCTTGTTCAGCCAAGACTCAGAGAAGCAAGGATATAGCATTTCTTAATGTCCTAACAGAGCTTGTCCAGTTTTTCTCTCATTCGCCACTAGAACAGAGAATGTAGAGGCAATTTTTTTATTCTCCGCCGTATTCTCATCAGGGTGCCGTCTTCACGTCCTTCGAGTGTCAGGGATTAGGGCCTGGTCCAGGATAATCCCTATGTCTTTCGCCTCCTACTCATTGAAGTAGAAGTCCTCGTCCAAATCGAATTTAGTGATTGCTGTTCTGACTGCCAAGAAGCATAGGAAACGATGGCGGAAACATTATGTACAAAAGAAGTTAGGATCAGCTAAAAAAAAATACACAAAGTAGCACAATTGTAGCACAACAGCTGCCATTCCCTCCTATTCTAAAAATGTTTTATTACACTGACTATAGGTTGCAAGATTTACACTATCATTTGAATCATCACTGTTATAATGGCAATTTATAATCTACCATCCAATTCCACTGAAATATGTAATGTTCTAAATAAAACGCTATAATAACGAACTGTAGTGGCAATGACTGAAAAAACTGATGACAGAGAACTAAAATATAATATGTAACGAAGGGATACATCTCTCAAGGCTCCAGCTGAAATTATCTGACTTTCTCAAGGTTTTAACAGAGTAACTGATTTAAATGGGATTAAGTAATTGGATTTCCTTTCTGGCTGGTTTCACAGTCGTTTGGAGATGTGCTGCTTTACTATATATCAGCTTCCAGTAATACATTTTCAGCCTCATCAAATAGCTCTGGATTGACAGAATATCCACCCATTGATTTTAGGGATGGAATTCTCTTGCTTATGGCCTACTAAGCATAAGCGTGCCGAACGCCACGCAGCGCTTAGCGAAAAAAGGCAGTGTAAAATTGGAGAGTGAGTTGTTTCGCTGTCGAGCAATTCAACGGACAGACAAAAGCAATGGATGATGGATGGATCACTTAGGATCGACAACACCATTAGCTATATTATTATGGAAAACTGGGTTTGAAAGGCGGAAGGTTCTGTACACGTGCCAGTGTTATTGATGCTGTGCATTTTGTCTACTGTAAAAGGCATTGTTTACTGTTTGGCACAGTCCATCTATCTTTGGTGAAAGCTGAGAGACAAATTCTCTTCAGACAAACAAAACAAGTCACCTGGAGTGTTAAAACAACACTTGTATTGAGTGTCTCCTCCATACAATATATCACAACTTGTTATTTTGTTACTTCATAGATCAACGCTATCGGTGTACCTTCTCATCTGAAAATGAATGAAACATTTAAAAAAGTCTGCATTTGTTACCTGTAGATGAGGACTTCGTCGTCGGAACAGTTGTACTGGAGCTGAAACATTTTCACCTTGGGCGCTGCCTTGCTGACTGTCCACTTAACGAGAGCTGAAATGGCTGTCACCTCTGACACAGTGACCACTTTCTCAGGCGGGCTCTTAGGAACCCCCCTTGCTGATCCTGGTGGTGCCTGTGATATCTGAGAGGCGGGACTTGGGCTGCGAGGCCTGACTGGTGCCATTGCTGAGGTGGGGCAGCTGGATGATTGACAGCTCCACAGAGGCTGTGGACTCTCCAGCCACGTTGGCAGCGATGCAGGTGAAGGTACCGTAGTCCTTGGAGGTGGTAATGAGGATTTCCAGGGTGCCGTTGCGGTAGACGGCGGTACGGGATGAGTTGCCAAGGAGACGGTCATCGGGGGCCATCCAGTGGATGGTAGGGGGTGGGGTCTCCAACAGCCTCGCACCTCAGGCTGGCCGTCTGGCCCTCCAGCACCAGCATCCTGTGGGTGTGCTGAGTGATGAGTGGCGGCTCACACACAAACTCCTCCTCCCTCACATACCAAAAGTAGCGCCCTTTCAGGCTGGGAGGGGAAGCGCAGGTCTCCAGGTCGTCGTCCCTCTCCAGCCGCCGCAGCCACAGCACCTCGCAGTTACAGTGCAGGGGGTTTCCCCCGATGCTAAGGGACAGCTGAGGGGTGTAAGGCGTGGTCAACAGCACCGAATCCTGTGCCCTGGCGAAGATAGGGTCAGGGGGCAGCTTCTGCAGCCGGTTGGAGGTGAGATCCAGGCGAGCCAACCTTTCTAGATCAGTAAAGGTCCCCTCAGGGATAAAGTCCAGGAGGTTATGATCAAGACTCAACTGGTGGAGGGAGACCATCTGCTTGACTGAGTCCCAGGGAAGGCTCCTCAGGTTGTTGTAGGACAGATCCAGATCCTCCAGGGAGGGGGCCAGGTCTTCGAAAGTCCTGTCTGAGATGCGTCCCAGCTGGTTGTTGTTGAGGATGAGGTGCTGCAGGTTAACAAGGCCCCGGAGATCCTCTGGACCCAGCTCCATGAGGCGGTTGTTATCCAGGTGTAAGGAACGCAGGGTCTCCAGGTCGCCAAAGGAGAAGGGTTGGATATAGCTGATGGTGTTGCGGCTGAGCGTCAGGTCCACCAGGTCGGTCATGTTGGCAAAGTCCTGCTGGGTGATGCGGAGGATGTAGTTGCCACCCAGCCGGAGCTCCACAGTGCGCCGGTCAAGGTCCAACGGGACGAAGAGCAGGCCTTTGGAGGGGCACAGGGTCCCCAGGGACTCGGATAGGTTCTGGCAGACACAGTACTTAGGGCATGCATGGGCCATCATCACTGCGGTTCCCAGGACCAGCAGGCAACAGAGGATGTGGTCCATGGTAGAGTCACACAAAGGAATCTAGAGAGAGAGAGAGAGAGAGAGAGAGAGAGAGAGAGAGAGAGAGAGAGAGAGAGAGAGAGAGAGAGAGAAGACATGATTAGTTATTTCATAGTGGGCAATTCTCATTTCACTATTGCTGTGGCAGACAATCATGAGCTCATGCTGCTGTAAACTATCTATGCGGGTCTCTGCTTAGAGCAGTGGGGTTTTGGGGCCTGTTGTTGACAGCCTCCCTGGGTAATCTTGATGTGTATTGATTGGACTGCATTTTGATCAAACTCAACAGCTGTCATCAAATCCACATGGATTAGAACTAGATTTGATCTGTTGTTTGTGGCCGGATAGAAATGTATGTGGGTGGATGTGTGTGTGTGTGTGTGTGTGTGTGTGTGTGTGTGTGTGTGTGTGTGTGTGTGTGTGTGTGTGTGTGGTGTACGTGTGTGTGGGGATCTTTACAATAAATCTGTGAATCCTAATTAATCATTTAAAAAACAATATTAAGTCACTTATCTACTAACAGCTAGTCATAAGACAGTCATACATAGAGGCAGATATAAGTGTTGCTCCTGTGAGACATCAGAACGTTTAGATTTACCATGTCGAGAGCTTAGGCGTATAAAGCTCTATTTGCATTTTTGTCAAAAATAAGTTATAACTTTGTTCGGTTCAATGTTCTCCACCTACACCATATAAAACAAGTATGTGGACACCTCTTTAAATTATTAGATTCAACTATTTCAGCTACACCCATTGCTGACTGGTGTATAAAAACCGAGCACACAGCCATCTCCATAGACAAACATTGGCAGTAGAATAGCCTTACTGAAGAGCTCAGTGACTTTCAACGTTCCACCGTCATAGGATGCCACCTTTCCAACAAGTCAGTTCGTCAAATTTCTGCCCTGCTAGAGCTGCCCCGGTTAACTGTAAATGCAGTTATTGTGAAGTGTAAATGTTTAAGAGCAACAACGGCTCAGCCGCGAAGTGGTAGGTCACATAAGCTCACAGAATGAGACCGCCAAGTGCTGAGGTGCGTAGGGCGTAAAAATCGTCTGTCCTCGGTTGCAACACTCACTACCGAGTTCCAAAGTACCTCTGGAAGCAACGTCAGCACAATAACTGTCAGGAGCTTCATGAAATGGGTTTTCATGGCCGAGCAGCCACCCACAAGACTTAGATCACCATGCGCAATGCCAAGCGTCGTGGTGAAAAGCTCGCCGCCATTGGATTCTGGAGCAGTGGAAACAAGTTCTCTGGAGTGACGAATCTGGCGGATGCCCCAATGCATAGCACCAACTGTAAAGCTTGTTGGAGGAAGAATAATGATCTGGGGCTGTTTTTCATGGTTCGGGCTAGGCCCCTTAGTTCCAGTGAAGAGAAATCTTAACGCCACAGCACACAATTACATTTTAGACGATTCTGTGCTTCCAACTTTGTGGCAACAGTTTGGGGAAAGCCTTTTTCGATGTGTTACCTTGGTACAGTAAGTGTGGTAGCACACTACCATAATACACATCACTAATATCCTTTAGACGTACGAGTAACCATGCCCAATCTCATAGATAGCTAACTCTGAAAAATCTGATATAAATTTCTTAGTAACCCATATGGAACAATCTTCAGAATTGATGGTTGTCACGTCCAGCCCTGGGTTTCAGGCTGGCGTGTTTAGTTTAGTAGGGTTTTTTGGTTCTAGGTGTTATATTTCTATGTTGGGTTTATGGTTCCCAATTAGAGGCAGCTGATTGTCGTTACCTCTAATTGGGAACCATATATATGTTTGTGCTTTTCTATGGGGTTTTGAGGGTCATTGTTTGATTGTTGGTTTTGAGTGTTTATGTTCACTGTAATTGTGATCGTCATTTGTTTATTATTTTCCCAGTTGCGTTAAAATAAATATGTATACTGGAAGCATCGCTGCGTCTTGGTCCGTCACTCAAGAAGATCGAGTGATTGAGGAAATGTTGATTGAGGACCTCTTTCAGCAATGTCATTGTTTTTCTTGAGTGTGTTTGTAGTTTTGTATATTTGTATTCTATTATATTTTGTAAATTGTGGGCATGCAGGGCTCCCTTGCGAAAGAGACCTTGGTCTCAATGGGACTGACTCCCTGTTGAAAAAAGGTAAATTGCGTCCTGCCTTTAGGGGGCAGTGGCAGCTAGGACCAGGTAAGGAGCCGTCGGTATGCATAACAAGTCTGTGGTGAGCACAGGTGGAGGGAATTACCGAGCTAATCCGCTCAATGAGTGTGATCTCCCGACCTGCGGGGCTTTTGATTTGGTATCTTTCGTTTGACATGCCCTTTTGGAGTTTCATTTTCGTATTATAATTTGTTTGTCACCAACTTAAACATTGGTGACCCGCTTGTGCTACAACCGGCCTGCGCTACTTTCTCGCTAATGCACACACCTAGTCAGGATACAGAACAATTGGGCAAGCTTAGGTTGTCTAAACAGTTCCGCAACACATGTACAATTTGTCTAAAACACACTACTGCATTTATGACAGAGCCATTAATCATGGAAAAGGTTGCCCTTTAATGGCTCCTGTCGTTTATGGTCCTCTGAGGACACCGTAATGGTCCCTATCGTGGAAGTCATGTCACACAGGTCAAAACCAACAATGGATATTTCACTCAGGTGGAGATAATACTGTAAACATAATGTATTCTTTGTGATCAGGGAACACTGGGTAATAACTCAAGCCCAACGCATTGGTGATGTCTATGACATGCTTCATTAATCTTCCTCTTATTAATCTTGATAATGTCAGGTACACACACATGCGGTCTACAAACACACACATGATGCACGCAAGCGGGCACAAACGCAAGTCCTCACACAAACACAGACACAACGCTGCTGATGGGACGATGACTCATAATAATGGCTTGAATGGAGTAAATGGAATGGTATCAAACACACGGAAACCACATGTTTGATGTGTTTGATACTGTTCCATTTATTCTGTTCCAGCCATTACTATGAGCCCGTCCTCCCCAATTAAGGTGCCACCAGCTGCCTGTGACACACACACCTCTATGACCTCACTGTCTACTCATCCATCAACATCCACCCCCTCTTTTGTCACACTGTGATGGACGTACATTGTTTACCTAACAACATACAAGCCTAGTCTCTCTCTCTCTCTCTCTCGGGCCACCACGAGATGCCAGAACAGATTCAATGCGCCTTGGCATAGATTAAGTGTTTGAAACTCTATTGGAGGGATATGACACCATGCTTCCATGAGAAATTACATACTTTGGTGTTTTGTTGATGGTGGTGGGAAACGCACTGTCAGGCGTTGCTCCAGAATCTCTCATAAGTGTTCAATTGGGTTAAGATCTGGTGACTGAGACGGCCATGGCATATGGTTTATATCGTTTTCATGCTCATCAAACCATTCAGTGACCACACGTGCCCTGTGGATGGGGGCATTGTCATCCTGAAAGAGACCACTCCCATCAGAATTTGATCAGTTGTTTCACCATATAGGTTAAAGGTGACCACTCAGAATGACTGTTTGATTATTGGTGCTTACCTTGCCCTCGAAAGGGTTGAGTGGACCTTAACCATGTCAGGAAAATGCACCCCTTTCAATATACTTGTATCCCTCATTTACTCAAGTGTTTCATGTATTTTGGCAATTACCTGTATATTATCTTGCAAGGATTTCCATATAAAGTAGCGTAGGCTATAAAGCAGTACATTTTTTGCATCAATTGATTTGAACCGCATTTGTATTTATATTGACTTGAGGCAGAATTCAGCAGAATTCAGACCTTTGGCAACACAAAGCATCTCTGAGGCTTTGAACTCCAGAAAATGGAGGTGGCTAATCATTGGCCCAGTGAACAGAGAAATGGTGACGCTGTAAGGATGGATAAGAGAGCACGCTTCACTTTAAAGTGTCAATCAGCAGTTGAAACAATAACAAAGCAAATCTCCGCCCCTGTTTCAGTAAAAAGCTGAGCGATGGGTCTGGAGAAATGTAACCACTCTCAAATTCATAGACAGAGCTATGGATGCAAAAATTGACCATCCATGATATCAAAATTATAGTTCAAACCATTTTTTGAGGCTATGTAGTGTTCGCTTACAAAATAGGTTCATATTTTGGTTCTGATTGAGTCAGACAGACTCATGAGGCATTTCTAAGTTATATTCTTCAAGAATCATTTGTTCATACCATTCATTTAAGTAAAAAAATGGATGTACCAACTGCAGATTTCAGTAGCACCTTTTAAATAACTCCACATAAAACATTTATAATGGATTAGTAAAATGTTTATTCACATTGATCATTATTCAAGTCATAAGATGTTTAATATAGGTCCTTACTAACCATTTACTAATAATTATTTAAGTATTCTAGTGTGGGCTGTTTATACCTTATAAAAAGGGGCGGCAGGTAGCCTAGTGTTTAGCGCGTTGGACCAGTAACTGAAAGGTTGTAAGATCGAATCTCTGAGCTGAAAATCTGGTAAAAATTTTCAGCTCAGGGATTCGGTAAAAATCTGTCATTCTGCCCCGGAACAAGGCAGTTAACCCACTGTTCCCTGGTAGGATGTCATTGTAAATAAGAATTTGTTCTTAACTTGCCTAGTTAAATAAAGGTAATAAAAAAAAATACTATTACAAAAAATGGAGTGACTAGTTTAATTTCCCACCAGAAAATTGACATGCCATTTGTAGCAGTACCTGATGCTCCTTCTTAAAATCTCAAAATAGACTAGAACATATCAACGGTAAAATAATAAGCACACAACACAGGATGTTAAAGGAAATATAATGAACTTTTGATTCACGAAAACGAATGTTGTCAACCTCGTGAATGTGAACTAATCGTAAAACAGGGAGATGTAGTCTACACACAGCTGACCGGACAGGACAGATTTTCTCGATTGGATTTTTATTCCTTCATTACTACTAATATGTGATTGAGGTAGGGGGGCTGAGAGTTTCCCTTTGAGAGGGTCGAGATTTCGCAAACCGGAACTCCCGATTTCTAACAAGGGTTTATAAATTGACCGGCACACGGTGTTAGTAATCAGGATAGGGCCATGATGTCCACACTCATCACAGTACACTGACAGACATGGGGAACTGTGAAGCTGTGAAGAAACCATCACAGGTCTAGCTTCTAACATGCTCACCCACTGGCAGGTGCATCAGAACATTATCACAGAGGTTAAAATGTCTGTTTACAATATGGGCTAATCAGTTGCCTGAGGAAAAGGAGAGGAACACGTGGTGCCGGGATAGAATGTTGGTCGCAATGTCGGTAACACAGAGGCCACGACAGCATTATAATTCTGGTGTCACCCATTGTATAACAAATCAAATCAAACCCTTTTTGGTCAGAGGATTTCAACTGTACAGTGATCTCCTCAAATCGACTGTTGGTTGTATCGAAGAAACTCACTCGTTTTTATCATTCTTGTATTCTTCATTGTTATTGTCAAATCCTCATTTCCTCAGGGGAAAATGGATAGTCGACGTTCGGATGTTCTTGACGGGGTGCTGACGGTTCAGGTCTTAGACTATAGCACAGCAAATATAGTCTAAGGCCTCAAGCGACACTTCTCGTAAAAATAAACAATGACTCATATTCCATGGATGTGATACTCCTGCCGGGTTTCTTTCATCGTTTTAGCAGGTATCTCTCTCATTAAGACGCTCAGCTGAAGGTGAGATGTTTCCGACCCAGATAATTATCAAGCCTCCACATCACATTCAGACGTGGGTACTTGCAGTTCTATAATTGGTATTGCAGGCAGGTACAATACATCTTCCCTTATATATATTCTAATAATATAGCCTACAGAGAAAAAAGTGTGGCTGAGATTTATATATTCATCCACACATGCGCTCCCATTTACTTTGACAGTGCCTGCCTGTACTTATGCTGTATTTTCGGATTGTACACTACATGTTTTCTAGTGAGATTGAGATATTGGAATGTCTGTGCATGTTAGTATTGTGTGCTATATAGTTCTAGTCAGATGAAGATGTTGGATTGGGAGGGTTCTGCCTGTCTGCATATGTCAATCCCATCTCTGTCACCTTGCAGACAGAGTGATCCAGTGTAAACGTCTCGATCTGGGTGTTGAGTCTTTGTCTGCAGAAGCAGCAGAAGCTGGATCAGGATTGATACTTTATTTAATCTTCAAGACATGGGGAGACCGGGTGCCTATTAGCATTCTTCTGCTAGCGGTTTAGTGAACAGGCTCAAAGTAGCTTTCCGACAGAAATCTCCTATCCCCTATCCCCTTTCTGAATGGAGGGCTGCATGAGTCTGCAAAGACGTCTGTTCTGAGTGTGCACTTTAGAGAGTGAACTACCAAGTTGATGGAGACGGTTGTGTTTAGGGGAAATGTCAGTGATTTGGCCCAGGAAAGAGGGCCTGAAGGACTAAATGGCAGGGGTACAGGGTAGGGTGGGAATTGTGGAGGGAGTGGAGAGCTGTGGTTCACTCGCCTTGTTAAATGGAGCATCCTACTACAGACACACAGGAAGGCAGACAGACAAGACAGAGAAATAGCGAGACAGATAGACAGATGCCCGCACGCACATGCACACACACAACATCACGCCCTGTAAGGCTCCGTTCTTGTGATGTGTCGCCTTTTTTCTGCTGCAGTGCCATTTTAATTCTTCCCGCATGGCTGCATGGTTTCTCGGGCAACACTGATCTCATTTATCAAAAGTGACAGCCTGGGCTAAAGATCAGCTTATTCTAACTAAGAGAAAAGAAAACACACTCTCTCTCCCTCACCTTTGCATAGCCCTGTCTCTTTCTCTCATTTTAATAACCCCAGAACTTTTTATTTTGTTTTGTGTATTTTTTTCAGACAGGGGGTTACAGGTACAAAAATAATCAAAGAAATGCATACAAAGATAACCCCAAACCATTCCTCCTTCAGTCCCCATCCACCCGCCCACATCCTCCCCACCTGTTTTTCATAGCAGTGATGCCTGCCAGCAGTAATCATCTCTGATTGATTGAGAGATTCAAGGGGCTATCATCGTTAAGTAACATAATAGATGCAAAACATTTAATATTTAAATTACCCCAGAGCTTCTTCATTCACAACCCAGGTCTTCTGTCTTCCACCGCCAAGTTTCCTATGACTTTGAGGAGCAAGCTCCTTGTCACGTCCTGGCCTGGGATAGCAGGCTGGCTTATCATTTTTGTTTTGGTTAGGAGGGGTTTTTGGTTCTAGGTGGTGTATTTCTATGTTTGGGTTTGATGGTTCCCAATTAGATGAAGCTGATTGTCGTTACCTCTAATTGGGAACCATATATATGTTTGTTCTTTTCTACACTGGGGTTGTGGGTTATTGAATGTGTGTCTGTGTCTGTGTCTGTGTCTGTGTCTGTGTCTGTGTCTGTGTCTGTGTCTGTGTCTGTGTCTGTGTCTGTGTCTGTGTCTGTGTCTGTGTCTGTGTCTGTGTCTGTGTCTGTGTCTGTGTCTGTGTCTGTGTCTGTGTCTGTGTCTGTGTCTGTGTCTGTGTCTGTGTCTGTGTCTGTGTCTGTGTCTGTGTCTGTGTCTGTGTCTGTGTCTGTGTCTGTGTCTGTGTCTGTGTCTGTGTCTGTGTCTGTGTCTGTGTCTGTGTCTGTGTGTCCCTCCCTCCACACAGATATAGCGATCGTTGTGTTTCCTTTATTGCACATTTGTACGTTCCACTTCTTGTTATTAAACATGTGGAGTGGAAATCGCGCTGCATCTTGGTCCGCTCATTATAATGATTGTGACACTCCCATTAAAAAGAATAATGGCTGTTTGTGACACAATGAGATGGATCCTCTATTGTCTGCTTAATTAACCTCATCAGCTAATTCTCCGTCCACCTACTCAAAGGTTTCTTTGGTGTGACATGGCAAAGGATTCCTTCCTTCTAACGCAGCGGTGAGATTATTTGCCCTTTTGGGAAGACATCTGAGGGGATTACTTTTACCTTCTCCACAATTAGGAATCTAAATTAAATATATAAACCATTGACAACTAAATTGTTCAGGCCATCATTTGGATCCTTCCTTGGTCCAATAGAGAAAAGTCCCTGGTATGCCTGCAATGTGGTAATAGCCTTTATCTCCCGAACACCATAGATCACATTGCCACAGATCAGCAGGCTTCATGACCAAATCTCTCAGGGGAGAATACTCAGGGCAATAACAGGCTGCAGGGAGAGAGAGGCCCTCTCAAATGCCAGCGCAGTCATGCAAGGGGCAATATACGTTAGAGTATATTGGCAGAGCAGTTAAATAGGCATGAAGACACACGGGTGCACTAGCATGCACGAACATGCACACACACAGACTATGAGTGCACACACACACACACTACACGTGCATGCAAGCACACACACACGCACACACCTATTTTGCACTGGGAACAAGACATAAATCAAGATGGACACATCTTCATTCCAATCTAGCCTCCCTATTGGGCCATAGTCACAGGTAATGGGATGAGACAGAGAGCTCTGTGTCTCAGGGAGCATCTGCCCAGGCTGACCCCCACACTGTACCTGCCAGTCCCCCTCCGTCCCCCTCAGTCCCCCTGGTCTCCCTGGCTGAGCGGTCAGATGTAGTTGGCCCATCTGGCAGCTCCGATAGTCAGTAGACTTCCCCTGGTGTTGCAACTGCTCTAATGAATGACTTAGAAAATTAGGAGCATTAAACACAGGCTAAGAAATGCTGTCCGACAAAAACAGGTTCTTAATCTCTCTGGGAGAGGCGTTTGTTGTGTTCCCAGTGGTAAGAGTGTGAGAAGAAGCTGCCCGCCCGAGGCGAACAATATAAGCATGGCTGTTTGTAAAAAGAGATGCAAGAGATAGAGAGGGGGCAGCATGGGAGAGGGAGGGAGAGATATGAAGGGGAGAGAGATAGGAGGGAGAGAGAGAGAGAGATATCACTGATAACAGGGCAGTCTTAGTCACCATCTAACCAGGGCTATTCCTGCTGCTGTGGTGTCAATGGCACCTGTGAATGAGTGAGAAAACACCCACAAACACCAGCCCCTCATCCTCCTCATCATCATCAACATAGCACTCTACATTGCAAATAGTCACCATCATTCAACACTGTAGTCAATGTTGTTTTGACTTAGCTCATTGTCCAATCCCCCTCATATGACTCCTGCCCAGCACTTAGTATAACCATATGTTCTTATCTCCTGAAAGAACTGGCTGGCTGGCTGGCTGGCTGGCTGGCTCTCTCTCTCTCTCTCTCTCTCTCTCTCTCTCTCTCTCTCTCTCTCTCTCTCTCTCTCTCTCTCTCTCTCTCTCTCTCTCTCTCTCTCTCTCTCTCTCTCTCTCTCTCTCTCTCTCTCTCTCTCTCTCTCTCTCTCTCTCTCTCTCTCTCTCACACTTTCTCTGCCGCTCTCGCTTTCTCCTCTCTCTCATTCTCTCTCTCGCTTTCTCTGCCTTTCCCTCCAAATCTCTCTCTCTCTTTCTCTAATTCTCTCTCTAATTCTCTCCCACTGCCTCTCACTCTCTCTATGTCTTTCTCGGCATTCAGTCCGAAGAAACACACACAAAAAAACGTATTAAATACTGTAAATACTACAGTATTTAATTTGCATATATCCTGCCCATTTCCCTCCCCAATATCCCAATTTGTGCCACCCGTAAGTGAAAAACCGACATGCCAAGTATAGACCATACAGTATATTGTGTTACTCTACAGGTTATAGAAAAGAGCAGGTCTGAACTCTCAACTTCTATGTCAAAGATAGTAAAACAGTAATGTCCCCAAATATACTACAGTATACTACATTCCTAGAGTAATTTTTTTACTACAGTATTTATACTTTAGTCAACTGTAAATACTACAGTATACTACAGTGAATACAACAGTAGTGTCACACTCTCTCTCTCACTTTCTCTTGCTCTCTCGCTTTCTTTGCCTCTCTCTCTCCTGCTCTCCTCTCTGTCATTCTTTCTTTCTTTCACTTTCTCTGCCTCTTTCGCTTTCTCTCTCCCTCCCTTTCTCTCGCTTTCTCTGCCTCTCTCGCTCTCTCTCTCGTGCACTTTCTCTGCCTCTCTTGCTCTCTCTGCCTCACTCACTCTCCCACTCTCTCCCGCTCCTTTTGCCTCTCTCGCTTTCTCTGCCTCGCTCTCCCTCGCGCTCTCTCCCACTCTCTCTCTCTCTCTCTCTCTCTCGCCCGCTCTCTCTTTCTCTCTCTCTCCATTTTCTCTGTTTGAGTAGGACCAGGAGAGGCGACTGCTCTTATCAGTGTGTGTCAGACAGCATCCCACGTCCTCCTACAGTACACGAAGCCCGCAGGCTCATACACACGCAGGAATCACATTTATGCCTAAAAAGAGTCAGTGAAGATCATACACAAAGAGAAAGAGGACCAGAGGGACACACAGACCCAGAGAGGCAGAGATGGACAGAGGAGGAATGGAGAAAGGGATCGACGGAGATATTTCCTTCTCTTACATACTGCACATTTCAGAACATTACAGTATTTTGGGTGGTGGCAATGGGCATGGTGGTGGCGGTGGCAATGATGATGATTGCGGTCTTGCTACTGCTATGAAATAGGCTACATTACTTCTTCTCCTACTGTTATGAATGTAATGGCGCAACACTCTACTCATCCCACAACATATATGCAATATCAAACTCTTAGAATATTTTGTAAAATAGTTTCAATCCCACTTCTGCTTTGGATTTTGTATTGGCAAAGCTGTTTAATAAAAGATTATACGATCATTAGTTCAGAGAGTATCAAATACACTGGGCTTTTTAGTGAAGCACGATAGAAGGCAGATCTTATCCAGTGTGCTCTAGCCTTTAAACTAATCAAAAGGGGAGAAGCAATGTTTATTTTAATCTTTTTAATAAGTCTTACGTAACCTTTTTTCATGTAGATTAGAGATTGAGCTAAAAGCACAGAGAGATTTCACCACAGACACTGTTGTTATTATGTCGCATTATCTATTGACTTCTATTGGCACAGCATGTCTTCCAAGGTCATCTAACCTTCATAGTTTTGTAAATGGCTTTCAGTGAAGTGGAAGTTATTTGCCTTGAGAAGATCAATGGAGTTCTCTATTGGGATTCTTCTGGGGCTTTTGTGAACAACAAATTGAGCATGAGTGTTGTTGGCCCACTTTCTAATGTTTGTTTTCTGTTTGTTAAGCCATGTCTTTGTTGAGGTGCTTCACATAGGGCATTCAAGGGTACTTTGAATACTATACTGCAGATTGTTGCATGCGTACAGTCGAAAAAAGTGATTAATTATCGCATAAAATAATTATAGACAGAGCTCAGAGCAATCTCGAGGTAATGAGAGCAATTAAACGGGGATGAAATATTAATAGGGCAGGATATTACTTTCCTGTAAATTTCCAAGTCAATACAAGTGGCATAAAAAGTCCTGTTGCTTTTCGGGAAGCTCTTTGGTAGCGCCCTTCCTACTCAGGAAAACAGGCTAAAGACGGAAACTAAAAGAAGCAGAAATCGTCTAGAGAAATGGCTTACAGTAAACAATCCCCATCCATAAACAGCCTTCATGTTAATGTGAGCCTCTCTTATCTCCTGTCATATAACTCATTGGAATAATGAAATGCCGTGGAGTTACTGCAGTGCCTATGCAGTGGCTGCCCAGAGGGGGTTATAGCTAGCCTGCAAATAAGTCCCATCTGGCCAATAACTAAATGTCATTCCATTGTCTCTTTTGAAACTTCCTAAACAATAATAACGTTGTGCACTGAGTGTACCAAACATTAATATTGAGTTGTCCCCCCACACCGCCCCTTTGACCTAAGAACTGCCTCAATTCGTCGGGTCATGGACTCAATAAGGTGTCGGAACCATTCCACAGGGATGCTGGCCAATGTTGAATCCAATGCTTCCCACAGTTGTGTCGAGTTGGCTGGATGTCCTTTGGGTGGTGGACCATTCTTGATACACACAGGCAACTGTTGAGCATAAAAAACCCTGCAGCATTGCAGTTCTTGACACAAACAAGTACACCTGGCATCTACTAGCATAACCCAGTCAAAGGCACTTATGTCTTTAGTATTGCCCATTCAACCTCTGAATGGCACACATAACACAATCCATATCTCAATTTTCTCAAGGCTTTAAAATCCCTCTTTTATCTGTCTCCTCTCCTTCATCTACTGTACACTGATTGCAGTGGATTTAACAAGTGACATCAATAAGGGGTCATAGTTGTCACCTGGTTTCACCTGGTCAGTCTATGTCAAGGACAGAGTTTTTAATGTTTTCTATACTTAGTGTATAGGGTCAAATCTGAGAATGAAATCCGGAGAGATCAAAAATGGAATATACTGTCAAGAGTGTTGGATCGGATGAAATGATGATGGGGTTAGTTCTGGCCTCGCCGTCTGAATTGGAGCCACACAGCGCTGCTGTGAAAGAGATGAGAAGACAACTAAACAATAAGTTACTCAAGAAATGATGATGGAGCATTTTAAATAGGGGTAATGGAAAGCTCAGGAAGATGCAATTATGTTGCAGGTAGCCTAGTGGTTAGAGCGTTGGGCCAGTAACCGAAAGGTTGCTGGATTGAATCCTTGAGCTGACAAGGTAAAAATCTGTCGTTCTGCCCCTGATCAAGGCAGTTAATCCACTGTTCCCTGGTAGGATGTCATTGTAGTGTAACAACCCTGGGTTTATAAACGCGGATATCGACTCCGCCGCACGAGCATGCTTTTGCGGCACAGTCGATAGCGCGCTGGACTTCGGGCTAGAAGGTTGAGGGTTCGAGACCTGCTCCCTGCTCCCTGCCTATTCTAATTGGTTGGTTGAAGTCAGATGTCAATACGATGTCATGTCATTGGCTACGCTTGCAGATCGCAAACGTAAATACTTCGCAGTCTGATATTGACATGCAAACGGTAGGTCACGTTCTGAAATAATGTATTCTATTTTCATATTTGAAATGAGTACTAGTTCACTATTTACATGTTCTGATGTGCATTCATATGTGTACGATACCTGTTAGATATTGGGAGCATCCTGGGATATGTTTTTGATTGTTATTGCTGTAAGAGTTAGCTAGCATGCTCTAATTGTAATGGGCACATTAGCCCCTGCTAAGTTGTTTCCATGCTAACAGACGAATCACAAATCTACCGCCATCAACATACTGTTGTCCTGCACGTCTAATATGCTTTCTTGTGTCTATCGTCAGAATAAACACCAATCAACTGGGCTTGCTGGCCGGACATTCCTTTCTATAAAAAAATTGATAGTACGATCACATTTGTTACACTAGTGTCGAGATCAATATTTTTGTATTTGCTGGACCGCTGTTACATTAGCAGTCTGGTCACATAGACTAGACGTAACATAGTAAATGTAAATCCGGGACACTCAAATGAGTATGATACATTACATGACCAAAAGTATGTCGACACCTGCTCGTCAAACATATAATTCCAAAGTCATGGGCATTAATGTGGAGTTGGTCGCCCCTTTGCTACTAAAACATCCTCCCCTCTTCTGGGAAGGCTTTCCACTAGATGTTGGAACATGGACTACCTTCCACTCAGCCACAAGGGCATTAGAGAGGTAAGGGCACTGATGTTGGGCGATTAGGCCCGCAGTCGGTGTTCCGATTCATCCCAAATGTGTTCGATGGCATTGAGGACAGGGCTCTGTGCAGGCCAGTCAAGTTCTTCCACACCGATCCCAACAAACCATTTCTGTATGGATCTCGTTTTGTGCACAGGGGCATTGTATTGCTGAAACAGGAAAGGGTCTTCCACAAATTGTTGCCACAAAGTTGGATGCACAGAATCATCTAGAATGGCATTGTATGTTGTAGCTTTAAGATTTCCCTTCACTGGAACTAAGAAGCCTGAACCATGAAAAACCTGAAACGTGAAAAACAGCCTATTCCTCCTCCACCGAAATTTACAATTGGCGCTATGTATTGGGGCAGGTAGCGTTCTCCTGGCATCTGCCAAACCCAGATTTGTCCGTCGGACTGACAGATCGTGAAGCGGGATTCATCACTCCCAAGAATGCATTTCCACTGCTCCAGAATCCAATGACGGCGAGCTTTACATAACACCAGCCAACGCTTGGCATTGCTCATGGTGATCTTAGGTTTGTGTGTGGCTGCTCTGCCGTGGAAACCCATTTCATGAAGATCCCGACGAACAGTTATTGTTCTGACGTTGCTTCCAGAGGCAGTTTGGAACTTGTTAGAGTGTTGCAACCGAGGACAGACAATTTTTATGTGCTACACGCTTCAGCACTTGGCATTCGAGTTCTGTGAGCTTGTATGGCCTACCACTGAGCCGTTGTTGTTCCTAGATGTTTCCACTTCACAATAACAGCACTTACAGTTAAATGGGGCAACTCTAGCAGGGCAGACATTTGACGAACTGACTTGTTGGAAAGGTGGCATCCTATTACAGTGCCACATTGAAAGTCACTGAGCTCTTCAGTAAGGCCATTCAACTGCCAATGTTTGTCTATGGAGATTGCATGGCGGTGTGCTCAATTTGATACACCTGTCAGCAACGGGTGTGGCTGAAATAGCCGAATCTACTAATTTGAAGGGGTGTCCACACACTTTTGTATATATAGTGTATATTACGTTGGTATGGTTACATAAGACAGAAGGTTACAACAAAAATTAAAGGAGGGTGGCTGGTTGGTTGGGCTGGATGGGTAGGTGTATAATGTGAAGATCTAGCAACGCAAAGGTTGTGTTTACGAATCTCATTATGGAAAACATTTTAGCTACTAAGCAACTTTTCAACTACCTTTTAGCTACTTTGCAACTACTTAGCAAGTTAGCTAACCCTTCCCCTAACCATTTTAGCTAACCATTCCCCTAACCCTAACTCTAATCTTAACCCTTTAACCTAACTCCTAACCTTAACCCTAACCCCAGCCTAGCCAATGTTGGCCAGCTAGCTAACGTTAGTATTAGCCACCTAGCTAATGTTAGCCACAACATACTTTAGCTAATTCATAACATATTGTACATTTAAACAAATTTGTAACATATTGGACATTTAGAAAATTCGTAACATATCATACGAATTGTGATTAATTACATACAGTATCATATACGAAATGGATGTTGGAGATACACAATTAATACATACCATACAAAATGTAATATATCATACTAAATGGAGTGTTTTGGATTTACGTACAGGTTGGTTTTAGTCACTCTCAGTCCACTCTGTGCACACACACACACGCTCACCCACACAAACACACACACACACACACACACACAGGCCTCTGCACATTGCCTGTGCTCAGGGTGAACACACTCACACACTCGCACACAACTTCAATGCATTATCAATGCATCTTATATTAGAAAAGGAGTGCAGAAGAAGAAATAGGCCTACTTAAAAACTTCTTAAATGTCGGTACATAAGTGTCTTAAATCGGCTGAAAGCTTAATATAACTGCACTGTCCAATTTACAGTAGCTATTACTGCGAAAAAATGGCATGCTATTGTTTGAGGAGAGCTCCTTTATTAAACGGCGATAGGTTTAATAAATTCACCTCTGAAGGTGAAATGTGTACTTATATTCTGAAATCTTGCTCTGATTTATACTCCAAAGGGTCCCAGAGATAACATGAAGTGTCATTTTGTTAGATAAAATCATTAGGGGTGTCGTATATCCTATAGGACCCAATATTTGGTCAGAGAACGACGTCTTCATGGCACACCGATGACGCGGCCGGTCTTCATTTGATCGACTCTATCTTTGTCAAATAAGCCCCAATCGGGATCAAACAAAGCTAGCTAGATAGCCAATGAGCTGGGCTTTATGGGAGTATCCGGTCTCGGTCGCAAATTGTAGGCGCTAACCTTTTGCGACAGCATGCCTTTTCCTTTTGGACAAAAAGTATAAGAATATTCAGAGTTATGAAAACTGGTTGTTTTGCAAATGTTGAACTTATAATATGGCTACAAATACTGTAAAAGCTAAATCAAAGTCCAACTATACAGATTTGATGATATTCTTGCAGAAAAATTTAATATGAATGCAAATGGCTCCTTCACGATTTGCCCAAATGTACCTGGTGACTTCACACTAAATGTCATCTAGCTCGCTCAAACTTCAAGTTATGTCTTTGCACATACACTGCTGCCATCTTGTGGACACCATCAGAATTACAACCAGAGTGATGGCTGGAACTGGGACCTTTCTGTTGCATTTCAAAGATGGTGCATTTCAAAGATTTTTCTTTGTATTATTTTCTACCAGATCTATTGTGTTATATTCTCCTACATATAATTCACATTTCCACAAATGTCAAAGTGTTTCCTTTCAAACGGTACCAAGAATATGCATATCTTTGCTTCAGGGCCTGAGCTACAGGCAGTTAGATTTGGGTATGTCATTAGGTGAAAATGTAAAAAAAAAGGGGGCTATCACCTGAAGCTAAAACTGCTTAGTTTGAGTGAGTGTGTGTGTGTCTACCTACGTGCATTTATCTGTGTGTATGCACATGGGATACCAGTTGATGTGAGTTCTGGGGTCAATGCAGATAGTCTGGATAGCTATTTAACTAACTATTTAGCAGTCTTATGGCTTGGGGGTGGAAGGTGTTAAGACTTGGCGTGCGGTAGCAGAGAGAACATGCATGTGTGTGGGTCTGTGGACGGCATGTAGCCTATCGGTTTAGAGCATTGGGCTAGTAGCCAAAGGGTGGCTGGTTTGAATCCCCTAGCCGAATAGGTGAAAAATCGGTCAATGTGCCCTTGAGGAAGGCACTTAACTATAATCGCTCTGGATTAGCAAATGCTAAATGACCCCCCAAATCTTTTTTTAAATGTAGTGTGTGCCCACACAAAACAGAAAGCGGGTGGGTCTGTTTTTTGTTCCATTTGAATGCTTTTCTCCACCACAGCTAGTGTTGATTCCCTTGCTCTCCCACACGTATTCCTCCGCCGGTTGGACACAGAGTCCCACTGCTGGCATTAAGATGGAAGGAAGGATTACAGAGGAGCGCTACACTCTCCACAACAGCACAACTCTCCAGAACATTGCAGCAAAAACCTACGCACTGGCTGTCGGCATCAAATAACTAATCCTTTTGGATGAACACCAGGCACCTCACAGAGGCTCGCAGAGGAACAAACTGGGAAAAATGGGTCCCTTTTAGACGGAAAACTACACAGGGTCTTTTAGAATAAAAGTTTTCCTCCACTGTTGGAGAGAGCGAGACGGTTGTTAATATTGCTGATTATATTGGGTTCCATTGGCGTCCATATTTTCTCTACAGTTTGGGGGATTCCCCCAAGGATTCCCGGCAATGACATATCTCCTTTGAACAGCAATGATAAGACTGATTAGTTTTATTCTGATTAATGTAGAATATCTTTGCGATCTGAATTTAAAATTGAAATATGTTATCAGACATGAACACGTGTTTGACTAATACAAGCGCATATGTGTGTTTGCATGCACAAACATGCACGCATATGTGTCAGTGTATCTCATTGGGTGTCAGTGTGTGTCAGAGTGTGTATGACACTGAGCTGGATGCACCCTCCCTCCCTTCCATTCTGTGAAAGTGTGTGTAATGCCAGAGATGACAGCCGACAGTGTCCATATGGTAGCTCTAAGGAGCCATGACTGCTGCTATTGCTCTGCTAAAGAAATCTCTCTCTCTCTCTCTGCATGCTGGGAGTGTTTGGTGCATGCTGGGAATTGTATGAGCGAGTGAGAGTTAGATTCCCTGTGTTTTCTTTCTTGTTTCCTTTTCTTGGTGTTTTTCTATTTTCTATGCATGATTAAGGTGATTCTTTATTTTATTTATTTGTTGTGGTAGAATTAAGTATATTGTTTTTCTCGTGGAATTGTCCTGGCTTCGGCAGGGATGACAACCCACATGTGGACGCCGTCTTGTCACTTCAGCACGAGTTTAGGTGTGTAACTGAAGCTTCTGTCACTGTGGAGGAGTTTCTGGTCGCCGTAGGACAGAAGGTAGGCTATGAGAATGTTGCTTATGCATCGCGGATGAATAAAGCGGTGGGTTTTTTTCTTAATGAAGAGCGTCTTGTTGATTGGATGGTTGAGCATGGCGTACTTCTTAAAGGTATGTTTATTCAAGTCACACCGTTTTTTTCTCCGTCAACAAGGGTAACGATTTCGAAAGTACCGCCGTTTATTCCCAATGAGCTATTGGAGCGTGAGTTATTGCGGTTTGGGAAATTTGAAAGTTCAATTAAGATTGTCCCGTTGGGTTGCAAACGCCAGGCTTTGAAACAGGTTATGTCGTTTCGGCGACAGCCGTTTATGTTTTTGGACTCACCGGAGCAGACTATGCAGTTATAGTTTAAAGTCAAGTATGACAACAGACTGTATATGGCTTATTCTAGTACGGGTAGTCAATAGTGTTTTGAGTCTTGGGATGTTGGCCATAAGCGACATGCTTGCCCGAAAAGGGAGAAGTTGGCAGGAGGGGCGCAGGTGGACCTCGTAACGCCTATGCCCGCTGATGTATTGAGAGGTGGGCCGACAGTGGTAGAGCAGTCACAAGCACCTGTTGCTGAGGAACAAGTTGTCCGTGTTGAGGGTATGGAGTTGCAGCTTGAACCAGAGGGGAACATAGCGTGTGATGTGCAGCATAAAAATATTGTTGTAGGAGGTAAGGACGGATCTGGGGAGACATTTCCTCAGACTGGTGAGGGGGTTCATGTGGAGCTAGTCACCCAGCTAGTAGAGGAGATGCCCGGTACGAGTGATGAGTGATGGGGTGCAAGTGGGGAGTGTTGAGAGGGATGTGGCTGAGGGGAGTCATGGGTCTGTGGCCTCAGTTAAGGAAAATCAGGAGAAGGATATGGATATCTATTTTGATATGATCGCAGCTGGCGATGACTCAATTTACAATCTAGAGGAGGTAAATGGGTTCTTGAATAAGACTTTTGGGAAATCTGTCAAATTGGCAGATTTTTGGGATGATACGTTTGTGAGGTCCGCTGTGGTGTTACAGAAGACGGTGGCGTTTGAGCAGTTGAGTGTGAAGAAGTGTTTTTGCTTGACGGAATGTGCTACCGTTGTCACAGCAGCAAAAGGTAGTGGGAAACGTGGTGAGGTTAAAAGAGAATTAAAACAATTATGATGATCATCCCTCATAGGGTGTTTTTTTCTCTTTGTCTGGTTTCTCTGTGGTTTGTTCTGCTTTTCCTTTCTCTTTTCTATATGGAGGTACTAAGGGTAGGTTCTCTCAATATTTATGGGGGGAAGGGACATGAATAAGAGGGCTTGGGTATTAGAAGTAATAGAACAGAAATAATGTAGGCTTAATGTAGTTTTTCTACAGGAGACACATAGTGATGAGGCTAACGAGGTTGACTGAGGTATGTGGTGGCAGGGGCAGCATATTTTCTGTCATGGTGCTAATTTAAATGCTGGGGTCGCAATTTTTTTCCCCTCAGTCTTAGTGGTGACTGTGGTATCTACAACAGAGATTGTCAAGGGAAGCGTCAGGTTTTATTGGTCAAGGCGGATGTAATGGGTTTTTTGTTCTTTTTTTTTGTATTGTTTATGCTCCTAATGAGGGTACAGGGCGTATTGCTGTATTTGCTAAAATAAAGGAAACCTTAAGACAGTGTGACCAAGAGGGGTGTATGGTTTTAGGGGGGACTGTAACTGTACAGTCGTGGCCAAAAGTTTTGAGAATGACACATATTAATTTCCACAAAGTTTGCTGCTTCAGTGTCTTTAGATATTTTTGTCAGATGTTACTATGGAATACTGCAGTATAATTACAAGCATTTCATAAGTGTCAAAGGCTTTTATTGACAATTACATGAAGTTGATGCAAAGAGTAAATATTTTATTTTCAAGACCTCTGCAATCCGCCCTGGCATGCTGTCAATTAACTTCTGGGCCACATCCTGACTGATGGCAACCCATTCTTGCATAAGCTTGGAGTTTGTCAGAATTTGTGGGTTTTTGTTTGTGGCCTCTTGAGGATTGACCACAAGTTCTCAATGGAATTAAGGTCTGGGGAGTTTCCTGGCCATGGACCCAAAATATCAATGCTTTGTTCCCCGAGCCACTTAGTTATCACTTTTGCCTTATGGCAAGGTGCTCCATCATGCTGGAAAAGGCATTGTTCGTCACCAAACTGTTCCTGGATGGTTGGGAGAAGTTGCTCTCTGAGGATGTGTTGGTACCATTCTTTATTCATGGCTGTGTTCTTAAGCAAAATTGTGAGTGAGCCCACTCCCTTGGCTGAGAAGCAACACCACACATGAATGGTCTCAGGATGCTTTACTGTTGGCATGACACAGGACTGATGGTAGCGCTCACCTTGTCTTCTCCGGACAAGCTTTTTTCCGGATGCCCCAAACAATCGGAAAGGGGATTCATCAGAGACAATGACTTTACCCCAGTCCTCAGCAGTCCAATCCCTGTACCTTTAGCAGAACATCTGTGCGTGATGTTTTTCCTGGAGAGAAGTAGCTTCTATGCTGCCCTTCTTGACACCAGGCCATCCTCCAAAGGTCTTCGCATCACTGTGCGTGCAGATGCACTCACACCTGCCTGCTGCCATTCCTGAGCAAACTCTGTACTGGTGGTGCCCCGATCCCGCAGCTAAATCAACTTTAGGAGATGGTCCCGGCGCTTGCTGGACTTTCTTGGGCGCCCTGAAGCCTTCTTCACAACAATTGAACCACTCTCCTTGAAGTTCTTGATGATCCGATAAATGGTTGATTTAGGTGCAATCTTACTGGCAGCAATATCCTTGCCTGTGAAGCCCTTTTTGTGCAAAGCAATGATGATGGCACGTGTTCCCTTGAAGGTAACCATGGTTGACAGAGGAAGAACAATGATTCCAACCACCACCCTCCTTTTGAAGCTTCCAGTCTGTTATTCGAACTCAATCAGCATGACAGAGTGATCTCCTGCCTTGTCCTCGTCAACACTCACACCTGTGTTAACGAGAGAATCACTGACATGATGTCAGCTGGTCTTCTTGTGGCACGGCTGAAATGCAGTGGAAATGTTTTTTGGGGATTCAGTTCATTTGCATGGCAAAGAGGGACTTTGCAATTACAGTGGGGGAAAAAGTATTTAGTCAGCCACCAATTGTGCAAGTTCTCTCACTTAAAAAGATGAGAGAGGCCTGTAATTTCATCATAGGTACACTTCAACTATGACAGACAAAATGAGGAAAAAAAAATCCAGAAAATCACATTGTAGGATTTTTAATGAATTTATTTGCAAATTATGGTGGAAAATAAGTATTTGGTCACATACAAACAAGCAAGATTTCTGGCTCTCACAGACCTGTAACTTCTTCTTTAAGAGACTTGTTATCAGTATAAAAGACACCTGTCCACAACCTCAAACAGTCACACTCCAAACTCCACTATGGCCAAGACCAAAGAGCTGTCAAAGGACACCAGAAACAAAATTGTAGACCTGCACCAGGTTGGGAAGACTGAATCTGCAATAGGTAAGCAGCTTGGTTTGAAGAAATCAACTGTGGGAGCAATTATTAGGAAATGGAAGACATACAAGACCACTGAAAATCTTCCTCGATCTGGGGCTCCACGCAAAATCTCACCCCGTGGGGTCAAAATGATCACAAGAACGGTGAGCAAAAATCCCAGAACCACACGGGGGGACCTAGTGAATGACCTGCAGAGAGCTGGGACCAAAGTAACAAAGCCTACCATCAGTAACACACGCCGCCAGGGACTCAAATCCTGCAGTGCCAGACGTGTCCCCCTGCTTAAGCCAGTACATGTTCAGGCCCGTCTAAAGTTTGCTAGAGAGCATTTGGATGATCCAGATGAGGATTGGGAGAATGTCAGATGAAACCAAAATAGAACTTTTTGGTAAAAACTCAACTCGTCGTGTTTGGAGGACAAAGAATGCTGAGTTGCATCCAAAGAACACCATACCTACTGTGAAGCATGGGGTGGAAACATCATGCTTTGGGGCTGTTTTTCTGCAAAGGGACCAGGACGACTGATCCGTGTAAAGGAAAGAATGAATGGGGCCATGTATCGTGAGATTTTGAGTGAAAACCTCCTTCCATCAGCAAGGGCATTGAAGATGAAACGTGGCTGGGTCTTTCAGCATGACAATGATCCCAAACACACCGCCCGGGCAACGAAGGAGTGGCTTCAGAAGAAGCATTTCAAGGTCCTGGAGTGGCCTAGCCAGTCTCCAGATCTCAACCCCATAGAAAATCTTTGAAAGTCCGTGTTGCCCAGCGACAGCCCCAAAACATCACTGCTCTAGAGGAGATCTGCATGGAGGAATGGGCCAAAATACCAGCAACAGTGTGTGAAAACCTTGTGAAGACTTACAGAAAACGTTTGACCTCTGTCATTGCCAACAAAGGGTATATAACAAAGTATTGAGATAAACTTTTGTTATTGACCAAATACTTATTTTCCACCATAATTTGCAAATAAATTCATAAAAAAATCCTACAATGTGATTTTCTGGATTTTTTTTCCTCATTTTGTCTGTCATAGTTGAAGTGTACCTATGATGAAAATTACAGGTGCAGGTCTACAATTTTGTTTCTGGTGTCCTTTGACAGCTCTTTGGTCTTGGCCATAGTGGAGTTTGGAGTGTGACTGTTTGAGGTTGTGGACAGGTGTCTTTTATACTGATAACAAGTCTCTTAAAGAAGAAGTTACAGGTCTGTGAGAGCCAGAAATCTTGCTTGTTTGTATGTGACCAAATACTTATTTTCCACCATAATTTGCAAATAAATTCATTAAAAATCCTACAATGTGATTTTCTGGATTTTTTTTTTTCCCTCATTTTGTCTGTCATAGTTGAAGTGTACCTATGATGAAATTACAGGCCTCTCTCATCTTTTTAAGTGAGAGAACTTGCACAATTGGTGGCTGACTAAATACTTTTTTTCCCCACTGTAATTGCAATTCATCTGATCACTCTTCATGACATTCTGGAGTATATGTAAATTGCCATCATACAAACTGAGACAGCAGACTATGTGAAAATTAATATTTGTGTCATTCTCAAAACCTGTTGTGTTGACCGCACTGCTGAAGAACGAGAGTTTCTATTGGACAAATTCAGGTATGTTTATCCCCGTCACAGTTCACTTTCTTAGCAGCCACATACAAACCGCATGATCACTTTTCTCGTTGTATAATTCCTTCCTGCATCTACATGCTCTCTTCGTCTCACCTTTTCCCTTCACTTGTGGACTTCATTGCACAACATAACCACTGTCTGTGACCAGGCAAAAAAAACGTTGCAAGCCAAACCTTCATAACCGCGACATACAACCTACATCGTCACCATATTAGCTAATGTCATAGTTAACATAGCTACTACAACTAACGCGTTAGTAAACCCACTACAATCATGCAGTACAGTTTGCAGCAGCAGATTAGTTTTTACACCGGTGGGCCCTGTTGGCAAAACATTCATAAAACCAAAATCTTACCTTGACTTGGAAGAGTTCCAATGTTGGATAGCCATAGCCAGCTAGCTAACAGTTTGAGCTGGGTGTTTGAGTAGGCTAAACTAGCTAGCTGCATTTGCTAGCTAAGTAAGTGAAAGTGAAAATACAACAAAATGTTATGTTACAGCTTTATTTTAAAATTGATTAAATTGTTTTTTTTCTTCATCAATCTACACACAATACCCCATAATAACAAAGGAAAAACAGGTTTGTAGATATTTTTGCAAAAAAAATATAACAAATATATATATATATTTATATATATAACACTTAAATAAGAAATCAGACCCTTTGCTCAGTATTTTGTTAAAGCACCTTTGGCAGCGATTACAGCCTCAAGTCTTCTTGGGTATGAAGCTACAAACTTGGCACACCTGTATTTGGGGAGGTTATCCCATTCTTCTCTACATATCCTCTCAAGCTCCATCCCCGCTGCACAGCTGTTTTCAGGTCTCTCCAGAGATGTTAGATCAGGTTCATGTCCGGGCTCTGGCTGGGCCACACAAGGACATTCAGAGACTTGTCCCAAAGCCACTCCTGCGTTTTCTTGGCTGTGTGCTTAGGGTCAGTGTCCTGTTGGAAGGTGAACCTTCGCCCCAGTCTAAGGTCCTGAGAGCTCTGAAGCAGGTTTTCATCAAGGATCTCTCTGTACTTTGCTCTGTTCATCTTTTCCTCAATCCTGACTAGTCTTCCAGTCACTGCCACTGAAAAACATCCCCAAAGCATGATGCTGCCACCACCATGCTTCATTATAGGGATGGTGCCAGGTGTCCTCCAAATGTGAAGCTTGGCATTCAGGCAAGAGTTCAATCTTGGTTTCATCGGACCAGAGAATCTTGTTTCTCATGGTCTGAGTCCTTTAGGTGACTTTTGGCAAACTCCAAGCGGGCTGTCATGTGCCTTTTACTGAGGAGTGGCTTCTGTCTGGCCACTCAACCATAAAGGCCTGATTGGTGGAGTGCTGCAGAGATGGTTATCCTTCTGGAAGGTTCTCTCATCTCCACAGAGGAACTCTAGAGCTCTGTCAGAGTGACCATCGGGTTCTTGATCACCTCCCTGACCAAGGCCCTTCTCCCATGATTGCTCAGTGTGGCCGGGCGACCAGCTTTAAGAAGAGTCTTGGTGGTTACAAACTTCTTCAATTTAAGAATGATGGAGGCAACTGTGTTCTTGTAGAACTTCAATGCTGCAGAATTGTTTTGGTACCCTTCTCTAGATCTGTGCCTCGACACAATCCAGTCTCAGAGCTCTACGGACAAGTCATTCAGCCTCATGGCTTGGTTTTTGCTCTAACATGCACTGTCAACTGTGGGACCTAACATAGACCGGTGTGTACCTTTCCAAATCACGTCCTATCAGTTGAATTTCCCCACAGGTGGACTCCAAGTTAAAGAAACATCTTTAGGATGATCAATGGAAACAGGATGCACCTGAGCTCAAGAGCGCGAGTCTCTTAACATAGTGTCTGAATACTTATATAAACATTTTTTTTCTGTTTTTTATTTTTAATACAAAAAAAATCTAAAAAAATGTTTTTGCTTTATCATTATGGGGTATTGAGTGTAGATTGATGAGGAAAATAAATACTTGAATACATTTTGGAATAAGGCTGTAACATAACAAAATGTGGAAAAAGTTAGGGGGTCTGAATACTTTCCTTTAGAATGCACTGTAGCTAGCTCTCTCTCTCTCTCTCTTGCTCTCTCCTGCTTCTCCCTCATTTTTTTAAGACATTTATTTAACTATTGTCTCTCTGTCTCTTTAAGACAACTACTCACCACATTTTATGCACTGCAGTGCTAGCTAGCTGTAGCTTATGCGTTCAGTACTAGATTCATTCTCTGATCCTTTGATTGGGTGTAAAACATGTCTGTTCATGCTGCAAGATCTCTAATAGGTTGGAGGTCATCCTCTGGAAGTTGTCATAATTACTGTCTGTCTATGGAAGGGTGTGAGAACCATGAGTCTCCTAGGTTTTATATTGAAGACAATATACCCACAGGAGGATGAAAACTAGCTGACCTCTGGCTACACCATACCCCAGAGAGTGCTGTTGAGACTGTCATAGACCATCATTGCAAAACAGTGTGCTTTTGGTTCGATAAACATGCACGGTCTGTGATTTAAGCCCAACTCCTAGCAATCCCCTGATTTCATCACGATAAGAAAACATATTCAGTAGTCTTTGAAATAGGTCTGCAATCATCCCTGGCCTGTTACAGACATTCATTGAGTGAGTGAAATTATCCAGCTCAATTATGTAATAAATAATTCAATCCAAAATTACAACCAATTTATTACAGCATTACCCCAAAAATGGAGAAGGCAGGTGGCAGCCGGAGGAGGTAGGGAACTGGTCTGTCTGCCCAATATAAAATATCAAAACGAAGGAACAAAAATAGCATAAATAGGAAAGTATACCAGTTTAATTTGAGGATGTTTGACATCTGTGTCATACAGATTGCAAAAAGCTGGGAAGAGATTTTTGATGTACCCCGTGGCACAGTTGATATAGATGGCGCAAGATTCAAGACTATTTTCAGCTAAAATGATTGTACAGAATTCAATCATACAATCATCGCAGCTCTGCAGATTTTGTTGTGAGGATACAGAATCAATAGACCATTTGTTCTAGTATTGCCCATCCACCAATGCACTAACAACCAACAAAATCAACAAAAGAGAAAAACAAAGGAAAACAACAACAGAAAACAACAATTAAAAATCTAAAGACATCAAGGAAGACAAAAATCAAAACAGCAAGGCCAACTGTATGCGTTGGAGTGCATGTGTGGCACTATTTACATGTGTGTGTGTCCGTGTGTGTGCACGTCTGCGTTTGAATGCGATTGTGTGTGTATGCATGTGTATGCGCGTACAAGCAGTCTCCGGCAAAAAGGCATTGGAAGTAACAGCGGTCCCCTCAGTGTCATTCAAACATACTTTTGTTGTTGTTTATTTTTTTCTATCCCCCGCCCAGCAACTTCACTCCAGTTCCACATTTCAACCCTCAATTTCCCTCAGCCCATCCCAACTATCTCTGCTGGCAACCCTCTTCAGATTTCTACCAGCCATATATCTTTCAACTATGCTGTGATGTTTAACATACAATTTAAATCATTCTAATCTAATAGAATCCACAGACTGCAAGTTGAAGATAAATACTATTACTAAGAGTATTAGTAATTGACGGACCAGGTCTCTCCAGATCTTCCAACAATTCTATTTCTAGGGTCAATTTTAGATGCATGTTATGTTTTTCATCCATTCCTTAACCTGAGACCTGAAACAGGCTACTGGGACAGTGGCAAGGCCATTTTTTCCAAAATACATACTTTAATGTTCACTATCTGGACAGGGTAATGCAGTCAAGTACTAAACTGTAAACCAATCATAACTTTTGTACCAGCCATGATACTATCTCTGCTGATTACGTTGCCATTCACATTATCTCAACAGCTAGTGACATCTCAAGAGAGATCTCCGTCTGACAAATTGCTATCAGGTAAGTTTTTAGTTATTTCTAATCAAACTATTTAGTTATAGAAACATGACACCATCAATTCAAGCTATAAAATGCCTCCCAACTTAGATCACAGCAACCTTAGTAATTTAGCAAGCTTGCTAGTGAGCTAGCTAGTTACAACAAGTAGATCTGGAGCAGATAGCTTTATCACTAGCTACCATGTCTTCCCGGGACAAGGAGTTGTTTATTCCAAGTAATAATCAACAAACACACTGGGGTCAATTCTATTCTTGTTGGATTATGCAAGGCTTTAGCTAAGTCATTATTGTTTAGGAGTTATTACTTGAATTGCATGACTGATATAAAGTCAAATATTCTAACCCTGTACTTTTCTTCCCCTGAAAGTGGATTTTCAGTCTAAAGGCAAATAGCCCCAAATCCTACAATATGTGCACGTAAATAGATATTATGTACATTATATGATGTTTTAAGGTAATCACTTTTACCCTCTGAAAAATCTTTTGAAGCAGTCATTAACTATTTTATTTTAAAGGGACGGGGGAGGTTTTATTGGAATGAATTGCGGATCGCTTTAACAAGAGAGGATTTTCTGCAGGAGAGGATTTTATGTACTTTGCTTTCTCAGTCACTGCCCTTCTCTATGGCTCCACAAAGAGCCAGAGAAACCACTGAAGCAGAGTGTATCAATATTAGAAATGCCCATGAAATTCTACGGATTCCTCTGTGTACTGTATATAATTTCACGGATATAGGGGGGATTCCAACATCCTTCATCTCCTCTTTCCACCCTGCCCTGCCCGACTCAGATTAAGAGGACATATCACCTTTCACTGGCGACAAGACAGGTGTTATAAAACAAGACTGAAACATGGATCCTCCCCTACAGCATGGTCAACTACATTGTTTTTACCCCCATCGTTGATTGATAGATTTGGTCTGTATGAAAAACACAGGACACAGCTGGGCATAGTTGGCATTAGGCTATAGCAGATATAAAATGGCTGCCGTTGAGAATACCCCCATATACTGCCCCTCTGTTACCTCTCATTATCAAAAGTAACAGTATCCCACTTCGCATCCAGAGGTCAAATCTTATCATCCTCTCCATCTAGAGGAAGCATTACTGAGAAACATAAAGCAAGGCTACCTGTGGTGGCTGGGTCAGAGAGGGGGGATGTGCCTCCTTCTCACACCATGGATCTAGGAAACTCCAGCTGTGTTCACAACAGAAGCCAGGAAACAGCCCATTTAAAAAACAGACAAAAAGTATTGCTGTCAAAAAGATACAGCAAAATAGTATGTTTTACTCAAGCAATAAGAATTTTTCTTTACTTTTATAAAGTAACAACAATTAGACAACTTTGATTCAGCAGCACCAGATGTTAGTTTAAAGTTTAGGATAACGAAATTAGGGTTTGAGATTGAGATTCCTCCTGCTGTTTTCTATTTACTTGAAGAGATAAAAATGCATAATAAAAACATTTATTCATGTTTTTCTGTGGAAATGAAACAAATCGTTCTGGCAAGGCATGTGCAGTAGGGAGGGACACAATACTTTTGAAGACCTCTGGCTTTGTAGTTGGCTGGCAAGGCAAGAGTCATGTTTAAATCTTCAACATATTTCCCTAGGTGGTGGGCCATACATAGCAAGCTCTCCGCTTTAGTTTTCGAGATGATCAATCTCTGTCTGGGGAGGAGCTGGTTTTTACATATTCTGTATATTTATTTATTCTGAACATATTTCTGTTTGTTGGCAATGTAAATTCTTGCAATTTTTTTCAAAATACATACTATAATGTTCACTAGCTGGACAGACAAATGCAGCCGAGTACTGAACTGTAAACCGTTTTTTTGCAACTTATTTTTTTACTTATTTTGTACATAATGTTGCTGGCCCCATCTCTTATGACCAAAAATAACTTCTAGACATCAGAACACTGATTCCTCACCATGAACTGGTAGAAGGTCGGGTTGCCTTCTGAGAATTCGCCGGCGAGCGAGTAAAACCCCACTCCGTTCTATTGGCAAACATGCAATCATTGGAAAATAAAATAGATGACCTACGAGCAAGATTAAACTACCAATGGGACATTAAAAACTGTAATATCTTATGTTTCACCGAGTCGTGACTGAACGACAACATGAAAATCATACAGCTGCTGAGTTTTACACTGTATAGGCAGGATAGAACAGCAGCCTCTTGAAAGACAAGGGGTGACGGTCTATGTATATTTGTAAACAACAGCTGGTGCATGATATCTAAGGAAGTCTCGAGGTTTTGCTCGACTGAGGTAGAGTATCTCATGGTAAGCTGCAGACCACACTATCTACCTAGAGAGTTTTCATCACAGACTGATGCTGGCACTAAGACTGCACTCAATGAGCTGTATACCACCATACGCAAACAGGAAAACATTCCTCCAGACGAAGCGCTCCTAGTGGCCGGGGACTTTAATGCAGGGAAACTTAAACCCCTTCTACCAAATTTCCACCACCATGTTAAATGTGCATCCAGAGGGGAAAACATCTCTAGACAACCTTAAGAGACACGTACAAAGCTCTCCCTCACCCTCCATTTGGAAAATCTGACCATAATTCTATCCTCCTGATACCTGCTTACAAGCAAAAATTAAAGCAGGAAGCACCAGTGACTCAGACAACCAAAAAGTGGTCAGATGAAGCAGATGCTAAGCTACAGGGCTGTTTTGCTAGCACAGACTGGAATAAGTTCCGGGATTCTTCCGATGGCATTGAGGAGTACACCACATCAGTCACTGGCTTCATCAATAAGTGCATTGATGACATCGTCCCCATAGTGACTGTACAGACATACCCCAACCAGAAGCCATGGATTACAGGCAAAATCCACACTGAGCTAAAGGGTAGAGCTGCCACTTTCAAGGAGCGGGACTCTAACCCGGAAGGTTATAAGAAATCCCACTATGCCATCTGATGAACCATCAAACAGGCAAAGCGTCAATACAGGACTAAGATCGAATCGTACTACATACATCCGACGCTCATCTGATGTGACAGGTCTTGCAAACTATTATAGACTACAACGGAAAGCACAGCTGAGAGCTGCCCAGTGACACGAGCCTACCAGACCAGCTATATTACTTCCATGCTCACTTAGAGGCAAGTAACTCTGAAACATGCATGAGAGCATCAGCTGTTCCGTATGACTGTGTGACACGCTCTCCACAGCCGATGTGAGGAAGACCTTTAAACAGGTCAACATTCACAAGACCGCAGGGCCAGACGGATTACCAGGATATGTACTCCGAGCATGCGCTGACCAACTATTTTTAAGTTGTGCTTATATATACACTGCTCAAAAAAATAAAGGGAACACTTAAACAACACAATGTAACTCCAAGTCAATCACACTTCTGTGAAATCAAACTGTCCACTTAGGAAGCAACACTGATTGACAATAAATTTCACATGCTGTTGTGCAAATGGAATAGACAACAGGTGGAAATTATAGGCAATTAGCAAGACACCCCCAATAAAGGAGTGGTTCTGAAGGTGGTGACCACAGACCACTTCTCAGTTCCTATGCTTCCTGGCTGATGTTTTGGTCACTTTTGAATGCTGGCGGTGCTTTCACTCTAGTGGTAGCATGAGACGGAGTCTACAACCCACACAAGTGGCTCAGGTAGTGCAGCTCATCCAGGATGGCACATCAATGCGAGCTGTGGCAAGAAGGTTTGCTGTGTCTGTCAGCGTAGTGTCCAGAGCATGGAGGCGCTACCAGGAGACAGGCCTGTACACCAGGAGACGTGGAGGAGGCCGTAGGAGGGCAACAACCCAGCAGCAGGACCACTACCTCCGCCTTTGTGCAAGGAGGAGCACTGCCAGAGCCCTGCAAAATGACCTCCAGCAGGCCACAAATGTGCATGTGTCTGCTCAAACGGTCAGAAACAGACTCCATGAGGGTGGTATGAGGGCCCAACGTCCACAGGTGGGGGTTGTGCTTACAGCCCAACACCGTGCAGGACGTTTGGCATTTGCAAGAGAACACCAAGATTGGCAAATTCGCCACTGGCGCCCTGTGCTCTTCACAGATGAAAGCAGGTTCACACTGAGCACGTGACAGACGTGACAGAGTCTGGAGACGCCGTGGAGAACGTTCTGCTGCCTGCAACATCCTCCAGTATGACCGGTTTGGCGGTGGGTCAGTCATGGTGTGGGGTGGCATTTCTTTGGGGGGCCGCACAGCCCTCCATGTGCTCGCCAGAGGTAGCCTGACTGCCATTAGGTACCGAGATGAGATCCTCAGACCCCTTGTGAGACCATATGCTGGTGCGGTTGGCCCTGGGTTCCTCCTAATGCAAGACAATGCTAGACCTCATGTGGCTGGAGTGTGTCAGCAGTTCCTGCAAGAGGAAGGCATTGATGCTAAGGACTGGCCCGCCCATTCCCCAGACCTGAATCCAATTGAGCACATCTGGGACATCATGTCTCGCTCCATCCACCAACGCCACGTTGCACCACAGACTGTCCAGGAGTTGGCGGATGCTTTAGTCCAGGTCTGGGAGGAGATCCCTCAGGAGACCATCCGACACCTCATCAGGAGCATGCCCAGGCGTTGTAGGGAGGTCATTCAGGCACGTGGAGGCCACACACACTACTGAGCCTCATTTTGACTTGTTTTAAGGACATTACATCAAAGTTGGATCAGCCTGTAGTGTGGTTTTCCACTTTAATTTTGAGTGTGACTCCAAATCCAGACCTCCATGGGTTGATAAATTTGATTTTCATTGATAATTTTTGTGTGATTTTGTTGTCAGCACATTCAACTATTTAAAGAAAAAAGTATTTAATAAGATTATTTCATTCATTCAGATCTATGATGTGTTATTTTAGTGTTCTCTTTATTTTTTTGAGCAGTGTATATATATATGTATATATTTAACTGCATTGTTGATTAGGGCTTGTAAGTAAGCATTTCACTGTAAGGTCTACACCTGTTGTATTCGACGCATGTGAGAAATAACATTTGATTTGATTTGGTAATATCCCTGCTGATCACGTTGCCAATCACGTTATATAGACAGCTGGTGACAAATCTCAAGAGAGATCTCCGTCTGACAAATTTCTATCAGGTAAGTCTTTTAGTTATTTCTAATCTAACTATTTAGTTATAGAAACATGATACCATCAATTCAAGCGATAAAATGCCTCCCAACTTAGATCACAGCAACCTTAGTAATTTAGCAAGCTTGCTAGTGAGCTAGCTAGTTACAACAAGTAGATCTGGAGCAGATAGCTTTATCACAAGCTAACATGTCATTCCGGGACAAGGAGTTGTTTATTCCAAGTAATAATTTAAGTCAACTAAAATCTATAGGACATGTAGTCTAAATCTAATACAGTCATCAGGGCAGAACCCATTATGTCAGAATGCGTGGTGTAGTTGGTGCAAAAGAGTCAGGCGCAGGACAGCAGAGATGAGCAACACAACGTAGTTTACTCAATGAATAAACACAGTAGATACAATACCAAGCCCACCAATATGGACTGACATAAATCAGGAATAATAACGCACACAAACATGGGGAAAACAGAGGGTTAAATAATGAACATGTAATTGGGGAATTGAAACCAGGTGTGTTTAAAACAAAGACAAAACAAATGGAAAATGAAAAGTGGATCGGCGATGGCTAGAAGGCCGGTGACGTCGACCACCAAATGCCGCCCCGAACAAGGAGAGGGACCGACTTCGGCGGAAGTCGTGACAGATTAATTTAATTCATACTGAAAAATGTAAAATGACACATTAATAGTTGGAGTAGGATGATTGCAGAACACCCTGCCGGAGTCTGTCAGGATGTTCATTTTCTAGCTCACAAACTACATTCCTTTAGTGTGATTATTTATGTTATTCATTCTTGTCTCTCACTTTTGTCTCACGTGATCTATTCAGCTCTCATGTGTCCTGCTCTCAGAGCTCAAACGCAGTGCTTGTCACGACATCCGCCGAAGTCTGTCTTCTCGCTACCGCCAATCTATTTTTCAATTTCTATGTGTTTTGTCTTCATTATACACACCTGGTTTCTATCCCATAATTACATGTTCTTTATTTAAACCCTCTGTTTCCCCCATGGTTTTGTGTTTGTTTGTTCTTGTTAGATGATCTTTATTGTGAGCTTGTATTTTACTACCAATTTTGGTTTGTATTTTGAGTAAATATACCTGTATACTCATCTCCGTTGTCCTGCGCCTGACTCTGCTTACCTGCTACACTGAGACACCTGACAGTGCTATTTACCAATCATGGGCTGATTCACTCACCTGTGAGGAGAACCATCCTGCTGCAGTTTGAAATAGCCCTGCTGTCAGTATTTAGACATTTTGTCTTACACAGCCTAGTGTATTTTAAAGTTGAAGAAACACCAACTACAGATACACATGCTTTTTTGAGCATCTCAAAGAATAAATTCAATGTAGAATTAGTTTAATAGGTCCCCGTCAGGAGCCCAGGCTTTTGCCATAGATGATAGTTCTTGTCTCTGGACCACACAATATTTAGATTGCATTCTTCTTTGGGACTTGTCTCTCTCGGTCAGCTACATTGGTGACCAGGGTGGGATCCTTTCGATATGCCTATGGGGCCAGGGCACACAGATTCTCCTAGAGAGAAGGGGCAATACTAAATCATGCGTTGATGACAGTTCTACAGTCTACATCAGAGGCCCAGCCTTTTGGCATAGATCAGGGATGGGCAACTGCCCCCTTTTGAAGGCCCTCAGAAGAATTTCTCCAAAATATATATTTTTTGGAAGTCAGTCGTGAACTTATTGTTGCGAGTTAGAATAGTAGAAAACACAAGGTGCAATGTGTATCTTGTTATGTCAGTCACTGATAGTCAGTCAATTAGCCCATGTCAGCTGAATTTTTTTAAATTGCTAATTTAGTTTAGCAGCCAGGTATCTAAACTTGTTATCATGGTCGAATTACCGGCCGAGGGGCCCCCATTGATTTTGTTAGTCAGTCTCACTCAGATATTATATTCAAAACTGCATTTCTCTCCACCCAATAGCAAAATGAGTGGAATTCCTTGAAATTGAAAATTAATAAAAGATTAATAAATAGATTTTAAAAATGATCTCTGCTGTCAAGAGGGGATCACTAAAATATTTTGCTCGCAGTGTGTGTGGGGGGGTGGCGGGGTGGTATGGATGTGGGTACGCAGGCCTGCGAGCAACTGCAGCCCCTCATTATGACTTCTGTTTTTTTTTGTGGCCACCACCCCCATCAAAGTTGCCCATCCCTGGCATAGATGGTAAAGCTCTCATTTCTGGACTGCAACATTGTAAGATTGTGCCCTCCACGACACTTGATATACATTGATTGGTAAATGAAACTATATTTAGACACTTCAAATACTGCCTGAGACACCTTTTCTATTTGTCTCTGTGAAACACTATTTGTGATGGTGTTCTTTGTTGGAATGTATATGCATGAAACGTACATTATGGAAAACATGTCTCACACTCAGTCATAGTCAGTAGAATAATGAATGGATTGGCAAGATTTTGGGACCGTCAACTTTTAGAAGGTTAGTAGGAAAGTTAATGTACTAAATATACTCACATTCACTGAACATTTAGTATTTGAAACTCAGACATTAATTTCCCAACTGCTGTTTCTATAACCCGACAGGCTCTTTATCATTCTCCGTACCTTATATTCCAATGGATCCAACATTATGCATGCCCACCATGGTATTGGGCAGCTGCTATTTGAGACCTCATATGGTTTAGAAATCAAACTCTGGTTATCTTACTGCAGAGCACATTGTACAACTGTTTTTAGAGAAGATTGTATTGCAAGGTATGCTATAAGTGCAAGCTATGCCATGTGTATTGTGTAACGCCCAGTCCCGAGTTTCAGGCTGGAGCGTTTTGGTTTTGTCTTTGTGTAGGGTTTGTTCATTCTAGGTGTCGTATTTCTATGTTGGGTAATGGTTCCCAATTAGAGGCAGCTGTGTGTCGTTGTCTCTAATTGGGAACCATATTTAGGCTAGTAGGTTTCACTCTGGGTTCGTGGGTTATTGTATGTTCATAGCTGTGTTTGTTTGTTCAGTTATGTTCATCGTTACGTTCTCCGTTCTTTGTTTTGTTCCGTCTTGTTCCCGTGGATTTATTAAATCATGTATTCTGGCTACATCGCTGCGTCTTGGTCTGTCCCCTCAGAAGTGAATCGTGACAGAATAACCCACCAAACAAAGACCAAGCAGCGAGAGACCCGGGAGCTTAGGTCTTGGGAAAGGGATCTATTTTATGGGAGTGCTTGGGACCAGCCTGGGGAGTATCGTCGGCCCAGAGAGGAACTGGAAGCAGCGGCGGCTGAGCGGCGCAGGTGTGAGGACTTGATGGGAGCATGGGACCCGGAGAGAGGAAGGTTTCTCAGACCTCGCCGGGCTAGGAAGCCCGTAAGGCAGCCCCAAGAAACTTTTGGGGGGGGGCACACGAGGAGGTTGGCCGGTTCAGGAGGGACTCCTGAGCCAACTCCTCGTGCCTTGTGGAGAGAGCGTTGGGGAGAACGTCGCACCGAGGGGACACCGTGCTATGCTGTATTGCGCACGGTTTCCCTATCGGAGTCAGAGGCCGGTGCGAGAGATTCCCGCTCCACTCATCAGTCGGGGTAAACGGCGTTCAGCCAGGAAGAGTGGTGCCTGCTCTGCGCGCTAAGTCTCCGGTGCGCCTCCTGGGACCCGGATATCCTGCTCCAGTTCCGTGTGCGGTGTCTCCGATGCGTGTCCGCAGCCCAGTGCGAGAGATCCCAGCGCCACTCATTAGTCGGGCCGAGGTCTGTGTGCTACCTGGGAGAGTGGTGCCAGCTCTGCGAGCCAGGCCTCCAGTGCGCCTTTTGGGTCCATGTTATCCTGTGGTCCTACGGGCAGAATCTCCGGTACGGATCCACAGCCCAGTCCGAGAGATTCCAGCTCCACTCACCCATGAGGCCAGGGTTAGTGAGCTAGCTGGAGGTATGGTGTCGGCTCTCCATATCAGGTTCCCGGTCCGGTGGATGTTTCTACACGCCCAGTCCCGGTTCCATCGTTCAAGATCCCTGTTCCACGTTCCAAGATCCCTGTTCCGCGTTCCAAGATCCCTGTTCCACGTTCCAAGATCCCTGTTCCACGTTCCAAGATCCCTGTTCCACGTTCCAAGATCCCTGTTCCACGTTCCAAGATCCCTGTTCCACGTTCCAAGATCCCTGTTCCACGTTCCAAGATCCCTGTTCCGCGTTCCAAGATCCCTGTTCCGTTCCAAGATCCCTGTTCCGCGTTCCAAGATCCCTGTTCCGGCGTTCCAAGATCCCTGTTCCGTGTTCCAAGATCCCAGTCCGTGTAGTGGTGTCTACACGTCCAGTCCCTGTTCCACGCACTCCAGCTCCCGTGCGCTCCGAGAGTCCAGCACGTCCTGCTCCGGCCCGCGCACTCCAGCTCCCGTGCGCTCCGAGAGTCCAGCACGTCCTGCTCGGCCCCGCGCGCAGCTCCCGTGCGCTCCGAGAGTCCAGCACGTCCTGCTCGGCTCCGCGCACCAAGCTCCCGTGCGTTCAGAGAGTCCAGCACGTCCTGCTCCGGCCCGCGCACCAAGCTCCCGTGCGCTCCGAGAGTCCAGCACGCCCTGTTCGACTCCGGCGCACCAAGCTCCCGTGCGTTCAGAGAGTCCAGCACGCCCTGCTCGCCCCGCGCACCAAGCTCCCGTGCGCTCCGAGAGTCCAGCACGTCCTGTTCGGCTCCGCGCACCCAGCTCCACGTGCGCTCCGAGAGTCCAGCACGTCCTGTCCCGGCTCCGGCGCACCAAGCTCCCGTGCGTTCAGAGAGTCCAGCACGTCCTGTCGGCTCCGCGCACCAAGCTCCCGTGCGTTCAGAGTCCAGCACGTCCTGTCGGCTCCGGCGCACCAAGCTCCCCGTGCGTTCAGAGAGTCCAGTACGACCAGTTCCTGCTCCACGCACCAGAGTCCCAGTGAGCATCACAAGTCCAGTACTGCCAGTTCCTGCTCCACGCACCAGAGTACCAGTGAGCATCACTAGTCCGGTACTGCCAGTTCCTGCTCCACGCACCAGAGTTCCAGTGAGCATCACAAGTCCAGTACTGCCAGTTCCTGCTCCACGCACCAGAGTTCCAGTGAGCATCACAAGTCCAGTACTGCCAGTTCCTGCTCCACGCACCAGAGTTCCAGTGAGCATCACGAGTCCAGTACGACCAGTTCCTGCTCCACGCACCAGAGTCCCAGTGAGCATCACGAGTCCAGTACGACCAGTTCCTGCTCCACGCACCAGAGTCCCAGTGAGCATCACGAGTCCAGTACTGCCAGTTCCTGCTCCACGCACCAGAGTCCCAGTGAGCATCACGAGTCCAGTACTGCCAGTTCCTGCTCCACGCACCAGCTGTTCCAGTGAGCATCACGAGTCCAGTACGGCCAGTTCCAACTCCACGCACCAGAGTTCCAGGAGAAGGCCCAGGGCCTCCGGTTCTGGATGTCAGACCAGCACGGCCAGCACCGGAGCCTCCACCTGGGACAAAGCGACCCACCGAAGACCCCCCACAGATTTTTTTCGGCGCGTCCGAGTCCGCGCCTTTGGGTACTGTAACGCCCAGTCCCGAGTTTCAGGCTGGAGCGTTTTGGTTTTGTCTTTGTGTAGGGTTTGTTCATTCTAGGTGTCGTATTTCTATGTTGGGTAATGGTTCCCAATTAGAGGCAGCTGTGTGTCGTTGTCTCTAATTGGGAACCATATTTAGGCTAGTAGGTTTCACTCTGGGTTCGTGGGTTATTGTATGTTCATAGCTGTGTTTGTTTGTTCAGTTATGTTCATCGTTACGTTCTCCGTTCTTTGTTTTGTTCCGTCTTGTTCCCGTGGATTTATTAAATCATGTATTCTGGCTACATCGCTGCGTCTTGGTCTGTCCCCTCAGAAGTGAATCGTGACATATTGGCTAATATGCATATATAGCTGTTGTTTTTCTAAACCTCCATTCTAACATACAGTCTCAGTCAAAGGTTTGGACACACCTACTTATTCAAAATTGTCTTTATTTTTTAAAACACTACTAAAGGACACAAATAAGAAGAAGAGACTTGCTTGGACCAAGAATGATGCGCAATGGACATTAGACCGGTGGAAATCTGTCCTTTGGTCTAATGAGTCCAAATGTAAGATTTTTGGTTCCAACCGCCGTGGCTTTGTCAGACGCAGAGTAGGTGAACGAATGATCTCCACAAGCGTGGTTCCCACCGTGAAGCATGGAGGAGGAGGTCTGATAGTGTGGGGGTGCTTTGCTGGGGACACTGTCTGTGATTTATTTAGAATTAAAGTTACTCTTAACCAGCATGGCTGTTACAGCATTCTGCAGCGATACGCCATCCCATCTGGTTTACACTTAGTGGGACTACCATTTGTTTTTCAACAGGACAATTTTCATAAATACACCTCCAGGCTGTGTAAGGGCTATTTGACCAAGAAGGAGTGTGATGGAGTGCTGCATCAAATGACCTGTCCTCCACAATCACCCGACCTCAACCTAATTGAGATGGTTTGGGATGAGTTGGACCACAGAGTGAAGGAAAAGCAGCCAACAAGTGCTCAGCATATGTGGGAACTCCTTCAAGACTGTTGGAAAGGTGTACCTTATGAAGTTGGTTGAGAGAATACCAAGAGTGTGCAAAGCTGTTATCAAGGCAAAGGGTGGCTACTTTGAAGAATCTCAAATATCAAATATGATTTGTTTAACACTTTTTTGGTTACTACATGATTCCATGTGTGTTTTTCTTAGTTGTGATGTCTTCACTATTATTCTACAATGTAGAAAATAGTAAAAATAAAGAAAAACCTTGAATTAGTAGGTGTGTCCCAACTTTTGACTGGTACTGTACATGAGAAACGCACACCTTTCTATCTACATGCTTTTATTTAGGTTTCAATGCAAAGTATATGATTGAATGTCTATTTAAGCATGCAGCTAGTTATTTGAAATGAGAAATATAACCATGCCAAAACGTGATAAGAAAATGTAGTTCACTGACAGAGAAAGTAAGCACAAATTGACATTTACAGTAGCTGACTAGGCTAGTCAAACTGTAACATTGGCTAAAGGGTCAATAGAGTTACTTCTTCATAAGATCAAGACAATTCGTATTGCATGCTGGATACTTCAAATGCACTCAAAAAATGAAATCTTATTTCTACATATATCTGTTCCTCTTCATCAGACAGCAGCTCACCTTTTCAGAGGCTGTGTTTACATCATCGATAGAAGCAGGCCTTTGGCTGAAATATACTATGTATGAAAAAAAGTGCAAGAATTCAAAGTGCCAACAAACATCATAAGAATGTTTTACTGTCATATACAAACAATTATCTCCTCTCTCGACTGAGAATGATCAACTTCATGTTTTTCGGAGGCTGCAGGAGGGCCCTGGCTGCATTCTGGAGCTTCTCTTCCACTCTTAAGGTCACCCAGGGGTTGGTCTGAGAGAAATCATAAACCCCTGGGGAACCTTCATGCTTCTACGTGCCCAAAGCTGTTCAACACTCGCCACGCCAACCCTCAAAACCATCATCAGTCCAGCCTCGTTCCACCTAAACCCTTCATTTCCCAAGACATTCTCCATCAAAAGCGAAGGCCTTTAAAGGATTTATGAACCTTTTTTTTTCCTCTAGAGAACTTTGTTTTTGTACCAGTAAGGTTAAGGCTCTTAGGTATTGGGTCTGCTGTAGGTGTGTGAGATTAGTGGATTCCCAAACACCTGTGCTGTGTTCTGCGCTTACTTACCTGTACTGTGTTGTGCCACTGCCATAGGTTCACTCACGGGGCATCGCCCGTCAATCAAAGCCTGCACGTCTCTTCCCACCACACCAGAAGGAATGGCCAACCTGGAGAACACACACACCAACACACACAATCTGCTCAGTTTACAGATGGAAACACGCTCAGATCAGCTCAAACACAGATAATGTGTAAATAGCTGGAGGAAATTTGAAAATCTAATGGATGTGGAATTCCTGTACAAGTAGTGGTCAACTTAGCCCCTTGTACATTACGATTATGATTTATTGCATAATGGGTTCCGGCTTCCAAAATACAAATCTAGTCCTGGTGGATGCATAAGAGCTATTTGTGTAGCATCACTGCGATAGACAGCCTAAACTTAAGTCCTTTATGATTTAATGCTTTGTATTTGATGAATTTGATCAAGATTTTCAGAGCAGCATTACTAAAAACTCTAATTCCTCTTATAACTGAGTGGAATCTGAATCTGAATATGACCGTCAAATGCCCTGCAAAGGGGATTTTGTTTCTAGACGTATCCATAGAACAGCCTACGAGATGCAGGGGAGGGGATCCCAGTATCTGGGCGGATTTCTGAGAGCTTTGCGTCAAAGCTTTAACACACTGTAGAATGGTTCCTCGGGCAGACCCCAGCATGTCAATGTCTGCAAATCCTGTCTGGTAGAAGAAAAAACAACGAGGTGCACTCACTCACAGTGTGGGAGCTCAAACTGAATATAGATGAAGTGCACATCCATACCAATGTAGTCATTAACCTGCAACTGGAGCTTGAATATCTAATCAAGATACAGTAGGTGTGATAGGTGGCAAAGGGTGGCATGTTACCAGGTCTGCCATCTAAATAGTGCCCAAGAGGGACATAATAAAGATTACTCATGCACACTGAGTATGATGACGTTAGGAAATAGTTGTCTGACTGAATACAGTAAGTGAAGAGGGACAAAACAGTAGAATCAAAGAGCTACCTAGACTGTGCCATGACACAAGTAATTGCATGACACTAGTTTGAACAGACACAAAAAACAGACACCTCACAGACAGACAGCTGAATGGGTTTGCTTGACAGAAACATGAATAAATAGTGTGAAGCCCATTGTAGCAGTGTAGACCTCTCAACTACCTTTAAGATAATTCACTCTGACAGAAAATAATTGCGATAAGAAAGTGTTTAATAACCTACTTCATATAATTACAACCTAGCGCACCTGCCAAACTCATTAGCTCTGTGATATTAGGGTGAAGGATTGAGCCGCACTTATGTAAATTGAGAGCTTGATGAAGTTATAAGAAATCGGATAGCACTGGATTATGAGGCTTTATGGGGTAGAGACACTACATGTTCTTTAATTGTGTAGCTTCCTATTCTTGCAAAACGTTCAGTTCAAAAGACACATGAGTCATAAACATGTTAACTGCATAGGGAGACATGTGCAATACAGATTGCTTTCTGATTTTTTGCAAGACTTCAGGGAATAAATGTTTGCTTTCTAACATAAATAGAGCCTTTAAATCAATTTCAGGCCTAACCTATTTTCCTAATGATCTATCTCTATTCATCTAGCACTTGGATGTGCCATACACTGCAACAAAGAGCAGAAGGTATAAGAGGATTTCGATTCATTCACCCCTTAAAACCCTTGACTGCTCAAACTCATCAACACACACTCATCTATCAGTATTTGAATTTCATCTGTATAAATATGCAGAACATTCTTTGAACACAGTTAGTTTTCGACTAACGACACAAGCTAATGGCCGCTTTCTTCTTTAGCCCATATTGGAAGGAGGATTCTGCTTTCCCATTAAGTGGCTAATGTTCCATAAGATTGACAGATCATCACATTTGCACAGCTATTTTTGTTTCTGCGATGGGCCATCGTGCAAGACAAACAAAGTGCAAAGCAGAATCTTACACACAGGAAGATAACTTGATCTCTAAGCCTCTTAGCAGCCACATCTGCTTAAGGGACAGATCAACATTTACTGGGGGGGAAGGGTGGTCCAAATAGGGAAAGGTTGTCAAACTATATTTTTTTGCTTCTGGGAGGGTTCTGTGTTTTTTTGGGGGGCACAGGGGAGGGTAGTGCGTTTTTTCCCTGGTTTATATTTGCTCTTCTGCTTGTATTTTCCCTACAAACTATGGCTTGACTTACTTTTGATATTACCCAACAAAAATGTAGAAATGTTTGTGAAGGTTTGGTATGGTGTGGCTATTATTAAGCTTTAGTTACTGCAGGCCTACGAAGTCAGTGCGCCCCAGCGCTCCAACTGACTCCGACAGTTAAACTTGAGGCGAGGAAGAATGTTTCAGGCCCACCAGAGTTACTCCTATAATCTAACAATATAATGTTTATCTTTATACAAAATATTTGTATTAAAAACTAATGAAATACCCTCCTGTACGTCTATATCTGTATAGCAGATGCAGTAGCCATCTGACATAAATAAATGCATGTCGGTGTCGTAGCGTTTCACCGGTATATCTCTCTCTCTGGGGTTAGGCCTAAGCTTCTCTTCCTTTATACAGGTTAAGTATTTATTTTAATATCAATATCATACAGTGGACACCTAAGCCTTTGCATGCAATGCCCTGATACATTTAGTGCTCAAATCTCTGACAGGTGGACAATTATTGTTTTAAGGAAGTAACCCCAAAAATAAAATAAAAAGAGGCTATACCTAGCTATAGATACCCTAAAGACTCTGGCAAGTGCGCAAGTCCAGTGTTACTTTGATTATGCCTGCACATCGTGGTTCACCAGCAGCCCCAAACATCTAAATAATAAGCTGCCAGCCAAACAAGCTTGTAAGAATTGTACTTAAACTCCCCCTCATACTCATCTGGAGGTTATTTCTGTGTCAGTATCTTTGTAATGTGTCTATATCTATGTAATGTGTATGTTTTTATGTAAAACATAGGGACCACAATGGAAATAAGTCCCCGACTTTATTGTGCAATCCTGGTCACTATAAAACATATTTTGTGTATGTATTTGTCAGTTAATGAAAAAAAATACAATCTATCAATCAATCAATCCAAACTGTGCAGCAGCCAGTTGATGAATGGAAAGAGACACCTGTTACAAAACACTAAAACGTTTAATGACATTCGGATATTGTCAAGCCAAGCCTTCGATACTTGGTAAGCCTACAAGGTAGGGAGGGATGTATTTTCTGTTTGTCAAGATTGACTTAGTCAATATATTGTGGTGTTGAAAACACAAACCATGATATTGAAGTACACGAAGTTGGTATGCTTTGTTTATTGGTTGCGTGGTGCATTGGCACAGAAACATTGGCACAGAAACATTGGCACAGAAATTTGTTGCATATATTTTATATAATTATAAATATGGCATCAAAATGTTGAAAATCAGATATCCCCCTAGCTAATCATTGTCTGCAGCTGGCTCTGATCGTAGTGTAATGAAACAGGCAGGGAGAGTGAGTGTCACGTCCAGCCCTGGGTTTCAGGCTGGCGTGTTTAGTTTGTTTTGTTTAGTAGGGTTTTTTGGTTCTAGGTGTTATATTTCTATGTTGGGTTTATGGTTCCCAATTAGAGGCAGCTGATTGTCGTTACCTCTAATTGGGAACCATATATATGTTTGTGCTTTTCTATGGAGTTTTGTGGGTCATTGTTTGTTGGTTTGAGTTATATGTTCACTGTAGTTACGATCCTCGTTTGTTTATTATTTTCCCCAGTTACGTAAATAAATAAATAAATAAATAATACTGGAAGCATCGCTGCGTCTTGGTCCGTCACTCAAGAAGATCGTGACAGTGAGCTCGTCTGTGGTGTTTGGCGAACCCACAACCTTCTGGCCTGTAACCTTGTGTGGCATTGCCTGTGCCACAAAAGCATCCTGAAGTGGCAAAGTCGATATCCACGTTTATAAACCGAGGGTAGCAACATTTATTGTTATTTGTGGTCGTAAACATTAATTTGAATTAATTTTATGAGGAGGGAGGGGGAGGGTGTTCAATTTATTTTAAAGTACAAGGGGAGGGTAATGTGAAAATATTTGTAACGTTGGGGAGGGGGGTGCATTTTTTTTATGACACATTGAGTTGGACCAGCCCCCCCCAGTACATTTGGATCTGTCCCTAATCTCTCGTGGACAGACTACGTAAATCAAGCATCTGACCAAATTACACAAGATTTGAGTTCTGTGAAATGAACATCTGCTAGGTATTTCTCACCTCATCCAGAGCCAAATCCTTTGACTTTCAAATGTTGAGATCTGAATGACTTCTACCTATTCCATAGAGAGAGATGGAGATAAATGGAGAGAACTCTGCTCCAAACACAGGGCCTGTAATTAGTCAGCTGGCGAAAGAGAAATGGCTGCCAAGCGAGTCAGACTATCTTGGCTGCACTGTATCTCATTCTTAAAAATCACCAAAAGCTTTGATTTGCTTCAGAATGCTTTGCTACATATGGATTGATTTAGAGATCATTGCTACTAATAATAGTCATCTGCAGGGAACACTTTGGTAAGGTGAAATATGCTATCTAATGACCAGCCTTTAAATACGCTGATCAGGACTGTGTGGGTTTCACAAGCTATCACCAGTTCCCTTAATCAATGACCACTGTTTAACCTAATGAGCATAGATAGAATAACAAATGGTGTATTCGGGAAATATTGGACCTCTATTTACGAGGTGGCATGCTGTTTTTGATGTGGCTTGAATGTATGATTGTTCCAGTTCCCCAAAGAGCCAGCGTAGAAATGAACACTCTCCAGATCATAAATTCAACATTAGTAATTTATTCCCTGGCCTCCATTAGAACACTGATGAGGAAAACAAGGCATATTCAGAAATTCATACCACAGGGGTATTTAACTCTTACCCTACGACAGGAATCATCAACTAGATTCAGCCGCGGGCCAATTTTTTTCTGGAGTGGATGGTCGGGGGGGCCGCAACACAAATTCACTCTGGCTATCTACTCCGATTTCAGAGAACTTTCGTCTGAGTGTCCTAGAGCGCAGAATAACTGATACATTTACGAATGTGCAACACCCGTTGAATACGACCGGTGTCAGTAAACGTCAGCAAAAAAAAACTTGAGTGCCGTTGTGAGGTCAGACCGCTTGGATCAACACTACTCCTTGGCCAGAGCGTCCAGTGTGCACTCTGAATTTAAAAACGGACAATCTGACAACACTCTGAATTCAAGACCGCCCAGAGCAAACTCTTGCACTCCAGAGTGAATTTATGAACTCACACATAATTACAAATCATTTGTAGAATAATTTGTAAAAATTGACCGCAAAATGACCACAGATATAATATTTGACTAAAACATAATCATTTCAAACTTTGCTTACATTTGTATATTACCACCTCTGTCTATTATGAGTGGAAATACTTGGGAAAAGATTTCCAAAATAAAAATCAATTGGAGCTGATTTCCTGGTGTTTTTACAGTATTTTATGTCCAACAATGAACATACCATTTTTTTTTTTACTTGGGGGCCAAATAAAACCATGCGCAGGATGTCATTTGGAGAACCCTGACCTTTGAGGTCCGGAGCCTGCTGGTTTTCTCTTCTACCAGACAATTAATTTGCAACCACCTGATGTTTCAGGTCTAAATCAGTCCCTGATTAGAGGAGAACAATGAAAAAACGCAGTGGAACTGGCTTTGAGCGCCAGAGTTGAGTTTGTGTGACATACAGTGTCCTTGAAGTTACAGCTAGCATGACAGAGGTTTATCAATATTTTTGAATTCTTCTCATTTTTGATATCAAAGACAGCTTGATATCTCCAGAGCAGTGGTGGAAAAAAGTACCCAATTGTCATACTTGAGTAAAAGCAAAGATACCTTAGAAAAAAATGACTCTAGTAAAAGTGAAAGACACCCAGTAAAATCCTACTTGAGAAAAAATCTAAAAGTATTTGGTTTTAAATATACTTAAACATCAAAATTGAAAGTAATTGCTGAAATATGAAATAATATATAATAGTAAAATATAAAAGTAATATTATAAATCATTTCAAATTCCTTATATTATGCAAACCTGACTGCACCATTTTCTGTTTTTTTATTTATTTACGGATAGCCAGGGGCACACTCAGACATCATCATTTACAAATTAAGCATGAGTTTAGTGAGTCCGCCAGATCAGAGGCAGTAGGGATGACCAGGATGTTCTCTTGATAAGTTTGTGAATTACATCATTTTCCTGTCCTGCTAAGCATTCAAAATGTAACCAGTACTTTTGGATGTCAGGGAAAATGTATGGAGTGAAAAGTATATCATTTTCTTTAGGAATGTAATGAAGTAAAAGTAAAAGTTGTCAAAAATAGAAATAGTGAAGTACAGATACCCCAAAAAACGACTTAAGTACTTAACACAACTGCTCTAGAGCTAATATTTCCTAGATACAAAAAGGTTTGAAAGGTTCATCCCCCACATGTCACAGAGGATAAACAATTCTAGTGCTGACATTTTGGGGCCAGTTTTACACCATCCTAAGAGTCCTAAGACCACATTCTACTCCTTCACATGTAGACCTTCAGATGCCCGACACTGAAAAATTAATCTTAAATAAAGGCAATCAATGGTGATTTTCTCTCCGCCAACCGGATTAAACATAACTTCCTGGAAAGCCATATCTAGGTGCTGAACAGCACTAAGAGGCGGAATTAAAAAGGCGATTCCTCTTGGCGGACACACAGAGGTGTGGATTCTGCCTCTTCTCATCGGACGCTATTTATATCTGCTGTCTGTGATCATTCTCCCAGTGGCCACAATCAGACCGCCTGAGGAGGTGTGAGATATTCTAAAGGTATAGAGGATTGGATAGAGGTGTGTGTGTGTGCATGAGTGCATGTGTCCGTGTGTGTATGTGTGTATATGTGTGTCCCAGTGAGAGATGGGATATAGGATGTAAGACTCACAGCGATCAGGCTATGGATAATCAGGTGGAGGATTCTCCTTAGGTCAGGCTTCCATCATTTTCACCTCAGCAAAGGCCTTATTCCTGAGCTCATTCTGACCATCATAAGACCCTCCTGTAGGAAAGAGAGAGAAGGAAAACACAGTTTAAACATCAAACCCATCTCAGAACTTCATGAAATCAAAATCATCCCTCGAATTACAAAAGTAAGGTTCTGTGAGTAGCTTTCTCAGCGTTGACTGTTTTGCCCTAGAGCAAGCCTCCGGGTGTCAGTCTGCTAGGTGTATACACAGTGAGCTATAACAAGAATGTGAGCTAGACTGAGGAGACCATGACTGACAAATTGTCACGCCCTGGCCATAGAGAGCCCTCTGGTTTTCTCAATGGGGTGTTAGGCCAGGGCGTGACTAGGGTTTTCTATGGGACTCTATGTTGTTTTTTTGTGTTGGTTCCCAATTAGAGGCAGCTGTATGTCGTTGCCTCTACTTGAGAATCCTATTTAAGTTGGTTCCCTTCCCCACCTGCCTTGTGGGTTATTGTTTGTTTGTGTATCTGTGCTGCTGCGCTACACATTAGTTGTCCGATCGATCGATCGGATGGTTGGTTGGTTGGTTGTTTTTGTTGTAAGTTTCACATTCGAAATTAACTTCTTTGGGAGCAGCGCACGAGGTGACGGCTTTGGAGAGCCTGGCGTGCCCAAAGTAAAATGCCTCCCATTCAGGCCCAGAAAATAGGATATGCACATATTTAGTACCATTGGATAGGAATCACTCTGAAGTTCTAAAAGTTTTAACATTTTGTCTGTGAGTATAACAGAACGGATATAGCAGGCGAAAACCCGAGGAATTTCTGTCCTGGAAAAAGTGGTTTTGACACATTGCCTCATTTGGAACACCTCCCTTATGAAAATGCCCAAGGGCATATGAATGCAGTACCTATTGCTTCCTCTGGATGTCAACAGTCTCGAGAAAGTGTTTTGATTCTTTTTAGCTGCTTTTAGATTGTAGAAGAAGACTAATAAGGAAGTGGCCACACAGATGTCAATAGAAGAAAATGCGCGTTCCCGGCTGGCGCGCTCTGTGGTTTTTTCCTTTGTTATCGCCCAGTTTATATTCCGGTTGAAATATTATACAACATATACATAAAAGTGTTCCTAAGGATACATTTACAATTATGTTTGATTGTTCTTGGACAAGTGTATAGGTATAAGTTGAACGAGTTCTCTTCACGTTTCAATGGAGGAGTCAATGCTGTATTTTCTCATTATAACGCGCCAACCAAACTGAGATTTATGGATATAATACATTACTTTTTCTAACAAAAGAACCATGGATTGTCTTCGTTGGACACTTGGGAAGCCCTCAGCAGAAGTTCTTCAAAAGGTAATTGATTTGTTTTCGCTGTGAAATGTGTTGTGTGAACCGTGATGGCTTATGAATTTATGGTAATGGGAAAAATATGTGAGGTGCTATCCTCAAACAATCAAATGTGGTGCTTTCGCCGTAAAGCCTTTTTGAAATCTGACAACGCTGTGATATTGCCAAGAAGCAGAGCTTTTGATGACTATGCAACACTTGTATATTGATGCATGTTTAATAATTCAACTTTTGGATTTTGAATTTGGCGCCTTGCATTTCACCGGGTAGTGTCGCTAGCGCCCCACCGCTCCCTAAGAAGTTAAAAGATGTGGAACTCCAGCCGCGCTGCACCTTGGTCCACTTATTTACAAGATCGTGACAGAATAACCCACCACAAAAGGACCAAGCAGCGTGCCCAGGCGCAGGATAAGCAGTTCTGGACCTGGGAGGAGATAATGGCGGGCTGTGAGACCCTTCCTTGGCGGGAGAAGCCAAGGAGGGAGGAAGCACAGCGGCGACGCCGTGGTCCAGGGCCACAGCAACCCCAAGATTTTTTTTGGGGGGGGTACATGGGGCTGTCGGGCGAAAAGAGAGGAGAGCCTGAATGGAGGAACCTAAAGGAGTTCAAGGAAGGTTACAGGAGAGAGGTATGGGCAAGGAAGGAGATGCAGCGCAGGCGCCTAGAAGAGCATCTGCCCAGCCCGGTACGTCCAGTGCCTGCTTCCTGCACTCGCCCTGAGGTGCGTGTCGTCAGTCCGGTAGAACCTACGCCGGCTCCACGCACCAGGATACCATTGCGCCTCCCCAACCCAGTACGTCCTGTTCCGGCTCCACGCACCAGGCCTCCTGTGCGTCCTCCCAGCCCAGTACGTCCTGTTCCGGCTCCACGCACCAAGCCTCCAGGGTGTCGTCCCAGGCCAGCATGTCCTGTTCTGGCTCCACGCACCAGGCCTCCAGGGTGCCGTCCCAGCCCAGTACGTCCTGTTCCGGATCCCCTCACTCGCCCAGAGTTGTTTTTGACCAGTTCGGTGGGACCTACGCCGGCTCCACGTACCAGACCCGCAGTGCGCCTCCCCAGCCCGGTACGTCCAGTTCCAGCTACCCGCACGCGCCCAGAGGTGCGGTTGACCAATCCGGTGGGACCTACGCCGGCTCCACGTACCAGACCCGCAGTGCGCCTCCCCAGCCTGGTACGTCCAGTACCAGCTCCCCACACTCGCCCAGAGGTGCGGTTGACCAGTCCGGTGGGACCTACGCCGGCCCCATGCACCGGACCTGCAGTGCGCCTCTCCAGGCTGGGGCGTCCAGTGCCAGCTCCCCGCACTCGCCCAGAGGTGCCTGGGACCAGTCCGGTGGGACCTATGCCGGCCCCATGCACCGGACCTGCAGGGCGCCTCCCCAGTCCAATGACTCCTGTTCTGGCTCCACGCACCAGGAGTCCGTTGCGCTGTCTCAGCCCGGTGAATCCAATGCCGGGCTCCACGCACTGGGCTTCCAGTGCGCATTCTCAAGCCGGTACGGCCCGCACCGGAGCCGCCACCGACAACGAAGGCCCACCCGAACCCCCCCATTGACTTCTGGTTGCGGTCGGAGTCCGCACCTTTGAGGGGGTACTGTCACGCCCTGGCCTTAGAGAGCCCTCTGGGTTTCTCTATGGGGTGTTAGGTCAGGGCGTGACTAGGGTTTTCTATGGGACTCTGTTGTTTTTTTGTGTTGGTTCCCAATTAGAGGCAGCTGTATGTCGTTGCCTCTAATTGAGAATCCTATTTAAGTGTGTTCCCTTCCCCCACCTGCCTTGTGGGTTATTGTTTGTTTGTGTATCTGTGCTTCTGAGCTACACATTCGTTATCCGATCTGTTGGTTGTTTATAGTTTCTTTTTTTTTGTAAGTTTCACAATCTAAATTAAAAGATGTGGAACTCCATCCGCGCTGCACCTTGGTCCGCTTATTTACAAGATCGTGACACAAATTCATGATCCTCATCCATATAGTATGACTACTTATCTGACTTTGGGACAAGCTAGTTCCTTTGCTCAAGGTCACAACACTCTACTGCCTCTCCTGTCCATTATAGATGGGTCTCTCTCTGAGCACTGTGACTGGCTCTCATCTTACACCAGACGCTGTTAGCGAGCTTTGGTGTTAGCACAAGGCAGCGTCATCCGTCAGAGGGCCAGACAGGCTATGATTCACCACACAACAGTGACAACAACAACAATGGTAAACTAAACCTATCACTCACTCTTTAGTACTCTTTAGGTCCACAAACCACTTACTTAACATGAATATACTGCCTACTGTACTGCCTACTGCAATGATACCACCCGCTAGATATCGATGGGCCTGTGGATTGCACAACTGTTTTGGATGGTGAACTTGTCTACTGGGCCTAAAAGGACACCATGATGCACCGTTATAGGACATGCATGGCAAAGTGCATGGTTCCAATATGTCCATTCTTATAGCCATGTACTGTATAGGGCTGTGGCGGTCATGAAATGTTGTCAGCCGGTGATTGTCATGCAAAAGACTGACGGTCTTACGGTAATTTACTGTCAATTAACAAACAGGTTTAGCATCGCCAGGCCTCCATGCGTACAAGCCGCTGCTGCGCGCCTTTGAAACAAATAAATCTATTCATTTCATTTACACCATCACAATAAATCTATTTATTTCAGTCAGTTATAAATGAACATTATGATGTGAAGAGAATGTATTTCAGAAGAACAGAATATGAGTTGGTCTACTGTAGGCCTATGTTATCTGGCTATGCGCCATGCCATATGCTGTAGGCTTGTTCATTTAGCTGACAAGATATACTTGTAAGTCCCTAACATTATTTTACATTATATGATTTTATAGTAAGAAGGATATAATTGAACTTAGCTGAATAAAATATAAATGATATTTTCCTCATTACAGAGCGAGTGTGCATATGAAGTGGTTATGTTGAACGTAATAGTGATCATTTGAAACATGGTAGATTTAGAGTAATTGGCAACTTTAGTATGGGCTGCATGACGTGACTTTAGGCTGTGGATGATTTGAGAAAGTAGCCAAAAAAGCTTGCTCTCTGTTTCTTGCCACAGGCTGCACAGCTGTTCTTTCATCAAGTGATTCTCTTGTCTTGACTAATATGTCAAATGAGTTTAGATTTAGAATGGCCCATTGTAAAAAAAAAAAAATACATGTCAACTGTATTCACTCTAATAGCCTAGTGAATGGAGGCTGTGCGCTTTCCCACCGGTCCGTTTTGTAGGCTAGGGCTACTTCAGTTTAATAACGGATCATCAGTGGTGTAAAGTACATAAGTAAAAATACTTTAAAGTACTACTTAAGTCGTGTTTTGGGATGTCTGTGTTTTACTTGACTATTTATATTTTTGACAACTTTTACATTTCTTAAGAAAATGATGCAGTTTTTAGTCCATACATTTTCCCTGACACCTAAAAGTACTCCTTACATTTTGAATGCTAAGCAGGACAGAAATGGTCCAAGTCACGCTCTTATCAAGAGAACCTCCCTGGTCAACTCTACTGCCTCTGATCTGTATTTATACCTGTGTTCTCTGTTTGTCTGTTGCCAGTTTGTTTTGTTTCATCAAGCCTACCAGCGTTTTTCCCTTATGCTCCGGTCTCTCGATTGTTCCTGTTTCCTAATTTTCCCGGTGTTGACCATTCTGCCTGCCCTGGGAGTGCCTGCCATCTTGTACCTTTGCCCCACCTATCTGGATTACTGACCTCTGCCTGCCCTTGACCTGCCTTATGCCTGCCCATGTTCGATTAAAAAACTGTTGATGCTTCGACGTTCTCTGCATCTGGGTCTTACCTGAAACGTGATAGTACGAACTGGCCCTGACTGACCCAGCAGACTCAGACAAACTGAGCCACGCCATCTCCTCCCAAGGAGCCACCATCGGTAGGCACAAGGAATTGCTTCGTGGTCTTATGGAGGGGGTCCACACCTTGGCCGAACACCATGGCCGGACGTTGGACATCTTGCTGGAGCAATTCCGCCTATTTGCTGGGAGGCAGCCTACTACGACGGTAACTCGGCTGGCTGTTAGCAGCGCCGCCTCACCGGTCACTCCGCCTTCCCGGGAGCCCCGCTTAACTCCCCCGGAACGCTACAATGGAGAGCCGGGCATCTGTCGAACTTTTCTAGCTCAGTGTGCCCTCATCTTCAAGCTTCAGCCCTCCTCCTTCCCCTCGGACCGCTCTAAGATAGCGTACCTTATCACGCCGATGTCCGGGAGGGCGCTCGTCTGGGCTACAACTATATGGGAGCAACAGCAATTACAAACTTTGTATTGGTCTTATTGTCACAACGTACCGAGTGGCCACATTTGTAATTGCCGTTGGCCGGGCCTGGGAGCCAATTGTCACGCTTCTTTGGTAGCTGTGTGCTGTGTGTAACGGAACAAATATGATGGGGCAATTTTGTGAATTTTTGAGGATGTTCCAGTGTTTCAATACAATGGATTTGATAAGACTGGCACATGGCACTGGAAAAACACAAACGTGGGGGCGTTTTGTCCTGGTTTCTGTTAGTGCCAGTGAGTAGGCTTTGACGTTCAGTTGCTCTAGCATGGGTAAAAATCTACTTGAGTTCACATTTCCCCCTCGCATTTGTTTTCGCCGTACATGCAATCTAGCGGATTCCATTATACACAGCACGCAGCTACCCAAGAAGCGTGACACTTGGCTCCCAGGCCCGCGCAATGGCAATTACAAATGTACATTGTGACAATATGACCAATACTAAAGTTTTTTACCCAAGAACAGGTAAAGAATACAAAATCCAAAGGTTCATTAATTGTAGCACCACCAAAGCCATATACATGCTCAAATGCATCGGCGGGGCTGCGTATATTGGTGTATTACTATTGTATTCGTGAGACATTATACAGCACTGTTGTAGTTGGCAACATAAGCGTTTCACTGCACCTGCTATAACACCTGCAAATCTGTGTACGAGACGAATACACTTTGATTTGATTCTGAAAGTTCTAAAAGGACCTTTACTGAGCTCTCTTATCTCCCCCTCTCTCTCTGTCCCTTTGTCTGTGTGTCTGTCTTTCTGTGTGTCTGTGTGGCTGTGTGTCTGTCTTTCTGTGTGTCTGTCTGTCTGTCTGTGTCTGACTCACTTCAAGGTCTCCCAGCTCTTTAAGTCGCTTTCTTTTTCCTTCAACCTGTATTGCTGCAGGGCTATGCTCAGTGCTCAGCCCCAGGTCGTTACAACACATCAATCGCCTTCATGTCACTCCACAAATGGACACGATTACTGTGACTGAGGAGCCCAGGTTATATGTGAATGGTTTCGCGACTGTGCTCCTAATCAAAGTGACATGGCAATACTGCGAGGCAACACCCACGGACCGGCTGCACCAGCCAGTCAGCCGCCACAGCCAGGAGCAGATACATCAACCGCCGCCTAGTTGACTGAGTCACCGCCGCTCAACTAGTGTTTTACACGTAATAGCTTAGCTGTCAATCACACAGAGAAAGTGTAATGCAATGTACTGTGTGTGACCAGCAACATGATGCTGTGAGTACTGTTGTGACACCTGTTGACAAAGGTTTTATGGTGTGTAATGGTGTCAGAAATAACAGTGTTAGACTATTGACTGTAGATTCTCTATTGAGTTAGCTTTTTGATACAGGACTAGCCTTAATCTGTGTCCGATAAACCACCCCAAAGTGTTTATCTTTACTGTACTAGTTTGAGAAAACAAACAGCACAGTATAATCTCAGTGGACCGTTTATTAGGTACATCTAGTACCGGGATGGACCCCACTTTGCCTCCAGAACATCCTGAATTATTTGGGGCATGGAAACGTTGCTAATTTGCTATCAAGGGACCTAACGTGTGCCAGGTAAACCATAGACACTGTCGTTCGTGTAAGCCCAGGAGGCCGGCTGTTTCTGAGATACTGGAACCGACACAGCCGATCATACCACGCTCAAAGTCTGTTTTGCCCATTCTAATGTTCAATCGAACAGTAACTGAATGCCTCGATGCAGGTCTGCCTGCTTTATATAGAAAGCCACGACCACGTGAACCATTTTCGTGAACGGGGTGGTGTAAACAGTCACTCCTGTGTAAAACTATGATTTCTTTTACTTAACATGGCAAGTCAGTTAAGAACAAATTCTTATTTTCAATGATGGCCTAAGAACAGTGGGTTAACTGCCTTGTTCACAGGCAGAACAACAGATTTTTACCTTGTCAGCTCAGGGATTTGATCTTGCAACCTTTCAGTCACTAGTCCAACGCTCTAACCACAACGCTACCTGCAATATGTGCACATTTATTCTTGATAGACCATGACTTCCTTATCATGTATAACAAACTTGTCCTGTCTTATTTCTTAATATAATTTAGCCCTCAGCTTGGAGAGAGAGAGAGAGACACACACACACTCCCAGCTGGGTGCTTTGAGCTGACGGTGCAGTTAGTCTGTGATAGCTATATATTCTTAGCAAGACCACTTTTAATAGGGAAGGAACCCAACGGAGCATTTTAATATACTCTGTAATTACATACTGACTATGACTACCTTTTAAGCAGAACGATAGGACTGGAGCCACCAGCCAATGTCTGCATACAAACCCTATTAAAATACAGTGCAGAGCCAGCAAAAACACCAACTAATGAGTGTGAACATAACGCTCAGAACCAAAACAAATATTGATACTTTTTATTACTACACGCAAATATTATTGCCACTGAATATCTTATTGGAATTTGAAAAAAAGCATTCCAAATACATGTTTTTGATGTGATTTCTCGGCATGAAATCGTTGATCTCTCATCTTCTGGACCTAAATCTGGGAGGGTCATCAACAAATAAAAACATGGCATGTAAATAAGATTGATTCTGGGAGCATAGGCTTGGTTGCATAAAGCACTATGGCTCAGTCCTTCAATAGTCAAATATTTTTAATTAATATTTAATTTAATATCAGACCAAATTCACCACTCTCACTGCATTGATTCTTACTGCACAGCTTTACCATTTTGTTCACAATGGAATAGTTCATGATAAGAAAAACAGAGAGTCTAGCACAGAAGTGAATTACAGTATGTTGAAATGTCCTACTTTAGAGAGGCACTGCCATGTAATAACACTGGGATTTGACCTTCTCTAAACTGACCCTTTGAAGAGGTATGGTGTTTCGGGGTACTGCAACTACTGTATCAATGTGAATCAGATGCGTTTGAATATTACAGTGTTAGGCTACATGAGGTAAATGGGCTAACACTGCAGACTGCAGCTCTGATGAAGGAGACTGATCTCTGATCTTATCCTTTGGGAATGAACATTCACAATGAATGGGCTCATTGTGAATGTTCACTCCCAAAGGATAACGGAACAAAGGAAAGCTATTCCTGTCTGTCCATCACAGCCATATCAAGTCCTCTCCAAAAATATGCCATCCCAAAGGGCTGGTCACTAACACTCATATCCATTCAAATAAAGGGATGCAAGGGAAAATAGAACTTCCATTGTACTCCAATGTTTACATTTTATGATACTTGGCATTCTTACTTGTAACTGATTTCTGTTTGTCTTGTGTTGAACTCCATCCCTTTCACTCTACCAATTAGGTAACTGTGCCTAGGCCTGTTCTAAATATAGCACTGCATTGCTGATGAAACCCAACATCTGCATCTGCAGGGATGGGCAACTTTGATGGGGGTGGGCGCCACAGAAAATCTGAACTCATCATGAAGGGCCTCAGTGGCTCGCGGGTCTGCGTACCCACATCTATAACCACACATGCAGTCAGAGCTTTTTGGGGGCCCTAAGCAAAATGTTGTTGCAGTTTTCAAGCAAGTTTGCTGCAAATCTACAGATTTGTCTATTGGGTGGAGAGAAAAATGTGCAGTTATGCAGCTAATTTCCTGCAATTCTACAAATTTTGCCATAGGGTGGAGACAAATGTATGCAGTTTTTAATATGATATCTGATGATCAATGGGGCCACCCCTGGTCGGTAATTCGACCATTATTATTACGTTTATATAGCTGGCCACTAGACTAACTTACCAATAAAAAAATGTTAGCTGACATGCGCTAATTTAGTGACTGTCAGTGACTGACATAACAAAAGACAAACAGCTGATGCACAACGAAATATTGGAAATTCACATTGTTTACTCTCTACAGTAAGTTTGGTATTGGTATTTTATTAGGATCCCCATTAGCTGTTGCAAATGCAGAAGCTACTCTTCCTGGGGTCCACACAAAACATGAAACATGACATAATACAGAATATTAATAGACAAGAACAGCTCAAGGACAGAACTACATCAATTAATTAAAAAAAAAGGTACATGTAGCCTACTGTCACGACTTCCGCCGAAGTCGGTCCCTCTCCTTGTTCGGGCGGCGTTCGGCGGTCGACGTCACCGGTTTTCTAGCCATCGCCGATCCACTTTTCATTTTCCATTGGTTTTGTCTTTGTTTTACACACATGGTTTCAATCCCACAATTACTTGTTCATTATTTAACCCTCTGTTCCGCCATGTTTGTTTGTGAGTGATTGTTTATTGTATTGCGGTCCGGGCAATATTTTGACGTGTATTGTTTTTCTATTTGAGTAAATTGCAGCTATACACAGACGCATTACACCTACATATCATTACCAATACATACACACAAACTATCTAGGTCACATAAGGGAGAGGCGTTGTGCCGTGAGGTGTTGTTTCATCTGTTTTTTTTTAAACCAGGTCTCCTGTTCATTTGAGCAATATGAGATGGAACGGAGTTCCTTGCAATAATGACTCTATATAATACTGTACGCTTTCTTGAATTTGTTCTGGATTTGGGGATGTGAAAAGACCCCTGGTGGCATGTCTGGTGGGGTCAGTGTGTATGTCAGAGCTATGTGAAAGTTGACTATGCAAACAATTTTCAACACATGACTATTTCTTACAGAAAGAAGTGATGCTGTCAGTCTCTTCTCAACTCTTAGCCAAGACAGACTGGCATGCAAAGTATTTATATCAGCCCTCTGATTACAATGAAGCGCAAGACGTGCCGCTCTGTTCTGGACCAGCTGCAGCTTAACTAGGTCTTTTCTTGCAGCACTCGACCACACAACTGGACAATAATCAAGACAAAACTAGAGCCTGCAGGAATTGCTTTTTGGAATGTGGTGTCAAAAAAGCAGAGCATCTATTTATTGCAGACAGACCTCTCCCCATATTTACAACCATTGAATCGATATGTTTGGACCATGTCAGTTTACAATCTAAGGTAATGCCAAGTAATTTAGTTTTGTTCAACGGCCACACAATTCATTACCAGATTCAGCTGAGGTCTAGAACTTAGGGAATGATTTGTACCAACTACAATGCTCTTAGTTTTAGAGACGTTTATTACTGGACATCCATTCCAAAACTGACTGAAACTTTTTGTTAAGGGTTTCAGTGACTTCATTACTGTAGCTGTGGTTGCTGATGCGTATATGGTTGAATCATCAGCATACATGGACACATATGCTTTGTTTAATGCCAGTGGCAGGTCATTGGTAAAAATAGAAAAGAGTAGAGGGCTGCCATGCGGTACACCACACTTTACATGTTTGACATTAGAGAAGCTTCCATTAAAGAAACCCTTTTGAGTTCTATTAGATAGATAGCTCTGAATCCACATTCTAACAGAATGTAACGATGTGCGCTGAGAGTCGGGAAGCAAGTTCAGGGAGTGAGTGTTTTAATAAAATAAACGGAACATAATACAAAACAAGAACCTCGATGCGCCATAATGGGCTGCCCGGTGACCTAGAGGCCGGAGAGGGAGCACACGTGACAGTACCCCCTCCCCGACGAGCGGTTTCAGCCGCAGGACGCTGACCAAAATGACGATCCCGGGGAACAGGAGCGGACCGGTCACCTCTGCAGAGGAGAAGGAAACCCATCAATCCGGCTGAGACACAGGAGCATGGCGACCTAGAGCGCCGGAGAGAGAGCATAACTGACAGCACCCCCTCCCAGGCGCGTTCGGCTTAAGCCGCAGGACGCCAACCCAAGGGACGATCCCGGGGATCAGGAGCGGACCGGTCACCCCCGCTGATGCACGGGAACCTGTCGCTGGCTGGGATGCGGGAACCTGACAGACCGACTGAGGCAGAGGAGCCTGGCGATCCGGTTGAGGCATGAGAGCCTGACGAGCCAGTGGAAGCAGGGGAGCCTGGCGATCCGGCGAAGGCATGAAAGCCCGACGAGCCGGCTGAGGCAGGAGAGCCTGTCGATCTGGCTAAGGCATGAGAGCCTGTAGCGGCTCCCGGACCCAACGTCATTCCCACCTAACCAAAAAAAACCAAAAACACTCCTTGATGCTTCCCTTAGGTGAGGCGTCATTCTGTAACGATGTGCACTGAGAGTCGGGAAGCAAGTTCAGGGAGTGAGTGTTTTAATAAAATAAACGGAACATAATACAAAACAAGAACCTTGAAGAACGCACAGACATGAAACAGAAACAATGACGCCTGGGGAAGGAACCAAAGGGAGTGACATAGGGCAGGTAATAAAGGAAGTGATGGAGTCCAGGTGAGTCTGACGGCGCGCAGGTGCGCGTAACGATGGTGACAGGTGTGCGCCATAACGGGCAGGCTGGTAACCTAGAGGCCGGAGAGGGAGCATACGTGACACAGAGGTTGAAAAGCCATAACACAAACGTTTTTTCAACAACAGGTTATGGTCAATAATATCAAAGGCAGCAGTGAAATCTAACAGTACAGCTCCCACAATCTTCTTATTATACATTTCTTTCAACCAATCATAATTTATTTGTGTCAGTGCAGTACTGTACATGTTGAGTGCCCTTCTCTATAAGCATGCTGAAAGTCTGTTGTTAATTTGATACAGAGAAATAGCATTGTTGAGACCCAGACTGAGTTCCGCGGGCCTACAATGAATGAAACACAAGAGAGAGAATGAGGAAAAGAATGAGAGAGAATGAGGAAAAGAAGAACAAATGAAGTTAAAAAAAAGGACAGTTGACAAAAAAATTGGCTGAGCCCAAGTTTACATGGATTGGGCTGACTGCAACATAGCTTCATAGGCCTACATACCCCGGACTGTCTCTGACACCCCAAATCAGTTGCAGTCCCATGGGCCCCCATCATGTTTACTATTGATTAATATCAGTCATGGTGGTGGCCAAAGGGTTGGTGGAGAGAGGGTTAGAGACAGGCAAAAAGGCAGCAAAGGTCCTTAGTAGCTCAGTTGGTAGAGCATAGTGCTTGTAATGCCAGGGTAGTGGGTTTGATTCCCGGGACCACCCATGTGTAAAATGTATCCATGCATGACTGTCGCTTTGGATAAAAACGTTTGCTAAGTGGCATATACTGTATTATTATATTAGCCAGTGATAAGGCTGTCGGAGTCTTGACTAATTGGGGGGAAAACACAGCGCCAAAGAAGCTTAGACCTCATTGTGTCTTTGATCCATAAAACATGATGAGTTCCATCCCCTTCTCTCCTTTCATTACCCTAATAAACATCCTACAATAAATGAATAAAACATCCATTGAGGAAAACACAAAGTAAAAAAAAAACTAGAACAACCAAAACAACACAAAATGATTTCGTGTATAAATGATTTGGAGAGATGATAAGAGCTTTTGATGAGGATAAAATTATGAGACTCAACAACAACTACATAACATACATCAAGGCCAGTGTAGCTTTGTGTAACAAGATCCGACCTAATCATATTCACAGGGATGTAATCTACTGTATGTGATGCTATGTCCCTGAATGGTGAGCCAATGGCGAATGTGCATAAAGATTAAGGAATTCAGGTATCTACGATGCGCAACATGGTTCAATGTGTTGCCATCTTGTAGCTAGAATTGGGATCATGTATACTGTGCTAATGCCAATACAAAAAAAGAGTAACAGAGAGCTGTCACGGATTCCCCCGGTACTGCTGCTCATTCCGTGCACCAGCTCTGGAGGTCTACATCACCGGCCTCTAGGCATCACTGAACTGTTTCATTACGCACACCTGGTTCCCATTCCCCCTGATTGGTAATTGTATATGTGTGCCCTCTGTTCACCATTGTCCTTGTCAGTTATTGTTCCCATGTCCGTTGGTCTTGTGAGCACCTGTGCCTTGTTGTTTCGGCTTCCGTGTTGCGTGTATTGTGTACTCGTTATTACGGGTCTCCTCCCATGTATTGTTGTGCACTGGTTATTACAGGTCTCGTCCAGTGTTTTGTTATTACGGGTCTCGTCCCGTGTTTTTACTAGAGGTTAACCTTGCACTTTTATTTGGGTTACATCCCTGTGTTTTGGTATACGTGTTTGTTTTGGGCTTTGTCCCTGTGCCTTTTCATGGCATGTTGTATTTTTGGGTGGAGTATTAAAACACCCTATTACGTATTCCTGCACCTGTCTCCAATCAATCAACAAGAGCACTGTACAATCTGGCAAATTTAGCAAAGAAGGCGTTTGTGGGAAGTACATGGGGGCCGCCATCTTTATGCACCTTCGCCATTATATCACAAGGACATTTATTCAGGAAATGGGGGACTGAGAACAAATACATTTCCCTACAGTTACCTTTTGATGATGAAATAATTTCTCAAATCTACTGCACTTTAATGCTAGGAGTTTCTACACAGTCCCCGCTCATACTGCCACTGCACATCCCAAAATTCCCAAACGTCCAATATACAGCCTGCTGTACTCCTCTACATAACTCCTGTTCTCAAATAGGCATGTTGCTAACTAATTAGGGGGCACTGGATTCGTTTTTACGAAGGCTGCCTTATAGTGAGGTGAGTAAGAAAAAGCAGAGGAGACAAGGTTATTATAGTGTATTTTAAACACTTTCATAGTGCAGCTACATAAATTGAGCAACAAAACGAATTTGTTCCAATGAGTCGAATCTTCCCTGATGCAATGTGGAGCACCATCCACTGTAGTGTGCTCCAGTTTCGAGTGGAGTGGGAGGTGCAGCACAAATGTTTGCACATGTGCTTGACCGCTTCACCAATCTACTGACAACTGCTCTTCAACAATGTTATGAGGACCACTCAACATTTTTTACATCCTGCATGCAGCTAAGCATGCAACAGTAAGATAAGGTACGACATAGGTACGACCCAAAAATATATATAATTGATTGTTGGCAAGTGGAGGTAAGCATGATCGGCTTTATTGCCAAGCAGCTTATAGGATATAGTGGCGATTGAGCATGTTTCATAGATAAATGAATTAACAAAATACAATGAGGATGTTCTGCTTTGGAAAGCCATCATGGTAATCCTCCCCATGGGAATATGGGTGAGTGTCACAGGCATCATTTCTCATAGCAGGCACAAGGGCATGTGCCCCCCTCAGATTTAAATTAATTACTCAACTTCATTTTTAAGCCCAAGTTTTATCATAATTATTTATAAAAAGATCTGTCGGCTGTATTTTGCAGAGTGGGCACACTGACTAGACCGTGCAAAGATTACCCCTCCCCCCTATTCTCCCTAGTAAGTGGTTCCTTCCAAGGTGCACCACAGAGCAAAGATATGGTAGGCAGGACGCTAGATACTCTAATGCATGCAGACAGTATCGTCAGTGGAGGAGGAGAGAGAGTGTCGAGTGACACACACAGTGTTTGATTTGATTTTAGCTGCCGGTGATGGGCAGGACTCACAGGAGGTATGTTTGTTAATTAATTTGATCAAGCTATATAGCCTATTGTTCCATCTTGATGAAAGAATAATACACAAATGTTTTGTTGTTTCTCTGTAATACTAGCCACCATGCAATTTTATGGAGTTGGCTTTAGTTAGCTAGCTAGATAATGTAGGTTCTCAATCTGTCACACCCTGATCTGTTTCACTTGTCTTTGTGATTGTCTCCACCCCCCCTCCAGGTGTCGCCCATCTTCCTCATTATCACCTGTGTATTTATACCTGTGTTCTCTGTTTGTCTGTTGCCAGTTCGTTTTGTTTCGTCAAGCCTACCAGCGTTTTTTCCCTCGGCTCCTGTCTCTCGATTGTTCCTGTTTCCTAGTTTACCTGGTGTTGACCATTCTGCCTGCCCTGAGCCTGCCTGCCGTCCTGTGCCTTTGCCCCACCTATTTGGATTACTAACCTCTGCTTGACCTGTCTTTTGCCTGCCCCTGTTCGATTAATACTGTTGTCTTACCTGAAACGTGATGCAATCTCCCAACCTCATAACTAGCTACCAAGGCATTTCAGGCTGTCACTCAAGTTGTCTCACTTTTTTAGCTGACTTTAGGAAAGACTAATAGTGCTTTCATTCTTGGGTTATGATACCTTATACCTGTGTGGCAGTTGTAATAAACTCCTAAGGCATATAAGTGAATTAATTAAAATGACAATTGAACAGGTGCAGATTTTTTTTACATAGAATTAGGCATACTGATTATGGTTTTAGATTGCAGTAAAAAATCAGTTTCAGATGTTTGGAAAATTCTAAGACCACCCCTGCTTCCATCCACACACACTTCGTGGTCCCTCTAAAATAATTGGTGCATGATGCCCATGGCGCATGTAACGGAAGAGAAGCGAGGTCACTGCTTGGACGATTGTGTGCATCACAGCTACTGTACAATACTACAGCCATAATACTATGAAAATCATGTGGCACCATCTGGAGCCAGACACCTCTCCCCCGCTGTATGAACACAGCACTAGGTTCTGAGTAATGCAAACATCAGCATATGCAGTTGGCCTTTATGTCATCCCTTACATAAATCTCTCTTATGGCTCTCTATTACACAGTCACAACCATAGAGATAGATACAGCATAGAGATATATACAGTATTTACAGTAGCAACTATGATAACATTTTCTGACCTAGTGCTATGAGAACACGACTGGATTTATGAAATGAATGTGCCATTATCCACCAAAACCCCACAACTAGGCTTGCTATAAAGCTGAGGGATGGTGTTGGATAAATGTACAGCATGTATGTACGTGCAAATGTACAGCATGTATATACATGAACATTGAACAGCAGTTAATATTGCAGATCGCGCCTTTAATGTTCACCAATGTATATTTTACATTTCACATGTCACATTCATGCCACCGTGCCAATCAAATGGAATCCTCTTTATCCCTCACCCACCTATCACAGGTGGTGCCAAAGCTTAGCACACATTGAGCATGCAACTTAAGCTGTAGAGGGCCATGAACGCTAGCTAAAATCCTCCCCTTGCTGTACACTGTTACACATTGTTATCTGCTTTGTACACAGTGTATATGATTCCCTTTAGTCTGAGAACAGAGCACGTCTGTTCATGGCGCCGCAACACATCGTGCCAAAGAAATGGTGGGAACTTTTAGTAAGTTCTCTCTCTTTAATGGCAGTGCAGCCACCCAGAAAAGAGTTTCATCTCCCTCATACAACTCACATTTTAACAACAATTTGAGTCACACATACCATACCAGTCAAAAGTTTGGACACACATACTCATTCAAAGGTTTTTCTTAATTTTTACTATTATTCTACGTAGTAGAATAGCACACTCTTGGCATTCTCTCAACTTGTTTCACCTGGAATGGTTTTTCAACAGTCTTGAAGGAGTTCCTGCATATGCTGAGCATTTATTGGCTGCTTTTCCTTCTCTATGCTGTCCAACTCATCCCAAACCAAACCATCAATTGGGTTGAGGTCGGGTGATTGTGGAGTCCAGGTCATCTGATGCAGCACTCCATCACTCTCCTTCTTGGTCAAATAGCCCTTACACATACTGTACTCTATACCATCTACTGCATCTTGCCTATGCCGTTTGGCCATCGACTCAAATCTCTAGCCACTTATAATAAAACAAATTATGTAATAAATGTATCACTAGCCACTTTAAACAATTCCACTTTATGTAATATTTACATATCCTACATTACTCATCTCATATGTATATACTGTACTCTATACCATCTACTGCATCTTGCCTATGCCATTTGGTCATCGCTAATCCATATATTTATATGTACATACTCAAATTCATTCCTTTAAACTTGTGTGTATAAGGTAGTTGTTGTGAAATTGTTAGATTACTTGTTAGATACTACTGCATGGGCTGAACTAGAAGCACAAGCATTTCGCTACACACGCATTAACATCTGCTAACCATGTGTATGTGACAAATTAAATTTGATTTGATTTGGAGGTGTGTTGGGTCATTGTCCTGTTGAAAAACAAATGATAGTCCCACTAAACGCAAACCAGATGGGATGGCGTATCGCTGTAGAAGGCTGTGGTAGCCATGCTGGTGAAGTGTGCCTTGAATTCTAAATAAATCACAGACAGTGTCCCCAGCAAAGCACCCCCACACCATCACACCTCCTCCATGCTTCACGGTGGGAACCACACATGCGGAGATCATCCGTTCACCTACTCTGCGTCTCACAAAAAAATCTCTCATCAGACCAAAAGACACATTTCCACCGGTCTAATGTCCATTGCTCATGTTTCTTGGCCCAAGCAAGTCTCTTCTTCTTATTGGTGTCCAATTAGTAGTGGTTTCTTTGCAGCAATTCGAACACATAAGCCTGATTCACGCAGTCTCCTCTGAACAGTTGATGTTGAGATGTGTATGTTACTTGTACTCTGAAGCATTTATTTGGGCTGCAATTTCTGAGGCTGGTACCTCTAATGAACTTATCCTCTGCAGCAGAGGTAACTCTGGGTCTTCCTTTCCTGTGGCGGTACACATGAGAGACAGTTTCATTATAGCGCTTGATGTTTTTTTGCGATTGCACTTGAAAAAAACGCTCAAAGTTCTTGAAATGTTACGTATTGACTGACCTTCATGTCTTAAAGTAATGATGGACTGTTGTTTCTCTTTGCTTATTTGAGCTGTTCTTGCCATAATACGGACTTGGTCTTTTACCAAATAGGGCTATCTTCTGTATACCACCCCTACTTAGTCACAACACAACTGATTGGCTCAAACGCATTAAGAAGGAAAGAAATTCCACAAAGTAACTTTTAACAAGGCATGCCTGTTAATTGAAATGCATTCCAGGTGACTACCTCATGAAGCTGGTTGAGGGAATGCGAAGATTCTGCAAAGCTGTAATTAAGGCAAAGGGTGGCTACTTTGAAGAATATCAAATATCACATTTATTTGGATTTGTTTAACACTTTTTTGGTTACTAGATGATTCCATATGTGTTATTTCATAGTTTTGATGTCCTCACTATTATTATACAATTTATAAAATAGTAAAAACAAAGAAAAACCCTGGAATGTGTAGGTGTGTCCAAACTTTTGACTGGTACTGTATCTGCTATGCTAAATGAAACTTTTAAATTATCCTGGCAACCTAAACAAACCACAACAAGACTAGAATGTGTAAATCACATTCACTCAAATTTGCATGTGTTATATTGCCTGACACCAGCACCACAGAGACCAATGTACTGTACAGCATCATCAGTGAAAACTATGCCTCAGTGAAAACGCTCTAATTCCTGAGCTCAGAGGGTGTCTATCCAAGCTTCAGAGCTATTTCCATATGCACTGGCAGATGGCTGGACACCCTCAGCAGCCCAGCGATATTCACACCTAGGCTCACACACAGCAGATACTTGGCTAGCTTGCCATTGTCATGTTGTCCGTGGGCGAGTGACTGGCGGCCAGTGGCGGGTGACCAGCCAATGACAGGGTGAATCAGCGGGGTCGTGAGTGACACATACCAATGAAAGGCTCTGTGCAGCAGCCTGGGGGTGGAGGATGTTGGCAATATTCTGCAGAGCGGAATAGAGAGGCCATGCCATGCTTTACTGTTTCTGGCTCTGAGCTGAGCCTGTATAATAGAGACGGGTGGGCATGGGGGACTTGCTCTGACTACACATAGATCACACACTGTACACAGTGCACCAAACTGCCATGAATTAAGAACAAATCCATTTGGAAAGAAGAGAAAGAAAGATCAATCTGTGTGAAAAGGAGAGCACATTAAAGGGGAATGAAAACACTTGGCTTTAGAACACCAGTAACTGTTAATTAATTGCCATATTGGCATTGTTGCGTCACTGGCAGGAGAGTTTGGGAATTTCTGAATTTACTGAGACCATGACCTCTGCGTGCATTAGTGAGCATACTTTGTTGTTTTCAAACCATATACGAAACATGATACATATTTTGAAAGCTGAAAAACAGCCCTTTCAAATGATATGACAAACAATAGCACCACATCAATCAAATGGTAATCAGTAAAAAAAAAACACCTGTGAAAATGTGCATCTTATACAAAAATCAACGCTTTTTCCCAAAAAGCTGCCAGTTACACAAATTCCTAATGAAGATAGAGAAAAAAACAGAGCATATGTGACTAGTTTCGAGCATGACTACTTCACAGGGGAGCCATTTGAACGTAAACTTGAAAATGAGTTTGATTGAGAAAATGAGTTTTTGTGCAGAAATGCTTTCTGGAACATGTGAACTTTCATGTGCCTTAATAACAAAGTTGTATGCCATCTGTAAATATGAATACAATTGTTAAATTACGAGCCTAGTTGGTTTAGCCACAGTAAAAGTCGGCAACCTTCCTGCTAGCCATGATTGGCTGAGATAATGAGTGGACCCGACATCCTTAGAGATGAGTTTAGATTGGCCTGCCATGAAGCACATTATTTGAGCTGGTCAGTATGTGTAGTAGGTAATCCTTTCTAACGCAGCTTTTAAAGAAAAGATATCACATAGTAAAACGGCATAAGTGTTGCTCTCCACTTTCTGGAGGACTGAGTTTTGAAATCAGTTGAATTAGAGTATGATAGCTAAGGAGATGGAGAAAACACCTGCCTCTGTATTACATCTTCAAACTAAGGGCAACCATGGCATCCGTGACAGAGGGAGAAGCGTCCATTCATGTATACGGGTAAGATAGTCTAGCTAGCTACATTTTCAGACATTACACATTTCAAATTTTTACAGAAAGTTGTTTTCACTTAAAGTACTGTACTGTTAGCTAACTAGCGGACATTAGCTGGCTGGCTCGCTAGCTAATGTTACATGTATGATCTGTGTAGTAATAATATTCGTATTTCAGAGCCATAACTGACAAATTTACGAACGCTTAACACCCGTTGAATATGGCCGGTGTCAGTAAATGTTGGCAAATAAGTGTAATTAAATTGTTGCCAGCAGCACATTTGCAGTCACCAATGCTCTGGAGAACACAAAACCAGCCTAACCAGCTCTGCTAGGGTAAGTAAAATGGTCAGTGAGCTGTTCTCTCATTTGTTGTCTGGAAGTAGCAAGCAGACTAGCCAACATTAGCCAGTTGTCTTGGGTGATTGACAACTGCTGTTAGGTCAGCTAGCTAACATTACGTACTATGATCTGTGTAGTAATATTATTCGTATCTCAGAGCCATTTGCTTTGATAGTTACAGTGGGGAAAAAAAAAGTATTTAGTCAGCCACCAATTGTGCAAGTTCTCTCACTTAAAAAGATGAGAGAGGCCTGTAATTTTCATCATAGGTACACTTCAACTATGACAGACAAAATGAGGAAAGAAAATCCAGAAAATCACATTGTAGGATTTTTTTATGAATTTATTTGCAAATTATGGTGGAAAATAAGTATTTGGTCACATACAAACAAGCAAGATTTCTGGCTCTCACAGACCTGTAACTTCTTCTTTAAGAGGCTCCTCTGTCCTCCACTCATTACCTGTATTAATGGCACCTGTTTGAACTTGTTATCAGTATAAAAGACACCTGTCCACAACCTCAAACAGTCACACTCCAAACTCCGCTATGGCCAAGACCAAAGAGCTGTCAAAGGACACCAGAAACAAAATTGTAGACCTGCACCAGGTTGGGAAGACTGAATCTGCAATAGGTAAGCAGCTTGGTTTGAAGAAATCAACTGTGGGAGCAATTATTAGGAAATGGAAGACATACAAGACCACTGATAATCTTCCTCGATCTGGGGCTCCACGCAAGATCTCACCCGTGGGGTCAAAATGATCACAAGAACGGTGAGCAAAAATCCCAGAACCACACGGGGGGACCTAGTGAATGACCTGCAGAGAGCTGGGACCAAAGTAACAAAGCCTACCATCAGTAACACACTACTGCAGTGCCAGATGTGTCCCCCTGCTTAAGCCAGTACATGTTCAGGCCCGTCTAAAGTTTGCTAGAGAGCATTTGGATGATCCAGATGAGGATTGGGAGAATGTCAGATGAAACCAAAATAGAACTTTTTGGTAAAAACTCAACTCGTCGTGTTTGGAGGACAAAGAATGCTGAGTTGCATCCAAAGAACACCATACCTACTGTGAAGCATGGGGATGGAAACATCATGCTTTGGGGCTGTTTTTCTGCAAAGGGACCAGGACGACTGATCCGTGTAAAGGAAAGAATGAATGGGGCCATGTATCGTGAGATTTTGAGTGAAAACCTCCTTCCATCAGCAAGGGCATTGAAGATGAAACGTGGCTGGGTCTTTCAGCATGACAATGATCCCAAACACACCGCCCGGGCAACGAAGGAGTGGCTTCGTAAGAAGCATTTCAAGGTCCTGGAGTGGCCTAGCCAGTCTCCAGATCTCAACCCCATAGAAAATCTTTGAAAGTCCATGTTGCCCAGCGACAGCCCCAAAACATCACTGCTCTAGAGGAGATCTGCATGGAGGAATGGGCCAAAATACCAGCAACAGTGTGTGAAAACCTTGTGAAGACTTACAGAAAACATTTGACCTCTGTCATTGCCAACAAAGGGTATATAACGACTCAAATACCAGTGGGTCGCTAGCGGGATCATCCCGACACTACTAGCGCAAACCTGTAGCGCCAGATTTAAAATCCGAAAATTGAATTATTAAACATCCAGCTATATACAAGTGTTCCATACTCATCAAAAGCTCTGTTTCTAGGCAATATCACAGCGTTGTCAGATTTCAAATAGGCTTTACGGCGAAAGCAGCACATTCATTTGTTTGAGGCTAGCACCTCACATATTTTCCAATAGCCATGTATCGATTAGCAATCATGGCACACACATAACACATTTCACAGCGAAAACAAAGTAATTACCTGTTGAAGAACTTCTGCTGAGGTCTTCCTAAGTGTCCAACGAAGACAATCCATGGTTCTTTTGTTAGAAAAAGTAACGTCTTTTATCCATAAATCCTCCATTTGGTTCATGCTTATAATCAGAAACGACAGCCTCCATTACTCCTTTGAAACTCGGCGCCGCCTCGTTAAAATTATACCTATAAACTTGTCCAAAAACAATCAAACAGTTTTAAATGTATCCTTAGGAACCCTTTTACGTATATGTACAATTATAAATCAGCCGGAATATAAACTGAACGCTAAAAAGCGATAAATAAGGCACAGCGCGCCGTCTCATGCACGCTGCACTCTGAAGAGTTTTCATAACGTGGTCTCTCGTTCCAAGCTGTTTATCAATGGCCGAAATTCCCCCAAGATGGAGTAAAACACCGTCTCGTGGTTGATGACATCATAAGGAAGCGACGTGCACTGCGTTAACATGCCTATATATGGTCATTTTGGATAGGAGGGGCTCAAAAATGAGCAATGTGTCAAAATGACTTTTTTCAGGACAGAGATTCCTCAGGGTTTTGCCTGCCAAATGCGTTCTGATTGACCCACAGACAAATGGTTAACAGTTTTGGAAAATTCAGAGTGTTTCCTATCCAATGGTACTAAATATATGCATATCCCATTTTCTGGGCCTAAATGGGAGGCATTTTACTTTGGGCACGCCAGGCTCTCCAAAACAGTCACCTTTGCTGCTGGAGCTTGTGAAGATAACAAAGTATTGAGATAAACTTTTTGTTATTGACCAAATACTTATTTTCCACCATAATTTGCAAATAGATTCATAAAAAATCCTACAATGTGATTTTCTGGATTTTTTTTCCTCATTTTGTCTGTCATAGTTGAAGTGTACCTATGATGAAAATTACAGGCCTCTCTCATCTTTTTAAGTGAGAGAACTTGCACAATTGGTGGCTGACTAAATACTTTTTTTCCCCACTGTATATATAACACAAAACCAGCCTAACCAGCTCTGCTAGGGTGAGTAAAATGGTCAGAGTGAGCTGTTCTCTCATTTTTGTCTGGAAGTAGCTAGCAAGCTAGCCAACGTTAGCCAGTTAGCTTGGGTGCTTGACTGCTGTTGTTAGGACAGAACGCTCAGGTCAACCCTACTCCTCGGCCAGAGCGCCCAGTGAGCGCTCTGAATGCTCCTTAAAGAGATCGGCGGGGCTAAAGATTAACTTCTTAGGGAGCGGTTTGGAGAGTCTGGCGTGCCCAAAGTAAAATGCCTGCCACTCAGGCCCAGAAAATAGGATATGCACGTAATTAGTACTATTGGATAGGAAACACTGAAGTTTCTAGTGTTAAAATAATGTATGTGAGTATAACAGAACTGATTTAGCAGGCGAAAACCCGAGGAAAATCCTTGCGGATTTGCCGTTTATTTTGTACTTGACCTTCTTCTCCAGGCTGCCTATTGATTTTTATTTTAACCAGGACTTAAAATGCAGTACCTATGGCTTCCACTAGATGTCAGCAGTCTTTATACAGAGTCTGGGATTGATAGGAGTAAGCAAAATGGATAGGAAGAGGAAATGGTCAAGGGAGCTCAGATGTCAACAAGATTTCTCGGGCGCAAGACAGGGTGCGCTCCCCACTTTATTTGACTTATATAACGTTTAGGGGACCATCCGAGTGAAAGATTATCGCAAATATACATAAAAGGATAGCTAAGGATGCATTATAACTGGTCTTTGATTTGTTTAGGAAAAGTTTATAGGTATATTTGAACGCGTTCTCTTCACGTTTCAATGGGCGATTCGACGTTGGATTTTCTGAACATAACGCGTCAACCAAACTGAGATTTATGGATATAATAAATGACTTTTTCTAACAAAAGAACCATTGGATGTCTTCGTTGGACACTTGGGAAGCCCTCAGCAGAAGTTCTTCGAAAGGTAAGGGATTTTTTTTCGATGTGATATGGGTTTTGTGTGAACCGCGCTGGTTTATGAATTTATGCTAATAGATCAATATTGGAAGGTGCTATCCTCAAACAATCAAATGTTGTGCTTTCGCCGTAAAGCCTTTTTGAAATCTGACAACGCTGTGATATTGCCAAGAAGAAGAGCTTTTGATGAATATGCAACACTTGTATATTGATGAATGTTTGATAATTCAACTTTTGGATTTTGAATTTGGCGCCTTACATTTCACCGGGTAGTGTCAGGAGTGCTAGCGCCCCACTGCTCCCTAAGTTAAGAGGCCTTGAAAGATGCTGAATGGGTGTAGACAAGGAAGTGCTCTCCAGTACTGTATGTGTACCAAAACATTCAAAGGCCATTTTCTCAAAAGTGAGGTTACAAGTTCATCAAAAAGTAGAATTACTTTCCCGTTGTTCCTCAACTGTAGTGTATGATATACCATTTTCTAGCTCTGATTCTCTTTTATCCAATGTAAAAAACACAATTTCAAATGTTGCTAAATAAGACCGAATCGAGCCGGTCGGTCACATATTGAGTCTTCCTCATCTAGTAAGGGTTTCAAATCTGAAATTAGAATAATAATAATTAATAGTAATATTTTTTTTTACTGTGAATGAGTTAAAGCTCTTTTAGTGAGAACAGTGGTATTTATCTATAATTATATGGATGTTCCGTGACCAGACACTTTCTTATCTTTCTTAGCTCCAGAGTTCCTCTGTGGATATGGGAGAACCTTCCAGAATGACAACCATCTCTGCAGCACTCCACCTATCAGGCCTTTATGGTAGAGCAGCCAACGGAAGCCACTCCTCAGTAAAAGGCACATGACAGCCCACATGGAGTTTGCCAAAAGACACCTAAAGGACTCTCAGACCATGAGAAACAAGATTCTCTGGTCTGGTGAGACCAAGATTGAACTCTTTAGGCTGAGGGAACCTGGAACCATCCCTATTGTGAAGTATGAATGGTGGCAGCATCATGCTGTGGGGATGTTTTTCAGCGGCAGGGACTTGGAGACTAGTCAGGGATGAGGGGAAATATGAATGGAGCAAAGTACAGAGAGATCCTTGATGAAAACCTGTGCCAGAGCGCTCAGGACCTCAGGCTGGGGGCGAAGGTTCACCTTCCAACAGGACAACGACACTAAGCACACAGCCTAGACAACGCAGGAGTGGCTTTGGGACAAGTCTCTGAATGTCCTTGAGTAGCCCAGCCAGAGCCTGGACTTGAACCTGATCGAACATCTCTGGAGAGACCAGAAAATAGCTGTGCAGTGACTCTCCCCATCCAACCTGACAGAGCTTGAGAGTATTTGCAGAGAAGAATGGAAGAAACTCCACAAATGCAGGTGTGCCAAGCTTGTAACGTCATACCCAAGAAGACTCAAGGCTGTTATCGCTGCCAAAGGTGCTTCAATAAAGTACTCATAAAGTGTCTGAATACTTATGTAAATATAATATTTCAATTTTTATTTTATTTTATACATTTGCAAACATTTCTAAAAACCTGTTTTTGCTTTATCATTGTGGGGTATTTTGTGTAGGTTTATGAGGGAAAAAAACGATGTAATCAATTTTAGAATAAGGCTGAAACGTAACAAAATTTGAAAAAAGTCAAGTGGTCTGAATACTTTTCCGAATGCACTGTATATAGTCCGAATAGTACATAACAATAATACATAATTGACAATTACCTTCCAGTCAAAAAGCACGGCTTAGCTACTATTTTAGGAATCATGCAACATATCACAGATAACAAACACCTCAAGAGATATCTAGCTATGTAGTTATCTAGCTAGCTAGCTAATAATTATATGTATGGGGATCATACATTTTACTGGTAAAATAGCAATCCTGCAGCAGCCCTCTGGCTGGTTAGCTACATATCGAATCACTAGCAAGCGTGTTTTAGCTCTGAATAATGCCAAAGACAAACACTCTTCAAATTGTCAATATGATAATTTTATGTTGTACAGCTATCAAATAAAATATTAGCATAAAAAAAGACAAGACAAGAGCTAAATCATGTACCGTTAGGCTAGCCAGCTAGCTTCCTTGCTGACTGTCTACTCGGCTTGTTGTCAAAAGTTAATCTTATCAATCAGAAAAAATACTCTAAAATGTAAATATTATAATTACCAACATAAAAATGATTGTATCAGTGTCTTACCTTAACATTGTTGTCCTGATCTCAATGACAGAGCAGTGTCAAAGTTGGAGGCGGGTGGAGGAGATGGTAACATTCACATTCAGTCCCCATGCCAAAACTCACCATTTGCTCAATACTGCCAATGACGCAGCCGTTGCTATATCAATGCACGATGGCGCTACCCATACCACTAATAAACATTGTTCAAGATCAAAATCCCCAAAATAGAGATGCTTACATGTTCAATGCACATGTTTAGTATTAGTGAATTGAATACATCTCTTTTCTTTCTGAAGTGTTTCTAGTCCCCTTTAATTATTCAAAAGATCCTTGTATATGGTAATGCTTGTTTCTTCATTCTCAATCCTCCTTTAATCTACCCTAAATTGGACAGGACCGAGGAGCCGGGATATTGAGATTGCTAAAACATTGAGTCGGGCAAATCAATCTCAAATCAAATGATTTTCTTGATGGTGAAGAAGTGTGAAATGCTTTGTGACCAGTAACAACAGCCACAACAACAGGACAGCCACAAATGGAGTCCTAATGAATATAAAGACTGATAACCACTGTTTGATAAAGCACAGTACAAACTATCAGTGAAGCTTAATTTCCCCAGGCTCCAGTGGCCTGTCTAGTGAGAGTGGTCAAATGTGTGTAATTTACCTCTGTGTGTTCCTTCCTTCCTCCTTTATTTTGCCAAATGGCTTGGGAATGGGGAGTGAGTCAAGGTTAAAAGCATATACCTCCAGGGGAGATCTAGCCAGCCACAGACAGGATACAGTTTAGGGGGGTATCTAGTGTAGCTCCAGCAGCACTCAAGGCCCTGGGCTCTGCGCTTTAAGGCAGGATATCTTTGGCTTTGTAAACATCCCCATCTCTGTCTCAGTGAATTCACAGCCATAAAACAGCTGTGGCCGGTATGGGAGAAACCTGACTAACACATTACCCGGGTGCTACCGCGTACGTGCAGCCATGGTAGCATCTGCAATCAACGATTTGTTATTCAATGCAGATGGCAATTACACCGTTTTAGCGCCGTTACCCAAATAAATCTGTATGTCCTGGGAGACGACAGATGAAACCAGAGGGAATCATCAACCTTGGGAGAAAAAAAAACCTACGCAGCCGACTCTATGGTAGTGGTACATACACACTTTAATGCCATGGACTGGGCCATGATTGCGTATGGAGGACACGTCTCACTGTGAGTGAAGAGCAATCAAACTCACACAGACTCTCAGTCGAATGAGTAAAATAAAAATGAGGCTGTGTCTTTGTCTGACCCTTTCCCACTCATAGCCTGGGCTAATGGGATTGTGTTAGCCATAGGACAGGTGTCTGTCTAGTCTCTAATGAGTGACACAGCACAAAGGGAAACTTTTCACCAACATTGCTCTGTTCGTCTGCTGCCATTCTCAGTGCCTTGCGGCTTTGGGAGGTGGATCAGTGTCAGTTTGAAATGTAATCTCTGCTAGGAGGTAGCATTGGCAGGTAGCAACCTCACATTGGGATATTTAGTTTATTTCTGCATACATCTAGGGTAGTTAGTTACAGTAAAGTTAAATTACTTAATTGGCATCACTGTCTGCTGCTACATCTCACTGGGAGGTTAAGTGTGTTTCTACATAAATCCAGGGTAGTTAGTCACAGTTCTGTTGAATTAGTTAAAGATATTAGCCTGGTTCCCCACTGTACTGGTGTTCACCTCTGAAGCCAACATAGGCAGGCTACACTGTTAGATAATGTTCATCTTGACAAATCCAGGAGTGAACATGTTATTTCAAAACACATTTCTTGTTCAAACATGAGTGAGGTAGAGTAATTTATGGTGAAACAAAGAGCACTGACCTTTCTGCCTCCTTGACGGCAGTAAACAAGGTATGTCTCGTTCTCCTCTTCCAGAAAATTCTTGGCAATTGCTCTTCCTTGCATGTGACATACATGTATCATACTTCATCGGGTTATGCTCTCATCTAAAAGAAAAACACAAACAAACATGAAATATTCATAAACTTCAGAAAAGGGACCAAAAAGAGGAACCATACACAGAGGAGGCTTCTGCTAGCTGTTCACTTAGAGAAGGGAACTCTGTATTCTAGGTGGTTTTTGGATAAAGATCTCAGGTTGGTCTGTCAATCTGGCAATTAACCAGTGCAAGGAGCCTAAAGGAAATCCAATATATTTCCATTATGGTGTTTACATGGAGCAGCAAAGCCCAGGGACTCCCTCCCCTGCAATTCATTATGCCGATACGCAATCCTTCCCTTGGGGCCGAGCCAATACTATTACACTGCACCCGCCATATCTAATTTCGTCTGCTGATATCAAAATCTGTGAAACTCAAGGAGAGCTCGTGGTCTTTCACAGTCACTCTCCTCCCTAACAGGTAAGTTCCCATTACAACAACTTTATGCGTTCACAATTTATACCCCACATTGTATAGGATATCGTTCCCTCAATCCACATTTAGTCACACTCCATGTAATGACACCACCAGTCATTTTCATTAAGATGTCTTGTTTTAAGATTATTTACAGCTACATTGTCACTTGACCGCTTCTATCTATCTCAGCGTAATTTACAGTGCAGCATGTTTTTCCCAGGAAAATGAAGATAATAGAAAAATATCTACCGTAATATTTCATTAAAGTGTAGATTGATCCAGACATGCATTGGTGGTTCTCCACAGGCAGGGCTCTAAATTCAAATGTTTAATTAGTAGCACTGGTGCTCCCAACTTTAAAAAGTTAGGAGCACCACATTACAATTTGGAGCACCAGAAAATAAGATTTTTTAAATTGATTGAGATTCAGCCTATATTGGGCCTATGTGAATTCTAGGTACTTTAGAAGCCTTAGAAACTAGTATGTAACACTGTAAATACATTAATTTATTATGAAAGTTAAAATGTTTGGGTCATAGGCAGCATTGGTGTGTATAAAAGACACCTGGGAGCCAGAAATCTTTCTGATTGAGAGGGTCAAATACTTATTTCCCTCATTAAAATGCAAATCAATTTATAACTTTTTTCACATGCGTTTTTCTGGATTTTTTTGTTGTTATTCTGTCTCTCACTGTTCAAATAAACCTACCATTAAAATTATAGACAGTGGGCAAACGTACAAAATCAGCAGGGGATCAAATACTTTTTTCCCTCACTGTATGTTTTAGAGTAATTTCTGCACCCCACCTAAGGGTGGTGATTTTATACATGCGATCACCCCCTAGTGGTATGATCACCTACGTCAATGTATGTGTGTATCAATAAGATGAGGTTACCTTATAAGGCAACCTATTACAGTAGCTTCTCTGAATTTATTAGCTTTGTCCACTGTCACACAAGATCAAAATTTCAAAACCAGACAGTGGTTACTTCTCTTTATCTAGTTTCGGTCTGACTCAGACCCAGCCTGCAAGCACACTCTCGCAACAGCCAGGGCTTAACCACAAAAACTAATATTGTTAGTCTGTGCAACGTATAGTGGCAGAGTTTTTAGACACTTAGCAACAGTATCTTATTATAAGGCCTGCAGCCTTATATATGAATCTTCAGGTCCCCTTAATCAATAATGGGGAGGTTCTTTGGGACCCACCCCCTACAATTTCCACTCATTCAATTTGCAAAGAAAGGAATCTGTGTAAATCTAACCCTAAACGTTGTTTCAACCAGTCAAATCACGTTCGTTTGTATTCCTCAGAGATCCTAGAACGTAACCAGACTTCACTATATCATTAGGGGTGTAGTATATCCTATAGGACACAATATTTGGTCAGAGAGCTACGCCTTCATGGCACGCCGATGACACGAGCGGTCTTCACTTGAACGACTCTAACTTTCTCAAATCAGCTCCAATCAGGGTCAAACAAAGCTAGCTAGATAGCCAATGAGCTGGGCTTTATGTCGTAAAATGTAACTACTACCCTTGTACGACAGCAAGCCTTTTCCTTTTGGACAAAAAGTATAAGAATATGAAGTTATGAGTTATGAAGTTATGAAAACTCGTTGTTTGGCAAATGTTGAACTTATAATATGGCTACTAATACTGGAAAAGCTAAATCAAAGTCCAAGTATACAGATTTGACGATATTCTTGCAGAAAAATGTAATATGAATGCAAATGTCTTCTTCACGATTTGCCCAAATGTACCTGGGTGACTTCACACTAAATGTCATTTACTTCGCTCATACTTCAAGTTATCCGTCTGAAACTTTGCACATACACTGCTGCCATCTGGTGGACACCATCGGAATTACAACCAGAGTGATGGAACTGGGACCTTTCTGTTGCATTTCAAAGATGGTGGTAGAATGTTTTTTTTTTTTTTTCTTTGTATTGTCTTCTACCTGCTCTATTGTGTTGTATTCTCCTACATCCAATTCACATTTCCACAAACTTCAAAGTGTTTCCTTTCCAATGGTACCAAGAATATGCATATCCTTGCTTCAGGGCCTGAGCTACAGGGAGTTAGATTTGATATGTCATCTTAGGTGAAAATTGAAAAAAAGGGGGCTATTCCTAAGAAGTTGCTTAATATACGGAATTTGAAATGATTTATACTTTTACTTTTGATCCTTAAGTATATTGTAAACCAAATACTTTTATACTTTTATAAAAGTAGAATTTTATTTTTCAATGTATCTTTACTTTTATTAATCTATGACTGTACTTTTTCCACTACTGATAGCCCACGACATTGTTAATGGTCCCGGCAATCTGCTAGAAAGATAAAAATGTTGCGCCGGTAATATGGGTCATATTTTGAATCTGGTTGAGCTAGAAGCAAGCCATTTTCGCTGAAGTATCGGTGCAACCGATACCAGACTATCTACTAAGAGAGTTCACATCTATATCATTTGTAGCCATCTGTTTACCAATAAAAACCAATGCTGGCACTAAGACTGCACTCAATGAGCTGTATAAGGCCATAAGCAAACAATGTGTACCAGAGGAAAAAAAAACGAAAGATCTCCTTTTCTCCACACATATACAAATCTCTCCCTCGCCCTCCATTTGGCAAATCTGATCATAATTCTATCCTCCTGATTCCTGCTTACAAGCTAAAACTAAATCAGGAAGTACCCGTGACTGGCTCAATACGAAAGTGGTCAGATGAAGCGGATGCTACGCTACAGGACAGTTTTTGCTAGCACAGACTGGAATATGTTCTGGGATTCATCCAATGGCAATGAGGAGTATACCACCTCAGTCACAGGCTTCATTAACTTCTTAGGGAGCGGCAGCTGAGGTGTTGGTTTTGGAGAGTCTGGCGTGCCCAAAGTAAAAGGCCTGCCACTCAGGCCCAGAAACTAGGATATGCACATAATTAGTACTATTGGATAGGAAACACTCTGAGTTTCTAAGAGTGTTAAAATATTGTCTGTGAGTATAACAGAACTGATATAGCAGGCGAAAACCCATCCTGGAAAAAGTGTGTTTGACACATTGCCTCATTTTGAACCCCTCCCTATTGAAAACAGCTATATATGGGAGTAAGATTGCAGTACCTATTGCTTCCACTGGATGTCAACAGTCTCTAGACAGTGTTTGGTGATGTTAGATTGCTCTGGATGGTAATAGAAGAAGAATTTCGAACTAGTCATTGGATGTAAACAGAAGAGGCAGCGCGTTCACGGGCTCGCGCGCGCTGTGGTTTTTTCCTTTCCTATCGTCCAGTTTATAATCCGGTTGAAATATTATAGTAAATACACATAAAAGTGTTCCTAAGGATATATTATCAATGATGTTTGATTGTTCTTGGACAAGTGTATAGGTATAATGTGAACGCATTCTCTTCACGGTTCAATGGGCAACTCAACGGTGGATTTTATGATCATAACGCGCCAACCAAACAGAGATTTATGGATATAATAAATTACTTTTTCTAACCAAAGAAGCATGGATTGTCTTTGTTGGACACTTGGGAAGTCCTCAGCAGAAGTTCTTCGAAAGGTAAGGGATTTTATATTAGCAATTTTATGCGTTTTTTGAGACCCGTGTTGGGTTATGGATTCATGCTAATGCGTAAAAATTAGAGGTGCTACCCTCAAACAATCAAATGGTGTGCTTTCGCCGTAAAGCCTTTTTGAAATCTGACAACGCTGTGATAATGCCAAGAATCAGAGCTTTTGATGACTATGCAACACTTGTATATTGATGAATGTTTAATAATTCAACTTTGGGATTTTGAATTTGGCGCCTCACATTTCACCGGGTAGTGTGACAGTACATATATATCCCAATCAGAAGCCATCGATTACAGGCAACATCCATACCAAGCTAAAGGCTAGAGCTGCCGCTTTCATTGAGCGGGACACTAATCCGGACGCTTAACTACTTAGGGAGTGGTGGGGCGCTAGCGTTGCCTGTAATCCATGGCTTCTGGTTGGGATATGTACGTACTGTCACTGTGGGGATGACATTGTTGATTCACTTATTAACCTCTTCCAGCTAGGGTCCCATTTTCCGAATTTTCGCCTGTCTGACGTGCCCAAAGTTAAATGCCTACCACTCATGGCCAGAAACTAGGATATTTACATATTTAGTACTATTGGATAGGAAACACTCTGAAGTTTATAAAACCATTAAGATATAGTCTGTGGCTATTCCAGAACAGATTTAGCAGGCAAAAACCAGAGAAATTTCTGTCCGGAATTTATTTTTCTTTGGCTCTCCTCTCATTTTGAAGCCCATGTAATATTTTTCTATGGGGAATAGGACCGAGGTTGCAGTACTTATGGCTTCCACTAGATGTCAACAGTCTCTGGAAAGGGTATGGAGGAAAAAGCTCTGACCAGATCCTTAGAGAGAGAATTACTACGGGTAGGGAAAATAGGTAAACAGGCGTGCGTTCACGAGAGCGTGAACGCAGCCCAGTAGCGACCAACTTTCTTTTAGTCTTTTAACGTTTCACTTACCGTTCTTGTAAAATATGATCGCTATTATTCATAAAAGAATACATAAGGATGCATTATTAATGATATTTGATTTGTTTGTGAAAAAGATGAGAGGTATAATTTGAACGCGATCCCTTCACTGTAAAGCGGGCGAGTAGACTGACAATGCTTGGTGGAGTAGCTGAACGTAACGTGCCAAAAACAACGGATATTTATGGATATAATTATTTACTTTTTCTAACAAAAGAACCATGGATTATCTTGTTTGGACACTTGGGAAGACCTCAGAAGAAGTTATTTGAAAGGTAAGCGATTTATATTAGCTGTGATATGGATATTTTGAGAACCGAGCTGGATATGAATTTATGCTAATGTGGAAAATATGTGAGGTACTAGCCTCAAACAATCAAATGTAGTGCTTTCGCCGTAAAGCCTTTTTAAAATCTGACAACGCAGTGATATTGCCAAGAAGCAGAGCTTTTGATGGCTATGCAACACTATGCAACACTTGTATATCGAAGTTAAATATTACGAATATGTATTACGAATATGTATTTTGAATTTGGCGCGTTATGTTTGCTCTGAAAACGATCCCGCTAAAGGGATCGGCGCGCTAAGAGGTTAAGAAATCCAGCAATGGCCTCAGATGAACCGTCAAACATGCAAAGCGTCAATACAGGACTAAGATTGAATCCTACTACACCGGCTCTAACGCTCGTTGGATGTGGCAGGGCTTGAAAACTATTGCGGACTACAAAGGGAAACCCAGCCTCGAGCTGCCCAGTGATGCAAGCCTACCAGACGAGCTAAATGCCTTTTATGCTCACTTTGAGGCAAGGAACACTGAAGCATGCATGAGAGCATCAGCTGTTCTGGACAACTGTGTCATCACTCTCTTTGTAGCCGATGTGAGACTTTAAACAGGTCAACATTCATAAAGCCACAGGGCCAGATAGATTACCAGGACGTGCACTCAAAGCATGTGCGGACCAACTGGCAAGTGTCTTCACTGACATTTTCAACCTCTCCCTGGCCGAGTCTATAATACCTACATGTTTCAAACAGACCACCATAGCCCAAGAAACCGAAGGTAACCTGGCGAAATGATTGCCGCACCGCAGCACTCACGTCGGTAGCCATGAAGTGCTTTGAAAGGCTGGTCATGGTTCACATCAACACCATCATGCCAGAAACCCTAGACCCACTCCAATTCGGATACCGGGTCGCCCCCAGGTGGTAATGGAAGGCAAAAACACCTCTGGCACGTTGATCCTCAACACTGGGGTGCTGGGGCACACTGATCCTCAACCCCTCAGGGGGGGGCTGGGGCCCCTCCTGTACTCCCACAACTGCGTGGCTCAGCACGACTCCAACACCATCATTAAGTTTGCTGACGACGCAACAGCCTGATCACCGACAACGATGAGACAGCCTATAGGGAGGAGGTCAGAGACCTGGCAGTGTGGTGCCAGGACAACAACCTCTCTCTCAATGTGAGCAAAACAAAGGAGCGGATTGTGGATTATAGGAAAAGGAGGGCCGAACAGGCCCCTATTAACATTGACGGGACTGAAGTGGAGTGGGTGGAGAGTTTCAAGTTCCTTGGTGTCCACATCACCAACAAACTATCATGGTCCAAACACACAGCTGTGAAGAGGGCACAACAACACCTTTCCCCCCCTCAGGAGACTGAAAAGATTTGGATCCTCAAAAAGTTCTACAGCTGCACCATTGAGAGCATCCTGACCTGTTGCATCACCACCTGGTATGGCAACTGCTCGGCATCTGACCGTAAGGCACTACAGAGGGTAATGCATACGGCCCAGTACATCACTGTGGCCAAGCTTCCTAACATCCAGGACCTGTATACTAGGCAGTGTCACAGGAAGGCCCAAAAAATTGTCAAAGACTTAAGTCACCAGATTCATAGACTGTTCTCTCTGCTACCGCACGGCAATCAGTACCGGAGCACCAAGTCTAGGACCAAAAGGCTCCTTAACAGCTTCAACCCCCAAGCCATAAGACTGCTGAACAACTAAACTATTTACATTGACCCCCTCCCTTTTGTTTTTACACTGCTGCTACTTGCTGATTATTATCTAGTCAATTAAAAAATTACCTTGACTAACCTGTACCACCGCACACTCGGTACCGGTACCTCATGTATATAGCCTCATTATTGTTATGTTGGATTTATTGAGTTCATTTAGTAAATATTTTATTAACTCTATTTCTTGACCTGCATTGTTGATTAAGGGCTTTTAAGTAAGCATTTCACGGTAAGGTTATATTTGGCACGTTTAACAAATACAATTTGATTTGATTTTGATTTGATTTTTATAACAATTATTATCTGCAAGTTTTTTTTTCATACTCTCAAAATACAACTCCTGGTCAGCAAAATATTTTGTTGCATATGTGACCTAATTGGTTGCTCTTTAGTGGAGGACGGGACACGTTCCCATATTGGTAGACGATATGTTTACCTAACCCCTGGGACCTTTGCACCAGTCCACAGGACGACAGGAACACACTCTTCTCCAAGAAATGACTTGGCTTTTGGGCATCTGCTGCTGAATCGTATTCTCACCCCCTGGAATATAAGCCATAGTGCAACAAATATTCTGATGGCCTTGCAGGAAAAATATGTACACTGCATACATTTTGCATAATTCTGCACAACATGACTTAAATATTCACAGAGGCAAAGGGAAGCACTGCCAAGATAAAGTCTAACGTCTTTGTACAAAACTGATGAACAATTTCTTTATGGCCCATTGAGACTTGAGATATGGAACACACTCATTTTCCCAACTTTGGAGGACCAATGCAGATGTATGATGCCATGGTGAGGGAGAGGGGCAAAAGAGACAAAAAGAGACAAAAACAAGCTTTGTACAGCAGTGACCTTCATATGAAATTACAAATGAGTGCTTAAACATTAAAACATATATTCATAAATCTACCTAAGAATGAATGCAGCCAGCTGTTAATAACAATGATGGGAAATAATTACAGCTTGTAGTTTGTCTGCTAATTACAGTGGTTTAAAGCAACATTTGCTGAGGTGCTCAGTGCTTAACCATTCAGCACAATCTTAACCCCTACCAGCCAAGTTGAATCATACTATGTGAATATCTTTTTAATTATTAATGAATGCTGATAAGGAAAAAAGTCATTCAGTAATTAGAAATCTAATAGACATCAGGGGATAGCAGAGAATTTTTCAGGTTCGCCATATTGCTTTGATCACCTCGGTAAGAAGATGCTGACCTACTATGTTCCTTTCTTGTGTTAGTTTCCCTTTATAAGAGAGCTGTGACTTGAGGCCATGGCAGATATGCAGCACAGGCAAATTCGGTCACGCACCGGTGGACCGAAGCAGTATGTGAAGGTGCTTCTTCCATAGCTTACCCCTTACAAAAAAATACACATAAAAAAAATCACATGATTTTCGGACACGTGTGAACAAACCCTGTCATTTTCCCCCTACATATTTCAGACACTTGGTTTTCAAACATTACTTTTAGACATTTCACCACTTCCAGTTACATTTGTACTCCCATCCAGGGAATGAATGGTCCAAAACTTGCAACTGCAAAAAAGGCAGCAAAAGCAAAGGCCAGGGAAACATAACCAAAGATAGGGGAAATTGCAGGAAAGAGGGAGGCGTTTAATTTAATCACGTTATAATAAAAATAAACTTTTTTCTTGCATCCATTTACAATTCATTTGTTCTCACGTTTCGAAATGATTTCCTTTCAATATTTTGTTTTGCTATCAATACTTTTGGGTTTATGTTTTGCTTGGGACAAGCTGTCTCATCTTGTTGGGACAGCTTTATGCAGGCCCTAACAGTTTGTGGGCACCGTTAGTGCAATTCATGTATTTTTCTGTGTTGTGTTGTGCTGTGTAGTGGCTTTGCTGGCATGCATAACATTCTTTTTTTTGTTGAGTTTGCCCCACCAAGGTTTACATGCTAGAATCGCCACTGCTATGGATGCAAGTACTGACCATCCATAATATTAAAATTATAGTTTTAACCATGTTTTTAGGCTGTACAGTGGTTGATTACATTTACTTTGTTTACAAACATTGGAGTAAAACAAGCTTATACAGCATTTGGGGTTCTGATGGGGTATGACGTTATATTCTTAAAGAATCAATGGGTACATATCCTTAATATAAATATGTTGACACCATCTCTTCACATGTGAGGAGAATAACATTATTTCAACCCCACATGAATCTGGATTTCCATGTAAGAGTGAAATTTTAACAGTTGGGAGTTTTCTTGCATGTGAACTCTTAATTTAATGTGAAAATATAATTATACTATAATATAATATACAATTTAAGCTTAACATATAAAAACAGCTATTTCACATGTGAAACTGCAGCAAATTTGACATATTTCTTTGATGTTGTAAGGGACCAGCCTGCTTATTGTGCACAAACCACATTCTACGCACATACACCCAGTGCTTTCTCTGTGTCTCTCTGTCGCTGTCTCACTCTCACTCTCACTCTCTCTTTCTCATGTAACACCTCTTCTTGTTCTTATGCTAAAATTACGTCTTCATGCACACTGTGGCATATGCATGGCAAACAAATTAACCACCCTCCAACGTGTGCACACCCATGTTTTAAAATTCACTGTCTGCAAACCCAGGGAACTAAAAGCACTGCCACTCTAAAGCAGCCTTGTAGAAGAAGTGTGAGTGTTTAATCTGCATTAGTACAGAGCAGGAGCTGGGGCAGTCTCTCACGCTGTGAGATGCAGTGAGGGATTCCTCCTCACTCTCTACATCCCACCATGGTGTGCTGCTCTACATGTCAAAGTGTTGGGACTTATCTATATGGCAGCGTTGGGACTGTTCTACATGTCAAAGTGTTGGGACTGTTCTACATGTCAAAGTGTTGGGACTATGCTACATGGCAGTGTTGGGACTGTTCTACATGTCAAAGTGTTGGGACTGCTCTACATGTCAAAGTGTAGGGACTGTTCTACATGTCAAAGTGTTGAGACAGTTATACATGCAAAAGTGTAGGGACTGTACTACATGCCAAAGTGTTGGGACTGTTCTACATGTCAAAGTGCTTGGACTGTTCTACATGGCAGTGTTGGGACTGTTCTACATGTCAAAGTGTTGGGATTGTTCTACATGGCAGTGTTAAGATTGTTCTACATGTCAAAGTGTTGGGACTGTTCTACAAGCCAAAGTGTTGGGACTGTTTTACATGTCAAAGTGTTGGGACTGTTCTACAAGCCAAAGTGTTGGGACTGTTTTACATGTCAAAGTGTTGGGACTGTTCTACAAGTCAAAGTGTTGGGACTGTTCTACATGTCAAAGTGTTGGGATTGTTCTACATGTCAAAGTGCTAGGATTGTTCTACATAACAAAGTGTTGGGACTGTTCTACATGGCAGTGTTGGGACTGTTCTACATGGCAGTGTTGGGACTGTTCTACATGGCAGTGTTGGGACTGTTCTACACACCAAAGTGTTGGGACTATTCTACATGCCAAAGTTTTGGGACTGTTCTACATGGTAGTGTTGGGACTGTGATACATGTCAAAGTGTTGGGACTGTTCTACATGTCAAAGTGTAGGGACTGTTTTAAACTGCAACATTTTGGGACTGTTCTACACTGCATGGTATTGGGACTGTTCTACACTGCACGGTATTGGGACGGTTCTAACTACTAAAGTGTTGGGACTGTTGGACATGGCACAGTATTGGGACTGATCATACATGGTCTGGTGTTCTGCACGCCATGATGGCAGAAGCCAGGCACACTCTCTAAGACAAAGTGTGTGTTCGCTCACTGCACCTCCCTCCCTTTTCAATGATTCATCTGGACTGAGAGAGAGACAGCTCACCGAGCAGGTGGTGTCACACCTCTCAGCATGCGTGGCGGTATTGTATGAGGCCCCCAGTCACTGCAGTGAAGGCTTTACTGCCCCAGAGGCAAGACGTGTCTGTCATAATAGCATTGGTTGGTAGGCAGCTTGTTCACACTCAGGGCCAAGATGTACTGGAGGTAACATACCAAAGTAGGCAGAGAGTTAGTGCCCAAAAGATAAGGAACTAAAAAAGTTGATGTGCAAGCACACTAAAGAGTAGACACTAAATAGTTGCCCAGATAGCTCAGTTGGTTGGAGCATACATAGTGCAGTCAATTCCAGCAACAGCACATATTTGAGATATTGTGTTAATCAGTACAGTATGTTGCTTTGGATAAAAGCATCTGCTAAATCACCATGTTATTATTCTTGAATCGGCTAGGCTCTGATTGAAACCCTCTGGGGGCAGTGTGTGTTGGAGGGGTCAGAGGTGGCCAGGAGTCTTCAGAGATTGCATGCTTGGCTGATTAGCACGCATCCCATCTCATCGTGCTCATGAATGCCAAGAAAACCTTTTTGATGTTTCTGGAGAGCATAAATAATGGATTTACGACTTCTGATGTGTTGCCGGATGAGTTCTCCCAGGCACAGCAGCACACAAGTAGCAGCAGCCCTCTGGCTGGAGTTGGTTCCTCTTGTCACTGAAACCTATCAGGTGCTACTGAGGCAAAGCTACACAGTGTGTCTTTGGCAAGGGGAAAGAAAACAAAATCAAGCAATGATTATAAGGGATCTGGCACTTGATTGGTTGTTCGGTAGTTTTGTTGGCACATAAAGATTATCATCATCAAAAATATATTTAGCTGTTAAGTTTCATATGACAAAAAGTATATCATTTGAATTACCTCATCCAAAGCATTTCAGCCAAAAACGTAACTAAAGAACTGTACACCCAAACTCAAAAGTTGAGCCAAGCTGCCGTATTATGAAGTTGGACAGTTCTGGTTTGGGTGTAATGTGACCTCAATCCCTGGCCTCCCTGCCTACTTAGATCACCAGTGTCTACAACTGTAAGACCTGCTTCTTCGTCAGGTCTGGCTAAAGCCTCAAACACGCACAGACACACACCACCCATCCCTGGCAGAGATTAAAAAGGGGCTATCGCCAACACATGGGTCTGCTTCGCTGTCTCTTCTTATGGACTTATTCTAGAATTTGTCATTACAGTTAGCTACTGCAGCTCTGCCCCTCCCTAAATCATCACCCTAAACCCCTAGATGCCATGACTCCCGGATATTTCGCTTGAAAGCATCATCATCGCAAAGTATAAGCTCCCAAACCCAAATCCAACACAGTTGTGTTGCAGTGAGCCATGGTGCCTTGTATTTCATTCCTAGGTGAGACAAACTTCCTAAATAGGAATCTTGCTGTGTCATGCAAATCGAGCCCCACTGTCAGCTTTAGAATGATTCATGTTCAAACTGCACTACTAATCTCATGAGAAAAAAAACTGTGGTTTGGGGCAGTGGAGAGAGAGAGAGAGAGAGAGAGAGAGAGAGAGAGAGAGAGAGAGAGAGAGAGAGAGAGAGAGAGAGAGAGAGAGAGAGAGAGAGAGAGAGAGAGAGAGAGAGAGAGAGAGAGAGAGAGAGAGAGAGAGAGAGAGAGAGAGAGAGAGAGAGAGAGAGAGAGAGAGAGAGAGAGAGAGAGAGAGAGAGAGAGAGAGAGAGAGAGAGAGAGAGAGAGAGAGAGAGATTATTTTAAAGCCCAGTGGCTATCAGTGAATTATAATGGAGGCAGACTTTACAGGTAATGAATTATGGCTGTTATGTAAGAAGAACAGAATGTGCATGAACGTGCTAATAGCATGAGAGTTTCAGACATCTTTGTCTTAAATGGACCATCCACTGTGTGCTCCACATTTAATCATCTGTGACTGCACTTCTCTACAAGATGCAGGAGAAAGTGTACACAGTGAAGTGATAATCATTTGCATACACTTCCACTTTTGTGGCAAAAGGTCTCAGAGAAAATACAGGTAAGTCCAGAGAAAAACAACTAAATCTTAATGGAACAAAACTATTACCATCCATGTCTACACACAACAATAAGACATAGAAACAGCCTGCACAGGCCTCACTGACAAAACAAAGTCTCGAGAAGCCAGCCAATAAATAAACATGTGTATACAGCTGACAGCCTATCCGGAAGGTGTTTTTTGCCTTGAAATGCAATTGTATCTCTCTCCGCTAGCTTCTCTGCTCCGCTATATATAGGTCTCTTCTCAGGACATGAATAAACATCAGTGTGACTTGGTGTTGACAGGGCCATCCTCAGTCACTCAGGCAGGGTGACACGGTTGACAAAGTTGCCCCTCAGAAAAGACGCCTCAACTCCGCCTGTCACCCTCTGAATCCGCCTCAAATAGTCTCGCTAAGGCATGTTTTTATGCAAAATCAAAGTAAACATGTTTTTACAATGTCCATCACATCTATCGGAGAAGGTGCGCTAGGCTTGGGGAGAAAGTGTTTTTGCATGTCCGCTCTCAAACGGGGCTTGCAAAGAGTGAACGCTCTTTACCATGTGCTTTTCATCCATTTGTTAAATTGTTTGGAAGAAAGACTAAAACTGAATAAAAACATTACCAGAGACCTAAATTACGTTGACAACAACAGTAATGCTCCTGAGTACTAATGCAACAAAGAAGAACAACGCACAACCCAGAAAAGAGAAAAGACCAAGAAGAGGTGACTCATACAAGAACCAGGTACAGTGGAAGTCGGAAGTTTACATACACCTTAGCCAAATACATTTAAACTCAGTTTTTCACAATTCCTGACATTTAATCCAAGTAAAAATGCCCTGTCTTAGGTCAGCTGTCCATCCTGTCTCCCTGTAACACTGTCTTAGGCGTCTCATAGTACGGAAATTGCTATTTATTGCCCTAGCCACATTTGCAGACCTCGTGCCTCCTTGCAGCATGCCTAAGGCACGTTCACACAGATGAGCAGGGACACTTGGCATCTTTCTTTTGGTGTTTTTCAGAGTCAGTCTTTAGTGTCCTACGTTTTCATAACTGTGACCTTAATTGCCTACCGTCTGTAAGAGGTTAGTGTCTTAGCGACCATTCCACAGATGCATGTTCATTAATTGTTCATGGATCATTTAACAGGCATGGGAAACAGTCTTTAAACCCTTTACAATGAAGATCTGGGAAGTTATTTTTACGAATTATCTTTGAAAGACAGGGTCCTGAAAAAGGGATGTTTCTTTTTTTGCTGAGTTTATATGGGGGATGCAACCATCCCAGCCCTGCAGATTTTGCTGCGAAGAGACAGAATCCTTAGATAATTTGCGTTGGTACTGTCCATATGTAGCTTGTTTTTGGTTGCAGGTCCAGGAATGCTTGAAAAATTGCACCATTTACCTGGAGCTAACTCTGCAGATAGCACTCCTGGGTGATTTGAAAAGTCATAGTCAATCGATTAATAATATATTTAGCAAAATGTATCTTTAATTTTATAAGAGTATAGAAAGGTTCAAAACTTTTGTTAAACATCACAGAACAGTTGAAAAATATATGGCAAATAGAAATCCAGTATGGTTAAAAGGTAGATGGGAGGGGTTGAGTGGAGATGAATGATGGTACTAATAACACAAGATAGCTATTTTAAAACATACAGTACTGTGTCCGTAAAATGTCTATAGTTTTAGAACCTTTGTGAAACAGCACAGTTAAAAATATATGGCAAATAGAAATCAAACTGGATGGTCTTCAGAAATAGATGGGAGGTGTTGAGGTCAGTGGATGGATAGGAGTAAAAACAAACAAAAGATAACATTGTAAAATAGATTGTGTATGTAAAATGTATATAGTATGTTTAAGCTGGAAGTAGAAGCCTAAGTGTTGTTGTCAATTAGTTTACTTCAATTATGGGAGGGGTGGTAGGGTTAGTGGAAAATAATAAAGGAACATATGTTTTAATAAGATACAGTTGAAGGCGGAGGTTTACATACACCTTAGCCAAATACATTTAAACTCAGTTTTTCACAATTCCTGACATTTCATCTTAGGAAAATTTCCCTGTCTTAGGTCAGTTAGGATCACCATTTTATTTTAAGAATGTGAAATGTCAGAATAATAGTAGAGAGAATGATTTATTTCAGCTTTTATTTCTTTCATCACATTCCCAGTGGGTCAGAAGTTTACATACACTCAATTAGTATTTGGTAGCATTGCCTTTAAACTGTTTAACTTGGGTCAAACATTTTGGTTAGCCTTCCACAAGCTTCCCACAATAAGTTGGGTGAATTTTGGCCCATTCCTCCTGACAGAGCTGGTGTAACTGAGTCAGGTTTGTAGGCCTCCTTGCTTGTACACGCTTTTTCAATTCTGCCCACAAATTTTCTATAGGATTGAAGTCAGGACTTTCTGATGGCCACTCCAATAACTTGATGTTGTTGTCCTTAAGCCATTTTGCCACAACTTTATAAGTATGCTTGGGGTCATTGTCCATTTGGAAGACCCATTTGCGACCAAGCTTTAACTTCCTGACTGATGTCTTGAGATGTTACTTCAAAATATCCACATAATTTTCATTCCTCATGATGCCATCTATTTTGTGAAGTGCACCAGTCTCTTCTGCAGCAAAGCACCCCCACAACATGATGCTGCCACCCCCGTGCTTCATGGTTGGGATGGTGTTCTTCGGCTTGCAAGCCTCCCCCTTTTTCCTCCAAACATAACAATGGTCATTATGGACAAACAGTTCTATTTTTGTTTCATCAGACCAGAGGAAAAGTACGATCTTTGTTCCCATGTGCAGTTGCAAACCGTAGTCTGGCTTTTCTATGGCGGTTTTGGATCAGTGGCTTCTTCCTTAGTGAGCGGCCTTTCAGGTTTTGTTGATATAGGACTCGTTTTACTTTGGATATAGTAAAACGCCTCCAGCGTCTTCACAAGGTCCTTTGCTGTTGTTCTGGGATTGATTTGTACTTTTCTCACCAAAGTATGTAATCTCTAGGAGACAGAACGCATCTCCTTGTTGAGTGGTATGACGGCTGTGTGGTCCCATGGTGTTTATACTTGCATAATATTGTTTGTACAGATGAACGTGGTACCTTCAGGCGTTTGGAAATTGCTCCCAAGGATGAACCAGACATGTGGAGGTCTACAATTTTTTTTCTGAGGTCTTGGCTGATTTCTTTTGATTTTCCCATGATGTCAAGCAAAGAGGCACTGAGTTTGACGGTAGGCTTTGAAATACATCCACAGGTACAACTCCAATTGACTGAAATTATGTCAATTAGCCTATCAGAAGCTTCTAAAGCTGTGATACCATTTTCTGGAATTTCCCAAGCTGTTTAAAGGCACAGTCAACGGTGTATGTTAACTTCTGGCCCACTGGAATTGTGATACAGTGAATTATAAGTGAAATAATCTGTCTGTAAACAATTGTTGGAATAATTACTTGTGTCATGCACAAAGTAGATGTCCTAACAGACTTGCCAAAACTATATAGTTAACAAAAAATGTGTGGAGTGGTTGAAAAAACGAGTTTTAATGACTCCAACCTAAGTGTATGTAAACTTCCGACTTCAACTGTAGCTAGTCCACACAAGTATGAATGACTGCAACTGAAACATCTTGCCAGCGGTTGATGTAGACTGGATTCACACAGAAGCACTGCATGAAATCTATTCTGCTTTCCACTGCATTACCTCCTCCATCTATCTCTTATTTAAATGACACGACATCGAGAAGACATTACATTTTAATCAGAGCATGATGACGCATGCTTATCAATCTTGACAGGCCCAAATGAACTCTCAGAGGCCAGAGCATGGAATGAAACAAAGCAAAAAACAAAATGAGCAACGGTGTGTTTTTCTGTGGACGCTGTCTGCAGTCTGCTCTCATAACAAGTTCCTGACTCGCTAATTTACACACTCAGATCGGAGAACGCTGAGGGGATGTTGTGACTATTGTTGTCCCGTTTGATTGGACATGCACACTTAGGGGGAAATCAGCGTGTGTGCCCCCACTGGCTGTCGAGTTGTGTTTGGGTTGAGATAGAGTCATACTGTGTGTATATGATATGGTTCTGGGTTGAGATGGATCGTCTTTATGATGTCTTTCAGGGGTAGATTACATTACTACTATATGGGCTTGGCATCAGGCATAGGCCTATAATCAGAACTGGATAATCATGCACGGTGAAAACATAACTAAAACATGCTGAATAAATAAAAAAAAGCTCTCCTGGAAGATTATCCCACTGCAATCATACTTCTCAATTTCAGCAAATATAATATTAGTGTCCATTACCAGTATAATAATAGTACAAGCCATAATTATTGATACTGCCAGTACAGCCAACCTGGACTCAGGGATAGACAGAACATAGTAAATGTAAATCTCCCTCCATTTAGTATAATATGTTACGGTTCCTATGGTATGTATTAATTTGTCGATGTCCATCATCCATTTCATATGATATGTTATGAATTGCAATTTGTACAATAACCTAGGGGTTAGGGGTTAAGGTTAGGGTCAGGGGTGAGGGTTAAGGTTAAGGATAGGGTTAGGAGTTAGGGTTAGGGGTTAAGGTTAGTGTTAGGGCTAGGGTTATCTAACAGGCTAAGTAGTTACAACGAAGCAGAAATGTAGTAAGCAGTGGCAAAGTTGCTAATTAGCTCAACTTCTAAGGTTGTCTGTGATGTGATTCAGACACTCAACATTTAGGTTGCTAGATGTTCTCATCATACACCCACCCAACCTCCCTCCTTTCATTGTTGCCTTAAGTAACCTTCTATCTTATGTAACCATACCAAATGTAACATATCATACTCATTTGAGTGTCACAAATGTAGGTTTACTATAGTACATCTAGTTTGAGGCCTGGCTGGTACAGTTACCGCTCTCAATCTGTAAAATTATATAAAACCAATATAGGCTCCTAACCACATATATCTTAATGACATTATTTACTATAAAATCCCAAATGGTTGTACCCTATTAATTGTATTGAAACACAATATCCAGCCCACCAGTAGCTAAAATTCTAATTCAATGCGCTTAGGGCTAAATGAAATGCTTATAACTAATTACAAAGTAATGCTTCCTAATAGTCTCCTAATGTGAACGGCCCCTTCCACTAAACATTTACCTGTTACAGTGAGAATGCTACAATTAAGTAGGTTAAGCACAGGAATGTCCGAAGGCAATTTGTCTTTCATTCCAAGTTTATCTGATTATCTGGGCTAAATCCTCGTCTTCCACACATGCCCACTGTATCGTATCCTCACATAAACACTGCATGGGAGATGGGATTGAGCTGGTTCTTAACAGGCACTAGCAGGACTACACTCAAACACAGCAGTAGATACTGTAGAGTACAGAAGTGCATTTTTAAACAACTGATCAATAGTTGTTTGTGTGAGTCATCACAGAGCAGTTCCAGTCTCGGTGGAAACTGGCGAAGGAAAGATGAAGTCATGGAGTCATTTTGAAAGGAGGAATAGGCTGAAGGTGCAAAAACACAGTGGGTGCACTTCAGAGCCTTTGAACACACACTGACACATGCAGTACCAAAACAAACATGCACACACATGCACAGGGACGCACGCACACACACAAGCACGCACACACAGTTACACCCCACATACACAGACACTGCAGTTCCCACGCACAACAACAACCTCCCCTCACACACACAGCCACCAGTCACAGAGGCTCAAGATGTATGTTTTTATAACATGCGAAAGTAGCTCTGCTTCTTCCTCTCACCATCTATCTTGTTGACTCTGTTTACTGTTGACACTGTTGATAGTGCGATTCGACTGCTGAAGTGGGCTAAAGACAGCCCAGTAGGATTCCAACATAACATTATTTAGTATTACTCCTTTATCAGCGCTAAGCACCTTCAAATACACCTTTACAGGCAGCCCCACAGCAGTGGTGATAGATATTGAAGAAATGCTCAGAGGCCATAAATGACTCTCCTCTGTATCGCCCGAATTAGGCTACTTATCTTAAGAGTTAGTTGCCGGTTTAATACCTACAGTATACATTTACTTAAAACATTTAGTTATTCCATCAAGCGACTCCTGGATACACACACACACACACGCGCACACACACTGCCTATTCCAATACCCGTTAACTTTGCAATTATAAGCATGTAAAATTCCTGTCTGGCCTGCATCCTAATGGTGAAAGTCAGTGTCTGACCCTGAAAGATTGTCTTAGGACTGTATGTCACTGATGAGGGTCTCACCTTAAGGTTCTAAACTGATATTTAAAGGGGCTTTAATGAGAACAGGGATTAAATCACTTCTCAGAATCTGGAGTAATCAAAGCTTTGGTCCACTCTATTTACCTTGATTAAGTAGAGGATCCGGAAACACTGCCGAGGCGTTTAACTGACTGCATGTTGGTGTGTGTGTGTTGGGTTTTCTAGTATGCCTGGTTGTCACGTGTGCTCCTTCTCCGGCCTCTAGGTCACCAGGCTGCTCTCTTATGGCGCACCCTGTCACCAGCGTTACGAGCATTTGCGCATAATGACACTCACCTGGACTCCATCACCTCCTTGATGACCTACCCTTTATATGTCACTCCCTTTGGTTTCTTCCCCAGTCGTCATTGTTCCTGTTTCTGTGTCATTTCGGTGCGCTGTTTGTGTTTCTTGTTTTTGTTCATTTATTTATTAAATGTATTCACTCCCTGAACTTCCTTCCTGACTCTCAGCGTACATTGTTACACTGGTGCCCTTCTGAAGACTGAATGGGGCTGCTTTTGACCGGTTTGTGAGAACACATTAGAAATCAATGGAAAGCCCTGCCAAGGTATTGTATGTTCACAAATGTTATTCTAGTTAACTAAACAGGTTGTGCAATTACTACTATACAGTACATCCCAGTAGTAGACATAGAGAGAAAGCTTTCTAATTGAATTGGAGAGCCATTTACTGTCCGAGTGCACCAACAACATGCTTCTAATGTCACTTACTAGGCAACGGGACAGGGTTTGAAGTGGTGGCCTATTTATAACCTGATTCAATATAAATGGACTCGGCATGGAGCGCGCTGTGTACAAATGGAGCTAATTATAAACTTAGCAGTGAAACTGCCACGTTCGTTTGCGATATTACAACACGAAGACGTTACTTCGAACAACGAACACAGTTTTTTTCCTTCATCAGACATCATTGCATCATTGCACAACATTACACGCGCGATAGAACAGCAGAATATGTATTATGACTAATAAAACATATAATACATGTGCCTGGGGGGGGAAGGGGCAGTGCCACTGTTTCTCTCATGAAGATGTCAGCTTTAACAAAATCACAGAAGACTATTTTTGAATTGGCCTGGTTTGGCGAGGAAGCCATTTGAGGGGATGGGTTTATAAATAGTTTAAGTTGATCTATTTAACCAATTTACTCGATTTGAATTGCTAGAGGGGTTACCAATCTAACATGATGCCTGTCCCAATGCGTAGGCACTGAGCCTGTATAGTAGGGTGTCTGACAAAGGGCAAAGCTGATCTAGAGGTAGGGGTCTAGTGTGCTTAGACTCGGGGAGTGAGTAAGACAACCAACAAGTACACAAAACAATAGGTATTCGGGAGGGATAGTGACATGAGAAAGAACAGCGACACTTAACCTCTGCCAAATATTGCAGCTGAACATACAGTATGTACTTTCTTGATAAATTCTATTTCAGCTACTCAAGCATGCAACACATTTATTAAAAGGCAAACATGGCCACAATAGCAGATATTTAAGATTCTACAGGCACCACAACAACTACTCCCCACCACATTTTGTGATGGAGAATTGCAGCAATAGTACATCACTTATCATTCAACACAGTGACCAAGCAGATTTTCAGTCAAGCACTTTGTCATCTTTATTTTAAAAAACGCCCCTTTTTGCATGTCCAATAACCTTCCATAACCTTCGTGATACATCATATGATATACAAGGAGTATACAAAACATTAAGATCACCTGCTCTTTCCATTACATAAACTGACCAGGTGAATCCAGGTGAAAGCTCGGATCCCTTATTGATGTCAGTGTAGATGAAGGGAAGGAGACAGGTTAAAAAATAATTGTTTTAATCCTTGAGACAATTGAGACGTGGATTGTGTGCCATTCAGAGGGTGAATGGGCAAGACAAAATACTTAAGTGCCTTAGAACGGGGTATGGTAGTAGGTGCCAGGTGCACTGATCTGTGTCAAGAACTGCAACACTGCTGGGCTTTTCATGTTCAACAGTTTCCTGTGTGCATATCAGGAATGGTCCACCACCACACAAAGGGCATCCAGCCAACTTGACACAACTGCGGGAAACATTGGAGTCAACATGGGACAGCATCCCTGTGGAACGCTTTAAACACCTTGTAGGTGTCCATGACCAAAAAAATTGAGGCTGTTCAACTCAAAATTAGGAAGGTGTTCTTACTTTTTTGTACACTCAGCGTATCATGACAGTTTTGATATTGCAGTATTGACCCACATAAGTTGATATTAATATTAAGTGAGACATAAATAGCTGTATGGTGGGCTGCAGGCCATATTTCACTGGGAAGCAGAGAGGTGATTTGTATTCTCCTGTCATCCCCCGTAGCCTTGGTCTTTTTGTGAACTGGAGATTAAATTCAGGAAAGCTGGACTTTATTTTGTAGCCAATAAATGCTATAAATATTACATTGGCTGTGCTTACTAACAGGCCTGAAACTGCAAGGCTGCTCTTTTTATTACTGGGGCAAGGGCAGTTGAGAAGAACGACTTCCCCACTCCTCCTTAGCGATTGATTTTCATTCATCTTAATTCATTACATTTATACTGCATATCCATGTAGATGCTTTGTGCTCAATGCATCAAAGAGCATATTGAACAATCCAGCAGTTTTGCAATTTCATTTTAAAACAGTGAAACTGTTTGTATTTGGCCACAGTATCGAAGAAGTCTGAGTATTGCCATGCATCCACACGGACATGACCGTAAGCGGGAAATAGGAGCAGGCTATTTACTTGTTTAGTCATTTTAAATTATTTCTAATCCCAGTGGTATAAGGCAGCTGAGACCCTTGAAGGAGTTCAAATATACTATTGAGGCAATCTCAATTTTGAAGAAGTCATTTTTCTTCTTCTACTATGAGTTGACAAACAAACTGAAAGGGTGCATACTGCCTCCCAATGTTTGTTCACAAGTATAATTCATTAGCTGGTCCCTCCTGATGGCCCAGATGGAATCATGTGATCCTTCCTTAACCATAAGAAGTCCCGCCTAGTTGACTCCTTAAAAACGGTGGAAGCCCTCAATGGCAATGTCCATGCCAAAATGGGTTTATCCATCTAGAGACCTTGAACTAAATCTACGGCCACAGCACAACAGTCAGTGCAAGATCACAACAGCATAATAGCAGGATACATGTTGGGGTTGGCTGAGATCAATCTCAATCCCCAATGTCCCCTTTATGAGTTTGAATCCACCAAATCATGCTGTAATAATCCAAGGGATCATGGGAGTACTTAACTCCCATAAAATAGAATAGATGTACTCTCGCAGGCAGCGGCAACGGCAACACCAATGACACTTCTGTATTATGAGTATAACCCTGAGCTAAGAGCCTCCAGTTGACAGTTACGACTCTTTGTACATCAGATCAGTGCCATTCAAAAGTCAATGCCACAATTCAACATTTCAATACTAACAAGAATACAGGATGTTCCTTTGACACATTGTAAGACATTTTTTTAACAACTTGTTACTGAAGTACACATGAAGATGCCAAATGTCAACATGCATTTCTTTTTATCCTACTCCGCATCAAAGTGCTGTGTGTTCTCTTCCTTCCTCTCGTTCCCCCTCATCTCTGTTTGATGTCACGTCGGTCTGGGTGTGCTCAGAAGAGCCACCCTGTCTTACATCTGCTGTCACCAGCTGTATGGAGACGGCTAGAGACAACTACAGACGAAGAAGAGTGCAGGAGGGGTAGGCAAAGAAACTATGAGGAGAACTGTACAGTATAGCTGTACCTTCTCTGCTTCCCCATGCAGTAGTAAAGAGTGGGGAATAGGCCTCTCTAATGGGGGGCCGCTGGGCCATGTATAATGCATTGGGCTGCATTAGTGCTCAGGGTTCTGTTATCACGTTAGCCCCTTTGTTATTGCCACAATCTTCAGCTACAGAGTACAGACTATGAATCAATTTTGATAAGACAACAATTTCCCTCAAAACACAATACACACTGACACGTCCTAAGGATGCGACGCAAAAGGGTAGAGACGATCTCTTCTGCACTGCCTTTCTATTAGTTGGTCTCAAAGCTAGCCTGGTTCCTGATCTGTCTGTGCTGTTTTCCAACTCGAAAGACAGCACAAACAGATCTGGGACCGGGCTATCTCCAAATTAATGTAGGATGGTTTAAAATGCCATTATCTATGTAAGGATGCTTGCAGAAATACTGACTTTTTATTAGGCAGAACCCAGCTCTTATCAGTGGTAAAAAAAATGATACAGTCGTAATCCCTATCCTAGTCTACAAAATATAAAACATTACCCAATACCTCCAAAAACACGAGCCGACGTAATCTTTCCTATCAACTATGAAATACATCAAGCCAAATCTGTCACTGACGAAAATACGATCAAATAAAGTGCTTATCAGAAAACAAGCTCTTTGACATTATTTACTAACAACTACAGCCCAGATATTAGGGATATAAAATGTGCTAATATTTGAGCATCAAAAGTCTGATCTGGCATTTGTCCTGACATGGGCATTCTGTCCTCGGTCAATCCTAAGGAGGCCAGTTGCCAACGCTGGGCCAAAATTGCGCCGGATGGCGGACTGGAAGACTAACTGATTGCCTGAGGGGGAAATGGGGCCAATCCGTGGGAGAGACCTTAGCTGGCTTACTTCAAAGGAAAAGTTTAACATTTTATGTGTCTAATAGCTGGACTAGTAATGTGGTTCCACAGTACAAGCACAGCCAGAGGCAAGGCCCGAGTAGGGAACAAACTGTGGTCTCCGCTTCACTAAACAACTGATATTTAGAGCAACCAAAAGGTCAGATCCTGCCATCATGCCATGCCAATCAAGAGGCCTTGCCTAAATTACTGCAGTGAGGCAGTTAGGACACAGTTATTAAGTAGGCGGTACTGTATCACGCAAATATTAATTATACGATTTTCCAAACTGTGTCGATAACACAAAAAGGGGTGGTACCAGGCAAAAAAAAAAAACGGTGTTCCTTGAAGATAAACAAACACTGAGTGTAAACACATATGCACACACACACAAATGCACACACACACACACACACACGTTTGTTTTACTATCTTTGTGGGGACCAAACAATTGATTCCCATTTAAAATCCTATTTTCCCTAACCCATAACCCTAAACCTTAATCCTAACCTTAACTCCTAACCCTAACTCTAACCCTAATTCTAACCCTAACCCTAACCCCTAAGCCTAAAATTTTATTTTTCCTTGTGGGGACCGGTGAAATTTCCTCACTTGTCCCAATTTTCCTTGTTTTACTATCCTTGTGGGGACTTCTGGTCCCCACAAGGACAGTATAACCTAAAACACACAAACACAGACACAACACACACAATTACACATAATGTGGGCCATGAAAAGCAACCATGTGTTTCTTCTTCACAGCCGTATGTAGGTTGAATTCTCCACTATTAGCTTCACTTCAAAGCTCTTTTTTGTGTGCTGTGCTGGTCCTCTGGGCTCTTCCGTCCTCTTTTCAGACTCGCCTGGCATGAACGGCTACGCAGTAAACGGGATATCAATTAAACAATGAAGCTGTGTGAGAAAATTGCCATAAAAAGGTAATGCCCTGGATAGAGTTGTCTTCAACAAAAGCCTGCTAATTAAGGATGCTAAGTATTGAACATTTTAATGATTAGCACTCAATTGTTGATATAGTAAACAATTGTATCCATTGAGGAGATTAAGAGAAAACATTATCATGACCTATTTATATTATACAATCATGCTTCTTCATGAGCCAAATTCAGTAACAAGGTTGAATGAGATGATCCTTGATGTCTTTGAGAGAGGAAATAGTGCCATTCATTGCCTGAATAATTTAATGAAGTTAACACAACATTTTAGCACTTGAGCTAGGGGAACCAAAAGTTTTGAAGCCACTCATCCCTTATACAATGGCTTAGGACAACGTGCAAAGAACAAAGTCATGCGGGGGCCACATGAAGAGAGAACAGGGTGAATTATGTACATGTGGAGAGGAGACAGAACTCTCTAAAGGCAGCTAAGCATTTCTGACAGGTGAACAATGTCAGGAGAAAACAATGGGAGGTTCGCCAACATGGTGACAACAATAATCCTGAGCGTTTATCTCTGCCAAGGCCTGCCTGATACTACCCTAAGGGGAGGGGAGGACATATTTCAGCTACTCCCTAAGGACATAACCACTTTACAAACCTCTCGAGTTACCAGGCAGTTAGGATAAATAGGGGCCAATGTAGTTGCCAAGAAGCCAGAATTGCATTGCTGTTTGAGGGCGTTATCTTTACACAGCCCTAATAGAACTAATTCATACATCACAACGGTATGTGTGAGTGTGCTTGTGTAGTTGTGTGTGTGTACGTGCGTGCAAGCATGCGTGTGTGTTTTTAAGAGTGTATCCACGACCTTTAGAAATCCAATAATTGCCTAACAACATTTCTTGCCACATGGCTCCCCCGATATAAAAGCTTTATGTAAGAAGAGAGTGCTATCGAAGAAGGGGAGTAATTTCAAAACAAACCCAATCTTGACCTTTCGGGCAGTCATTTTATGATATAGTATAGGGTGTTATATAGAGAGTTATCAAAGACAAGATGGAAGCTATATTCTGCAGGAGACCCATGCTGAGTTCCAGTGGTTTTAGCATCAGCAGCAGAACCATGCTAATCCTGCTGTTCTCCCTCCCACTACACACTCCCAAAGCTGTTATACTTGATCCTCTGGGACACAGCTGTGTGCATGTGTGTATGTGTGTGTGCATTTGTGAGTGAGTGCATGTGTGTAATTTACAGTACCTTGGCTTTTTGTTCAACTGTATACAAACATCAAACATCAGCTCCTGCTGCTCTGTATCATTCCATTTCTCTACATTTCGTAGTCAAGGGTTAAGTTTAGGCACTCATTCCAAATGGTTAAGTTTAGGATTAAGTTTGGGATAGGGTTAAACCGCCCCCAAAGAAAGCCAATGTCCACTACGGGGATCGAACACAAAACCTTCTGATCCAGAGTCATGGGATTCCCCATCCAACCTGGTCAACAAAGCCCTAGCAAAACCCAAGTCTACTTTATCGTAATAGAGCTTACTGTTGCCCCTAGTGGCCGGTTTTGAAGGCATTTTCCATCATCCTCAGGGTTTCAACGTCAATCTTGAACAACATGTCTGGTGCTATTAGGAAATTGCTGTCTAACATACGGGCATAAATGTGAAAATAACAAACTTTCCCTTTTCCCTTGCAGTTGGCTACTGTAGAGAGAGAGAGAGAGAGTTGGCTACTGTAGTAGCCAACATGTTCTATCTCTATGAGAGAGAGAGAGAGAGAGAGAGAGAGAGAGAGAGAGAGAGAGAGAGAGAGAGAGAGAGAGAGAGAGAGAGAGAGCAAGAAAGAGGTGAGTGTTCCTGTCAAGAGAGAGAGATAAAGAGAGAGTGTTCAGAGAGCGTTCATCTGGAGGCGTCGTCCCCTTAAGCGTCTCCTTTCACATTCAGATCACACTCACTCAGCATGCAGTGAGCATGCCGAGGTGTTGCAGTGAGCAAGGAAATGAGCAGGGCCGATGTGAGCCTCTAATTGGCTCAAGGGCCATGGTGCAGCGTGTGGCAGAAAGCGGGTCAGCTGTGGCATACTGACATGGACACAGTACCCCCCTCAGATAGGGCCCTGTGTTAATGAAAGCCTCTTGCTCAACGCCGGGTAACACTCCTCTCTTTCTTCCCCCATTTCCTGCTTCTTGCTCATTCCCCAGCTCTTACTCGCTGCAGCATACGTTCTTTCTCTCATTAATCATTTTTCTTTCTCTCCTCTATCACTGTTTTTTCATCATCTCACTCTCTCCTTGTTTCTTTCTCATCATACGTTGCTCAATGATTCATGAGTAAGGCCCGCTCTCACTCTGTATCACTTTGTCGCCCTCAGTGCCTCTGTACCTCCCTTTCTCAATCTTTCTGCTCCTTCTTGTTTGCTCTCTTTGCATTGTCTCTTTCTTCTCTCTTCTCTCGCTCTTTCTCTGTGTTTGGCTGTCCTTCTGTCTATTCCATATCTTTCCCTCTTTAAGCCTTTGGTTCCTTCTCTCTGTCTATTTTTGCTTTGGCGTCTAAAAATGAGTAGGGCCATTGAGTGGCTAAGGTCTGGCCCTCATTGCAAAATGAATCTTTAGAAAATTACACAAAGGCCAACTGGAGCTCGCCGTAAATCTGTGGCTTAGAGTGTTTCATTTCAGGGCCACAGTGGGGAAGAGCTGACACAGGGCTTCTTCTCTGGTGGCTGAGAGAGACACACAGCTCAATGTATCTATTTTTATGTCTTTACCCCCGTTAGCCATCTTAGTATCCCACAGGCGCTAACAAGTGAGAAAAATGCCTCAGGTTACACTTTTGATAGGCAAAACATTAAAGATGGAATCCTTAAAGATGGAATCCAATGCCGGTGAAACTGCCAAGTCCGTTTGTGATATTCCAACAACAAAGACGCTACTTCAACCAATGAACACTGTTTAATTATCATTGTCCATCATTGCACGCACCATAGAACAGCAGAGTATGTACTATGTTTTTTTTTTTTCATATGTTTCCAAAATCCTGTATCCACCAATTTGTTATTGGTCATGTGTGTGTATACTACTTGTGAAAAATGTGTTTACATCCCTGTTAGTGAGCATTTGTCAAGATAATCCATCCCCCTGACAGGTGTGGCATAGTAAGAAGCTGATAAAAAAAGCATGATAATTACACAGGTGCACCTTGTGCTGGATACAGTAAAAGGCCACTCTAAAATGTGCCTTTTTGTCACACAACACAATGCAACAACTGTCCCAAGTTTTGAGGGAGCGTGCAATTGGCATTCTGACTGCAGGAATTTCCATCGTCATTTCTCCACCATTAGCTGCCTCCAACGTAATTTTAGAGAATTTGGCAGTACGTCCAACCGGGAATTACAACCGTAGACCACGTGTAACTACGCCAGCCCAGGACCTCCACCTTCGGCCACCCACTGGGCCTGACTCTCGAGTGGGTGGGCCAATGTCCTCCCAGGCCCGCCCATGGCTGCGCCCCTGCCCATTCATGTGAAAATCATAGATTAGGGCCTAATGAATTTATTTCAATTGACTGATTTGCTTATATTAACTGTAACTCAGTAAAATCGTTTAAATTGTTGCTTGTTGCGTTTTTATTTTTGTTCAGGATATGTACAGTGCCCTACATATTATTGGAACAGTTAAGCATTTTTTCTTCTTTTGGCTCTATACTCCAAAGTCTAGATTTGAAATAAAACAATGGCTATGAGTTTACAATGCTTTAATTTTAGGATATTTTCATCCATATCGGGTGAACCGTTTAGAAATTACAGCACTTTTCACACATAGTCCCCCCATTTTAGGGGAGCAAAAGTATTGTCACATCTTCACTTATATGTGTATTAAAGTAGTAAAAAGACTTGCTAACCTCACACCATTCCATTTACATAAGTATTCAGACTTCTTACTCATTACTTTGTTGAAGCATCTTTGGCAGCGATTACAGCCTTGAGTCTTCTTGGGTATGACGCTACAAGCTTGGCACATCTATATTTGGGGAGTTTCTCCAATTCTTCTCTGCAGATCCTCTCAAGCTCTGTAAGATTGGTTGGGGAGAGTTGCTACACAGCAATTTCCAGGTCTCTCCAGAGATGTTCGATCGGGTTCAAGTCCAGGCTCTGGGCTGGGCTACACAAGGACATTCAGAGACTTGTCCGAAAGCCACTCCTGTGTTGTCTTGGCTGTGTGCTTAGGGTCATTGTCCTGTTGGAAGGTGAACCTTCGCCCCAAGTCTGAGGTCCTGAGCGCTTTGGAGCAGGTTTTAATCAAGGATCTTTCTGTACTTTTCTCCATTCATCTTTCCCTCAATTCTGACTAGTCTCCCAGTCCCTGTCGCTGAAAAAAATCCTTCCGCTGAAAAACATCCCCACAGCATGATGCTGCCACCACCAAGCTTCACCGTAGGGATGGAGCAAGGTTTCCTCCAGACGTGACTCTTGTCATTCAGGCCAAAGGGTTCAATTGGTTTCAATAACACAAATAGAATCATGTAAAACCAAAAAAGTGTTAAACAAACCAAAACATATTTAAGATTTTCGATTCTTCAAAGTAGCCACCCTTTGCCTTGATGACAGCTTTGCACACTGTTGGCATTCTCTCAACCAGCTTCATTAGGAATGCTTGAACAACATTCTTGAAGAAGTTCCCACATATGCTGAGCAATTGTTGCCTGCTTTTCCTTCACTCTGCAATCCAACTCATCCTAAACCATCTCAATTGGGCTGAGGTCGTGTGATTGTGGAGACCAGGTCATCTGATGCAGCACTCCATCACTCTTGGTCTTGGTCAAATAGCCTTTACATAGCCTGCAGGTGTGTTTTGGGACATTGTCCTGTTGAAAAACAAATGATAGTCTAAATCCAGATGGCCTGGCGTATTGCTGCAGAATGCTGTGTTAGCCATGCTGGTTAAGTGTGCCTAGAAATCTAAATAAAACACAGACAATGTCACCAGCAAAGCACCCCCACACAATCACACCTCCTCCTCCATGCTTCACGGTGGGAACCACAGATGCGGAAATCATCTGTTCACCTACTCTGCGTCTCACAAAGATGCAGAGTGTTTCTTGGCCCAAGCAAGTCTCTTCTTATTGGTGTCCTTAAGTAGTGGTTTCTTTGCAGCAATTCGACCACGAAGGCCTGATTCACGCAGTCTCCTCTGAACAGTTGATGTTGAGATGTGTCTGTTACTTGAACTCTGTGAAGCATTTATTTGGGCTGCAATTTCTGAGGCTGGTAATGAACTTATTCTCTGGGTCTTCCTTTCCTATGGTGGTCCTCATGAGAGGTAGTTTCATCATAGCGCGTGATGGTTTTAGCGACTGCACTTGAAGAAACGTTCAAAGTTCTTGATATGTTCCGCATTGACTGACCTTTATGTCTTAAAGTAATGATGGACTGTTGTTTCTCTTTGTTTACTTGAGCTGTTCTTGTCAAAATATGGAGTTGGTATTTTACCAAATAGATATTCAGTACACCATCCCTACCTTGGCACAACACAACTGATTGGCTCAAATGAATTTAGAAGGAATGAAATTCCACAGATTAACTTTTAAGGCCCACCTGTTAATTGAAATGCGTTCCAGGTGATTACCTCATGAAGCTTGTTGAGAGAATGCCAAGAGTGTGCAAAGCTGTCATCATGGCAAAGGGTGGCTACTTTGAAGAATATAAAATATATCTTGATTTGTTGAATACTTTTTTGGTTACTACATGATTCCATATGTTATTATGTCTTTGCTATTATTCTACAATGTAGAACATTGTAAAAATAAAGAAAAACCCTGGAATGAGTAGGTGTTTCCAAACGTTTGACTGGTACTCTATGTAAATTAGTTATTTCTATATTTCATTCTTAAATACATTTGCAACATTTTCGAAAAACATGTTTTTACTTTGTATTGTGTGTAGATGACTGAAAGAAAACAATCTATACAGGCTGTTACACTAACGCAAAATTGTGGAACAAGTCAAGTGGTACAGTATGAATACTTTCTGAAGGCACTGTATATGAAAATACATGTCCTTGATGTTTACTGATCATGAAAGCATGCAGTTACTTGCTGTATATCTCTTATGATAGAGGTAAATGTGGAATAATCAGAAATGTGTAGTTCTGAATATGTTCTTCAAAAAAGGTGATGATATTAAAGCCGAATAGTTATAACATGTTTTTACCAATCCCTTGCCAACGATACGTAGTTGTCAATGGTCTTAGCGGAGCTGGGGGTCTACTCGCACACCCAGCAGCCAAATCGAATGCTCTGCACCATAATGCGACGTTTTAATGATAATGACCTACTGATACCACAAATGTATCATTTGCACGTTTCTTTATAACAGTTTTTTGTTACATTTGAGTGTGTTACATTTGAGTACTACTAATTTCTCAAATTTATTTAATCATAATAAGAGAACATGTAGGCAGCAGTTTACTCAAAATGATATTCTATTAAGTATGCACCGTGTGCCTAAATGTCTCAAATGTTCAAAGCTATTGCAGACATGTACAGACATAATTCAATTGAACAGGTACAAATGTTAAAGTACCAGCAATACATGTTAGCCTCTGAATAATTTCTGGCATTGTTTGACCTCAGTTCCCGGAGACACTCAGTGCCTTTGATGCAGCAAAGTTATTGATATAGCTAGGAGTGTAAACGATGTGATGGAAAGAAATCTGCACTATAGGAGCACTGGAGGACTGTGAGGCTTCACAGAGCAAGGGGGGCCGGGGCAAAGATGATATCTTAATTAATTACCAAAACAGGAAAATCATGCAGCAAGGCCTGTATCATACAGCCACACATTTCCACTTGACAAAACAACTAAATATTGTTCAGTATACAATTTTGTTGGGTCTGGTTTCTAACTCTCTAAGTGCTGACCTGCCAGTTGCGGGATTGGGTTGTCCATACAAGAGAGGGATCAGAGAATCATGAATAAATATATAAATAAGGAGTGGGTTTGGCTTTGGGCCCAGTTTGGCAATGCACAGACAGGTTTGAGACAAAGAAATGATGACGTTTTGTCCCACAATTGAGCTTTGATTGGCTGCAGACATAACCCACTGGGCACACCGAGTCATTTCATTGTGGAACTTTGGGTAATATTTGGTTGAGACGTTGATCAATAAGATTTCAACCTTTATTCACCCGCTCAAAAAAGACAGCCAGAAGTTTGTTGAATTCCCAATGTGTTATCGCTATGCTTTCAACCATCTAAAATCACAACCAAATGTCAATTGAAAAACATTGTCTTTTTTAGGACAACAAAGTTCAAATGGGAACACAATCTCAGATATTTTGTATTTACACAACAATGTTTTATCACTGTGCTTCATCTAATAGCACAACCAAATGACCTGGATTGAAGTTGATATTCCATTAAAAGTACATAGTGCAAGTGATCAATATTGTTTAAGATTCTGCACAGATTATTAGAGGAGTTGTGAAGATCTCCACATGCCTGTGACCTTTGCATGCTATCTTGAACATGCATGCTTTCTATGATTACATAAGAAGACATTTAGTAAAAGTAATCTCAAAATGTGGCCATGGATGTGTGTTATTCATTTTAAGGCTGAATAAATATTGTTACATAAGTTTGTAAGATCGCCTTAACTTTAGGCTATTAACTATATTTCTAAAGTAATATTGAATTGTTTTTGGTTGACAATGCAAACAAATATCAACATTTAAAGGAGATGTAATCTAATGCTTGGATAGTTTCATCAGAGCCTCTGCCTTAATCTTTTTCTTTAACTTAGATGTTTGGTTGAGATGGAGACATGAATCCAACATAAATTATTAATTTGTAGACAAACTGACATTAAAGCCAAACTATGTCAGTGGGGCACAGATTGAACTACTAAAGCATAAGTCACATCTCCTTCAAATGTTGATATATGGTTGCATTGACAACTAAACATAATTCAATATCTAATTTGTCTACAAATTCATATTTGATATATTGGATTCATGTTTCCATCTCAACCAAAAATCTAAGTTAAAGAATAGGACTAAATCAAACTTTAAATAAACGTTTAAATAAAGTTTGACTTGATTTAGTCCTATTCTTTAAATATAATTTTTGGTTGACATGGAGATGAGAATCAAACATATTAATTTATTAACTTGAAGATTACATTTTAAATCAACCAAAGCGTGACACTTTATGCCTATATATACTGTCTATTTTTAGCTGAACCCTGGGTTGAATTGAAACAATAGCTGTTGATGACTTTGCAAATGCTATATAGGCCAAAATAGTTTAATTGATGGTACATGTTCATAAAGAACTAGAAGTTTGTCTAGTTGTCTAGTTTGAGAAACAGATGCCTCACAAGTCCTCAACCTGGCAGCTTCATTAAATAGTACCCACAAAACACCAGTCTCAAAGTCAACAGTGAAGAGGCAACTCCGGGATGATGGCTTTCTAGGCAGAGTTCCTCTGTCCAGTGTCTGTGTTCTTTCTTAATATTTTATTTTTACTGGCCTGTCTGAGATATGGCTTTTTCTTTGCAACTCTGCCTAGAAGGCCAGCATCCCGAAGGCCAGCATGCTCAAAGGGATATGCAATATCTGCTTTTTTTTTTTTTTACCGATCTAGTAATAGGTGCCTTTCTTTGTGAGGCATTGGAAACATCCATGGTCTTTGTGGTTGAATCTGCTCGACTGAGGGATCTTACAGATATTTGTATGTGTGGGGTACAGAGGGGTACAGAGATCAAATCAAAATCAAATTTTATTAGTCACATGCGTCGAATACAACAGGTGTAGACCTTACAGCGAAATGCTTACTTACGAGCTCCTAACCAACAAGGCAGTTAAAAGAATACGGAAGAGATTAAGAAATAAAAGTAACAAGTAATTAAAGAGCAGCAGTAAAATAACAATAGCGAGACTATATACAGGGGGTTACCGGTACAGAGTCAATGGGCGGGGGCACCGGTTAGTTGAGGTAATATGTACATGTAGGTAGAGTTATTAAAGTGACTACGCATAGATAATGTGTACAAGAGGGGGCAATGCAAACAGTCTGAGTAGCCATTTGAGTAGATGTTCAGGAGTCTTATGGCTTGGGGGTAGAAGCCATTTAGAAGCCTCTTGGACCTAGACTTGACGCTCCGGTACCACTTGTCGAACGGTAGCAGAGAGAACAATCTATGACTAGGGTGGCTGGAGTCAATTTTTAGGGCCTTCCTCTGACACTGCCTGGTATAGAGGTCCTGGATGGCAGGATTATTGGCCCCAGTGATGTACTGGGCGGTTCTCACTGCCCTCTGTAGTGCCTTGCGGTCGGAGGCCGAGCAGTTGCCATACCAGGCAGTGATGCAACCAGTCAGGATGCTCTCTATAGAGCAGCTGTAGAACATTTTGAGGATCTGAGGACCCATGCCAAATCTTTTCAGGTTCCTGAATGGGAACAGGTTTTGTCGTGCCCTCTTTACGTCTGTCTTGGTGTGCTTGGACCAGGTTAGTTTGTTGGTGATGTGGACACCACATCACCATAAAGCTCTCAACCTGACCACTGCAGCCTCGTCGATGAGAATGGGGGCGTGCTCGGTCCTATTTTTCCTGTAGTCCACAATCATCTCCTTTGTCTTGATCACATTGACTGGCCGTGCAGTTATGAGTGAACAGGGAGTATAGGAGGGGACTGAGCACGCACCCCTGAGGGGCCCCTGTTTTGAGGGTTAGTGTGGTGGATGTATTGTTACCTACCCTTACCACCTGGGGTCGGCCCGTCAGGAAGTTCAGGATCCAGTTGTAGAAGGAGGTGTTTAGTCCCAGGGTCCTTAGCTTATTGATGAGCTTTGTGGGCACTATGGGGTTGAATGCTGAGCTTTAGTCAATGAATAGCATTCTCACATAAGTGTTCCTTTTGTCCTGGTGGGAAAGGGCAGTGTGGAGTGCAATAGAGATTGCACAATCTGTGGATCTGTTGGAGCGGTACGCAAATTGGAGTGGGTCTAGGGTTTCTGGGATAATGCTGTTTATGTGAGCCATGACCAGCCTTTCAAAGCACTTCATGGCTACAGACGTCAGTGCTACGGGTCGGTAGTCATTTAGTCAGGTTACCTTAGTGTTCTTGGGCACAGGCCCTTTGGTTGTCTGCTTAAAACATGTTGGTATTACAGACTCGGACAGGGAGAGGTTGAAAATGTCAGTGAAGACACTTGCCAGTTAGTCAGTGCATGCTCGCAGTACACATCCTGGTAATCTGTCTGGCCCTGCGGCCTTGTGATTGTTGACCTGTTTAAAGGTCTTACTCACGTCTGTTTCAGTGTTATTTGCCTCAAAGCGAGCATAGAAGTACTTTAGCTTGTCTGATAGGCTCGTGTCACTGGGCAGCTCGCGGTTGTGCTTCCCTTTGTAGTCTGTATTGATTTGCAAGCCCTGCCACATCCGATGAGCATTAGAGTCGGTGTAGTACGATTCGATCTTAGTCCTGTATTGACGCTTTGACTGTTTTATGGTTTGTCGAAGGGCATAGCGGGATTTCTTATAAGCTTCCGGGTTAGAGTCCCGCTCCTTGAAAGCGGCAGCTCTAGCCTTTAGCTCAGTGCGGATGTTGCCTGTAATCAATGGCTTCTGGTTGGGGTATGTACATACGGTCACTGTGGGGACAACATCATCGATGCACTTATTGATGAAGCCAATGACTGATGTTGTGTACTCCTCAATGCCATCTGAGGAATCCCGGAACATATTCCAGTCTGTGCTTGCAAAACAGTCATGTAGCTTAGCATCTGCTTCATCTGACCACTTTTTTATTGATTTAGTCACTGGTGCTTCCTGCTTTAATTTTAGCTTGTAAGCATGAATCAGGAGAATAGAATTATGGTCAGATTTGCCAAATGGAGGGTGAGGATGAGGTAGTCATTAAAAAATCATGTTAAACTCTTTTATTGCATACAGAGTCCATTCAACTTATTATGTGACTTGCTTAGCATATGTTTACTCCTGAACTTAGGCTTGTCATAACAAAGGGATTGAGTACTTATTGATTCAAGATATCAACTTTTCATTTTTTATTAATTTGTAAAAAATTCTAAGAAAATAATTACACAAAATCTCAATTCAAGACATCTTAATTCAGGCTGTAACAAAACAAAATGATTTCTTGATTTATCTTTAATTTGGGCTATTTTGATGAAGTGTACCGGCTATGTTGTTGCTACAGTGGCTCAAGAGGGACAAACAAAAGTTATATTCTTTTCTAGATTTTCAAGCAAAGGTCTTTAAGGAGTATATGTGAATCAAGGCCCAATGTAGCAAAATTTAAATGGTGTTTTTTACATTGGACAAATGTAGAGACTCAGAGCTACAAAATGGTATATCATTCACTGCATTTGAGGAACAATGGGAAAGTAATTCTTAGTCTACACCCATTCAGCATCGTTCACACCCTCTTAAGCTTTAGCCCCACCCATCTCGTTTCACTCTCGGAGCGTACACTTGACGCTCTGGCCGATGATTGGATAACATGAAAACAGCCTAACCAGCTCTGCTGGCAACAATTTAATTATGCTTTTTTTGCAGACATTTACTGACACCGGCCATATTCAACAGGTGTTGTACACACATCACGAAAAGTTAGCTAACAAGCCAGCCAGCTAACGTTAGCTAGTTAATCAACAATGAACGGTGCCAACAATGCCACAGTGCTGGGAACTAACCAAACAGGTTCAATGTTAGCTAGCTAACATTAAGCTCTAACTAGAAAAGCAAACAGCTCTGGAACACAAATAATGATCCTAGCTAGGGAGCCAGCCGGCTAACATTACCTAGCTAGCTAACAGTACACTTTAGCTTAAGACATATAGCTAGCTAGCTAGGTAAACAATGACCCTAGCTAGGTAAACAAAGTGTAAGTTCACACGCGTCACGTAACGTTAGCTAACGAGCCAGCCAGCTAACTTTAGCTAGTTAAACAACAATGAACAGTGCCAACAAAAACAGTGTGGGAATTAACCAATGAGGTTCAATGTTAGCTAGCTAACGTTAGGCTCTCATTAGCTAGCTAACAGTACAATATAGCTTGAAATAAAACCACTTCCTGTCAAAATTAGATCTGAAAATGTAGCTAGCTAACGCTAGACTATCTTACCTGTATACATCATCATGCATGTGTCTCCCAGTCATACCACGGTTTCCCTTAGTTTGAAGATGTAATCCAGAGACGTGTTTTCTCAATCTCTTTAGCTATTATACTCAAATTCCACTGATTTCTAAACTTGATCCTCCAGAAAGTGGAGCGCAACACTTATGCAGCTCCATGGCACAATACATTTAAATAAAAGCCACATTCGACAGGATTACCAACACAGACCGACGAGCTCAAGTAGACAGAAGCCTTCTATATGGCAGACGCATCTCTCGGCATGTCCAGCCCACTCATTATCTCAGCCAATCAAGGCTCGTAATTTAACAATTGTATTCGTATTTACAGATGGTATACACGTTTGTTATTAAGGCACATGAAAGTTCACATGATCGAGAAGGCATTTCTGCCCAAAAACGCATTTTGATAAAAAAAAAAAGGATGTTCAAACGGCTCTCCTGTGAAGTTGTGACTTGCGACATATGCCTAGTTCTCTGAATCGGGTCAAATATGAGCACAGATGTTCGCGTCGGCTAGCCGAGTTCTGCTAGGAACAAACCAAACCTGCTCTATGTATAAGCCCACCTTTAGCGTTAGACGCCATGACTAACCATTTGGGGGCTAATTTTGTTAGTGACACAAAAATTCAACTAATAAAACTTGCATATGTGCATAAGTTCAATAGATCTTATCCATCTAGGTAGGTTGATCGCACTACTGCCACCTGAACACTTGCCAGCAGGCTCATTACTTCCACCTCTGGATAACTCAGAGGTCACACAACTTCCTGCTTCGACCCTGAGGAACATATCAAACATGGCCTGGTCCCAAATCTGTTTCTGTTGCCAAATCGTGATGATAACCATAGGATTTGGCAAGAATGATCTGGAACCAGGCTAAACCAAACAGATCGTCCTGTGTATAATTCACCTCCATTCCTTTGTTTGAATACCCCTCTCCACCCATACATGTTTTTGTACACTGGGTGATGGAGTGGGCTGGCAGGCATGACCTTCTAATCCCAGTTTTAGGGATGCTACTGGTCCAAGGACAGAATAAATGGCTGATGAGGAGACATTGTAGTGGCTGTAATGACAAATTAAACTTGCTACTGTCTTGTCCAACATGACAAATAAGGCAGTTAGGGAAACCAGGCTAGGCCTATATAGTTGAGTGCAGTGCCTGTCTGTGCTGTGCAGGGGATACTTCATCTCTTGAGCCTTTTAGTCTAATGCCTTTTCTGCTCTGACTGACATTCAGGTTAGCAGCCTCCACTGGCAGGCACAAGAGTAAGGACACTTTGACCATTCATGACATAGCACCAAACAACACTCAACCCCGAGATGAGAGCGAACACATCCTAGCAACAGCATACAGTGCCTTCAGAAAGAATTCAGACTGATTGACTTTTTCCAAATGTTGTTACGTTACAGCCTTATTCGAAAATGTATTAAATTGTTTTTTTCCCCTCATCAATCGACACACAATACACCATAATGACAAAGCAAAAACGGATTTTAGAACTTGTTGCTAATTTATTCAAAAAAAGAAAAAACTCTGCCAGGTTGGATGGGGAGCGTTGCTGCACAGCTATTTTCAGGTCTCTCCATAGACGTTCGATCGGATTTAAGTCCGGGCTCTGGCTGGGCCACACAAGGACATTCAAAGACTTGTCCCGAAGCCAATTCTACGTTGTCTTGGCTGTGTGCTTAGGGTCGTTGTCCTGTTGGAAGGTGAACCTTCGCCTCAGTGTGAGGTCCTGAGAGCTCTGGAGCAGGTTTTCATCAAGGATCTCTCTGTACTTTGCTCCGTTCATCTTTTCTTCGATCCTGACTAGTCTCCCAGTCCCTGCCGCTGAAAAACATCCCCACAGCATGATGCTGCCAACACCATGCTTCACCGTAGGGACGGTGCCAGGTTTCATCCAGAGGTGACACTTGGCATTAAGGGAATCTTGTTTCTCATGGTCTGAGAGTCTTTAGGTGCCTTTTAACAAACCCAAAGCATGTGCCTTTCACTGAGAAGTGGCTTCCGTCTGGCCACTCTACCATAAAGGCCTGATTGGTGGAGTGCTGCATAGATGCTTGTCTTTCTGGAAGGTTCTCCCATCTCCACAGAGGAACTAGAGCTTTGTCAGAGTGGCCATCGGGTTCTTGGTCATCTCCCTGACCAAGGCACTTCTCCCCCAATTGCTCAGTTTGGCTGGGTGGCCAGCTCCAACTAGAGTCCTGGTGGTTCCAAACTTCTTCCATTTAAGAATAATGGAGGCAACTTTGTTCAAGGGATCTTCAATGCTGCAGAAATTGTTTGGCACCCTTTGCCAGATCAGTGCTTTGACACAATCCTGTCTCTGAGCTTTAGAGAGTTGAAATGAAGGGAGGATGTCATCTCTGCACTATCACTAATATACACCATGATAAATCATTTGTGCCAATGCACAAGAGCACAGCTTTGACAAACTGCTTAGCAACGTAGGAATACGAAAGGCAGTGTTTAGATATTAAAAGGCACTGTAAGGTGGCTACATTTTTTTACATTTTTAATGGAGTAGATCAGCTTTAATTTTGCAGATAGATTGTAGCTACCATCAAATGTAACTGTCTGCATAATTTCCAATCCCCCATATAAGGTTTTGTAAATATTTATGTATATATATGATTTAATTTTCAATTAACCGAAAGTGAGAGGTTGTAATCTGAAAAAAGGGAAAAAGGCCATTCTTGAACATTCGGTGAGTCATTCTTACCAATTTGCTAGAGTACAAGTTTGGATTTAAGTAGAACTTTTGTATGACTGAAGTGAGAGGTCTAGTGCTTTAATGTTTAATTATTTCTGCCATCCGAATTCATATTAACTAAACAAATAAGCCTGTTTAATTTTGTCTGTCTTGCCGTTCCAAATTAAATGGAAGATTTTTTGCTCATATAATTTAAAAACAGGTCGCTGGGTGTAGGTAAGACCATAAGCAAATAGGTACAGTTGAAGTCGGAAGTTTACCTACTCTTAGATTGAAGTCATTAAAACTCGTTTTTCAACCACTCCACAAATTTCTTGTTAACAAACTATAGTTTTGGCAAGTCAGTTAGGACATCTACTTTGTGCATGACACAGGTAATTTTTCCAACAATTTTTTACAGACAGATTATTTCACTTATAATTCACTGTATCACATTTCCAGTGGGTCAGAAGTTTACATACACTAAGTTGCATTTAAACAGCTTGTAAAATTCCCGAAAATTATGTCATGGCTTTAGAAGCTTCTGATAGGCTAATTGATATAATTTGAGTCAATTGGAGGTGTACCTGTGGATGTATTTCAAGGCTTCCTTCAAACTCAGTGCCTCTTTGCTTGACATCATGGGAAAATCAAAAGAAATCAGCCAAGACCTCAGAAATTGTAGATCTCCACAAGTCTGGTTCATCTATGGGAACAATTTTCAAACGCCTGAAGGTACCACGTTCATCTGTACAAACAATGGGATGGGACCACCGCTCATGAAGGAGACGCGTTGTCTCCTAGAGATGAAAATACTTTGGTGTGAAAAGTGAAAATCAATCCCAGAACAACAGCAAAGGACCTTGTGAAGATGATGGAGGAAACAGGTACAAAAGTATCTATATCCACAGTAAAACGAGTCCTATATCGACATAACCTGAAAGGCCCCTCAGCAAGGAAGAAGCCACTGCTCCAAAACCACCATAAAAAAGCCAGACTACGGTTTGCAACTGAACATGACAAAGATCATACTTTTTGGAGAAATGTTCTCTGGTCTGATGAAACAAAAATAGTCTGTTTGGCCATAATGACCATCGTTATGTTTGGAGGAAAAAGGGGGAGGCTTGCAAGCCGAAGAACACCATCCCAACCGTGAAGCATGGAGGTGGCAGCATCATGTTTTGGGGGCACTTTGCTGCAGGAGGGACTGGTGCACTTCACAAAATAGATGGCACCATGAGGAATTAAAATCTTGTGGATATATTGAAGCAACATCTCAAGACATCAGTCAGGAAGTTCAAGCTTGGTCGCAATTGGGTCTTCCAAATGGACAATAACCCCAAGCATACTTCCAAAGTTGTGGCAAAATGGCTTAAGGACAACAACATCAAGGTATTGGAGTGGCCATCACAAAGCTCTTACCTCAATCCTATAGAAAATGTGTGGGCAGAACTGAAAAAGCGTGAGCGAGCAAGGAGGCCTACAAATCTGACTCAGTTACACCAGCTCTGTCAGGAGGAATGGGCCAAATTTTACCCAAATTATTGTGGGAAGCTTGTGGAAGGCTACCTAAAATGTTTGAACCAAGTTAAACAATTTAAAGGCAATGCTACCAAGTACTAATTGAGTGAATGTAAACTTCTGACCCACTGGGAATGTGATGAAAGAAATAGAAGCTGAAATAAATCATTCTCTCTACTATATTATTCTGACATTTCACATTATTAAATAAAGTGGTGTTCCTGACTGACCTAAGACAGGGAATCTTTACTAGGATTAAATGTCAGGAATTGTGAAAAACTGATTTTAAATGTATTTGGCTATGGTGTATGTAAACTTAAGACGTCAACTGTAAATTACGATATGAATAAAGAGTTAATCAGGGTGATTCTTCCACAAATAGACAGATATTTTTCTTTCCATAGTAGCAAGATCGTATCTATTGTTGCTAACCTTCTATAAAAACGTATTGCAGCAAGATAATTTCTTTGAATACCAAGTATGTCCACTTCACCCGTCAGACCATTTTATTGATACATTTTTTTGTGAACCAATAAGTAATATAGTATACTTATCATAATTTGGTTGTAATCCAGAGTGGTTAGAAAAATGATCTAAGATCCTTGGAGGAATCTAACTTGTGGATTTAAAAGAAAACATGAATCATCAGCGTACAATGACACCATTGCTTTTTTAGCCCCTTGATATTATTGTTGGATCTGATTTTAATAGCTAACATTTCAATGGCCATAATACAGTAAATAGACATGCCGATAGTGGACAACCTTGATTTACTTCTCTTGACAGTTTAATACTTTCTGAGAAGTAGCCACACAATTTTTCACTTAGGGTTACGATACATAACTTTACCGCAAGGCACTACAGAGGGTAGTGTGTACGGCCCAGTACATCACTGGGGCTAAGCTGCCTGCCATCCAGGACCTCTACACCAGGAGGTGTCAGAGGAAGGACCTAAAAATTGTAAAAGACCCCAGCCACCCCAGTCATAGACTGTTCTCTCTACTACCACTTGGCAAGCGGTACCGGAGTGCTAAGTCTAGGACAAAAAGGCTTCTCAACAGTTTTTACCCCCAAGCCATAAGACTCCTGAACAGGTAATCAAATGGCTATCCTGACTTTTTGCATTGTGCTTTTTATAATACATTACACTTGATCTTTCTTGAATAAGTTCCTCCATTTCTTTTTGTTTTTCCTCTAACTTTTTCTGTGCCTCTATGGTACAGTTTGTGTTGCTATCTATCTGTACTGTTAGTCCTTCTATTTCCTTTGTTAATATGGACTCTTTTGACCTAAATTGCTTTTGTTTTAGAGATGAGTATTGAATTGCATGGTGTCTAAAGGCACATTTAAAAGTGTCCCATACAATAAGGGGATCAGCTCTACCTACTGTATGTTATGTCGGAAAAAGTCAGTTATAAATTCTTCTGTCCTACATAAAAGTTATCATCCAATAGGATTTCATTAAATGTCCAATATCCTCGCCCAAGTGAAAATTCTGTAAGAGGAATGTATATGCCAATTATCTGATGGACCCGCGATGTTGTCACTCTTTTGAAACGCATGCAAAGTTTTAGAAGGGGACCGATATAAATTCATATTTAGCCAAATTGTTGCTATCCGATGACGCTACTCTTTGTTATTTGTTCCAACCATGCTATAACGAAAACACATTACTGAAAGGGGGTATACATAAGGCCTTTAATAATACCCTTTATGAAACCAGTCACCACACCTTCATGGGTGTTGCATTATCAAAAGTGTTATAAATACCTTATATACAGGAGTAATTTACACCATCAATGAGTGTTAACTCACTACAACTTGGTATATGGACATTGTGGGAATGCCTGTAGCTGAAAAGCTTGTGAATTCATTTTTCATTTCTTACACATGATATCAGGCCTGTTGGCCAGCATTTTTGTAGTAATTGTGTGTGTGTCCCTGTGGTTGGTGTTGTGGTTTAAAACTGTAATGCTATTTTCATTATTTTAGTGCTTAGCACACCAAGCAGTCTTTACATGTCCCATGGCGATGCTATTGTTTCCTTCTGCTGACGGGCCTATAAAATTCTCTGAAATATATTTGGCAAAACAAAGTGGCAGTAACCTCTTTCTCTGACAGGTTAAGAGTCTGCCAGTCAGGAGTGCAAGCTGGGTGGGAGGAAAGGGAAGGGGTGGCTGTAGAGAGGCAGAGAGGGTAAGAGTGAGAGAGGAGATGAAGAAAACAACAGCGATACAGTGAGGTTATAGTGATAAAACAAGAATGACAGATATGACGAGGAGGATGAAGAGATAGAGGGAGGCTCGTCTGAGGCCTATGTCACCCCCCAATCCCCCACACACACACACTCAACCCATCCTTCACACACACACATAGTCCTATCACTCAGCTCCTCAGTCATACCACACAGCATTGCATGCATGCATTGCTCTCTGTACTGTGCGTCCCAGTGTACTGTGCAGGCAGCTAAGGATGGGGCTTAGTGTGTGTCAGCCAGAAGCATGGCGACATATGTGCCATTATTTATAGCCAGCAGATCCTCTGAGAGGCCCAGCCCAGGGGCTGCTTAGAGAGGTGTTATTTGAGAGCCCAAAGACCTGTCTGCCTGGGCCGCCATCCAACCCAAACCGCAGGACATTTCACAATGAATACTGAAGTTCTTCTTGAAAAATTAAGTAATTAAATTAAATTAAATTGACCAAAAATGACAACTGCGTAAGGAATCAAGTATACTTATGAGAGTGGTTGTAATGTAGTCATTTTAACACAATTATAAGAATACGTGACTGTTTACAGAATTGCTGTATTTACAGTGTATTCACAGAGGCTCCCAAGATACAGATGGGGATGAGGGGATGGATTCATATGAAGACATGAGTTAGCAATACAAATGTTGTGCAATAATGAAAATCGGTTCCCTGATGGTTGCAAGTATATTGCATGTTTTGCGGTAAAGATATTAGGCACATATTCAATGTTGCCTACCTTAAATGTAAACAAAACTCACGTGGGCTACCTAATATGTGATTACCAAGAGATTAGCAGTTTGATTGGGCTAAGGCCAGCATTTGTTTTACACACAAGATAGCATACATTTTAAAATGACGGAATCTGGCTCTGGTCTTATTGGCTGTCACTTATTGGTTAACCTCTCCACCACATCATGGTGATTTGAGCTAGGATCTCCATGCATGTGTCACCATGGGTTTGGAGTGTGCTTGTGGGTTGTATGGTGTAAAATGGTTCATGCTAAGTCAATTAGAGGCACGCCTCTAATCCCTGTGAGGCAAACGCCATCTCTTAAAACAGCAGACAGTGGGTTTGCAGTAAGCACTATAGCGAGGTTCCCTTTCCTTCTGTATGGACAGGCATGATGTTGTAGTGAGCTCTGGCTATGAACAGCTAGCACCACCAGGGAATGAGTTAGTGTTCCTGCATGCACAGTACAGGTATTAAAGCTATTGTTGGCCCTGTATTCGCAGGGCTTTCTTCCCTCTGTAAAACACTTCACACAGACTGACCAACCCATCTGTGGACTGACACACACAGCTCTGGCAGGACTGAGAATCTAGGAGCAGTTCTACAACTATCTTAGAAGCAGAACTGGAGGTTTGGAAAACATGTTGTCGAAGGTGCTTATTATTTTTCTTTACACATTCTTGATCTTGCGACTGCATGGCGTTTGACAGAAGAGTCAAGGGCATAAACTAGATACTGGACACAGAAGCATGCAAATAGTGTCCAATAGTTCATCTGACACTGGGGAATTAGATAAAGGGACTCATTGCCAGAATCCCAAAGTATATATTCGATTTTAAGCCATTGGAGGGGAGGGTCACAAATGTTTGTAGCCCAAACGGTTCGGACGCTACAAACAGAAGTTTGCGTCTTTGACGGTACCGACTTCAGACGAGTCCCGTGGTACTTGCTGTTTCTAGGCCAAACCGTTCAGACGCTACCGAGGTATTCGTGAGAAGAACAATTTTCGGGATGTCTCATGGGGTTACAAACATTGCGTAGCTCTGCCAACTTCCACCGCAGATTATCCCTTGGCAGAGGATAAAAACTGACAGTGAAGTGGTCCAATGTGTAGAACTTATAATTTATATATTTTTTTATCTAAATAGATTCATAGACGGTATTGTAAAAATCCATGCCGGTATGTGGATCCATACCTTAAAATACAATATATCGGCCAGCGCTAAAACCTTCGCAAAGAAAACACATTAGAATGATACAAATTAGACAAATGACTTGTGGCATGTGCAGGCATTAGCATGTGCAAATTGGACAAATGACATAAATTGCATAAGTGCTTCAAATGGAGAGGAAAAATAATTGTCTATATCAATACACAACAAATGTTTGGTGTTTCTTTTCATGGTGCTCTTTCCATCCACACCACTACATGGAACCCATCCTTTTCAGGATGACTCCACACTTTTAATCAGATTACTTTCCCAGAAGTACTTCAATATGTGAAATAGGGAGTCCTTTCAAGAACTAGCGAATACTAGAGCTACTCTGCAAGTACCATAAACACAGTATCCAGTAGTGTTGCTTTCCCAAGTTGACTAATCCTATTTAACTGATGAAAGGTAACCAGAAATTTCAGCCATGCAAGCAGTTCACTGTTGAGTCTGGGTCACATGTGTATTATGCATGCATGCACAGGAGAGTGCAAAATTGGTTCTTATGAGATGGCTCCAAATTGTTAAAATGTCCAGATAGTCAGAAACATGCATTTAGAAATGTTTGTTATTCATGCAATAACTGCCATTAATCTGCACTGGGGTCATACTAAGAGAATAATCATGTCCAATTTAATTCTCCTTTCATATGTCCCCAAAACACGTATACTTGTATCTTTGCCTTTCTATTAAATAATCGAAAATCTGAGTGAATATGGGTATTGGTCATGGGTGTTGAATATTAGTTAATGTTTCATGGCTACAATAGCCTATCCATGGGGCATGGATGCGACTAGGGTAGGGGCGCATGTGAAACATCATATAATGGAGAAGTATATCTTAAACAACAGCAACAGTAATTCCATCTCACATCAAAATATTTTGCCATTAATGGCACCATGATTTGCCACAAATGAATAGAACATGTTGATAATAATTTACTATGCATAAGGGCACGGGAAAGTATGTTTAGACAAATGAATGGACTTTTCAATGTGCCATTCTAACGACTTGATAATGATGAAACCTCATCTAAAACGGACAGGTGCTTTTCTTACCATTCATGGCAGGCGTTTGTCCATCGTGTATTCTACCAAGGAGATGAAGAGATGTTGCATCTTCGGCGTTGTTATTTTTACTTCACCATTATTCCAAAATCGTTTTTAATGTCCAATATAGGCTAGCCTACTGATCGCAATCCCGACCTTCTGTATCACCGGCTCGCTCTGTGGATAGTGCGCGTTCCAAAACGACTCACTCAGTGCGAGACAACCTCTCCAGTCTCTCAGCAGTTTGAAAGACGGGCACTATATTGGTGCATCGAAACTGGTTGAGTTAATTCAATGAAAATCAAACGCTCACTCAATTTTACTGTAAGCCTATATTTCTGATGTATCGTAATTCGTCTTTACTTGAATCGATTTCCATTCTTCCTTAAAATACTTGAAAAATAGCATAGGATTAAAAGCATACCAGGACAAATGTTTTAAAAAGCAATAGCCTACTGTTCAATTCAGAATTAGTTGATTTTTGGCACACACCTATACCGGATAATTTTGCGCTCCGAGCAAAACCTTGTAGAAACGAGTAGCCTAATCCTCTGCAACAATGACACAAGCTGTACACCACGGCACAGAAGAGATAACGCAGAGCAGCAGATAGCTGGTTGAGGTATTTAGGTGGCACAACCAGCCTGCGTCTCGGTAACCGCAGGAGAGAGACAGGCAGTAAGAGACTGGGAGGCAGCGCTCATTCGCCCCCAACAACACTATTATAGTCAGTGTTCTAAACTTTGACCAACATTGACTGCATATTGCGCTTTATCGTCCTATTTGTCGCACATTCCATCTAACTACATATTTTACAGCCTAATGAACTGGTAGGTGGGTCTATAGGCGCGCATTCAGAAGATGATGCCAAATGCCTTGGTTGAAATGTCACATGTGGAGTCATAGTTTAAACATTAGGTACAGATATTTGAATATAACATATATGTAAGTGATTCAAGATTGAACATGATTTCATTTAACAGCCCAATACAAAGTGATGTTCGGTTCCCCGTAAAATTGCGAGGGCGACAGACAGGCCACTTGCAAAAGTCTGAGTCAGAGTTTTGCAATATAATTTCACATGCCACTTGCTTTATTTGTGTTAATTTTATGTTTTCAAGTGCCCAGTTTAATTGTTTATACAGTCAATCATAACGTTATTCTTTCATAAATACACACACAAAAAAACGTGTTATATAGTGCCAAATAACGGGTCATTTGGCTTGTAGGCTAACCATAGCAGATTTGGGTGCTATATAGAACCCCTTTCGTAAGGTTCTATAAAGAACCATGTTCATAAGGTTCTGCATGGAACGTTTATGGTGCTATAAAGAACTGTTCCCTAAGGTTCTATAAAGAACCATAAAAAATTGCCCTTTTATAGAACATTTATGGAGAATGTTTTTATTTAACTAGGCATGTAAGTAAAACATTCAATTATTTTATGTAATTAGCCATCATGCGTTATATTATACACTTTGTTCTGTTCTGGAAAAAATCTAGTTTCTGCCAACCTGTTCTGCATGTTTTGTAGTGTTTAGCTATGTTCTGCCTGTTGGCTAGACTAGTCAGCTAGCTAGCTGGCTAAATTAGTTAGGGAGGTACTTAGGGAGCAAACTAACAGTTAGCTAAAGTTAGGCTCGTTGTAATATAAAATGCTTGTTTTCAGTTCATGTATTAGCAAAACATTGAGTATTTTTTGTTAGCTAATTAGTCACAGTTTGTCACGACAGCTAGGAGTGGTGGGTGTGGAGTCAGGCGCAGAGAACAGTGAACGGAAACCGACTTTAATGCGGTGCGCAATAGTCCAACGCCAAAACACACAGACGAAAAACAGTTACATAAGAGCAGCCCAAACATAGGACATGAACTCAATCACTGTACACAACACCAACAAAACAGAAAACAAGCCCGCACAAAAGGAGGCGGGCTTAACCGGCTTAAATAGCCCTAACAAACACAAAACGAGGAACAGGTGCAAACAATAAGAAAATCAACAGAAAGGAAATGGAGGATCGGTGGCAGCTAGTAGGCCGGTGACGACGACCGCCGAACGCCGCCCGAACAGGCAGAGGAGCCACCGTCGGTGGAAGTCGTGACAGTACCCCCCTCCTGACGCGTGGCTCTTACAACGCGCCGACACCGGCCTCGAGGACGACCCGGAGGGCGAGGCGCAGGGCGATCCGGATGAAGGCGGTGGAACTCCCTCGGCAGTGATGGATCCAAGATGTCCTCCACCGGTACCCAGCACCTCTCCTCCGGACCGTACCCCTCCCAGTCCACAAGGTACTGCAGGCCCCTCACCCGGCGCCTAGAGTCCAGAATGGAGCGGACTGTGTACGCCGGGGACCCCTCGATGTCCAAAGGGGGCGGAGGGACCTCCGGCACCTCACCTTCCTGCAGGGGACCAGCTACCACCGGCCTGAGGAGAGACACATGAAACGAGGGGTTAATACGGTAGTGAGATGGAAGCTGTAACCTATAACACACCTCGTTTATCCTCCTCAGGACTTTAAATGGCCCCACACACTGCGGCCCCAGCTTCCTGCAGGCGGAGGGGCAGGTTCCGGGTCGAGAGCCAGACCTGGTCCCCCGGTGCGAACACGGGGGCCTCACTGTGGTGACGGTCAGCGCTCCTCTTCTGCCGCCCACCAGCTTGTCTCAGTGATTCCTGGACGGCTCTCCAGGTCTCCTTTGAGCACTGCACCCACTCCTCCACCGCAGGAGCTTCAGTCTGGCTCTGATGAAACGGTGCCAGGACCGGCTGGTAGCCCAACACGCACTGGAAAGGTGACATGTTCGTGGAGGAGTGACGGAGTGAGTTCTGAGCCACCTCCGCCCATGGGACGTACCGCGCCCACTCACCGGGCCGGTCCTGGCAATACGACCGCAGAAACCTACCCACATCCTGGTTCACTCTCTCCACCTGCCCATTACTCTCAGGGTGAAAACCCGAGGTCAGGCTGATCGAGACCCCCAGACGCTCCATAAACGCCCTCGACACTCGGGACGTGAACTGGGGACCCCGATCAGAAACAATGTCCTCAGGCACCCTGTAGTGCCTGAAGACGTGGGTAGACAGGGCCTCCGCAGTCTGTAGGGCCGTAGGGAGACCGGGCAACGGGATGAGACGACAGGACTTAGAGAACCGATCCACAACGACCAGGATCGTAGTGTTCCCCTGGGACGGGGGAAGATCGGTGAGGAAATCCACCGACAGGTGAGACCACGGCCGTTGTGGAACGGGGAGGGGCTGTAACTTCCCTCTAGGCACCTGTCAAGGAGCCTTACTCTGAGCGCATACCGAACAGGAGGAGACATAAAACGTCACGTCCTTAGCCAACGTGGGCCACCAGTATTTCCCCCTAAGACCCCGCACAGTCCTCTCAATCCCCGGATGACCCGAAGAGGGTAGCGTATGGGCCCACCGAATCAGTTTATCACGAACACCAAGCGGCACGTACTGATGACCTGCAGGACACTGAGGAGGCACAGGTTCCAACCGTACTGCCCGCTCGATGTCCGCGTCCACCTCCCATACCACCGGTGCTACCAGACATGAAGCAGGAAGGATGGGAGTAGGCTCGATGGACCGCTCCTCGGTATCATAGAGACGGGACAGCGCGTCGGCCTTAGTATTCTGGGAACCTGGCCTATAGGAGATCGTGAACTGAAATCTGGTGAAAAACATGGCCCACCTAGCCTGCCGTGGATTCAGTCTCCTCGCTGCCCGGATATACTCCAGATTACGGTGGTCAGTCCAGATGAGAAAAGGGTGCTTAGCCCCCTCAAGCCAATGTCTCCACACCTTCAGCCTTTACCACAGCTAACAACTCCCGGTCCCCCACATCATAGTTTTGCTCCGCCGGACCGAGCTTCCTTGAAAAGAAAGTGCAGGGTCGGAGTTTCGGTGGCGTGCCCGAGCACTGTGATAGCACGGCTCCAACCCTAGCCTCAGACGCGTCCACTTCCACTATGAACGCCAAAGAGGGGTCCGGATGAGCCAGCAAGGGAGCGTTGGTGAACTGCTCCTTTAGACGACTGAAAGCTCTTTCCGCCTCCGCCGAACACCGCAAACGAGCCGGCCCCCCCTTCAGCAGTGAGGTAATGGGAGCAGCCACCTGACCAAAACCCTGGATAAACCTCCGGTAGTAATTGGCAAACCCTAAAAACCGCTGCACCTCCTTTACCGTGGTCGGAGTCGGCCAATTACGCACGGCTGTAACGCGGTCACACTCCATCACCACCCCAGAGGTGGAAATGCGATACCCCAGGAAGGAAGCGGCTTGTTTGGAAAACACACATTTCTCCGCCTTGATGTACAGGTCATGCTCCAGCAGTCGCCCAAGTACTTTGCGCACCAGAGACACATGCGCGGCGCGTGTGGTGGAATAGATCAAGATATCATCTATATACACACCACCACACCCTGCCCGTGCAGGTCCCTGAGAATCTTGTCCACGAAAGATTGAAAGACGGCTGGAGCATTCTTCAACCCATACGGCATGACGAGGTACTCATAAGGGCCAGATGTGATACTAAACGCAGTCTTCCATTCATCTCCTTCCCGGATACGCACCAAATTATATGCGCTCCTGAGGTCCAGTTTTGTGAAGAAACGCGCTCCGTGAAATGATTCAACCGCCGTAGCAATGAGAGGTAGCAGGTAACTAAATCCCACTGTGATGGCATTTAGACCTCTATAATCAATGCACGGCCGCAGACCTCCCTCCTTTTTCTTCACAAAAAAGAAACTCGAGGAGACGGGTGATATGGAGGGCCGAATGTACCCCTGTCCCAGAGATTCAGTGATATATGTCTCCATAGCCACTGTCTCCTCCTGTGACAACGGGTACACGTGACTCTTCTTACAGAAGGCGATAGCCAAATCAGCATATTCTGAGGGAATGCGCACAGTGGAAAACTGGTCTGGACTCTCCACCGTTGTGGCACCGATGGAAACTCCTTTACACCTACCTGAACACTCCTCTGACCACCCCTGGAGAGCCCCCTGTTTCCACGAAATCATAGGATTGTGCGTAGCTCGCCAGGGAATCCCCAGCACCACTGGAAACGCAGGTGAATCAATAAGGTATAGACTAATCCGCTCCCCATGACCCCCCTGCGTTACCATGTCCAGTGGAACCGTGGCCTCCCTGACCAGCCCTGACCCTAACGGTCGGCTATCTAGGGAGTGCACGGGGAAGGGTTGATCTATCGACACTAGCGGAATACCTAGCCTCAAAGCGAGCCCGCCATCCTTAAAGTTCCCATCTGCGCCTGATTCGACTAGCGCCTTATGCTGTAGAGAGGGAAAAAACTCAGCGAAAGAGATTAGTAAAAACATGTGACCAACAGGGAGGTCTGGGTGAGTCTGGTGCTGACTCACCTGGGGTGACCGAGTAGTGCTCTGCCTGCCCTCTCAACTCCCAGAGGAGCTTCTCCAGCACCGATCGGCAGTGTGTCCTCTCCGACCACAACTGGTGCAGGAGGAGCCTCCTCCTCCGGTTCCCCTCGATGTGGCCCCCCCCTAACTCCATAGGGATTGGAGCGGAAGGGCCGGGAGGTGGAACTAACAGGGCCCTTTCCGACCGCCCGCGAGCAGCCAGCAGGTTGTCCAGTCGTATAGACATGTCGATTAGCTCGTTGAGGGAGAGGGTAGCGTCCCGACAAGCCAACTCCCTGCGGACGTCCTCCCGGAGACTACAACGGTAGTGGTCCATCAGGGCCCTGTCGTTCCACCCCGCTCCAGCGGCCAGGGTCCGAAACTCCAGCGCGAAGTCCTGCGCACTCCTCGTCTCCTGTCTCAGGTGAAACAGCCGTTCACCCACCGCTCGGCCCCCTGGTGGGTGGTCGAACACGGCCCGGAACCAGGTATAGCTCTAACTGGAGCAAGAACCCCTTACACCCAGCCGCTGTCCCATTGTACTCCCTTGGGGGGGCGAGACGGAGCGAGCTGGATCCGGACGCCGCCAAAGGAGTCTGTTTAGGAGGAGAAGGAGCTGGGGGCGAGGTAAGGAGACCACTCCTCTCCCATCGGTCCATTCTCTCTATCATCTGGTCCATCGCTGACCCGATTCGGTGGAGGATGGTCGTGTGATGGAGGACACGCTCCTCCATAGATGGGAGAGGGGGAGTAGCTGCTCCTGCTCCATGAGTATTGGTGCAGGCTTCTGTCACGACAGCTAGGAGTGGTGGGTGTGGAGTCAGGCGCAGAGAGCAGAGTGAACTCAAACTTTAATGCGGTGCGCAATAGTCCAACGCCAAAACACACAGACGAAAAACAGTTACATAAGAGCAGCCCAAACATAGGACATGAACTCAATCACTGTACACAACACCAACAAAACAGAAAACAAGCCCGCACAAAAGGAGGCGGGCTTAACCGGCTTAAATAGCCCTAACAAACACAAAACGAGGAACAGGTGCAAACAATAAGAAAATCAACAGAAAGGAAATGGAGGATCGGTGGCAGCTAGTAGGCCGGTGACGACGACCGCCGAACGCCGCCCGAACAGGCAGAGGAGCCACCGTTGGTGGAAGTCGTGACACAGTTGGCTTTCGTCCACAACATAAGAATCCAAAGAACTAACATGATCAAGGATGTCAGATCATGTCGAGGTAATATAGATCATATTTAATGACCATATGAATTAATCAATAGTTGTAGCTAACTTAGCTAGATAGCTATCAGTCAAGGCTTGGTCAATGAAATATTTACAGTATATAATATCACCATCTACTAATTATTATTCATACATAGCGTATATTTTCAGTCAATTGTTGGCAGCACCATTTCACCAGGTCAAAATGTTGGTAATTATTGCTTTTCGGAGAATCTGTTGCCTGAACATGGCACACATAAGCCTACACAGAGAGGGAAAGCCAGGGGCAGAAGTCAAAGGGTCCGTGGAGGATTGCTGAGGGCCAGTGTAGAGACAGGGGCCCATGTAAAGAGTACGGCAAGAGGATCAAACAGGGCCAGGGCCAGGAGAGGGAACAGGGGGAGAAGCATAAGGGGCAGATGCAGAATCTGGGAAATATCTCTGGCTGACAGGGAGAGAGTTGATCATCATCGTCAAGATAGAAGTGCACAGGTGGAGGTTTGTAAGCCACATTACACAGTGTCTGATTAGTCTAAACCAAATCTAGACCAGATTGTTATCTCCGGTACCTACAGTACATCCACATCCACAGATCCACATCATTTTCTGGAATTTTCCAAGGTGTTTAAAGGCACAGTCATCTTAGTGTATGTAAACTTCTGACTCACTGGAATTGTGATACAGTGAATTATACGTGAAATAATATGTCTGTTATCAATTGTTGGAAAAATGACTTGTGTCAAACATAAATTAGATGTCCTAACCGACTTGCCAAAATTATAGTTTGTTAACAAGACATTTGTGGAGTGGTTGAAAAACGAGTTTTAATGACTCCAACCTAAGTGTATGTAAACTTCCGACTTCAACTGTAGCTCTTATTTTTAATCATTAATTGTAGGTGTATCATAAACAGCTGTTGGAGAGAGAGAGGCATGGTGTCTTGATGATGATGCTGGAGAGGACATCCAGGCTAATGAGGAAGGTGGTGGAGGTGTGGGGGAGGCCCTTTTTGGTGCACCTGTGGCAGGTGTCGTGAAATGCCAACTGACTTTGAGAAGAAGTGCTGTGGTGGGGGGCCAAATACCTGTATCAGTACAATGCCACACACATACACATACTGTCTGGAGCATGGAAACCTAAGCAACAACAGGGTTATAGGAATGATCTGTTAGCCCTGGATGAAAGCGAGGAACAGGGAGAAGACCGTGCAGAGTACAGGCAAGCTGCCTACCGGCAGTTCATCTGTTGGCAGCATGGCACGCTTTGGCAGGGCCACAGAATTGTTATTCCAAGCTGCTGCGTGTGGGACAGAGACGCATTTCCTGACCCTAATGGGCAGTATAAAGGATTCACTCCTGGCAGACTGACCTAGAGAATTCTCTCCATGTATTTTTAACTGTTTTATTTGTTTATGTGTTCGCTAACTCTAACCCACTGTATAATAAAAACAACTAATGTTACAAACAAAGGTTGAATATAGTGTAAGTACAACATTATTTATTTGTTACACAAAGTGTTAAGCATTTTTAAATTAAACAGAATCATAGAACAAATAATTTGACGGTGTATAACTACATATATTTAGACATAAGACAACATTCATGAGTGACAAAGTATTCATAAGGTATATTTACAGGTGGATTGAGTAGAGGGGACTCTATAATACATTATCAATAACATGAGGTTATTTACAATTGCTATTTATAAGCAAATGAGGTTTATTTAATTGAGTAGAGGGGACTGTACAATAACAATGTACAATAACAATGGTGGTTATTTGTAATTGCTTTTTACAAGAAACTATAGGAACTAATTGTTAGCTATTGGTTTTCAGTGTGTGTCACGTTCAGGCCTGATATTTATAGGCTGGCGTGTTTAGTTTCGTTTTGGTGTAGGGTTTTTTTGTTCTAGGTGTTGTGTTTCTATGTTGGGGTAATGGTTCCCAATTAGAGGCAGCTGAGTGTCATTACCTCTAATTGGGAACCATATATATGTTTGTAGTTTTCAGAGGGGTTTTGTGGGTTATTGTTTGAGCATAGCTTTGTTTGTGTTGTGAGTTATGTTTCAACGTTATGATCTTCGTTTTCCGTTTGTTATTTTTGCCAGTTACTTTGATTAATAAAGAATGTATACTGGATACCTCGCTGCGCCTTGGTCTGTCCCTTCAGGAGATCGTGACAGAATAACCCACCAATACAGGACCAAGCAGCGAGAGACCCGGGAGTTCTGGACTTGGGAGGAGATATTGGCTGGTAAGGGACCTTGGGAGAAGACGGCGACGCATCGTCACCCCAGGGAGAAAAGTGGAGCAGCGAAGGCAGAGCGGGGGAGTTAAGAGGAATTATACGGAGCGTGGAATCCAGAGAGAGAAAAGTTTGTTGGAACTCGCCTGGCTAGGAAGCCCGAAAGGCAGCCCCCAAAAACTTTTTTGGGGGGGCACACGGGGAGTTTGGCCGGTTCAGGGAGGACTCCTGAGCTAACTCCTCGTGTTCTCTGGAGGGAGCGTTGGAGGGAGCGTCGCACTGGAAAGACGCCGTGCTATGCAGTTTTGCGCACGGTGTCTCCAGTGCGCATTCATAGTCCGGTGCGCGAGATTCCAGCTCCACTCATCTGTCAGGGGAGGGTGAGAGTGCAGCCTGGAGGAGTGGTGCCGGTTCTGCGCGCTAGTTCTCCAGTACACCTTCTGGGACCGAGATATCCTGCACCTGTTCTGCGTGTGGGGTCTCCGGTTTGCATCCACAGCCCAGTGCATGACATTCCAGCTCCCATCATCCGTGAGGCAAGGGTGAGTGAACAGCCAGGGAGAGAAGTACTGGTTCCACGCACCAGGTCTCCTGTACGCTTAGATAGCCCAGTATGTTCAGTCCCTGCTCCGCGCACCAAGTCCCCTGTGCGCTTAGAGAGTCCAGCACGTCCTGTTCCGGCTCCGCGCACCAGGCCCCCTGTGCGCTTAGAGAGTCCAGCACGTCCTGTTCCGGCTCCACGCACCAGGCCCCCTGTGCGCTTAGAGAGTCCAGCACGTCCTGTTCAGGCTCCGCGCACCAGGCCCCCTGTGCGCTTAGAGAGTCCAGCACGTCCTGTTCCGGCTCCGCGCACCAGGCCCCCTGTGCTGCTTAGAGAATCCAGCACGTTCTGTCCCTGTTCCACATTCCAGGATCCTTGTGCGCGCCGTGGACCCAGCACGTCCTGTCCCTGCTCCACGCTCCAGGATCCCTGTGCCCGTCGTGGACTCCGCACATCCTGTCCCACGTTCCAGGATTCCTGTGCACGCCGTGGACCCAGCACGTCCTGTCCCTGCTCCATGCTCCAGTATTCCTGTGCACATCGTGAACCCAGCATGGCCCGTTCCTGATCCCCGCACCAGAGTGCCAGTGCGCGTCGTGAGCCCAGCACGGCCCGTTCCTGCTCCCCGCACCAGAGTCCCAGTGCGCGTCGTGAGTCCAGCACAGCCCGTTCCTGCTCCCCGCACCAGAGTCCCAGTGCGCGTCGTGAGTCCAGTACGGCCCGTTCCTGCTCCCCGCACCAGAGTCCCAGTGCGCGTCGTGAGTCCAGTACGGCCCGTTCCTGCTCCCCGCACCAGAGTCCCAGTGCGCGTCGTGAGTCCAGTACGGCCCATTCCTGCTCCTCGCACCAGAGTCCCAGTGCGCGTCGTCAGTCCGGAACCTCCAGAGAAGGTCCCCAGTCCGGAACCTCCAGAGAAGGTCCCCAGTCCAAAACAAACTGTTCCGGCAAATAGCCCAGGGCCTCCGGTGTGGGACCCGAGCCAGCACGGCCGGCACCGGAGCCGCCACCTGGGACAAGGAGGCCCACCCGAAGACCCCCCCAATGGACTTTTGGCGCGGTCGGAGTCCGCACCTTTGGGGGGGTACTGTCATGTTCAGGCCTGATATTTATAGGCTGGCGTGTTTCGTTTTGGTGTAGGTTTTTTTTGTTCTAGGTGTTGTGTTTCTATGTTGGGGTAATGGTTCCCAATTAGAGGCAGCTGAGTGTCGTTACCTCTAATTGGGAACCATATATATGTTTGTAGTTTTCAGAGGGATTTTGTAGGTTATTGTTTGAGCATAGCTTTGTTTGTGTTGTGAGTTATGTTTCAACGTCACGATCTCCGGTTTCCGTTTGTTATTTTTGCCAGTTACGTTGATTAATAAAGAATGTATACTGGATACATCGCTGCGCTTTGGTCTGTCCCTTCAGGAGATCGTGACAGTGTGCTTATGCATGCATGTGTGTGCGCATGTGGACATGGGGTTTCCAGTCAGCTGTTCAGATCCTAGGGAGATGGAGGAAAAGATACTTCTAGAAACACTCTGTTTGACCCTCCTTGTTAAAAACACTGTTTTGAATCTTATCACTCATACCTAGCCCCCGGCTGACATGTGGTCACGACTTCCGCCGAAGTCGGTCCCTCTCCTTGTTCGGGCGGCGTTCGGCGGTCGACGTCACCGGCGGTCGACCTGAGAAAAGCATCACATTATTTCACGTTTTCTAGCCATCGCCGATCCATTTTTCATGTTCCATTTGTTTTGTCTTGTATTACACACCTGGTTTCAATTCCCCAATTATATGTTCATTATTTAACCCTCTGTTTTCCTCGTTTTTGTGCGTGAATGTTTTTATGTTATACGGTCCGTATTTGTGGGCTTGGTTTTCTCGTGTGTTATTGAGAACTTTATTGAGTAAAATTACTTGTGGTACTCATCTCTGCTGTCCTATGCTTGACTCGTCTGCACCAGCTACACCCAGATCGTTAACACATGTGCCTGAACCAGTTCCTGGATGGGTGGTGTTGCAATGTCAGGGAGAATGCCAAGATTTCTTGGGTCACTGGCTACACAAGGGATGCTCCTTGGTATTCCTAAATCGGATACCAACCTCTGTCTGACCACACCTGCTTGCAGCTCAGGGATGTAACTAGGGTTTTGGGTTCTTCTTCGCCATCACTGTCCATCTTTTGGACTTTTTTTGAAAGTGTCTGTACTGTAGTAGCGGAGGATATAGAACACAGAACAGCAAGGAACGAGTAATTATCATTACAATATCAAGATATAACCAATAGGCAGCAAAATTTGCTGCTGCATTGAACAAGTTCAGGCAGTTTCTGGTTCTTACCGGAGATGTACATAACAGATGGGTGCCCAAAACGGTACGGAAACAGGAATCACTTACATCTTGTTGCCAGCTTTGTTCCTCAGAGCAGGCCTCTCTCGATGTTAATTGTGGTCCAATGCTGCCAGGAGAGTCCTGGCCTCATATGTGTGGTGTGAAGGCAAACCTATTGCTGGCATACATCAGAATGTGATTCTGGAATGCCTCCAGCTCTGCAATTGACCTGAGAAAAGCATCACAATTAGCCAAAAAAATATATGACACATATATGATTTACAGTACCTAAAAGCCAGGTATTTGGGGATAACTTTAAGCCACCTTTTGTTGAGCACAATTTCAGTCAGAGTCTTGTGGGCTGCTGAACCTCTCTCTATCCAGGACTTTGGGCCTTTCTCAGGAAAACTGTCATGCTGACAGCTGCCGAAGGCCCATTTGTGTTCTACAACATGGTGCAGGATGCCTCTCATGTTCTACAGCAGTGAAAACCATTTAGCAGTAACCATTTATTTACTACACAGTAGCCTGCCATATCATTAATCACTGCAATGACAATGCTGAAATTACAGTCAAGTATGATACCAGCCATTACAAATATAAATTACAAATATAAATCATCCAATAGTAAGATGTTATTAGTGCCACAGTATTTCACTTAAAATTAACTCTTCATATGTCCCAGCCTTCTTACAGCACCACCAGAAGTGGTTGACAACAGGAGGTTGGTGGGAGAACGGGCTCGTGGTAATGACTGGAGCGGAATGGTATCAAATACATCAAACACATGGTTACCAGGTGATTGATGCCATTCTATTTGCTCCATTCTGGCCATTCTCCCTCAGCAGCATCCACTGTGGTTGACAATATCCATACTCCACTGGAAATGGATGGAGTACGCTGCCTGCTGCCCAGCCTTTTTTGAGAGAATGTTTGAAAAGTGGTTTAAGAGAATTCTCTCAATTAGGCATTTCAGTTGAAACATAAAGTAAAATATAATAAGCAAAGTGGAGATTGCATAACTTCCTCAATATAAATAATTTACAGCATAAATATTTTTGCCCAAGTTCTTTGCCCAATGCCACATATGAAGCAAGTGCTTCACTTCTTTGTATCGGCCTGTCTGGTTCTGAGGATAAAACATGAACATCACTGTGTGTGATGTTTGAGAATTGAAGTCTGTGCAATTACACAATTTCAATTCCATTGAGAGACTAAATTACTATTGTTGAATTACTATGAGTTGATACTATTAGAGCCATGTACTGTCTGTTGTCTAGTTGTGTTTGTCTATTGTTGAATTCAAATTCGAACCAAACTTATTCATTAGGGCAGACATTTGGGTGTGCATCATTACAGACTTCAGTCAGTGGGACTTGGGTCACCAGCTTCGTCGTTATGAAGCCCTTTTTCTCCATTCTGCAGTAGCTCTGCTGGGTTTCCCTTTTGTCGATGGTCACGATGGAGAGGATTTCTTTGGTCTCATTCTCCATTTCTGTGAATCAAATCAAATTTTACTGGTCACATACAGTGGGGCAAAAAAGTATTTAGTCAGCCACCAATTGTGCAAGTTCTCTCACTTAAAAAGATGAGAGAGGCCTGTAATTTTCATCATAGGTACACTTCAACTATGACAGACAAAATGAGGAAAGAAAATCCAGAAAATCACATTGTAGGATTTTTAATGAATTTATTTGCAAATTATGGTGGAAAATAAGTATTTGGTCACATACAAACAAACAAACAAACAAACGAGATTTCTGGCTCTCACAGACCTGTAACTTCTTCTTTAAAAGGCTCCTCTGTCCTCCACTCGTTACCTGTATTAATGGCACCTGTTTGAACTTGTTATCAGTATAAAAGACACGTGTCCACAACCTCAAACAGTCACACTCCAAACTCCACTATGGCCAAGACCAAAGAGCTGTCAAAGGACACCAGAAACAAAATTGTAGACCTGCACCAGGTTGGGAAGACTGAATCTGCAATAGGTAAGCAGCTTGGTTTGAAGAAATCAACTGTGGGAGCAATTATTAGGAAATGGAAGACATACAAGACCACTGATAATCTTCCTCGATCTGGGGCTCCACGCAAGATCTCACCCCGTGGGGTCAAAATGATCACAAGAATGGTGAGCAAAAATCCCAGAACCACACGGGGGGACCTAGTGAATGACCTGCAGAGAGCCGGGACCAAAGTAACAAAGCCTACCATCAGTAACACACTACGCCGCCAGGGACTCAAATCCTGCAGTGCCAGACGTGTCCCCCTGCTTAAGCCAGTACATGTTCAGGCCCGTCTGAAGTTTGCTAGAGAGCATTTGGATGATCCAGATGAGGATTGGGAGAATGTCATATGATCAGATGAAACCAAAATATAACTTTTTGGTAAAAACTCAGCTCGTCGTGTTTGGAGGACAAAGAATGCTGAGTTGCATCCAAAGAACACCATACCTACTGTGAAGCATGGGGGTGGAAACATCATGCTTTGGGGCTGTTTTTCTGCAAAGGGACCAGGACGACTGATCCGTGTAAAGGAAAGAATGAATGGGGCCATGTATCGTGAGATTTTGAGTGAAAACCTCCTTCCATCAGCAAGGGCATTGAAGATGAAACGTGGCTGGGTCTTTCAGCATGACAATGATCCCAAACACACCGCCCGGCAACGAAGGAGTGGCTTCAGAAGAAGCATTTCAAGGTCCTGGAGTGGCCAAGCCAGTCTCCAGATCTCAACCCCATAGAAAATCTTTGGAGGGAGTTGAAAGTCCGTGTTGCCCAGCGACAGCCCCAAAACATCACTGCTCTAGAGGAGATCTGCATGGAGGAATGGGCCAAAATACCAGCAACAGTGTGTGAAAACCTTGTGAAGACTTACAGAAAACGTTTGACCTCTGTCATTGCCAACAAAGGGTATATAACAAAGTATTGAGATAAACTTTTGTTATTGACCAAATACTTATTTTCCACCATAATTTGCAAATAAATAAATAAAAAAATCCTACAATGTGATTTTCTGGATTTCTTTTTCTCATTTCGTCTGTCATAGTTGAAGTGTACCTATGATGAAAATTACAGGCCTCTCATCTTTTTAAGTTGGAGAACTTGCACAATTGGTGGCTGACTAAATACTTTTTTGCCCCACTGTACATATGGTTGGCAGATGTTAATGCGAGTGTAGCGAAATGCTTGTGCTTCTAGTTCTGACCGAAATCGAACAATTTTAAAACGACTACCTGATACACAAAAGAACCATGGATTGTCTTCGTTGGACACTTAGGATGACCTCAGCAGAAGTTCTTCAACAGGTAATTGATTTGTTTTCGCTGTGAAATGTGTTATGGCGTGTGCCATGATGGCTAATCGATACATGGCTATTGGAAAATATGTGAGGTGCTAGCCTCAAACAAATGAATGTGCTGCTTTCACCGTAAAGCCTTTTTGAAATCTGACAACGCTGTGATATTGCCAAGAAACAGAGCTTTTGATGAGTATGAACACTTGTATATTGGTGGATGTTTAATAATTCAACTTTTGGATTTTGAATTTGGCGCTTTACATTGTCGCTGGTAGTGTCGGGATGAGCCCGCTAGCGACCCATTGCTCCTTGACTGGTTCCTGTACCGCAGGTGTGATGTTCGGATGTACCGATCCTGTACAGGTGTTGTTACATGTGGTCTGCCACTGTGAGGACAATCAGCTGTCCGTCCTGTCTCCCTGTAGTGTTGTCTTAGGCGTCTCACAGTACGGACATTGCAACTTATTGCCCTGGCCACATCTACATTAGTCAAAGTCAAAAAGTCACCATTATTAGTCAGTTGTACAACCAAATGCCTTCAACCGAAATGTGTCTTCCGCATTTAACCCAACCCCTCTGAATCAGAGAGGTGCGGGGGGCTGCCTTAATCGACTTCCACATCTTCGGCGCCCGGGGAACAGTGGGTTAACTGCCTTGTTCAGGGGCAGAACGACAGATTTTTTTCCTTGTCAGCTCAGGGATTCGAACTTGCAACCCTCCGGTTACAAGTCCAACGCTCTAACCACTAGGCTACCTGCCATCTGCAGTACTCATGCCTCCTTGCAGCATGCCTAAGGCACATTCACGCAGATGAGCAGGGACACGTTGCATCTTTATTTTGGTGTTTTTCAGAGTCAGTAAAAAGGCATCTTTAGTGTCCTAAGTTTTCATAACAGTGACCTCAGGGATCACTGGGGCGCTAGCGGGCTGCTCCCGACACTACCAGGTGAAATGCCAAATTCAAAATCCAAAAGTTGAATTATTAAACATCCACCAATATACAAGTGTTCCATACTCAACAAAAGCTCTCTGTTTCTTGGCAATATCACAGCATTGTCAGATTTCAAAAAGGCTTTACGGCGAAAGCAGCACATTTGATTGTTTGAGGGTAGCACCTCACATATTTTTCCCATAGCCATGAATCGATTAGCCATCATGGCACACACATAACACATTTCACAGCGAAAACAAATCAATTACCTGTTGAAGAACTTCTGCTGAGGTCATCCTAAGTGTCCAATGAAAACAATCCATGGTTCTTTTGTTAGAAAAAGTAATGTATTTTATCCATAAATCCTCCATTTGGTTTGTGCGTTATAATCAGAAACGACAGCCTCCACTAGTCCATTGAAACGTGACGCAAACTCGTTCATCTTATACCTATAAACTTGTCGAAGAACAATCAAAAATAATTTTAAATGTATCCTTAGGAACACTTTTACGTATATTTACTATTATAAATCAACCGGAATATAAACTGAGCGATAAGAACGGAAAAAAACACAAAGCGAGCCTTCTCGGGAGCGTGCGTTCCCTTCTGTTGACTTCCAAAAGAGTGTTTCCTATCCAATGGTACTAAATATATGCATATCCTATTTTCTGGGCCTAAATGGGAGGCATTTTACTTTGGGCACGCCAGGCTCTCCAAAACGGTCACCTCATGCACTGCTCCCAGAGAAGTTAACAACAACTGCCCGAGTTACACCAGGAACGCACATTCCCCCCATCAGTGCTCAGACTGTCCGCAATAGGCTGAGAGAGGCTGGACTGAGGGCTTGTAGGCCTGTTGTAAGGCAGGTCCTCACCAGACATCACCGGCAACAACGTCACCTATGGGAACAAACCCACCATCGCTGGACCAGACAGGACTGGCAAAAAGTGCTCTTCACTTACGAGTCGCGGTTGCCTCATCAGGGGAGATGGTCAGATTCGCGTTTATCGTCGAAGGAATGAACGTTACACTGAGGCCTGTACTCTGGAGCGGGATCGATTTGGAGTTGGAGGGTCCATCATGGTCTGGGGCGGTGTGTAACAGCATCATTGGACTGAGCTTGTTGTCATTGCAGGCAATCTCAACGCTGTGCGTTACAGAGAAGACATCCTCCTCTCTCACGTGGTACCCCTCCTGCAGGCTCATCCTGACATGACCCTCCAGCACAACAATGCAACCAGCCATACTGCTCGTTCTGTGGGTGATTTCCTGCAAGACAGGAATGTCAGTGTTCTGCCATAGTGCAGTCCATGAGGAGGAGATGCACTGCAGTACTTATTACAGCTGGTGGCCACACCAGATCCTGACTGTTACTTTTGATTTTGACCTCCCCAGGGACACATTATTCAATTTCTGTTAGTCACATGTCTGTGGAACTTGTTCAGTTTTGTCTCAGTTGTTGAATCATACAAATATTTACACATGTTAAGTTTGCTGAAAATAAAAGCAGTTGACAGTGTCAGGACCCAGTCGTGAACTCGGGTCTCCGGTGTGAGAACCAGTCACTTAACGAACTGAGCCACGAGTAGTCGGCAGAACCCAGAAGATGAGGCAGACACAGCCGTAATAGAGATGGTGTTTTTAATAAAGACAAAAAATGAAAGTACTTCAGGCAAAAAGTAATCCACAAAGACAAAAGGTAAATCCACAAGGAAAGAAGAAACAATAAAAATAGTCTCAAAAGAATCATCCCAAAAATAAACATTACCCAAAACAAAGTTCCACAAGAGAGTCCAAACTGGAGCAACCAAAATATTCACAGCTTAACTGAGGCAAGGTGCTAACATACAAACACAGAGCAAAGAACTAAGGGTTTGAATACATACAAAAGAAACGAGGCACAGGTGCAAATAATAACTGGAAACAAGGGAAAGAGGAAAAAGGATCAGACAAAAAAAGACACTATGGGAGCCTCTAGTGGTCAAAAAATGGAAAACACCCGGCCAAATGTTGACAGAATCCCCCCCTCTAGGAACGGCTCCTGACGTTCCTACCAGCTTTCTCAGGGTGGAGAACCCTAAACTGACGAATGAGGTCAGGGTCCAGTATGTCTTTGGCAGGAACCCAGGAGCGTTCTTCGTGACCGTAGCCTTCCCCGTCCACCAGATACTGCCAGGACCGCTGCACCCGGCGGGAGTATCCGGTGGACGGTATAAGCCGGCTGTCCTCTGATGACACGGGGCGGAAGGGGGGGTTCTGCCTGCCGGGACAAAGGGAGAAAAAAAAAACAGGTTTTAATAAGGAGATGTGAAATGTGGGATTAATCATAAGGGATCTGGGTAATTGAAGGCGACAAGTAACGGGGTTAACTCTCCTGGCAACCTTAAAGGGACCAATGTACTTCTGGGACAGCTTGCGAGACTCCACCCGTAGAGGTAAGTTCTTAGTGGAGAGCCAGACTCTCTGACCGGGGCGCAGGTTGGGGCCGGGACGGCGACGTCTGTTGGCTTGTCGTTGGTACCGCTGTGAGGAACGCAGAAGATTGAGACGGGTCTTCCTCCACGTAAGCCGGCAGCGTCTGACGAACTTCCGGGCTGAAGGCACTCCGACTTCTACCTCCTGGTCAGGGAACAATGGGGGGGCATAGCCAAACTGACTCTCGTGCGGGGACATACCAGTGGAGGAGGAGCGCAAGGTGTTGTGCGCGTACTCAGCCCAAACAATGAAGGACGACCATGTGGACTGGTTGTCGGAGGCAATACATCTGAGGGCGGTTTCCAGTTCCTGATTCATTCTCTCGGTTTGGCCGTTGGACTCCGGGTGGTACCCTATGAGCTGGCAGAAGGCCTTCCAAAACCTCGAGGCGAACTGGGGGCCTCTGTCGGAAACCATATCCTGAGGGATGCCGAAGACTCGGAACACGTGGTTAATTACCAGCTCAGCCGTCTCTTTAGCCGAAGGTAACTTAGCCAAGGGGACGAACCTGGCCGCCTTGGAAAACCTGTCGATGATGACTAGGATAGTAGTATTACCAAGGGACGGAGGAAGGCCAGTAATAAAGTCCAACGAGACATGGGACCAGGGTCGGTGGGGGATAGATAAAGGGTGAAGGAGTCCTTGAGGGCAGAGGTGAGAAGATTTGCCCTGGCAGCACACGGGACAGGCCTTGACGAAGGTGTCGACGTCTTCCTTTATGGTGGGCCACCAGAACTTACGCTGGATGAACTCCAAGGTGCGATCTACTCCCGGGTGACAGGTGAGGCGAGAAGAGTGACCCCACCGAAGAACCTGGGACCTCACCGCCTTGGGAACAAACAAACGATTGGCAGGCCCTCCTATCGGAACTGGCTCGGTAGCTTGAGCTCGTTTCACGGTGTCCTCAACTTGCCACGAGATCGGGGCCACGATCTTAGCGGTAGGAAGAACAGGCATGTCAGTATCTTCTCTAACTGCAGGAGCGTAGATTCGAGACAACGCGTCCGGTTTGAGATTCGACCCGGGCCGATAGGTGAGGATAAACTGAAACCGATTGAAAAAAAGAGACCATCGAGCTTGTCTGGAGTAAAGCCGCTTCGCCTGCTGGATAAACTCCAGATTTTTGTGATCTGTAAGCACTTGAAACGGTTGAGAAGCCCCCTCGAGCCAGTGTCTCCATTCCTCCAAGGCCATCTTAACCGAGTTCACGATCCCCCACATCGTAATTCCTCTCGGCCGGGGTAAGCCGGTGAGAGAAGAAGGCGCAGGGATGGAGCTTCTTGTCTTCACACCTCTTTGACAGAACAGCCCCAACACCAACCTCTGAGGCGTCTACCTCCACCACAAAAGGTTTATCCACAGTAGGTAGTGTCAGAATGGGATGCGCTGCTTGAGTCCTTGGAAGGCCGTCTCAGCTTCTTTACCCCACAGAAACCTTGCGTTACCACCCTTGGTTAAAGCTGAGAGAGGAGCTGCCACCAAGTTTTTTATGAACTTGCTGTAAAAGTTAGTGAAGCCCAAGAAACGCTGAACTTCCTTAACGAATTTAGGAGTGGGCCAAGCCGCTAACGCCTCTACCTTCCTGGAGTCCATTTTGATTCGGCCGGGTTCCACTACAAATCCCAGGAATTGTATTCGGGATGCTCGGAATTCGCATTTCTCCGGCTTAACGTACAAATGGCTGTCTAGGAGACGTTTGAGTACTTGTCTGACATGCTTAGTGTGTTCTTGAAGTGAGCTCGAGAAGATGAGGATATCATCCAGGTAAACGAACACGAAAGTGTTAAGCATATCCCTGAGCACATCATTTATGAGCGCTTGGAACACCGCCGGGGCGTTGGTCAGACCGAAGGGCATCACCAAGTATTCATAGTGACCAGTAGGCGTGTTGAAAGCGGTCTTCCACTCATCACCGTGTTTGATCCGCACCAGATGGTATGCGTTCCGCAGATCAAGCTTAGTGAATACGGCTGCTTCTTGGAGCAACTCAAACGCTGTGGCCATAAGGGGTAAGGGGTAGCGGTTGTGGACGATTATGGCATTGAGTCCCCGGTGGTCGATGCATGGACGTAAACCACCGTCTTTTTTCCCCACAAAGAAAAAACCTGCTCCCGCGGGTGAGGTGGACGGACGAATGAGGCCTGCTGCCAGTGAGTCCTTGATGTAGGTGTCCATAGCAGCTCGTTCGGGAGGAGATAGGGAAAAGATCCGACCCCTGTGGGGGCAGGTGCCTGGAAACAGGTTGATGGGGCAATCGTAAGGTCTATGGGGTGGTAGTGTGGTGGCCCTCGGTTTGCTGAATACCGGCTTGAGGTCATGGTAACACTCAGGAACTCGGGACAGGTCGATGGATTCTAGAGACTCGGGAGGAGACCTCGGGGAACTCGGGAAGATGCAAGTGGCTTGGCACGTAGGGCCCCACTGCTTGATAGTGCCCACGGACCAGTCGATGTGAGGGTTATGGTTGTGCAGCCAGGGGTAGCCAAGGACGAGAGGAAACTCAGAACAGGGGACCAAATGTTGACAGACAGTGAGAGGACTTTGCTGAGTTTATATGTCATGTCTACTCCTGCTCCCCCTCTCCGGCGCTCAACGTCACCGGTTTACTAATCACAGGCTCTGACAACCATCCTTACACACACCTGGCACACTCGTTAAGCACACTGAAGAAATGACAGGCAGAGGGACCAGGCATTGTCACAGAGGTGATGGAAGATTTAATCAAACAGCTGAGGGACAACTTATCCACCAGATTTGAAGACTACAGCATGCCCAAGGATATCATTGTGTTTGTACATGATCCTCTCACAGTCCGCCAAGGTGGAGAATTTTCCTCCCTTGCTAAGAAAACGATACCCTCGCTGGATGAGGCCACAATTCAAACTGAGCTGATTGAATTCCAGACATCGAGCCAAGTCAGGGATGTGCTCAGGAGTGTCGAATCCCTGTGTGAGATGTGGGTGGCATGCTTTGAGGAATACAGCACAATAAAGAAACTTGCGTTTTATGTGCTAACAATGTTTGGATCGACTTACACCTGCGAATCCTCATCTTCATCTATGAACGCAATATAGACTCGTGACAGGAACCGGCTATCACATAAGTCAATCGAGAACTGCCTGCACATCAAAATCACATTCTATTGGTGTGCAACACTTGCTTAAGAAGTTAGCTATTTTTTTTATTGATGTAGATTGACTTTGTTCTGGGACATTGCATTTGGGAGTATTTTCGTTTATTGATATTTTCTTCTGAAAAAAATAATCATAATTAATTTTGGGGGCCAAATAATATTGCCGCCAGTTGTTTATTTAAATTGAACCTTAATTTAACTAAGCAAATCAGTTAAGAACAAATTCTTATTTACAATGACGGCCAAACCCGGTTGACACTGGGCCAATTGTGCACCTCCTCTTGGGACTCCCAATCACGATTGGATGTGATAGAGCCTGGATTTGATCCAGAGACTGCAGTGATGCTTTGTGCACTGAGATGTAGTGCCTTAGACCACTTTGCCACTTAGGAGCCATGACCAATATATATTGTCCTGCTAGTAGCCCATCCTAGAAACGTTGTTTGCAGAATTCACAGCCAGCTACGCAGGTGAGAAACAAAATGCCTCCACCTGTTCATCACTACTGTAAATAAAAAGGAGCTTTTATATAATAATAATGTAGGGTTAATAATAAAAAAAAATATATATAATAATAATACTTTTCCCCCTTCCACTTGTTAACATTTCCAATTGATATATCTCAATTAATATATTTGAATTTAAACACAATATTTATTGCATTATTTGTTTTGTATTTTCTGGTGCACTAAACTGAAATTGCAACCAACCTATGGCTTGTTTAAAAAATAATGATATTTTGGAGATGATTTCGTTTTCAAATGACCGAAAGTGAGCAATTGAAATCTGACTAAAAGGAAAAAAGCCATTCTTGAACATGGGGTGAGACATTCTTACTAATTTGTAAGCAAAGCCAGTATGTTATTTAGAATTATTTATTTCTGTTTTTAGAGGGAGAGAAACCAAAAGCCCACCACGCCTATTGTTTGGAAAAGGACATTCCGCCCAGCCAAACCCTCCCCTAACGACAGTGGGCCAACTGTGCATCACCCCATGGGTCTCCCAGTCGTGGCTGACATGGGTATCGAACCAGCATCTATAGCAACTCAGTTTGCACTGCGATGCAATGTCTTAGACCGCTGCACCACTCAGGAGGCCCCATCCACAAAGTTGGATCAATCGCCTTGCATAAAGTATCAAAATCCTAAAATACTACTTAAACAGAGACGTGCTGGACCCTATGTCAGAGAGGTGTTTTTGGGACCACATCGTGTCTATTGTCCTGCTAATAACATTAACGATATTTTGGAGATCATTTTGTTTTTAAATAACCGAAAGTTATTGGCTGTACTAGAAAATTTTTAAAATGTTTTTGTAAGAACATAGCACATGGGATTGATTTTAAGAAATGTAGCTTAATTAATATTATGGTGTTTCTATTACAAGAAGAATGAAAAAACAAAACCCTCAGCGTTTTCGTTAGGAAAATATGTCATTGTACAACGTGACCTTTATTTAACTAGGCAAGTCAGTTAAGAACAAATTCTTATTTACATTGACGGCCTACCCCGGACAATACTGGGCCAATTGTGCGCCGCCCTTTGGGACTCCCAATAACAGCTGGATGTGATACAGTCTGGAATCAAACCAGGGACTGTAGTGACCCAGCTTACACTGAAATGCAGTGCCTTAGACTGCTGTGCCACTTGGAAGCCCAAATATAGGGGAGGTAATCAGGAAGGTGAAAGAGTCCAGGTGAGTGTCATGAGGCGCAGTTGATCGTAACGATGGTGACAGGTGTGCGTAATAATAATTAAACTGGCGACGTCGAGCGCCTGAGAGGGGAGGCAGGCGTAAACGTGACAGTACCCCCTCCCTGACGCGCGGCCCAAGCCGCCGGACGATGGCCACTAGAGGGACGGTCCCGAGGACCATGAGCTGGCCGGTCGCTTCCACTGAATATAAGCAAGTGATGTCTGATAAATAATCAAGTTGATGGCGCTGTCATATAGCCTCGGCACCTACATACAGCTGAGTGACTCACTCATTCATTGCTTTGGATCAAAATAAATAAGTACCAACATTCTTTCTGACAGTCTTTTAATAAAGAAATGTTTTGGTTATCCTGACCTGGACACCATGTATTATAGTTTCTAAAGGAAAAATATTACCACCGTCTCTTGCGCATGTGATTTTACATATGGATTCATAACGAATGACTATGGGAATAAATATCGCTGAATGACAGAAATATTGGAACAGTAGACTAATTGAAGGTAAACAAATTATTGCTCACTGGAAAATACTCTTTCAAAATAATGGAAGAGCCAAGTGGAAGGGGGGAAAGACAACATTCTCTGAGACAAGCATGGGGACTGGTCTTGATAAATCAATGAAATGTTTATTTTCACTGAATCTAAGTTTGGGTATTGGTTAGACTACAATTTGGGTATGGAAATGTACGGATTATTTTGCTCTTACTGTAATACTGTAGCCTACTCCCAACAGGTCATGTTGTACAATGGCAATATGGGTTATTAGGAGGACAATAGACTCTTGCCAAGAAGGAAAGTAGGGGGAGAATTGTATCATCGAATGTATTTCTTAGTTAGGTTGGCTGTATCACAACCGGCCGTGATTGGGAGTCCCATAGGGTGGTGCACAATTGGCCCAGCGTCGTCCAGGTTTGGCCGGTGTAGGCCGTCATTGTTCTTAATTAGGGATCGGTGGGACGCTAGCGGTCCACCTACGACAACATCCGGTGAAATGCAGAGCGCCAAATTCAAATTACAAAAATAGTAATATTAACCTGTTTGAGCTAGGGGGCAGTATTTTGAAGTTCGGATGAAAAATGTGCCCAAAGTAAACTGCCTGTTACTCAGGCCCATTTAGAGGGAGTTTTTCGAACAAAAGGCACATTGATTGTCTTGCTTGGACACTTCGGATTGCCATCAGAGGAAGATCTTCAAAGGTAGGTGATTTATTTGATCTCTTTTTATGAGTTTTGTGACACCCGTGCTGGTTATGTTTTTATGCTAAGTACATGTGGCGCTGTCCTCAGACAATCAAATGTTCTGCTTTTGCCGTAAAGCCTTTTTTGAAATCTGACAACGCTGTTAGATTAACAATATTCTAAGCGTTTGAATCGTGTGCAACACTTGTATTTTCATGAATGTTTGAAATGAGTATTTCTGTAATTTGAATTTGGCGCTCCGCAATTCCATTGGACGTTGTCGATGTGGGACGTGACCGTCCCCCCTAGCACAGACAGGTTAAATATTCAGGAAAATACAAGTGCTGTACACCATTCTTGAGCTTAGAATCTTGGTAATCAAACCGCTTTATCCGATTTACAATAGGCTTTACAGCGAAAGCATAGCATTTGATTGTCTGAGGACAGCGCCCCCGCATAAATCCCTCATACACATATTTTTCAAACCAGCACAGGCGTCACAGAAATCAGAAATAGCGATAAAATAAATCACTCACCTTTGAAGATCTTCCTCTGTTTGCAATCACAAGCGTCCCAGGAACTCAAAGAATAGTCATTTTGTTCAATAAAGTCCCTCTTTATATCCTCAAAACTTTGTTTGGTTGGCGCGTTTTGTTCAGTAATCCACCCGTTCCACTTGTTCAACATGCAGACAAAGGAATCCTAAAAAAGTTACTGATAAACTTTGTCCAAACAAGTCAAACAATGTTACTAATAAATCCTCAGGTACCCTAATATGTAAATAAATGATACAATTGAAGACGGAATGTATTATGTTCAATACCGGAGATAAATAATGAAGAGCGCGCCCTCTGTCACGCGAGCCACAAGACTACAGCCACAATGAGGGACACCTGGATATCCTTAAACTACTTCTTGAGTTTAAAAAAAGAAGCTTGAAACCTTGTCTAAAGACTGTCGACGTCCAGTGGAAGCCATAGGTACTGCAATTTGGGAGCTATTCTTTTCATTGTTAGATAGGAAAGCATAAGAAGGGACAGGGAGCTCAAAAAGTTTTTTTACTGATGGATTTTCCTCTGGTTTTCACCTTCCATATCAGTTCTGTTACACTCACAGACATTATTTTAACAGTTTTAGAAACTTCAGAGTGTTTCTATCCAATATGCATATCCTACCTTCTGGACCTGAGTAACAGGCAGTTTACTTTGGGCACGTCAGAATCTCCGTACTTCCGAACACAGCCCCCTAGCCCGAAGAGGTTAACTGACTTGCCTAGTTAAATAAAGGTTACATTTTATTTAATATATACATATCACTCCGCTTGGTTCTTTCCTCAGGCGTTATTGACTCTGTTTCATGTCTGTACGCTTTTAGTGTTTCTTGTTTTGTACCATGTTCGTTTATTTATTACATTTGCACTCCCTGTACTTGCTTCCCGACTCCCAGCGTGCATGGGGCCAATTCCTTTTTCACAAAGAGGAATTGGGTGTTGCATAACATTGTTAATTAAATAAGTATCATTTTGCTTTGTTATTTGTAAACTCAGGTTCCCTTTATATAATATTAGGTTTGGGTTGAAGATCTGAAAACATTCAGTATCAAAAATGTGCATAAATAGAGAAAATGGTAAATGGTGCAAACACCTTTTCATGACACTGTATATTACAAAACATTAGATAAACTGGAATGACACTCTCACGCACGGTTGCACAAAAAGATCTGTGCTCAAACCATGGCCCAAAATATGAGCTGACAGCTCTTCATTTTCATTATCAGTATAAGAGGAAAGAACCCTTTTCTGAACTGCAAAGAACCATTTGAAGGGCTCAAAGTGTTTATGTCATTATGGTTCCACAAAGAACCATCACCCTTACCAAAGGACCTTTGAGGAACCCTCTTTTCTTAGTGTCTATGTTGTATATCTCACTTCAGAATCAGTGGATATCTTGTTTTCATTAAAACTTGTTTTCTTCCTGTCTGTGACCAAGCATGGTGGATAGTTAGAACAACAGAGACAAGGACAATGGTACATTACTGTTCCATATCAGTATATCAAAAAAAGCTCCCAAAATGCCTTTTCATTTTACAATAATCACAAGGGGAAATTGTCTTTAGAGTGAGACATAGTGGTAAAGTAAATGGTCCATAAAACATGAGTAATTTGATGCTAGGTTTCAAGTTTCCACTCCTCCATCTCCCTCTAGGTTTTTAATGAGGCTTTTCAGCACTGGCCTATAGCAAATTGGCCTGAGAAAAAATAAAACATTAATATTAGGGTACGATTGCTATGCAAATTGAAATGGAAATCAGCTTGAAATTGTTTACTTATCATAGAGAAATAAAATCAACTACTTAAGCTATGTAGAAAGCAGTCAACACTATCTATTTGTCTGGTTAATTTACACCTTGAACCAAGAGCAAAGAGTGATGGCATCTCAGGTTCATGCTCTTACAGATAAATGAAAGAAAACAATGATTGCACACAAAGTCTACATTACACTAAATTGTGTGTTAGACGTCTGTATTAGTGTGTGTGTGCATGCTTGTGTGGGGGCATGTGTGTGCAATACTCTCCATCTCCAATACTCTCTTGATGCAGGGTGTGTTTGGGAGCAAGGTTTAATAACACCACTGTTTTATACATATTTAAAAGGTGTGGATGTGATGAAATAATTTATGTAATTTTCATGATTTTAATACTTTGTTATTTATGGCAGATCAGTTCAATAATATGCCCCTTCTCTCAATTGACTTTGCTGATAGAATATGGCCTGTGGCATGCACATTTTGTCGTAATAATGCCTTCTGGGCAGATATGAAATAACTGTGGTAGTTGGCTATTTTGATCACACATAGAAAAAGAGGAAACTTTAACCGAGCAAAAATGTGTTCTGTTCTTCTCGATGTTTCTTCCTTCCTCGCATTGGGATGCAAAACCTCTTGATGAATGCAATGTTTCCTGCTTTGTACTAAGATCTAAGTTGCACAGGCCTTTCAAAGTGTCGGCTCGATTATAGCTTACACACTCTTCTACAGAGATAGAAAACCAGGAAAGAGGCAAAATCCATCGCATCCAGTTTGATCACCTTCACTTTTGGTGTGCTACATGACAATAAGCCTCTGCCTACTTGAAATAAATGACGTGGAGTGTTTGTTCATAAATGTGTTTGAGGTCGAAGGGATTGGTTGAAATGACATCACTTCAACCTGCCGAGAGGACATAAAAATGTACATATAAATATATGGATGAGCGATGGCCGAACGGCATAGGCAAGATGCAGTAGATGGTATAGAGTACAGTATATACATATGAGATGAGTAATGTAGGGTATGTAAACATTATATAAAGTGGCATTGTTTAAGTGACTAGTGATACATTTATTACATCCAATTACTAATTATTAAAGTGGCTAGAGATTGAGTCTTTATGTTGGCAGCAGCCACTCAATGTTAGTGATGGCTGTTTAACAGTCTGATGGCCTTGAGATAGAAGCTGTTTTTCAGTCTCTCGGTCCCAGCTTTGATGCACCTGTACTGACCTCGCCTTCTGGATGATAACGGGGTGAACAGGCAGTGGCTCGGGTGGTTGTTGTCCTTGATGATCTTTATGGCCTTCCTGTGACATCGAGTGGTGTAGGTGTCCTGGAGGGCAGGTAGTTTGCCCCCGGTGATGCATTGTGCAGACCTCACTACCCTCTGGAGAGGCGGAGCAGTTGCCGTACCAGGCGGTGATACAGCTCGACAGGATGCTCTCGATTGTGCATCTGTAGAAGTTTGAGTGATTTTGGTGACAAGCCACATTTCTTCAGCCTCCTGAGGTTGAAGAGGCGCTGTTGCGCTTTCTTCACCACGCTTTTCTGTGTGGGTGGACCATTTCAGTTTGTCCGTGATGTGTATCCCGAGGAACTTAACTTTCCACCTTCTCCACTACTGTCCCATCGTTGTGGATAGGGGGGTGCTCCCTCTGCTGTTTCCTGAAGTCCATGATCATCTCCTTTGTTTTGTTGACGTTGAGTGTGAGGTTATTTTCCTGACACCACACTCTGAGGGCCCTCATCTCCTCCCGATAGGCCATCTCGTCATTGTTGGTAATCAAGCCTACCACTGTAGTCATCTGTAAACTTGATGATTGAGTTGGAGGCGTGCATGGCCAAACAGGGAGTACAGGAGAGGGCTGAGAGCACACCCTTGTCCAGGACCCAGTTGCACAGGGCGGGGTCGAGACCCAGGGTCTCGAACTTAATGACGAGTTTGGAGGGTACTATGGTGTTAAATTCTGAGATGTAATCGATGAACAGCATTCTTAATTAGGTATTCCTCCAGATGGGTAAGGGCAGTGTGATTGCGATTGCGTCGTCTGTGGACCTATTGGGGCAGTAAGCAAATTGGAGTTGGTCTAGGGTGTCAGGTAGGGTGGAGGTGATATGATCCTTGACTGGTCTCTCAAAGCACTTCATGATGACGGAAGTGAGTGCTACGGGCGATAGTCGTTTAGCTCTGTTACCTTAGCTTTCTTGGGAACAGGAACAATGGTGGCCCTCTTGAAGCATGAGGGAACAGGAGACTGGGATAGGGATTGATTGAATATGTCTGTAAACACACCATGGATGCCGTTTGGGCCGGCAGACTTGCGAGGGTTAACACATTTAAATGTTATACTCACAAAGTTGTTTAGTTTGTCTGGGAATAAGACATCAGTGTCCGTGACGGGGCTGGTTCTTTTTGTAGTCCGTGATTGACTGTAGACCCTGCCACATACGTCTTGTGTCTGAGCTGTTGAATTGCGACGCTACTTTGTCTCTATACTGACGCTTAGCTTGTTGATTGCCTTGCGGAGGGAATAGCTACACTGTTTGAATTCAGTCATGTTTCCGGTCGCCTTGCCATGATTAAAAGCAATGTTTCGCGCTTTCAGTTATGCGCGAATGCTGCCATCAATCCACGGTTTCTGATTTTAGTAGTAACCGTGGGTACCACATCACCTATGCACCTGCTAATAAACTCGCTCACTGAATCAGCATAGACATCAATATTGTTGTCCTATGCTATCCGGAACATATCCCAGTCCACGTGATCGAAGCAATCTTGAAGCGTGGAATCAGATTGGTCGGACCAGCGTTGAACAGACCTGAGCACGGGCGTTTCCTGTTTAAGTTTCTGTCTTTAGGCTGGGAGCAACAAAATGGAGTCGTGGTCAGATTTGACGAAAGGAGGGTGAGGGAGGGCTTTGTATGCGTCGTGGAAATTAGAAGAGAAATGATCCAGGGTTTTGCCAGCCCTGGTCGCGCATTTGATATGCTGATACAATTTATGGAGCCTTGTTTTCAGATTAGCCTTGCTAAAATCTCCAGCTACAGTAAATGCAGCCACAGGATATGTGGTTTCCAGTTTATATAGAGTCCAAGGAAGTTCGTTCAGGGCCGTCGAGGTGTCTGCTTGGGGGGGATATACACGGTTTATAATTGAAGACAATTCTCTTGGTAGATAATGCGGTCGGCATTTGATCGTAAGGAATTCTAGGTCAGGTTAACAAAATGACTTGAGTTCCTGTATGTTGTTATGATCACACCACGACATGTTGAACATAAGGCATACACCCCCTTCTTCTTACTAAAGAGATGTTTGTTTCTGTCGGCGCGATGCGCCTGGGCCGACTCTGATAACGTATCCCAAGTGAGCCATGTTTCCGTGAAACAAAGAATGTTACAATCGCTGATGTCTCTCTGGAAGGCAACCCATGCTCGAATTTCGTCTACCTTTCTGTCAAAAGACTGGACATTGGCGAGTAGTATACTCGGGAGCAGTGAGCGATGTGCCCGTCTACGGAGCCTGACCCGAAGACTGCTCCGTCTGCCCTTTCTGCGGCGCCGTTGTTTTGGATTGCCTACTGGGATCCGATCCACTGTCCTGGGTGGTGGTCCAAACAGGAGATCCGCTTCGGGAAAGTCGTATTCCTGGTCGTAATGTTGGTAAATTGACGTTGCTCTTATATCCAATAGTTCTTCCCGGCTGAATGTAATAAGACTTAAGATTTCCTGGGGTAAAAGTGTAAGAAATAATACGTATAAAAACAAAATACTGCATAGTTTCCTAAGAACGCGAAGCAAGGCGTCCATCTCTGTCGGCGCCAAACACGCTATCACCTTCTCCACAAAGGTAGATAGTAAAATACTACAGCTAGTCTTTGCCTCGCTAACTAAGAATCATGGCCACCATCTTGGAAAAGTTGGAGAAAGTTCTGTTAGAGTTACACTAGTCTACAGTTTCTTTGGGTATACAGTGCATTCAGAAAGTATTCAGACCCCTTCACTTATTCCATATTTTGTAACGTTACAGTCTTATTCTAAAATGTATTAAATTTTATTCCCTCATCAATCTACTCACATTACCTCATCATGATGAAGCAAAAACAGATGTTTTGAATTTTTTGCAAGTGTATTAAACATAAATAACTGGAATATCACATTTACATAATGATTCAGACCCTTTACTCAGTACTTTGTTGAAAAACCTTTGGCAGCAATTACAGCCTTGAGTCTTCTTGGGTATGACGTTAAAAGCTTTGCACACCTGTCTTTGGAGAGTTTCTCCCATTCTTCTCTGCAGATCTTCTAAAGCTCTGCCAGATTGGATGGGGAGCGTTGCTGCACAGCTATTTTCAGGTGTCACCAGAGATGTTCAATTGGGTTCAAGTCTGGGCTCTGGCTTGGCCACTCAAGCCAGAGCCCAGACATTCAGAGACTCAGAGACATTCCCGAAGCCTTTCCTCTGTTGTCTTGGGTGTGTGCTTAGGATCGTTGTCAAGTTGGTAGGTGAACCTTTGCCCAAGTCTGAGGTCCTGAGCGCACTGGAGCAGGATTTCATCAATGATCTCTCTGTACTTTGCTCCGTTCAGCTTTCCATTTATCCTGACTATACTCCCAGCCCTTGCCGCTGAAGAACATCCCCACAGAATGATAATTCCACCTCCATGCTTCACCATTGGGATGGTGCCAGGTTTCCTCCAGACATGACGCTTGGCATTGAGGCCAAAGAGTTCAATCTTGGTTTCATCAGATCAGATAATCTTGTTTCTCTTTGTCTGAGAGTCCTTTAGGTGCCTTTTGGCAAACCCCAAGTGGGCTTTCATGTGCCTTTTACTAAGGAGTGGCTTCTGTCTGGCCACTATACCATAAAGGCCTGATTGGTGGAGTGCTGCAGAGATGGTTGTCCTTCTGGAAGCTTCTCTCCTCTCCACAGAAGAACTCTGGAGCTCTGTCAGAGTAACCATTGGGTTCTTGGTCTGGTTACCTCCCTGACCCAAGGCTCTTCTCCCCGATTGCTCAGTTTCGCCGGGCAGGCCAGCTCTAGTAAGAGTCTTGAATTTAAGAATGTCTTCAGTTTAAGAATGATGGAGGCTACTGTGTTCTTGGGGACCTTCAGTGCTGCAGAATTTTTTTTGGTACTCTTCACCAGATCAGTGCCTCAACACAATCCTGTCTCAGATCTTTACGAACAATTCCTTCGACCTCAGTGCTTGGTTTTTGCTCTGACATGCACTTTCAACTGTGGGACCTTATATAGACAGGTGTGTGCCTTTCCAAATCATGTCCAATCAATTGAATGTACGACAGCTTAACTCCAGTCAAGTTGTAGAAACAACTCAAGGATGATCAATGGAAACAGGATGCACCTGAGATCAATTTCGAGTCTCATAGTGAAGGGTCTGAATACTTTAAATAAGGTATCTGTTTTTTACATTTAATAGATTTTCAAAAGAATCTAAAAACCTGTTTTCACTTTGTCATTATGGGATATTGTGTGTACATTGGTGAGGATTTTGTTTTCATTTAATCCATTTTAGAATAAGGCTATAATGTAACAAAATGTGTAAAAAGTCAAAGGGGTCTGAATACTTTCCGCATGCACTGTATGTGGCTGTTCTTTTTTGAGTTGCAAAAATGGCTGTTATAACTCACTTTCATCACAACCAGTGTTCATATTTTCTCTAAATAAAGACAATGGTTTTGTTTAAATACCCAGGCATATCCTGTATACTGATTGGTATTGATGATGTCCTTGCCAATGTCATGCTCACAGTGGGGGGTGTTGATGTTCAAATACTCATACGCTGTAACTGCCTGTACACTGTAAAAATAGAAGGACTCAAAACACCTTGATTGTGTAATGAAACCATGAAAGGTAGTGCACATAACCTGAGATCAGGCGTTTGGAGTGTGTTTGAATGTAAACCAAAGTGTTTTAATACACACAAAAAAATTGTTTTAAAGCAGAATATAAGTACTCTGAAACACCCAAAGTGGTTCTTCAATCAGAATATTGGTGTTTTTAAGAGATTGTTTTGAAAACACCTTTTCGGGTTTCAGTGCATAAAAAAGGTAGGCTCAAAACACACAATGTTTGTTTTGGTTTGACATTTTAGAAACAGGAGACAGTGAAGGAGTGAACGTGGGACAGGCATTGAACCCCTGATTTCTGGGGCAGTAAGATGTTATATTTCATTGGAATTTTACAAACTCACATCACAAATACACTGTTACAACACACCCTGTAATGTTTCAAAACATCTCAGGATGATATGTTTCAGTACTCTACCAAAGTTAAGGTTTCTTCTCCTTCGCGCTGGTGGCAGCTCAGTTGCCACTAGTTTTGGTGGTACAAATAACTGACAGTGTAGAGACAGCTGTGCAATGCAACCATTGTGTCCAATAACATACTTGATACTCATACTATAAGTCAGTGGAAACATCAGGCTACCTCAGGATAAGAAACAGCATGTTATGTCTCATGAAGAGAAGATAAGCAATCAAGAAAAATGTTTCCTTTCACAAAATGTATCCTGCATTATAATCCCTGTTATCAAGATTAATACTGTTCAATGCATTTGTATTCAGTAACAGGGATTCCAATATTTATTCAACCGGATGTTCACTTTTACATGTCATTCATTTATTTCCTGGTAATAATAATACAAATGTTTGTTCCCCTAGATTATAATGTTGATCAGCATTTAGAACAGGAAGCTAAGGAGAATCAGTCAGCGGATAGGGATGATGTCATGACTAGTGATTACAGGCATCCGTCATCTGTCAAGATCTAAAAGGGGATAGGAACATTTACATAAGGGACAGAAAGGACATATATGCTATTACATGCATGCCTTACAAACTCACATCACAGCTACACTGTTACAACACACCCTGTAATGTTTCAAAACATCTCAGGATGATATGTTTCAGTACTCTACCAAAGTTAAGGTTTCTTCTCCTTCGAGCTGGTGGCAGCTCAGTTGCCACTAGTTTTGGTGGTACAAATAACTGACAGTGTAGAGACAGCTGTGCAATGCAACCATTATGTCCAATAACATACTTGATACTCAATCATACTATAAGTCAGTGGAAACATCAGGCTACCTCAGGATAAGACAACAGCATGTTTTGCAATAAAGATTTTTTTTTCCTTTCACAGAATATATCCTGCATTGTAATCCCTGTTCGAATGGAATAATACTGTTCAATGCATTTGTATTCAGTAACAGGGATTACAATATTTATTCAACCAGATGTTCACTTTTACATGTCATTCATTTATTTCCTGGTAATAATAATGCAAATGTTTGTTCCCCTAGATTATGTTTAATCAGCATTTAGAACAGGCAGCTAAGGAGAATCAGTCAGCGGATAGTCATGACTAGTGATTACAGACATCTGTCAAGATCTAAAAGGGATAAGTACATTTACATAAAGGACACAAAGGACATATGATATTACATGCATGCCTAAACTTTTGTGTGTATGCATTATGTATCTATATGTGTATGTGTGTTCTTGACTGACATTAATGTATGGAAAAATTGTTTTCCTGAGACACCTACTACTTAGAAGATAGCTATTGTACTTAGAGATTTACAACATAGCATTTATTGGTTCTTAATCTCTACAAGTGTTGCATTACCACATGCCTTGTCATTACATGTACTGTATCTCTACTGTTGGAGGGGAATAGCATCTTTCTCAGATGAAACCACAATTGTTTGTTCTGCATGGGGGGATTGCCTCCCACAGCATGCCCTGGCAACTGTTACCAAACACTTGCCTTCTACTCAAATTGTTATTACGCACACCTGCCACCATCGTTACGATCACCTGGACTCCATCACCTTCCTGATTACCTCCTCTATATTTGGGCTTCCGAGTGGCGCAGTGGTCTAAGGCACTGCATCTCAGTGCAAGAGGTGTCACTACAGTCCCTGGTTTGAATCCAGGCTGTATCACATCCGGCTGTGATTGGGAGTCCCATAGGGCGGCGCACAATTGGCCCAGCGTCGTCCGGGTGTGGCCGGGGTAGGTCGTCATTGTAAATAAGAATTTGTTCTTAACTGACTTGCCTAGTTAAATAAAGGTTACATTTAAAAATATATATATGTATACAGTGGCTTGTGAAAGTATTCACCCTCCTTGGCATTTTTCCAAGTTATTTGCCTTACAACCTCGAATTAAAATAAAACATTTTGGGGGTTTGAATCATTTGATTTACACAACATGCCTACCACTTTGAAGATGCACAATATTTTTTCTTGTGAAACAAACAAGAAATAAGACAAAGAAACAGAAAACTTGAGCGTATAACTAATCACCCCCCCAAAGTCAATACTTTGTAGAGCCACCTTTTGCAGCAATTACAGCTGCAAGTCTCTTGGGGTATGTCTCTATAAGCTTGGAACATCTATCCACAGGGATTTTTGCCCATTCTTCAAGGCAAAACTGGTCCAGCTCCTTCAAGTTGGATGGGTTCCGCTGGTGTACAGCAATCTTTAAGTCACACCACAGATTCTCAATTGGATTGAGGTCTGGGCTTTGACTAGGCCATTCCAAGACATTTAAATGTTTCCACTTAAACCACTCAAGTGTTGCTTTAGCAGTATGCTTGGGGTCATTGTCCTGCTGGAAGGTGAACCTCCGTCCCAGTCTTAAATCTCTGGAAGACTGAACCAGGTTTACTTAAAGAATTTGTCTGTATTTAGCGCCATCCATCATTCCTTCAATTTTGACCAGTTTCCCAGTCCCTGCCAATGAAAAATATCCCCACAGCATCCTGCTGCCACCGCCATGCTTCACTGTGGGGATGGTGTTCTCGGGGTGATAAGAGGTGTTGGGTTTGCGCCAGACATAGCGTTTTCCTTGATGGCCAAAAAGCTACATTTTAGACTGTAATATTAGGGTACGATTGCTCTGCAAATTGAAACGGAAATCAGCTTGAAATTGTTTACTTATCATAGAGAAATAAAATCAACTACTTAAGCTGTGTAGAAAGCAGTCAACACTATCTATTTGTCTGGTTAATTTATAACATGAACCAAGAGCAAAGTGTTACGGGATCTCAGTTTCATGCTCTTACAGATAATTGAATGAAAACACAATGATTGCACACAAAGTCTACATTACACTAAATGGTGTGTTAGACGTCTGTATTAGTGTGTGTGTGCAATACCCTCCATGTCCATGTTTACATGTCTTTACATGGTTGTTGTAAGTGCACGGCAGAGAGCCTACCAAAAGGAAAAAGAAAATTATCCCTAGAAGCTTTAGGTTGATACCCATCAAGGCCTATTAAGGATTACAGTCATGATAATTATATACTTCCATGTTGAGGCCATCCTTAGAAAGGCCCTAACATATCTTAGCCTTCGGAATAAAATCCCTACGCCAACAGAATTGACCAGGGTGTGAGGAATCCAAGGGAAGCCCAGTCAGGATAACATGAACTTTGAGGCCCACGTGCGGTTCCTGCTCTTTGTCTGAGTGAGTGGTTTATTGGAGTTTGCCTGTCATGGTTCTTCAGCATCACATCTACCATTCCTTCCGGCCATGGTACAGTCCATTTTCTCAGTTAGCTCGTATATATGCAAGCATCTGCTATGGAGGCCATTGATTTGTTTTATCTGTCTCTGGTTGATGCAGGGTGTGTTTGGGAGAAAGGTTTAATAACACCACTGTTTTATACATATTTCAAAGGTGTGGATGTGTAAGGGGTGCGTATTGGTGGTAGAGAAGTCAGGCGCAGGAGAGCAGAACGGAGCAGTTCAATAACAAAAACACAGGAAAACAGAACAAACAGAATAAATGGGTAACATAACCCGTAGCCACCATAAAACGTGCACAAGCACTTACAAACAAACAATTCTGGACAAGGACATGTGGGAAACAGAGGGTTAAATACACATGTAATGAATGGAATTGAAACCAGGTGTGTGGGAAGACAAGACAAAACAAATGAAAAATGGATCAATGATGGCTAGAAGACCAACGACGCCAACCGCCGAGCCCCGCCCGAACAAGGAGAGGCACCAACTTCGGCGGAAGTCGTGACAGGATGTGATGAAATTTTAATGACTTTATACTTTATTTGTCAGATAAGTTCAATAATATGCCCCTTCTCTCAATTGACTTTGCTGATAGAATATGGCCTGTGGCATGCACATTTTGTCGTAATAATGCCTTCTGGGCAGATATGAAATGACTTTTTTCATGCATAGAAAAAGTGCAACGGAAACTTTAACCTATGACAACATCCGGTGAAATGCAGAGCGCCAAATTCTAATTACAAAAATAGTAATATTAAACATTCATGAAAATACAAGTGTTGTACACCATTCAAAAGCTTAGAATCTTGGTAATCGAACCGTGTTGGCGGATTTACAATAGGCTTTACGGCGAAAGCAGAACATTCGATTATCTGAGGACAGCACCCCACAACAACACATTATTCAAACCAGCACAGGCGTTACAAAATCAAATATAGTGATAAAATAAATCACTTACCTTTGAAGATCTTCCTTTGTTTGCAATCACAAGGGTCCCAGTCACACAAATAATGGTCATTTTGTTCGATAAAGTCCTTCTTTATATCCCAAAAAGTCAGTTTAGTTGGCTCCATGGAGTTCTGTAATCCAGGTCGTTCAACATGCAGACAAAGAAATCCCAAAAGTACCGGTAAAGTTTGTCCAAACAAGTCAAACGATGTTTCTAATTAATCCTCAGGTTGTCAAATATCTAAATAAACAATATTTCAGACGGAAAATTGTCTGTTCAATAGGAAAGAAAAATAAGAAGGAGCGCGCACCCATTCACGCGCGCAAAACAGTTGTGTCTGTTTTATCAGCCACTTGGAAGAACTTCAATTTCTTTTTCGGTTTTCAATAAACAAGCCTGAAACCATGTCTAAAGACTGTTGACATCTAGTGGAAGCCATAGGAACTGCAATCTGAGAGCTAATTCCCTATATAGTCAATAGCAAGTCAATGGAAAAACTGTGAAATCAAAAAAAACATGTTTTCCGGATGGATTTCTCAGGTTTTTGCCTGCCATATCAGTTCTGTTACACTCACAGACATTAGTGTTTTCTATCAAATACTACAAATTATATGCATATCCTAGCTTCTGGGCCTGAGTAACAGGCAGTTTACTTTGGGCACGTCAGACTCTCCGTACTTCCAAACACTGCCCCCCAGCCCGTATTAATCGAGCAAAAATGTGTTCTGTTCTTCTCAATGTTTCTTCCTTCCTCGCAATGGGATGCAAAACCTCTTGACGAATGCAAGGTGTTTCCTGCTTTGTACTAAGATCTAAGTTGCACAAGCCTTTCAAAGTGTCGGCTCGATTATAGCTTACACACACTCTTCTACAGAGATATGAAATGAGGAAAGAGGCAAAATCCATCGCATCTAGTTTGATCACCTCTTTTGGTGTGCTACATGACAATTAGCCTCTGCCTACTTGATATAAATGACGTGGAGTGTGTTTGAGGTCGAAGGGATTGGTTGAAATGACATCACTTCAACCTGTCGAGAGGATATCAAAAATCCTCTAAGACCCAGAGGTATTTTGGGTATGGTGAGTCAATGCAATTTCAAAGACCACCATAGACTCCATACTCCGAGTGCTTTGAAGTGGTGGAGAAAGAATCAAATCATTTTATTGGTCACATACAGATGGTTAGCAGATGTTAATGCGAGTGTAGCGAAATGCTTGTGCCTCTAGTTCCGATCCGTGCAGAAATATCTAACAGGAAAGCTAACAATTTCACAACAACTACCTTATACACACAAGTGTAAAGGAATGATTAAGATTATGTACATATAAATATATGGATGAGCGATGGCCGAACGGCATAGGCAAGATGCAGTCGATAGTATAGAGTACAGTATATACATATGAGATGGGTAATGTAGGGTATGTAAACATGATATAAAGTGGCATTGTTTAAGTGGCTAGTGATACATTAATTACATCCAATTATTAAAGTTGCTAGAGATTGAGTCTGTATGTTGGTAGTAGTCACTCAATGTTAGTAAAGGCTGTTTAACAGTCTGATGGCCTTGAGATAGAAGCTGTTTTCAGTCTCTCAGTCCCAGCTTTGGTGCACCTGTACTGACCTTGCCTTCTGGATGCCCAGACATTGAGACTTGTCCCGAAGCCTCTCCTCCGTTGTCTTGGGTGTGTGCTTAGGATCGTTGTCATGTTGGTAGGTGAACCTTTGCCCAAGTCTGAGGTCCTGAGCGCTCTGGAGCAGGATTTCATCAATGATCTCTCTGTACTTTACTTCATTCAGCTTTCCATAGATCCTGACTCTACTCCCATGCCCCTGCCGCTTAATAACATCCCCACAGCATGATAATGCCACCTCCATGTTTCACCATTGGGATGGTGCCACCATTGGGATGGTAACCGTCAGTCTTGGTTTCATCAGATCAGATAATCTTGTTTCTCTTTGTCTGAGAGTCCTTTAGGTGCCTTTTGGCAAACTCCAAGCGGGCTTTCATGTGCCTTTTACTGAGGAGTGGCTTCTGTCTGGCCACTATACGATAAAGGCCTGATTGGTGGAGTGCTGCAGAGATGGTTGTCCTTCTGGAAGCTTCTCTCATCTCCACAGAAAAACTCTGGAGAGTGACCATCGGGTTCTTGGTCTGGTTACTTCCCTGACCAAGGCTCTTCTTCACATTTGCTCAGTTTCGCCAGGCGGCCAGCTCTAGTAAGAGTCTTGAATTTAAGAATGTCTTCAGTTTAAGAATGATGGAGGCTACTGTGTTCTTGGGGACCTTCAATGCTGCAAAAATGTTTGGTACTCTTCCCCAGATCTGTGCCTTGACACAATCCTGTCTCAGATCTTTACGAACAATTCCTTCGACCTCAGGGCTTGGTTTTTGCTCTGACATGCACTTTCAACTGTGGGACCTTATATAGACAGGTGTGTGCCTTTCCAAATAATGTCCAATCAATTGAATGTACCACAGCTTGACTCCAATCAAGTTGTAGAAACATCTCAACGATGATCAATGGAAACAGGATGCACCTGAGCTCAATTTCGAGTCTCAAACCAGAGGGTCTGAATACTTTAAACAATTTATTTAAAAAATAAATCTAAAAACCTGTTTTCGCTTTGTCATTATGGGATATTGTGTGTACACTGATGAGGATTTTGTTTTCATTTATTCCATTTTAGAATAAGGCTATAATGTAACAAAATGTGTAAAAAGTCAAAGGGGTCTGAATACTTTCCGCATGCACTGTATGTGGCTGTTCTTTTTTGAGTTGCAAAAATGGCTGTTATAACTCACTTTCATCACAACCAGAAACTGTGTTCATATTTTCTCTGAAGAAAGACAATGGTTTTGTTTAAAAAATATTAAATACCCAGGCATATCCTGTATACTGATTGGTATTGATGATGTCCTTGCCAATGTCATGCTCACAGTGGGGGGTGTTGATGTTTAAATACTCATATGCTGTAACTGCCTGTACACTGTAAAAATAGAATGACTCAAAACACCTTGACTGTGTAATGAAACTATGAAAGGTATTGCACATAACCTGAGATCAGGCATTTGGAGTGATTAAATGTAAACCAAAGTGTTTTGATAGACAAAAAAATTGTTTTAAAGCAGAATAGGAGTACTCTGAAACACCCAAAGTGTTTCTTAAATCTGAATATTTGTTTTTAAGAGAGCAGAAGTAGCTTATCATAGGGTGATGTGTCCAATTAGTCCTGATGGTGGTACAGTAATCGCACAGCTGAAACTCTGTGTTGCTGCTTGCAGCTATATTTCCCATTGGAATCCATCCAGAGTTTGGACATCCAACTGCTGGAATTTTAAAACACATTTTGGGGTTTTAGTGCATGTAAAAGGTTGGCTCAAAACACACCATTTCAAATGGTTAAGAAATGGAAATTACTTTATAGCCTTAAAATTGATGAGTAGCAGCTAAGTAGCAATTTTCCACTATTATTATTATTTTATTTTTATTTTGACGTGAAAGTGGGGCAGGTGGAAGCCGGCATTGAACCCCTGATTTCTGGGGCAGTAAGATGTTATTTTTCTTTATAATTTTACAAACTCACATCATAGCTACATTTATATATATAAAAAATATTGGTTTAAACACTTGATTAAGCGGTGTTACAACACACCTTGTAATGTTTCAGTACTCTACCAAAGTTAAGGTTTCTTCTCCTTCGAGCTGGTGTCAGCTCAGTTGCCACTAGTTTTGGTGGTACAAATAACTGACAGTGTAGAGACAGCTGTGCAATGCAACCATTGTGTCCAATAACATACTTGATACTCATACTATAAGTCAGTGGAAACATCAGGCTACCTCAGGATAAGAAACAGCATGTTATGTCTCATGAAGAGAAGATAAGCAATCAAGAAAAATGTTTCCTTTCACAAAATGTATCCTGCATTATAATCCCTGTTATCAAGATTAATACTGTTCAATGCATTTGTATTCAGTAACAGGGATTCCAATATTTATTCAACCGGATGTTCACTTTTACATGTCATTCATTTATTTCCTGGTAATAATAATACAAATGTTTGTTCCCCTAGATTATAATGTTGATCAGCATTTAGAACAGGAAGCTAAGGAGAATCAGTCAGCGGATAGGGATGATGTCATGACTAGTGATTACAGGCATCCGTCATCTGTCAAGATCTAAAAGGGGATAGGAACATTTACATAAGGGACAGAAAGGAGATATACAGTGGGGCAAAAAAGTATTTAGTCAGCCACCAATTGTGCAAGTTCTCCAACTTAAAAAGATGAGAGAGGCCTGTAATTTTCATCATAGGTACACTTCAACTATGACAGACGAAATGAGAAAAAGAAATCCAGAAAATCACATTGTAGGATTTTTTATTTATTTATTTGCAAATTATGGTGGAAAATAAGTATTTGGTCAATAACAAAAGTTTATCTCAATACTTTGTTATATACCCTTTGTTGGCAATGACAGAGGTCAAACGTTTTCTGTAAGTCTTCACAAGGTTTTCACACACTGTTGCTGGTATTTTGGCCCATTCCTCCATGCAGATCTCCTCTAGAGCAGTGATGTTTAGGGGCTGTCGCTGGGCAACACGGACTTTCAACTCCCTCCAAAGATTTTCTGTGGGGTTGAGATCTGGAGACCGGCTTGGCCACTCCAGGACCTTGAAATGCTTCTTACGAAGCCACTCCTTCGTTGCCGGGCGGTGTGTTTGGGATCATTGTCATGCTGAAAGACCCAGCCACGTTTCATCTTCAATGCCCTTGCTGATGGAAGGAGGTTTTCACTCAAAATCTCACGATACATGGCCCCATTCATTCTTTCCTTTACACGGATCAGTCGTCCTGGTCCCTTTGCAGAAAAACAGCCCCAAAGCATGATGTTTCCACCCCATGCTTCACAGTAGGTATGGTGTTCTTTGGATGCAACTCAGCATTCTTTGTCCTCCAAACACGACGAGCTGAGTTTTTACCAAAAGTTATATTTTGGTTTCATCTGACCATATGACATTCTCCCAATCCTCATCTGGATCATCCAAATGCTCTCTAGCAAACTTCAGACGGGCCTGAACATGTACTGGCTTAAGCAGGGGGACACGTCTGGCACTGCAGGATTTGAGTCCCTGGCGGCGTAGTGTGTTACTGATGGTAGGCTTTGTTACTTTGGTCCCGGCTCTCTGCAGGTCATTCACTAGGTCCCCGTGTGGTTCTGGGATTTTTGCTCACCGTTCTTGTGATCATTTTGACCCACGGGTGAGATCTTGCGTGGAGCCCCAGATCGAGGAAGATTATCAGTGGTCTTGTATGTCTTCCATTTCCTAATAATTGCTCCCACAGTTGATTTCAAACCAAGCTGCTTACCTATTGCAGATTCAGTCTTCCCAACCTGGTGCAGGTCTACAATTTTGTTTCTGGTGTCCTTTGACAGCTCTTTGGTCTTGGCCATAGTGGAGTTTGGAGTGTGACTGTTTGAGGTTGTGGACACGTGTCTTTTATACTGATAACAAGTTCAAACAGGTGCCATTAATACAGGTAACGAGTGGAGGACAGAGGAGCCTCTTAAAGAAGAAGTTACAGGTCTGTGAGAGCCAGAAATCTCGTTTGTTTGTTTGTTTGTTTGTATGTGACCAAATACTTATTTTCCACCATAATTTGCAAATAAATTCATTAAAAATCCTACAATGTGATTTTCTGGATTTTCTTTCCTCATTTTGTCTGTCATAGTTGAAGTGTACCTATGATGAAAATTACAGGCCTCTCTCATCTTTTTAAGTGAGAGAACTGGTGGCTGACTAAATACTTTTTTGCCCCACTGTATGCTATTACATGCATGCCTAAACGTTTGTGTCTATGCATTATGTATCTATATGCATATGTGTGTTTTTGACTAACATTAATGAATGCAACAATTGTAAAACAACACTTATTGTTTTCCTGAGACACCTACTACTTAGAAGATAGCTATTGTACTTCTTAGAGATTTACAGCATAGAATTTATTGGTTCTTAATCTCTACAAGTGTTGCATTACCACATGCCTTGTCATTACATGTACTGTATCTCTACTGTTGGAGGGGAATAGCACCTTTCTCAGATGAAAACACAATTGTTTGTTCTGCATGGGGGGGATTGCCTCCCACAGCATGCCCTGGCAACTTTTAACAAACACTTGCCTTCCACTCAAATTGTCTAACGGGTGATTTAAAGTGAGATTTTAGTTTTGCCAGAGGGCTCACTGCAGGATTTTATTTTAAAACATACAATTGCAGTGAAGCCGCTCAACATTTACATTTCATTCAGTCATCTAGCAGACAATCCCATCCAAAGCGAGTCACGGGAGCAACCAGTGTCAAACACCCCTCCGAAGGGCACGTCGACACGTCTCCCAAGTTAAATCTGGGACCTGAACCAGCCACCGGCCCAAGCTCCCAAAAGCCAGGCCACCAACCACTCAAGATCCCCCCACAGTTCCCAGAGAACTGCACCTCAACCATCCGAGACCCCCACATAGACAAGTCCCGAAAAACCTCCCCCTCCAACCCAACCAAAACAACCACCCAATGCGCCAACAACCAACAAAATGAACAAAAGAGAAAACAACGCAAAAACAAAGGACGTCAAGACAAACAAAAATCAAAACAGCAAGGCCAACTATTTGCATGTGAGGCACTAATTACACGTGTGTATGTTTTATCATGTAATACTTGGTGGGGTAAACCAAAAAAAAAAAGTGGGATGCATGCCAGCAAAGCCACTACACATAAAATATAGCTGATATGGCAGACTTGCTTAAAACAATTTGGCTTCTACTGACAATTGAGATGTGAAAACTATGGCATAAGGGGACGACAAGCAGATAAGAGGCAATCTGTAATTTCGATTAAGACATTAATGTGCAAGCGACGACGGACGTTGTCAATATAACTATTTGTTCAGCACTTTTGAAATGTACAGCAACAGAATTCCGAAGATGGGCCATTCTTACAGTGTACTCCCTGTACACGTCAGAACCGTAGCCAAAATAAATGGGGCATATGAACAGACAATGAAAGCTCTTACAATATTCTATGATTACATTCCTCTAAAACAGGTTATAGGCTATTTGTGCACCACCAAGTTAGAACAGTAGGCGAAATTAAGAGATGAAAATAGACCAAATTATTAGGGTGAGGCACATTGAACGCCATTTGGGTCATTGCGTGTCAAAAAGATACAGGTCATAAAACACTAAATAAGCTTTAATTTGACACGTCAAATAACACAATTATATTTTAGAATGTTGTGTGTGCTGAATTTGTACGTGCAAGCCAAGCACCACTACTACTACTGGTAGTACTGTCAAAGCTGTACAAAACAAAGTTGCCAAACAAGCACACACCGGGCCATTAACAATATGTTACAATACCACATTGGTGAAAATAGACCAAATTATTAGGGTGAGGTACATGGGCTACTAACAGCTTACTACACAACATAAACATAGTATTACTTTCTTAGCTACAGCATACATTTCTCCCTTGCAGATTACATCATTTATGCAGCAGCATACAAGACATTTTTGGACTCACCTTGTGAAGGTGGCGCAGCGGTCCTTTGTTGGCAAATTTTGTAATTAAACTTTGTCAAGTCTGGCATTCTCTGGATTTACGGGCGGGAAAAACACAGCCACTCCATTGAATAGCAGGCTAATGTTAGTGGTTAATTGTTAACGCTTGCAGTTAGCCACTGATTCCTTCTGTCTCGATCGCTGACATGAGTAGACCAAGGCGCAGCGTGCAGGGTTGAGTTAAACATGTTTTAATCACTGAAAACTCACCAAAAACAATAAAGTTACAACGACCGTAACGCACTGTGTAGCGCAACTACACACAATAAATAATATCCCACAACACAAGTGGGGGATTGAACACACTAAATAGGATTCCCAATTAGAGACAACGACTAACAGCTGCCTCTAATTGGGAACCCAAACCAAACCAACATAGAAATTACAACATAGAACCCTAAACCCCCCTGGTCACGTCCTGACCAAAAACACCATAGAGAAGCCAAAAAGGGCTATCTATGGCCAGGACGTGACAGTACCCCCCTCCAAAGGCGCGGATTCCGACCGCGACCAAAAGTCAATGGGGGGGGTTTCTTTTCGGGTGGGTCTTCGCCTTTGGCGGCGGCTCCTTTGCGGGCCGTGCCGGCCACGAAAATACGCATCGGAGGCCCGGCACGTGGAGCCGAAACAGGACGTGCCGGACTCTGAAGGCGCACAGGGAACCTGATGCGTGGAGCAGGGACAGGCCGTGCCGTGCTCTGGATGCGCACAGGGGACCTGATGCGTGGAGCAGGGACAGGACGTGCCGTGCTCTGGATGCGCACAGGGGACCTGATGCGTGGAGCAGGGACAGGCCGTGCCGGGCTCTGGATGCGCACAGGGGACCTGGTACGTGGAGCAGGAACAGGTCGTGCCGGGCTCTGAAAGCGCACAGGGGACCTGGTGCGTGGAGCAGGAACAGGTCGTGCCGGGCCCTGAAGGCACACAGGGAACCTGGCGCGTGGAGCAGGAACAGGTCGTGTCGGGCTCTGAAAGCGCACAGGGGATCGCTGACATGAGTAGACCAAGGCGCAGCGTGCAGGGTTGTGTTAAACATGTTTTAATCACTGAAAACTCACCAAAAACAATAAAGTTACAACGCAATACAGCAACTACACACAATAAATAATATCCCACAACACAAGTGGGGGACTGAACACACTAAATAGGATTCCCAATTAGAGACAACGACTAACAGCTGCCTCTAATTGGGAACCCAAACCAACCAACATATAAATTACAACATAGAACCCTAAACCCCCCACATCACGTCCTGTCCAAAAACACCATAGAGAAGCCAAAAAGGGCTATCTATGGCCAGGATGTGACACCTTCCAAACATCTCATTATTGTATTTGCGATTTCCAACTTGTTGTGTAATCTTTATGTCCAATGGCCGATGAGCATCGATATGTTTGATCTATAATGTCTCATTATTTCTCTTCAAATGACAAGGATTAAAAAGGATTTGCCAGTAGATTGTCAGCTTAATGACAACTGATGATGACTGCTAGCTAAGACTTTGAAATTAAGATGTTGACATGATCAGTCCAATCAAAGCTACTGTAGATATAACGTGATTTGATGTCAGTCTATCTGTGGCCAATGACCTGGAGCCTTGTTGGATGGGCACTTCTAATATAACTCCATGGCAGAACCCAAGGGGCTAAAATCTTTAGGCTCTAAGCTTAGAATTGGGGATGATGTACTGTCCAATGAGTGACAGAAAACTGATCCAATCATGACAGAAAACTGAGCCAATCAGGTGCAACGCTCTGTATTTTCTACTGGCTAGCCCCACCACCACAGAAAGCACTGAGCTAGGCTGAAACACCTGCATTTTGGAGCTGCCTTACTCAAGAAATCAAAAAAGAGACCATGTTTGTATGCTGCTTTAATAACTCAATTACATTTTTACATTGTTTTCAAACTGATATGTGACACGTATTAATGCCAAAATAACAAGCAAAACAGGCAAGTCCTAAAAGTGTGTTGCAGAGCCCCATCTGCCCTGAATGATGGGTCGCTACTGTGTATCATACACAGCTTTGGGAAAGGGGGGTTGATGTGCAGTGACTAGGGGGGGTTTTGTCTAGTTGTTGTATTTCTAGGTTGGTTTTGTGTATGGTTCCCAATTAGAGGCAGCTGATTGTCGTTACCTCTAATTGGGGATCATATTTAGTGTGTTCTGTTTCCCACCTGCTTTTGTGGGATATTGTTTCTTGTTAGTGCCAGTGAGCACTACTTGTGTTACGATCAGAAACATAAGATTGTAATGTGCGGGGAGCCGGCACAGGACGTACCGGGCTGGGAAGGCGCACTGGAGTCCTGGTGCGTGGAGCCGGCACATGTTGCACCAGACTGGTGACACACTCTTCAGGGCGAGTGCGGGGAGCCGGCACAGGACGTACCGGGCTGGGAAGGTGCACTGGAAGCCTGGTGCGTGGAGCCGGCACAGGTTGCACCGGACTGGTGACACACACTTCAGGGCGAGTGCGGGGGAGCTGGCACAGGACGTACCGGGCTGGGCAGACACTCCTCTAAACGCCTGCGCTGCAGCATACTCCTCGCCAACACCTCTCTCTGATAACCTTCCTCAAACTCCTCGAACGTCTCCCATTCGGGCTCTGGCTCTCTCCTCGTTTCGGCGGACCGCCCCATGTTTTTCCCCCCAACAAAAATCTTGGGGTTGCCCCTGGGCTGTTTGTGGACGCGGACCCCGGCGTCGTCGCTGTCCCCCCATTATTCCTCGGCGACTCCCGACTCCTCTCGCATCCACCCATGATCTCCTCCCAAGTCCAACTCTCCTTAACTACTACTAGCGCCCCACTCCCGACACTACCCGTTGAAATGCAAGGCGCCAAATACTAAATACAAAAGTTGAATTATTAAACAGTCATCAATATACAAGTGTTGCATAGTCATCAAAAGCTCTGCTTCTTGGCAATATCACAGTGTTGTCAGATTTCAAAAAGGCTTTACGGCGAAAGCACAACATTTGATTGTTTGAGGGTAGCACCTCCAATATTTTTGTCATTAGCATAAATTCATAAACCATTGCGGTTCACACAAAACACATTTCACAGCGAAAACAAATCCCTTACCTTTTGATGAACTTCTGCTGAGGGCACTTCCCAAGTGTCCAACGAAGACATCCAATGGTTCTTTTGTTAGAAAAAGTCATTTATTATATCCATAAATCTCCGTTTGGTTGGCGTGTTATGATCATAAAATACAGCGTCCACTCGCCCATTGAACCGTGAAGAGAACGCGTACAACCTATACCTATACACGTGTCCAAGGACAATCAAACATCATTGATAATGTATTCTTAGGAACACTTTTATGTATTTACTATAATATTTCAACCGGATTATAAACTGGACGATAGGAAAGGAAAAAACCACAGAGCGCGAGCCCATGAATGCGCATCCTCTTCTGTTTACATTCGATGACCAGTTCGAAATTCTTCTTCTATTACCATCCAGAGCAACTATAACATCACCAAACACTGTCTAAAGACTGTTGACATCCAGTGGAAGCAATAGGTACTGCAATCTTACTCCCAGAAATGGCTGTTTTCAATAGGGAGGGGTTCAAAATGAGGCAATGTGTCAAAAACACTTTTTCCAGGACAGAAATTCCTCGGGTTTTCGCCTGCTATATCCGTTCTGTTATACTCACAGACATTATGTTAACACTTTTAGCAACTTCAGAGTGTTTCCTATCCAATAGTACTAATTATGTGCATATCCTATTTTCTGGACCTGAGTTCTTAGGGAGCCGCTCCCTAAGAAGTTAACCTCCATTGCATGCTGCTTGGTCCTGGACTGGTGGGATATTCTGTTTCGTAACGATAAACGGACCAAGGCGCAGCGCGCGTAGAGTTCCACATTTTTTATTCCAATGGAACATACAAAAACAAAAAAGCAGACAACTGATCGTAACATAAGTAGCGCTCACCGGCACTAACAAGAAACAACATCCCACAAAAGCAGGTGGGAAGCAGAACACACTAAATATGATCCCCAAATAGAGGTAACGACAATCAGCTGCCTCTAATTGGGAACCATACACAAAACCAACCTAGAAATACAACAACTAGTCAAAACCCCCCTAGTCACGTCCTGACCTAAATCACAGTAGAGAACCCCGAGGCCTCTCTATGGCCAGGACGTGACAGGATTATGCAACATTATTACACAACATTGAACATGGCCGACGGAAGGGAGGGTGGTGTGGCAGGTGCCGCTTCTCCTCCAGATGCTGTTATTTTATCTAAAATACCAGGTGTATGTCGACCCCAGCTAAGTAACTCATGCAAATACTTAAAGCTCAATTATGTGTTTTATCTCCAGTACATGGTTATGATTGTCAGTTATGTAGCTGCTTTACTGATAATCTCAGTGCGTCCTTGCTGGGATGACACAATCAATCTACTGCCGGAGAATATCAACACCAAACACATTGATTCACCATTCAACGGGAGCGGACAGTACACAGCATACCATAATGTTCTGAATAATGGCCAAGTCTATCTTGCTCCCTATTCCACTGAACCGCTTAGGCGTAACAAACACAAGTCCAAAATGTATCGGAAACTGTTAAACTACCTGTTCACTACCCTCCTACTCTCCGGGGATGTGCAACTCAATCCTGGGCCTAACATCACCGAGCCAGCGATACTCACCGGAGTGGAAAGCAGTGGATGGTCTCGTCCACTGATCGTCGCCGCTGCGGAGGTGGGTGAGTGCTATGGTCCCATGGTTTCTCTCGACTCACTCGACTCGCACTTGAACATTCGTAGTGTCATTCCAAAAAGTGATCAAATTCAACATCTTCTCACAGACTCCAACCTTGACTTCCTCTGCCTTTCAGAGACATGGCTCCATAAAAGCTCTCCATATGCTGCTTTGATTGTGCCTGGCTACACTGTTTTCAGGAGAGATAGGATTGAAGGAAGAGGAGGGGGTCTGATGATTTACATTAAAGAACATATCCGATGTAAACAAATTGAGTGGTCATGTGATAATGAACTAGAATGTATTGGCCTGAATGTTACACTGTCTCCCCAAATGTCTTTTACCCTTATTGGAATGTATAGACCACCTTGCACCAAAAGTGTGTTTTTTTATCAGTTTAATAACATGCTTAGGGAATGTGATTTTGGGAAAGAGGTCATCTTAATGGGAGATTTTAACATTAATTATGAAGATAAGTCTTGTAGGAAAACCCTCAAACGGATCACTAATACTTTTGACCTTACACAGCTAGTTAAACGGCCAACCAGGGTGACTTGTTGCTCTAAAACACAGATTGATTTGGTGTTTAGTAATAAACCAGAGAGAGTGACTAAATCATTCAATATGGTTACTGGGCTGTCTGATCATAATCTGACACTTATAGCCAGAAAGCTGGTTTAACATCTCTACTGTTAGAAAGCCAGATCAACTAAGAATACCTAAGAGTGAATTAAATTATTTTGAAAACGCAATTAAGGGAATAAACTGGAATGGTCTCTTGTCCTATAAAGATGTGGAAGCTGATAGTCATGTTTTTCTAACTACAATCCAGACTACAATAAATGGCTTCCTAAAGAAAATCAAATCCAAACCTGGCCAAAAGAGCACTCTTCCTTGGCTAAATGGAGAAATCTGGAAACTGATGAAAGAACGAGATTATGCTCTAAAAACATCTCTAAAGTCCAAATTAGAGCACGACAGACGAGGTTTACCATGTTGAGAAATAAGGTGATGAAAAGAAATCAGACAGGCCAAGGCAAACTTTTTTATTAACATAATTGGTGAAGCAAAGGGAAATTCTAAAATGATCTGGGAGAATCTAAAGAAGTTAACAGGGAAAGACCATAGTAACACTGCAAAAAGACTAGAAATCATGGTGAATAACAATCTAACACAGGATGCAGTCGAAATAGCAATAGCCTTCAATTCCTACTTTATTGACTCTGTCAGGGTACTGTCACAGAACCCCTCCACTGGTTTCTTGGGCTCAGTGCTAGTGAATGACGCTCAACCTGTCTTCATCATAAGGGAGGTTTCTGAGTCAAAGGTGAACAAGGTGATTAGCTCACTAAAGAACTCTAAAGCCAAAGATGTGTTTGGGCTGGACTCTACCTTTCTTAAAAACTACAAAGAGTCACTCATTGGCCCCATTACTAAGGTCACCAACACATCTATTAGTCAGGGGGTGTTTCCAAGGGTCTGGAAGTCGGCCATAATAACGGCCATCTTTAAATCCGGTGACCCTGCTGACATGAGTAACTACAGGCCCATTAGTATACTACCTGTGGTGTCGAAAGTTGTTGAAAAGTGTGTAGCAGAACAACTGATTTCCCACCTCAACAACAGCCCCTTCACATTACACTCCATGCAGTTTGGCTTCAGAGCGAAACACTCCACAGAAACAGCCAACTGCTTTCTTCTGGAAAATGTGAAGTCCAAGATGGACAAAGGGCGTTGTTGGGGCTGTGTTTCTGGACCTAAGGAAGGCTTTTGATACTGTTAACCATGAGGTTCTCATCACAAAATTGTCCAAGTTCAACTTTTCCCCGATGCCTTGAGGTGGATGAAATCATACCTTGAAGGCAGAACTCAGTGTGTCAGAGTGAGCAATGAGCTGTCGCCCACTCTTAGCTATGATGTGGGCGTGCCCCAAGGGTCAATACTGGGGCCCCTCCTGTTCAGCCTGTACATTAATGATCTGCCTTCTGTCTGTACTGGGTCTGAAGTTCAAATGTATGCAGATGACACAGTGATATATGTGCATGCAAAGAGCAAACAACAAGCTGCACAAGAACTCACTACTGTAATGGTCCAGGTTACAAAGTGGCTCAGTGACTCGTGTTTGCATCTCAATGTGAAAAAAACTGTCTGCATGTTCTTCACAAAGAGGACAACAGATGCTACTGAGCCAGATGACTATGTGTCAGGGAAAAGCTCCAGGTGGTATCTGATTTCAAGTACCTTGGCATCATACTAGATTCCAACCTCTCTTTTAAAAAGCAGGTGAAAAAGGTAATTCAAATAACCAAATTCAACCTAGCTAATTTCCGATTTATAAGAAATTGTTTGACTACAGAGGTAGCAAAATTGTACTTTGAATCTATAATACTCCCTCACTTAACATACTGCTTGACTAGTTGGGCCCAAGCTTGCTGTACAACATTAAAACCCATTCAGTCTGTCTACAAACAGGCTCTCAAAGTGCTTGATAGGAAGCCCAATAGTCATCATCACTGTTACATCCTCAGAAAGCATGAGCTCCTGAGTTGGGAAAATCTTGTGCAATACACTGACGCATGTCTTGTATTCAAGATCCTAAATGGCCTGGCTCCCCCTCCACTTAGTACGTTTGTTAGACAGAAAACCCAAACATATGGCAGCAGATCCACAAGGTCTGCCATGAGAGGTGACTGTATAGTTCCCTTAAGGAAAAGCACCTTTAGTCAATCTGCTTTCTCTGTGAGAGCTTCCCATGTCTGGAATACACTGCCATCAGACACACATAACTGCACCACCTATCACACTTTCACAAAAAATATTAAGACATGGCTAAAGGTCAATCAGATTTGTGAACATAATCCCTAGCTGTGTATTGCCGCTTTCCATGTTGTCCGTTGTCTGTAGCTTGTGAGGTGTGGAAACACTGTTGCTTTTATAGTTTTGTCTTGTTGCTTTTTGTGCTATGTTGCTCTGTCTGCATGCTATGTCTTGCTTGTCCTATGTTGCTCTGCGTGTGCTCATTGATTGTCTGTATTGTAATTGTTTTTAATAACCTGCCCAGGGACTGCGGTTGAAAATTAGCCGGCTGGCTAAAACCGGCACTTTTACTGAAACGTTGATTAATGTGCACTGTCCCTGTAAAAATAAAAATAAACTCAAACTCAAACTCAAACTCATTATAATACCTTTTAGTCTTGTGCTTTTTATTGATTTTATTGATTGATAAAATCCCAGATCATAATCCTACTGATCTTTTCTCAAAGCAAATTGGCAAGAGCAATGAAACAAAGAAACAAATATTTACTATGAGATTACACAATGTAGCTGGCTAGATGAGTACAGGTGTGCAAAATATGGATGAGCTGTTCTCAATGGAAGGGTTCTGAAATATTCTCTCGCCAAGGCGAGGTGTGACCGTGAATATATCATAGTCATCCACCTAGTTGGAAACAACGGGACACAAAGCGGACAGCCCTGGTGTGTCAGATGCTAGCTGATTTGGAGATAGTCATCCGAATGTTCCCTGGGACATGGTGGTCTAATCTGACATCACACAGTGGATGACTTGGATGTTCCAGTGGGAGGAAGACATCAACAAGCGCATAGAGATGGCCTGGCACCATGTCAACCAGCTGGTGTTTGCATTTCTTTGTGACTGGCACATGCCAACAATTCGCCACTCTGCCATAAATCACTGTGTTCCTGGGCAGTACCGTAGGGCAGGGTTTTACAAACTTACCATGAACGCAAAGGCTCTTTTAATAGCCACCTAATAAATTTAAATAGCTGTGTGTATGGGGAGGGGGCTTTCAAAACTATAAACGACAGAATGGGGAAAATATCTCCTCTGGGAGGCGAATCCGCATTGTTCAGATCCACAAGTGGTAACTTTAACCATTACACTATGAATCCTGTTCTTAACATGTTGACGTCAACAGACACATCGTTGAAATGTCTGGAAGCATTCGATCCAAAATGATTTTGTTCATTCACTCTATTGTGATTGCAGGTTTATTTCCCTTGCTTGGTTACAATGAACTAGAACAGTTGATTTGTGGAAAACTGACTCATTTAATCATTATTTAATAAGCACTACGTTTTCTTTTGACTGCACTCTGCTGCAGGCTGCAAACTGATATCATAGCCTTTCATATTATTCTGTACCTACTGTAAACACAAGACACTCCATTTAGTATGATATGTTCCAAATTACAATTTGTATGATATGTTCCAAATTACAATTCATATGATATGTTACGATTGGCAAATCTTATGATATGTTACGAATACGTCCATCCTTCCAACCTGACCAACCACCCTTGTTTTTGCCTTAAGAAACCTTTTGTCTTATCTAACCATACTAAACGTATCATATCATACTAATTTCAGTGTTCCAGATTTACCTTTACTATGCTATGTCTAGTCTATGAGAGCAGGCTGGCACATGGCAAATCTTCTAAGCAAGCAATGATTCTGATGTTGTTTTACCCTGGTGCACTGTGCACAACCCCCTGATATGTTTTACTTGTGGATGGTGACTACATTTTCTGTGAACACAGTTTGTTTGTGCATATTTGTTTTTACTTTGATTACACACAAGTGTCTAGACCAGCAGTTTACACATGATGACTTCAGCATGTGAAAAACCTTACTTGGTAAAATATAGATAACTACTTTCCTTGCTTGTTGGTTACCTACCTTGCCAACGTTAGCTGTCATCTGACTGGTATAATGTTATGTTAGCTAGCTAGCTACTTAGCTAATCAAAACAAAACCACATTCAGTAGCTGGCTACCTTTAATTGCTTGTTTGTTAGCTAGCTAGCTTTCAGCTGACTGGTGTTATTTAACTACAAAGGCTAGTTGCTGGACTTTGTACAAGCAAGCAAACCTTAGCTAGGTAACATTAGCTAGTTAGCTACCTAGTTAATCAAACCATATGTTTGCATTTATTGATGACCTCAGCTTGAAAACCATCATATAGCTAGCTATATACGGTAGTCTAGGTTTGTTCGCATATACTTCTTATGACTAACAGCATGTTGCAAGCAGCTGTGTTGTTGCCGAGCAACCGACCCGGTGCTGAAATGCTACAAAAAGGTAGCACATCAATGTTTCTTAATGGACGGAAGTGTGCATGTGATAGCGATAAATTATACATTTAATAATAACTGTTGCATTAACAAATTTTGTCAATCCGACATGTTTTAAGTTCAGTTGTCACTTTATGGATGCTATTGTCTCGTTTTATTCCGAAGTCTAGAATTTGAGCTAGGTAGACCCAATAATTACTATTAAAACTCAATTGCTATCGACCATGTTAAAATATCTGGTATGTGGTTTTCGGTAACGGACGGACGGCTCATGACGAAAGGCGGGGAGTGTGCTGTGTACCTCCAAGTTGATTTGTGAATTTTCATTGAGATTGGTGTCATATTGGCTTAGATATGATGGTAGGGATACAATAATTACAGAATATTGGATTACTCTCATTCATATACAATTCACTATATGATACAACATTTTTCCCTATACCCATCATGAGGTTGCTACAACCTACCCTATTAATTACAGTTTACAACAAAGGTGCACAGGTCTAGAGAAACATTTGAGTAATCAAGGTGGCAGACAGTGACACATTCAATACCGCCTTGCACACTCTTGCCTGCATCTATCTGATCTAGGGTGTAATCATTAGTCTAACAGTTGCAAATTAGAGTTTCCATTGGAATTAAGACACCCTTGATCACACGCAAACACACTTCACTTTCATAGCAGCCACATACAAACAGCATGATCATTTTGATTGTTGTAGAATTCCTTCTTGCATCGACGGGCTCTCCTCCTCTCACCTTTTCCCTTGGCTCTCTTTGAGACAACTACTCACCACATGTCATGCACTGCAGTGCTAGCTAGTTGTAGGTTATGCTTTCAGTATTTGATTAATTCTCTGATCCTTTGATTGTATCATGTTTTAGGGAAGACCCAGATGCAGACAGTGTCGAAGTAACACAAGTGTATTACTAGAACAGGGGCAGGCAAAACGACAGGTCAAGGGCAGGCAGAGGTCAGTAATCCAGATCAGAGTCAAAAGGTACAGAACGGTAGGCAGGGTCAGGGCAGGCAGAATTGTCAAAACCGGGAAAACTAGAAAACAGGAACTATAAAAAAAGGCAGGAGCAAGGGGGAAAACGTTGGTAGGCTTGAGGGACAAAACGAACTAGCAACAGACAAACAGAGAACACAGAACACAGGTATAAATACACTGGGGATAATGGGGAAGATGGGCGACACCTGGGGGGTGGAGACAAGCACAAAGACAGGTGAAACCGATAAGGGTGTGATAGATTGGGTGGACAACATGTTAGTTCATGCTCAAAGAGCTCTGATATGTTGGAGGACGTCCTCCGGAAGTTTTCATAATTACTGTGAATGTCTTACTGTGAATGTTTCCCGAGATAAGCTGTGGTGTGATGAAATAGTAGTGATTGGATCTGAAAGGAATGTGTGAAGAACTAATCCTCAAACATGGGATTACACAGAAGCATCACGTCAATTGATATTTTGTCACTGTCAGTCAATCTTCTCATATGTGACCGACCGCCTTGATTCGTTCTTGAATATAAAATGGCGCCGGAGAAGATGGCTGAAGTTTTACGTGCTTCTAGTTCGTTTTTTTGCTTTGTAACTTGTTTTTTTACTTAATGTTGCTGCGACCGTCTCTTATGACCGGAAATAACTTCTGGATATCTTAACAACGATTACTCACCTCGAAATGGAAGAAGCTTTTTCCTTTAACAAGTCCTACGTGAAGGATATACTGCTTTCCCGGGGGAAAAAAGGGGCGGAGGTCTGGCTGCCTTCTGAGAATTCGCTGGCGAGCGAGTAAACGCCCACTGCCATCCGTTCTATTGGCCAATGTGCAATCATTGGAAAATAAAATCGATGACCTACGATCAAGATTATCCTACCAACAGGACATTAAAAACTGTAATATCTTATGTTTCATCGAGTCGTGGCAGAACAACGACACGGAAAATATAGAGCTGCCGGGATTTTCCATGCATTGGCAGAACAGAGAAGCTACGTATGGTAAGACAAGGGGTGGGGGTGTGTGTCTATTTGTCAATAAAAGCTGGTGCGCGATGTCTAATATTAAAGAAGTCTCAAGGTATTGCTCGCCTGAGGTAAAGTACCTTATGATACGCTGTAGACCATACTATCTACCAGGAGAGTTCTCATCTATATTATTCATAGCCACAAACCGATGCTGGCACTAAGACTGCACTCAACCAATTCTATAAGGCCATAAGCAAACAAAAAAATTCTCATCCAGAAGCAGCGCTCCTAGTGGCCAGGGACTTTAATGCAGAAAAACTTAAATCCGTCTTACCTCATTTCTACCAGCATGTCACATGTGCAACCAGAGCCAGAGGGAAAATAAACTAAAGACCACCATCACTCCACACACAGTGATGCATGCAAAGCTCTCCCCTGCCCTCCATTTGGCAAATCTGACCATAATTATGTCCTCCTGATTCCTGCTTACAAGCAAAAACTAAAGCAGGAAGTACCAGTGTCTCGCTCAATACGGAAGTGGTCAGATGAAGCGGATGCTACATTACAGGACTGTTTTGCTAGCACATCCTGGAATATGTTGCGGGATTCATCCAATGGCATTGAGGAGTATACCACCTCAGTTATCGGCTTTATCAATAAGTGCATCGATGACGTCGTCTCCACAGTGACCGCACATACACTACCGTTCAAAGGTTTGGGGTCATTAAGAAGTGTCCTTGTTTTTGAAAGAAAAGTATTTTTTTTGGCCATTAAAATAACATAAAACTGATCAGAAATACAGTGTACAGTCGTGGCCAAAAGTTTGAGAATGACACAAATATTAATTTCCACAAAGTTTGCTGCTTCAGTGTCTTTAGATATTTTTGTCAGATGTTACTATGCAATACTGAAGTATAATCACAAGCATTTCATAAGTGTCAAAGGCTTTTATTGACAATTACATGAAGTTGATGCAAAGAATCAATATTTGCAGTGTTGACCCTTCTTTTTCAAGACCTCTGCAATCTGCCCTGGCATGCTGTCAATTAATTTCTGGGCCACACCCTGACTGATGGCAGCCCATTCTTGCATAATCAATGCTTGGAGTTTATCAAAATTCGTGGGTTTTTGTTTTTCCCCCTGCCTCTTGAGGATTGACCACAAATTGTCAATGGGATTAAGGTCTGGGGAGTTTCCTGGCCAAAATATCGATGTTTTGTTTCCCGAGCCACTTAGTTATCACTTTTGCCTTATGGCAAGGTGCTCCATCATGCTGGAAAAAGCATTGTTCGTCACCAAACTGTTCCTGGATGGTTGGGAGAAGATGCTCTCGGAGGATGTGTTAGTACCATTGTTTATTCATGGATGTGTTCTTAGACAAAATTGTGAGTGAGCCCACTCACTTGGCTGAGAAGCAACCCCACACATGAAAGGTCTCAGGATGCTTTACTGTTGGCATGACACAGGACTGATTGTAGCGCTCACCTTGTCTTCTCCGGACAAGCTTTTTTCCGGATGCCCCAAACAATCGGAAAGGGGATTCATCAGAGAAAATGACTTGACACTAGTCCTCAGCAGTCCAATCTCTGTACCTTTTGCAGAATATCAGTCTGTCTCTGATGTTTTTCCTGGAGAGAAGTGGCTTCTTTGCTGCCCTTCTTGACACCAGGCAATCCTCCAAAAGTCTTTGCCTCACTGTGCGTGCAAATGCACTCACACCTGCCTGCTGCCATTCCTGAGCAAGCTCTGTACTGGTGGTGCCCTGATCCTGCAGCTGAATCAACTTTAAGAGACGGTCCTGGCGTTTGCTGGACTTTCTTGGGTGCCCTGAAGCCTTCTTCACAACAATTGAACCACTCTCCTTGAAGTTCTTGATGAGCCGATAAGTGGTCGATTTAGGTGGAATCTTACTGGCAGCAATATCCTTTCCTGTGAAGCCCTTTTTGTGTAAAGCAATGATGACGGCACGTGTTTCCTTGCAGGTAACCATCGTTGACAGAGGAAGAACAAGCACCAGCCTCCTTTTGAAGCTTCCAGTCTGTTAATCGAACTCAACCAGCATGACAGAGTGATCTCCAGCCTTGTCCTCGTCAACACTCACACCTGTGTTAACGAGAGAATCACTGACATGATGTCAGCTGGTCCTTTTGTGGCATGGCTGAAATGCAGTGGAAATGTTTTTTGGGGATTTAGTTCATTTGCATGGCAGAGGGATTTTGCAATTAATTGCAATTCATCTGATCACTTTTCATGACATTATGGAGTATATGCAAATTGCCATCATACAAACTGAGGCAGCAGACTTTGTGAAAATCTATACTTGTGTCATTCTCAAACCTTTTGGCCACGACTGTAGACATTGTTAACTTCTTACGGAACAGTGTCCCGCTAGTGTGCCACCTCGACAACATCCGGTGAAAGTGCAGAGTACCTATGGCTTCCACTAGATGTCAACAGTGTTTATACAGAGTCTGGAGGCTATAGCACTAAGCAGAACAGATAGGAAGAGGAAGTAGTGAAGGGACCACTTATGTCAACAACGTTTGACGGACGCGAGATTGTGAGCGCGCCCCACTTTATTTTCCTTTCCTATTGTTCACGTTATCGTCCGGTTGAAATATTACTGTAAATATATATAAAAGGATACCTACGGATACATTAAAAATGATGTTTGATTTGTTTGTAGAAAGTTTTTAGGTATAATTTGAACGTGTTCTCTTCACGGTTCAATGGGCGACTCAACGGTGGATTTTCTGATCATAACGCGCCAACCAAACTGAGATTTATGGATATAATAAATTACTTTTTCTAACAAAAGAATCATTGGATGATGTCTTCGTTGGACACTTGGGAAGCCCTCAGCAGTAGTTCTTCAAAAGGTAAGTGGTATTTTTTAGCTCTTATATGGGTTTTGTGTGACGCGCTGGATATGAATTTATGCTCATGTGGAAAATATATGAGGTGCTATCCTCAAACAATCAAATGTTGTGCTTTCGCTGTAAAGCCTTTTTGAAATCTGACAACGCTGTGATATTGCCAAGATGCAGAGCTTTTGATGAATGTTTACTAATTCAACTTTTGGATTTTGAATTTGGCACCTTAGATTTCACCGGCTAGCGCGCTGCTACTCCCTAAGTAGTTAAAAGAAAGTTGACCTTCAAATGGCTCTCCTGTGAAGTAGTGACGCGCGGCATAGGCCTAGTTTCCTGAAACATGTCACATATACAGTGAGGGAAAAAAGTATTTGATCCCCTGCTGATTTTGTACGTTTGCCAACTGACAAAGAAATGATGAGACTATAATTTTAATGGCAGGTTTATTTGAACAGTGAGAGATAGAATAACAACAAAAATCCAGAAAAACACGTGAAAAATGTTATGAATTGATTAGCATTTTAACGAGGGAAATACAGTGAGGGAAAAAAGTATTTGATCCCCTGTTGATTTTGTACGTTTTCCCACTGACAAAGAAATGATCAGTCTATAATTTTAATGGTAGGTTTATTTGAACAGTGAGAGACAGAATAACAACAAAAAAATCCAGAAAAAACGCATGTGAAAAAATTTCTAAATTGATTTGCATTTTAATGAGGGAAATAAGTATTTGAACCCCTCTCAATCAGAAATATTTCTGGCTCCCAGATGTCTTTTATACAGGTAACGAGCTGAGATTAGGAGCACACTCTTAAATGGAGTGCTCCTAATCTCAGTTTGTTACCTGTATAAAAGACACCTGTCCACAGAAGCAATCAATTAATCAGATTCCAAACTCTACACCATGGCCAAGACCAAAGAGCTCTCCAAGGATGTCAGGGACAAGATTGTAGACCTACACAAGGCTGGAATGGGCTACAAGACCATCGCCAAGCAGCTTGGTGAGAAGGTGACAACAGTTGATGCGATTATTCGCAAATGGAAGAAACACAAAAGAACTGTCAATCTCCCTCGGCCTGGGGCTCCATGCAAGATCTCACCTCGTGGAGTTGCAATGATCATGAGAATGGTGAGGAATCAGCCCAGAACTACACGGGAGGATCTTGTCAATGATATCAAGGCAGCTGGGACCATAGTCACCAAGAAAACAATTGTTAACACACTACACTGTGAAGGACGGGCAGCGCCCGAAAGGTCCCCCTGCTCAAGAAAGCACATATACATGCCCGTCTGAAGTTTGCCAATTAACATTTGAATTATTCAGAGGACAACTGGGTGAAAGTGTTGTGGTCAGTTGAGACCAAAATGGAGCTCTTTGGCATCAACTCAACTCGCCGTGTTTGGAGGAGGAATGCTGCCTATGACCCCAAGAACACCATCCCCACTGTCAAACATGGCGGTGGAAACATTATGCTTTGGGGATGTTTTTCTGCTAAGGGGACAGGACAACTTCACCGCATCAAAGGGACGATGGATGGGGCCATGTACCGTCAAATCTTGGTTGAGAACCTCCTTCCCTCAGCCAGGGCATTGAAAATGGGTCGTGGATGGGTATTCCAGCATGACAATGACCCAAAACACACGGCCAAGGCAACAAAGGAGTGGCTCAAGAAGAAGCACATTAAGGTCCTGGAGTGGCCTAGCCAGTCTCCAGACCTTAATCCCATAGAACATCTGTGGAGGGAGCTGAAGGATCGAGTTGCCAAACGTCAGCCTCGAAACCTTAATGACTTGGAGAAGATCTGCAAAGAGGAGTGAGACAAAATCCCTCCTGTGATGTGTGCAAACCTGGTGGCCAACTACAAGAAACGTCTGACCTCTGTGATTGCCAACAAGGGTTTTGCCACCAAGTACTAAGTCCTGTTTTGCAGACGGGTCAAATACTTATTTCCCTCTTGAAAAAATGCAAATCAATTTATAACATTTTTCACATGCATTTTTCTGGACTGTTCAAAAAAACCTACCATTGAAATTATAGACTTATCATTTCTTTGTCAGTGGCAAACGTACAAAATCAGCAGGGGATCAAATACTTTTTTCCTTCACTGTAGCATTCCTCACATTAGGTAGAGGTATATTTTTAGATGTGCTCAGGAGTTTGATCTGGGGCTTGATCTAGGCCTGGTTTTCTCGAACCTTTGTAGCATTGAAGGCACAAAATAGCTCTGCCATTTGTTGGTTATAAATATAGTTTTTTTTAGCTTTTTGAAGTTGATGTACATAAAAACGAAAGTCAAAATAAGCAAAAATGTAAACTTACGAAGGGGAAGCATAAAGATATCGCACATAGAACTGATCTATACCTTATCGGAATTGGTTTCAATGAGAGTGACAGATTTATAACTACCACTTCTATTTGAAATCAGTCAAGTTTTACACAAAACTACATTATGGACATTCAAAGAGCTACTGCCCCTAAAATCAAATACAAATCCCCTTGAAAACTGACTTCGTGGCATCAATATGAGTCAGAAACATTTCCAAAATGGAGTTTAGAACTTGAGTGCATCACAATGGGTAAATAAAGGTTGGATTACAATTATGTCATGCAAAACAAACTCGCCCACTGGAATGTCTTCCCTATACAAGACGTGCGGTTAGTACATGCCCTTGCTCGGGAAATTCTACTCTAGTGAAAATTGGCTTCAAAAATCTTGGGCAGATGGCAAGGATATGGATTACCTGCTACTCGGACTTCTACTCAGGACCTCACGCAGAGAGATGTGCATGTCAACGTGTTAGGCAGCAAAATCCTTAGATTTGGGGAAATAATACAATAGACATAGATATGACATTCTAGTTCTGGTTAGACAGCTGAAGTTGTACACTAAAAACAAATATTTTTGTTAGGTAAAGTGTAGGCCTATTATATTTATATTTATAAGCACATCAATATTATATTTTTACAGCAGGAAATGTTTTGCCTTTTTTAACACAAACACATTCATACGTTTTTAGTTGATGTATCTTCACTCAAGCTGGGCGATGTTTAAACTAAATGACAAGCTACTTTCGTAGCAAGGTGTTGTCAAGCGTGTGTCTTATCTTGCCATAACTGATTTGACAGAAAAATATAATCTAGATAGGATAGCTAGCTGCTGTCAGCTTGGCTAAACACAAAGTCAGCGCAGGCTTTAGTCTATTCATAGAACTGAATTAGCTGATTATCTTAAGATGAAAGTCAGTCAGGAGGGGAGAAGTCCTCAACTTCAAAAAATGTTTATCTCCATAGCAAAATTAGCTTAGCTTACCTTGCTGTACTCACTACTGCCATTGTTTGTTGTGATTGAATGGCAAAGGCACGCCCAAGAAACACCCACATCAGACAACTCTAGTTAGCCTTCAGTCATGGCTGCTAGCATTTCTTAATGAGCATGGATGAAAAACATATAGAACCCTGACAAGGAAGTACCTTATCACATTAGCGTTCCCCTTGTCCAGAATCCTAATTTCAAATATTCCTCTTGAAAACCTCTATACATTAATTACAGTAATGTTCCAGACCTCTACAGTATTGCTCCAGACTTCTGGTAAGGCAGCCAAGCACATTGTTAAGCAAATCCTACCCAACCCCCCAAGTTCCATCTAACCCGAGAAAAGAAGCATAGATATGGATCACACTCTACCCAAGACAGTCTAATGCACAGATCCAGACACTCTGAACGGCAGCCTAATGCATGGCCCTCTGACTCCTGCTCCTGACCCAATCACAGTGCTGCTGATGTGGGTGAACATTGAGCTCCCGCTCTACCCTGACCTCCGTGTAATCCTGCCTCGCTATCGCCTCACCACATGATGCTGCTCCGGACACAAAATATTTACCCAGTGTCCTCCGGGCTGCCTTGCCCTCCTATCAGCTCTTACATCGGTGGCGGTGAGCCAAGACAACAGGACACAGCCTCCTAACACGTAGAGTTACAGTCCTCTCACTGTCACAACACCAGCTCTGTTCCTAAGCAGCAGCCCCCAACTTGGACACTACTTGGCTCACAATCAGTACCCTACGGAAAGTTACCTTCCTCAGCCTCTTTGAGAGGGGCTTCTGAGAATATGCTAATTTGATTAAAATGCATGTGAGTCCAGTGTGCTGATAATGGTAGGAAATGAGATGGAAGGGCAAGCTATCTGTGTAGGATTACATGCCGGGCCTCGCTTGGCCTCGGTTCTAGCCTTGGAGGTCCTCCAGTAGTGCCGTGGATTAGTGGTACACACCCTTATTATTAAAAACACAGAGATGAAAAACCCCAGGAATATGCCACAGTCACACTGTCTTACACTTTTACACAACAGCTGCAGAGACACATTAAGGCACATACATAACATATACAACTAAAGATAAAACAGTACATAATATAACATTGTTACACAACTACATATCTACAATACAAAATGTATTATATCACCATACAACGTACATGTTGTGGCAAAGAAGGGGGCATAAATGGTGATAAATAGCAGATATGTGAGGGTAGAACTAATAAATGAGCTCTGCCCTCTCACTAAAATGGCCACCCCGACCAGAACTACACATCACAAAATGTCCAACCTTAAAAAACTACAATCCCCAGAAGCAAGGGGAGTGGTTGGAAGGTGGGGCCGACCCACAGATAAGGGGTCATGACAAACCAGGAAATGAGAGAGAAAGGAGCTGGGCGGTCTGTGAACCATAGAGAAAGAGAAAGTGACAATATATAGCATCTGGATTTACCATGTATGACCTGGACTGTTTGAATTTACCTGTTGGCGTTTGGACCTGGAACTACCGAGAACCCGATTCATGTACCAAACCTGCTATCCTTGACCACGCCTGCAGCCTGGGCGGACCAGGACGGAGACACCAACATACATGTACTGTCCTGTTCCAAAGAACTTTAATTCTAGGGTGATTTTGGTGACGGTCTCCCGCTTAATTTGTGACAAACTCTCCTAACCTTGAAGAGGTTTGTCACAGTGTGTAGAATGTGTGTGCTAGTGCTTGTGTGCGTATGCGAGTGTCTGTACCTTTGTGTGTGTGTCTCTTCACAGTCCCTGTTGCTCCATGAGGTGGATTTTACCTGTTTTTAAATCTAAATCTGATTCTACTGCTTGCATCAGATGTGGAATAGAGTTCCATGTAGTGGCCCTTTATAGTATTGTGCTCCTCCCATATTCTCTGTTCTGGACTTTGGGATTGTGAAGAGACCTCTGGTGGAATGTCTTGTGGGGTATGCGTGGGTGTCCGAGCTTTGTGCAAGTAATTTAAACAGACAGCTAGGTACATTCAGCTTGTCAACACTTCTTACAAAAACAAGTAGTGATGAAGTCAGTCTCTCTTCCACAATCTATATCATTAATGATAGCTCCCCATGTACTTTTAAGGGCCAGCCATCCCTCTTTGTAGCACCTGACCACACGACTGAACAGTAGTCCAGGTGCGACAAAACAAGGGCCTGTAGGACCTGCCTTATTGATAGTGTTGTTAAGAAGGCAGAGCAACACTTTATTATGGACAGACTTCTCCCCATCTTTCTTTTCATCAATCACAGTGGTTTGATCACTGGTGAAAGAACAGACTTAAAGCTGGAATCGTTAATCCTTAATCATGCCGCCTGTGTTTTGGTAAAAAAAAAGTTGAGGGATGGGCCCCACAAAGCGAGAGCTTTGTATGCAAGGACTGCCCATCCATGATATCAAAACAATATTTTTACTAACCATGTTTTGAGACTATACAGTGTTTGTTAACATTTACAGTGGGGCAAAAAAGTATTTAGTCAGCCACCAATTGTGCAAGTTCTCCAACTTAAAAAGATGAGAGAGGCCTGTAATTTTCATCATAGGTACACTTCAACTATGACAGACGAAATGAGAAAAAGAAATCCAGAAAATCACATTGTAGGATTTTAAATTTATTTATTTGCAAATTATGGTGGAAAATAAGTATTTGGTCAATAACAAAAAGTTTATCTCAATACTTTGTTGTATACCCTTTGTTGGCAATGACAGAGGTCAAATGTTTTCTGTAAGTCTTCACAAGGTTTTCACACACTGTTTCTGGTATTTTGGCCCATTCCTCCATGCAGATCTCCTCTAGAGCAGTGATGTTTTGGGGCTGTCGCTGGGCAACACTGACTTTCAACTCCCTCCAAAGATTTTCTATGGGGTTGAGATCTGGAGACTGGCTAGGCCACTCCAGGACCTTGAAATGCTTCTTCACAAGCCACTCCTTCGTTGCCCGGGCAGTGTGTTTGGGATCATTGTCATGCTGAAAGACCCAGCCACGTTTCATCTTCAATGCCCTTGCTGATGGAAGGAGGTTTTCACTCAAAATCTCACGATACATGGACCCATTCATTCTTTCCTTTACACGGATCAGTCGTCCTGGTCCCTTTGCAGAAAAATAGCCCCAAAGCATGATGTTTCCACCCCCATGCTTCACAGTTTTTACCAAAAAGTTCTATTTTGGTTTCATCTGACCATATGACATTCTCCCAATCCTCATCTGGATCATCCAAATGCTCTCTAGCAAACTTCAGACGGGCCTGAACATGTACTTGCTTAAGCAGGGGGACACATCTGGCACTGCAGGATTTGAGTCCCTGGCGGCGTAGTGTGTTACTGATGGTAGGCTTTGTTACTTTGGTCCCAGCTCTCTGCAGGTCATTCACTAGGTCCCCGTGTGGTTCTGGGATTTTTGCTCACCGTTCTTGTGATCATTTTGACCCCACGGGGTGAGATCTTGCGTGGAGCCCCAGATCGAGGAAGATTATCAGTGGTCTTGTATGTCTTCCATTTCCTAATAATTGCTCCCACAGTTGATTTCAAACCAAGCTGCTTACCTATTGCAGATTCAGTCTTCCCAACCTGGTGCAGGTCTACAATTTTGTTTCTGGTGTCCTTTGACAGCTCTTTGGTCTTGGCCATAGTGGAGTTTGGAGTGTGACTGTTTTGAGGTTGTGGACAGGTGTCTTTTATACTGATAACAAGTTCAAACAGGTGCCATTAATACAGGTAACGAGTGGAGGACAGAGGAGCCTCTTAAAGAAGAAGTTACAGGTCTGTGAGAGCCAGAAATCTTGCTTGTTTGTATGTGACCAAATACTTATTTTCCACCATAACTTGCAAATAAATTCATTAAAAATCCTACAATGTGATTTTCTGTATTTTTTTTCCTCATTTTGTCTGTCATAGTTGAAGTGTACCTATGATGAAAATTACAGGCCTCTCTCATCTTTTTAAGTGAGAGAACTTGCACAATTGGTGGCTGACTAAATACTTTTTTGCCCCACTGTACTTTGTTTACAAACATTGCAGTATAGCGAGCTTATATTTTGGGTTCTGATGGGGTACAAAAGTTGAACTAGGCTCATGAGGCATTTACAAGATACATTCTTCAATAATCAAAGCAAAGCAAAACAATTTTTACTGGTCACATACACATGGTTAGCAGATGTTAATGCGAGTGTATGCAAATGCTTGTGCTTCTAGTTCCGACCGTGCAATGAAGATTCTAGCTTTAATTAGTATTTAGCTAATTAAAAATACTTTCAGCGTTTGATCGAGCCTGCCAGAAGTGGGGGTTTGCACTTTTTGGACTATCCCATTGGTTCCATTACATAAGGCAAACTCAATCAAGTCTCAGCTAAGGTACAGGTTCTTCAAAGAAAATAATAATTATTTGAGGTCTGGGGGTTGACAGACCCCATTTTTTCATCAGGTTAGAGCTATAGAGTTGTCGCAGAGGCACTGTGTCTATGGTTGTAACTCACTATAGGAGTTTAACCATGAAGAGAGATGGGGGAGGGAATGGGTGTCTACTACTCTAATCCATTGTAGCGAATAAGTCTGTTGTGTCACTTGGAATGAGAGCGCTTGTTTGCGAAGGAACAGCGGGGGACCCTTGAAATTTGGTTGGAAATCCAAAACCAAAACCGCCCACCGATTACAAAGCTCCACAGGGAGGCAAGGCACTTCAAAAGCCCCCATAAAGTGGTCCGCTCCACAGCGCACACTTTTGACTCTTTTCATCACAAGACTAACGAATGTGGTCTCTGAATCGCTGGTGTGAAAGCAGCAGCACACCTTTGTGCTAGTTTCACTAAGGTCATTCTCTCTGCCAACATTCATACAGAGCAATACCTATGGGCAATTGAGAGTTGTGAATTTGCAATGTATTGAGCTCCAGCTGCTGGGTTTCTCTGTAGAGCTGTCCATGTTGCTGAATTTCCAAAGCCTGAAATTGGGGTAAATTCCAACACTGTCCATGGTGGTGAATCACATCAGCCTTGAATCAGTCAACGCTGTCCAGGTGTTGATACAAGTGCTATCCTCCACTATTATGGGCTTCCCTCACTTGCTGTCCCTCCTTTCCCTTGCTCACCCTTCATTTTCCTGTCTGTGTCATTGACATTGTCCATGGTGCTGAATTACTCTGAACCTGATGTGAATTGTAACACTTGTCACTGTCTATGGTGCTGAACCATGACACTGTCCTGCTGGAGATCGCTGTGTAGCTGTCCATGGTGCTGAACCACCACAGTCTACTTATAATGGTAATTGCAACAATTGATGCTGTCCATGCTGTAGAAACCACATGGTGCTGTCCATAGTGCTTAAACCAGCACTATTCTCCATCATTACGGTTCAATGTTGATCCTCCCTCTCTTGCTTTCCTTCTCAGCCTCCCTTGTTCTCTCTTTCTTTGTCTGTTTACCCCAGACGTTAATATAAAAATACACATTCTTATGAAATAGCATGTCTCCAGAGTAATTTTCACCTTTCACACAGAGTAACAAATCAACAAATCATAAAACACTATTTGATGTGTTTTTCCCAGCTAGGCAGTGTTATAATGTGGTAATAAGCGAGAGGGAAATGAGAGGTCTTATCCGCCAAGTCGCTCCAGCTCTCCTGAACACACTCCCCTGTCAGGCCGTTTTGTGTAAATGCATAGCTGTATGAGCCACAATTCAACGAACAGGAAAGACATAAGTGAAAACAACATTTATTCTTACAAATCTGACCCCCCCCCCAAAAAAAAAAAACACTACCTTTTATATATCAAAGGGTGCTAGAATTGCAGTGCCTTTCTTGGCGCTATGCAAAAGTTGTTTGTGTGCTGCTATGAGCTAAAGAAACTTTTTCTCTGAGACTTTGAAGTTAATGTGACCTTTTTCTCAACTTGAAAGGACTTCTAAACCCTGGTAAATGGAATGCAGTGCTGTAGGAACATTAGGGAGGTAAATTGACTTTTCAGCAGGTGAAAAAAAACTCGTCTTTGCAATTCCCTTTTCTCTCTCTTTTCGGTGCTCCTTCATTCCTCTCTAACAGATGGCTGCTGTTTCAATGGATAGTTTTAAATGAGCTTTGGAACAGATGTGACATGTATCCCTCAGCTCTGTGTTTTAACAGTAGTGATTTCTGTGACTAAATGATTGATTGAGCAAAAATTATTTGAAGTACCAGAAAGTCAAACTAATGATAAATGTCTTTGGAATTTCCAAAACATGACAGAATGAAAGTGATTTAAGGTATATCACACTTAAACAATTTGACAATCATAGATAGTTCTAATTGTCCATACAGCCAGCATGGTTCTACGTACATCGCAGGGACAGGAAGAAATAACTCTCTGGGAAAAACAAATGCGAAGGTCTATGTTTCATGAATAACTACTCATGGTGTGATTGTGGTAATGTACAGGAACTCAAGTCCTTTTGTTCTACCAATCTGGAATACCTCACTATCAAATGCTGACCGCGTTACCTCCCGAGATAATTATCTTAATTATCATCGTCACGGCCGTCACATGTATAATCCCCCTCAAGCCAACACCACGACGACTGGGATATGTTATTGGTTGAGAATAACATTGATGTATACACTGACTCGGTGACTGAGTTCAACAGGAAGTGCATAGAGGACACTGTTCCCGCATTGACGATTAGAACTTATCCAAACCAAACACCGTGGATAGATGGCAGCATTTGCGCATTACTGAAAGTGCGAACCACCGCATTTAACCACGGCAAGGTTATTGGGAATATGGGGATGTACAAACAGTCCAGCTATGCCCTACGTAAGGAAATCTAACAGGCAAAACGCCAGTACACTCTTAGAAAAACTGGTTCCAAAAGGGTTCTTTGGCTGTCCCCATAAGAGAAACATTTTTGGTTTCAGGTAGAACCCGTTTTGGTTTCAGGTAGGACCCACTGTGGAAAGAGTTTTACATGGAACCCAAAATAGTTCTACCTGGAATCAAAAAGGGTTCTTCAAAGGGGTCTCCTATGGGGAAAGCCTTTTAGGTTTGTACAGAGACAAAATGGAGTCGCAATTCAACGGCTCAGACATGAGATATACAGTACCATCAAAAGTTTGGACACACCTACTCATTCAAAGGTTCTTTATTTTTACTATTTCTACATTGTAGAATAATAGTGAAGACATCAAAACTATGAAATAACACATGTAGAAACATGTATTAACCAAAAAAGTGTTAAACAAATCAAAATATATTTTATATCTGAGATTCCACCCTTTGCCTTGCTGACAGCTTTGTTAAAAGTTAATTTGTGGAATTTCTTTCCTTAATCAGTTTGAGCCAATCAGTTGTGTTGTGACAAGGTAGAGGTGGTATACAGAATATGGCCCTATTTGGTAAAATACCATGTCCATATTATGACAAAAACTAGCTCAAATAAGCAAAGAGAAACGACATTACATAAAGACATCACGTTTTTTTTAAATGCAGTCGCAAAAAACATGAAACGCTATGATGAAACTGGATCTCGTGAGGACCGCCACAGGAAAGGAAGACCCAGAGTTACCTCTTCTGAAGAGGATAAGTTCATTAGAGTTACCAGCCTCAGAAATTGCAACCCAAATAAATGCTTCACAGAGTTCAAGTAACAGACACATCTCAACATCAACTGTTCAGAGGAGACTGCATGAATCAGGCATTCATGGTCGAATTGCTGCAAAGAAACCACTACTAAAGGACACCAGTAAGAAGTAGAGACTTGCTTGGGCCATGAAACATGAGCAATGGACATTAGACCGGTCGATATCTGTCCTTTGGTCTGATGAGTCCACATTTGAGATTTTGGTTCCAACCGTCGAGTCTTTGTGAGATGCAGAGTAGGTGATGATCTCTGCATGGAGGAGGAGGTGTGGTGGTGTGAGGGTGCTTTGCTGCTGACACTCAGTGGTTTATTTAGAATTCAAGGCACACTTAACCAGCATGGCAATCACAGCATTCTGCAGCGATATGCCATCCCATCTGGTTTGCACTTAGTGGGACTATAATACCTCCAGGCTGTGTAAGGGCTATTTGACCAAGAAGATGACATGGCCTACACAATCACCCAACCTCAACCCAATTGAGATGGTCTGGAATGAGTTGGACTGCAGAGTGAAGAAAAAGCAGCCCACAAGTGCTCAGCATATGTGGGAACTCCTTCAATACTGTTGGAAAAGCATTCCAGATGAAGCTGGTTGAGAGAATGCCAAGAGTGTGCAAAGCTGTCATCATGTCAAAGGGTGGCTACTTTGAAGAATCTAAAATCAGAAATATATTTTAATTTGTTTAACACTTTTTTGGTTACTACATACTTTGATGTGTTATTCACTATTATTATGCAATGTAGAAAACAGTAAAAAATAAAGAAAGTCCCTTGAATGAGTTGGTGTGTCCAAACTTTTGACTGGTACTGTACGTGGCACAGACTCCAGACAATTGCGGATTACAAAGGGAAAACCAGCCACGTTGCGCACACTTGGACAAACTAAACGCCTACTTTGACCGCTTCCGCCGACACAGACCACCGCCACTCAGGAGGACTGTGAGCTCTTGTTCTATATGGCAGACATGAGAAAGAAATGTAAGCTTGGAAACCCTCCCAATGCGGCCAGAACAGACAACATCCCTAGACGCGTTTTCAGAGCATATGCAGACCAGCTAGCTGGAGTGTTTACGGACATACTCAATCTCTCCCTATCCCGGTCTGTTGTCCCCACTTTCGAAGGTATTGTAATTTAACTAAATGACTATCGCCCCGTAACACACACTCTTGTCATCATGAAGTGCTTTGAGAGGCTAGTTAAGGATCATATCACCTCCACCTTACCCGACACCCTTGTCCCACTACAATTTGCATACCACCCCAACAGATCCACAGATGACGCCATCGCACCACACACTGCCCTATCCCATCTGGACAAGAGGAATGCCTTTGTAAGAATCCAGTTCATCAACTACAGCTCAGCCTTCAACACCATATTGCCTTCCAAGCTCATCACTAAGCTCAGGGCCCTGGGTCTGAACCCCGCCATTTGCAACTGGGTCCTGGACTCCCTAATGGCCCAATCCTAGGTTGTGAAAGTAGGCAACAACACCTCCGCTACGCTCAACACGGGGGACCCACCAGGGTGGGGGCTCAGCCCCCTCCTGTAATCACATCTCCAACTCAATCTTTAAGTTTGGAGACGATGCAACAGTGGTGGGCCTGTTTACCAACAATGATGTGAGGGCCCTTGCAGAGTGGTGCCATAAAAATAGCCTCTCCCACAAGAAAACGAAGGAGCTGATCGTGGACTTCAGGAGACAGCAGAGGGAGCATGCCCCCATCCACATCGACGGGACCGCAGTGTAGTTCCACTGCATACATATCACTGACAATCTCAAATGGTCCATCCACACAGACAGTGTGCTGAAGATGGTGCAACAGCTCCTCTTCAACCATAGGAGTGCTGAAAAAATGTGTCATGGCCTCTTTGACCAACAAGAACAGATACAACATTGAGAGCATCCTGTCGGGCTGTATCACTTCCGGGTATGGCAACTGCACTGTCCACAACAGCAGGGCTGTCCAACGCATCACTGGAGGCACACTGCCTGCCCTCCAGGACATCTACAGCAACAGGTGTCACAGGAAGGCCAAGAAGATCATCAAGGACCTCAGCCACCTGAGTCATGGCCTGTTCATCCTGCTACCATTTAGCGGGGACAGTACAGGTGCATCAAAGCTGGGACCGAGAGGCTGAAAAACAGCTTCTATCTCGAGGCCATCAGACTTTTAAATAGACGCCACTACCTGGCCCTGAACTTTTGTCACTGTTACTAGTTGGCTACCCTGTACCTTATAAATATATGTATAAACTCATCAAAAAAAGGTAGGGTCTTTTTCAAAGATATTTCGTAAAAATCCAAATAACTTCACAGATCTAAATTGTAAACGGTTTAAAAGACTGTTTTTATAGATATACAGTATCAGTCAAATGTTTGGACACACCTACTCATTCCAGGGTTTTTATTTATTTGTACTATTTTCTACATTGTAGATTAATAGTGAAGACATCAACACTATGAAATAAATCATATGGAATCATGTACAGTGGTTCGTCCTTTAAAAGTTTCAGCATACTGTGGCACAGCTTGCATGGTGCCGCAGAATTCTATGGCACGTTATTCAAGTGTCAACCACTGGTACCATTAATGCTAGTTAGTGCTAGTTTGACCACCAGAGGGCATCTTTGAGAAGCATTTGATAGCCTTCAATAGTTGCTTTACTAATTTAAAACCTTTTTTTGTAAGAACATAGTATATGGGACAGATTTTAAGATTTTAATTTGATTCATATTCTGGTGTTCTATTCCAAGAAAAATGAAAAACCCTCTGGGTTTTTGTTAGGATGGAACGGAAAATATGGTGCTTTACAACGTGACTTACAACGTGACTTACAACGTGACGGTTGGGAGTAGGCTGCAGTACTGGGCTGTTCAGCTAAAGAATCACCGACAGGGAGGAAGGAGTAGGCTGTCCTTGTAAATAAGAATTTGTTCTTAACTGACTTGCCTGGTTAAATAAAGGTTACACTAAGAACATAACATTTGACGTGACCCTCCGACAACAATTACATAGCTGCTCCATGGGTCTCCCAGTGGCGGCCGGCACGGGTATCGAACCTGCATCAGTAGCAACGTATTTTGCACTGCGGGAGCCCCCATTCCACAAAGTATCAAAATACAGAGACGTGTTGGTAAAGTTAAACTACCGTTCAAAAGTTTGTGGTCACTTAGAAATGTCCTTTTTTTTGGTCCATAAAATTACCATTAAATTGATCAGTGTAGACATCATTAATGTTGTAAATGACTATTGTAGCTGGAAACTTTTTATGGAGTATCTTCATTATCAGCAACCATCACTCCTGTGTTCCAATGGCACCATTATTAGTCAGTTGTACAACCGAATGCCTTCAACTGAAATGTGTCTTCCGCATTTAACCCAACTCCTCTGAATCAGAGAGGTGCGGGGGGCTGCCTTAATCGACATCCACGTCTTCGGCACCCAGGGAACAGAGGGTTAACTGCCTTGTTCAGGGGCAGAACGACAGATTTTTACCTTGTCAGCTCATGGATTTGCAACCCTCCGGTTACAAGTCCAACACTCTAACCACTAGGCTACCTGCCGCCCCGGGTGTTAGCTAATCCAAGTTTATCATTTTAAAAGGATAATTGATCATTAGAAAAACATTTAGCAATTATGTTAGCACAGCTGAAAACTGTTGTTCTGATTTTAAGAAGCAATAAAACTGTCCGCCTTTAGACTAGTATCTGGAGTATCTGGAGCATCAGCGTTTGTGGGTTCGATTACAGGCTCAAAATGGCCAGAAACAAAGAACTTTCTTCCGAAACTAGTCAGTCTATTCTTTTTCTTAGAAATTAAGGCTATTCCATGCGAGAAATTGCCAAGAAACTGAAGATCTCGTACAATGCTGTGTACTACTCCCTTCACAGAACAGCGCAAACTGGCTCTAACCAGAATAGAAAGAGGAGTGGGAAGCCCCGGTGCACAACTGAGCAAGAGGACAAGTACAATTGGGTGTCTAGTTTGAGAAACAGATGCCTCACAAGTCCTCAACTGGCAGCTTCATTAAATAGTACCCGCAAAACACGAGTCTCAACATCAACAGTGAAGAGGCGACTCTGGGATGCTGGCCTTCTAGGCAGAGTTCCAGTGTCTGTGTTCTTTTGCCAATCTTAATATTTTATTTTCTTAGCCAGTCTGAGATATGGCTTATTCTTTGCAACTCTGCCTAGAAGGCCAGCATCCCGGAGTCGCCTCTTCACTGTTGTCGTTGAGACGTTTTGCGGGTACTATTTAATGAATCTCCAAGTCAATTTTTTGGACTGGTACTGTATTTATATTCCGGACTCTGACATTGCTCATTTTGATATTTCTATGTCTCTTAATTCCTTTATTTTTATTTTGGGGATTTCGTGCATGGTTTTGTATTGTTAGGAATTACTCTGTTGGAGCTAGGAAGATAAGCATTTTGCACCACCCGCAATAACATGCGTACGCGACCGATGCAATTTGATTTGTTAACACAAATCGGGATTTCCGTAGTCATAGAAGTAGCTGTATTTTCGGTCCTTTTTAGTATGAAACTGAGATGCTTGTTAAGGAGAAGAGTACATTCATCTCTCCTTTGGCTACTCTCTGAAGACGACAACTTGCTCGCTCAGCAAGGACTAAACGAGCCTCAAAATCAAATCTTTGCTCCACTAAAGCAATTTGCTGTACATAGTTTTTTGAGCCTAGTGCTCCTGTTGAAATCAGCTGATGGAAACTCTGCAATTTTGTCAAACAATTTCGGGAAGATATTGTGTCAGCATTACCCAGTGCCAAGCTGAAGTCCTGTTAGGTCTCATGCCAGTGTTCTGACATGACAGATATTGTGTGTGTGTGTGTGCACACACTCAATAGGGCTGGGAATTGCCAGGGACCTCACGATACAATATTATCACAACACTTAGGTGTTGATATGATATGTTTTGCGATTCTCACGTTTCTCATGATTCCGTGAGACCCATGAGAAAACACATTTTAATCAGTCTGAAAACATATTGTCTGATATTTTATTTTATGGAGAACACATAATAGAAGGAAAAATACCGGAGTTTTGGCGCAAGTATAGCCGACTAGCGCAATTATAATATTGCAATATCATAAAAAATGTATCGATTCCCCCCCCATCACTAACACTCATGCATGTGTGCATGCTAGTGTGTGCCTGGGCATGTCTTTGTGTTGACTGGGAATAAATCCATTATCCTTCAGCACTTTACCACAATCACAAAGAGGGCCAGTCAGACTGGCCCATGAGGCCTCCACCAAGGAGAGCTCTAATCACCTCTGCTGGCCCTGTTCCGGTGTGTACTTTATTTACTGTAATTCTTCTCCTGGATTCACTCTGGCTTCATGGCCCCAGACACAAGGAGAAAAATGCAGCAGTAAACAAGTACAATGACAGGAAAGGTGGAAGGAAACATGGTCTGGCAAGAGGGTGGCTTTTGGGGCTTTTTATTTATCCCTGTTTTTCTTTCTTGGAGTACACAGGAGATTTTACAGTAAATAAACTACTTTCACCTATCCAGGCTTAACAGGAACCTTTATTTAACAGAACAGTGTTGTTTCAAAGCTAAATGGGTTACAGTTGTTTCAACTATAAATGGGTTGTTTTGTCTTCCATACATTCACTTACTGTAAGTGCACCAATCAGAGTAAACAATCCTGGGAACAGGCGGATCAATGATTCTAGTTCCTTCTGTAGCCACAGTAGAGTGGGGAACTAACAGGGTTTAATGGAGACAAGATGCCCATCATGGCTCAGACTGGTCTTGTCCAAAAGCAGATTTTTCACTTTTTCAGTTAAACAAAACTGTTATTGTTACTGTTGTTGTTGTTAAACCTTGGCAACAATATTATCAAGGTGGATCAGTGTGTTTTAATTGGTAGTAATTGGTAAGTAGTAATGTAATTCATTAGCATACCAAGTCAAAATTATTTTCCAAAATGATCCAATCAGAATACATGACCGCAAACAACATGAATATGTGAGAATAGTGAATGAATGCAATGTATGTTTATGTCATGTCAATGAAGACCTGATTTAGAAATAATTGATTGCATTTACAGTAACTCTCAATCACTGTAATACTGAATGAGATTGTTTGACCATATATAAAACGCATTTATGGCAACAATACACAGTTAATTTCATATCGTCCACTGTTTAAATAAACAATTTCCCAATTAACGTATACATGTACACAGTAAATTCATTTTCTGTATATAAGGTGTTATTTTAACTTCATGTAAAGCAATTTGTTATGTTTTAAAGATAATTAGGCCACTTAATCTGACAGTGCTCTAACATTGTGGATTCAAGTACAACACTTTATGATTAAAAATGAAGTAAATGTTGTCATATTGGTGGATATCTTGAGGACATATTTTGATTGGATAACATGAGCAAGTTAATTTGGAGAGATATGCATTCACTCTCCTAAGCTCTGTGAATTTATATCAAAAACACTATCAAAATGGACACAATGGCAAAAAGCCATCAGGAATCATTCATGAAAAAATAGAGAGTCTGACAATACAAAGCCTGAGAGAGTATTCATACATTCAACCAAACAAGTCCTGCAGGCTCAGGTTTTGTCACATCTTGACTTTTTCCTGGTTGTATGGTTAGCTTCAAAAAAGGACCTTGGGAAACTGCAGCTGGCCCAGAAAAGAGCAGCGGGTCTTGCTCTTCACTTTAAACAGAGGGCTAATATCAAGAAGATCCATTCCTCTCTCAGTTGGCTTCAAGTAGAACAAAGGTTGACTGCATCACTTCTTCTTTTTATGAGAATTATTACTGTGATGAAAATTCCAAATTGTCTGTATAATTAAATAACAAAGTTATGACACACATACAGTACGTTCAGAAAGTATTCAGACCATGTGACTTTTCCAAAAGAAATTACGTTGCAGCCTTATTCTAAAATTGATTAAATAGTTAATTTTTCTCATCAATCTACACACAATACCCCATAATGACAAATCAAAAAAAATAAAATACATTAAAAGAAAATCACATTTACACAAATATTAAGACCCTTTACTCAGTACTTTGTTGAAGCACCTTTAGCAGTGATTACAGCATCGAGTCATCTTGGGTATCACGCTACAAGCTTGGCACACCTGTATTTGGGGAGTCTCTCCCATTCTTCCCTGCAGATCCTCTCAAGCTCTGTCAGGTTCGATGGGGGGTATTGCTGCACAACTATTTTCAGGTCTCTCCAGAGATGTTCGATCGGGTTCAAGTCCAGGCTCTGGCTGGGCCCCTCATGGACATTCAGAGACTTGTCCCGAAGCCACTCCTGCGTTGTCTTGGCTGTGTGCTTAGGGTTGTCCAAGAAGAGTAGCTGCTGCTTTTGCTACAGCTAATGCGGATCCAAGTAACATCTTGAATCCTAAATACTCTACAAGTAAAATGCAACGGATGAATAGACTAGATGCTCAAGAGTAGATTGTACCTGACAATTACACATGCCGTACTTTAGGTAGAACGATGACATGCCACTTTATTCTAGCCACATGAACAGCCATATGGAATCACAGCAATGCTGCTGTATTTGAATCCAATGCTATGGAGTGATTACTAATGTTGGTGCTATTGTATCGCTTGCTGCGTGCTTTACATCATTCAGTGTGCAGAATAAATCTCTTGCAGAGTGTTAAAACAGACAGGTTCATTAATTATCAGGGCAATCAGGAACCCACAGTGAGAGGACTGACCTGTGTGGCAAGGAGCAAGCTGACCTAGTTTTCTGACAGCTCTCGGACGAACACATAATTTTTCATCAGGGCCCTCTGCCGACTGCCTGCCTGCCCCAGCAAGCTCGAGTTTGTCAGCGGAGAGAGAGACTGAGATGTGAAAGATTGGTAGCAGGGCACAGGTGTTGTTGGTGAGATGGAAGGGTGTGTGTTTGGGGGTCGATGGTGTGTCAGGGGAAGGGGGGTGGAGAAAGATTTGATAATGGTCTGACATTGCACCATCACTGATTGCATCTGTTTTTTTTCCTTGCATGTTGATCTCATTTATTGGACATCCATCTCTGCGACACTCCCAGATAATAATTTACCTCCCAAATGTACTGCAATACCCTAATGAAACATGAGACTACCATCATCATACTGCTACTATCCTCATATCATCATGAAAGACTGTACAGTCGTGGCCAAAAGTGTCTTTAGATATTTTTGTCAGATGTTACTATGGAATACTGAAGTTTAATTATAAGCATTTCATAAATGGCAAAGGTTTTTATTGACAATTACATGAAGTTGATGCAAAGACTCAAAGTTTGCAGTGTTGACCCTTCTTTTTCAAGACCTCTGCAATCCGCCATGGCATGCTGTCAATTAACTTCTGGGCCACATCCTGACTGGCAGATCATTCTTGCATAATCAATGCTTGGAGTTTGTCCGAATTTGTGGGTTTTTGTTTGTCCACCCGTCTCTTGAGAATTGACCACAAGTTCTCAATGGGATTAAGGTCTGGGGAGTTTATTGGCCATGGACCCAAAATATCGTTGTTTTGTTCCCCGAGCCACTTAGTTATCACTTTTGCCTTATGGTGTGCAGATGCACTCACACCTGCCTGCTGCCATTCCTGAGCAAGCTCTGTACTGGTGGTGCCCCGATCCCGCAGCTGAATCAACTTTAGGAGATGGTCCTGGCGTTTTCTGGACTTTCTTGGGTGCCCTGAAGCCTTCTTCACAACAATTGAACCGCTCTCCTTGAAGTTCTTGATGATCCGATAAGTGGTCGATTTAGGTGCAATCTTACTGGCAGCAATATCCTTTCCTGTGAAGCCCTTTTGTGCAAAGCAATGATGACGGCACGTGTTTCCTTGCAGGTAACCATCGTTGACAGAGGAAGAACAATGATTCCAAGCACCACCCTCCTTTTGAAGCTTCCAGTCTGTTATTCGAACTCAATCAGCATGACAGAGTGATCTCCAGCCGCCTTGTCCTCGTCAACACTCACACCTGTGTTAACGAGAGAATCACTGACATGATGTCAGCTGGTCCTTTTGTGCAGGACTGAAATGCAGTGGACATGTTTTTGGGGGATTCAGTTAATTTGCATGGAAAAGAGGGACTTTGCAATTAATTGCAATTCATCTGATCACTCTTCATGACATTCTGGAGTATATGCAAATTGCCATCATACAAACTGAGGCAGCAGACTTTATGAAAATTAACATTTGTGTCATTCTTTTGGCCACGACTGTATTGTAATATTGTCATTTTATTTTCCGGGCAAATTCCTAATAAATAGCACTTGGCAACCATGTTGAATAACAAAGAAATGTCACAATACCATAGGTTCACCTGCCCATCACATGAAAAATGTTAGACCTCAGTGAGCACCCAGCCATGCAAAAAAAACATGCTATATGTGTACTAGATGTGGTAGAATGAAGTATGACTCAAAATGCACTATGAGAGGGAAATCCCCTCAAATTGAAATCTCTGCACCAGAGACATTGATTTGTGTCTCAGATGTTTGATAAAAGGCCAAAGGAAACTCATTAGGTCAAAGAACAGGCAGTACTTGAGATTTTACTTTAAGGAAAATGGCACTATACTAAATGGTTTAGTTTTTACTTAGATAATGCACAGTTTCAGCACTCAGTACATTCATATTTTCAACATCTAAATATTTTTAAACTTGATATATCCGTGACCAGTGGAAGAGATATGTGACGTTTTTATACTTGTTTAAAAAATGTATTTGTCACATGAGAAGATATGAAACATAGATGTAGGGCTGCATATATCTTCTACATCATGATTAAGCCCACTCTTTATCATATGGTCAATGGTCATGTACTGTATGTCTCCACATTGGACACATTATACAATAGGGACAAGTGGCATGCGTGTGTGTACAGTATCTACATGTTCCATTACAGTATGTCCATTTCTACTGCATATGCTTGGTGTCTAACAGAGCAGCTCAGCTCTGTAGTAAAATCATAGAAAGATGAGGTACTGTACCTTGAAATCACCCTGTGTGGTACTATTTTCTTCCCTATTTACATCTATGGCACAGTCAGTTGAAATTCATATGAAAACAAGATGGTGTCAAATGCTAATTGAGAATTGTCATTAGAATTGTGACCATATAATTATTGACCAAATATTGATACCGCCTCTATATCCTTTTGAATCCATAGAAAGTGTTGTGATTTTTCTCTCCCTTTCCTCCCTCCTGTTGTTTGGTAGAACCCCCAGTGCCCTTTCAAGCAGAGTGCAAAAGCAATTATTTGAGAAGTTCATAGAGTGACCCGGTCACAAGGCTCTGTCTAAGTTGGCTTCCTTCCCACACTCTCCCGCTCCCTCCTACTCCAGTTGAGCACTCCATTCATTAGGCTTGATCAAACTGTCAACCAAGCACCAAGAGCTGACGATGGTCAGGAAGATCAGGAATGACGGGAATATCGATTCACAACAATAGAACAGAAGCATAGAGCGTAAAGCAGCGCACCCCCACTCCTGTGTTCTACAATCACCATCTGTTAGGAGAGGAATTCATTGTTCAATCATTTGTTTTATAGTAATGGAAGGCTTAGTGCCACTGCTGACTGGGCCTCCATGTGTGCTATTCCAGAGCTCATGCACCTGCTCTAGTGTTGCAAGTGAAGATATTGTACCGTACAGTAATGGGAATTATGTTCATCTGAACACAAATGTCTGGATCTGAAAATATGCTCCACTGTAGTTTCTTAACCCTACATCCTTCACCTTCCATTTTGCCATATGAGTTTCCTAGGTTGACCCCATGGCACTAACATCCCACTATAGCATGGACGACCATCTTTAACAGTTGCTCAAACAAAACAACAGCACTTCCAGCCAATGACCTCATTTAATACTGGGTAAGACAGAATGTACTTGAGGCTAGTACAGTATATGATAATTAGAGTAATATGCTAGTACGGCCTCTCCTCTTACATTGGAAACACATCCCATCCCCTTTGAGCATTTATGAATTTGGTCCAGGGGATGTATTGATGCAGGTATAGAATGAATCCAAATGGTCACAAGCAAAGAGGCAGAATGGGGTTTACTAGAAAAGGACCTGATGCGTTGATTGTTGCCATGCTTACACAGAGCCTCACAGTCTCATACTAGGTAAAGAGGAGAAGGTAGGGCTAGTGATTGGTGGAAAGGCGGTTTCACATTGTTCTTTGTTCTCCCTAGTGGCAGATCATTTGCAATAAGAACAGAGCTCGATCGGGAAAGGTTACCAAAGTTTAATTGAAGTTCTGCGGGTATGCATCATCTTCTTAACAAGTCTGTAATAGTAGCAGGATGGTGAGGGATTGTCATTCTTTAGAGCTTAAGGTTTAAAATAATAGGAGATGTTCTGGTTTTTACGACAGTCATAACTTTCATTTAATATTTTAGTAATTTAGCAGATTCTCTTATCCTGAGCATACATTTTCCCTAACATTTTCCCTGATCGTTTTTTCGGACTTGTCCCCCGTGTGAATCGAACCCACAACCAACTGAGCCACACAGGAATCCATCCAGAATAATACCACCCTTTTCTCTCAATTGTACTGTTTCACTAATAAGTCATATGCAGGGTGTATAGCCACAAAATGTAGGTCTGCTGTGCAGGGGGAAGACCTATTATCCAGAGCAAAGTTATTCATGGTAGATTAACTCACTTTAAATCCCATGGATTTGAGACAGTTGGAAATATAGGTGTTATAAAACATTTCACATACTTTTATGTGCAATTTGGGGATTATGGAGGCTGGCACGTCACTTAGCCTTTGATGTTCGAACGTCCCAATTAACACTAATGACTAGTGATTATATTTTGGAAATGAAAATGGGGCTCCTTAGAAATGTGACTAATTCATACTGCAGAGGAAGGCTGTGGAATGGAACTGAGAAAACTGTAATTCTTCTGTTTCAAGCTAAAGGGTTGAATTGTGAAAGTATTCCCTCCAACTTCTAACCTGCAAGGTCTCATTGAATCAGTGTTGTGTGGAATCAGGTTTTAAATGTGAGGAGAGGAGTAAAAATGTACAATGCCATCCCTCATAACTGGGCCAAGGGATGAACATTTCTGAAAGAGGAGGAGAAAGAAATTGTAAATATGAGCGGGGGGAAAAAAATCACGAATCAAAATAAACCAATAAAAAAGATGCCAAGGTGAATTTATGCGGGTGCCAGAATGTGGCAGAATGTGTTGCATAAAATCTCAGCCGGGAAACAAGCCAACCAAAGTCTAGCATTGGCATTCAGAAAAACCGTTTTTAGAGAAAGCAGACTTTTTCGGTCAGAATAGAGAGAACAGTGTTGCAGGGAGCGTCTAGAACTTGGCACCACAGAGAGACAAAAGCTGCGGTCCTTGTCACCTCATTATCATGGTAAGGAAAGGCACATCAAAGTAAAAGTAAAATTAGCAGAGGAGAGGGGTGTCATTCTGGGTCATCCACTGCTACTGCCTCTGATAACTGCTAAGCCACGATGGGCTGATTAAGTCTTTCTTCATCCACGCTAGGGTTGAATGGCGAGAACCCGGTTACCTAGATTTACTGGGATTTACCGCCCAAAACCACTCACTTTTCCCAGGATAAATAACTGTGAGAAACCAGTATATTATAATAAATTATGTATATGAACAGCATGGCGTGAAATGGAACTGTTAAATGATATGCGATGTCTAAATCGGGCTTCTCTACGACCACTGCATGATGAATCATCAACGCTCAGGGTGGGGACAGACAGCCCATCTCAGGGTGGGGACAGACAGCCCATCTCAGTATGGAGCACATTTCACAATGCATGTACACCTATCATCTCATGGTACCTTTTTTTGCGAATTAGCATCTAATTTACCCATCTGCATCTGGCTTTTGGGGGTCAACTTAATTTTGTAAGTGTAAAGATAAAAAAAAGAAAATATTGAACCTGCAGAGTTTTAAAACAGCCTATGACTCTGTTGTTGCTTTAAATCAGTGCACGTGCGAGCACTCTCTCGCAGTCCCTCTCTCTCTTAATCAATTCCATTCAAATTGCATCCAAAATAGATAATCCTGATCTAGATTGATATATATAGCCCTATATACAGATGTTGGAGCCTAACTCTTTCAGATAATACATCCAATGCAGTATTAGCCTTATATTCAGCTAATTCATGATGGGTTATGCATAATAAGCTTCTAACTTATAGGCTCTGTTTCTTGCGCAATACCCACGGAACTGTGATCTGCTGGCCTCTCTTTAAAAAAAAGAAAATCTCTTGTAGTCCCATGTAGGAAAAACTAAACTAGAATTGCTTGCTGGACATATTTATTGAGACCCATAACGGTTCAATCTTCGTGAAGAGAATTGAAAGCCTTCTGCATCTAATTCTAGTCCTATATTACTCAAGGATGTTATTAGAATGATGACGATAAGGAAAACCTTTTTTCATATAACTTTTGAAAGCGAAGAAGGAATGAAGCAACAATAGAGAGAGAAAGAGGAGGTAGGCTAATAACATTAGGGGAAATATTATGAATGTGTTATATGCGTCAGTTGACTAATTATACAAATAGGGCCTATTACATTCGCTAGACTATACCTGCCACTTTGTAGGCCGCATGTGCTGCACCAGAATCTCATGTTCTCTCCCTGATTTAACATGATTTGAACAATGTGCGTAATTCCAGTACATATAGTACAATACAGTATAGTAATACAGTTTACATTAAAAAAGATTAGCCTCCTAGCGCTAGTTTAATTTATTTACCAAAGAGAGCATATACTGTAGCTACTTACATCTATGGGCTTTAATGTTTTTCTGCCATGCGTAATATGCAGTAGCCTATATCATACATTATATGTATTGGACAATGGCACAATCAGTTGTTTTTTGGGGGGGCTTGGGCTCATAAAATGTATTTAAAGTATGGCTCATCAGGCTCCGGTAGCATCACGCTTGAATTGTCCATTAAAGCTCTAATCAAATCCAGATATAGGCCTATTTATTTTCTTTTGAATGACTCTTCTGGTTTTGGTGGGAAATATCGGGTTACCTGGGAGAAAAGTGATTTATTCTCGGCATGGAACATTTGTAAAATACCAGAAAAGAAAACATAACCCTAATCCAAGCTATGTGTTTGAAGAGAGGGAGGGAGAGAGGGTGGGAGAGGGAGATTAAGAGATGGGGGAGAGAGAGAGGGCAACAGAGACAGTGATAGGGAGAGGGATGGAATAACAGAGAACGAAAGAGAGAAATGACAAGGACAGATTATTTGAATTTCAAATAAGAGCAAGAGTAAAATTAAGAGGACTGGAAGGACTGGAAAGAGGCATCTTCCTAGCCATGAAAACAAACACAGATTACAGCATTGAGAGGAAATTAGCAAAACGAGCACAACACAAAGGAAAGGCAACAACTTCCCGACCAGGAACACCAAATTAAATTACCCGACTACAGCACTGTAGTGAGCTAAGGTGGTGAGCAGCACGGAATACATTTGCCTGTAACTCAGTATGTGCAGAATTCCCCTGCTGAAGTATATGAACTATTGAGATATATGAAATGGCTGTATTCCATCCTGCCAACTACGCCAAGTGATGTCACGTACCTTAGTTAAATAAAGGTTAAATAAAAATAGAAATAAAAAACAAAACTTGGCTCCAGACCACAGAGGAGCAGGGATACAGAGTATACATAGATCATGCAGGCTATGAACGCAGGCTATGAATGTGGGCTAATTCTCTTTCTCTCTATATATATTGTTTCTTGAACCATTTGAACCATGTTCTGTGAGGATCATGAGGGCCATCAAAGCATTGGGAAATGACAAAGCAGTAAGTCTAATAGTCTCTCTCTCTCTCTTGCCCTTTAAGTCATCCCTTCAAACCATGTACTTGGCTATGTTGGGAGACATAGAACAGCTGTTTTATATATCTGGTGATAAGAAGAGCAGTAACTGTCACGATTCTCTACTGAACGGACAGACCAAGACGCAGCGATGTAGCCAGAATACATGATTTAATGATAATACACGGGACAGAACGAAAACAAAACAATAAACGAAGAAACAAGACGTGAGCCCTAACGCTAAATGCTAAACTATACACAAAGAGAACTAAACCTAACCACGACGGAAGAAACCTAACTAAACCTCGAACGGCGAAACCTAACTAGACAAGAACCCGACTGAACATGATGAACCTGACATGAACATACAATAACCCACGAAACTAAGGTGCAATTCCCAAACATATAAATGGTTCCCAATTAGAGACAACGAGACTCAGCTGCCTCTAATTGGGAGCCATTAACCCAACATAGAACTAGACACCATAGAACTGTGAAAACCCCTAAACCAAAATGAACCCAAAACGCTCTAGCCTGTAAACCCAGGCCTGGGCGTTACAGTACCCCCCCCCAAAGGCGCGGACTCCGGACGCGCCCCAAAAGTCTGCGGGGGATCTAGGTGGGTTCCTTTTGTCCCAGGTGGAGGGCTCCGGTGCTGGCCGTGCTGGTCTGATGTCACGCACCGGAGGCCCTGGACCCTTTCTTGGAACTCTGGTGCGTGGAGCAGAAGCTGGCCCTACCGGACTCGTGATGCTCACTGGGACTCTGGTGCGTGGAGCAGGAACTGGCAGCACTGGACTTGTGATGCTCACTGGAACTCTGGTGCGTGGAGCAGGAACTGGTCGTACTGGACTTGTGATGCTCACTGGAACTCTGGTGCGTGGAGCAGGAACTGGCAGTACCGGACTCGTGATGCTCACTGGGACTCTGGTGCGTGGAGCAGGAACTGGTCGTACTGGACTCGTGATGCTCACTGGAACTCTGGTGCGTGGAGCAGGAACTGGCAGTACCGGACTCATGATGCTCACTGGGACTCTGGTGCGTGGAGCAGGAACTGAGTCGTACTGGACTCGTGATGCTCACTGGAACTCTGGTGCGTGGAGCAGGAACTGGCAGTACCGGACTCAAGATGCTCACTGGGACTCTGGTGCGTGGAGCAGGAACTGGTCGTACTGGACTCGTGATGCTCACTGGAACTCTGGTGCGTGGAGCAGGAACTGGCAGTACTGGACTTGTGATGCTCACTGGAACTCTGGTGCGTGGAGCAGGAACTGGTCGTACTGGACTCGTGATGCTCACTGGAACTCTGGTGCGTGGAGCAGGAACTGGCAGTACTGGACTCGTGATGCTCACTGGGACTCTGGTGCGTGGAGCAGGAACTGGTCGTACTGGACTCGTGATGCTCACTGGGACTCTGGTGCGTGGAGCGGGAACTGGCAGTGCCGGACTCGTGATGCTCACTGGAACTCTGGTGCGTGGAGCGGGCACTGGCAGTGCCGGACTCGTGATGCTCACTGGAACTCTGGTGCGTGGGCGGGAACAGGCCGAACTGGGCTCGGGCGCGCACTCTGGAATGCGGAGGCGGGAACAGGCGAACTGGGCTCGGGGCCAGCGCACTCTGGTGCGAGGCGGGAACAGGCCGAACTGGGCTCGGGGCGCGCACTCTGGTGCGAGGCGGGAACAGGCCGAACTGGGCTCGGGGCGCGCACTCTGGTGCGGGAGCGGGAACAGGCGAACTGGGCTCGGGGCGCGCACTCTGGTGCGGGAGCGGGAACAGGCCGAACTGGGCTCTCTGAGCGCCGCAGGGAGCTTGGTGCGCCGGAGCGGAACAGGGCGTGCTGGACTCTCTGAGCGCACGGGAACTTGGTGCGCGGAGCCGGGACAGGACGTGCTGGACTCTCTGAGCGCACGGGAGCTGGGTGCGCGGGCCGACAGGACGCGTGCTGGACTCCTGAGCGCACGGGAGCTGGAGCGCGCGGAGCCGGGACAGGACGTGCTGGACTCTCTAGCGCGCGGGAGCTGGAGTGCGCGGGCCGGGACAGGGCGTGCTGGACTCTCTAAAGCGCCGGGAGCTGGGTGCGCGGAGCCGACAGGACGTGCTGGACTCTCGGAGCGCACGGGGAGCTTGGTGCGCGGGGCCGGAGCAGGACGTGCTGGACTCTCGGAGCGCACGGGGAGCTGGGTGCGCGGAGCCGGGACAGGACGTGTAGAAACAACTACACGGACTGGGATCTTGGAACGCAGAACAGGGATCTTGGAACGTGGAACAGGGATCTTGGAACGTGGAACAGGGATCTTGGAACGTGGAACAGGGATCTTGGAACGTGGAACCGGACTGGGCGTGTAGAAACCTCCACCCGGACCTGGGACCTGATACGGAGAGCCGACATACCTCCAGCTAGCTCACTAACCCTGGCCTTACGGGTGAGTGGAGCCGAATCTCTCGGACTGGGCTGTGGATGCGTGCAGGAGATTCTGCCCGTAGGACCACAGGATAGCTTGGTCCCAAAAGGCGCACTGGAGGCCTGGCTCGCAGAGCTGGCACCACTCTCCCAGGTAGCACACAGACCTCGGCCCGACCTATGAGTGGCGCTGGGATCTCTCGCACTGGGCTGCGGACACGTGCCGGAGACACCGCACACGGAACTGGAGCAGGATATCCGGGTCCCAGGAGACGTGCCGGGGACTTAGTGCGCAGCGATGGCACCACTCTTTCTGGCTGCACCCTTATTTTCCCCCGACTGATGAGTGGAGCGGGAATCACTCGCACCGGCCTCTGAATCCCTATAGGGGAAACCGTGCGCAACACTGCATAGCACGGCCTCCCTTCGCTGCGGCGCTCTCCCCACGCTCTCTCCATAAAGCACGAGGAGTTGGCTCAGGAGTCCCTCCTGAACCGCCAACCCCTCGTGTGCCCCCAAAGTTTCTTGGGGCTGCCTTACGGGCTTCCGTGCCAGGCGAGTTCCAATGAACTTTTCTCTCTCCGAGGTCCATACGCCATATAAGTCCTCATAGCTCCCACGCTCAGTCCTCGCACACCTGCGCTGCTCCTTTTCCCAAGAGCTAAGCTCCCGGTCTCTCGCTGCTTGGTCTTTTGTTGGTGGGTTATTCTGTCACGATTCTCTACTGAACGGACAGACCAAGACGCAGCGATGTAGCCAGAATACATGATTTAATGATAATACACGGGACAGAACGAAAACAAAACAATAAACGAAGAAACAAGACGTGAGCCCTAACGCTAAATGCTAAACTATACACAAAGAGAACTAAACCTAACCACGACGGAAGAAACCTAACTAAACCTCGAACGGCGAAACCTAACTAGACAAGAACCCGACTGAACATGATGAACCTGACATGAACATACAATAACCCACGAAACTAAGGTGCAATTCCCAAACATATAAATGGTTCCCAATTAGAGACAACGAGACTCAGCTGCCTCTAATTGGGAGCCATTAACCCAACATAGAACTAGACACCATAGAACTGTGAAAACCCCTAAACCAAAATGAACCCAAAACGCTCTAGCCTGTAAACCCAGGCCTGGGCGTTACAGTAACAGAGAATGTTATGTTCACAGACTATCTAGCTCTTCAGCTAAGTGGCTCTGTTTATGCAGATAACCCCCCTATAGTCCTGCCTGCTCTTTCCTTGACTTCCACACATGTCCCTTGATACCACTCTCTGTTGTGGAGTTATCACAACACTGAACACTGATAATATGGTTCAGCGATGATAATACATCATTAATTAAAGCAATAATTGACAGCGACAGATAACAACCTCTCATCTTCAGCTGACACCTGAAATTGAGTTCAAGGCAAACACTGCAGCTACGCTGTTACTTTTTAACTTGCAATTGACCTAATGAATTGCGTCTAAACATCAGCTGTTTACGTTTGTCTCTTTCTTTGGTAAGTGTTTATTAACTTTCGGTTGTCAAACTCTATATACGAACACTGAGTTTAACGAAGCAATTACTTTCTTATCAAAAGTTAATCTGAATTAATGAGTTGTGGTGCATCCCAAGCTTGTCAACAGCTCAGTTACCTCATAGTGTCTGGGACTTTGGGCATTGCAGAGAACCAGGCATGTGGACAGACAGGGCTCAACCAGTGCCCTAGCTCCTATGAAAAAAAAAGTGCCCTGTTGAATTTGATGAAATAGGCTACTTTTACATTTTATTTCAAGTCTCATTTCAATGATTACATTTTAAATGTACCAAAGTGCACGTTAAACCTTATAATTTCATGAACTTCAATCTCAGAAAATTACCCCGCCCTCCAGACCCAAGCACTAGTCTGACTTCTGCATGCAGTGGCCACTGGCTACAGACACCGGGTGGAGAGATTTAATACTGGTAGGCTACCTTTGAGTTGGATCTGTCGTGTGTCTCTTACTGTTAGGAGCAGAGAAGTGGGCAACAGCTTGTTTGTAATAGGTGTCTTCTTTTTTTTTTTAGCTCCGGCCTCCCGAAAGCTCTGTGCACGGCCCTGCAAGGTAGCATTTTAGATATTTTAGTGGGTTTTGCAGACCTGCCCTTTCCACAATCCACATCACTATTCATCTGGCTTCGGCATAGAGGGATAACTTTTTAAAGTCAGAAGTGAACTCCGGTAGGAGACTAGGTGGAAGTCCTGAAGTGGACCATGGAGTGCGATAACAGGTCACACCAGTTAGGGCTGAATCCCCTCAGGATAGCAAACTGTAGGAGGACCTCTCAGCGGATAGCCAGATCCAGTTCCAAAGTGTACTGTATTGCTACTAGTGAGTAGCTATGATAGGATGGCTGCGTTTCCCTGGGGACAGAAGTTCTTGCTCTGAGATAGTCTTTGGCTGCCTGTTTCTGTTATCTACTAAGTGGGTGTCTTTGGAACAAGTGTGGCTCGATGATGAACCAAAATTCTTCACAGTATCCAATTCCAAAATGTTGTAACGTTGTCTATTCAAGGGCACTTTTTAATAGTCTGTATCAAGGAAAGCGTTGCAGCAGCGTTGCAGTTCTTGACACAAACCGGTGTGCCTGGCACCTACTACCATACCCCGTTCAAAGGCACTTCAATATTCTGTCTTGTCCATTCACGTCTCAATTGTCTCAAAATCCTTTTTTTTAACTGGTCTCCCCTTCATCTACACTGATTGAAGTGGATTTAACAAGTGACATCAATAAGGCATCCTAGCTGTCACATGGATTCACCTGGTCAGTCTGTCATGGAAGGACTGATTTGTATACTCAGTGAATATTGATAACCGCTATTTGTTGTACAGTGAATGTGTACCAGGCCTAATTATGTGTCCTTTCTCTTTCATATACACTAATTGAGTCTGGTTTATATTTCCATTACAACAGTATAACAATTCATGCCCTGTTCTCACAAAAGCACCATGGCAGACATTTTGAATGTCTAGTAGTACAAAGCCAGCCTAAATGCGTGTGGGGTATCCATATCCCCACCAGGCAGCCAGCCAGGGACAGAGTTAGAGCGTCTGCCAAGTAAAAAACAATTAATACTGCACTGAAAGCACAATTACTCTACAATCCATTTACAGCTGTTTGGTGTGATGCTGAAATGTTATGTCCTTTGGCTGCTGGCCATTTACTTCGTAAACAGTTTATTGTCACTGTTGGCCAACTCTGGACTGAAGGGCTCATCTAGAGTTCTCCATGTTGGACCCTGATCTCCAATAGAGAACTAATTAATATGGGGAAGGCTGGTTCAGTGGATTAAATAACGATACTGTGGTGAGTGTGGGGCTGGGATGCCTTGGCAGCTCAGATTGATGGGGAACACCTGGCCGATCCCTGTAAAGGTGCTGAGAGGGAGAGAGGGAGAGAGTCAGCATGGGATATTACCACAGCCTCCATGTGAACAACAGCCCTGGTTCATTAGTCACATTTGTCAATGCCAGAAAGACATGAGGATGTGAATGGGAGAAAAAGCTCAATAGTGAGGGAAGGGGTTGATGCGAGAGAAAGAGAGGGATAACGATAGAGGGAGAGAGTGAGAGAGCAAACCTTGTTCCTTGAGAGAGGGTCAGCTACACTCCCACGCAGTGATACAAGATGATATCCCCTGTCATGTGAAGCTCAGCGCTCTAACTGCTGCCTGATGGTAGGTTTAGGGGATATTTGGGCACATTTTAAATGTAATGATGTGTTCTATTTTTAAATCTACAAGTTAGCATTGTCTTCTCAAATTATAGCAGTTTAGATTAATTGCCTGTTTCAGCAAAGTTGGTATTTTCAGCATGTATTTTCAGCATGTTTCCCTTAGTTGGTGCTATCTACTAAGCTAACATATGTCATTGTTTTAAGATGGTCATAAAATGGATCACTTAGCTATCTGATTGAGATTTTTATGACTTTTTTTATTAGATTCTGACCCCTGTAAGCATAAAATGTTGCCCCCAAAATATTTTGGCTTTTACTGCGATATCCCATAGATACATTTAATAACACATTTGTACATGGCAAAACAGACCGTCCATAAATCCTATGGAATAAGGTTTTGAAGTGTCTGTCCTATATCTGACAGATATAAGAAAACTTGGACAAAATAAAACATTTAGACATGTTTGGTCACTTTACTCATGGCACATCGTGCACCTCTCCCGAGTATTTTACTTGCCAATGTCCAGTCTCTGGACAACAAAGTGGATGAAATATGAGCAAGAGTTGCCTTCCAGAGAGACATCGGCGACTGCAACATTCTTTGCTTCACGGAAACATGGCTCACTCAGGACACGTTATCAGAGTCGGTACAGCCACTTGGTTTCTCCACGCATCGCGCCAACAGAAACAAACATCTATCTGGTAAGAAGAAGGGCGGGGGTGTGTGTCTTATGATTAACAAGACGTGGTATGATCATAACAACATACAGGAACTCAAGTCCTTTTGTTCACCTGACATAGAATTCCTTACAATCAAATGCCGACCGCATTATCTACCAAGAGAATTCTCCTCGATTATAATCACAGCCGTGTATAAGCTGACACATCGACGGCACTGAAAGAAATCCAATCCAAATCTAGGTAAATTGGAAACCAGATATCCTGAGGCTGCATTTATTGTGGCTGGGGATTTTGACTTCTTAGGGAGCGGCAGGTGAGGTGATGGTTTTGGAGAGTCTGGCGTGCCCAAGGCAAAATGCCTGCCACTCAGGCTCAGAAAATAGGATATGCACATAATTAGTACTATTGGATAGGAAAAGTGTTAACTTCTTGGGGACCAGTGGGGCGCTAGCGGGCTCCTCCCGACACTACCAGGGAAAATGTAAAGCGCCAAATTCAAAGATTTCAAAAAGGCTTTATGGCGAAAGCAGCACATCTGATTGTTTGAGAGTAGCACCTCACATATTTTTCCCATAGCCATGAATCCATTAGCCATCATGGCACACACATAACACATTTCACAGCGAAAACAAATCAATTACCTGTTGAAGAACTTCTGCTGAGGTCATCCTAAGTGTCCAACGAAGACAATCCATGGTTCTTTTGTTAGAAAAAGTAATGTATTTTATCCATAAATCCTCCATTTGGTTTGCGCGTTATAATCAGAAACGACAGCTTCCACTACTCCATTGAAACGTGACGCAAACTCGTTCATCTTATACCTATAAACTTGTCCAAGAACAATCAAACATAGTTTTAAATGTATCCTTAGGAACACTTTTACGTATATTTACTATTATAAATCAACCGGAATATAAACTGATCGATAAAGACGGTAAAAAAGACACTGCGTGCCTTCTCGGGAGCGCGTGCTGGGTACTGTTGACATAAAAAGTACACTTCCTGGTTTGCTCTTCTTCTCTGATCTAAAGCATCCAAATTGAAAATTTACACTGTCTCGAGACTGTTGACATCTAAAGGAAGCGATGGGTACTGCATTCATATGCCCTTATATGGTCATTTTCATGAGGGAGGGGTTCCAAATGAGCAATGTGTCAAAATCACTTTTTCCAGGACAGAAATTCCTCGGGGTTTCACCTGCCATATGCGTTCTGTTTCACTCACAGACAAATGGTTAACACTTTTGGAAAATTCAGAGTGTTTCCTATCCAATGGTACTAAATAAGTGCATATCCTATTTTCTGGGCCTGAATGGGAGGCATTTTACTTTGGGCATGCCAGGCTCTCCAAAACCAACCCCTCAGCTGCCACTCCCTAACAAGTTAAGGAAACACGTGCCGTCATCATTGCTTTGCACAAAAAGGGCTTCACAGGCAAGGATATTGCTGCCAGTAAGATTGCATCTAAATCAACCATTTATCGGATCATCAAGGAGAGTGGTTCAATTGTTGTGAAGAAGGCTTCAGGGCGCCCAAGAAAGTCCAGCAAGCGCCAGGACCGTCTCCTAAAGTTGATTCAGCTGCGGGATCGGGGCACCACCAGTACAGAAGGATGGCCTGGTGTCAAGAAGGGCAGCAAAGAAGCCACTTCTCTCCAGGAAAAACATCAGGGACAGACTGATATTCTGCAAAAGGTACAGGGATTGGACTGCTGAGGACTGGGGTAAAGTCATTTTATCTGATGAATCCCCTTTCTGATTGTTTGGGGCATCCGGAAAAAAGCTTGTCCGGAGAAGACAAGGTGAGCGCTACCATCAGTCCTGTGTCATGCCAACAGTAAAGCATCCTGAGACCATTCATGTGTGGGGTTGCTTCTCAGCCAAGGGAGTGGGCTCACTCACAATTTAGCCTAAGAAAACAGCCATGAATAAAGAATGGTACCAACACATCCTCCAAGAGCAACTTCTCCCAACCATCCAGGAACAGTTTGGTGACGAACAATGCCTTTTCGAGCATGATGGAGCACCTTGCCATGAGGCAAAAGTGATAACTAAGTGGCTCGGGGAACAAAACGTCGATATTTTGGGTCCATGGCCAGGAAACTCTCCAGACCTTAATCCCATTGAGAATCCCATTGTGGTCAATCCTCAAGAGGCGGGTGGACAAACAAAAACCTACAAATTCTGACAAACTCCAAGCATTGATTATGCAAGAATGGGCTGCCTTCAGTCAGGATGTGGCCCAGAAGTTAATTGACAGCATGCCAGGGCAGATTGCATAGGACTTGAAAAAGAAGGGTCAACATGTAATTGTCAATAAAAGCCTTTGACACTTATGAAATGCTTGTAATTATACTTCATTATTCCACAGTAACATCTGACAAAAATATCTAAAGACACTGAAGCAGCAAACTTTGTTGAAATTAATATTTGTGTCATTCTCAAAACTTTTGGCCACGGCCTTATACTCTCTGTAGGTCATCAGGCTGCTGATTGTCCCGCACACCTGTCACCATCGTCTCATGCACCTGAGCCTCATGACACCTGGACTCCATCACCTCCTTGATTATCTTCCCTATGTCCGCCACTCCCCTTGGTCCTTTCCTCAGGTGTTATTGTCTCTGTTTTCATGTCGTTGCATTGTTTGTATTTCGTGTTCATTGTTTCTTTTATTTATTTATAAAACACTCACTCCCTGAACTTGCTTCCCGACTCTCAGCGCACTCGTTACAAGCAAAAGAGAATGTTTGGGGATTTTCACCCTCCAGACATTATTTCCTAAAGGTATGTTATGTTGTAAATGTGAACTTGAATTAATGCCTCTATTTCAGATTACTCTGACGTTTTTCTTGCGCTGTACCCAATGATTTATGAAAACTTGCTTGATGGGGCAATGTCCTCATGCATTCTCATTTCGACGCGTGGCCAAAGAGCTCTATTTTCATTTCATCTGACCAAAGTTCCAATGCCCATGCTGTTTCGCCAACTGCAGGTTTTTACTTGTGTTGGATGACATAACAATAGAGCTCTTTGGCCACGCATACCAGTGGTGGGTTTGACGTCGAAATGAGAATGCAAGAGCAGAATATAACCCCACTGAATATAACCTACTGTACAATATGGTGGTTGATCTTTTGATGTTATGGGGCTGTTTTGCTTCCACTGGTCCTGGGGCCCTTGTTAATGTCAACGTCGTCATGAATTTTATCCAGTACTAAAAAAAGTATGTTTTTCCCGAATGATAAGGTATAATACAAGGTAACAAAACCCCTTCACTCGTTCCTTCTTTTAGAGATTTATATGAATCCATAATACTTTGATGCCAGTAATACCAGTCAAATGACTGCGTCCTTGGTGAGAATACATTTGAATATGGTACTTACTATTGCAAAGGTGTTAATTTATGGTTCAAACGATGAGTGCACAGATAGTTGATAAGGTTTTACTGCACTGAGACATGGACGTTTTTGCATCTCTGCAATAAACACTATGTAAATGTTTATATGGTGAAATAACCTTTTTGATTTAGGGTAAAAGAAGAGTCAGAAATGTCAGTCAGAAAATAGAAATCTGACACACTGTGGACTCAAAAGCCAACCATTTGTGGCCATACAATCTACAATTTAGCTCAACCCATCGAATAAAAATGCATATCTGCAACTCAATGACACAATTACAAAGCTGAGTTTATATCAAATATCACAGTCAAACAAAATGTTATGCAAACTTCATTGCCGACTTCCTTCACATCCCTCTTCCAACTGTTAGGAGACAGGGATGACAGTTGGGTTCATAGCAGTGACACATTGCTGGTGAAGGAATAATTCAAACTACTTACTTGTCTTTTTACTGTTCATAAGCGCTGCCAGCTGCCATCACTGTATGATGAATGATGGCAGTTTAATTGACAGGGCAACTGCTACTCTTCTAAGTTAAACTTGACAGATGTGAGTGAAGCCTACTTATGTCTATGCGACCCAGTTTTCACCCTCTGTGTGGGACTTTTGTTTCAAAGGAGATGTAAAAATGATCAATTTATTCATCCAAATATTTTATATAAATAATTTGGATAAGTAGCAGGTGCTGAAAAGCTCTTGGTGTTTGCACCAATATTCTATTGCACAATGTGAAGGAATTACGTTCTTATTAAATAAAACTCTGGTAACTAAGATTCATTGTCTTACAATGCTAGCTCTGCATTATCTTCTGATGACTGAATAAGTGAGTGACAAGAACAGTGGATTATATTACACAATTGAAATCTTTTTCGATCTGTGGCGCTCTGCAATGTTATGTTGTATCGTCCTCACGTACGACTGAGCAAACACTCAGTGAGTGACAAGGAACAGAGCCGAACAGAACAGGAAAATGGAACAATTACTAAATTTAAAACAATTAACTCCCATGTTAAAAGCTGGCTCCTTCTCCTGTGCTAATGAGATGATGAATAGAATCCCCGGCAGCGGAGCGCTGGGCACCTCTCTGGCTACTGTATCGCGAGACGTCCCCCTCCTCCCGAGGCTGAACTTTTCAACCTTCCACTGGCTAATCTCCCTTGCAGGTCGAGGGAGGTTAGAATAATCCTTCAAAACACACTGGCCCTAGGTACAGGATTATCTTCAGCACTTTGCTTTAATCCCACCCAGATAAAACAGAGTTCAGAAAGATCTGGGGTTTTCACACTGGTGGTTACCTGTGTCAAAACAGGCATGAATGTGTGGGCATGCACAGGCCCACACACGCCAACTAGCACAATCAAGCAGTCGCAAGCACTAACACACATACACACACGCTGTGTAGAGAGGCCACAATTTGGCTCCTTTGAGAGGACTTTCTGAAATTGGACTGGATTTGAGATATCGATTTCTACAGTAGTAGAGCACCTAGACTGATTGGCACTGGCTGAAACTCAAAAGAAGACGGCAATGTCTTGTTACTGTTCTCATATAATGAGAACCTGTCCTCTCAAAATTCTTGTGGATGACTGACCTTAATAATTTTGTTTGTTTGACTGTATTTGCATTGTCTAACAGTGTATCACCATAACACTTTCATCAAACAGAACGCTGCTTTACATACTCACAGAAGAGTTGCTCTGTGCTACAACTAATGGTACAGTACAGACATATGCTGCTGTGGGGATGATGAGTCATGCTAGCTGACTCCAGACCTGTCAGAGCTCTGGGCTCTCTTTCACCCACTGTGGGGACACACTGCAAATATACTAAACACCGGCTCCGCACACTAACTATACACTCATGTTTGGTTTGGAAATCGAAGCCATGATGTATTGTATTGTAAAGGCCTACTTGCAAAAAATATGTTGCAATCTAATTTTCAGTGCAACATAAAGGGAGTGCTCCAGTGGTGAATGTCCACACCTCTGTTAATACCTCTGCGAAATATTACGTCATATACCTGCAAAGAACTCCGTTTTGGCTGTCGTTGAATCCATTATCGCAATGAAAAATATTGTGCCTACTTTTCATCCACAAACACAACAAGGTATGTATAATTAGTTAATTACTTGATCGTAGCTTTCCCATCACTGCCAGGGAGAGTGTAATGTGTAATCAATGAAATGTAATATTGCTCAGGGTTTGATAATTAGTTGCTTTTCATAGTATTTCATGTGTGCCCAATGATGCCCCTCATTCTCTGCTGGACCACCGATGGTGCGTGGAGGAATGCTTGCCGGTCTGCAGCATATTTGTCTTGAATATATACTTGTCACAGGCCTACTTGTGCAATGCACTGAACTATGCATGCCGCAGTAAACAAATGTTGTTGCCATGATTAAGTATAGCTACACAAAACACACACACACACAAGCTAGCCCTGCTGAGCAGCCTGCGCGCTCTCTCTCGCTCCCTAGATTTGTTTCATATAACAGCTGCCCACCAAAACCGGCTGTGTGATATGTCAGACTTGCCTCAGCATCGATGTTATGAAGCCATCGAAAATGTGCAGACATTTAGAAACAAAGCATCCACATCTCAAGGATAAACCAGAATATATTTTTTTACAAAAATAAGATGACCAACCAAAACAAAAATGCTGCACAATATTTTCACAGACAACTAGAGTTTACTGAAGGCTTCATACTTACTCTCTCATAACATTTACAAGTGCCAGGCTCCTTTCACTATAGTTTAAAAGCTGGTAATGCACTCAGTCATGGATGCTTGCCTAAAGGTTTTAGGCCCAACTGCTGCTACAAAGATCAGTGAAATCCTACTTTCCAATGACACTGTCACACATAGAATCCAGGATATAGCAGATGATATTTGAATCACATGCAGGTTTTAGACAGAGCCCGCACATCAAATTGGTTTGCAATCCAATTAGATGAGATGACTGACAATTCAAATGCCCTACTTCTTGTACATATTCGCTACATATATGAAGAATGTCTTTGATGCAAAGAGTTGCCTCAGAATATAACTGCAGGGGAATATTCTGAACGAGTGCATGCTGCAATGGGACACTGATTATGATGTAGGCCTACTAACAAGACTGCTGCTCAACACATCCATGCAAAAAAAATTGTTCAAGAAAAGGATGGACATCTGGAGAGACCGAGTGGATAGAGGCATTTTCGATATGTTCCCCCTATTCTCAACTCCGGCTGATGTGGGTGATGTAGACATGGATCACATGAATAAATTGATGGGGTCACATTTGAGCTGAACTCTGCTCAAATTCGAGGAATACTTCCCCTCACAATCTGATCCATACCAGGGAAACCAGTGGATGCGTAATCCGTTCACCACCACTGAAGAGACTCACAGCTTGTCACCGGTTCTTGATGATAAACTACTAGAGCTGTCCTGTGACCAAGGCCTGCACGCTCGTTTTAACAATAACATTTTAATGAGATGCGCCTGTCCACATTCTGGCTGTTCAGCAGTAGAGAATACCCGCAACTCTGCGAGATGGCAGTGAAAACGTTAATCCCCTTTCATTCAACCAATTAATGTGAGACCATCTTCTCCTCTCTTGCTACAACAAAATCAAAATATCGCAAGACTGGCTGTTGAAAACACCTTGACACCTCTGGGGGGTCCCTGGCCAAAAAAGGGTTGAGAAAGGCTGGACTATACTATAGGCTGTAGATCTAGACTATACGAAGAGCATGCTCGGAGAAGCACAGGGAAAGGTTATATTTCTAAGAAAATGTACTTCCTTCCTGAGTTTTTGCACTGCTGGGATGGTGGATATTAAACTAGGCTACACGGCATTACACACTGCAATGAATAGGCGTTCCCAATCATGAGCTGCGGCCTGCCCTGTTCTTGCTGATGTTAACCCTTTTGTGCTGCCTAACCAATGACTGTGCTGTGTACGTTGGCACTTCAGGAGACGAGTCAATTTGTTAATTTGCGGACTAGGCCTACTGATGTCCTGTTCAGCTTGAGAGGGAGAGCGAGAAGGTAAGCTTGCTATTGCTATAATTTATTTTAATAAAAACAAATGTTTTGTTGCCCATAATGAAGCTATTTATCAGAGTTATTGACCTTACAATAAGCCTTATTAGAGTAATTTACATTACTATGAAGTGGCAGCTGCAGAGATGGACAGCGCGTGGGTCCTGAAAGTAGGAAATTCCAGAAGACGTTATTCAGTTAAACACTCTTCATTTTAATTTTACTTTAGGATACTAACAACTATAGGTTTTTGTGTTGGAGCCTATTTCTTCCTATTCAATAAACAAGAGGTAGGCCTACCTGATGTGACGCCGATGCATATGGGAAATATTGGGTTTGTCTCAATGACATTCAGAGGCTGCGATACAGCCTTCTACAGCCAAGGACAAGTTTCCTTTGCTTGGGAAGTAATGATTCTGTCACTATCAATTGATGTTTGACATTTCAACAGGCTATTAAACAATATACTAACTCCAGATCAGTCAGGAGCAAGCCAGGTAGCCTGTCAATTATTTAGGCCATATTATTTGTATTATCATTTTAGAAATCAATTGTGAAGCATTTGTGACACGCTACATGCTGGCAGGATCATTCAGTATTTCAACAACATGCATATACATTTAGCATTTAGGCTGTACAGTATACAATGAGAAAAAAATACTCAGAATTAAGTAATAATGAAACAAAAAATGCCTTATTAGGCTATACAGTGCCTTTGAATTCACTTTTAGAAACATGAGTTTAGCCAGTCTTTGGCCTTCAGTAGTTTGTTAATTTAACCTAGCAGATGCTTTTATATTCCCATGCCCTAATCACAGTCAACACTAATCTATTTTGTAACAATGTCATAGAATAAAATATAATTAATTACAAAATGATATTTTCCCAAATGAAAAAAAAGTGACTGCTGTGTTAAACAATTAATATATTTTTCTCTAAATCATTGCTGATCAGATTCTTCAGTTGTAACTGGTTTTGTTTAGCTCAATCTTTACAGTTGATAGACAGCTTTAGCACTGTTCCTAACTTAGAATATCCTCTTTTTGAACAGTGGCCTGTATAGAAATCCAAACGTCTCAGGTGCTGCAGCATGCGCACATTCATTGTCATGCTCTGTTGTGGTATTAAAAAAAGATTCTGCTTGTCTCCAGTCAAGTAAAATGAAGTAGAATGGCATGAAATGCGTTTCAAACAGAAGTTTTTTTTCTCAGACTGCAAATAAGATGACAGATTCATGCAGTGCTTTTATTATAATGGCTATCTTCACCAGTGTCCGTGGTTGTCTGTGAATCCACAACCTTCTGGCTACTTTGTCATGTAATGCTCAGTAAAATAGAGAACCGATTCTAAAACGTCATATCTAAGGCTCTGGTCTGTCCTAGGAGTAAGGGTAAACGGTAGACTCTGCTTTACACTTTATGTTCTCTGCTTTACACTTTATGTTTTAATTATTATTTTGGCTATAGGGGAGGATCATTTGTTTTTTTCAAGCATTCAGGGAGGGTCGGGTAAAAATGTGTTTTACTGAAGGGAGGGCCATCCATTTTCATTTCAGAGAGATCTTAATTTTCTTCGGTATCCCTCATCATAAATAATGTACAGTCACTAACGTAATTGTGGTAACACATTTGTAACACATTGGGGTAGAAGAACACTCCGCACCCATTCCCCATGCCCCATTCTCCTCCCCAAACACAGAGTTTGTTTCCATGTCTGTGTCTGTCTGTGCAGTGCCGACCCAGAGTGCCGTTGTGTCTGTGATGTTCGCCAGGAGAATGTGTTCTGACAGATAGTGGTCTACATCACTGCCTGTGGAGAATAGACTCTCAAGATGTTTTATTCTGTCTGCACTGGATCTGACAACTTGTTTGTGAATAGAAATATAAATAAATGAACAAATACGAAGAAACTTTGTCAATATTCCGAATGCTGAACTAAAGATAGAGACAATTTGATTCTCTGACTATCTCTGGAGTCTCCATATTTTATAGAAGAGCTACAGATGGTTAGGGCTTAAGTGTGTGTGTGTGTGTGTGTGTGTGTGTGTGTGTGTGTGTGTGTGTGTGTGTGTGTGTGTGTGTGTGTGTGTGTGTGTGTGTGTGTGTGCTTAAATTTCTCAGAAACAACACTTCAGAGTTCCACTACCTGTCTGTTACTCATAGTCCGCCTTTATTGAAGAAACAATGAACTGAGTGGAGAATCAGAACTTGGCTCCAGCTATACTTCCAGTCCCTCGAAGAGAGCATTCAACAAGGCACTGTAAAAGCAGACATAATAAAAGGTCAATAAAAAGGTAATGGTCAACGGTTTGATAGTATAAGCGTTTCTCTACTCCAGCAACAACATCTGCTAAACGTGTATGTGACCAATCAAATTTGATTTGATTAATAAGTATATTTATATTTAAGTATAAATCATCAACACTCATACCCCTAGGTCAGGACTGATCTCAACCATATTGTTCAAAAGGAAAAGTTTTCTCCACATCCACAACAACCCTCTTCCTCTCTTCCAATAATCTTAGTTAACTTCTCAGGGATTGCTGGGGCGCTAGCGGGCTGCTCCCGACACTACCAGGTGAAATGTAAAGCGCCAAATTCAAAATCCCAAAGTTGAATTATTAAACATCCACCAATATACAAGTGTTCCATACTCATCAAAAGCTCTGTTTCTTGGCAATATCACAGCATTGTCAGATTTCAAAAAGGCTTCACGGCGAAAGCAGCACATTTGATTGTTTGAGGGTAGCACCTCACATATTTTTCCCATAGCCATGTATCGACAATCCATGGTTCTTTTGTTAGAAAAAGTAATGTATTTTATCCATAAATCCTCCATTTGGTTTGCGCGTTATAATCAGAAACAGCCTCCACTCCTCCATTGAAACGTGACGCAAACTCGTTCATCTTATACCTATAAACTTGTCCAAGAACAATCAAACATAGTTTTAAATGTATCCTTAGGAACACTTTTACGTATATTTACTATTATAAATCAACCTGAATATAAACTGATTGATAACGACGGTAAAAAAGACACTGCGCGCTTTGTCGGGAGCGCGCGCTGGGTACTGTTGACATAAAAGATACACTTCCTGGTTTGCTCTTATTCTCTGGTCTAATTCATCCAAAATGAAAACTTACACTGTCTCCAGACTGTTGACATCTAAAGGAAGCGATGGGTACTGCATTCATATGCCCTTATATGGTCATTTTCATGAGGGAGGGGTTCCCAAATGAGCAATGTGTCAAAATCACTTTTTCCAGGACAGAAATTCCTCGGGGTTTCGCCTGCTATATGCGTTCTGTTTTACTCACAGACAAATGGTTAACAGTTTTGGAAAATTCAGAGTGTTGTGGTTCCTATCCAATGGTACCAAATATGTGCATATCCTATTTTCTGGGCCTGAATGGGAGGCATTTTACATTGGGCATGCCAGGCTCTCCAAAACCAACCCCTCAGCTGCCACTCCCTAACAAGTTAACTATCATTGTGAAAATAAAGTAGAGTAGCCTTGAGTGTTTCAATCTCATCTCTTCAAAAGCAATGTTAAAACAAAGGAGGCCCATCATCATCATCATTGGAGTGCTCTAACTTACAGTAGGATTAGGATAGTCATCTAATCTTAAGCACCTGCTGTAACATCACTCAACAAGTAGAGTATATTTCTCCATAATCATTTAGATCAGGTAATACAATTTGCGGAGACTGTATATTGCTGTATTATTATCATTGAACCCCAACAGGTTGTCTAATGTAATGAACTCTAGTACATTGCCTACTGTATTTGGATAATGGGAAATCTGTGTTTGCATAATGGGGGCACTTACAAGTGAAAATGTCTTGTAGCTGAATCAGGAGTTCAAGAAGGCAAAGCTAAAAATATGGCACAGAGTAAGGATTCAAGCTATCCACAGCCCTCTTTTCCCTCTCCTGCTCCCACACAGAGCAAAATAATTCAGCATCAGTGGATGAAAGAGGGCAAAATCCTGAAGGTTTAAAATTCTCTCTCAACCAGACCTAGAGCACAGAGCCAAAGCAGGCAAAGAAAGACAGGCAATATTTGAATGGAGTGAATTATAAGAGAGCTACAAAGCTCTGTCATTGAACAAATGTATCTCTCTCTCCCCCTCTCTCTCCCCCTCTCTCACCCTCTCTGCAGGGATGGTGGGTTGTGACGCAACATGTCTACCAAATACAATCCCTTGCCCTGCCCTGCCCTGCCTTCCCTTCCCTTCCCCTCCCCAATGCCCGTTTTGGATTTTGTCTAGAACAGATTGTGTGCTAATCCTTCCTCCCACGAAATCAACCTTTTTAATGATCTCATTGCATTAGTGTCCCATAATGCAGTGCAGATGGCCCGTTCTGGTCTGGTGCCCAGTGTGTCGCCAATCAAAACAGTCGACCCTCACCTTAATCAGCTGTCCAGTGTTAGTTTGCAAACATCCCAAGGTCTGTGGGTACTTTGCGAAGGCGACACTAGGAGCAATGCCTCCGACAAAAGGTTTTTGCACCTCATTATCGACTACCGGTACATTCACCCACCCTGTTCAGTGATGCTCACTCTCAGGGTCCCAAGCACTGAATGAATGGAGCCTTGAAAAATAAGGCAATTATCGCAAAACATTTGCACAGGTCTAAGACATTCCACAGGCTTATCTTTTTGATCCAGTTGAAAAAAGAACAAGGTCCATACACAATGTTTTTCTCCGGGATAAAAGGTTCTCACAAGAAGAAAATGACATTAGAAGGGAGTATTTATCTTATTTCCAGTATGCCTCAGATTCAATAGGCTATTTAATTTGGATAATACTTAGGATGAATGTTAAGATACTTGATTCACTTACAGTACTCATAGTCTCCACAACAGCTACATACTGTGCAAAGTGAAGATGACATTAAAGGTTAGCGAGGCTCTTATCAAGGTCAATTAAGCGAATGGAGTCACGAGTTTCCTCACATCCTTACATTCTGTTGTGAAAGTTAATAAGAACATTTCCCAGGACATAGACATATCTGATATTGGCAGAAAGATTAACAAGAATTTAAGCTAACTGCACTGTCCAATTTACAGTAGCTATTACAGTGAAATAATACCATGCTATTGTTTGAGGGTAGTGCACAGTTATGAACTTGAAAATGTATTAATAAACCAATTAGGCACATTTGGGCAGTCTTGATACAAAATTTTGAACAGAAATGCAACAGAATTGTTCATTGGATCAGTCTAAAACTTTGCGCATACACTGCTGCCATCTAGTAGCCAAAATCTAAATTTCGCCTGTGTTGGAATAATACATTATGGTACCAAAAAAATACAAAACAATTCATTGTTTTTTCTTTGTATTATCTTTTACCATATCCAATGTGTTATATTCTCCTACATTAATTTCACATTTCCACAAACTTCAAAGTGTTTCCTTTCTAATCTTATCAACAATATGCACATCCTTGCTTCAGGTCCTGAGCTACAGGCAGTTAGATTTGGGTATGTCATTTTGGGCGAACATTTAAAAAAATGGGCGGATCCTTAAGAGGTTTATTTGATGCTCTTATCTACCATTGGGAGCATGAGGCATATCAGTCACTTTGGATGATTCTGTACGATCCATATCTTTGGGAGGAAATTCAATCAGATTTGTGGGAAATTATAGCTGGAGTCTGACATGGTTCCTACATATTATACAGATTGGTTTTAAAATATGCCAATGTGTCATGTTAGTTTATTAAAAAAAATATTGAAATGCTGATTGATGATTTGTTACTTATCTGAATATTGGGCCATTTGCTTCTCCCTACTATTTAAAATATATTCCATTTCATAGAGTGCAGCGATTCAGTTAGCAACATTTGGTCCATATTTGGTGTTTAATATCAAGCATTTATTATTGTGGAACCACACAGGTAGAACCTTCCCTGATTATAGATATCACTATATGTTCCTGTGATGATAAAGCCATCAACACAATAGCCCCCACACACCTCAACACCTGCAGATCCGCTGTCAAATCAATGTTATCCTATCAACTCATTCGCTGTGCCATACTGGCAAGACAACAACAGCAGCCACTTTTGACTGTCTATCTCAATCGTCATCTCATCTACTGGCCCATTGTGGGGTTTGTTTGACAGGTATTTTTGTTTTCCGTTCGATTGGTTGCTCTCTATCATCTCTGGTAAGACTCAGTCATTATTGCCTGCCATGTCTGGAATTTATAGGGAGAATATTGATTTGCTTCCAATAGAAAATGTGAAAAGAGATGTTTTGAAGGACGATTTAGAGACTGACTGTAGGCTACTGCTAGCGTTAAACCACTCCAGGCTGCTAAGTCTCTGTATTGATTGTATGCTGTAAGTATTCCCTTGCATCCTTTCATCATTCTGCCTTACTAAAATAAAGTCTCGTTTATTTTCTCAAGCAGTCATTTCACATCATTCATAGTCAAATCTTGGAATATAGATGTAATTATTGGACATGGAATTGCACGTATATATCAATTGACTATGCCTATTTCCTTTTGATTACACTACATTTTTGTTAGGACAGTGCAGAAGCAAATTGAATTCAAATTGAGGTTGGTTCTTTTTTTTGTGTATGGAGCCTGGATCACCCTGGGGTGATTGCCAAACTCTAACTGCCACCAGAGTAGCAGTAGCATTTAACAAAATCTGACATCAAACAGTCCCTGAACTCTGTCCACCTTGGATCAACTGGAGACTGCGGTTTGCATCAATGGGCCTTGAAATGTGATTAGAAGCACACCACTGCCATCTGATAGAATCCTGCAGTCTGTGGTCTGCAGCTTTACACCCAGTCAGTCCACTAGCCTTATCTCGCTCCCTCACTGCCCCACTGCTATACCTAGGCATAGTATGTAGTCTTAGCGTGGACAAACAATCAGCTCCAGGATATGATCTTACCTCACAAGAAACAAGTTTAAAAGTCAGTGAACCAAGTTGTCATGGAAAATCGTGAGATCAAAACGGGAGATTACTTCCCTGTTAATCTCAGTGTTTCTAAACTCATTCACCTATGATCCTTAATTTGTAATGAGCCTCAGCAAACGAATGGACAATAGGCAAATGGATCCTCCAGTGACGAACCTCACAAGAAACACATTTTTCATTTTAGGCGTGTGTCTCTGTAACAGCGGCCCCTGATGTCCCGACAACACTTAACTCATTATTCATTTTCAGAGGCGTCACTCGTCTCTTCACCAATGTGGGTGGCACGCTCACACAGGAATATTCCAACTTGAATTACTTTTCACCATTCATATTTCACTTCGTAGAAATAACACAGTACGTTACATTAGCTGTCAGGCACTGGCAATGGGTTGTCGTCTTCCTCTTAATAAGGCGTGTCGCTAATGGAGAGCCGCAATGACTAATGATGTACCACTCTAGGGTGTATTAACTAGCATTTCACGCACCGTTTGCAGAAAATGCAAGTGCAAACATTTATTGTGTCTCTCTTCAATTAAAACACAAACAGCATAGCCATCAATAGATTGCGTAGCCATATATGGGAGGGTACACAAACCAATAAAACGTAGTGTAAGCGCAAAAGCACAATGTTCTTGATGTCTTGACCTGAGTTGCTATATTTGCCTTGCCTGCCGCATTATAATCACCTCAGATCTTCCAGACTGGTACCCCATATTGTCGCTGAATCTAGAAGGCTGAATACAAATGTGATTGCTCTACTGATTTCCACTGCTTCAGGTTGCGACCCTAACCCCCCCACCCCGCTCTGTGAGATGATAAATTACTTTCAGCTGCAGCCATGGTGATGCAAACCACGATGATGGCATATGAGGAAACACAAGTTTGTCTTGGGACAGCCAATGATGGAATAATAACAACACAGAGTTTTGTCGCAAATCAAGAGATTGTAATTTGTTGACATAAATAAGAGCATCTCCAGTTACAGATGGATCGGTGTCATCAGTGGGGAGGAGCAACAGAAAGGCTGAAAGGAAATGAATACACACATAGGGTCCATGTAGAGAATCTACTGATCCACCTAATAGCTGCTCTCCAATGTCCTAAAACAGACTGATGAAGAGAGACTACTGATTTAGAGTTGACATGACAGCACTCCAAGCCATCCTTAGTAACCTGTCTGAGGAGAACAACAGCAGGTAATGGGAGCAAAGGCTTTCAGACAAAATTATCAGGGGAAGAGATGAATGTGAATATAGAGTTGAAGTTGGAAGTTTACATATACCGGAGCCACCTTAGACTCTTTGCTCGCACATGCTTTTTCAGTTCTGCCCAACACATTTTCTATGGGATTGAGGTCAGGGCTTTGTGATGGCCACTCCAATACCTTGACTTTGTTGTCCTTAAGTTATTTTGCCACAACTTTGGAAGTATGCTTGGGGCCATTGTCCATTTGGAAGACCCCTATTCGACCAAGCTTTAACTTCCTGACTGATGTCTTGAGATGTTGCTTCAATATATCCACATAATTTTCCATCCTCATGATGCCATCTATTTTGTGAAGTGCACCAGTCCCTCCTGCAGTAAAGCACCCCCACAACATGATGCTGCCACCCCCATGCTTCACGGTTGGGATGGTGTTCTTCAGCTTGCAAGCCTCCCTCTTTTTCCTCCAAACATAACAATAGTAATTATGGCCAAACAGTTCTATTTTTGTTTCATCAGACCAGAGGACATTTCTCCAACAAGTATGATCGTTGTCCCAATGTGCAATTGCATACCTTAGTCTGTCTTTTTTATTGCGGTTCTGGAACAGTGGCTTCTTCCTTGCTGAGCGGCCTTTCAGGTTATGTCGATATAGGACTCGTTTTATTGTGGATATAGATACTTTTGTACCTGTTTCCTCCAGCATCTTCACAAGGTCCTTTGCTGTTTTTCTGGGATCGATTTGCACTTTTCACACAAAAGTACGTTCATCTCTCGTTCCTGAGCGGTATGAGGGCTGCGTGATCCCATGGTGTATATACAGTCGTGGCCAAACGTTTTGAGAATGACACAAATATACATTTCCACAAAGTTTGCTGCTTCAGTGTCTTTAGATATTTGTGTCAGATGTTACTATGGAATACTGAAATGTAATTTTAAGCATTTCATAAGAGTCAAAGGCTTTTATTGACAATTACATGAAGTTGATGCAAAGAGTTAATATTTGCAGTGTTGACCCTTCTTTTTCAAGACCTATGCAATCTGCCCTGGCATGCTGTCAATTCACTTCTGGGTCACATCCTGACTGATGGCAGCTCATTCTTGCATAATCAATGCCTGGAGTTTGTCAGAATTTGTGGGTTTTTGTTTGTCCACCCGCCTCCTGAGGATTGACCACAAGTTCTCAATGGAATTAAGGTCTGGGGAGTTTCCTGGCCATGGACCCAAAATATCGATGTTTTGTTCCCCGAGCCACTTAGTTATCACTTTGGCTTATGGCAAGGTGCTCCATCATGCTCGAAAAGGCATTGCTCGTCACCAAACTGTTCCTGGATGGTTGGGAGAAGTTGCTCTCAGAGGATGTGTTGGTACCATTCTTTATTCATGGCTGTGTTCTTAGGAAAAATTGTGAGTGAGCCCACTCCCTTGGCTGAGAAGCAACCTCACACATGAATGGTCTCAGGATGCTTTACTGTTGGCATGACACAGGACTGATGGTAGCGCTCAACTTGTCTTCTCCGGACAAGCTTTTTTCCAGATGCCCCAAACAATCAGAAAGGGGATTCATCAGATAAAATGACTTTACCCCAGTCCTCAGCAGTACAATCCCTGTACCTTTTGCAGAATATCAGTCTGTCCCTGATGTTTTTGCTGGAGAGAAGTGGCTTCTTTGCTGCCCTTCTTGACACCAAGCCATCCTCCAAAAGTCTTCGCCTCACTGTGCGTGCAGATGCACTCACACCTGCCTGCTGCCATTCCTGAGCAAGCTCTGTACTGGTGGTGCCCCAATACCGCAGCTGAATCAACTTTAGGAGACAGTACTGGCGCTTGCTGGACTTTCTTGGGCACCCTGAAGCCTTCTTCACAACAATTGAACCACTCTCCTTGAAGTTCTTGATGATCCGATAAATGGTTGATTCAGGTGCAATCTTACTGGCAGCAATATCCTTGCCTGTGAAGCCCTTTTTGTGCAAAGCAATGATGACGGCACGTGTTTCCTTAAAGGTAACCACGGTTGACAGAGGAAGAACAATGATTCCAAGCACCACCCTCCTTTTGAAGCTTCCAGTCTGTTATTCGAACTCAATCAGCATGACAGAGTGATCTCCAGCCGCCTTGTCCTCGTCAACACTCACACCTGTGTTAACGAGAGAATCACTGACATGATGTCAGCTGGTCCTTTTGTGGCAGGGCTGAAATGCAGTGGAATTTTTTGTGGGGGATTCAGTTCATTTGCATGGCAAAGAGGGACTCTGATCACTCCTCATATCATTCTGGAGTATATGCATATTGCTATCATACAAACTGAGGCAGCAGACTTTGTGAACATTTATATTTGTGTCATTCTCAATACTTTTGGCCACGACTGTACTTGCGTACTATTGTTTGTACAGATGAACGTTGTAAATTGCTCCCAAGGATGAACCAGACTTGTCTTGGCTGATTTATTTAGATTTTCCCAAGATGTCAAGCAAAGAGTTTGAAGGTAGGCCATGAAACACATCCACAGGTACACCTCCAATTGACTCAAATGGTGTCAATTACCCTTTGAGAAGCTTCTAAAGCCATGACATCATTTCCTGGAATTTTCCAAGCTGTTTAAAGGCACGGTCAACTTAATGTGTGTAAACTTCTGACCCACTGGAATTGTGATACAGTGCTTTATAAGTGAAATAATCTGTGTATAAACAATTGTTGGAATTTTTTTGTGTTATGCACAATGTAGATGTCCTAACAAACTTGCCAAAACTATAGTTTGCTTAGAAGAAATTTGTGGAGTGGTTGAAAATCTAGTTTTAATGACTCCAACCTAAAGTGGCCCCTGCTGCTGAAAAACGTCCCCACAGCATGATGCTGCCACCGCCGTGCTTCACCGTAGGAATGGTGCCAGGTTTCTTCCAGACGTGATGCTTCACATTCAGGCCAAAGAGTTAAATCTTGGTTTCATCAGTCCTTTAGGTGCCTTTTGGCAAACACTAAGCGGGCTGTCATGCGCCTTTTACTGAGGAGTGGATTCAGTCTGGTCACTCTGCCATAAAGACCTGATTGGTGGAGTGCTGCAGAGATGGTTGTCCTTCTGGAAGTTTCTCCCATCTCCACAGAGGAACTCTGGACCTCTGTCAGAGGGACCATTGGGTTCTTGGTCACCTCCCTGACCAAGGCCCTTCTCCCCCGATTGCTCAGTTTGGCTGGGAGGCCAGCTCTAGTAAGAGTCTTGGTGGTTCCAAACGTCTTCAATTTAAGAATGATGGAGACCTTCAATGCTGCAGAAATGTTTTGCTACCCTTCCCCAGATCTGTGCCTTGACACAATCCTGTCTCGGAGCTCTACGGACAATTCCTTCAACCTCATGGCTTGGTTTTTGCTCTGACATGCACTGTCAACTGTGGGACCCTACATAGACAGGTGTGTGCCATTCCAAATAAATCATGTCCACTCAATTGAATTTTCCACAGGTGGACTCCAATGAAGTTGTAGAAACATCTCAAGGATGATCAATGGAAACAGGATGCACCTGAGCTGAATTTCGAGTCTCATAGCAAAGGGTCTGAATAGTTATGTATGTAAGGTATCTGTTTTTTATTTTTAATGCATTAGCAAAAGTTCTAAAAACCTGTTTACGCTTTGTCATTATGGGTTATTGTGTGCATATTGATGAGGATTTGTAAAAAATGTAATATATTTTAGAATAAGGCTGTAACATTACAAAATGTGAAAAAATGGAAGGGGTCTGAATTCTTTCCTGAATGTACTACTGTATGCATAGGTTTGTCCCTGATGTTATAATGAATGGTAAACATATGCCTTTTTTAACACTATATGAGAATACAATGAATCATGTAAGTCATACAGCTATAGACACACAGGCTCATCATGCAGACAACTGTTCCTGCTGGCTTTTCCTGACAACTAAACATTATGGTACACCACTTCAATGTTCACGTGCAGCTGGGAGACACAAGAAAGTGGGAGAGTGTCTACCATTACCAAAGGTAATTTTAATGTAAAAGGACCCATAAGCACCAAGATGTGAAGTTCAAAGGAGCATGTCAAATTGGCTGTAAAGCTAAGAGTCTATATTTTTGTGGAAATTAAGGCATAGATACATTGTTTGAAATATTTTTAAAATGAGGAATACATAAAGGCATTGATTTCTAGATAAAGGGATGGAAAAGGGGTCTCAGAAAACATCTAGAAGTCTTAAAATGTATCAGAAATACATCAGAATTGTCACACCGTGATCTGTTTCACCTGTCTTTGTGATTGTCTCCACCCGCCTCCAGGTGTCGTCCATCTTCCCTATTATCCCCTTTGTATTTATACCTGTGTTCTCTGTTTGTCTTTTGCCAGTTCATTTTGTTCGTCAAGCCTACCAGCGTTTTTTCCCTTGCTCCTGTCTGATTACTGACCTCTGCCTGACGTGACCCTGAGCCTTCCTGCCATCCTGTACCTTTGCTCCACCTATCTGGATTACTGACCTCTGCCTGACGTGACCCTGAGACTGCCTGCCGTCCTGTACCTTTGCTCCACCTATCTGGATTACTGACCTCTGCCAGCCCTTGACCTGTCCTTTTGCCTGCCCCTGTACAAATAATACATTTTTGTTATTTTGACACTGTCTGCACCTGGGTCTTACCTCAAATGTGATAAAAACACAATAATGTTGATTTGAAGACCCCTGCCAACTAATATCAACATTTATATTTAGTCTGGATAAATTGTTTACCTACTGTAAATACAAATATATTGCCTTGTGCCTTATAATTCCCGTTACCAAAAATTGTATATATCTTTAAGATATTTTCAAATTTATCTCCCTCATATGGAGAGAAGGATCATGAAAGTTCACAGAAGTAATAAGTAATGGTAGACTGACCAATTCGTTATAGCGTTGTTTATGATTTATTAAGTGGTTAAAACTCGTAATTCCGATATCAAATTCGTAACGGAATTACCAAATAAGTTGTAATGGAATTACTGCAACTGCAATGGGAAATCATAATAGTCACAAACCATAGTTGGGTCACCTGCTACTGTTCCCCTTCCACTGGCAAAGATACTATTATGTTCAACTCATAAATGCTGTTCTTATGCATGAAGCAACATGGAGTGCCTGGATACAGCCCTTAGCCGTGGTACATTGGCCATATACCACAAACCCCTGAGGTGCCTTATTGCTATTATAAACTGGTTACCAAGGTAATTAGATGAGTAAAAATACATATACCACACCCCCTCGGGCCTTATTGCTTAAGTATAGTACAGTCCAATACAATAGTACAGCACAATACAGTATGGTACAGTAAAGAAAAGTAGAGTAAAGTACAGTAGAGTACATTATATTGTACTGTACTGTACTGAACTATACTCTAATTTACTGTACTGTATTCTACTGCACTGTACTGAACTCTACTCAACCCTACTCTGCTCTACTCTGTTCTCATCTGTTGTGCTGTATTGTACTGCAGTGTACTCTACTGTGACCTGCTATGTTGCACTATGATGTCTGAACTTGTGAAATATGAGAATGACCTTCATATCCGTAATTATGCATTTCTGTGTTGCACAGATCAAAGACACTTGATGTAATTCTGCTACTATAATTCCGTTGCCGGGTGTAAATCCATTTCTCTTACTGTAGTTCAAAAATAATACAAAAATATTTGTATTCAAACTAAGGATGCCATATCATAGCTGACACCCCATTCTTTCTGCAAACATCTTTGAATGTTAATTCGGAAGAGATATTGAACAGAGTTTTTGGAAAACGTGGTCGCCTAAAAACCTGAGTGAGATTTTAACATAAATCCATTATCAAAGTTGGCATCTGCACAGTTCTTCCACTAAATTCGTTTCTGAAAATTATTCAGTGGAAAAAGTAGTCCGTGTGCATAGAGTTGGTTTGTTAAACTTTGAAATCAGTGGTTTTTGTTTAGCATACTGTACATTTTAAAGTGAGTCAAAGCGTTATTCAGTTATCGTGGACTTGCCCCTAAACAACGGGTCTTAATTTAATTCAAACAACTCTTATAACTTCTGAAATCACAGTGATTCAGTAAAAAAAAGGCATCTGTAATCAATTGGAACCCACTTAAATTCTGTCAGCTACACACTGAGTGGGCATGTGTTTGCATCCCATACAGCCAAGAATAACACTGTCATTTTACATTAATTAAATAACTTCTTTGTGTTGATGTTACCCATCCAGCTAGAGATAATAGAAACTTTCAGATACAACACAAGGCATAATAATTGTCTTTGATATGAACAGTTTATTTTTCCGACGAGAGCTCCATGACCTTCATTATTTGTGTGCGCTCAAATTCCTTTGTTTTCCTCCTCCGCTGTTTCTGCAAAGTATTACACTAATGGATTTAATTGTGTTTCAGTCCAGCCCTTTGAAAGTAGGATATTGAACAGTGGTCCCTTGAAATGTGAAACACTGATTAAAGAATCGCTCAGAATAATCAAACATTCCCAGACAAATCCATAGACACTGGGGTCTCACTGAGGCGACAATCAAAGAAGTTCTGAGTAGGAATATAAATTTATTTTTGCAGTGAAGCACTGAATAGATATGAAGATTAATACATAGTTACCATATCCCATTGGGCACAGATGTCAGTTCAACGTCTAGTTTTTATTTACATTTGGTTGAGTTGTCAACTGATGTGAATTAAACGTGAAATCAACAAAACATTTCACCTTGTCATTGGATTTAGGTAAAAGGTTAGGTGAAAAAAAAAGACTAAATTCCATAACATTGATAACTTTTTTCAAATCCAACCAGATTTCCACGTTAATTCAACATCATCACATTAACATTGTTTGTTGAAATGGCTTATAAACAACGTTGATTCAACCAGTTTTGCCAAGTGGGATGTTATTTACTAAATGGACGAAATGTAGCCTCATCGTTCTACGTGCAGCCGTCATTAACTAACCAGTGCATCTAGCCAGTGTAAAAACGCAGACATAATCACCAAAATGGGTGAAATATTGATGTTCCCCAAGGGTCCAGATTGGCACACCTGTGTAGCTGGGGCCCCAGGGGAGTGGAGGCTGAGCCCACCACACTAGCCCCACCAACCAGGGCCTTTAGTACTTTACTCTTCTCTGCTGTACGCTACTGTGTCTGACTGGGAGAGACCACACTCAATCTTTGCACCCACATCAGCGGTGACAAAAATACAAACAATTGCAGATTAACTGTAACACAAAGATGCTTTCGGTGATGATTTATCATCATGGTATACTGTACTATATGAAACATCTGGACCCCCAATGCCAAAACACTCAGTGACTAGAACCACAGGGACCTCATATATTTATACAGCCTATAGACATCCTGTCTCTTCAGCTTATCAGCTTTGTACGAGATTAAAAACAAGGTTATAGTAAAGACTGAGGGGCATTTCAATACAGAGGGGGGTCAGTGGGATGGATTGTACAGCAGATGCCGAGAGAGAGAGATTCCCATCACTGTATAAGCTCCATGTTGGGCTTAAAGGACAGATGCTGAACAAAGAACATTGTCAAGACACATTTTTCACTGGTAATGTATCCTGGGTGGTGTTCATTGGGGTTAATTGGGTTTCAGTCCAGTTTCTTCCGTTTGGGGCCTAATGAACACAACCCTGACTTGCTGGATGGCTGCTGTTTGCAAGCATGACTTGCTCGTGTTCATTGGTCCGAAATCAGTCATGAATTAACTGGCTGTAACTCAGTCTTGTGTTATTGATGTTGAATGAGATTTATTTTCTGTACCACAGGCCAAGCACAACTGTTAAACTTTGCAGGGGCGCAACTTCCACTGGGGGGGCAGTCATGTCTGGTGTGCTATGGAACCATGCAGGTACCTCGGAACAGGCGGGCAGGGCGTTTAATTCTGCATCCAACGATTTCTAAAGCAAGTTTAGCATGTTGCATTTGTTTTCATCTTAAGAATTTGGCTCCCTCTAAGTCGCACATACAGTTGATATATAATGTTTTTGCGGGAGATTCGTGGGACAGTGTAGCCTACATTAATAATTGTTGGGGGCAGCAATTGAATTACTGTTTCCTGAGTAAATTAGAGCAGGTGGTGTTAACTTCTTAGGGAGCGGCTCCCGAGGTGACGGTTTTGGAGAGTCTGGCGTGCCCAAAGTAAAATGCCTCCCACTCAGGCCCAGAAAATAGGATATGCACATAATTAGTACTATTGGATAGGAAACACTCTGAAGTTTCTAAGAGTGTTAACATAATGTCTGTGAGTATAACAGAACGGATATAGCAGGCGAAAACCCGAGGAATTTCTGTCCTGGAAAAAGTGTTTTTGACACATTGCCTCATTTTGAACCCCTCCCTATTGAAAACAGCCATTTCTGGGCATAAGATTGCAGTACCTATGGCTTCCACTGGATGTCAACAGTCTCTAGACAGTGTTTGATGATGTTTAGTTGCTCTGGGTGGTAATAGAAGAAGAATTTCGAACTAGTCATCGGATGTAAACAGAAGAGGAAGCGCGTTCAACTTTTGGATTTTGAATTTGGCGCCTTACATTTCACCGGGTAGTGTCGGGAGTGCCCCACCACTCCCTAAGTAGTTAAACTACTGTATATAGCATTCCTGTATTTTGTGTGGAAGGACCACCAGGGGGCAGGCTGGTCCCACGGATAGTAGCCCAGCCCGGCATGTGAGTCAAGGTGATCAAAGGCAATTAAGCACAGTTGACGGTACTAATGACCTATTCTCTTCCCACTATGAGAGAGAGGAGGGAACCGGCAGCGGGGGACACTGGAGAAAAAAAGAGTTATTGCTTCTCCAAAGGAGAGGACTTTCCGGACGGAAGGGAGAAGACGAGGACAAACTACCTCTGGAGAACGGCAACCACGGACCCGCACCACCACCTGAAAGGAGCTCTTTCCAAACAGATAGTTAAGGCGGTGACACACCCGTGATTTATGTTATAGTTAAAAGTTACTCCCTTTGTGTTCCTTATTCATGTAATGAAGATGATTTGTGTTTTCCTTGTGAGATCATCCTTGATTGTATGGGAAATACCTCAATATACCTCAATAGAGAACTTTGTTCAATGTAAGAACCTGCTCCCGACTCGTTTATTCCACCTCGCTTTAGAGCAACCTAAAAATACTTGGTCCCCTCACATTTGTTTCAATCAAAGCACATTCTGCATGGTAGCCGACATTAGCCTTTTATGTTGTTGGATTATTCAGCTAACCATCCTAAAATCTCATAGAAAAATGTGGTTTTGGTCTAAAGTAAAGTTGTACTTTGCTATATTTGGTTCTGTTATGTAGAATGCTAATTAATCATTAAAAAAGAAAGAAGGACCAAGGCACTCTTCATAAAATGAATTAAAATGGCTTTATTAGTATGGCATGTTCAATAGAAACAAAGTTATATTTTTTTAACGATGCGTTTCGGCTGCATGGCCTTCGTCAGGGAGTACAAAGTAATACAATGTCCTCTTTTAAAACAGATTTTTCAATTAGCCCTAATTTGAAGAGGGGGTGGTTACAAAATTGATTGGACACACCTAGTAAGCAATACTATACACATTTAATAGTGAAATACTATAGCTATGTTATCAAAAAATACAACTCCAAGCTGGAAGCATCAGAACGCCTAGAACGGTAGTTCTAACCTTTTTATTCATTACGTGATTTTCCTAGAAATGTATTCAGATTTTGTCTAACTTTACAGAAACGAGAGACCACGTGTGGCTGATTTATGAAAATCTGGGAATATGTGGCTAATGAAACATTTCTGGTTGGTCTCAGGGAATGTAAAACAGTTAGGAAGGGAGACTTAATACGGGATTGAGTGAAGTCGCAGTAAATATATTGAATGAGCAACTAATGAGCATGGAGACTGGGGAGCCTCACAAGTTTGACAAAACTACCTTATATCTTTTAGTCTGAACATGGCCCTGGAATTTAGCCTGAAAGGATTTGAAAGATGTGATTGGTTGACCATAGCCCTATGACATTGGCCTAGCTATGGTCTTGCGCTGCAGAATATCAGATCTCAACAACGATTGGAGGTGTTTACTATCACCAGTACCACATTCTTATGATATATATTTTTTCACAAGTGCAACGTGACTGCAAGAGATAGGTTGGAATGCAGTGCATTAGAGGAATGCACTGAACTTCAGCATTGTAAAGGTCTGCCACATCTGTCTCTGGCTTTCACCATCCCTAAATAGTGGTTTTCAATCAGAGCCCTGATAAAGGTGCTTGATTAACCTTTTCACATGTACCAACACACGGGTGTGATCATTCTACAGTGGTCCCTGTAGTGTACATTCAAACCGGTATGATTAGAAAGCTTATTTAGAAAGTCCAGTTTCGGTATGACGCAACAATCAGCATTTGAGCTGGCCACACAGTTTTTTCAGAAACATTTTGCACAAACACAGTCCTTACAAAGTTATGTCCAGAATGTGAGCAGTTTATTTTTGGATGCAATGTTCAGACATTCACAGAAGTAGCTACAGCATAATTTAATCATCCAAACCGAAAAAGTGTAGGCTACATTTGGCCTAGCGCTGAGGAAAGATTGGCATAACACAAGCTGTCATATTTTTATAACTCTCAGCTGACAGAAACTACAATATGACTTTGCTAATAGCATTACTATTTATAATGAATCACATCACGGGTGAGCTCACCATTGATCGAAATAATTACGTGAAATCCAGAATGCATTGTATGTCAACGAACATGGCTCCACACATAGCTGGAATTAGCATAATCAGTACAAACTTCAAAAAAGTATTTTACACGCATAATATATGTGTCCATTACAATCTATGCAGGAATCAGAATGCATTTTTTGTCACCAGTACTTGAAAACATTGTCACGCCCTGATCTGTTTCACCTGTCCTTGTGCTTGTCTCCACCCCCCTCCAGGAGTCACCCATCTTCCCCATTGTCCCGTGTAGTTACACCTGTGTTTTCTGTTTGTATGTTGCCAGTTCGTCTTGTTTGTCAAGCTAACCAGCGTTTGTCCTGTCAGCTCCTGTTTTTCCCAGCCTCTATTTTTCTCGCCCTCCTGGTTTTTGACCCTTGCCTGTCCTGACCCTGAACTCGCCCGCCTGACCAATCTGCCTGCTTGTATCTGGATTTCCGACCTCACCAGACCTGACCCTGAGCCTGTCTGCCGTCCTGTACCTCTGCCTCTGTTGCAGTAATAAACATTGTTAAAATAAAATGTTCTGATAGTGATTTATTGATGCAAGTGGCGCGTGCCGGCAGTCAATCACGTAACCACTCACTCCCACTCTGAGCCACTTTATGTATGTAGCTAGTGAGCTAAGCTGTAGCATTAGACATGTCTTTCAAAAGGAGACAACTCACAAATGCAGAAATTCTGGAGATTAGATTTTTTTTGGCAATGAGTCTGAGTATGAAAGTCAGGAATCGAATTCTGACAGTGACAGTGAGGAGCTGCCCCCCAACCTTGTAGCCATTGAGAACCCTGAATCTGAGGACACCTTCTCCACTGACGAAGTCCCAGGTCCCTTTGAAGATGCTGGTGGTGATGGAGGCAGACCGACAGTGGATGAAGTACAGGAGTTCTGTGGTAGCTGGAAGGCCGCCAGCCATTTCACCCCTCCTGGCCCTGCTGTTTGCTTTAATGAATCAGAGTCTGGAGTGCAAAGCCCCTTGCCATTTCCATCTGAGGCAGAGTGCTTCAAGTTTTTTTCTGACAGAGGAGCTGGTGGGAGACATAGTAAAGGAGACCGATCACTATGCCTTGGAGCTACAGGAGAAGAGAGAGCCAGGAGTGAGGGGGAAACTCGCTAAATGGGTGACAACCACAATTAGTGAAACGTATACCTTCCCGGTGACAGATCCTATGTTTGCAACTCCCTTCTTTTCCACCCTCTTTTCCCAAGACCGCTTCCTAGTTCTGCTGCAATACCTGCATTTCGTCAACAATGCTACTGCCAACCTAAATTACCCCTTATACAAAATAAGAAATGTTCTTACATCAGCATTTGGTCGGGTCTTTGTTCCATACAAGGACCTATGCATTGATTGTTAGATTACTTGTTAGATACTACTGCATGGTTAGATTTAGCAGCACAAGCATTTCGCTACACTCGCATTAACATCTGCTAAACATGTGCATGTGACAAATAAACTTTGGTTTGATTTGATTTGATGAGTCCCTGATGTTATGGAAAGGTAGGCTGGTGTTCCCTCAATATATTCCCTCCAAAAGGCACAGGTTTGGGGTCAGGTTCTTTGTCATGTGTGAATTAATGAGGAGGCGGAACACACCTCAAATCAAACTGTTCTTAGAAAATAAAAACTTGTTCGAAAATCATTTGAAATTGACATGTTGAAAGCCTATAAATAAAAACAGGCAACATGCCTTGGTTTGAGGGCAGCGCGGTTTAAATGTCCTGTTGCGTAACAATCACATTTTGGAATGGTGAGTGCATTCTAACATCACGTGCATGAAAACCGTTAGAGATATTTGGAACGCACATATGAAGAGGTTAACCAATGTCATCGCAAAATGCCGCATAAATCACAGAAATAAGTCAAGAAATCCTCCTTCAGAAAAAGGCCTATGTAGCTCCTCTTATGAGCACATGATTTGATCATATGCTGAGGGTCTCGACCCAGCCCTGTGCAACTGGGTCCTGGACTTCCTGACGGGCCGGCCCCAGGTGGTGAGGGTAGGAAACAACATCTCCACCCCACTGATCCTCAACACTGGGGCCCCACAAGGGTGCGTTCTCAGCCCTCTCCTGTATTCCCTGTTCACCCATGACTGCGTGGCCAAGCACGTCTCCAACTCAATCATCAAGTTTGCTGACGGCACTACAGTGGTAGGCTTGATTACCAACAATGACGAGACGGCCTACAGGGAGGAGGTGAGGGCCCTCGGAGTGTGGTGTCAGGAAAATAACCTCTCACTCAACGTCAACAAAACAAAGGAGATGATCGTGGACTTCAGGAAACAGCAGAGGGAGCACCCCCCTATCCACATCGACGGGACAGTAGTGGAGAAGGTGGAAAGTTTTAAGTTTCTCGGCGTACATATCATGGACAAACTGAAATGGTCCACCCACACAGACAGCGTGGTGAAGAAGATGCAACAGCGGCTCTTCAACCACAGGAGGCTGAAAAAATTTGTCTTGTCACCAAAAACACTCGCAAACTTCAACAGATGCACAATCGAGAGCATCCTGTCGGGCTGTATCACCGCCTGGTACGGCAACTGCTCCGCCCACCGTAAGACTCTCCAGAGGGTAGTGAGGACTGCACAACGCATCACCGGGGGTAAACTACCTGCCCTCCAGGACACCTACACCACCCGATGTCACAGGAAGGCCATAAAGATCATCAAGGACAACAACCACCCGAGCCACTGCCTGTTCACCCCGATATCATCCAGAAGGCGAGGTCAGTAAAGGTGCATCAAAGCTGGGACCGAGAGACTGAAAAACAGCTTCTATCTCAAGGCCATCAGACTGTTAAACAGCCATCACTAACATTGAGTGGCTGCTGCCAACATACTGACTTAAATCTCTAGCCACTTTTAAATAATAGAAAATTCGATGTAACAAATGTATCACTAGCCACTTTAAACAATTTTGTATATAATGTTTACATATCCGACATTACTCACATCAAATGTATACACTGGGCTCTATACCATCTACTGAATCTTGCCTATGCCGTTCGGCCATCGACTCAAATCTCTAGCCACTAAATAATTAAAAGTGGATGTAATAAATGAATCACTAGCCACTTTAAACGATGCCATTTATATAATGTTTACATATCCTACATTACTCATCTCACATGTATATACTGTACTCTATACCATCTACTGCATCTTGCCTATGCCGGTCAGTCATCGCTCATCCATACATTTATATGTACATACTCGTATTCATTCCTTTACACTTGTGTGTATAAGGTAGTTGTTGTGAAATTGTTATATTACTTGTTAGATACTACTGCATGGTCGGAACTATAAGCACAAGCATTTCGCTACACTCGCATTAACATCTGCTAACCATGTGTATGTGACAAATAACATTTGATTTGAGGGTATGAAACTATATGTTGTTCATTTTGAGCTAATTTAACCCCAAAAACAATGGATAGGGGAACGCTCACCATGTTCAGAATTGCATAACCAATTCAACACAAAGAATTGGTTTGAAGCTACTTAGAGGTGATTTGAAAATCGTGAGCTTGCACTTATCACTCCCATTGTCTTTTTGTTATTTTGGCTTGTTCACTCAAGTTGGCTGTTGCTCATGAAACAAATCTGAACCATGGATTACTGTCTCTCCTGGCCCCATTTACTATATATTCATAGAAACTTGAAATTGTCTGATTAAGATTGATGATGTTTTATTAGGGGAATTCTTCATAAAAAAACATCAAAAGTCTTTGTACTTTGTTATTTCTTAAGAGTTCAAGGTGCAACACAATACTGATTATTGAATTATTTTTGCTCTAGTTCAGTCTTATCACTTCAACACATTTAATAATTATCTCTTACCTAGCTTGATGACTGTTGCCCCTTTTTCTTAGTTTTGCTGTTCTAAAAATAAATGGTTAGAAGGACCATGGGTCATGTTCAATTGTGTAGAAATGTAGGAACTTAGCTGTAGGTGACAACAAAAATAATCTGGGGGAGGACCCCCGGATCACCTGCAAGGTTATGTCCCCCACCCCACATCTAAAACCAAAGTTGAGCCCTTGATAGTATGAGATGAGCAAGAACTGCAAATAGACAGAGGGAGAACGAGCAAGCATTATTGAGATTACTTAAGAGAGAGAGAAAAAGATATATGAAGAGACGGAATTAAGATAGCCCGCTAGCCCGAGACAACTGCTTTTCAGACCGGGCTAATAGAAAATGTGCTTGCTCGTTTAGTAGAGAGGGGGAAAAGGGAGAGAAAGAACGGGAGAGAAGGAGAGAAAGATAGAAAGAGAGGGAGAGATAGACAAAGGAATAGAGAGTATAGCTGGAGAGCAGAGGAAAGAGCAGATGTGGGCCAGCCAGGCGTCCATTTACAGCATGTAGTAGTGTTATTAATCCATGAGTCCATCAGATACATAATTGTAGTAGACATGATGTGTCTCTCATGGTGGAAGGGATGTGCAGCAGTGTGGCTGGCTGGCTGTGTGCATGCTACTCTGCTCCTATGGACTCGAAACAGTAATGACTAGAGCTGGGCTAAAGAGGTCCATTCCCCAGGCTCACTGACTGGCCACTGGGCTCATTAAGAAGCCTTTGTCAATCAAGCATTGAGTGATTAGACTGAAGCAAATACACTGGCAGCGCTCCTGCAGAGTAGGGAGCAGCTATTGACTACTGTAAGTCTTAACTCATTACACAATCAGCCACTTAGAGCAGATAAGCCAAGATGGGTGTCTCTCAAATTGACGACACTTGACCTTGTGGTTATTATTATCAGCTGCAGCATTTGGATCAGGCATTTATGGGGGTTTTCTCCCTCATGTAAGGACACATTTGTTTGTTCTGCATAGTTTTTACTAATGTGCCTAATAAAGGGCATTTTGCATGCATTAGTAGAAGGGTTTACAGAGAATGAAATTGCAGTCATATTTTATTCACATTATTACTGATAAAGATTAGTTCAATCTATGTCTTTAGGATTCTGAATGTTAGTGGAAGGGCTTTTCACATAAACTCATTTTCAATTCAGTAACAGTTTAGATGAAACAGTTACTGCTAACTTTGACACAACACAATTACACATTCTCACTACAGCTGAAAAGTGAATTGGGAGTGGAAAACAATGTTCAGAATCAAATATCTCTCTCTGTGAGAGACTCTCAGTGTAAATGCAGTCACTCTGATTTCTAGTCCCTATGCATTGCTCCCTAGAAGTTACTGCAAGGAGGAACTTTGGGAGTGCCTCTTCCATGCTAATGCTCATCAGTCTTTCATCCATTCTCTCTCTCCCCTCCCTAAACAACACTACCCCCCTACTGAGGCAGAATCCTTTAGTCAAAATAACCTATCCACATTACAGCTTTTGAGTTTGCACACTGGGTAGAAGGCACCGCTGTTGTGTTGCAAAGTTAGGAAACCCTGCCATTTTGTGTCTTTACAGCAGTATTGAGGCTACATAGAGAGTAGATACCACACTTCATTGACATCCCACTCTGTGTGGAACTCCACATACTATGATGACAGTATGGCTGCTGACAGAGGGGAGTGGTCAATAAAAACCAGCTCACACCCCATTTACATCAGTTATAATCCCCTCACATTTGGATCCATGCTCTCAATAAGCTTCATCGGAATGAAAGCATTATCTGTCTGGTCCAGTTGTACTGTTTATGTACACTACCGTTCAAAAGTTTGGGGTCACTTATAAATGTCCTTGTTTTTGAAAGAAAAGCACATTGTTTTGTCCATTAAAATAACATCAAATTGATCAGAAATACAGTGTAGACATTGTTAATGTTGTAAATGACTATTGTAGCTGGAAACAGCTGATTTTCTATGGAATATCTACAAAGGCGTACAGAGGCCCATTATCAGCAACCATCACTCCTGTGTTCCAGTGGCACATTGTGTTAGCTAATCCAAGTTTATAATTTTAAAAGGCTAATTGATCATTAGAAAACACTTTTGCAATTATGTTAGCACAGCTGAAAACTGTTGTGCTAATTAAAGAAGCAATAAAACTGTCCTTCTTTAGACTAGTTGAGTATCTGGAGCATCAGCATTTGTGGGTTTGATAACAGGCTCAAAATGGCCAGGAACAAATAACTTTCTTCTGAGACCCCAAACTTTTGAATGGTAGTTTATATATATTTGTTTACCTTAATTTAACTAGGAAGGTCAATTAAGAACAAATTCTTATTTACAATGATGGACTAGCAAAAGGCAGAGGGTCTCTTGTGGGGACGGTGGATAAAACTACTGTAGGACAAAACTCACATCATGACAAAAGAGACACCATAGCACTACACAAATGAGAACAAATGAGTGGAAAAGTCAACATCAACCCTTAGGGGTTCAAGCAAGGGAGAGTCATATAGCCTCCTTTTGCTTATTAATAATAATTTGTATATTCCCTGAAGGTTTATACTGAGTTCAAACAACATACAGGAAGAAATCACATGGGGACACACTATGGGAAAGTTGGCAGCCTCAGAAAGCAATTCAGTTATAAACACATTTAATAATAATTTGTCTTTACTGATATTGCAGTAATACTTGCTATCCTTAATGCCCTTTGCTGAACTGCATTGGGTTGGACAAATACACCCCATTTAGTCAGAGATAGGTGCTTTTCACTGAATAAATTCTGCATGCTTTCCACAAAAATAGAATTAACTGCAGCAATCCATATTAATCATACAAATACAGGTTAAAGATATCAATGCAACTTTGTCAGGCAGCCAAATATCTAATCTAATGAATATATATGATGCTTATTAATGCATTTATGTGCAAGGTTTTATGGGATAATTAAGTCAGCTAGGCAGTCGGGTACTACTGTCATGCAAAGCCCCAACTTCACATTTCACCACCAATGTTTGCCCACGTCCTTTCAGTGAAATCAAGATGAACACTAATTGGATGTGTAATTAAGCATGTGTGCTAATACACAAATGTAAGGGTGGATGATAATTATAATTAACATTTTATTAGGTACAATGGATACATGAGTAATTTTTTTGTTATTCTATCCTTCCAGTCTTTTCACTCCAAACACTATACTTTTGCCAAGCTCGCATAGTTCCAAAATATAAACACAACATGTAAAGTGTTGGTCCAGTGTTTCATGAGATGAAATATAAGATCTTTGAAATGTTCCATATGCACAAAAGGCTTATTTCTCTAAAATGTTGTGCACAAATGTGTTATCATCCCTGTTAGTGAGCATTTCTCCTTTGCCAAGATAATCCATCCACCTGACAGGTGTGGCAAGAAGCTGATTATACAGAATGATCATTGCACAGGTTCACCTTGTGCTGGGCACAATAAAAGGCCACTCTAAAATTGCACCGAATACACGTGCGCCGCCGAATACAACAGGTGTAGATCTTACAGTGAAATGCTTCCTTACAGGCTCTAACCAATAGTGCAAAAAAAAGGTATTAGGTGAACAATAGGTAAGTAAGGAAATAAAAACAACAGTAAAAAAAGACAGGCTATATACAGTAGTGAGGCTATAAAATGCAATGCAAAAAGTCCGGATAGCCATTTGATTACCTGTTCAGGAGTCTTATGGCTTGGGGGTAAAAACTGTTGAGAAGCCTTTTTGTCCTAGACTTGGCACTCCGGTACCGCTTGCCATGCGGTAGTAGAGAGAACAGTCTATGACTGGGGTGGCTGGGGTCTTTGACAATTTTTAGGGCCTTCCTCTGACACCGCCTGGTGTAGAGGACCTGGATGGCAGGCAGCCTCTGCCCCAGTGATGTACTGGGCCGTACGCACTACCCTCTGTAGTGCCTTGCGGTCAGAGGCGGAGCAATTGCCGTACCAGGCAGTGATGCAACCAGTCAGGATGCTCTCGATGTTGCAGCTGTAGAACCTTTTGAGGATCTCAGCACCCATGACAAATCTTTTTAGTCTCCTGAGGTGGAATAGGCTTTGTCGTGCCCTCTTCACGACTGTCTTGGTGTGTTTGGACCATTCTAGCTTGTTGTTGATGTGGACACCAAGGAACTTGAAACTCTCAACCTGCTCCACCACAGCCCCGTCGATGAGAATGGGGGCGTGCCAGGTCTCTGACCTCCTCCCTATAGGCTGTCTCGTCGTTGTCGGTGATCAGGCCTACCACTGTTGTGTCGTCTGCAAACTTAATGATGGTGTTGGAGTTGTGCCTGGCCATGCAGTCGTGGGTGAACAGGGAGTACAGGAGGGGACTGAGCACGCACCCCTGGGGAGCTCCAGTGTTGAGGATCAGCGTGGCAGATGTGTTGCTACCTACCCTCACCACCTGGGGGCGGCCCGTCAGGAAGTCCAGGATCCAGTTGCAGAGGGAGGTGTTTAGTCCCAGGATCCCTAGCTTAGTGATGAGCGTTGAGGGTACTATGGTGTTTAACGCTGAGCTGTAGTCAATGAATAGCATTCTCACATAAGTGTTCCTTTTGTCCAGGTGGGAAAGGGCAGTGTGGAATGCAATAGAGATTGCATCATCTGTGGATCTGTTTGGGCGGTATGCAAATTGGAGGGGGTCTAGGGTTTCTGGGATAATGTTGTTGATGTGAGCCATGACCATCCTTTCAAAGCACTTCATGGCTACTGATGTGAGTGCTACGGGTCTGTAGTCATTTAGGCTACAGACCATGCCAGCCACGTCTGGCTTCTTCACCTGCAGCATCGTCTGAGACCAGCCACCTAGACAGCTGATGAAACTGTCTGTAATAAAACTATTTCTGTCTGTAATAAAGCGCTTTTGTCGGGAAAAACTCCCAAGAGGGTGGGCCTATGCCCACCCATGGCTGCACCCCTTCACAGTCATGTGAAATTCATAGATTAGGGCCTAATTAATTTATTTCATTTGACTGATTTCCTTATATGAACTTTAACTCTATTTCAAAATCATTTAAATTGTTGCATGTTGTGTTTATATTTTTTGTTCAGTACATAAATAAATGTTTTAAACTTAGTACTGAAAGAAGTAACTTTCACTGTGTTACTTTCTACTCTTAGGGGAAGTGTAATAACATAGTAGTAAAACAAATCATCATGTTATATTATTGTAATTACATAATGACTTTGTGTCATTTGTTTTTGTTTGAAAGATATTAACAACCAATCAGAAAAAAGTTCACAAAATGCTAACGCTGTAAGTTCCTAACACCATCTTAATGAGCTCTGAGATTGAGCCATTGTGCCATGACAGACCCAACCTTTGGCAGAAAACACATGAATGGCTAATTTAATTCATGAGGAATTTGAAGGGAACAAGAAGACATCTTAAAAAGCAAGTGCCAACCTTTATAGGATTATAAAGACCTTTTCAATTACTAAAAGCTCCATGGTAGCTGTTTCTGTACTCCTATTTCAAAAATCTTAACGGCCAACAAATATTAATCCTCGATCCCTCTTTATCGTGTTTGACTATTCAAAATAACTGCCCCAAAAAAGATAATAATTTATGTTAATTTTTATTTTACTTTACCTCAACTATTTATGTCAAGGGTATGCTTTGTGTATGTGTCAGTGCTTCCTACTTTCTACTTTACCAAAAAGGCTGCAAGTTACATTATCAAACCCCACCTGACCTTATATATGCCTATGCTTGGAATTCGAGTTGACTTGAGCTCGCCGTCTGATGACGCAAAGACACAGCCCATTTACCGGCTGCCGAGTTCTAAACCGCTTTTTCACCTTGTTTCATCGCGGTTCTCTTTCAACAAAATGAACTTTTAACAGGCCAATCCCAGAGTTCTGTCAACCCCCTTCCTTGGCTGAAGATGAAGTGAAAATCACAGCAGGGGTGACAGTGGAGGGCTTCATAAAGCCAGAGAAATGAAGGGTGATAAAATGTAACCTTTCATATCCCTGCCTGAAAAAGAGAACACCACAATCTTTTGTCTTTTATTGCTGACTCATCCGGAATTATACATTCTTCTCCCCAAGTGAGAGAGTGTTGCTGTGTTTTGTCTGTTCTTCAAAGCACAATAGATAAATGGATGGTGGCGGCAGCAGAGCAAGTGTCAACCGACTGATAATCTAGGAGATAATGTTGACGTTGATGGTGCTTAAAGGTTGGAGCACATTTATATTTACAACGCCACTGTTCTCGTAGCTTCGTTGTTATAACTTCACAAGCACCAGCAGCAGAGGTGACTGTTTTGGAGAGCCTGGCGTGCCCAAAGTAAAATGCCTCCCATTTAGGCCCAGAAAATGGGATATGCATATATTTAGTACCATTGGATAGGAAACACTCTGAATTTTCCAAAACTGTTAACCATTTGTCTGTGAGTCAATCAGAACGCATATAGCAGGCAAAACCCTGAGGAATCTCTGTCCTGGAAAAAGTCATTTTGACACATTGCTCATTTTGGAACCCCTCCCTATTGAAAATGACCATACATAGGCATATGAATGCAGTGCACGTCGCTTCCTTATGATGTCATCAACCACGAGACGGTGTTTTACTCCATTTTGGATGAATTTAGACCATTGAAACACAGCATGGCATGAAGACCACACGTTCTGAAAACTGTTCACATTGCGCGCGCACGAGAAGTCACGCCGTGTCTTATTTATCGCCTTTAGCGTTCAGTTTATATTCGGCTGATTTATAATAGTAAATATACGTAAAAGTGTTCCTAAGGATACATTTAAAACTATGTTTGATTGTTTTTGGACAAGTTTATAGGTATAATTTGAACGAGTTGGCGCCGCGTTTCAATGGAGGAGTGGAGGCTGTCGTTTCTGATTATAACGCGCGAACCAAATGGAGGATTTATGGATAAAAGACGTTACTTTTTATAACAAAAGAACCATGAATTGTCTTCGTTGGACACTTAGGATGACCTCAGCAGAAGTTCTTCAACAGGTAATTGATTTGTTTTCGCTGTGAAATGTGTTATGTGTGTGCCATGATGGCTAATCGATACATGGCTATTGGAAAATATGTGAGGTGCTAGCCTCAAACAAATGAATGTGCTGCTTTCGCCGTGAAGCCTTTTTGAAATCTGACAACGCTGTGATATTGCCAAGAAACAGAGCTTTTGATGAGTATGGAACACTTGTATATTGCTGGATGTTTAATAATTCAACTTTCGGATTTTGAATTTGGCGCTTTAGATTTTCGCTGGTAGTGTCGGGATGAGCCCGCTAGCGACCCACTGGTACTTGACTCGATAACTTACTAGTCATCCATCAATAAATGCAAGAGTGGAGGGCAACCTAAAGTGTAGATGAGAGAATAATATACTCTGAGACGTTACTGGTTTGTTGAATAGTTTATGCCTTTGTAACAGTGCTCTACTTGCATTGTGTTGTGAAAAATAACTGACAAAACTTCAGCATGTAGCACCAGTCACCGGTGTATTATCTGATAGGATAAAAAAATACATGAAACCCCCCCCAGACACAGCGAATAGCCAGCTAGCATTAGCTGAAATCATATTAGACAAAATGCACCACAAATATCCACAAAGGAAGCACCTCGACTCAAGTAAAATATTGCGCCAATGTTTCCAAGCAAATTAACTTGTACATTCCGATTTGCACTTAGGAGTATACAAAACATTTTGGATGTACAGTGCTTTGCAACCGTTAACTTACTGCTGGTTTGGTGCTTGTTAACTGGGACGATTTTAACTCAAACACCGCCCCACATAAGCAAGACACGCAAACTAACCAGTAAGTGTCCATGTTTAGTATGTGAAGGCAAAACAAAAAACCCCATTGGTATACAATAGAGTTCAAGGAGAATCACAAATAATAACTCTGTCACACATTTGCTTTTCCAAGTACTATCCCCCTTTGTGATACCGTTAAGATGTTTCCAAAACTGTCCCAAGACATAAGAAACTGAAAATGTCACCAGTACATCAATTTTTAGAACATTTATCAAAAACAATGTTTCAATGCTGATAAAAGGTTTCACACCTACATAAATGAGAATGTGTCTGACAACAAAGATAATCACTAGCCATATATAACATGGATCTGAACCTAATCTATCTCCTATTATTTGTCAGGTCAAGCTGAGCACTGTTCATTGTTGTGACAGATGTTGTTTTCATTCTGGCTCTATTGAAAACAAAATAAACAGAACAAAGAATGGCTTGTAACACATTCATTCAACAACAGCATCCAATTTGCAGATTGGTTAGACATGGTTCCAACCACTCATATTAAAACCAATTAGCATTTTAATACCTGAACACATCTATTACATTTCTCGTCTCACTGAAATTGTATATACTATCTAAACTTACATAGCAGTGTCTTCCAATACAGAATACTATGCTAGGATTGCAATAAATAACGCATTATAGTCTATAGGTTATCTCTTCTAAGCTAAGCTATAGCAAGCGAACCTGCCCTTCCATTTTCATTACATTCAGTCAAGGGTACATGGGTCTCCTCATCTAGACGGCTAGAGGGATCAATTGAGTGCTGTCGATTCTCTCTTTATGCTCCCACCTCCATTGGAGCGCAGGTGGTGCACCAGCCGCCTCGCTGCCCACCCCCAGCATCTCTGTTTATTGATTCAGATCTAGTATGTCAACTCTGAGCGAGCAGATAAGGCTTGGTCCAGCTAATAAACCCTACTTGGCTGGTTCACCAGGTGAACAGATAAGGCCAAGGGCAGCAGTAACTAACCCAGGGTTTTTGTTCAGCCCCGCATGACTGCCCCACTTCATCTGAACCGATAAGGCTGCTGCAACTACAGTTCACCGGCACTGAGCCATCTGATTGTTGGAGAAACATTGTTATGAGGTTATGACGTAATTCTGATTTCTCATGCCATCTTGACAATAACCTCTAATAATGTGGGGATGTTATATATACTCTGTGTGTATGTGTGTATATATATATATATATATATATATATATATATATATATATATATATATATATATATATATATATATATATATATATATACACACACACATACATATATAGGTGAATGGTGGGAACATTGAATTGCACAGAGTGTATGGTGACAGCAATACCAACTTTCAGTCCATTTCTGTCCAAATTCAGATGAAGACAGTGACGGTATTTAGTAAATGACAGCAATGTGTATTTCTTCTATATCACAAGCCTTTTCTACTGGAGCTCTTCTGAACTCTGATCATTGGAACACTAATTATTTTATAGATTAAAACCCAGAGCTCCATGGACATTTACTGAGCCAGGTTTATAGCAGCCATTCACAACAGGTTCTTCATTATAACCTCACAAGGTCATTTCATCTCAAGAGAATGGAGGACGAACGAGAGTGCACGCACGCACACACGCACGCGCACACATACACACTGTCACACCTTTGATTGCTTTCACCTCAAGAGAATTAAGGAAGAATGAGAGTGCACGCACGCGCGTGCGCACACACACACACACGGACACTTTCTCACCTTTGATTGCTTTGAATTATGAATTTAGCCATTGAGTTCTAATCTTTCTAGTTGGATGAATAATTTTCTTTAAGATTGCTTATGCATTCTGTTTTTCATAGAAATTATAGGTGAAGAGCGGTGTTATTTGTACCTAATGACATCACGTCATGGGAGCTACAGAGTGAGAGGTTGTTTTGTCTCTCCATAACTTTTCTTTGCTACATCTATCACAATATATGACCTTCAACCCATTCTGTGATGGAAATAGCATGCCAATGTCACACTTCAGCAATGCAAAAAGTGGCATATATTTGGATATTCTGTCGTTGATGCTCTCGTTCCCCCAAACTCATGCGCCAGATTACGAGATCTGAGAGAACATGCACGTCTCAAGAGGGACATTTTGATCTAACAAATCACCCCCTGCAAGACATTGAAATAGCTCCATGTTTTCGCACCCGTATTTGGATCATGTCGTGGTTTTGTTTCAATGTCAATGATAACGAGCTTTTTAAAGTCTCCTTTATAATGATCTTGATTTTAAGATAAATTGCAATTATCTGATAATTCCATTTGTCAAAGTAAAGTGCATGAGGCAAAGAGTCCATGCTTTTAAGTTAAATAACCCTGGATAAATAGAGCTATTAACTGCAATGTTAGAACTGATTTTATTTAATGAGAGGCCTTGATGGCCTTTGTAATAGTTTGTGGTCAGTTTTCTGTCAGAACAGGCCTTTTCTTTCCTCTTACCATCCCTGTCTCTTGTGGTTTTTCTTTGCCCAACACTGTGGACGTAAAACTTGAATATTTCCTGGGCAAAATTTGATAGTAAACTCAACTAAAATGTATATATTAAAAAATATTCCCCCGTTTCTGTCACTATACTGAGTATAAAAACGATGCTCGCTCAGGCCACGCTCAATCATGTGCCACTCATGACCAGTGTTGGGGAAGTAACTTTTATGACTAACAGACTAAAATAATGCATTACTTTTCAAATGGGGTAATATTATTACAGATACTTTGTCAAACAATGTGTGCGTTACTTTCAAATGATATCTTTCCCGGGCGCGTGTTTCCATGATCTGATCTTGACTTGTTTCCTCATTTAGTTCTCTAGCAAGCAGAGAAAGGCTGTTTGGAAAAATGTCATGACAGCTGCTGTCCATAGAAATGTATATAGAGGTTGCACCTCTGATCTTTGCCATTGATCGCTTCTGTGATAGCAAAGCCTATTGAGTGCTTTCCCGTCTAGTGGCAAGTGTGCCCTCAATTCATCACTTCGGGCCCGTCTATAACTAGAACTGGCGACTCGAGAGAAAGTTTTTGATTGAAAAGATAGGAAATCTGTACAGATGTTTGGTTTACAGAATTTGTGGCTAATTAAGCATCCCATATATAGCCCAGCACTTGGAGACTAGCACAGGAAAGCAGCGCCACAGATGAAAGGACAAACTAGAGATCAAACCTGAGTTAGAAAGTAGCCTGTCTTTGGTAGAGCGTGCGCGGCTCGCCTTGATCCCTTCTATAGTCAAACAAACGGTGAGATTTAGAGATTTTTTTTTTTTTAAATGTACTAATATGTAATATATTACTTTTCCAAGTAACTAATCCCAGCACTGCTTGTTACTCTTGATATGCATGTGCAGGCAATCCTTGTAGGAACCCACCATTGCATCGATTGGATCGGACATACATACATTAAACATACTTTATGTTGTCTTCTCTTCTGCTATATCGATCCAGGTACTAGACAATCACAGTTCCTTCTCAGCCAGTATGAATATGAGGACATTACTGGACATTTTCTGTGTTGAATATCAATATGAAGCACTCAAGCTTGGGCAGACTACAGTGGCTTGCGAAAGTATTCATCCCCCTAGGAATGTTAACTATTTTGTTGCCTTACCAATTTTTGGGGTGTTTGTATCATTTTACTTACACAACATGCCTACCACTTTGAAGATCCAAATATTTATTTTTGTGAAACAAACTATATGACAAAAAAAACTGAAAACTTGAGCGGCCATAACTATTCAGCCCCCCCAAAGTCAGCTGCAAGTCTTTTTGCGTTAAGTCTCTATAAGCTTGGCACATCTAGCCACTGGAATTTTTGCCCATTCTTCAAGGCAAACCTGCTCCAGCTCTTTCAAGTTGGATGGGTTCTGCTGGTGTACAGCAATCTTTAAGTCATACCACAGATTCTCAATTGGATTGAGGTCTGGACTTTGACTAGGCAATTCCAAGACATTTTAACGTTTCCCCTTAAACCACTCGAGTGTTGCTTTAGCAGTATGATTAGGGTCATTGTCCTGCTGGAAGGTGAACCTTTGTCCCAGTCTGAAACAGGTTTCCCTCAAGAATTTCCGTGTTTTTAGCGCCATCAATCATTCCTTCAATTCTGACCAGTTTCCCTGTCCCTGCCAATGAAAAACATCCCCACAGCATGATGCTGCCACCACCATGCTTCACTGGGGATGGTGTTCTCGGGGTGATGAGAGGTGTTGGGCTTGCGCCAGACATAGCGTTTTCCTTAATGGCCAAAAAGCTCAATGTTAGTCTCATCTGACCAGAGTACCTTCTTCCATATGTTTGGGGAGTCTCCTACATGCCTTTTGGCGAACACCAAACGTGTTTGCTTATTTTTTTCTTTAAGCAATTGCTTTTTTCTTGCCACTTCCGTAAAGCCCAGCTCTGTGGAGTGTACGGCTTAAAGTCGTCCTATGGACTCCTTCAGGGTTATCTTTGGTATCTTTGTTGCCTCTCTGATGAATGCCCTCCTTGCCTGGTCCATAGTTATTTTTTTATAACCCAACGCTGATCTGTACTTCTCCAAAACTTTATCCCTGCCCTGTTTGGAGAGCTCCTTGGTCTTCATGGTGTCGCTTGCTGGGTGGTGCCTCTTGCCTAGTGGTATTGTAGACTCTGGGGCCCTTCAGAACCAGTGTTAATATACTGAGGTCACGTGACAGATCAAGTGACACTTAGATTGCACACAGGTGGACTTTATTTAACTAATTATGTGACTTCTGAAAGTAAGTGGCTGCACCAGATCTTATTTAGGGGATTCATAGCAAAGGGGGTGAATACATATTATTGCATCACTTTTCTGTTTTCTTTAGAATTTTTTTAAATAAGTACTTTTTTTCATTTCACTTCACCAATTTGAACTATTTTGTGTATGGGAGGGACATGTATGTTGACACTGTTTGAGATTAACGACTGAGCTTTATAGAAAAACAAAAAAACAACTGTCAAAAAAAACTGCATATGAACCTGTAAAAGCACAATTACCAGTATGTATTCATCCCCAGCTATTGATGTGTGCTGGGCAGGTCAGCAGTGTGAGTGCTTCAACCAGACTTACAGCATGTTAGGGCCTGATCGCAGTGATTGTTAGACGGGCAATTCCATGGGAAAGGAATTATGCTGATAAGTAGATGTATCACTTTAAAATGTATACCAAAACACAAACCATTGATAAAGTTTAACAAACCATTTAACTCTTTGCACAAAGACTACGTTTAACATGTTCCACAGAACATTTCACAAAAACACATTTACAGGAAGAACTGTGAAAATACAAAGTTTAGTAACTGTCAGCCTCTTGTATAGCTGGTGCATAAAGTCAGGCGCAGGAGAACAGTACTGAGTGAGCAAACACTTTTACTCAAACAAATAAACATGCTAAACGTTTAAATACAAATAAACATGCCAAACGCAAAACAGGCTAGGCATATAATAAATGCACCAGCCGGAAAGAAACGACTTCACAATTAACAATCACATGGGGGGAAAAACAGAGGGTTAAATACACACCAGATAATGAAGGGGAATACAAACCAGGTGTGTAAAAAACAAGACAAGACGAATGGAAAATGAAAAGTAGATCGGTGATGATTAGAAGACCGGTGACGTCGACCGCCGAATGCCGCCCGAAAGAGGAGGGGAACTGACTTCAGTCGAAGGCGTGACAGTAACATAATAAATTGCCCAGATCCACTGATGTGAGTGGCCAGAGGAGCAGTGGACTCAATCAACATGAACTACAGCTCAGGCTGAGATCTAACACAGCTGCCGGTCTGTCTATCTAATTAAAAAAGTCTATAATAAAATACTTCAAATACGAGATGTATTTTAGCAATATATCTTCTGTATACTATAAATGTAATATCATTACACTTCAATTCACAAAAATTGTACTTTAAAATATTTTTTTTTTGTCTTTTGGTATATTATAAATATACTATCATCAACCTTCAATACGTTTATTAAAAGTGTACTTTAAATTCATTATCTTTAATTAAGTATACTATATATTACCTATCACTATAGGTATACAGTGCCTTGCAAAAGTATTAATACCCCTTGGATTTAAAAAGTGTGATAAAAATAAATGTAACCCTTGTGTAGTCTTAAGGGTAAAGAATGACCCGCCACTATGTTTAAGAGCAGAGAAAACACCCTCAATTATATTTTTTCAACTTGAAATTTGATGACTTTTCCTTGAGTGACCCCAACAATAGAAAAAGTGAAACATCGCCTTTGTTCCTATTTCCGTGAAAGCTGTACACCACCAGGGTACAAAGATTGTCTTTTGGTCATTTTTTACACACCACAAAAACCATAAAGACACACACACACACACAATGAGAGATTGAGATTATGTGGGCTACTGATTGAACTCAGACAAAACTTAAACTTTATTGTGCATGTGCAGCATCTCCCCTCCACGACCCTACATATGACTCAAGTTCCCAGACTCTCTTTGCTGAAGCCATGAGTGCACGTTTCAGTGCCCAAAAGGTCGTAGATTAGATTTTTTTTCAGATGTCCAGGAGGAACAAGACAACAATGATTTAGAAGAGGAGGACGTATCTGAAGAAGAAGATGGCGAAGAATGCAACCCAGAGCACGATGCATCATCTTCAGATGAAGAAGAAATCCCCCAATCTGAAAGAGAGACAAAGAACAGCAAAATAACACGGTCCATGTCACCATACGGGGTGACAGGTAGGCTAGTGGTTAGAGCATTGGACTTGTAACTGTAAGGTTGCAAGGTCGAATCCCCGAGCTGACAAGGTAAAAATCGGCAGTTAACCCACTGTTCCCCGGGCACCGTGGATGTCGATTAAGGCAGCCCCCCGCACCTCTCTGATTCAGAGGGGTTGGGTTAAATGCGGAAGACACATTTCAGTTGAAGGCATTCAGTTGTACAACTGACTAGGTTGTTGTCTGAGATCAGTGATCGTGAGGAAGCCAGCCATCATCCTGGACTATAACCACAACAAAGGAGGCGCGCGGACAACCTGGACAAGGTGATTGTACCTTAAAGCTGCAGGAGGATGACTGCCCGCTGGACCCTGGTCATCTTCCATAACATCATTGATGTGTCCTCATACAATGCCTTTGTGATATGGAACAAGATCAACAGTACCTGGATGCCTGATAAGCGGAACAAGAGGAGGGTGTTCATGGAGCAGCTGGAAAAAGCACTTGTAACCCCACACATTCAAAGAAGGGAGCCCCCCACCCCCGCACAGCAGCCTCTGCATGCCGATGAAAGCTTTTCAGGGGGCTGAATCTTGTCCTGATCCACCTGAGGCTGCAGCTGGGGCAGGCAAGAGGAGGAGATGCCAATTCTGCCCCCCCAAAAAGGACTGTAAAACAAATACTATGTGCTGCACATGCGAGAAATAAATCTGAAAAGTTCACACTTGCATACTACATGTGCTAATTAGAGTTGATTGATTTATGTTCTTCACCTTTTTTGTTTTGTATCCATTATCTTATTTTATTCTTAGTTATTGTTGTTGTTTAAACACCTTGTGGGTGAGGGCAATGGTTAAGAAAATGGGAAAAAACAAGTATTTTGTAGTTGAAGTCCTCATTGTACAGTATATAAGAATATATCACTATATTGCCAAAAAGGTTCAAGACTGTTATTGTTTCCCACAATAGAATGCATTCAAAACTACTTTCTGCACATTTCTGCTACTTTCTTAGGCTATACAAGTGATATTTCTTGCTCAAAAATGTACGTTGACAGCTATGCAGTACCTTTAGCAATAATAATAAACCTCTACTTTAGTAAAGAAAACAATGATGGTGTTATGTAATAAAAATGAGTGGTGTCCACTGATTAAATGCAGTCTTTCTGCATTGTGAAGAGGGAAATCCCAGATATTCACAAAGTTTGTGATGAATGACAGGTTGTTTCTTCATGCAATATAGATTTGGGTATTAAAATTCAATGAAGCTGTTTTATTTTAGAGGTTTAGTGAAGGCGTGTCATTTTTTACCCTTAGGACAAGGGGAGTGTACAGAACGTTAAGACTACACAAGGGTTAACTGTAATTTGTTTTCAACAATGAACTCAAAACACTATGTAATGTAAAGGGGAAGAAAAAGCAAATAATAGTATTAATAAACATTAGAAAAATTAAAATATAGTGATAGCATAGGTATTCAGCCTCTTTGTTTAGGCAAGACTAAATTAGCTCGAGTCAAATTTGGCTTAACAAATCACAGAATATGTTACATGGACTGTGTGAAAAAATAGAGGTTGACATAATTGTCCCACACACAACATCTGTAAGGTCCCTCAGTCAAGTATTGAATTTCAAGCACAGATTCAACTACAAAGACCAGGGAGACTGCCCCAAAATAAAAGGGCAGTGATAGGTAGATCGGTTACAATATAAAATCAGACATTGAATATCTCTTTATGCATGGTCAAGTTAATAATTACGCTGTGGAATATGTACAGTGCATTCGAAAAGTATTCAGACCCATTGACTTTTTCCATATTTTGTTACTTTACAGCCTTATTCCAAAATGTATACAATTATATTTTTTATCATCAATCAACACACAATACCCCATAATGACAAAGCGAAAACAGGTTTTATACATTTTAGAAAATTTATCAAAAATAAACAACAGAAATACCTTATTTACATAAGTATTCAGAGACTTTCCTATGAGACTCGAAAATATGCCCAGGTGCATCCTGTTTCCGTTGATCATGCTTCAGATGTTTCTACAACTTGATTGGAGTCCACCTGTGGTAAATTCAATTAATTGGACATGATTTGTTAAGGCACAAACCGGTTTATATAAGGTCCCATAGTTGACAGTGCATGTCATAGAAAAAAACAAGCAATGAGGTCAAAAGAATTGTCCGCAGAGCTCCAAGATCTGGGGATGTGTACAAAACAATGTTTGTAGCATTGAAGGTCCCTAAGAACACAGTGTCCTCCATCATTCTTAAATGGAATAGGTTTGGAACGGGGGAGAAGGGCCGTGGTCAGGTAGGAGACCAATAACCCGATGGTAACTGTGACAGAGCTCCAGAGGTTCTTTGTGGAGATAGGAGAACCTTCCAGAAAGACAACCATCTCTGCAGCACTCCACCAATCAGGCCTTTATGGTAGAGTGGCCAGACGGAAGCCACTCCTCAGTAAAAGGCACATGACAGCCGCTTGGAGTTTGCCAAAAGGTACTTAAAGACTCTCAGACCATGAGAAACAAGATTCTCTGGTCTGATGAAACAAAGATTGAACTCTTTGGCCTGAATGCCAAGTGTCAAATCTGTAGGAAACCTGGCACCATCCCTACGGTGAAGCATGGTGGTGGCAGCATCATGCTGTGGGGATGTGTTTCAGCGGCAGGGACTGGGAGACTAGTCAGAATCGAGGGAAAGATTAATGGAGAAAAATACAGAGAGATCCTTGATGAAAATCTGATCCAGAGTGCAGTTCACCTTCCAACAGGACAATGGCCCTAAGCACACAGCCAAGACAATGCAGGATTGGCTTTGGGACAAGTCTCTGAATGTCCTTGAATGGCCCAGCCAGAGCCCGGACTTGGACACGTTTGAACATCTCTGGAGAGACCTGAAAATAGTTGTGCAGCGATACTCCCCATCCAACCTGACAGAGTTTGAGAGGAATGTGAGAAACTCCCCAAATACAGGTTTGCCAAGCTTGTAGCATCATACCAAAGCAGACTCAAGGCTGTAATCTCTGCCAAAGGTGCTTCAACTATGTATTGAGTAAATGATCTGAATACTTATGTAAATGTGATATTTCAGTTTTCTTTTTATACATCTGCAAAAATGACTAAAAACCTGTTTTTGCTTTTTCATTAAGTGATATTGTGTGTAGATTGTTGAGGGGAAAATCCATTTTTAGCAATGTGGAAAAAGTCAAGGGGTCTGAATACTTTCAGAATGCACTGTATTAAACCACTCAGACACATGAAATTTTGGGTCATCCTTCCGAACTGAGATGCAGGATGTTACCATTAGGGCATTGGGGATCGTAAAACAGTTACAGAGTTCAATGTCTGTGATGGGAGAAAACATTGTAGTTACTCCAGAATAGTGATTTAAATGACAGAGTGCAATATTAATACAAATATACAGAATATATTCCAAAACATACATCTTATGCTTCAAGGCACTAAAGTAATACTACAAAAGCCTTATATTTGGAGCAAAGGCACTAAAGTAATACTGCAAAAGCCTTATATTTAGAGCAAATCCAACACAACACATCACTGAGTAAGTGCGGCCTAATTTTCAAGCACGGTGTTGGATGCATCATGGTATGGATATGTTTGACATCGGCAAATACTAGAGGAAAACCTGCTTCAATCTGTTTTACACTAGACACTGGGAGAGAACTTCACCTTGCAACAGGACAAATCAACACCGGAGTTCCTTACCAAGAAGACAATGAATGTTCCTGAGTGGCCAAGTTAAGTTTTTACTTAAATCTGCTTGAAAATCAGTGGAAATATTAGAACATTGCTGTGTAGCCATGAGCTCCAACGTCTTGACAGAGCTTGAAGAATTATGAAAAGAATAAAGGGCTAATATTGCAAAATCCAGGTGTGTAAAGCTGTTAGACACTTATCCAAGAAGACTTACCGCTGTAATCGCTGCCAATGTCGTTTCCAGCATGTTGACTTAGGGAGCTGAATACTTATGCAATGACTATATTTTAGTTATTTAATTTCTATCAATCTAATATATATATATATATATATATATATATATATATAGTTGAAGTCGGATGTTTTAATACACTTAGGTTGGAGTCAATAAAACTCATTTTTCAACCACTCCACAAATTTCTTATTAACAAACTATAGTTTTGGCAAGGACATCTACGTTGTGCATGACACAAGTCATTTTTCCAACAATTTTTTACAGACAGATTATTTCACTTATAAGTCACTGTATCACAATTCCAGTGGGTCAAAAGTTTAAGTTGACTGTGCCTTTAAACAGCTTGGAAAGTTCCAAAAAATGATGTCATGGCTTTAGAAGTGTCTGATAGGCTAATTTACATGATTTGAGTGAATTGGAGGTGTACCTGTGGATGTATTTCAAGGCCTACCTTCAAACTCAGTGCCTCTGCTTGACATCATGGGGAAATCAAAATAAATTAACCAAGACCTCAGAAAAAAAATTGTAGACCTCCACAAGTCTGGTTCATCCTTGGAAGCAATTTCCAAATGCCTGAAGGGCATTATTTCCCTCATTAAAATGAAAATCAATTCATACATTTTTCACCTGCGTTTTTTCAGTATTTTTTTGTTGTTATTCTGTCTCTCACTGTTCAAATAAACCTACCATTAAAATTATAGATTGATCATTTCTTTGTCAGTGGGCAAACGTACAAAATCAGCAGGGGATCAAATACTTTTTTTCCCTCACTGTATAAACACCATGGGACCACGCAGCCATCATACCGCTCAGGAAGGAGACACGTTTTGTCTCCTTCCTGAGCGAACGTACCTTTGGTGCGAAAAGTGCAAATCAATCCCAGAACAACAGAAAAGGACCCTGTGAAGATGCCGGAAGAAACAGGTACAAAATTATCTATATCCACAGTAAAACAAGTCCTATATCGAATGGGTCTTCCAAATGGACAATGACCCCAAGTATACTTCCAAAGTTGTGGCAAAATGGCTTAAGGACAACAAAGTCCTGACATCAATCCCATAGAACATTTGTGGGCAGAACTGAAAAAGCATGTGTGTGCAAGGAGGCCTACACACCTGAAGCAGTTACACCAGCTCTGTCAGGACGAATGGGCCAAAATTCACCCAATTTATTGTGGGAAGCTTGTGGAAGGCTACCCAAAACTTTGACCCAAGGTAAACAATTTAAAGGCCATGCTAACAAATACTAGATGAGTGTATGTAGACTTCTGACCCACTGGGAATGTGATGAAAGAAATAAAAGCTGAAATGAATCATTCTCTCTAATATTATTCTGACATTTCACATTCTTAAAATAAAGTGGTGATCCTAACTGACCTAAAACAGGGAATTTTTACTATGATTAATTGTCAGGAATTTTGAAAAACTGAGTTTAAATGTATTTAGCGAAGGTGTATGTAAACATCCGACTTCAACTGTATATCTTCCACTTTGACATTCAAGCATTTTGTGTAGATTGTTGCCTAAAGATTTACAATCAAATAAATGATATTCACACTTTGCAAGAACAAAATGTGAATACATCCTAGGGGTATAAATACTTTTGCAAGGCACTGTAGTTTCAGTGCCAATAATGAGTTTTGAATTATTTTCTGAATTCCTGTTCAGAGTGCAGAGAAAGATGACATTGAACATTATTGTTTACTGCACAGCTGAGGAACATGTTTCCTGAGAGTATACTTTTCATATCTGAAGAAAATATACTTAAAAAATATATGTTCAACATACATATCCACAAAATATATTTAAAGTATACATTCAAAAACACATTATTTTTATGTTTAGCTCATTCAAATGTTTTGATATTCATTTTCTAACTGAATGTTGCACATTTTATTGAAAGGTTAATTTATTTCCGTAATGTGAACAACTAAAGAGTGAAATGCCAACGGTGTGCATTTCTCAAAAGTGTAAATTGCTGTTCCAGCCACAACTGCTTTGTAAATAGTGTAGCATGTTAACATTGGCTGAGAAAATGCCTTGGTCAATCAAGGTAACCTTTAGATTACCAATTACAATAGCTAATGTGGTTAGATTAGTTTTTGTAGAAGTATGCTTGAAACACATTATAAATAGTATTTTTTTTGTAAAGAAAATGCAGGAATTCTAATAATTCCATTTTAGTATATTTCACATTTATGAGAAATATACAGGTATTTAAAGTATATTTGTTTTGCTCTTTATCTAATATACTAAGAATATACTTAAGTACAAAAAAGTGTCACAATTTAGATTTTTAAATGCATTTAATATACTTAAATGCTAATACAATACAAATACAATTTACATTAAAAAAGTATTTCATTTTTTTCGAATTAATATAATTTTAAATCATACTTCAAATATGTTAATGAAGTATGATTTAAGTATATTTGAATAAAAATAATCCACTTTGGTATCATTGTTTGAATGGTTTTCACCCGTTGCCCATCCTTCTGCCGACAGTTGAAAGTGCAGTGCCCGATAATCACCCTGATAATTGCCTTGAAACTGAACCTAAACTATACTAAAAATAATTTTACACACATAACACATTAAATAAATTAGGTAAATTATAATGGGGAGAATGGGTGAGTTGATGAGTGAGGGGAAGCAAACAATGCATAATTATGTAATCACCAATTGTGAATGAAAAACAGGGCGGGCCATTCTTTTATATTGATCCGTTCTAATTATAATAACAAAATGGTATGGTACCCTATATCAGTCCACTGAATCCAAGCAGTCAAATCAGTCAACTCTGGCAGGTGCGGTCTGGGACAATAACTTGGCATTTTATCCACATTCAATCCCCCACCAACCCTTGCCAAATCCTCATGATGATGTGTTTTGCATCATATGACAAATGTTGGACCATCATAATGATGTGGAAAGTTACATTATGCTTTTTGAAAGTCCTATATTTAGAAAAATGTGATTGATGACATGCAACACATTTTGGTACTCTATCAACAGTGGACTAATGAAAAAAATACCAAAATAGTTATCCTTTAAGCTTTGACGTTATAAAAGACAAAATAACTAATAATAATTAGGATATATTGCAAATTAGTGCCTGTCATATGTGTTGCCCTGAATCAACACACACCCTAATTGCTAATTACCATTACAGGGTTCCAGACTAACATGTTCCCAAGGTGTCAGTGGTGCCACTAACTTTTACAGTTAGTGGCACCAGCCCATGATTTGGGTATTCAAGAAATATGTTGTTTCATCTAACACATCCAAGCAGGAATGCATGATCCAAGATATTTTGATATACAATGCTTTATTAATCCCTGAAGGGCAATTCGTTCAGGGCTGACAGGGTGCTTCAAACAGGACAAACACACAGTATAGAAATAATACATAAAAATAAAGCACTTATTAAGGCACCTGTTAAAAGTGTATGGTGCAATTTAAGAAACTAAAAGTAAATGGTAGCCACATTTCTTATTAATGGCAGGGCTAAACTGTCTCTAGAATAGTCCCTAGGTCTTCCTTAATGGTCCTGTTAACCTAAGGTGACCAGATTTCTGAAATGAAAACCGGGGACATTTCCAGTCCGGCAGTCAATATATCATTAAAATATCCAATGTTAATATCTATGAAATAAAAAAGGGGGACCATTTCGGTTTCATGTATTTAGTCTAACAGGCACACAGTGATAGAGAAAACAACTATATTAAAGAAACACTACAGACAAGACAGAACTGTCCAATCTGAACAGCCATTCAGTGGTCCTGGTAGTCTGGGTAGAATAAGAGCAGAAGAGAACATGAGCAAAATTGAAAAAACAGAGACAATAGTCTATGTGAAATACTTAACAACATAATAGAAGAAAAGACGATGAAAATAAGATGATGATGAGATTGGTAACTACATAATATACTAATACCAACCTAATCTGTATATTTCTCAGAAGAATGTATCTTCTTCAAGATTGCTCTGTCTTTGGCCAGCTTCTCCATGAACTCCTGGCAGGGGAGGTTGAAGTTTGTCTTCACAATAAGCATAGCCTTGATGGTAGGAACAGTGAACCTATTTCTTTCTGCTGTGGTGCATTACTGGTGCATTATTTCTACGTAAGCACTTGACAACATGCGCCAATCTAGCCAGGTTAGTGTGTGGGATGTCATTCTCTTTGAAGTGGGTAACCACCGTGCTCCATCTCTGACTAAGAAGTGTCTCAGATGTTTTCCATTCTTCAAGCGATCCCCCCTTTAGGAACTCTTTCAGGCCAGTAACCTCGTCAAACAATGCATCCTCATTGATGGTCACATTGGGGCATTTTTCCTGCAGAGTGCCTGCTGCCTTCTGGATCTCTTCACGCTGAGGTTGCCTTTTAAAAGGAGACAATGTATATATTTCAGATGATCTGTGTGCTTTCCCCCGTTCTTGCAAGTAGTTCACAGCTGTAGTGAAGAATGATTGGGATGTTTTGAGAAAGCTCTCTTTAGACATTGTTCCATTTTCCTCCAGTATTCATCATGTCTTTCTGTCAATTTTACCTCAACGTTTCTCAGAATTGTAGCTGACTCCACCGCACAGCGGTCCTGGCCTTCAAGCATCTTGATCGTGTCACTGAATACGGCCAGGTTTCCATGGACAAAGGCCAGCCAAAGTTCAGTCAGTGGATCTTCGTATCTTACAGGGCATTTGTCTTCAGAAAGAAAAAAGGATTTCAATGGCACATACATTTTCAGCACTCTTTCTAGAGCAGGGAGCATGGACAGCCAGCGAACATTGCATTGTACTCCTGGCCAACAAACTCGCAAAAAGCTCTTCAGTCTTTCTACTTTGATGGTGAAAATATGAAAATATCCAAACATCTTTGTGAGCAGGTACTCAACATCAAGGGGAATCATATCCAAAGCTGTTCTTTGGTACGGACATTGACCCTCCCCAGCCTATTTAGTCCTCCAAAGTTGGTATTTGTGTTGACGGCAGAGAATGCCACAACTTTGTTTTCCAGGTTCATTTTTAATGAATTGTTAATTCAACAAAATCAATCAGTTTTGTTTCCACAGATGTGTTGCCATTATATAGTATCTTACAGTATCTGACTACTATTGGCAGCAGCTTTACATGTCCATGATTGGATGCATCAATGGACAGGGACACAAATTCAACCTGGTCTAGGTCCTGTGTAACCAAAGTAGTTGCCCATGGTGCTAACACGTAACTCACTATGGTGTCACATTTTGTTCTAACACAAGAAAACAAAAAAGTCTACATACAGTGAGTGCAAATGAGGTAAGATAAGGGAGGTAAGGCAATAAATAGGCCAAGGTGGCAAAGTAATTACAATATAGCAATTAAGCACTGGAATGGTAGATGTGCAGAACATGAATGTGCAAATAGAGATACTGGGGTGCAAAGGAGCAATATAAATACATAAATACAGTATGGGGATGAGGTAGTTGGATGGGTTATTTACAGATGGGCTATGTACAGGTGCAGTGATCTGTGAGCTGCTCTGACAGCTGGTGCTTAAAGCTAGTGAGGGAGATATGAGTCTCCAGCTTCAGTGATTTTTGCAGTTCGTTAAAGTCATTGGCACCAGAGAACTGGAAGGAAAGGCTGCCAAAGGAGGAATTGGCTTTGGGGGTGACCAGAGAGATAAACCTGCTGGAGCGCGTGCTACGAGTGGGTGCTGCTATAGTGATCAGTGATAAGGCGGGGCTTTACCTAGCAGAGACTTGTAGATGACCTGGAGCCAGTGGGTTTGGCGATGCGTATGAAGCGAGGGCCAGCCAACGAGAGCATACAGGTCACAGTGGTGGGTAGTATATGGGGCTTTGGTGACAAAACGGATGGCACTGTGATGAACGGCATCAAATTTGTTGAGTAGGGGTTTGGAGGCTATTTTATAAATGACATTGCCGTAGTCAAGAATCGGTAGGATGGTCAGTTTTACAAGGGTATGTTTGGCAGCATGAGTGAAGGATGCTTTGTTGCGAAATAGGAAGCCGATTCTAGATTTAATTTTGGATTGGAGATGTTTAATGTGAGTCTGGAAGGAGAGTTTACACTCTAACCAGACACCTAGGTATTTGTAGTTGTCTACATATTCTAAGTCAGAACCGTCCAGAGTAGTGATGCTGGCTTGAAAAGACGTTTGTGGTGTTGTTGATTCATTTGACATTTGCTATTTTCTGGTAGAGTTTTCCACAGCAGTTTTCATTAAAACTAGCGCGGGAAAGTAGTTAGTAGAAGAAGAAGAGTGAATGAAGCTGCTATAGCGAGCAGCCCCTTCTGTTGGCCAAAACAAGCACAATGCGATTGGGACGTCAACCGGTAGGCTCCACTGCCCGGTCTTTCTTGCCAAGTAAAATATTATTTCACTTTCCAATCACGTAAGGAGGTGATGCAGCCTGGATTTGGACCAGGCACTGCAGTGACGCCTCTTGCACTGAGATGCTATGCCTTTAGAGCCCTGCGCCACTTGGGAGACTTGGCGGCAGTTATTGACAGAGCGGGATGTGAACCAACATATGAACGAGAAACAGATGCTCTCAATGAAAGAACTGTAAAATGTTTGCAATATTGACTTGTGGACTGAATCAGGGTTAGTTTGGCAGCTGGGTTGAAAGCGACTGCAAAAGAGGAAACCAAGTCTAGATTGAACTTTAGCCTGCAGCTTTGATATGTGCTGCTGGTGCCCCACCTGCAACAACATCCGGAAAAATGCGAGTAGTAATATAAAACATTCATGAAAATACAAGTGTTGCACACTCTTCAAAAGCGTAGAATCTTGGTAATCTCACAGCATTGTCAGATTTCAAAAAGCATTTACGACGAAAGAATAACACTTGATTGTCTGAGGACAGCGCCCCGCATATTTCCAGCATTAGCATAGTAACATAACCAGCACGGGTGTCACAAAACTCAGAAAAAGCGATAAAATAAATCGCTTACCTTTGAAGATCTTCCTCTGATGGCAATCGGAAGGGTCCCAGCAACACAATAAATGTTTTGTTCGAAAAAGTCCCTCTTTATATCCTAAAAGCTCAGTTTGGTTGGCGCGTTTTGTTCAGAAATCCACCATCCACTTGTCCAATATACAAGACATAGAAACCGTTAAAACATACCTATAAAATGTGTCCAAACAACTCAAACAACGTATCTAATCGATCCTTATGTACACTAATATGTATATATTGATAATATTTCACACTGATAATATCCTGGGTGATAGAATAGGAAAAAATTGCGGTGCGCGCTCTCGGTCAAGATAAATGCATGAAACGTAGTCTAAAGACTGTTGACGTCTAGTGGATGTCATAGGTACTGCAATCTGGGAGCTGGATCACCCTCCTTTCAATAGCATGTCAATGGGAAAAGTCTCAATTCACAGAATCATATTTTCCGGATGGATTTTTCTCAGGGTTTCGCATTCCAAATCAGTTGTTATACTCACAGACATTACTTTAACAGTTTTAGAAACTTCAGTGTGTTTTCTATCCAATATTACTAATTATGTGCATATCCTAGTTTCTGGGCCTGAGTACCAGGCATTTTACTTTGGGCATGCCAGACTCTCCAAACCTCTGAACACTGCCGCCGCTCCCTAACAGGTTTTAAGCCATTTTGCCACAACTTTGGAAGTATGCTTGGGGTCATTGTCCATTTGGAAGACCCATTTGCGACCAAGCTTTAACTTCCTGACTGATGTCTTGAGATGTTGCTTCAATATATCCACATATATTCATTTCTCATGATGCAATCTATTTTGTGAAGTGCACCAGTCCCTCCTGCAGCAAAGCACCCCCACAGCATGATGCTACAACCTCCGTGCTTCACGGTTGGGATGGTGTTCTTCGGGCTTGCAAGCCTCCGCCTTTTTCCTCCAAATATAATGATGGTCATTATTCCTGTTTCATCAGACCAGAAGATATTTCTTCAAAAAGTACGATCTTTGTCCCCATGTGCAGTTGCAAACTGTAGTCTGCCTTTTTTATGGCGGTTATGGAGTAGTGGCTTCTTCATTGCTGAGCTGCCTTTCAGGTTATGTCGATATAGGACTTGTTTTACTGTGGATATAGATACTTTTGTACCTGTTTCCTCCAGCATCTTCACAAGGTCCTTTCCTGTTGTTCTGGGATTGATTTGCCATTTTTGCACCAAAGTACATTAATCTCAGGGAAACAGAACCCGTCTCCTTCCTGAGAGATATGACGGCTGCGTGGTCCCATGGTGTTTATACTTGCGTACTATTGTTTGTACAGATGAACTTGGTACCTTCAGGTGTTTGGAAATTGTTCCCAAGGATGAACCAGACTTGTGGAGGTCTACAATTTCTTTTCTGAGGTCTTGGCTGATTTCTTTATCTTTTCCCATGATGTCAAGCAAAGAGGCACTGAGTTTGAAGGTAGGCCTTGAAATACATCCACAGGTTCACCTCCAATTGACTCTGTTAACAATTGTTGGAAAAATTACTTGTGTCATGCACATAGTAGATGTCCTAACCGACTATAGTTTGTTAACAAGAAATTTGTGGAGTGGTTGAAAAATGAGTTTTAATGACTCCAACCTATGCATGTGTATAAACTTCCGACTTCAACTGTATATTTTACTTTCAAAATAGGACTCCAGAATTTCCTGATTTTGTTTTTGTTCAATCGAGATGAATTACATCTTTATGTATACAAATATCATAGGCTATTTTATTGGAGTTCAACACCTGAGGAAGCAGAAACTCAAAGCACATGATCGCTATCTCTAAATAATATACCCACTGCTAGTAGCCATATATTCATCCAACAGTAAATGTAATGTCCTAAAAAAAACATTTAAGTTGTAGGCCCTCGCAATTGCAGGTGTGCATTTTGCTCTCACGACACTTCATATGTTGTAAAAAAAAGTAGCTATTGAGGTGAATATTGACAGTTGAGAAATAACAATTATACATACAGAAAGCTGAGACTCTTTGGGGGACGAGGCTTCAAAATCTGTGTTTTCCCCGCATTTGCTTCTTGAAATTTTATACAACCAGAACAATTTTTTCTCTCAAGCTCGCTCATCACAGCAGCACGCTCCAGTGAAATAGGCATTGGGGCAGACACTCTCAGTACAGTAATTATGAGAATATTTAACTTTACTGTTCGACCAAATCATGATTTTAATCACTTGATGAATTGAGTGAGGTGACAGTGCTCTTTTCTATGTTTATCGGGAACCAACTTTCCTTTTTTTATGATCCATAACATTGGCTATCTAACTGATGAAAGAGTCGAACCAGGTATCTTTTATGATGCCTCATTTTACTTTAAATGTGAGTTTGCAGGACCTCTGCTCAGCTTATCAGAAAACCGGGCCGGCCAAACTTAGCAGGGGGGACCGGCCATTGCCCACTGATCAACCAAAGGCTTATTACAGATTAATATAACACAGGAATTACGCCAAAATCATAAAGAAAAGCCCATGGGATCGCCGGCCATGTCACCTTTTTCAATTATTACATTTTTAGGATATATATTTGGGGGTCTGTCAATTTCAACCAGACCACCTAACAACAACAAAAATGTCCAGCCAATCTGGCATCTGCCATAATTGCCAGATGTCCAATCCACCCCTGTAATCTGACCTACTTGGAGTATGCTTCACAGTGAGAGTGTGCGTAATTGTACATGCTTAATGGCTTTCAATATTTGTGAAAAGATCCACATCGGGCAGCAGATGAGTGAATGTCGGAGAATGTGGTAATGAGGCTTGTGGAACCTTACCGTGGCAAGGGGAGAAATGTCACCATCGCCAATTTCACAGTCTGGTGAAGTTTGAAACCAGAATGCATAAAGTATAAGATACTAATTGAGCTAACAACATATCATTTGGACTATGATCACTGAAAGGAAACTTTTCCTTTAATTTTGACCAATGAAATACAGTGTATTAATATCAGCCACAAGTATTACCATTTTAGACATTTTACATTGGTGGTCTACAGAATGATGGATACCTTTGGAGTGTTACTAAAACAATGCTACCAACTAATAAACTCATTCCAATTTAATCTCTCTTTCTCAACACTGACCAAACCATAATTTGCCATCCAGCAGACCTTTGTATTCTTTAAAGAGTGGAGGTTAAATCCATTATAAATGGCAGTGACATGGTTCACAGCCAAGCCATTGCTCATCAAACTGATTGGACTCCTAGGCCTCTGGGTGTGTGTGTCTGTGTGTGCGTGTGCTTGTGTTCATGTGCATTGCCTATGACCTTTATACTGGGAAAATCTCAATTGCATACTCCTAGCTCCTCTCTTCTTGCCTCCTCAAAACCAATTGGATGAGAAAGCCAGTGGTTCCTTCCCTCTGACATTCTCCTCCAATGGGTTTTGAGAAGGAGATTAGGAGAGAGGAGGGGACGTGAGGACTATGCAATTGAGATTCTCCCAATATCTATCTCTGAACTCCTCTCAACAGGAAACAATTCCACAGCACAGCCCAGAGACACACCCTGCTGCACCACAGATGTACCATTGAGTTCTAAAGGCTTCATTTCGTAACTGCTCTAATGTGTAATTCAAGCATCATATGTGCAATATGTTAATAATTTATCATGCAGGGTGTTGATCAAGCCTGTTTTAACAACAAGACTGAGCTATATAGCTAGTACAGTAACTCTATATAACTCTATAGCCTACAGTTTCCCCAGTAAACATTAATGTGGGCATCAGATGACTTGACTTCAAGGAAATGCTTTCAGGTCATTTGAGAGTACTGGTACAGTTTGTCTTTGAACATGATAGAACAGAGAGAAGGTATGAGACGCAGCAACGCAGCGAACTGAATCACAGCACACTGCAAATTAATTAGCCCTCCAGAAGTATGTATTTATCTGCTTCCCTTGAATGGAGCACAATGGCTCCACACTTAATTGATCTCCCAGCGCATTCATATTAAAACAATCCTGTTCTCTTCTCTTTCAGTCAATGAAGCCGAACTACTGTTACAGGTGTTCCTTAGTCAGTCACATTTTCAGTCTAGAGACTTTGAATGTAAAAACAAATAAAACATTTAAATGGCTCAGGGATGAGTAACATGGCACGTTTTTTATCAGATGTGACGTCAGAAGTGGGCCTGCGGGCGGCCGGGGTAAGAGAAGACGGAGTGCGGGTAAATGGGGAGCCGCAGGGAGAGCCAGGCAGCATCGTCACCACCTCACCGCCGTGACTCATCGAGACAGCCAAGAGGCCAGTGAGCATTTATCCTCTTTAGAGCTTGTCAGGCCCCATCTCCCCCCGGCCCTGCAATGGACAACGCCAAGACAGGAGCTAGGGCCTCTCCGGCTCCACACTAGACGCCAGCAAGAGGTCAGAGCAGGACGCTCCAGGCTAACACCACGTCGCACTGACCACCGCTGCCAGCCGCGTGGGCGGCCTTCTCCGAGCACTGTGCGAAACTCGCTTAATGGCTGCGGGTGACCTGTGGCCCGTGCTGACATCTCTCGCCAGATTTAAATTCACCCACCGTGGGTGGCAGGCAGTGTATCGACATGGAGAGGGAGAGCTCCCTGCCTGATAGCTTTTTTACATCAAGAATAAAGAGGGTATTGTCGCAGTGTCCATGGAGGTACTGCAGGGTTAGGTCAGACTTATTTTCTGCATGACTGGAGCCAGATATGTAACTACATCTTACTGTATTTGTTAATGTGCCTGAATTAGTTAGGTAATGAAACATTGACTTGCATTTCTGAACTGCAGGCCGCTCTGATGGAGCGGTGAAAAGTGGAATGCCAGATTGAGCACCCTGTAATATATTGTATACTGTAAGCTTGAGAGCGTGAAGAATAGACTGTATTCTGCAGTATTCTTCTATCTACCTGAGTCTCTAAAAGTACGCATTTATAGATATACATTACATGTATGTCCATATTTATATCCCAACCTGAGAAGAGGACATAAAATGGACGGTGGAGGAGAGGGTTCACATTTAATATATTCTGCTCCACGCCTCCCCACTATTTGACTAACCCCAAGCATTGAATGCTGGGTAAAGACGCTGCATGGCACTGCATACATTCAATGCTAAACAAGCAGAGACACTTCATCCAGAGAGAGAGACATCACACTGACCTCTTATCAGAAGCCTCGTGGAAATTCAACATAAATAGACCCACTTTGGTGCCTCTTTATTAACTCGCCCAGTCAGAGGAGCATTATTTTCGCCCTGAATCATACACCACTCACCATTACTCCCTGAAACAAACACGGACTGAGACAACTATTACAAGAGGTCCCTTTCCTGTTCATTGTTGTTGGTTGTTGTTGCTGTAGAAAGTGTGGTGGTGGTGCACTGAAAATGTGTAATATTGCCTGTCCTTGACCCTGAGAGAGCTTTCAGTCTGCAGTGAATAGACTGACCAAAGGTTAAATTACAACATGGGATGTGCAAAACCACACCATTCACTTTCCATTCCATTCTTCCTTTTGTCCTCTCCATCGTTTGCAGTTCTATTTTATTATAGTCTACTATTTTCCTGTATATCCACTATTGTCAGTAGAGTACATCCCTTCCTTTCACTCTTGATGTAGTTCTTCTTCCTTCCAACATTAAATGTGTAAATCAAATCAAATTTTATTCGTCACATGCTTTGTGAAAAAAAGGTTTAGACTAACAGTCCCTTCACAATAAGGCAGAGAGAAAGAACATAGAGAAATAATAGAAAAGTAAAACACGTAATAATAAAAACACAATGACTAATGATAACTTGGCAGGTACCAGTACTGAGTCGATGTGCAGGGCTACGAGGTAATTGAGGTAGATAGGTACGTATAACTAGGAATAAAGTGGCAGATAATAAACAGTAGCAGCAGCGTATGAGACAGAGCAGAGAGTCGGGGTAGCTACACTGAACAAAAATATAAATGCAACATGTAAAGTGTTGGTCCCATGTTTCATGAGCTGAAATAAAAGATCCCAGAAATGTTACATACGCACAAAAAGCGTATTTCTCTCAAATGTGTTAGCATCCCTGTTAGTGAGAATTTCTCCCTTGCCAAGATACTCCATCTACTTGACAGGTGCGGCATATCAATAAACTGATTATACCTCATGATCATTACACAGGTGCACTTTGTGCTGTGGAAAATAAAAGCTCACTCTAAAATGTGCAGTTTTGTCACACAACACAATGCCACAGATGTCTCAAGTTTTGAGGGAGCTTGAATTGGCATGATGACTTCAAGAAGGTCCACCAGAGCTGTTTCCAGAGAATTGAATGTTAATTTCTCTAACATAACTGCCTCCAATGTCATTTTAGAGAATCTTGAAGTACGTCCATTGTGCGTCAAAACCACAGACGACGTGTATGGAATTGTGTGTGCGAGTGGTTTGCTGAACAGAGTGCCCAATGGTGGTGGTGGGGTTATGGAATGGGCAGGCATAAGGTATGAACAGAATTCAATTTGAATGAGATACTGTGACGAGATCCTGAAACACATTGTTGTGCCATTAATCCGCCGCCATCACCTCATGTTTCAGCATGGTAATGCACAGCCCCATGTCGCAAGGATCTGTACACAATACTTCAAAGCTGATGTCCCAGTTCTTCCATGGCCTGCATACTCACCAGACATGTCACCCATTGAGCAAGTTTGGGATGCTCTGGATTGACATGTACAACAGCATCTTCCAGTTCCTGCCAACATCCAGCAACTTCACACAGCCATTGAAGAGGAGTGGGACAACATTCCAGAGGCCACAATCAACAACCTGATCAACACTATGTGAATGAGATGCGTCATGCTGCCTGAGGCAAACGGTGGTCACACCAGATACTGACTGATTTTCAGGTCCACTCCCTTACTTAAAAAAAAAATGTACTGTATCTGTAACCAACAGATGCATACCTGTATCCCAGTACGAGGGGATATCTGTATCTATATATTTCCAGATATCTGGCATTTAATTAGAATTAAAGAGTACACATGCTCCAGATACGCATGTCTTTAACTTCGTATACAGAGCTAGGATATTCTCTGCAATGGGACAGTTTCTACATGAGATATGTTTTTCAACCACTTCACAAATTTCTTGTTACCAAACTATAGTTTTGTCAAGTCGGTTAGGACATCTACTTTGTGCATTTTACCAACAATTATTTACATACAGATAATTTCACTTATAATTCACTGTATCACAATTCCAGTGGGTCAGAAGTTTACATACACTAAGTTGACTGTGCCTTTAAACAGCTTGGAAAATTCCAGAAAATGATATCATGGCTTCAGAAGCTTCTGATAGGCTAATTGACATCATTTGAGTCAATTGGAGGTGTACCTGTAAATGTATTTCAAGGACTACCTTCAAAGGGCCTCTTTGCTTGACATCATGGGAATATTTAAAGATATCAGCCAAGACCTCAGAAAAAAATTGTAGACCTGGTTCATCCTTGGGAGCAATTTCCAAGTGCCTGAAGGTACCATGTTCATCTGTACAAACAATAGTATGCAAGTATAAACACCATGGGACCAGCCGTCATACCGCTCTGGAAGGAGACGCGTTCTGTCTCCTAGAGATGAACGTACTTTGGTGCGAAAAGTGCAAATCAATCCCAGAACAACAGCAAAGGACCTTGTGAAGATGCTGGAGGAAACAGGTACAAAAGTATCTATATCCACAGTAAGTCCCATAGTCCTATATCGACATAACCTGAAAGGCCGCTCAGCAAGAAAGAAGCCACTGCTCCAAAACCGCCATAAAAAGAGCCAGACTACGGTTTACAACTGCACATGGGGACAAAGATCTTACTTTTTGGAGAAATGTCCTTTGGTCTGATGAAACAAAAATAGAACTGTTTGGCCATAATGACCATCATTATGTTTGGAGGAAAAAGGGGGAGTCTGCAAGCCGAAGAACACCATCCCTCCCGGAAGGCTACCCGAAACTATTGACCCAAGTTGAACAATTTAAAGGCAATGCTACCAAATACTAATTGAGTGTATGTAAACTGGGAATGTGATGAAAGAAATAAAAGCTGAAATAAAACATTCTTTCTACTATTATTCTGACATTTCACATTCTTAAAATAAAGTTGTCATCCTAACTGACCTAAGACAGGGAATTTTTACTAGGATTAAATGTCAGGAATTGTGAAAAACGGAGTTTAAATGTTTTTTGCTAAGGCGTATTTAACCCTCCCGACATCAACTGTATCTAGCCTTTATACTTAGGCGGGAACGAATCCACATTTTCAGAAATGTATCGTATCAGTAGTCATTACCTGACCATTTATGTATCCCTATTTATAAAAATAAATGATCATTTCAACAGATATCCTTAAACGATAAGTAAGATAATATCACAAGGGTGCGTACTCAGCCCCTTCCTGTGCTCCCTGTTCACCCATAACTGTGTGGCCATGCACTTCTCCAACTCAATCATCAAGTTTGCAGACAACACAATCATAGTAGGCCTCATTACCAAAAATGACGAGACAGCCTACAGGGAGGAGGTGAGGGCCCTGGCAGAGTGGTGCCAGGAAAATAAATTGTCATTCAATGTTAACAAAACATAGGAGCTGATCGTGGACTTCAGGAGACACCTGGGGGAACATGCACTCATCCACGTTGCTGGGACCGCGTGAAAAACGTGAAAAGCTTAAAGTTCCTCAGCGTGCACATCACTGACAATCTGAAATGGTCCACCTCCACAGACATTGCCTTGGGAGGCTGAAGAAATTCTACTTGGCCTCTAAGAGCCTCATTAGCTTTTGCAGATGCACCATTGAGAGCATCCTGTCGAAATGTATCACCGCCTGGTACGGCAACTGCACCATCCGCAACCGCAGGGCTCTCCAGAGGTTGGAGAGCACTGGGGGCACACTGCCCGCCCTCCAGGACATCTACTACACCAGATGACACAGGACGGCCAAAAAGATCATCAAGGACATCAACCACCCGAGCCACGAACTGTTCACCTAGCAACTTCCAGAAGGAGAGGTCAGTACAGATGCATCAAAGCTGGGACCGAGAGACTAAAAAACAGCTTCTGTCTCAAGGCCATCAGACTTTTAAATAGCCATCACTAGCCGGACTCCACTCTTAGTCACTGTCACTAGCCAGCTACCACTCGGTTACTCAACCCTGCACCTTAGAGGCTGCTGCCCTATGTACAGTGCCTTCGGAAAGTATTCAGACCCTTTGACTTTTTCCTCATATTGTTACGTCCATTCTAAAATGGGTTAAATGTAAAAACAATCCTCAGCAATCTACACAAATTACTCCATAATATTAAAGTGAAAACGTTTTTTACCTCTATTTTTGCAAATATATAAAAAGACTCTCCTTGAGATGTTTCTACACCTTGACTGTGTAACGATGTACACTGAGAGTCGGGAAGCAAGTACAGGGAGTGAGTGTTTTAATAAATAAACGGTACATGAAACAAGAAAAACAAACAACGCACTGACATGAAACAGAGTCAATAACACCTGAGGAAAGAACCAAGGGGAGTGACAAATATAGGGAAGGTAATCAAGGAGGTGATGGTCCAGGTGAGTGTCATGAGGCGCTGGTGCACGTGACGATGGTGACAGAGGCCGGAGAGGGAGCACACGTGACAGTCTGGAGTCCACCTGGGGTAAATTCAATTGATTGGACATGATATGGAAAGGCACAAACCTGTCTATATAAGGTCCGAACAAAAACCAAGCCCTGAGGTAGAAGGAATTCTCCGTAGAGCTCCGAGACAGGATTGTGTCGAGGCACAGATCTGGGGTAGGGTAGCAAAACATTTCTTCATCATTGAAGGTCCCCAAAAACACAGTGGCCTCCATCCTTCTTAAATGGAATATGTTTGGAACCACCAAGACTCTTCCTAGAGCTGTCCTCCCGGCCAATCTGAGCAGTCAGGGGAGAAGGGCCTTGGTCAGGGAGTTGACAAAGAACGCGATGGTCACTCTGACAGAGCTCTCTAGAGCTCCTCTGTGGAGACAACCATCTCTGCAGCACTCCACCATTCAGGCCTTCATGGCAGAGTGGCCAGACAGAAGCCACTCCTCAGTAAAAGGCACATGACAGCCAGCTTGGAGTTTGCCAAAAGGCACCTAAAGACTCTTAGACCAAAATTGAACTCTTTGGCCTAATGCCAAGCGTCACGTCTGGAGGAAACCTGGCACCATCCCTACGGTGAAGCATGGTGGGGGCAAAACCATGCTCTGGGGATGTTTTTCAATCGGCAGGGACAGGGAGACTAGTCAGGATCGAGGCAAAGATGAACTGACCAAAGTACAGAGAGATCCTTAATGAAAAACTGGTCCAGAGCGCTCAGGACCTCAGACTGGGGAGAAGGTTCATCTTCCAACAGAACAACGATCCTAAGCACACAGCCAAGACAACGCAGGAGTGGCTTCGGGAAAGTCTCTGAATGTCCTTGAGTGGCCCAGCCAGAGCCCAGACTTGAACCCGATCGAACATCTCCGTAGAGACCTGAAAATAGCTGTGCAGCAACGCTCCCCATCCAACTTGCTTGAGAGGATCTGCAGAGAGGATCTGCAGAGAAGAATGTGAGAAACTCCACAAATAGTGTGCCAAGCTTGTAGTGCCGTACCCAGGAAAACTTGAGGCTGTAATAGCTGCCAAAGGTTCTTCAACAAAGCACTGAGTAAAGGGTCTGAATACTTATGTAAATGTGATATTTCATTTTATTTTCATTTTTAATACATTTGCAAAAATGTCTAAAATCCTGTTTTGATTCATCATTATGGGGTATTCCGACCCCTTGAAAAATTCAAGGGGTGGGAATTCCTTACGAAGGCACTGTGCGTAGACATGGAATCACTGGTCACTTTAATAATGGAACACAGTTCACTCTAATAATGTTTACATACTGTTATACTGTATGTACAAAAGCTGAAGAACACACATCCAGGTACTTTCCGCAGGTGCTGGAGTTGTAGACAAACTCATGGAAAACAGGAAGGAAAATGCTGCACACTGCTGCTCATGCTCCCAGGTGAAATGTATTTATAACAATGTTTTGACCCTTAGGTCTTCATCAGGCATCTATATCCCAGGTGGGGGTGGAAAGTCCTATATACAGTATAAGAGCAGTACTCAGCGACATCACTTCCTGAAACAGGAGGTAAAAAATGTATATGGAATGTGATCAATATTTACAGTGATATACATAAAATATTCAATTAGGATTTTGAAACTATTAAAACGGTTTCAAGTCAAACTCCTCGTTAAGGCCAAGAGGAAACAATGTGTTGAGCCTGTGGCTCCAGAAAGATTTCCATTTAAGAAGCGTTATCCTATCAATGTCCCCTCCCCTGTGTGACATCTTGACCATTTCTATTCCAATGTATCTCAGAGAACTAATAGGATGTCCAGCTTGTACAAAATGAACAGCAACCTGATTTTTTGTTTCACCTGCCCGTATATTGCTGCGGTGCTCACTGATCTGTGTCTTAAAAATTCTACGGGGTTTCCTGATGTAAGACACCCCACAAGGACATTTCAGCATGTAAATAGCATTGGTGGACATGCAGGTAATCAGGCCTTTGATCTTAAATATTTGTCCTGTGAGGGGGTGGGTAAATGAGTTTCATTTGTATGTGAAGCTGCATTGAGCACATTGGCCACATTTGTAATTACCCTCTGGAACCTTGTCAAAGAAAGTTTCCCTTTTCTCTGGTGGGTAATCAGATTTAAGCACAATGTCTCTCACGTTTGGGGGTCTTAGACCATATGTGATGGATATTTAAAAATGGGTTTCAATTGTGGGTCAGTATCAATAATGTCCCAGTGCTTCCAGATAATGTCCTTAAATGCCTTCCCCAATGGTGAGTATTGGGTGAAGCATGAGGGGACATATGCTGCCTTTTCTTTAACTTTTGGTTGAAGGCTTTCCAAACTGTGTTAGTCCTTCAAAACGATCATTGGCATGTTTAACCCAATTGTCTTTGTACCCCCTTTCCTTAAACCTTTGTGTGATGTCCGTGTTCTGTCTCTGATAAGAAGCATCAGAGCAGCTTATTTATCTGATGCGACGGAATTGGCTTATAGGGAGACTTTTAATAAGTGGACGTGGATGAAAGCTGTCACCTCTAAGGAGGGTATTCCTGTACGTAGGTGTCCTATAGAGATATGTGGAGAGGGAGATTTTGTCCTTAATAACCATCACATTAAGAAAACTGATTTGCGATAGGTCATAGTTAATGGATCAGCGTATAAATCGATATTATTCTCTGAGGCTACCCAGAACATGTCTCAGTCCGAGTGATCAAAACAATCTTGAAGCGTGTATTCCGATTGGTCAGACCAGCATTGAATATGGGTACATCCTGTTTGAGTTTCTACCTATAGGAAAGGAGGAGCAAAATGGAGTCGTGGTCAGATTTGCCAAGAGGACGGCTTGTATGCATCGCTGAAGTTAGAGTAGCAGTGATCCAGTGTTTTGCCAGTGCGAGTGCTACAATCAATATGCTGATTGAATTTAGGTAGCCTTGTTCTCAAATTTGCTTTGTTAAAATCCACAGCTACAATAAATGCAGCCTCAGGGTATATGGTTTCCAGTTTGCATAAAGTCCAGTGAAGTTCCTTGAGGGCCGTCGTGGTATCAGCTTGAGGGGGATATACACGGCTGTGACAATAACCAACAAGAATTCTCTTGGGAGATAATATGGTCGGTATTTGATTGTGAGGAATTCTAGGTCAGGTGAACAAAAGGACTTGAGTTCCTGTATGTTACATTTTCACTATGAGTCGTTAATCATGAAACATACACCCCCATATAATGCGTTAACTTAAATGTAAAACATTTCCACAGGGAAGATTAGGGGTTGTCCATATGTTGATGAGAAGAGGGAATAAAAGAAAACAGAACAAAGGCTTATTATAGCATGAGGGTCTGCACGGGGGAGCCGAGCAGATGTGCACTTTTCAAACTTTGAGACTGTGAGAGTGAATAAGTGAGTCTAGGTGAGTAGCTGACTTCTTAAGGACAAAACCAACTGTACATCAACTAGTAAATCAGGGGGGTCAACTGACACGTCGTATTATTACGGTGGGCCACTGCCGCTCCACCGATCCTAAGCCTTGATTAAATTGTTAGATTACCAGTGTATAGGCTGCCTTTAGGAGCTCCTCAATGTCTGCATTTACTCTCTGAATGAACAAATAATGGTAGATTGATGCCCCTGGGGTGATAGACTTAATTTTACATGTAATTCCATAAATAATCAAGATTATTGACAGAGGACTTAAAATGCTTGTGTAGGGTCCTACTCAGTGACGATCAATATGGTCCCACTTACTCTGAGCACTTGATAAAAAAATTGCTTTCATATGGCTGATCTCCTATCCATATAGACCTGATCCCAGTCCAAATGTATGGATGTGAATAGCTTGTATCACTGACACATGCACTGTACACTTTTAATCTTATGGATAATACAACACTGTTAAAACATAGATTTTTCAATATACACTGAACAAAAAGATGAACGCAGCATGTAAAGTGCTGCTCACATGTTTTATGAGCTGAAATAAAAGATCCAAAAATGTTACATATGCACAAAAATCTTATTTCTCTCAAATTCTGTGCACAAATGTGTTTACATTCCTGTTAGTGAGCATTTCTCCTTTACCAAGATAATCAATCCACCTGACAGATTTTACTGATGTCAATGTTGTGAACAGAGTGCCCCATGTTCACGGTGGGGTTATGGTGTGGACAACGAATACAATTGCATTTTATTTGATTGCACAGAGATACTGCGACGAGATCCTGATGCCCAGTGTCGTACCATTCATCCGCTGCCATCATCTCATGTTTCAGCATGATAATGCACAGCCCCTTGTCGCAAGGATCTATACACAATTCCCAGTTCGTCCATGGGCTGCATACTCACCAGACATGTCACCCATTGAGCATTTATGGGATTCTCTGGATCGACGTGTATGACAGCATGTCCCAGTTCCTGACAATATCCAGGAACTTTGCACAGCCATAGAAGAGTAGTGTAGCAACATTCCACAGGCCACAATCAATAGCCTGATCAACTTTATGCGAAGGAGATGTGTCGAGCTGCGTGATGCAAATGGTGGTCACAACAGATACTGACTGGTTTTCTGATCCAACAGATACTGACTGGTTTTCTGATCCATCTATGACCAACAGATGCATATCTGTAGTACCAGTCATATTTCATCCATCGATTAGGGCCTAATGAATTCACTTCAATTGACTGATTTCCTTAAATGAACTCTAACTCAGTAAAATCTTTAAAATTGTTGCATCTTGCGTTTATATTTTTGTTCAGTATAATATGGAAAAATGTAACAACCTCGTTATCTAGGTAAGGGAGATTCGGGATTGCTGTAATGCTGAAATACCTAGCGTCGCTGAATTGATAATGATCTCTCTCAACAAGGAGATGAATGCCGTCGCTCGATTAAGCATTTATTTATTAGCTTCATTGATGTTCTCCAAAACTGAACTCAGCCTGATAAGCTGCAGAAGACGAGCTCCCCAACATTTCCATATCAGAGGAGATGTCTATGAATTGCAATCAAGGGGTTTTCCTATCAAACCATAGTGCTGAATCTTCCCTAAAGCACATTGCAAATGGAATTTTAAAGGTCCAATGCAGCCATTTTATCTCAATATTAAAGCATTTGTGGGTAACAGTTAAGTACCTTACTGTGATTGTTTTCAATAAAAATTGTCAAAAATAAACAAAAATATATTTTTAGCAAAGAGCAATTTCTCAAGCATGAACTCTGCTAGGACTGCCTGGGAATGGTCTGAGTGGGAAGGTGAAAACAGAAAAATAGCTGTTATTGGAAGAGAGGTTTGGAACTGTCTATCTTAGTGGTCTATTGACAAATGTATCGCCTGGTGATGTCAACAGGCAGGCCAAAACTCCATCCCACCTAAACAGGCTGAAGTTTCAAGCTCTCAGACTAAAATGACATTATCATAATTTTCACAATTTCACAGTATTATTCCAACCTCAAATATTCAGCAAACTTAACATGTGTAAATATTTGTATATTCAACAAGATTCAACAACTGAGACATAAACTGAACAAGTTCCACAGACATGTGACTAAGAGAAATGGAATAATGTGTCCCTGAACAAAGGGGGTCAAAATAGAAGTAACAGTAAGTATCTGGTGTGGCCACCAGCTGCATTAAGTACTGCAGTGCATCTCCTCCTCATAGACTGCACCTGATTTGCCAGTTCTTGCTGTGAGATGTTACCCCACTCTTCCACCAAGGCCCCTGCGTGTTCCCAGACATTTCTAGAGGGGATGGCCCTATCCCTAGCCCTAGCCCTCCGATCCAACAGGTCCCAGACGTGCTCAATGGGATTGAGATCCAGGCTCTTCACTGGCCATGGCAGAACACTGACATTCCTGCCTTGCAGGAAATCACGCACAGAATGAGCAGTATGGCTGGTGGCATTGTCATGCTGGAGGGTCATGTCAGGATGAGTCAGCAGGAAGGGTACCACATGATGGAGGAGGCTGTTTTCCCTATAATGCCTGCAATAACAACAAGCTCAGTCCGATGATGCTGTGACACACCGCCCCAGACATCCACCTCCAAATCGATCCCGATCCAGAGTACAGGCCTCGGTGTAACGCTAATTTCTTTGACGATACACGCGCGAATCCGACCATCACCCCGGTAAGACAAAACCGCGACTCGTCAGGTCGCGGTTTGTACCTGTCCCGCAGGTGTGATGTTCGGATGTACCAATCCTGTGCAGGTGTTGTTACACGTGGTCTGCCACTGCGAGGACGATCAGCTGTCCATCCTGTCTCCCTGTAGCTCTGTCTTAGGCGTCTCACAGTACGGACATTGCAATTTATTGCCCTGGCCACATCTGCAGTCCTTGCAGCATGCCTAAGGCACGTTCACGCAGATGAGCAGGGACCCTGGGCATCTTTCTTTTTGGTGTTTTTCAGAGTCAGTAGAAAGGCCTCTTTAGTGTCCTAAGTTTTCATAACTGTGACCTTAATTGCCTACCGTCTTTAAGCTGTTAGTGTCTTAACGACCGTTCCACAGGTGCATGTTCATTAATTGTTTATGGTTCATTGAACAAGCATAGGAAACAGTGTTTAAACCCTTTACAATGAAGATCTGTGAAGTTATTTGGATTTTTACTAATTATCTTTGAAAGACAGGGTCCTGAAAAAGGGACGTTTCTTTTTATGTTGAGTTCATATGTGAAAGGGTGCGACTAAGATTTTCCTAACCAAAACACACCAACACTATGTACAGATTTGATTAATTCCGCCTGTTTTTGAAGATAAACTAGGGTTCATTAGGTGATACACCACATGACCAAAATTATGTGGACACCTGCTCATCAAACATCTCATTCCAAAATCATGGGCATTAATATGACGTTGGTCTCCCTCTTGCTGCTATCACAGTCTCCATTCTTCTGAGAAGGGTTTCCACTAGATGTTGGAACGTTGATGCGGGGACTTGCTTCCATTCAGCCACAAGAGCATTAATGAGGTCGGGCACTGATGTTGGGCGATTAGGTCTGGCTCGCAGTCAGCTTTCCAATTCATCCCAAAGTTGTTCGATGGTGTTGAAGTAAGGGCTCTGTGCAGGCCAGTCAAGTTCTTCCACACCGGTCACGACAAACCATTTCTGTATGGACCTTGCTTTGTGCACGGGGACATTGTCATTCTGAAATAGAACGGACTTCCCCAAACTGTTGCCACAAAGTTGGAAGCACAGAATCGTCTAGAGTGCCATTGTATGCTGTAGCATTAAGATTTCCCTTCACTGGAACTAAGGGGCCTAGCCCGAACCATAAAAAACAGCCCAAGATCATTACCAAATTTTACAGTTGAATCTATGCATTGGGGCAGGTAGCATTGCCCTGGCATCCTCCAAACCCAGATTTGTCTGTCGGACTGCCAGATGGTGAAGCGTGATTCCAGAGAATGCGTTTCCACTGCTCCAGAGTCCAATGGCGGTGACCTTTACACCACTCCAGCCAACGTTTGGCATTGCGCATGGTGATCGTAGGCTTGTGTGCGGAAACCCATTTCATGAAGCTCCCAACGAACAGTTGTTGTACTGACGTTGCTTCCAGAAGCAGTTTGGAACTCGGTAGTGAGTGTTGCAACCGAGGACAGACAATTTTTATACGCTACGCGCTTCAGCACTCGGCAGTCCCGTTCTGTGAGCTTGTGTGGCCTACCACTTTGCGGCTGAGCCGTTGTTGTTCCTAGATGTTTCCACTTCACAATAACAGCACTTACAGTTGACCGGGGCAGCTCTAGCAGGGAAGAAATTTGACAAACTTGTTGGAAAGGTGGCATCCTATGATGGTGTAAGGCCATTATATTGCCAATGTTTGTCTATGGAGATTGCATGGCTGTGTGCTAGATTGTATACACCTGTCAGCATTGGGTGTGCCTGAAACAGCTGAATCCACTAATTTGAAGGGGTGTCCACATACTTTTGTATACATAGTGTGTTAAACAGCAAATTGTATCCTAACTACTTTTGAGCAATCGCATTACCCTTTGCGAGATACGAGACTAATCAGCGCAGGCGGAATCAACGCGCTATCTGACTTAAGACAATGGAGGAGGGGAGGCATTGGAGTGTGAAGACCTCTGACTCTGGTTAGTCGGTTAGCCATCGACACTCAGGACAGCAGCTCGCTAGCATGCACATCGACCGGCTGTATTCATCCAATGGCCTGTGACTACACAAAAAGAAAAATCCCAAACAGATGTCTTTAAATTGATCAAGTGTATTAGATAAGCTTGATAGTTTGTCTTGAAAGCATATTACATTTCCATCAACCAATTCTGTAGAGGTATTAGAAACAGACAGTGGCTTAGTAAAGAACACAGATACACACACACATACATCCTCTCCTGTCTCTGTATTGAAAGCCTGGAACACACACACCATAATGCACAAACTCAATGCTGTGTAAAGCAGCATGCGTGCCTGTAAATGGAGGAGCTTGATCAATTTCATGGTTGGAAAAGATGATCCTGGCACTCATTTAATCTCTTTACTTTCCAGTGGGCCTACTCTATTGTTTGAGTGAAGTCTAATTTCTTCCCCTAGACAACCAAGAGTTTCTATGATTTTAAAATGGCATTCAAAAACAACCACATTCAAAAACACAAACCTAACCCAAATGTATAAATACTCCATTTCACTTCTCTGAGGAACAAGATGACTAAATGCTGCATTCACTATATTTTTCATTGAAGCAGTTAAACAACAGTAACCTCCATTACTATCAGCATTAGTTGACAAGTGTACATGGCTAGAGAAATCACTGTCCTTCTGCCAGTGATAGAGTGATATGTCTCTGTGCAGGGCCAACAGAGGGACAGTGTTGATCAAGCCATTGTGATTACCATAAAACAGTTTTAATATTACATTAGTGTAGCATAGCTCCCTGATACCCTGGAGGAAGTGGAATAGATTAACCCTGCTCGCTTGTCAAACTGTTTTCTGGTTAAACAGCGTACTACTGAGTCAATCTATTCTTCCACAGGGACCACCTGCTGGTTTTTGCTACCGCTTATGGAACTATCTATGGAACTTTCTCCTCCGCTGTTTAAAAAAAACTCAGTTGACAACGGAAGGAAGTCAGGATTGCCTGGTTTGTGTCCCCCCAAGAGGGAAAATCAAAGATATAATAACTTCCTAATAACTAACAATTAATTATTTTCAATCAGTTTATATGAAGGGGAGGAGACAGGTTAAAGAAGGATTTCTTGAGACAATTGAGACATGGGATTGTGTATGTGTGCCATTTCGGAGGGTGAATGAGCAAGACAAAATATTTAAGTGCCTTTGAACTGGCTATGGTAATAGGTGCCAGGCACACCATTATCAAGAACTGTAACACTGCTGGGTTTATAACGCTCAACAGTTTCTCGTGTGTATCAAGAATGGTCCACCACCCAAAGGACATCCAGCCAACTTGACAACTGTGGGAAGCATTGGAGTCAACATGGACCAGCATCCCTGTGGAACGCTTTCGACACCTTGTAGAGTCCATGCCCCAACGAATTGATGCTGTTCTGATGGCAAAAATGGGGGGTTTCTTATGCTTTGTACACTCAGTGTATGATGATGATGAAGACAATAATATGGTTAGTGATAATACTACCACTACTGCTAATTATTATACATTTCTGTATCAATGTCATTCTTAGTATTAGTAGAATAAGTAGAATTAGTAGTAGCCTATTATTCGTAGTAGTCATAAGTCATAGCAGTAGTAATTTTTGTGGTATCATTATCTTTATTGTTATCATTACCAACATTATATTCATTATTGCTAGGAAGTCTTTCTTTTCTGGGGTTTAATTTGTTTTTGTGTTAAAAACAATGCAAGTATGTCGAAGAGAGTCAACCCACTGGGAGCACTACATAATTTCATGTAATAGCAGAACCAAATTACCTGGATTGCAGTTGAGATGATATTAGAAGTACGTGGTGCAAGTGCCATTTCACCAGGGTTGGGTAGGTTACTTTATCAATGTAATCCATTACAGTTACTAGTTACCTGTCCAAAATTACATTTTTGGATTACCCAAACTCAGAAACGTTATCTGAATACTTTCCATTACTTTTAGATTACTTTCCCCTTAACCCTCCTGCTGTGTTCCGGTCGAATTGGACCGATTTACAAGTTTTCTCTCTGAAAAATGTAGTTAATTTACTATTTTTCCACACAGGGCATCTGAACACACAAAATACATTTTGATGATTTTCATTACATTTTGGATGTTTTATTTAACTTTTGTACACCTGTGGTGTTCCCGGTCAAAAATGACCGGTCATTAGAAATGAATGGGTGAGACTACAATTAGTGTATAAACATTTTTTCAGGCACATGCCCATTCATCAGATGGACACACTTCCTCTCCCAGACCCCCTCATGGATGTGTGTTTGAGCACACACACACACACCTCACTCCCCTTCTTGGCTTCCATGGCAACCACCACGGAACCTTTCCCCAATAGAATCATTCCCCCATGGGAACCACACCTGTTGGCATTCCCACAAACAATCTCAACATTGTTTCAATAATATATTGCACTTTTCCTTGCAGCTCTGGAATATATATTTTTTTGAGGCCTTGCTCACAATTCATTCTGTGGCAGCACAATGACCAAACAATTTACTGTATTTGATAATATATTTGATCATGACACATAGTAGTCTGTGATAAATAGCACAATATGTTTAATCTGAGTATTTGTTGTAGTCAAAATAATCCAAACATTAAGCTTTTTTTACTCAAACGAGTTGTATGAGCTCAGAGCAATGAAGCCTACATGCCATGAATTGCAAATAGAAGTTCAAAACTTGTAATGTTCACAATAATTTAAGTTGATAAAAAGATCTAACACAACATTAGGTGATAATATATGTATTATTATGGATTTATAATCACCTATAATGGGGCGGTCATTTTGGAACGGGAACACAGAATTAATTAACATGAAATTAACACAAAAGGAGGGTTAAGAGACATTAGAAGAAGTCAAACATGCATGTTACTGTACCAATTGAACAACATCTATTGCAGGATAAGTCAATGTTAAAGTTTACATAGCTGGCCATTAATGGATGTTAAATTTTATTTTATGGGTGGGTTATGTAGGCTTCTTCTAACCCGTCGTTTTCTACTACATATAATAGGATACAATTATATTAAAAACCAAAGTCTTTCCAGTCATTCCAATAAATGCTATGCCCCTTGATCTTCAAGAATAGGTCATGGAAATATGGATTTATAGATTAGCCAAATTGTTTTACCTGAGCATAACTCCAAAACGAAGGATTTATTAGCCAGCCCTACTCTGTTATGATTTTGTTATCATGGAGGACTGCTTGGGCTCATATTTATTACATTTTTTATGTTTACCTTTATTTAACTTGGCAAGTCAATTAAGAACAAATTCTTATTCACAATGACGGCCTACCCCGGCCAAACTTGGATGACGCTGGGCCAATTATGAGCCGCCCTTTGGGACTCCCAATCATGGAATTATTGATTCCCAATCACAAATCATTCATTTGAGTTGAAAAATAAATGTAGCACTCATGGAATGGCATGCTTGAGCACTACTGAAAAGTGCTTTTTACTACATGTGAAAATGAATGCCATTTGCTGCATTTGCTATAGGCCTATTGTTGACCTTTTTGTTGGTGACACTTTGATATCTTGATAATATGCAGCTGTTTAAAGGGCAAATCCACAGATGAAACAATAACAAAATGTATCCCCGTCTCTGTTTTGGTAAAAAGCTGAGGGATGGGCATGGAGAAATGTAACCCCTCTCAGATTAACAGAAAGAGCAATGGATTCAAGGACTGGCCATCCATGATATCTACATTATTATTTTAACCATGTTATGAGGCTATACAGTGTTTGTTTACATTTACAATGTTTACAAACATTGGAGAAAAACAAGTTTATATTTTGGGTTCTCATGGAGTGTGACAGTTGAACTAAGCTCATGAGACATTTATCCAAAGCGTGCGAGTTTGAGCATGTGTCCATTAGGCCTATGGATTATTTGTTTTTTTTTCAGCATGAATCAGATTGCACAATAAAAGCCTCACTTTTATTCCATAGGCTGTGATCTCCACTATGCAGCTGTTGCAAGAGCACATTTTTTCACTGGCTGTCCACTGGTTTCAAAAACAATGATTGATAGGCAGCTTAAACGTATTGAATTCAACCATTATTGGGTTCAAATACACATTTAGATTTGTGAACAGCCATCCAGAACAACCAAAATCCGTAAGCCGCAAATAGCTAAATGAGAAAGCAGCAGTGTGATTCACATCAATGCGCTAAGTAGATATCAATAATATGTGATATCCGTATAGCCGTAGACTACACCACTGCTGTCATCCTTACCTCCAAGCGTTTATTCAAGTTGGATAATCTTTGGATGCCGACAGCAGTCACACCATTGGAAGACATAGCTTGGACTGTAGCTTACAAAAGCCTATTCCTGCATTTTTCCCGCGATCCATAAAACACATTTCGTGTGTCATCATAGTGGTCTCGGAATGATGGTCAGACTCTCTCACGTTGAGAAAATTGAAACGTGCACCTTTTTCAATGATGAAGTGTCAAAGATGTTTTTTCTCGCAAAAACCTCCTTTCTAAATTAAAAGGTAATCCTTGAAGTAATCATCTAGTTTTTCAAAAGCATCTGTGATCTGATTTTGTAATCTGAATGCATCTGTGATCATTACGCGCAGATTATTACGACAATTGTGAAGCTCTCCACAGACCTGCAATGACCTGCAGTATGCATGCTATCTTGAACAGGCACACTTTGTATGATTACATAAGAAGAAATGTATAGTTACAGTGACCTCAAAATGTGGCCATGGATATTACTCATTTTAAGGTTGAACGTTAAATGAGTTTGTAAGATAGCCTTAACGTTAGGCTATTTACTGTATTAGCACTCAAATCCATGAACATGAATAACCCAAGGAGACCAAGATGCAAAAATAATATGATTAATTTAATCCATGCTCGAAAGCATACGAAGGGTGCAAGGTGCTATAAAAAGTAAAACAAAAAATGGAGCATACGTTTCGGCCTTATGCCATCATCAGCGCTGTTACTAAAGATTTTAAAGAGACACATATGCTGTGTGTAACAGGCGCAAGTGCAAGCAGATAGTTGATTAGATACTGGCAAATAGGGAGTCAATGCATATTAACAAGGAATATGTAGAATAATATAAAACATGGACAATTCAAATATCACATACAGCCTATTGTTTCTTTTTTTCAGATAGTGGATATAATGTTGGTACAAATTCAACATATTGTTTTCCTCCACTCCATTCACTGTCACATATAATTCCATTAAACACCATTGTTTGTAATCCCAGAGCCTGAAAATTACACTGTTTTAAAACTACTCAATTCCTAATAGCTATATTTTTGTACAGGCTTTCCAGTTTCATCGATCCCACTTTTTCACAGCTCCCTGACAAATTTAGAGTTTACAAATTCTGACATTATGCTAAAAGGACTCTCCATTTCTAATATGCTTTGTTGATTAATCGAGGGGGAATGGAGAAATAGGAGGAACTGAGGAATAGGAGGAAGAAAGGAAGGTCCTATTTTATCATCATGGCAATGGGTGTCACAGATCTGGTGCTTTACATTGCTTATAGGATTTAAACTTACCATCAAGTCCTATTAAATAATCATGATGCAATGTAGTAAAAACATGAAAGATGTTATAGGTTGGATAAGATAACTCTTGACGAATATAAACTCACAAACAGTGTTCCATAATCTTTATGTGTAGTCGGTGTTGTGGGATGTTGTTGGTAGTCTGGCTGGGTTTTCCTTTAACCATTCGTCACGCCTTATTCTGTACATTTTGAATGCTATCATTGGCAACTCCTGATATAGGAGTGATACTATTTTTACACAAGTAAATATTTTTCTTTGTGAGCGGGGAGAATTGAGGTTAAATGGTTGATAATTGTGTGTGGGAGAGGTAATAACAAGCTTCCTATCTGCAGTTTGGGATGCCAATGAGATGACAGGCCCAAAGCAGTTTTAATCATTGCTTTCCTTTTCTGATTGTACGCTGACTGAGGTCATATTATATTCATCACGCCGCGCTTTGATGGATGGCTGAATCCTCCTCCCATTCCCTCTACCCTTATTCATTTTTTGATACGTCATCTTCCATTCCCAAAGGAAATGTGATAAGAATTAACACTGGCAAGCACCGAGTAGAGGCCGAAAAAAGGATGGCCTCTAAAATTAAATTAAACACAGTCAAAATGTTTTGCGTAATTCATAATGAAAAAAAGCACATTTGCCCTTGGCTGATTAGCAGGATCGGATTGAATGTCTGCTCCCCCTTCTGAGGTTTCATGAGGGTCAGTGTTAACAAAAGGTTGCGCTATTGAACGTCTGCATGTCATCACCAGGATTACAGCCTATTACATGGGCTCATCAGCTGAGGTCAGGGAGGCTACCATCAAACGTGCTTTAATTAAGAAGAAGTGATGATATCCCTAACTCCTGCACACTCACTTGCTCTCTCTCTCTCTCTCTCTCTCTCTCTCTTCCTTTCTTTCTCCCTCTCCTTCTCTCCTTCTTTCTTCCTCCCACCCGTTGCCTTCCTTTACTGCTGAAGTAATGTTGAATTACAGTAGGTTCCATCTGTTGAATCTCAGGCTTTCAGCAAGGTCAAGGTTATTTTGTAGGGAATGTTTCAAATGGAGTGCTCTGGACATCTCTGCAGTGTTCAGGATACTGATGAAAGTAAGTATGTTGCTAAAGAGGTTCTTCTCAGAGTATAACTAAACATGCTTTTACAAAATTCTGAGCAGAGAACGGAGGTGAGTGTGACCTCATTAGAACACTTGGTAGAGCAGGGCCTTGGAGAGATTGGCCAGGTAAATAAACTTCCTGTAATTACACTGTCTGAAGCACTGAAATTTGCTGCTATGGAAATTGGCTGCAGTGTTTCAACACAGAAGGCAAACTGACTGCCTAGCTATTCCCATTTCTCCTTGTAATCTTGACAGTTCTTGACATTGACATTTGTGTATGACAAAATACTTATTGCAATCATGCAAATATGTGTTTTAATTTATGTGGCCAAAATGTTTAAGACCAAAGGCAGTGGAGAAGACTAAAATAGAATAGAAGCATTACAGGCAGTAAACAACCGTATACAGAAGTACAGATGGGCATTTCCATCTAAAAGACCCATGAGCACTAACATATGAAGGCTATAGGAGCATGTCAAATTGGGTGTCAAATGAAAGCTAAGAGTACATTTTTATTTTCAATTAAGGAATATACACAATTTTCAACAATTTTCCATCCTAAAAATATGGAATAAGCAAAGGCATTGATTTCAGATCAAACAGATGGAAAAGGGGTCTTAGACAACATCTACCAGAAAAAGTCTTAAAAGTTATTACAAATACATCAAAACACATTCATGTAACAAGCTTTCTCACCCACTGAGCACCGACCGACATTGGACGTCAATGGACGTAGAAAATTTGGTCAGTCCGCCCTGGCTGGACCAAATCTGAACCAATCATAGATGTCAATGTTTCACAAGTTTGGACAACACAGTACCGTAGAGTAGAGCACCGTAGTACAGTATAAAACAGAAGAGTAAAGAAAAGTACAGTACACTAGAGGAGAGTACAGTATAGTGTACTGTATTGCAGTGTACTCTATTGAACTGTATTGAACTGTACTGAACATATCTACCTTGCTGTACTCTACTCTACTGTACTGTACTCTACTCTGCTGTGCTGTATTGGGATGTCCAAACTTGTGAAACATAGACGTCTGTGATTGGTTCAGATTTGGTCTGGTCCGTACCAACCAAATGTGGTCTTGTTTGGGGTAGAGCTCATTACAATAATAGCCAGTGTGTAGAATAATACCCACATTTGCTACATAATGATGCTGCATATGTCTACCAGTGTGTGCCTATTCAGGATACATCACCATGCTGTTAATATCCATAATTATGCATTTCTGTATAGTACAGATCAGGGATATATGATGTAGTTCCATTACCGTAATTATGTTACCGGATGTAAATCCACTTCACCTACTGTAGTTCAATAACCAAAATAAGACATTTCAACCTCAACGTGTCATGTCATAGCTGACAGCCCATTCTTTTTGCAGACATCTTTGAATCTTAATTCGGAGCTGAGTGTATGGAAAACGTGGTCGCATTAAAAACTGAGGGAGATTTTACGGTAATTCTGTTACCGAAATGTTCATCTGGACATTTCTTCCAGTAAATGTGTTTATGTAAAAATGTTGGAGTAAATTGATCAATGTAGTCCTTGTGGATGGAGTTTTATGGTTTGTTCAACTTTGAAATCAATGGTTTTTGTTTGAAATGCATGTTAACGTGTAAAATCTGAGTCAAAGCAAAATTCCATTATCGTGGAATTGCCCAGATCTGATTGTGACTCCCTCTGTCGTAGCGTACTCACACCCTATCCCTCACTATTATCACCTCTAAAAGTAGCGGCATAGGAGGCGAACAGAGAACAAATAACAGAGTGAAGCTGCAGATCTTGTAGAAATGATGGGGAAAAGTATAGAAGGGACCAGCTAGGTCAAGGCTGAACACCTATTCCTGTGCAAATTAAGCAGCCGTATGAACTATCATCCAGCCCTCTTGAAGACCACATCCATCACATGGGTAATACCATTATCATTCACTGTTCACTGCTGCTGAAAGCCATATAACCGTCTTTATTCCCTTGCATCAGTCACTGGATATTGAACCTCTAAACACACGCACCCATGGACACACACACACACACACACCACACACAAACGCACACATACTGTATACTTTCTAACAGTGTAATGTAAAATAGGTTATTAGAATGGCACATGATCACTTATCACCTGTACTTCTAGGGCACAAGATAAAGTTATCTTTGACCGTTTATGTTTTATTTCTAAATTAGGCCAGGTACATTCATCTTCACGGTGACCTGATTAAAAGTGTCAGTGTCCAGGCGACCTTGTTTTGCAGGGTATCTATCATAATCCCAAAAGTTACTAAACTCTCAAGAGTCGAATTGCCATGAGAGATGATCTCTCCCCTACTGTTAATGTCTTCTACAGTCAGAGGGCTGTCAATCATGGACTATGAGTTACATGTGAGTGTTGGTGAAATGTAGGTGCTGTGCTCATTTTGCAGAGATTATTATCGCTGTGATAGAGTTCTATCTGTTACAGAACCACCTAGCCAGTATACAACTACAGCTACTCTCGATATGTCTAGTAGCCTTAGGCTTGGCAAAATTATATTTAGCCTGTCCTCAAACTAAACTTACTAACATATCTCTGACGCTGTCACTCATCTCATTGTGTAGCGTATCGATAAGGGCCAGAAAATAGAGATCAGTACCCAAACCACTCACTGGGCTGGCCAAATCAATCCAATGTATCAACAGAGCCAAGACCAAATGCCTCTGCTTAACGTCTATTCAAATTCCTGCCTTAGTCCGTGAAGCAAATATAAACAATGCTAATGCATAGTATTTCCATTTCTCCATTTCCAAATCCCCGACAGAGCCAAGCCACTTAATCACCAGGTTCAATCATTACTGAGCCTTGTCTTATTTTCTGTCTAGGGACGTTTTTGCATCAGTCTGCTGCATTGATTCTAGTCAGACTTAATGAATAATTACAATTTCTACAGGCGTGCGGGGGCATGCAGCATCAACATCAGCTCCCCATACTGACCTCTTTTGATTCGGGCATCATTGCATTACGAAAGTTGGTGATCGTGTGAATTGAAGATATTTTCAGTGACTGCCTTGGTGGGAGCAGCCCTCTGACTGCAAAATTTGTCTCTTGCTCTCTATTCTTATGATGTTTGTTTCAAAACACACCATCGACCCCAACAGGGACTCTTACAGAAAATTGGTCATTGTTTCTGTCCCTCTGGAGATCACACAAATCGCAAGTGTTGACGCTTTCACCATGGCAATTTGAGTACAGTCATCTCAGTGTGAGGTGTAATACAGCATATTATAACTGGACAAATATGGGGTTTTCAATGCATTTCAGATGTTCTCGAAAGATGGGCAGGGACTCCACTGTCCTGACTTCAGGGGAAGCTTGTTCCATCATTGGGGTGCCAGGACAGAGAAGAGCTTTTACTGGGCTGAGTGGGAGCTGTCTTCCCTTAAGGGTGGGAGGGCCTAGAGAGCAGAGGTGGCTGACCGGAGTGCTCAGGTTGGGGTGTAAGGTTTGAGCATAGCCTGAAGATAGGCAGGGCAGTTCACCTTGCTGCTCCATAGGCAAGCGCCAGGGTCTTGAAGATGATGCGAACTTCGACTGAATGTCAATGGTGTGTGAGGAGGAGCGGAGTTGCAAAGGAAGTTTGAACACCAGGCAGGCTGTGGCGTTCTGGATATGTTGCAGGGGTTTGATGGCACAAGCAGGGAGCCCCGCCAACAGAGATTTGCAGTAGTCTAGACGGGAGATGACAAGTGCCTGGATTAGGACCTGTGCCGCTTCCTGTGTGAGGAAAGGTCACACTCTACGGATGTTGCAGAGCATAATCCATCAGAAGTGAGTCACTGCTTTGATGTTTGCAGAGAACGACAGCGTGATGTCCAGGGTCACACCAAGCTTCTTTGCACTCTCCGGGAGAAAGAGCATCTTCTGTTTTGTTGAGGTTGAGTTTGAGGTGGTGGGCCGACATTCAAGCTGAAATGTATGCCAGGCACACAAGATGCCTGTCGCCACCTGGGTGTAAGAAGGGGAAAATGAGAAGAGTACTTGAGTGTCATCCGCATAGCAATGATAGGAGAGACGCTCAACCATGAGAGGGTAGAGAGGAGGATCTGATGGTTCACGGTGTCGAAGGCAGCATATAGATCTAGGAGGATGAAAACAGAGGAGAGAGAGTCAGCTTTATCAGAACGGAGAGCCTTCGGGACACAGAGGAAAGCGGTGTTAGTTGAGATAAGCCACCTTGAAGCCTGACTAATATTTCATGAGCTGAAATAAAAGATCCCAGAAATGTTCCATAAACACAAAAATATTATTTCTCACAAATTTGGTGCGCACATTTCAAAACATCCCTGTCAGTGAGTATTTCTCCTTTGCCAAGATAATTAATCCACCTGACAGGTGTGGCATATCAAGAAGCTGATTAAACAGCATGGTTGTTACACAGGTGCACCTTGTGTTTGGGACAACAAAAGGCCATTGTAAAATGTGCAGTTTTGTCACACAACACAATGCCACAGATGTCTCAAGTTTTGAGTGAGAATGCAATTAGCATGCTGACTGCATGAATGTCCACCAGAGAATTAAATGTTAATTTCTCTACCATAAACTGCCTCCAACCTGATTTTAGAGAATTTGTCAGTACTTCCAACTGGCCTCACAACCGCAGACAACGTGTAAAGTGGTGTGTGGGCGAGCGGTTTGCTTTAGTCAACTTTATGAACAGAGTGCCCCATGGTGTCGGTGGGGTAATGGTATCGGCAGGTATAAGGTTCGGACAACAAACACAATTGCATTTTATCTACGGCAATTTGAATGTACAGAGATACCGTGACGAGATCCTGAGGGCCATTGTCGTGCCATTCATCCGCCGCCATCACCTAATGTTTCAGCATGTTAATGCACGGCCCCATGTTGCAAGGATCTGTACACAATGTCTGGAAGCTGAAAATGTCCCAACTCTTCCATGGCCTGCATACCTAACAGATAAATTATGTCACCCATGTACCATTTTTGGGATGCTTTGGATCGACGTGTACGACAGCATGTTCCAGAGGAGTGGGACAACATTCCACAGGCCACAATCAACAGCCTGATCAACTTTATGCGAAGGAAATGTGTCACACTGCATGAGGCAAATGGTGGTCACACCAGATACTGACTATTTTTCTGATCCACACCCTTTTTTTAAGGTATCTGTGACTAACATATGCATATCTGTATTCCCAGTCATGTGAAATTCATATATTAGGGCCTAATGAATTTATTTAAATTGACTGAATTGATATGAACTGTAACTCAGTAAAATCGTTGAAAGATCATTATATAAATATGCACAGCAACAATCCCTGGATTGAGAAACAGAAATATAAACCCCATTGTTTCTCTTTTCTTTTTTCTCTGTCTTTCTTCTCCATCATCCACTCTATTATAACCTGAATTCAAAATGGATTAAATAGATTTTTTTCTCACCCATCTACACACAATAAAGTCGAAGAAAAAACATGTTTATCCTGTTAGGGAGCGGCAGCAGTGTTCGGAGTTTTGGAGAGTCTTCCGTGCCCAAAGTAAAATGCCTGGTACTCAGGCCCAGAAATGAGGATTGGATAGAAAACACTCTGAAGTTTCTAAAACTGTTAAAAGAACGTCTGTGAGTATAAAAGAACTGATATGGCAGGTGAAAACCAGAGGAAAATCCATCCGAGAAAATGTGATTCTGTGAGCTGCCTCCTTTTCCATTGACTTGCTATAGGAAATGCTTAAATCCATCTCCCAGTTTGCAGTACCTATGGCTTCCACTAGATGTCAAAAGTCTTTAGACAAGGTTTCATGCGTTTACGTTGAAATATAAGGGAGTAGAAGAAATGTATCCAAGTGGAGTGAGGAAGTACCTTTTATCTTTGCCGCGGGACCGTGAGCGTGCGCCTCGGTTTTTTCCTTTTCTATCGCCCAAGATAATATCCTTGTGAAATATTATCGTTAATATACATAAGTGTACCTAAGGATCGATTAGAAACATTGTTTGATTTGTTTGGACAAAGTTTATAGGTAGATTTTTAACGCTCTGTATGTCTTGTATAATGGACGAGTGGATGGTGGATTTTCTGAACAGAACGCGCCAACCAAACGGAGCTTTATGGATATAAAGAGGGACTTTTTCGAACAAAAGGAACATTGATTGTCTTGCTTGGACCCTTCGGATTGCCATCAGAAGAAGATCTTCAAAAGTAAGCAATTCATTTTAGCTCTTTTTATGAGTTTTGTGACACCCGTGCTGGTTATGTTTTTATGCTAATGAGGGAAGTATACGGGGCACTGTCCTCAGACAATCAAATGTTATGCTTTTGCCGTAAAGCCTTTTTGAAATCTGACAACGCTGTGAGATTGCCAAGATTCTAAGCTTTTGAACAGTGTGCAACACTACTATATTTGTAATTTGAATTTGGCGCTCTGAATTTTTCCGGATGTTGTCGTTGGTGGGTCAATAGCGCCCCACTGATCCCTAAATTACTGAAAATGAACTACAGATATATCTCATTTAGATAAGTATTTACACCCCTGAGTCAATACTTTGTAGAAGCAGCTTTGGAAGAGATTACGGCTGTGAGTCTTCCTGTTTAAGTGTCTGGTGGAAAGCAGACTGAACCAGGTTTTCCTCTAGGATTTTGCCTGTGCTTAGCGCCATTCCATTTACTTTCTATCCTGAAAACCTCCCTAGTTCTTAACGATTACAAGCATACCCATAACATGATGCAGCCACCACTATGCTTGAAAATATGGATAGTGGTACTCAGTAACGTGTTGTATTGGATTTGCCCCCAAACATGATGATTTGTATTCAGGACAAAAAGTTAATTGCTTTGCCACATGTTTTTGTTTTTTGGGAGATAGATTGTGGCTTCTATCAATGTAATGGTCTGCATCATTTCCAATCCCCCATATCTTTTTTATGTAATTTTTTGTTATTGCCTTGTTGCAAACAGGATGCATGTTTTGAAATATTTTATTCTCTACAAGCTTCCTTCTTTTCTCTCTGTCAATTAGGTTTGTATTGTGGAGTAACTACAATGTTGATGAGCATCCTCAGTTTTCTCCTATCACAGCCATTAAAATCTGTAACTGTCTTAAAGTCACCATTGGCCTCATGGTAAAATCTCTGAGCAGTTTTCTTCCTCCCCGGCAATTGAGTTAGGAAGGACGCCTGTATCTTTGTAGTGACTGGGTCTGTTGATACACCATCCAAATTGTAATTAATAACACCATGCCCAAAGGGATATTCAATGTCTTCTTTTTTCTTTGACCCATCTACCAATAGATGCCTTTCTTTCCGAGGCATTGGAAAACTTCCCTGGTCTTTGTGGTTGAATCTGTGTTTGAAATTCACTGCTCGACTGAGGGACCTTAAAGATAATTGTACATATGTGGGGGGCACAGAGATAAGAACATTTTGGGTATTGTGTGTTGGCCAGTGACAAAAAAACACATAATTTAATGAATTTTTATATCTGGCTGTAACACAACAAAATGTGGAAAAAGTCAAGGCGTGTGAATGCTGTCTGGAGGTACTGTACGTTCCTACTGTGGATTTCACAATCTCAGTTCCATGCTCTAAACCCATTTCCTCTGGTCAAACTAACTACGTCATGCTGACCTGATGCAACGTTCACTATGCAGCCAGATTTACGGCACACCTGCTGAATTGGAAACAACATTCATATTTTCAATGACAACGTTATACAACATGTGGTGCGCACAAATTTGGACCAATATAGAATTTTAACTTTAAGAACAACAATAAACAATACCGTTACGACCTGCTGAGGTCATCCCTTGTGAGATAATAATAATAATAATAATAATAATAATAATAATAATAATAATAATAATAATAATAATACATGTAATTTATATAGCCCTTTTCATACAGAATCTCAAAGTTGCAAAAAAAAGTATATTCAAGGAGCTAGTAGTTGATGGGAGATGGTCTTCCACAGCTAGATGATGCAGTTCAGTAAAGGAGTAGCTTGTATGGAGGGGGTGTCGATGGTACAGCCATGGAGGGAGAAACATCAGTCAGACAGTCAGGCCCAGAATTTTTCATCAGACATCTCTGTCTCGGAAGTTCACGGCTAGTACTTCTCCTCTGTAGGAAGGCTGGAACATCCACCACCAAAAGTGTAGCACCCACTTAGGTGATGCTTCGGCAGCTATAAGCACCTGAGAGACCATCACACCTCAGAAGTAATCAGTAACAGTGTCCTACAAGGCGAGCCTCTGTAATCCCCTCACACAGTCCACATCCTTCCCGAAACAGGGGCAGCTGGAATAAAAAGCTGGTGCTGTGTTGATCAGTTGTTGATACATCATTCAAATTAGATTAGCCAGCTAGCTAGCTATAGCTAGCCATGTCAAGTAAACACACTTACCATTGTCAGTCTTGCAACTCCATGGGTCACCACCAGATATTTTAGCTCAACCCTCAACAGGTTATCAAACCACCCCCTCAAAAAATACTTAGCTAAAACTAACAAAAATATGTACAATATTTACAGAGCTTTCTCACGGCGCCATGGCAACCACGGAACATGATATTTAGGAGATGGCATGTCAATGCAAGATCATTTTCAAAGTGGTTAAAGAGGACTCCTAATGAGAGAGAAATAATTATACAGAACATTTTAGCCGAGAAGATTCAATCGAACTACGTTTGCTTCAGTTGCATCCCTTTAATGATAATGAGAGGAAAGAAACACAAAAACTGGCACCTGTTATCATTCCTCACACATGTTGATGATCAGGACTTGCTTACATTTGAAAAAATTGTGTTATGCTAATTTCAGTTATATTATTTGTCCCTCAAGGATCAACTGTTATTAAGAGATGGAGTCTAGATAATTAGCGAACCACATTCACACAGTAAAAGTCTAGAGCATAAAAGGCTTCACTGATCACTCCTGCTTGGCTGCCAAATGTATAGGCTTCCCCATAGTCCTAATATTTGAATTGAGGAAATGTGATCATAAATATTATTTTAGCGATCCACGTTAGACGTCCCTCCTAATGAAAAGCCCGGCCATCCTGTTGATGTAAGCTGCTGAACAGCACACTTGCACTTTATATGTGTTTATGGATAAGAAAGTGAATTTTCCTTTTCCAAAAAAGAGCTCAGTGAGGAATTGGAGATTCCCTGTTTTGCGATCTGCAGACTAAGTCAACAGCCAGGGTTTTATAAAATAGGCCTAGGTACAATATATTGTTTATTGCACTTTGGATTAAATGGACGATTTTGGCAAAGTTAAACTTCAACTTCAATGCATTGGCACAAAGCGTGTCAGACAAAAAATGTAATGTGTCTCTGGCTTGCATAGCACAGGTGGTGGTTGCCTAATTTCACTGTAATAGGCTAGGCTTAATATAGGCTAAAATACGAATTAATCTTCTCTCAATTGCTCTTTTACAGTACTAGTCAAACGTTTAGACACACCTACTCATTCCAGGGTTTTTCTTTATTTTGACAATTTTCTACATTGTAGAATAATAGTGAAGAGATAAACTATAACACATATGGAATCATGTAGTAACTAAAAAGTTTTAAAACAAATCAAAATATATTTTATATTTGAGATTATTCAAAGTAGCCACCCTTTGCCTTGATGACAGCTTTGCACACTCTTGGCATTCTCTCAGCCAGCTTCTTGAGGTAGTCAACTTGAATGCATTTCAAATAACAGCTGTGCCTTGTTAAAAGTTAATTTGTGGAATGTCTTTCCTTAATGCGTTTGAGCCAATCAGTTGTGTTGTGCCAAGGTAGGGGTGGTAAAAGACCAAGTCCATATTATGGCAAGAACAGCTCAAATAAGCAAAGAGAAACGACAGTCCATCATTACTTTAAGACATGAAGGTCAGTCAATGCAGACAATTTCAAGAACTTTGAAAGTTTCTTCAAGTGCAGTTGCAAAAACCATTAAACGCTATGATGAAACTGGCTCTCATGAGGACCGCCACAGGAAAGGAAGACCCAGAGTTACCTCTGCTGCAGAGGATGTTCATTAGAGTTAACTGTACTTCAGATTGCATCCCAAATAAATGCTTCACAGAGTTCAAGTAACAGACACATCTCAACATCAACTGTTCAGAGGAGACTGCATGAATCAGTATTTCATGGTCGAATTGCTGCAAAGAAACCACTACTAAAGGACACCAATAAGAAAAAGAGATTGCTTGGGCCAAGAAACATGAGCAATGGACATTAGACTGGTGGAAATCTGTCCTTTGGTCTGATCAGTCCAAATTTCAGATTTTAGGTTCCAACCGCCGTGTCTTTGTGAGACGCAGAGTAGGTGAACGGATGATCTCCGCATGTGTGGTTCCCACAGTGAAGCATAGAGGAGGAGGTGTGATGGTGTGGGGGTGCTTTGCTGGGGACACTGTCCGTGATTTATTTAGAATTCAAGGCACACTTAACCAGCATGGCTACCACAGCATTCTGCAGTGATACGCCATCCCATCTGGTTTGCGCATAGTGGGACTATTATTTTTTTTTCAACAGGACAATGACCCAACACACCTCTAGGCTGTGTAAAGGAGTGCTGCATCAGATGACCTGGCCTCCACAATCACCCGACCTCAACCCAATTGAGATGGTTTGGGATGAGTTGGACTGCAGAGGGAAAGAAAAGCAGCCAACAAGTGCTCATCATATGTGGGAACTCCTTCAAGACTGTTTGAAAAGCATTCCAGGTGAAACTGGTTGAGAGAATGCCAAGAGTGTGCAAAGTTGTCATCAAGGCAAAGGGTGGCTGCTTTCAGTGGTGTAAAGTACTCATTAAGTCGTTTTGTTTTTGGTATCTGTACTTTAGTTTACTAATTTTTTTTTTTACTACTTTTACTTTACTCCATTCCTTAAGAAAATACACCCAAAGGTACTCATTACATTTTGAATGCTTAGGAGGACAGAAAAATAATTAAATTCACGCACTTATCAACCAAACAACCCTGGTCATCCCTTCTGCTTCTGATCTAGCAGACTCACTAAACTCACGTTTGTTTATAATTTTGTCTGAGTTTTGGAGTGTGCCCCCGGCTTTCCGTAAATTAAAACAAGAACATGGTGCCATCTGGTTTGCTTAATGTAAGGAATTTGAAAATATTTTTAATTTTACTTTTGATACTTAAGTTTATTTTAGCAATTAAATTTATTGTGATACTAAAGTATATTTTACACCAAATACTTTTAGATTTTTACTGTAGTAGACTTTTATTGGGTGACTAACTTATTAAGGTATCTTTACTTTTACTCAAGTAGGACAGTTCGGTACTTTTTCCATCACTTCCTACTTTAAAGAATCTCATATTTAAAATGTATTAATGATAGAATGTTCATATTTGAAGATTGCTGAAAGGCCAGTCTATTTGGCAATGACAAGGAGTGGTAAGGAGTGTAATGTTAACTAACGAGATTGGTACTCAGGCTAGGTAATACAGCGTTCTCCAGAACAGTGTAATGATACTTGTTATCAGGGACAATGAGATTGACCTACAGTGGGGAAAAAAAGTATTTAGTCAGCCACCAATTGTGCAAGTTCTCTCACTTAAAAAGATGAGAGAGGCCTGTAATTTTCATCATAGGTACACTTCAACTATGACAGACAAAATGAGGAAAAAAAATCCAGAAAATCACATTGTAGGATTTTTTATGAATTTATTTGCAAATTATGGTGGAAAATAAGTATTTGGTCACATACAAACAAGCAAGATTTCTGGCTCTCACAGACCTGTAACTTCTTCTTTAAGAGGCTCCTCTGTCCTCCACTCATTATCAGTATAAAAGACACCTGTCCACAACCTCAAACAGTCACACTCCAAACTCCACTATGGCCAAGACCAAAGAGCTGTCAAAGGACACCAGAAACAAAATTGTAGACCTGCACCAGGTTGGGAAGACTAAATCTGCAATAGGTAAGCAGCTTGGTTTGAAGAAATCAACTGTGGGAGCAATTATTAGGAAATGGAAGACATACAAGCCCACTGATAATCTTCCTCGATCTGGGGCTCCACGCAAGATCTCACCCCGTGGGGTCAAAATGATCACAAGAACGGTGAGCAAAAATCCCAGAACCACACAGGGGACCTAGTGAATGACCTGCAGAGAGCTGGGACCAAAGTAACAAAGCCTACCATCAGTAACACACTCGCCGCCAGGGACTCAAATCCTGCAGTGCCAGACGTGTCCCCTGCTTAAGCCAGTACATGTTCAGGCCCGTCTAAAGTTTGCTAGAGAGCATTTGGATGATCCAGATGAGGATTGGGAGAATGTCAGATGAAACCAAAATAGAACTTTTTGGTAAAAACTCAACTCGTCGTGTTTGGAGGACAAAGAATGCTGAGTTGCATCCAAAGAACACCATACCTACTGTGAAGCATGGGGGTGGAAACATCATGCTTTGGGGCTGTTTTTCTGCAAAGGGACCAGGACGACTGATCCGTGTAAAGGAAAGAATGAATGGGGCCATGTATCGTGAGATTTTGAGTGAAAACCTCCTTCCATCAGCAAGGGCATTGAAGATGAAACGTGGCTGGGTCTTTCAGCATGACAATGATCCCAAACACACCGCCCGGGCAACGAAGGAGTGGCTTCGTAAGAAGCATTTCAAGGTCCTGGAGTGGCCTAGCCAGTCTCCAGATCTCAACCCCATAGAAAATCTTTGGAGGGAGTTGAAAGTCCGTGTTGCCCAGCGACAGCCCCAAAACATCACTGCTCTAGAGGAGATCTGCATGGAGGAATGGGCCAAAATACCAGCAACAGTGTGTGAAAACCTTGAAGACTTACAGAAAACATTTGACCTCTGTCATTGCCAACAAAGGGTATATAACAAAGTATTGAGATAAACTTTTGTTATTGACCAAATACTTATTTTCCACCATAATTTGCAAATAAATTCATAAAAAATCCTACAATGTGATTTTCTGGATTTGTTTTCCTCATTTTTTCTGTCATAGTTGAAGTGTATCTATGATGAAAATTACAGGCCTCTCTCATCTTTTTAAGTGAGAGAACTTGCACAATTGGTGGCTGACTAAATACTTTTTTTCCCCACTGTATATTCATTATAACCCATTTACAATCATGTTTTTTTCTTTTTTTTTCTGATGCATTATGATATTGACTGCCTCCCCGGTATTGTTTAGGATAAATATGGTGGTGGGGGAATCTATAGGGAAGATTGACAGGGAGAGGACATCAGTTGACACCTACTACCCGAATAAAGAGTATTGATGTATGTATTGTATACATCCTGTTTATGTTTGTGTTGACTGTTGATGTATGGTCTTGGGTTATCTTTACCTTGACCCTTGATGATGACGTTTGAATAATGATCCTGATTGAATTATACTATTCAATGGCTATTACATCATGTATATAATGCCTATGGCTAACTAAGTCTCAATGTGTTTTCACATTGTATAGACTCATCCACCTTAAATTGACAATAGATCTAAGGGTATTGTTGAAGTGTTTACCCATGTACTGTTATACAGACACCTGTGGTAAGCAGCAGACCTAGATTCAAATATTATCCTACTAGAAATATTTCAAATATGTTCAACGTTTACTTTAGCTTGTCTGGAGTGCCAGACGGTCGGGGTTTGGAGTTTTGTGACAATTCTATTGGTTCCTTTCCAGACAAGCTCAATGAAGCCCAGCTGAAGTATTTAAACGGATTTCCAATAGTGTTTGAACCCAGGTCTGGTAAGCAGCAGTGTCCAGTGTCCATGATGAGATGTGCAGGCTAGGTTGATATTGCTGCTCACCCACACACTATTATTTCTCCACCTAGGATGATAAAGTGTACAGCTGATAAAGTTACCAAGTGAGCCACACGGACATTAAAGGACTGCTAAATAACTATTTAATATTAATATAGAGCAGAAAATATACTCTGGCTAAATCACCATGTTTTAAAAATAGCATTGCACCTCAAAATAGCCTCAATGTTTATGTGGCCTATATTTTATTTTGTGTGTGCTTACGGTCTCAGAAATAATAAAGCGACAGAACTAAAACCATCACGAGGCCACCTTAACTGATTTCTGAGAGGTATTTGGGGCATTAAAAGTGTGAATGGTGTGAAAACAGTGAGAGACAATTCCTTATCATAAGTCAACAAAATGGCTCGCTAACTGAGATGCCGCTGCCATCTAGTGGACTGGAAGAGAAAGTTTAATCTTTGTGACATTTAATTCACAACACCCGCTATGTTATAGGCCATGCACATATCCAAGGCTATAAGCTGACCCATATGCTAGTTTACACGCTTACCAAATGAAAAATAATGGATGTCTAACAGCAATAACCCACATTTTATCCCCTGAAAAGATTCGCCAGATCCTCAAAAAAAGTTATACATCTGCACCATCGAGAGCATCCTGACCGGTTGCATCAAGGCCTGATATGGCAACTACTCAACATTTCGACCGTAAGGCGCTACAGAGGGTAGTGCGTACGGCCCAATACATCACTGGGGCCAAGCTTGCTGCCATCCTGGACCTATATACTAGGCGGTGTCAGAGGAAGGCCGAAGAATTGTCGAAGACTCCAGTTACCCATGTCAAAGACTATTCTCTTTGCTACTCCCCACCCACCTTTTGTTTTTAAACTGCTGCTACTCGCTGTTTATTATCTTTGCATAGTCACTTTACCCCTACCTACAGTACATGTACAATTTACCTCGACTAACCTGTAACCCCAAACATTGATTCGGTACCGGTACCCCCTGTATATAGACTTGTTTTTGTTATTGTATTGTGTTACTTTGTATTCAAAAAATTACTTTAGTTCATTTGGTAAATATTTTCTTAACTATTTCTTGAACTGTATTGTTGGTTAAGGGCTTGTAAGTAAGCATTTCACAGTAACCTCTATACCTGTTGCATGTGACAAATAAAATTTGATTTGAGTGGGATTTTATTGCGGAAGGGACGCAGGAAGTCAGTTTAGTGGAGGAGTGTTTGTTGGATTGGTAATGGAAGTTGTGGTGGGCAACTGCAGACAGAGGTCCCGGGGCGTGATTGACACCCTTGCCCTCCTGCTTGGCTGAAGTGCTGAGTGGGCTGGCATGGCCGTCATATCCCATCAGGCCCTACCTAACTCAGGCCCATCAGTCTTCACAGGTAATTTGTCTCTGTGCCGCCTGTCTGCTTGCCAGCACTCCAGAATATGCCAGCTCGGCCGTCTCTTTCTGGTCCACCCAGGGTGGTTCTCGGGTCCCCTGGAAAGGACAGAGACAGAGCTCTGGAGCACTGCAGGTCATCGGCCACAAAGAGAAAAATCCTCATCCTCAGAGAGTAAAGTCACCTTCCAGCGAGAGAAAAGTAATCATCCAAAGAGAGACAAATCTGCATCCACTGAGAGAAAAAGGCCCATTGAAATGATTATATTTCCCTCCAATGAATCCTAGTGTCTTGTGAGAAGAAGCCTTTCAAAAAAGGTTTTCAGAGAGCCTCACCAGTTATCTCCTCCCCTGTCTTTAGAAGGTAATGGTAAAGTACATGTTGTGAAGAACTCACTGGTGCATGAGCACTAATGCTAACGGCTACGTCGAATTGTTGCTCCTCAGAAAAAAAAAAAATGTAACAGGCAGCTGGGTGTGGAAACAACAACTTCCTGTTAGCCTGAGGCTACTGTGGTGCTATTTGCCCAGCACCAGAATAATGGCCTATGGCCATGATTGCTTAGTCAATAATTCAATGCAAGTCTGCTAGTCAACAACTAGCCACGGCTAGTCAATTGTTATACAGCTACGGTCTCACATGTTAACCTCAATGTATTTATTCTGAGGCAGCAACAGCAGAATGGGTAATATAGTGCAAGGTTTCTCTTAAGTGGTCAATTTCAAGTCTATTTCTCCCTACATCTCTATATACAGTATCTCTCTCTTTTTCGCTCTCCCTCTCTCTTTTTCTCTTGTCAATTGAATACAGCACCTACGAAAGTGAGAGAGTTTAAATCTGATTTGAAGAAGATTGGTAAGGCCTGAGGAATAGTACCATGACGGTAGGAGAAAACATTGAAATGGAACTTCATTTCAACAACAAACCTCACCATCCTGACCTCCTGTCCAACTCCAAGTGAAAGGGTGTGTCATCATCAACAAAGAGAACATCACTCAATGCCAATCACTAAAGGAGCCTCGAGTAGCCAATTCCATTATTCTCCACATTAATCTGTAATGTAAAATGTAATGTAAAAATGTAAATGTAATCTTCCACCCCATCTGTCCTTATGGTTTCAAGAGGGGTTTATTAGAACAATATGATACTATTAACTAATTAACCCCTCAGAGTCCATGTCCGCGCCCCCACAAAAACATAATTAGCATAATACAAAAATCCCCATACAAATCGGTCAGTTAAAGCTAGAGATATCTGTTTTTGTGCATTGGATGCATCTCAATTCACCACATCCGCCTATGTGACGGAGCTATAATCGTGTTTGTCAGAACCTGAGACATCCCGAAAAATCATTATTCTCACAAAATCGTCTGAAGCAATGGTTTGGGCTAAAAAACTATTACGACCCCTCTATGGAAAATGTATTATGACTCGTCTGAAGTCGGTACAGCCGATCTGCAAACTTCTGTCTATAGCATCCAAACTATTTGGGATACACACTAAGACTCTCATGAACACGTACGTGTCGGTTGTTTTGCTCAGTTTGTCCGGGAGGCCAGCTCTAGGAAGAGTCTTGGTGACTTCTTCCCTTTAAGAATGATGTAGACAGCTGTGTTCTTGGGGACCTTCAATGCTGCAGATATTTGTTGGTACCCTTCCCCAAATGTGTGCCTCGATACAATCCTGTCTCGCCCTCTACAGGAAATTCCTTCGACATCGTGGCGAAAGAATTTGCTCTGACATGAACTGTCAACTGCATCGGAGTTCAACTTCAAGTCTCATAGTAAAGGGTCTGAATAGTTATGCAAATAAGTTATTACTGTTTTTATTTTTATTACATTTGAAAACATTCTGAAAACCTTTGTCATTATGGGATATTGTGTGTAGATTGACAAGGATTTGTATTTATTTAATCAATCTGAGAATAAGGCTGTAACGTCACAAAATGTGTAAAAAGTAAAGGGGTCTGAAAACTTTGCAAATGCACTGTATATGGAAACTGTTAAGTGCCAAAAAAGGGGTTAAATACATGTAAGAAAAAATAACAACTGTTTCCTGATCTTTCTTATATCTTGCAGAAAAAGGACAGACTCTTGAGAACAAACTTGCTTTAGATTTATTGGGGGGTAACTATCTGTTGTTCTTTGTAGTATGGCTGTTATTCAATGTATTTGTATGGGCTAATAGCAGTAAGGTTATTAGGGTTAGGGTTAGGGTTGCCTCTTCACTGTTGACGTTGAGACTGGTGATTTGAGGGTATTATTTAATGAATCTGCCAGCTAAGGACTGTTGAGGCGTCTGTTTCTCAAACTAGACACTAATGTACTTGTCCTCTTGCTCAGTTGTGCACCGGGGCCTCCCACTCCTCTTTCTATTCTGGTTAGAGCCAGTTTCGAACCCACAAATGCTGATGCTCCAGATACTCAACTAGTCTAAAGAAGGCCAGTTTTATTGCTTCTTTAATCAGAACAACAGTTTTCCGCTGTGCTAACATAATTGCAAAAGGGTTTTCTAATGATCAATTAGCTTTTTAAAATGATAAACTTGGATTAGTTAACACAACGTGCCTCTGGAACACAGGGGTGATGGTTGCTGATAATGGGCCTCTACTCCTATGTAGATATTCCATAGAAATCTGCCATTTCCATAGAAATCTGCCATTGTAAATAGTCATTTACAACATTAACAATGTCTACACTGCATTTCTGATCAGTTTAATGTTACTTTAATGGACCAAAAATGAGATTTTCTTAAAAAACTAAGAAATTTCGAATTGACCCAAAACATTTGAACGTTAGTGTATATATAAAATGTTTACCCCCCCCCTTCCCACGGCTTAGACTGTAATGGGTTATAGTGCTGAAGCAAAGTCACACTTCTATTCCATTTGCTACTCCTTTATTTGCTTTTTTCTCCTTCAAACAGAAAGTGCTTCATTATGGAATGTCTTTGAGTGTCTTGACCCTTCCACTTGCACTTGGTCCTTCAATGTCACATTGGCGACGGTAACTTATCCTTCTTCAAAACAAATATGACCACTCGGTGAACCGTGGATATACAGCAATTAGCATAATAACTGTGTGGAATGTCACATTGAGACAGTCTGAGAATATTAATAATTGTAGATTTGATTTCACTGCTATTTGAAGATGGTACAGTGAGCATGAAGTCCTGTATTTGTAGGTGTTGATGGTGCACAATGTTGCAAACACAGGCAAGCGCAGTGTGCACACACACACACTAAGGTCTCAAAGTATGATTGTATACACACATGCAAAACAAAACATAGTTGCCAGCATCTAAAGGTCAAGATTCACTGAGTGAGTGCACAGTGTATTTTGTCTGAATCATCAGACGGTCCCACAGATGGTCTGTTCCGTATGAATATTTATGGATCATGGATTAAATGGTTTCAATTATTTATAGCTTATCCATAGCTTCACGGTTACATCAAATGAGTGTGCAATGTTTTTGAAAATGTCTCATGAAATCAGAACCCTAACCTCGATTAACCTTCTGTACTTCTTCAGACTAGAATTTTATCAAAACATACACCGGACAGGTGCAGTGAAATGTGTTGTTTTACAGTCAGCCATATTAGTACTATGTATCATAGTTTTTTTGTTGTAGTGTTTTCGAAGTCTGAGCTTTTGTCTTTGACACATACTGCAACGCTGTAAGTGGGTTTTTAAATCAAATATGTAGGTATGTAATGTTGCACGTCTTTCATTTATTTTGCATTAGTTTACACACGTGAATCTCTGATAATTATTTATCTGACGATTCATTGCGGTAGGTACCCTTGTGCCAGTAACCGTTGTGCCAGTAACCGAAAGGTCACTGGTTCAGATCCCCAAGCCGACTAGGTGAAAAATCTGCCGATGTGCCCTTGAACAAAGCACTTAACCCCAATTGCTACTCGAAGTAGCTCTGGGTAAGAGTTCTTGTGCTAGTATTTCTTCCAGAGGCAGTTTGGAACTCGGTAGTAAGTGTTGCAACCGAGGACAGTTGATTGTACGCGCTATGCACTTCAGCACTCGGCGGTACTATTCTGTGCGCTTGTTTGGCCCACCACTTTGCGACTGAGCCATTGCTGCTCCTAGATGTTAGAAATTGGATGAACTGACTTGTGGTGTCCTATGACGGTGCCACGTTGAAAGTCACTGAGCTCTTCGGTAAGGCCATTCTACTGCCAATGTTTGTGAGTGGCGATTACATGGCTGTTTGCTCAATTTCATGAACCTGTCAGCAACAGTTGTGGCTGAAATAGGCCAATCCTCTAATTTAAAGTGGTGTCCACATACTTTTGTACATATAGTGTATTTAATTTACAAATATTCTAAAGCTTTAAGTGGAGTTATAAGACAACAGCCAGCTCAGACTTGAAAACACAGAGAATATATCAGCCTCTTAAGAGAAGATCTCATTGTTTTGATGTATTGTGTATAGAGGAAAATGCAGATTGCTCCATGTTCGACCTGATCAAAGGATTTTTGCTATTCGAGTGATGACTGGCTGTCATAGGCAGATAATGTGGATAGATGACTCAGCAGCAATTAGCTGAGGGATAGGGGCCAGAACCACATGAATTGTAAATGGGCTGTTGTCACTTCATTGCCAGTCTGACTGCATCTCAAGTGTGCGTCCCAAATGGTATCATATTCCCTACATAGTGCACAACTTTTGACCAGAGCTCTGGTCAAAAGTAGTGCACTATGTAGGGAATAGGGTGCCATTTGAGATGCAGACCAATGTTCTGTTCAAACCCAAGTACGTATTGCATCCTCATCGCCATGCATATCTCACCTCTACCCATCGCACATACTCACTCTGAACCCAGTCACTGAACCGGGTTTGCTTGAATTTCATTGACCCTCATTCACCCCAGTCATCTTGCAAGTGGATGTTTATTGGGGGAGATTTGGTCATATCATAGGTTGAAACCACGCAAATAGCTTCGGATTCAAAAATATAGCTGTAGGGAAATTCCACAGTAAGAGTGACACTGAGACTCACCTTTTCACTTTAAAATATATACCAAGCAAAAGCCATTGATTGTGAAGTTTAACAAACCATACACCTATATGCAGAAGTCTACTTTTAACAATTGCCACTGAAAATGTTACTAAAACACATTTACTTGAGGAACAGTGCAGATGCAAAGTTTGATAACAGAATGACAGTAAAATCTCTTATGTGATCACGTTTTCCAAAAACTGTTAAATATCTACTCCGAATGAAGATTCAAGATGTCTGCAGAAAGAACAGGGTGTCAGCTACAGTGGAGGCTCCTCAGAGGACGAAGGGGAGGACCATCCTCCTCAGTGAATTTCATAAAAAAAAATATATATGATAATTTTTAGATGAAACTAAACTAAATATAATCACATTTCACCAAATAACTGATTAAAACACGCTATTTTGCATAGGTCTAAAGTAGCCTTAACAGCAGGGTAGCACCACAGTGTAGCCGGAGGACAGCAAGCTTCTGTCCTCCTTTGATTACATTGACTTCAATACAAAACCATAGACTTACACAGTAATTATGACAACTTCCGGAGGATGTCCGGAGACAATAGTTGAACAGTTTTGAACAAATTAATTTATTCCAAAATGAAGGAGAAGCAAGAGAGAAAAAGAGTGAGAGAGAGATTGTCATTTCTTTCAGTTTCACTTACTTAGCTAGCAAATGCAGCTAGCTAGTTTAGCCTAGTGAAACACCCTGCTCAAACAGAGGGATGCTATGTTAGCTAGTTGGCTATGACTTTCCAACACAACACTGGAAGTCAAGGTACACTTTTGGGATTAGTCATTTATTGCCACCGGGGCCACCAGTGTAATTGTTAACTGACTGTACATTACGCACATTATGTTACTGCATGATTGTAGCGGGTTTACTAACTCATTAGTTCTATTAGCTATGTTGACTATGACGTTACTTTAGCTAATATGGTGACAACAAAGTAGGCTGTTTGTAGAGGTTTTTTCGCCTGGTCACATACAGATAATGTGTTGTACATTGAAGTCCACAAGCAAAGGTAAGGAATAAGGAATACAACGTGGCTGTATTCAGGGAGTGTATTCATTCCACCGATTCTGTTGAAAACAAATCTTAAATCGGAAGAAAACGGAACAAAATGGGGATAAACATAACGTATCAGCTTGATGCAGGCAATAGTGTGCATGCCGGTATTGTTTGTCACTGTCTCAAATTTGTCTCTCGACGTTGTAAACTTTCATTCATAGGCTAGGTTGTAGCAACCTCATGATGGGTATAGGGAAAATGTGAGTATAATGTAGTAGCCCAAACCTATTGCTGTTACATTGAACTGGGTGAATGGAATACAAATGAGAGTCATCCAATATGCTGTAATAGAAATAAGGACAAGCACATGAAAAAATGATTATCCTCCCTCATCTTAAACTGCACTGACCGCCACTAGTAAGCTATGATATGACACCTTAGGCTCTATTTTAATAAACCTAACGCAATGGTAAGTCTAAGCACAGGTCTATAGTAGAACTATAGGTTCAGCGGTGTGTCAGAAATATTTTACAATTATTGGCGCAAGAGGGCAGTGTTTTGATGAATGAACAAGTTGTGGGTGTGTCAAGGCTTGACCCCTCACTGGCCAATCAGAACGTGCTCCATGGTGAAATATGTGGTTGTTTCAAGTTGTGTATTTACAGTCTTCTATGTATGGCCTTGGAATCAACAATCATTGAAAATAAGAATTTGTTCTTAACTGACTTGCCTAGTAAAGTAAAGCTTAAAAAAATAATTCAAAATAATTACAATAACAAAGCAGACAAACAATGAGCAGTGAGCACATGCAGAGCAACATAGGACAAGTAGCACGCAGACAGAGAAGCAACAAAACAAAATACATGAAGCCACAAAGTGTTTCCACACCTCACAAGCTACAGACAAGATGGAAAGCGACAATACACAGCTAGGGATTATGTTCACATGTCTGATTGGCCTTTAGCCATGTCTTTCTGTTTTTTGTGAATGTGCGATAGGTGGTACACTTGTTTGTTTCTGATGGCAGTGTGTTCCAGACATGGGAATGCTTTCTGAGGATGAAACAACGATGATGGCTATTGGGCTTTCTATCAAGCACTTTGAGAGCTTGTTTGTAGTGTGGTGGTATTATTAAATGAGGAGAGACAAACTTATCACACAAGTCAGAGTTATACTTAATCAAAAATCTTTATTCATTTATTAATAAGGGAGCAAGGTCACTACATGCACACAAAGTGAATGGAGTGAGAGCTTTGCAATAACGAGGCTGGTCAACACAACACTCTTGACTGTTGGGTTGAGAGGCCCGACACAAAGAATACCAAGATCTTTTATATGGCAAAGATACACCCCATTAGTCTACATGACAAACAACAGATGTGTGGAATGGGTCACAAGGTGAGACTTGATATATGAGAAAGGAGTATCCCCCAGCCATATAGCATTTGCTATGAAGACTGTTCTTATTATACAGAGTTTGGCCCCTAAGACAAGGCTCTGATCTCATCCCTGGTACTTCACAGTACAGAAACACCAACTCATTCTATGGCATAAATCAATTGTCAGCTCCAGATACCCCTATTTCAAGTAAAGCCCATGTCTTGACCACACGCCTAGACTAGCTGCAGGGAGCTGGAGGAGAACCCATCCCTTTGCAAAAACACAGCCTTAGTAGAAAATAAATGTTTTACTATTTGTTAAGTATATATAATTGTTAACCGTTAATATTAAATATTAAACAAATCAGATAAATACATGATTCTTCTATCACAGAGCTCACTGAGGGGAGTGAGCCTCTGGGTCATACACTATCCCAGGATAGGTGCAAATCAGAGATGGCGTACAATGGTACCCCACACATCCTGTCTCAGACATTATCTCCCCCAAGGCCAAAGGAGGGAGTGACTGGCGCACAGACATTATGGAGACAAGTAATTGGTTCCCCATTAATCACTCCAACCCTTCACATGGTTTGCAATAGATAAAGACACATATTCACATATGAAGACAATGTTCCCTCAGGTCCTCTTCTCTTTCTGATATTCTGCATAGCAACAGGGACATGTGATAGACAAGACTGACTTATCCCCTCTCTGGGCCCCAGGTGACTGGGGCCCAAATGAGGGGAGGAAGTGCAACTGCCAACACCAGAGTGCGAAGGGATAAATTCTAATAACAAGATTAACAGTTCAATCATATAAACATATTATGCAGATAAGACATCTTAATTATCTATGTTACCGAGCTAATTCTGATTCTTCCACCACAGTAGACAGACTGAATGTGTTTTAATGTTGTACAGCAGGCTTGGACCCAACTAGTCAAGCAGTATGTTAAGTGGGGGAGTATCATAGCATTGAGGTACAGTTTCGCTTCCTATGTAGTCAAACAATTTCGTATGAATCAGAAATTAGCTAGGTGGAAATTGGTTATTTGAGTTACCTTTTTTCACCTGCTTTTTGAAAGAGAGGTTGGAATCAAGTTTGATGCCAAGTTAATCGGATACCACCTGGAGCTTATCCCCTGACACATAGACATTTGGCTCAGTAGCATCAGTTGCCCTTTTTGTAAAGAACATGCAGACAGTTTTTTTCACGTTGAGCTTCAAACAAGAGTCATTGAGCCACTTTGTAACATGGTCCATTACAGTAGTAAGTTCTTGTGCAGCTTGTTATTTGCTCTTTGCATATGTCACTGTATCATCTGCATATATTTGAACTTCAGACCCAGTACAGACAGAAGGCAGATTATGAATGTACAGGCTGAACAGGAGGGGCCCCAGTATTGACCCTTGGGGCACGCCCACATTCTAACAAGGAGTGGGCGAAAGCTCATTGCTCACTCTTCCATCTCAAGGCATCGGAGGAAAAGTTGAACTTGGACAGTTTTGTGATGAGAACATCTTGGTTAACAGTATCAAAAGCTTTCCTTAGGTCTAGAAATACAGTCCTAATTACGCCCCCTTTGTCCATCTTGGACTTCACATTTTCCAGAAGAAAGCAGTTAGTTATTGATAAGGCCTAAAAATAACAAATAATTTGAATCAAAATGAAACAACAACTTGTTTTAGATAAGCTATGTCACACTTACAGGCACCATCATTTCTCCCCATGGGATTAAATCATTAAAATAATGCAGACTATGGAGGGTTTTACGCACATCCAAACTTTTCACAGTAGCTGGACAAAGCTCCAATGTAAATAGAAAGGGAGTCCACTCATCGTTATACAGCTCCCAAATAGGCCTGTGTTTTATGAACATAATCAGAACCATTTTACAGATCAGATCACATTCACACATCTCCAGAAGTTGCATTGCAATCACCCCACAGACATTGTCACCATAATACCTGGAAGGTGAATCGTTCTAATACGTTTGTTTGTAATAACATTTTATGAAAAACAAGCAATCCGTTTGTTTTTAAAACAACAATAAAGACATGTGAAATGTAATGATATCATAACATCGTCAGGATAAAAAAGACAGTCATTACTGTTGAACCAGCCTTCGTTATAGGGAGGGTTTGGGTTTTGAACATGTGAAACGGAAAACAAGCTATTTTTAAAGGTTACAGATAACTTCTAATTACAAGGTGAATAGTGCACTGAGGTACTCATCTCTCATTTCATGATGGGAAAAACGGTATGCGTATGGCTAAAATCATATGAGCCTGCCTATAATGCATAGACAAAAAGGGAATGTCATCTCACTATTTACTCCTCTCAAACTTGATATTTTCATAAAGCTTTGCTGATTAAGATTTATTTCCAAGCAGTCTCAAGAGCAAAACCCGTTATCGACAGTTTTGACTACTTCGCGATTGCATTGGGCAGAGAAAAAATGGAGGGGAGGAGGGAGGCTATGCTTTGGTTTTTAATCAAATAAAACAAAATGGGAAAAAACTGTTATTTATGTTTCTTAAAACTAAGTATACAGGCACCTAAAGCACATTGGGCTACTCTTTTTCCATGCGCATATAGGCAGTGTGCGTCACGGCTGGATAGGCTGCGTTTGCTGTCAAAATTCATACCATAATCAACTGTGTTACCGCTAAAACCAGCTTTTGGTTGGTCTTAAATATCCTCATCAGCGCTGCCTGAAATTAACACTTTAGATCATGTTTCTAATGACACATTTTCCACCCGCCCATCTGAGCACAAGCGAGTTGATATAAGACAGGTAAATTGCCAAACCTGGCAAAATATGAATGTCATTCTCTTCATGGTGATGTATAGGTAACCAAAGATTGAAAAATGTCATATCCTCCTTTGCATGATTGGGTATTATTGTAAACACTGGATATTATTCTAAAGAGCTCCGCCCCCCAACAAGACCACATTTGGATTGTTCAGACCGGACCAAATCTTTACCAATCACAGACGTCTATGTTTCACAAGTTTGGACATCACAGTAGAGCACAGTGCAGCACAGCACAGTACAGTACAGTACAAGTGCAAGTACAGTGGAGTAGGGTTCAGTACAGTACCGTAGAGCACAGCACGGTAGAGCACAGCACAGTAAAGCAAAGTAGATTACAGTATATTAAAGAAAAGAAGAGTAGTTCAGTACAGTACAGTACAGTTGAGTAGAATAGAGTAAAGTACATCTTACTGCACTCTACTCATGTGTGCTCAACTGTACTGTATTCTACTCTACTGTGCTCTACCATACTGTACTGTATCTCTAAAAGACTGTACAACTGTGGTTTGTGACTACTATGATTCCAAATGTGGCCATTTCAATTGTAGTCTCTCTGATACAGATTTTTTTGGTCTGTTACCGATTTGGTAACAGAATGACGCTTCTTAATTACGTAATAATTAATAAACAAAATTGCTACCAGTAAAAACACTATAAGTAATTCGTACGTCACTTCTATGAACTTTCATAACCATCCTTCCTCATGAGTGATAGAAATAATAACATATTAAAGATACAGTATGTGGGTTTTTGGTAACAGAATGCCAAGACACTAGGCACATTTTCTTAAACTTACAGGGACATAATTTCTGCAAAACATAATATAAATGTTGATATTAGTTGGCAGGGGGCTTTACTTTGAAATTATTGTGCTTTATGTATTTCTAATACCTTTCAAGACTTTTTCTATTTACAGTTGAAGTCGGAAGTTTACATACACCTTAGCCAAATACATTTAAACTCAGTTTTCACAATTCCTGACATTTAATCCTAGTAAAAATTCCCTGTCTTAGGTCAGTTAGGATCACCACTTTATTTTAAGAATGTGAAATGTCAGAATAATAGTAGAGAGAATGATTGATTTATTTCAGATTTTATTGCTTTCATCACATTCCCAGTGGGTCAGAAGTGTACATACATTCAATTAGTATTTGGTAGCATGGCCTTTAAATTGTTTAACTTGGATCAAACGTTTCGGGTAGCCTTCCACAAGCTTCCCACAATAAGTTGGGTGAATTTTGGCCTCTTCCTCCTGACAGAGCTGGTGTAACTGTAGGCCTCCTTGCTCACACACGCTTTTTCAGTTCTGCCCACAAATGTTCTATGGGATTGAGGTCAGGGCTTTGTGATGGCCACTCCAATACCTTGACTTTGTTGTCCTTAAGCCATTTTGCCACAACTTTGGAAGTATTCTTGGGGTCATTGTCCATTTGGAAGACCCATTTGCGACCAAGCTTTAACTTCCTGACAGATGTCTTGAGATGTTGCTTCAATATATCCACATCATTTTCCTGCCTCATGATGCCATCTATTTTGTGAAGTGCACCAGTCCCTCCTGCAGCAAAGCACCCCCACAACATGATGCTGCCACACCTGTGCTTCACGGTTGGAATGGTGTTCTTCGGCTTGCAAGCCTCCCCCTTTTTTCCTCCAAACATAACAATGGTCATTATGGCCAAACAGTTATATTTTTGTTTCATCAGACCAGAGGACATTTCTCCAAAAAGTATGATCTTCGTCCCCATGTTCAGATGCAAACCGTAGTCTGGCTTTTTTATGGCGGTTTTGGAGCAGTGTCTTCTTCCTTGCTGAGCGGCCTTTCAGGTTATGTCGATATAGGACTTGTTTTACTGTGGATATATCTACTTTTGTACCTGTTCCCTCTAGCATCTTCACAAGCTCCTTGGCTGTTTTTCTGGGATTGATTTGCACTTTTCACACCAAATTACGTTTATTTTTAGGAGACAGAACGCGTCTCTATCCTGAGTGGTATGACGGCTGCCTTGTCCCATGGTGTTTATACTTGCGTACTATTGTTTGTACAGATGAACGTGGTACCTTTCAGTCATTTTAAAATTGCTCCCAAGAATGAACCAGACCTGTGGAGGTCTAAAACAATTCTGAGGTTTTGGCTGATTTCTTTTGATTTTCCCATGATGTCAAGCAAAGAGGCACTGAGTTTGAAGGTAGGCCTTGAAATACATCCACAGGTAAACCAATTGACTCAAATGATAATCTCAAGAAATAATCTTTTTGTAAACAATTGTTGGAAAAATGACTTGTGTCATGCACAAAGTAAATGTCCTAACCGACTTGCCAAAACTATAGTTTGTTAACAAGAAATTTGTGGAGTGGTTGAAAAACAAGTTTTTAATGACTCCAAACTAAGTGTATGTACACTTCCGACTTCAACTGTATATTTGTGTGACCAGAAATCAAAGCATTTGCTTAATCCCAATATTTTAAATGGAAAATGGTTGAAAAACGTATATATACAGTATGCCTTCAATTCCCAAACATTAGCTTTCATTTGACATCAAATTTGATATTGTCACGATCTTCATGAGGGACAGACCAAGGCGCAGCGAGGCATCCAGTATACATGTTTATTTAGAAAACGAAACTCTACGTAACTGGGCAAAACAACAAAAACAAACGAAGATCGTAACGTTGACACATACCATGACACACAATGAAGCTATACTCAAACAATCACCCACAAAACCTAAATGAAAACCCCAAACATATATATGGTTCCCAATTAGAGACAACGACACACAGCTGCCTCTAATTGGGAACCATTACCCCAACATAGATATATAACACCTAGAACAAAAAAAAACCTACACCAAAACCAAAGCAAAAACACGCCAGCCTGTCTTATCAGGCCTGGACGTGACAGTACCCCCCTCCAAAGGCACGGACTCCGACCGCGCCACCCAAAAGTCCATGGGGGGGTCTTCGGGTGGGTTTCTTTGTCCCAGGTGGCGGCTCCGGTGCTGGCCGTGCTGGTCCGAAGTCACGCACCGGAGGCCCTGGGCCATTTGCAGGACTGGGGACCCTCACTGGCGGTGCCGGAGGCCCGGGCCATTTGCAGGGCTGGGGACCCTCACCGGCGGCGCCGGGCTGGGGACCCTCACCGGCGGCGCCGGACTGGGGACCCTCACCGGCGGCGCCGGACTGGGAACCCTCACCGGCGGCGCCGGACTGGGAACCCTCACTGGCACTCTGGTGCGGGGAGCAGGAACCGGTTGAACTGGGCTCATGACGCGCACTCTGGTGCGGAGAGCAGGAACCGGCCAAACTGGGCTCGTGACGCGCACTCTGGTGCGGGGAGCAGGAACCGGCCGTACCGGCCGTACCCCCCCAAGGACAGGACGTGCTGAGTCCACGCCGGGCACAGGAATCCTGGAGCGGGGAACAGGGATCCTGGAGCGTGGAACAGGGACAGGACGTACGGAGTCCACGCCAAGCACAGGAATCCTGGAGCGTGGAACAGGGATCCTGGAGCATGGAGCAGGGACAGGACGTACTGGGCTGTGGATGCGAACCGGAGATTCTGCCCGTAGGACCGGTGCAGGATATCTTGGTCCTAGGAGACGCACTGGAGACCTGGCGCGCAGAGCTGGCACCACTCTTCCAGGTAGCACACTGACCTTGGCCTGACAAACGAGTGGCGCTGGGATCTCTCGCACTGGGCTGTGGACACGTACCGGAGATACTGCACGCAGAACCGGTGCAGGATATCCAGGTCCTAGGAGGCGCACTGGAGACCTGGCGCGCAGAGCTGGCACCACTCCTCCTGGCTGCACACTCAGTCTAGCCCGACTGATGAGTGGAGCTGTAATTTTTCGCACCGGCCTCTGAACCCGCACAGGAGAAACCGTGCGCAAGACTGCATAGCACGGTGTCCTCTCCGTGCGACGCTCTCCCCAACGCTCTCTCCACAAAGCACGAGGAGTTGGCTCAGGAGTCCCTCCTGAACCGGCCAACCTCCTCGAGTGCCCCCCCAAAAAAGTTTTTTGGGGCTGCCTTTCGGGCTTCCGTGCCAGGCGCGTTCCAACATATCTCTCCCTCTCCGGGTTCCACATATATACTCGTAGCTCCCTCGCTCAGTCTTCGCCGCTTCCATCCTCCTCTTAGGGTAACGATGCTCCGTCGTCTTCCCCCAATGCCCCTTCCCAGCTAATATTTCCTCCCAAGTCCAGGACTCCCGGGTCTCTCGCTGCTTGGTCTTCTTTTGGTGGGTGATTCTGTCACGATCTTCATGAGGGACAGACCAAGGCGCAGCGAGGCATCCAGTATACATGTTTATTTAGAAAACGAAACTCCACGTAACTGGGCAAAACAACAAAAACAAACGAAGATCGTAACGTTGCCACATACCATGACACACAATGAAGCTATGCTCAAACAATCACCCACAAAACCTAAATGAAAACCCCAAACATATATATGGTTCCCAATTAGAGACAACGACACACAGCTGCCTCTAATTGGGAACCATTACCCCAACATAGATATATAACACCTAGAACAAAAAAAAACCTACACCAAAACCAAAGCAAAAACACGCCAGCCTGTCTTATCAGGCCTGGACGTGACAGATATGCTCCTATAAACTTCACATGTTGGTGCTAATGGGTATCTTACGAAGCAAGTTAGATGTACTCAGGGTTTTCTACAACCAGCTTCAGTTACCTTCACATTCCAGCTCAGGCTTCATCCGTAGTACGACAGTGGATATTGCTCGTCCGCCTGCCGCTAACTCTAGCAGGCTTGTAACTGCGCATGTACAGTATGTAGCACGTGGCTAGCTGAACGCCAAACTCTTTACTGAGACAAAGCTGAAACATCAGTCCATGGGCAAGTCAGTGACACATTTTCATGTGTACTGATATCAAAATAAAGGAAAAGTTATCTTGCAAATTCAGCAGGCTATGGTGTGAAATAGACTTTTAGAAGTGACATCTTTATTTTATTACTTACAGTTAATGCTATCTTTGGTGTGCTTATCATTGTATGAGCAGCTTTTTTCCCCTCTCCTATCGATAAATTAATTGTATCATATGCAAGTTTTACTCTGTGTGAAGTTTAAAATGCATTCTGTCATTACTAAATAATGTGATAGTTATTTTAACATTTTATGATTTTTTTTACACAAAAAACTACTTTTGATAAATATAAATATTCCATTAGTCTTGTTCCTCAAAATCTCGACTCGCGGCTCAGACATTTCACTCAGGATGAATGGAGTTATGACTGGTTATCCCGAGATAACTTTGGTCAACTGAGTTTATCTTGCTAAATCCTCAAACCTGATTCATAGGATACCCTGAGGCCTAATGATTTCAGAGTTCCCAAACATACTCTATAGCTCAAATATGGTTTTCTAAGAAAATATCATCAAAATAAAATGGAATTATCTCTTCAAGTTTATGTTACTCAGTCATGTAATGACAGTATGGGAACATAAAGTCATTCCACCATCTCTAAGATCGCACCATACTGTCGAAACACTGTCTAGTGTTACACAGTCCTTTACATATTAATGAAAACAACAACGTGTGTGTTTGCATGTGCTTGTGCTTGAGTGTGTATATCAGCCTTTTATCTAAGAGGAGCACTACTCTCAATCAGAGGCGGTCACCCATCTGCTCCTGATGTGCTCCACTGTGTTTTAATTAAAAACAAGATCAGGAAGTCAGTCTTGCCAGAAGCAGGGAATGGGCTGCAAGATCCCCGCTTAGTACCTAAACCTGAGAGTTTACCACGTGTATCTGATCATGGGCCCCGTCTACAAACAAGTAATCTCAAAACCTTAAACCAAATCGGTTAAAGGGATAGTTCACCCAAATTACAAAATGACAAGACTTGTCACAGGACCGTAATAAACAACAAAATGTGTAGCCTGGTGCTGTACAAAACTATGGTAAATAATCCGTATCAGCGTCCTCACAAAAAAATCCTCTCCCCTCTGTCATTGCAACCCCATGGGTTGTCCTTCCTAACAAAAGGAGATAATCAATTCCAGAATCCAGCTAAACATAAGGATTTTCTCAAGCACAAATTAGATCAAGGGACTCAATGTTAAGAATGTGCTTGACGACATGTGCTGGAGTTTTAGGCTTGTTAGCTTGTTTACTGTTTCCCTCCATGTCCCAATGGGTGCCTGTGTGTTTATCAACAACACAGTGGTTTGCCACCGCCGCCACGTTGGTTTTCTGTTTATTTTCTAAAGTGCAAACACAGTAAATGGCAATGAATGCAAATTCCAATATGTCTTCTTCAAACACTGCTCTCCCTTTCTCAAGCATGCATTGTACGAATAACCAACGATACAGAGTGAATTGGTTCTAGCACTCAAAGAAAACCCTGGAGTATATGATGTTCTGCTTGGGAGAGGTCATTGCTAATAGGATAATAATGAGGCCTGTAAAATGTCCTGCCTCTGAGCACATTGAGACAACAAAGCAGCAGCGTCTCGGTGACATAACGTTAAATGGTAGAGGGACCTGCACACCCTGAGAGGGCCCCAAAAGAACACTGCCCCCTCCAGATGCGTTCCCTCCTTGCCCTGCTCCCTGGCTCCTTGCCTTGCGTGACAGCCTGGGGGAAAACTGTCTGCTGCTGGAGTTTGTCACTGATTGACCTCGACTTGCTCTCATCCCCATTCGCTCCCCTGAGACATTTTCCCAGGTCCTCCCACGCGATATCACCCACCACGACACACACACATAAGCACACGCACACATTCACAAAGCCACATCACCCCCCCTTCACCCGCCGCTCCGGGTCCAGACTTGATTTAAATATGTGCGCAGTCGAAGTGGCTGAATGGCAAATCCATACTGACTGTTCACAGTGGTAGCACAGCCAAATGAGAAGGCATCTATTCGTACGATTGAAGCTGATTATTACACTTGTTAAATTCTCCACTCCTTCTTTGTTACCCCCTACTATAATGTTCACTATTAGAACCACTTTATGGCTGTCTGGGCTAGTGTGTTTTTATTAGGCCCGGCTTTAAAAGAGATGACATTGCCACTGAGAGGATAATGGCTACACACTTGCGCCATAGCACCTAAGTCAGGCTGCTCTGCCCCCGTCGTTACTCCTACTCCTATTCACTTTCTGGTCATGTTATATTCCCTGTCAAACTTTGTCCACATCTGAAAAGCACATGTCCTTTTGCATTCCTTCACGTCAATCAAGCTAGTCAACTGTGCGTTCTTTGGATGATCAACAAAGCATGGGTCCACTCTCTCCTAGCAAGCACCCAGGCTTGGATTGTGTGCCCGCCAGTCGCCCTAGTTGATTGATGTACTGCAGAGGAGGCTGGTGGGAGGATGGGCTCATTGTAATGGCTTGAATGGAATACATGAAACGGAGTCAAACATGTAGTTTCCATATGTATGATACCATTCCATTTCTTCCATTCCAGGCACTACAATGAGCCTATAGCTCCTCCCACCAGCCTCCTCTGATGCTCTGTACCATGTACAGTACCAGTCAAAAGTTTGGACACATTTAGTAATTCCAGGGTTTTTGCTACATTGTAGAATAATAGAGAAGACATCAAAACTATGAAATAACACATATGAAATCATGTAGTAACCAAAAAAGTATTGAATTCAGTGAGGAACTGGAGATTCCCTGTTTTGCGATCTGCAGACTAAGTCAACAGCCAGGGTTTTATAAAATAGGCCTAGGTACAATATATTGTTTACTGCACTTTGGATTAAATGGACGATTTTGGCAAAGTTCAACTTCAACTTCAATGCATTGGCACAAAGCGTGTCAGACAAAAAATGTAATGTGTCTCTGGCTTGCATAGCACAGGTGGTGGTTGCCTAATTTCACTGTAATAGGCTAGGCTTAATATAGGCTAAAATACGAATTAATCTTCTCTCAATTGCTCTTATACAGTACCAGTCAAACGTTTAGACACACCTACTCATTCCAGGGTTTTTCTTTATTTTGACAATTTTCTACATTGTAGAATAATAGTGAAAAGATCAAAACTATAACACATATGGAATCATGTAGTAACTAAAAAGTTTTAAAACAAATCAAAATATATTTTGTATTTGAGATTCTTCAAAGTAGCCACCCTTTGCCTTGATGACAACTTAGCACAGTCTTGGCAGTCTTGAAGGAGTTCCCACATATGCTGAGCACTTTTTGGCTGCTTTTATTACACTCTGCGGTCCAACTCATCCTAAACCATCGTAATTGGGTTGAGATCGGGTGATAGTGGAGGCCAGGTCATCTGATGCAGCACCACATCACTCTCCTTCTTGGTCAAATAGCCCTTACACAGCCTGGAGGTGTGTTGGGTCATTGTCCTGTTGCAAAACATATTATAGTCCCTCCAAGCGCAAACCAGATGGGATGGCGTATCGCTGCAGAATGCTGGTTAAGTGTGCCTTGAATTTTAATTAATTCACTGACAGAGTCACCAGCAAAGCTCCCCCACACCATCAAATTAAAATCAAATCAAATGTTTTTGGTCACATGCACATGGTTAGTGGATGTTATTGCGAGTATAGCAAAATGCTTATGCTTCTAGACCCGACAGTGCAGCAGTATCTAACAGGTAATATCTAACAATTTCACAACAAAACCTAATACACAAAATCTAGTAAAGGAATGGGATAATAATATATAAGTATAAAGTATATGGATGAGCAGTGACAGTGCAGCTAAGATGCAATAGATAGTAAAAAGTAGATAGTAAAGGATAAAGTATACATTATATACACATGAGATGAGTAATGCGAGATATGTAAACATTCTTAAAGTGGTATTATTAAAGTGACTAGCGTTCCATTTATTAAAGTGGCCAATGATATCAAGTCTGTAGGTGGCAGCTGCCTCTCTGTGCTATTTGTGGATGTTTAACAATCTGATGATCTTGAGAGAGAATCTGTTTTTCAATCTCTCTGTCCCAGCTATGATCCACCTGTACTGACCTTGCCTTATGGATGGAAGCGGGATGAACAGGCAGTGGCTAGGGTGTTTATTGTCCTTGATTAGCTTTTTTGTCTTCCTGTGACATCGGGTGTTGTAGGTGTCCTGGAGGGCAGGTAGTTTGCTCCCGTGATGTGTTGTGCAGACCGCACCACCCTCCGGAGAGCCTTGCGGTTGTGGGCGGTGCAGTTGCCATACCAGGCGGTGACGAACTGGCACAGACTGACAGAAAAGACAGATGTAAATACCCAGGGGATAAGTGGGGAAGATGGGTGACACCTGGGGGGGGTGGAGACAAGCACAAGGACAGGTGAAACAGCTCAAGGTGTGACAGTAACCCCCCCAAGGGCGCCACCTGGCGTCTTACCCGGGTAAATACCTAGATCCCTGGGCTGATGGCAGTGGATGTCGGTGATGAGGGCTGGGTCCAGGATGTCTCTAGCGGGGACCCAGCACCTCTCCTCTGGGCCATAACCCTTCCAGTCAACCAGGTATTGGAACCAGGTACTGCCCCACGGTCAAACACTCAGGAGGCGTCTCCCTGTGTACGCCGGATGGCCATCAATGACAAGGTCGGAGGGGTGGGCCTGGAAACAGAAGACAAAGGGCTGTGAGACACGGGCTTAATCCTAGACACATGGAACGTAGGGTGAATACGGAGGATACGCGGTAACAAAATATGAACAGCAGTGGAACTAAGGACTCTAGAGATGGGGAAAGGGTCAATGAAACGGGGGGAAAGTTTGCGGCGGACGGGCTCTTCTCCAGGTACACCGACAGAGGCGGACGAACATCTGGGCCGAGGGTATGTTGACTTCCTGCTCCGGGAAGAGCGGAGGCTTATTCCCCATGGAACACTCGAAGGGGAGAGGTAAGAGTGCAAGAGTGTTCCGGGCACACTCCACCCAGACCAGTTGTCAGCTCCAGGTAGTGGGGTTGGTTGAGAAGAGGCATCTTAAGGTTGTTTCCAGGTTTTGGTTTGCTCGCTCCAACTAGCCATTGGATTGGGGATGGAATCCGGAGGACAGGCTGGCCGACGACCCAATAAGGGTCGCCTTCCAGAACTGAGACGAGAACTGAGGACCCCGGTCGGAGACCATGTCCACCGGGAGTCCGTGGATCCTGAAGACGTGCTGCACCATGAGCTGGGCTGTCTCTTTGGCAGAGGGTAGCTTGGGGAGAGGGATGAAATGGGCGGCCTTGTAAAACCGATCCACTACCATCAGACAGAAGGAGCCCAGTGACAAAGTCCAGGGAGATATGGGACCAGGGACGATGATGGACAGGTAGTGGCTGAAGGAGGCTGGACGGGGCTTGCCGCGGAGTCTTATAATGACCACAAATGGTGCATGCGGCAACGAAGGCAGAGGTGTCAGGAACCATTGTGGGCCACCAGAAACGTTGTCGGATGAAGGCCAGGGTTCGACGGGAACCCGGATGACAGGTAAGCCTGTTCCAGGACCAGACTGAATTAGGGACGAACAACAGGTTAGCCATGCCCCCTCCAGGGGCAGGCTGGGAACGTTGTGCCTTGCAGACCAGCGTCTCAATACCCCGGCCCACTGAAGCTGCAAGGCATGAGGTAGGAAGGATGGTCTCGGAGTCAGAGGATGTGGCAGCGGGACTGTATAGGTGAGAGAGGGCATCAGGTTTAATGTAGAATATGTAAAATATTGGCCTGTTGGAAACTCCCTACTGCATCTCACAGTTCAGGCTTGAAATGATGTATCTACAGAAACTGAGCATCGAGCTCACAAAAAAAAAAAAATCTAATAGTTGAACTGAAGTTGTTCAATAAGCTATTTAAAAAACAACATTTGGGTTAATCACTCAGCACTAATTACCACCTCTCCTCCCCCAACACTGACACTCCAACACGCAGACACACACACAGAGAGAGAGAGAGAGAGAGAGAGAGAGAGAGAGAGAGAGAGAGAGAGAGAGAGAGAGAGAGAGAGAGAGAGAGAGAGAGAGAGAGAGAGAGAGAGAGAGAGACTCATATCCTCTGCAGCAACCTTTGGACAGACAATCATTTATTCAGTGGATGCACTTAAGGTGAATCACATGGCCCGAGGGCAGGACAGGGCTGTGTTCTGACTGTATGTCAGTAAAGGTCAGCAGCCAAGCCGTACTTTGCCACTCTGCCAGATGTGTTCACGTGCTGTACCAGATCAAGTGCAGACATAATTCCCTGTGCCCCTCAGGTCTGTCGGGTGGTCAGTGTGCCAAGAACTGTGTGTGTGTGTATGTGACTTAGAGGATATCTGTTGGGTTCCTCATGTAAAAATATGAGTGCAGACCATTATAACCCTGCTAGCACCTGTGGTCCCTGACTACCTGTTTCTTTATTCTTTGACTAGTTACAACAACTTACAGTTGAAGTCGGAAGTTTACATGCACCTTAGCCAAATACATTTAAACTCAGTTTTTCACAATTCCTGACATTTAATCCTAGTAAACATTCCCTGTCTTAGGTCAGTTAGGATCACCACTTTATTTTAAGAATGTAAAATGTCAGAATAATAGTAGAGAAAATGATGATTTCATACACTCAATTAGTGTTCAGTAGCATTGCCTTTAAATTGTTTAACTTGGGTCGAACGTTTCGAGTAGCCTTGCACAAGCTTCCCACAATCATTTTGGGGAATTTTGGCCCATTCCTCCTGACAGAGCTGGTGTAACTGAGTCAGGTTTGTAGGCCTCCTTGCTCGAACACGCTTTTTCAGTTCTGCCCACAAATTTTCTATAGGATTGAGGTCAAGGCTTTGTGATGGCCACTCCAATACCTTGACTTTGTTGTCCTTAAGCCATTTTGCCACAACTTTGGAAGTATACTTCAGGTCACTGTCCATTTTGAAGACCCATTTGCGACCAAGCTTTAACTTCCTGACTGATGACTTCAATATATCCACATAATTTCCATTCCTCATGATGCCATCTATTTTGTGAAGTGCACTAGTCCCTCCTCCAGCAAAGCACCCACACAACATGATGCTGATACCCCCGTGCTTCACGGTTAGGATGGTGTTCTTCAACCTGCAAGCCTCCCCCTTTTTCCTCCAAACATAACGATGGTCATTATGGCCAAACAGTTCTATTTTTGTTTCATCAGACCAGAGGACATTTCTCCAAAAAGTACGATCTTTGTCCCCATGTGCAGTTGCAAACCGTAGTCTGGCTTTTTTATGGCGGTTTTGGAGCAGTTGCTTCTTCCTTGCTGAGCAGCCTTTCCGGTTATGTCTATAGGACTCGTTTTACTGTGGATATAGATACTTTTGTACCTGTTTCCTCCAGCATCTTCCCAACGTCCTTTGCTGTTGTTCTGGGATTGGTTTGCACTTTTCGCACCAAAGTACGTTCTTCTCTAGGAGACAGAATTTTTCAAGCTGTTTAAAGGCACAGTCAACTTAGTGAAAGTAAACTTCTGACCCACTGGAATTGTAATACAGTGAATTATAAGTGAAATAATCTGTCTGTAAACAATTGTTGGAAAATTACTTGTGTCAAGCACAAAGTAGATGTCCTAACCGACTTGCCAAAACTATAGTTTGTTAACAAGAAATTTGTGGAGTGGTTGAAAAACGAGTTTTAATGACTCCAACCTAAGTGTATGTAAACTTACGACTTCAACTGTAGATACTTTTGTACCTGTTACCTCCAGCATCTTCACAAGATCCTTTGCTGTTGTTCTGGAATTGATTTACACTTTTCGCATCTCCAGGAGACAGAACGTGTCTCCTTCCTGAGCGGTATGATGGCTCCGTGGTCCCATGGTGTATATACTTGCGTACTATTGTTTGTACAGATGAACATGGTACCTTCAGGCGTTTGGAAATTGCTCCCATGGATGAACCAGACTTGTGGAAGTCTACCATTTTTTTCGGAGGTCTTGGCTGATTTCTTTTGATTTTCCCATGATGTCAAGCAAAGAGGCACTGAGTTTGAAGGTAGGCCTTGAAATACATCCACGGATACACCTCCAATTGACTCAAATTATGTAAATTAGCCTATCAGAAGTTCTAAAGCCATGAAATCATTTCTGGAATTTCCAAGCTGTTTAAAAGGCACAGTCAACTTAGTGTATGTAAACTTCTGACCCACTGGAATTGTGATACAGTGAATTTAAAAAATAATTTGTCTGTAAACAATTGTTAAAAAATGACTTGTGTCATGCACAAAGTAGATGTCCTAACCGACTTGCCAAAACTATAGATTGTTAACAAGAAATTTGTGGAGTTTTAATGACTCCAATCTAAGTGTATGTAAACTTCCGACTTCAACTGTAATTGAATGATTAAAGGAATCCGCATGCTTCCCAGCCGAAACTGTTTGGTAGAGTTATTGCATACATTATGACAACATTTTGGGAATGTTTTTTCGGCTGTTCTGGCACACACAATTTTTTGGAGGCAAGCCAAAGTTCGGAGCCGAAGTCTACGCCCCTTCGTCGGTGATTGGTCAACAGTAGAGATTCTTCAAAAAGTATTTTTTGTCATTCAACGAGAGATTACTTGTTTTCCTGCAAACACTGCACCAAACATTTTAGTTAGATGTAAAATTGTGCGATTAAGATCTCTCCGTCAAAAACGTCAAAATTAATTACAGATTTATTGAGTTATTTTAGATTAATTCTGACTATTTTGACTGGCTATGGCGTCTCAAAATGGACAAACAGTAATCCTGCCACTTTTTTTTGTTTTTCAATCAAAGGTCTTTTTTAAGGGAGTATGTGAGCACACTCGTTCGGTTTTGGCTAGCTGAGTTCGGCTAGGCGCCAGCCAAACGGAAGCATGCTGACGCCTTTACTGCGAGCTAGCTCACACCATTAAGGGAAAATCTGCAGTGGTTGAATTTAGATATTTGTAGGTGGTGTAAGATTCAATTTGAGCCCCAAATTGGCTGCTTTGCCATGATCCTTTTGAACATCAATGCATTCTATTCCCATTGCATTCCCCTCTATTGCCCTGCCGTATAACCCATGTGAGAGCATTACAACAGGTCTCGATGGAGGGCGGGAGACTTAAGCCCAAACAACTTGTCCCACAGTGACTGCCTTGCAGGGCTGTGTGTTTGGATTAGCCAGCCAGACAGGGGAATGGAGTGCTGGCAGATGTCATTAGCATCATCTACTGTTTCCACAGCACTAATTGGTCTGGGGCCCATTGTTATCATCCTGGAGTGAAACTGTGAGTGTCTTAACTAATAACACCCTTTCAAATTTGACAGAGGTTCTATTTTATCACGGATGTGTGAACAGAAACTGAATCACTGAATACATTTAAGAAGACCGCACCTAGGTGATAACGTAAAAATGTGATGGGAGCATTCAAATTTATGCATAGTCTATATTTTATGTTTTGAGACAAGTCATACCGTATCCTATTATATGGCAGTCAGTTCTTATTTGCAACAGTATTGGTACGCTAAAGTTTAGGGACACAGCTGCAAGAGGGCGTTCCGGGTCTATTACCAGAGTGCATTCCAGGCCTATGAACAAGAGTCAATTTCAGTCCTGTGTACAAGAGTGCATTTCAGGACCCCGGAGAGCAACACAAAGGGCACATTTAGTTCACTGTCTAAATATAGAGTAGATACAAGATAAACAGCAAAAACCTTTCAGTGAGCAGAAAAGCCGTTATGGGCATTTCCATCTAAAAGGACAATGAGCACCAATGTGACATTCATAGGAGCATGTGAAATTGGGTGTCAAATGAAAGCTAAGAGTCTACATTGAGAAATTAAGGCATATGTACATTTTTCAAAAAAAAAATATCAAAAAATGTAAGAAATACGCAAAGGCTTTGATTTCTGGTCAAACAGATGGAAAAAGGGTCTTTGAAATATCTACCAGATGTATTATAAATACATCAAAATAATTTTGAAGTAAAGACCCTGCCAAGTAATAGGAACAGATCTTTAGTTTTGGAGAAATGATTTGCCTTTAAGTTTAAGAAACATTGCTTTTCATGCCCTGTGATTTGAAATTCTGTTACCAAAAATGAACATATTTTTAAGATATTTTCTAATTTCTCTCATGAGGAGGGAGGATAATGAAAATCCACAGAAGTAACAAGTAAAGGTAGACCTACCAATTAGTTATATATTTTTTTACTGAGAAGAAGTTTGTTAATGGATTAATAATAAGTAATTAAAACTCGTTATTATATTGCCAAATCGGAATTGTTGCAATTTAATTGGCTACAATAGGAAATCATATTAGTAACAAACCACAGTTGGGTCACCTGCTACTGTCCTCCCTTCCGCTGGCATACTGTTGTTACCCTCAAAACTGTTATGTTTCTCTTTCTGTCATCTGGTGGTCAAAGCAAGCACTCTCCCTTCCTCTCTTTCTCTCTGCCAATCTCTTTCTCTCCCATCTCTCTCCAGTTAATGGCACCTCTCCCGGAAAGGTGTATTTTGCATTTTACTACTTCAAAGAAGAGGAATTTTAACGTCACTTTTAAAAAATATATCTAAATTAGTTTTTGGGCAGAAATGCCTTCTCGAACATGTGAACTTGCATGTGCCTTTATAACAAACTTGTAATACATCTGTAAATATTTAACAATAGTTGGTTTAGCCATGGAAAAAGACAGGTACTTTCCCACTAGCCATGATTGGCTGAGATAATGGATGGAGATAAGTTTGGATTGGTCTGCCATGTAGCATGCTTCAAATATACAAGTAGCCATTTCGCTACCGTTTACACCTTCTGTATCCTGTGCATGTGACAAATACATTTCGATTTTATTTGATATAGTGTATGTTTACTAGAGGTAATGTGAAGAACAACATGACCTGCTCCAAAGTCAGATCAGGATATAAGCCAAGGACTGGATAAAGTGTATTTTTACCTGGAGTTTAGCTACTACTTTTAGCCCGTTTAGTCTTGAAATCTTTGTTTGTTTACTACATTACTCACTCTGTGTTGCACATGGCCTCACATGTGAATCCATAAAGAGATGGGTGGAGCTAAGTCTTAAGAGCGTGTGAACGATGCTGAATGGGTATAGACAAAAAATAGCTCTCAAGTAGGTGGGGTTACAAGTTTATCAACTTTCAAAGCAGAATTACTTTCCCATTGTTCATCAACTGCAGTGTATGATATTCCATTGTCTAGCTCTTACTCTCTACTTTTATTTAAAAAAAAACACAATTTCAAATTTTGCTACATGGGACCAAATCCAGGTGTCGGGTCACATATATACTTTACTGTACTCTACTGTGATGTCCAAAGTTGTGAAACATAGATGTCAATGATTGTTTCAGATTTGGTCTGGTCCGGGCCAACTAAATGTGGTCTTGTTTGTGGGCGGAACTAATTACAATAATAGCCAGTGTGTGGAATAATACCCAAATATATGCAAAAGAAGGATATTGCAAATTTCTATTCAGGATACATCACCATGAAGAGAATGATATTCATATCCACGGCCAGCCAGCTCATTAGGCAGGATTAGACGGCCGCCAATGGTGGCAGATTAACGAGGGCGGCATTTTCTGAGCTAAACTGACCAAGATGCACCTACAACAACAACACATAAAATCTCTGCTATTGGAGAGACGCATTGCTTCGGGCACTCCACCAATGTTCCGTAATAAAAATCAGTAAGCATGAACCAACATATTTTTTTGTGTTTTACAAACGGTAGACTTACCACATAGGTGGGTATTAATAAAATTCAATTTCAGGCAACACTGTATGCACCTCAGTAAACGCGGGCCGACGCTGATGTCTTTTGGACATCTTTTTTTGATGCGGTCCAGACCGGCCTTGATTTCAGAGTCCACGGACATAGATTTTTGGTCCAGAAAATACATGTTTATACATGTTTTGAACATCTGGAAAATATGTATTTTCAACTTTCATTCAGAAACAAAAAAAAATCTGATTTCAATGTCTGGAAAAGATTCATTTTCAACATCCTGGAAAATATGTATTTTAACTTCTTAAGGGAGCGGCAGCTGAGGTGTCGGTTTTGGAGTCTGGCATGCCCAAAGTAAAAGACCTGCCACTCAGGCCCAGAAACTAGGATATGCACATAATTAGTACTATTGGATAGGAAACACTCTGAAGTTTCTAAGAGTGTTAAAATATTGTCTGTGAGTATAACAGAACTGATATAGCAGGCGAAAACCCGAGGAATTTCTGTCCTGGAAAAAGTGTTTTTGACACATTGCCTCATTTTGAACCCCTCCCTATTAAAAACAGACATATATGGGAGTAAGATTGCGGTACCTATTGCTTCCACGGGATGTCAACAGTCTCTAGACAGTGTTTGGTGATGTTAGGTTGCTCTGGATGGTAATAGAAGAAGATTTTCGAACTAGTCACAGGATGTAAACAGAAGATGACAGCGCTGTGGTTTTTTCCTTTCCTATCGTCCAGTTTATAATCCGGTTGAAATATTATAGTAAATATACATAAAAGTAAAAGGATACATTATCAATGATGTTTGATTGTTCTTGGACAAGTGTATAGGTATAGGTTGAACGTGTTCTCTTCACGGTTCATTGGGCGACTCAACGGTGGATTTTATGATCATAACGCGCCAACCAAACAGAGATTTATGGATATATTAAATGACTTTTTCTAACAAAAGAAGCATGGATTGTCTTCGTTGGACACTTGGGAAGCCCTCAGCAGAAGTTCTTCAAAAGGTAAGGTTTATATTAGCGATTTTATGCGTTTTTTGAGACCTGCGTTGGGTTATGAATTTATGCTAATGGGTAAATATTGTAGGTGCTATCCTGAAACAATCAAATGTTGTGCTTTCGCCGTAAATCCTTTTTGAAATCTGAGAACGCTCTGATATTGCCAAGAAGCAAAGCTTTTGAGGACTTTGCAACACTTGTATATTGATGAATGCTTAATAATTCAACTTTTGGATTTTGAATTTGGCGCCTTACATTTCACCGGGTAGTGTCGGGAGTGGGGCGCTTGCCCCACTGCTCCCTAAGTAGTTAAACATCGGAAAAATACGTCTTTTCACCTTTTATGAACCTAATTTCAACGTCTGAAAAATATGTATTTTTGACGTCTTTTCAACGTCCTTTTGCTTACTGGGACCATTGTAGTTTTGCGGGGAGACAACATTTTTTGGTCTCACCTGCGGTGGAAGAAATCTAGGTAGCTAAGTTAGCTAAACAACTACAGGTAGCCATCTATGACTAAAAATAGAAGAGGTTTTACAATCGGTGATCAATTGAATCTCAATTGTAAAACCTTCTCTCTTTTTAGTCTTAGATATGGTTACTAATCAGCAAGCTATAACATTACAACCAGCCACCTAAAGCTATGTTTACCAGCAAAGTTAGCACACAACTGTGAAAACGATGGTATCACATCACTTCTCAGCTGTCGTCTAAATGGATTCTCTATCCGTTCAGCCTGAAAATCCCTCTGATAATCCTTGGTCGCCATAAGCATCATTCTTGATTGCCGCAAACCACTGGCAGCATCAGGGTACATTTCTGGTAGGTTGAGTGGTGAAAGATAAAACAAACTTGACCTTGTTTGCAATTAGCACAGCCAGACAGAACACCAAACGGGCATGATGACAAACTTTTGTGAAAAACAAAAGTTTTCAGAAAACATTGCCTAGAGAAGTTACTGAGATTGCTGTGTGTTGGTTATTTGATGCGGTCAACCAAGTTTGTGAGCACACCCCATCTACCAACAGGGCGGTATCGGCATTCGCTATGAATGCTGGACTTTGTGGTTCACTATGAACAGACGAATACACAGGAAGTTTAAACTTCCCCATTCTACCAGTGAAAATGTGCTCCTTCTAGCTGTGGTTTGGCTAATCTTGATGTTTATGACAAAAATATTATGTTGTTCATATTGTAATGACTATAAGCCGTGGCAGAACCAGGGTGAAATTCCCCTTCAACCTATCATGTCATAGCTGACTCACAATTTTTTCTGCAGACATCTTTGAATCCTAATTAGGAGCAGATATTTTAGAGTTTTTCGAAAATGTGGTTTCATAAAAAACTGAGGGAGATTTTACTGTAATGCTGTTACCAAAATTGTTCAAAGTAGCCCTTGTGCATAGAGCTGTATGGTTTGTTAAATTTTGAAATCAATGGTTTTTGTTTGGCATGCATTTTATTTAGTGTGAAAAATCTGAGTCAAAGCGTAATTCCGTTATCGTGGAATTGCCCTTGTACAAATCTTCCTGACCTAAAATATGAGGTCTCAACCTGACTCAAGACATTCAAGCATTAATCCCTTACTTATTCTGTCCGTGCTGTTTGTGTTCTCTGTTGCCAGCAGAATTTATATCCTCCTGTCAGAACTGCCTGAACCCCAAACAGACTTCACCAAGCATCTTTTCTCTTATCCACAGACAATACAAAAAAAAACTGGATGTAAAAAAAAAAAAATCAAAATAGAAGCCTGTGGTCTTCTGAAGTGGAAATGGTGTTGGAAGACGCTCGTTGGTTGACAAACAATTCTGTGGATTAGGACATTTTTCTTAGGCTCTAACTGCCAAGGAGGCATAAACATCACAATGGAATAATTACCCAAACAGAATCTTTCCACTGCAAAAGAGTAGTTGAAAACGAAGTGAGGAAAAAAGGGACAGTTTCCCTGAGGGGTCTCTGCAGAGGAGACTCTTTATATCAGCTCTCCATGGGTTGTATTGCCTGTCACATAGTGTTCCTGCTGGCTACAGAGCCAACATAAAACCTGATTTAAGATGGCTGCAGCAGCTACTTTGTTCCAGAGCTGTGTCTATGATAGCAAAACCCTATAGCAAAAGCATCCTCGTTCTTCAAAGCAAACTAGATAGTGCCATATCATGTGGTGCAAGTGCAGTAATTCGAGACAAATAATTATTTTAAAGGAAGTCACTTCATCACATCCTACCATCCCATTAGGCTGGGGAAACTGTTTGAGCCCCGGAATCGTGGCAGCACAGCAATTGAGCTTTGCCTGCCCACCTGCCACACGACAAACTTACAGTATGTTGATGGAACAGCCCTGCATGGCGTTTCCTATTGAAACAAGTGGCTTTCCCTTTAATCAAAATAATAGCATGTTGGCTAGGGGTAATATGCCTACAATAACAGTGTAGGGATATCATACACTCCACACCCCACCCGGTTCCCAAATCCTGTCCGGTGCATTGAGGTGGATGGATGGAGATGGGGACAAGTGGGATGGGAACAGGGGGATTAGGACTGCTAATTATCCTTCTCCCTGTCAGTCAGCCCAGGAAAGCCAGAGCCAGGCAGTGATATATACTGATGCGCATTAGGATTCACAGTCACGGCCCGGCCCCCCTGAGCTTCCTGCCTGCCCACACTGCCTGATTATCTGCAGCATTCTGTGTACAGGGACAGACAGGGGCTCAGCCACAGAACACTCTCTATTTAACAGCGAGACTGACTGAAATGTACTCTTGCACTACTCAAAGACTGGTGTACTGCTGGTGGCCTGGCTGTCAGTGACTTGCTGTTACACAGTGTACTGTTGTTGGAAAGCTTTTTGTGTGCTGTAGGTAAACATTTTGAATGTACAATATATATATACTAAGGTTTGTAGTTAAACGGTTGATGTAGCCGCAGTTTATGTAGTCAGATTGGCTAGGAGAAATCCTTTGGGATTGGACACTCAACTGCAGCTTCTACATTATCGGTCCAATTTGCGTGTTGTCACTATGCTACAAATCACTATACTCTACGTCGGATGTAGTGTCTTCTGGTTTGTAGTTTTTCCTTTCAATTAAGAGCTAGACCACCAGGTGAGGGGAGTTCCTCACTAATCAGTCACCTTAATTCATCAATCAAGTACAAAAGAGCGAAAACCAGCAGGCAGTCGGCCTTCCATGGAATGAGTTTGGTACGTGCTCTACGCTAATATTAATCGTGTAGAGAATTACTCATTAATACATAGTGGAAATATTATAAGACAACAGATGTGTACGGCAGCCCTGACTGAGGCAAGGCAGTTGTTGTATGTGTAAAAATGTGTTTAAAGGGCAATTTGTAAGCGTACTACTGCCCAGCATAAACCATATGGCAGCAGTTATTTTTTCCTGGGAGACTCACTGGATGCCAGGCTGAACGTTGCAAAAACTTTGTTCTGCACAAACAACCAAGGTATAACACCTTATTTTTGGGGTGATTAGTTGAGTCTAAAGTTACCCACAATGACAAAATAAAGGATGTTTTTCAAGCAATGGATCATTGATTTTAATCTTGACAAAATTGCTTTTTAATGACTGGGAGAACGATCCCCAACCGCTGATAGGGTAGACAACTGAAAAACTACGAACAGCAAAGAGCGAAAACGGAACCTGTCTTTCTTGCTAGCCAATGTGTCTGAGCTTTGTTTCATTCAACGCCTACCTGTGTGAGAATGTACGCCCACCACGTCCTCTAATCGATGCACGCTGCAGATGGATTCCTAACGGGGAAACTAATGATGATTACCTAATGAGTTGTACCTGGCACTTCCATTATGGCTTTCCAGTTCAACACACTGAACCAATACAGGGAGGCGGCTGCCAGCGAGGATGAAACATATGGGCATACATATGAAAGCAAACTTCAAAAGCAATGAGCGTGAAACCAAAGCTGTGTGAAAGCAAAGTGAGTATCGGAGAAACAACATGTGAATTCCCTACAAGTCCGCCCTTCATTTGACACAAACAACACCTTTTCCGAGCTGTGGCTGAACGCAAATGCTACAGGGAAAGGGGGAGGTGTCAGCCTTATCACAAGAACACACACTTTGTTGTCATGTTCCATAGAGGTGAAATACATATTTCCCCATCTTGTGGAAGTATGAATCTCACATGATAATATGCTCTGTTTTGATACCGTTTTTTTTTCTCTGGCGTGCCCCTGTGAAAGAAAAGCGAGAGTGAAGAAATGGTACTATCGAGGCCTAACCGTGCCCCTTTATGAAAGCACCTGTGCCTCAGACGGAACACAGAATATAAATCAGAAACTGTAGCCTAGGCTGTTTAGGAAATGACGGGGATACTAACGCAGCAGTTAGGGCAGCAGGTATGCTAGCGCTTAGAGTTTTGGGAACGGTAACCGAAAGGTCATTGGTTGGAAAACCCAAGCTGAAATGTTGACAAATGTAGCAAGGCACAACCCTAATTTGTTCCAGGGGTGCCGTACTACTATGGAGTATGTGACAATACATTTGTATAATTCTTTAGGCAGGGAGAGACTCACAAGTTAAAATGCGCCCCATGAGAGTGTTGTGTTTGTACCAGTGAGTTTTGCCTACTTTCTCCATTTCACATGCAGCAGTGGAGATGAATGGTGTGTCAAATGAGGGCTATCTGACAGAGATTGCTGACAGAACAGTACCATCGAGGTAGGCTGGAGGAGCTAGTCTGCTCACTTCTGCATAGCCCCAGGAAACGAGAAGACAACTGCTGCATTTGTCTGGAATGAGGCATGAATCACTTTCTACCGCTGGTGTGGAATTAACAAGACAGGGATGTCGGAACGGAGAAACGAAAGAGCTCAGAGACAAAATCCCTATGGTAAAGAGCTGTCTGCAGAGTCTCTCTGAAGTCCATCCCAAAAAAAGCTATTGATCTTGTGATATCATCTACACTGGGTAAAAATGTATACTTTGACTTTTCCCCATCAATGTGAGTTATGGGTATTGACTCAAAGGTACTCTACCAAGACGGGAGCTGTGAGAAATCTTCAGGGAGGAGAGGGAGCACTCGGAGAGTCCTCCCAATTAGTCCCCTAATTAAACTGATTTAGACATCAAGAGCGGAGTCAGACCTGAAACATATGACTGCGCAGTGTGTGGCCCAGAGCCGACGTTCTTAAACTCCCCTCAAGATTAAACCTAATGAGCCAAAAAACAAAATGTCACTCACTGTCCAGTCACTGAGTCCTCCAGCCTTATGTAAGAACTAGCACTCACAAGCCCAGCTAATGCTCGAGCTGTGAGACTGTTAGACATGTTCAAGCGCATAGTGCCGAGTCGTAGAGACGAATATACATGTCCATTGGAGGGAAAAGAGACGAAGGCAGCCCAGGAAGCAGCACAAACCTGCATTCCCTTTGATTTTTTCCATTGCTTCAGCAGGCTGGTAAAACCTTTATCAAAGATTTATTTGATGTCTTTAATCTCTCTGCCTTACCCTCTATGGGCGGTAAAAGTGCCGGGGCGATCAGGGCGGCTGGCTTGGCACTGAGCCGCTGTATGTCATTGTTTAGGCCTCTCTATGGTGTCTGCTGATCTCTCATTAAAGAGCCTGCGTTTTAAAAACCAGCCCATCTCCTTGGGAACAAGGACTCATGAAGTCTGACTTTCTATCACCTTTGAGAACTAATCCATTAGCGAAGTCCTTTTATGTAAAAAAGGACTTTCTCTAAGAAAAGCTTGCTACCACGGTTAACTTAATTTGTAGTAACGGTCTTAAAGAGCGACTCCACTTACTGATTGGGCTTCGTTTTTTCATCAATGCTCATTAAGAAATGCTAGCAGCCATTACTGAAGGCAAACGAGAGTTGCCTTGGGGGTGTGGTTTGATGTGGGTGTTTCTTGAATCTGTCTTTGGATTTCAAATCACAACAATCCAAGGGCAGTAGTGAGTACAACGAAGTAAGCTAAGCTAGCTTTGCTAAGGAAAACATTTCGTTTTGTCAACTTCTCCCCTCCTGACTGACTCGCCATCTCAAGATGGTCAACTAATTTAGTTCTAAGTGTAGGCTAAAGCCTGTGCTGACCTTATGTGAGGCCAAGCTGACAGCAGCTAGCTAGTATAGCTTGATGACAGCTACTGCTGGCTATCCTATTGTATCTAACGGATATTTCTCTATCTAACTGATATTAAATCAGTTATGGCAAGATAGGAAGAGTCGGTGTCTGGAATGTGTTTCATAAGTTACTCACTCTACAACACCTTGCAACGAAAGTAGCTTGCAACTTTTTATGACGTTATGTACATTTGTGTTACCGTGGAAACGGTAACAACTGTGAATGATACACACCATTATATATATACAGTTGAAGTCGGAAGTTTACAAACACCTTAGGCAAATACATTTACACTCAGTTTTTCACAATTCCTGACATTTAATCCTAGTAAAAACCCTGTCTTAGGTCAGTTAGGATCACCGCTTTATTTTAAGAATGTGAAATGTCAGAATAATAATAGAGAGAATGATTTATTTCAGCTTTAATTTCTTTCATCACATTCCCAGTGGGTCAAAAGTTTACATATACTCAATTAGTATTTGGTAGCATTGCCTTTAAATTGTTTAACTTGGGTGAAACTTTTCGGGTAGCCTGCCACAAGCTTCCAACAACAAATTGGGTGAATTTTGGCCCATTCCTCCTGACAGAGCTGATGTAACTGAGTTGCACTTTTCGCACCAAAGTACGTTCATCTCCAGGAGACAGAACGCATCTCCTTCCTCAGCGGTATGACGGCTGCATGGTCCCATGGTGTTTATACTTGCATACTATTGTTTGTACAGATGAATGTGGTACCTTCAGGCGTTTGGAAATTACTCCCAAGGATGAACCAGACTTGTGGAGGTTTACAATTTTTACACACGGTATATACAGTTGAAGTCGGAAGTTTACATACACTTAGGTTGGAGTCACCAATTAAAGCCTGGTCGCGAATGGTTCTTCCAAATGGACAATGACCCCAAGCATACTTCCAAAGTTGTGACAAAATGGACAACAAAGTCAAGGTATTTAAGTGGCCATCACAAAGCCCTGACCTCAATCCAATAGAGCATTTGTTGGCAGAAGTGAAAAAGCTTGTTAGAGCAAGGAGGCCTACAAACTTGACTCAGTTACACCAGCTCTGTCAGGAGAAATGGGCCAAAATTCACCCAATTTATTGTGGGAAGCTTGTGGAAGGCTACCTGGAATGTTTGACCCAAGTTAAACAATTTAAAGGCCATACTACCAAATACTAATTGAGTGTATGTAAACTTCTGACCGACTGGGAATGTGATGAAAGAAATAAAAGCTGAAATAAATCCTTCTCTCTACTATTATTCTGACATTTCACATTCTTAAAATTAAGTGATGATCCTAACTGACCTAAGACAGGGAATTTTTACTAGGATAAAATGTCAGGAATTGTGAAAAACTGAGTTCAAATGTATTTGGCTAAGGTGTATGTAAACTTCCGACGTCAAATGTATATTCCGGACATTGCTTGTTCTGATACTTTTTGGTTTACAGTGTTTTCCTCATTAAAACTACTTAGGGAGCAGTGGCTCCCTTTAGGCGCTAGCCCCACTCCCGACACTACCCGGTGAAATGTGAGGCGCCAAATTCAAAATCCAAAAGTTGAATTATTAAACATTCATCAATATACAAGTGTTGCATAGTCATCAAAAGCTCTGATTCTTGGCAATATCACAGCGTTCTCAGATTTCAAAAAGGCTTTATGGCGAAAGCACAACATTTGATTGTTTGAGGATAGCCCCTCTCATATTTCATGCATTAGCATAAATCCATAACCAAAGCGGGTCTCAAAAGACGCATAAAATCGCTAATATAAAATCCCTTACCTTTCGAAGAACTTCTGCTGAGGGCTTCCCAAGTGTCCAACGAAGATATCCAATGGTTCTTTTGTTAGAAAAAGTCATTTATTATATCCATAAATCTCCATTTGGTTGGCGCGTTATGATCATAAAATCCACCGTTGAGTCGCCCATTGAACCATGAAGAGAACACGTTCAAATTATACCTGTACACTTTCTACAAACAAATCAAACATAATTTTTAATGTATCCTTAGGTATCCTTTTGTGTATTTTTGCTGTAATATTTCAACCGGACGATAACGTGAACGATAAGAAAGAAGAATAAAGTGGTGTGCGTTCACAATCTCGCGCGCTTCAAACCTTGTTTACAAAAGTTGTCCTCTGGCTTCTTCCTGTCCCTATCCGTTCTGGTCACTCCTAGAATTCCCAGTCTTTGACTGTTGACTGTTGACATCTAGTGGAAGCCATTGGTATTGCAGTCTCAGTCCTACATGGCAACGTGAAAACAGGTTTTTAGAATGTTTTGCTAATTTATAAAAAATTTAAACAGAAATTCCTTTTCCAGAAGAACAACCACCTCTGCAGCACTCCACCAATCAGGCCTTTATAAAATAGTGGCCAGACGGAAGCCACTCCTCAGCAAAAGGCACATGACAGCCCACTTAGAACTTGCCAAAAGGCACCTAAAGACTCTGACCATGAGAAACCAGGTTATCTGGTCTGATGAAACCAAGATTGAACTCTTTGGCCTGAATGCCAAGCATCACGTCTGGAGGAAACCTGGCACCATCCCTACGGTGAAGCATGGTGGTGGCAGCATCATGCTGTGGGGATGTTTTTCATTGACAGGGTAAGGGAGACTAGTCAGGATCGAGGGAAAGATCTAAGTACAGAGAGATCCTTGATGAAAACCTGCTCCAGAGTGCTCAGGACCTCAGACTGGGGCGAAGGTTCACCTTCCAACAGGACAATAACCCTAAGCACACAGCCAAGACAACGCTGGAGAGGCTTTGGGACAAGTCTCAGAATGTCCTTGTGTGGCCCAGCCAGAGCCCGAACTTGAACCCGACCGAACATCTCTGGAGAGACTGGAAAATAGCTGTGTAGTGACGCTCCCCCTCCAACCTGACAGAGCTTGAGAGGATCTGCAGAAAAGAATGGGAGAAACTCCCTAAATACAGGTGTGCCAAGCTTGTAGAATATTACCCAAGAAGATTTGAGGCTGTAATCACTGCCAAAGGGGACTCGATTCAGGAAACTAGGCGTATGTCGCAAGTCACGACATCACAGGAGAGCTGTTGAACGTCAAAAATATATATTTTTTCTAAATGCATTTTTTTTGCCAGAAATGCCTTCTCGAACATGTGAACTTTCTTGTGCCTTAATATCAAACTTGTATGCCCTCTGTAAATAAAAATGTAATTGTTAAATTACGAGCCTGGTTGGTTTAGCCACATAAAAAGTGAGCAACCTTCCCGCTAGCCATGATTGGCTGAGATAACAGGTGGGCTGGACATGCCGAGAGATGAGTTTGGATTGGTCTACCATATAGCAAGCGTCTGTCTGTTGGAGCTGGTCAGCATGTTTAGGTATCAGTGGAATTCGAGTATGATAGCTAAGGAGATGGAGAAAACACCCGTCTAGCTTACATCGGCAAACTAAGAAAACCATGGCATCAGACAGGAGACGCGTCCAAACATTATTTATACTGGTAAGATTTTCAGATATTACATGTTTCTAATTTTGACAGAAAGTGGTTTCATTTCAAGTGTATAGTTAGCTAGCTAACGTTAGTTGGCTGGGTCGCTAGCTAACTTTATGTGTATGATCTTATTCTACGTATCTCAGACACATTTGCTTGACTAGTTATAGCCATAGAACCTGGTTGGTTAGCTACCTGCAGATTCATGCAGGGTAGTAATGTCATGAGTTGTGATTATGGTCCATTGTTTAGCTAGCTAGCTACATTTCTTAACAAAAGACTCCACTCTAATTTTGTATTTTCATTTCAAGTTAAAGTGTACTGTTAGCTAGCATTATCAGAAATTCAAATGTTGCTACATAAGACCGAATCCAGGTGGTGAGTCACATTAAGGTGCTTCAACAAAGTACTGAGTAAATGGTCTGAATACTTATTTGTGATGTATGTGATATAAATGTTAAGTTTAAATGTTACGTTTTTTATTTGTAATACATTTGCAAAAAAATAACAAAAAGGTTTTGCTTTGTCATTATGGAGTATTGTGTACAGATTGATGAGGGTACATAGAATAAAGCTGTAACGTAACAAAATATGGAAAAGATCTACGCATCTGAATACTTTCCGAATGCACTGTATGTGTGTATTGCTAGGTATTACTGCACTGTTGGAGCTAGAAACATTAGCATTTTGCTGCAGCTGCGATCTTGAGTCATCTTAGCTGTCCTACAGCACAATATTTTATAACTGTTTTGTCTTGTCTTGTCTCTCCTTATGTCCCCTGTTAGATTTTTCCCGGGAGATAAATCCCATAACTAACATCCCTACAGGTGTTGGCTGCTTGTGGACATTGTACAAACATTGCCCAGCTTGAGTGAAGATACATCAACAACAAATCGATGGACGTGTTCATGTTAGAAAGACAAAACATTTTCTGCTATAAGAATATTATAAAAACAGTGTGCCTACACTCTACCTAACAAATCCAAATCTGTTGTGTGTAGACTACATCTTCAGCTATCTAACCAGGACTAGAATGGCATTTCTATTTCTAGGGTCTATTTGCCCACACTGACATGCACAGCTCTCTGGGTGAGGTTCTGTCTTCAAGTCATGTATTACAGATTATGGACATGTGCAGTCAGATGGCAGGAGGGGTGGAGTGCATGACACTCCATCCTGGATATGACAGTTTACCTCATGGGTCCAGCAGGCAGATTTCAATAACTACATGCAGATGTGAGACGCAGAGGATGGCACTCTTCTCATACTGAGTAGCGTACTAAATGTATGTAGTTATTATTAACAAATTGTTTTAATAACTTTCAAGTGTAACAGTTCCATGTAGAATAAACTATTCTTCACATAATACTTTAGAAGCAGTGTTTTGCTAATATAACAATGTGCAAATATTATACTTGTCTTTCATCTTTTATTGTCATTCACAGCCATACAGATATTTGTGACCATACAGATATTTGTGACCAACCACCTCGATTCGGTCTTTTGTAGCAAATGTTGTGTTTTTATATTGGATAAATTAGAGACTCAGAGCTGCAACATGGTATATCATACACTGAAGTTGAAGAACAACGGTAAAGGAATTTTGCTTAGAAAGTTGATAAATTTGTAACCCCACTTGAGAGAAAATGGCTGTTGAATATTTGGTACACCTACTGGAGAGCTCTTCTTTGTCTACACCTATTCAGCATCATTCACACCCTCTTAAGCCTTAGCCACACTAATCTCTTCAAGGATTCACATGTGAGGCCATGTGCTAAACAATGAGTAAGGTAGTGTAGTAAACAACACAAGATTTCAAGACTAAAAGTGGTGAAAGTAGCAGAGTACAATAAGGGAAAACTACAGGTAAAAATACACTTTATCTAGTCCTTGGCCTATATCTTAAACTTGCTTTGGTGATCATGTTGTTCTTCACATTACCGTCTCTGATAAACACACACTATATAAAATAAAATAAAAGTTTCTTTGTCACATGCACAGGATACAGAAGATGTAAATGGTACAGTGAAATGGTTACTTGCATAGTAGCAATATCAAAAATAGAAAGTGTTAGCCAGACACACCTGGCTAACTTGATGGGTCGTGTGATCATCTGGCGATGTGGAGTCTTTTTTGTTTTGACATGTAGCTAGCTAGCTAGCTAAACAATGAAGCATAATCCCAACCCATACAGTTCAACCAGATTATCATAGCTAGCTGCCATGCATGAAATGTTGTAGTATGAATCTGCAGGTAGTTAAAGCTAACCATGTAGGTTCAATGTTAGCTAGCTAGCTAACATTAAACTATAACTAGCAATGCAAATGGTTTTCTGAAATAGAAATAGTATTTCTACACAGATCACACACGTAATGTTAGCTAGCGAACCAGAAAGCTAACGTTCGTTACACATTAACTTGCAATGAAAATTACTTTCTGACAAAATTTGAAATGTATAATATCTAAATATGTAGCTAGACTCTTACCCGTATACATGGATGAATGCTTCACAGCAGACTGGAACCTCTTTAACTAAGACATCATTTTCGTTTCCATTTTGTTTGTAGCTACTGACCGTGTGCAGAATGTAGTCCATTACAACTTTTTCCCACTGATCTTTGTTGATAGTGCCTGCTAAATTCAGGGCAGCAGTGTTGTTGAGAGCAGTTGCAACACTTTTGCAGTTCTCCATGGCTAATGTTAAATCTTTCAAAAAAGACGCAGTAGCAAGTTTTATCTACACATACTGAGCAGCTCATGTTATAAACAGAAGCTTGCTACATGGCAGACCAATCCGAACTAATCTCTCGGCATGTCCAGCCCATCCATTTTCTCAGCCAAAGATGTCTAACGTGAATGTTCGTGACTTTTTCTGTGGCTAAACCAACTAGGCTCATAATTTAACAATTTTGTTTGTATTTACAGTTGGCATACACGTTTGTTATGAAGTCACATGCTCCAGAAGCATGTCTGCCAAAAAATGGTGGTGCTATCTGGTCCGTATATTCAGTTTATTGCATAAATTCAACCACACCTTTGTTTCATCACAAAACCGGAGAGCATCCTCTGTCTGGTGAAGTCTCCAAAGCATTTTGCATGTAACAAACAGTTGCATGACCTACAGCATGGTCAAGCAAGTTAATGTTTCCAACATTTTGGGACTACTAAACAACTATTGATTTAGAATCACAGAGAGTTACCGCAAGTCGCAAAGAAAACAGTAGCTGCCTGCACTATTCCAGCACAATTTCAAATTCACCAATTCAACATTAGGACTGACCATCAGGGAGAAAAATTTCAGAACGGCGCAAAGTGCTGTACCCTCTCTTGAAGGTGAGTAGATTAAAAGGGAAATGTGTAGCTCTCGTAGTTGATAAACTGTATATTGAAAACCAACTGTTTTGAGACACCAAGACTACTACTTAAATATTACAAAATTCCCATAAATGAGTCGAATAATGGAACTTCCAATACTATCCATCGTAGGGATTGTAATAAAAAAAAATAGGAAAACAATAAAATACAACAATTGATAAAGAAATAAACTACAATTAGACTATCCCATTCAAGATATGGAATGTTGTAAAATAATTAGTATTCAACGTTCTATTTATAGTATTTATAAATAGATAAAATACAGCATTAGAAGAAAGGATAACTATTTACATTATCTTCAATTATAAGGAACTGGAACACAAATGTACTCAAAAGCCTGAAATTAGGTAGGAATCAACATGGTAGGGATAAAAACACAGCAAACAGAGGACATAGAAGGCACAGTATGTGGGTATGTGCGGGTGTATTGTGATGGAAGTTGGGGGGGGTTGTTTTTTTTTGTTTGGAAAAGTGTGGAGTTAAGTTAATGAAAAAGAAAAAAGGTTGCAAATGGTGGTGCCCATGTGTGTCTGCATGCAGGGGTTGTGACAGAGAGAGCTTGTGCAGATATGGGATATACATTTTAAAATACATTATAAATATAGTTTATTTATTTATTGTCTTATCATGATGAAACGGTCCCCAACCCTATACCCTAGACACGCACCTGAGCGACCCATACACTAAGGAGAAGTCCTTATCTGTTTTATCGGTCTACTGCAAGTAGCATAATGCAGCCAAGACAGAAAGATAAAAGTGGTCAGAGACCCACTAGAGTAGCACCACCCCCTCAAGATTCTGTGCCTGCCTGGCAGGGTTGGTCCTACAAAGCCAAAGCCCCCTGAAGGGTGAGCATAATTTACAAGGAATTTCTCAAAATTGCTAATGAGAACCTTGATAACCTTGTATCTAGCCAGTGGGAATTCCGGTGGGGTGCCCCCACCAAGGTAGTGGCAGTGCTGGCAACACTAGCTGTAGTAACCCATGGTCACCCCCCATTCTTGCTCAATTTTGCATGCCTTCTCAAACAGCTACAACTGTATATGCATTCACATATCAAGTATTTTCATTTTCATTTTAATATATGTACAGTACCAGTCAAAAGTTTGGTAACACCTACTCATTCAAGGGTTTTTCTTTATTTTTACTATTGTCTACGTTGTAGAATACTAGTGAAGACATCAAAACTATGAAATAACACATATGGAATCATGTAGTAACCAAAAAAGTGTTAAACAAATCAAAATATATTTTATATTTGAGATTCTTCAAAGTAGCCACCCTTTGCCTTGATGACAGCTTTACACACTCTTGGCATACTCTCAACCAGCTTCACGAGGAAGTCATGCATTTCAGTTAACAGGTGTGCCTTGTTAAAAGTTCATGTGTGGAATTTCTTTCCTTCTTAATGCGTTGAAGCCAATCAGTTGTGTTGTGACACGGCAGGGGTTGTATACAGAAGATAACCCTATTTTGTAAAATACCAAGTCCATATTATGGCAAGAACAGCTCAAATAAGCAAAGGGGAACAACAGTCCATCATTACTTTAAGACATGAAGGTCAGTCCATCCTGAAAATGTCAACAACTTTGAAAGTTTCTTCAAGCGCAGTTGCAGAAAACATCAAATGCTATGATGAAACTGGCTCTCATATGTGGACCGCCACAGAAAAGGAAGACCCAGAGAACTTTCAAAGTTCTTGACATTTTCCGGATTGACTGACCTTAATGTCTTAAAGTAATGATGGACTGTCGTTCCCTTTGCTTATTTGAGCTGTTCTTGCCATAATATGGACTTGGTATTTTACAAAATAGGGTTATGTTCTGTATACAACCCTTACTGTATCTTGTCACAACACAACTGATTGGCAACTGAACGCATTAAGAAGGAAAGAAATTCCACTAATTCCACGAAAGTATGACTTTTTCACAAAAAAAAATACATTACAGCCTTATTCTAAAATTGATTCAATTGTTTTTTTCCCTCAGCAATCTATACAAAATACCCCATAATGACCAAAACAGGTGTTTAGAAATGTTTGTTTTGCAAATAAAAAACTTAAATATCACATCTACATAAGTTTTCAGACCCTTTACTCAATACTTTGTTGAAGCTCCTTTGGCAGTGATTACAGCCTCAAATCTTCTTGGGTATTATTCTACAAGCTTGGCACACCTGTATTTAGGGAGTTTCTCCCATTCCTTTCTTCTGCAGATCAACTCAAGCTCTGTCAGGTTGAAAGAGCACCCCATTATAGGGTATTGTGTGTACAGTAGATTGAAGAAGGGAAAAAATATTTTAGAATAGGGCTATATAGTAACAAAATGTTGAAAAAGTCAAGGGGTCTGAATACTTTCCGAATGCACATATACATAATTTACTAAAAAATATATTGGGGATTGGAAATGATGCAGACAATTACATTGATGGAAGCTTCAATATATCTGAAATATTAACGCTGATCTACCCACACATTTTTTTATAATTTAAACATCATCAAATCACCTACGCTTAGTCTAATACAGTGACAACTGAAAGATACCAGAACTAATTTTGTCCAATCAACGTAAGATAAATATGATTTGGCTGTTATGGTTCTGATTTCTGTGTGTGTGCGTGCGTTCTTGCAAGTTAAAAAACATGTTGACTCACCCTACTTGTAGAGAAACACCAATTCCATCCTTCTCTCTTTCATGTTGACGAAACGATATAAGACTCTGTCATACAGTCCACTTTTAGTTTTTGTTGTCCAAGGCAACTGGGCTAAAATGCTTGCTCACTAGCCTAACTTCCTTTCATGGGAAACAATGAGCCAGCTAGTTAACATTAGCCTACTACATCTAGCTACATATTGAACTTCCATCCTCTCAGGCCAGGGGCACAATGTTTGAATTTATGGTTGGATCAGAATCGCTGTTATAATCATTGGCCAGTAGGGAGAATTAAGTAAAACCACAAGTCCAAATCCCTATCTCCATCCATGGCTAATTTATGAAAGGGACCATTTTAGCTAGCTAGATAGCCACCAGAGAACAACAACACAACGAGATGCAACTATTCAAGTTGTTTCTATCAACAACTTTTTGTTCTCGATGTGATGTGATTGATGTGAAGCCAAATCCAAACTGGCTTCCCTTGACACTTTTTTTTGGTGCACCAGGACCATTCACAGATGAGCTCACTCAATTTAGCTCAACGCTGATTGGCTATTATTTTATTTAAAAAATGTATAAAGGGAGGCCAAATGCTCGCTGGCTTCCCTTGCATTCAATTCTACGGACGGCAACAACATCATACTCTATATGACCAGACAACATCAGATAGATGGGCTACACATGCAGAGATAGAGGGGCACTCTAAAATTATGAAACACAGAGAGAATAAAGATACATTATTTGAAATGTTAGTTTTTTATTTTTTTATTTGGGGGAAGCCTGGCTTCCCTTGGCATCCATAAATACACAAATAAAGGTGATTCTGATATTACTAAACACGTGTGATGTCCTTTCTTATTAGTAAATCACCTTTTGTCCTTTCTGAGGTGTTTGCCAGCGCCAGTGGATCAGCTCCAGGCCCCTCTCATCACAGATACTGGTCATGAAGGAGCCTGACATGCAGATCCGACCCAGCTCCTATCACAGACAAAGAGAGGGTTGGAGCGAGAGAGAGAAAGACCATACAGTCATGGAAGCCAACAGTAAATACACGGTTTAACATAGCCAATCAGAGATTATGATTCACATCTAATTCACAAGGGACATATGCCAGCATGGCACTGACTGGTTGGCATTAGTCAGCCTTGCCCAAGAGTAGTCCACATGAATGGGGGGCACCTCCTTACAACAGACAAGACACAAAAACACACATTACTGGTTACATTATCACTGGTGGTTATGTCTTCCATTACTCTGAAACGGGAATAGTGTCTGGCACTGCCTCCTTATCTGGTGATCTGTCATCATAATTTTTTCCCTAGAAAAAACACAATAATGTTGTTGTTTGTTGGCATTTTGGTGTGGTTAGCTGAAGCCCTCAAATGCTAGCTAGTTGCTTGATTATTTAGCAGGGATCTTACAGTAGCTAGCCAGAGTTGAAACATTATTGAAAGCCAGTTGGCAACATGCATCAAACATGCTTGATCATTAACTAGCTACCTAACGATAGCTAGCATGGATAAAACTTGTCTTCGGGTTCAACATTGGTTATGCAAATCTTCCTCTCATATTACACGTTAGGGAGACGCAATGTATTTAGCTAGTTACATCACAGTATCATAGCGGCATAGCCTATCAAATAATGACATGTAGCTAGCTTGCTAACGTTGCAAGCTAGCAATAAACAAATATTAGCTGCTTACAAACAAGACAAATCTCAGGTTTGACAGTTGACAGCCCGAGTAGATGATAGTCAGATGTAATCCATATCCTCGCCATCTGCTCAAGATTGTTGAAAAACTTTATGGAAGCCCATTTTCACTAGAGTAGTTATTTCCCGAGCAAGGGCAAGTGCTAACCACACTTGTCTTGTCTGAGGAAGAAATTCCAGTGGGCAAGTTCGTTTTTGGGTGACCTGGTTCCCCTCGGCTGGGCGGGGTTTGCCCATTTTCGACCGTTCCATTTGTCCTCCTAACAAGAGGTGTCCCCCGCACCGGGCCATGCAAAGTGAACTTGCCCAGTCTTTTAACAGAAAGCACATTGCTACTACACGTTCATTGGTAGCAAAAGGAGGCATGAACTGTTTAGATAATTGTAATCCAAACCCAACCTTCATTTACCCGCTGTGACGCATTTGGTTCCAAACTCCATTTGTATTAGACTGAATTTATAAGAGCAAAATGGATTGAAAAGGGGGAAAGAAACACTAGTTACTTTTTTGCACTGGAAAAGAGAAACTACAAAAGAAAATCTATAACTGCACTAAAAATTAACGATGTTTTATGCAAAGATCCCATTACAATATCATCATTTGTCAATTCCTTTTATGAAAACCTTTACAGCTCTAAATTTCAGGAAGAGGGTTGTGAAAACTACATTGGCCACATAATTGAGGATGATTTCCACTCAGTTTGCGATTCACTGTCACGCCCTGATCTGTAAGAGCCTGTTTATGTCTCATTTTGGTTTGGTCAGGGTGTGAGTTGGGGTGGGCATTCTATGTTCCTTTTTGTATTTCTTTGTTTTTGGCCGGGTATGGCTCTCAATCAGGGACAGCCGTCTATCGTTGTCTCTGATTGAGAACCATACTTAAGGAGCCCTTTTTCCCCTCCTGTCTTTGTGGGAGGTTGACTTTGTTTGTGTGTATGTGCTGTTGGTGCTACACCGCATGATCGTCGTTAATTGTTTTTGTTTTTCGGTGAGTTAGACGAATAAACATGTTTTTCTCAACCTGGCACGCTGCACCTTGGTCCGTCATTGAAGATCGTGACATTCACCTGTATCAATTGAAGAAATTAGAGAGGCTCTGAATTCAATGAAAAAAGGGAAATCACCTGGCCCTGATGGCCTGTCAGTTGAATTCTATAGACAGTTTTGGGAGTTACTAGAATACCCGATTTTGAATATGTTTCAAGATTGCATTAAAAGTGAGGAAATGGTATCCACTATGAAACAGGGCCTTATTTCATTGATTCCGAGCCTGATAAATACCCCTCTCTCATTGACAATTGGAGACCAATTACTTTATTAAATATTGATTACAAATTGATTGCGCTGGTTTATGCCAAAAGATTAAAGAAAGGAATAGATACCATTATAAATGAGACTCAAACAGGATTTATGAAGGGTCGACACATATGCTCTAACATTCGTTTAGTCTTGGACCTTATAGATTACTCAGATGCAATTCGACTCCGATGCGGTTGTATTATTTTTGGACTTCTGTAAAGCCTTTGACACAATTGAACATGAATTTCTCTTTAGGTCTCTTAATCTTTTTGGATTCGGTGAAAATGTTTTCAAAGTAATTTGCATGTTTTACAAAGATATAAATAGTTCTGTATTATTGAATTTTAATACTTCCAAAAGATTCAATATCAACAGAAGTGTACGGCAGGGATGCCCAGTTTCGCCATTTTTATTCATTTTGGTTGTGGAACTTCTTTCTCTAGATATACGGAATAATGCAAATTTGTATGGCTTAACCATTTTTAACAAAGAAATCAAAATTTCCCAACTGGCTGATGATACTACTCTTTTTTTAAGAGATAAAGACCAGGTTGCCCATGCCCTTAATGCTATCACTGCATTTTCTACTGCATCAGGATTAAAACTGAATGTTTCTAAATGTGAAATATTATGTCTATTTGACTCTGATGATAAAGAAATAGAAAATATTCCTGTTAAGGACTGTATTAAATATTTAGGAATTCATCTGTCAAAAAATCATTTAGTCAGACAACATATGAATTTCTCTCCTAAAATTAAGAAAACTAAAAATATATTTAATAATTGGCTACAAAGAGATCTTTCTATACTTGGGAGAGTACTTCTGTCCAAGGCAGAGGGGCTGTCTCGTTTTGTGTACCCCTCATTGGCTTTATTTGTAAATCCTTCTACTTGTAAAGAGATCAATAGAACCTTTCTTGACTTCATCTGGAAAAAAAAGTCTCACAAACTAAAACAATCTGTCCTTTCTAATAAACGAGCTGAAGGCGGTCTGGAAGTGTTGGGTTTTGTTGATATAAATAACACCTTCAAGATCAACTGGTTAAAATGTTTTTTGATCAATACTGATTCAATATGGTATTTCATTCCAAATAATGTGTTTAATAGGTTGGGAGGTCTTTCATTTTTACTGAAATGTAATTATATTCCTGAAAGATTAAATTGGCTAGGTTTCACCAACAAGCTTTAATGGCCTGGAAAATGTGTTTCCTGCACAATTTTTCTCCACATAAAGTTATTTTGTGGAATAATGCAGACATAACTGTAAGGAATAAGTCATTGTTCTACCCCAGCTGGCGTGAGAGGAATATTGACTTTGTCCTTGATGTGTTCGACAACAGGGGTAATATGCTTACATATGAACAATTTATAACATTGAAAGAGTTCCCAATACCTTTCAGAGAGTTTAATTCTGTGGTCAAAGCCGTTCCCAGAATTTTGGGAAAACCTTGCAAAATACTTATTTACTATTATGAACACTACTCATGTCTCATGTTTTTGATATGAAAGATGTAATATGTTACTATTGTAATGATAACAAGACCATTGAAATGATTGTGATTTTTTTTATTCTTGTTGCTAAATACTTTATACACAAACAAAAATTCCAGAATTCTACACCAAAATTACAATTTTTTTTGATTGAATTTAAATATCTTTTTTAGACATTAACCCTAGTGAATAACGGCAAGAATAACATCTTTCTGAATCACTATAATACGTTTTTTTGTTTACTGCATTGATTATTTTTGTATGTTTTTTTAGTATTTTTACATGAATACCTGCATTCTGGTTTGTAACAATGTAAATTGTTGATTTATATTATTATTTTATTTTTTTCTAAAAAGACAATTTATAACCAAAATTATCCTATTTACACCATGTAGTCAATTTTAACATTAGTCAATTCTGACTGATATTGATGCCACACAGTCTCTTTAATATCTGATTCCGTCTAATGATCTTTTATCCAAGGTGGCATGCTGTAAATGAAGCAAGAGGCATTATGTTTGGTTGTTTGGTACATTTGGACCATCCACTCACCTAGCTTTAGTACTTGTATGTTGGTGCAAGTTAGTTGTGATCTATCCATCAAATGGAGTTGCAGCTAGCCATATCAACCCATCAGCTTGAGAAGGACCCTGGTTAGTATGACCAGAGGGCTTGAGACTTGAAAGCCTCCAGATGGACCACACATCTGCTGTGTCAAAGCATCGCCATAGGCTATGGTGGCTGAAGTAGAACAGCAGCTGCCATGACGCATCTGCCTGTGTGCCTGAGAGATAGACAATAAGCAGATGCCCCTTTCTCCCACTCTGAACCATGAAGAATCATTGGGTCACTGACTGCGACATACAGTATGCCTGGATATGCCCAACTTGCCTTGTCATGGCCTCTCCGGCCACAAGAGGGCGTAGTAGCCGATGGAGCTTGACCACCAAGACCTGATCTAGGATGTTTTTTACAAGGTGCATTTAGTCTAGGTGTGCATGTGAATGGCTCTCCCGCAGATAACACATCTGCTATGTGTCAGACTCGCCTGAGTGCCTGCTATTTAGCTGTGCGGTTTTCATCAACACAGAGCTGCTACCCCAGCTTCCCAGCTGTTGGCTTCAGCTTTGATCGTGTGACAGCAAGCTCTCATTGCCTCTCTGGGCTCAGACACTTACAGCTACATACAGTACAGCAGGGCTATTATGTAATTGTAGGCCCTTGAGGGCCAAAGAACCACTGTGTTTGTTTTATACCTGGTAGTTAATTGATCAGATACTGTAACGTTATTGATTGGCCAGAGAGTCCCAGGTCTGAATCAGTTCCTGGTTATAAATAAATTATAACACCAGCAGCAATTACCGCCCTACAGGGCGGTAATTGAATAGCCCTGGGGTATACAGCAGCTGATGTAGATGTTTGGAAAATTAGATTTTACCTTAAATCCCCGTATGCATTGTGTGTCTCCATATTGGCTTGGTGTGAGAACAAGATCCAGCTGGATGCTGAGCAACAAGCTGTGTGTGTACATTGACACCTGCTGGTCAAACTGTAAGTTACATTGCAACGTCACAGCTACTGGCTGGTTGCTTAACCCTCCTGCTGTGTTCCTGTCGAATTGGAGCGATTTACAAGAAAAATGTAGTTAATTTACTCTGATTGTCATAAGTTCCATGACTTTGTCCACACAGGGCATCTGAATACACAAAATACATGTATATGATTTTCATTACATTTGGGGTGTTTTATTTTTGTACACCTGTGTTGTTCCCGGTCAAAAATGACAAACTTTAGATATGAATGGATGAGACAATTAGTGTATCAAATTGAATTCAGACACATGCCCATTCATCAGATGGACACACTTTATCTCCCAGACCCCCAAATGCATGTATGTTTGAGCACACACGCACATACACCTCACTCCCCTTCTTGGCTTCCATGGCAACCCCCACGGGAACCTTTCCCAAATAATATCTTTCCCCCACACCTCTTGGCATTCTCACAAACAATCGCAACATTGTTTCAATAATATATAGAACTTTTCTAGCAGCTCTGGTATATGAAGCTGTTTTGAGGCCTTGCTCACAATTCATTCTGGGTCAGCAAAATGACCACACGATATACTGTATGTGAGGCTCTTGATCATATCTTTGGTCATGACACTGGTGAGGAGGAGAGAGTCCTTGTTAAACTTTGACACAAAGCAGTCTGTGATAAATAGCACAATATGTTTCGTCTGAGTATTTGTTATAGTCAAAATAATCCATATGTTATGCTTTTTTGTATGAGATGTATGAGCTCAGGTCAATGAAATAAATAGCAAATAGAAGTTCATAACTTCTAATGTTCACAAGAATTTAAGTTGATAAAAATATCTAATACAACATTAGGTGATCATATCTGTATTATTAAGGATTTAAAATCAGCTATAATGGGGCGGTCATTTTGGACTGGGAACACAGAATTCATTAACATGAAACGAAGACATGAGGTTTAATAAATCAGGTTAAGACAGTGATATCTATTCTTGGTAATCAGATGTGGCAAAAAGTTTTGAGAATTACACGAATATTAATTTCCACAAAGTTTGCTGCTTTAGTGTCTTTAGATATTTTTGTAAGATGTTACTATGTAATACTGAAGTATAATTACAAGCATTTCATAAGTGTCAAAGGCTTTTATTGACAATTACATGAAGTTGATGCAAAGAGTCAATATTTGCAGTGTTGACCCTTCTTTTTCAAGACGTCTGCAATCCGCCCTGGCATGCTGTCAATTAACTTCTGGGCCACATCCTGACTGATGGCAGCCCATTCTTGCATAATCAATGCTTGGAATTTGTGGGTTTTTGTTTGTCCACCCGCCTCTTGAAGATTGAGCACAAGTTCTCAATGGGATTAAGGTCTGGGGAGTTTCCTGACCATGGACCCAAAATGTCAATGTTTTGTTCCCCGAGCCACTTAGTTATCACTTTTGCCTCATGCCAGGTGCTCCATCATGCTGGAAAAAGCATTGTTTGTCACCAAATTGTTCCTGGATGGTTGGGAGAAGTTGCTCTCGAAGGATGTGTTGGTACCATTCTTTATTTATGGCTGTGTTCTTAGGCAAAATTGTGAGTGAGCCCACTCCCTTGGCTGAGAAGCAACCCCACACATGAATGGTCGCAGGATGCTTTACTGTTGGCATGACACAGGACTGATGGTAGCGCTCACCTTGTCTTCTCCGGACAAGCTATATATACCCTGTTATATACCCTTTGTTGGCAATGACAGAGGTCAAATGTTTTCTGTAAGTCTTCACAAGGTTTTCACACACTGTTGCTGGTATTTTTGCCCATTCCTCCGTGCAGATCTCCCCTAGAGCAGTGATGTTTTGGGGCTGTCGCTGGGCAACACGGACTTTCAACTCCCTCCAAAGATTTTCTATGGGGTTGAGATCTGGAGACTGGCTAGGCCACTCCAGGACCTTGAAATGCTTCTTACGAAGCCACTCCTTCGTTGCCCGGGCGGTGTGTTTGGGATCATTGTCATGCTGAAAGACCCAGCCACGTTTCATCTTCAATGCCCTTAATAATAATAATAATACATTTTATTTAAGGCGCCTTTCTTGACACTCAAGGACACCGTACAGGGAAACATAAGACATTTAAAAGCATAGAACAGCATTAAAAACAACAAAAGAAGCAGAGCAGTTGATGTCAAGTGAGATAGGCAGTTTTAAACAGGTGTGTTTTGAGTTGTGATTTGAAATGGGAAAATGAATCGATGTTTCTGAGTTAGGATGGTAATGAGTTCCAGAGACGGGGAGCAGAGCGGCTGAATGCTCTGCTCCCCATAGTGGTGAGACGGGCGGGGGGGACAGACAGGTGTATGGAGGAAGAAGATCTAAGGGAGCGGGTGGAAGTTGGACCCTGGAGGAGATCAGACAAATAAGGGGGGGCGAGTTTATGGATGGACTTGAATGTTAACATGGGGCCCTTGCTGATGGAAAGAGGTTTTCACTCAAAATCTCACGATACATGGCCCCATTCATTCTTTCCTTTACACGGATCAGTCGTCCTGGTCCCTTTGCAGAAAAACAGCCCCAAAGCATGATGTTTCCACCCCCATGCTTCACAGTAGGTATGGTGTTCTTTGGATGCAACTCAGCATTCTTTGTCCTCCAAACACGACGAGTTGAGTTTTTACCAAAAAGTTCTATTTTGGTTTCATCTGACATTCTCCCAATCCTCATCTGGATCATCCAAATGCTCTCTAGCAAACTTTAGACGGGCCTGAACATGTACTGGCTTAAGCAGGGGGACACATCTGGCACTGCAGGATTTGAGTCCCTGGCGGCGTAGTGTGTTACTGATGGTATGCTTTGTTACTTTGGTCCCAGCTCTCTGCAGGTCATTCACTAGGTCCCCCCGTGTGGTTCTGGGATTTTTGCTCACCGTTCTTGTGATCATTTTGACCCCACGGGGTGAGATCTTGCGTGGAGCCCCAGATCGAGGAAGATTATCAGTGGTCTTGTATGTCTTCCATTTCCTAATAATTGCTCCCACAGTTGATTTCTTCGTCTGTCATAGTTGAAGTGTACCTATGATGAAAATTACAGGCCTCTCTCATCTTTTTTAAGTGAGAGAACTTGCACAATTGGTGGCTGACTAAATACTTTTTTTCCCCCACTGTATATATGGTTCCCAATTAGAGACAACGACACACAGCTGCCTCTAATTGGGAACCATTACCCCACATAGAAATAGAACACCTAGAACTCAAAAAACCCTACACCAAAAACGCCAGCCTAAAACTCTGGCCCGGACGTGACAGTACCCCCCCCCCCCAAAGGCGCGGACTCCGACCGCGCCACCCAAAAGTCCATGGGGGGGGGTCTTTGGGTGGGTCTTTTGAGCCCAGGTGGCGGCTCCGGTGCCGGCCGTGCTGACTTAATGTCACGCACCGGAGGCCCTGGGCTATTAACCAGAACTCTGGTGCGAGGAGCAGGAACCGGCCGTGATGGGCGCCGTGATAGGCTCATGACGAGCACTGGGACTCTGATGCAGGGAGCAGGAACCGGCCGTACTGGACTCACAAAGCGCACTGGGACTCTGGTGCGAGGAGCAGGAACCGGCCGTGATGGGCTCATAACGAGCACTGGGACTCTGGTGCGGGGAGCAGGAACCGGCCATACTGGGCTCACGATGCGCACCGGGACTCTGGTGCGTGGAGCAGGAACGGGCCGTGCTGGGCTCATGAAGCGCACTGGCACTCTGGTGCGGGGAGCAGGAACGGGCCGTGTAGGACTCATTACACGCACTTGGACTCTGGTGCGGGGAGCAGGAACGGGCCTTACTAGGCTCATGACGCGCACTGGGACTCTGGTGCGGGAGCAGGAGCGGGCCGTACTGGGCTCATGGCGCGCACTGGCACTCTGGTGCGGGGAGCAGGAGCAGGCCGCACTGGACTCATGGCCGCGCACTGGGACTCTGGTGCGGGAGCAGGAACGGGCCGTACTGGATCCACGGCGGGCACAGGGATCCTGGAGCGTGGAACAGGGACAGGGCGTGCTGGGTCCACGGCGGGCACAGGGATCCTGGAGCGGGGAACAGGGACAGGACGTGCTGGGCCCCCAACACGCACAGGGATCCTGGAGCGTAGAACAGGAATCCTGGAACGTGGAACAGAACGTGCTGGGTCCACGACGGCCACAGGAATCCTGTAGCGTGGAACAGGGACAGGACGTGCTGAGTCCACGACGGGCACAGGGATCCTGGAGCGCGGAACCGGAACAGCACGTACTGGGCTGTGGATGCGAACCGGAGACCCCACACGCAGAACCGGTGCAGGATATCTCGGTCCCAGAAGGTGTACTGGAGACCTAGCGTGCAGAGCCGGCACCACTCTTCCAGGTAGCACACTCACCCTCCCCTGACAGATGAGTGGCGCTGGGATCTCACGCACCGGGCTCTGGACACGCACCGGAGATACTGCCCGCAGAACCGGTGCAGGATATCCTGGTCCAAGGAGGCGCACCGGAGACCAGGAGCGCTGAGCCGGCACCACCCTTCCAGGCTGCACACTCACCCTCCTGACAGATGAGTGGAGCTGGAATCTCTCGCACCCGGCCTATGAGCGCCGCACTGGAGACACCGTGCGCAAAAAACTGCATAGCACGGCGTCTTACCAGTGCGACGCTCCCTCCGACGCTCCCTCCAGAGAGCACGAGGAGTTGGCTCAGGAATCCATCCTGAACCGGCCAAACTCCTCGTGTGCCCCTAAAGTTTTTTGGGGCTGCCTTTCGGGCTTCCTAGCCAGGCGAGTCCCAATAAACTTTTGTCGCTCCGGATCCCATGCTCCATATATATCCTCGTAACTGCCTCGCTCAGTCTTCGCCGCTTCCATCCTCTTCTTGGGGTGACGATGCTCCGTCGTCTTCCTCCAAGGCCCCTTTCCAGCCAGGATTTCCTCCCAGCTCCAGAAATCCTGGCTCTCTCGCTGCTTGTTCCTTTTGTTGTGGGTTATTCTGTCACGATCCTCAGTAGGGACAGACCAAGGCGCAGCGAGGTATCCAGTATACATGTTTATTCAACAAAACGTAACTCACGTAACTGGGCAAAACAATAAAGAGAACGAAGATCGTAACATATAACATAGACTTACACCACAAACAAATGAAGCTATGCCTAAACAATAACCCACAAAACCTAAATGAAAACCCCAAACATATATATGGTTCCCAATTAGAGACAACGACACACAGCTGCCTCTAATTGGGAACCATTACCCCAACATAGAAATAGAACACCTAGAACTCAAAAAACCCTACACCAAAAACGACACCTCAACACGCCAGCCTGAAACTCTGGCCTGGACGTGACACTTAACCAGTTGTCTGCACGGTTGGTCCTTAAGTGGGTCAAAATTTTTGACAAAATATCCACAGGAAAGTATTATTTATCCAACTTTTTAGAGCGCTGGTAGCCTACTGCCGTTTACATTTCTATCACCTTACACATACGCAAAACCATGTAAACACTTGCAAGACTGTTAGTATACATGCATCGCGTGCATGTACATCCGTCTTGTGCAAGTGCCTTAAGAAATCAAATTGATTGCCACACACCTGTGGATATTTTATCTAAGGAAGGACCAACCACATGGACAAACGGCAGAGTAAGTTCAAATATCATTTTATTCAACATTTGTGACAGACAAGGGAGACGTTTAGGTTATTTTTTATGTAAATGTGCGGGGCTATGCCTACACAATGGAAGGTATCGTCACAATTGGGACTACTGGCTGGTATGCCAGTGTCCCCTGACTCCCCTAGGTTAATCTATTTTAATTCATTCACTTTTTGACAGCATTTGACAGGAACCTTAAACAACTAAACACAACTCTACAACTGAAAAACACATTCGGGACATTTTTTTATTTTTTTTACATACATTGCTCAAAATTGGTCGGATTGGGCAGTTGTTTTTTTTGTCATCTTCAACATTAGGAACATGCTGACTGCACTACATCATTCTAGCTTCTGTGTTATCTGAGAACTTTCACCCCATGTTACTTTTGTTCCGGCTCTCCCCTACTTACTTTTTTTGAAGACTGAAGGACCTGTCTCACTCCATCAGACTGCTATCTCTATCCAAGGCTAATGGTTTTCTAGCAGAGGATACCCGATTGGAGTTAGGCCTACTTTAGGGAGTCCTCCTGCACCAACCAGACGGGCCATGCATCAGAACCACTCTGCGGACCATGAGACCACTTTCCGTGGCGCCATCAATGATTGGACATCGTCAAAATCCCAAAAGGTATGTGCATGTCTAGTCTATTTAGATGAATTAAAAGTAGGCCTACACCACAGAGTTTCTCAACCCAGAGGTGCAACATCGTGAGACTTCCGGGAACGCTTGCGAAACAGACCAAACAGAACAGGCCCGGGATTTTGGGTTTGAGAAGTCAATGAGAGTGAAAAATAACTTGTTATTTGTGAATTTTCTCAAAATCTAAAGACACAACCTAGATTCAAGCCAATGTCTTAGGTCATTGCACAAGTTATTACTCCAACCTTGTGAAAGTGATAAACTGACACGTTTTCATTTTCGTAAAAAATGACTTTATATTGAAGACGCACATTTGAGTTGACAGCCTGTGCAGTTCGGAGCATGACAGCCTTTAAACCCTATAACGTGTTTATACGAATGAGCTTAGCCAACGTCTTCTTCTTCGATGGGGTTTAACGGCGGTTGGCATGGTGCATTAACGTCACCAGTTGGACGGAGTATTGAATAAGAAACTAACAAAAACATTTTTTGGGAAAGGGGGAGAACAACATAATACAAAATAAAACAAGTAAACTAAGAAAACATACTACTTCAATCACAATCCACTCCAAAATACATCCCTACACATACACTCCAAAATAGATTCCTACACAGGCTCAGGGGCATTCACAATGATTCCAATTTTCTTAGACTCCTCATCTGCTTGTGCCGTACAGTTTATGACCATTATAATAAATAATACAAAGTCCACCTTTTTAACAGGTTGATGAGAAACCTTCACTGGTCGTGGTGGCTCTACTACCGTTGCTTCTTCACCGCCACTCGTTCCTTCCAATTTTCTCACCGCCTCCAGATAGGAGACATGCTGGACACTCCTTACCCTTGCCTCCTCATTCTCCTTTACCCTTCATTCCTTCACAGGGCACTCCAAGAATTCAGGCGCATGTTCACCTCCACAGTCGCAGCATTTCCCTTCATCTGACATACGATATTCTTCCCTTCTGCACACACTTGACACAATATTTTACATTTATGACACTGAAGGGGCTTGTGTACAAAAGCTCTTACAGGGGATCTCATTGATCCTAACGTTATATGAGAAGGGAGAGACTCTTCATCAAAGGACAGTAAGCATGGAAGAAGTTAATTTATTTTCTCCATTCACCATAGAGGTCAGTCTATGTGCACCAACCACTCCATTGATGTCTTCAGTTATATCCTCTGCCTTTATTTCTTGCACCACTCCAGGAATAACCCCCTTGATAGGCCCCCTGCTACGAAAAGCCATGCAGGAAACATTCAACCCCGATATCTTTTTGAGTCTTAAAACACACTTCTGCTCCGCAGACCCACAAAACAAATCTAAATAAGACCACTTCTTGTGACTCTAAATGACTCCATACTTTCCTCCAACACATTCCCAAGTAGCATTGATCCAAAACCGTGACTCCAACCAAAAACGAGTCTAGTGTTTTCCTGTTTTCGAACAGCTTTACTTCACTTGTTTTCCTTTTTCTTCGCCACTCTAACCCATTCATTCACACTTTCTGTACTATTAGCATCACTTGACTCACTAGCAGTTTCCAAAAAAAGACCCCAGCCAACAACACCATGACATCGCCTACAAGTGTGATCAAAGTGTGATCACCTACCTTGGTTCAATTATTTTAATAAAATTTAATTTGGGCTTTTTCTGTGAGCTCACATTGCAAAGTTTCTCTTTCCGCCGAAGCTTGGTAATTATCGAGGCCCTAAGAGTGTTGTAAAGATTTTTCAAGTAGTGTGAGGAACTATTATCATTCGCAACGGATGTAAAAACAATATAGAAAAATTTGCTGACTTTACCGTGTGAGGTGAATAAAAAAATGACTGAGAAGCTCATCTTATTAGTGGTGGAGGTGGTGAGTTAAGACAATCAGAAATCAGTCCTTTCCAAATGGCACTTTCCTACTTTTGCATGCAGCAGGAAAGGTACTTCTATAATTGCTCAGGTGAGCGTGCTCCCTCAACATTATCAGGACAGAGAAACCAGACACATGCTAAATTATTCACATGGAGCCCTCCAAACAAAAGACAATGAAAAAGTTGACAAAACTCGTAAATGATGGTTATGAAGTTAACCAAAACTTGCTTCTCACAAGTACAGCAGGTTGTGAACTCTGCAAACAACTTTTCCCCTCAGAGATGAGAACGGTAAATGACTGTAGTTAATACAAGCATTACATTGTCATAACCAGGGTCGCCATCAATAATGGCTGATCCCCTGGCAGTGATCCCACTCTTCGAGGGTGTCTTAGGGAAGATATGCAAAAAACACATTTCCATTTCACACCTAACACTTGTACAGGTTACCCACTTGTACATACAGTGAAACAGGACTAAATATGCACCCCCTAATTATTATTATTATTAACATAGTGTGCATTCGGAAAGTATTCAGACCCCTTGACTTTTTCACTATTTTGTTACGTTACAGCCTTATTCTAAAATGTATTCAATTGTAATTTTCCCTCATAAATCTACACACAATACACAATAATGACAAAAGAAAAAACTGTTTTTAAAATCTTTGCAGAATTATAAAAAACTGAAATATCACATTTACGTGACTTTCAGACCCTTTACTCAATGCTTTGTTGAAGCACCTTTCATAGCGATTACAGACTCGAGTCCTTTTGGGTATGATGCTACAAGCTTGGCACACCTCTATTTGGGCAGTTTCTCCCATTCTTCTCTGCAGATCCTCTCAAGCTCTGTCAGGTTGGATGGGGAGCATCGCTGCACAGCTATTCTCTCCAGAGATGTTTGATCGGGTTCAAGTCTGATTTCTAGCTGGGCCACTCAAGGACATTCAGAGACTTGTCCCGAAGTCACTTATGCTTTCTTGGGCTGTGTGCTTAGGGTCGTTGTTCTGTTGGAAGGTGAACCTTCGCCCCAGTCTGAGGTCCTGAGCTCTCTGGAACACGTTTCATCAAGGATCTCTGTACTTTGCTCTGTTCATCTTTCCCTCAATCCTGAATAGTCTCCCAGTCCTTGCCTCTGAAAAACATCCCACATCATGATGCTGTCTCCACCGTGCTTCACCGTAGGGATGGTGCCAGGTTTCCTCCAAACGTGACACTTATTATTCAGGCCAAAGAGTTCTCTGGTTTCATCAGACCGGAGAATCTTGTTACTAATGGCCTGAGAGACCTTTAGGTGTCTTTTGGAAAACTCCAAGCAGGCTGTCATGTGCCTATTACTGAGGAGTGGAGGGCGGGGTTTAGAGGGAGGCGTAGACAATGAGTCTTCATTGGTCCACTAGTTTTGGAGTGATGGTTCGTCTTAACCCAATCAATGAACATGATAGACAGGCTTTTTTTCTAATGCCTACTTAAGTCTGACGTTACCTTTTTTTAGGGTTTTAGCAAACGTACTTCAAAATTGTCAGTCACGGGTCAATAATGTACGGATATTAGAAGCATGTCTATCTAATCAATCAATCAAATGTATTTATAAAGCACTTCTTACATCAGCTGATGTCACAAAGTGCTGTACAGAAACTCATGTAAGGAGGTACAGTAGGGAGGGCCAGGCCCCCCAAGGCCTGCCCATAACGCTGGCCCAGCGCAGCCATAACACTTAATAATGCAAAAGCTAGTGTAACCTACTGTTTTTGAATCATTTTTTTGTTCTCTTCCTCACCAGCATCTTATCAAAATGCAGCTACCCAGAAGTCCCTTTATCCCCACCTTCAATGCCATTACCTCCAGTCAGGAATTGCAGTGGAAGGTCCAGCCAGCTGTCCTAGCCTCCATACCCGGTCACTGCCTTCGCTATCACCCCTACAAGCCCCTGGTAATCAGCAATAGCCAGGGGCCTGGGAGCCACACACGCCTCGAGTTCGTACGGACAGTGGGCAACACGCATGGAAGAAGCAGGTGGAGTAATCAGGTAACACAGTCAACAAGCATACTGTACAGTAAGAATGAGAGGCATTATAAGGGATATGGATATTTTTAAATATATTGTAAAAATCTTAAGTATAAAATATTGTTATTGCAATATATTTCACAGGAGAACATAATATCAATAACTTCATACTGCAGTCATGTCCAGAATTATTGGCATCCCCTTGATAAAGATGAGAAAGTGTTTAAAATAAATAAAACAGAAACTGAGGTACATTGTAAGCAACAAAAATTTGGGAAATTATATTAGTTTATACTAATACAATTGCTCAGAGAAAGAGATTTTGTTTAACAAGTCATTTAAAAAATCTAATAAAGATAGGGGTCAACGTTATTAGCACCCCTGTTTTCAATACTCCAGCACCCTCCCCTTGCGAGGATAACAACACAGCATTTTACTTATGTTTTTTTTTTCACCTTTATTTAACCAGGTAAGCAAGTTGAGAACAAGTTCTCATTTACAACTGCGACCTGGCCAAGATAAAGCAAAGTAGTTCAACACATACAACAGCACAGAGTTACACATGGAGTAAAACAAACATACAGTCAATAATACATTAGAACAACTAATCTATATACAAAGAGTGCAAATGAGGTAAGATAAGGAAGGTAAGGCAATAAATAGGCCATGGTGGCAAAGTATTTATAATATAGCATTTAAATACTGGAATGGTAGATGTGCAGTTGATGAATGTGCAATGTAGAAAAACTGGGGTGCAAAGGGAACAAGATAAATAAATAAATAAATACGGTAGGGGATGAGGTAGTTGGTTGGGCTATTTACAGATGGGCTAAATACAGGTGCAGGGGTCTGTGAGCTGCTCTGACAGCTGGTGCTTAAAGCTGGTGAGGGAGATAAGTGTCTCCAGTTTCAGAGATTTTTGTAGTTCATTCCAGTCATTGGCAGCAGAGAACTGGAAGGAAAGTCGGCCAAAGGAGGAATTGGCTTTGGGGGTGACCAGTGAGATATACCTGCTGGAGCGCGTGCTACGGGTGCGTGCTGCTATGGTGACCAGCGAGCTGAGATAAGGCGGGGCTTTACCTAGCAGGGACTTGTAGATGACCTGGAGCCAGTGGGTATGGCGACGAGTGTAAAGCGAGGGGCCAGCCAACGAGAGCGTACAGATCGCAGTGGTGGGTGGTATATGGGGCTTTGGTGACAAAACGGATGGCACTGTGATGAACTGCATCAAATTTGTTGAGTAGAGTATAGGAGGCTATTTTGTAAATGACATCACCGAAGTCGAGGATCGGTAGGATGGTCAGTTTTAATGAAGGTATGTTTGGCAGCATGATTGAAGGATGCTTTGTTGCGAAATAGGAAGCCAATTCTAGATTTAATTTTGGAATGGAGATGTTTTATGTGAGTCTGGAAGAAGAGTTTACAGTCTAACCAGACACCTAGGTATTTGTAGTTGTCCACATAATCTAAGACAGAACCAGATTGGAGAACATGCTGGAATGGATCTTAGACCATTCATCCATACATAATCTTTCCAGATCCTTGATACCAGTCCATAAGAGTTAACGAGGGATAGCAAAGATATGGAAATAATCTGTATGGAGGAGTGGTCTTTATTCCCACCCAATGTGTTCTCCAATCTCAATTTAAAAGAAATGTAAGGCTCCGTTTCATTATCCTCACAACAGTAGGGTGCTGGTGTACAGAAAACAGGAATGCCAATAATTTTGACCCCTATCTTTTCACAATTTGTTTTATTACTTATTAAATAAAATATCATTCTCTGAGCAATTGTATTGTTCCCCTTTGCGACCCTACCTCAAACAGGAAGCAGCACAGGTCCTAATCCAGGCACTTGTCATCTCCCGTCTAGACTACTGTAACTCTTTGTTGACTGGGCTCCCTTCTTGTGCCATCAAACCCCTGCAACTTATCTAGAACGCCACAGCCCGACTGGTGTTCAACCTTCCCAAGTTCTTCCATGTCACCCACTCCTCATCAAACTCCGCTACCTTCCAGTCGAAGCTCGAATCCACTGCAAGACCTTGGTACTTGATTACGGAGCAGCAAGAGGAACTGCCCCTCCCTACCTTCAGGCTATGCTCAAACCCTACACTCCAACCCGAGCACTCCATTCTGCCACCTTTCTTGGCCCTCCCAACTCTATGGGAGTGCAGCTCCCTTATGGCCCAGTCCAAGATCTTTTCTGTCCTGGCACCCCAATGGCTTCCCCCTGAAGCTAGGACAGCAGAGTCCCTGCCCATCTTCCGAAAACATCTGAAACCCTACCTCTTCAAAGAGTATCTAAAATAATCCCACAGCACCCCCACCCCCCCACTAGGTTTGACTTTGCTGATACTGTAGCTACTTCATTGAGGAAAAATGTACTTGCTATGACTGTGATACATGTATGTGGTTGTCTCACCTCGCTATCTTAAGTTGAATGCACTCAACTGTAAGTTGCTCTGGATAAGAGCATCTGTTAAAAAAATATTATATATTAGTATAAAATAATATTATTTTCAATTTTTTCTGAGCGTGGAATATAACTCTGTTTGTAAGCCAGTCTTTTTTGCTAATCTTTATCAAGAGTGCCAATAATGATGGACCTGACTCGATTTCATTTTTTTAAGTATAGGCTCTCTCTCATGTTAGAGTTGACCATTTTTATCAAAATGAATGGCACATCCAGCCAAATGCTGTTTCTCACTGTTTGTCATCATACCGTCATTAGCTGAACCAAGCCGAGGGGGAGAGGATGAGGTTGAGGAGAGAGAGGAGCAAGCTGGCTGCTGCCAAGTGTCTCAACAGCAGGAGAAAACTGACTGACCAAGTACAAGGAGTAGGTATTCAGAGAATGACCACACCCAGTGGTCAGACCTACAGTCAGACCTTTTATGTATAGTATGTTGTTGAACTAGTATGTTGTTGTCTGTCCTATAAGGAGACTGAGCTGGAGAGAGAACAGGCCAACCTGCAGACCCAGGTCGAGAGGCAGAGAATCTGGTGTCCCACACCCCTGTGTGTCTACTGGGCTGTGACGGCCAGCCTCAGTCCCAGCCCCTGCCCCCTTTCGCCCTGACCATCCACCCCATGGACACCTCCCCCATGGCCCATCCCCTAAGCCCCCTTCCCACAGTCAAACAGGAGCCCCAGGAGGAGATGCTTTTCTCCCTTCACCACCATTAACAATTCGCCATCAAACCAACCTATCACCATGTAGAACAGTACTATCCCAGTGTTGACTGCTTCACCACCCCATCCATGGTGAACTGCAGCCCGGCCCATGTGATGGATCTCTCCTGTCTCATGCTGTCTCACCACTCCAGCCTGGGTGAGCAGGGTAGGTCTGACACCTCATCCAGAGAAGAGGCTCTTCCACGGACCTCCTCTCCAAGCATCTCCCTGGTAGTGACATTAGACTTTAGAATGGGCCACTGGGACCACTCTTCTCCCCCACCATGTTGACTCTGTAAGGCCATTCTTTACAGCAAAGTGGACACATTGAATGTACAGCACTATACTGTACCTTAATCACTATGGCAGACCAGATGCTAATCTTTAAAATACTTGAACTGAAACTGGTTTGGTCTGCCTGGTACAATTGAACTAATGAAATAGTCTCAAAAGTACAAACTCCAAGCAAAATTAAGCACAGACTGGGCTATATTTTCTTGTCAAGTATTTGGAAAGTATTTGACATACATTTTTCACCCAGCTCAGTAGAGTATTCTTCCCTTGTAAGAGGAAGAAAAAGGAAAAGATCAACAGGATTTTACCTATTCATCAAAAATGAACAACACAGTTCCTTTCCAAGTTTGTCTCTTTCAATACAACAATCTTATCAATGTCTTTACTGACAGTCGAATGACCGGTAGTTTGGTTTGCTAGACAGTAGATGGGGCTACAAGACATTGTATGGGCACTACTCCTTTATAAAGCACTACTGTTATTCAACAATCGCAAATACTTATTAACTATCAGTTCTGTATTTCATTATAACATTCCTGTGCCATTTATCAAAGGCATTTTATTTATTTTAAGTAAGGGGTGGTCACGGCGATGCTGACTATTTTTCTACTTTTCAATGCAATATGAAAACATTGCGACATTACTGACTACTGACTATCCACCTGAGTGTAAAAGCAATACTGTCATCAACAATGATTTTCTATAATGTTGAGCAATATATTTATCTCATATTGTGTGTTATTAATTCTTGATTGTTTTCATTAGGTTTCAATTTATTATTTGAGGCAATACAATAAATTCATAGGAAGATAATTCTTTGGTGTAGTTTGCTGTGAGAAACAGATTTTGAAAATGAATTCTTGACAGTATGATCATGATACATAATGCTGTGTAACAATTTGGTCTGTTAGCAATCTATTTCTATGGAATTAACTGAAATACCCTTGTTTGGCTGTGGGTGGTGCTTGATGCAAAATGTTACTGTACTATTGGTAGTCAGGCTCACTGACTCCATGTCTCCACCACTAATGGAAGATCACTCTGTGAGAATACAAACTCTGGGGACAATACTATACTTTCATTAACTTTCTCTGCACTGAACAAAAATATAAACCTCAACGTATAAGGGTTCGGGTTCAATGTTTCGTGAGCTGAAATAAAAGATCCCAGAATTATCATACAAACAAAAAGCGTATTTCCCTCAAATTTTGCACACATTTGTTTACATCCTTGTTAGTGAGCATTTTCCTTTGCCAAGATAATCCATCAGTATGATAATCCACGGGCCCATGTTGCAATGATCTACAGTATACACAATTCATGGAAGCTGAAAATCTCCCAGTTCTTCAATGGCCAGCATACTCACCAGACATGTCTCCCATTGAGCATGTTTGAGATGCTCTGGGTCGACATGTATGACAGCGTGTTCCAATTCCCAACAATATCCAGCAACTTCGCACAGCCATCTCTTCTCTGTATACATCAATGATGTCGCTCTTGCTGCTGGTGAGTCTCTGATCCACCTTTACGCAGACGACACCATTCTGTATACTTCTGGCCCTTCTTTGGACACTGTGTTAGCTACCCTCCAGACGAGCTTCAAGGCCATACAACTCTCCTTCCATGGCCTCCAACTGCTCTTAAACGCAAGTAAAACCAAATGCATGCTCTTCAACCGATCGCTGCCTGCACCCGCCCGCCCGTCCAGCATCACTACTCTGGACGGTTCTGTCTTAGATTATGTGGACAACTACAAATACCTAGGTGTCTGGATAGACTGTAAACTCTCCTTCCAGACTCACATCAAACATCTCCAATCCAAAATTCAATCTAGAATTGGCTTCCTATTTCGCAACAAAGCATCCTTCACTCATGCTGCCAAACATACCCTCGTAAAACTGACCATCCTACCGATCCTTGACTTCGGTGATGTCATTTACAAAATAGCCTCCAATACTCTACTCAACAAATTGGATGCAGTCTATCACAATGCCATCCGTTTTGTCACCAAGGCCCCATATACCACTGCGACCTGTACGCTCTCGTTGGCTGGCCCTCGCTCCAGCAGGTATATCTCACTGGTCACCCCCAAAGCCAATTCCTCCTTTGGCCGACTTTCCTTCCAGTTCTCTGCTGCCAATGACTGGAATGAACTACAAAAATCTCTGAAACTGGAGACACTTATCTCCCTCACCAGCTTTAAGCACCAGCTGTCAGAGCAGCTCACAGACCCCTGCACCTGTATATAGCCCATCTGTAAATAGCCCAACCAACTACCTCATACCCTACCATATTTATTTATTTATCTTGTTCACTTGCACCCCAGTTTTTCTACATTGCACATTCATCTACTGCACATCTACCATTCCAGTGTTTGTATGCTATATTGTAATTACTTTGCCACCATGGCCTATTTATTGCCTTACCTTCCTTATATTACCTCATTTGCACTCTTTGTATATAGAGGTGTTTTTCTAATGTATTATTGACTGTATGTTTGTTTTACTCCATGTGTAACTCTGTGCTGTTGTATGTGTCTAACTGCTTTGCTTTATCTTGGCCAGGTCACAGTTGTAAATGAGAACTTGTTCTCAACTTGCCTACCTGGTTAAATAAAGGTGAAATTAAAAAAATTTAAATTGAAGAGGAGTGGGACAACATTCCACAGGCCACAATCAACAGCCTGATCAACTTTATGCAAAGGAGATGTGTTGCGCTGCATGAAGCTGCTGGTGGTCACACCAGATACTGACTGGTTTTCCACACCCCTACTTTTTTTTTTTAAGGTATCTGTGTATTGTCAGCCATGTGAAATCCATAGATTATGGCCTAATGAATTGATTGATTTCCGAATAGGAACTGTACCTCAGTAAAATAAAATGTTTTAATGTTGCCTTTACATTTTTGCTCAGTGTACATACAGTGCATTCTGCATTTTTTTTCTCCACATTTTGTTATGTTACAGCCTTATTCTAAAGTGGATTAAATTGTTATTTTCCCTCATCAATCTACACACAATACAACATAATGACAAAATAAAAAAACTGTTTTTTAGAAATCTTTGCAAATTTATAAAATATTAAAAACTGAAATATCACATTTACATAAGTTTATTTTTTTATTTTACCTTTATTTTACTAAGTCAGTTAAGAACAAATTCCTATTTTCAATGATGGCCTAGGAACAGTGGGTTAACTGCCTGTTCAGTGGGTTAACAGTGGGTTAACTTCCTGTACCTTGTCAGCTCGGGGAATTGAACTTGCAACCTTTCGGTTACTCTAAACACTAGGCTACCCTGCCGCCCTGTAAGTATTCAGACACTTTACTCAATACTTAATTGAAGCACCTTTGGCAACGTTTACAACCTCGAGTCCTCTTAGGTATGACGCTAAAAGTCAACTTCCAGGCAGGAGTTGTAAATGAGAACTTGTTCTCAACTGGTCTACCTGGTTAAGTAAAGGTGAAATAAAAATAAAAAAGAGCTTTGCACACCTGTATTTGTGGAGTTTCTCCCATTCTTCTCTGCAGATCCTCAAGCTCTGTCAGGTTGGATGGGGAGCATCGGTGCACAGCTATTCTCAGGTCCAGAGATTTTCGATCAGGTTCAAGTCTGGGCTCTAGCTGGGCCACTCAAGGACATTCAGAGACTTGTCCCAAAGCCACTTCAGCATTGTCTTGGCTGTGTGCTTAGGGTCATTGTCCTATTGGAAGGTGAACCTTCACCCCAGTCTGAGGTCCTGAGCTCTCTGGAACAGGTTTTCATCAACGATCTCTCTGTAGTTTGCTCCGTTCATCTTTCCCTCAATCCTGACTAGTCTCCCAGTCCCTGCCGCTGAAAAACATCCCACATCATGATGCTGCCACCACCATACTTCACCGTAGGGATGGTGTCAGGTGTCCTCCAGACGTGACGCTTGGCATTCAGGCTAAAGAGTTCAATCTCGGTTTCATCAGGCCAAAGAATCTTGTTTCTCATGGTCTGAGAGTCCTTTAAGTGGCTTTTGGCAAACTCCAAGCAGGCTGTCATGTGCCTTTTACTGAGTAGTCACTTCCGTCTGACCACTCTACCATATAGGCCTGTTTGATGAAGTGCTGCAGAGATGGTTGTCCTTCTGGAAGGTTCTCCCATCTCCACAGAGGAACTCTGGAGCTCTGCCAGAGTGACCATTGGGTTCTTTGTCACCTCCCTGACCAAGGCCCTTCTCCCCAAATTGCTCAGTTCTTCTCCCCCGATTGCTTAGCTCTAGGAAGAATCTTGGTGTTTTTTGGTACCCTTCCCCAGCTCTTGTGCACTGACACAATCCTTTCTCGGAGCTCTACAGACAATTCCTTCAACCTCATGGTTTGTTTTTTGCTCTGGCATGCACTGACAAGTGTGGGACCTTATATAGACAGGTGTGTGCCTTTCAAATAATGTCCAGTCAATTAAATTTACCACAGGTGGACTCCAATCAAGTTGTAGAAACATCTCAAGGATGATCAATTGAATGCACCTGAGCTCAGTTTCGAGTCTCATGAATCAAATCAAATTTTATTTGTCACATACACATGGTTAGCAGATGTTAATGCGAGTGTAGCAAAATGCTTGTGCTTCTAGTTCCGACCATGCAGTAGTATCTAACAAGTAATCTAACAAATTCACAACAAATACCTTATACACACAAGAGTAACGGAATTAATACGAGTATGTACATATAAATATATGGATGAGTGAGGCAGGATGCAGTAGATGGTATGGAGTACAGTATATACACATATATATATGAGATGAGTAATGTAGGATATGTAAACATTATATAAATGGCATTGTTTAAAGTGGCTAGTGATACATTATTTCATCCAATTATAATTATTAAAGTGGCTAGAGATTTGGGTCGATGGCGAGCAGCATAGGCAAGATTCAGTAGATGGTTTAGAGTACAGTGTATACATTTGATATAAGTATGTCGTATAAGTAAACATTATATACAAAATTGTTTAAAGTGGCTAGTGATACATTGTTACATCCAATTCCTATGTTTAAAGGGGCAAGAGATTTATGTCAGTATGTTGGCAGCAGCCACTCAATGTTAGTGATGGCTGTTTAACAGTCTGATGGCCTTGAGGTAGAAGCTGTTTTTCAGTCTCTCGGTCCCAGCTTTGATGCACCTGTACTGACCTCGCCTTCTGGATGATAGCGGGGTGAACAGGCAGTGGCTCGGGTGGTTGTTGTCCTTGATGATCTTTTTGGCCTTTCTGTGACATCGGGTGGTGTAGGTGTCCTGAAGGGCAGGTAGTTTACCCCCGGTGATGCGTTGTGCAGTCCTCACTACCCTCTGGAGATCCTTACGGTTGTGGGCGGAGCAGTTTCCGTACCAGGCGGTGATACAGAGGACATAGCAAAGGGTCTGAATAATTATGTAAATAAGCTATTTCTGTTTTTTATTCAATCAGAAGTTGTCAGTTCTTCTAAGAATTCCGTTTGAACTTTAGCCTTTAGTGTTGGTCTGTAGTCCTGTGTACTGATGCAAATCAATATCACACATATCACTGTCTACAAATTATTGTGCACCCTTCCCCTCTTCTTAGTGTCATGATATTCGTCACATATTTCAGTTTATCTTGCATTTCCCAGACACATTATAACAATCTATTCTCAGCTTTGAGCTTTTTTCTCTCCACCCTTGCAAAGGTACTGTGTACCACTATTGCTGCATAACATTTGATGAAAACTGATGAAATCAACCATACTTCCTCAGCAATCTGTAGATCCCCTGAGCTGGTTACTAAGCAACAGAAGTCGTTTTTTTTGTCAAGCGCACCAAGATGAGTTGGGAATGCCTTGCTTCTCAGTTTGTCTTAAACTAACCATTGGAAAAATCAGGTCAGTCAAGACAACAGTGAGTATGGTATAGGTGGCCTACATGCACTTCAATAGAAGTGAAGCTACAGTGTCTGAAGTTCTTGGAAACCCCCGACACAGAGGAGGTTTGGGTTGCATGGTGAGTTCCTTCTCTATTCCTCACTGTTGGTGTGTGTTGAAGGAAGAGAAGACCCCATGAAGACTAGCAGACCTCAGGAAGGCCCTGTAGACTCCTGTGGACCCCAAGAAAGACTAGCCGTCACTAAGTTGTCAGCTACGGAGATCCAAATAAAGAAGAAATATAATTATCATTTGCAGTGGTCTGAAAGTTCCATGCTGTTAGGCTAAGGAAGGACAAGCAAGAGGAAGAGCCCAATGGGAAGTATACATCTGACTTTTCACCTCTTTACCTCTTCTATCTCCCAATTTCTCCTCTCTTCAGTCATCTCTCCTCATTTCTATTCTTCTCCGCTCGAGTAACCCCTCCTTTCCTCGCCTTTCCACCAATCTTCTCACCCGTCATTTTAATCTCATCAACTGTGCTCTATTCACCTCCCCTCTCATCCTCTCTTTATCTCCCCTTTCATCCTCTTCTGCTCCCCTCTGCTCTCATCCTCGTTCCGTCTACTCACGACAGGATGAGAGGGGCCTTTGGCTCTGAGGACCATTGGGTCTGTGGTGGCATCACTCAGAGGCAGACATAGACACATCTTCCTGATGCTGCATAAGGTAAGCACTGTCCTGACTCTTGTCACTGTTTAGTGTTAGCAGTACAGTCACGGAATCCACAAACCTGAACAGCAGGAAATATTGCAGATTGTACCTTAAAGATCTGATGGACATTGTTGTCTCTGGTGACTCAGTAGTTTGAGGAGTGATGCTTTCAAAAAAAGAGTGCAAGTTAGAGAGGGAAGTTAAATGCCCTGCATGCACTCTGGGGGCTTATGTGTTTGACATGACCTTGAATTAAGTACTCATGATGGCTGTGTTTACAAATGTACAGAAGGGACAAAGGTTTGGTATGCTGAAGGTTTTTAGGCGCATGCAGCCAAACTATTTGGAGTGAAGTGGCAGAGAAACATGAGGAAAATTATCCTATGAAGGTCTCTCTCAGTAGAAAAGTGATTTAATGCATTGTTTTTCAAAGTTTTTGTTTCATTTTTGATTGTCATGTTTTTGTGTCTATCCAGAGAAGGAAATGTTTGACAAAAACATCTGTGGGTAAAATGGTGGATAGAACCATTCCGCCTGATGACAACGGACCTCTCTTGGCAGAAAATAAAAACGAGTCCATACTAGCCATGTTGGGAATCATCGGGATCATACTAAATCTGCTCTTAATTATTGTTGTGTATATCTATGCAAGGCTTTCAGAACCTCCCTGAGATTCTGTGACACTCCACATTTCTGGAAGTTACTGAGACCAAAGGAATAACACTGTAACTAGCCAGCTACTCACAACCAACCAAATGAAACTATGCCACTGTCTGGGACCCTCTGTCTCACCTTAGTGACAATAATACCTGTAAGGGGTGGTCGAGATCAGACACATCACAATACAATCACATGGGTTTTACTGTATACTGTATAGGCCCAAATGGACACAGGATGCAAAAAGATGGACTATAGCTTAAGGTGTTACATGTAGCATTAACTTGAAGTAGCATTAACTCGAGATAACATGAAGTGGAGATAGCATTAACATGGAGATAGCATTAACATGGAGATAGCATGAACAGGAGATCACATGAACTGGAACACCTGAAAAATTATGAAAAACTACTCTTTCATGTGGATTCAGTGGCTGTTCTGTAATTTACATATTGCATGTGAAATATGCTGATGATCATGTTCCTCACTAACCAGTATTCCACCCAACCTTTTAAATGCGAGTGAAGTACATGTCGTACAAAACATGTCATAACAGGCCTGATGGAAACAGAACATTTGTAGGTAGACTTTACAAATGTTGACAAAACAAAATATTCCAGACGAGGTGGGATCTTTTTGTGTCAGTAAAATTAATAATGCGAGAAATGTCGGTGGAACAGTAGCGGTGCGTGGATACAATCACTGGGGAAGCCCAAAAAAAGCCATATTACAACCTATCTGTTGTGATAATTGTGTCGTTTGCTCTATAACTTGTTGGTTCATCTGCCTTACCACCGTGATACTGTATAAAGACCTATGGCCGAGACACAGTGGCAGAATAAATTAAACCACACCTTTGTTTCATCGCAAAACCAGTCCACAAAGCATATTGCATGTACCAAACAGTTACATGACCTACAGCATGGTCAAACAAGTTAATGTTTCTGACATTTTCAGACCACTAAACAACAATTGATTTAGAACCACAGAGAGTTACCCGCAAGTTGCAAAGAAAACAGGAGCTACCTCCATTATTCCAGCACCATTTCAACTTAAGCATTTAAACAATATAAATCACATATGCTTATTCTAATACAGTGACAACTGAAAGATACCAAAAACAATGTAGTCCAATCAATGTAAGCTAGATATGATGTGGCTGTCCATGGTTCTGTGTGTGTGTGTGTGTGTGTGTGTGTGTGTGTGTGTCTGTGTGTGTGTGTGCGTGCACGTTCGTGCAAGTAGAAAAAACATGTTGACTTATCCTACTCGTAGAGAAATGCCAATGCCATCCTCCTCCCTTTCATGTTGACAAAATGCTCTACCACTCTGTCATAAATTATGGCGCTTTTTGTTGTCCTAGGCTACCTGGCTAAAATGCTTGATCGCTAGCCTAACTTTCATGGGCAACGTTAGCTAGTTAACGTTAGCCTTCTACATCTAGCTACATATTGATCTGCCATCCTCTCAGGCCAGGGGCACAATGTTTGAATTAATGGTTGGATCAGAATCATCATTATAATCACTGGCCAAAATGGATAATGTCCAAATCTCTATTTCCATCCATGGCTAATTTAGGAAAGGGCCAATTTTAGCTAGCTAGCTAGCCACCGGAGGACAAAAACACAAGGAAATGCAACAATTCAAGTTGTTTTTAGTCAGTGATGCGCATTTTGTTTTATGCAGATTTTAGAATACTCACATGAAGATCTGTCGCCAATTGGATTGAAGCCTAGCTACTGCTTGTAATTTGCAGATGCACAATTGTTACCACAGCAAATTATTTTACCGGTTTACAGGGGCTATACAGTATGTACCACAATCAAGTTATATTTATTCTTCTTGACTCTTACTTGTATAAAAGATTAGGTTGGAAGCACCATGTTAAGTGAGCTCCTCTTTATGGAAGTGAGTTTCTGAGTTAGTCTGTGTACTCTGCTCCAGGCCGGATGGATGCTCTTGCTGTTGATTAGGTACCAAACAGAGCACTCTATTGAGCCAATACCCTCTCTGTCTGGAGCTCCAATACGCCACACGGCCACTGACGATTAAAACACCTCTCACATGGCATTCATGGGGCTGAACACCACAAAGGGCTCTTGTCTCCCACTCTCCCATCGTAAATGCTCCACAGTGCGTCTGAGGCTAAGGGGTAAAACTCTACCCAATCTCAGTGTCTCTGTTATTAAGAGGAAAAGAGTGAAAACTAACTCTGCTGTGGGAAAAGTTGATCAGTAGCTCAGCTGTAACACTGTGACATGCTTTTCACACTACTAAGCCGAGCCAAACTAAGCTGAGCCAAGGTAAGGTGAAAATCAAATATCCAAACTAGTGCAATGTTGTTCGGGTCGGCACGATTGTGTGAAAATGATGAGGGGCCATAGGGTGACGTGGACCCCAAGATATTCAGAACTCTGTGACGTGAGTCAGATAAGAGCGGTTTGGTTTCAGGTAGAGAACAAAACTCCAGGGTGTACAGTACTGTTATACTTGATGTTGACGTCCCTCTCCTTCTCTGCTTTTCTCTTTCACTCACACACGCACACAAACTCTCTCTCTCTCTCTCTCTCTCTCTCTCTCTCTCTCTCGCTCTCTCTCTCTCTCTCTCTCTCTCTCTCTCTCTCTCTCTCTCGCTCTCTCTCTCACTGTCTTTTATTTCTCCCGTCTCTCCCATTATCTTTTTTTTCTCTCTCTCTCTCTCTCGCTCTCTCGCTCTCTCGCTCTCTCTCTCACTGTCTTTTATTTCTCCCGTCTCTCCCATTATCTTTTCTCTCTCTCTCTCTCTCTCTCTCGCTCTCTCGCTCTCTCTCTCACTGTCTTTTATTTCTCCCGTCTCTCCCATTATCGTTTTTTTCTAAGGTTCTGTTTTCTGTGTGGAAAAAAGATTCAGACAGGAGACTGACATGACATATCCTTTCATTACTGTTTCTCTATTTTTGCATATTTGCTATCAAATATATTGAACGAAGAAATGAAACAGGGGTAAAACATTGATTAGACGTCTCTCTCTGTGAGTACACAGCCTGTCATTAAATACCGCCGCATCAATATTCAACAAAGCCTTAGATAGAACAATCATATTTCAAGACAGCTTCTTCCGTATTATGGATACATTGATGCCCCCTTTCCTCAATAGTTATTTTGGTGAGCTTCCATTCAGTAATAAAAAGAGAATGCATTTCCTGCTGTGTGTCTTGTGTCCCCTGGTGATGATGTCAGAGGGTTCCATACTGATGGACTGTCAGGGGACCATCCTGCCAACTGTGCCAAGTGACAACATGAGAGGAAGGGGAATCAACATGTCAACCAGAACTAGTTTGAATTCCTTCCACAAATAAGTCAATGTATAGAAGAAGTCTTTACGATAAAGATATAGGGAGTATGGGCCTGTGTGTCACTAAAGTCAAAAACGCTTTTATAAATACATGGAACCTGTATTCAGCATACAGAGTTAACAATGATCCCTTTACATACTGTAGACACTTGGCAAACAGTATAAGCCATTGTTTTCTGTTTTGTTTACCAATATGGGTGGCATAGGTTCAGAAGATACAGTCCATGGTGTTGTGATAGTATTGATGGCTTGCAGTGATGGGAGGAAGTTATTCACAGAAGACACGTTCACAGCATGTTGCTTTTTAATGAGGAGGAGAGTGTGTACTCTGGCTGTGCATCATGGTCAACACAGCAACTGTCATAGTCTTCTCCATACTGGACTGCTCATACTCCTGGAAGCACATTTCTACTCCTAAGCTAACATTTTTGTATGTTTGTTCAGGTTTGGTGAACCTAACAATGTATACACCTATACTTAGAGTTAAAGTCGGAAGTTTACATACACCTTAGGCAAATAGATTTAAACTCAGTTTTTCACAATTCCTGACATTTAATCCTAGTAAAAAGTTCCAGTCTTAGGTCAGTTAGGATCACCACTGTATTGTAAGAATGTGAAATGTCATAATAATAGTAGAGAGAATGATTTATTCCAGCTTTTATTTCTTTCATTACATACCCAGTGGGTCAGAAGTTTACATACACTCAATTAGTATTTGGTAGCATTGTCTTTAAATTGATTAACTTGGGTCAAACGTTTCGGGTAGCCTTCCACAAGCTTCCCACAATAAGTTGGGTGAATTTTTGCCCATTCCTCCTGACAGAGCTGGTGTAACTGAGTCAGGTTTGTAGGCCTCCTTGCTCGCACATTCTTTTTCAGTTCTGCCCACAAATGTTCTATAGGATTGAGGTCAGGGCTTTGTGATGGCCACTCCAATACCTTGACTTTTTTGTCCTTAAGCCATTTTGCCACAACTTTGGAAGTATGCTTGGGGTCAGTATCCATTTGAAAGACCCATTTGCGACCAGGCTTTAACTTCCTGACTGATATCTTGCTTCAATATATCCACATAATTTTCCTGCCTCATGATGCCATCTGTTTTGTGAAGTGCACCGGTCCCTCCTGCAACAAAGCACCCCACAACGTGATGCTGCCACCCCCGAGCTTCATGGTTGGGATGGTGTTCTTCGGCTTGCAAGCCTCCCCCTTTTTCCTCCAAACATAACGATGGTCATTATGGCCAAACAGTTCTGTTTTTGATTCATCAGACCAGAGGACATTTCTCCAAAAAGTACGATCTTTGTACTTTGCAGTTGCAAACCGTAGTCTGGCTTTTTTATGGTGGTTTTGGAGCAGTGGCTTCTTCCTTGCTTAGCGGCCTTTCAGGTTATGTTGATATAGGACTCGTTTTACTGTGGATATAGAAACTTTTGTACCCGCTTCCTCCAGCATCTTCACAAGGTCTTTTGCTGTTGTTCTGGAATTGATTTGCACTTTTCGCACCAAATTACAATCATCTCTAGGAGACAGAACGCATCTCCTTCCTGAGCGGTATGACTGCTGCGTGGTCCCATGGTGTTTATACTTCCGTACTATTGTTTGTATAGAGGAACGTGGTACCTTCAGGCATTTGGAAATTGCTCCCAAGGATGAACCAGACTTGTGGAGGTCTACAATTTTTTTCTGAGGTCTTGGCCGAGTTCTTTTGATTTTCCCATCAAGCAAAGAGGCACTGGGTTTGAAGGTAAGCCTTGAAATACATCCACAGGTACACCTCCAATTGACTCAAATGATGTCAATTAGCCTATCAGAAGCTTCTAAAGCCATTACATCATTTTCTGGAATTTTCCACGCTGTTTAATGGCACAGTCAACTTAGTGTATGTAAACTTCTTACCCACTGGAATTGTGCTACAGTGAATTATAAGTGAAATAATCTGTCTGTAAACAATTGTTGGAAGAATTACTTGTGTCATGCACAAAGTAGATGTCCTAACCGACTTGCCAAAACTATAGTTTGTTAACAAGAAATTTGTGGAGTGGTTGAAAAACGAGTTCTAATGACTCCAACTTAAGTGTATGTAAACTTCCGACTTCAACTGTACAGTTGTGGCCAAAAGTTTTGAGAATGACACAAAGTTTGCTGCTCCAGTGTCTTTAGATATTTTTGTCAGATGTTACTATGGAATACTGAAGTATAATTATAAGCTTTTCATAAGTGTCAAAGGCTTTTATTGACAATTACATGAAGTTGATGCAAAGAGTCAATATTTGCAGTGTTGAACCTTCTTTTTCAAGACTACCACCCGCCCTGGCATGCTGTCAATTAACTTCTGGGCCACATCCTGACTGATGGCAGCCCATTCTTGCATAATCAATGCTTGGAGTTTGTCAGAATTTGTGGGTTTTTGTTTGTCCACCTGCCTCTTGAGGATTGACCACAAGTTCTCAATGGGATTAAGGTCTGGGGAGTTTCCTGGCCATGAACCCAAAATATCGATGTTTTGTTCCCCGGGCAACTTAGTTATCACTTTTGCCTCATGCAAGGTGCTCCATCATGCTGGAAAAGGCCTTGTTCATCACCAAATTGTTCCTGGATGGTTGGGAGAAGTTGCTCTCGGAGGATGTGTTGGTACCATTCTTTATTCATGGCTGTGTTCTTAGGAAAAATTGTGAGTGAACCCACTCCCTTGGCTGAGAAGCAACCCCACACATGAATGGTCTCAGGATGCTTTACTGTTGGCATGACACAGGACTGATGGTAGCGCTCACCTTGTCTTCTCCGGACAAGCTTTTCAGGGAACTTGTTTTTTTCGAGGAAGAACAATGATTCCAAGCCCCACCCTCATTTTGAAGCTTGTCCTCGTCAACACTCACACCTGTGTTAACGAGAGAATCACTGACATGATGTCAGCTGGTCCTTTTGTGGCAGGGCTGAAATGCAGTGGAAATGTTTCTTTGGGATTAAGTTCATTTGCATGGCAAAGAGGGACTTAGCAATTAATTGCAATTCATCTGATCTCTCTTCATGACATTCTGGAGTATATGCAAATTGCCATCATACAAACTGAGGAAGCAGACTTTGTGAAAATTTATATTTGTGTCATTCTCAAAAGTTTTGGCCACGACTGTATATTAATCAGAGACACTTGTGTAGTGTGCAGCCTTTTTTAGTCTATAACCACCCTCTTGTGGTGGGCATTTTAGAAAACGCATTTTAGAAAATGTCACTGTAGAACATGCCGGACTATACTGGGGTTTCTAATGTCGGGTTATGATTATATTGTCATTATTTCTGTAAGATATGTTCTTGCTCATCGGAATAGATAATATTGGGCTAAGGAGATATTGTAAGACAACTGAATGTCCCTGATCTAGAATTGTCTCAGACACAGCCTTGTGATGTTTTACCCTTGTCTTCTTCTCATCTCAGTGATCAGCTCCCTGTTTCACAATATCAAGTCAAAGCTTCATAAAAATGAGGCTGGTATCTGTAAATCAATCGGTTTGGTTTATATGGACTGACAACAAGTCTCTATGGTCCTTGTGTGGCTGTTTGGTATGCCGTAGGTGGGTTAAAGGTGTGACACCACGCACGGTAGAGTTAATGAGACCGTGAAGAGAAGTGAGCGGGACGCACCCTGTCCACCTCCTTATCGAATGGCAATCTGATGAGCCCTGCGGCCGTCGCTCCTACAGTAACAGACTGAACTGGATTCATCTGACTGCAGAGCGAGGGGGGTTAGAGAAAGAGAAGGGTGAAGAGAGAGAGAGACAATGAAGGGGGGAGAGAGAGGTGTCAGATGGAGGGAGTGAGGGAGGTAGGGAGGGAGGGAAAGAGAGATAAAAGAGAGAACAGGAGGTAAAGGAGGAGACCGACATAATATAGTCAAGAATTAACAATTATTTTGTTTAATAACCTGAGAAGTCATTATTTTAACAACCTTTTGAGAATCTCAAGAGTAGTCAGATAACAGAAATACCTGGTTATCAGTCTGAACATTCAGTGATGAAGTAACGTACAGGATAAATACATTCTTTTGTCATCTTAGATTCAGTCTTCAGATTTCGTGACCTTTACCATATTGCGTGTAATGACACGCATACAGATTCTTCATGGGCAATTACCTAGAAATCACAGATGATATACAGTATAGTGTACTAAACATTACAGTCATAATGACTGTGGGCAAAAACCTGCTTTCTTATACAGTGGCAAGAAAAAGTATGTGAACCATTTGGAATTACCTGGATTTCTGTTGTTGATTTACTACTGTGTTTCAGGTCGTTGTCCTGTTGCATCACCCAACTTCTGTTGAGCTTCAATTGGAGGACAGACAGCCTTAGATTATCCTGCAAAATGTCTTGATAAACATGGGAATTCATTTTTCCGTCGATGATAGCAAGCTGTCCAGGCCCTGAGACAGCAAAGCAGCCCAAACCATGATGCTCCCTCCACCATACTTTACAGTTGGGATGAGGTTTTGATGTTGGTGTGCTGTGCCTTTTTTTCTCCACACATAGTGTTGTGTGTTCCTTCCTTCCAAACAGCTCAACTTTAGTTTCATCTGTCCACAGAATATTTTGCCAGTAGCACTGTGGAACATCCAGGTGCTCTTTTGCGAACTTCAGCCGTGCAGCAATGTTTTTTAGGATAGCAGTGGCTTCTTCCATGGTGTCCTCCCATGAACACCATTCTTGTTTAGTGTTTTACGTATTGTAGACTCGTCAACAGAGACGTTAGCATGTTCCAGAGATTTCTGTAAGTCTTTAGCTGACACTAGGATTCTTCTTAACCTCATTGAGCATTCTGCACTGTGCTCTTGCAGTCATCTTTGCAGAGCGGCCACTCCTAGGGAGAGTAGCAACACTGCTAAACTTTCTCCATTTATAGACAATTTGTCTTACCATGGACTGATGAACATCAAGGCTTTTAGAGATACTTTGTAACCCTTTCCAGTCGACCTCTCCAAAGTTTGGAACGAGGCTAGCACATCCATCGTCTCTAAAACACAGGATGGCCTTGAGTAGTAAGTGGACTTTTAAGAAGCACTTTATAATAACTCCACATAATAAATAATATAATGAATAATACATATAACGGATCACTATAGTTAGTTTATTTGTCACGTATTAGTATAGGTCCTTCTAAACCATTTACTAATCGTTAGTTAAGTCTTTTTCTGTGGCCTCATCTAAAGTGTGGTCTATTTATGCTTTCTAAATACTTTCTAAATGCTTTGAGTGGACATGCCATTAGTACCTGATGCTTCTCATAAAGGTCTCAAAATAGCCTAGAACATATCAATGGTAAAATAATAATCACACAAGACAGGACATTAAAGGAAATATAATGAACTTTCTGCTTTCTCTCTGCTACCGCACTGCAAGCGGTACCGGAGCGCCAAGTCTAGGTCCAAGAGGCTTCAAAACAGCTTCTACCCCCAAGCCATAAGACTCCTGAACACCTAATCAAATGGATACCCAGACTATTTGCACTGTTACATGTCTGATTTGCAGTCAGAAATGTTATAACCTTTAAATGCTTCCAGTGCTTAGACTATAGGCTGAGAGTTTCCTTTTCCGAGGGTGGATACTAAGCAAACCGGAACTCTGCTGCTCTAAGGAGTGACTGCAATCCACAATTTGGTCATGGAAAGTCACTGCCAAGAACGTCAGCATTTTTGGACTAAAAACATTATTTTACTCAGCCTAGAGTGTGTCTGAAGTTACACATCACACAATTACATCAGTGTGACTGTTTTGGAATAAAATGTTAGATATATTTTCTTAAACATCCTCTGTATTGTGTGCTTATTGCTTAACCATTGATATGTTCTAGGGGCAGTGGTGACCCGTCATTCAGGGCAGCTGGGGCAGAGCCACCTGTTTTGAGCCCCACTTGTTCAGCTTAAAAAGATAAACATTCAACATCGGCCATGCTGTCAATCCAGCATGATTTACGCTGCGTTCAACACAACCGGGCTCCGACTGGGAAAATACTTTTTGAACGGTCATACAATTCGGAATTCCAAGTCGGGAACTCGGGCCTTGTTCTAGAGCTCCGACCTGAAAATCACTGACGTCATGATTCAACCTTGTTTTTTTCTAAGTTCCCAGTCTTCTTGAAAGCACCATAAATCCAGAGAATACCAGACATTGATGAAATAGTTTGATGAAAGAATTTGAACATAAAGGACCACCGCGCCACCTTCCTGTTCAAGTGAGCACAGCACAACACGGTGAGTCCAAAAATGTATTGTATGCTGCTGCATAAATATATGCCAGGGAGATATGTATACTGTAGCTAAGAAAGTACTATTAAGTGTATGTTGTGTAGTAAGATGTTAGCTGTTGGTGGTTTTAGAGAAATGTCATCATCGAATATTGTAAGAGCTTTCATTGTATGCCCCCTTTATTTATCATACGGTTTAGACTTGGTGTACAGGGAGAATATTGTAAGAACGACCATGTTCTGAATTCTGTCGCTATACAAATAGTTTTATTGACTACATCAGTCATAACTCATTAATGTATTAATCGAAATTACGGATTGCCTCTTATCGTCCCCTTATGCCATAGTTTGTACATCACATTTGTCAGTAGAAACAACATTTGTTTAAGCAAGTCAGCCATATCAGCTATGTTTTTTTTATGGCAGTAAATTAGGCTGAATAAACTGTTTGCCTGCCAGACAAGGCTCCGTTGATAGCGAGGTCTAGCAGTGGTAAGGATTCACTCCATGGTGCTGAAAAGAAAGCTCTGCTTTTGGGACAGCTTTATGTAGGCCCTAACAGGTTGTGGGCACCGTTTGTCACCGTTAAAGTGCAATTAATGTATTGTTAAGTGTTGTGTTGTGTAGTGTCGTGTAGTGGCTTTGCTGGCATGTATCTAAAATGGAGAGTTTGCCCCACCACGATTTACATGCTAAAATCGCCTCTGTCTAGGGGCCGTTTTGAGCATCAGGTACTGCTGGAATGTCTACCAATGGCCAGTCCATTCTTTTGAGAGAAATTACACTGGTCACTTTAATAAAGTATTTATGAAGTGTAAATAGCCCACACTTTAGATGAGGCCACGGAAAAATACGTATTAATGTTTAGTAAATGATTTATAAGGACCTATATTAAGCATCTTAAGAATTATCTTACTTTTGCTGTCCTCTGTAGGCTTACTACAATCTCATTTAGAGAGCTTTATCGTCTCTATCAATGAAGGAAACACACTAAATGCCTCTTTTCCCTTAAGAGACTCTGTTTGATGTTTCCCATTATGTCCCATTGTTTTTGTGCAGACGATCCAATTGAGATGAGCTGTTTAATTGGATCATTTGCATAAAGCAGAATAAACAATAAATGGAAGCCTGAAACCAGAGAGGATCTAATCATTTGTATTCAAATGAGATCGGCCGATACAAAATATTAAACAATTGCTTGTTTCCATTTATTTATTTTTCCTCTCATCTGTGTTGTTCATCAGACAGGCTCCCTGGGGTCTTTATTGGTGTGTGCAGTTCTTCATTAAAAGTGATGTGTGGCACCAGACTGGGACGAGTAATAAATAACATCCCAGACTCAGAGACAGACAGTGATTAGAGAGAGAGAGAGAGAGAGAGAGAGAGAGAGAGAGAGAGAGAGAGAGAGAGAGAGAGAGAGAGAGAGAGAGAGAGAGAGAGAGAGAGAGAGAGAGAGAGAGAGAGAGAGAGAGAGAGAGAGAGAGAGAGAGAGAGAGAGAGAGAGAGAGAGAGAGAGAGAGAGAGAGAGAGAGAGAGAGAGAGAGAGAGAGAGAGAGAGAGAGAGCAATAGTAAGAGAGAGCAATAGTAAGAGAGAGAGAGAGAGAGAGAGAGAGAGAGAGAGAGAGAGAGAGAGAGAGAGAGAGAGAGAGAGAGAGAGAGAGAGCAATAGTAAGAGAGAGAGAGAGAGAGAGAGAGAGAGCAATAGTAAGAGAGAGCAATAGTAAGAAAGAGAGAGAGAGAGAGAGCAATAGTAAGAGAGAGAGAGAGCAATAGTAAGAGAGAGAGAGAGAGCAATAGTAAGAAAGAGAGAGAGAGCAATAGTAAGAAAGAGAGAGAGAGAGAGCAATAGTAAGAAAGAGAGAGAGAGAGAGCAATAGTAAGAAAGAGAGAGAGAGAGAGAGAGAGAGAGCAATAGTAAGAAAGAGAGAGAGAGAGAGAGATAGATAGTGACCGAGGTTGTGATACGAGATTCTCCGATTGGGTGTGTTCCAAGTTCTTACGTGGCACTCTCAGTCTCAGTGGGTTGGAGGTGGCTGCTTGGTTGGCACCCCTGCAGTTTTTGATAAATGTTATATCACTCCGTTTGACGACAGCATTTTATTTACTGGGACATATTGTGTTGCCTGAGAGAATGCTTCAGATTGCTTCAGTCTGCTATGCGCTGTCTGACATTAAATCAACGTCCGACTACTCTAAAACCGCCTCGCCCTTCAAATCTCAGACGACAGCGTGATCCATTAGGTCAGAGCAACTTTTCTTCATGTTAGACGTCATAAATTAGCCTTCAATTTCATATTCACATTGAGCTGATTTTGTACAAGTTAGAGTGTGGCACATGAGAATTCAAGTATGCTGAGTTAGAGTGCTGCGTTGAGATTTACAGCCCGGGAACACAACTGCATTGGTACATTAGTTACAGTAAACCGGGTCTGGGTTCACGCCTGCCTGGAGTTCAGAAAGGCTAGTTCTGCACCATGGTTTCCATGGCCCAGGCAATCTGAATCAAGCACAGACTGCATTTGACCCACCACCTGGATTCAGTCCTACGTATATAGCAACATTTGAAACTGTGTTATTTACATTGGATAAAAGTAGAGACTCAGAGCTAGGAAATTGTATATCATACACTGCAGTCGAGGGACAATGCGAAATCATGGCTAGCGGGAAGGTCCCTCGCTTTTTCCATGGCTAAACCAAATAGGCTTGTAATTTAACAATTGTATTCGTATTTACAGATGGAATACAAGTTTGTTATTAAGGCAGATGAAAGTTCACATTCCAGAAGGCATTTTGATCAAAATAAAATAAAAATATGTTCAAATGCCTCTCCTGTGAAGTAGTGACGTGCCACATACACCTAGCTTCCTGAAACGCCTGAAACGGGTCACATATTAAGTATTTGAAAGATTTAAAATGCTATTTGCACCCAGGTTTTTATATGGTATTCATGTATACTGTGTGGGCATGTACTGTAGATTAGACAACAATACACAATGTGCGTATGCACGGCTGCTGCTTTTGATGTTCTTGTTCATCAGTTTAATAAGCTTGGCCGGCCTCAGGGACATGACTGTAATCCAACGCACACTCAGGTCACCTTACATAAATAGTTATAATGAAGTACAGCAGACCTTTAATGTAGTCCTACTGTGTTATAGGAGATGGCGTGGGATAAGGCCATTGATTATCGGGTCTGACACTCGTGTGGAGACAGTAATGGAAAGTGGGTTTAATTGAGATAACCCTCGTGCCTTTGAGGGTTGTGTTAAAGGAAAATCCTTCATGATATTCTTTACATTCATGTTGAGCACTCTATTGGACTAGAAGTGAACCAAGAGGATGTGCGTGGATCGTCCTTTAATCTTTGGATATATGTATGGTATAAGATAACGAATGAAAAATGTATCTGCTTTGCTTTCTAACTAAGAACGTCAGACACATCAGAAACTTCAGAGACAAAGAAAACCTAGTAGGTAATTACTTGATAACAGCACACTGTTGCTGATCCGAGAGGAGAGGAAGGATATTAGAAGTGAAAGGTGTGTTCACACCATCGGTTCCCATCAGTGTAGGGAGCATGATTGGTCTTGGCAGGGGATGCCAAAGACCCTTACGCTTCTCTAGCAACACTGAGCCTTATCCACCACCAGCCAGTTCAGATTGTTATTCATGAGATGTCTTTATTTCAATGTTTTTTATAAGAAGTTGATTTATTTGCAAATCAAATTTTTGCAGAAAACTACTTCCATGGTTATGTTCGCTTGGGAGGAACCAACCTGTCTTTGGTTGAGTGGTTTCATTCCCAGAGGAATTTGTTAAATCCTTAGTTCTTTTGGGAATCTGAGACTCCTTTTTTACGGTAATTTCCTAATGATAGTCAATAGGGCAATAAGGGCACTAATAATTGATGTAGGCCAAGGAGCCGTTTTGGCCTGCTAATGTGTCATTTAATGTGCTGTGTACAGTGTGTCGTCTAGGGATGGTTTAACTTATTTTTGTACACTAGAGGGCACTATATGTTGGGTCAATGGTCGCTGGTCACATAGGTAGCACTGGTGACCAGTACTGATTGGCATTCCGAGTCTTTTTGGTGAGCCGGCTCATGTGGCCCCATTGATGTAAAAGAGCCAGCTCACTTTGCTCTGAAACGGATCTTCATTCAAAATGCTTAGAAATCGACCTAGAACCCTGGAAAAATATCAAATCTCCAATGTAAAGCGCAAAAGGTAGCCTACTATTATGTCAGATCATGAAATGTGAATTTAAATAAACCTGGCCAAATTATTAGATGAGCTACAAACAAATTACGCTTTTTTTAAGCACTGAAAGAAATTGCGTGGACCAGATTGAGTGCTCTCCCCACTATTTACTGTTTCTGCAGTGTGGATTCACCCTCTTTAGATAATTATTTTGTAACTTATCTGAAGAAAAATTATGTTTTTTAGCTCAAAAGCAGTATGCAAATTAGGGAGCCAAATAAAAGGCTCTTTCACCAATGCGAAAGCTGGAAAGCTTTTGGAAAGCTGATTCTTGTGGACGTGTCATGAACCGCTGTCAACCTGTTCCAGTGGCATCTCATAGGGATTCACCACTACATTTAAGGTGACCAGATATCCAGAAATACTTAGAACCCTGTCAACACATTCTCTCTTGACCTGGAGGGCTTTAAAAAGCTAACAAGACTCCCTGTGCGGGTGCCTCTTGTGAGTTACAGTATATGTGTTTCACTTCTAAGCTGTCTGTGCCTAAGAGAGCAACTCTTCCCCTGGTGCCTTTGTCTGATCAGACACACACCAGGGTTGGGCTCAATTGAGAATTTGGGAATTGACTCCAATTCAACGTATGAGTTGAAATTCAAATTGAATTGGCCACACCCCACAGCATGAAGAATACACATTTGCGTTTGAGTACAGAAAGTAGAATTTAATTCAGTGCAATTCAAATAAATGCCAATCAGTCTTACAACATGAGAGTTTCATTGAATCTGAAATAGTATTTAGATAGTATTTTCCCCATATTGAACAAAATTTAAGTGATTATTTAAATATAATAACTTAGAATATTTTCATTCAGTTATAAAAATTTTTTTATCATTCATATGCAGTTTATCCTGAAAATCAATTGTTTCAACAATATTTTAGATGCATGTATATAAAGTTTGACGTGTGTACAGAATGTATATTTGTATAGACTACCTCTAATATAGAATAGAGGCATTTGAATTTCAATTATATTTCCTTTAATTCAAATTCAAAATGCAATTCTGTATCCTGTTTACTACTTCAATTCAAATTCAACACACACACACATTCATTACGAGAGGCAGCTCCTGTCCAAGATGTTCAGTTCAAGTTATTTGGTAGAGCAAAGGCTTTTTGGCTTTGTTGACTCTAAAGAAATGTTAAGGGTGAAATTGCAAAGGGATTTCTGAAGCCAACTTTTATACTCAGTGCAATTCTGACTTAAAGAGCAAACAGGTGTAAGGTGAGTTAGAACTTACTCTTCATATCACATAGCCTCGGTAAACAGTAGAAAAAAATCTGAAAATTACATTTGTAGGATAACGTTTCATATACAGTCTTTCACTTGCCATACCAAAGGAAGGAGAAGTGAACACACTAAGTATCAAACGGCAAAAAACTATCTATTTATAGAGATGTTATGATTTCACTTACTGCATCAAAAGGAGTAAAAGTGAAGACACAAAGAAAGTATCATACTTATTGACTTTTCTTAATACACGAGAGAGTCCGGCTCCATCAGCGATTCCATTGACTGGTGGCCTTGCCGTAATTCCTCTTGCTTAGACACATCATTGCTCCATCTCTCTGCATTGGTCCCACCACGGCATTCCATGTGTGTCTCTTGTGCAATAGGCTATAATTAGACCTAGCATGCAGCCGTACATGCAGCCGTCACCTTGAGGAAGGAGCAGTTGTCCTTCCTCAAGGTGAACTGGGAAACGGTGGTAATACTGTATTGGTCAAAAGATTGCGAGGAGGGTTTGTCTTTGGCGTCGGTATTTATTGCATATACGAAGGGTGTCCACTCCAAACAGTCATCCATAACAATGCATTGAATATCAATATTATTCCGGGTTACATTTTTCTCATCTCTTTTATTTTTTTGATTTATCATACTAATCACAATACATCTACGCCACCCTGTCTCTTCTATGACTAATCAACATCTCTGAAACACATCTCATACCAAACAACCTCTCGACAACAAAGACATATACTGTACATCTCATTGTGTGACACTATCTCCCTGCATGCTGTGAATGTATCTGGGTTGGCGTTATTGACTGTGGCGTTGCACAACGTTTCTTCTCCCTTCCACTCAAGGTTACGTCTGTAAACCTATCCGATGAGCCTCTTCCTGACGTTCCGGGAAACTAGACACTTCCTGACGTGCGGGAAAACTAGATCCACCATGCAGAAAGAACTTTGGTGGACATGCTGAAGGTTACTCTCACACTTCAGCTCCACTATACATGTCACTTTGCTTTGCCGTCAGTGTTGTGTCAATGTGACGTTCCAACTGCTACACAGAGCCTGCCGTTTGAGAGTGGTGAGGAGCAGAGGGGAAGAGCATCTGTATTATATTTTACCCTAATGTACTTTACCATAATCATCCATTATGTGTAAGTACAATAGCGTTGGTCCAGTTTTTTGCAAGTACTCATTAAATTGTTGCAAGTGGTTGTACAGTTCACAAAGTATAGGTCAGCTCACACATGGCGGTGGACCGACCGGAGCAGAAAATCTGAACCTGCGGAGTCCCTCTAAACACACATATAAGGCATGTCTACACTTAACACTTAGATAAGACTTCTGCTTTCAGAATACAGTGATTGCATTGAAAAGACAGCTCTAGACGCACAAAATATGTATTGAGGTCTGTTCAGATCAGGCTGACCACCTCACAAAGATGTAAGAGAGGCATTGTGTGATTATTTCTCCTCAGTCTGGAGGCAATCAGGCTACCAAAAGCACAAACTGTGGGCGACCTCATTATCATTCCCACTGCAAGTCTCCAGAAAACTTCTGTTTTGGGAGCAAGAGGCACCTTTTTATTATAATGTTGAGGAAGAAATTGATAAAGCACACAATTCAGACAAAGGAACTCATTGACATTTAAGGGAGCTGATCTACAACACATATTTAGAAGCAAGTTAAAAACTTCTTAAGGCTAGGCGTTCCGCTAGCGGGACAACTTCCGGTGAAACTGGAGGGCGCGTAATTCAAATAAATAATCATAAAATGTATGGATAGGTACATACAAGTGTCTTATATCGGTTGAAAGCTTAAATTCTTGTTAATCGAACTGCACTGTCCGACTTACAGTAGGCTTTACAGTGAAAGCATGCCATGCGATTGTTTGAGGACGGCGCCCCACATCAAAATAGTTTTCAACCTGCACATGTTTCATATATTCACAAATACGATTAAATATTCAATACTTACTTTTTTAAAGTCTTCCTCTGATTTGTCATTCAAAGGGTCCCAGCTATAACATGTAGTGTCATTTTCTTAGATAAAATCCTTCTTTATATCCCAAAAAGTCAGTTTAGTTGGCGCCATCGATTTGAGTAATCCACTTGTTCAACATGCCAAGATAGGAATCTGAAAATCTACCCCTAAACTTTGTTTCAACAAGTCAAAATACATTTCTGTATAATCCTCAGATACCCTAAAATGTAATTAAACTATAATATTTCCTACGGAAAGAAGTATGTTCAATAGGAAAACGATATTAGCAGGTGCGTGTTCTCTTCATCGTGTGCGCATATACGAATTTCCAAGTCTGTGTCCCTGTGGTAAAATATTTCTTCTTTCATATTTCTTACTCGTTTTGGAAGAAACAAGCCTGAAACCTTGAACAAAGACTACTGACACCCAGTGGAAGCCATAGGAATTGCATACTGGGAGCTAGATTTAATTATTTCCCTATACGTTCCATTGGGAGAGCACGGGCTCTCAAAAGAAATTATTCGGATAGGTTTTTCTTTGGATTTTCTTCCTACCATATCTATTGTATTATAGGCTCTTACATTATTTTAACATTTCTACAAACTTCAACGTGTCTTCTTTCCAATGGTACCAATTATATGCATATCCTGGCTTCAGGGCCTGAGCAACAGGCAGTTTACTTTGGGCATGTCAGTCAGGCGGAAATTGAGAAAAAAGGACCATAGCCCTAACAAGTTCAGCTTCTGCCCTAAGACTGCGAAACAGTTAATGGCTACCCGGACTATTTGCATTGTCCCCCTATTTTACACTGCTGCATCTTATAGTTTTTTATCTATGCATAGTCACTTTACCCCCTACCTACATGTACATATTACCTCAATTACCTCTACTGACCTGTATCCCCGTACATTGACTCAGTACCGGTACCCCCTATAGCCTCGTTATTGTTATTTTATTGTGTTAATTTTTTAGTTTCGTTTTTTTTATCTGCATTGTTGGTTAAGGGCTTGTAAGTAAGTATTTCACGGTAAGGACCTGTTTTATTCGACGCATGTGATAAATGACATTTGAGTTGATTTGATGATCAAACAAAAGCTAACCTTTAACTACAAATAAAAATGGTCAACTGATATATAGCTAAAACCAAAACTCTGAACTTAGAACCAAATCAAAAACACGTATGATCCAGAACCTTATGTCACCTCTCACCTAACAAGAAATCAAAGATCCCTGTGTGCCCAGTTGAGAACTGGGATACTGCATCTTTCAATTGAAGTCGGTAGGTTCAATGCCATAGATGAAGAGGATCCGTTACTTGTAAGGGATTACAAAAAAATGGTAACTGTAGTCCGTTACGTTACCAGCAAAAATATTGTAATCAGATTACAGATACTTTTGAAAAACAAGATGATTACTTCAAGGATTACTTTGAAATTCAGAAAGGAGGTTGCAAAAAAAAAATTGACACATCTCTGTTTTCACAAATGACATTCAAATCAGCATTGAAAAAAAGGTGCAAGTTTAAGTTTGTTCCAACTGAGCAAGTCTGGCCACAAGTCAGAGAACACTATGATGACACTCCAAAATGGGTTTGATGGATTGCGGGAAAGGAGCAGGAATAGGCTTTTGTAGGCTACAGTCCAAGCTACGTCTTCCAATGGTACAACTGCTGTCGGCATCCAAAGATTATCCAACTTGAATAAACACTTGGAGGTAAGGATGACAGCAGTGGTGTAGTCTATGGCGTTACGGATATCACATATTATTGATATCTACTTGGCACATTGATGTGAATCACACTGCTGCTCTCTCATTTAGCTATTTGTGCCTTACGGATTGTGGTTGTTCCTCCTGACCGTTGTGCAGGTCTGATCTGCAACTATAGAAAACGTTTGGTTGAAGTTATTGCTGCCAAAGGAGGGTCAAACAGTTACTAAATCCAAGGGTTCACATACTTTTCCCACCCTACACTGTGAATGTTTACACAGTGTGATCAATAAAGACATGAAAATGTATAATGTTATTAGATTAAGCAGACTGTGTTTGTCTATTGTTGTGACTTAGATGATGATCAGATCAAATTTGATGACCAATTTATGCAGAAATCCAGGTAATTCCAAAGAGTTCAAATAATTTTTTCTTGCCACTGTACATGGACAAGACATGAGGACACCTGTAATTTACCATGAGTAGCTCTGATCTCAAACCTTGCCACAAGTTATTGTGCCTGTCACAGGGGAGTGCCATGTCCTTGGGGACCACGCAAACAGGTATAAGGCCTACCATTTGTAGCTGTACATAATGGAGGCCCCACTTGAATCAGACTATATTCTCAAGGCTTGAGACAGTGGCTTTAAAATTATATAGGTTTACCAAGGGCTTCCATTTGAACCTGAATGGAATAAACCAATGACTCACAACCCAAGCTGTAAATCTAACGCCATTCTATGGTAATCTGGTTCCAAAGAAAGAAATAGAGTGGTGGTATATAAACCTGCCCTGGCAAGCATCCAAAAATACAGTACTCTCTTTCTATGTCAAAAAAGAGGACATGTCAGTATTTGACAGCTGAGGTCCCCATAACACTCCTTTATAATGTTCAAACAAGAGAGAGGCTCCAGTCCAGTAAAAAAACAGGGGATGCTGAAAGAAAGTCACGTTTCAGCACAAATAAAGCCACAAGTGTGGAAGTGGACATGTGGGACCTCGAAATGGCAAGGCCTCCTCATCCCATTTTCAACCGTTCAGCAAGACTCAGCAAACAGCTCCACTGGCCCGACCTGTCGTTCCCCAGCGTGTGAGGCCGAGTTAATCTGATGCATTCTGAATACCAAAACAACATTTTACTGCTAAAGAAACTGCAATGACTACACCAACTACACCACAGTGATCCCGAGATTTAAATAGACAACTGAGATCTCTTTTATTACAAAAAATGTTAAAGGAAAGTTGCTCCGGGAGCATGGGTCTATCTCTAGTATCTTAATTATAACTTTGGTGATTGCCCGCTTTGGATCCCCAGAGGCAGTATCTTGTTGCTGAGAGCTTAGTAGACCGTGTAACACAGTGGGTATGCCTTACCGGGTTTACGGTGAATGTTAGAGCTGGTATGGGGCGCGTCGACGTGGCTGTATATCGTTTCACCCAGAATCATGGGCACAATGACTTGTAAAGGAGCAGAGTAATTCATAACTGCATGTGGCCATGTGAGAAGCAATAAGGTTGCATGTACTGCTGTCATACAAAGCGGAATGCAGCTTTTCTGTATTGTACTGTACAGTTAATATCTTAAACATTCTGTATAGTGCCCTTTCAGTTACTGAAAGGGTGTTACTGGACATAAGGTGTAGGGGGTCATCAAATTGCGCTACAAAAACAAACACAGCAGACAAAGACTATAGTCGAGATGAACAACTATCATAATTGCAGTCCATTCTTGGGCATTGCTGTCCTCTTCCCTCTTTCTGGAAACTTTAAGAATCTATCAACCAAAACAACCAACCCATTCCAATAGAAACCTTTACATTTTCCCCCTATCAGATATTTTATTCCTCTGTCGTGTTCCAGTTGACGACAAGCCGGATTCTACATGCAAAATCTAATAGATGCTAATCTATTGCGCCCCGTCTCCTTCTCTTGGCTAATGGTGGTATTCATAGACTCCCTCCCACACAGCTGCCACAGTCTAATGACCAGCAAATTCATGCTACCAAGATTAACTATGTTTACTGGGAACAGTTGCTGCACTCTGGGTTCTTGGGCTGTCCCCATAGGAGAACCATTATTGGTTCCAGGTAGAACCCTCTGTGTAAAGGGTTCTACATGGAACTCATGTCTCTCTCTCTCTCTCTCTCGCGCGCACGCACACACACACACGAATCTACTGTAATAACAGATCAGATAAAGTGTGAGTGGTGCTTGCAATCTTGGCAGTATCTAGTGTATAAGCTTGTACAATAGCTAAAGGTAGTGGCACTCAGAGGCAGCAATTTATCTACTGTATCTATAAAGCCTCCTGTCCTGTCACGACTTCCGCCGAAGTCGGTGCCTCTCCTTGTTTGGGTGGTGTTCGGCGGTCGACGTCACCGGTCTTCTAGACATCACCGATCCACTTTTCATTTTCCATTTGTTTTGTCTTGTTCCCCCACACACCTGGTTGTCATTCCCTCATTACGTGTCATGTATTTAACCCTCTGATTTTCCCATGTCTGTGTGTGTGATTGTTTTATGTCAGTGGCACGTTCCAGCTGGTTGCGCCAGACTGTTTTTTTGTGCTGCCGCACCTTTTTTCACTGTAGGCATTTGTTTTTGTGACGCATTGTTGCATTCAGTGTTTATACTGTGCCACAGATGAGTAAAGTACTTTTGTTCACTATCTCTGCTCTCCTGCGCCTTGCTCTCCTGCGCTCCTGCGCTCCTGCTCTCCTGCGCCTGCATCTTGTGACATGTCCAGAATCAAACTGCACAATAGATTAGGTATATGACTGCTTTAAAAAGTTCTGTAGCAAGTTTTTATCCTCAAGAGTAAATTGCCTTGACCTCAGGTGTGCCAGATGCTTTGGAACTCGGATGAAATATTGATGAGTTTAAAAGATTGTGTGTCAGTGCAATTGTTCTGGTATGTAATGCACCGGAATTAACAGATCCCATGGCCAATTTCCCATGGGTCCGCGAGAGGGTGCATTGTTATAATTTATCAGTAGAATATCATTACACAATATTAATAGTTTGCATTGGAATAGGAAATCAGCTGGAAGATCTGTACTGTTATTCATATTCCATAACATTTTAAGAAGCGATGGAATAGGCAAGTGGGCATTAACGTTGTAATGGCCAAGATGGAAGGTACAGTACTTTGTTCAAATGGCTAGACATAAAACAGTGAACACACTGTTACAGCTCTCATTTGGGTGATTTCTCTGACTGAGAGTTATTTGCATACACATAAAATGTAGGCTATTGCACTACACTACAGAGTTCATTACCTGTTTTAGGCAAAACGTTTTATGAACTTTATGTTGGCGCCTCTCATCGCTTTGCTATCATAAACTTTCATCCCTTTAAGACATTGCATTTCCTTTTTCTATACTCACAATGAGCTTTTAGTTATTCACAGGCCACATGCGCTTATATGATGAAGCATGGTGGCGACTTTAAACCAACACCTACGTTTAGACCTCTTGGCGTAGCGGTTATGGTGTTGGCTTGACAGTCGCAGAGTTCCGGTCGGGGCTACCCCCTGAATTCACTACATTGGTGTCAAAAGTGGGATGGCGCCTGTGAGGCATTCAAAGAGGCGTGTACACGTGAGAGTCTTGGTACAGAGAAGTGTGGGGACACGCTCTCCGAGAGGAAGGAGGTAATGTAGTGACCTTAAACTAACACCTAGCAGTAAGAGGTTCAGACCTGTTGACGTAACAATTAAGGTGTTGCCTTGACAGTCGCTGGACCCGGGTTTGAGTCCAGGTCAGGGGGGGTATCATTTAGAATAAGATGAAGGATGTCATCCAAAGTGACAAAAGAAAGAGTGGGGATCCTGAAAATAGACCACAGATACAGTACATTAAACATTTACTAATCCATCATGACAATAATTCATCATACAGCCTCCTTTGTATTTAACATAGGTACTCAGACAGTCCAGGATTAATTGCTTCATGAAATACTGCGCTCTTTAAATATTGCAAGCAGACATGGCTTCTGAAGCACAAGCTCTCGTTGTATTTCAAAATTCACAGATAAATGTGCTAAGAGTAGGCGAGACAACTCAATTAGACTGTCATAATTACCCTCGAAAACACTGCATGATTAGCAGCTAGGGTTAATATCACTGTAGGCTATTAAAAAGAGGACCAAAGGTGCGACATGATTCTGACTTCTCTCTCTCTCTCTCACACACACACACACACACAAACACACGGCTGTTTCGCTCTTTCCCTCTGTAAAGGTTGTCATATGTTCCAATACAATAGTCGCCAACTCGGCTACGCCACTTGCATACGCTATGAACGTTGGCTGGATCTGAGAATGTTGATGGGAAAAACGTTCTAATTACATTTTGGAGAATACTAGGGCGACTCGACACTATTCCACTATTTCAAGTCAACGGTGTGCTGTTCTCACACGCGTAACACAATGGATCTCTCATTTATGGCTGCGCAGGTGAGTCTGTGAACATTTTTGGTATTAGTAATCAAGAGAAGTTATGTGTGGTTTCCATGCAATTATCGGCTAATAATTATTAGAACGAATAGGCAAAATGCGTTGTCAAAAGCTTACTAATGTGCAGAAGAAGTAAGGAGAAACCCCAATCTTTATGGCGTCTGTATGGGTTATTTATTTCCTACCGACATACGCACGAAGTTTCTCTCTCTCCCGATGGACTTGATTTTGTCACCAACAAGCTAAAATAACCTTTCGCGGATAAACAGGTGTAACATGCTTCAACACCCTAAATCTTGAGATCAATATATCGTTTTTAAACCGACTGTAATACAACTTGTTGATTTTTTCTAAATGTAACATTTGGTCGCTAAAACGAATTAGATTAGGCTAAAGTTGTGAAATGTAATGTCATTAAATTAGTAATCATCTAAAAAACATAACAAATATGCATAAATGTTTTCATCCATTTGCTATTATTTTGTGCACCCTAGTGTTCCTCTGATCATCAATGCAGTTATTATATCTGACTGAGATGTCAGACAACTTTGTAATCAACAGTGAAGACATCAACACTAGTGAAGATATCAACAATAGTGAAGACATCAACACTAGGAAATAACACATATGGAATCGTGTATTAACCAAAAAAGTGTTAAACAAATCAAAATATATTTTAGATTTTTCAAAGTAGCCACCCTTTGTCTTGATGACAGCTTTGCACATTCTTGCAAACAGCTTCACCTGGAATGCTTTTCCAACAGTCTTGAAGGAGTTCCCACATATGCTGAGCTACTTCACGCTGCTGTCCAAGGACCGATTAACACTGGTCAAATGTCCATTGTTCGTGTTTCTTGTCTCAAGCAAGTCTCTTCTTATTATTGGTGTCCTTAAGTAGTAGTTTCTTTGCAGCAATTTGACCATGAAGGCCTGATTCAACCTCTGAACAATTGATGTTGAGATGTGTCTGTTACTTGAACTCTGTGAAGCAGATATTTGGGCTGCATTTTCTGAGGCTGGTAACTCTAATGAACTTATCCTCTGCAGCAGAAGTAACTCTGGGTCTTCCTTTCCTGTGTTGGTCCTCATACGTGCCAGTTTCATAATATCGCTTGATGGTTTTTGCGACTGAAGACATTTTCAAAGTTCTTGAAATGTTCCATATTGACTGACCTTCATGTCTTAATGTAATGATGGACTGTCATTTCTCTTTGCTTATTTGAGCTGTTCTTACCATAATATGGACTTGGTCTTTTACCAAATAGGGCTATCTTCTGTATACCACCCCCACCTTGTCACAACACAACTGATTGGCTCAAACGCATTACCTTCTTAGGGAGCGGCAGGTGAGGTGACGGTTTTCGAGAGTCTGGCGTGCCCAAAGCAAAATCCCTGCCACTCAGTTTCAGAAAATAGGATATGCACATAATTAGTACTATTGGATAGGAAACACTCTGAAGTTTCTACAAGTGTTAACATAATGTCTGTGAGTATAACAGAACTCATTTAGCAGGCAAAAACCTGAGAAAAAAACATCCGGAAATAAGTTTCTGGTGACCTTTGGCTCTGTTAGACACACTCCCTATTGAATCCATTTGTTACCAGGACTGAGACTGCAGTACCTATGGCTTCCACTAGATGTCAGCAGTCTATATACAAAGACTCAGAGAGATTGGAGTAAACACAACGAATAGGTACAGGAAATGGCATGGGGACCTGAAATGTCAACAAGTTTTCTCGGGCGCGAGTCTGGCTGGAGCGCCCCACTTTATTTTACTTATATAAGGTATAGGTGACCATCCGAGTGAAATATTATCTCTAATATTCATAAAAGTGTAGCTAAGGGTGCCTTTTAACTGGTATTTGATTTGTTTAGGAAAAGTTTATAGGTATATTTGAATGCGTTCTCTTCACATTTCAATGGGCGATTTGACGTTGGATTTTCTGAACATAACGCACCAACCAAACAGAGATTTATGGATATAATAAATTACTTTTTCTAACAAAAGAACCATTGGATGTCTTCGTTGGACACTTGGGAAGCCCTCAGCAGAAGTTCTTCAAAAGGTAAGGGATTTTTTTTTCGCTGTGAAATGTGTTTTGTGTGAACCACGATGGTTTATGAATTTATGCTAATGGTAAATATTGGAGGTGCTACCCTCAAACAATCAAATGTTGTGCTTTCGCCGTAAAGCCTTTTTGAAATCTGACAACACTGTGATATTGCCAAGAAGTAGAGCTTTGATGACTATGCAACACTTGTATATTGATGAATGTTTAATAATTCAACTTTTGGATTTTGAATTTGGCCCCTTGCATTTCACCGGGTAGTGTCGGGAGTGGGCGCCCCACTGCTCCCTAAGTAGTTTTAAGAAGGAAATCAATTCCACATATTAACTTTTAACAAGGCGCAGCTGTTAATTGAAATGCATTCCAGATGACCACCTCATGAAGCTGGTTGAGAGATTGCCAAGAGTGTGCAAAGCTGCCATCAAGGCAAAGGGTGGATACTTGGAAGAATCTCAAATATAAAATGTTTTTATTTGTGTAACACTTTTTTGGTTACTACATGATTCCATATGTGTTATTTCATAGTTTTGATATCTTCACTGTTATTCTACAATGTAGAAAATAGTAAAAAATTATGAGTAGGTGTGTTGAAATGTTTGACTGGTATTGTATATTTGACATACATGATTACATTGTGCATGTTCATTTATACAGTAGTTCTTATTCAACATGTCCTCACCTGGGATTTGAACTCGCAGCCTCTTGGTTCATGGCATTCCAATCTTCCGGCTATGCCACCATATCTGTGTCAAGTATCAGTTTATACTATAACTATTCTCTCACCATTGATTTGATTGACTTATTTCAGCAATTGTAGGTTTTTCTGTATAGTTGTCTAATGTTGGTGGGGCATATTAACCTGTTTTAATGTTACTATTTAATCACTATGATGAATAAAATAGTTTTGCTTGAGTGTACCTTTAACATCCTATCACAGTGCCATCTGTTTTGTCACCAAAGCCCCATATACAGTGGGGGAAAAAAGTATTTAGTCAGCCACCAATTGTGCAAGTTCTCTCACTTAAAAAGATGAGAGAGGCCTGTAATTTTCATCATAGGTACACTTCAACTATGACAGACAAAATGAGGAAAAAAAATCCAGAAAATCACATTGTAGGATTTTTAATGAATTTATTTGCAAATGATGGTGGAAAATAAGTATTTGGTCACATACAAACAAGCAAGATTTCTGGCTCTCACAGACCTGTAACTTCTTCTTTAAGAGGCTCCTCTGTCCTCCACTCGTTACCTGTATTAATGGCACCTGTTTGAACTTGTTATCAGTATAAAAGACACCTGTCCACAACCTCAAACAGTCACACTCCAAACTCCACTATGGCCAAGACCAAAGAGCTGTCAAAGGACACCAGAAACAAAATTGTAGACCTGCACCAGGTTGGGAAGACTGAATCTGCAATAGGTAAGCAGCTTGGTTTGAAGAAATCAACTGTGGGAGCAATTATTAGGAAATGGAAGACATACAAGACCACTGATAATCTTCCTCGATCTGGGGCTCCACGCAAGATCTCACCCGTGGGGTCAAAATGATCACAAGAACGGTGAGTAAAAATCCCAGAACCACACGGGGACCTAGTGAATGACCTGCAGAGAGCTGGGACCAAAGTAACAAAGCCTACCATCAGTAACACACTATGCCGCCAGGGACTCAAATCCTGCAGTGCCAGACGTGTCCCCCTGCTTAAGCCAGTACATGTTCAGGCCCGTCTAAAGTTTGCTAGAGAGCATTTGGATGATCCAGATGAGGATTGGGAGAATGTCAGATGAAACCAAAATAGAACTTTTTGGTAAAAACTCAACTCGTTGTGTTTGGAGGACAAAGAATGCTGAGTTGCATCCAAAGAACACCATACCTACTGTGAAGCATGGGGGTGGAAACATCATGCTTTGGGGCTGTTTTTCTGCAAAGGGACCAGGACGACTGATCCGTGTAAAGGAAAGAATGAATGGGGCCATGTATCGTGAGATTTTGAGTGAAAACCTCCTTCCATCAGCAAGGGCATTGAAGATGAAACGTGGCTGGGTCTTTCAGCATGACAATGATCCCAAACACACCGCCCGGGCAAGTATTGAGATAAACTTTTGTTATTGACCAAATACTTATTTTCCACCATAATTTGCAAATAAATTCATAAAAAATCCTACAATGTGATTTTCTGGATTTTCTTTCCTCATTTTGTCTGTCATAGTTGAAGTGTACCTATGATGAAAATTACAGGCCTCTCTCATCTTTTTAAGTGAGAGAACTTGCACAATTGGTGACTGACTAAATACTTTTTTCCCCCACTGTACTACCCACCACTGCGACCTGTATGCTCTCATTGGCTGGCCCTCGCTTCATATTTGTCGCCAAACCCACTGGCTCCAGATCATCTATAAGTCTTTGCTAGGTAAAGTTCTGTATGTTGATTGCATAATGTGTTGACCAGCACATTCAGTCTCAGCTCACTTGTCACCATAGCAGCACCCACCTGTAGCACGCGCTCCAGCAGGCATATTTCACTGGTCACCCCCAAAGTCTATTCCTCCTTTGGCAGCCTTTCCTTCCAGTTCTCTGCTGCTAATGACTGGAACAAATTGCAAAAATCACTGAAGCTGGAGACTTATATCTCCCTCACTAACTTTAAACATCAGCTGTAAGAGCAGCTCACAGATCATTGCACCTGTACATAGCCCATCTGTAAATAGCCCATCCAACTACCTCATCCCCATATTGTTATACTTTTTTCTTGCTCCTTTGCAGTATCTCTACTTGCACATTCATCTTCTGCACATCTATCACTCCTGTGTTTAATTGCTAAATTGTAATTACTTCGCCACTACGGCCTATTTATTGCCTTACCTCCCTAATCTGACCTCATTTGCACACACTGTATATAGATTTTTTTTCTATTGTGTTATCGACTGTACATTTGTTTATTCCATGTGTAACTCTGTGTTGTTGTTTGTGTCGCACTGCTTTGCTTTATCTTGGCCAGGACGCAGTTGTAAATGAGAACTTGTTCTCAACTGGCCTACCTGGTTAAATAAAGGTGAAATAAAGTGAGTAGCAATGCAGGTGAAATCAGTCATTGACACAGACATGGTTGTGGTAGCAAAAATATTGGACGAGGTTGTGAGGACATGTGGAATACGAATTACTGAATTTCTTTGTCAATTTTAGCAAACACATCATTTTAAGTTGACTGAATTTCTGCCTGTTTTTTCAAGTTGGAGCTAAGTTTTGGCCAACTATTTGTTTTTAGTTCAGGTAACACTTGGGCCAAAAAAAGAACCCAGTGGAACCAGTTAATAATGAGTTGAAACCAAACATCTTACAGTGTGGGGTGTTAGCCAGGTGCCTGATAACTTGGAATGCAGAGAGGTATCAGCTGAATTATCTTGTATTTAGAGGCTTTCTGACAGGGATTCAAGTTTTTAAATTCGCAATAAAGCTTACCATAGTATCTCACAAAGCCCAGACTGAATGTGCTGGTCAACATATTATGCAATCAACATACAGAACTTTCAGGTTACTGTAGGGAAATACAAAATAAAGACTGATATTACTGAATCATAACAGTATAACCATGAGCTAGGACGCCATCATATATCTTCATGTCACCACTCATTCAACTCAACATCCATCCATACAGTACTTATCAATGACAGATCCTGAATCATCTGTCAACTACAAAACAGTATTAATCAAGGCGTTCTCTGTTGCTGTGGGTGTTCAGAGTCTAGGTCTGGGAGGTCATGTGTCGGGGAAATATTTAGGTGGTTTTCCTCCACGGCTCTAGACAGCTGTGCGAGGGTGTGAGGAAGTGATGGCATCGGTAAGATAGAGATGTGTAATGAGGTCCATGATGCCGGTAGGCAGAGTCAGGCGCAGGACAACAAAATGAGTGTTCATAAAGTTTACTCAGAATAAACATACGAGTGAAATAAACCAAACACTTGAAAATACACGGGAGCAAAATACAACAAACAATCACGCACAAAAACATGGGGGAAACAGAAGGTTAAATAATGAACATGTAATCATGGGAATGTAAACCAGGTGTGTGAAAAAGGAAGACAAAACCAACAGAAAGTTAATAATGAATCGGTGGCGGCTAGAAGGCAGGTGACGTCGACCGCCAAAAGCCACCCGAGCAAGGAGAGGGACCAATTTCGGCTGAAGTCGTCGTGACAAGATGGTGACACAGCTCTGCCTGCCACCTTGAGAGAGCTCTCCATTAGTCTCTGACCTGGGCGCCAAATTTCTCTGCCTGACTTCTCCACGACGCTCTCTGCTCTGCTCAGTGTCATCTCACCCTCGATGCCCTGGCTGACAGGCAGGAGCTAGTCACTTTCATATTAATGCTGGAGAGCCCTCTGAGATGCTCCTTTGCCATATTGTTTCAACATGGGTTTGCTATGACAGAACTTGGTAACTATGCAGGCTTAAGAATAAGCACTAAGTGCCTCAGTTTCTCACTTCCTACTCTTATTACATTACTCCCATTCTTATTACATTACTCCCATTCGTATTACATTACTCCCATTCTTATTACATTCTTCCAATTACATTTCTCTCTTCTGTCTCATTTTGCCTACACAAAAAAATGCTGGGTTAAAAACAAACCATTGCTGTGTAAACAGTGGACAGAACACATGTTGGGTTATGTTTGATCCAACCAGTTGTGTCATTTAGTTGGGTTATTGAGCTATGATCCACCGTGTCAGATCAGAACACTGGAAACATGGCTTAGTAGTGGCGTGGCTTTCCGGTCGTTATTTTTGGTCCCCGGTGAGAGTAAATGTCATTACGGTTTATCTGTTTTGTAGTATTGTCAAACGCATTAAGGGTGAGCCCTGACACTTTTGTAGCTTAATGAGGCATACACAAGTTCCTCAAGTGCCTATATTCTACTAAGCTAATATATGGAATTGTTTTAAGATGGTCATATGAAGGATCATTTATATATTTTATTTTTAACGTTTAGGATCCCTTTAGGTATCAAGAAAAGATTTGATTATACATTGAGTTTGGCCTTACTGCTATTAGCCCATCGAAATACATTGAACAACAGCATCATACATGGAAAAACAAAACTAAAGGAATTTTGTTTTTAAAGTGTCTGTCCTATGTCTGAGAGATATGTAAAAGATCAGGAAACTTCCATATATACATTCACAAATTTCTTCCCCCGATTTTAATGGGGCTGTTGAAATTGACTAAAGAGGGTTAAAAAATATCCATCTGCTAATAACCCAATTGACGGTTAAATGAACCCATGTTTTGGTAATCCAAAGGCGTGGCCTATTCGGGGCGTGGCTTTCAGATAGTTATTTTTGGCCGCCTGTGAGAATAAATGTAATTCATGTTCTTCAACAAGTTTGTACACTGCAAATGTTTATTTTCCTTCAATATTCTTTCACATTACACATTTTAATGTGACATTTCTTTAAAAGTTACAAAGTGGTAACTATACCAACATTGGGATATGCATAGGAACTCATAATCTTGTGTAAGCCTTATTAAAGATACAAAGCTGTCTGTGCTCAACATGTACTGACAATACAACAGAACATATTAACTGGAATGACATTTACTCTCAAAGGTAGCCAAAATAACTATCTGAAAGTCACGCCACCTACTAAGCCACGCCTCCAGTATTCTGCTCTGACTAGGTGGATCATAGCTCAATAACCCAGCCTCAACAACCCAATTTATAGAAAAAATTGGTTGTTTCTGACCCAACTGGCTGGGTCAAAATAACCCAACATGTATTCTGTCAAATATTTAGCCAAATTGGGTTGTTTTTAAACCAGCATTTTTTAGTCTACCTGTCCATTGGAAACCAAAGAGAGAGGGAGCAATCATCTGGGTCGCACCAAAACTCATTACGCTGTTGGTGGTATAAACAGTCTTAACATTCACTGTGCTTTCTTTACACATATTTATATCTCTCTGCTAGCCTTAATCTCAAATAGGAGCCACCATGTAATGAGCCCTAATGTTTTGCCAAGTGACTTTACTCTTAATCATATCCTTCATTTTGTGCCCTTAGTGCAAATTAACCGTGGGCTATATTCCTTTTAAGTTTTGACAGATGATGAAGAACTGCTTGAAGTTTGCACGTTTTTTTTTCATATAACGTCCATGATTGCAATCAAGATTCCCCATTATTCCTACTTAAGCCATTCCGTTTATCTCTTGCCACTGATACCAATGCTTCTTTCAACTCTTATTGAATTTCTCCTTTCTGTTTGGCCACTGCTTATGACAATTTCATTTTTATACCCTCAACTAAAGAGGAATAGTTATACTGCTTGTGCAAGACTGTGTGTGTTATATGTCACATACACTGATATTAGCATCAATCTACTATGTTGGTAGCAGTGGTGGAAAAAGTACCCAATTTTCATACTTGAGTAAAAGTAAAGATACCTTAATAGAAAGTAACTCAAGTAAAAGTGAAAGTCCGCCAGTAAAATACTACTTGAGTAAAAGTCTGAAAGTATTTGGTTTTAAATATACTTAAGTATAACAAGTAAATGCAATTGCAAAAATATACTTAAGTAAGAAAGTAGAAGTATAAATAATTTCTAATTCCTTATATTAAGCAAAGCAGAGGGCACCATTTTCTTGTTTTTAAAATGTATGTATAGCCAGGGGCACCCTCTTGTGTTTAGTGAGTCCGCCAGGCCAGAGGCAAAATTTGACACGAGTACTTTTGGTTTTCAGGGAAAATGTATGGAGTAAAAATAAAAAATATATATTTAGGAATGTAGTGAAGTAAAAGTAAAAGTTTTCAAAAATATAAATAGTAAAGTAAAGTACAGATACTCCAAAAAACGACTTAAGTAGTACTTGAAAGTATTTTTACTTAAGTACTTTACACCACTAGCTATATGGGTGTGTGTACAGTAGGATCAGGAAGTGGTCTGTCACTTCTTGGCCCACCCGACTGGTCACCAGATGAAATTGCTTTCAGACCTTGACACCATCCTCCTTATCACACCAACCAAGTGCTTGTCTTTGGGTCTAAGCTACAGGCGGCGATACGATTTTCCTCAGCTTAGCCCAGGGGTGCGTCAGAGTGCATGTACTGTAATTAGCAGGGCAAGAATGATGGCTTCTGGCTCCCAGCTCTCCATGCTCGAGCTAGCTGGCTCTCTCTGAATGGGTGAATTTACAGACAGGGGTGAAATATTGCGGGCCGGCAACAGCTCTCCGGGGTGGCGCACAAGCGCCCTGTGTGTGTACAGGAAGCACAGAAAAGATTAAGCAGTTGTGAGATCTTTCTTGGATTATGACTGTTTCTTCTCAGTAGACTGCTGACACTGTGCATGAAAGGATATCTGATCAAGCCATAATGATCTGAATCAGAGTGACTGGAGCTATGGCAAAAAGAGATCAGCATACACTGTTAAACCAAGTGTTTAAGAGACACTTTTAAGAAACACTTTTCTGTAACATTTTTTAAATGCGTCAAGGCATTTAGAATATCAATGAAAACTCGTCACAGTGTTTTGATTGTAAACACAAGAACATGTTTATTTGCTGTTACACTTTTTAAACATATGAACATGTTTATTCAACATAAGGTGTTTAGGTTTTAAACACAAAACACTGGGGGTGTTATTTTAACACTGTGGGATGTAAAGCCATATTTTCATATTTCTGTAAATGCCTTTTGAGTGAATGTAAGAGATACCCACCCATTACTGTGTTTGTGTCACATTGGTATAAATGGTCGGGAGACAGGCGCAGGAATGAGTAATATGGGTTTTTATTTATGCCCATATTACGGCGTGCCGTGTATAGGCACGGGGACGAAGACGAAACCAACACGTAACAAAAACACAGGGTTTAATCCCAAAACAGGAGTACCTGGAATAAATACAGACGCGCACAATGATTAATACACAGGACGAGGCCCGGAATCATCTGCGCAATCCACAATGGCACGAAAGCCAAAATACAAAGCACAGGTACTCACATGCACCAACGGACATAGTACAACAATCGACAGCCCAATGGAGAACCAAAGGGCACATATATACAAACACTAATCATAGGTAATTGGGGCCAGGTGTGCGCAATGACAGTTCCGGAGGGATCCGTGACAGTTTGTTAGTAGTGATGGGGAAACGAAGCTTCCTGAAGCATTGAACTCTTTCCAGCCAATTGTGTCGAAAATAGGTTTATTACTTAAGGCTTTGATCAACACAGTGTACACTAGTAGCACCTGCTGGTCAAAAGAATTTAGAGCATCCAAATTATTATAGATGACGTCCCACACTATGTAATGTATGCAGAGTAGCCTTTTTGTCTTATACCGAAACCAATACCAAACCAATCAGGTGGTTGTTCGACGAAGTGAAGCTTCGGACGTCATTGATCATGTATTTCTGATAAAGTGGCACAGGCATCGTTACACTGCTTTGAAGTAAACTGCTTAGCAATTTTGATGCATGCCTTAGAGCTCAGGTATCAAACCTAACATCACTATTTGTTAGTGACAGAGACATGGTTGTTGAGTTCAATAACTTCTATTCCTGAAGCCTTCACCAAGTGACTGTCTAAGTGAATGTGTTTCAATTAGTTATGGCCTAGCTATCCTCAACATTGTGGCCTGAAAATCCTATTGCAATCCAGCCAGAGGAAGGATATCCATGAATTTGAATATTTTTTTATCACACCTGCAATCAGAATGAGTGGAATGGAATAACAATATATACTTATATGGATGAGCAATGACAAAGCAGCATAGGCAAGATGCAATAGATGGTATAAAATACAGTATATACATATGAGATGAGTAATGCAAAATATGTAAACATTATTAAAGTGGCATTATTAAAGTGACTAGTAATCCATTTATTGAAGTGGACAATGATTTCAAGTCTGTATGTACTGTAGGCAGCAACCTCTCTGTGTTAGTGATGGCAGTCCTAACACAGATCTGAGTAAAAGGCATGGCAAGTCATACATTTCTAATGACTAAATATACTCTAAACAGGACGATGGGAAAGTAAACACTAGTGTTTAAAATCTGAACACTTAGGAGATATAGTTGTTCTGGTTAGAAACTTACTGGAAAATGCGGACTATCATGTTTAACCTTGCATTCGAAATGCCTGTGTTTAAGATTAGAACACTTATAGATGGGTGGCTATATTTAGTCTCCAATTTTTATTGAAAACATAAATAAAATTGCACAATGAGCACTTGTCTCTCAAATACATCGTTACAGTTGTTGGCTAGCTAGCTAGCAAATTATTCCCATATTAGCCTTGACTTGGAATCAAAAACATCTCAAGACAAGACATGGTATCAAGAACAAGATGAAACAAGCTGAAACGAGCCACTTACCATTGCCCACATGGCAGTTTCTTGTCATTTTTGCTGGCAATCTGGCCAACCAGAATCACAACAGCACAATGACTTCTGCCCCATGGAAGCGCACACATCATTTTCGTGACGTTGTTAGCTAACCCGTCTATTGGCAAACCTAAATGCCTGATGTTTAAGTGTTAAACACTGATGTTTATGTTATAAACGTGTCACATGTTTCATGGTTTTCCAGTGTATTCTGTAGAGAGGGTGATTATGCTGATACCCATGTCTCACGATGCCTCCGCGTGTAAATAAATGAGGATGTACACCCATAATGCTCGTAGGTTGTTTACCCTGTAGAGGAAGGAAATTGGAGTGCTAATGAAAATGGCAGTGTGGGATGCCATAGAGTTAGTGAGCCATTACCTGTAACCAGAGGGGGCCTTTCTCTCCAAGCTGCCTTCACAAGGAAGCAACCAAAGCAGGGTGCCCTATTTCCAAACTTAATCAACTTAAACATTTCTTAAAATATATTTTGGCCCCTATTCCAGGCATGGTCAAGTTAATCAATAGGGCTGTGGTCATACATTAGATCATCTTGTTTAGTCATCCGTCATTCTTCTACTCCCTATTAATAGCAATGCGCTGTGAATGAACAAGCATGTCCATGACTTACAATATTTAGCCTTACAGAGCAGAAGGAAATGCCCCTCTACCGTACTTTCACAGCAGTGCGTCAGGCAGTAGTTCTATTTTACCCCCCAATAACATTACCAGATGTACATAAAGTAAATGAACTGATAATACAAAACAATTCAACAACCATTACATTCAGGCCTAATGAAGTGGAAGAAAAGTTCCTCTTTGTTTAAAGACGATATTCTTCATTTTTTAACTACTGAACCTTTAAATTATGCCCTTCTAAGGTTATATATTGCGTCGTAAAGGCTGTGTCTGACCTGGTGTCTGGCCGGAGTCAGAGTTCCCCATTCTAGCCTGGTATACTACAGTAGAGTTCAACTCAGACTTACTGGAGGGCATCTATCTGCCCAGTGACTCATCGTGCACAGTATGATAACAGGGGGCCAAGGAGTACAGTAAGGAGAGTCCTCTGGATCACCCCTATAGCCCTCTGCACTGTGGAACGCTGTGAATTGTTATTGTAGCAGCAGTACCAACCCCGAGAAAGGGCCCATCCCAAATGGCACCCTATTCCCTATATAGTGCACTACTTTTGAGCATGGTCCATAGGGCTCTGGTCAAAAGTAGTGTTCTATATGGGCGATAGAGTGCCATTTGGGATGGGCCCCTTCTCTGGGTTGGTACTGCTGCTACAATACCAATGATGATTCAAAAAGGTGGCCACGTTCAGTCCTTGTTCACTCCTGTGTGTAATGTGTTGACTATAGTTGTTCTAGTTGAACTTGAGGTGTCATGATTCAATGACATTTCAAATGCAAAGCAGAAAACTACTCAAACGTGAACTGTGCTGGGTATTCGCCACATCTGAGGAATAACAATCAGTTAAATGTTTTCGCCCTACGTATCTCTCTATTAATACATACACAGTTTGTTACAGAAAGTCCTGGCAAATATGTTATTTCCACAGGGGCTATGGCTGCTATCAAGTTCCTTCAGTGCCACTTTACTGAAAACACTCTCTTCTCAGGGAAATTGGAAGCTATCGCTTGGTGGGAAAGTGTGTTATATAATGTTTGGGTTTTCTCTCTCTCCCTCTCTCTCTCTCCCCCTTCCTCTGACTGTTTTTTTCAAGTCTTTTTGTGATTCAAAGTTAGAGAGGTGTTAATGCCCATTCTAGAATGTCCTTCTACCAAATCAGAAATGAGTATTCAACAATGGTGTGGTATTAAGGAAGTTATAAGGTGTGATATGTCAATGTCTATTTCAAGAAATTACATTTGAAGGGTTAATGTGCCAACATTTGTTATGCTAAAATGTTATGTGGAATTGGAGGTACCAAACTATTTGAGGTGTTGCTCCCCCTCAGAACCCAATTAGTTTTGCTATTGGGACTAGTGAATAGGTAACTTATTGTGACTTATGTTGTCTAGAGGCTGTCTACACTCCATGACTACTCCGTATGACTAGGGCTGTTACGGTGACCATATTACCGACACACCGGCGTTCACGAGTCATGACCGCAGTCAAATTCCAGTGACCATTTAGTCACGGTAACTAGGCTTCTCGAAGCTCTGATGCTGCTGATGGTCATTAGTGGCCTACCAAACTTGCTAACTGCCTGGTACTCAACATTCTATAGTCCCTCTAATCACTCTGACATAAATGCAAATGTGATCGAAAATCTAATCAAACACGTCATAAGAGCCCACAAGCTCCTGTTGTGAAACATTTCTATAGGCTATGAAAACTGTTTTGATGGCCTCTATTAAAAAGAGGAGGATCCCATCAGCTTTCTATAGGCAAGTCCTACTATATTTATTTCTCAACTTTCCTAATATTAAGCACATTGCTTCTTTTTACAAGAGTATAGCCTACCTGGCTGGCATGAAAATGAACCAAGGGAAAGCGTCCTCCATTTGTTTTTTAAGTGTGTAGATTACATGTATTCTTTTCCCCTGCCCCTGTTTCGTGTTTCAAATTTCACACATATATTATTTAGTATTTGTAAAGACAAGATTAAATCAAGAATAGTCTGATGGGTGACCATATTAGCCTATCACTTGTGTATGATGCCCAGCTTGTGCATTAAGGCAAGAAACAGCGCATGCATTTTTTTGTGTGACCTTTTCAAATCAGTCGCACATCTCATGTAGCCTAGCCCATAGGCCTATATGTTTTGATAAGGTTTCTATCACAACTAAAGTGGCCAAATAACTTCTTAATATTAAGCACATTAATCCACTTTACAACCAGTGGAGAGCCTAACTGGCAGACATAGGCAGTGTGTGGGGAAGAAAAATTGCACCATAAAAATGCACCTTTACAATAAAGCATTACATGCATAATCGCATTTGCGGTCACTTTTGAGAATTATGTTTTCCCGCTAATTGATTGCATTTTGGAACATCAACTGTTCCAGACTATGTTTGGAATATTTATTCTCAGCCAAAGGACAAGTTGACAAATAAAATGGGTCTGAGAAAATAATATTGTGCTTGTGCTGTATTTTAGGCCTACTCAAATGTGGACAGTTATTGCAACATCTTCAATATGCGCCTCGGAATTCGATAAGGACACAGGCAGTTGCGTCCCTGTTGTATCTGTCTTCACTTGTAGCCTGTGAGAAAGCCTAAGATGCTGTGAGAAGGACCATATCACGTGACAGGCATTGTCTACTAAGATTTGAGGAAATCTGAGAGAGCCTTGAGAGTGAGAGGTGCTTTGGAGCTTGCAGCCGGGAGAAGGGAATTATAATTATTATATTCAGCCCAAGGGCACAACAGCCACTGGCCGCAAAAGGCATTGATTTTTTTAGAGGGCATTACGGCCACTCAAAAGGGATGCCGCCAGGAAATTCAAGTCATTATCAAATGCTTGTCTAATTGTGAATAAGAGACTGAAGCAAAGCATATCATATCATCATTAGAGTCACATCATGCAGCCTTAGAATGTATTATAAATCAAAACATATATCCCAACATTGGTATCACAACTAAAGCTACATAAATAACTCTAAATTAAGCATATAGGAGGACTTGTTTCTTTGTTAAACACTCAACACAGAATAGCCGCACACTCCGCACACTCCGCACACTCCCTCAAACCTTTTGGAGAAAATATCCTTTCTATTTTATTCAACTATGTTCAATTGTATTCTTCGTACTATAAAATAATGTAAAATATTGTCACAGAATTGTAAGAAAATATTGTCAGCTAAATGAACTAGTGTAGCCCACAGCCATATGGCATAGCCTGGTCAGGGCCTAACATAAGGACAAGTCAGAGTATGCTATTCTGTTCTTCTGAAATAGACTACATTTTCTTCATATCATGTTTCTTTAGACCTGTCTAATATAAGTAATGGATATATTTTGATGGTGTAGGCTATATTACATGGATTTATTAGACTTTAAAAAAGTAGACGTTCCAAAGGTCTGCATCAGTGGCTTGTAGACTATGGGTGGAAGCCAGAAGATGCTAATTGTGTTTCTGTTAATTAACGGTCAATTACCGTGAAACCGGCAGCTATTTGCTTGACAATCACCGGCTGACAAAATGTCATGACCGCCACAGCCGCCAGTACGACAATGTTTATTTCTTCCCAAACACAACTCATATGTTGTAGTTTCTAGCAAGAGATTTCTTTGGAAGACATTTTCTCAGTAAGGTACATAATGAAACAAACAAATTTTCATTAGCTTGTCGAGACTGTTGATGTACAGTCTTTATGTGATTATTATTCAGAGAAAAACGTGCAGGTGCCATTGTGTGGGCGTTTTGTTGCTCCCTTCTTTCATTGTGTGGCCTGGGGATGAATGGATAAATGGCCTGTTTGTGTGTGTGTTTGCGTGTGTGCGTGTATGCCTGTGGGTGGGTGTCAGGGCATTTTGTTATTCCCTCCTGGCATTGTGTGGCCTGGGGAGAAATGGATAAATTACCTGTGAGTGTCCTCACACTAAGCAGACTGTTTCCTGTAATGTAGCCCAGTGGATAGCGTTACATCACATGAAGCCCAGCCCCAGAGCGACGCTAACGCTATATCTGAGATCCCATGCCCCTCTATATGATTAACGCTTCACCTGGCTGCATACTACAGTAAAGACTCACCCAGGCGGTGAGCCAGCAGGAGGGGACAATTCACAGTTTGCGGAAAGTCCCATGTCCTTCTTATTGTGGTTGAATGATAGACGTCTTGTTCAGTTTGCTGGATGGCCACCGCTGTTACAGGGATGTGGTTAGCCCCACTCTGAGCCCAGACACACTTTTAAGGGAAATGAGTAGTGGTGAGCACAAATAATATTGATAATTCAATACTAAAATGGTACCGGGCGATTTTTGTATTTTATTTAACCTTTATTGGTGATGTATCGTGATATATCGTGATAGCATGTCATATCGTGATAATATTGTGGCATATCATGATATGTTTTTATTCTTCCTCCTTGTCTACACTTCAAAAGAACTGTTCACGTTTTCTATTTTCCTTTATGCCCATAAGACATTCTCATCCAGGGGCAGATAGAAAGACGGCGAGGAGGTCTAAAGAGAGACCAGAGGGGAATCATTGTTAAAAAAAAAATATTCAAGTGGGCATGCAGCAATGATAGGCCAGTGATTAGTACAGCGTTGTGTAATTCTTACAGAGCCAAGATAGAATAAAAGAAGAGCTGGGCCCAGGCAGGCACATAGTACTGTTACAGATCTGAGCTGGGCCCAGGCAGGCACATAGTACTGTTACAGATCTGAGCTGGGCCCAGGCAGGCACATGATACTGTTACAGATCTGAGCTGGGCCCAGGCAGGCACATAGTACTGTTACAGACCTGAGCCGGGCCCAGGCAGGCACATAGTATTATTACAGATCTGAGCTGGGCCCAGGCAGGCACACAGTACTGTTACAGATCTGAGTGATTTGGAACAAGAGAAAAAAAGCTAAAATAGCTGGCTGATTCTGTTTTGACAAAGATTCATCATATTCAGTAGTGTGATGGCACTCAACCAGACAGGCTTGAGAAATGGCAACTCGACAGATAATACTTTGTAAATTGGTTGCATGTTCCAGCATTGCTTTCCAAGCTATAAATGACATGCAACACATATTCCAAATGAAATGGTAGGTCGTGAACTATGCGAAATAGTTTAGTCCTTGTTACTGTACCTGAAGATGACAAAGTGTCCTTTGCTTGATTTGCATAGAATATGTTACCGTAGTAACAGAGTTCACTGAGAGACATGGAATGGGTTCGTAGCCATAAATGTACATAGGTCAGGATATAGCAGATTTAAATGTCTGGTCTGTAATAGCATACAGGATATGGGAAAATAGTGCTAAAGCTCAGAGTTGTATTGTGATGTGAAGCAGGGGTTTATAGGTATTGGACTCCATTCAAGTCCGTAAAAAAGTCAATGAGTATACGTGGGCAAAACTTGCTATACGTGTGCATCCATGAACCATCCAATGACCCTCTTCTTACTAGATTGAAGTGTTTCACTTTATGTTTTGTTAGAGAGGATATCATATTGGTTTCTCAAGTTTTAGACATGTGTATACCTTTTGATTGATGGGTCCTTTTTGTTTCGTGAGAGAATAAGAGGCAGCTATGAGAGGAGGTAGTCGTGACTGATGCTGTCTGGACTTTTCAAAAGCGTGTAGTATTCTCAACTTGTTGCAAATAGCATAATTTTACAGTAATTATAGCCTTACTTAACGGGAACACTTGTTTTTTCTCGTCTTTCCCTGCTTGGTTTGTATGAATAAAAGCATGATAATGTATTGGAACATTACCATAGGAGTGCACAGTAGCCTGTGGTTAATGGATGATATTTGCAGTGTGTTTAGGAGAAGAGAGGAGAATGTCACTGTTACTACCCATTGTCTCAGTAGTCCATTTGTACGAGAGACAGATTATTTTGGGATACCAGGGGAAATAAGAGAAAGTGCACTTCACAGGTGAATAATTTACAGTTGATGGAAGTGCTCAGTGTCATTACTAGTCCAAAGTGGACATGTGAGTGCTCATTCAGTGGTTCTGCTAAGCAAGCTTTGGGATATTTAGTCTGTACTTGCAATAGAATACAAAATGTTACATCCTTTTTCTTCATGCTGAAACCTCTGGCTATAGGACCGAAGATGAACAGAGAGTGCCATGACTGACAACCGACTGGAGGCTTATTTGGGGAACTGCCTGTAGAAACGTAAGGACGTTGACTGCTTCTGACAGTTGCGTTGTAAAGGGGAATCCTAAAGTGCTCTCTAACAAATATGCTCCTATCCAGGCTGTAGTGTTGGAGACAGCAAATTATATACGGGGACTATCCTGAGACTCATATGAGGATATGGTTTATACTCTGTTGATGTTCACTCCTATGGAAGTTATTTTGAAATGCTTTGTTTTCTCCCCTGATAAAAAAACCCAGACAGATGTATGGTGTTCTTTGTGCTATCATACTGTACTTTATAAACTGGGTGGTTCAAGCCCTGAATGCTGATTGGCTGACAGCCGTGGTATGTCAGACCCTTTACCACAGGTATGGTAACCAGTTTATAATAGCAATAAGGCACCTCAGGGGTTTGTGATATATGACCAATATACCACGGCTAAGGGCTGTATCCAGGCATTCCACTTTGCGTCGTGCATAAGAACAGCCCTTATCCGTGGTATATTGGCCATTTACCACACCCCCTCTGGCCTTATTGCTTAAGTATACTACAACAAGTGGTCGTATCTTTCACTTCTTTTCACTTTCATTATGTGAGGATCAGCGGGTATCCTAAGAAAATATAACGAGCATCAGAGCAACACAAGACATTGTGAGGAGGAGAAAGCACTGACTAAAAATACTAACTGTACACTTGGAGATTTACATAGAAAGGGATTGTGACAGTGACAAAGACCAAATGAGTGCAGAAATCAACTGAATTTAGTTAATAAATCCAGGTCATCTTGCCAGGGCAGTACCGAGGCTCCAGACCTTGCTATCTTGTTGATCTCTTAATTATTGTCTCAGCTGTGATTTAGCAGTCTACACTGGGAAGCCAATATGCAAGATCCATTTGTTCTAGCCAGAAAGCGATTTCAAAAAGCCGTTATGGTGGTGGCAGGCACCTCTATTACCCTGAACATAGCACTTTAATGGCTAGTTGGAGAAAAACCTGCGTAATCCAATGCATGAACAAATGAGCATGCGGGAGTGCCATCGTTCATTTGGACAGAACGGTTTGTCTTCATAGGCACACTGTTGTGCGTCTTAGTGTTTGTCGGTGTGTATGTGTGCACGTATATGACAGGGATGTTTAGCAGATGCAATAAGGAACAGTGATTAAAAACAACACTCTTATGTCTTAGTTACCTTGTAAGGTATTTATTAAATGGAAAGTATTGACACCATTGAATAGCAATCAAGCAGTCAACCTCTAAGTGACACATTGGAATGGATGTCCAGTCCACAAATGGACAGTGTGTATTCCATTACCAGACAAAGTCAGCGACAGTCAGCTTTGCATTGGTAAACAGCTTTAAATGAAGAAAATTACATGTTTTAGGAACAATTGTATAATTTGTTCACATTCCCCACTCCTGTTTTAAATGTTTTGAATCTTCTCTAAACAACAGAATGTGCAGGGCTGATTCTATATATAAGTAAAAGATAAAAGGGAAGCTTCTTGAAAGCATAATTTCTTCAATGAGATGAGTTCTCCTTTATTTGAGGGGAAGTGTCTTTGAGAAGCTTTTTTACATTTCAATTTAAAGAAGGAATTGTTTACCCTACAAGTCTAGCCGTTTGACATGTAAGTGAACTGTCTCTTTAATTCCTCTCATTTCATTATCTGTGAGGTTTGAAAAGATGGCGCAGTCAGGTGGAAACCTGAAAAACAGACACATCTACGGAACACTCATCACAGCCCTTTCCTTGATCAGGTCTCTATGTGACATTTTCTGTCCATTTATTGTACCCCTACTACACAATACCCAAACTCTCTTTTTCATTAGTTTGCTAGGAACAATCAACAAATCTCTATAGGAATCAAAAGAAACAAGGTACTCATAAAGGATCTCGGACTCCATCCCCTCTTTGAGACAGTGTTCACAAAATCTATTGTGTATACTGTATCTCTGAACCTCTATTGAATATTAACTTTATATGTGATAGACAATTCTCCACAGAAGGGTTTCAAAGATACAAGTAGCAGCCTCATCACATTAGAACACGTCTTTCACCATTTTACTCTAATGAGAAGGGACCTCGGTGACAGATTGGTAATTTGCTGCTTTGGGTGATGTTCTACTACGGACTGTGTTGTACAGGATACAACTGTGTGAAGGAGAACACTTTTATTGTCCCACTGTCATATTTTGGGGGTTTGGCTACCTAAACACAGCTCATATATTCTGTGTGTTATTTTCTGAGCATAGTTGCCATCCTCTTCCCTACTGTAGATAGGTTTTGAGATACTGCGTGTATGTTCTGAATGTGTGTGCGTAGGTGTAGGAATATGTAGTTTCCATACTATCGCTGGAAAGGAGATAAATGAACTGAATATTCAATGAATATCCAAAGGGAGAAGAAGATTAGGCCACTGGACTATATTGATAGGGAAGGAGTGTTTCGGGTTATACATAAAATGACACTGTGCAAAGTTCAGATATTTTGCCCACTTTGTGTTTAATGGACTTCTTTTTCTCTTTCAGTCTGTCATGGCGGGGGCCTTCATGGACTCGTCACCGAACGATGACTACAGCACGGACCACTCCCTCTTCAACTCCTCAGCCAGTGTCCACGCTGCCTCCATGGCAGCCCATGACCAGCCGGAGCGGGAGCCCATGTCCCGCGACGCCATCTGGCTTTGGATTGCCATCACCGCCACCATTGGGAACATTGTGGTCGTGGGAGTGGTGTACGCCTTCACTTTCTGAGTGGTGGGAGCCATGATGAAGTGTTGTCAGGAAGAGGAAATTGCTGCACAAAATATTTGAACATAAGCTCAGAAACTTGGGAGCGACATAAGCTCAGAACTCCACAGCAGCCAATAGCCACTCTGAAAGGCTACACTGATACAGAGTGAATGATTATTGCATTGACATCTTGTCCATGCTTTTGAAAGACAAGGGACAAATACAAATACAGAATTGAGTATGTGTAGTATGTTGGTCATTTTACTGCAGCCAAAGGTAAAAATAGGAAAAATTGTGCACATAAGTTCTGTTGATTTTATGTAAAAAAAACTGACATTTCTGATGAAGCTTTAAATATTGAACGGACTCTAGAAAATAGTATACAGTGATGTATAGTCTATTCTGAATAACCTCTGAGCTTATTGGTCAATTCTGAAATCACCTAAAGGACGTACGATATTCCTAGACTGAAAATCAAAACCTTCGTAACGTGCCGTTCGGAGCGTTTGGAGATCATTGTATGGAAAGTAACACTGATATGTTTTTATCTTCAAAGCATGACTCCACAGAGACTACTGTATTCTAAAGACATCTGCCCAAAGCTAGGAGTTTATGACAAACATTCTAGAAACAGAATGCCTAATGATCTTAGATGTATTTACTGACCCCATGAAAATATATTTCACCTGACACCATCGGTTTTGGATCAAGTAAATCTAGTTCTCCCCTTTTCTTCCTAAGTGAGCCTTGAGTGCTGAATAGACAATCCTTTCAGAGAAAATTTATATCAAGAAAGTATGGGTACACTAAATTTATTTCCCTTAAACACCCCTATCAGACCTCAAATCCATATGAATGGGATGTACTATTTATAGAAATTAATGTTCACCGGGACCGCTTGTCATTTTTGTTTCCATTCTGTTTAGCAATCCACTTTTCACAGATATTTACATGTGGAAACCACATTCATCACACTTAGAACTCACTTGGATCCAAGTCTAATGTAAATGCCTCTTGATGTGACTGCTGTAACCATAACCATTTTAATGTCGGTCTGAATGTACATTTGGATCTAAGATTATCTTTCTTCCTCTTTATAGTCGCTAAACACATTGTAACCTAAACTGCATTTCAAGCCAAATACTCAACAAAAGTATAAATGCAACATGTAAAGTGTTGGTCCAATGTTTCATGAGCTGAAATAAAAGATTCCAGAAATGTTCCATATGCACAAAAAGCTTCTTCCTCTCCAATTTTGTGCACACATCTTTTTACATCTTTGCTTGTGAGCATTTCTCCTATGCCAAGATAATCCATATCAGGAAGCTAATTAAACAGTATGATCATTACACAGGTGCAACTTCTGCTGGGGACAATAAAAGGCCACTCCAAAATGTGCAGTTTTGTCACATAACACAACACCACAAATGTCTCAAGTTTTGAAGTAGTGTGCAATTGGCATGCTGACTGCAGGAATATCCACCATAGCTGTTGCCAAAGAATTGAATGTTCTTTTCTCTACCATAAACCGCCTCCAACATCGTTTTAGATAATTCGGTAGTACGTCCACCCGGCCGCACAACAACAGACCACTTGTAATCACACCAGCTCAGGAACTCCACATCCGGCTTCTTCACTTGTTGGATAATCTGACACCAGCCACCCGGACAGCTGATGAAACTGAGGAGTATTTCTGTCTGTAATAAATACCTTTTGTGGGGGAAAACAAATTCTGATTGGCTTGGCCTGGCTCCCCAGCTGTGCCCATTCATGTGAAATCCATAGATTAGAGCCTAATGAATTGATTTCAATTGACTGATTTCCTTATGTAACTCAGTAACATCTTTGAAAATGTTGCATGTTGCTTTTATATTTTTGTTCAGTATCGTTTTAATGAGCCCCAGATGAGACAAGAGCCAGTTGCCATAGAGATGAATCTCTATGTCCCTCTCAAGGATGCAGTGTCTCTCTTTTCCAGTGCAGCACAACTGTTTATCTCTCCCTAAACTCCCTAGCACAACTGGCTAACACACACATACAGCTGTCTCACAGCACGCTGGGTACATTTCCATGCACAGGCATCCACAATATCCAAATGGATTATGAATGCCCCGTTATGTAGCCTCTTTACAAGTGGACATCACACCACACATTAGCCGATACTCTTACATAAAGAATTAACTGAGATACCATAAGTTGAATGATACATCTATTAGCGTTAGCCTGCTTTACTCCGGAGAGCCAGCATAGTCGTCTTCTGCTTTTGCTGTCTGTATGAGGGCACAGGGCGAGACCCAGATGCAGACACTCAGCAGATGGTTTGAGTCTCTGATATTTATTATAATCCAAGGGGCAGGCAAGAGAATGGTTGTGGACAGGCAAAAGATCATAACAAGGTCAGAGTCTAGGAGGTACAGGGTGGCAGGCAGGCTCGAGGTCAGGGTAGGCAGTATGGTCAGGCAGGTGGGTTCAGAGTCAAGGCAGGCAAGGGTCAAAACCGGGAGGACTAGCAAAAAACAGAAAAGGAAAAAGCAGGAGCACGGAAATAACACGCTGGTTGAATTGGCAACCGACAAACAGGGAACTCACCAAACAGGGGGCGTGCAAATCTCCAAACCGCAAAGTCACTCTCTAAATTAAAGCAGACAGTCAGCTCCCCATTAGGTGTAACATGGAGGCTAGGAGGCTAATAAAATGTCAATAAATCTCTGATGTGTCCCTGTCTGCCACACCGTAGAGCAGGCCACAGGATGTCAAACACACTGCATTAATAGAGTCACTGTTTGGGAACAGTCATTGTCTGCGTCCCAAATTGCACCTGCGTCCTATTCTCCATACAGATGCCGGATCTTAATTTGACCCCTTTCATCTCAGGAGGATTTTAATGAATATTGAATATTTAGAATCACTGCCAGAGGGCAGGTGGAATTGGTGTTTGTAGGCTACACAATAACTTAGGCTGCATGTCCACTAGGCGTCAGTTCAAGTACCCAATCTACATGTAGGCTACAGAATTCTTATGTGGATTATAATAAATGAACAAATTTGTAGGGGTAAATGTATGTTTCATTAGGGGAAACATGTTTTTTTCGATACATTATTTTATTGTATGTTCAAGACAAGCAATATGATGAAAAGAATTGTAGATACCTCAGTGCCTGTGTGGTCCAGCGGTTACAGCTGCTGACCCCAGCACACATATGCCAGTGTCAGCATGGGTTTGAATCTGGCTCCCTGCCTTTTGGAGGAACTAATACTTTTCTAGTTACTCTCTGTGGGTTGTACTTTATGAAGGAATTCCATTGGCTTTCAAAGTTGTCCATCAAACCCAATGATTTCTATTTACACTAGATGACTGATTGGGGTTGCTGTGTTGAAGCCACCGCGCCTCCATCTTGGCATTCCTCCACCATTAGAAAAAAATATTTTGGAAGCTATTAATGCATTTATTAATGTCTACATACATTTTTTCACATTTATTCTATTATAGACACCTTAATGCATACTTTTGAATTATATAACGTGAGCTAAACATAAACAATAGAAATAAAAAACAAATAACAATTTTCCTTGAAATAATTCTATTTTTAGATTTCCAATGTTACTGTCCCCACTACAAAAAAATATTTAAATAAATGTAATTTTGTCTTTGAAACACATCTTAAAAACTGCAGAAATCCATTAATTCTATGGAGTACTGACCATCGACTTCAAAGCCTCTCAGTGGCCAATACATAGCATCAGCAATAAAGGGTTTATATACGTCATTGGTAAAACCCTGTATCTCCACCACGGCTCTTGAAGTGAAGTGCACGTCTTCACTCCTTTCCTTTCTGTTCCTTTTTTTTACCTGTGAAATCACGCTTTTTACATTTAGCTCATTAAATTACTTCACTAAACAGTGAAGATTGAGCAGGCAAGCTAGTTGTTTACATGCGTGATGGACAGACAAGTGTATCCTATGGCGCAAGATGTGACTGAATTTTGTGAGAGAGAGAGAGAGAGTGAGAGTTGAGAAGGAGGCTTGAATCACCTGGCATCTTGTTATGACATGCATTATCTGAATAAGTTCCACAGAATTATACCTAGGAAGAGCGGCATCTATGGAGGAACTTAGAATGTCCTTTGAGCTAGCTAGCTAATATGCTTAGCTAACTAGCTAACAGGCTTGTGTGTGCACCAGAATTAAAAACAGGCCTTACATTGTTGTAGTTTGTAGTGAAACATGATAACTAGGCCTATAGTATCCTTAACTCTTTAGGCATCATCAGCCGAGGTGTCGGTTTTGGAGAGTCTGGCGTGCCCAAAGTAAAATACCTGCCACTCAGGCCCAAAAACTAGGATATGCACATAATTAGTACTATTGGATAGGAAACTCTGAAGTTTCTAAAACCGTTAAGATAATGTCTGTGAGTATAACAGAACTGATATAGCAGGCAAAAACCAGAGGAAAATCCATCCGGATTTGATTTGTTTTTGTAGATGACCTTTTTCTCCAAGCTGCCTAATGCATTCAATGTTATGTAGGACTAAGACTGCAGTACCGATGGCTTCCACTAGATGTCAACAGTCTTTATACAGTGTTTGGAAGCTTTAGCACTAAGCAGAACACATAGGAAGAGGAAATAGTGAAGGGACCACATTTGTCAACAACGTTTCACAGGCGCGAGATTGTGAGCGCGCCCCACTTTATTTTCCTTTCCTGTTGTTCACGTTATCGTCCGGTTGAAATATTACAGTAAATATACATAAAAGGATACATAAGGATACATTAAAAATGATGTTTGATTTGTTTGGAGAAATTTTATAGGTATAATGTGAACGTGTTCTCTTCACGGTTCAATGGGTGACTCAACGGTGGATTTCATGATCATAACGCGCCAACCAAACAGAGATTTATGGATTTAATAAATTACCTTTTCTAACCAAAGAAGCATGGATTGTCTTCGTTGGACACTTGGGAAGCCCTCAGCAGAATGTCATCAAAGGTAAGCAATTTTATATTAGCGATTTTATGCATTTTGTGAGACCCGTGTTGGGTTAATCGATTTATGTTAATGCATAAATATTAGAGGTGCTACCCTCAAACAATCAAATGTTGTGCTTTCGCCGTAAAGCCTTTTTGAAATCTGACAACGCTGTGATATTGCCAAGAATCAGAGCTTTTGATGACTATGCAACACTTGTATATTGATGAATGTTTAATAATTCAACTTTTGGATTTTGAATTTGGTGCCTCACATTTCACCGGCTAGCGCCCCACTGCTCCCTAAGTAGTTAACTACCCTCCAGACAAGCTTCAATGCCATACAACTCTCCTTCCTTGGCCTCCAACTGCTCTTAAATGCAAGTAAAACTAAATGCATGCTCTTCAACCGATCGCTGCCCGCACCTGCCCGCCCGTCCAGCATCACTGCTCTGGACGGTTCTGTCTTAGATTATGTGGACAACTACAAACACCAAGGGGTCTGGTTAGACTGCAAACTCTCCTTCCAGACTCACATCAAACATTTCCAATCCAAAATTCAATCTAGAATTGGCTTCCTATTTCGCAACAAAGCATCCTTCACTCATGCTGCCAAACATACCCTCGTAAAACTGACCATCCTACCGATCCTCGACTTCGGTGATAGCCTCCAATACTCTACTCAACAAATTGGATGCAGTCTGTCACAGTGCCATCCGTTTTGTCACCAAAGCCCCATATACCACCCACCACTGTGACCTGTACGCTCTCGTTGGCTGGCCCTCACTTCACACTCGTCGCCAAACCCACTGGCTCCAGGTCATCTACAAGTCCAATGACTGGAAGGAAATACAAAAATCTCTGAAACTGGAGACACTTATCTCCCTCACCAGCTTTAAGCACCAGCTGTCAGAGCAGCTCACAGACCCCTGCACCTGTATTTAGCCCATCTGTAAATAGCCCAACCTACCAACTACCTCATCCCCTACCGTATTTATTTATTTATCTTGCTCCTTTGCACCCGTCTTTCTACATTGCACATTCATCTACTGCACATCTACCATTCCAGTGTTTAAATGCTATATTGTAATTACTTTGCCATGGCCTATTTATTGCCTTACCTTCCATATCTTCTCAATTACCAGTGGGTCGCTAGCGGGCTCATCCCGACACTACCAGCGAAAATCTAAAGCGCCAAATTTAAATTCCGAAAGTTGAATTATTAAACATCCAGCAATATACAAGTATTCCATACTCATCAAAAGCTCTGTTTCTTGGCAATATCACAGCGTTGTCAGATTTCAAAAAGGCTTTACGGCGAAAGCAGCACATTCATTTGTTTGAGGCTAGCACCTCACATATTTTCCAATAGCCATGTATCGATTAGCCATCATGGCACACACATAACACATTTCACAGCGAAAACAAATCAATTACCCGTTGAAGAACTTCTGCTGAGGTCATCCTAAGTGTCCAACGAAGACAATCCATGGTTCTTTTGTTAGAAAAAGTAACGTCTTTTATCCATAAATCCTCCATTTGGTTCGCGCGTTATAATCAGAAACGACAGCCTCCACTCCTCTTTTGAAACGCGGCGCCAACTCGTTCAAATTATACCTATAAACTTGTCCAAGAACAATCAAACATAGTTTTAAATGTATCCTTAGGAACATATTTACGTATATTTACTATTATAAATCAGCCGAATATAAACTGAGCGCTAAAGACGATAAATAAGGCACAGCGCCTTCTCGTAGCGCAATCTGAAGAGTTTTCAGAACGTGGTCTCCCATTGCCATGCTGTTTATCAATGGTCGAAATTCATCCAAGATGGAGTAAAACACCGTCTCGTGGTTGATGACATCATAAGGAAGCGACGTGCACTGCGTTCATATGCCTATATATGGTCATTTTCGATAGGGAGGGGTTCCAAAATGAGCAATGTGTCAAAATGACTTTTTCCAGGACAGAGATTCCTCAGGGTTTTGCCTGCTATATGCGTTCTGATTGACCCACAGACAAAATGGTTAACGGTTTTGGAAAATTCAGAGTGTTTCCTATCCAATGGTACTAAATATATGCATATCCCATTTTCTGGGCCTAAATGGGAGGCATTTTACTTTGGGCACGCCAGGCTCTCCAAAACAGTCACCTCTGCTGCTGGAGCTTGTGAGGATATATCTTACCTCATTTGCACACATTGTATATAGATTTGTTTTTTCTACTGTATTATTGACTGTATGTTTGTTTTACTCCATGTGTAACTCTGTGTTGTTGTATGTGTCGACCTGCTTTGCTTTATCTTGGCCAGGTCGCAGTTGTAAATGAGAACTTGTTCTCAACTTGCCTACCTGGTTAAATAAAGGTCAAATAAAATAAATAAATTAAATGGCAAAGATTTTTACCTTGCGGACAGACACTGGAATAAGTGACAGAGGACTTTGCATAGAGGCTTTGTTGTGTAGTTTTATAAGACTAGACAAAAGTGCCTGGGATGTAAAATAACATTGTTAACCGGTTCCCATGCAAACATTTAAAATAATTGTTCTGTTCTGGAACAGTATGGATCACTTTCGTTCCATGTTCCGTTTCTGTTCTTTGAAAAATGCTTTTCTTTTTTTTACGGCCAACACGATCAGAGGTAAGTTGCACATTAATTACCTTGTGCAATTGCCTTATATATTTCTGGAGTAAGAAATACATTTTTCAGATATAATTCTGCTGTTGAAATTGTGTTTTGATGGCAGGTACATGTACTTGGTATCTAACTGACAGAATCTGACAGATAAAGTTTAATCTCCTGTTTTTAGCTCCCCAGGTGATCTCTGTTTGTTGGCTAACTAGCCACCTTGTCATGATTGGCATAAAGAGTGAACAGATTTAACAGATATGTGTGTCATTAACTACTAGCTATAACATTAGGTTACCACTAGATATGCTGGCTAAGCTAGCTAGCTAGCTGTAGTGTCAACCATGTAGCTCGCTAACATTAGCTAGATCAACAGGTGAGTCCAGCACAGCATCCTCCCACTCCTCTGCTCTCACTCTCACTGTGTGTGGGTGTGTGGTGGGTGTGTCTAAATGCCATTAAGCACATCGGTCATACAAGTCAATGTATCTCACTAAGCTATTTGTGCCATATACTGAAAATAAAAAAGGTTGTGTGTCTTATTTACAGCTTGTAGCGGCACAACTGAGTGGGAGAAGAATGTGCCAGCCAGGAAAATAAAAAGTGGAAAGGAGAAGTTCTGAAGAGAAATTGATGGTAAATCCAAACCTTGGCAGGAAAAAGATGATTGAGTTGACTATGCCAAATAATATCTGCACTTTGCCTATTTATTATTTACATGATTCTTACCTGAATACCTTGATGTTTAATGCGGTGTGGGAGCAACAATCCATCATTTGCCTCAGTTGGGAGGAGTTTGTGGCGGAGTTAAGAAAGGTGTTCGATTCTCCATTATCTGGGAGAGAGGCTGCTCGGAAGCTACCTCAGCTGCGTCAAGACTCCCGTAGTGTGGCAAACTACGTGGTATATTTTTGCACTTTGGCCGCCGAGAGTGCCCGGAAACCGGAATTCCTGTTTGACATGTTCCTTCATGGATTATCAGAGGAGGTTAAAGACAAGTGTGGTGGTTAATTTCTGTATTATCAAATGAGGAGAGACAAACGTATCACACAAGTCAGAGTTATTCTTAAAAAGACCCGGCTCATCAGTGTGTAAGAGTACTGGTTCTATCATGGGTTGGAGCCCATTCTGCCATGTTCAGTGTTTTACGTCGGCACAGCCTGCCCCGGGACATCTTCCTGCAGGCTTGGGAGAATTCTAGGATCTCTCCTCCATTATACCTGGACCTCCGGGAGGTCTTCAACAAGGCCTGTAATACGTCTCTCCCTCCAAATCGACTGCACTATTGACCTTCTCCCGGGCACTACACCACCTCGGGGGCGGCTTTACTCCCTGTCGAGTCCAGAGACCAAGGCTATGGAGGTGTACATCGAGGACTCACTCGCTGCAGGGGGTATTCGTACATCTGCCTCTCCCGCTGGCGCAGGGTTCTTCTTTGTGGAGAAGAAGGGCAAAACCCTGCGCCCGTGTGTATCGACTACCGGGTCCTAAATGACATCATGGTTAAAAACCACTCATCTCCTCCGCTTTCTAACCTCTTCAGGGAGCGACTATCTTCTCAATGTTGGACCATCGGAATGCCTACCATCTGGTTCAGATACGGTAAGGAGATGAGTGGAAGACAGCTTTTAACACGGCTAGCGGGCACTATGAGTACTTGGTTATGCCATTCGGACTGACCAACGCTCCCGCTGTGTTCCAGGCCCTGGTCAACCATGTGCTCTGGAACATGCTGAACCGGTTCGTGTTTGTCTACCTCAATGACATCCTTGTCTTGTCTTTTCCTCCACGTCCGACAGGTCCTTCAGCTTCTCCTGGATAACCAGCTTTCGTTAAAGCGGAGAAATGTGAATTTCATCGCTCCACCATCTCCTTCCTTGGATATGTCATCGCTGCTGGACATATACGGATGGATCCAGACAAGGAGACAGAGGTGGTGGATTGGCCTCAACCCACATCCAGAGTGCAGCTGCAACACTTGCTGGGATTTTTTTATCTGGGGTTACAGCACCCTGGCCTCCCCCTTCTCAGCACTCACCTCTACCAAGGTTCTATTCACATGGTCTCCAGCATCTGACCGGGCGTTCTCGGACCTCAAACATCGATTCACTACAGCCCCCATCTTAATCTATCCAGGTCCGCCCCGTCAGTTTGTGGTGGAGGTCGACGCCTCGGATGTCGGAGTGGGGGCCGTCCTGTCCCAGCGTTCTGCCCTAGGACCAAAAGCTGCACCCCTGTGCTTTTCTCTCCCTTTGTCTTACCCCTGCTGAGAGGAACTAGGATGTGGGAAGCTCCTCACCGTCAAGATGGCATTGGAGTGGAGGTACTGTTTGGAGGGGGCGAAACAGCCATTCTTAGTGTCGAACCTGGAATATCTCTGCACTGCCAAGCGTCTCAACTCTAGGCAGGCTCGTTGGGCCCTGTAATTTACCTGGTTCAATTTCATTATCTCCTACCCGCCCGGGGTCCAAGAATGTGAAGCCTGAAGCAATCTCACATTTGTATAGCCCCTCTGCTATTCCATCTGACCCCGAGACCATCCTCCCTACCCCCTGTCTACCGGCTGCACTCGTCTGGGGTATAGAGAGCCTGGTCCGTAATGCGCAGATGTTTGTCCCGGACTCTGCCCGTTTCCCGGTCCTGGAATGGGCACATTCCTTGAGACTGACCTGCCATCCAGGCTCACGTTGGATCCTGGCTTTCGTCCGACGACACTTGTGTTGGCCTTCCATGGTTCCTGAGGTCTCCGCATTCATTGTGGCCTGCACTGTGTGCGCGCAAAATAAGACTCTGCGGCATGCTCCGGCTAGCCTTCTTCAGCCACTCCCTGTTCCTCACCACCCCTGGTCCCATATATCCCTGGAATGTGTTACTAGTCTTTCTCCGTCAGATGGCATCACCACGATCCTGACGGTGGTGGATAGGTTTTCTAAAGCCACCCATTTTATTCCCCTTCCCAAGTTCCCCTCAGTCAAGGAGACGGCTCAGCTCTTGGTGCAGCACATCTTCTGGATCGATGGACTTCCAGTCGACATGGTCTCCAATCGTGGTTCTCAATTCTCGTCCCAGTTCTGGAAGGTGTTCTGCACCCTCATTGGGTCGTCGGCCAGCCTATCCTCTGGTTTTCACACCCAATCTAACGGCCAGTCGGAGCGAGCCAAGCAGGACCTGGAGACGGCTCTTCATTGCCTTGTCTCCGCCAACCCCACCACCTGGAGCCAGCAACTTGTGTGAGTGGAATACACTCTTAACACCCTTCCCTGCTTGGCCACTGGTCTCTCGCCCTTCGAGTGTTCTTTGGCATATCAGCCCTTCAGAAGAATTCCGCATACCCTCTGCCCAGATGTTCGTCCGCCGCTGTTGCCGTACCTGGAAGAAAGCTCGGACCGCTCTTCTAAAGACCACATCCAGGTATCAGTGACAGGCGGAACTCCACCGGACCCCTGCTCCCCGCTATCGGCTCGGGCAGAAGGTATGGCTTTCCACTCGGGACCTGCCCCCCCGGGCGGAGTCCCGTAAACTTCCCCCCATATCATCGAACCTTTCCCCATCTCTAAAATCCTTAGCCCGTCTGCTGTTCATCTTCTGTTGCCTCGCACCCTCCGTATACATCCCACTTTTAATGTGTCTGGGATTAAACCTCTGTCTGGCAGCCTTTTGTCTCTATTTCACCTGTCTTTGTGCTTGTCTCCACCCCCTACCAGGTGTCTCCCATCTCCTCCCATTGTCCCCTGTGTATTTATACCTGCGTTTTCTGTTTTTCTGTTGCCAGTTCATCTTGTGCCGTCAAGTCCTACCAGCATGTTCCCGTGTTTTCTGTGATCTAGTTTTAGTTTTTCCTAGTCTTTCCAGTTCTGACCTTTCTGCCTGTCCTGACCCTGATCTTGCCTGTCATCCTGTACCAGCCTGACTCTGATTTGGATTACAACTATTTGCCTGCCTTGACTTACCTTTTGCCTGCCCCTTGTACTATAATAAGCTCTGAGACTTGCACTATCCGCCTCCTGCATCTGGGTCTTAGCCTGAGCCTTGATACTACTTGCAGTTACACAAAAACACTGTCTTCCATCCTCTGTAGAACTGTCAATTCTTACCATAAAGACTTTAAACTCCGGGCATTGTTAAAGTGTCCCCAGGAGGCTGTACGTTTCAGCTTCCTGCAATTACAGGAAGTTACTTATTTGGGGGTCAAAGGGGGAGTTTTTCAAATGGATAAAAAAGATTGAACCTTCTCAAATTTGACATATTTGTGACAGGGGGACCGTCATTGAGCCTGGCTGACACACAACCCACATGACCACACGGCGACCACACTGTCACTCACTGGTCTGGTAACTCAAGCTTGTAAAAGGGGAGGTTAGCAAAAATGTTGAGCGACTTTGAGCAACTTTTTGATTGCTTCTCATATGCAATATGCAATACTATTTGCATGAGCAACAGCCCCCCCGCTTCCTCGTCAATTTGCTAAGCCCCCACTACCCAAGCCAAAGTTAGGCTAAGTAAAACTGGGTATTACAGTAGTAGCTAGTTTACTCTGTAAACAGAGGACATCCACGAAGGAAAATAAATAACTGGGGTAAGGAAATGCTCAGCCTATAATTACCTAATAATTAGCTGTCTGGCTATCTGTGGGCTGAAAAACGTTAGTTTCTACTTGCTAGCCACAAGATTGTAACGTTTAACAGTTTACAGCTGTCTAATATGTTATTTGTTTTATTGTAGAAGGGTTATTATAACATTATAACAAATGTGTGTAATGATTGGGAGGGTGCATGAATGTTAGCGGCAAACAAAGTCCGAACTCTGAAGGTTTGTGCTAGCTAGCTACTATGTGTGTTTGCTTATCCCAGAAGTGCTGGCTGGAAGCGCTGATCATGATTCGTTCAATATGAAACGGGGATATACATCCAGTGTAGGGTGCCACTTTGAAGCCTGAGGGCACAGCCCCTTCATTATTGATGCTTTGTGCTGACACTCTCAAGGCAACCGTTCCAGACTTCCAGACTCTCTCAGCCAGACTGTCATGACCCGGCATATGAAATTTGAAGTCAATCAACCCAAAAGCATTTTTGACCTCCATTGGACAGTTCTTGAAGCCTTGTTAGAATTAATTCTGAAGGGCAAATTGGTCAAAATGTTTTTCATTGACTTGAAACTTTTGTCTGCCTGCCTGAGTATATTAACCTCTTTGGGCTAGGGGGAAGTGTTCGGAAGTACGGAGAGACTGCCGTGCCCTAAGTAAACTGCCTGTTACTGACTCTTCGTAATTTTTCTTTCCTATTGAACATACTATTCTCCATCTGAAATATTATCATTTATTTAGGTATTTGACACCCTGAGGAATAATTAGAAACATTGTTTGACTTGTTTGGACAAACCTTACCGGAACCTTTGGGATTTCTTGTCTGCATGTTGAACGACTGGATTGCAGAACTCCATGGCGCCAACTAAACTGACTTTTTGGGATATAAAGAAGAACTTTATCGAACAAAACAACAATTCTTTGTGTTCCTGGAACCCGTGGGATTGCAAAGAGAGGAAATTCTTCAAAGGTAAGTGATTTATTTTATCGCTATTTCTGATTTTGTAACGCCTGTGCTGGTTTGAATAATATGTTGGAAGTGGGGCACTATCCTCAGACAATCGAATGTTCTGCTTTCGCTGTAAAGCCTATTGTAATTGTTTAATTATTTGACTGCTAGCTTACCTGCCGTCCAATATTCAGTTGTGTGTGAAGGCTACCTGTGTCCTGCATAACTTCATGAAGATGGACAGGAGGACCAGGAGGCGATCTGCAGCTCGCCGCCGTGTGCCAGAGGAGAGGTCTGCTGCTCTGCGGACTGCTGCAAGGATGGGGGCCAACAACGCAACATGGGTGTCAATCCGTGTGCGGGAAATCTTCACCTCCTATTTCTTCGAAGAGGGTGCTGTTCCCTGGCAACACCATAGACTACACTATGCATAATCAAAGACCCATTCACATTGCAATACAAATATTTGTTGTTGTACTTAGCTATGTAAACTGCAGTTATTCAATTCCCAGATTATCTCCCTTTGATCAACTACTTCTTGGGTGAGGGTGCTGTTCAGGTAAGGGTGATGTCTGTACAAAAACCAAACAGGCTCTTTTAAGAATCACCCATTTTGAAAAAATGTAGAACAATTAGACACCCCAAAACCCACACATACACACTTGTGAATCAATCTGATTGATGGATTGTGTTGTGCAGCAAGCAGGCGCAGGTGTGTAACTGTGGCTCCTTCCACCTTCAAATAATAGGCAAGAGGACCAACCATGAAGAATAGTAAGACACTTCATTCTTTCTATTTATGTAACTACGCTATATTGCTTGTCCTTGTTTGTCTGTGCATGTCACGCCTGCTCTTGCTCTTCCCCCCTGGTGCTTGAAGGCGCCAGGCTCCCCAGCATTACGCACACCAGCCAACATCATTATGCACACCTCCCTCGTCACGTGCATCAGCGAACTATTGGACTCACCTGGACTCAATCACCTGTTTATTACCTTCCCTATATTTGTCAGTTCCCCAACTCGGTTCCCCGCTGCTTTATTGATTGTCGTTTGGCATTGTGTACAGGTGTGCTGACGCTGTTCCTGTCTTGTTCTTTGTCTGTTCCTCATTAAATATTCTACTCCCGAACCTGCTTCTCGATTCCAGAATCGGTCCTTACAGAATGCATCAGCCATCAAACGAGTGCTGGCTTTCCGGTTGGTGTTGACGTCGGGTCCGGGGGACGCTGCCGATGGAACCGGTTGTGCCTAAGCCAGCTCGTCGGGCTTCTATGCCCTAGCTGCCTCGAGAGGTTTCTTGCCCCGGTTGGCACGGAAGGCCCCCATCCCACTTCAGGCCTCAACCGGATCGTCAGGTTTTTACGGACAGCCGGCTTGTCAGGTGGCTACGTCTCAGCCGGATCATTGGTGTTTCACTCTCAGTGGGATCGACAGGCTCCTATGCCTCAGCCTGAGCGCCAGGCTCCCTCGCCTCTGCCGGTTCGTCTGGATTTTACGCCCAGCTGGCTTGGCCAGCGCCCGTACCTCGGCCGCCCCGCCAGGCTCACCCAGGTGGGACACCGGGTGGCACCCCTAGAGGGGGGGGGGGAGTTTCCTCTGATATCATGTTGGTTCCCATTATTTTTTACTGTCCTCATAGTCGTAGCACTTTTTGTGTGTTAGAGCAACCCTAGAAACCCTAGTGGTCATATTCACACACACGGCAACATCAAATCAAATCAAATTTATTTATAAAGCCCCCCTTACATCAGCTGATGTCACAGAGTGCTGTACAGAAACCCAGCCTAAAACCCCAAACAGCAAGCAATGCAGGTGTAAAAGCACGGTGGCTAGGAAAAACTCCCTAGAAGGCCAAAACCTAGGAAGAAACCTAGAGAGGAACCAGGCTGTAAGGGGTGGCCAGTCCTCTTCTGGCTGTGCCGGGTGCAGATTATAACAGAACATGGACAAGATTTTAAAATGTTCATAAAACAGGCAGAACAGTTGAAACTGGAGAAGCAGCACGGCCAGGTGGACTCGGGACATCCAGGTAGGCCTTGAGGAATGGTCCTAATGCTCAGGTCCTCCGAGAGAGAGAGAGAGAGAGAGAGAGAGAGAGAGAGAGAAGAAGAAAAAAGAAAGAAAGAGAGAGATAATTAGAGAGAGCATACTTAAATTCGCACAGGACACCAGATAAGAGAAGAAATACTCCAGATATAACAGACGGACCCTAGCCCCCCGACACATAAACTACTGCAGCATAAATACTGGGGGAGACAGGAGGGGTCGGGCCAGAATCCATTCCTAGATACAGTGCATGCTGCTTTCCTCACCTTATTGCATCAATTCTTACCAAAAATACATATTCCTGGATATACAGAAGAAAGTAATCTGGGGCGGCAGGGTAGCCTAGTGGTTAGAGTGTTGGTCAAATCCCAAGCTGACATGATACAAATCTGTTGTTCTGCCCCTGAACAGGCAGTTAACCCACTGTTCCTAGGCTGTCATTGAAAATAAGAATTTGTTCTTAACTGACTTGCGTAGTAAAAAAAAAAACATTTGCATTTATTTAAGGTCATTCTATGTCAGTAATGTTCCCATATACTCAATGTGATTTTGATGAATTACCTGATGTGCCACTGTGTACTATGGTAGAAATGGCATGTCCAATCATGTAACTCACCCCTAGCCTATTAAATAATGTCTTACACTGAGTGTACAAAACATTATGAACACCTACTCTTTCCATGACATAGACTGACCAGATAAATCCAGGTGGAAGCTTTAATCCCTTATTGATGTTACTTGTTAAATCCACTTCAATCAGTGTAGATGAAGGGGCTGAAACAGGTTAAAGAAGGATTTTTAAGCAAATATTAGGAAGGTGTTCCTAATGTTTTGTATATTCAGTGTATACTCTATATCAAAATTGAATTCAGCTAGGGTGACAAATCCAAATGTAAAACCAAAAATTACATCCTTGTTTTTAATAAATCAGCCCACTTCTTGTCTTACAGTGCAAATATGATTTGGAGGTGAAACTGCTAGATGGATGAAAGGCAGATCCTCTTAAGCGTGATAGATGTGGTTGTGTCCCCTGCTAAGAGAGGCTTGAGAGCGGATTGGCCATTGAACTGGAAGTCAAGAGAAGGTAACTGTCAAATGAACCCAACACAACAACACCAAAGCAATGCATATTGATCATTTATATGAGCCCGATCTGTCACTTTTTCTCATTCATGCAATAGCAAGGTATTTCATAACAGCAACGCTTTCTCAGAGTAATGTGATAGAGTAATATGGTTTCCATAGTGTTACCAATATCTCATCCAAACATAACATAATTTGATTCTCCTTGATGGATTTTTCCACAGCCGAACACTGAAAAATGATTTCAATTATATTGATGAATTTTCTTTCTTTTGGGTAAGCCACCCAAGCACCCGTGGCAACCCCATAATTCAGGACGGTTTCCCTGTACTCATGCCATTGTCACCATGGTAACTGGTATTGAGCTGTCCCATTGGCAGTGCCAAGAACTGAGTGGTACAGGCGGACCTTAGAAGGCGATAATAAGTAGATTCCAAGTCAAGTTCCAGAGGTTTAATTACAGAACGTAGCTTCCAATGAAAACAGCATGCTATGAAGCTGCTCAAGTGCCTGGAAAAATTCAGAAAGAAGAGGTATGAATATACCCATAAAGAAAAGGAGCACAATTGTTGTCTCATTAAAATAGAAGCTAAATTCGCACTTGCTATGACTGGGACAACAACAGTATTTTATCAATGAGAAACATTTTAACTCAGGTGAGGGAGAAAGATGTTCTCTGTAGCAGCCGCTTCCTCTGATTAATCTGGGCTCCAATCCCCTGTTAAACCTGCAAAGGAGATTGATGGCCCAGGCCTCTGCTCATTACTGGTTCCTGACATGGTGGATGAGACTCGGCTAACTCCAATTATCACATGTGCCCTCCATGATGGCTCTATGACAGATGGTTTCTACTGGTCTCACTCATTTTTACATCAGTATCAGGTAAAATAATTTCCCACGCATATCAATGACCCTTTGACGTCTAGGAGATGATTGGGTTCATCCTCCTGTAATTTGGTTGTTGCTATGAGCTTCATATGGATGAGATTTTGATACCACATCAGACTAAATGGTCTCTGTCAGGTGTAAACAGATTTGTTTGAGATGAATCAGCTAATATAGATCAGATGCCGGCAAAACTATTTCTCACATCTGGACTTCACTGTCTTTGATCCAGTTTCCTGGCTATGCTAGCTATCCCTCCTTGTTATTCAGAATAAGACAAACAACATTGTGAATCGCGCTCTAAGGATATCCAATTTAATTTTTCTACACTTCTTTGGGAAAAGAAGTTGCAGAATGATAACATTTTATTAAACTGTAGGCTGTAGAAAGAACAGACAGCTTTCATGAATTAGCACAATATGTTATTTTCTGTATTCACTCCATGTAAGGCAGTGCCTCAAGTGAAAGAATACCACTCCCACACATTTTTATCAAATGGATTTATCAATAACAATAACAAGAATTGTATATACTGTAGGTATCCAAAGAGTCTGCTCATACAGTGTTTATGAAGTGTCTTGCATCTTCACCTTTGTTAGCAAAATACAAGCCAAGTGGCACAGCACTTGACTTCTCCAGACACCAGGCTCCAGGCTCCAGGCTGTTGTGTTTACCCTTTACTGAAGCACTCTGGTCACCATTTTATTAGTCAGTTTGATGCTCACCCAACCTGACGTTAGTGAGTACAGATCTTAAGCTGAGCCAGTTTGCTACAACAGGAAAATAATCTTGCAGCAACAGGAAGAGTGAATTATTATGTGAATTATAATTAATGGACATTTTTGTAGGGTTGATACATTTCTCGTAAGGGAAAATCAAGTATGAAATTTCAAAGTGGAAATGGCAAACTTCAAAAGCCTTTTTAAAACTAAAATACACTACACGTTTTACATTACCGAAAGTTTTCCTGCAACAGAGTGATCAAAGTAAAATCCTACAATGGTTCACTTCTCAGAAACAGAAACTGGGGGTAGGTCGTCCGTGTGATTCTAGTTCCTGTAGCCTTGTTCTCATGGTGACTTTGGACAGGAAATCCATCACTGTCTAGTCTTTTCCTTGACCAGATCTTCTGGACCACCAGGGTGGTGCCCAGGTCAGTGTGGTCCACCTCTTGTCACCTCATGGACATCTTGTGGACTGGTCCCAGATCTAGTCCCAGATATGTTTCACCGAGTCGTGGCTGAACGACGACACGGATAATATAGAGCTGGAGGGATTTTCTGCACCGGCAGAACAGAGAAGCTATGTCTGGTAAGGTGAGGGGGTGTGTGTCTTTTTGTCAAAAACAACTGGTGCACGATGTCTAATATTAAAGAAGTCTCGAGGTATTGCTCACCTGAGGTAGAGTACCTTATGATCAGCTGTAGACCGCACTATCTACCAAAAGAGTTTTCATCTATATTATTCGTAGCCGTCTATTTATCACCAAAGACCGATGCTGGCACTAAGACCACACTCAACCAACTCTATAAAGCCATAAGCAAACAAGAAAATGCTCACCCGGAAGCATCGCTCCTAGTGGCCGGGGACGTTAATGCAGGCAAATTTAAATCAGTTTTGCAACCAGAGGAAAAACAACTAGACCACCTTTACTCCACACACAGAGATGCATACAAAGCTCTCCCCCGCCCTCCATTTGGCAAATCTGACCATAATTCTATCCTGCTGGTTCCTGCTTACAAGCAAAAACTAAAGCAGGAAGTACCAGTGACTCGCTCAATATGGAAGTGGTCAGATGACGCGAATGCTACGCTACAGGACTGTTTTGCTAGCACAGACTGGAATAGGTTCCGGGATTCAACCAAGGGCATTGAAGAGTATACCAACTCAGTCATCGGCTTCATCAATAGGTGCATTGACGACGTTGTCCCCACAGTGACCGTAGGTACATATCCAAACCAGAAGTCATGGATTACAGGCAATATCCGCATCGAGCTAAAGGTTAGAACTACAGCTTTCAAAGAGCGGGACACTAATCCAGACGCCTATAAAAAAATCCCGCTATGCCCTCAGACAAACCAACAAACAAGCAAAGCGACAATACAGGATTAAGATTGAATCCTACTACACCGGCTCTAACACTCGTCGGATGTGGCAGGGCTTGAAAACTATTACGGACTACAAAGGGAAACCCAGATATGAGCTGCCCAGTGATGAGAGCCTACCAAACGATCTAAATGCCTTTCATGCTCGCTTTGAGGCAAGCAACACTGAAGCATGGATGAGAGCACCAGCTGTTCTGGATGACTGTGTGATAATCCTCTCGGTAGCCGATGTGAGCAAGACCTTTAAACAGGTCAACATTCACAAAACCAAGGGGCCAGATGGATTACCAGGACGTGTACTCAAAGCATGCATGGACAAACTGACAAGTGTCTTCACTGACATTGTCAACCTCTCCCTGACTGAGTTGTAATACCTACATGTTTCAAGCAGACCACCATAGTCCCTGCCTAAATGATTACCGCCCAGTAGCACTCACGTCGGTAGCCAAGAAGTGCTTTGAAAGGCTGGTCATGGCTCACATCAACAGCATCCTCCCGGATAGCCTAGACCCACTCCAATTTGCATACCGCCCCAATAGATCCACAGATGAGGCAATCTCAATTGCACTCCACACTGCCCTTTTCCACCTGGACAAAAGGAACACCTACAGTTGAAGTCTGAAGTTTACACACACCTAGGCTGGAGTCATTAAAATGCGTTTTTCAACCACTCCACAAATTTCTTGTTAACAAACGATAGTTTTGGCAAGTCGTTTAGGACATCTACTTTGTGCATGACACAAGTTATTTTTCCAACAATTGTTTACAGACAGATTATTTCACTTATAATTCACTGTATCACAAATCCAGAGGGTCAGAAGATTACATACACTAAACAGCTTGTAAAATTCCAGAAAATGATGTCATGGCTTTAGAAGCTTCTGATAGGCTAATTGACATAATTTGAGTCAATTGGAGGTGTACCTGTGAATGTATTTCAAGGCCTACCTTCAAACTCAGTGCCTCTTTGCTTGACATCATGGAAAATCAAAAGAAATCAGCCAAGACCTCCGCAAGTCTGGTTCAAGCTTGGGAGCAATTTCCAAACGCCTGAAGGTACCATGTTCATCTGTACAAACAATAGCACGCAAGTATAAACACCATGGGACCACGCAGCCGTCATACAGCTCAGGAAGGAGACGCGTTCTGTCTCCTAGAGATGAGCGTACTGTGGTGCGAAAAGTGCAAATCAATCACAGAACAACAGAAAAGGACCTTGTGTAGATGCTGGAAAAAACAGGTACAAAAGTATCTATATCCACAGTAAAACGAGTCCTATATCGACATAATCTGAAAGGCCGCTCAGCAAGGAAGAAGACACTGCTCCAAAACCGCCATAAAAAAGCCAGACAAACGGTTTGCAACTGCACATGGAGACAAAGATCGTACTTTTTGGAGAAATGTCTCTGGTCTGATGAAACAAAGATATAACTTGTTGGCCATAATGACCATCGTTATGTTTGGAGGAAAAAAGGGGAAGCTTGCAAGCCGAAGAACACCATCCCAACCTTGAAGAAAGGGGGTGGCAGCATCATGTTGTGGGGGTGCTTTGCTGCAGAAGGGACTGGTGCACTTCACAAAATAGATGGCATCATGATGTAGGAAATTTAGGTGGATATATTGAAACAAAATTTCAAGACATCAGTCAGGAAGTCAAAGCTTGGTCGCAAATGGGTCTTCCAAATGGACAATGACCCGAAGCTTACTTCCAAAGTTGTGACAAAATTGCTAAGGACAACAAAGTCAAGGTATTGGAGTGGCCATCACAAAGCCCTGACCTCAATCCCATAGAACATTTGTGGGCAGAACTGAAAAAGTGTGTGTGTGAGCAAGGAGGCCTACAAACCTGACTCAGTTACACCAGCTCTGTCAGTAGGAATGGGCCAAAATGTACCCAACTTATTGTGCGAAGCTTGTGGAAGGCTAACCAAACCGTTCGACCCAAGTTAAACAATTTAAAGGCAATGCTACCAAATACTAGTTGAGTGTATGTAAACTTCTGACCCACTGGGAATGTGATTAAAGAAATAAAAGCTGAAATAAATAATTCTCTCTACTATTACTCTGACATTTCACATTCTTAAAATAAAGAGGTGATCCTAACTGACCTAAAATAGGGTATTTTTACTAGGATTAAATGTCAGGAATTGTGAAAACTGAGTTTAAATGTATTTGTCTAAGGTGTATGTAAACTTCTGACTTCAACTGTATGTGAGAATGCTGTTCATTGACTACCACTCAGCGTTCAACACCGTAGTGGCCACAATGCTCATCACTAAGCTAAGGACCCTGGGACTAAACACCAGGGTAGTACATACGACCCAGTACATCACTGGGGCCAAGCTTCCTGCAATCCAGGACCTATATAATAGGCGGTGTCTGAGAAAAGCCCAAAAAATTGTCAGAGACACCAGTCACCCAAGTCATAGACTGTTTTCTCTGCTACCGCATGGCAAGCAGTACCAGAGTGCCAAGTCTAGGACCAAAAGGCTCCTTAACACCTTCTATCCCCAAGCCATAAGACTGCTGGAAAAATTTATCAAATGGCCACCTTACTATTACATTGACCCCACCCCCCTCCATTTGTTTTGTACACTGCTGGTACTCGCTGTTTATTATCTAAGCATAGTCACTTCATCCCTACCTACATGTACAAATGATCTCTAACCTGTAGCCCCGCACACTGACTCGGTACCAGTATTTATATAGCCCCTGTATATAGCCTCGTTATTGTTATGTTATTGTGTTCATTTTTCTATTTTTTACTTTAGTTTATTTGGTAAATATTTTCTTAACTCTTCTTGAACTGAACTGTTGGTAAAGGGCTTGTAAGTAAGCATTTCACGGTAAGGTCTACACTTGTTGTATTCGGCGCATGTGACAAATAAAGTTTGATTTGATTTGATTGAGCTGTATAGTCAACTCCTATGTATAGTTAACTATACAGAACGAACAGATCCGGGGGCTAGCCTTCCTTCTCTTTAACTAGATGCTCTTTGATATTGAATGAGAGTGTCTGCATCTCCACCAACACCTCCTGTGTAGCCAACTCAAAAATTGACACTGTATGCTTTCATTCGCTTCAAGCTCCAGGTCCAGGTCACCATGTGACTGTGTAGTTGCTACAACACATATAGAACAAACCACCTCCTGTTACTGGAAATTAACACCGACGCCCACAGAGCACTAAGAATAAAGCCGGAAGAGCTAACAAGGGGGTCATGAAATTCCTTTGGTTACTGGTGAGATTGAGTGTCGATGAGTGTGTGTAAAAACAACTTTGTTTTGATGCTTTTACTGGTTGTCCGTGTTCTGCGTAGGCCAGACTAAAATGATAAGGAGGAGATGCAACGTCTCCTTTGAGACATCCCAGCCTTAGTCCTGACAGGAGGAAGGACTCTTATGGTCAGGGAGAATGTGTCTGTGTAAACAGCTGCCTGGGGGTTGTGACGCAATGGCCTCAAACACAGAAGGAGAAGGCAGAGGTAGGAACTGAAATACTGAAATGGCCAAATACTGCTGCCGCTCGCTCTGCTTTCGCTTTAACTGTTCGCTCATAGTTGAAATTGTAGGCTGTCAACAAAACAATCTGTTGCAGGAAAACAATAAGTGAAAGGCCAAATGGAGAAGAGGCCATTCTCTGCCAGACATTGATGATAGCACAGCGTACACTGGCAGGCTTTTGGAAACAGCTACTCCTCAAAATGCCAAACAAAAAGTCAGTAACAGTATTCAACAACGGAAAAAAATATTGATAATAATAATGATGATAGATTTATTTTATATAACGCTTTTCATTACAAACTGAATATCAAAGTCGCTTTACAAAAACTAATTTAAGGATCTGGTTTCTTGGGCGATTGGCTTCCACAGCTTCAGATGATAGGGCATTGAGGCAGTTTGGATAGGCAGTAGCTTGAGAGGGCGGAGCATAGATGGCACAGCCAGGGAGAATTTCAGTCAGGCCAGAAGCTCTTCATCAAGCACTTCGACGTCTACGATGTTCGACTCCTTTCTGTAGGTAGGCTGTATCGTTCACTCCCAATAATTAATGACTAACCTTTCCACATATGAAGCTTTAGATTGTTGACCAGACTTGACCAAACTATCACAATGCATCTGATCTAATGAGAAGTTGTATGCATCGTTCTTTCTAACCAATTACCTTCTGGGTAATTTACTGGCATTTATGTGTAGTCAGCATCGGAGCCGTAACCAGCTTTTAAGTTTAGTGAGGTCCATGTGGATTTTTTTAAGATTAAACTCATTTCTATACAATTATACGACTTTAATATGCTATTTGAGAACAGCAAAAACAAGCAAAAATAACCCCAGCCATTTTTACCTTGGCTGCTATAGGTTCATTCACTACAAACACATAGCCTATTAGCTAAACAATTGTAATGTTATACCCTTGAAGGGGGGAAATATGAGAAATGATTCACACTCACACAACTGTTCCATCAGTTGTAATGATGAATTACATAAAATCATCAACTCTTTACGTAGATATCGCTTTCAAATTACATAGCATTCATATTTGCAGGGGTGCAACTTTCACAGGGGACGGGGACATGTCCCCACATTCTACAATTGCATTTTTGTCACCCCAGTTTTTTCATTGGAATGAGATACAAAATGAGGTAACGGTGTGATTAAGGACCATGCAGACGTCTCTGAGCAGTCGGGTTAATAATTTTGTCCCCCCCCACTATTAAAAAAACTTAAGTTGTGCCGCTGCATATTTTTATTCCTAGGCATCACTATTCAAGCAAACAGACATCATTGGAGCACACGGATGATCCTATTCACATGAATTATGAGAATATTACTTAGTATTCTTTATTCATATCAGTGATGTAGTTGTGAAGAAAAGGTGGGTAATAGGTCAACTATAAACTCCAATGGGCGATCGAGATAAGACGAAAAGCCAGAGATAAGATGAACAATTCTCAGAGAGACGGTTTTTGCTTGTTTGGGGGTCTTTGTAGACACCAGATATCCACACAGACATCCCCCAAGCAAACAAAAACGGACTCTCTGAGAATGAGTGCACAACTGGTAAATAGTCGCTTATAGATACATCAGTCAGTCAGGTGACTAGCTGCTGGCAGAGACTTCTATTGCAATAACGTTTAAGGGCTCTGGCTAGCTTAGCCCGTTGTACGGCATCTTAAAATTGCCTTTCGTCCAGCATCTCGCAAACACACTGTTAGCAGCATCTCTAGTTGCCTATTTGAGCCAAGTTCGAGCTGGGGTAGTTTCGTTTCACGTCTCAGGCCTTCGGCCTGTGCCGTGAGAGGGTGCAGTTAGCCGTTTGTGAGAGTGGTGAATGCGCTGCTAAAAAGGCAAATCCAGGGGACGAAGGCGAACATAACAAATAAACCACTGCTCATGATTCTACTCATTCGCAAAGAGTTAGGTGCGATTAAAAGTTAGTTTGCTGGTTATGACACGCGCCAAGCTGTCATTGAGGCAGAGGGTGGCTACTTTGAAGAATCTCAAATATAAAATATATTTTGATTAATTTAACACTTTTTTGGTTACTAAGTGATTCCATATGTGTTATTTCATAGTTTTGAAGTCTTCACTATTATTTCACAATGTAAAAAAAAGTTAAAATAAAGAAAAACACTGGATTGAGGAGGTGTGTCCAAACTTTTGACTGGTACTGTATATTTTTTATAATTATTTATTTGTCAAAATAGAACATTTTTCTGAGGTCCGGACATTCTTGTCCTCATATCTACTTATGGCCCTGGTCAGCATGCCTGCCCGTTACGCTTCCCACTGGAGGAGGTGGAGGAGAGGCCTGGCCATTGCGCCCCAGTTATTGCCTGACTCTGGGGGATTCGCCAGAACATCTTCTTCTTTACAATGACGGCCTACCTTGAAGAAAAATCTGGCCTTAAGTGGCCATGTATTCTTATAATCTCCACCAGGCACAGGCAGAAGAGGACTGGCCACCCCTCAGAGCCTGGTTCCTCTCTTGGTTTCTTCCTAGGTTCCTGCCTTTCTAGGGAGTTTTTTCTAGCCACCGTGCTTCTACATCTGCATTGCTTGCTGTTTGGGGTTTTAGGCTGGGTTTCTGTATAGCACTTTGTGACATCTGCTGATTTAAAAAGGGCTTTATAAATAAACTTGATTGATTCAGAGAAACATTCCTCCCATGAATAGAGCCATTAGGCAGAGACATGCGCCACTGGAGGTCTGGTCAGCGGCTACTACTCCCACTACCTTGAGTCTTTACCATCAGTTAAAAGGAAAGCAGAAGAGCCAGCACAGTTTATCTTTCCATTTGTAGGCAGCTGGCCAAATTCTATTAATCAGGTTTTGATGAAAAATGGCGTGGTCTTGTTCTCCTGCATGAGCACATACAGTTGTTGAGTCCTTTCACAATGTTAAATGGCAATGATTTTACCTTTAAGCTGGAGAGTTAGAGTCAAAGGAAAGGAATGCCCTAACACATGGACTGTTCTGCTCAGAAAGGCAGCAATGGTAGCTACATTATGAATCCTCTGGGACCGGAAGAGTTGTGTAACACACCACTGTCACCGCAGGAAATGATTATGGAGTTAGAGTCTAACTAGACCATTACTCTCTGCAGTCTCTGAACAGGATGAAACTGGATTATAATATGAATGGGTCACACCCACCAACACTGGCCTTGATTCATTTCTCGGCTGATTGATTTAGCAATTCCAGCTATTGTCAGCTTCCGACCATGTGGCAAATCGATAGCTCACACGCACAAATATTTGTGCAGGTAAGTAACAGAGGGTTAAGCCTGTCTTTGTAAAATAGACTGTACATTTTTACCGTTGATCTGCCAGAGCTGGCTGGAGAGCCAGAGGAGAGAAATGCCCAAACATGAGGACTGCTCTGCTCATCAGGGCACCAAAGGTAAAATATGGATCCTCTGAGACAAGGAAGGATGTGTAACACCACTGTCAAGGCATGAAATGACTATAGCTTAAAATCTAACAAGACCATTACTGCACATTCACTTGAAAGGTACATGAACTCATGTTGATCACCTCTTCACTGCTCAGTCATTTAGCGAGGTACACCAACAAACACTTGTACTGTCAGATGTAAATGAGACGCTCACGGAGTTACATTACCCAGAATGAAAAGCAGCTACACAGTTGCTATGGAGACCTCACCAATTCAGCCAAAAGGAATGTGCCAAACTTCTCTCAGTTTCTCAAGAGGTTAAACAGACAAATGCCCCAACTGAACACTGTGTTTGTATTAAAATCCAACTGTGAACATTCTTCGATCTAATGTTTAATAATAAAATTAACTATTGGCACTGTTGACACATTGTCACAGACACAGCCTAATGGACACCTTCTATGGCCAGGTTATCTGGAATAAAAATAGTAATAATTACTTAACGCAGTCACGATCAGGTGGTGAGCAATGATGAACCCTTCTTTCCACTGATGTGTCATGTTATCTGTGCTGATTTTAGATAACATTTGAACTACTTCTCAATTTTAGGGGAATTCACAGGAGTTCACTTTTAAAAATGTAAAAACATTCTAATGAAAGTTCTCATGATGATGATGATGGTGATTCTGCTTGAAATGATGCAGGAAGGAATTTCCTGCTGTAGACAAGATAAGATAATTTGTTAAATAGTTATTATTCTACAATGGGAGTTTTCAACTACTGTGTTCCAGGGGTTGAAACCAAAATTATTTCCCAATAGTTTCGTTTTTTGTTCTGTTCCACTTTTCCGACCAGAATAATTAAGTTCTGAAGCGGTTATAACCAAAAGTACCCGTTTATATTGTTCATTTCTGTTCCTTATTTAACCTGTGAAATCAATATAGTTTTTACATTTAGCTCATTAAATTACTCCTCCAATCAGTGCGGGTAGAGCAGCTTGCTATGGACCGGGCAAGCTAGTTTACATGCTTGACGGACAGACAAGTGTAGGGCTTGAGATGTTACTGAATTTTGCGGGTGGGGAGAGAGCGAGAGAGAGGGCATGGAGGGGTTTAGCCTGAAGCGCTATGCATCATGATATGACGTGCTTTAAATGTATTTAGGATATTAGGGCCTAGATTCAATCAGATCAAGCGTTAAACAGCGATAGCCGACATCAAAGTAGCTGATGTTTTGGTGGTGTAGGGGGTTGCACTGTGTTGATGTTTTGGTGGTGTGGGGGGTTGAACTGTGTTGATGTTTTGGTGGTGTGGGGGGTTGCACTGTGTTGATGTTTTGGTGGTGTGGGGGGTTGAACTGTGTTGAAGCTGTCAAATCGGTAAGCAGCTGCTCTTGTGATAATTGTCACGAAGACACACCTGTCCTACTCGCATTAGACGCTCAGAACGAGAGTGAAGGCTAAATTAAAATAATGATGCTCAAAAGGAAAATCATTCAAACAAATAATAAGGATTTTTATTAGCATAATTGAGGTGTAAATTACATCTCACATTCCAGTGGTCGAACTTGTAAACAAATGATGTATGGGATTCTCCAATGGCAATGTCCTCTTTAGGTATAATGCCGGTGAGCTGCTTGTGGATTTGACAGCTCTAACGCAGCTCAGACACCATCAAAACATCAGCTATGCACATTGAATCGGCTCCTAGTAGTAAGCCTGTCATTACTTCACTGATTTACATAATTATTGACAAGCTAGATAGATACCTATGGAGCAGCGGATAATATGGAGGGAAAATTTGGCACAACACCCTGGCCAAGAGCTAGCTAACAGCTCATGTGTGCAGTGGCACCAGAATTCAAAATATGTCTTACCTTTTTTAATAAGTCCATTGTGAAACCTGATAACTATAGTATCCTTAAAGGCAGGGGGGCAACTTTCAGTGGGGACGAGGGGACATGTCCCCCCCACATTCTGAAATTGCATTTTTGTCCCCCCCAGTTTTATCATTGGAATGTGACACAAAACGAGGCAACGGTGTGCTTTAGGACCATATGGATGCCTCCGAGCGGTCCGGTAGGCTGTATGGAGTGTTTATCCGACTGGATAATTATTATTATTTTTATATATAGATATAAATGTATATATATATATATATATATATATATATATATATATATATATATATATATATGTCCTGGCACTTCAAAAACCAAAGTTGCGCCACTGCTTAAAGGAGTAGTTCACAATTTTTGTCCTGGCCCTGAAAGTAGTCCATGAGCCGTGATAAATGAACCATGGATTACAGTTTTTCTTTAAACAGCCATTACAAGCGTCATCAAACTTTAGCCACCGCTAGCTATCTACAAGTCAATGGAAGCGATGGCGGCATGTGAGCATGTGTTTTAGAAAGTAAGATCAAACCAAATATGGAGTTGATTTCAGGTGACTTGGACATCATGTTGTTTACATGCTCACATGCCCCCATCACATCCATTCATTTTTAGCTAGCGGTGGCTAAAGTTAGCTGAAGTTTGTAATGGCTTAAATGTAATGTCAAAATGTAAATTTACGCTTACATAGACATAGCTAAATGTAATTATTTATCATGAGAGGGCCATAAGCAATACCCTAGTAATGCTTCCAGAAAGATTCAAATGTCACCTTTCTGGTAAAAATAGTTATAAATTGCTGAGATGTGGTCCCTTTTGAGGACACAAGCTCAAGTAAACAATACAAATACAACAAAAAAATACATCAAAATATTCCACAAAAGTGGGGGATTAGGGCTTTAAATAATTGAAATGCTTTCTAAATATAGTAACAATCAAGTTATAAATGAGTCACTATGTGATTTCCCCTTTCTTATAACTGTAAAATGAATATGATCATACTTAGTAACACTACAAAATCGTCACTACTTCAAATAACTGATGTCAGTGTCTCCCCAGCATCCTCAGAGTGACATAGAGATGGCACACGAACAACTTCAGCCTTAAGCACAAAGTAATTTTGTCCCTCTGCGACCAGGAGAAAGTGGTCTTGTTTCAATTCTACGAAATTATGTTGTATTTTTTCATGTTGAGAGCTCTAAATCCATTTGAGAACATCACAGCGAGATGAGACTGCTTTTGCTGCAATCGCTAGGCACTCCCATTTCATATATGGTATCAGAGGTGTACAGTAAATGATCTAAGTAAAAGTACTTTGAAGTACTTCTTAAGTAGTTATTTGGGGTATCTGTGCTTTAATTTACTATTTATATTTTGGGCAACTTTAATTTTTTGGTCCAAGCACCTATCAATATTACACGTTGTTATCCCTACTGCCTATGATCTGGCGGACTTACAAAACGCAAAGATGAGTTGGTAAATTATGTATGAGTGCTAAAGTGTGCCCCTGGCTGTCCGTAAAGAAAAAAATAAATAATAATTGTGCCTTCTGGTTTTATTATCCCTAGGATGCAGATGCCGGGTCAAAGTTTTTGCTGTATTGACCCCCCAAAAAAAAAATGGCATCATCTAATTTTCCACGAATTCCTTAAATAATGTGTCTTTAATGTTCCAACATCCTAGTTTTGTTTTTTAATTTCTTGTTTTTTAAGTAAAAATAGTTTTTGCATCACTACCCCAAGTTTTCATAAGTGGGTCAAATATGACCTGGATGTATTTCCTATGGAATTCACTGCATTGCACCTGTTTGTTTTGCTACAACAATACAATCTAAGTAGTTAATAACGTATTTATTAAATATCTTGTTTTTAATGTTCATGAATCACCGTTTTCATTTCTCCTTTTTAACTCATTGAGTAAAAGGAGTTTTGTAAGGAGGCTCATAATAATGTTGCCAGATACTGTATACAACCAAAATGGTTTTACAGATGCTGGATGAGGAAGCCATTGGTGCCTCTGACTCAGAATGTGAGGTATCCAATTAAGATGACACAGGCTATGTGCCTGTGGGTCAAGTTGGAGTTGTGGATGCAGCTGTCCTAAATTATTCTACAGATGGGGAGGACTCCTCTGAGGAGGAGAGTGAAAACCAGTCAAATAGACTGAGTAAAAATGGGTCTTACTGGAGTGAACATCTCCCCCACTGAAGGCAGGACCGGAAGCCATAAAATCCTGAGGAGCTGCCCAGGGCCTGTCCCGGGGTCAATAGTTTTGTCACCAAAAGTTGCCTGGGATCTGTTCATTAGTGACAACATCATTGAGGAGGTCCTAAAGTGTACACACTTAGAAGAATGGAGAATAGCGACAGCAAAAGGGACAGAGTGGAGAGAGGTCACCAAAGAGGAACTAAAGGCCTTTATTGATTTAACCCTCCTCGCCGGCATGGAGAAAAAGTGGGATGTCTCCACACGGGAGCTATTTTTGATCCACTGCAGAATTCAATGTTAACTCAGCAAAAAAAGAAACATCCTCTCACTGTCAACTGCGTTTATTTTCAGCAAACTTAACATGTGTAAATATTTGTATGAACATAACAAGATTCAACAACTGAGACATAAACAACAAGTTCCACAGACATGTGACTAACAGAAATTGAATAATGTGTCCCTGAAGAAAGAGGGGGTCAAAATCAAAAGTAACAGTTAGTATCTGGTGTGGCTACCAGCTGCATTAAGTACTGCAGTGCATCTCCTCCTCATGGACTGCACCAGATTTGCCAGTTCTTGCTGTGAGATGTTACCCCACTCTTCCACCAAGGCACCTGCAAGTTCCCAGACATCTCTGTGGGGAATGGCCTTAGCCCTCACCCTCTGATCCAACAGGTCCCAGACGTGCTCAATGGGTTTGAGATCCGGGCTCTTCGCTGGCCATGGCAGAACACTGACATTCCTGTCTTGCAGGAAATCACGCACAGGACGAGCAGTTTGGCTGGTGGCATTGTCATGCTGGAGGGTCATGTCAGGATGAGCCTGCAGGAAGGGTACCACATGAGGGAGGAGGATATCTTCCCTGTAACGCACAGCGTTGAGATTGCCTGCAATAACAAGCTCAGTCCAATGATGCTGTGACACACCATGACAGACCCTCCACCTCCAAATCGATCCCGCTCCAGAGTAGAGGCCTCGGTGTAACGCTCATTCCTTTGACGATAAACGCAAATCTGACCATCACCCCTGGTGAGACAAAACCGCGACTCGTCAGTGAAGAGCACTTTTTGCCAGTCCTGTCTGGTCCAGTGACGATGGGTTTGGGCCCGTAGGCAACGTTATTGCCGGTGATGTCTGGTGAGGACCTTTCTCAGCCTATTGAGGACAGTCTGAGCACTGATGGAGGGACTGTGTGTTCCTGGTGTAACTCTGGCAGTTGTTGTTGCCATCCTGTACCTGTCCCGCAGGTGTGATGTTCGGATGTACCGATCCTGTGCAGGTGTTGTTACACGCGGTCTGCCACTGCAAGGATGATCAGCTGTCCGTCCTGTAGCTTTGTCTTAGGCGTCTCACAGTACTGACATTGCAATTTATTGCCCTGGCCACATCTGCAGTCCTCATGCCTCCTTGCAGCATGCCTAAAGCACGTTCACGCAGATGAGCAGGGACCCTTGGCGTCTTTCTTTTGGTGTTTTTCAGTCAGTTGAAAGGCCTCTTTAGTGTCCTAAGTTTTCATAACTGTGACTTTAACTGCCTACCGTCTGTAAGCTGTTAGTGTCTTAATAACTACTTAGGGAGTAGCTGCGCGCTAGCGGGCCACTCCCGACACTACCCGGTGAAATGTAAGGCGCCAAATTCAAAATCCAAAAGTTGAATTATTAAACATTCATCAATATACAAGTGTTGCATAGTCATCAAAAGCTCTGCTTCTTGGCAATATCACAGCGTTGTCAGATTTCAAAAAGGCTTTACGGTGAAAGCACAACATTGATTGTTTGAGGATAGCACCCCAAATACTTTCCACATTAGCATAAATTAATATCCAGCGCGATTCACACAAAACACATTTCACAGCGAAAACAAATCCCTTACCTTTTGAAGAACTTCTGCTGAGGGCTTCCCAAGTGTCCAACGAAGACATCCAATGGTTCTTTTGTTAGAAAAAGTCATTTATTATATCATAAATCTCCGTTTGGTTGGCGCGTTATGTTCAGAAAATCCAACATCGAATCGCCCATTGAAACGTGAAGAGAACTCACCTATAGGCACCCTGGAGAAGAAGGTCATGTACAAAAAAAACTGGATGGATGGATTTTCGCCTGCTATATGAGTTCTGTTATACTCACAGACATTATGTTAACACTTTTAGAAACCTCAGAGTGTTTCCTATCCAATAGTACTAATTATGTGCGTATCTTATTTTCCGAGCCTGAGTGGCAGGCATTTTGCTTTGGGCATGCTAGATTCTCCAAAACCGTCACCTCACCTGCCGCTCCCTAAGAAGTTAAGCAAACTGCTGAGTAAAGAGTGTGTAAAGCTGTCATCAAAGCAAAGGGTGGCTATTTTGAAGAATCTAAAATCAAAAATATACTTTGATTTGTTTAACACATTTTTGGTTACTACATGATTCCATATGTGTTTTTTCATAGTTTCGAGTAGTTTTAACTACTGTTATACAATGTAGAAAATAGTGAAAACAAAGAAAAACCCTTGATTGAGTAGGTGTGTGTATGTGTGTGACCATTTTATAAATGGTATAATTGCGTGATATGATACCATTTTGCAAACCTGCTGCCTGCCAGCAGCCTACCTACATGTACCAAAGGTTGCACCGTATCCATTACAATGTAGAAAAACGCTATCTTCTATCTTTCAATAGTTATCGATATTACAAGGGCTTCATCTTAATCTTTTTATCTTTTTAAGAATTCACAGCTACAATTTATGGACTTTTGTCCAAACTTTGGAAATAACAATAGCTGATGAAGTGAAAGATTGGCCAGTGGTTTCCATTTGCGGTGAATTCTTCCCTAAATCAATGCTTATGGCCAATCCAGCTCCAGGACCAGAGATAGAGCCAGCTGGCTTATCTTTTGAAGAAGGTATAGTAAAAAAAAAAAAAAACAGCAACAATCTCAGTTCTCCTGACCCATAGACTACTTTCAGGTTGAGGAACCATCTAACAAGTTGTAAAATAGTGCACTTCTCCTTTAACTAGCCTAGAAAACTATTTGGCAGGCAGACACTGGAAGTGTCTGAGTGATAGATTGAGTCCTTTGTGGGACTGAAAGAAAATACTTGGATTGTAAAGGAATGTTATTAACTGGTTACCATGCTTTTCAAATAGTGGTTCTGTTCCGGGACACGAAAGATCACTTTCGTTCCCGTTTCTGTTGTTATTTTCCGGTTTTCTGTTCTGTTCCCAGAACCAGTTCCAACCCCTGCTGTGTGCCACACATGTTAGCACGAAGATTTACATTGTACACAAGTGATTGGACATGGATTGGACTGCAACATGGATAACACCAAACCAGAGGACCTTCTCCCTCATACCCCCAACACACCCCTTAGTCTCCCACTAAAATAGTGCTATACTGCTACAAACTTTAATTAAGTCGTTCATCTCAGTTGACAGGCTGATCTGCAGATTGTGGTGCAGTTTGCCTTGCTGCATGCTCCTGCCTGACATGATTCAAGCGAGAGGGAAAGGAGAGAGAGAGAGAGAGAGAGAGAGAGAGAGAGAGAGAGAGAGAGAGAGAGAGAGAGAGAGAGAGAGAGAGAGAGAGAGAGAGAGAGAGAGAGAGAGAGAGAGAGAAAGAAAGATAGCTCGGCCAGCCTGTCACAGCAACAGCGCTTAGTTGTTCTTGGCACAGCTGTGGCCCCCAGGCATCGAGAGGATCTCCTTCCGATAAATACATGCTGATCGACATGATGGATGGTGAAGACTAACCTGGTGTCAGTGTGTTCCCTTTTCCAGGGAAACGTGAATCGACCCAGCATGCTTTGTCCCTGGCTTAGATGACCCCCTGGGGAACCAACTGTGGCCAGCGTCTGCTGCTCTCCTCTGTAGCCTCTGGACAGAATGATACCCGATTATCATGTGAATGGGGCACACTCGCCGCCACCACCGGCCTTTCATTCATTTCTTGGCTGATTGATTTAGCTATTCTAGCCATTTCAGCTTTCAACCATGTGGCCAATGGATAGCTCACAAGTGTACAAAGAAAGTGCAGATAAGCAACAGAGTGTTAAGCCTGTTTTTGTGCAAGAAAGATGTCTCTTTTGTGGGGAATGCACTGAATGAGAATGAGACAATACTAAAACGAATAAGACTATTGGAAATGGCTACTGGTAATATAGGCCTAGAGAAAATAGAGTAATTCTCACACTAATAAGTGGGATTGTGAAATAGATTTTTGTCATTGATCTACATAAAATACTTGGGGAATTCTTGAATTGGGGTGGTAAATGCTGTCCCTTGACTTTGGCACCATTTAAAACATGACAAATAATACAGTAGGATACTAGAAGCACAAAACTAGAATAACAAGCATTTCACTTAACAAGCATTTCACTGCCCTCGCTACACTCGCAATATCTGCTAACCATGTGTATGTGACCAATAAAATATGATTGGATTTGATTTGATATACAGCGCCTTCAGAAAGTATTCAGACCCCTTGACTTTTTCCACATTTTGGTACGTTACAATTCTAAAATGGATAAAAAAAATAAAAATCCTCAGCAATCTACACATAATGCTCCATTACGACAAAACCAAAACATATTTTTTGACATTTTTGCAAATATATTAAAAATGAAAGACAGAAATACCTTATATACAGTTTCCAGTAGTATAGTATTCAGCCCCTTTGCTATGAGACTTGAAATTAAGCTCAGGTGCATCCTGTTTCCATTGATCATCCTTAGGATGTTTCATCAACTTGATTGGAGTCCACAGGTGGTAAATTCAATTGATTGGACACGATTTGGACAGGCACGCAACTGCCAATATAAGGTCCCACAGTTCACAGCGCATGTCAGAGCAAAAACCAAGCCATGATGTCGAAGGAATTGTCTGTAGAGCTCCGAGACAGGATTGTGTCAGTGCACAGATCTGGGAAAGGGTATCAAAACATTTCTGCAGCATTGAAGGTCCCGAAGAACACAGTGGCCTCCATCATGTTTAAATGGAAGAAGTTTTGAACCACCAAGACTCTTCCTAGAGCTGGCCACCCGGCCAAACTGAGTAATTGGGGGAGAAGGGCCATGGTTAGGTAAGTGACCAAGAACCTGATGATCACTATGGCAGAGCTCCAGAGTTCCTCTGTGGAGATGGGAGAACCTTCCAGAAGGACAAGCATCTCTGCAGCACTCCACCAATCAGGCCTTTATGGTAGAGTGGCCAGAGAGAAGCCACTCCTCAGTAAAAGGCACATGACAGCCCGCTTGTAGTTTGCCAAAAGGCACCTAAAGAACACTCAGACCATGAGAAACAAGATTGAACTCTTTGGCCTGAATGCCTAGCGTCATGTCTGGAGGAAACCTGACACCATGAAGCATGGTGGTGGCAGCATCATGCTGTGGGGATGTTTTTGGTGGTGGCAGTATTGTGCTGTGGGGATGTTTTTCAGTGGCAGGGACTGGGAGACTAGTCACGTTTGAGGCAAAGGTGAATGGAGCAAAGTACAGAGAGACCCTTGATGGAAGCCTGTTCAAAAGGCATCTAAAGGACTCTCAGACTATGAGAAACAAGATTCTCTGGTCTGATGAAACCAAGATTGAACTCTTTGGCTTGAATGCCAAGCGTCATGTCTGGAGGAAACCTGACACCATGAAGCATGAAGCATGGTGGTGGCAGCATCATGAAACTTTTTACGTGTCCCCAACCGATTGTGTTAGCGTTTTTTTTTTACTTATTTTTGTTCTTATTTTGTACATAATGTTGCCGCTACCGTCTCTTATGACCAAAAATAACTTCTGGACATCAGGACTGCGATTACTCACCACGGACTGGCAGAATCCTTTTCTGCTTTCTCGGGAACAGGCCCAGATCCCCGGGATTTGCGTGAAGAGGAGGTGGGAAAAAATGGGTCACTTCCTTCCATTCTGCTAGCAAACATACAATCTTAGGAGAATAAAATAGATGACCTACACACAAGATTAACTTGTTAGGGAGTGGCAGCTGAGGGGTCGGTTTTGGAGAGCCTGGCGTGCCCAAAGTAAAATGCCTCCCATTCAGGCCCAGAAAATAGGATATGCACATATTTAGTACCATTGGATAGGAAACACTCTGAATTTTCCAAAAGTGTTAACCATTTGTCTGTGAGTGAAACAGAACGCATATGGCAGGTGAAACCCGAGGAATTTCTGTCATGGAAAAAGTGATTTTGACACATTTCTCATTTGGAACCCCTCCCTCATGAAAATGACCATATAAGGGCATATGAATGCAGTACCCATCGCTTCCTTTAGATGTCAACAGTCTCGAGACAGTGTAAATTTTCAATTTTGATGAATTAGACCAGAGAAGAAGAGCAAACCAGGAAGTGACCTTTTTATGTAAACAGTACCCAGTGCGCGTTCCCGACAAGGCGTGCAGTGTCTTTTTTACCGTCTCTATCGATCAGTTTATATTCCGGTTGATTTATAATAGTAAATATACGTAAAAGTGTTCCTAAGGATACATTTAAAACTATGTTTGATTGTTCTTGGACAAGTTTATAGGTATAAGATGAACGAGTTTGCGTCACGTTTCAATGGAGGAGTGGAAGCTGTCGTTTCTGATTATAACGCTACGAACCAAATGGAGATTTATGGATAAAATACATTACTTTTTCTAACAAAAGAACCATGGATTGTCTTCGTTGGACACTTAGGATGACCTCAGCAGAAGTTCTTCAACAGGTAATTGATTTGTTTTCGCTGTGAAATGTGTTGTGTGTGCCATGATGGCTAATCGATTAATGGCTATGGGAAAAATATGTGAGGTGCTACCCTCAAACAATCAAATATGTTGCTTTCGCCGTAAAGCCTTTTTGAAATCTGATAACGCTGTGATATTGCCAAGAAACAGAGCTTTTGATGAGTATGGAACACTTGTATATTGGTGGATGTTTAATAATTAAACTTTTGGATTTTGAATTTGGCGCCTTACATTTCACCTGGTAGTGTCGGGATTGGGGCGCTAGCGCCCCAGCAATCCCTGAGAGGTTTTAAACTACCAACGGGACATTCAAAACTGTAATATCTTATGCTTCATGGAGTCGTAGCTGAACGACGACTCTATCAACATACAGCTGGCTGGTTTTACGTTGTACCGGCTGTCACACCCTGACCTGTAGGATCCTGTTTATTTCTCATTTTAGTTTGGTCAGGGTGTGATTCGGTGTGGGCATTCTAAATTGTAGGTTCTAGTTGTTATATTTCTTTGTTGTTGGCCAGGTATGGCTCCCAATCAGGGACAGCTGTCTATCGTTGTCTCTGATTGGGAACCAAACTTATATAGCCCTTTTTCCCTTGTAGTTTGTGGGAAGTTGTCTTTGGTTGTAGGTGTCATTGCACCACACTGTGCAGTTCCGATCTCAGTTTTGTTGTTCTTGTTTTGCCAGTTACGTTTCTAATAAACTAAGATGTATACTGGATACCCCGCTGCGCCTTGGTCCGTTAATGGAGATTGTGACAGAATTTCGCACCACAAAAGGACCTAGCAGCGAAGGAGCCAGGATTTCTGGAGTTGGGAGGAAATCCTGGCTGGTAAGGGACCATGGAGGAAGACGACGGAGCATCGTCACCCAAGGGAGGAGATCCGGGACGGTAAGGGATCCTGGAGGCAGGAAGGGGAGTACCGCCGTCCCAAGGAGGAGCTGGAGGCAGCAGAAGCAGAGCGGCGCTATTATGAGGATTTATATGGTACATGGATCCCGGAAAAGCATGTTGGAACTCGCCTGGCAATTAAGCCCGAGAAGCAGCTCCCACATTTTTTTGGGGGTACTTTGACTGGGCGGGTAGTTTGACTGGGCCAGGTTGGGGACCTGGGCCAGCTCCCCGTGCTTATCAGAAGAAGCATAGCACTGGTAAGGCACCGTGTGAGGCGCTGAAACGCACGGTGTCACCAGTGCGTATTCATAGCCCGGTGCGCGACATGCCAGTTGCCCGCATATGTCGAGCTGAGAGGAGTGTTCAGCTTGGGAAGAGGGTGTCGGCTCAGCGCTCCTGGTCTCCGGTACGCCTCCTCGGACCAGGATATCCTGCGCCGGCTCTGCGCACTGTGTCTCCGGTTCGGGTCCACAGCCCGGTGCGCGACATCCCAGCTCCCCTTAACGGTGAGGCTCGGGTGAGTGAACAACCTGGGAGAGGGGTGTCTGCTCTCCGCATCAGGTCTCCTGTGCACGTCGTGGGTCCAGCACGTCCTGTTCCACGCTCCAGGATCCCTGTGCTAGCTGTGGGACCAGCACGTCCTGTCCCTGTTCCACGCATCAGGTCCCCTGTGCACCCTCTGAGCCTGGCACGTCCTGTCCCTGCTCCACGCATCAGGTCCCCTGTGCGCATCGAGAGCCCTGCGCGGCCTGTTCCTGCTCCACGCACCAGGTTCCCTGTGCCCCTTCAGAGCCCGGCACGTCCTGTCCCTGCTCCACGCACCAGGTCCCCTGTGCGTCTTCAGAGCCCGGCACATCCTGTCCCTGCTTCACGCACCAGGTCCCGTGTGCGCCTTCAGAGCCCGGCACGGCCTGTTCCTGCTCCATGCACCAGGTATCCAGTGCCTGCTCCACGGACCAGTCCGGAGCCTCCAGAGACGGTCCCCAGTCCGGGGCTCGCAACGAGGGTGCCCAGTCCAGAGTCGGCGGTGAGGGCTTCCACCCCAGATGCGTTACTAAAGCGGAGGGAGCCAGAGGTGGAGCGGGGTCCACGTTCCGCACCAGAGCCGCCACCATGGAGAGGTGCCCACCCAGACCCTCCTCCAATAGGTTCAGGTTTTGCGGCCGGAGTCCGCACCTTTGGGGGGGGGTACTGTCACACCCTGACCTGTAGGATCCTGTTTATTTCTCATTTTAGTTTGGTCAGGGTGTGATTCGGTGTGGGCATTCTAGATTGTAGGTTCTAGTTGTTATATTTCTTTGTTGTTGGCCAGGTATGGCTCCCAATCAGGGACAGCTGTCTATCGTTGTCTCTGATTGGGAACCAAACTTATGTAGCCCTTTTTCCCTTGTAGTTTGTGGGAAGTTGTCTTTGGTTGTAGGACATTGCACCACACTGTGCAGTTCCGATCTCAGTTTTGTTGTTCTTGGTTTGCCAGTTACGTTTCTAATAAACTAAGATGTATACTGGATACCCCGCTGCGCCTTGGTCCGTTAATGGAGATCGTGACACCGGCAGGACAGAACAGCGGCATCTGGTAAGACAAGGCGGCGGACTATGTATTTTTGTAAATCACAGCTGGTGCACGATATCTAAGGAAGTCTCAAGCTATTGCTCGCCTGAGGTAGAGTATCGCATGATACGCTGTAGACCACACTATCTACCAAGAGAGTGTTCATCGTAGCTGTTTACATACCACCACAGTCAGAGGCTGGCACTAAGGCAGCATTGAATGAGCTATATTCCGCCATAAGCAAAGAAGAAAACGCTCACCCATAGGCAGCGTTCCTAGTAGCCGGGGACTTTAATGCAGGGAAAATTTAAAAAAATTAAATTTCTATCAGCATGTTAAATGTGCAACCAGAGGAAAAAGACCTTTGGACCACCTTTACTCCACACACAGAGACGCATACAAAGCTCTCCCTCGCCCTACATTTGTAAAATCTGACCATAATTATATCCTCCTGATTCCTGCTTACAAGGAAAAATTAAAGCAGGAAGCACCAGTGACTAGATCAATAAAAAAGTGGTCAGATGAAGCAGATGCTAAGCTACAGGACTGTTTTGCAAGCACAGACTGGAATATGTTCTGAGATTCCTCCGATGGCATTGAGGAGTACACCACATCAGTCATTGTCTTCATCAATAAGTGCATCGATGACGTCGTCCCCACAGTGACCGTACATACATACCCCAACCAGAATCCATGGATTACAGGCAACATCCACACTGAGCTAAAGGCTAGAGCTGCCACTTTCAAGGAGCAGGACCAACCCGGAAGCTTATAAGAAATCCCGCAATGCCCTCTGACGAACCATCAAACAGGCAAGTGTCAATACAGGACTAAGATCGAATCGTACTACACCGGCTCTGATGCTTGTCGGATGTGGCAGGGCTTGCAAACTATTACAGACTACTAAGGGAAGCAGCTGCCCAGTGACACAAGCCTACCAGATGAGCTAAACTACTTCTATGCTCGCTTCGAGGCAAATTGCACTGAAACATGCATGAGAGCACCAGCTGTTCCGGAAGACTGTGTGATCACGCTCTCTGCAGCCGATGTGAGTAAGACCTTTAAACAGGTCAACATTCACAAGGCCGCAGGGCCAGACAGATTACCAGGACGTGTACTGTGAGCATGCGCTGACCAACTGGCAAGTGTCTTCACTGACATTTTCAACCTCTCCCTGTCCGAGTCTGTAATACCAACATATTTTAAGCGTACCACCATAGTGCCTGTGCCCAAGAACACTAAGGTAACCTGCCTAAATGACTACTGACCCGTAGCACTCATGTCTGTAGCCATGAAGATCTTTGAAAGGCTGGTCATGGTTCACATCAACACCATTATCCCAGAAACCCTAGACCCACTCCAATTTGCATACCGCCCCAACAGATCCACAGATGATGCAATCTCTATTGCACTCCACACTGCCCTTTCCCACCTGGACAAAAGGAACACCTATGTGAGAATGCTATTCATTGACTACAGCTCAGCGTTCAACACCATAGTGCCCTCAAAGCTCATCAATAAGCTAAGGACCCTGGGACTAAACACCTCCCTTTGCAACTGGATCCTGGACTTCCTGACGGGCCGCCCCTAGGTGGTAAGGGTAAGTAACAACACATCCGCCACGCTGATCCTCAACACAGGGGCCTCTCAGGGGTGCGTGCTCGGTCCCCTCCTGTACTCCCTGTTCACTTATGACTGCAGGGCCAGGCACAACTCCAACACCATCACTAAGTTTGCCGATGACACAACAGTGGTAGGCCTGATCACAGACAACGATGAGACAGCCTATATAGGGAGGAGGTCAGAGACAACCTCTCCCTCAACGTGATCAAGACAAAGGAGATTTGTGGACTACAGGAAAAAGAGGACTGTTCACATCACCAACAAACTAACGTGGTCCAAGCACACCAAGACAGTCATGTAGAGAGCACATCAAAACCTATTCCTCCTCAGGAGAAAGATTTGGCATGGGTCCTCAGATCCTCAAAAGGTTCTACAGCTGCACCATCGAGAGCATCCTGACTGGTTGCATCACTGCCTGGTATGGAAACTTCTCAGCCTCCGACAGCAAGACACTACAGAGGGTAGTGTGAACGGCCCAGTACATCACTGGGGCCAAGCTTCCTGCCATCCAGGACCTCTATACCAGATGGTGTCAGAGGAAGGCCCTAAAAACTGTCAAAGACTCCAGCCACCCTAGTCATAGACTGCTCTCTCTGCTACCGCACGGCAAACGGTACCGGAGTGCCAAGTCTAGGTCCAAGAGGCTTCTAAACAGCTTCTACCCCCAAGCCATAAGACTCCTGAACACCTTGACATTGACTCTGTACCGGTACGCCCCTGTATATAGTCCTGCTATTGTTATTTTACTGCGGTTCTTTAATTACTTGTTACTTTTTTTTTCTTATTCTTATACGTCTTCACACTGCATACACTAAAATCACGGAGGACATTGATGCATTCACTCACTCTGCCCCAACTGCACTGGATAGATAAATACATATACCGATACAATTGCATTTAGTAGCCCAACAGCACAAGGAACAAATTCATGTTTGAGCACGTTCCTTTAGGCCAGCATTCTGAAATGCCGGCCAGAGGGAAGCCTCTCAAACTGAGGGTGTAGAGGTTGGCAGGGGTCACCAATGACATCCAGTGCCTTCTTTTTGGTTGCCTTGTGGAACAGACTGCTCAACTGTGCCTGTGGTCGACCAATTACTTTTTCTCCTCACTCTCAGATTACCAGACCAGACTGTCATATTGAACATGAGGATGCTCTCCACCAAGCTGCTTTCCAGAACATCCTGGCTGAACCCAAACCCCTTCAACTTCCTGATTATAAGCATGTGCTGGCTTACAGTCTGCATTCTCTGTAAAACTCAGCTTGTTATCAATTTGTGTCCCTAGGTATTTTAAACACTTAACCACATCAACTGGTTGAGCAAAATTATTAATCATTTCACTTTAGTAAATGTTTTTTAAAGGAAGATTTAGAATGCGAAGATGTACATGGATGGTGGAATATATGGATATTTCTTTCTCAAAAAATGCCAGGACCAAATGCCACCAGTATGAAAGAACGACCCACTCCATAATGTCAAATTGGAAAGCAAATGCTGTAAATGTTGCCTTATTAACAATTCACATAATAATTCCATGTTCCTCAGTGTGCAAGGGCTGGGAGTTTTTCAGGATGAAAATAAACGGAATTGAGCTATGCACAGCTAAAATCCTGGAGGAAAACCTGGTTCAGTTTGCTCTCCTCCAGACTCTGGGACATAAATTCACCTTTTAGCAAGACAATCATGTACAGTCGTGGCCAAAAGTTCTGAGAATAACACTAATATAAATTTTCTGAAAGTCTGCTGCCTCAGTTTGTTTGATGGCAATTTGCATATACTCCAGAATGTCATGAAGAGTGATCAGATGAATTGCAATTAATTGCTAAGTCCCTCTTTGCCATGCAAATGAACTGAATCCCCCAAAAACATTTCCACTGCATTTCAGCCCTGCCACAAAAGGACCAGCTGACATCATGTCAGTGATTCTCTCGTTAACACAGGTGTGAGTGTTGACGAGGACAAGGCTGGAGATCAACTGTCATGCTAATTGAGTTTGAATAACAGACTGGAAGCTTCAAAAGGAGGGTGGTGCTTGGAATCATTGTTCTTCCTCTGTCAACCATGGCTACCTGCAAGGAAACACACGCCGTCATCATTGTATTGAACAAAAAGGGCTTCACAGGTAAGGATTTCCTGCCAGTAAGATTGCACCTAAATCAAACATTTATCGGATCATCAAGAACTTCAAGGAGAGTGGTTCAATTGTTGTGAAGAAGGTTTCAGGGCATCCAAGAAAGTCCAGTAAACGCCAGGACCGTCTCCTAAAGTTGATTCAGCTGCGGGATCAGGGGCACCACCAGTACAGAGCTTGCTCAGGAATGGCAGCAGGCAGGTGTGTGTGCATCTGCACGCACAGTGATGCGAAGACTTTTGGAGGATGGCCTGGTGTCAAGAAGGGCAGCAAAGAAGCCACTTCTCTCCAGGAAAAACATCAGGGACAGACTGATATTCTGCAAAAGGTACAGGGATTGGACTGCTGAGGAATGGGGTAAAGTCATTTTCTCTGATGAATCCCCTTTCCAATTGTTTGTGGCATCCGGAAAAATGCTTGTCCGGAGAAGACAAGTTGAGCGCTACCATCAGTCCTGTGTCATGCCAACAGTAAAGCATCCTGAGACCATTCATGTGTGGGGTTGCTTCTCAGCCAAGGGAGTGGGCTCACTCACAATTTTGCCTAAGAAAACAGCCATGAATAAAGAATGGTACCAACACATCCTCCGAGAGCAACTTCTCCCAACCATCCAGGAACAGTTTGGTGACGAACAATGACTTTGCCAGCATGATGGAGCACCTTGCCATTAGGCAAAAGTGATAACTAAGTGGCTTGGGAAACAAAACATCGATATTTTGGGTCCATGGCCAGTAAACTCCCCAGACCTTAATCCCATTGAGAACTTGTGGTCAATCTTCAAGAGGCGGGTGGACAAATAAAACCCCACAAATTCTAACAAACTCCAAGCATTGATTATGCAAGAATGGGCTGCCATCGGTCAGGATGTGGCCCAGAAGTTAATTAGACAGCATGTCAGGGCGGATTGCAGAGGTCTTGAAAAAGAATGGTCAACACTGCAAATATTGACTCTTTGCATCAACTTAACTACTTAGGGAGTAGCGGCGTGCTAGCTGGCCACTCCCGACACTACCCGGTGAAATGTAAGGCGCCAAATTCAAAATCCAAAAGTTGAATTATTAAACATTCATCAATATACAAGTTTTGCATAGTCATCATAAGCTCTGATTCTTGGCAATATCACAGCGTTGTCAGATTTCAAAAAAGCTTCACGGCGAAAGCACAACATTTGATTGTTTGAGGATAGCACCCTACATATTTTCCACATTAGCATAAATTCATATCCAGCGCGGGTCACACAAAACCCATATCAGAGCTAAAATAAGTCTCTTACCTTTCGAAGAACTTCTGCTGAGGGCTTCCCAAGTGTCCAACGAAGACATACAATGGTTCTTTTGTTAGAAAAAGTCATTTATTATATCCATAAATCTCGGTTTGGTTTGTGCGTTATGATCAGAAAATCCAACGTCGAATCGTCCATTGAACCGTGAAGAGAACACGTTCAAATATACCTATCAACTTTTCATAAACAAATCATAGGTAATTTATAATGCATCCTTAGCTATCCTTTTATGAATATAAGCGATAATATTTCACTCTGATGGTAACCTAAACGTTATGAAAGGAAAATACAGTGGGGGCGCGTACACGGTCTCGCTCCCGTAAAATCTTGTTGACATCTGAGCTAACCTGACTATTTCCTGTTCCTATCCGTTCTGCTCAGGGCTACAGCTTCCAAACTCTGTATAAAGACTGTTGACATGTAGTGGAAGCCATAGGTACTGCAGTTTCAGTCCTAGTTAAAATAGAAATGAATAGGCACCCTGGAGAAGGTCATTTACAAAAAAAAACGTATATAAGTAAAATAAAGTGGGGCGCGCAGCCAGACTCGCGCCCCGAGAAAACTTGTTGACATCTGAGCTACCTTGACCATTTCCTGTACCTATTCGTTCTGTTTACTCCAATCTCTCTGAGTCTTTGTATATAGACTGTTGACATTTAGTGATAGCCGTAGGTACTGCAGTCTCAGTCCTGGTTACAAATGGATTCAATAGGGAGTGTGTCAAACAGAGCAATAGGTCAGAAACCAAAAACTGATTTCCGGATAGGTTTTCCTCTGGTTTTCGCCTGCTATATGAGTTCTATTATACTCACATACCTTATTTTAACACTGTTAGAAACTTCAGAGTGTTTCCTATCCAATAGTACTAATTATGCATATCCTATTTTCTGGGCCTGAGTGGCAGGCATTTTACTTTGGGCACGCCAGACTCTCCAAAACCGTCACCTCTGCTGCCGCTCCCTAAGAAGTTAATGTAATTGTCAATAAAAGCCTTTGACACTTATGAAATGCTTGTAATTATACTTCCGTATTCCATAGTAACATCTGTCAAAAATATCTAAAGACTTTGTAGAACTTAATATTTGTGTCATTCTCAAAACCTTTGGCCACGACTGTACACTAAATCTGCTTGAAAATCTATGGCAAGACTTAAAAATGGCTGTCTAGCAATAAATCAACAAACCAACTTGACAGAGATTGAAGAATTTTGAATAGAATATAGGGCAAATATTGCACAATCCAAGTGTGCAAAGCTATTACAGACTTACCCCAAAACACTTACAGCTGTGATCGCTGCCAAAATAATAATCATTTGGGGAGTGCTTATATTTGTCTGGCACACACAACCCACTGTTACACACAACTCAATCCAATGTTGGTTCAATGAAATGATGTGGAAACAACGTTGATTCCACCAGTGTGTGCCCAGTGGGAAGTGTGTTTCTTGCATATCCCAACTCCCCCACCGGGAGTGGAGTAAGAGCCGGGGTCACCATTGTCTAGCACCCCTAGAGTTAAGTGCCTTGCTCAAGGGCACAGAAACAGATTTTTTCACCTTGTCGCCTCCAGGATTCAAGCCAGCAACCCTTTGGTTACTGGCCCAACACTCTAACCTTAATGCTTCATGCCACCCCCAAAGATCACATCCCTGGGTGGGACAAAGGTGTTTCTAACATGTATTGGCTCAGTGGTGAATACTTATCTAATCAAGATATAGTCAATATCTTTAATTAAAAACATTTTTGGGGACATTAGAGTATTTTGTGTTGATCGTTGACAAACAATTACAATTAAATCCATTTTAATCCCACTTTGTAACACACAAATAATTGAAGAAATCCAAGGGGTTGAATACTTATGATAGGCATTGTATTTTACTCTACTTTCTGTAATATTATAGAACAATGCCCTAGAAGTAAAAAAATAAGTTTAAGAAAGCTCGCACAGCAAGGATGGCAAGTAAATTTGATCCCTGTAGTGGCCATTTACCTAGATTCAGGTCCAGGCCAAGGTCATAAAATATATACCCTAAAGACAATGACAGGCTTTATAAGGTTCCGCAAATCTAATAGCTTTTCTGTGCGAACATGATAAACAAATTATATCGGGGGTTGCTGGCCGTACTTTACAAGATTAGGCTGTAGAAGCCCAGAGGCTCAGGGGATTCAAAGGCCAGTGTTCCCACTGGTCCAGAAAGATTTAGGAGACTGGTTGCTTTAGTGCAACACAGTCCTATAGCCTAGCCATGGCTGTTTTCTGTAGAAACTGTTTCATTATTAACGCTGGAAAGACCGTCCAAACTTCCAACAAATTTACATTGAACGCGACAGAAAAAGTTCCATACTGTACAGTGTGTTTCATCAGTCATATAGACTTTTTAGTTTAACCTGTGAAATAAATCTGGAAAGAGAACTGAGACAAGCTCCACAGCCAATTTATAATATCCTCAGATTGAATTAAACAAAATAGGACAAGGTTTAACTCTGGATACATGTATTCAAAACATTTTAACTTCTCTAATGGACTTTCCTACACTCATATGGATCTAGCACAATGCAGTTTACTTGCAAAACATTCCTACTGTAAATGTGCCTCCTTTTATATCTCTTAAATGAAACAACAGTGGGTCATGGTTTTGATAAATAGTTGAGCCAGAAAGAAGTAGGCCTACTTAGGGAAAAAACTGGTTTGTGTTGGAGGCCAAGTGACGACATTGTGATGATCTGTGTTCGGCTCATATAAGAGTGGCCATCCTCCCAGAACGCACTTCAGAGGAGGCCAGATAGTCATGATGATAATACATGGGGAATGAACACTGAGAAAGAGCACATCTGGACTGAGACCACAAAGCACTGGATATAAGGTGAGTTAGCCTCAAGGGCAACTGGGATCTTCATGGAATGAGAAAGATAAAGGGGGGAAAATGCTTCGTTGTGATTAACGGCAGTGTTTTATGTTTTTTACGTTTATTGAATGAGGTGCATGCAACATTTTGGCAGGATGGATAAAGTTATTCTAAGGGCGTAAAGATATATAATTCAAAGTGGCTGAATTGGGACGGATCCAAGTAAAAAATAGCAAAAAATTGGATACACATCTCAACATATAATGTATGGGCCATTTTTACGGTCAGGAAAAGGAATACTGTATGAACATTGAGCGCAGATGGACAACACACGCAGAAACTAAACAGAGGACAAACTGAGAATACATTTTTTTACATAGTTTTGAAAATGTGCTATTTCTTCAGTTATGTAATGGACCAACCCAAGTCAGGGCACTACTATTCTTTCTTATCAGAATGAATCAAGGTCTAGTAATGTTAGCAGACTTGAGGGATTTCTGAGCAGTAGTCTATCAGTGAAACACTCCACTGGTATCTGTTTCTCGTTAGTCATGTACAGAATTCCACATTTTCCACTGTTAAAAGTACAGGTATGACTCAGTACGGGCAGGAAAAACCCATGAATCCTTATGTCACCCCTTATGTGGATTCTCATATTGTGTCTCCTTTTCCTTAGGATTTTGCAGTTCAATGATTTAATTTTTTTTGACAGTGTGTGAACAAACATGGAAAAAAGACTAATAGATAAATCATTATTTTCTTCCAGTTTCCCAATGTTCCGGAACACAACCGAGAGGCTCCTCCCCACTGAGGACCCACACTCAGAGCTGGATTGGACCGAGTTGGACCCCTACAACTGTACACTACTGTACAACTACACTGCAGCCTGGGACTGGCTCTCCACCTACCAGCCAGCCTACCTGGTTCTGCTCAGTGTGGTGGGTGTGTTGGCCAACGGCCTGGTCCTCTATGTCTTTTGCCTGCAGAGAAAGCTATGCACTGTGGCTGATGTCTACCTGGGCAACCTGGCCGCTGCTGACCTGGTCATGATGTCCTGTCTACCCTTCTGGGCCGCTACCATTGCTAACGGCTACCACTGGGCTTTCGGTGAGCCAATGTGCAAGCTGGTCAACGTGGCCATCTCCATGAACTACTACTGTAGTGTTTTCTTCCTGGTGCTGGTTAGTGTCGATCGCTACCTGGCTCTGGTCCGGCCCATGTGCCAAAGCCGACTGCGGAGGGCGTCATGGGCCAAGCGCATCTGCCTGGGGATATGGATCATGGGGTTCCTGCTGAGTCTCCCCATCCTGTTCTTCCGCAAGGTGAAATACGTGGCCAAGGCGGGGGTGACAGCCTGCTACTTGGCTTACCCCCATCCGGACTGGGAGATCCAGCGCAATATCACCAATAACGTGGTTGGGTTCCTGCTTCCTGTGATAGTGGTGGCGTACTGCAGTTACCACATTGTGATTGCTCTGAAAAATGGTCAGATCAGAAAAACCCCTGGTGTGAGGTCAGAGAGGAAGGCCACACAACTGGTCCTGACCGTCCTCACAGTCTTCCTCATCTGCTGGACACCCTACCAGGTGGTGCGCTTCCTGGACACGCTGGATTACTTCCATGTCACTCCAGGGTGCCTCTGGGGTCACATTCTGGACATTAGCATACAGCTGTCCACATACCTGGCGTACGCCCACAGCGCCATTAACCCTTTCCTGTATGTCATTGTGGGGAGACACTTCAGGAAGAGAGCAAAAGAAGTGTTCAGGACAATGTTAAACCACAGATTGACAGAGAAATCATTCATGACGGTCAATTTCACCTCCAGTGGAAGACTGGAAACTCAAAGGATACAATGTAAACAACTAGTGAAACAAACTGTGATGTGACAAGAGTGTCTGTCTTGAAGTCTGTCCGTCCATCTGAACTGATACAGACTGAACATTTAATCTTCAGCTGTTTTTACTTGTAAATTGTAAATATGTTCTGTCTTCGAATCGGATAGATCTCCGTCAGTTGTTTGTGTGAGACAAAATGAGGTGAACAAGTGATCAGGGACTTCCAAATGATTTCTGTCTTGTAATTACCGGAGGACATCTGTTCCAAATCATTAAGATGTTAATTAATACAAATAGTCAATTTCTCCGTCTACAATATTATACCTCGTAAGCAATCTAACTCCTGTTGTAATTCCTTTGTTGATTTATGAAGCACTACAGACTACAGACTCCATTCGGGTGCACGACACTGAAGATTTATGCTGTAATATAGGCTCTAAATTATGTCTGTCTGGTGTGGAAGATGAATCTAAATGTGATCTATGAAGTATTTTATTGTCATTGAGACCCTTTTCACTTTGATGGAGTGTGCCACTATGAGAAATGATTCTCCTAGAGTAGGACTATGAATGGGACGTATTGCACTGTGGACTAATTTAAATGTAAAAGGTCATATTGTCCTTTAAAAAGCTCATATCATTTTTGCTTCTTGGCCACTAAATCAAAAGAGGTTCTGGTTGAAATGTCAGTATTTGTTATCAATACAGTGCAAAAAAATATTTAGTTATTGCGTTAAAATAACTTTTGTATGTATACAAATGCTGTCCACTGCCATGATGATATAAATAAATCCATGTGGTGTTTGATGCCTAAACAGAGCTTTATTTCCCAGTAGTCTTTGTGCACTGTTGACCAAGAATAATACTTGCGTTATGACAACTGCTAACACTGATATACTGTGTGGAGCACTTTGCTTGTACCAACAATCAGCTTGTCTCAGACCACACTGTTCTCACAATACTTCTGGCTACTTACAGAACCCCCTTTATGACATCCCTCTACTAATACATTTATTAAGTGTTAGACTAAATATTTTACATTTTTCCCCCTCCAAAAATGAGAGTTTGTACGAGCATAAACTGAAAACCTGTGGGACTCAATTTCAGATGCAATCCATGATGCATGCTCTGAACTTAAATGAACCTTATTAAGAAACGTCCCAATGTACCTGGAGTTGGCTGTAAGCTGATTTAAGGAGGTCACAGAGTAATTACCAGAAAGGTCTTTCTCCTCTGTTGTCCTGCAGGCAGGTTTACTACTGTTTGCCCTCGTTGGTTCTGAGACAGAAGGAAATGTTCTGCACAGGCTCAGTAGGGCCACTGTAAAATGGGCACACTGGCGCTGCCAATGGCAGCCATCAAAGAGCTTTCAAGAGGTCTAATAGAGATTGGCATAGATTATGATGCATGTGTTTAACTCACCGCTAATCAGGGTGAAATATTGTTTAACTGAAACAAGTATGTTTACATTAAAGAAACACACTACCCCATAGACGTAGCATGGCACTGCTCCATTGTTCATTGTATTGTATGATAATATATGAGCTATAATAATAGCCCATCAATCTGCCTATGATTAGGTTCTCATGATCTTCACATGCTAACCAGGAATAGACTAACCTCCTTCTATGCCCCTTTGGGGTGACACACTGGCCATTATGACATTTTAATGGACAGATAATGATGTTGGAAGAGTCTGCCATGATGCTGCCATTAGAGATAATGCGCATCTGGAAATAACAACAACCGTAACATTGGGGCTCACTGTGCTTCACGGCTATTGGATTGATCATTTGGGCGGTTATGGATAAAACACATGAGTAAAATGATCTCCCTCAGGGCATGTAGTTATAAACTGGGTTGTGTTCAGTCAGGGGTAAAACGTTTTGAAATGGAGTGAAATGGGGTGGTACTACCTGAACGTGTCCAACAAGAATACAGATCTTTGTCTTTCGTTGCTAAATGTTGTGCTACCGTGTGCCCCATTGAGCATGACCCTGATGTTAACCCGTAGCACATTGGTGAGTGTAGATGGACTTTGATCTGACAACCGTTCAGAAGGCAGCCACCAGAGGTCAGTATGTTACCACAGACTGCAATTAATTGAAATGCACTCATAAAATATGTACAAAATAACAACTATGCTGTAAATAACTATGTTCAGACTACTTAATGTTTAGGCTTACACACCACATAAATTACACAAAGAAAAACAAAAGTTATATTCCTTATATGCATTTGAAAGCAAGACAATCATAGGCACTCACTGCAGAAATGTACCAAAAATAACGACTCATATCATAAAATAAATCATAACTACTGCAACTGTTTTTCATTACTTTTCTATTCAGTAAGGACACCATAATGGTATACTCATTGTGGTGGTATAATCAATGGTTTGATCATGATCAGGTATATAAATTATGACTTTAAATATAGACTTCCACAGGGCCTCTCTCTATTCCCTTGCATTCCTAGCTCTGATGTCACATACCACCTAAGCCTAGTTCAGCCAATCGGGCTTTAGCACATCTGGAGACATTTACTTCTGTATAACCAGTTGCCCCACTGAAGAAATTGGCATTTAGACAGCATATGCTGCCCCCTAGTGCTCACAGAGATACCATAGTATTGGCTACATCAGAAAATAGCTTTCAAGTTTCAAGTTTTTGTATTAGTCCTATGTACGCATGGTATACATCGTCTAACAAAATGCTTTCTTCCAGGTTCCTGATCAACAGTGCAACAACAATAAGAACTAGCAAGAAATAAGAATATGAACATAAAGTAAATGGCAGCAGAATATATATATATTTTTTTTATATAAGTATAATACACGTGTATTGGGGAAGGGGGAGCAAGTGTATAATTTGAGCGGTGTAATAAGAGTCGGGTAGCAGCAGTTGTGATGTGTGCTAAGGTGTGGAGAATCAGAGCAGGTGGTCAGATGAAACCACTTACAGTATGTGTGATAATCATACATTTACATACTCACATAAACACTGAGTGTACAAAACATTAAGGACACCTGCTCTTTCCATGACATAGAATGATCAGGTGAATCCAGGTGAAAGCTATGATGCCTTATTAATGTCACTTGTTAAATCCACTTCAATCAGTGTTGATGGAGAGGAGACAGGCTAAATGAAGGACTTGTAAGCCTTGAGACAATTGAGACAAGGATTGTGTGTGTGCCATTCAGAGGGTAAATTGACAAAACAAAAGTGCCTTTGAACGGGGTGTGGTAAGAGGTCCTGGGCGCACCCGGTTTGAGTGTGTCAAGAACTACAACGCTGCTGGGTTTTTCGCACTCAACAGTTTCCCGTGTGCATCAAGAATGGTCCATCACCCAGAGGGCATCTCGCAAACTTGACACAACCGTGGGAAGGATTGGAGTCAACGTGTGCCAGCATCCCTGTGGAATGCTTACAACACCTTGTAGAGTCCGTGCCCCAACCAATTGGGGCTGTTCTGAGGTAAAAAGGTGGTGCAACTCAAAATTAGGAAGGTGTTCGTAATGTTTTGTACCATTCTTTTAGACATATAGACATGGCTGGACTCAAAAGAGACCATTCATTTTATCCCTACGTATTTCTAATGCAAATTATGCATCTAGTGGTCTAGAGCTCTGGAACTTCACATGATTTCAACAGGTTTGCTTTGAAGCTTGTGTATCTGACCACCACCATTCTCTGGAGGTAGTCAGCTGTTGGACACACATCGCCACAAAAACACTATGAATGCCAGACGACCAGGCTTCAGTTGCCTTGGTAACAATACACAGACGTCTGGCGTATCATCTTAAACAGATTTCAGAGCTGTGAAAGTTGTCACTGCTTGTTGGCGAATAAACTCTCTGTCTCTACAGCCTTGAGAGTAATATACAGCTTAATCCTTTTCATATATACTCCCCATCTTTACAGATCTTGACTTGCAGATATTCATTAATCTCTATGGACCGATGAATCAACCTATACAGTTTATAACCTATTTCAATGGTGGTTTTGTACTGTACAGTCAGTTTGCTGGAAATTCAGGGGAGTATTTCTTCATACTCTGCTGTGGCCTTTACTTTCTTTGTTGATTATTGACCAAGGACATGAGTCTCTTTACTGACATCAAACCGAAAGTATAGATCCTGACTCATAATATAAAGCACTGTTTAAATCCACTCCTCTTCTCCTCCAGTCCTCGGTGCTGTGGGCTCCTGTCCCCTCTCCCTCATTATTACAGTGCAGAGAAAAAACGGGTCTGAATTGGATACGGTTATTAATATGGATATAGCCGCTGTTTCTAGTCTGTTTTTGTCAACAACCAAGAGAGTGAGTCATGATGGGTAATACATTCCGCCTAATCCCTGGCAGAGGAGCCTCAGCTAGAAACAGACAGAAGCAACAGAAGCCTGTGGGATGTGCTCCCCACACAGCCTCAGACCTGCGCTTTAAATAGCATTGGTTTTCTTTCAGTATGTGGTTGAGCCTGCTTGGAGAGCCAGGTGAACTAGGTTTGGGGTTTACACTAGTTGCTAGTCCATTGGGTTCCAATGTGCCAGACGCGCTCAATCGAGCACAGCTAAAGTATTTGGAGAAAAACTAAGCCTATTTGAATCCAGGTCTGCCACACAGTAACCCAGACGAAGAGAAGACTGTCACAAAGCCCACTGCCAACAAAGCTTCTTCATCCTACTGTGTTGAAGGACATGAGAATCGGACCAGGTAGACAGTAACTGACCTAATAAAACAGACAGCGCACCTTCCAAATCTACAATTGAATGCAAGTGTAATCTGAATTAGACATGACACCAGAGATGTGATTCTTTGACCTGCTCAGTGCAGCCTGCTGCATATCTTAGCCAGTTGAATGCATATGACATGCAGGAATTGGAGGATGACTGATTCAGAGCAAGAAAGTTATTCATGAAATAGAAACATCATATTCCTCCACTAGCAGCAATGAAAAGGGTGTACGTGGGCAAACAGAGTTTGACTAAATCAAAAAACCAACCTAGCCTTACTCACATTCATCAGTCATCTAGACTAATGCAACATGGCGCATCAAGGATTCTCATTACCCCAACCTGTCAAGATCTGGTGTGTAGTTGGTGCACAAAGTCAGGCGCAGGAGACCAGAGATGAGTGAACAACGTATTTACTCAATACGGCACAAGGTAAACAATATACAAGGTGTCCAAAACACACGGGCGAAATACCAGCCAGAACTATACCGACAAGGAACAATCGACATAATAAACACGCACACAAACATGGGGGAAACAGAGGGTTAAATAATGAACATGTAATTGGGGAATTGAAACCAGGTGTGTAGAAAACAAAGACAAAACAAATGGAAAAATGAAAAGTGGATCGGCGATGGCTAGAAGACCGATGACGTCAACCGCCGAACGCCGACCGAACAAGGAGAGGGACCGACTTCGGCGGAAGGCGTGACACAACCTAATCCAAGTGATTTGTCCTCTTCACTTATTAGATTATTTATATGAAAGATATAGCACAGGCCAGGCTGGGAAAGTCTCCAAAAGCAAAGAGCTGGGATGCCTGGTGGGGTAATAATCCACTAGAGTCCTCCAATATTGAGTCTTGTCTGATTGGCTAAGATCATGTCCATTTAAGTTGTTATTCCATTCCAGGTTTGTCACTAATCTATCGTTGCACTTATAACTGAAAAACAAATGAAAAGCCATGTAAAGTCACACAATTATGGTCCCAGTTCTGACAATGACCTAGGATTTGGCAAGACAGCACAAACAGGTCTGGAACCAGGGGAGTGAAAGCATACCCAAACACATTTTATATGCCAACATTCATTAGTTTAGCGCATACACCATTTGTTAGTGTTTCACATAATATTAGCTTGTGCTATCATTCTTTTTGTGTATTCAATGTTCCAACATAGAAGTTTGTAGTCGAATGGCAAGAAGTTTGTAGCTGGACGCCATCTTTCATTAATAAGTTTCGCTATTGATAGCTCGTAGCCTAGTGTACTGTCATACTTTATTTATGTATTGGCCTAATGTAACCACTACAAAGTGCACATGTTTTGGGATTGAGATCGCTATTTCCATATTAACAAATGCTTGGAAACTTAGGCTACCTTCATTGCTCGTAATTTAAGAAGTGAATTGTTTCGTCCTTGCTCGGATGGCAAACAGAAGCTAAATCCCAAATCAGTGTTTCACCCCTACCAATTCGTTCGGAGGGCCCTCTGTTGTCACATGTTGCTGAAGACAGAAAAACCTTACCAGCCGCAGATAGAATTATGTCCAGTTTCTTGGACTTCTTGTTCGTTTAGGCAGTACAATTAATAACCTGCACAATAAACGCCACAAATTCCACCTTCTGCACGATCAGTGTGTCAGTTTCTCTCAACTGGTGAACGACATTCTGAATCTCCAAAGGCTGCGGGGCATCCACTGTCATAGCTTCCTCAGCTCCACTCTCTCCTTCAAATATTTCCTTCGACCTCCCTGTAGGAGACCTGCTTGACAGCCCTGACCCCTGCCACTTCAAACTCCTTCACCCTAACAGGGCACTTTGGGAGATCATATGATTCTTCAACAACACGTCCCCTGAACCGTAAGGAGGAAAGCCTACAGGTTATATTGACGTTTGATGAGTATCTAACCAATAGGCTTTCCTTTTTCTTTCCATTCACTACACGGTTCAGGCAACTTGCAATAATCCACCCTTGGCATGTTCATGCTAACTCTGAAGAGTACATTTCCAACGAGACGCCCGAGATTATGCCTTTTTACCTGAAATTGTCCAATATATACTCTCATTTTCATTGCAGAACGTTTTCTGTTTGGAGTAAACGGTTCCTGTGAAAAAAATGTGCAACTGTTTGCTACGGTCTTGGTCTGAATGAATACACCCCAGGTGAGGGCAATACTGGGAGAATAGGCATGCCTGTCATTCCTCTGCTAGGGAGACCGGCATGATTAATGCCTTGTTATTTTGAGTGCTACTTGTCTGCCTTCTCACTGAAACCTCCACCGCCTAGATTGGCACTTCACATGAAGTGATATACTGTATATTTACTTGTTAGATCAACCCATGTCTACTTGCTACTATTGGCATGTATTATTGAGGCAATTTGATTAAGCTAGCCTTGGTGGTGTAGAGTTTGCGTTGTGTGAAAAGTGATTGCTTTAGTTTTGAAATAGGGCTGCTGGTTTCAAACTAATAAAAAAAGTCTAACATATATTTTATGTAAAAGACATGCTGTGTGTTTCTGAACATTGCACCATGCTGTCTTGTTGACAGTATGACCAGGCGGTGCAGTTTACTGGCCACTTCTCTCAAATCACTTTTGCCCGGTCATATGGTGGTTCATAGCCCGGCCCTTACAAAAAGTCCTACAGGAATTTGTTTTACTTTTACTTCCATGAAAAGTGACAAATGAGGTTTGATATCCCTCTGTTTATGTCTCTATCCCAGAATGGAAAATTTGAACACGAATAACAAGTAAACAAGTAACAGAATCGATTTTCTCAGTACCTGTTAGTGAATATCAAACAAGAATATGTATTAAATTAAATGAATACACCATTGTAATATTATTAATGCCTTTCTCTCTCCCTGCAGGGGATTAGACAGATGATCTGCAGCCTCCAGATGCCCAAGCCTCAAAAGCAGAACTGTGGGTAGACATCAACACCTGTTATGTTTAAGAAATATGAACCCTTTTATTGGTTTTCCAGTATCTGTGCATGAATGCTTAGAACATAGTCCATTTTACAACAGTTTTATTAGTCGTATGTTGGTGGCACCTTAATTGACAGCATGCCAGGGCGGATTCCAGAGGTCTTGAAAAAGAAGGGTCAACACTGCAAATATTGACTCTGCATCAACTTCATGTAATTGTCAATAAAAGCCTTTGACACTTATGAAATGCTTGTAATTATACTTCAGTATTCCATAGTAACATCTGACAAAAATATCTAAAGACACTGAAGCAGCAAACTTTGTGGAAATTAATATTTGTCATTCTCAAAACTTTTGGCCACGACTGTATATACTGTATTTTATACCATCTATTGCACCTTGGCCATCGCTCATCCATATGTTTACATGTACATATTCTTATTCACCCCTTTAGATATCGTGTGTATTAGGTAGTTGTTGTGGAATTGTTAGATTACTTGTTAGATATTACTGTTAGATATTATTAGATATAATACTGCACTGTCGGAACTAGAAGCACAAGCATTTCGCTACACTCACATTAACATCTGCTAACCATGTGTATGTGACAAATGAAATGTGATTTGATTTAATTCGCATTTACTGAACTTCTGCTTTTTTCCCTGTGAGGTAAATGGTTGCTAGAGGTTGCTCGAGGTTTACAGATTATAGCTGAGGACTTGGGTGAGACGTTCAATGATCAGTAATTATGCATGTGTATTTTGATGTAAACCTGGCTAGGTTACTATCACAGAAATGGAAAGAAACAAGAAAAACAGAGTGTGATGATATAAGCTTTCCTGCATTTTATCTGCTGTATTTCATTGAGCTGTTAAACACGCATGCTATGTACAGTATGACAAACCATCAGATGACAGATTCCACCCTATCTCTAATATGGAATATAAACTATAAATATGTACAGGTATTACTGTGTTTCATTACAGACCTGTCATTTCCTTGGCTTCAGCCACAGGAACACAGATGGGTAGCTTACCGCAACAGACATGACAAATGGAGGAAAATCACAGGTTATAGGAGACGTGTTGTTGAATAAACCACAAAATCCTCAGCCAGCTAAGGACAAATCCGTACAGGCAATCAGATCGAATATAATATTTGTCATCACTAGGATGATTGAAAGTGTTGCCGAAATTCAAAACACTACCTAAAGCAGTCCTCTCGCAGGCTCACTGGCCACATGATCTATCTGTGACTACTATAAATGCCCTGCAAGTCAACGACCGTGACTTCCTGGGTGTTCTCCTGGGTTCCCCTGAGTACCACACAGAGATATTGCCTTGGCAGTGTGTCTGAACTCACACCCCACTTGTCACAGTGATCTAAGGAGAAAAGGCAATGATGCAGGGTCTCTGAGGACAGAAGGAATGTCACTGAACATCAAACACACACAGGGACACACACCAACGCACGTATTTACATACATGCACGCACACAAACAAACACATTCAAAGACCGAAGCCACTGAGCACAGAGGTCAATTCAATGTCTATTCCACATTAGTTCTACGTAATTTCATTGAAATGACGTGGAAACAATGTTGATTCAACCAGTGTGTGCACAGTGGGAACCCATTCAGTGTTAATGATTTATAGAGGCTCAGCTATTCAGGGTATAACTTTCAGGCCAGGCTTCTATACTTATGTTTTGGTTTGAAACAAACTTCTACTGTAACTGATATCCCCAGTCCATCATGACTTGAGCTCCCTTACCCTTCACATCGTCTCCCTCAGTCACTCTGGTCAGTGCCAGTCAGGCAGACTGAAGACCAGCTGTGTTATTCTGCAGTGCCATATGGTCACCTCAGGCCTCACTGATACCCCAAGTCTCATAGTGATGAATGAATCATGATCTTTACCAGCTTGGACTGGGGTATTTTCCTTCTATCAAACTCCAGGATATCTGTCAGTAGGGGGAACAGCCATAGAATCACAATTGCCTTTGCCAGTCATGAGTGTAGCCAACTCTGACAGTGTTATGATAGCACTGCGGCAGTTAAAGATTGGTCACGTGACCAACTGAGAAAATGTTTCAAGGATCAGTCAGCTGAGAGTCACATTGACTGCTGCTTAAGCCCGTAGCTTGAACTGTGCCTTACCTCAATAACGGTGTATGTTCTACAGCGTTACCCTCTAACAGGGACACAATGCATTGATTATCTTTGATTCTATTTGATTTGATTTTGATTTAGTAGAGGAGTGCATGGGGTACAGTTTGAAGAGGAAGACGACAGACACGCATGTCATACACAAATACTTATACACGCACGCACACACTCATGCACCTCGCTCACGCGCAGACACAGGGTTAAGAGTCCTTGAGAAGATGAGCCAAACGAATCACACAATGTGTAATGCGGCGCGGTGAGTGGTTGCCATGGACACCGTCGTCCGTGTAATTGAGCTGAGTGAGTTTCTGCATGTCCATGATCGGCCTACAAACTAACCATCCACCCACGCAAACACATTCTATGCTACAGTTTTTTTTTTTACAGGCTTTTCAATAGCCTGTTAGACGAAAACGCCATGTAAGAAATGTTATATAGTGCATTGCGTATAATAGCTGTACTGATGCTGGCTCTCCCCTCGTCACACGTGAGTCTCAGCGGACAAGATGTTCTCTGTCGCTGTAAACTATAAAGTGTCTACCCAGGCCTCTCCCCCATGGCTGAAAGGCCTATGTGAGCTGACAGACTGAGAGATGGATGGACGGACAGACAGACAAAGAGACAAACAGCACAACAAGCTTGGGGCCAGGGTCACTCCACCCCTTCTTCTGGGTCGCTCCCCTTTTCCTCACTCCCAAAGAGGATCAATAAACCTGAAATGACAGAGATTTTCCATGATTACTATCATTGTACTTCAACCTTCATATCAGATTATTCCAAACAACAACTTTGATTAGAGTGTACAGATGCAGACATACTGATGTAGATACTGATGATAAACAATCTTTAATGCATGTACAGTATAGTGCACTCTGCTCTCACCCTCACGCTGTTAGTATGGAGGCCGGAGTGAGTATGACGTGATGAAGAGGTCTTCCTCTCTGCACAATCAATGGAAACTAGAAGAGGCTCATCCTCATCTGTATTTGAACAAAGGGAGCTGTCCTTTGTAGTTAAGCCATTTAGCCAGAGGAAGAAAAGAAGAGAAAGTGCATTGGAAAGATATTCCGGGGAAACAACTTCAAAGGATAAAAGCCACCGTCAGCGGGATGAAAGTGTGAGGGAGAGGGAGGTTAAGGGAGAGGGCCAAGAACCATAGGAACAATGACAGAAGAGAATGGGAGTGAGAGAGGGAGAGAGAGATCCACAGAACAAAGAAGGGCAAAGAATGGAGAACAAAATTGTACATCCATCCAGCTTGGCGGATTCACTTGGCGAATACTGCTGGGTTGTGACCAAAAGAGTTTCTGTGGAAAATGTTAACATCTGAAGTCCATTCATGAATGAGATTTTTGTTGTTGTAATTATGCAATATTGTCTTAGCCTAGTACCAGATCCAAGAAAATGTCCCTACCCCGGGATACTTCAACAGGTATAAATCCAGGAAAATAAAGATAAAGGAGCACAGTTTCTGCATAGGTCTGAGATTATTCACGGGGAAAACAAACCAAACAGGTGTACGTTTTGGCGTAGGAAGCACTCATCAGACCCTTGGGTAGGAAAAGATGGGAGGCACCAGCCTCACAGGGGTGTGTCCCAATAGACACGTCAATGAGCAAGGACTACTGACTACAGACTATCATGGACTACAAAGGAGAATCCAGCTGTGTGGTGCCCACCGAAGCCTCTCTCCCAGGCGAGCTTAACACATTCTACCCACTGGGCACAAGCTGGTTGAATCAACGTTATTTACACATAATTTCCAGCATCAAAATATATGTGATGACCTTGAATCAACGTGGAAAACTGATAAAACGTGTAAAACTGAAAATACATTTTTGTGATTTATTTTGTCAATATCACATAAATTCACATTAGTTGACAACTCAACCAAATGTACAAATGTCACCAAAAATAATCTCTCTGCCTAGTGGCTATGCTCGCTTCGAGGCAGACAATACTGAGCCATCCAGGTAGACTCTCGTTGCTCCTGACGACCAGGTGCTTTCGTTCTCTGAGGCTGACTTGTGAAAAACTCTCAAACAAGTGAATACTGGTGTTACCTTGCCTGCCTTGCCTCCAGACCATAGTTGGGATGGCTCAGGGGAGCCTTCACTTGCTAGCTCCATGGCCAGAGCAATGTAGGGATGCTCTGGGGTAAATCCCACCTTTGTGGATCTTATCCGCTGCTAATGACGAGTTTGTCTGGAGTTCCACTGAAGTAGTTGACATTTATTAAGCTTGTACACCATGTGAGATAGTCTGAATGACAAAATAAATTGTTGGCTAAGGGAGCAAAAAGAGCATTGCTCACAGCTTCCCCACCACAACAATTGCATCAAAAACAAATGTTAACTCACTACGTTAACCATAATGCACTTTAGTCTTTTAAAGCTATACCCTTACTTACCAACACTGGGTCTGGACACCACCCTCTGTAACTGGATCCTGGACTTCCTGACGGGCAGTCCACAGGCTGTGAGGTATGGCAACAAGACCTCCTCTACACTGACACAGGGCCCCTCCAAGCGTGTGTCCACAGCCCTCTAGTGTACACCCTGTTCGCCCATGACTGCGTGGCTTTGCACGACACCAACTCCATCATTAACTACTCCCGACACTACCCGGTGAAATGCAAGGCATCAAATTCTAAATCCAAAAGTTGAATTATTAAACATTCATCAATATACAAGTGTTGCATATTCATCAAAAGCTCTGCTTCTTGGCAATATCACAGCGTTGTCAGATTTCAAAAAGGCTTTACTGCGAAAGCACAACATTTGATTGTTTGAGGGTAGCACCCCTGAAAACATTTTTTCCATTAGCATAAATTCATAAACCATCGCGGTTCACACAAAACACATTTCACAGCGAAAACAAATCCCTTACCTTTTGAAGAACTTCTGCTGAGGGCTTCCCTCGGGTGGTAAAGACGACCCAGTACATCACTGGGACCGTGCTCCCACCGATCCAGGACATCTACTCAAAATGGTGTCCTAGGAAGGCCCACAGCATCATCAAGGACCTCACACACCCCCTGTTCACTCCCTTACCACACACACACACACACACACTGTGGTGGCCAGAAGGAAACACAGTCCCTCACCACGCAGCACAGTCACCTGCAGCACCAGGGAGAGCACCATCAGAGGACGACACAAGGTCTGGGCTAAACAGTGGTGTTCAGGACCAAGGACAGCTTTAACACAGGTGTGCACCATTTCCCCTCTGACAGGGAGCCTCAGCTGCAGACTGTTGGGCCAATTAGTAGCCAGATAAAGAGAACAAAGAAGCCACAGTAGAGGAAGGGAGAGGCAGGAGAAGAGAGCAGATACAGAGTGTTGGATGTATCCCAGACCAGGCCTTGGACCAGTCGGAACCCAACCACCCTCTCGGAGATAGAGGCCTAGTTAAGGACGTGAGTAGAATGAACCACCTTAACTAATCCTTCACCGCTTCTGCCTCCCTTCCAGGAGTAAACTGATGCCACAAGGAGCAACCAGAAGAAGGAAGAGTTACCTGAGTTACAGTTTTCTCCCTTTTCCCCTTTCCCCGGCTTTATAATAAATAAAGAAACCTACGTTTGCCCCACTGAAACTCTGCCCAGTGAGTGACTTGCTACGACCTCATGAGTTAACTTCTGGGCCACATCCTGACTGATGGCAGCCCATTCTTGCATAATCAATGCTTGGAGTTTGTCAGAATTTGTGGGGGTTTATTTGTCCACCCGCCTCTTGAGGATTGACCACAAGTTCTCAATGGGATGAAGGTCTGGGGAGATTCCTGGCCATGGACCCAAAATATCGATGTTTTGTTCCCCGAGCCACTTAGTTATCACTATTGCCTTATGGCAAGGTGCTCCATCATGCTGGAAAAGGCATTGTTCGTCACCAAACTGTTCCTGGATGGTTGGGAGAAGTTGCTCTCGGAGGATGTGTTGGTACCATGGTACCATTCATGGCTGTTTTCTTAGGCAAAATTGTGAGTGAGCCCACTCCCTTGGCTGAGAAGCAACCCCACACATGAATGGTCTCAGGATGCTTTACTGTTGGCATGACACAGGACTGATGGTAGCGCTCACCTTGTCTTCTCCGGACAAGCTTTTATCCGAATGCCCCAAACAATCGTAAAAGGGGATTCATCAGAGAAAATGACTTTACAACAGTCCTCAGCAATCCAATCCCTGTACCTTTTGCAGAATATCAGTCTGTCCCTGATGTTTTTCCTGGAGAGAAGTGGCTTCTTTGCTGCCCTTCTTGACACCAGGCCATCCTCCAAAAGTCTTTGCCTCACTGTGCGTGCAGATGCACTCACACCTGCCTGCTGCCATTCCTGAGCAAGCTCTGTACTGGTGGTGCCCCAATCCCGCAGCTGAATCAACTTTAGGAGATGGTCCTGGCGCTTGCTGGACTTTCTTAGGCGCCCTGAAGCCTTCTTCACAACAATTGAACCGCTCTCCTTGAAGTTTTTGATGATCCGATAAATGGTTGATTAGGTGCAATCTTACTGGCAGCAATATTCTTGCCTGTGAAGCCCTTTTTGTGCAAAGTAATGAAGACGGCATGTGTTTCCTTCTAGGTAACCATGGTTGACAGAGGAAGAACAATAATTCCAATGACCACCCTCCTTTTGAAGCTTCCAGTCTATTATTTGAACTCAATCAGCATGACAGAGTGATCTCCAGCCTTGTCCTCATCAACACTCACATCTGTGTTAACGAGAGAATCACTGACATGATGTCAGCTGGTCCTTTTGTGGCAGGGCTGAAATGCAGTGAAAATGTTTTTGGGGGATTCAGTTCATTTGCATGGCAAAGAGGGACTCAGCAATTAATTGCAGTTCATCTGATCACTCTTCATGACATTCTGGAGTATATGCAAATTGCCATCATACAAACTGAGGCAGCAGACTTTGTGAAAATTAATATTTGTATCATTCTAAAAACTTTTGGCCACGACTGTACATGTGATATGAGTAATGTAAGATATGTAACCATTATTAAAGTGGCATTATTTAGAGTGCATTGTATAAAGTGACTAGTGATCCATTTACTAAAGTGGCCAGTGATTGGGTCTCAATGTAGGCAGCAGCTTCACTGAGTTAGTAATTTCTGTTTGGCAGTCTGATGGCCTTGAGATAGGAGCTGTTTTTAGGTATCTCGGTCCCAGCTTTGATGCACCTGTACTGACCTCGCCTTCTGGATAATGGCTCACTCAGGATACGTTATCAGAGACGGTATAGCCACCTGGTTTCTCCACGCATCGTGCAGACAGAAACAAACATCTCTCTGGTAAGAAGAAGGGCAGGGGTGTGTGCCTTATGATTAACTTCTTGGGGATTGGTGGTGCGCTAGCGCCCCAATCCCGACACTACCAGGTGAAATGCAAGGCGCCAAATTCAAAATCCTGAAGTTGAATTATTAAACATCCACCCATATACAAGTGTTTCATACTTATCAAAAGCTCTGTTTCTTGGCAATATCACAGCGTTGTCAGATTTCAAAAAGGCTTTACGGCGAAAGCAGCACATTTGATTGTTTGAGGGTAGCACCTCACATATTTTTCCCATTACCATAAATTCATAAGCCATCACGGTTCACACATAACACATTTCACAGCGAAAACAAATCAATTACCTGTTGAAGAACTTCTGCTGATGGCTTCCAAAGTGTCCAACGAAGACAATCCATGGTTCTTTTGTTAGAAAAAGTCATGTATTATATCCTTAAATCTCCATTTGGTTTGCGCGTTATAATGAGAAACTACAGCCTCCACTCCTCCATTCAAACTTGACGAGAACTCGTTCAACTTAAAGCTATAAACTTGTCCAAGAACAATCAAAAATAATTTTAACGAGACGTGGTGTGATCACAACAACATACAGGAACTCAAGTCCTTTTGTTCACCTGACCTAGAATTCCTTACAATCAAATGCCGAACGCACTATCTACCAAGAGAATTCTCTTCGATTATAATCACAGTCGCATATATCCCCCCGCTAGCAGACACATCGGCCCTGAAAGAACTTCATTGGACTCTATATAAACTGGAAACCACATATCCTGAGGCTGCATTTATTGTAACTGGGGATTTTAACTTGGCTAATCTGAAAACAAGGCTCCCTAAATTTTATCAGCATATCGAATGCGCGACCCGGGCTGGCAAAACCCTGGATCATTGTTATTATAACTTCCGCGATGCATACAAACTCTCCATCGCCCCCCTTTCGGTAAATCTGACCACGAATCCATTTTGTTGCTCCCAGCCTATAGACAGTAACTAAAACAGGAACAGCCCGTGCTCAGGTCTGTTCAACGCTGGTCCGACCAATCTGATTTCACGCTTCAAGATTGCTTCGATCACGTGTACTGTGATATTTCCGCATAGCGTCGGACAATAACATTGATGAATACGCTGGTTCGGTGAGCAAGTTTATTAGCAAGTGCATCAGTGATGTTGTACCCACAGCGACTATTAAAACCTTCCCCAACCAGAAACCGTGGATTGATGGCAGCATTCGCGCAAAACTGAAAGTGCAAACCACTGCTTTTAATCAGGGCAAGGTGACCGGAAACATGACCGAATACAAACAGTGTAGCTATTCCCTCCGCAAGGCAATCAAACAAGCTAAGCGTCAGTATAGAGACAAAGTAGAGTCGCAATTCAACAGCTCAGACATGACAGTCTACAGGACTACAAAAAGAAAACCAGCCCTGTCGCGGACCACGATGTCTTGCTCCCAGACAAACTAAACAACTTCTTTGCTCGCTTTGAGGACAATACATGCCACCGACACGGCCCGCTACCAAAACCTGTGGGCTCTCCTTCACTGCAGCCAACGTGAGTAAAACATTTAAACGTGTTAACCCTCGCAAGGCTGCCGGCCCAGACGGCATCCCTAGCCGCGTCCTCAGAGCATGCACAGACCAGCTGGCTGGTGTTTTTTTTCAGACATATTCAATCAATCCTTATACCGGTCTGCTGTTCCCACATGCTTCAAGAGGGACACTATTGTTCCTGTTCCCAAGAAAGCTAAGGTAACTGAGCTAAATGACAATCGCCCCGTAGCACTCACTTCCGTCATCATGAAGTGCTTTGAGAGACTAGTCAAGGATCATATCACCTCCACCCTACCTGACACCCTAGACCCTCTCCAATTTGTTTACCGCCCCAATAGGTCCACAGACGACGCAATCGCAATCACACTGGGTCCTGGACTTCCTGACGGGCCACCCCCAGGTGGTGAGGGTAGGAAACAACATCTCCACCCCGCTGATCCTCAACACTGGGGCCCCACAAGGGTGCGTTCACAGTCCTCTCCTGTACTCCCTGTTCACCCATGACTGTGTGGCCATGCACGCCTCCAACTCAATAATCAAGTTTGCAGACAACACTACAGTGGTAGGCTTGATTTCCAACAACAACAAGACGGCCTACAGGGAGGTGGTGAGGTCCCTCGGAGTGTGGTGTCAGGAAAATAACCTCTCACTCAACGTCAACAAAACAAAAGAGATGATCATGGTCTTCACATACACATGTGGATAGGGCACCCCCCTATCCACATCGACGGGACAGTAGTGGAGAAGGTGGAAAGTTTTAAGTTCCTCGACGTACACATCACGATCAAACTGAAATGGTCCACCCACACAGACAGCGTGGTGAAGAAGGTGCAACAGTGCCTCTTCAACCTCAGGAGGCTGAAGAAATTTGTCTTGTCACCAAAAACACTCACAAACTTTTACAGATGCACAATTGAGAGCATCCTGTCGGGCTGTATCACCGCCTGGTACGGCAACTGCTCCGCCCACAACCGTAAGGCTCTCCAGAGGTTAGTGAGGTCTACACAACGCATCACCGGGGGTAAACTACCTGCCCTCCAGGACACCAACACCACCCGATGTCACAGGAAGGCCAAAAAGATCCTCAAGGACAACAACCACCCGAGCCACTGCCTGTTCAGGTAGTTTGCCCCCGGTGATGCGTTGTGCAGACCGCATCCCCCTCTGGAGAGCCTTGCGGTTGAAGGCGGAGCAGTTGCCATACCAGGCTGTGATACAGCCTGACAGGATGCTCTCGATTGTGCATCTGGAAAAGTTTGTCAGGTTTTTTGCTGACAAGCCAAATATCTTCAGCCTCCGGAGGTTGAAGAGGCGTTGTTGCGCCTTCTTCACGACACTGTCTGTGTGAGTGGACCATTTCAGTTTGTCTATGATGTGTACACTAAGGAACTTAAAACTTTCCACCTTTTCCACTGCTCTGTAACTGTTAATTGCGATAGACAGAGAATGTGTGTCTTTGAGAATTGCCAGTGTGAGATCTGTCTGAAATGGGTACAAAAACTCCTATCACATCTTGAAAATATGCTAATTTCCACACTATATGCCCTGAAGGACTACTGAGATAGTTACAGTGCATTCAGAAAATAATCATAATTTTTTACCTCATTAATCTACACACAATACCCCATAATGACGAAGCGAAAAGTTTTTTTTTTGCATTTGTATTAAAAATAAAAACAGAAATACCTTATTTACATAAGTATTCAGACCCTTTGCAATGAGACTCAAAATTGAGCTCAGGTGCATCCTGTTTCCATTGATTATCCTAGAGGTGTTTCTACAACTTGACTGGAGTCAACCTGTGGTAAATTCAATTGATTGGACATGATTTGGAAAGGCACAGACCTGTCTATATAAGGTCCAATGGTTGACAGTACATGTCAGAGCAAAAACCAAGCCATAAGGTCGAAGGAATTGTCCGTAGAGCTCCGAAACAAGATTGTGTCAAGGCTCAGATCTGGGAAAGGGTACAAAAATGTCTGCAGCACTGAAGATCCCCAAGAAAAGCTGTCCGCCTGGCCAAACTGAGCAATCGGGGGAGAAGGGCCTTGATCAGGGAGATGACCAAGAACATGATGTTCACTCTGACAGAGCTCCAGAGTTCCTCTGTGGAGATGGGAGAACCTTCCAGAAGGACTACCATCTCTGCAGCACTCTACGAATCAGGCCTTTATTGTAGATGATGAAACCAATTTTGAACTCCCACTCCTCTTTCTATTCTGGTTAGAGCCAGTTTGCACTGTTCTGTGTAGGGAGTAGTACACGGCGTTGTATGAGATATTCGGTTTCTTGGCAATTTCTCACATGGTATAGCCTTCATTTCTCAGAACAAGAATAGACTGACGAGTATCAGAAGAAAGTTCTTTGTTTCTGGCTTGTAATCGAACCCACAAATGCTGATGCTCCAGATACTCAACTAGTCTTAAGAAGGACAGTTGTATTGCTTCTTTAATCAACAACAGTTTTCATCTGTGCTAATATAATTGCAAAGGGGTTTTCTAATGATCAATTAGCCTTTTAAATTAATAAACTTGGATTAGCTAACACAACGTGCCATTGGAACACAGGAGTGATGGTTGCTGATAATGGGCCTCTGTAAGCCTAAGTAGATATTCCATAAAAAATCTGCCGTTTCCACCTACAATAGTCATTTACAACATTAACAATGTCTACACTGTATTTCTGATCAATTTTATATTTTTTTAATGGACAAAAAATGTGATTTTCTTTCAAAAACAAGGACACTTCTAAGTGACCCCAAACATTTGCATGGTAGTGTTAACCGATACATTTTTTAAGTGTCACTTTTAAATTCTTCATCATTTGCTCACTCAAGCTGTATATGAGTTGATCAACTCGAGAACAATGGAGGTCATTGATGTCAATAACACTGACAGGTTCCAGCTCCTGTGAGCTTTTCGTGGCTCAATAATACACAGTTGCCAACACCGGCACTAGAACTCTGTCTGTTATGGAGGTGTCCCTGTAGACCTGGCAGAGAAAGACAGCCAAGCAGCACAATCTATCTTACAGTACATAAGCACTAAGCCACTTCAATTAACCTGCAATTGATCTGCATGCACTTGGTAGTTTTCTCATTGGCCATTTGGCCCATGTTCAAAGTGCCACATAGGAAATAAAATGCCAAAGTTCCTGAATCAATCTCCTATCTTTCTCCACAGCTTCTAAACAACTTTTATGTAGGACAAAAAGTACACTGTAGTTGCTAAATAATTTAACTATCCTCTGCTTTAAAGCAACTGTCCAGAACCTTTAAAAGTTCACATACTCAAATAATGTTGTTGACTCATCCTATACTTGTATTAGTGGCCAAAGCATACATTTGAGAAGAAACACTTTAAAAAAAACGTTTAACTTCTTTCTCAAACAGACCGTTTACAAAATGCTTGATATTTACTCATCAAGTGTTATGTCATACTCCCGAGGAGGATGAGCTGGCCAATCAGCAGTCTAGAGAATGATGAGCTGGCCAATCAGCAGTCTAGAGAATGATGAGCTGGCCAATAAGCGATCTACTCGCCATGATGATTATCAAGGACCTCAGCCACCCGAGCAAAGGTCTGTTCACATTGCTACCATCTATTTTATTTATCCCTTATTTTACCAGGTAAGTTGACTGAGGACACATTCTCATTTACAGCAACAACCTGGGGAATAGTTACAGCGGAGAGGGTATGAATGAGACAATTGTAAGCTATGGATGATTAGGTGATCATGGTATGAGAGCCCGATTGGGAATTTAGTCAGGACACCAGGGTTTACACCCCTACTCTTACGATAAGTGCCATGGGATCGTTAGTGAACACAGAGAGTCAGGACACCCGTTTCACATTCCATCCAAAAGATGGCACCCTACACAGGGCAATGTCCCCAATCACTACCCTGGGGCATTGGGATATTTATTTAGACCAGAGGAAAGGGTGGCTCCTACTGGCCCTCCAACACCACTTCCAGCAGCATCTGGTCTCCCGCTTCAGAATAAAGCCCACAGTGGGATGTAGGGTAGTATGCTGCTGGCAAGAAGGTGAAGACAGTACATGTGGATCAAAGGTGGGACCGAGAGACTGAAAAACAGCTTCAATCTCCAGGCCATCAGACTGTTAGCTGTTAAACAGTCACCACTAGCTGGCCTCCGCCCAGGACTCTGCCCTGAACCTTATACTGTATTCTAGTCATGACTCAACCTATACAACTTATGTTTCTATTTTTCTGGATTATGGGTGTATTTTTTTTTTTATTGCTAGGTATTACTGAACTGTTGGAGCTAGAAACACTGATACACCAACTGCAAATCTGTGTATATGTGACCAATAAATGTTTAATTGATTTTATATGAATGCATGTTTTTAACGACCGTATACAGCCACACCATTCTGTTGTTAGGAACACGCCCACACCATTCCAACACAGAAAAAAACATACTTAAAAAAAAGAAATTTGAAGGAAAACTATTTCACTCATATTGTAAGTAAGGTCGTATGTCATATACATCTGGAAACACTGGACAGTTACTTTAAGATATAACATAGTTGCAATTGCATCCTAGCATCAGCCTAAGCAGAGAGCTCCTGTACATTTTAATTCAATCAACTTCTCTATTTTATCTAAATAAGTATTGATTATATATATACAGTGCATTTGGAAACTATTAAGAACCCTTGACTTTTTCAACATTTTGTTATGTTACAGCCTTATTCTAAAAAGGATTGAATAGTTTTTTTTCCTCAACAATTTACACACAACACCCCATAATGAACATTTTGCTCATTTATAAATGAGATATGAAATATCACATTTACATAAGTATTCAGACCCTTAACTCAGTACTTTGTTGAAGCACCTTTGGCAGCGATTACAGCCTCGAGTCTTCTTGGGTATAACGCTACAAGCTTGGCACAACTGTATTTGGGGAGTTTCTCACATTGTTCTCTGCAGATCCTCTCAAACTGTGTCAGGTTGGATGGAGAGCGTCGCTGCACAGCTATTTTCTGGTCTCTCCTGAGATTTTCGATTGGGTTCAAGTCCGGGCTCTGGCTTAGCCACTCAAGGACATTCAGAGACTTGTCCCAAAGACACTCTTGCGTTGTCTTGGCTGTGTGCTTAGGGTTGTTGTCCTGTTGGAAGGTGAACCTTTTGCCCCAGGCTGAGGTCCTGAGAGCTCTGGAGTAGGTTTTTATCAAGGATCTCTCTGTACTTCATCAAGGATCTCTCTGTGCTCCGTTCCTCTTTCCCTCGATCCTGACTAGTCTCCCAGTCCATGCCACTGAAAAACATCCCCACAGCATGATGCTGCCACCACCGTGTGCCAGGTTTCCTCCAGACATGACTCTTGGAATTCAGGCCAAAGAGTTCACCTTTGTTTCATCAGACCAAATAATCTTGCTTCTCATGGTCTGAGAATCCTTCAGATGCCTTTTGGCAAACTCCAAACAGGCTGTCATGTGTCTTTTACTGAGGAGTCGATTCCGTCCGGCCACTCTACCATAAAGGCCTGATTGGTGGAGTGCTGCAGAGATGGATGTCCTTCTGGAAGGTTCTCCCATCTCCACAGAGGAACTCTGGAGCTCTGTCAGAGTGACCATCAGGTTCTTGGTCACCTCCCTGATCAAGGCCCTTCTCCCCCGATTGCTCAGTTTGGCCAGGCGGCCAGCTCTAGGAAGACTCTTGGTGGTTCCAAACTTCTCCATTTAAGAATGATAGAGGCCACAGTTTTCTTGGGGACCTTCAATGCTGCAGAAATGTTTTGGTATCCTTCCCGTGTGCCTCGACACAATTCTGTCTCTGAGGTCTACAGACAATTCCTTCGGCCTCAGGGCTTGATTTCTGCCATTCCAAATCATGTCTAATCAATTGAATTTACCACAAGTGGACTCCAATCAAGTTGTAGAAACATCTCATGGATGATATATGGAAACAGGATGCACCTGAGCTCAATTTCAGGTCTCATAGCAAAGGGTTTGAATAGTTACATTTTTTTAAAATTTGCTAACTTTTCCAAAAACCTTTTTTCGCTTTGTCATTATGGGGTAATGTATGTTTGATGAGGATTTTTTTTTTTTAAATACATTTTAGAATAAGGCTGCAATGTAACACAATGTGGAAAACGTCAAGGGGTCTGAATACTTTCCGAATGCAATGTATATATCGATCGACAACCTGCAAGCAAGTTGGTTCGCAAAAACAGCTGAAAGGCTAGCTACCAGCTAGCTAGCTGCCTTGCTATTGTTTTTATTTGAAATAAGAATAAGTGGCAGTCAGCGTCTTGGATATGGCAGAGGAATGTCGAAAGTGAGATTATCTCTCAAGTGTTTACTCCAAGGTGGACTATTCCTGTTATTGATGTTCAGTAAGATTCTGACGCTGAGTTGACGATTTCCATCACCAATGTTGGTGCTCCAGAAAGTTTTGGGAGCGGTTTATCACAGAGTCTACAGAGAGCGACAGTGGATGGGGTTCCCTGAACAACTGCTCCTGACCTGTCCACCTGTCTTTCCCCCTGCAGGAGGTGACCACCCACCCCCTGCTCAAGCCTGCTCCATCTGTGCCTGCTGACCAGCAGGACTGTGAGGCGGACGACTGTGCGCTCAGATAGTGGAGACAGTTTGAGTCCGAGTCAGACATCATCTGGACTTACACCTCTGTGGAAGATCTTTGTCCATGCAGCCCATAAACTATCAATTTACTTGATTCTTGTTTTAGCTCTTTTAAAGAATCTTTGAGATTGTTCTTGTAATTACATTTTATTTTTTAGAGCCTACAATGGAAATAAGTCTTTGTGTTATCCCTGTCATGTTTACAAAATGTATGTACTGTGTATATGTTTTTTTTAACTGGCAAAATGCAATCTATCAATCAAAAATAACGCAGCCGGATGTTTTATTTTTGCTAGCGCTAATTTTACCTTCAAAGATGCTATTCTACAAGTCCTCCAGTTTAAGAGGAACAATCGCACCTTCTAACTGGGACGGAAGGTGTTGATCAGTATAAAAGAGTGTGGATTTTATATTTTAGTATCTATACAGGAGTTTAGAGCAGGAAACAGCCCTGGAGGTGAAACAGACAGTCTCTTGAGACGGACACAGATAAAAATGACTGCAAAAGTGTATGGTTTGTTTCAGCGTCATTGCCGAATGAGAGCAAAGCGATACACTGCCGGAGACATCCTTTTTCCGGCTTGATGAAAACCTCTGATAAGGTAGAGACTGAGAAATAGAGATGTTGGCAACACAATAACTGCACTCAGAGGGGAAACAAGAAACTTCCAATAGCAGTGATATTTATTTCCAAAAGGCACTCACTACATTTAATGTAATGGTGGCACAAGTAATACTGTGAACAACGTCCAAATACTGAGCAGGTGTTGCCCATTCTACCTCAACACGGGCAGTTACAAAACGCTTTGCTAAGCATTGTCTTGTGAAGCATGTGGTGGTATACAACTAATACCAAATAGCATGATAATATATTTGTAAAATATCATGCTTTTTAGTTCTATATCTTATTTAAGCTTTAAATGTTGCATTTCTTTGTAGCGTTTTTATAACAAACATAGATTGAAAGTCCATAGCTGCATTCACACTAGGCTAATGCTGCACCCATATCAATGCAAACACAAATAATGGGAAGACTGTCTACACACATAACATTTTTGGTGTGGATATATATATGTGTGTGTGAGTGTGTGTGTGTGTGTGTGTGAGAGAGAGAGAGAGAGATACGTAGAGGTATTGTTATTTTACCCATGCACCTTAAAGGGTTTGTAATGACATTATTGTAATTCAATTAGTAAACCACAGTCAAGGCGCAAAGTGCACGTTTGACTCATGCACGTTCTCAGTGTCATCATCTCTCCTCTGTAATGGGAACAGATAAATGTACTTCACAGACGTTACATGGTACACTTAAACCAAGTACAACAAAGATGTCAGCTAACAGTAACACACTGTATTCAAGCAAATCATTGTATCGATGTATCATACAGGTTTGCACCAGAAAACCTCTGTCTCCCAAATTTGACAGTATCCTGTCTAAGCAATTAGGGCCATTTTTCCTTCCTGCGTTATGGCTTACCTTCCGTTCCATTGTCATAAGCTGTCATCTTCAGAAAAGCAATTCTAAGTGTAACCAAAGCTCCTCTAATGCTACAAAGTGTGAATGCAGTATACCTTAGAAACATTTCAACAACAACATTAGGACCACAAGCCCTGAGATTGTGTTAATGAAATTTCATGAACTTAATAGCGTAATCACACACGTTTTAGACAGTTTAGCTCAAGGACCATGCACAGACAACGTTGTGGTTGTTTTTTAGAACTATTTTCACCAATTTTCAGAGTTTATGTGTCACGATGGAATGAGAACAAAGTCGCACATTTCACAATAACCATATCCAGGTGACTCCAGTTTTTTTATTCAATTGTTGCTCTATTCTCAGCAGCTCAGTTGTCTTGTCCTAAAATGACCTCAGATATGTATTTAGGACCAGCACCGTCATCGTCGAAGTCCACTACATACATCAAAGTCACAGACACATCAAAGCGTCTTACTTGCTTTACTATCGACTCTTCTGAATAGCAGCCGTCTTCTCTTTCACTCAAAATAAACTTCATCATTTTGGTTGTTCTGTACCACAAGAACCTCCAATCTCCATTTTTTTACCAGGTGATTGTAGGAACGTATGATGTTAATTTCTTTCCTTCAGGTTATTAGGGCACAGTGAATATTGAATAACATTACATAGCACAAAAGGGACACAACAGTTCCCCCAATATCAAGCACACAAAGGCGTGACAGAGCTGTAAGGCACATATGGTGGTGACATTTAAAATACCCTTTACCTCAGAAGAACAACCAACATTTTTAAGGATCCATCTGGATACGCAGCTCCTTTCCTTCAAGTTGAAGTGTTTCCCCCTCAGTCTTTTTTTCTTTGGTCTGTAGTGGTATGAATGGTACTGTGAAACCATTCTGGGGCTTGCACACTTCGACGAACAGCGGCAGATCGGACATGCTGGTGTTGAACTTTTTGTCTAACCCCTCATCTTCCTCTTCCTCCTCCTCCTCCTCTTCCTCCTTCCTCTTCCCCATCTCCATAGGCGGAGTACTGAAGGGCCTGCATTGTAGCTCATCTGGGATATTCTTCTTCAGATCGCGGTTCTTGTTTCTCTTGGCCAGCTTGGTGACGGAACCGAGGCGATTAAAAATGTTGTCGTCTGACGAGGCCACACTTTCGGATCGGCGCGGATCACACTCTGCCCCCCTTAGACGCAGGTTGTTGAGTTTCATGTCGATGCTCTCCTGAGATGAGGTCTTGTAGGGATTGGTGTCCAGGCTGTTGAAGGCGGCACGGCGTTCCGGGGAGAGCATGTCCGTGGAGACGGCCCAATGGTCCAGGCCCAGCTGACGGCGCTCCATGCTGCGGATGGTGGCAGTCCGCTGGAGCTTGTCGCTGACCTCCACACTCAGGCGTCGTCGCGTTTCCCGGAACTCAGCACGCACGTTGGCCTTCCACTCGGCCGCGTGGGCCTTGATCTCTCCAACCTAGAGCACGGGAAAATAAAACCAAGGTAATTCCACACCATAAAATACTATAAAGCAATTGGATAGATCATCCAAATTACAAAATTGGTGGCAGTAGCTAGGTTAAAAAAATGAAAGCGTAGATTGCAGTCTCTCCTTTCAAGGTAAGAAAGCAAACAACAACTATTTTCATGTTTTAACAATTTGAATGTCTATTTTAACCCTTTAAAACCTCTTAATGATCGGCCCCTTTTTTTCCATTTTCGCCTAAAATGACATACCCAAATCTAACTGCCTGTAGCTTAGGCCCTGAAGAAAGGATATGCATTTTCTTGGTACCATTTGAAAGTAAACACTTTGAAGTTTGTGGAAATGTGAAAGGAATGTAGGAGAATATAACACCTTAGATCTGGTAAAATATATATATACAGTGAGGGAAAAAAGTATTTGATCCCCTGCTGATTTTGTACGTTTGCCCACTGACAAAGAAAGGATCAGTCTATAATTTTAATGGTAGGTTTGTTTGAACAGTGAGAGACAGAATAACAACAAAAAAATCCAGAAAAACGCATGTGAAAAATGTTATAAAATGATTTGCATTTTAATGAGGGAAATAAGTATTTGACCCCCTCTCAATCAGAAAGATTTCTGGCTCCCAGGTGTCTTTTATACAGGTAACGAGCTGAGATTAGGAGCACACTCTTAAAGGGAGTGCTCCTAATCTCAGTTTGTTACCTGTATAAAAGACACCTGTCCACAGAAGCAATCAATCAATCAGATTCCAAACTCTCCACCATGGCCAAGACCAAAGAGCTCTCCAAGGATGTCAGGGACAAGATTGTAGACCTACACAAGGCTGGAATGGGCTGCAAGACCATCGCCAAGCAGCTTGGTGAGAAGGTGACAACAGTTGCTGCGATTATTCGCAAATGGAAGAAACACAAAAGAACTGTCAATCTCCCTCGGCCTGGGGCTCCATGCAAGATCTCACCTCGTGGAGTTGCAATGATCATGAGAACGGTGAGGAATCAGCCCAGAACTACACGGGAGGATCTTGTCAATGATCTCAAGGCAGCTGGGACCATAGTCACCAAGAAAACAATTGGTAACACACTACGCCGTGAAGGGCTGAAATCCTGCAGCGCCCGCAAGGTCCCCCTGCTCAAGAAAGCACATATACATGCCCGTCTGAAGTTTGCCAATGAACATCTGAATGATTCAGAGGACAGCTGGGTCAAATTGTGTTGTGGTCAGATGAGACCAAAATTGAGCTCTTTGGCATCAACTCAACTCGCCGTGTTTGGAAGAGGAGGAATGCTGCCTATGACCCCAAGAACACCATCCCCACCGTCAAACATGGAGGTGGAAACATTATGCTTTGGGGTGTTTTTCTGTTAAGGGGACAGGACAACTTCACCGCATCAAAGGGACGATGGATGGGGCCATGTACCGTCAAATCTTGGGTGAGAACCTCCTTCCCTCAGCCAGGGCATTGAAAATGGGTCGTGGATGGGTATTCCAGCATGACAATGACCCTGGAGTGGCCTAGCCAGTCTCCAGACCTTAATCCCATAGAAAATCTGTGGAGGGAGCTGAAGGTTCGAGTTGCCAAACGTCAGCCTCGAAACCTCAATGACTTGAAGAAGATCTGCAAAGAGGAGTGGGACAAAATCCCTCCTGAGATGTGTGCAAACCTGGTGGCCAACTACAAGAAACGTCTGACCTCTGTAATTGCCAACAAGGGTTTTGCCACCAAGTACTAAGTCATGTTTTGTAGAGGGGTCAAATACTTATTTCCCTCATTAAAATGCAAATCAATTTATAACATTTTTCACATGCGTTTTTCTTCGATTTTTTTGTTGTTATTCTGTCTCTCACTGTTCAAATAAACCTACCATTAAAATTATAGACTGATCATTTCTTTGTCAGTGGGCAAACGTACAAAATCAGCAGCGGATCAAATACTTTTTTCCCTCACTGTATATATATTTTTTTTGTACCATCATCTTTGAAATGCAAGAGAAAGGCCATAATGCACCTGGGCTGAAATAATGGCAGCAGTGTATGTTCAACGTTTTAGACTGATCCAATGAACCATTGCATTTCTGTTGTATCAAGACTGCCCAAATGTGCCTAATTTGTTTATTAATAACTTTTCATGTTCAAAATTGTGCACTCTCCTCAAACAATAGCATGGTATTCTTTCACTGTAATAGCTAATGTAAATTGGACAGTGCCATTAGATTAACAAGAATTTAATCTTTCTGCCAATATCAGATATGTCTATGTCCTGGGAAATGTTATTGTTACTTACAACCTCATGCTAATCACGTTAGCCTATGTTAGCTCAACCGTCCCGCAGGGGACCCACCAATCCTGAAGAATTGATGTTCTCCTAATGGGACATTTGACAAAATACTAAGCCCATGTAGTGTTCAACTATACCATTACAGCTCTATACCGTAGCAGCATGGTCATATAAATTATCTTACCTCCTCTTTTGTCTTCTTGGACAGGACCCTCAGCCAGTCACCAATCATGCTCAGTACAGCAGCGAAATAGGCCAACCCCACCAGAATCCAGAACCACACCAGTGGTCTATACCAATTACGATACTCGACCCTCCGGTCCCCTCCTATAGGATGTAAACAAACAATGAAACATTCAGTATGATGAGAGACATGGGTCGTGCTCAGAAGAGCTAACCATAGAAAAACATTTTTAAACAGTAAACAAAAATGTGTGTTTCTTATTGGATAAGTGCAGGTAATCCCTCCCTGTATCAGTCAATTTTCTTCCGTTTGGTGACTATTAAACATGACCCTGATAAACACTGATTCTACTGGCCCATTTTCTACCTGAATATCTTAAGCTGATGGGCTAAAATCCAGAGAACATAAACGAACAAGGCAAATTTTCTCAGACAAGTGCTTGTGTGTCAAAGAGTGATTGTGAAATAAAGCAGTGTTGCAGCAGCTTGGTCAGTGAGATCAAGCTATGAGAGCCTCCTGATACAACTACCTTTTTTTTAAACGTCGACATCTAAGACAAGAAACAACTGCATTTCACAATATCAGCACCCTCCGTTATTGAGAAATCTTGAGCCCTTGTAATAATGGCACAGCACAAGGTGCAAAGTTGTGGTAGGAAAATGTTTAAAAAGTAGGTCCTCCAACCAGAAGTGTCATGCCCATAGGAGGCACAGGGGCAATATATTTTAATATTTTGTTGATATTTCTCTGTAATACTATTAGCCACCTAGCAATTTTATGAAGTTGGCTTTAGCTAGCCTAGATAGGTTTCCAAGCTACCAAGAAGTCATTTCAAGCTATCAATCAAGTTAGAGTAGCTAGCTTGTCCAACTACTGTAGCTTAGCTGGCATGCCTGCTGGCAAGGTTGATAGACTTTAGAAAAGCAAGCAATGACTAAATGTACTGAATAAGACACATTCTTTTACACAGATTTTAGCAGAGATCCAGAGAAGCATATTTAGTTTATTTATAAAAAGAACCACCAGGAGGATACAGACAGCTCAAGAGTTATGCTTAGATATGCAGAAAAATATTTTATATTTTTTTTTACATAGAATTAAGAATAATTATTCTGGCTCTAGACTGCAGGAAAACACTGTTTCAGGTGTTTGAAAAACGCTAAATTCTCCAACCACCCCCAGCCATCCTCACGTATGTTGTGCCCCCTCAGATTTTTTGGGTGCATGATGTCATTGCCTCCAACCCTAACCGAGTTTGAAGCAAAATGAATGGCCGCAACAGTTGTCATAATGACAATTTTGGTGACACTTTAATTAAAAGGACATATTAAATCAAATCAAATTTGATACAACAGGTGTAGACCTTACAGTGAAATGCTTACTTACAAGCCCTTACCCAACAATGCAGTTAAGAAAAATAAGTGTTAAGTAAAAAATAGATAAGTAAAAATGTGAAAATAAAAGTAACAAATAATTAAACAGCAGCAGTAAAATAACAATAGCGAGTTGTTGTTAATTGTTATTGGCATGTACTGTATGAGCCTTTATGATGTCCTAGTGTAGAAAACAGACTCAAAATGGCTGTTATTTAAGTAAGAATCATGTTCAGATAATCATCTCATTACGGCATTATTCACAACAGAAACATGAACTAATAATTCATCTAGCTCTCACCTGCCACATAGTCTCCTATTCCAATAGTTGTCAGAGTGATGACAACAAAGTAGATGGCCTCCAGTCCCGTCCAGCCTTCTATGTGTTTGAAGATGACCGCTGGAATGGTGACAAAGAGGATACAACCCGCCAGGATGAAGAGTAACGTGGAGGCCACTCGGATCTTGGTCTGGCTGATCTGGTTCTGTTTATGCTGGGAGAGGAGAAGAATGCACACACACAAACAAACACAGCACACACACACACACACAGAGAAGAACAGGCACACACACAGGACATCAGGCCAAGGCCATTCTACCAGAGTGCACACAGTGTGTTGTCGTTCTGTGGTGGCATCACTACTACGTTTGCGTGATGACATTCATGACTCTGACCAGGTGGCATCTACAGTATTTCTACACTCTGACACCACCTGGTGATAAGCTAAAGATGCATAAGATGCATGATTAGCTCAAACGAGGCGTAATGGTGATTGTGACTGTGGGCTGTCACAGAGGCACAGCTCACTCAGTACAGATCTCACACTAGATGTTCCTGTTCTGAGAAATGTAACCACACTGTAATACACCACAGACCAGATCAGTGCAGAGGGTAACTGTTGGGCCAATCAGAATAAATCACAACAGCCATCACCCCCTGCTCATTAACAACCCATAATGTAGAGCCCACACATCATTAGTAGATGACACCTCACTCAGTACTGAACACTTTCACTTTCAACCTGGGGGCATAGGCAAGGGTGGGGAGCCAGGCCCAACCACTCAGAATGAGAAAGAAAAAGTAGTGATTATTATTTATTGATTTTTGCTCTTTACATAGTCAGTGTTCCAAACGCGGCATTATGTATTTTTACCTAAACATGCAAACACCATCAGATATTATTCATAGCATGCAGTGCACTGGATTAGTCAGATTTGATGAAATATAACAGAACAGACGAATTGGAATGACATTCACTCTCACAAGATGGGTTGCCAAGAAGAACTAACTGAAAGCCACACCCCAAAAATCCACGAATATGACTGCATTGAGGCATATGTCACTGTGCTTCTATGGCTACACGCACCATTCCACTGCCCACTTAATTTGTTCATTTAGCACACAAGACAGCTCATAATCAAGTGCCTTTCTCACAGTCAACACATCTATATATTTTTTAACTTTAATGAGCTGTGTTGAATAGCATAAGATCAGCTATAAAACTGTGCATGTTTCTCTTTGCCCCATGGCAAAATGTGTAAAATTGCAGGAAGTTAGCTGCTGCAGGCCCACCCACCAACTAATTCTGGCTACACCACTGCTGTCAACTGGGAAAAAACCCAGGTCTCTCTACTCTCTAGACTATCAATACCTCACATTTAAAGTCATTGTGATGATAGAAACAATCATTAATAACTGTTTTTATAATACATTAAAACATAATTATTGTTTATATTTGTCATGTTGTTGTGGATTACTGTCTGCTGTGAACTTACCCTGAACATTTTCTCCACCTTTGCGATGCTTTTCACAAAAATGGTCCCTAGCTGGTCCCCCACACCGGCTAGCAGGAACCCAAACAGAGGGATGCCAAATATTGCATATAGGATACAGAAAATCTTCCCGCCCTCAGTGCTGGGAGCAATGTTACCATACCCTGTGGAAGAAACCGAGAAAGAGAAGGGCATGTTTTCCGGATGTGATGAGACATGATCTCTTTCTTATCAATGGCAGACACAACCACAGTGGGTTTATGCAATAGAAATTCCATCTCCTCCCCTCCATAGACTTATACAAATGCTGCTATCTACAAAAGGCTTGCAGTGTCAGTTTCCATTTGGAATCACAGAGGTGGTAGTCGAGTTCTAATTTAATCACAAATATGCCAATGAATTGGAAGTAAAATGCCTCCTTCCACCATCCATCAAATTGAAGACATCCAGTAGTCAAGAGTACTAATATTTTAAAAGGTTCTGTTGAAGACAATGCTATGATTGATAATGTGATTTCAACACAGATAACACAGAAACTATGAGGCCAGTTTCCCCGACACAGATTAATAAAACACATTTCTGGACTAAAAAGCACTTTTAATAGACATTGTCCATTTAGCATGCTTTTTAGTTTGGGTCTGGGAAACTGGCTCCTAAAGTATTGATTGTCTCTAGTCAATGAAAACAACATTACCTCAGGTGAAATGACAGAAGGTTTCATCAGCCCTTGCACTTGACTTGAACTACACCTACACTGCCTGGTACAGTAACTACCATAGCTGTGGAAAGTAGGGGTGATGAGGTTGCTGCAGCACCCCCTGAAAAAAGTAGTGCACTGGGCCTTTACTAGTCCGGTATTAGAGGACCGATATAGCTGTCTGTAGTGCATCAACAAAACATTCTCAGCACCCCCTTATTCCTAGAAGTGGAGCAGCTCACTTCATTTCATCTGACAGATGACTCACACTCACATACCAATCCCAGATCTATCTCATATAAGAAACCTTCAAAGGCAGTTTGCAGGTGTAGACCTGATTCACAGCTGAATGTTTTGCCAGCTAACGTGGGGAGCTAATAAACTGTCCCGTCTTTTCAAATCAGGGCAGATGACAATGACAATACTCTGGCAATGTTTTTCTGAGTATCCCAAATCAAATAATATTGTTTTACCGTGTAGGTGTGCAGTGGTTTTAATCTACAGGTCAAAATTAAGAAATATTTTTTCAATTGGTTTCAACGGAGCACTTCACTTTCTACCCTGCAAAAAACGTTAAGAAATTAACGTTGGTCAATGAACAATGGCCGCAGTGTAAATAAGGTGAATTTCCACTACTGTTATCATTGTTTCAGCGAGAACGATCTATTGTCTATTCCTGAAAGGACCATTGTAAATGAAGGGTTGAATGGATGGTAAAGAATAACAAGTAACAGTGAGTGTAACCACAGATGTGACAGATAATAGTGACCAATGTAGTACTGTAGCAGGTGTGTGTAGTACTAATCCAATACCATTACCTATGGTTGTGATGACGGTTCCAGCGAAGAAAAAGGCACTGCCCAGGTCCCAGTGACTGGAGTTATAGGATGTGTCTCCTATCGGGCTGACCCCAGCATTCACTGCATCTACAGAGTGCTGGGCACACATACAAAGACATTTATCAGATCATTAAAAATAGACTACAACAAATGCGTAAAGATGATAGCATTACATTCAAAATTGCAGCAATTTTTGGTGGTATAGAGTCTCTTGGGAGTCTGTCTATTAGTTATCCTATAGTTGCATTTTGAATAGATTAATTCTCATGAGGGCTTCCGCATAAGGATCCACCAATGTGATTTCCTAAAGCAGCCAGTTGCGTAACACATGACTGCTGTGTAGCTTACCGCTGATGACGCTTCTGCATGGTGAATCATCATGACAGTGCCACACTGAGAGAGGTACCATGGGCGGGCGGGGCACATGATGCCCACGATGCCCTGAGCAGCCCTCACACTCTGCGCCAGTCTGACAGTCTACCCGGCAGGAAGCCGGCACGCCAGATGGAGCTTCGGAGTGGCGAGCAACAGGAAGTAGCTCAGGGTGTGAGGGATGGTGGGATAGGTGTGTGGATGCGGTTGAAGGGCAAATAAACAAGGGCAGAGGAGGAGGCCATGTCAGTCCAGTGGTAGAGTACAGAGAGAGAGCCTCACATGGACCTGATTGTATATGATCATCACAGATAATGCTGATAGTTGATGGGTGCATGTGTAACGGAGGTGGTTTGGCAAACCATGCTTGAGTGATAACTCACCTTGCCTGAGACTGGAAGACTTGCTCTAACTCTCAGAGCAAATGCCCTGGCTTTAGTTTAGCTGGATAACACAGGATTGGGATGCGCAGGAGACCCGGGTTTGAACTCTGGTTGGTTACACATGCAATCAGCTCCACTTTCCAAACTGACAGTCTGATAGCTGATAGCTTAAGACGAGCCATTACTGCATCTACTTTCAGCGTTGGGGAGTAACGTATGTCATGTAATCCGTTAAATGTAAGGGATTACAAAAAAAACGGTAACTGTAATCCGTTAGGTTACCAGCTAAAATATTTTAATCAGATTACAGATACTTTTGAAAAACTAGATGATTACTTCAAGGATGACTTTTATATTCAGAAAAGATGTTTGCAACAAAAAAATTTTTGACACTTCTCTGTTTTCTCAAAGACATTCAAATCAGCATTGAAAAAAGGTGCAAGTTTAAGTTTGTTCCACCTGAGCGAGTCTGACCACAAGTCAGAGACCACTATGATGACACACCAAATGTGTTTGATTGATCACGGGAAAAGCGCAGGAATAGGCTTTGTAGGCTACAGTCCAAGGTACGTCTTCCAAAGGTGGGACTGCTGTCGGCATCCAAAGATTATCCAACTTGAATAAATGCTTGGAGGTAAGGATGACAGCAGTGGTGTAGTCTACGGCTATATGGATATCACATATTATTGATATCTACATAGCGCATTGATGTGAATCACACTGCTGCTCTCTCATTTAGCTATTTGCGCTTTACGGATTGTGGTTGTTGTGGATGGCTGTCAGTCTGTCAAACTTGTCAGTCTATTCTTATTCTGAGAAATTAAGGCTATTCCATTTGCGACCAAGCTTTAACTTCCTGACTGATGTCTTGAGATGTTGCTTCAATATATCCACATAATTTTCCTGCCTCATGATGCCATCTATTTTGTGAAGTGCACCAGTCCCTCCTGCGGCAAAGCACCCCAACAACATGATGCTGCCACCCCCTTGCTTTTGGGATGGTGTTCTTCGGCTTGCAAGCCTCCCCCTTTTTCCTCCAAACATAACGATGGTCATTATGGCCAATTTTTGTTTCATCAGACCAGAAAACATTTCTCCAAAATGTATGATCTTTGTCCCCATGTTCAGTTGCATACCGTAGTCTGGCTTTTTTATTGTGGTTTTGGAGCAGTGGCTTCTTCCTTGCTGAGCGGCCTTTACGTCCATATAGGACTCGTTTTACTGTGGATATAGATACGTTTGTACCTGTTTCCTCAAGCATCTTCACAAAGTCCTTTGAACATTATCCCAACCGTGAAGAACGGGGGTGGCAGCATCATGTTGTGCATGTGCTTTGCTACAGGAAGGATTTGTGCACTTCACAAAATAGATGGCATCATGAGGCAGGAAAATTATGTGGATATATTGAAGCAACATCTCAAGACATCAGTCAGGAAGTTAAAGCTTGGTCGCAAATGGGTCTTCCAAATGGACAATGATCCCAAGCATACTTCCAAAGTTGTGGCAAAATGGCTTAAGGAAAACGTCAAGGTATTTGAGTGGCATCACAAATCCCTGACCTCAATCCTATAGAACATCGGTGGGCAGAACTGAAAAAGCATGTGTGAGCAAGGAGGCCTACAAACCTGACTCAGTTACACCTGCTTTGTCAGGAGGAATGGGACAAAATTCACCCAAGTTATTGTGGGAAGCTTGTGGAAGGCTACCCGAAACGTTTGACCCAAGTTAATCTTAGGGAGCAGTGGGTCACAGGAGACCCACCTACGACAACATCCAGAAAAATGCAGAGCGCCAAATTCAAAAGACAAAAATATAAATATTAAACATTCATGAAACTACAACTGTTGCACACTATTCAAAAGCTTAGAATCTTGGTAATCTCACAGCGTTGTCAGATTTCAAAAAGGCTTTACGGCGAAAGCATAGCATTTGATTGTCTGAGGACAGCGTCCCGCATACTTCCTGCATTAGCATAATAACATAACCAGCACGGGTGTCATAAAACAAAAAAATAGTGATAAAATAAATCACTTACCTTTGAAGATCTTCCTCTGATGGCAATCCAAAGGGTCCCAGCAACACAATAATTGGTCCTTTTGTTCGAAAAAGTCCCTCCTTATGTCCCAAAAGCTCAGTTTGTTTTGCGCGTTTTGTTCATAAATCCACCGTCCCACTCGTTTAATATACAAGACAGAAAACGTAAAAAACTTACCTATAAACTTTGTCCAAAACAACTCAAACAACGTTTCTAATCGATCCTCAGGTACCCTAATATGTATATAAACGATAATATTTCACACGGATAATATCCTGGTCGATAGAAAAGGAAAAAACTGCGCGCCTAAGAGAAGAGTCCACTCCTGAGTCTACTGACAAAAACAGGTCTTACTCCTTGGTTTTTCAAAATAAAAGCCTGAAACCTTGTCTAAAGACTGTTGACATGTAGTGGAAGCCATAGGAACTGCAATATGGGAGCTAGATCCCCCTGCTTTTAATAGCATGTCAATGGAAAAAGTGTGACTTCACAAAATCATATTTTCCTCTGGTTTTCACCTGCCAAATCAGTTCTGTTATACTCAAAGACATTATGTTAACAGTTTTAGAAACTTCAGAGTGTTTTCTATCCAATACTACTAATTATGTGCATATCCTAGTTTCTGGCGCTGAGTAACAGGCAGTTTACTCAGGGCCAGACTCTCCGAACTTCCAAATACTGATCCGGTGCCCGTAGAGGTTAAACAATTTAAATGCTAACAAATTCTAATTGAGTGTATGTAAACTTCTGACCCACTGGGAATGTGATGAAAGACATAAAAGCTCAAATAAATCATTCTCTATACTATTTTTCGACATTTCCCATTCTTAAAATAAAGTGGTGATCCTTACTGACCTAAGACAGGGAATGTTTACTAGGATTAAATGTCAGGAATTGTGAAAAACTGAGTATAAATGTAATTGGCTAAGGTGTATGTAGACTTACGACTTCAACTGTATTTGCACTTGTATGTCTTTGTCGTCTCTCTCTGGTGAAATCACTCAAACTGTCTTTCGGGGAGTAATTGGACAGAAAGTCTCTGGTTGTGTAAGTCTTGTTGTTCCCCAGAGTTCACCATGTCCTTTGTAGTTGTAGTAGGTTGGTCTCGGAGTGTCTGTTAGAACACATCTTTCAGAGGTGTACCACGCTGTGTTCAGCGGTCCTTGTCCTTCACCCTGTTTCTTTAGAATAGATACCCTAGAGATGCCTATAGTGGTGAGAGGAAATTGTTCTTTGTCTCTCGTCTTCGGTTGAGTTTCCTAGGCTAACATTGCATAAACAGCTGCAGACTGAATGTTCCTGTGTAGTCTTCTTCTTCTTCGAGAGAGAGAGAGTTTCAGAGGATCTTACCATTCTCTGGTATTGTAGTTTCAAACCATTATGCCATATCGAGCTCTCGCTGGTCTTTAGTTTTAAACCATTTCTCATCCGTGTAGCCACCACTTGACGCTGTCTGGTCTAATGTAAATTTAGTTAGGAGTCCTTTTATAAACACTTGGGGAAAAAGGGCATTCCCTCCTTTTGTCATAATGTCTGTGCTCATGTGGGCGTGGTTACTGATTGGGTAAACTTTACATGAAAGACAATTCTCATTTAGAAGGCTAAAATCACATTTCATCTTCTCACAAATAGTTTCATATTTAATCATATAAGTTCCACAACATTTAGATGTAAATCTGATAACTGGGATGTATACATTTGTAGAGTTACCGTTACTTGGTTGTAGTGTCCTTAATGATATCACAAAACAACAACGGATCTGACATAATTGTTCTTTAAGTCCCTCCCGACCAATTCCCACATTCTTTGTGTTGGGAATAGTGTCTATATGTCCAACCTTTTGATGTTACAGTACTGCAAAGTCTCTCTCTCTCTGTTGTAACAAAGGGATTTTTACTTCAATTTCTGCAGAGTGGGAGAGAGAGTTCCTGCAAGGTATTTACAACCGTCATAAAACTGCCCAACTTCCCCCACCCCCCCTTCCTCTCTGGTGGGAGAGAGAGGTGGGAGCTCTCTCTGATCCTCACCCAGGAGGGAATGTCATGACAATCGTTAAAACAATAATTTTGATAGCATGGATGGTCATTCCTTGCATCCATTGCTCTGTCTATTAATCTGAGAGTGGTTACATTTCTCCAGGCCCATCCCTCAGCTTTTTACCAAAACAGAGGCGGGGGTGCCTATTTTGTTATTGTTTAATCCGTGTATTTGCACTTTAAACAGCTGCATATTATCAAGATATCAAAGTGTCACCAACAAAAAGGTAAACAATAGGCCTATAGCAAATGCAGCATATGGCATTCATTTTTCACATGTAAATAGACACTTGTCAGTGGCGCTCAAAGCATGCCATTCCATGAGCGCAGCATTTATTTTTCAACTCGAATAAATGAGGCCAATAAGTCCTCCATGACAACAAAATCATAAACAACAGAGTAAGGCTGGCTAATAAGTCCTTAGTTTTGGGGTTACGCTCAGGTAAAACAATTTGGCTAATCTTTACTTCCATATCTCCAAGTCCTATTCTTGAAGATCAAGTGGTATAACATTTATTGGAATGACTGGAATGCTGACAGACTTTAGTTATTAATGTAAAGATATAATTTAATTGTATTATTATATGTAGTAGAACACGATGGGTTATAAGAAGCCTACATAACCAACCCTTAAAGTAAAATGTTACATCTATATATGCCAGTTATGTAAGCTTGAACACTGATTTATCCTGCAACAGATGTCGTTCAATTGGTAACATACATTTTTGTCTTCTTCTAATGCTTCTTAAGGGGAAAGTAATCTAAAAGTAACTGAATGTAATCACATTATATTACTGATTTCGGGCAATCCAGAAGTTACTGATTACAATTTTGGACAGGTAACTAGTAACTGTAATGGATTACATTTAGAAAGTAACCTACCCAACCCTGTCTACTTTACCTCTGTCCCACACTTTGTTTGAATCATCCATATATAATGCAAGAACTCTGACTCAGATTTTTGGACACGCTAAACTTTGAAGTACAAAATAGCTTATTTTTTTTCTGTGATATAACTTTACTATTCATTCTGTCTCTCTCCTCTCCCCTACAACAGGTTGTTTCCGTAAATGAGAATGTGTTCTCAGTCAACTTTTAAAGCTAGAATCTTTAGGTGTCTCATCCATTTTTTGACTTATAAATTAATGATATATATCCATTGATTCTTGAAGAATATAACTTATAAATGCCTTCTGAGCTCAGTTCTTCTGTCATACCCCATCAGAACCCAAATTAAAATTAGGTTTTACTCCAATGTTTGTAAATAACATCAATTTAAACACACACTGTATAGCCTCAAACATGTTTAAAACTACAGCTCTGTCTGTTAATCTGAGTGGTTATATTTCTCTAGGCCCATCCCTCAGTTTTTTTGCCAAAACAGAGGCAGGGTGTCACTTTGTTATTGGTTTCTATTAAGGATTCTAGCTTTAAATAAAATGTAAATAAAAAATGTTGAGCCCCATCCTACTTGAAGTGAAGAGGACATTCAGTATATCTTGGAGGACAATGGAAGTTGATTAAAATGCTTAACAAAACAATGTGCTTCGACCTGTGTCCAACACAGCCATTTTAATCTTCATATCAAATCCTTTCTGGCTAAAAATTAAGAACATTACTGTGATTTTGTCAAATTTAAGCAATCTCTGAGAGGTTAACATCAATTTGCAGCAGAGTAGTCAACCCTATGGCAAAAATCGATGTCCTGAAGGATGCCATTAACCTCTCAGGGGATTGCTGGCGCGCTAGCGCCCCAATCCCGACACTACCATGTGAAATGCAAGGCGCCAAATTCAAAATCCAAAAGTTGAATTATTAAACATCCACCAATATACAAGTGTTCCATACTCATCAAAAGCTCTGTTTCTTGGCAATATCACAGCGTTGTCAGATTTCAAAAAGGCTTTACGGCAAAAGCAGCACATTTCATTGTTTGAGGACAGAAATTCCTCGGGGGTTTTGCCTGCCATATGCGTTCTGTTTCACTCACAGACAAATGGTTAACAGTTTTGGGAAATTCAGAGTGTTTCCTATCCAATGGTACTAAATATATGCATATCCTATTTTATGGGCCTGAATGGGAGGCATTTTACTTTGGGCACGCCAGGCTCTCCAAAACCGTCACCTCGGGAGCCACTCCCTAAGAAGTTAATGGACATCTCAGTCCATCACCATACCTTGGGTACCTTTTCGAGAGCACGGCGTACCAACTCAGTCTTGCGCCAGAGGACAAAAAGGTCATTCGGAGACAGTGCATCAACTACATTGTTGCTTTAGGCAAGGACCTGCAAGCAAGGCTCCCAGACAACCTTGAAGCCTTGCGAAACATGGCCTTGTTCAGTTCATAACATTTCCCAATGGAGAAACATTCATCTGTTTAGGTGGGACAAATCCATTTGAAGAACTGGGCAAAGCTGCACTCGCTGCCCTCTCCTTGCCAAACTCAAATGCGGAGGTTGAACGACTGTTCAGCCAAATGAGTGTGGTCAAAGTTAAGAAATAGAATGTCACTGCACACTCTCAACTCCATACTCCTGGTGCGGTATGGACTGAAGCTGGCTGGTGATACCTGTTACCAGCATAAACTACCAAGTGAAGTTCTGCAGCAGTTTGGCACCACAGCACCATACAGCTTTAAGGCCACTCCATCCTCTACTGCTGGTTCCAGCTCCATGACAATGCAGTTGGACAGTGAAGATGAAGAGGATTTCCTTGCCAATCTATGATTCATCATATTTACAGTACGTATGCAAGGAGTGGACTTTCTGGAACTGGCGGAGACACACAGCTGAATGTGGCAGTGTGTACTGCAGTGTGTGCGAGAAAAGTGGCAATATCTGGAGGAAACCATTGAGCAGCTAGCCAGCCAAGCAGCACAACAACCTGGAGAGAGCTGGAGAGAGATACCTGGCGCACACACCATTATTTGAGTTAAGTTGCTTGTTCAATAAGATAGCATATATACCTTGTTATTAGCTTGTACCTATAATTGTTGATCAGTTAGGTAGCATGTTAACTACCAATGCACTGCTTAAAACTATAATTGTTCAGAATGTGTAGGTTTACTAGTTAAAAAGAAAATAAATAAAATGTAATTGTTCAATAATGTGTAATTGTTTAATAATTCAATGTGTTGTGTTTAAAAATATCTGATCATATAAACTGTGTTGTGTTTATATTACTTTTACAAATAAAAATATATGATAATAAACAAACAAATCTAAACTAACAAATGTCAAATCATATTTTTCGCCGAGATGACCAGTCAATTTGAGTAAGGTTATGGTGTATTCTAAGTAATGATGCAGTTTTACATTATTACTTAATGACGTCATCACGCAATGACATCACAACGTCATTTAGCAACTTTTAGCAACAAATCGACCTGCCTCTAGCAACTTTCCCTGAAAAATAGCAACACTGAGCATGATGCTGCCACCACCATGCTTTACCGTAGGGATGGTGCCAGGTTTCCTCCAGACGTGACGCTTGGCATTCAGGCCAAAGAGTTCAATCTTGGTTTCATCAGACCATAATCTTGTTTCTCATGGTCTGAGAGTCCTTTAGGTGCCCTTTGGAAAACTCCAAGTGGGTTGTCATGTGCCTTTTACTGAGGAATGGCTTCCGTCTGGATTATCTACCATAAAGGCCTGAATGTTGGAGTGCTGCAGAGATGGTTGTCCTTCTGGAAGGTTCTCCCATCTCCACAGAGAAACTCTGGAGCTCTGTCAGAGTGACCATTGGGTTCTTGGTCATCTCCCGCCCTGACCAAGGCCCTTCTCCCCCGATTGCTCAGTTTCTAGGAAGAGTCTTGGTGGTTCCAAACTTCTTCCAATTAAGAATGATGGAGGCCACTGTGTTCTTGGGACCTTCAATGCTGCAGAAATGTGTTGGTACCCTTCCCCAGATCTGTGCCTCGACACAATCCTGTCTCGGAGATCTACGGACAATTCCTTCAACCCCATGGCTTTGTTTTTGCTCTGACATGCACTGTCAACTGTGGGACCTTATATAGACAGGTGTGTGTGCTTTTCCAAAAGATGTCTAATCAATTGAATTTACCACAGGTGGACTCCAATCAAGTTGTAGAAACATCTCAAGGAACAGGATGCATCTGAGCTCAATTTCGAGTCTCATAGCAAGGGGTCTGAATACTAACGTAAATATGGTAAGTCTGTTTTTATTTTTAATACATTGGCAAAAATGTCTAAAAACCTGTTTTTGCTTTATCATTATGGGGTATTGTGTGTAGATTTCTGAGGTTTTTCCTTTTTTAAATACATTTTATAATACTACTGTAATTTATCGAAATGTGTAAAAAGTCAAGGGGTCTGAATACTTTCCGAAGGCACTGTAAATGAAAATTCTGCAGAGGGCCTGTGGAGGGCCTGTGGAGGGCCTGTGGAGGGCCTTCTCAGTTAACCAATACATGCCACATGCTTATTGTCAGGACCTATTGACACCACATGCAGTAACGTATGCAAGCCTGCCAAGCTAACTTGGCAAACGGTTATACTGTTACATTATGTTAATTGACACTTGTGCAATGCAGCAAGAGACTAGACATAACTTGGCACAAGGGGACATTATTCTGTAGTGGATGGATACTCAAAGTCACTCCCTTCCTCCATAAACAGCTGGAGGAAAAACGATTCCAGAGGTTTCACAGGAGGAGGCTATCACTGTCGCCGCCACAGAACTGACAGAGAATGCTGAGGATAAGTATACATCTCCACCCAGCAGTCTGGCTGAAGCCCTGCCCTGCCTTGCCCTACCTGTCCAATAGGCTGTACCTCTGGGCTAAGACACCTAAGCAGCAGCCTGGCAGCCTGGCGGCTTGGCTGTCCCAGAACTGCTTATCATCTGCCCTTTTCTCTGCCACAGAATTATCACCTTTCCCGCTAAATAGGAGGCCTCACGTACTTTGTTATCCTTAGATATACTGTATGATTAGAATATGTACATACTGTATATGTTAGCTGACATTGGGAAGGATCTCTGCACGTTCGCAGAGACTGCATTCACAGTAAACGCTGCATATGTTGGCTCAATCGGATATCACCTTAAATTTCAACCGAGCTACAATGCAGATCTTCCACGGATTTAATCGAGCCCTAGTCCGAGGACATAGGAAAGTTGAGGTTTCATTATTAAGTATGCAAATTAATGCAGGTCCCAAATGAATATTTAAAGTGGTAATAGTCAAAAGGGAGTCTGGGCCCTGCCCAGCGGGCAAAACTGGTTGCAATTACATAATTATGACGTATTTTATGAAGTTATGCCATAACGGTTATGGTCAGGTTGTATATTGGTTAGATAAGGACATTTGTTAATATATTTTTAACAACCAGGGGGAAAAACATCTTTATCTGGTTGTAATCTGATTATCTGTCTTTCCCATAAAGTATTCAACTTGTCATAAAAACAAATCTTTACCCCGTTTTAACAAAGAGCAGTTGTAATTTGGTTATCAGACAACTAGAGGTCATGAGACATATTTTGCCCGCTGGGTTTGCTCTCCCCCATGTTAAATGCCTTTTGCAACTTTCATCACTGTGTCAGCAGAGGGAATGTGTCAGCAGTCGCATGAAAACCCAAGAATAAATGTATCCTCAAGCGAGACATGCTGGAGAAGGAGAGGGGGTAGGGGGGAAGAGGAAGTGAGTGGGTGAGTCAATGCACACTCGCACAGACACACTCCACACCTCTGAATCATGGCCCTAGTGTTGGGTAATTAGTAAAAGCACCATGGTAGGACCTCAGTGGGATGGAGTGATACACAATAACACACCAATCCCTCCCTCTGAGAGATCCCCAGCCTGCAACCTGCCTTATGTTTGACAATGCTGACTCAGTCACTTAGAACAATATAATCTGCAATATCCAGTAGCCAAACAATGAGTCAGAATAAAAGGCCAAGTAACTCAATGACTTCAGAAAATATTCAAAAAAGGTCTATTGATCTTCCAGAACCAGTGTGATGGAAAGACGCTAGATTGTCGTACATCAAGCTATGCTTATAACATGATGTGGCACATTACTGGACTTTGAATGTCTGATGGACAAGATGCTGTAATGAGTACTCGGTTTAATCCCAAGCAGCAGTAATCACACCAGAGTAGAGACCCGGAAGAGCAGTCGACATTCCCCAAGCCGCGCCTCCATCCATCGTGGGTCCTTCAGAACTATAGTCCCTAATGAATAATTGATTCCCCAGCAGATGCTTTTAAGACTTACGGCTAAATTTAGCCTTCCTGCGCTGCAAATGTCGGCAATTATTACTGCATATATCAGTAGGGATACTGTTGCTTTAACCAACGCCAAACACGCCTGGAGATCCTTATCAAACGTAAAGCACTCAGAAGATGATGGTTCAATGAGAAATCCCATGTTAGCTGTTAGATTACAAAATAACTTGCATGCTGCAGCATACGAGTCACAAAGATCCACTCATGAAAAAAAGTACTATTTCAGCTAATGTCAGTGTAGTATTTTTAGGTGGGAATGCATTTTGGATTGCAGATGCTCTGAATGCAGATTCAATTAAAAAAAAGTCCTCATCAATGTACACACAATACCTCATAATGCTTATCATCTGCCTTTTTCTCTGCCACAGAATAATTACCGTTCATGTTAGCATTGAACATCCCCAAGAACACAGTGGCCTCCATCATTCTAAATGGAAGAAGTTTGGAACCCCAGAGTCTCTTCCTAGAGCTGGCCGCCGCGTCCAAACTGAGCAATCGGGGGAGAAGGGCCATGGTCAGGGAGATGACCAAGGACCCAATGGTCACTCTGACAGAGCTCCAGAGTTTCTCTGTGGAGATGGGAGAACCTTCCAGAAGGACAACCATCTCTGCAGCACTCCAACATTCAGGCCTTTATGGTAGATAATCCAGACGGAAGCCATTCCTCAGTAAAAGGCACATGACAACCCACTTGGAGTTTTCCAAAGGGCACCTAAAGGACTCTCAGACCATGAGAAACAAGATTATGGTATGATGAAACCAAGATTGAACTCTTTGGCCCGAATGCCAAGCGTCACATCTGGACAAAACCTGGCACCATCCCTACGATGAAGCATGGTGGTGGCAGCATCATGCTGTGGGGATGCTGGAGACTAGTCTGGATCGAGGGAAAGACGAACAGAGCAAAGTACAGAGAGATCCTTGAGGAAAACCTGCTCCAGAGCGCTCACGTCCTCAGACTGGGGGCGAAGGTTTACCTTCCAACAGGACAACAACCCTAAGCACACAGCCAAGAGAATGCAGGAGTGGCTTCGGGACAAGTCTCTGAATGTTCTTGAGTGGCCCAGCCAGAGCCTGTACTTGAAGCCAATCGAACATCTCTGGAGAGACCTGCAAATAGCTGTGCAGTGACGTTCCCTATCCAAACTGACAGAGCTTGAGAGGATCTGCAGAGAAAAATTGAAGAAACTCCCCAAATACAGGTGTGCCAAGCTTGTTTCGTCATTCTAAGAAGACTTGAGTCTGTAATCGCTGCAAAAGGTTCTTCAACAAAGTATTGAGTAAAGGGTCGGAATACTTACGTAAACGTAATACTTAAATTTTCTATTTTTAATACATTTGCTAAAAAATCTAAAAACCATTTTTGGTTTTGTTATATTGGGGTATTGTGTGTATATTATGGGGGGTCGGAAACTATTTAATACATTTTAGAATAAGGCTGTAAGGTAATATAATGTGAAAAAAGTCAAGCGGTCTGAATATTTTCCAAATGCACTGTATGTAAGCGAATTAATGCTGAGTTGCCTATTTTGGCTCGGGTTCTCTGCAGGAAAAGATCCATTCTGCATTCCAAGCATTAGGGTTCCCCAGCAGGACCCTATGAAGGCAGTGAGCCTTAGCAACTGCATTGGCATCCCTCTATTCCCCAACACCGTTTTCCAGAGAGGAATTGATCCGAAACATGATTGCCCTCTGCTTTAGCTCATTTCCCTACTGCTTCAGAGTTCTACTGTAACTAAGATAAATTACCACCTCTTGTTTCGCAGTTAAAACAATTAAAAACAAAAACAATTACAAACCCTCCATTATCATCCAGGGTTTTCATGGATGAGGCATCAATATCTGGCTGATCCAAACACTTGAGTGTCACTCTGGCTGTTTTATGAGGAGCTGGAAGCATTCGGCCCTGAAAATCCTGCAGGCCCTTGCAAAAGTGAGAGTGCTACAGTACAAGTCAAATTCTCAGTGTATGATGTTCCTCCTATCCAGACTAACCTATTTCCAGTTTTTCTTTTTCAGGAGGTGAAACCTTAGATTGTAGCAACTATTGTTTTCTGGAAGCTGTCTTGAGCTCGGTCCAAGAAGTTTGTCTCAATATAAACTAAAAGGGAGCAGGACTTGAATAAATGGCAGGCATACCCTTGCAAGTCAAATTGATCAAGGTGAATCTAAATAAAGAAATCTATAGAATTACTTAATGAAAAAGGCATACAATTACAGTGACACAGGTCCCTGCCAACTTTCCAATACGCTATCGGCCTGATGAAAGAAAAAAAGTATATTGGTGCTGACAGTTACATAATGTATTCTTTGTTGTATGGGCATCTATCATGAGCTAAAGCCTAGGCATTCGCTTGGAGAGATAACACAAATCGTCAAGATCAGTCAAGCGTGGTTCTATGAACCACTTCTGTTACACATCCACCTAGGTTTAGGAATTGGCATTTGGCCATTCTGATATCTATTCTCCACCTCTCCTCAGTTGTGTCTCTGAGCCATTGCTATGCCAACCATATTCCCTGTGAGGCGCTAGCAATAACAAGTGTCTTTAGGCATCACAGTTAGGAGCGTTTGGTAGTGGCAGCCAAGGTCTGAAGGACGTCACATGCTGGCACTCAGACTGCTAGACATACTGGTCAAGATAACATACTCGTACCCTGTTTATCAATCACAGTACTGTACACAGTCACCCACAACGTGGTGGTCAGTGGTCACTTTCAATTCAGTCTGACACACAGCTAGACTCTATAGCTATGTTGATACACAAGCCTGTTTATTGTGGTTTGTACCCAATTTCAGGATGGCTGGCAGTGTTTACTGTATAGTATATGTGTGTGGGGGGGCTTAAATAACATTGGATCGATACAGAGTTCCAGTTTCAGTAGACCTGAGTCCCCACTAGGGACCCCAGACAGAGCTGAAGGAGACAGGAGAGCTCCAGTACTGACTGCAGACTGATCAAGTGGCTGCTGTTGTCTTTCCTTACCTTGATAAGCACCTCCAGCTCCGCCGGTGAGACACAGGGGTGCTTCTGCAGGAACGCCGCCTTCTCTGCGGTGATGGTCACCTTCTGGTTGCTCTCAAAAGGCTGTTCCAGGGCCCGGAACATCAGGCCTCCCCCCACCAGATAGGCAACCACCACCACGAACACCGCCACCACGGTCTTCCACTTCATGACTGTGAACAGGGGCGAGCCATCCTCGCCCACCGCCTCCATGCTGGCCACCATGCTGGCAGGTCGCGATGGAGAGAGCCGGGGCACGGTGCAGCCCATAGGGTTCTGCATGGTGGCCACACTGGCCTGGACCAGGCTGGCACTCATCATGCCTGGCTGGACCTTCTTGGGGGGGAACAGGTTGGTCTGGACCGCCACTGCAGAGAAAAACATGAAATGTTATTGTTAGGTGCTGCAGTGTAGGAAAAGTGAATGTGTAGTCATATACTGCACAATCCAGATGTAGGCACATGGGTGGAATATAAAAGAACCCTACAACCCTACAGTTTGTAAACAAGTTTAATATATTGTCTGGGTACGACTTCCACATGGAACTGGGCTTGGTTTTTTGGGCAGTTTGGGCTTAAGAATGTATTTCCGTCTATCAGCCCCAGGAGTATGACAATGAAATATAAATGGAGTTTGTCTTGATGCTTGAGGTTTTGAGCAGCACAGGGTGGCAGAGAGAAAGAGAGAGAGAGAGAGAGAGAGAGAGAGAGAGAGAGAGAGAGAGAGAGAGAGAGAGAGAGAGAGAGAGAGAGAGAGAGAGAGAGAGAACCGCTAATGTGTTCTGTGGGCTTTCTGAAAACCCATTATTGTTAAAGGGATACTTCGCAATTTTGGCAATGTGGCCCTTTATCTGCTTCCCCAGAGTCAGGTGACCTTGTGGATTCCATTTTTATGTCTCTGCGTGCAGTTTAAAGGAAGTTGCTAACTATCGCTAGCACAATTGCTAACTAGCATTAGCACAATGACTGGAAGTCTCTGGGTATCTGCTAGCTATCTGCTAGCACACTAGCAGATACCCATAGACTTCCAGTCATTGTGCTAATGCTAGTTAGCAATTGTGCTAGCAATAGTTAGCAACTTCCTTCAAACTGCACGCAGAGACATAAAAATGGTATCCATGAGTTCATCTAACTCTGGGGAAGTAGAATGCCAAAATCCCGAAGTATCCCTTTAAGAGCAGGCATCTCAGAGCAGTGGCATGGAGTTTTCCATCAGCACACTCCATCAGCCAGTGGATTCACATACTCTGGCCTGATATGGCTGGCAGCCCCAAGCACAGGCTGAGAATGCAATTTTTCTATGGATTAAAAAGTGAGCCTTTATATATGAAAGAATCATTGGTAAACGATTTCCTAATGCTCTACTGTATGAATGCTATTTGAAGAAAATCCAGGAGTTTTCTGTTTGTCCCCTTGTGATGCCTTTGTAGTTATAAACATCCACAATTCATAGCCAAAGCATTCATGTTTTCCAGCTGCGTTGCTTCAATTTCATGCTTCTACCTTCAGGATGCTTACTTTCAACATTACATTATGTACTGTTGTCACAGGAAGGCCAAAAAGATCATCAAGGACAACAACCACCCGAGCCACTGCCTGTTCACCCCGCTATCATCTAGAAGGCGAGGTCAGTACAGGTGCATCAAAGCTGGGACCGAGAGACTGAAAAACAGCTTCTATCTCAAAGTCATAAGACTGTTAAATAGCCATCACTAACATTGAGTGGCTGCTGCCAACATACTGACCTAAATCTCTAGCCATTTTAAATAATAGAAAATTGGATGTAACAAATGTATCACTAGCCACCTTCAACAATTTTGTATATAATGTTTACATATCCGACATTACTCATATCAAATGTATACACTGTACTCTATACCATCTACTGAATCTTGCCTATGCCGTTCGGCCATCGACTCAAATCTCTAGCCACTTTAATAATTCAAAAGTGGATGGAATAAATGTATCACTAGCCACTTTATCACTAGCCATTTATATAATGTTTACATATCCTACACTACTATACTGTGCTATATACCATCTACTGCATCTTGCCTATGCCGGTCAGGCCATCGCTCATCCATATATTTATATGTACATACTCGTATTCATTCCTTTACACTTGTGTGTATAAGGTAGTTGTTGTGAAATTGTTAGATTACTTGTTAGATACTACTGCATGGTCGGAAATAGAAGCACAAGCATTTCGTTACACTCACATTAACATCTGCTAACCATGTGTATGTGACAAATACAATTTGATTTGATTTGATATGTTAAGAGTCGTCACAGTTCTGGCACATCTCATGTGCCTACCCACTGTATACTAGGTTTTGATTATGAAAACAAATATAATTAATTAGTGGTGGTGATTTATGTAACTATTCAACTACACTGTGGTCAACTACACTGTGGTCAACTACACCATTCAACTACACTACACTGGTCTGGCAAGCGCAATTCATTTTGATGAGCAACGCTCAACACTTTGCTGGCTGCATGTAGACCATAAAACACGGCTGACATTTCTCCCAAAAGGTCATGCTGATGAAAACAGATAGCCACCTGCTGCACTGGAGAGGCGGCTGGGTAAACATGTGATCGTGAGAGAGAATAGGACAGCCGCATTGACGTGCCATACATGCAGGATTGGCGGGAACTACCCATACAGAGCTCCAGCTCTACCTAAACCCGATGAGGTAATGTGTTTTTACCCCATCTCTCAATGCATCACTATACTGCACCAGCTGTAACACACCAAGTGCTCCTTTATGACATTCTATTACCGACTGACAGTTCACATTAGCCAATTTGCCTTCACCTCAAACGACATGTTTTAGACAAGAGTCAGTCCATGGTCAATTCCCCTATAAAAAGAACATAAACAAGGAATCAGACCTTGATTGGTGGCTAAATTATGTTAACATACATGTATACATAAAATGGCAATAGGAAACATGCTACCAGCATGAGGTAGGCTAGCTGCAAGGAGTCGTGCCTATCCCTGGACCTAATCTGATGGGAATGTCAATCACCAAAAAAGCCGTGCGCTCTCTAAATCAAGTTAAACGCATAAAGCTCATTAATGGCAGGTAGTGTTATCCCCGTCATGTCTGCTACTGTATCCATCTGGACAATGTGTGCTGCTTTGGCGGGCTGCAGGCAGACAGTTTCCCCTAGACACAGCAGTGCCCACCAAATGTAGTATCTACATCAACAATAAATGTATTATATTCTTTAGGGGTGGGATCAGAGCCATAGCCAACATGTGGCTCTAGGTGTTATTAAAGGTAGGCTTTATTCGTAATAAGGAAAACAGTTGTGGTATGCGCCATTCCTCGTTGGACATTGGTCATGCAATGCATGATCATGTGTGTGGTGCACTCAATCACTGCAGTTATAAATTGACTCAGCCTATGTCAATAACACCAATGTATGTTTATCAATACATTTCATACATCACCTATAGTCTAATGATACAAATGCTACTTCAATTATGTACAATTAAACGAAATAAACTGTAATAGACGTAATATTGGAAGCATTTAACTCAATCGATCTGCTTTCATTGATTGCCAACAAACGTTCCAAACGTCCAAATACAAACCTGGCGTAGGTTTGGAATTCCCTGGTTTTCTTGGGTTCTCCGTGGGAAATTTCATCTTGATTTTCGGTTTGCCACAATGGACCAAACACTTGCAGAAAACAACTGACTGGAAAGAAAAAAGCCTTGTCTTTATGTAAAATCTTTCAACGCCCTTTCTATTGAATCCTTTGTTTTCAACCGAGAGAGAATGGAGAACGGTAGGGAGTAAAAACACATCATCCGTGTCTTCTTTTGCTCTTGTCAGTGAGAGCGAGGTGCACACCAGTGTAAAAAGATAATTATGAGCTCTCCTCTCCCCGCAGCAGACTCAAGTAGGAACACCAGCAAAGTGCACACCCACTATTGCTCGTTGCACCACAGTCCACGCCTGTCCTTTTTTATTGTAAACAACGACAAAACGCAGGAGGAGTCGGAGCTCCAACAGCGTTGACGAACTTCACGATTACATGTTCAATAATTGCTCTCTTGACCGCTGCAGCAAAGACTTCAGCAGGGCTGTACAAACCTATGATATCCAATGATCGCGCTGCGCGTGCGTCTCTCTGGCTCTTTTTCATGGTAGTGCGAGCTGGCGTATTCTTACGACAACACTCCAAATCGAAGAGGCATATGCCAGCCAAAGTTCAGCATGGAGAAGTCGGGATTGCTAGCATTTTTGACGGGCAAGGCATTGGCTAATACACCTTGTCATGTGTGCCGTCGTTCAAAAAACCTGACACTTAGATGAGGCTCACGGAATAAAGCTTATTTACAAGGGAGGCTGAATGCGGGAGCCCCCAGGTGACTGGCAGATAGTGGTCCCTGCGGCAAAGCTTTATCATAATAACCTGTGCTTCGGGACACGTCATTACATCATACAAACATGCAGAAGAAATCAACACATATGGTTATCCTTGCCCACCTCTTCCACTTCCACTCATTTTTTAAGTTGTACTGTTACATTAACATTTTGGGCGTAAAACGTTTTGGTGCGTCAGACAATGCATTGCCACGAGGATTCATTTTACCGTGTTGAAAATAATGATATTGTTATCCAAAAATACTGGATTGTTTTACCATGTGCCTAAAACAACGTTTTGTCTTGTTGATGTGTAGTGGAGTCACAAGCATACCAAAAGTTAGAGCCTTTTGTTGAATTATTGGCCTATTGCATTGATTATATTTGTCATTGATTATACCCACAATGTGAATAAATGTATGACTTGAAAGCGTATTTTATATTGTAACTGTAAATACATGAGTGTATATTGACATGCGCCAAGTAGAACACCGAATATGAGCACTCTGAACTGGATATGCCACCGCATTACTTCAGCACCATGGACAGCTCCTCCGGGCGTTGGGTGAATGGTACGCTGATGTGGATCCTTCATACTGTTGTTCATACCTCTCTCGCTCTCTCATCATACCTCTCCCTCTCTCTCTACACACACACACTACAGAGAACCATGGGCTTTTCATTAAATATTCTTTGTAGTCTTTAAATAGCTTATAAGACTTCAGAATACTTCAAATGCAAATGTCCTGCGAGACAAGTGTGCATGAATAATGCCAAGTACAGCAACCTGGTCTCAGACTAGATGTAACACAGTACACATAAATCCGGGAGACTTAAATTAGTATCATTTGTTATGTTTGTTATGGTCCCCAAGCTGACAGATGGTACCATAAGGCAAAAACGAAAGTAGGGTGCATGTAACGCGAACTTCTAGCAACCCAAAAGTACGGAGTTTGAATCTCATCACTGATCATTTTTTTGCTAATTATCAAATGTACAACTACTTACTACTTTTTAGCTACTTTGCAACTACTTAGGATGTTCGCTAACCCTAACCCCTAACCCTAACTCCTACTAGCTAGAATTCGCAAAATATCATACGTTTAGAAAATTCTTAACATATTGTACGTTTTGCAATTCGTAACTTATATGAATTGTAATTCGGGGTGTCAGAATTACGTACAGAATCATACGAAATGCTCTGAGACCAGGTTGAGCACAGTGGGGAGAGTGATCATAATGACTGCGATGATGAGGGGATGAGATTGCAAAGCTATGCCCAGCAGGTGCTTCTATCAATGTATGCTTTATTCAACTCAGTGCTATAAACGAGCTTCAATGCCATACAACACTCCTTCCGTGGCCTCCAACTGCTCTTAAACGATAGTAAAACCAAATGCATGCTTATTAACCGTTTGCTGCCCACACCCGCCCGCCCGACTAGCATCACCACTCTGGACGGTTCCGAATTAGAATATGAGGACAACTACAAATGCCTAGGTGTCTGGCTAGACTGTAAACTCTCCTTCCAGACTCATATTAATCCAAAATTAAATCTAGAATCGGTTTCCTATTTCGCAACAAAGCCTCCTTCACTCACGCCGCCAAACATATCCTAGTAAAACTGACTATCCTACCGATCCTCAACTTCAGCGATGTCATGTACAAAATAGTTTCCAATACTCTACTCAGCAAACTGGACGTGTCAATCACAGTGCCATCCGTTTTGTTACCAAAGCCCCTTATACCACCCACCACTGCGACCTGTATGCTCTAGTCGGCTGGCCCTCGCTACATATTCGTCGCCAGACCCACTGGCTCAAGGTCATCTATAACTCTATGCTAGGTAAAGCCCTGCCTTATCTAATCTCACTGATCACGATAACAACACCCACCCGTAGCACACGCTCCAGCAGGTATATCTCACGGGTCATCCCCAAAGCCAACACCTCCTTTGGCCGCCTTTCCTTCCAGTTCTCTGCTGCCAGTGACTGGAACAAATTGCAAAAATCGCTGAAGCTGGAGACTTATATCTCCCTCACTAACTTTAAACATCAGCTATCTGAGCAACTAACCGATCGCTGCAGCTGTACATAGCCCATCTGTAAATAGCCCACCCAATCTACCTACCTCATGCCCATATTATTTGTATTTACTTTTCTGCTCTTTTGCACACCAGTATTTCTACTTGCACATCACCATCTGCTCATCTATCACTCCAGTGTTAATTTGCCAAATTGTAATTACTTCGCTACCATGGCCTATTTATTGCCTTACCTCCTCACACCATTTGCACACACTGTATATAGACTTAATTTTTTTTCTCTATTGTGTTATTGACTGCACGCTTGTTTATTCCATGTGTAACTCTGTGTGGTTGTTTGTGCCGCACTGATTTGCTTTATCTTGGCCAGGTCGCAGTTGTAAATGAGAACTTGTTCTCAACTAGCCTACCTGGTTAAATAAAGGTGAAATAAAAAAAATTAAAAAAATGTGGGGCGGCAGGTGGTTAGAGCATTGGTCCAGTAAATGAAAGGTTGCTGGATTGACTCCCCGAGCTGACAAGGTAAAAATCGATCGTTCTGCCCCTGAACAAGGAAGTTAACCCATTGTTCCCTGGTAGGCCGTCATTGTAAATAAGAGTTTGTTCTTAACTGGCTTGCCTAGTTTAAAAAAAAATGCAAATTAATCTGTGGTGATAAAAGAATTACCTCTTTGAATTTCAGACAAAGCTATTGAAAGATTATTGGAATCTGTGTGGGTAGCTGGACAGGTAGGATGGCTGACAATAGTAAAGGTGAACAGATGACAGAGGAATGGATGAGACTGAGTCACGAATTCCTTTGACTGCAACAAAGTGGCATATTTACTGGGTAGTTTGTCTGTGCTATATAACAAATGAAACAGAATAACAATAATCCAATCAAATTCATAATCACAAAAGTCAAATCATAACAATCACTCATTATTAACATAATCAGGTCATTCAGCAATTCAGTTCAATAAGAATTCAACAGGAATTGTGATTGAGTCATTTAGGCTCATAACTATTCATCATAATCATGAGAATAATAATACAAATCAATCAGTTATCAGTTATCAGTTATTCAAACTACAATCTCAATCAATTTGATATCAGGATTTATCAATCCAGCAAATCATTACGATTTATACTTCGTCCTTCCAGGTTAGTCATATGTACATGTAATTTCATTACATTTCAATGATATGTCAATGGCATAATTGGCCTGTGAAGATCTATAGTGCCGTGATCATTGTCCATTGACATAACACAATATGTTTGAAGCGTGCGCTCCCACCCGAGCTCCGCGGAAATAACTATAAACAATAACCGATTGCCCACTCTCCCGATCGCAACAGATAGTTTAGACGAAAGGTATATTCGGTGGACTTATGTTGATTCATTGACGCATAGGATGTCTGGATTGGACGGAGTTGAGGAAGAGAAATCATCCTTTTAATGAGTTGAGATCTGTCGGACATTTCCACCTGACCTAATTAAAGCGCCCCTGGCCCAGCTGAGCAAGTGTCCATGAATTAAAGGTTGATTCCACCAAATCCATGGGCCTTTCTACAGCTATACTGTTTTCTTAATCTACAGTCGAGGGGGTCCACTTCCAGTACTTGGGGGTGGGTTGGATGGATGGGACAGCTAGGAGAGGTCTTACTATCTTCCTGGCGGGTGGGAGCTGGGGAGGGTTGGGATTGTGGGAGGTGGGTGGGAAAAGGGTTCTTCTTATGGTCAATCACAACCTTTTTTATTTTTCACACACTGCCATGTCCGAATTCTACCATTCAGCAACTGATGATGTAATAACTGACAAAACCAAATCAAAGTTTATTTGTTGTGTACACCGATTAGCAGATGTTAAAGCAAGTGCAGTGAAATGCTTTTGTTTGTAGCTCCAGGAGTGCACTAACAGTACATGACTAATACACAAATAATAAAAGAGTTTTGCAACGTCAGACTCTGGGATATAAATAACGTTTGCATTTATAATGTAATACATTTTGATAATGTGATAAATTGTCAATAATGTCATAAATATGCTGAACACATAACAATGTTTTTGCGCATAATATAATGATTATTACATTATGTGTTGATTATTACGTTATAAAGTGGGTAAAATAAAGTTGAATCAATTGTGTAATAACTTAAACCAATAATGAAATAACAACCTAAATTCACAATTTTTCTTAAATGGAATATACAGTGCCTTCGGAAAGTATTCATACACCTTGACTTTTACAGATTGTTTTCCGTTACAGTTTTATTCTAAAATAGATTGAATAAATAAAAACCTTTAGCAATCTACACACAATACACAATAATGACAAAGCTGAAACAGTTTTGTATGAAAATGTATGAAAAATTTAACAGAAATACCTTATTTACATACGTATTCAGATCTTTTGCTATGAGACTCAACATTGAGCTCAAGTGCATCCTGTTTCCATTGATCATCCTTGAGATGTTTCTACAACTTGATTGGAGTCCACCTGTGGTAAATTCAATTGATTGGACATAATTTGGAAAGGCACACACCTGTCTATATAAGGTCCCACAGTTCACAGTGCATGTCAGAGCACAAACCAAGCCACGAGGTCGAAGGAATTGGCCGTAGAACTGCGAGACAGGATTGTGTCAAGGCACAGATCTGGGAAACGGTACCAAAATATTTCTGAGGCATTGAAGGTCCCGAGAACACAGTGGCCTCCATCATTCTTAAAAGGAAGAAGTTTGGAACCACTAAGACTCTTCCTAGAGCTGACCACCCGGCCAAACTGAGCAATCGGGGAAAAAGGTTTTGGTCAGGAAGGTGACCAAGAACCCGATGGTCACTCTGACAGAGTTCTAGAGTTCCTATGTGGAGATAGGATAACGTTTCAGGAGGACAACCATCTCTGCAGCACTCCACCAATAAGGCTTTTATGGTAGAGTGACCAGACGGAAGCCACTCCTTAGTAAAAGGCACATGACAGCCTACTTGGAGTTTGCCAAAAGGCACCTAAATACTCTCAGACCATGAGAAATAAGATTCTCTGGTCTGATGAAATCAAGTTTGAACTCTTTGGCCTGAAAGCCAACCGTCACGTCTGGAGGAAACCTGGCACCATCCCTACGGTGAAGCATGGTGGTGGCAGCATCATGCTGTGGGAATGTTTTTCAGGGGCAGGGACTGGGAGACTAGTCAGGATCAAGGCAAAGATGAACAGAGCAAAGTAAAGAGAGGTCCTTGATGAAAACCTGCTCCAGAATGCTCAGGACCTCAGACTGGGGTGAAGGTTCATCTTCTAACAGGACAACAACCCTCTGAATGTCCTTGAGTGGCCCAGGCCGAGCCTGGACTTGAACCCGATCTAACAGCTCTGGAGAGACCTGAAAATAGCTGTGCAGTAACGCTCCCCATCCAACCTGACATAGCTTGAGAGTATGTGCAGAGACAAATGGGAGAAACTCGCAGCATCATTCCCAAGAAGACTCAAGGCTGTAATCGCTGCCAAAGGTGCTTCAACAAAGAACTGAGTAAATGGTCTGAATACCTACAGAAATGTGATATTTATAGCAAACATTTCTCCAAATCTGTTTTTGCTTTGTCATTATGGAGTATTGTGTGTAGATTGATGAGGAACAAAAACAATTTAATCAATTTTAGAATAAGGCTGTAACGTAACAAAATGTGGAAAAAGTCAAGTGGTCTGAATACTGTCTGAAGGCACTGTTTATTAAGTGTTACACACTTCAGGAACACAGAATTTGCATCCATTGCAACAACAAAGTTGCAAGGTGGGGGTTTGTTAGTATTGCACTTCCAGTCGGACCTAGCAATCATCCAGTCTCGTCAGAGAAGGAAAAGAAACACTGCTCAATTTGAAGACACTCCTTGAAGTCATGTGATTAGCCAAATTCTAATGATCACAAGAATATTAACAGTAGTTTCCCTTCCTTCTTTGAAGTCTTTTGTTTTCACTACTTGAATTTGTCTGCCTCAACAGTCCTCTTATGAGCCTCACATATGGAAGTGGTACACCTTTTCTTCTTCAGGTCAACCAGTACAAGAAGCATTTTAATAAAAAGTTGGCTCCATTTTACAAATGTTCTGGTCTTCTGTAGATATGACAAACATTTGGGACTCTGTATTATCTGTAATATCTAAGCATGTCGGTATTCAAATTCCACAATCTCCCTGTCACACCCTGATCTTTTTCACCTGTCTTTGTGATTATCTCCACCCACCTCCAGGTGTCGCCCATCTCCCCCATTATCCCCTGTGTATTTATACCTGTGTTCTCTGTTTGTCTGTTGCCAGTTTGTTTTGTCCATTCATACCTACCAGCGTTTTCCCCCTTACTCCTGTCCTGTCTATAGTGCAATTTTTCTCATTTTTTTACATTTCTGCCTTGTACCTTTGCCCCACTACTCTGGATTATCGACCTCTGCCTGACTTGACTCTGAGCCTGCCTGCCATCCTGTACCTTTGACTGCCCATGTTTCGATTTAATAAACTCTTGTTACTTTGACATTGTCTACACCTGGGTCTTACCATCAAACTTGTTAGTAAGTACTGGCCATGACTGACCCAGCAGACCCGGGCCAGCTGCGCAATGCCATCTCCTCCCAAGGAGCTACCATCGGGAGGCACGAGGAACTGCTTCGTGGCCTTATGGAGGGGGTCCAAACGTTGGCTGAACGCCATGACCGGGCATTGGACATTTTTCTGGAACAATTCCGCGGGTTGTCTGGGAGGCAGCCTACCACGGTGGTAACCCCACAGCCCCTCAATAACCCAGCTGCTAACATCACCATCTCATCGGTCACTCCACCTTCTCGGGGAGCGACCGATATGTTCCTGCACGGCAACTCGGAGGAGGTCAAGGACAAGCTTGCCGCTCGGGAGTAACCTACGGATCTCGATTCCTTCATCGCTTTGAATATCCAAATCGATGGGCGACTACAGAGGGAAAGGAAATTCTACTTTGCTCGCACATCCAGGGATTCCAACTTGCCTCAGAGTCATCCCGGAAGTCCCTCGGAAATCCCCCGACGATCCCATTGCCGAGAGAACCCAAGACTGTCGCCAGTGGAATGGCAATACAGGATCGACACGAAGAGTTGTTTGCATTGCGGGACTCTTAGTCCTTTTTGTGTCCTCTTGTCCTTTAACTTGTTAGGGAGTGGCAGCTGAGGGGTCGGTTTTGGAGAGCCTGGCGTGCCCAAAGTAAAATGCCTCCCATTCAGGCCCAGAAAATAGGATATGCACATATTTAGTACCATTGGATAGGAAACACTCTGAATTTTCCAAAAGTGTTAACCATTTGTCTGTGAGTGAAACAGAACGCATATGGCAGGCGAAACCCCGAGGAATTTCTGTCCTGGAAAAAGTGATTTTGACACATTGCTCATTTGGAACCCCTCCCTCATGAAAATGACCATATAAGGGCATATGAATGCACTACCCATCGCTTCCTTTAGATGTCAACAGTCTCGAGACAGTGTCAATTTTCAATTTGGATGAATTAGACCAGAGAATAAGGGCAAACCAGGAAGTGACCTTTTTATGTAAACAGTACCCAGCGCACGCTCCCGACAAGGCACGCAGTGTCTTTTTTACCGTCTTTATCGATCAGATTATATTCCGGTTGATTTATAATAGTAAATATACGTAAAAGTGTTCCTAAGGATACATTTAAAACTATGTTTGATTGTTCTTGGACAAGTTTATAGGTATAAGATGAACGAGTTTGCGTCACGTTTCAATGGAGGAGTGGAGGCTGTCGTTTCTGATTATAACGCACGAACCAAATGGAGATTTATGGATCAAATACATTACTTTTTCTAACAAAAGAACCATGGATTGTCTTCGTTGGACACTTAGGATACCTCAGCAGAAGTTCTTCAACAGGTAATTGATTTGTTTTCGCTGTGAAATGTGTTATGTGTGTGCCATGATGGCTAATGGATTCATGGCTATGGGAAAAATATGTGAGGTGCTACCTCAAACAATCAAATGTGCTGCTTTCGCCGTAAAGCCTTTTTGAAATCTGACAACGCTGTGATATTGCCAAGAAACATAGCTTTTGATGAGTATGGAACACTTGTATATTGGTGGATGTTTAATAATTCAACTTTTGGATTTTGAATTTGGCGCCTTACATTTTACCTGGTAGTGTCGGGATTGGGGCGCTAGCGCCCCAGCAATCCCTGAGAGGTTAAAAAGACCAGCGAGTACTCTGGTGGGCCATATGGAGAACTTTCCTGCTTCCCTTGCTCGCACTCCTTTTCATGCCATTCTGCTGTGGGGAAACCAGTCCAAATCTCTCCGGGTCCTCATTGATTCTGGGGCCGATGAGAGCTTTTTGGACGCTACCCTGGCTTCCGAGTTGAAAATCCCCACTCAGCCCCTCTCCACTCCCATGTATGTTAGAGCGCTGGACGGGCGCTCTATAGGTCAGGGGATCACAGCGAGATTATACGATTCCTGCTCATCATGTGTTCTCAGATTCCCGTGGTTTTGAGATTCTCTGGGCTCCAGCAACATAATCCCCTCATCAACTGGTCTACTGGTGCCATCATGGGCTGGAGTCCGTTCTGCCATGCCCATTGTCTGAAGTCAGCGCAACCTGCCCCGGGATGTCTTCCTGGGGGCTCGGAAGATGCCCCCGGACCTCTCCTCCATTCCTGCGGAGTACCAGGACCTTCGGGAGGTGTTCAACAAGGTCTGGGCCACTTCGCTTTCCGCCGCACCGACCATATGACTGCGGGATTGACCTTCTCCCTTGCACCACTCCGCCCCGGGGACAACTGTACTCGCTGTCGGGACCGGAGACCAAGGCTACATTGGGGACTCCCTTGCTGCAGGATTTATACGTACTTCGTCCTCTCCCCCCGGAGCAGGGTTCTTCTTTGTGGAGAAGAAGAACAAGACCCTGCACCCGTGAAACGACTACCGGGGATTCAATGACATAATGCTGAAGAACCGCTACCCGCTCCCACTCATCTCCTATACCTTCGAGCCGCTCCAGTGGCCCACCGTGTTTTCCAAGCTGAAACTATGGAATGCCTACCATTTGGTGCGGATACGGGGAGGGGATGAGTGGAAGACTGCCTTTAACACAGCCAGTGGCCACAACAAGTATTTGATCATGCCATTTGGCCTCACAAACGCCCCTGCTGTGATCCAGGCTCTGGTAAATTATGTTCTCCCCAACATGTTGAACCGGTTCATCTTCGACTACATTGATGACATCCTGGTCTTCTCCCGCTCTCCCCAAGAACATGTGCTCCACGTCCGACAGGTTCTTCAACGAACCAGCTGTTTGTTAAGACAGAGAAGTGCTAGTTCCATCACTCCACCATCCCCTTTCTGGGGTACATCATCTCCGCTGGGAGTGTCCAAATGGATCCCGAGAAGGTGAGAGTGGTGGATTGGCTCCAACCTTTGTCCAGGGTGCAGCTGTAACGTTTCCTGGTGTTCACCAACTTCTATCCGGGGTTACAGCACCCTGGCTTCATCCGGGGTTACAGCACCCTGGCTTCCCCCCTGTCAAAACTCACCTCTCCCAAGGTTCCGTTCACGTGGTCCCCTGCTGCTGACCGGGCGTTCCGGGACCTCAAACACCGCTTCACCACTGCTCCCATCCTAGTTCATCCTGACCCTTCACGTCAGTTCGTGGTTGAGGCCGATGTGTCTGATGTAGGAGTGGGGGCGGTCCTGTCCCAGCGTTCTGCCCTGGACCTGAAGCTACATCCCTGCGCCTTCTTCTCCCATATCAGCCGGGATCCAAGAATGTCAATCCGGATGCACTGTCTCACCGTTATAGCCCCACGGCTATTACCCCGGAGCCCGAGACCATCCTTCCCACCTCGTGCCTGGCGATGGCACGTTCCCAGCCGAACCCCGGGGGGGTCCAGATAACCGGATGTTCATGCCTGACAAGGTACAAAACACTACTCCAGACTGAGCCCTGGTCCCACATCTCCCTGGACTTTGTCACGGGTCTTCCCCAATCTGATGGCAACACCACCATCCTGACTGTGGTGGATCGGTTTTCCAAAGCCGCCCACTTCATTCCTTTCCCTAATCTACCCTCTGCCAAGGAGACGGCCCAGCTCATGGTGCAGCACGTCTTCCCGATCCATGGACTACCAGTCGACATGGTCTCTGACCGGGGCCCTCAGTTCTCGTCTCGGTTCTGGAAGGCATTCTGCACCCTCATTGGGTCGTCGGCCAGTCTGTCCTCAGGATTCAAACCCCCAGTCCAACGGCCAGTCGGAGCGAGCCAACCAGGATCTGGAGACTACTCTGCGCTGCCTGGTCTCCACCAACCTCACCACCTGGAGCCAGCAGCTGGGGTGGGTCGAATTTGCCCACAACACCCTTTCCTGCTCTGCCACAGGCCTCTCCTTTTGAGTGTTGGGGTATCAGCCCCCGCTCTTCCCTGAACAGGAAGAGGAGGTCGGCATACCTTCTCTCCCCCTGGTTTATCGTCCCGTTTTCCATCTTCAAAATCATTAGTCCCTCTGCTGTTAGTCTTCTATTGCCTCGGACCCTTTGTATACATCCTACCGTCATGTGTCCAGAGTTAAACCCATGTCTCACAGCCCTTTGTTTCCTGTTTGAGAAACCCTGAGATAATGCAAATCCAACTACTTAAGGATGCCTGGTACTAAGTTGGAGGAAAGCAACCAGAAGAATATACAGCTGTATACACTTTGTCCTGGGGGGGAAATTGATTAAATGAGCTCAACCCATATACATTGAGCTAATATCCTAAAATGAATACTATAATCCTTGGAGAGGCACAGACATGCCAGAGGAAGAAAAATAGCCTGCAGTTGTCATTCTGGTGAAGTGGATTTTGAAGGTAGGTGCAAGGCTTCTTTATTGTCCTCTGCTGGCTGGTGTGAATGAGTGACCAGAAAACCTAACATCATATATCCACATACTCATCAGAGTCACACTAAAACTACACGGATACCGTGACGAGGTGTACCGTCATATCTCTGTCAACGAGGTTTTCAGGGTGCTACACTAGGGCGAATGACAAGAATGTAGAACTTCATGGCATATGCCAACGTAATTGTCATGAAAATCCATAATAGGCCTAATCATCCCAATACATTTTAATCTTTAGTCTATTTAGCATAAGGAAGATCAAGACAATTTCTCTAATTATTTTCCTACAAACGACCCACTTGATCTGTAGACCAGATTTGATTAATTTGAACCAAGGCACCCACTATCATGCACTTTGTTTGAACTATCAATGAAATCTGCTTTAAACTACAACAGTGACAGCCTACTGTCAAGAATATAAATTCCGAAATGCATCCACTTGATAAATCTAGGCCGATAGAATGCTGTTGCATTCATGCATTGATACACCGTTTATCATAAGCAGCAGCCTATACATAATTGACAAAAAAATAATAGGATGCCATATAAAATACATTGTGCCATCATAGTGTGAGGATATTCTTGCAACAATCAGCAACAATTTGCATGCTTGTTGTCATTAAAATGATTGGAATTACACTGTTAAAATAGTAAGACTCAAAACACCATCATTGTGTGGTAAAACCATGACAAGTAGTGCCCCTAAGCTGAGATCTGGTGTTTGGAGGGTGTTTGAATGTAAACCCAATGGAAGTTTTATGACACACTGAATGTATTTCGAAACAGAATGGAAGTACTCTAAAACACCCAAAGTGGTTCTTCCATCTGAATAATTGTGTTTTTAAGAGAGCGTTGTGAAAACACTTGTTGGTGTTTCAGTGTGTGTAAAATATTTTGGCAGACTGTGTCTCTCGTACAATCAACTGGTTTTAAATTGCAAATGGTTTATAGCATAAATATTGATTGATGATGATTTTCAGTCCATATTTTGATTAACATTTTAACTAGCTAGCTAGCCACCGGAGGACAACACAACAAGATGCAACAATTCAAGTTTTTCTGTCAATGACGTATCCTCTCAATGGAATTTGACAAGAGTGACGACAAAATCCAAGCTGGCTTCCCTTGACACTTTTTTTGTGAGCCAAGATCATTCATAGTTGAGCTCACTCAGTTTAGCTCAATACTGATTGGCACATTTTTTTATACTTTATTTTATCAAGGGGGGCTAAATCCTCGCTGGCTTTCCTTGCCTTCAATGCTACGGGCAGCAACAATGTCATGCTCATTTGGACCAGACAGCATCAGATAGATGGCCTAAACATTGAGAGACGGAGGGGCCCTGTTTCGCTCGCTCGGATGCTTTCTCCTGTGAGATACATTCAGCCTCATGCGAATTGAAGGAAAATTATAAAACACAGAGAGTTTAAAAAATTATTTTCTTGGTCAATTTTTTGGGAAGCCTGGCTTCCCTTGGCATCCATGAATAGACACCACTAGTTGTTACAGGTGTCAAGCTTATGGGCATGTGGCAGCAGTGTATAGGAGGGAGGTTCCTAGGTGTGAGAAGTGTGCAGAAGGGCATGAGACAAAGAAATGTGTAGAATTGGGGAAAGTAGTGGTATGTGTTAATTGTGGGCTTCCCATGAAGCTGGGGATCAGAAATGTCCCGTGTGAGAGAGGCAGGTTAAGGTTTCCAGGGTTAGAGTAGTGCAGAAGAAAGTAGAGGAAGATGGGTCATGGGGGAGAGATCCTGAGAGGAGTGGTGTGAGTAGTAGATCTGTACCAGTACAGAGGGATAGGCCAACAAGTGAACAAGGCTTCAGTAAGATTGAATTTTTTGCCGTCATAGCAATGGTTATCAACTTTACTGCAGGGATGGAAAGTAAGTTGCAGAAAATTGACGTTGTGGAGGCAGCTGCAGAGAGGTATTTGGGTGTACGATACTTGACATCAGAAGAGTTACAGGGTGTGTTGAATGGTGGTCTCCCGTCCTTTCAGGCTGTTGGCCTGAGGTAGGACTAGATATATTTAAATAGTGGAGTAGGGTGGTGGGTTTTTAGTGAGTGTAGGGTTAGATGGTAGGGTGTTTGCTGATTTGTTTGTGTATATTTTTTTTCAAGCAAAGTATAAGGGAGTTGTACTCCAGTCTAGTAGGTGGCGGTAATGCAACATTTATTGGATGTCAATCGCCGCTAAACCTCATCGAAGAAGAAGAAGAAGAAGGCTCCTCCCCTGTATTCGATTCCTTCACAAACCCAGTAAGGTGACTCTTCAAACTCTTCAAAACAATACAAGAAATTATTTGTCAATGAAAATGTGAGTACAACATGTTACCATGTTGAAGAAGGAAACAAAAAGAAATTCACTCAATAAAAACATTTGTTTTGTGTAGCATTAGAGAGTACAGTAGGTCAAAAGGTGATTGATTATCTATTTTTGGTGTCCTGTGTTTATGCCCTTTTTATGGACATCCTGTCTGGATGTTCTCACGCTATGGAGTGAGTGCTTATGTAACATGATAGTGCATCTGTATTGGGTAATGCAAGTGTTTGCAATAACAATTTCCTGGTGATTGATGTGTAGTGACCATGTTGAACTGAAAGAAAATGTGAAATAAAAACTTTGTGAACTTTTTGAGCTGCTGTGTATCTTGTGACCCCTTGTAGAATGAAAATGTAATTTCCGGGGGTAGGTCTGCCTGCCATGTCTAACACAGATAAACTACAGAAGACATGTATCCTAGACCAATTCTAGGTGTATTGTGTCCTTCATGTCTGGGACACAACGACAAAATCATCTTAAGCCATTTTTCCTGCGTTTCGCTTGAGAGAATGGCTTAAGATAAGACTTGCTCTCTGTCAGACGGAACAGGCCCTGAGTGGAACATCCCTGCCTTTGTACGCATTGGAAGAGGAAGTCTGTGGGCGAGATGATTTGAAAGCCATAAGAATCTCTTCAGTGGCATATAGTCGATACTCCAAAGTGACAATTTTAGGTTGTGCCGAATTCAATATCTCAAATGCAACCAAATCTGTTAGTTCGTATGTATTTTCAAAAGCATGCACAGAGGTTATCTATTTTGTGCCTGTCTTTAGCTTTAGGTGGGGATATTATTTTAAAGTGCTTGATATGATGAAACAAGTGGAAAATCTTTTCCAACATCGTGAACTTTTACGAAGATGGGCCCTTCTGTCCTCAAGACATAACTTGGGCTTAAAGACAAGAAGGTTGATCTATCAGGGAAAAGAAAACATACGAAACCTGGAAGGCCCTGAAGATCCGTCATGGATGAGACATTGTCTGACAAGCTGACAGCTTGAAGATGGGGATTTAGAGACTGATGGTGGTGTTGGTTACAATAGACCCTTCCCAAGGCCTTTTTCCCTAAGAAAGGAATTAAACAATATATACATATAAAAATATATTATGTAGAATTGTTCAATAATTTCCTATGGCCATAAGTCTGTGTGTGTGTGTGTGTGTGTGTGTGTGTGTGTGTGTGTGTGTGTGTGTGTGTGTGTGTGTGTGTGTGTGTGTGTGTGTGTGTGTGTGTGTGTGTGTGTGTGTGTGTGTGTGTGTGTGTGTGTGTGTAAGGCATGTTGTTAGGATATACGCAGAGAGAGAGAGCCAGGCCCCAAGGCGTCCTTTCTAAGACAAATTCATTTAAAAAAAACATATTTATACATATAAACACTTATTGGGTAATAAATGTAGTATTGTTTAATAATATGCATGATTTATATACATTTTTTATAAAAAAACATTAGAGGTATAGTTTAATATTGTATAGTAAACTTTTATTATTATTAATATGTATATAATTAAAGGTCTGTACTAAAGATTTAGAATTGAATAAAGAGGTTTAAAAATGTATTTACCTTCATTGAATGAAATCTCTCTGTCTGTCTCCCCGATTTGTTTCTCTCTACACAAGAGAAAGTGGTTCATAGGGATGTGTGTGTGAGCATGTGTGTGTCTTTCAAAACAACTGTCCAGGGGGCCTCCGTATAAGTATGTGTATTTGAACCAACGTTTTTTTAAACCTGTCTAACCTTTAACCTTTTAAAAAAAAGTTCTCATCAAATCCATATATAAATAGACAACAGGTTGGCCCTTACACAGCAGGTCACTATATGTACGTAAGGGTACATATATAATTAAGGCTATTTATCCATTGAGCAGTAGCCATTGTTTTATTCATACTGTTTGTAGACAATAGCTTCTGCCATCTTAGGTTCTATTTGACCCTCTTATTATATCAAAACCTCTCAGACTAGAAACTATGATTAGAAACTATGATTAGAAACTCTGGTCAACTATGTTCAAACTATGATTAGAAACGATAATCAGAAACTATGACAAACTATGATGAAACTATGATAATAAACTATGAACAACTATAAAGTCTTGTCTGTGTGTGTGAGTGATGATTTATTATTTGATTGCGTAATATTACTCTCTCTCTCTTTCTCTCTCTCAATGTATAACATTTCACTCAATGTATACCAAAGTAACAAATAAAAAAAAGGGGTTTTAAGAAATACATTTGGTTGATTGACAGATTTGCGTTATTATAAAAAAAAAATATAACAATATTGTTATTATTGTTGTTATAATCATTATTTTTATTATTATGTTACAGGTGAGACATACCCAGAAATGTCAACGTCTTGTCAAGTGCTCAAATCTGTACAGCAGCCCCAAAAAATCATGTACAGTAGCTCCAAATTACAAGAATGGGTTTACAAGGCAGTAATGAAAATAGTTTTTATGAGTTGTAATATAATCTGTAAACATTCTATAGTGAAAACAGGTACATTCTGAAAGATTCTGTGGTTGTTGATGTGATTACAATTTTTTTTATGCACTTCTCAATTTATGATAATGTTTATTTTTATTTTACTTAAATTGTTGTCTCATACCATGATAATACACTACCAAGCAATGCAAGCAGATGTGGAATTAACCCCAAAACAGTTGTGTCTTTTTGGATCAAGAATTGATCAAGAATACCAAAAGGCTTGATCAGATCCTCTTTCCTATTCTGGCATGATATAATGCACAGGCACATGCAAATCCATTAACTCCACCAATAAAACATTGAAACCTTAACATGACTACGGGCAACGGTAGCCTAGTGGTTAGAGCATTGACTAGTAACTGAACGGTTGCAAGATCAAATCCCTGAGCTGACAAAGTAAGAATCTGTCGTTCTGCTCCTGAACAAGGCAGTTAACCCACTGTTCCTAGGCTGTCATTGAAAATATGAACTTGTTCTTAACTGACTTGCCTAGTTAAATAAAGGTAAAAAAAAAATGACATTATTTTCATCACCATCCATGGTTGAATTGCGATCTTTTTCTTATAATGTCACGACTTCCGCCGAGGTTGGTGCCTCTCCTTGTTCGGGCGGCGCCCGGCGTTCGGCGTCGCCGGTCTTCTAGCCATCATCGATCCATTTTTCATTTTCCATTTGTTTTGTCTTGTCTTCCCACACACCCGGTTTCATTTCCTTCATTACATGTTGTGTATTGAACCCTCTGTTTCCCCCATGTCCTTGTCTGGAATTGTTTATTTTGTAAGTGCTTGTGCACGTTGTTCTTGGTGTGCGACCGGTTATATTGCCCATTTATTCTGTTTACTGTGTTTTCCGGTGGGTTTTATTATTAAACTGCTCCGTTGTGAAAACACAGTCCTGCTCTCCTGCGCCTGACTTCTCTACCGCCAGTACACACCCCTTACATATACATGCACCGAGCTTCCAATGGCCGGAGCCAATCAACATGGTAAATGAAAAAGACCCAAATAAAACGTATGTGAAAAGATGTCGTCAAAGTATAAAGCTTTGCTGTTTTTTTGTTTTTGTTTTTGCCATAACTAGTAAGCCTTACATCCTGCATATATATGTTCTTTAAAATATGCCCCTGGGCACACATGGGAAGGGTGGGACCACATGCCTTTCTAAGTAATTGAGGTGAGAACATAATTGCTATATTCTAATTAAAATCATTGACCCATAAGAGAAACACATGACCAAAGCAAGGCATGACCCACATATAATTAAAACAACATTATTCTTAATGAGAAATATAATCTAATAAACACGTTTGCATAACCGAAGACATGAAAACTGGCTCCAACATTGTATTTAGCTATGTATAAAATGTTCATATTGGCAGTAAGGTCATCGAGAATAACAATAGACAATAGTTATTGTGGGTAGTTTAGGGATAAATATAGTGATCATAAATGTTAAAGATTTGTTCACAGCGGGGATTTTGAAAGAGGGGATAGAACCCCAAAATAATAGTGGTAAGAAAGATCCTAAAGGTAATTTCAGATTCAGGTTTAGGGGGGGTAATAACTTTATGGAAACCACTATTCACACTGTGGATTATAAACATGTACAGACATAGAGAACCATCGCATCAAGAAGGTGTAACAGTGATGAATGGCTATTCAATGCACAACAGTAGTCTTTGGTAACAAGCAATACGTATTAAATATGTTTACATACATCCATGACTGAATAGTTTCACAAAGTCCTTTAAGGGTTTTGGAAGTAAGTTGTAACAGGCCTCATTCAGCAGTCTGAGTTAACCTAGAGACACTAAAATATAAATGTTTAGAGAATCTTAGAGATTATTCCACAAGTAAGGGGCAAAGAGCTGATTTACCTAACTCTGTACAGACCAAAGGAATTTCCAGAGCTAGAAATCCCTGAGACTGTGTATCATAACTCTGACTCTTACGTCTAATGGTTATTGTAGATGTTAGCTACATAGGGAGTGGACAGCATGTCAAAGAGCTTAATAAAGGTAGAGATTGACCTATTTCTATAGAAGAAGCCCCATCCTATATTCAGCTTCTTAAATAACTAACTCATCAATATGTTTTTTAAAAGTCAGCTTAACGTCTATACATATACAACATACTAGGTACAGTTGAAGTCGGAAGTTTCATACACATTATTTCACCTATTATTCACTGTATCACATTCCAGTGGGTCAGAAGTTAACATACACTAAGTTGACTGTGCCTTTAAACAGCTTGGAAAATTCCAGAAAATTATGTAATGGCATTAGAAGCTTCTGATAGGCTAATTGACATCATTTGAGTCAATTGGAGGTTGTGGATGTATTTCAAGGCTTACCTTCAAGCTCAGTGCCTCTTTACATGCCATCAGTGACTCTTTACATGACATCATGGGAAAATCAAAAGAAATCAGCCAAGACCTCAGAAAAAGAATTCTAGACCTCCACAAGTCTGGTTCATCCTTGGGAGCAATTTCCAAACGCCTGAAGGTACCACGTTCATATGTACAAGCAATAGTACGCAAGTATAAACACCATGGGACCACGCTGCCATCATACCGCTTAGGAAGGAGACGCGTTCGGTCTCCTAGAGATGAACATACTTTGGTGTGAAAAGTGCAAATCAATCCCAGAACAACAGCAAAGGACCTTGTGAAGATGTTGGAGGAAACAGGTACAAAAGTATCTATATCCACAGTAAAACAAGTCCTATATTGACATAACCTGAAAGGCCGCTCAGCAAGGAAGAAGCCACTGCTCCAAAACCGCCATTAAAAAGCCAGACTACGGTTTGCATCTGCACATGGGGACGAAGATCATACTTTTTGGAGAAATGTCCTCTGGTCTGCTGAAAGTAGATGTCCTAACCGACTTGCCAAAACTATAGTTTGTTAACAAGAAATTTGTGGAGTGGTTGAAAAACAAGTTTTAATGACGCCAACCTAAGTGTATGTAAACTTCCGACTTCAACTGTACCTCGTCTCTGCAATGCTTTTGCAGATGAGGAAAATAGTGTAAAATGCTTCAAGTGAGCCTCGCTTCGCAGACGTGCTGCTTTTGCTTGCAGTATAGCACGTCTCATAAGCTGTGTCTACACTTGACACTTATATGCGACTTCTGCTATTAGACATACAAAAGTCTCATTGTGGTCAGATTGTGTTCAGCTGACCACTTCAACAGGGGGGGTGAGGGATGCATTGTGTGCAGATTTCTCCTTCGTCTGGACACAATCAGGCTACTAAAAGCATTTACAGTGTGACGTCATTGGCACTCCACCCACAAGTGTTTGGGAGCGATAGGCACCTTTTTTTCATTAAATGTTGGAGGAAATAGATTCCTCGTGTGTGAGGAAGGTGTTTGCTGGCTTCATAAATGCTTGCCAGCAAGATCTTTTAGAAAAAACGATTTTATGCTAGAGTTATGCTAACCTATTTGAAATCCCTTTATTGTTACTAGCTAGCTTGCTGGCTAGTTACAGAGGTTTGCTGGCTAGTTAGCTACAGCATTTGCTAACTTGATGGCTAACTTATTGCCATCAAGTTGTTGTTGTATTATCAGATTTTGCCTGTTCCACCATTTGCAGAATGAATACTGGCATTTGAATTTAGCGCAGGAAAATGAAATCCAGACGCAATGTGGACACGGTAGACGCATTTAAATGTAGTTGTAGAAGCATGACAAGTTCGGAATTCCAAAATCAGATCTCCATGATCCGAATACAAAAGCTGCATGAACTGTCAAGTCTAGACACGGCCATAGATCACCGTGAGTTGTTACTGCAGCTCACGTTATGGAACCGTTACCATGACATGACGGCATTGTTGGCCTAGTTTAGCCATCAGGACTATCATCCCACCAAGTGTCAAGACATTTGAACAAACTTTATGTGTAGGACAAATCATTTTAGTTGAAAAGTTGCCCGGCAAACTGCTGGGACCTATAGGTTTAATAGCCATAGTTTTTAGACCTATGGGTCTGGTCAAGCTGGCCCTGTCTCTGGTCAAGCTGGCCCAGCCTCTGGTCAAGATTACCTTACCTTGATCCAAGCTGACCCTGCCAGGGGTTGTCGGTGTATTGGGGGTCAATTAAAAGTCTTGATATTACTGATAATGTCAGGTTTAGAGCTAGGATTCAGGACTGTGGTTTGGTGTGTAGTCAGCTATAACTGAAGCATGACACTTGAATTTAGTTTTTAAGGTTATTGCATTATTGGTTGAAGTTTTTACACTGTTCATGAATACAATTTTACCCATTTTTGTAATGTAATAAAATGTGTCACATGCGCCGGATACAACAGGTGTCACCTTACTGTGATAAACTTACTTACAAGCTCATAACCAACAATGCAGTTCAAGAAATAGAGTTAAGAAAATATTTACTAAATAAGCTAAAGTCAAAAATAAAATAAAAAGTAACACAATAAAATAACAATACCGAGTCAATATACAGGGGGTACCGGTACCGTGTCAATGTGTGGGGGTACAGGTTAGTCGAGGTAATTTGTAGGTAGGGGTAAAGTGACTATGCATAGATAATAAACAGTGAGTAGCAGCAGTGTAAAAACAAAGTGGGGGTCAATATAAATATTTATAAAATTATTCTTTCAGCAGTTGTTCACCAAACTTACGACTAAGAGCTGTTAAGGAGCCTTTTGGACCTAGACTTGGTGCTCCGGTACCGCTTGTCGTGCAGTAGCAGAGAGAACAGTCTATGACTAGGGTGACTGGAGTCTTTGACCATTTTTTGGACCTTTCTCTGACAACGCCTAGTATATAGGTCCTACGGCCATACGCACTACCCTCTGTAGTGCCTTACGGTCGGATGGCGAGCAGTTGCCATACCGGGCGGTGATGCAACCAGTCAGGATGCTCTTGATGATGCAGCTGTATAGCTTTTTGAGGATCTGGGGACCCATGACAAATCTTTTCAGTCTCCTGAGGGGGAAAAGGTGTTGTTGTGCCCTCTTCACGACTGTCTTGGTGTGTTTGGACCATAATTATTACATTATAAGCAAAAAAATTATTTGTTATGCGTTCAGTTTATTTATTACATTATTTGTGATTTATTATATTATCAGCATTTATTACATTATACATGCAAAAAGTATTACATTATTATCAGCTATTACAATATTGTCCAGTTGATACAAACCATAAAAAAAACAATAAAAAAAACAATACCATTGTATATTCCAGTGCTGTTTCTCATGATTGGTATCAATAACAAATGTAAACACAAAGCTATACCATTTGGATTTATGATCCAAGTGTTCACTTACCTTTGATTCATGTGTCATGATTCATGAACTACATTCTCACAAGTCCAGTTCTGATTCACTTACATGACTAAGTGTATGTACACTTCCGAGTTCAACTGTAGACAAGTACAGTGGCTTATGAAAGTATATACCCCCCTTGGCATTTTTCCTATTTTGTTGCTTTACAACCTGGAATTAATATTGATTTTGGGGGGAATTTGTATCATTTGATTTACACAACATGCCTACCAATTTGAAGATGCAAAATATTTTTTAATGTTAAACAAACAAGAAATATGACAATTAAAAACAGAAAACTTGAGCGTGCATAACTATTCATCCCCCCAAAGTCAATACTTTGTAGAGCCACCTTTTGCAACAACTACAGCAGCAAGTCTCTTGAGGTATGTCTCCATAAGCTTGGCACATCTAGCCCCTGGGATTTTGCCATTCTTCAAGGCAAAACTGCTCCAGCTCCTTCAAGTTGGTTGGGTTCTGCTGGTGTACAGCAATCTTGAAGTCATACCACAGATTCTCAATTGGATTGAGGTCTGGGCTTTGACTAGGTCATTCCAAGACATTTAAATGTTTCCCCTTAAACCACTTGAGTGTTGCTTCAGCAGTATGCTTTGGGTCATTGTCCTGCTGGAAGGTGAACCTCCGTCCCAGTCTCAAATCTCTGGAAGACTGAAACAGGTTTCCCTCAAGAATTTCCATCATCATTCCTTCAATTCGGACCAGTTTCCCAGTCCCTGCCGATGAAAAACATCCCCACAGCATGATGCTGCCACCACCATGGGGATGGTGTTCTCAGGGTGATGAGAGGTGTTGGGTTTGCACCAGATATAGCGTTTTCCTTTTGGGAGTCTCCCACGTGCCTTTTGGCGAACACCAAACGTGTTTGCTTTCTGGCTACTCTTCTGTAAAGCCGAGCTCTGTGGAGTGTACGGCTTAAAGTGGTCCTATGGACAGATACTCCAATCTCCGCTGTGAAGCTTAGCAGCTCCTTCAGGGTTATCTTTGGTCTCTTTGTTGCCTCTCTGATTAATGCCCTACTTGCCTGGTCCATGAGTTTTGGTGGGTGGCCCTCTCTTGGCAGGTTTGTTGTAGTGCCATATTCTTTCATTTTTTTTATAATGGATTTAACAGTGCTCCGTGGGATGTTTAAAGTTTCTGATATTTTTTTATAACCCAACCCTGATCTGTACTTCTCCACAACTTTGTGCCTGACCTGTTTGGAGAGCTCCTTGGTCTTCATGGTGCCGCTTGCTTGGCGGTGCCCCTTGCTTAGTGGTGTTGCAGACTCTGGGGCCTTTCAGAACAGGTGTATATATACTGAGATCATGCGAAAGATCATGTGACACTTAGATTGCACACAGGTGGACTTTATTTAACTAATTGTGTGACTTCTGAAGGTAATTGGTTGCACCAGATCTTATTTAGGGGCTTCATAGCAAAGGGGGTGAATACATATGCACGCACCACTTTTCCGTAATTTTTTTAATTTCACTTCAACAATTTGGACTATTTTGTGTTTGTCCATTACATGAAATCCAAATAAAAATCCATTTAAATTACAGGTGCAATGCAACAAAACAGGAAAAAGGCCAAGGGGATGAATACTTTTCCAAGCCACTGCAGCTCTCCAAGAATGAGAAGCAAGGGCATCCCGAAGGACCTACCCTCACCTGGCAGCTTTAAACAGGTCCATTCTTAATGAACAGTGATATAATAATGCATTTTACCGGGAAGCCCATTTTCCCATACGAACCACTGGCGAAATCCCCTCACAATGATCTCAAACTGTGTTTTTAATACGCAATGAAATTCAACACAGACTACCCCTTGCTAATCAGGAGACTCTCGTGTATGTTGTGGTCGACTGTCATGACAATTCCTTCACAGGGACCTGGTAAAATGAAGGTTGTAGTGTGACTAGACACTGGATGGCTCTGATTGAACGCACTGTCAGCATGCAGCCAACGCTATGAACCTTTTGGAGCTAACAAGTGCTCTTCCTAACATGGCTAACTTAGCTAGCTAACATGCATTAAAAATAATTGTATTAATTGTCTAGCTTGCGTTAGCAATGTTGTGTGGTCAATGAGACTGAGACTGGGAGCTAGCTAACCAGCTGTGCTAGCAAACAATGTAAAAAATTATAATTTAAACCATTAAACCATAATTTAAGCCATTTAAACCATTTGTTTTTGTATGACAACTCTCAATGGCTTCCAATGCGTTTAAAACATGAGCTTGTTCGAGATGTCGGACTCGACAACGGTTGCTATCCACTGGAGCACTGAGATTGGTTGCCCAAGAAGAGCGGGGATAAGCGAAGGATCAATTGCCAATACTTAACTCGTTACCTCCCTAATCTTACTACTTTTGCGCACACTGTATATAGATTTTTTCTATTGTGTTATTGACTGCACGTTTGTTTATCCCATGTGTAACTCTGTGTTGTTGTTTTTGTCGAACTGCTTTGCTTTATCTTGGCCAGGTCACAGTTGTAAATGAGAACTTGTTCTCAACTGGCCTACCTGGTTAAATAAGGGTGAAATAAAAATAAATAAATAAAATAGCTTACATGAAGTTGGTTCCTGTGTTTGGTCACATTCGTCAAACACATGGGTCAAATAAAAGCACCCCAATGATTGGTTGACAATAAAGCTTCCCACAATGCAGGTGACGACTGCAGGATGAAGTTGGTGAAGAGCATGTGCCCGAAATTTGCAGTTGACTGCAGTCAAAACTTCATGACCTTTGATCACATGATTTCTGTAAAATTCATGCAGTCGATATGTAGGCGCAAGTCGTACAATTGTTAACCCCTGTAATGGTTACCGACTTGACAAACGTGATCCACTCGAACGTGCCCAATAAGTGTGCATCAACTGACTTTTGAAAGTAGTTTGGCAGCATCTGTCACTCTTTTGGAGTGGTGCCGGTGAAGCGCACCTCTGTTTTGTGCAACGCGCCAGAGCAGTTCTTACACTGTCAAGGGAAATGGTAATGAATATTAATATGTTAATTGCAAGAAAATAAAGGTTGCTTTGCTACCACAACCCAGGACGGCTCCAGGCATAAGCATCATAAGTGGTCGCTTATGGCCCCGGCCATTAGGGTCAGTCAGGGTCTCAACTTACTGTTGAGAGTTAGAATAGTAGAGTACACAAGGTGCAGTTTCAAAATTTGGTTTTGTTTCAGCAGTTTTCCTTTTGTTATGTCAGTCAATGACAGTCACTCAATTGTCACTCACTAAACATTTTTAGATTGGTAAATTAATCTAGTAAGATATCTAAACTTGTAATCATGGTCAAATTACCAACCAAGCATGAAGGGCACGTGCCCAGGGGCCTTGACCTCCAGGGGGCCCCCATTGATTTTGTTAACCACTCTCCCTCAGAGATAATTTTAACATGGCAAAAGTCATGGCAAAATGTGTGGAATTTCAGGAAATTAGCTTTAAAACAGCAAAAGGTTCTAATAAGCTAACATATGGAATTGTTTAAAGATGGTCATACCATGGATGATTTAGATATTTGACTTTGAATTTTATATAACAAAAATTATTTTATAAAATATTGAATTTGGCCTTTGCTACTATAGCCCATAGAAACGTATAGAATAACACATTCATAAATGGCAAAAAAAAGACAGTCAAAAAGTGTGTCTTACATTTAAGATATGCTGTATTTTGGACACATTTAACCCCTTATTTTTTATGGCACAAAACTACCTCCATACTGTCATTCATTTGTATGGGTTACCTTCAGATGAGTCCCGTGAAAACGAAGAATACCATCGTGTTCGTGAGTCTCCCCTTTCCACAGTGGGGTCATAATAGTTTGTAGCCCAAACGGTTTGGATGCTACAGACAGAAGTTGGCAAATCAGCGTTACCGACTTCAGACAAATCCCTTGGGGCTTGTGGACCTTGTAAAACGGAAAGGGTTTGCAAAATGGAGAACATGTTCGTGAGAGTCTCGTCTTTCCATAAAGTGGTCATAACGGTTAGAGTAGGCCAAACTGTTTGGACGCTACAGATGTTTTCGTGAGAAGACCGATTTTGGGATGTCTCGTGGTTTGACAAACACTGCCGTAGCTCGGCCACCACAGGCGGATGGGGTGGATTGAGACCCAGCCCACACAAAAATACATATCTCTAGTTTAACCTGACAGATTCTGATGTGGATTTTTTTATTATGTTACTTAGATTAATGCACGGGTCAATAGACTTTTAAGGAAGCTCTTAACTGTTTCAAGGACAGCTTTTTTCCATCTACGTAACATTGTAAAAATCTGAAACTTTCTGTCCAAAAATCATGCAGAAAAGTTAATCCATGCATTTGTAACTTCTAGGTTAGACTACTGCAATGCTTTACTTTCCGGCTACCCGGATAAAGCACTAAATAAACTTCAGTTAGTGCTAAACACGGCTGCTAGAATCTTGACTAGAACCCAAAAATGTTATCATATTACTCCAGTACTAGCCTCTCTACACTGGTTTCCTGTTAAGGCAAGGGCTGATTTCAAGGTTTTACTGCTAACCTACAAAGCATTACATGGGCTTGCTCCTACCTATCTTTCCGATTTGGTCCTGCCGTACATACCTACACGTACGCTACGGTCACAAGACGCAGGCCTCCTTACTGTCCCTGGGGGGTTATATCCTGCCTGTTTGGCCCTGTCCGGGGGGTATCGTCGGACGGGGCCACAGTGTCTTCCGACCCCTCCTGTCTCAGCCCCCAGTATTTATGCTGCAGTAGTTTGTGTCGGGGGGCTAGGGTCCGTCTGTTATATCTGGAGTATTTCTTCTCTTATCTGGTGTCCTGTGTGAATTTAAGTATGCTCTCTCTAATTATCTCTCTCTCTTTCTTTTTATTATTATTATTTTTTTTCTTCTCTCTCTCTCGGAGGACCTGAGCATTAGGACCATTCCTCAAGGCCTACCTGGCCTGATGACTCCTTGATGTCCCGAGTCCACCTGGCCGTGCTGCTTCTCCAGTTTCAACTGTTCTGCCTGTTTTATGAACATTTTAAAATCTTGTCCATGTTCTGTTATAATCTGCACCCGGCACAGCCAGAAGAGGACTGGCCACCCCTCACAGCCTGGTTCCTCTCTAGGTTTCTTCCTAGGTTTTGGCCTTTCTAGGGAGTTTTTCCTAGCCACCGTGCTTTTACACCTGCATTGCTTGCTGTTTGGGGTTTTAGGCTGGGTTTCAGTACAGCACTCTGTGACATCAGCTGATGTAAGAAGGGCTTTATAAATAAATTTGATTTGATTTGATTTGTGCCATTTATATTCCGTTCGTAAGTTTGGCGTCTAAACAGTGAGTAAGAGAAGCAACTTGGCATATTAATTGTATTTTTCTTCTGCTTTAGTTGTTAAAAAGTTATGTATTGCTATACTCTACGGCTGATTTACAGTACATATAATATGTCCCATGTAGGTCAGTTGGTATAGTATGGAGCTTGCAACGCCAGGGTTGTGGGTTCAATTCCCGAACGGGACCATCATGAATGCTGTAAGTCGCTCTGGATAAGAGCCTCTGCTAAATGGCTAAAATCTAATTGTAACGCCCTTGGATCTTTTTGTGAAGTAGTACTGTCGTATGGCCAGTTGGTGGTGCCATCTACCTACTAGACAGCAGGTGGTGCTGCCTCAACATAGCCAGCAGGGGGCCCTCTAACAACGTCCATCTTTACACCTCATACACTGTAGGCTACTGAGATTACCTTTTACATACTACGTTTTACGGTGTTTAGTGGTCTCAACTAAAACATGATGATTAAACATTCTCAAATCAAATATTTTGCTAAGTCTTTCAACACGCAGTGGTAGCATTTTGATTGTGTGAAATGTGAACTGTTGAGGTTAAGATAGTTTAATAACACAGTTTTATAAAGATGATAACATGCTTTAATTATCTATTTAAAGTTGTGAATTCATGCTACATTGTGAAATTAAACGATTGAATCATTACAGGATAATGTATATCTTCTCTCTAAAGCTATGCCTAGTTAGGTAGGTGGAAACTGCACACCCTACATGTGTTGTTGTTAATAACTTAACCAATATAGATCCAAACTGATGAATGAGAGTACAGTTAGCTACATTGTTTTGCACAGTCCTTTAACAATAGACCTATACCCTATAAACCACACAGACCTCCTCTAAGTGACTGGATAATGCTATCAGTCCCTCCACACCCACATCCACACCAGGTACATATTGAAGAGAGGTGCGGTGGTGCAGAGTGACACACACACATGCACAACGTGTGCGGCATGGCACACAACAGAAGTGGCCGCGGAGACCAACAGTCTTTGTTTAGGATGAACAATTCAAACGCTCCAAAGGACCCGTAATGAGCTGGCTGGCTTCTAGCCCACAATTCCCCAGGGGAAGGGAAAACAACACACTCCAGCGCGTTGAACGGCTAATGACCAATCAGATCCTTATTGACAGTAGCAAGCGTAGGCATACAGAGAATCATAGATATGGATTTATGGTGCTAATGTTTTGTAGCAATCGGGATAAACGTGGTTGGCTAATATTTAGCCATTCAGAAAAATGTTCAAGGAAAAACTGGAAATTACTATATGGAGTTAGGATTTGTTATCGGGGACATCGTGGGAATATCTGGAGCTCCTTTTTCAGTTACACTTTATTTGAGGTGTACCTACATAACACATTCCTAACCCGTATACTAATGCAGTACATAGGAATGTACTGCAATACTTGCCTTTTTGTGGAATAAGAAAGAGTTGTATACAAAAAGTGTGAATAAAATGTACTGTGATGGGTTTAGTAGTATTGTCATTTGCATCTTGCAGGTGACCTTATCAGAAGTGATTTGGCTTTTGTTATACTTCCAACACTGTTCACTCCTAGCTAGGCTCATCTCATCTGTGAAATCTATTGGTCGAGGTACCCTTTCTACACCTATGAGGGTTACACCTCACCTGTGCCAGATGAATGTAATCTCACTCTGATTGAACTCACCATTATTCCCACCAACATTGAGCTGAGCCTGTTTTTTTTCTTCCTGATAGTCTTCGTATGGCTTGCAGGGGTATTAAAAGCAAGCGCCTGCCTTTGAAAGTTGATCTTTACTGTGTACTTACTGGGATCTTTTGTTAAAGGCAGCGACTGGGCGTCTGATCTCATGCCTCTCGCCCTCTGCGGGGTGTGGTTTACAGATAGGTGGCAGTGTGACTCATAGGGTTTATGTTTTGAATGGACTCCACCTTCTTGGCTTCTTTCACTCTGCCTCCCTGGGTAAATCTTGTGGATCTGTTGTGGTTACAGTGAGGGAAAAACTATTTGATCCCCTGCTGATTTTGTACGTTTGCCCACTGACAAAGAAATGATCAGTCTATAATTTTAATGGTAGGTCTATTTGAACAGCGAGAGACAGAATAACAACAAAAAAATCCAGAAAAACGCAAGTGAAAAATGTTATAAATTGATTTGCATTTTAATGAGGGAAATAAGTATTTGACCCCCTCTCAATCAGAAAGATTTCTGGCTCCCAGGTGTCTTTTATACAGGTAACGAGCTGAGATTAGGAGCACACTCTTAAAGGGAGTGCTCCTAATCTCAGTTTGTTACCTGTATTAAAGACACCTGTCCACAGAAGCAATCAATCAATCAGATTACAAACTCTCCACCATGGCCAAGACCAAAGAGCTCTCCAAGGATGTCAGGGACAAGATTGTAAACCTACACAAGGCTGGAATGGGCTACAAGACCATCGCCAAGCAGCTTGTTGAGAAGGTGACAACAGTTGGTGCGATTATTCGCAAATGGAAGAAACACAAAAGAACTGTCAATCTCCCTCGGCCTGGGGCTCCATGCAAGATCTCACCTTGTGGAGTTGCAATGATCATGAGAACGGTGAGGAATCAGCCCAGAACTACACGGGAGGATATTGTCAATGATCTCAAGGCAGCTGGGACCATAGTCACCAAGAAAACAATTGGTAACACACTACGCCGTGAAGGACTGAAATCCTGCAGCGCCCGCAAGGTCCCCCTGCTCAAGAAAGCACATATACATGCCCATCTGAAGTTTGCCAATGAACATCTGAATGATTCAGAGGACAACTGGGTAAAGTGTTGTGGTCAGATAAGACCAAAATGGAGCTCTTTGGCATCAACTCAACTCGCCGTGTTTGGAGGAGGAGGAATGCTGCTTATGACCCCAAGAACACCATCCCTACCGTCAAACATGGAGGTGGAAACATTATGCTTTGGGGGTGTTTTTCTGCTAAGGGGACAGCACAACTTCACCGCATCAAAGGGACGATGGACGGGGCCATGTACCGTCAAATCTTGGGTGAGAACCTCCTTCCCTCAGCCAGGGCATTGAAAATGGGTCGTGGATGGGTATTCCAGCATGACAATGACCCAAAACACACAGCCAAGGCAACAAAGGAGTGGCTCAAGAAGTAGCACATTAAGGTCCTGGAGTGGCCTAGCCAGTCTCCAGACCTTAATCCCATAGAAAATCTGTGGAGGAGCTGAAGGTTCGGAGTTGCCAAACGTCAGCCTCGAAACCTTAATGACTTGGAGAAGATCTGCAAAGAGGAGTGGGACAAAATCCCTCCTGAGATCTGTGCATACCTGGTGGCCAACTACAAGAAACGTCTGACCTCTGTGATTGCCAACAAGGGTTTTGCCACCAAGTACTAAGTCATGTTTTGCAGAGGGGTCAAATACTGATTTCCCACATTAAAATGCAAATCAATTTAGAACATTTTTCACATGCGTTTTTATGGATTTCTTTGTTGTTATTCTGTCTCTCATTGTTCAAATAAACCTACCATTAAAATTATAGACTGATCGTTTCTTTGTCAGTGGGCAAACGTACAAAATCAGCAGGGGATCAAATACTTTTTTTCCCTCACTGTACTTACCACTGTTTTTACTACGGTAGTGGTGAGGTGCTGATAACTGACCAAGCACACAACTGTGAGTGCGGATAAGCACGCAAGCTAACTTTGATCTCACTGCTACTACAAGAAATTCGATGTGGCCCTCATAGTTACACTTGTAGACGGCACTTGTTCAAAATTGCAGGATATTAAATCATATCCAATTAGACAGGTCATTTTTCCTGTCTCGCTGTGCGAGATAAGCTTTCTAAGATTTCTGAATGAATATAAGGTGACTTTTTTTTCCTATGCTTGGCTCTTTCTGTGCTGCGTGACTGCTACAGGGTGATTAATGTGTTCATTTCCTATTATTAAAGACTAGTCCCGCGCTGCAGGCTACAGATATAGGGCCTGTCATAAATCTTAGCCAAATGAACAGTCAAATAATCGCTCATCGGAAATGAAATCCGGGCTCATTAATAGTGACACCCAGACTGGGAAGGGAGAGTACACACACACAATGCGTCTGGGACGTCTTGTTTGTGTGTGTGAGCGGTAACACACACTCGCACACAGACACGTTGCAATTATAAATCACACACAAACATACATGCCTTAGAGGGGACTCCGCCACCCTGGCTCACCACTCAGAACAATGACAGGCTAATCATTACAAGCTAACATTGAGGATCTTATTGTGTATCTTTCTCCTCTAGAGATCGGTATGGGCATCACACAGTGATCAGTGACCCACACTGTTAAGACAAAGAAATGATCATCTCTGAACGATGCAGTAAATGACCTCTATATGCCTCCGAGGCATCACAAACCCGACATCCTCTCATTCATCCTGTTTATCTATGGCTCCCATAAGCTGTCTGTGGATAATACACGCACGTGATCGCGCAAGCGCATACACCACACACACACACACACTCGCAAATACACAACCACAGAAACCTCTCGCTCGCTCTCTCTCTCACACACACACATACATACGCTCCTTAGGGGGTCTCCCTTCTCCTATAGCGGTGGAGATGGAGTAAGAGGTGAGGACAGAGTGTGTCGTGGCTTTGCTTTAATGACTAATGGCGTGCATTGGATTGATTATGTGAATGATTAATGGCATGTATGGGTTGCATTAGGCCTGGGATTTATGATAGGCATGGTCTGGATTTATGGTTAGTGGGAACTCTACCTTCACTCTGAGCTCAACACTCACTTATGTGTCTCCCATACATGCAGAGACACTATGTGAAGGATATGTGTAGAATGGTGTTTTAACAGGATGAAGAAAGCAATAGATCATTCTGTATTTCCAGTCCCACAGCGTGCTTATTGATAATCAGATGCTGTGGCATGCAAAGGATGTGTTAACCCCTTAAAGGGCTGGGCTTACTTGTGGGTTGTAGTACTACTTATAGGAGAAGCCATGCGGTCTGAATACTGACTGATCACCAACTGTTTGGTGATTTATAAGCAACTCTTCGCCTTTAATAGCATATTACTAGACATACAACAATCTGCACTATTGTCACTAACAGTCGTGTATCAATGTATGAATTCATATTAAAGAAACCATAAACAAACAAAATTATTTTATTCTATTCAGTATTCATACTTTTCAGTGATCGACATCTTTATATGAACAACATGTGCTTCAACACAGAGGTCGTTATAACACATCCAGATACACACAGCAACATCTCTCCTATCCACAGCCGCATGCACAGCTCCACTCACCCAGACACTGAGACCTGCCACATGTATACTGTTTACCATTCATCACCCACCCTCTCTCCATCTCTCCCTCTCTCCCTACACACGACACTGTGTACCATTCCACTACACTGCCTCACACACATACACACAGATTTGCATGCAAGCACACACGCACACACACACACATACAAACGCATGCAAGCTAAAATGCATGCACACACACAAACACACACACATACACCCCATCCCGGTCTCTGCTGGCCTCCTTTCCCGGCCCAGTCCTGACAACGCTAATGATTCTCACTAAGGCACTGGATGACGGGTGACAGAGGCAGCCAGACCAGGGCTGAGGATAGGGGGTGGGAGTGGGGAAGATGGGGGGAGGCGACGAGGTCAGGGATGGTGGATGGCCTGGGTCCTGCTTTCTGGATGGTGGAAGGTTGGAGGATGCTCAGACACGAGGAAGATGGTAATTTATTACATTTAAGACAGGCATGACACCCTGAATCAGCCTGCATTCAGATCACTGGCCAGGCGAGAGAGTGGGAGGGGGAGGTGGGAAGGTAAACACAAAGGAGGAGAAATGGGGAGCAGAGGAAATGGAGGAGAGTAGTAGGAAATAATGTGCAATGGGAGAATTTTGCCTCAGGCATGATGCATGTTTTGCCTATTTCTGTATAGTTAGTGTATTTATAATTCAAATAGCCTATATGCCGTTAATAATTCACCAGAATAGGATATCAAAGGGCAGTGCATAATGATGTTTTTAAAGAGAATAAATATTTCCTCAAAACTCGAAACGTGGTCATTTCCTGAAGAAATGACCACATGATTAAGGCTATTCCAATTCTTCCTCACTCTGTTGGTAATGATGTAGATAAAAGTGAAATGTTGTTTTTCATTTGCTTGTCAATATAATTATATAAAGTTTTTTTTTTTTTTTGCTAGACTGTATTTCTGTTAGTTTTCTATAAGGTTATGAATAATATTTATTACACATAACCAAATGCCTATATATTATAGGCAAAACTACTAAACTATAAACAAAATATTATTCACAAACACCGGGAGGCTTATTTCCTCGAAACGCTAGATGGCAATGTAATTCAGTAACTTCATAAACCATTTCAGATCCAATTGATTTCATGTGTTAACTTCAGACATTTGGGCAGGTGACTCCTAACACTTCTTTAACGCTACAGAGAAATTGGAGAGCCTATAAGAGTCACATCGGTTCCAGTAGGCCTTCAGTTGGAGTAGGTGTGTTCAAACTTTTTACTGGTACTGTACTTCCATCTAGAATGTGTTATTTGAACAGGTTTAAAGCCAAGGATGGTAATTTACTGCCACCTACAGTTATGGAATGTTTGCTCACAAGTATAATTCATTGGTTTATCCCTCCAGATGACCCAGATTAAATAATGTGACCCTTCCTTCACCCATAGGAAGTCCCACCCAGTTGACTACTTTGAAATGGTGTAGCCCTCAATGGCAATGTCCATGCCAAAACAGGTTTTATCCATGTAGAGTCTTGTTCTATGGTGGTAAATTTCCACTTCCCACTTGGTTATGAATGCAGCACTAGCCTGCAGGAGTCCTAAAAGAGGGAACAGATTTACCAGATCAAACTTTTTATTTTTGTATTCCACACATTAATCATTTTAAACAAACAAACACAAGACATTTTGTCATTTTCTGTTTTAAACATTGGAATAAAACAAATTCATGCCTCCATAAGCTTCAGTCCTAGAACAAGATGGTTTAGGCCATATTATATAACTATTATAGAGTTTGTATTACTCCAATGCACTTTATTGACATGTAATGTATTTAATTTCAGTGGAATAAAAATCTAGGACTGTTCTTTATTAGAATCTAATAATAAAGTGAATATTTGTATTTTGTTATTTGGGTGTGCATACATTGCCTTCGGGAATGTATTCAGACCCCTTCACTTTTTCCACATTTTGTTACGTTACAGCCTTATTCTAAAATGGATTAAATAAATACAAATCTCTGCAATCTACACACAATACCCCATAATGACAAAGCTATTTTTTTGTTGTTGAAATGTATTAAAAATAATGAACAGAAATACCTTATTTGCATTTGTTTTCAGACCCTTTGCTATGAGACTCAAAATTGTGCATCCTGTTTCCATTGATCACCATTGAGATGTTTCTACAACTTGATTGGAGTCCACCTGTGGTAAATTCAATTGATTGGACATGATTTGGACAGGCACACACCTGTCTATATAAGGTCCCACAGTTGACAGTGCATGTCAGAGCAAAAACCAAGCCTTGAGATCGAAGGTATTGTCCATAGAGCTCCGAGACAGGATTGTGTCGAGGCACAGATCTGGGGAAGGGTACCAAAAAATGTATGCAGCGTTGAAGGTGCCCAAGCACACATTGGCCTCCATCATTCTTAAATGGAAGAAATTTGGAACCCCCAAGGCGCTTCCTAGAGCTGACCCCCTGGCCAAACTGAGCAATCGGGGGAGAAGGGCCTTGGTCAGGGAGGTGACCAAGAACCCGATGGTCACTCTGACAGAGCTCTAGAGTTCCTCTGTGGAGATGGAATAAACTTACAGAAGGACAACCATCTCTGCAGCACTCCACCAATAAGGCCTTCATGTTAGAGTGGACAGACAGATGCCACTCCTCAGTAAAAGGCACATGACACCTAAAGACTCACAGACCATGAGAAACAAGATTCTCTGGTCTGATGAAACCAAGATTGAACTCTTTGGCCTGAATGCCAAGCACCACGTCTGGAGGAAACCTGGCACCATCCCTACAATTAAGCATGGTGGTGGCAGCATCATACTGTGGGGATGTTTTTCAGCAGCAGGGACTGGGAGACTAGTCAGGACCGAGGCAAAGATGAAGTACAGAGAGATCCTTGATGAAAACCTGTTCCAGAGCACTCCGGACTTCAGACTGTGGTGAAGATTCACCTTCCAACAGGACAAAGAGCCTAAGCATACTTACTTAAATAAGACAGTGCATTTCAGATACTGATATTTCCGATTTTTATTTGTAGTACATTTGCAAAAAATTATACAACTATTTTTGCTTTGTAATTATGGGGATTGATGAAAACAATGTAATCAATTTTGGAATAAGGCTGTAACATAACAAAATGTGAAAAAGACAAGGGGTCTGAATACTTTCCAAAGGCACTGTATACTGTTTAGGAAGTAAATTATTTAGTAACACAAAATGAACATTTAATTTATAAATATTAGAAACTAATTTCCAATTTTAACATGTATTATCATAAATGTTCCTGTTCTTCAAAATGTAATCATAAGATATGCCTATTATTAGCCATATAGAAAATACTGGCTTCATGTTATGTGAATAATAGTTTATATGATAATGTAAATGCATTCATAACTGCCAATGCAAAGAAATATGTGTTCATGTACAAATAATTTAAACTTGGACTAATTACACCTTACCACCAAATCTGCATGTTTCATAATGTATTTCACATGCGGTATTTGTCACAACAAAATTATAAGGCTGTCTATGTTTATCTGTCCAAACATTCCTTTATACACATGTTGGTCCAGTAGGCATGACTTGGTCGAAAAAAAAGAAGAGGAAAGGAACGTCGAAAGACAGAGGGAATTCTAGCCAACACGCCTACAGCATTCCCACAATCTCAAACATAACCTCTTCATACGCTGACCACAGTATACATGTATAGTGTCTGTAGCCTAAACTCTGTTTACGACTGCATTGTTATCCAATCCTGGCGCTGGACCGGAAGGCTTACTTCAAGGTACCCATATGTGTCATAAAGAGCAAAATATGTGACCAAAATATATCAGATTCAACATATATATATGCCACACTCATAGAAAAAAAGCTTCTAGATAGAACCAAAAAAGGTTCTATGCTTGCTTCATACATGGCACCTCGTTCTATAAAGAACCGATATTGGTTCCACATATAACCTTATATGGAACCCAAGGGTTCTATATGAAACCCTACAAAGGGTTTATGAATAGAATCTTTAGGGGTGCCATATATGAAGCAAGCACTAGAACCCTTTTTGGTTCTATCCAGAACCTTTTTCAAAATATGATTGAGTGACCAATGTCAAGGCTGAGTGAGGCTATTTGCGCTGAAATTCAACTCCTGTTTTATATCCTATCCATAGCCTATACTATGCATGACATAATGTAAGCCTATGCCTTGATCATTAGTACAGAAAGGGGAATCTAATTAAATAATCAGACATTTGGAAAAGTTAGATCATTAAAACAAATAAGTACAGTTTTCTTGACGGTTACGTTCAAGGGGAATAGTTAAAGTGTTGAGTCGTCATCTACCAAATTCCTTTCTAGCGCTAATTGCAATGGATATCCTCACCGCCTTGGTGACAAGATGTGACAGTTATTTTGCGTCACCCTCTGCCTTATCCAATGCAAACAACATTCGCTGGCGTGTCATGGGCTTCACTCCAGTCCCCCTTTATTTAGCAGTATGGGACTGGTTAAACCCTCCCTCTTTCCAGGTTCCGTCATCACCTTCTACCGCTGATCGGTGGAGCCAGTCTATCCTATAAGCGCGCTCACAGCCAACCTGCAAACATTCGCTGACACCTTCACATTTCAGAGCAGGAGGCAATGGCCACGAGGACCGACGCATCGATATAGCCTGTTTATCCTGGGAAGTTCTTTCTTCTTAGGCTACATTTCATTCAAAAGGGAAAACGGTGCGTTGGAAGCAAAATACGGCCTTCCGGAACTAATCATCTCTATCAACTGTATAGGCTATAGATTCCCTTGACAAGCAGTCTCGGTGATTGACAGCAGGACGGATACACGAGGGTTGTCGATGCGTTTATTAGAAAAACTTTTAACCGAAGGTTCTTAGTTAGTATTATCCGTCATGGTGATTTCACCATTTAGACTATTGCAGTAATTATTATTGAAAAATACACATCTTCACCTTGCTGCGGGTTTCCTTTTTATTGCCACTGCGGATTACAATATTCAATTGGACGTAAAAGACATCAACTTCATACACCACCTTCTCTGCGGACTGAGACAGTAGCTGTTTCTTACCTCTCTGTATCTCCAAGACAAGCGCATGTCGATGGCGCAAAGGGTAGGTCTTAGCGCACTCGCAATGTGTAATTTCTAAATTGATCAAACTGAATGCAATTTCCTTTTGGAATACCCATAAGAAGTCTGGACCCTGTATTCGATGCATTGTTTTGTTTTCCATGCATGGGCAATTTGATTAGATGAATGTTCTCTGTCATCCTCATGCATAAAGGCTTGTGTTTGGAGTGGATGTCTGTAGACTCTCTTTTATCCGTGATAGAAGCATGCCAACAGACAGCCCTCGAGTTTTTCACACTTAACTGTATTTCTCCATCCAGTACGATGAGCTGGCCCACTATGGTGGTGGGATGGACGGAGTTGGACTCCCGGCGTCTATGTATGGAGACCCGCATGCTCCCCGGCCGCTTCCGCAAGTCCACCACCTGAACCACGGTCCGCCTCCACATCCAACCCAGCATTATGGAGCCCACGCACCCCACAACATCATGCCCAGCAGCATGGGCAGCGCTGTCAACGACGGACTAAAAAGAGACAAAGATCAAATCTATGGGTGTGCATTAGAATTTTCCCATGGTTTACGCTAGTTTTTCTTAGTTTTGTTATAGCCTACAAATTACAGTTACAAGTGAAGTATTTAAACGCATTTAGTCAGAAGTTAGAACCAAATCCTAACTTAAAATGATTGAGTAAATCGAATTTAATTCATTTTGCGCAACCAAAAAATATATGCCCATTTTTCAAGCATATTGCATCTCAAGATTCGGCCCTTACTCTGTGTGGAGACACTTCCCTTTTATCAGCTATTGTAGGCCATACAGAAATATAAAACACGGATCAAGTGCAATGCAGTCCAATTAAAACAATTTTGTATCTAATATTCCTGGAAACACATATTCATGTTTTGTTTCCATCATGTTGCAGTCACCCGTTATTCCCTCTGCTTGCACTGGTGTTTGAGAAGTGTGAGTTGGCGACCTGCACACCGAGGGAGCCTGGAGTAGCGGGCGGCGATGTCTGCTCCTCAGACTCCTTCAACGAAGACATCGCTGTCTTTGCAAAACAGGTAGGCTACTTGTGGTTTAAGCCACGTTTTGTCAGCACAAATAGGGATACAGATATTATTGGTGTGAAGGCTACTGTAAATGTTATACATGCTTTCCTTAATTTATTTCATGTTTGATTGATAGGTGGGTGGATTGATTGACTGATTGCTTGCCTGTTTGATTGATCAGTTAATTGATCGATTGATAGACTGATTGATTGCTGTATGCAGACAATAGACTCATAATATATATTTTTTTATAGATACGTGCAGAGAAACCGTTATTTTCATCGAATCCAGAGTTGGACAACTTGGTAAGCAAGTTAACCTGCATATCCACTGTTTACGCATCAATTGCGCCGCTGGATAAATAGTGTGATATGGGCTTGTTTGAGTTCACTTCATTTGAACACAACACGAATATTCAGAACGTTCATTTGAAGGAGCAACAGGAAACGCGGACGAGTCATCTATCCAAAGCCCTATACTGTTCCTCTGCAGTGGGAAGCCGAGGAGGCCCTTGCCTTGGGCATCCCCAAAGCAGGGACTCTAGGAACCATTTATGTGCTATTGAAACCATTTGAATAAGAAAAGGCATTATTTTAAGTCATGTAGAATACTGTTGCATATCACTTACTTTATTGTATATGCCTGCAGTGTGCATTCATGCATTTATGGTGTTATTACATAGCGTCGCTGTCTAATGAAAACCTCATCTCCGTTTTTGCCAATTTTCATATATTTTTACATTAATTGAAAGCAGTAACTCCCCTCAATGTGCTCTGAACGTTTCATGACTCTAGGACCAAGAAAATATATTCAGAATAGCTTCTGAAGTATTATAATATTCTCGTTAACAGGAAAATATGGGCGTTTTATTCTTTCTTTTTTGTTGAAAAGTTTATTTTGATGAGCTTTTCATCAGACAGCGACGGTAGGCTAGTTACTATCCATTTGAGGTAAACATGTCAGCATGAATAAAGCATAACTCTTATATTTTCCTTTTCCAGATGATCCAAGCTATACAAGTATTACGATTTCATCTTTTGGAATTAGAGAAGGTAAATTATGTTGTTGAATTGTAGACCTATATTTAATGCTTTACTCTGTGCTTTTTTGTGTTATTATGTCAAAACGTCCTACAATCACTGATAATCGCACAGTTGTACTCATAACTGCATATTTTACTCTAACACACTAAGCATATAGCTACGAGTCTGCTAACACGAATTTTCATTGAATAGGTGCACGAGCTCTGTGACAACTTCTGCCATCGGTACATCAGTTGTTTGAAAGGCAAAATGCCCATAGACTTGGTCATAGACGACCGAGATGGTTGCAAATCTGACTTCGATGACCTGACAGGATCCTCCACAAATCTAGCAGATCACGTGAGTGGCTCGGCTTTGAAATTAGCCTACATATTGGTGCTAATTTTCTGTGATGTACAAAAATAACATTTCAAGAAATGTGAGTAATTGTGAGACCAGTTTAATAGATGTCAAATGTAATTTACTGGCATTTAACGATTTTTGTATTAATAACCTATCAACAAAACGTCATTTAATGCACATTAGTGTGTCCAAAACTGTGACAGTCAGTCCCTTAATTCATGTGTGTGTTCCCATTATATTTTGTCCTGGTGGTGTGTAGGGAAGTTTCATAGAGCTTTCATGTCTTCTTAAAAAGAGGAGGAATAAGAGGGAATTATTTATTTAGATCTTAACCTTCTTCTGCTCTATTGTATAAATCATCTCCTTTATCTGTTTATCAGAGAGGGGGCGAGAGAGAATGACAATTGTATGCACGCATGACTGTAAGCCGCTGGATAAAAGTGTCTGCCAATGTCATATGTTGTATATTAGATGAGAATATGCTTATTAGAAATTTCCTAAGTCAATTTTCTATAATTTTCAATTCTTTCCTAAATTGCATTTTTGATGTTTTTCCTTTGAGGTAATGGATTAGTACAGCTGGATGTGTCCTGTTCGGTCTTTCTCATCTCCTTCCCTTTCTAGTGTTTGATTTTACACTTGAATGCTAAACCAATCGGATTATTATTGTCAGTAAAGAGGGGGGTCTTTGTCAATCCATGTGCCCATAGGGTGCCCCCTACTCTGGCTCTTCCTCTTCCCAATACCCACTCCCCCTGTCACATGTCATCTCAGATGGCATGGTTCCTTAACCCTAGTACTGGAGCAATGGCAGGAACTTTGTGTTGGGGAGATTCCTCATATTAGATTACTGTCATGTATAGTCGATTTTTCAGAAGTAAGCCACAAAAATGGTATCCACTGTCCACATTCACTTCCATTTTTGGATGATTTTGCACTTTGTTGATTCGGCGGTTGTAGACACAAACAAACATTGTCAAGGTTCATTCATCTGACAAGACAGGACATTTTCCCGTTGGTCATCCTGGGATCCAGTTCACCTTCGTAATATAATATATGCCATTTAGCAGACAATTTGTAGGCCAACAATTTGTAGGCCAACAAACCTACAATCCTGGTGTCGCAAGTGTTATGCTCTACCACCTGAGCCATACAGGGCCACTTCACCCACTGCATTATACATGAGCTGTAGTTCTCTGGGTGTGAGGGCACATGCAGTACACACACAGAATGGTGTATGTGAATGTCAACAACTCTGTATGTTGGGCCTAGTTCAAGTCTGAGAAGAAACACCAGCTGTTTGTTTGTTAGCTATGTGTTGGTGAAGGCAACTTTAGCCTCCCTTTCCAGTCCTGCCCATTTGCATTACTTCAGTGACATTTGTCTGACTTGTGAGACTAAAGGCAACTAGTGTACGTGTGAGAAGTTAATAAAAAAATCTTGTGGAGTTTAGAGCTATGTTTCCTCTACTCATTCTATTTCTGTAGTGAAGGCTAACCCTCACAATGATACAATGCGGGAGGGCAAGAAAGTATATTGGTCTGAGTATGCTTCTCTAAGTGACATCAAGTTCTGCCTCTCTTTTGCCATCCCCTGCTCTTGTGCAAATTTGAGCTCATCTCCCTATTTGAGTGCACAACCCAGCCTATAGTCAAGAGACAGCACCTTTTATATCCATGTTTATATCGCACATTTACCGAGTGATAAGACTCATTTGAGTTAAGGTACGACTGGCTTGAAAGATTGCTATTTGAATCAGGTTAACCAGCTAGTTGATACTGCCAGTATCAACTAGCTGGCAGTATCATCTAGCTGAGAAATCAATCCAGTTGAGAAATCAATCCAGATCATAATGTCTTATTTATCTCTGCCTTTATGGGTCTCAGTTTTTATGATACAGTTTAAAGAACGATAGACCACACTGTATCAGTAATTAATGTAATCTTAACAGCTGGAGTGTGAGTGCGTAAAGAACCCCCTTCGTTTGCTTGATAAACGTGGAAACACATGGCACTTTGAATGGGGCCGGCACACAAACAGCTTTCTAATTACTGTGTGTTTGGGATGGAAAAGGGGTCTGCTCGTCGAGAGGCATCATTCACACTGCGCTGCCATTGTTGCCGTGATTATTCTTGTCGTTGGCTGAGCTCTTCATCCAAGCGCCATCCGGCAAACAGCTGACGCCAGGAGGCTGAAGAGGTTGCTCTGCTGTTTGGCCCTCAGCTTAAGTCTGTCTAAGTAACATGGTCCCTGCCCTTATATGGTCCAATAAACAGGGGTTCGGACAGATACTGGGCTTCTGAATCAGGATAGGGAGGAGTGCTCTACAGTATTAGCAGGTTAAGCTGAATATCAGCTCTATTTGTTTTTGTTTGTTCTTTTTTGGGGGGTCATCTCAGTTTCATGGAAAATGGTAACTTCGAGTTTGGGATTATCGATTGTTTGGAACTTGTTCTATTTTCTTATTGAGGTCAGGGTCATATTGTTCAATATTGTGTGCTGTGGTATATCGGCTAATAATGAGGAGAGAGAAGCGGTGCGTGCGCGTGTGTCCAGGAGTTACATTGATATTGAGTAATGGCATACTGTTCCACTGCTCTCTAATGTGATCTCTCTCTCTCTCTCTCCCCTCTCTCCCTCCTCTCCTGGTGTGTGGCCGGGACGTGGGATATGTTTATGACCCGATGAACCTCTGTGGACCCCAGAACCCGGCGTCCTGGAGAGACCTGGAAGACGCCCACTCCACGCCTTCTGTGGGCACCCCGGGGCCCTCCAGCGGGGGCCACGTCTCCCAGAGTGGGGACAACAGCAGTGAACTCGGTAAGAGACCCACAGCTTCTCTTTAGACTCAACTCCATATCAAAGGTTGACCTCAGTGCTGACCCCATACAAAGGCAATGGTCTTTTCTTTGTAGGCTATAGGGTAAACTTAGTCTTTCCAGAGATCCTAATGATAAGCGGTTGTTGTTGCTCTATCCTTATCATTCAGATAAAGTTGAGAAGATGTTGTTGTTGAATCAACAGCTATTTGATTGAGTTTTGATAGTGACTTTGTGGTTTATCACTTATCCAGGTCAGGTTATGGAAATGGTTTCTATAGTTTAATCTGGTCTCTGTTATATGATGGCTTGTCTGATGAGTGTCATTACTGCCAATTACTGGTTTTGCATGATTCTGCCGGGCATTGCTGTAGTGTAGCCTACTTGGGTTGCTGTCCGTGTGCCAGCTGTTAATTTGGCCTGTGATTTGCTCAGTGGAGGCTATCAGGGTTTTATGACTTGTTTTTATTTTTATCTCCTATGGCCACAGTAAAAATAGAATAGACTTTAAAGCAACTTACCACCCTCTGCCCATCAGGCATCAATAGCCAGGGCATTGAGCTAAACAATGGGAGGATGCTTTGCAAGACAAGAGCAATTCAGAGGATGAAAGGACAGTCAGAAACACAGATTAAGTCTTTTCCTCCTCTGATTTTACCACAGTTTCTTCCCTTATCCTAACTACCTGACAACATGTGAAACGAATTACACTTAATATCCATGCCTGCATTATTTGTAATGTAATTGGATGCTCTAACACAGTAACACTGTGTATCTGACTTGTATGTCAGCAAATAGAGGGGAAGAGGATGGGTGTGAATGGATTTTTCCTTGGTTCCTCAGGAGGGTGTTTTTTAAACAACAGCGGGGGAACACCCAAGGTCCATGCCTCCCTGCCCTTTTGACCTGGGTAGAGAATGCATAGAGGACGGGGGAAGCACAATCCCCCCTGCCGTGGAGCTGGGAAGGACAGAGCCACTTTATGTATGGATGAACAAAGAGGAGAAAAAGCCCCTGGTAGCAGGATCTGATGCTGCCGTGCCTACCTGCTGCTCCTCGTGCTCCTCCTAGGGCCCCTTTGCCCTTTTTTCATCCCTCGTTTCCATCCCTTGTTTTCATCCCCTTTTCTCATTCAAGGGGATGAGGAAAGCAAACACTTTTAACATAGGAAGGGAACTGGGGGCCAAAGTGGGGCCCTTACGTCAGTAGTGCAGACCTGGGTAGGAGATTACCGATGCTCTTCAAAGCACCTGCTACTATGAGGGAGCTCCTATTGTCCTAATGGACATCATGGTTTTCTGGGCCAATGATAAAAACCTTTAATGGGTTAACCTACAATCTTAACTAATCGGGGAGCCTCGTGGTTGGTTGCCGTGTGGTTGTCGTGTAGTATCAACCACAGGTATTTGATATGTGGTTGGTTGGTGGTGGTATGGTTATGGCTGTGTGGCGATGTTAGCCATGTGGCTAACCGCTAACCCATGGCTTATACAGTCTTTGGTTGTTTCCTTGTAAGCTGTGTGATATGCAGAGGGCTTTCTCTTTGATAACACTCCCCCCAGGGTGACTCTCTCAGATGGGGCACAGGGGCAGAGCTAAAAGGCTGAGATATCCTAGGAATGTTTTTTGGGGGGAGGGGCTTTGAATGTCCATGACAAAGGCAAAAATAAAAGGAAAGGAACCCAAGGGGAGCTAGCTGCTGCAAAGCTCCTGTACAAGAGGGGAATGCAGAGAGGGAAGAAACAGGATGCAGTCAGTGCTTCATTTAGACTCCTCCGGATTCCACCGAAGATGGAATCCAGTACTGCAATGACACTGCAGGCTAATGTCCCTATAGAACCTGTCACAAAATGTTCTCACAAATATCAAGGGAGTGAGACAGGAGAACTATAAATGTTCATCTCCATCTTACCCTTATCAATCACCACTCACCATCAGTAGGGTATAGGCCTACGGAAGGCACAATTCTAAATACATTCATGGTCTGGGGAGAAAATTCAGCAATTATCAAGATCTTCATACTATGGATTCTCCGTGTTTTGGCAAGCTGCCAGACAGCAGCTCCCATTTAGCGGCGTGCATCATGGGTAATAACAGGAGGGCTGAGAAGTGTCACTGGTGATGGATCAGGTCCCGGTGAGCTCATTAAGCAAGCTGCACTGGGCTCGCATCACTGATGCAAGCCGGGATACAGCAATCAGTTCTGCTAGCTAGTAGCCCACCCTGCACTTTGTCTTATATGGACATGTCATCATGTGGATTCTCTTGCCTCTAGTTGTCCCAGTTTATACCTGACTGTAGGAACACTGGTCTCTGCTGTTGTTGATGAGAGAGAGGGAGGGAGAGGAAGAGAGATAAAAAGAGAGAGAGGTAGGGAAGTGGGGGGGTGGAAGTGGAAGCCAGACAAGGATGCTTCTGTTCTTCATATCTTAGGGTACTGTTTTTCCTAAAGCGCCCGAGGCGATACTCCAGCCTTCCCTGCGGCAGCAAGCCGCCCCCCCCTCCTTTATGTTACGCGTGTAGACACTGGGGCAGGCAGGGAGGGAGCTGGGCAAGCAGGCAGGCGAAGGGGGCTAGGTCACGGGAGGAGAGTTCCATGGGTACAACTTTGTGAGTAGGGCACCATCACACTGGTTAGATTGGCTGAGTTGCCAGGGAACAGTCAGAAGCGATTAGCGTAGCGGAGGATCTGCCCTGAGGCCTTCCCTCTCTGGAGCAGGAAAAAGAGAGGGATGGGGAGAGGAGGAGGGGCGGGGGCGACGTTCCTTAGATATAATTAGGCCGTGCTAGTCAGTTCTGTCCTGTCTTTCTTTCTTTTTTTCTCTTATTTTTTTTTCAGTTATTTGCTTCAGGGACAATATTATTTAAAATGACCAATATTGGTTTTGGTCATTTTGATTTCCCGCTAAGCCTGAACGTTTAATGATTGATTGGCATAGTTTGCATTGATTATTTCACCACTCAAGCAAGGCATGTCTTGAGTGGTGTCTCTTTCAGCCTGTGAGACGGGATATTAACTGTCCTCTCTGAAATGACAGATCTCTTCAACACCATCCTTCAAGTACTCTGCACCCACAACAAACCTAATCATTTCCTTAGAGAATAAAACTGTTATAACAACTTGTTATTACATCTACAGATAGAGAAGGTGGGGTATGGAGAACAAAGTGAAGCATCACCTATGCCCTGTCCAGTCCACAGACTACACCATCCGTCAGAACTCCCACCCCCCTCCTCTCCCTCCCCTCACCCCCGTCCCACCCCACTCAGTCCAACTCATCCTTTTTAATGTCAATATTCATTAGCTTAAATATTTATGCATGAATATGGGCGCATATATAGAAGCCCCTTTGATTGATGCATCCCCAAAAACAAAAAGACATGCCAGGGCGAATCTTAAGAAAAGTAGGGTTCTTGTCCCGCCCTGGGGGAGGGGTCTCTCAGATGCATTATTCACATGCCCTCTAGGCAGGCTTTCAAGGCATCTCTGCCCAGAGGGCAAGAAAAATAACCACCACTGTTAAAAGTAAATCATCTCTGCTGATGCACAATTAATGGCGGAGAGGGAGGAGAGACATGGAGAGAGTGCACAGAGAGTGCTGTGACGGGGAGCAAGGGCAGGGGCGGAAGCCGAGGAAATCTCAGTTTAAAAGGAAGCCTTGATCCGTGTGAAGGTTCCCGCAGAAATCGAATGAAGATGCCATGCTAATGATGCCAGGAGGAGAGAGGTGGTGTGTGCGTGTGTGCGTGTGTGTGCATGTGTGTGTGCATGTGTGTGTGCATGTGTGTGTGTGAGTCCAACAATCCAACACAGACAGACTGGAGGGGGGTGTGGAAGGGGTGGGGTGTGGGTCACTGAACACATGGGGGGCTTGAGGGGAAATGACCACAACCCCCCATCCATCCGCCAACACATCCCTAGCCAAATGTTTGATATGTTATTGTCCTCTCATAGCTTAACCATGAGGTTACAACTGTTGTTTTTGTTATTGTTCATTTTTTCCCTTTTTTTATAACCAAATCATTAGTCTATATCAAACGGCGGAGTATATAAATAAATACGCGGCTGCCTGCGCATTGTGTCCGGCCACGGCTCTAACAGTCATTATTCATGTCAAGTGTACAGCCCAGCTCCCGCAGTCATTACTGCATGTCAAACGTGTGGCTCAGATTGAGTTAATAGCTTGGCTTTTTTATTGAGGTCCTCTCACTACAGTATACTGTGTGAACCTCTCTTCAATATCCAGACACTGTAGCAGAGTGTGGATGAGGAGATGCAAATGCGAACGATGTGGAATATTGTGTTGCTATGCTGTTGCTATGCCCTAGACCTCTGCTGCACTTTTAATGTGTGTTTGTGGCGAATGGAGGCGATGTGCCGAAGGGAAAGCCTTCTCTCTCCTAACGTATCCCGCCACCTCTCTTCTCTACTTCTTCCTCTTATCGCAGGAGACGGCCTCGACAACAGCCTCGCATCACCGGGCACGGGAGACGAGGACGACCAGGACAAGAAGAGGCAGAAGAAGAGAGGCATCTTCCCCAAAGTGGCCACCAATATCATGCGAGCGTGGCTCTTCCAGCACCTTACAGTAAGACGGCAGGCCGAACCTAGCGCCAGCTCCCGACATTCTCCCTTCATGCAGTGGTTCTCAACCTTTTTTTGGTTATTGTACACCAATCACATCTTGCTCTGCCCAAAGTACACCGTCAGGTGCAACTGGTCATGACTATTATCAATTTAACCATGAAGCCTATGTTTTGCACACATCTTATGGATCTTGTCTAGTACCCCCTGAGAGTAGGCCAAGTACCCCTAGGGGCAATAGTAATAACAGTTGAGAACTGAAGGTCTTGCATCCAACACTCAATGCGCAACAACACAAGGGCCTCGGCCTGTGGCTTTGTAGTCCTTCGCCGAGGAGTTTTCTCTCGGATATTTTCTTAGTAAGAACAGTCATTGAGACAAAGGGACAGAGAGCTGTATAAAAGACAAGTAGCGTATGTTGTCTAAATGTGGCCTCTCCATCATACAACACTTGCTAGAAATGATGCCACTTTACTCAGCGTCTGAACTACGCTTTACAAAAACAGAATAGGCTACTTTCCCAAAATGAAAGGACTATCTCACATTCCAACGACTTCCAACCAATCCTCAATGAGGAGAGTTTCACCTTTTATCTAAGGGCCCAAAAGATGCCGCCACTGCCTCTTACTCCTCAGTTTTTCTACTTTTCTCATCTTCCCGCTCTTAGATGTTTTCATAGCCCCTTATTTGGTTGCCGGGTGAAAAGCGGCTACACAGCTCCTGTACAGGCAGCAATCCTTTCCTCTAAAAACCCACCTTTAGATTCCCCAGTTAAAAAAGAAGAGGCAAAGAAGGGCTAATTTAATTATCCCCTCTCTGTTCCCCCTTTTCAGCCTAATTGGTTAAGCACAAGTGTTTGTCGTGGCAGGATGTGCCTCGTGAACACTGTGTGAGGGCCCCTCAATGTCCTCTGAATGGTCCAGTTGCAACACCCAGGCGATCAAGCATTCATCGGGCCGCGGAGGGTGTGAATTGTGAAAGGAGACGGATTATGTTTTGTCCCGACTTTACCGTTGAGGCTGGCGTCGGAGAAGGGACAGAGGGGGGCTTCTCTGGATGGTCTTAGCCTCCAGCTTTTGTGGCCCCTATTCTGAGGAAGAACTCTAAGGATCCTCCTCTACAAAGCTATAGAGAAAGCAGCTGTGTAAGGTTTACATTAATTCTAGGATTCCTTATTGGCCCATTAGCATGGTCATACAGTAACTGTTGGTATCCATGCGAGCCATGCTGTTTGAAGACCTCCGTCTGCATGCTGATTGAGACAGATCTTTGTGAAGCTCTGTTGTAGACAATGTATATAATTAGTTACAACAAACATACATTGCATTTTGAAATGCAGCTGTGAAAGGGTCCTCTTGTTCAACCATGAGACCCTTTCCTCTGCTAGGAGATAAAAGGATTAAGTCCACAGCTCAATGACAGGTTGCCCCAGAGTGACCTGAGTAAAGTTGGTTGTACATTGGAGAGAGGCCCCAATGTGACAACAGTCTGTGGGACATTAGCAAAGTGTTTTTTTTTGACAGAGGGGTTCTTCTGGGTTGAGGGAGGAGCACTGAGCCATCCGTCACTAGACTGTCAGCCACCAAGCTGGGAGGTGACCATGACGATCACTTGTGGTAACAGTGGTCTTTGTCACCACAGTTTCAGTTTCTGTGTGTGTGTGCTGTGCGTGTGTGTGTGCTATATGCTTGCATGTGTGTGCACGCTTGTGTGACTGAGTGTGTGTATACATGTGTGTGCCTGAAAGCCCTGTTTAAAAATGAAGTGCTTGGAAGCTCATCCTTCACCCGGTGACCACAGGAGGTGGCTGCGGCCCTGACAGCACCGAAATGGGGACGCGCCTCCGACCCTGTACCCTGTACATGGGTCACCTCTGTCTGCCATCTGCCATCCTCCTCCCTCTGTCACACCGCCAGCGGAGAGGCAGGGACAGGGAGACAGGGGCCGGGGCACCTATTCAGGCCCTAACAAAGGCGGCAATTGTGTCCCTTTGTATCGCGTCTGATCATTTGTCAAATAATGTCAAATAATGTCAAACAATGCCACACGCTTTGAGCCCAAAGTGTTTGGGGCGGGGGCCAAGCATTGGTCAGTCTTGGTTGTTCACTTGTGCTTATGCTAACTAGAGAGATAGACTTGTGTGTGTGTGTATATGTGCCAAGGATCACTGCGGATGGGAGTCGGGCACAGGGCTTGATTACATTTCCTGAGCGACTTTCCCTTTAAAGGGTGTTTCAGGTGTTTCATTCTAGACGTGATCATTCTAAATGAATGCAAGCTGGGTGTTCTATTTTCAGACTCTTCTCTTTCTGTCCTCTGTTTACCACAGCACCCCTATCCTTCAGAGGAACAGAAGAAGCAGCTAGCACAGGACACAGGCCTCACCATTCTGCAAGTGAACAACTGGTGAGTAGCTAACCCCCATGTCCCCACACTAACCCTAACCCCTGCGCTTCCTTCTCTCCTTCTTTCTTCCTTTCCATCTTTATTTCTGTCCTTTTCCCTTTGTCTTTCCTTCTTGCCTCCTCCCAGCACTGGTGAATATGCTCTCATTCACATCTACACTACAGACATGTTTTAGGAGAAGCAGAGACGTTCTAAGCTCAGCTCTTTGGAAATGGAACTGAAATGGAACTGTTTTACATGCTCTATCTATCTTCACTGTCTGGGGGACACACTGAAACTTTAAAGGGGAGATGTGTGTGTGTGTGTGTGTGTGTGTGTGTGTGTGTGTGTGTGTGTGTGTGTGTGTGTGTGTGTGTGTGTGTGTGTGTGTGTGTGTGTGTGTGTGTGTGTGTGTGTGTGTGTGTGTGTGTGTGTGTGTGTCCCTCCACTCCACACAATCCCCGAGCCTCATTTTACATGTATAACATGATGGATTAAAGTATATTTAAGGCCCAGCAACCTTGCCCCTTTGTAGATGGCTTAGCATATTTTGGGAAGGAGGAACAGATACAGGGGGATTTGGGATTTGGTTTTGAGGATACAGTTCTGGTGTGTCATCTAAAAGGCATCATTTTACTTGGGGCTTACACAGGGTCAGTTTTGGATTAATTGAGATGACATTGGCTTCTCGCGATTAATCCTCCCCCGGTCCCAGAATCCCATGGTAGGGTCTTTTTTAAGTGTATCAGATTCTCAACAGACCTAATTACAAAGACGTGCACCTCTAATCCCAAGGAGTTAAGAAGTCTATGGATTTTTCTCATGGATCTACTTCAATCCACTTATCAAAGCAGGCAAATGCTTAGTTTACCTGGCTGTCCGTTCTTTTGGGTAGTGGGGTACGTCTCGGCCCAAAATTGGCAAAACGTTTAGCCTTATCACAGCCCAAGGCTAAAGGAGCTAAACCCAAATCAATAGACTTGGTTAGATACTGTATGTGGCTTTCTCCTAACATCCCCGATCATGAGAGATTGGAATGCTAGTAAAACTGGCGTAGGAAATTGTCCCATTCTGTTTGATTTCTGAATGCTTTGATTGTGTAGGATGATCTTAAGTAGACCAGGGAGATAAAAGCAAAGGAGATCTAAAGCCAGGAATAGGTTTATGAACTGTATATTCCATGTTTGTCCGGACAGTAATTGGAATTTTCTCTCCATTCTATCTTCCCTATTTCTCCAGGTTCATCAACGCCAGGAGGAGAATAGTACAGCCTATGATTGACCAGTCTAACAGAACAGGTTAACCGCAACTTAAATGTGTTAATTGATAATAATACGATGAGATGATAATGTTGCTCTGTCATATATTTAATTGTGCTATACTATATGATTTTCTTTATGTAGATAAGGATTTTTTGAATGTCACTTTTATTGTTATGGTGTATCTCTTCTGTTTTATGGCCTCTAAACATACTGACCACAGAAATAGAATTATAATATAGTATTATATCTCTATACTGACTAATTTCTGGTTTATTTTACATCCACAGTGGGTCAGGGGACAGCATACAGCCCTGACGGTCAACCAATGGGAGGCTTTGTACTCGACGGACAGCAGCACATGGGAATTCGACCTGGCGGTAAGCAACGTTTTTTCTCACCATGTCATATGCAGTGTTGGGAAAAGTACTGTATTGTCATACTTGACTAAAAGTAAAGATACCTTAATAGAAAATGACTCAAGTAAAAGTAAAAGTCACTCAGTAAAATACTACTTGAGTAAAAGTCTAAAAGTATTTGTTTTTAAATATACTTAAGTATCAATAGTAAATATGATTGCAAAAATATTCTTAAAATATACTTAAGTATTGAAAGTAAAAGTAAAAGTATAAATCATTTCAAATTCCCTATATTAAACCAACCAGATGGCACCATTTTTGTGTTTTTTTAGTTACGGATAGCCAGGGGCACACTCCAACACTCAGACATAATTCCCAAACAAAGCATTTGTGTTTAGTCAGTCCGCCAGATCAGAGGCAGTAGGGATGACCAGGGATGTTCTCTTGATAAGTGTGTGAATTTGATAATTTTCCTGTCCTGCTAAGCATTCAAAATGTAACGTACTTTTGGGTGTCAGGGAAAATGTATGGAGTAAAAACTACATTAGTTTCTTTAGGAATGTAGTGAAGTAAAAGTTCTAAAAAATATAAATAGTAAAGTTAAGTACAGACACCCCAAAAAACTATGTAAGTAATACTTTAAAGTATTTTTACATAAGTACTTTACACCACTGGTTATTTGTTCCTTTCAACCAATGTAGCCTAGAATCAGTTTTGGTTCTGTTTGTCTATTCATGGGTTAAATATTGCAGAGTTTTATATGAACCTGTATATATTGCATCATGTAATTGGTTCCTCTCTCTGTCACTCATTCTGCAGGACCAATGGGTGGCATGGGAATGAATATGGGCATGGATGGACAGTGGCACTACATGTAAACCCTCTCCAACCGAGGCAAGCCTGAAGAAGATGGTGAAGTAAGCACTGCCTTGTTCTCTCTCCCCTGCTACATTTGTCATCCACAAGCCTCCCTCTTCTGTCGTTTCTCTATTCCTCTCCACCACTCCCTCTCTCTCTTTCTCAATATTTCTCCCTCCTCTCCACTCCTCTCCTCCTCACCCCTCACCTCAATAGTCCCCCTATCCCTCCATAACACCCCCATCTATTTAAAAAATGTTCTTGCTCTCTCCTCTCCTCTCCTTCTCACCCCTTTCCTCAATTGTTCCTCGATCACTCTATCTCTCTCTGTTTCTCAATTTTTCTCCCCTCTCCATCCGCCCAATATGATTAAGAGTGTGGGGTTCTCGACTCCCTCTGTCCCCCTCCAGCCCTATCAGCTCTCTAGCCCTGCTGACAGTTCACAAATCAAGACATATCGCCTGCCGGAGGCACTGGAGCTCACCGTATTTTATTTAACACCCACACTCCACTGCTCAATGAGCCACGCTATAATGACACTTACCTTGATTAATTGAGCTCTTTATATGTAAATAGGGAACCCCACGTTTGCCTCACTTTTCACTGGGTGCCAATTCCGCCAACACAGCCCCTTTCCCTTCCCGATAATCCACAGATTTTGCTAATGAACTCCAAAGAGCATGATGGTGATTGCAGCGACGGCACATCGCCTAAATTGTAAATACAGCCCACGTAGACATCTTATGCACTCAAGCTGAATAAATGTTGGCGATATAATTTTTTGACTGTTTCATCCAATAATTTCTCATTGAATGATCATTGACCGGTTACTGTAATGGCGTAATACAGGAGGCTGTTCTCCTCACCTAATTTAATCTGTAGTGAGACCGTATGCTGATTGTGATGGCAGTAAATTTACCCAAGGATCCATGTGGGGTTGTTTTGCAGTAATATGTGGTTATCCTATGCATGATGGAGTCAGAGCCATAACAGTTATCTATTAGGGAACCCTTAAGAATTACACCACTGAACCAGCACTGTCCCAATGAATGTATATGTTGTAAGGCCTATATTTGTCTCTGTCATGTGTGGCTTTGTCTTTAACTTATAAGATTTAGGTTCCGTATTTGTTTTTCTGCACGATACTGACCCAGGCTTCTTCTTTGTGTGACAGGCCTCCATGGTTTGCTCAGGGAAAATTCCATCCTGTCGCGTGGTCCAATGAAAGCGTGACTCCGCCCCAGTCACACCTGTACCCATCATCTGACCACGCCCACCTCACAACCGACACTGAAGCATAGAGGACCACACCTACCCTGGGACAACCCACACCTGTACAGACCCTGCCCACATTGACCTTTACTAACTAACCCCATGCCTGGAGGAAGACCAGGATCTAGGAATAAACAACAACAACATTAACAGACAACAACAACAAAAATACTTCAAAATGAACAACAGAAGCTAAAATGACCTCAACAACATTTTGACACATTTTAGTTTTCTTTTTTTAAATTATTTATTTATTTTTCTACAATGGTGGACCATTGGGACAAGAACTTTTAAGTATTTGCTCAATATATATTGTCACAATTGTACATACACACAGCCTGCGCACACACACACACACACACACACACTCACTCACTTACACATATTCTCTCACACACACACACACACTTATGAACACACCATATGAACACAACCACTGTGGAATCTCTAAAAAGATGAAGACTAAGACTTTTAATAACTGTTGTGGTGTATAGACTTGTGCTTTTTCATTTGAGTGTTCTGTCCATGTTTGTGCTTTGTGATCACTAGTTTATAGAGTGAGAGTTTATCACTGATCCCACCTTCATGTGCTGTGGAAGAGAGAGAGAGATTGACTCAGTCTGCAGCTCCATCCAGCTCCCAGCAAAATACCAAGCTCGCTTTTTATAAGACTAAAAGACTGAAAGAGCTGATGAACGGACTCCATACTGGTAAGGTGGATCCTGGACTGACTTCCATTTAGATCGTATTCAAATAGTTTTATAGCACACAGGATGACGGGAAGGGTTTCTACACTAAAAACCAAAATAAAAACTCATTTTAAAACTTGACCTCAAATCTTTTGGAGGAATCTTTTTTCAGCACATATTCCCTTTCATCTGGGGGAAAATAATAGCTATGCCTTGAGTTAATAATATTTTGTACAAAATATAATACGATATTGTGACCTAATTAATTTGGATAACATTAAGAAGTGAATGCATTTTTTGGTTTGCTGTTTGGTCGTTCTTTGCACATTAGCTACCTCCTGCTCTGTATCTATGGTAAACATTTATGAAATACCGCATATCTTTGTAAATTAAAATGATTTTCGTAATAACACACAACAATTCGTATTCACACATGAGGTCACATTACAGTTTTGGTCGATGTGGGACGAAATTGCTGTCGCTGTTTTCTTATTCGATTGAGGCTGACAGGAATGATGGATGACCTAGGACTACCGGTATTCGAAATACAGGGAGATACGCTGGATACCAAAGCCACACTAATTCGTTTTTTATCAAGACACAATAGGCTTATCCAATAAAAATTAAGTGGAAGCCTCGAGAAAAATGTCATAAATTTTCAAATAATTTCGTATGAGACCCCATATTTCAAGATGTGTCTTGTAACCTAGCCTAAACAAAACGTCGATTGAGATAAATTCGTGGGTATATGGTTTAATAATGAGTCTTGTTGATATTGCTGTATTTTTTAAGGATACATTCGTTTGTCTAGTTTGCTGTCTGTGTTGCGGGGTATGAATTGGACTGAGAAAAAATGTTGTGGGCTACTTGGAGGATCATTTATCAATGTCAACCAGTAACGATATTGTGTGCTGTATTGATGAGAAGAATTACATTATTGCGAGATGAGAGACTCATGGGCCAATGGTAAATGTGCAATTATGAGTTAGGCACACGAGTTAGGCCTATTCATTTTTATTCATCAAAGTTGGGAAAATTGTCCATTGATAGGTTATGACTTATAAACATTACGCTATACGTTTTATATATATTATCTATAAATGATGATGAATATTACAAGGCCTATTATTATTATAATTATTATTGGTATGTTATTTAAGCCGCATTTAATAATTGTTGTTATTTTGATACTTATTATAGGCCTAATCAATGTTATGCCTTTTGAAACAGTTACTATTATTGACGTGTCCTGTTTTTATCTCACGCCAAATAGCAATTACACCTATTATACCACCGTCAGTGAACATTTTACATAACTCATCAAAAGATACCATTGGTTTTGTGAGATTCAATTTAAGCTTTCATTTAAGAGCTTTTTACGTGTTAAAATCACCACTTTTTCCATATTCTACCTCTGTCAACTCAATACGAATATGAACAAATAGGCTATATATATATATATTATTTTTGCGACGCTAAATTTTCACTACTGTGAAGATTTTTTCATCACGAATTGTTCACAAATGAAATACAACTCAGGAAAATTGTTTTCTCGAAATAATTTAGATGCTATAACCTGCATCGTGATTTGTGCACCGCATGGGTCGGATAGTGGAAATGATTTTAAAACAGTTAGTGTCAAATATCAAAACTGATGGCCTAGGCAAAATAATAACTTGTAAGCCTAATTCTAACCTCATGGATCATATTTATTGTTTTTAATTGATAAACTATGTCAATTATTATCTTAAAGGAAAATTCCTTAATTTATTTTGTTTGTTTTTTATTAGTCCATGGTTGATATAGAGGCCCAAACTGTTTTGCATGCCAGCAATAAAGTTTTCAAGATATATAACTTTCAAAATACAGAAATACAGCTTGTACGATGCGTTTCAGAACAATGGCCTTAGACTAGTGGTTTAATCCATGATACTGAGACGTCTTTATTCCTTAGCCTATGTAATACGTAATTTGATATTGGTCTAAGAAAATTATAGATTTGACAAGAAAGGTTCAAGCATTTTTTCCGTTATCATCATGTTATTTAAATTAAAATAAACGAAATCTGCTTCTGCAAACAAACAAAAGGTTTGGACGGTTGAATTTTCCAAGACACTAATTATTTCAATTGGAGATGATGATGATTTCAAAGTCACAACAGATAAAATATAGAAATATAGTTTACACTGCATACAAGCTAAAATCAATGTGATAAATTATCTGCATAGGTCTGGATACCCATTGCATTTTCCAGATGTAGGCAACTTAATACACAAAAACAAAGAGCATACTAAAACGCATGCAGGCTTTGCCGACTGTAGTTAAGACAAATGCGTTTTGAAGGCTGCCGGAAACAAGCGCCTATTCACTTGAAATATGGGTCATCCCTCCCGCAGAAAGTAACATCACGTGGGAGAGAACTCTTATTTTCAGAACACATCCATTCACTGGCGCGCGGAATACTGCCAACACTTCTGTTTAGCTGAACGGAATCTGCGCCTCTACAACCGTAATAAGTGAGTAATGAATTCATTATGATAGTCCAGTACCTTTATCCCATATAGATAGGCCTACATGAACTAACACACGAGAAAGATGCATGGTTAGTCAGGAAAACAGTAAAATGAAGGCATGTTTTTCTCTGCGTGCACTGTATTTTCTCCAACAAGTTTGCATCAACAATGAACATTGCAAACTGGGTGCATGCTCTGTTCAATTATGTTCTGCCAACGCGTTGCAATGCAACGCAACCAACTGCACACTATAGCCATCTTATGGCCAGATAAAGATATTAGGCAAGCGAGCCTTAATGTGCCCTCTGAAATTGTTCTAATTCTCCCTCCTTAAAACATTTATTCCATAACACCAAATGTATTTTTTAATCTGAGGATCTCTCTTTCCCTTTTTGCACAACACTCTCTCTCTCTCTCTCTCTCTCTCTCTCTCTCTCTCCTCAATCAAGGAATGGAGGGATCGTCAGAGGATGATGCTGGTGGTTTTATTTCACCCTCTGGTCACAAAATCGCAGCCAACTCACCCAGCTCATCTTTTCAATCATGTCTTCATCCTGTCAAGGCAGCAGGCCAGGCACCCATGTCCCAGATACAGGCTGACATCACCCAGAACAGGCTAGGGAGGTCTCCAGGCTCAGGCCCTGTGCCGGTAGTCATACAGCCTGGAAGATGCTGGGAGAATCTAGCCTCTGGTGGGAAATGTGGTTTTATCAACAGGGGGTCAACAAGTTAACTGCAGCCACATGTAGGGTATAGAAAACAGTGCTTATAGGTTACGTTCGGGTTAGGGGCTATATAAAAAAAAACATGTTTTGTGACCAGAAAGTTGAAGGTTTTGTTTTGTTTTGTTTTTAAGTTGGTAACACTGTCATATACCCAGATGGTCACACGAATATATCCTAAAAATTGGTATATTTGAATGGTAAGTATTTATTGATGATTTGTTGATTGAAGTGTTGATTTGAACGGTAATGGCAACATTCACCCCTAATCATTTCATGGACTACTGGGCTGCAGTAATAGGTCTCCTCTTAATACAAGCATAGAATTACTACGCACCCCCTTGATTTCATCCACCATCTGATCCCAGGTAAGCTAATCTGAGTAATATCTACAGACATGCCATGACAAAACCCCTGAAGCTGCCTTGTCAAACACAATCTCAGATGTGTATATCTCCCCTCTCGGAATCGGAAAAAAGTTTCTTTGAGACTCCCTGCAACATGGATAGCTGTTTATCCCCTGGTTCAATTCCCTGTCTGGGAGCGATTGGTGTTTAAAGTTGAGATTTTGGGGGATAAGGAAAATCAGGTGGGGCAGCTTGGCGGCAGCAGTCCTCTCGTCAGTTTTATTTAAAGCAATGCATGCCAGAGGTCAGGGGTCAAAGTTGAGAGAGGGGCCAGCAGGGCATAGATAGTGCAGTTGGGATGGGATTCTTATAGGAGGGCGGATGGTGATGTTTGATGTGTCAGGTCTTCTAAACATCTCTTTGGTATCAACTTTGACATGTCTCATGGCGCTAAGTAGGGAGATACTATTACATCATTCTATATCAAATGGTGACCTCATGTCTTCAATGAAACACTTTCCCTTTAGGAAGAAAGAGCTTATAGGTCGGTTTTGGAATTTTTAACACTACTGTAGTCTTTCAACTGCCATTTTATTGGGGATTAAGGCACACAAGAATTGACTGACTATTGATCACCATGGTTACTTGAATATGATGTTAACTTTGCTATTCAGAATTTGCTGTTTACTTTTCCATTGGATCCAGAAAAAGGACAACAGACGTGCATACAGTAATATTGGTACATTATTAATGTAAAATATTCTGATGAGGATACATTGATTTACTACCTAACGACAGTGTAATGTCTCTGGCATCATATGTGTTTATGTTTATATGTAATTTACATGTCTCTTGACATCAGTGTGTTAAGCCAAGGCATCAGACACCCTTCTTCTCCATTTTAAGATTATATTTGAGAATTTCTCTCATCCTGTCCAGCCTCTCCCTCAAGCCCTGTCCTTCTGCGTCTGGGATCTCTGGACATGAGAGTTTTCGCTCGGATTAGGGTGAGAGAGAGGAGAATTCAGATAGGCACGCTGGACTGTGAACTAGCAACACTGGATGCTGCTCTGAGAATCAAAGTGACAGATGTCGTCCCAGGTTATTCACCTGACAACTTTGCTTCCACTGTTGTCCAGTGTATGTGACATCCTCTCACACTATAGCTGGCACATCTGAGCCCTTCTTCATTCAGACACATTTACCACCTATTTTATTGTCCTCAGTGGCCCATGATGAGCCTGTAATATGACGACACCTACCCATAAATGTTTACTATCGTTTTCAGTCAGAAATTACTTCTGGTGTTCGCACATCATTCATTGTATGTTCATTAAGTCACACAAGCTCATAAACATTTACATATCTGTTGTTAATAAAAGTCAATTCATACTCTGCACTTTTTTAACTCATGTTCATCCTGAGTAGTAACAACACCTAAATGATGTGTTAATGTAACAGAAAATAAAATACATTAGTAGTCTAACAACTGAGTCTCAAAAAGGTTGAAAATAGGTTTAAATGAGCAACCAACGCGTAACCTAATTAATCGCACATGTGGAACAGTCTGAATAGGGAAAAGCATTGACAAATGAGATATTGTATGTCGGCGCAAATTAATGAGAAATTAAAGGTCAGAGGTCAAAACAGGACCTCAGAAAGCGCACATGACTTTGATTAGCCGGCCCCTCTGTTTGGCTACAATTGTCACAAGCGGTCAAGTCATCAGGCAATCACTCAGAGGCAGAGAGCAATAGAAGTGAGATTTGTTTAGGCATATTGTCTAAGGCACGATGACGAAAAGACAAATGAATACTACAGGGAAGGACTGTTGTTTTAAAAAGCACATTTAGACATTCAGATGTTAGTTCACCATAGTTTTTTACCGACCTGTTCACATGAGTTGAAAATTATTTATTTCATTTATGTTCCCAGCACATGCGTTAGAAGTAGGGCTGTCAAAGTTAGCGTGTTAATAACGCGTTACCGCGACATGTTTATCGGCGTTCCTTTTTTTGATACTGTTAATCACGTCTCCATTTTTTCACCTTAATAAACATTTTAAGCGCACGTGTTTCCCCACAGAGTCTTTGAAGTGCAGAACACAACACGGAACACAGCTACAGTCAATGTTTGCACCTTTACATCGCTGATAACCGTCATGAGGTTGCTATAACCTAGTCTACGAATGAAATTTTACAACGTAGGGTGCTCAGGTCGAGAGAAAAAAATGGAGTAATCAAGGTGACAGACAGTGATAGATTCAATACCGTCTTGCACACTCTTGCTTGCATCTATCTAATCTAGGATGTAATCATTAGTCCAACAGTTGCAAATGAGAGTTTCTATTTGACAAAATCAAGTATGTTTATCCCCATTTCATCCTGTTTGCATTTCGAAACGTTTTTCAACAGAATCGGCAGAATTAATACACCCCTGATCACCGCAAACACAGTTCACTTTCATAGCAGCCACATACAAACAGCATGATTTGAGAGAGAGGAGCGAGTGTGAGAGCCAAGCGACTTCGCTGAGCTCATCTGGTTCTCCATTACGACAACAAAGTCTGGGTCGGGCCTGACAGATGGAGCGGGCAGACAGAGGTAAAGTGGGGCCTCTACGGGGGAATGGTCGGGGTTGAGAAAGAGGACAAGGCTCCAGAGGAGGACTGAGCCACAGTGTATTTATAAACAGGAACTTAATCCAAAGAGGAGTTCATCGCCACAGCCATTTCAGTCTGATTTTGACATTAGTAATCTGTGTATATGTGTTGTAAATGATACAGTATATTCTTCCATTTTGGCTCAAGCTCATGCTGATGAGTGGGCTGTTTGATCTCTACATTTAACACAGTAAATGATATTGCAAATTCTTCCATTTTCGCTCAAGCTTGAATTACAGGTGTCCACAGTTTCTGTGCTGAGTAGTGCTGTGCGGCTGTTTGATTGAGCTCTCCCCTGGGTTAGTCACCTCTGAGACAGAGTCTCTCTGAGAGGAGTCAGGGGTGAACGCCATGCTCAAAAAACATTAGGCCCTATCACGGTTCCCTCCTCTTTTGGATAGGATAAAATCCTGCGATGAGAATCTCTCACGGCCGTGTCCATGTGACAAATGCCTCTGCCCTCCGCCTGCGATGGGATCTGTCAGGGTCATCACAGAGAGCAAACGTGCCCAGACCACTCACATCCCATAAATCTTCGCAGAAGCCGACAACACAGAAATGCAGAACGGTCATTTTGGCATTTCCACAGCCCCATAACAAAACAGGCATTTGTTCCAAAGACATGTTTCTGATTCGGGTTTATTTTAAACGTCATTCCTCAAATGCTCTTTTCATGTTGATTGTTAATGTTAAAAACATTTGATGTAATAATTTAAAATTTCAAGACTTGGGACTACTGAATATTCATCGTATTATCCATTTCCTTTTCAGATCATGGAAAGTCTACTTGTTCTTGTTCTTCTTTTTTGTTCTTATTTTTCTTATCTTGGATTTTCAGAGCCGTTCAACAAAGATTCTTTATGATATCAAATAATAATACAATTTCCCTCATACAGGTAGGCGGAGCTGCTGAGTGAGAATTAAACAATAAGGCACGAGAGGGTGTGTTATATGGCCAGTATATCACAGCTAAGGGCTGTTCTTACGCATGACGCAAAGCAGAGTGCCTGGATACAGCCCTTAGCCGTGTTATATTGGCCATATACTACTAAACTCAGAGGTGCCTTATTGCTATTAGAAACTGGTTATCAACATAATTAGAGCAGTATAAATACATGTTTTGTCATACCCGTGGTATACGGTCTGATGTACCACGGCTGTCAGCCAATCAGCATTCAGGGCTCGAACCACCCAATTTATGAAAGAAAATAAAACCATTGGAGTTAATCGGTGTGCTCCACAGAGCAGGAGCAGTTGATTTGCCCTTGTCAGGCGAGTCCGTTTCATTCTGATCACATCTATCACAGTGAGCCTGGTGCAATTACTCTCTAAAATAAACATGTCCGCCGATCCACACGCTGTTACTGCTTGTCAGGAAGGCAAGGACGCTCAATCCAAACCATGGATAACTTATCACACCATTGTCCTGTTGATACTGTTTTACATGTGAGGTAAGATGAAATGCAGGTGAAATGCGCACACATATGCAAGCACACGTACATACGTACCAGTGGAAGCTGGTGGGAGGAGCTGTAGGAGGACGGGCTCATTGTAATGGCTGAAATGGAATAAATGGAATGGAGACAAACATGTGGTTTCCAAATGTTTGATGTGTTTGATACCGTTCCATTAATTCCATTCCAGTCATTACAATGAGCCCGTCCTCCTACAGCTCCTCCCACCAGCCTCCACTGATATTTACGTACATATAAACGCACACACGTGTGCTCACAAACAAACACCCAATGCTCCCAGTAAATGTGATAGTGTGTGGACACTTCTTAATTAAACATCATCTAAAAATCACAACATAACATAACATTACCGAAACGGGATGAGCCCAAATACAACGTCAGACAGCAGGTGATGAATGGGAGGGGGCTCTGGTCCGGGTCATCAATCATCTGCCCCGGTTCGCCCAACAGCGCTGACGTGACAGGAACGGTCAAATAACGTTAAGCACACAGGACCCTGTGTTTGGGGGGAGATTATTACTGTCAGAGCTGTAATGGATTAGCTTGGTTGCTTGGTCCGGCGCAGGTTCCAACCAATCTGCTTGTTGGGGTGGTTATTAGCATAACTATCAGAGGTCCAGCCAGGCTGCAGCAGGTTGGTGATTGACAGATGGAGGTGGCCGCCCCGGCAGACATCGAGCCAGGCTCGGGCCAAACAGCCAGTAGCCAATTATATGGGGAGAAACAGGGACATTCATCATTCAGTTAGACACCTGTCCAGACAGCACAAAAGAGAGAGAGAGAGAGAGAGAGAGAGAGAGAGAGAGAGAGAGAGAGAGAGAGAGAGAGAGAGAGAGAGAGAGAGAGAGAGAGAGAGAGAGAGAGAGAGGAGCCATAGCCCGCTGCATCCAGGGACTGAGAGGATGCTCATTAGATTGGACTAGGGAGAATAAAGGAAGACCGGGGTTCACATTTAGAGCACACTGCATAGAGACAAGATGGAGAAACCTGGAGAACTTCTCTCTCAAGGTGCAGAGAGAAGAGCAGGGGCAGGGGCTGTGGTGTTGGCAGTAGATTTGGAAGTGAGGACCTTATATGTGGCTTGTGACTATACATTCTCCTTGTATTATATATACTGTAATAACCTTTTCACACTGCTGAGCTGAGCCGAGCTGTACTGCGCCGATCTGGTTATGCAACCACCGTAGTTGCTGGAACCATGCTGTAAAAGAGAATGTGAAAACAAAATCTGAGGTACCACAGTTCAGGTTGACACAATTGGGTACATACACACACCAAGTTTATTAGGTACACCACCCCGTTCACGAAAACGGTTCGCTCCTACAGACAATGAGTCACATGGCCTTGGCTTGCTATATAAAGGAAGCAGACAGTCATCGAGGCATTCAGTTACTGTTCGATTGAACGTTAGAATCGGCATAACGAGTGACCTAAGTGACTTGGAGCGTGGTATGATCATCGGTACCAGGCACGCCAGATCCAGTATCTCAGAAATGTCCGTCCTCCTGGGCTTTTTACCAACGACAGTGTCTAGGGTTTACTGAGTATGGTGCGACAAACAAAAAACATCCAGTCTGCAGCAGCACTGTGGGTGAAAACAGCTAGTTGATGAGAGGTTGAAGGAGAATGGCAAGAATGGTGTAAGCTAACAGGCGGGCCACAAACAGGCAAATAACGGGGCAGTACAACAGTGGTGTGCAGAACGACATCTCGGAACGCGGGTTCCACTCTTATCAGCTAAAAACAAGAAGAACCGTCTCCAGTGGGCACGTGATCATCAACACTGGACAATTGAGGAGTGGAAAAACATTTCCTGTAACCTGAAAGCAAGTTCAGTTTACTTGAGTGTACCGCCGTCCAATCTGCAGCAACTTCATGATGCCATCATGGACCAAAGTCCCTGTGGAAAGTTTCCGACACCTCGTAGAATGCCCCGAAGAATTCAGGCTGTTCTGTAGGCAAAAGGGGGTCTAACCTGATACTAATAAACTGATCGGTGAGTGTATATCTGTAACTACTACGCCAGACACCTTGACTTGCTCTAAGATCTGGGGTGTGTCTGTATCTGCGTGGCATGCAACAACTCCTCCTCAACACCCTGCCATGAGGTCACGCCTCATCAGCCCCTTAGCCCTCGCTCCTTCCACTCCCTCCACTCCCTCCACTCCCTGATCACAGCCCATAAACCCGGAGCTGCATAACGCCAAAATTAACAAACGCTTGACATTTGCTCCACGTCCAATTACTCAATATCCAAGGCTGAGCACATGTTTAATCAACATTCATATCCCCCAGGGATCCGGAGGCAGCTCTCTGCATCACCACCCCAGCCACATTAGGCCCCTTCCCCTGGGCCACTACCACCACGGCAGCCAGGCTCCACTGTTTACCCTCATCCAAACACACTGGAGACACTGTCATCTTGGAGACAGTCAGCCACAGCCAAATCAAATCTGGGGTTTGGTTTAGGGTTATCGATCTATCCACCTATTACAGTGGGGTCAAACATTCTATCCGAGCCCTCAAAGAGACCCCCATCCCCTGGACAGCTTCCCCTGTCATGCTCCAGCAGGTCCTGGCCAGACCTACACCCCCCCTAGGTGGGTCAAGAGCAGGCTGGACATGGCAGGGGACTGACAGCAGTGCGGAGGTTGATTTCCCCTCACCACAGGGAGGAACAGCATGGGGGCATGGGGAGGCATGGAGGACAGATGACTCCACAACATCTGGGATGTACTGGCTCAATGCATGAGAGACTTGCCAATATGCATAGATGGTAATGAGCTCTGTGCTCTGACACTAAACCAGTCAGTGTTGTTGTAACTTGAGATAATAAGTGTTACTGGGATATACAGTGAGCTCCAAAAGTATTGGGACAGTGACACATTTTGTTGTTGTTTTGGCTCTGTACTCCACCACTTTGGATTTGAAACGATACAGTGACTATGAGGTTAAAGTGTAGACTGTAAGTTTTTAATTTAAGGCAATTTCCATTCATATCATGTGAACTGTTTAGAAACTCCAGCAATTTTTGTAAATAGTCCCCCCATTTTAGGGGACCAAACTATTTGTGTATTAAAGTAGTCAAAGGTTTAGTATTTGGTCCCGTATTCCTAGCACGCAATGATTACATCAAGCTTGTGACTCACTTGTTGGATGCATTTGCTGTTTTTTTTTGTTGTGTTTCAGATTATTTTATGCCTAATAGAAACAAACGGTAAATAATGTCTTGTGTCATTTTGGGGTCAATTTTATTGTAAATAAGAATAGATTATGCTACCATGATTACCATGAACCTTTTCTAACCTCCCTTTTACTGTAATGGTGAGAGGTTGCATGCACGCATGCACACACACACACACACACAAACACACAATCACACACACACACATAAACACACATTGGAATGGGGACATTTTCAAACACATATTCTCTTCCTTCCACTGAGCGTGCATTGTATAACAATAGGGAGATCCATGATCAAACAGAGTATTACATCTGTATGTGTGTGCGGTGCAGATATAAGTGGATGTGTCAGCCGGATGATGGATGACTGGGGGAATGTGCTGCATCCCAGCAGCCTGATGCAAGCAGCCCAATCCCCCCCGCATCCATCTGAGCCTGCCCCAGCCACAGCCACCTCATCTGTCAGAGAGAAACCATTTTCTGTGCAGCAGTGCATTAAGCTTAAGGTTATTTCATTTCTTCATTGCAAACTGCTGGGATAGAAACAGGGTGATCCTAAAATTCTAAGCTTTCCACACAGAGAGAGAGAGAGAGAGACAGAGAGAGAGAGAGAGAGAGAGAGAGAGAGAGAGAGAGAGATGAACACAGCTTGGTATACAGATCACAGTTGGCCTTCGTGTAGTGAACGTGGTTTAATAAAGGTTTGTGCGGAAAAAAAAGAATACATATGTTTTTAAAACATATTTTGGTATTTTTATCCCTCGGCATTGAACTAAACCACAATACAAGCCATGTGACGCCTCAGTGTCAAATATTTACTTGTCATTGTGCATATTGTGAACAGATTTGTGAGGGTTAATGTGAGACGGGTCATGTTTGGGGACTGTGCTTGGCACAGGACAGCCACACAGAGAAACAAAGACGGGGCCACCGTCGTCATTAATCTTAGTCAGTGGCCCCAACGCTGTTGCTGGCCCAATCTGCATAGCCAGGGAGGAGGCCAGTGACAAATGCCACTATTGGACTGGGGCATCGCATCTCCCTGGCTTCGTCTCCAGTTAATGTCACATCCATCACGGGCCAAGCCCATGTCGGGAGAAATGAGACCGGTCGTGGATACGAATTCATTGGAGGGACAAGCGCAAGTTGATATATCTAGGCTTGGAAGTGCCGAAAACAAGTGTCCCTACAGCCTGCATTGGCTTTTGTACTTGTACAGAAGTTCCGAAGCTGTCTACTGTCTTGGTTGAATTGTAATTTTGATTCATTTTGAATCATGACCTTTGTGATTGTATTATTAATTACAAAATTGTACGATAAGTAAGAGCAATAGCATCTAAAGTGATGGTTACTTTTTGTGCAAAACTGTATTGCCTCTCCCCAGTATACTGAATGAGGCCATATCTTTGTAATTCATTTGTGGAGCACTGCCACTGCACTGTGACTTACTACTGCCACCTAGTGATGATAATGTGCCATCCTCTATGAGTTAATTACCGGTCAGCGCTATCCTTGGGACGTCCTTACCATAAACCCCATATCTTAACCCCTACCCTAACCCTAACCATAACCCTTACCTAACCCTAACCTTAACCATTGCCTTAACCATTTTAAATTTCAACTTCAATGGGGTATGGACGTCCCAAGGATCCCGGAGAGCACGGACCGTTAATTAACCGGCAATAAACACCTAATATGTTCTACATCCCTGGTTATTCTTTTAGGCAAGAGGAACATCTCAAATGTGTGTTTTCTTCAATGAGCTCAAATGTGACATTAAATGTAGAGAACACCATACACACACAATATAATAAGCTCACATCAGCAGGCTATGTCAATTAGCATCTACAACCAAGCACACATTGGCTATTATATGTGGCCTCACCCCAAACTGAACTGTGTTCATATCACAGAAACATGAAGTGCACAATCCCTGACATGGCATAGACTGTCAGTCACAGACAAGAATGAAATATGAACGTAATCGACAAGCTTATTCTGTGACAAATGGGAATAATGTGTTTTCATCACACTGTACCAGAAGAGCGTAGGGTTGAGGAGATGGTTCAGCAGCCTGACAGCAGCATGATATGGGCACATCCGAGGGAGCCACTCCTGAGTGATTCAATCAGGCAGCTTGCCCCTCAGCCAAGTGCCGAGATCTGTCCATCCCTGTGTGTTACGCCGATTAGCTGCACATGCATGATGAGGGATGAAAGAATTTGTCATCATTTGCATCATTCCACAGAGATGCGGGGCTTAACGGGAAGAGCGATGGGTCCAGGGCTTGTCATGTCCCAGGGGCAGGCTGCAGAGGGAGCGGAGCAGGGAGCTAAAAACATTTTTCACTGTGAAGAACAAAAATCTCACTTTGAATTGGAAAAGAAAATATCAGAATCACAATGTTGTTCATCATTGTGGCAATATATAAAAAAAAATGTTGGATAGGACTATTGTCAAATATCCTACTGTTTGAATATACTCAAGATACTGTATGTCAGGCTGAAAGCATCTGCGAAATGTAAAGCTATGTTGTAACATGATCCCTCATAAAAGGATAAGGTGACTTGATGTTTAAATGACAATTCCTGCTATTAAGTTCCCCAGCATGACAATTAGAGAGGTAATTGGATCCCTCATTAGCCATTGGGTTGAGGCTATTCCAAATGCAGAATGGCACAAATAAAATCTATTAAAACACACATCTCACGACCCCTCTAGTGTTAAACGCCCTGAGGACTCTGAAGGGTTTTTGACTCCTCACACAATCTTTGCTTTCTCTGTCTATGCAATCATTATGACTGATTTTACTTCCTGCTCATCGCAAGTGTTCCACCATGATTTACAGTCCTTTGACCTGTTTAACTGTCGGGATAAGTGTTTTCTCAGAGGAACTGAGTGGTTACATTTTATTGCTACGGTTTTGAATATCTATTTGGAAAACGGTAGCCTGGGTGCCAGTCTGTTTCTGCTCTCTTGACAAACATTAAGCTTGACACTGACAATGGAGTAGGGAAAAGCACAAACAGATCTAGGACCAGGCTAGGAAAATGGTGCATGCGTCACCCAAGAAACAACTGCCAACTTTTAAAGAAAGCTTGGAGTGAGATTTGCCATGTGAATTTCATTGCCCCATGGCACAGCCCCTAGATGGGGACAGAGGTTCCTCCCCCAGGGAGATTTTTATAAGGGCACAAGGCAAGACCCAGATGCAGACACAGTCCAAGATGTTTATTAACAATCCAAAAGGGGTAGGCAAGAGAATGGTCGTGGACAGGCAAAAGGTCAAAACCAGTTCAGAGGTCCAGAGGTACAGAATGGCAGGCAGGCTCGAGGTCAGGGCAGGCAGAATGGTCAGGCAGGCGGGTACGGAATCCAGAAAAACAGGCAAAGGTCAAAACCAGGAGGACTAGTAAAAGAGAACAGAAAAGCAGGAGCACGGGAAAAACACACTGGTTGTCTAGAACGTACAAGACGAACTGGCACAGAGAAACAGGAAACAGGGATAAATACACCAGGGAAAATAAGCGACACCTGGAGGGGGTGGAAACAATCACAAGGACAGGTGAAACAGATCAGGGCATGACAAGTTTACTGTTTTAAAGCTTATTTCCTGCAATTCTACATATTTTGATGTTATGAGCCAGCTGGGGATCGAACTTGGGTCCCCGATGTAGGTGTGTGTCCCTGATGCGGACCACTCCACTACTGGAGTAGGTTGAGCCCAAGTGCAGAGGAATTAGAAAACAATTGTCATGATTATCTTCTCTTGGGACAGACCAATGCGCAGCGAAGTAACCAGAATACATATTTATTTAACAAACGGGACGAGACGGAACAAAACAAACAAAGAACATGACGTGAACACAAAAGCTAAATCCTAAACTAAACACTATGGCATGAACCTAAACACTATGGCATGAACCTAAACACTATGGCATGAACCTAAACACTATGGCATGAACCTAAACACTATGGCATGAACCTAAACACTATGGCATGAACCTAACCGCGATAAATAACCCACAAACTTTAGTGCAAACCCAAAACATATATATGGCTCCCAATTAGAGGTAACGAGACTCAGCTGCCTCTAATTGGGAACCATTACCCCAACATAGAAATACACCCCATAGAACTAAAAAAAAATTACACCAAAACGAAACTAAACACTCCAGCGTGTACACTCAGGCCTGGACGTTACAACAATGAGATCTCCAAAGTCTGAGTTTTATCTTTGGCTCTTTACTTCAGAGAAAAAAAGCAAAACATGGCAACAGTCTTAGGCAACACTTTAAATGAATGTGTCCCAGGGTAACTCTAACAAATCCTCTTGGGAGGCAATACAAAAAGGTAATACAAAACAGAAGAGAAATCCTTAAACATTAAGAAACGTATTTCCAAGAGTCCACAAAAAGGAAACAAAAAAACATAGAATCCAAGTTCAAAATTAGAATCCTTGAGAATGCCAACACCTAGACCAACATCAGGACTGAACAAGAACAAAAAGGCAGTGGGGCCTTAAATAGGGTTTGTCATTAGAAGCAATTCAACACAGGTGAGGGCATTACAACAATTAACACAGGAGAATATATCTGGGTTGAAATAACGTCATCTAGTGGTAAGGTCAAGGGGCTTCAGACAAAACATTACATTTTGATATGCTTAGGCCTATGACCAGAGTGGAAATGTAGGTGTATTCAGGATGCTTTGAACTTTGAGATTTTAGGGGAATGACATTAAAAGTATGCTAATATTGTTTTACGCATATTTTTTAGGTGGGTTGAAACTTCATTCAGACAGTAATGAAGTTAGATAGGGAGACAGGCAAATGATAGAAAAAGATGGAAGCAGGGATTGATCCCTGTTCTCATGCAGAAAGCTGTATGTTACATGTGTCGGGGAGTTTTACCACTACACCAAGGAAGTTTCTACAGTGAGGGAAAAAAGTATTTGATCCCCTGCTGATTTTTTACGTTTGCCCACTGACAAAGAAATGATCAGTCTATCATTTTAATGGTAGGTTCATTTGAACAGTGAGACAGAATAACAACAAAAAAATCCAGAAAAACACGTGAAAGATGTTATAAAATGATTTGCATTTTAATGAGGGAAATAAGTATTTGACCCCCTCTCAATCAGAAAGATTTCTGGCTCCCAGGTGTCTTTTATACAGGTAACGAGCTGAGATTAGGAGCACACTCTTAAAGGGAGTGCTCCTAATCTCAGCTTGTTACCTTTATAAAAGACACCTGTCCACAAAAGCGATCAATCAATCAGATTCCAAACTCTCCACCATGGCCAAGACCAAAGAGCTCTCCAAGGATGTCAGGGACAAGTTTGTAGACCTACACAAGGCTGGAATGGGCTACAAGACCATCGACAAGCAGCTTGTTGAGAAGGTGACAACAGTTGGTGCGATTATTCGCAAATGGAAGAAACACAAAAGAACTGTCAATCTCCCTCGGCCTGGGGCTCCATGCAAGATCACACCTCGTGGAGTTGCAATGATCATGAGAACGGTGAGGAATCAGCCCAGAACTACACGGGAGGATCTTGTCAATGATCTCAAGGCAGCTGGGACCATAGTCACCAAGAAAACAATTGGTAACACACTACGCTGTGAAGAACTGAAATCCTGCAGTGCCCGCAAGGTCCCCCTGCTCAAGAAAGCACATATACATGCCCATCTGAAGTTTGCCAATGAACATCTGAATGATTCAGAGGACAACTGGGTGAAAGTGTTGTGGTCAGATAAGACCAAAATGGAGCTCTTTGGCATCAACTCAACTCGGCTTGTTTGGAGGAGGAGGAATGCTGCCTATGACCCCAAGAACACCATCCCTACCGTCAAACATGGAGGTGGAAACATTATTATTTGGGGGGGTTTTCTGCTATGGGGACAGGACAACTTCACCGCATCAAAGGGACGATGGACGGGGCCATGTACCGTCAAATCTTGGGTGAGAACCTCCTTCCCTCAGCCAGGGCATTGAAAATGGGTCGTGGATGGGTATTCCAGCATGACAATGACCCAAAACACACGACCAAGGCAACAAAGGAGTGGCTCAAGAAGAAGCACATTAAGGTCCTGGAATGGCCTAGCCAGTCTCCAGACCTTAATCCCATAGAAAATCTGTGGAGGGAGCTGAAGGTTCAAGTTGCCAAACATCAGCCTCGAAACCTTAATGACTTGGAGAAGATCTGCAAAGAGGAGTGGGACAAAATCCCTCCTGAGATGTGTGCAAACCTGGTGGCCAACTACAAGAAATGTCTGACCTCTGTGATTGCCAACAAGGGTTTTGCCACCAAGTACTAAGTCATGTTTTGCAGAGGGGTCAAATACTTATTTCTCTCATTAAAATGCAAATCAATTCATAACATTTTTCACGTGTTTTTCTGGATTTTTTTGTTGTTATTCTGTCTCTCACTGTTCAAATAAACCTACCATTAAAATTATAGACTGATCATTTCTTTGTCAGTGGGCAAACGTACAAAATCAGCAGGGGATCAAATACTTTTTTCCCTCACTGTATATTAATGTTGTATGATTTCTTGCAGTATCCTTGTGCATAGACTGCTGTCAAGGTAAGGGCACAAACATTTTGCAGGTTGCCTTACAACCTGGAATTAAAATTTATTTTTGGGGGGTTTGTATCATTTGATTTAAACAACATGCCTACCAATTTGAAGATACAAAATAATTTTTTTTGAGAAAGAAACAAGAAATAAGTAACTGAAAACTTGAGAGTGCATAACTATTCACCCCCAAAGTCAATACTTTGTAGAGCCACCTTTTGCAGAAATTACAGCTGCAAGTCTCTTTGGGTATGTCTCTATAAGCTTGGCACATCTAGCCACTGGGATTTTTGCCATTCTTCAAGACAAAACTGCTCCAGCTCCTTCAAGTTGGATTGTTTCCGCTGGTGTACAGCAATCTTTAAGTCATACCACAGATTCTCAATTGGATTGAGGTCTGGGCTTTGACTATGCCATTCCAATACATTTAAATGTTTCCCCTTAAACCACTCGAGTGTTGCTTTAGAAGTATGCTTAGGGTCATTGTCCTGCTGGAAGGTGAACCTCCGTCCCAGTCTCAAATCTCTGGAAGACTGAAACAGGTTTCCCTCAAGAATTTCCCTGTATTTAGTGCTATCCATCCTTTCTTCAATTCTGACCAGTTTCCCAGCTCCTGAAGATTAAAAACATCCCCACAACATGATGCTGCCACCACCATGCTTCACTGTGGGGATGGTGTTCTCGGGGTGATGAAAGGTGTTGGGTTTGCGCCAGACATAGCATTTTCCTTGATGGCCAAAAAGCTCAATATTAGTCTCATCTGACCAGAGTACCTTTTTCCATATGTTTGGGGAGTTTCCTACATGCCTTTTGGCGAACACCAAACGTGTTTGCTTATTTTTTACTTTAAGCAATGGCTTTTTTCTGGCCACTTCCATGAAGCCAGTAAAGCCAGCTTTGTGGAACGTATAGCTTAAAGTGCTTCTATGGACAGATACTCCAATCTCCGCTGTGGAGCTTTGCAGCTCCTTCAAGGTTATCTTTGGTGTCTTTGTTGCCTCTCTGATTAATACCCTCCTTGCCTGGTCCGGGAGTTTTGGTGGGCGTCCCTCTCTTGGAAGGTTTGTTGTGGTGCCATATTCTTTAAATGTTTAATAATGGATGTAATGGTGAGCACCGTGGGATGTTCAAAGTTTCTGATATTTTTTTATAACCCAACCCTGATCTGTTCTTCTCCACAACGTTGTCCCTGACCTGTTTGGAGAGCTCCTTGGTCTTCATGGTCTTCATTGCTTGGTGGTGCCCCTTGCTTAGTGGTGTTGCAGACTCTGGGGCCTTTCAGAACAGGAGTATATATACTGAGATCATGTGACAGATCATGTGACACTTAGATTGCACACAGGTGGACTTTATTTAACTAATTGTGTGACTTCTGAAGGTAATTGGCTGCACCAGATCTTATTTAGGGGCTTCATAGCAAAGGGGGTGAATGCATATGCACGCACCACTTTTCCGTTTTATTTTTTTCTATTTTTGAAACAAGTAATTGTTTATATTTCACTTCACCAATTGTGACTTTTTTGTGTATGTCCATTACATTAAATTACAGGTTGTAGTAAAACAAAATAGGAAAATTCCAAGGGGGGTGAATACTTTTGCAAGGCACTGTAACATTTAATTTCTCAAAATCACCCAACCTTCAAGAAAAATCTAATGAATATCAATATTCAAGTGATTAATGCCTACTAGTTGAAGATCCTTGCCATCATCTTATTCTGCGTAGACAGAATATGATGCTTTTATGAGTTGTGAGTCCCCCTACCATTTCTGCCTAGCACGTGCACAATGCTATTATATTTTTGCTAATTGTTAAGAATGAGAACTGTTTCACTGATCAGAATGAATAAAGTAAATAGATAAGAAAATCTCCTGAACTCAAGACGACATAAATCTGTCCCTACACCACAGCCAAATAATTGTTCTATTTATTTTCCCACTCTACAGTCAATTGTACACTTTTGGTTAACAATCTGTTTGACAAAATTATTTTCATAGTTACAAATCGGGTCACCTCAGTAACAGTAGGGCCAAATTAAAAACTGTTTTCAGCTATTTGGCCAGAACCTTTGGGTGTGACATTTCAATATAATGCTGAACATAAAATGTTGGTATATGTTGCTTTAAGTTGACCCATTTTAAAACTACATTTAAGTTTTGTATTTTTATGAAATTGAAGTTACCTTCTCTGGCTAGTAGAGGAGTTTTCCACCTGATGCATCAAGGCAACGCCACCTGCCCTTCAGCAGTCCGATGGTGCGCTCAACAACCGACCTTGTTCTGCCGTCCCTACACCACAACCAAATAATTGTTCTATTTATTTTCCCACTCTACAGTCAAGTGTAAACTTTTGGGTTAACAATCAGTTTGACAAAGTTATTTTCATAGTTACAAATCGGGTCACCCTACCAAACTTCCCTGCAAAAACATACTGTAGGTCTGCCTGCTGCCTTTTTGTTGTGACAGCCTAAATGCAAATAACCAAACAAGGGGACTAATGCAAGTGTGAATTAAATCAACTTTAGTAAATCCTGTCAAAAGGTTGCATTCTGTAATAGATTCATGGATGGTAACAGCAACCTAATTTTGTTGAAAACATTTTACATGAAACATCGCTACCGTGCTGCTCTTTTTACAGTTTAACGAACTCAACGGAGAACGTTCTCTCTCCATTCAACTCCACTCTAATCTTGAGGGGACTTTCTTTAAAGCATGCATCCAATCCCCTTGATTTAAATTCAATTCAATTTAAGGGGCTTTATTGGCATGGGAAACATATGTTTACATTGCCAAAGCAAGTGAAATAGATAATAAACAAAAGTGAAATAAACAATACAAAATTAACAGTAAAAATTACACTCACAAAGTTCCAAAATAATAAAGACATTTAAAATGTCATTTTATGTCTATATACAGTGTTGTAATGATGTGCAAATAGTCCATGTACAAAAGGGAAAATAAATAAACATAAATATAGATTGTATTTACAATGGTATTTGTTCTTCACTGGTTGCCCTTTTCTTGTGGCAACAGGTCACAAATCTTGCTGCGGTGATTGCACACTGTGGCATTTCATGCAGTAGATATGAGGGTTTATCAAAATTTGATTTGTTTTACCTAATTCTTTGTGGGTCTGTGTAATCTGAGGGAATTATGTCTCTCTAATATGGTTATATGTTTGTCAGGAGGTTAGGAAGTGCAGCTCAGTTTCCACCTCATTTGTGGGCAGTGTGCACTTCTCTTGAGAGTCATGCCATCTGCGGCCTTTCTCAATAGCAAGGCTTAATTTTGAGTCAGTCACAGTGTTCAGGTATTCTGCCACTGTGTACTCTCTGTTTAGGGCCAAATAGCATTGTAGTTTGCTCTGTTTTGTTGGTAAATTCTTCCAATGTGTCAAGTAATTATCTTTTCACATGATTTGGTTGGGTCTAATTGTGTTGCTGTCCTGGGGCTTTGTGGGGTCTGTATGTGTCTGTGAACAGAGCCCCAGGACCAGCTTGCTTAGGGGGCTCTTCTCCAGGTTCATTTCTCTGTAGGTGATGGCTTTGTTATGGAAGGTTTGAGAATCGCTTACTTTTAGGTGGTTGTAGAATTTAATGGCTGTTTCTGGATTTTGATCATTCGTGGGTATCGGCCTAATTCTGCTCTGCATGCATTATTTGGTGTTTTACGTAGTACAAGGAGGATATTCACAATTTGATATTCACAAATGATGGTTTAGTCCGGAATAGCCATGGACCAAAAGAGAAAAGCAAAATTGTAGCGCATTTCCTCTGCTGTTCGGGGATCGGCAAAGGGAGTGAGAAGCCACGTTTTTATGTATAGCCCCGGTCACCTAATAGGGTAAAATCGTTGTGTTATATTATTTTGCATGGTTAGAAGGTTATTATACACTGAAGGAAAAAAATGACTCACAAGGAAGCCACCCGCCTCCCCTCTCACCAGATTCTCATGCCAAACAGCACTTGTTGTTTGTGTACATGGAATTTATTATGCTGTATGTTTTTCCCCCTACACCACTTTCCAACAATTTGTATAGCAGACCCTCATGCCAAATTGAGTTTCGAAGGCTTTTTTAAAATCAACAAAGCATGAGAAGACTTTGCCTTTGTTTTGGTTTGTTTGTTTGTCAATTAGGGTGTGCAGGGTGAATACGTGGTCTGTCATATGGTAATTTGGTAAAAAGCCAATTTGACATTTGCTCAGTACATTGTTTTTGCTGAGGAAATGTACGAGTCTACTGTTAATGATCATGCAGAAGATTTTCCCAAGGTTGCTGTTGACGCATATCCCCCGGTAGTTATTGGGGTCAAATTTGTCTCCACTTTTGTGGATTGGGGTGATCAGTCCTTGGTTCCAAATATTGGGGAAGATGCCGGAGCTGAGGAGGACAATGTCAAAGAGCTTAAGTATAGCCAATTGTAATTTGTGGTCTGTATATTTTATCATTTCATTTAGGATACTATCAAGCCCACAGGCCTGTTTGGGTTGGAGGGTTTGTATTTTGTCCTGTAGTTAATTTAATGTAATTGGAGAATCCAGTGGGTTCTGGTAGTCTTTAATAGTTGATTCTAAGATTTGTATTTGATCATGTATATGTTTTAGCTGATTGTTCTTTGTGAGCCTAAAAGATTGGAGAAGTGGTTTATCCATACATCTCCGTTTTGGATCGATAACTCTTCGTGTTGTTCTTTGTTTGAGAACCCCACCACCAGATAGGTGTTTGTCCCCGTGTGCTGAGGGTGTCAGGTTATTGTCCAGTTCTGGCATCTACTGTAGGTTCTCCACAGACTAGTACATGTCCCTGGGGCTGGAAATTGTTGATCTCCCCCCCTCTAGGATGGAGAAGCTGTCATCGTTAAAGTATGGGGATTCTATTGGGGGGATATAGGTAGCACACATGAGGACATTTTTCTCTGTTGAGATCATTTCCTTATTAATTTACACATGTAAAATGTTACTGTTTTGACTATTTAATAGAGTGGGTTAGGTCTGCTCTTTACCAAATTAGCATACCCCCCTGAGTCTCTTCCCCTGTTTCACACCTGTTAGTTTGGTGGATGGGACTACCAACTCTCTGTAACCTAGAGGGCAACCAGTGGGTCCGTCTCCTTTATACCATGTTTCTTGTAGGATGACAATGTCTGAATTTCCAATTTCTTTGATGAAGTCTGGGTTCCTGCTCTTTAGGCCAAAGGCAGATGACCTCAGACCTTGTATATTCCAGGATGAGATAGTTATCTATTTCACTTGCTTTGGCATTGTAAACATATGTTTCCCTTGACAATAAAGCCCCCTAAATTTAAATTGAATACAAGAGATGTGCCATGAGAGCGTGAGAAGAGGGTCAAATGCGTGTGTCTCACGGCCAATGCGTGAGAGTTGGCAGCTCTGGCCGGCTGTTACCTGAGTGAGTGAGAGGTGGGGAGAGCCGGAGGGGTGTGTGTTGAGAAAGCACTACAGCTATTGGCTGAGTCACGTGAGCAAGAGGAGAGCGTGCACGTCATGGCAACTTTGTAGCAGTTGTAGGTAGGCTATATAGATTGTCTTCATGGAAACACCTATTTCCAACAATTTTTCCATAAAACATATTAATAAAACATATTAACTGATGCACATCAAGAAATAATGGAGACAAAGCAGGGGAAAACAACTTTGGGCGCACTAGAGAGCATTACATAAATTTGCTCAGAGGTTTATTTATTTTTTATTAAACTAGGCAAGTCAGTTAAGAACAAATGACAGTCAGTCAATTTAAATGAATTCAATAGGCCCTAATATATGGATTTCACATGACTGGGCAGGGGCGCAGCCATGGGTGGGTCTGGGAGGGCATAGGCCCACCCACTCGGGAGCCAGGCCCACCCACTCGGGAGCTAGGCCCAACCAATCAGAATGAGTTTTTCCCAACAAAAGGGCTTTACTACAAATAGAAATACTCCTCAATTTTATCAGCTGTCTGGTCTCAGACGATCCCGCAGGTGAAGATGCCCGATCACATTTTAGAGTGGCCTTTCATTGTCCTCAGCACAAGGTGCACCTGTGTAATGATCATACTGTTTAATCAGGTTCTTGATATGCCACACCTGTCAGGTGGATATGGATTATCTTGGCAAAAGAGAAAAATGCTCACTAACAGGGATGTAAACAAATTTGTACACAAAATTTGAGAGAAATAAGCTTTTTCTGCATGTGGACAATTTCTGTGATCTTTCAGTGTATTTGAAGAGGTTGAAGCACTTCTGACACCATTTTATGATCTTAGTCAGATACTGTATGACTGTACTGCACAGCAGAGCAGGAGCAAATGATTTAACTTCAACTGATACCCGAGCCCTGTCCTGGGAGTCTATGGTATATGGCCAATATACCACTGCTAACGGCTATCTCCAGGCACTCTGCATTGCGTCAAGCTTAGGAACAGCCCTTAGCTGTGGTATATTGGACAAGTACCATACAAATTAAATCAACATCCATTGATGGAAAGTGACCTGGCAAATTATCTTTGCTCTTGCGACATATTGAAATTCCTTTATTAATGTCATGTCCTAGCTTGCAGTAATTATTCATTTGAGGAAAACCGAATTTAGCTTCTAACGTCATTGCAAGTTATTACGATATTCCTTCTTTATTGGCTTGATAACGTTACAGGAAAAGGGTTTATTGTATAATTTGTTTAACTTGTTTTTTTTGCCTAATTAGTATGCCTTTTGTGCGGGTTTTGAGTGGTCATTGGATATTTTGCTTCTCCTGGCAAACCTGGCTGTGACCAGACAGGACAATGATAGAGATTCTGCTCGTGAAGTTACATTTCTAAACGATTTGGAGCACAGTTGAAAAATAAACGCGCTGACAATACAATGGACTAATTGGAAAAATAAAAACAGTACTTTTCAATGCATGAAATATAAGAGGTGTGCAGTGAGAGCGTGAGAAGAGGGTCAAATGTGTGTATCTCACGGCCAATGCGTGGGAGTTGGCAGCTCTGACCCATTGTCACTGTGAATTGTCAGGAGTAAATCAGATTAGGCTACTGAATATTTTATTGTGCTGCCTCAACAGAAAAAAACAGGACTTGGGGACAGCCACTATCTGTCTTTCTGAGTTAAAACTGTCCTTTATGAGAGATGTGGTCGAGAGTGTTTAAAGCCTTCCTGTTAGGTTGCTTTTCTTTTGTTTATATTGTATTATATTGTATTGGATTACATTTTATTATATTATATAAAATAGTTTAATTTAATCGAATAAAATAGTGTTACTTTTGTCATTTTTTAAATACAAATGTCTACCATCAAATCGAACCCATAGCCTACCACAATTATTGCATACAATCGGATTAATCCGACAATCTGATCACATTGAAATGTTAAAAGAATTGCATTCCGCAGTAGCTAAAACGACCAGGAACGGATCATGGCGAAGACGTTTCCGCACGTGCACTTATCACGGACGGTAGATAAAGGCTTGTTTTGGGGAAGGTGGACGTGTTAGCTCATAGAGCAAGCGAGTTCTTTGTTTAGTGACAAATAATAACGGCATATATTACTTTATTATTAGTTCGTGAGACGTGATTTAGCAATTTATAAAGGTTGCCATATGGTGAGTTTTGCAGAAATGAGTCGAATCAAAGAATTGTGTTTCATACATTTTTTAGCAGCTAGCTATCTTAGCTAACGTTAGCTGTTTCAAAAGCAACCAGCCTCTCATGTTGGGATACCCTAAGAGCAGGTTCTGACTAGAGGGAGTACAGCTACGCCCCGAAATTACTTTTCCGTAGCAGGTTAGTATAATTCACTCAGCAGGTTAGGATAATTAACGTGGCAGGTTAAGAGACTTCGGTTAAGGGTAGGAAAAGGCTTGTGTTAGCTAAAACGTTCTCCTAACCTGCAACGAAAAGTCCCTTCCGGTCGTAGTTGTATCGAAGTGGGATGTTTTTAGGGAATCTCGTCTCACATGGCTAGCTAAAGTTTAAAATTGTATTCTGTTCAATATTCTGTTCTGTTCAAAATTTATTGCAAATGAAGGTAGCCCGTGTTGCCAATGTAGTTTACATATACTATAATATTTTACAATATTTGTAAATGACTAAATTATTTGTTCACTACAGATGTTGTCCTCCCATATTGGCAGCTGGGCTGTGCCACAGAGGAACTAGAATGATGACATCCTAAGAGTGGAAATAATACTATATTGTTAGTGGACACAATGCAAGCCAGGCATCATGGACCACAGGAGGCCTTTGGCATTATGGAGAAGACGCCACAAAGCAAGAATTATCAGTGTGTCACCTGCTTGAAGTGCTTTTCTGCTCCATCCAAACTACAGAGGCACATCCTTACACACACAGGACAAAGACCATTTGTGTGTCACCTCTGTGAAAAGGCATTTAGGCAACTAGCACACCTGAAATTCCATATTAACACACACCTTTATCCAAAACGTACTGAACGGAAGACCAATGTAAAGTCTAGCTTGCATCCAAGTGGATGTGAAAATGCCCCTCCTATGAAGATAGATAACTCAAATGCATGTTTGCAGACAGGCTCCTTGGACACATTTGGTGCAGAGGGCACATTGGAGATGGGCATCAGTCCAACTGCACCTGTCGACAGAGTTGAGGAAAAATCTCTCTGTTCCTCTCGCTGCACCACTGAACTCAATCCCCTACACTCTGCGGTCGAGAGGTTTGAGAAGCAGCAAACAAAAGAAGAGCCAATGAGGAACCACGATGACTGGAGTGAACCTGAGAAACAGACACTGGATGAGGATAGTTCCTCCATTGACGAAACAGTGGCCAAACATACAAAAATAGTTGAGAATTCAAACTCTCATAAATGCCCTGAGTGCTTTAAGTGCTTCAGCGCCCCGTCCAAATTAAAGAGGCACTGCCTGATTCACACAGGCCAGAAACCATTTCAGTGCTACCTATGCCGGCGTGCTTTTAGGCAGCTGGCCCATCTTAAGGTACACTACAGCATTCACTCTGGGGTCGCCAAGTTGCGGAACTCCTCACTACCACGACAAAGTCTCAAATCTATTTCCCATCCCCAGCGGTCAAAAACCTGGTCAAGGAGCTATCCATGTAACATGTGTGGAAGGAGATTTAAACAGAAGAGGCATTTGATAGTCCACCAACAAACTCATAAAGTTTCAGAGACTGCTGTGCACCCTCGTAAGTTAAACAATATAAGTAAGGCCTACCTTCCCCCTCAAACGAATTGTGCTTCCAAAGTAGATTTCCAAAACGCTGAAAGTTCTATAACGTACAACACAGAGCTGAATGGTAAGAGACAACTGGATGTAGTTGAAGGTTTATACAACTTATCAGAAAAACTGCATGACGGTGCAAAACATGCATCACAGGAGCACATTGACCTCACTCGCTCCTCAGACAACAGAAACAAGTCGCCTGTGTCTAAGCGCTCAGACCACACACATACAAGCACATGTAAGGTAAGGGGGAAATCAGTGCATGATATGCCAGAAGAAGTTTGACTATCCTTCCAAACTCTCCCGACATCTATTGGTCCACATGGGCGTCAAGCCTTTCGGATGCACCGTCTGTAGTAAGTCCTTCAGACAGCTCTGCCATCTACAGACTCACATGAAGGCCCACTACATAAAAAGTGACAATGTTTCGAAAAGAGAAGATACCGCCGACCAACCAGGGGATATTATATTAAAGAACAAGCCTGTTTCTGAGGTGAAGAAAAATCAAAGTGAATATTTAGACCAAGTTTCTCAACCTCGGGAAGCCAGCAGAGGCCTCAATGAAGTTGGTTGTTTCCTAAGCCAGTATGTTTTACCTGTCAGACCTGCCTTCAGTCATTGCTCCATTGACAGTCTCTCCGACTATGGTGCTCAACAACCTGCATGGAACCCCAGTGAGAAACTGCTACCTGGATTGGACTGTGACGCAGACAGGAAGTCTTCAGCAGAGCCAGTATCTCTCAGACAAGGACATAAGACAGACTACAAGAATACCAGTGATGTATTTGACAGCCCACTGACACACCAATCACTAATAGGCAAGTCTAAACAAAGGAGTTGCATCTTAGAAAAGAAACCCACAATCCATGGCAGAGGGCGTTATTGTTGCCCGGTTTGTTCAAAGTGCTTTGACGCTCCATCCAAGCTACAGCGGCATTCCCTGATTCATGCAGGACAAAGGTCCTATCAGTGCCCCACTTCTCCCAAAACGTTTAGACAAAAAGCTCATCTGAAGGTGCACCAGTCTGTTCATGAACAAGGGAAAGAGGCTAAACCCTCTATTACTCATCATGAAGACAGGCAGACCGAGTCTTTATCAAGACTGAAAAGGACCTCATGTTCAAATGGAAAGGACGTAGTCTTCTGTAATGGAAGTGAAAATACTTTGAGTGGCAGTGATCTCTCTGCTGTCCCTCTAGCTCAGTCCGACTGCCCCCCAACGAACGATGTCGACAGCCAAACACTGCCTTCTGTTGCACCTAGGAAATCAGGGGTGTACCAGTGCATGGCCTGTCTGAAAAAGTTTGACTATCCTTCTAAACTCTCCCAACATCTATTAATCCACATGGGCATCAAGCTTTTCACATGTACCGTCTGTAGTACGTCCTTCAGACAACTCTGCCATCTACAGTCTCACACGAAGGTCCACTATAATAAGGCCACACTGCATTGGGATGAACAACAGAGGAACCTCAACCTGGCTCAACTGGACAATATTCCTCTAGAGGATGGGACTGTTTCAGAGGGACACATCTTTGCAGCAGGTCTTCATCAAGATGAACCAGGCCCAAGTCGAAGTTTTGGAAATTACGAACAAAATAGTAATTACAGACAAAATGGTGATGTTGGTGAATCATACAATCACTTCTGTTTAACAGAAAGCGCAAACCAGTCAACAGAAATCAACAGAAAGCATGAACCAACTCCAACCTCTGAACAGTCAGAAGACGTGAAAAGCATGAAGTCAGAGAATAACTGGAATATTGCTGAAGAGAAACATGTGGAAAAGTTTCCCTCGCATGAATATATTGGGCAGCAAAACCACCCCCAGCTTCCTAACTGGTTAAGCCCTTATCCATATCATCAAGAAACTACCAAAAACAAACAGGAATATCCTATTGCTAACCAACATGTTCCTTACCTGGAGGATAGACCTAATTCACAATATGGTGTTAAAGAGGAGCACGGGTTAGAGGGTGGCCTTAGGTCAGAGTTTAATGTTCCATATAAGTCAGAACCTCCCAACGACCTTCACGTCTGCTCAGGCTGTAGTCAGTGTTTTACCACCAAGAGGAAACTGAATCATCACAGGTGTTCTCAGAGACATTTAGAGAAAGAGAGACAAGCGAGCTTGTATCAGTGCGCTATCTGTTTCAAAAGCTTCGAGGCTCCCTCGAAATTGAAAAGACACTATGTTATCCACACAGGCCAGAGGCCATTTCAGTGTACAGTGTGTGGAAAGGCTTTCACCCAGGCAGGCCATTTGAAGACACACCTGCAAATCCACAGGTAAAAGACTTGGGACCGTCATCTACTGTTTAAGGACAAATAACAGATCTCCACACACTCATGTTACTTTGACTACTTACCTTGCCATGCTCCTCTACTATCCAATATTAGCTTTTTTTGATTGCAGAATATGTTCATCCTGATGAAAAAGTTATCTTTTTTATGTTTCTTTTTGTGCCTTCTATTATAGATGGCGTTATATGGTTTACTGAGTTTGTACTAATGTAATTATGTGTGGTGTATTAGTTGATGCTTACAATCTGCCTATCGTATTGCATACTGGTATTCACAGTGCCTTCAGAAAGTATTCATAACCCTTGACTTATTTCACATTTTGTTGATACAGCCTGAATTCCAAATTGATTAAATAGATTTTTTTTCCGAACCCATGTGATTCAGGCCGTAACACAACTAAATGTGGAAAAAATCTGTGAATACTTTCTGAAGGCACTGTATTTGTAAATAACGTATTAATATGTAAGTACAACAGCAGTCAGTTCTTCTGTTTCACACACATGAAGTATACACTAATAAAAATGTCTTTAATGCAGTACTCTGGCTGGCCATATTATGTTTCTATTTGGTTATAGCTGGAAAATATTTAATTTGGCACTGAGGTAGGCATTGTTTATTCTCAGATGACAGGATCGATGCCGTCTGATAGCACTTACTCGGCATGTCATTTCGTTATGGTTTCGCAGTACCACTTCTTCACACAAGATGGCATCATGTCTCTGTTTTGGTTAGTTGAGATGCACTTTGAGGAGAAGCGGCTGACTTCTAATAAAAGGTGTAATGTGGAGACGTCAGTGTGAAATAAAGTTGGGATTTATGTGAATTACTGATGTTTTTTGATCATGTAGGATTATCAGTTAGAATGCCATTTTGGTTTGACATTTTCAATAAAACATCTTACTTATTTATAAATGTGTACTCATTGAAAGCTTTCTTTAAACCTGCTGTAAAGTTACCTTTAACAGGGTATCCATGGTGTGACAAGATAAAAAGCTTATTGACCTGTTAGGGATTTGCGGAGTATGGGATAATTAAAGGGATTCTTTTTCTCTTAAAACCATTCAAGATTGAAGCGGTTTCTTTAAGAATTTCACAAGATTTTATGTTATGTGAAGTATATACAGTATTATATTGTATGCAGTTCTACTGTATATGCTAATGATTAATATACGTTGGAGTTCCCTGTCCACGCAAAAATATCTCAAAATACCTCAGTATGTAGGTGCAATTGACCAACAGCACAAAACACAGAGGATGCTACTAACCATGGATTTACCCTCACAATTGTTTTTGTTTCGGAAACACACAGTTGTACATTATATGCATCTTCCTACTACTCAAAATGCTATCAAGAGTCCTCAGAACCTCATTTTATAGGTCATGTTGTGATTACAGCGCTGTGGAATAATCTCTGACATGTCTCTGGTGTATGGAGACATGGGATCTAATCCTAGCAGTAATAGCCCCTCTTGGATTAGATAGCCTTATAGTAGACCGAGAGCATCAACCCTATGGAGAGACCTGTTAGGATTGGATAGATAATCGTGATTCATATCACTTCTATTCAAGAACCTAAAAGCGCTGTAAATCAACAACAACAAAAAAAGCGATAAAAAAATGGACTAAATTAGGCTAATCATCATGAGTAGATGGACGGTCAAGAGACTGAAGGTCGAGAAAGTTCACGGTGGATCTTTATGTAGAGAAAGGGTTTACTAGGTGGAGAGCGGTAAGGATAGATCTACACTGACCTTACAAAACATTAAGAACATGTGCTCTTAGGTGGCAGGTAGCCTAGTGGTTAGAGTGTTGGGCCAGTAACCGGAAGGTTGCTGGATCAAATCCCTGAGCTGATAAGGTAAAACTCAGTTTTTCTGCCCCTGAGCAAGGCAGTTAACCCATTGTTCCCCGGGTGCCAAAGACATGGATGTCGATTAAGGCAGCCCCCCGCACCTCTGATTCAGAGGGATTGGGTTAAATGTGGAAGACACATTTCAGTTGAATACATTCAGTTGGACAACTAACTAGGTATCCCTCTTTCCATGACAGAATTTTTAAGAAGTGAGAAATGGATTGTGTATGTGTGCCATTCAGAGGGTGAATGGCAAAGACAAAAAATATTCTAAGTGCCTTTGAAAAGGGTATGGTTGTATGTGCCAGGCGCACCGGTTTGAGTGTGTCAAGAACTGCAACGCTGCTGGGTTTTTCACACTCAACCGCTTCCCGTGTGTATCAAGAAAGGTACACCACCCAAAGGACATCCAGCCAACATTACACAACTGTAGGAAACATTGGAGCCAACACGGACCAGCATCCCTGTGGAACGCTTTCGACACCTTGTAGAGTCCATGCCCCGATGAATTGAGGCTGTTCAGGGCAAAGCGGGGTGCAACTCAATAGTAGGAAGGTGTTCCTAATGTTTTGTGCACTCAGTATAGCTACGTAGTTCTAGATAGAGTTTGTGCATCTCTTTCACATGCAAACCATGTACTGTCGGCCTACTGTTGTATTGATTACAAACAGTACATCCCATCTCATGCATCCCTTCAATTGGCTGTATGTCTGACACATCAGTGCCCTAAAAGCCTTTTAATGTTTACACAGTCACCAGTTCATGTCTGACAGAGGAGAGAGGGACGGGTACCGACCAACCATCTCTCAGGTTCTCCCATCCTGTTCCCGTCAGCCATTAGTCTAGCAGCGCTACATGAAGCTGCAAGACAGTTGTAAAATAACTTCAGACAGATGGGAAAGTGGGACTTATGTATTTATTATGAGCTGGGAAAATGTATTCATCTGACAGCAGAGCTCTGCTACCCGACCCGAGCCCAACGGGCCCCGACATTATGAATCGGGTTTGAATCAATAACTAGGGTACGGGCAGGGTTCGGGTATCACTATATTGATCACTATCATTTTGAAACTGAGCCATTTGCCTGTGCTCTGCTGTGCAGTAAAACTATAGCTTAGTTTAAAGTGCCACTTGCACTTCTACAGTTTTACCTGACACTGCATGCACACACTTAGTGACTCTAACCCCCTCTTTAAAATGACTGATTCACACTAGTTCTTTAAAGTGCCTCTCTGACACACACATGCATGCATGCATACAGAGACACATACACACACAGCAGAGACTATTTAAAAGTTCCTCTCAGCATAATTGTCACGGAGGCATGGTTCTTCTGTCTGCATATTTAATGTGCTGAGATTACAGAGAGGGCCCGTGAGCACTAAGCTTCACATCGCTTCTTTGCGGGTTAACAAAAAAGGGATAAACCTTTAAGATTCAGCCACCCACAGAGGTTTTCACATCATCTGCACTGTTTATACTCCCATGTCGTTTCAGACCTGCTGAGCAGCACTTTGTCTGAGCCCACAGAGTACAGCCCTGCAAGGGCATGAATTTGGCTACCAGATCTCACAGTCTCACGTCAGAATTAGACATGAATCCATGTTTCTCAAATGTCAAATTTCGAAGTGTTTAAGGTTAAGTTCAGGCCTTAACTTCAAATTCTTAATGTTAGGCATTAACTCCAAATGGATAAGGTAAGGGTTAAGGTTTGGATAAACTTAAGACAAAAATAACAAATAAATGACTTTCTATCTATCAGGAATCAATGTAATGTAATCAAAGTGCAGACTGTGTGAAGTAACAATGTTTATTGTAACCACAGGGGGAGGCAAACGACAGGTCAAGGCAGGCAGGGGTCAATAATCCAGAGCAGAGGCCAAGGTACAGGACGGCAGGCAGGCTCAGGGTCAGAGACAGGCAGTGGTCAGGCGGGCGGGTACAGGGTCAGGACAGGCAAAGGTCAAAAACCAGGAGGACGAGAAAAAGAGAGACTAGGGAAAAACAGGAGCTGAGACAAAACGCTGGTAGGCTTGAACAAACAAGACGAACTGGCAACAGACAGACAGCCACTTCAGCCAGATCGTTCTTCAAGATGTTGAAACGTTCATAGATGACCAGCAGGGTCAAATAATAACCACAGTGGTTATAGAGTGTGCAACACTTCAGCACCTCAGGAGTAAACGCCAGTTTACTTTTCATTGCCGAGCATTTAGAGGTTGATACAGCAGGTCCGGTAGAGAGAGAGAGGGTAAAACACTCACTTTGTTTTGTTGAATTTTTTTTTCCTTAAGAAAATTGTGCCTCTCTCCTGTAGATTTGATACCCCTATCAACTCAACCACAGCCCTCACAGCTGCTGTCGTCTGCCCCCTGCACCTGCTACACTGACCATGACAGGTGATACAGGTAATCACACACATGTATACTCTCCTTCCTTTGAGGCTCTACTCAATCAGGTCCGCTTTAGTCGACATCTGCATAGCGGTTGTTTTGGCGGTGTCAGAGGTGGAACTGTGTTAGAGCTGTCCACATGTACCTAAAGAGGACACTGCCATTGGCTGCACGGAGTCGCTTTAACAGAAATCCCATGCAGACTGGTTTAAAAGTTGAAACACTGGAATGTGAGATGTAATCTACCCCTTGATTATGATGATAGAAACCCTCATTATTTAGTTGAATGATTTTTCAATTTGAGCGTCATTATTTCTATATAGCGTACACTTTCTCATTCTGAACTTCTAACGGGAACGGGACGGATGTGACATCATGACAATGGTCAAGAGCAGCTGCTGACCGATTTGACAGCTCCTCTGCTGTGGTATTTAATTTACCGCCGTCACCAGTTCCTGCTACACTGGCCCGTAAGAGAATAAACTTTTAAGGATTCCCAGATGGATAGAGGCAATTCAGAATTATATTACATACACATGCACTCACTCACACCAACAGACGTGCACACACAAACATGTTGTTGAGCTGTATACTTACTGTGACTTTGTGCATCTCTCTTTCAGATCTGCCATGCTCTCCACCACTGCCCCTGACAGCCTCACCCAGAAGTGCATGCACCGGGCCTGTCAAGACTGACAAAGCAGAGATGGGTGGCTGACAAGGAAAAATAAAACACAACTGGGACACACTCTCTCTCTGTCTCTCTCTCTGTCACACACACACATTATCTCCAATGTAAATAAATGGTAATTACTTGTTTATTTTATGCATGCTCCATTTTATTATAGGACTGGAGAAATCTAGGGCTACATATCCTTTATAAATATCTACATAATTACTCTATTACTCTAAATATCTATCAAATCATAGTGTGATTGATAATATTGTAATACGGTATTGCTTAATGTGTACAGTTTGAGGAAATTCTGTGTGCATTTTTCCTGAGTTTAAAAACATGCCCCCCTCTCACTCTCTCTCTTTCTCACACACACACGCACGCACTCACACACACACACGCACACACGCACACACACACACAACACACACCCACACACATTAGTTTGGGAATATATAAATACATTGTAATTACTTGTTTATTTTATGTATGCTACATTTTATTTTAGGATTGCAGATATCTAGCCCTACAACAGTTTTAAAAAAAGAAAGATTGATCATTAATATTATCATTAATAACTGACACAATTCTATAATGAATACATATTAGAATAATAATCCATAATAGTGGCCAATAGTTACTGTATTCTTATTGTTTAGAGTTTTAATTAGTCAACAAGTAGTGCTCCATTGTGGCATCGAACTGTATCTCAAAGGCAGCAGAAAAAACATGATCACAAAATGTTCCGTTTTGGCTACACATGTCTGGCTCGTGTGAATGAGAGGCAGATGCTTACGTCCATTCGCCATCCCTGTCTACAACGCCCTAGCAAAACCGAAGCCTACTTGAAGGTAACAGCGTTCACTGTTGCCCCTAGTGGCTGGTTTCCACTTCATCTCCTGATGTCTTCAGACATGGATGGACGTTGAATACTGACTTGTATCACGGGTGACCTGGCTACATTTTTAGCACGAGCCAAAGCCCTACCCATGCCCGCGACGTTCGATGATATGCGTTGCGTAAGAGCTAGGTGAAACAATCACTGCTCAATATAGTGTGTGCAATCACTTCCCTACTCACCTCCCTTCCCAACACCATCCCCCCTTTGTCTGTCAGAAGGACTCCGCCTGTCCAAGTTGGGAATTGCCCTCCACTTTGTGGTCTTTGGCAGACGACTTACCAAACTAGGCATGTCCGGTGTCAGAGCCCCTCTTCTTGTGAATCAGTCCTACCGCCTGGCTGCCTGCACAGGGTCTAGCGGCTGTCGGTAGAGGGGGTCCATAACTCCCTACGTCCTCCTGTCCCTGTCACTCTATTAGACCCTGCGGCAGCTGCCCCTGAGGAGTACCCCCACTAACACCTCCCCCACAGCAGCCACACACACAAAGACAGAGAGAGACAGACACCACCACCACCACTCTGATCCTCAGCCACAGTTGAGAGCAGCAGGACACTGAAGGATGCAAACAATAGGAAGACAGGTGATCATTGCTAGCTTCTGTGCTAGTGTCTGTTTATTTCCACACAAACACAATCAAGAACCCCCACATAGGCCTATAAAGGACCACACACTTTGGTTTGACCATGCGTTTGCAAAGGTCCACATACAAAAATGCAGTCAGAGTTGCACAAATAATTCAGGTCTTCTTTAAAGTCGCCTGTGGGCCAGTGAAGACTAGAAGTTATTGTTAAAAACCCTCTCTCAAACCAGCACCTCTACCTCACGGCACAGAGGGCCTGCAGCAGCAGTCCTGAGACCCCCCCCAGTCTAGCACTCACCAGCTCCACAACCTCCGCCTGGTTACTGGTAGCACCCCAACGCCTGGCCTGCACCTCAAGTCCCTGAGTACCACTGGATCGACCAACCGTATGCTGTGTACCAGGCAGTGCAGCAGCCTCAAACGGCTTGGGTGCCACGGTTGCCGGTACAGCCGCCAGCCAGTTCAGCCGCCACCCAGACTCCAACATGTCCAGTAGTCACCAGCGCCCCAGAAGGTTCCTCAGCTAGTGCCCTCCCCAGCTCCTCAGTACACCAGATTGTCAGGACTCCAGCAATCCAGCCAACAATGCAGCACCCTGAGCTCCAGCCAACCATGCAGCCCCCGGCGCACCGGTCCGCCCAGCAGACGCCTAAGTTGGAGACAGTCCTGCCCCCAGCAACGATGCCACGATGGGCATCCCTTCCCAACCAGGCCTCAACAGCTCCCGTCACCAGCCTTCGAGCCAGTCGAGCAGTTGCCAGAGCTGCACCCAGCCATGCACCCAGCCATGACGTCCAAACCAGTGGTGCAGCCAGACCAGTCACTGCCAGGGTTTGAGCCTGCCCCACGACGGCTACTGCGGCCCAAGTCGTTCCAGCAGCCTGCAGAGGTCCACTCCACACCCCAGCCGGTGCCAACGCAAGCAGCACCTGAGTCAGTCGAGCCGTTGCCAGTGCTGCAGCCTAATCAACCAGCAGGACCAGATCCGCAGCCACTGGTGCCCGAGCCAGCACCTTAACAGACACTCCAGCAGACACTCTTGCTAGTGTCTCTGCTGGACCAGCCATCCCCAGACTCAACTCCAGTGCTGGTCCCTACACTCTCCTCTGCTCTCGTAGACCTGCTTGGCCTGGATCTGACATCTAAGCCGACTCTACAGTCGGAGTCACAGGTGGCGTCCTCTCCAGCCCTCTCCAGCCCCTACATCTCCTGGACCTGCCAGCATCAGAGCGGACTGCAGTTCTGGTCCCGATGTCCACTGCAGTCCTGGAGGACCAGTCCAGCACTGACCTGGGCCCATCGCCAGACCCAATCCTAGGTCAAATGTCCGGGCCCAACACCATCGCCAGATTAAGGACCCCCATGACTCCTGCTGGACAGACCAGCCTCACAGACACTGGTCCCTCACTGCCAGCTCCATCCATGCCACTGATCGGGTGGCGACATGAGGCGGCGGGACTTTCGCCTCCTTTGGACCACCACTGGACTTCACAGGGCGGCTACAGAGGACACACTAAGCCGCGTCCTCACAAGAGGGTTTTAGGTAAAAATGTACTTCATACATTTTGGGTCGGCTGTTGAAAATCCTCACTCAAACCCTCTCTCTGGCCCTGGGACACAGAGACACAAACTTTCCAGCCCAGCAGAGGCTACCATCCCCCGGCTTCACACCTCTGGCCCTTGGAAACTCCGTTGCTAGGGGCAACTCTCTCCTGACTTGTGTCATGTGACCTGGTCAGCCAATTAATGGCCTAGCCTGGGAGCAGCAGAACCCCATTCTGCCTCTCAAATTTTCAGTTGTTTCCAGGAGGAGGGCAGGTTGAGACAACCTCTGTACACTTCTGCCTCCACATCAACTCACATTTGAACTTTTCCACATGGACAATCATTCTCCTGGACTCCCTGACTTTAGTGCCTTTGACCATAAACCACTATCACTATTCACTCCCATCAGTCATCTCCCTGTTTGCTGTGTGTGTGCCTGTCTTGAGTGTGGCAATAAACGTGTGTTCTGTACACCTGTCTCTTAATGGTCTCTTAATCTCTCCGTCCACTTACCGGGATACTGGGACAGTTGCACCTATATCTAAACCCGCATCTCTATCGGAGTCCACCACCAGTAGGTGGCACTCTTTTTCAGTTATATTTCACATATTACCTCAATCGTGAAAGATCATTCTTCAGGAGGAAATGCACCCGTTATGTGTCTGTAAGGCTTGAGGGGTGTGTCTCAGTAAAATAAAGGTAAGGAGAGAGAGAGAGAGAGAGAGAGAGAGAGAGAGAGATCTGCTAGGAGCAAACCGAACCTATGTATGCAGACCACATGAGGCTGCTAAGGGGAGAACTGCTCATTATCATGGCTGGAATGGAGTGTGAATGAAGTGTTATCAAACACATGGAAACAGTGTGTTTGTTGTGTTCAATTGCATTCCATTTCTTCCATTCCAGCCATTACTATGTCCTTCCCAATTAAGGTGCCACCGGCCACCTGTGATGCGGACACTCTTCTCTGGTATGACCCCTCCGCCCCGCCAACGTAGATATAAGATTATAGATCTGGCAGCGTCATGCCATTCTATACTGCTCCCTGACATGCCTGGCTCAGGGGAAGAGAGGACTTTATACTGAGAACACATGGGAATAAGAGGGATATAGTAGCCTTTACACCGTTTCAACAAGCAGTCACCAACCAATCATGTTCGACTAGAAGGCAATAGTCCAACTAGGCATTTACACATATTTGGTATAGGTACACAATTGTATAGTTTGGAAATAATTTCACAATTCAAAAAGGTATTTTTGGTTGCTTTAAAAACAAATGTTTTATACACTGTGGAATACACCTGTTGTGTCACTTGAGGCCAAATTCAGGGCTTTGAAGATGCATGACTTCAATTCTCTCCATACACTAAAACATCTCACTAAAAAAGGAAACAAACACGGTTGGTTACTTTGCGTATCCTGTTATGGGAATAAATGCTTTCACCCTGAACAATAACAAACTCCGGCTAAAATGCCCCATAAATATTGTATTTTTGGTGCAGGCGAAAAGAGAATTTTCAATTATTCATATTTATGTGCCTATTTTATGCATCTTTGGCTGTGGTGGGACCTCTCTGAACCTAACAACCCAACAAGCCCACGTTAACTGCCAGAACAGTTTGGTGAAATCCTCAGGCTTGCTGTATGGATTTAGAGTACTGCAGGATGCAAAGAACTCTGAGGAAAACCATTGGATCAAACTGTGTCTAATTCAGGTAGCTGAATGTAACAAAATCTGCTTAGAAGTACACTCTACGCTTCTTGTATCGACCAAAAAGCTACATTCTCAATGGCAGACAGGTCACAGGTGGAGAAACTATTGTCTTTCTAACTTATTTTCAACCAGCAAAGGATAAGCAGGCTTTATTTCAGTAGCAGACATTCAGAAACTCATGCAGTGCTGATTAAACAGCTAAACTAAAGCCAAAACATTCTATAGGGGAGGTGATGAGATTATATAGTAGCCTGATCCCAGATCTGTTGATTCTGTTTGCCATAACAACAACCATGGGAGTTGGCTATACAGCACAAACAGATCTGGGACCAGGCTAGTGAGATATGTCATCCAAAGATAGGCAGAACATGGACAGTAAGACTGCATGGTAAGATTGCCAAAAGCAACATTGAAACGTTGGGTAACTGAACACAGACAGTGAAGGTCTAAAAGTTTCCTAAACGCCAGCTCGGTTTACTCAACCCAGGCGTTGGGTGGAATTAAATTGACATTGACGGAATCCTTAATGATGGCGGAAGATCAATCTCAGCTGTTTAATATGCGCAGAGACGACAGCAGAAAGCTTGAGGGAGAGGTTAGAAGCCGTGGGATGAGATCAATCGTTCCTCTTCCTCCCAAAATGTGCGTATGACCATAAAGTCTTCTATAGACAGTTACAGTTCTGTAACTGTATCTATCGAAACAAAAACACACTTCAGATTGCATTAACAGTAACGCTAGCTGCGTTTTGGTTCTTTACACCTGAAATCCAGCATCTGCAGAATGTTTATGATTGGTGAGCCTAAATAAATGTCCAAATGAAGGTCCATGGAGGTGTTGGAGGGCCAAAGAAAGGAGGGGGATGATGGACAAGACTGCAGACAGGAGGGCATGATAAGAAGCAGCAGTTAGCTGCAGTTAGCAGAGATACAGTTAGCAGAGAATATTCATGCTGCATATAGGTGATGTTTGTTGAGTATTACGATGAACTGTATTTACAGTATGTCTAGACCCACATAAATATCGGTCAGTTCACCATTCCAACACTAACCAAATCTAGATACCATCTGTCAGAGCAGCAGCACATAACTTATTCAAGATGTGTATACAGTATAAGAGACGTGGGTGGAGAGGTCAAAACAAACAAACTCTTACCCACTGTTCAGGTATAGGCTTAGCTAATATATGACTTTTTAGGCAACAAAGGAACAACTGCACTTGTGCATAATTAACGCTTTATGAATATGGATATGCCTAAGTTAATACCAAAGGTTAATACATGAATTTATGCAGATCCCCCTACAAAATGCAAAGCAGAGCAGGATATGAGGCGTGCTTCCAGAACTACTTTTTCAAGTGTATTCTAACATGACTAATATGCCTAATATTGTTCACAAAACGTTGGTTTCAAACTGTAGTTTACACTTGCAGACTATGGTATCTACTGTTGAATCATGCTCAACATGTATAATAAACCAAGAACCCAGTAATCAAAGTTAAGAACCCAGTAATCAGAGTAAAGATTTAGAACAAATTGACGGGTGGAAATGATACAATACACAGTTGAATTGGAGCCAGCGAAGTTACAGATATATGAAAAATGTACATAGCATTAAGAGATTAAAACCAAGCGTACAGTCTGAAAGATTTCAAAAAGTTAGTACATAGGAAAGGATTAAGAAACATAAAAAAAATAAAGCCTTACTTCATAGAGTAATAGGCTCATTCGGAATGATATATTATTTTAAAGAAATTAAGTTTTATGCTGATTCGGTTTAAGAAGTTCACCCAAGAGAATTATAAGAAATTACTAGAACCACTAGAGACATACAGTAGATTACTGTAAATTAGTAGCCTCTGCATGCCCATACTCATAATTCCATCAGTACAATGAAAGCTATCAGTTTGAAATGTACTGTAACTTTTAAGTTTTTCAACTTTTTCAACGCTAAAGATTTTGCCTTTCAAAATCAATTTTAGAAACAGACACTTCACAGGCTAAGTTGTTTTGCAACCAAAATACAGTGAAACAAGCTAATCATAAATCTAACTTTTTGTCATGTTGAGCATAGCAAAGCATAAACATCCCAGTTATTTCTAACCTCGACCCCCCAACCCCCAACCATTTGCCCCAGGCCAGAAGACCTGAGCCAGCTGACAGATGCTCAGACAGAGAATGTGGGTGGGATTATGGGTAAAGCACAAGTGGTTGTCTGTTACATCAGCTAGTCACATGACTTCCCCCAGTGTCAGAGGATAGGAAGAGGTCAATCTTGCTGCGATAGTCACGGTACCAAAAACCCATTTACACCTACAAAAAAATACATGTATGTCCAGGGAATCAGGCTAAACATGCACGGCACAAATGCATAACTCGATGTTGCAGTGATGTATTTCTTATAGTGAAATAACACTATAAGAGTGAGAATGTAACGTGTGAGGAAGGGAGAGTCTCGTGCCAGCCAGACTATAATCCCTAGTGACCATGGCCTTGCCCTATCTATCCCATTCTGGGCATTGGACAGCTGCTTTCACCATAGGAAGTCACAGCGCTGACCATTTGAAAGTTAATAGCCTCTCCATCAGCATCATTTGCATATCTGGTGTGTGGGTGTGTTTGTATTGTACCTAGGACAGAGGTGGTAGGGTGAAGTTGCCCCTAGATGCTGAGCTTGGGTCAGTTTTGCATTTCCCCACTAAATGTCGAAGGTTGGGAATGGAGGACGGAAAGCTGATCCTAGATCTGTAAGCCTTCCTAGGGGGAACTTCACCCCCAGAGCTATATATGTATATGTTAAGGTGGGTTGAATGATTAGGGAACTGATCAGAGTTCCGGTGATCACTTGGGGAGAAGTGAAGCTATCCTGCCCACTCAAACACCCAACACTAAAGTACCCCATGGCTACATATTCAAATGTACATATACGACTCATCCCAAGGTAACATAAAGATGGCAAATAATGTGCCTCAACTGTTGGAGGGATAGAGAGTGAGTGCAATTATAACTTATGAAATGTGTCTCATGAATAATTTCCTATCTATTTCAATTGAATGTCACAAGCAGATCATAAATTGTCTGCTTTCAGGTCTTACTAATTCCATATTACTTTATAAATGGCTGTATGCATTTGGATAAAAGCCAATGAATTGCATCCATCTCTAACGTCTCCCTGGGACATTCAACGGCTCATATTGAAGCATATTGAACTCATTCCTATTATGGAAATGACATGTGTGAACGTCAGTGCAGGCTGCTGAGGGGAGGACGGCTCGTAATAATGGCCGGAATGGAGTAAATGGAATGGCATCAAGCACATGGCTTTCATGTGCTTCATCCAGGCTGTATCACAACCGCCCGTGATTGGGAGTCACATAGGGCGGCGCACAATTGGCCCAGCGTCGTCCATGTCTGGCTGGTGTAGGCCGTCATTGTAAGTAAGAATTTGTTCTTAACTCACTTGCCTGGTTAAATAAAGGTTAAATAAAAAATACAATAAAAATGAATCTGTTTGATACCATTCCATTCACTCCATTCCAGCCATTATTATGAGCCGTTCTCCCCTCAGCTGCCTCCACTGGTGAACATATGTCCTACATGAAGAGGAATCACCAACTCATAGGCTAAACTGGATGGATGAGGCAAGCCCTAACCGTGCTTTCCTTATCACACCTATTAGTCACAGACAGTGACACATACAAACACACACACACTAGTAGGGATGGAGTTTTATATACTGAACATTAAAGTCAACATTAAAGTCATAATTCATAATAAAGAGCATTGCTAAGAGCTAAAATAAGATGGGTTGATTCACATCTTCTTTTTTAACCCTCACATAACCCATCCCTGAAAATACAGGCCTAAACCTAAATCCATGGCATGGTCAATTCTATAAGAGGGAACAACGCGTATGCTAATGAAACCTAAGCCATGAAATAACATTATTCTTTGTGTCTAGTCACTTTGACGCGTTAGAAATAGAGGGAATACCTCCACACATCGTCACACAGCTGTGTCTGTCCGCGCGGGTTCCCTTCCATACATGGGCCTTCAGGAGTCAGCGCGCGAGCCTCTGCGCTGTTCTTCCGCCCTTCGGTTCATGGCCACTCCGCTCTCAATGACGCAGAGGCTACCAAATAAGGAGAAAGGGGTCGCCGGGCGTAGCGGCACTTGTAGAGTATAAATTGGTGTCTGCCCTCACAAGTCTACCGCTGCTCATTCAGAGGACAGTCTACTTGGTGAGTACCTGACAACTTGTCAGCCTACTACAGTAAACTTGTATCCTAGGCCTAGGTTGGAGCCACTTCAAAGATGTTGAATTGGACTTCTCTAGTTTGCAACCGGACAACTGGATTTAATGGGCTTTAATTTAACATTTGACAGCTTGAATTTTAAAAACAACCTTTTTGTTGGATATTGATAAAATAAATAGCTTTTGTAGCCTAAATGTTGCACATATTTATATTTTTGTTAGTCTGTTTTCCATCAGATTTAGACCTACAAGCGAAATTGATTATTTATCATATTTAATAATAACCTACAGGTCATTATTATAATTAGATTAATAATACATTAATTGAAAATAAATAATGACTTAAAACAAGTTTGTTAGACTTGTATGGCCCTTATACTGTAGGACACTGTAGGCCTATACTGATTTTCCCTTATGAAAAATGTATCAACCCTTACAAAAATGTAAATTTCCTGTTGTTGCAGGATTATTTTCCTGCTGTAGCAAACTGGCTAAAATTAAGATCCTACATCTGTAGGCCTATACTTAGCCTTAATGTACGTTTTGTCAAAACAGAAACCCAGCTGACATCATGTGTGACGACGATGAGACTACTGCCCTTGTGTGCGACAATGGCTCTGGTCTGGTGAAGGCTGGCTTTGCCGGAGATGATGCACCTCGCGCTGTGTTCCCCTCCATCGTTGGTCGCCCCCGTCATCAGGTAAGCTCCACAGCATAAACGCAATGAAACACTCATGAGGATGCATCCTTCAAACTTGGTGTTTTCCAGACTTAATTGTTCATACATTATGCATTACCCTTGACAATCTGCTTACATTTGTATTTTACCTTACCACTAGACTATTTAATTATGAATGAATGTCCTATGCTATAGTAGCTTACAATTATTTGTCCCTCTGTTTGACTTTGGGGAATTGTGTTTTGACTAAGTTAGTTTCCTTCCTTCCTCTACAGGGTGTGATGGTGGGTATGGGTCAGAAGGACTCTTATGTAGGAGATGAGGCCCAAAGCAAGAGAGGTATCCTGACCCTCAAGTACCCCATCGAGCATGGCATTATCACCAACTGGGACGACATGGAGAAGATCTGGCACCATACTTTTTACAACGAGCTGCGCGTGGCCCCCGAGGAGCACCCCACCCTGCTCACTGAGGCCCCCCTTAACCCCAAGGCCAACAGGGAGAAGATGACCCAGATCATGTTCGAGACCTTCAACGTGCCCGCCATGTACGTGGCCATCCAGGCCGTGCTGTCCCTCTACGCCTCGGGTCGTACCACAGGTGAGAAGCGGGCAGAGGAGAACTACTCTGTTCCATAACATGCAGATGCAGTTACATTTAAGAGGTGCAATACTGAGTCCCATGCAACCTTCCATTATGAAACATAGATTACACCATTAAACATGAAGCTGTTCTATTCTATTTCCATGGTTTACATATTATTCTGCCTCATATTATAGGTATTGTGCTGGACTCTGGTGATGGTGTGACCCACAACGTCCCCATCTATGAGGGTTACGCTCTGCCCCACGCCATCATGCGTCTGGATCTGGCCGGTCGCGACCTCACTGACTATCTGATGAAGATCCTGACTGAGCGTGGCTACTCTTTCATTACCACTGGTGGGTCCGTAATTCCGGGGCATATATGATTGGAGTATACGTTTTTTTAATTGAATGGTAGTCCATTGTTATTCACCATTTTGACCAAACTGCTCCAACTTTGAATCTTCTATTGTAACAGCCGAGCGTGAGATCGTGCGTGACATCAAGGAGAAGCTGTGCTACGTGGCCCTGGACTTTGAGAACGAGATGGCCACCGCTGCCTCCTCCTCCTCTCTGGAGAAGAGCTACGAGCTGCCTGACGGTCAGGTCATCACCATCGGCAACGAGCGTTTCCGCTGCCCCGAGACCCTCTTCCAGCCTTCTTTCATCGGTAGGTATCTTAGAAGTGTTGTGTAACTCATTGATCATCAACACATTTTCACTTCTTTACAAGAAAAGACCCCTTTTTTTTCAGAAGGCCTAATAACAGCTACATAAGACATTACACCAACTACTGCAAAACATATGCTTTTAATAAAGTGGTGAGGGAGTTGTCCATTTCAGCACCAGTTCGACCTAATCCAGAGCATTGCTTACAACATGTTCTCTTCTATCTCACCAGGCATGGAGTCTGCTGGTATCCATGAGACTACCTACAACAGCATCATGAAATGTGACATTGACATCCGTAAGGACCTGTATGCCAACAACGTCCTGTCCGGCGGCACCACCATGTACCCTGGTATTGCTGACCGTATGCAGAAGGAGATCACCGCTCTGGCCCCCAGCACCATGAAGATCAAGGTAAATATTCTCACCTGCCTACTGAAGACCACAAACTGACCATCTAACACCAACCTGACTACAATCTCACAGTGTTACTAATGACCAATCACGGTAACACAAATAATGAACTGTATGATGCATTATAATATTGAGAGGACTTTTGCTTATTGGTTTTCCCTCTTCCCCCTCCTCTAGATCATCGCTCCCCCCGAGCGTAAGTACTCCGTCTGGATCGGCGGCTCCATCCTGGCTTCCCTGTCCACTTTCCAGCAGATGTGGATCAGCAAGCAGGAATATGACGAGGCAGGCCCCTCCATCGTTCACAGGAAATGCTTTTAAGCGCCCCATTGACAAATTGCTCCCCCCTGCGACAGTCAGACGCCCACGGATGCAAAAACTCTGTACATTACCTCCGCCTATGGATATGTTGTTTATGATCGATATGGAAGTTACAAATCCAGGCAGGCCCCTGTTTTATGTTTTGTCAATGATGTACAGTTTGTTTACACCCAAGTCCAGTTTATATTTGGTTATTTTACTGGTTCCTGAATGAATTTATATTATGTGGATATTTATTTGCTTTATAAATAAACAAGACCCAGGATCTTGTCTAGCCGTCTTCATCTCATCTATCATCTGCTCACAATCTGAGGGAGCATATTGGTGATTGTTGTTTTATAATTCAGGAGAAACATGCCTGTTAACTCATAGGCTATCCATTGACAATACAGGGTAACTAATTCCTAGTAGGAAGCTTAGTCACATAGGACAACATGTTAAATCCAGTCACACAAATAAACAATAACTACTTGTGTAAGTAAGTTGTTGCTATCTTTAGACCCTCTGAGGCAACTCTTTAAAGCGTTTACTCAACCTAGTAATCGCACAGTCACGTTTATCTAAGGAACTGTCCTGGTTTTCATACCAACAAATGCTTCTCTACTGTAAGACAATGGATTGTTGTTTTTTTAATCTAAAACAGACCAAATGAAAACATCTGTCCATAGCCATCGGAAAAGGATATCATGTGTAGGATGTCCTGTCATGGTCAAGGGTCGATTAATGCTTAGCCCTGCAGGCATGTTTCAATCTGCCTTCCCTCCCTCCAACATTACAACGATAATAATCTACGGAATACAGACACCCCCCTCTTGCTCTCTCTTCTCTCTCTCTCGTTCTGTCTCTCTTCCTCTGTTGCCACTATTCGTTTTGTCACTGTCATGTGGTTGTCTTACAGGCGACAGCCACCCCCCGTGATTTGAGCTTATAACCAATTATTTTTATTAAAGTTGAATCTGCTGCAGTATACTTGGAGAATAATGAAACAAAAAAAAAACTGGTGTCTCTGGCCTCTCTCCACCAACCTGTCTGCGCGTGACGCAAGGGGAGTCTACTTAAAGCAGGATTAGAGCCCTACCAACATTACACTCAACTGCCCTCCATTCAAGCACGGCGCGACCTGCCGTCCAGCGCGCGCCATCGAAAATAGGAGGGCTTTCTACTAATCAGCACTCAGACTCGCGCGAGCAAAAGTGCTTGGGTTGTGTCAAGTGATCTTTCAGCAGAGGCGCAGAAGGCAGAAGGCAGGAGCGCACGCAGCAGCGGCGCGTTACCCATGCTTTCTCCAGATATTGGAGCGTCCGGAGAGTAAAACAAGGGAAACAATAGATTCCACAAAAACGGTGCACGGTGTGCTATCATCTCCAAATGAATGACAATGGGGGAGTGGACAATATTAGAGCGTCTCTTGGAGGCAGCTGTCCAACAGCACTCTACTATGATCGGAAGGTAAGAGGGAACGTGAGAATAGCTTTGTAAAAGTCTTACCATGAGTGTGTGTGTGAAGAACGGTACAAAAACGCAAAAAAACAACAACAACAAAGATTCATGACTATGCAAAAAATGTGAACCAATAGGGAATCATGGCATAAACATAACATTCACGAATCATTTTTTGGGAAACACTAAATTTGCACATTTTGTTACAAGAGAGCTGACGCTTGAGGTGAATAGTGCTGTAGCGCTTTTCTTTCAGAACTGACTAGTGGCTTTCAGCACTGGACAGCTCCCAAGCGCCCGTTTAGTGCACTAGAGCCAGTATTAGTTTGCCACCGCTAATTGTCTATCTGTTTGTTTTATGATTAAGCCGATCATCTCTGCACATCTTACAGCAACATTTTGATTTTGTGCTTGTTTGTTTTGTAGGATCCTCCTAACAGTGGTGGTGATTTTCCGGATTCTAATCGTTGCGATCATTGGAGAGACCGTCTATGATGACGAGCAGTCCATGTTTGTGTGCAACACCCTGCAGCCCGGCTGTAACCAGGCTTGCTACGACAAGGCGTTCCCCATTTCCCACATCAGATATTGGGTGTTTCAGATTATTCTGGTGTGTACCCCTAGTCTCTGTTTCATCACCTACTCCGTGCACCAGTCTGCCAAGCAGAAGGAGCGCTTGGAGCGGGGGTATTCCACCGTGTTCCTCTCCTTGGACAAGCGCCAAGATTCCATCAAAAGAGACGACAGCAAAAAGATCAAAAACACTATTGTAAATGGAGTACTTCAGAACACGGAAAACTCCACGAAAGAAGCCGAGCCCGACTGCTTGGAGGTGAAGGACATCCCAAATTCGGCCATGAGAACTAGTGGAAAGTCTAAAATGAGGAGGCAGGAGGGCATCTCAAGATTTTACATCATCCAAGTGGTTTTCCGAAACGCTCTAGAGATAGGGTTCCTGGTGGGTCAATATTTCCTGTACGGATTCAATGTCCCCGCGGTATATGAGTGTGATCGATACCCCTGCATAAAAGATGTAGAATGCTACGTTTCAAGACCCACGGAGAAGACTGTGTTTCTGGTCTTCATGTTTGCGGTCAGTGGCGTCTGTGTGCTTCTGAACTTGGCTGAACTCAATCATCTTGGATGGAAGAAGATCAAAGTAGCTGTCAAAGGCGTGCAGGCAAGGAGGAAGTCCATCTACGAGATCCGTAACAAAGACATGCCTAGAATGAGCATGCCCAATTTCGGCCGCACTCAATCAAGTGACTCTGCCTATGTGTAGCATATTGAGAAGGCCCTAGACAAGCCTCGTGGACACCGGTTGCGTCAAACTGTATGGGTTCTCGCGGAGGGCCATTCATGTCAATGGGAGGCAATCCGCACCACTGCGACTCATCTGCTGGACAAGGTTGTGGTGCGTAGCACTGCGTGCAGTGTGTCGCATGCGCAGGATTTTTCCAACTTGTGTATTGCTTTGCTGTGTGGTATCAGACACAGAAGTAGATAAACCACCGAAGAAGTTGCTAATATGTTTTTTTTTTTGCATGCGGTTTAAGTGCGAGAGCTGTGCATTTCAGCACCACTGAATGGAACAATTGTACAAATAATTCAAATATATTTAACAAGATTGTGGGGTAGATCGATTTTATTTGTCTTTTACTGACAACTAAAAAACAAACTGACCAAACGTTTGTCATATATTTATGAGAAGGCACTGATGCAACATTTATAGATTATGGTTTATCCTATATTTTGTAGTGCTTCTTAAAAGCATATAATTTATGTGTTGACATTCACTCTGTCGTTCACTTCAGCTGTTGAACATGGAGTAAATACTTGCACTATATATGAATAATGAGCCAAAATATATCCAATTTGTGCTGTGATGGTGGTTTTACGACATTTACACACCACATACCGTTATAGCAATGAAACACAGACATTATTTGGCAGTTTTAGGGTCAAATGTACTCAAATGCATATACATTTTTCCAGTATATTACTCATCTCACATGTTTGATGGCAGCACTATCGTTGTTTTGGTTGCCTGAGCTTGCACCATTGACCTTAACCTATGTGATCACTCAATTGGGGGGGATGTGCTGCAAATGCTGACATCTGGGACTTTTAAATTCATTTTTTCTTTCTTTTATTTACACCCAAGCGCCCATTGCTTTCGTTTGTGGGCAAATTGATTTTCTTGATTCAATGTCATCAAGTGCCATATATGTACATACATATAAACATTATAAATCTATAGAGTATTGTCATCATCATAAAAGCAGAATTCTGTAAATTCCTCTTTTGGATTAAATGCTGTCATCATATTTGATTTGAATAGCTGTGGTTTGTATGGAAATGGTATGCTACTACTATTTTAACATCCCTGGTTTCATTTGGCAACATAGAAAAACGAACAACCTTTGCACATTCAAAAAGTATTGATGAGCAATTAGTCATATAGACTAGAGCACAAATCTGAATTGGAATCAATCAGATAATAGGCAATAAATGTTTGCCCCTGGTGCTACCATTTTCCAAAGCAATCATTTAAAGTATCAATGTAAGATCATACTGAAAGGTGATCCTATCCACAAATAAAAATGTAATTCATGTATACAAGATATGTGTAATGTGTGATGCTTTCAAATTGTACAGCAGATACACACAAAGCACAGTAAATACCGTCAGCACAATTATGCCCTGTTTGCCCTTAGGCCCTTGCAATCATTTAAGCCCAATGTTTCAACAAGAAACAGATTTACTGTCTGCTCTGTATAATTCCAACAGACCCTTCAGATATGTACAGTAATACAGTAAGTGGTATAGAAACATGGGGAAATTATACACAGGTTATACCACAGGTTCAGATTGACATAGCAACAGCAGAGGCATACACCTGACAGGCTGACACAGACAAAGTCTGCACAACTCTCATTCTCTAACCTAACGTAACAGGCGTAGAAAGACGCCTAAGCAGAGTCCCTTCTTCCGTTTTTCAAGGGAAATGGAAGTTAGATACAAAAAACATACTGTTTCCCTGAAAATGGGCAACATCCGCTTTCTACCAACGCCACTAAAGGTGATCATTCTGTGACCACGTGGTTGATAGCTTCATCCTCTACCTAGACCCTCCCCCACCCAGCCCCTATCAGCCACATTTGCATCCGTTGCATCCACCTCATCCTCCTTGGCTGCTGGGGCCATAGAGGTTGAACGGTTCAGCTCTGTTGGAAGCTGAGAGGTCGCATCCCGCACTACCTCAAGGTCACTGAGAAAAGTACTGAAAGCTGAAACCCATATCCCCAGAGAGTCTGAGTGTTCCCAGCTGACCAGTCAGGATGCGGGATGCATGAGTGGGGGGTTGGTGGACAGGTACGGCTGCCAAGATGACTCGACAACTCTGAAGAGCAAAAATCGAAGAGCCAAGGCCCTGACAGATCAATTTCAAATTCAGCAGGGACTTTAGATGATCTCGAACTCTCCGACATGAAACAAGCGCCGCTCGGTTGGATCGGCTGGCTACTGGCGGCCCCACCTCTCTCTCTCTCTCTCTCTCTCTCTCTCTCTCTCTCTCTCTCTCTCTCTCTCTCTCTCTCTCTCTCTCTCTCTCTCTCTCTCTCTCTCTCTCTCTCTCTCTCTCTCCCTCCCTTCCTCCATGCAGGTCCCCTTACCTTCACATCTTGTAATGTTACCTGATGGTTATTTTAACACTAAATATTGGTATGAATGTTTATTCTGTGTGTGTTTCCTCCGGAGAGTACAAAAACCAGCAGAAACCACTCAGAGCTCCTTCAGATAAAGCCACTCACCATAAAAATTCATACTCAACTTGCTTACAGCACACATTAGTGATCAGTGGACGGTCTTTCCTATAGGCCATCTATAATCGTAACAAATCACTGTGCCCTTTTCTGAAAATAACCCAGCTTTTCATCATGAAGACGTTTTTATCTAAAACACATTCCGAATTTTATCATGGTGTCCTTGGCGTCACAACATGCTTCCAAATGTGTTATGATTATACACAATCATCCCTCATCTTGAGAGCTTCCAAGATTAGTCTGAGGAAATGATAGGCAGATTCGTTGTATGTCTAATCTTGGAAGCTCTCAAGATGAGGGATGATTGTGTATGATCACAACACATTTGGAAACATATTGTAACATATTAACACCAATGCACACAGACAGGAGGCAGCCACGGAGAGAGATGACAGAGAGAAGCAGCTAGGCAGGCTGTCTGATGTTGAAGTGCCTGGTCACATCTATAAAGACTGTGTGTGTGTGTGTGTGTGCTCGCGCTTCTCTTCTGCACCTCATTGTCTACTAGGGGCTATTCCTCTAATAGAGAGGAAACCATAAAGGAGAACAATAGCCTTCTTGATATTCATAAGGGCTTATGGTACTTGTGTAACAATATTTCCGCACTACAGAGAGCTGCATCAGTAAACACTGAGTGTACAAAACATTAAGGACACCTGCTCTTTCCATGCCATAGACTGACCAGGGGAATCCAGGTGAAAGCTATGATCCTTTATTGATGTCACTTGTTAAATCCACTTCAATCAGTGTAGATGAAGGAGGAGGAAACAGGTTCAAGAGTGATTTTTAAGCCTTGAGACAATTGAGACATGGATTGTGTATGTGTGCCATTCAGTTGGTGAATGGGCAAGACAAAAATTGTAAGTGCATTTGAACGGGGGTATGGTAGTAGGTGCCAGGCACATCGGTTTGTGTCAAGATCTGCAACGCTGCTGGGTTTTTCATGCTCAACAGTTTCCCGTGTGAATAAAGGATGGTCCACTACCCAAAGGTCATTCAGCCAACGTGTCACAACTGTGGGAAGCATTGGCATCAACATTGGCCAGCATCCTTGTGGAATGCTTTCGACACCTTCTAGAATCCATGCCCCAACGAATTGATGCTGTTCTGATGGCAAAAGGGGGGGGGTGCAACTCAATTTTAGGAGGGTTTTCATAATGTTTGGCATACTCAGTGAACGTTTAGAGTGCAATTCCTAACAGCTAGCGGTTGTCATTTTGCATTGGTTCCCTCATCTAGTGTGAATTTGCACACTCTTCTGAATTGGCAGGCCATTCTCAGACAACGCCTCAGTGTATATCTCTATGGACGCATCAAATGGGCTGATGACGGCCATGTAAGAGGGAAGGAGAGGGAAGGAAGGAGAGTGAGGTCCTGCTGGCGCTGCCAGGACCTGGAGCTCCCTGTGTGGGCAGGGTGCCCGCTGGAGTCATTACCACCGCACTGGGCACGGTGCCTATGACATTAAAGCTTTATGACTGAGTCAGAGGGGCTCACAGAGTTAGATTCCACACCTGGCGGAGCAAAGACATCAATGATAATGTCATCTAACTAAGGGAAATCAAACACTGTCATACTGTCATTCAACACAAGTCAGTGTATGTGGGTGTGTGTATGTGTGTGTGTGCGTGCACTTTTAGCAGCGCTCAGTTGTTCGAATAAGCAGCCAGCTCATCAGAATCTGACATTAACTTCCTTTATGTCCACGAGAAGTGCTGTCAAAGCAGCGACGGGTGTTTTGGTGTTGTCAACACTTTCGTTTTCAATCAGACATATTTTTTAGTCCTGGGTTGTGGCATTAGTGTCACTCAAAAAGCAGACATCACATAAGGACATGATGGCCAGCTCAGGGCTTTTTAACAGTACAGTAGTTTTGCACATGACCAATGCTGTGACGGCTATAAAGTCATTAAGGAATTACCAAAGGTCATTCTGTCCGGTTGTTTACGAGTATCCATGCCAAACATTGTCAAAGAGAACAAGACGAGCTAGTTTCTCCTAAAACCCTAAAGGTGTGTCCTATCACTCTGAGTGTGGATCAGTTGAATCAATTTCAGGAACATCTGACTTCATGCGTTTGGGCTATAGAGAGGTTTCAAAGGTTTCAAAGGCAGCCAGATCTGCCCGGTAGCACCTGATTACGATCCCCTAAGTAAGTCTCATCTGAGCTTAAACCCCCCCACTCTAGGCAGATAGGACTAGAGTCTCTCTGCTGTGGCCTTCTCCGATGGGCTCTCCTTTATCCCCTCACTTCACTCTCTTATTGCCAGTGGGCGGGGTTGTACAGTACTGTCCTCAAAGGTTTTTCAAGAGCACAAGCTCTCTCCCTCTGTGTTCAACCACAAGGATGACCTTCGTGTCACAGCTGAAGCAGCCTGTGGGAATTGTGAGGAATGTTGCTGCATCAGCATTGCCTATCTACTCTCTTCGATGGTTGTTGCTCAGTCACTTTTTCCTTTCCTTAAATATCTCTCTCCCTCTTAGATGATCTATCTAAAATACATGAGATGGAAAGTATTGATGTTCAAGGCCCGTATTTATAAGGCATCTCAGAACCAACCAGATAAACACAGAGAAGTGCCAGAGGATAGATAGTCAAGCAGTGCAACAGAAGACCCTCACCACCAATAAAACGCATACTGGCAGAGCTAAACTATCACTGGAGCTCATTATGTGAGCTCTTCATCAAAGACTGCATACTGTAAAAACAGTACAACAAAAAGAGCAAAACTGTATTACTCATGCAATTTCAGTAACTCCGCAGAGCAGTTCCAGCATTCTAAAGCTGTTTTGTCAGGCGTTGGGAAGTCCTGAAAGATGCCACCGCAGGTGAGAAAAAGAACAGGTGTGACCTTAGCAGGCAAAGAGTTGCTAACGAACAGAAGCCTGTATCTGTCAGGGCCGATTCTTCACAGAGAAGAGAACAGTGCCGCTGTATATCCGCTGCACCACCCAGCAGGCAGCCCTCTGAGCCAACCTGAGCCAATAGGAGTCAATCTGCACTCTGGCCCAAAGACAGATACTTGTAACTCGCAGACTTAAAAAAAAAGGTTACATTGGACTACTGTCCTTATACTCTGGGTCTCACTGCTGCCACCAAAAGTAGTGTAGAAAAAACAGTAGCGTGAGATTATTCTGGAGATGGTTTTAGCATGGTCATTATCTCGACAACTCCAAATTCTGACCTCTGACATCAATTCATCATCATCGTCCTCAGCCTCGATATTAAACACGGGTCATTTAATCTCCTTGATTTTTTTGGCGTGGGGGATCGGTCCCAGTATGGGTGCCCACACAGCGGGTGGCCCCTTCCTGTACCCCCCTCCCTCCCCTCGTATCATCTGTCCACATCTGTCCCCCAGCTCACCCTGATTTCCTACCCATAATCCCTTACCCACACCAGCATAACGCACCAAATAACATGACCCTTTTCCATTCAATTCCCCCCCCGCGGTGCACTGATTCAAGGGAGATCCAGACTCCCATCTCTCACGTCCTCTGTTTGGAAGGATAAATTAATCATTCATTTTACACTGCTTTCTATGATTGGATATCCGAGGACCCCCGTGTATTACACTCCAGTGGTGAATGGGCAGTCAACCCTTTCATTAAGAGTTCCATTCAAGAATACAATCACGGGTTCATTTTCAATGAAAATCCACTGTATAACCATCCAGTGGGTATTGAATAATACCAGGGGTTTTCCCCAACCAGATGGCCTGACAACAGACACCTATGGGCCTGAAGAGAAAATAAACTGCATGGATGGCCTCCATGCTGTGCCCTTCTAGATCCAAAGATGGTATCCGGTTTCCGTCACTGGGAACACACACTGGTGTCTGGTTACTAATGCTACTGTGACCTCAGAGCACCACACCAGGCCACCCCCGCACTGACCTGACCATGTGACCTCTACCGCATCCAGTGTGGACCACTCTGGAAATTAGAGGAAGTGATGCTCTGTTTTTCATCCGATTGTTATTCATAGATCCTCACGGGGATTAAACATGGTATTGTACTCCCATATACATTCACATACACACATATACAGCACACACACACGCACATGCACAGACGTACTCACACACATACAACATGCAGTCACGTTATCTACTCTCTCTCTCTCTCTCTCCCTCTCTTACGAACGCACACTCCCCACTGTAGGCGGCCCATGTGATAGTGACAGGTAGTTGTTCTGTCCAAGGAGAGACTCAGATAGCCTTAATCCCTATTGGCTAAGTGGATTAATGATCACTGCAGCACCACTAGCCAACCGTTTACTTACTAACTCACATATACCCAACCACAACATGTTAAACACGTTCAATAAATTCCCTGGTTTTCCTCCTGGTTGGAGGACGCTGGATTTCCTGCATATTCCCTCCTGATTCCGGGAATGGTCCAACCGGGATTTTGAGAAAACCAGGGAATTTGCTGAAAGTACCCTAACCACTCACACAGACACAATATACACATATTACCTGTCTAATTTACATATGTAATGTTAGAAATATTGTGTTAACTTGGATTATGCATTGTGTGCTTCGTGTCAAATTGAGCCCAGACCAAGGCACATCTAGGAATGTCTGAGGTTAGGTGGCTCTGACAACTGCTCTCAGAATACAGATGGTTATTGACCGTGACAATGAAGAGACATGTCTCCCGCTGTACATCGAAGAGCACATGCAGACGACTCTGGATGTCAACTGTGCACTCTCTCACTCTGGTGTCAGCAGGCAGCCACTCAGCTGTTCCTCTGACTCTTTTAATCCCTCTGTGTGTGTTTCGTGTGTGTTCGTGTGTGCGTGTGTGCGTGCATGCGTGTCTGACAAATGGAGAGAGATAGTCGGAGAGAATGAAAGAGAGGAAGACAGAGAGAGAGAGAGAGAGAGAGAGAGAGAGACAGTGTGCAAGAGACAAAGCGATCAAAGGCACAGTGCTGAATGCTAACTCTTGAATTATAACCCTGGTCATTTTACAGAATATTTTGCCGAAGTGTGCGTGAGTGAATGTGGGTGAATGTGTGTGAATGTGTGTGAATGTGAGTGAATGTGTGTGAATGAGAGTGAATGTGAGTGAATCAAATCAAATCAAATTGAATTAGTCACATGCGCCGAATACAACAGGTGTAAACCTTACAGGGAAATGCTTACTTACAAGCCCCTAATCAACAATGCAGCTAAAAAAAATGATACGAATAAGAATAAGAAATAAAAGTAACAAGTTAAAGAGCAGCAGTAAAATAACAATAGCGAGACTATATACAAGGGGGTGCCGGTACAGAGTCAATGTGCGGGGGCACTGGTTAGTTGAGGTAATATGTACATGTAGGTAGAGTTATTAAAGTGACTATGCATAGACGATAATAACAGAGAGTAGCAGCGGTGTAAAAGGGGGGGCAGGGGAATGCAAATAGTCTGGGTGGCCATTTGATTAGCTGTTCAGAAGTCTTATGGCTTGGGGGTAGAAGATGTTTAGAATCCTCTTGGACCTAGACTTGGCGCTCCGGTACCACTTGCCGTGCGATAGCAGAGAGAACAGTCTATGACTAGGGTGGCTGGAGTCTTTGACAGGTCCTGGATGGCAGGAAGCTTGGCCCCAGTGATGTACTGGGCCGTACGCACTACCCTCTGTAGTGCCTTGCGGTTGGAGGCCGAGCAGTAGCCATACTAGGCAGTGATGAAACCAGTCAGGATGCTCTCGATGGTGCAGCTGTAGAACCTTTTGAGGATCTGAGGACCCATTCCAAATCTTTTCTGTCTCCTGAGGGGGAATAGGTTTTGTCGTGCCCTCTTCAAGACTGTCATGGTGTGCTTGGACAGTGTTAGTTTTGTTGGTGATGTGGACACCAAGGAACTTGAAGCTCTCAACCTGACCACTGCAGCCCTGTCGATGAGAATGGGGGGGGTGCTCGGTCCTCTTTTTCCTGTAGTCTACAATCATCTCCTTTGTCTCGATCACGTTGAGGGAGGGGTTGTTGTCCTGGCACCACACGGCCAGGTGTCTGAACTCCTCCCTATAGGCTGTCTCGGCATTGTCTGTGATTGTGTCATCAGCAAACTTAATGATGGTGTTGGAGTCGTGCCTGGCCGTGCAGTCATGAGTGAACAGGGAGTACAGGAGGGGACTGAGCACACACCCCTGAGGGGCCCCTGTGTTGAGGATCAGCGTGGCAGATGTGTTGTTACCTACCCTTACCACCTGGGGGTGGCCCGTCAGGAAGTCCAGGGAGGTGTTTAGTCCTAGGGTCCTTAGCTTATTGATGAGCTTTGAGGGCACTATGGTGTTGAACGCTGAGCTGTAGTCAATGAATCGCATTCTCACATAGGTGTTCCTTTTGTCCAGGTGGCAAAGGGCATTGTGAAGTGCAATAGAGATTCATCTGTGGATCTGTTAGGATGGTATGCAAATTGGAGTGGGTCTAGGGTTTCTGGGATAATGGTGTTGATGTGAGCCATGACCAGTCTTTCAAAGCACTTCATGGCTACAGACATGAGTGCTACGGGTCAGTAGTCATTTAGGCAGGTTACCTTTGTGTTCTTGGGCACAGGCACTATGGTGGTCTGCTTAAAACATGTTGGTATTACAGACTCGGACAGGGAGAGGTTGAAAATGTCAGTGAAGACACTTGACAGTTGGTCAGCGCATGCTCGCAGTACACGTCCTGGTAATCCATCTGTCCCTCCGGCCTTGTGAATATTGACCTGTTTAAAGGTCTTACTCACATCGTGTGCGAATGTGAGTGAATGTGGGTGGATGTGTGTAACTGTGAGTGAATGGGAGTGAAAGTGTGTGAATGTGAGTGAAAGTGTATGAATGTGAGTGAATGTGTGTGAATGTGTGTGAATGTGAGTGAATGTGAGTGAATGTGAGTGAATGTGAGTGAATGTGAGTGAATGTGAGTGAATGTGTGTGAATGTGAGTTAATGTGAGGGAATGTGGGTGAATGTGAGTGAATATGTGTGAATGTGTGTGAATGTGAGTTAATGTGAGTGAATGTGAGTGAATGTGAGTGAATGTGAGTGAATGTGTGTGAATGTGAGTTAATGTGAGGGAATGTGGGTGAATGTGAGTGAAAGTGTATGAATGTGAGTGAATGTGTGTGAATGTGTGTGAATGTGAGTGAATGTGAGTGAATGTGAGTGAATGTGAGTGAATGTGTGTGAATGTGAGTTAATGTGAGGGAATGTGGGTGAATGTGAGTGAATATGTGTGAATGTGTGTGAATGTGAGTGAATGTGAGTGAATGTGAGTGAATGTGAGTGAATGTGAGTGAATGTGTGTGAATGTGAGTTAATGTGAGGGAATGTGGGTGAATGTGAGTGAATATGTGTGAATTTGAGTTAATGTGTGTGAATGTGAATGAATGTGAGTGAATGTGAGTTAATATGTGTGAACGTGAGTGAATGTGTGTGAAGATAAGCCTGGTCACTTATTCCTCCCATGCAGTGATCTGTCCCTACTTGCCTCCTCACAACCTTAAAACCCTGGAGAGGCTTGAAAATTAAAGAAGGATTCTTTATTGGACCAACTTAATAAGACTGTATTGTTTTGTACTGCAATTTTCATGATTTGCTTCCTTGCCAAAGAAACATTGGAACATTGTCCCTTCCTCGTATGTGAATAATAAAGATTTATTCAATGTATTAGATTCTAAGCAATCAGAGGAGGGTTTTCAGTGGAGATGCTTGTGCAGAGCAGCTTTTCTCTGCTTTCTGCCAGGACCTAAGTCTGGCTAGAAGCTGGTTGGCTGGAGGGGGTCCTGTCCAGACTGACTTATTACCCAGGAGCCACTTGGGGTAGGATTTATGGGTGATTTCCAGGGCCCCCTCAATAATAAGGCCTGATGAGAATGTTCAATCAATAAGATAATAGTGAGCGGAAAAGCGGGAAGGGTCTGAATTTATTAACGCACCGTAACTCCTGTCAAGCAGTTGTGTAATATCAGGGCGCTCAAGAGTCACGACCTGGCTCGTTCCGTGTGACGCTGCACAGTAACGTAAGGGCTTACCACAACAACAAAAGAAAATAGATGAAATTCCCTGTTCTCACGCGTCACACAAAAAAAATGTACAAGAAGAAAATGAACTCAACATCCCTGAAGGGTGACAGAGTAGAGTCGTTCCAATAGAATTACATCTATATGGATGCATGAGGTATATGCTTGACATTTGATCATGCCATAGTGATGTCATAGTGTCGATGTCATAGTGTTGATGTCATAGTGTCAACCACAATAAAACAGATGAAAGGAATACAAGTATGAAGAATTCACACAGCACATATTTATACATGTTTCTGAAAACCACATACAGTAAACCAGTGTTACATTCCAACACCATAAAAGGCACTGATGAAATTCCCCTCCCTAGCACTTCAGAATCCCTCTCCAGCTGCCTGCCACACATGACAAACGGGCATTGATGTGTGGATGTGGAGCAGCGGCTGATGAAATCGGCCCAGTCTGTGGAGGGATCTGTGGGGGTTGCGTGGCGTGCGGAGTGGCTATCCTTGTGGTGGCCCGTCGAAGGAGGAGGAAGAGGGGGAGGAGTGCTGGATCAGCTGTCAAATTGAGGGAAGCAGGGAAGAAGGGAGGGAGGGGAAGATTATTGCCCCGGCCAGCCGGTGATCAAACCCAGCTGATGAGTCTCAGTGGAGGCAGGGTGCGGCCGGCTCAGCGACCCACTCAGCCCCTGTCCCCTGCTCTGACAGACGGCCGTTGGGACGTCAGCGTGTCCCTGCTTGATGGCACCCATTGGAGAAGGGTATCAAGGGCCCTGGATCGCCATAGGGCTGGTGGTGTATTCTATCAAAGGCCACTAGGGACCTTAGAGGAAAGAGGTCTCTTCATCATTATACTGTAAGTCGTACGTTCTGACCTGAGTCAGGTGTTAGAATAAAATGTGACTGGCCCGGGTTTGAAGCCAGGTATCCTGCACACCACACTACTGTGTTAGCCCACAGAGCTAAAGCCTAAGCATTCGCTTCGGGAGCTAACGCAAGTCTTCAGGTCTCAGGCAAGGTTACTCATGATGCGAGTGTGGTTTCCGAAACATCTTTGTTGCACTAAGGCAAACTGTTTTACGATGAGGAACTACACAGCACATATACAAACATGTTGCGTCAGTGCTAACAACACACCACCACAGTGATAAGATTCGCTGATGGCTCTTAAGGGTTTCCTGTCCCAGTTACAATTGGTTATTGCAAGGTTTCACGGGATACCACTCAAAGTTGGGCGAACAACAAGTCACAAAATCCAAACTCTCGTCATAAAACAAAGCGTGTGACGAGTGTACTGTTTTTTTTGTGGTTTGGCTCCAGGAAAACTTTGTTGGGGCAGCATTGTCCTCTCCTCGGTGCTGGACCAGTCACACGGTGTGACATGTTCTCCGGTCATCCTGCTGACACAGGGGTTTGGAGGTCAGTCGGCGTGACAAGCCATCCATCGCCGTCACACTGCGACGATATCCGCTGTGACATCCCACGGTGCATTCTGCTGACACCTGGAAGTGCACACCGCGCACTGCGTTACCCAGGATGCATAGGAAGCGGGGACTTTGGATAGTGGGAGAACTGTACACTTTAGGAGCAGTGCTATTATGGTTATTGTGCAGAGCTTGTGTCGCCTAGTGTTTCACAGATTTTGTGACATAGTCGTTTTGTTTTCTGATTTTGCACTGAGGCTGTGGGAATTCTCAAAGCGGTTTCCTGGACTCACGGTGGTCTTCAGCAACAGAGGAAGAAAAGTCTGCTCTTTCATCTAACGATTATCTTTACAGTGGATAGTAGACATCTAAGGCAGGCCTTCAAATGCTCCTCTTCCCTCACTCTTCCCTACCCCATCTCTCTCCTCTCCCTCCGACCCCCCTCTCTCTTTTACCTACCCGCACTCCCTATCTCCCGCTCCCTCCAACCCTCCCTCGCTCTCGCTCTTCCTCGCAGGGATGGAAGAAGCCGTAGAGGGGAAAGCATGGCGAGTCTTCTTCTCCCAGCTGCCCTGGCAGCACAATAGAGGTAGAGGATGGATGTTGGAGCCAAGCACATGCCTGCAGGCAGCAGCCCACACCAGCCAGCACAGAGCGTGCACGAATAGAGGGTTTCACTCACCCACGTTGAGCCGTGCAGACGGTGCAGCACAACAAAAGGGCGTGAACGACGCACTCAGATGAGTCATTACGAGATGTTGTCAAGTGGAGCGTCTTAGTGGTAAAAACACACAAGCGTGCGGGCACGCACACATACACTTTGTGCGCGTTGGGCGCACAAACACACGCAAGGCATCATCATGTTTAAGCGTTTGGTCTTCTGCTGCCATTTCCACATCACATGGGCGTTCAGAGTGAAATAAATAGTCAGGAAAGGAAAACGGCAGGAAAAAGAAGGACAAATGGAAGAAAGGCAAGAAAATAATATAACTGAACCTCTCCACACCACTCCATCCCCTTTTAGAATGTTATATCCCCATTTCCTGCTTTCCTTCTCCTGCAAGACCATTAGACGTATTTGAGGTTGGTGTTGTTCAGAGTAGAGTGCATTATTCTGGCTGCCTGGCCTCTTTAATCATGCTAGGGCTGTGCAGCATGTGTGGATTATAGGATTATTTGCAGCTGCTTCCTCCTGCCATTGTTTTGCAGGTGAAGTAGGCCAGTGGTTTGGGACACACTAGCTGCAGTAACATTGCTGTTCGAGGACAGAGTGAGCCGACGCAGGTTACAACCCATAGTTTGTCCCTGGTTAGCACCGCTGCCTCAAGAAAATAGAGAGAGAGAGAGACGTTGAACAACAGTAGAGTCAGTAGAGATTACAGTTACTGGTTACGCTGTCTCTACTTACCTCACCCTCTCCCCATCTTTCCTTCGACCTTTCCCTGTCTCTTTCCCTTTCTCTGTCTCCATCTCAGTTTCCTCTTTGCCTTTCCCCTGACTCTCTCTCTCTCTTCTCATCTCTCCATTTTCCCCTGCCTCTGTCTGTCCCTCTCACCAAAAGGGTTTGAGAGTTTTGATTAATGTGCCTCTCCTCAGATTCCTCTCTTAAAGCTGGTGTTATGGATGGGAGTTTACTGTTTACTTTTGGCGGGGGTTCGGTGTTATTTCCCCACAGAGTTGGCCCAGGATGGCGAGCTGCTGGGCTGGCCTAAAATCCCAGAGCTAAGCACAGCTCCCTATATTGGTTCTGTGCTTGAGAAAAGTGTGCGTGTGCTCGCTCAGCATCTCCATGTGTGGCAGAGCTATTTCAGGGAGCTACAGCAGCTCGGCAAAATCAATGCTGTGATGCTGCGAAGCCAAAGACAGGGTTCTACGCTACACTGCACCTGAAAGTGTACACAAACTAAAGCAGAGGACATCCGAAACACCATTATATCAAAGAGGCTCTGTTCCAGCATGCAAACTAGAAAACTAGCATGATGCATACTTAGAATAAAAGCAATATATTGGGCATGCATTTTAATTCTGCTGTAGTATGAATGATGATGAGGGATAATGTGAAGGTCCCACACTACTATGGACATTGGAATGTTGCCCCTGTCTTGCATAGACCTCATTTAGTTATTATGCCTGAGTGTTCACTGTGCTTTATTGCTGTGAGGTGAGGGTTTACACTGTGAAAATAAAAACAATTAAATACTGTAACTAAAATTTCACATGGAATCGAATGTGTACAGTAGGGGAGAGAGGGGTAAATTGAGCCAAAGGGTTAGTTGAGCCAACCCTTGTTTCCAGGAAACCATACACAAAATGTATAATTTGACAACATATTTAGGAAGAGGTCATCATTTCATGGAGTCTGTGAAGGAAGAAACCACCAGAAAGTTGTACAAAAAACAGATTTTCACAAAATCAAATAAATGGATTGTGTTATTAGGTTCCATGATTCTTGTATCTAAACCAAAGTAGATCGTTTTAAGATTATTTTACGCATCATTTCTACAAGCTACAATATGAAGTCCTAAACTTAGCATCAAAGTGCATCTTTGTAGCTGTGTGGGCTAATATAGTCGAAATGTTTGCCTTGTGGTAAATTGAGCCAATGGCCACCACACCCCATACATAAAATGTTATGCATACTATGCATATTATTGCTGTGTCGTGCATTGGGAATTTTTATTGTTACTGAGCAGACATCATCACGCTCTGTGTAAAACAAACAGGGGTCTAGCCCACCTTGAGGTTCTGGAGAGAGCAGCCAAGGAAGTGAGCGAAGGGAGGAAGTCCATTTGAGCAGCAGCAAGGGATGAACAAATAGACTGAATGACACTGAAGAGTTACATTGACAAACAAAAAACAGGAAAAGGACCTGTGCTAAAGAGAGGCTATGATAGAGTAGCAGAGGAACACAAGGTCTGATCTGATGACATGGAGTCTGAGCTTGCTAAACATATCAAGAATCTCGTGGACCAGTTTCCTGGGCTTAGTAGCCTCAAATGCAGAGAAATTGCCAACGAATTGGCACATCGAAACGACATCCCTGTTGCAGACAACTGGTCAAGAAATGGAAGGATAAGTGATACTGAACAGAGCGATCTATATCTTTATGGAGGCATACATTTAAGATATACCGTACAATATAGCACACCTCCATTCCACAAATTCAACTTTGACCTACCAGCACCATCACCCACCGTCACAGGACACCATCACCCACTTACCCCGTGGTGGCTCAACTTACCCTGTCCCTATGATCTATTTACCCCATACCCGGGGTAAGTTGTGCCAAGAGACCACTTTTTTTGAACAAGCTATGTTTTAAACTGTTATGTTTACATGAATTCTGATTATTTCAAGGGATACACAACATCCTGAAATCTATGTAGATATCTTTGTTAGAAAGAATACTATATTTCCCTTGACGTAGTGATGCTAAATATCTTTTTTTTAAATGGCCCCACTCTCCCCCACACACCGAACACCCCACCTTTAAACCTAAAGTGTATAATGGTGTTCATCTGGACCATGGCCATCCCATAGAATTAGGAATTTAAATGATTTGTAAGGATTTCTATGGTCCATACCCTATCCCGTCTCTGGCTGTGCAGGGTTGGTAGAGGGGCTTCAATCCTTCCCCTCCGCCCCTCCTATTCCCCTCCCATCCGGTGTCAACACTCCACGTACAACACAACATCTGTGGGCACTGACAGAAAAAAACTGCACATCCCACGTGTGTATCGTCTTACCGACGAGGCGCAGTATTGCACGGGCGACAGATCTGCATGCGATTCAGGGAAATGTAAGCTGTGTTGATTGAGCACATTGTAGCCTGTACTCATCCTTCTGGCGGTAACGTTTCTGATCCCGCAGGTGGTGCATTAAACGGATAGACAATGTCCCCATCTGCCCAACGCCAGCTTTGGTACTACAGGCTGATTGATACCTGATCTCCTATACAGCTTCCTCATTCCTAACACAAGGCTATAATGTTGGACATGGACCAAGACAGTCAAAGACTCTCTGAGGGGTCTAGTTCTCTATAGTATCAGAATACACTCTGATACTACATAACTATAGTGCACGCACAATTGCCCTTATTATCAATGGATAATCTCTATTGAAAATGTTTTTTTAGTCCAGGACTAGGCTTAGCCTGTGTCCAGTAAACTGCCCCTACAATTATTATTGTTCATCACAATTCACATCAACACTTGGCTGTGGCTGACCATTCACCAGACTATCATGATTGAGGGAAGTCTGCCTGTGGCCTATTCATTATTCAATGAGCAGACTGGGGTATATGTGTGGGTTAGAGAGAAAGAGAAAGAGAAAGAGAGAAAGAGAAAGAGAAAGAGAGAAAGAGAAAGAGAGAGAGAAAGACAAAAAGAGAAAGAGAGAGAAAGAGAATGAGAGAGAAAGAGAAAGAGAAAGAGAAAAAGAGAGAGAGAGAAAGAGAAAGAGTGGGAGAAAGAGAAAAAGAGTAAGAGAGAGAGAGAGGGAGAGACCGGTAAACGGAGAAAATGATGACCACTAGCCAATACAAATCCTCCAGGGTTTTGATCAGATCAGAAACAGATCAGTTCTAGCCACAGTTATAAAGAGGAGCAGACACGGGATCCTTTCTTCCACTCAAATAACCTATGTCTGATTCCCACTATAGGGCCAAATCAAATCAAGCTGGTTTGTACTGGGCTGACCATAAAGTAGTTGCTGGTACGGTTTGGGTCGGCCCTATAGTGTGAATCAGCCTCTACACTATCTACAGCAGAGGCTACTGTACCATATGTGTGTTGACCAGAACCTCAGATTTGCCTTACAAAATCCCTCCATACAGTGGTTCTGCCAGCTATATTACATAAGTGGAATCACCACTAAGACTGTATCCTCATAAAGACATTACTAAGCCACTCCGGTTATTGTCATCTACGGTCACCTGGTTGATGGCCATTCCAAACAGATGTAAGTCATGTGACAAGAGGTCAGTGCCTATAATCACTTGGGCTGAGTCCCGAATGGCATCCGACTCCCTATGTAGAGAATAGGGTGACATTTGGGACACAATCTTGGTGTACACAACAGCAGTCAACCGAGTGCTGTGGGCGTGGGTGGGTTGTCTGTAGTAGGCTATATAACAGATAACATGGCATGAGATTTAGAGTAATGACTACTGGATTATGACAGCTATAAATAGACTAGGAGGAAGCACAATACATTATGACTACTGAATACATTAATTCTGTATAGAAAGAACCTTTTCTATATACAGTGGAATGCATAGAGGCGGGGGGAAAAAACATTCACTATCTCACAAATACATTTTTAAAGGGCACAATCACACTTAAACATACAGTACATGGAAATCTCTCTCTAACACGCACACGCACGCACGCACACACACACACACACACACACACACACACACACACACACACACACACACACACACACACACAGTAATATACAAGGAGGACATGTATGGACAAAGCCATTATGCACAGAACAGAAAGGTCAACTCTGGTGCGTTCGTGCTTAGTTATTATTAGTCCATGTATTATTTGGGTAGAATAGGTCGGACAGAGGTATTTCACCTCCGAGCATCTCTGTCTCCAGCCGGATTTATCCTCTGTAATCTGAACCCCTCACTGACCTCCAGTCATCCAATCACAGGGCACATAACCAGGAAATTATTTAAATATCCAATAACGCTGACCGATGGATCCGAGAGAGAGCAAGATGAAGCTTGGTGCCACTGTGTCAATACAGGACTGCATTTGATGTTTCTTTGGGTCATGGAAGCACCGTGCATGTGTACAAATGTAAGGACCTGTATTGGCATGTTGAAAGTACACATAGTACTGGCCAACGTGTGGATTAATCATGAATCAGCCAATCAGATTACAGTTTTAAACCCACACAGTGGCTATGTTCCAGGCTGGGCAGTCAGAGCAGGGAGGGGTGGAGAGTGGTGGTACTGGTGGTGGGTGCTGATGGTGACTGGACCATGAAGCCCCAGTTCGCTGCACGTGATTCGGACACACCCAGAGGAGTTAGCCCTATCACTGTGTGGTGGTGGTGGTGGTGGTGGGGGCAGGGCGGAGAGCCAGAGGCTGGTCCCTATGGCCCCTGCTCACCCAGGAATGGCAAGCTCTACCGGGACTCTCTCTGGCGCTCCCCCAGGGGCCAACATAGATTACATATCCACAGGATCTACATTTAAACTGCATTGCAATTAAAAATGTGTCAGCTAGCTATGGGCATCTGGCTTTGATATGAGGCAAATGGGTGTTGAGGGATTTGTCGTTTCAGGGTGTGATATGCAACACGCTGCATATCAATGAGTGTGCGGTGAGCCTTGATGCTGGCACTTTCAAAGCTTTCTCGACCCCCATCTCTTCCCCTTCCCTTTCACCATCCCCCATCTCTCTCCTTCTCTCTCTCTCTCTGAAATAAAAATGCTCCTCTGCTTGAAGCCAGTGGGGTGGCTCAGGTTTTTCTTTGGTGCAGCGTTGGAGTGGGGAAAAGTCGATCATGAAAGCACCAGCTTAAATTCTGTGATGTTACCAAACATCTGCTCAAAGCGGAGCGCCAAGCCTGACCCACGCCTGCCCAGCTCCAGTGTTGGGGGAGATGAGAGAGCTGGATTGTGTTCATTGCGGCGCACCGTAGCAAAATGTTTTGCTATGGAAAAAAATGAGCGTTTCCTATTGGACCAGTTCAGGTATTCAATCCCTGTTTCAGTAAAAAAAAATCCACATTTGGTGCCTAATGAATACAACCTGGCTTGGTTGATGGAACTAGAGTCAAGCTGTTTTTGGTTTGTAGATCCCCTGTTAGTCGCTTCCATAGCCAGGACTGTGGCTTTTTATAGCATTGGGTGACAGAGAGGTCACGTAAAACTCCTACTGTAGATTGAATGAAAGTCACTCTATCTAAAGGCTTTGAGGTGTTTTTTAGTTATTAGAGCAGCATATTCTCACAAGGACCCGTGTCCTGTCCATGACTTTCACACACACATGCAAACACAAACAGATACACGCGCACACACACACACACACACACACACAAGGTTGCGCATGCACGTACACATGCATTCACCGACATACTACTGCTTCGCAAATCAGCGGCTCGTAGATTAAGGATGTTCTCTTTAAAGCGGCTTAACACTTGATATCATTGACCTGAGCTGTCCTGGTGCCCGACACCTGGACACAATGGATAAAGGCTGGGATGTTTTTACCTAGAGAGAGGAGGAAGGACACACTGGCTCAGGTACTAGAAGGAACTACGGAAAAAAAGAGAGAGAAAGACAGAGAGCAAGAGAAGGAGAGAGAGAGAGAAAGATAGAAAAATAAAGAATGAAAGAAAGGAAAGATGGAGAGAGAGAGAGAGAGCGAGAGAAGAAAAGGAGACAGAAAGAGAGAGAGAGGGGGATAGAGAAAGGTTGCGTGAGATGGAGAGAGAAATATCGAGAAAGACGGAGAGAGAAAGGTTGGGAGTAAAGGATAGAGAGAGGTGTATAAGGAGAACAGGAGAGATGAGTAACCCAGACAGTGACCTCTCTGGGAGTGCAGGCTGCCAGGGCTCAGAGGGAGGGCCGGGGGAGGAGGCTGAAGGTGACCAGAGGTGCGCTTGCCTGGCTGGATGGGAAATGGAGAAGGCCATATGGCCCCACTGTGAGGGGCCTGTAGCAGCCAGGGCTGCTGCTGCAGGATAAAACACACCCACACTACCGCAGTACAGCACCGCCGCATTCTCTTAAAGCCACATATCCATTACAGGAGGTGGCCCAACCGTATGGTTTTAGCTTACTGTAGTCTGTATGACCCACTACGTGTCCTCTGTGACGGTATTGGGAGATGTCACCCCATTCATCACCTCATGGTGTGATCAATGTAATGATCACAGGCACAATGTTTACAGTAATGTGTTCTAATAGATAGATTCAAGCCCGGCCCCTTGTTATATTGACCTGACAAGGAGTGTTGTAAACTCTAGCTAACGTTAGCAATCATGGCTACTTAGCTTCTGTGTTTTCACACACAGAATGGTTGAATATTCAGAATGGTTGAATATTCAGAATGGTTTAATATTCAGAATGGTTGAATATTCAGAATGGTTTAATATTCAGAATGGTTTAATAAATCAGACAAATTGTAGTTCGAGGATAGCCCTTGTTTATTCTCAACAGTTTCAAATCAATGTGCTTTCAAGGAACAATTCTAAAACAACAATTGTAAGTACCAATCAATCAAACCCTTTTCCCACCAATCCTAGGATTGTCAGACAAGGTAAACCTTCAGAGCACGGGTCACCTGTTTAATCAAGACTTATCAGTATCCTGCTAATCCCTAACATGGGCATGACCCTTCCGTGTCATTGCTATATCACCTGTGTCCTCAACGTAACCATGTCCATGTCAACAAGGCTGTTTACGTAATCATATATTCGACGAGGCATAATATAATATTAATAATAATAACACATGCCATTTAGCAGACACTTTTATCGAAAGCGATTTACAGTCACGCATGCATATATTTTGCATGCGGGTGGTCCCAGGAATCAAACCCACTAACCTGGCATCGCAAGCGCCATGCTCTGGAACTGAGCCACAGAGGACCTTGTTTGGGATGTTACACGACCGTGCATTTGGTCAGTTATGAGGAAGGTCAGGAGTGGGTAAGCCTGGGTCGATGTGCCCTTGAGCAAGGCACTTAACGCTAATTGCTCCCGTAAGTCACTCTGGATAAGATCATCTGCTAAATGACTAAACATGTTTTATATATATATATAAATATATATATATATATATGTAAGATGTGAACAGGGCGTACTGTACAGGGGGCACTGTACTGCTGAGACAGGTTAAAGAACCCTAGACACAGATACACGCACACACAGCACCTGTCCCACTTTGCTGTGTACTCCCTGTGTGTGTGTCCCAGCAGCTGTCCATAATCCCGTCCCCAGACGACAGTGCCACCAGGACAAGGCCCTGGACCTGTGTTTTCTCTTCACAACAAATTGGATCCTCACTCCCCCACCTCCCACCCAGTTTCTCTAATCTCTCTTTCTAGGTTAACTTTTTCTGCTTTGATGTCACAAAGGATAACATCAGAAATCTTTGGAGTAAATCTGAGAAAAGTCTAACTATTAAACTATTGGATTTTGTGACGTGGAGATTATCTACACAGCATTTTGTCTACAGATTTCGACCTGTATAGCATGGCATCATTAGAAATCAAAAATGCTTGGAGCCCAAAATCGGATGGAGGGCATTGATGTATGTGAGAGATTAAGAGTTGATCACCTATTTCAACCAACACAGAGTGACTTCTTCAAATGTTGTCTAACCAGACGGCCTTCATAGAAAGCAGGTGGACGGACCATCTCAGCCAAAAGAGATTATAAGGATTCAACCTCAAATCTCTGGTAAAGGAAAATGCTCTGCTATTAAGATTTTTACTGTAGGAACATTTGGCTTCAGGTACCGTTCTTCTGCTCGGAAGGGACAAGTCCAGGGCGTAATATGTGGAACTGAGGGTGTTTTATTTTATTTTACTTTGAATTTCGTAGTGTAAACACCGTTAAAACATCTCTCGACTACACCTTCACCACTGCACCACAGCAACTGCACTGTCCGCAAGGGGGGTGGTGCGGTCAGCCCAACGCATCACCAGGGGCACACTGCCTGCCCTCCAGGACATCTACAGCAGCCAGTGTCACAGGAAGGCCAAGAAGATCATCAAGGACCTCAGCCTCCCGAGCCACGGCCTGTTCACGACGCTACCATCCAGAAGGCGAGGAGGTCAGTACAGGTGCATCAAAGTTGGGGCTGAGAGACTGAAAAACAGCTTCTATCTCAAGGCCATCAGACTGTTACATAGCCATCACTAGCCGGCCTCCACCCAGTACCCTACGCTGAACTTAGTCACTGTCACTAGCCGGTTACTCATCCCTGCACCGTAGCGGCTGCTGCCCTATGTACATATTCATGTTGTTTTAGCCACTTCATATGTATATACTGTATTATAGTTAAGGCCTTACAATTCAAATATTGCTGTACATATCCTATTCTATCCACGTATTCTTCAGATATACAGCGCATCCGGAAAGTATTCAGACCCCTTAACTTTTTCCACATTTTGATAAGTTACGGCCTTATTCTAAAACGGATTAGATAGTTTTATCTTCCTCATCAATCTACACACAATACCACATAATGACAAAGCAAAAACAGATTTTATTTTTTTTTCTACTGAAATATTACATAAGTATTCAGACCCATTACTCAGTACTTTGTTGAAGCACCTTTGGCAGCGATTACAGCCTCAAATCTTCTTGGTATGAAGCTACAACCTTGGCACACCTGTATTTGGGGAGTTTCTCACATTGTCCTCTGCAGATCCTCTCAAGCTCTGTCAAGTTGGATGGGGAGCGTCGCTGCAGAGGTATTTCCAGGTTTCTCTAGAGATGTTCAAACGGGTTCAAGTCCGGGCTCTGGCTGGGCTACTCAAGGACATTCAGAGACTTGTCCCGAAGCCACTCCTGTGCTGTCTTGACTGTGTGCTTAGGGTCACTGTCCTGTAGGAAGGTGAACCTTCGCCCCAGTCTGAGGTCCTGAGCAGGTTTTCATCAAGGATCTCTCTGTACTTTGCTCCGTTCATCTTTCCCTAGATGCTGACTAGCCTCCCAGCCCCTGCTGCTGAAAAACATCCCCACAGCATGATGCTGCCAGCACGATGCTTCACTGTAGGGATGGTGTCAGGTTTCCTCCAGACGTGACGCTTGGCATTCAGGCCAAAGAGTTCAATATTAGTTTCATCAGACCAGAGAATCTTGTTTCTCATGGTCTGAGAGTCTTTAGGTGCCTTTTAACAAACTCCAAGCGGGCTGTCATGTGCCTTTTACTGAGGAGTGGCTTCCGTCTGGTCGCTCTACCATAAAGGCCTGATTGGTGGAATCCTGCAGAGATGGTTGTCCTTCTCCACAGAGGAACCACCCCTGACCAAGGCACTTCTCCCTTGATTCCTCAGTTTGGCTGAGTCTTGGTGGTTCTACAATTCTTCCATTTAAGAATGATGGAGACCACTGTGTTCTTGGGGACCTTCACTGCTGCAGAAATGTTTTGGTACCTTTCCCCAGATCTGTGCCTCAACACAATCCTGTCTCTGAGCTCTACGGACAATTCCTTTGACCTTGTGGCTTGGTTTTTGCTCTGTCATGCACTGTCAACTGTGGAACCTTATATAGACAGGTGTGTGCCTTTCCAGATCATGTCCAATCAATTGAATTTAACACAGGTGGACTCCAATCAAGTTGTAGAAACACCATAAGGATGATCAATGGAAACAGGATGCACCTGAGCTCAATGTCTCATAGCAAAGGGTCTGAATACGTATGCAATTAAGGTATTTCTGTTTTTTATTTTTATAAATTTGCAAAAATGTCTAAAAACCTTTTTATGCTTTGTCATTATGGGGTATTGTCTGTAGATTCCTGATCTTTATTTTTACTTAATCCATTTTAGAATAAGGCTGTAACGTAACAAAATGTGGAAAACGTTGAGGGGTCTGAATACTTTTCAAATGCACTTTACTATATATTCTATCCACATACTGTCCATAATGTCTATACATCACAAACAATATATACACATCACATACAATATATATATATATATACACACACACACACACACACACACACACACACACACACACACACACACACATATATATACACACACATACATATACATAAATACATACATATATACATACTCCGGACTTCGACATTGCTAGTCCTAATATTTATATATTTATTAATTCCATTAACTTTTCGATTTGTGTGTATTGTTGTGTATTGTTAGATATTACTGCACTGTTGGAGCTAGGAACACAAGCATTTCACTAAACCTGCAATAACATCTGCCATACATGGGTATGCGACCAATACAATTAGATTTTGCACAGTAGCGCCCCACTGTGGTACACTGGATAAGGACATCCAGTTCACCTGACTGACAATAAATTATTAATGCAATACAGTAGATTAATTACTGTAGCAGTCAGATAATAGTCATGACAATATCACCAAAAGCTATTAAAAACATAAAAATACTCTCCCTGGTCATCTTTATTAAGCATCAAACGGAAGAAAACGGACTGAAACAGGGAGGGACTACCAAATCTTTTTCGATAAGAGCTGCTTATTTTGGTTTTCCATTGAAAAACATTTTGCCACAGCTTACCCAAATGAACACAACCCATGTGTGCCTGGCCAATAGTTGTAACTCATGACACTGACACAGCGGTCTGAGTCAGAGTTAAGCCACACTTAAGTCAGACTTAAACTGAGGGTCAGTGCCATGTTAACATCCAAGGAGGAAAAGACAAGTAGGATCAATATGAGATTGATGCAACGTCACTGCGGCTCCATGGCCACAAAGTCACGACCGGCCCTTCTTGCTGATACATCTACTTTAGGCATCAGGAAATATATATTTTGTCGATACAACACACTATTGACACTTCCTGGTGTGACCATGAATGTTAAACATATTAGCCACAACGTAATACTGATGAGTACATCAGAATATACCTATGGTACTAAATGAGTCAATTAGAAATGACATCTCTGGTACTTAAGAACTGAATCATAGATTAAATACAGTAAATGGTACTAAATTGCATCTATGGTAATGGTGACTCAAAAGCAATGTTGGCATTTATAAAAAGCACTTAAAAAAATAACAGTTGCATCAACGTTAAGTACTGTACTCTCCAGACAGACCAGCGATGGTTTTCCGCGGATCCATAGATGCACACCAAGCTGCCTGGATATACAATATATCAAAATACAGACAGATATATTGCATAAGCAATTTTTTCCAAATGATTAGAGAATAGTTTTTATTGGTTTGGAGAGTGGTTTGACACAGAGTTATGACTGTGGTTTGAACACGTGGGCTGTAAAGCTTATGATCCCAAAACATTGATCCCAGTTCTTTTAAGCTTCATTTCCTTCTACCGAACAATCAATGGTGACTGAAGTTTGACAGATCTAAAATATTCCTAACAAACAATCCTGACCATAAGTTATCTCCTACATTATCTGTAAGAACATTCAAACGTGTTGTATTGTCTATGCAAAAATAATTACATGTTCAAAGAATACCCTTAAGTAATGACGGTCATTTGTGATGGACGGTGGATCAGATTTGACTGCTGTTTGAGCACCCTCTACTGTTGGGAAATAGGGCAAACAAAAGTAATGTCCTATACCTCTGTCCAGGGACACACTAGACACTATCACAATGAAAACAGAGAACATCAGATGGGTCCCATTTCATTTATTGGGTCAAAAATGAGTGTTAAGGTCTTTGCTCTTCTTCTCATTAAAAGACAGTACAACAAATCTCACTTACACTTAGAACAGTACTTGAAGCTCTGTAGTATAAGGCAATGTTAAATACTCTGCATTTCTAGGAACAATAAACAGATGTCAGTACAGGGTTTAACTCCACGATCAGGCTACAAAAAAAGTGTAGCAAGGCACTCATCTTGGACAATTCCCCATCTTTTGCCACAGCAGTAATATAGCAACAGAAAACATGCAGGCGGGACAAGCGCCCTCTTTGGATTCCACTCCTGACAGTTAACGGCCACAGAATAAGCTTCATTCTAATAAGAGTACTCTGAAGACAGAGGTAAGACTACCCTCTTACTTTCTATGAGACGTTCAGCATAAAGGAGGGACATACTGCCCCAGCTGCTAAAGCATATCAATTAAAGGAAAACTCCACCCCAAAACTGTATTTTGGTATTTGTTTCATTAGCGCATTGTTGACAGTCTGAACATTTTTTGCTTGTCAGCAATCAAGTTTTCAAGATATGTAACTTTCAAAATACGGGGATGACTTCTGTATCATGTTGCTGCATCTTGCATCATATGACACAAAAAGCATCATTCAGGGATGATTTCTGTATTTTGAAAGTTACATATCTTGAAAACTTCATTGCTGACAACCAAAAACATTGACACTCTGTCAACAAAAAAATACCAAAAGACAGAATTTTAAGGAAAACTCCATCCCAAAACTGTCTGTACTGTGTAGAATAAAAACATTATCACTGGGCATCAAAACAGCAAACAACTAGACTTTCATCCTAACCAACCCTCATCACTAACCGACTGAACCATCTCATCTCTACCAGTCTCCTCATCACTATCCACCTCCACTGTATCATATATACAGTGTTAATCAGAAACTTAAATCACACCAACGTCGTCCCCAGGATCAGCCAGCTGGGTGGACGTGATTACCATCACACACACCAACATTCACAGTCAACATTAAAATACCTTCCTTATGACCTCACCTAGAAGTGCGCTGGTCTACATACATGAACCCACCATTCCAACTGCTACACTCAACTCTTTTTGACATGGAACCAGCATTTGAAGATTAAAAAAAAAATGACATGCATACATGTAGATATGGCACAAGAGACAAAAACAGATGACATACGTGACAAGACAGTGACAATTCAGGGGATCAATTAATCAAACACGATTAGACAAAGACAAGAGACAAGATCAAATAGGAACATATTAACTTGAATTTGGAATAGTGACTGGTGACTAATCAGGGCACTGGAGGAATTGAGCACTGAAAAACAGTGACAGCAAATGAGTGCATATTCCACTTTAGAAAGAGCAAAGAAATCAAGACTATTACACAATCATGTTCCCTTGCACCTGCTCTGACAACCACGAAGGCAATAACCTTAAAGAGCCATACTTATGCATTCAATGAATGTGCAATTTGTAAAAACCATCTACCAAATGGGTTTGTCACATACTTCGTAAGCAACAGGTGTAGACTAACAGTGAAATGCTTACTTACGGGCCCTTCCCAACAATGCAGAGAGAAAATAAATTAATTTGCAATCCGAGTTGCATCGGTTCGTGCCAATATTCACAAGCTGCTCTTTGTGTGTGCCTATTCAGTCATAAATTATCAATAATTTATGCAATGAGCAAAAAAAACGCCTTTGAAATAATACATTCATGATGGAGAAGACACGTAGGTTCTCAACTTCACTTGTCAGCTGTTCACTGTGTGAATTCATAAATCCATATTAAAATATCTAAAACCGCACAAAACAAAAGTTCATCAATAAAATCTAAAATCCTTGTTATCAGAGAAGAGGCTACTGAAGCAGGGAAGACATGCACACTCAAACAGTGGGAGCATTGTGACACTACGCTGCCATCCAGTATACCAGCTATCTATCCCATGAAAGGACTCCATCATGTAATCCACAGGTCCCGTTCTAGAGGTGAAAGGTCATTCTTTAATCCAGGGGGTCCATAACTGGTCCGTCCTCCCCACTGCCCATCTGTAAACATTTTAATGTCCTTCTGACATAAGTGACAGTTGCTTGTCCACAGTCAAAGTCCTAATAGCAAGCACAATAACCCAGTACTAGACAGGATTCTTCACAGAGGAATTGCAGTGTGTCCACTGGGTTTCAACTCAGTCCAACATTAGTCCATTAGTTTCAACTCAGTCCAACATTAGTATAAATGTATTACATAGAATTAACAGGTAAATCAGGGCCAACGACTCCAGGAGCGGTTCCACACGAAGACATGCCGCTAGTTTGAATACTTCAGAGCCAGCTAGAGGAGAAAGAAAATCATAATTTACACATTCTAGATCATTTCCTATGAAATAAAAACATTTTTTTTTTCACTTCGATGGGCCACTTGGAGGGCATTCTAGGGCCTGATATTTTTTTAGATGAGGTTGACTGTAGCTCTGCTGGCGTTCTCAGTGGGAATACGAACAAGACCAACGTACACAGCAGGATATCCATAGTGTGGAATGATGCACACTTCAGAATAAAAGTTGGACCAAAGTGGACCAAACTCAGGGGGTGAAGTCAAACCTTTACCCACATGCTGAATCTGTGTGTGTGTGTGTTAGCGTGTGCGCGTATACTATTTACATTCAACAATACTATGTCACACCTTGTGAGCAGTGTCTGCAAACTGCTGGGCTTTGTGCATCAGGTCTACCGTCTTGTCCTCGGCCCGGCCCAGTCTCTCCCCACGCTCGTGCAGGGCCTGGCTGGCCCTCTGGACTACACTACCCATACTGCCCCCTGGGGGGCGCTGCCCACTGGGACCTGCTTTAGGACCTGCTGCACAACACACAGGGACAGAGAGTAGAGCATCAGAGATGGGATACTCAGAAGACTGCAAACAAATCCTGTTCATTGATAATTAACAATTATAAAACAGCCTAGGCATGAGTTCAGTATGTTCATGGGTGAAAGTGTCACTTTCGAAGGAGTGCTGATCTAGGATCTGCCCATATAATAATATTCATTATGATCCAAAAGGCACTCCTACACTGAGACGCTTTGTGGATACAGGCCCTGGACTGGTCAGCTTAGGACAAAGACTCCGCAACATTTGCTGTTGCTCTGTGTCTCTAGGCCCTGCTACCGCCTGGCACCTCTCCCAGTGCTAGACATGACAACCCCCCCCTGTCAGCGGGTTCAATGGGGAGCGGCGTTCCTTCTCAGTCTCCCTGCCCCGGAGACTCAAGGCCAGCCTTTGTTTTTTAGCAGGAGGTTTGGACACAAAGTCACCACTCATCTAGGCACAACCTCATAGAAGAGCCATTCACTACTGCAGTGGAGAGGTGTAACAGAAGACAATAGACCAAACCCATCCATCTCCTGAGAATAGAACAGATACAGCCACAGGCCTACTAAGGTCATCCCCACACGCCTTTGTCACCTCTGCAAAGATTGTGTTGCTACTCAGTGAGTATTAGAGGTAATTTGGGCTTTTTTTGACTCACTTACCTCCAGCCTGAGAACGGCTTTGGTTTGAAACCATCGCCTTCTTCATGCGGTTGAAAAAGACCTTGCAACGGTACATGACCAGATTCATTTTGCAGGCATCTGTTGACAACAACGACACAAATAGTGGAATCTGATAATAGCCGTATTATAACCATGATCAAAATAGGCAAATAGAAACTACTGAATCAAACATGAAATTGGAGTCCTTGCCATATTATATGAGATGAGAAGACAAGCCACTCCTAGGGTTGACCCAGTGGTCCCAGAACAATTCACACTCACATATGACCCAAATTCACTCCCTAACCCTTCCCCTAGCACTTTGATTTGAAAACATAGAAGGGTTAGGACCAAGGGGAAGGGAGTGAATTGGGACCAACTGTTGATAGACTGTGCTTTCCTTCAACACTCCCTTACCTCCTGTGAGTTTGGACTGACAGTTGACAAACTCAGTATGACGGGGCCTGGGACCCACGGTGCTCTTCCGTCTAGCCTGGGCCCCTGGTCCTCCTATCTGGCCCATTTGGGCCCCTGGGCTACCCTGGCCCCCTTGGGCCCCTGGGCTACCCTGGCCCCCTTGACCTCTTTGGCCCTTCTGCTGGTCCCCAGCTGGGCTACCAGGGGCCCCCTCCTTGCCTTCCCAATAGGTCTGACAGGCGTGGTACATTATCTGGATGAAGATGCACTTCTCTGGCGCTGAGCTGGCCACCCATTGGTCAAAGGCGTTGTCGAACACCAGGTCAAACTCTGGGCAGTCCTGAGGGAGAGACACAGGAGGGATACAGTATAGGTCACAGGACAGTAGGGGAATAGTGGTCTAAACAAACAGACATGGGTCAGAAGGTCCTCCAATCCCAGCCAATAGGCATGTATACTGGTGGTGATGTCACCTTGTTGGGGTTGATGCCGTTGACCTGGCGGAGCTGCTCCACGGCCCACTGTGACCTTCTGGTGAAGGGGGCGGAGCCTCCAAACCGCTTGACTTTGGTGACGAGGAGCTGAGCTGGCCTCTTATTGGTCACTGGGGGATTGGGAGGGGTTAAGGGTTTACAAATATGCCAATACTGAAAGGTAAGCAAGCACACTTCATAACATCCACATTAGAGGAAGGAAATGTAAATGTACTCCCTTACTAGAATAAAGATAGAAGATTAAAAGACACTTGATAAAAGACTGGCTATCCAGTAATGGATATGTGTTTCATTATGAACAAATTAACCCAACACAGAAGGCATTAGCGATCAGTCACCGTCACAAATCAACAAACAGACCGCCAATGCCTATTCTTCTTCAGTGGTTTCTCTTGTACACACGATATGAGGTTTTTGTAACGGGGGGAGAATGGCAGTGCCAGCTGAGGACACCAAGCCAGCCATCCATCACCCACCCATCAGTGGTGTTTGGGTAGGTCCAGTGAATGACCAAGGCTCTGGGTGACTTCATCACAGTAACAATAGCGACTATGAAGACGGGTGACACTGAACACAGCTAAATATGTGAATGATCCTTCCTGCTCAATTTTAGGATCCATGTCCTCTGACAGTGTCAGACGCAAAGATCTTAGATTACCAGCAGCACAATGTCCTTATTGCAACACGATGAACACCTCTGCATCCTTCTGTTCAGACAATGCCACTATGAGACGGTTAAACAATGCAGATTTTCAATAACCTACTTAACAAGAGAGTTGTACGTAGCAGGACTACAGAGTAGCAACAGGATAGTGAATTGTAAAAGTCACACTGATCTATCAACCTGCCATCTCAGTATACCTGGGCCCGTATTCACGGCGAGTCTCAATGTAGGAATGCTTATCTGGATCAGGTCTCTCCCCTCTTATTCATTATGATTTAAAGCTGCAATATGTAACTTTTTGGGCTACCTGACCAAATGCACACAGAGATGTGAGTTATACATCTGTCATTCTTCTTGAAAGCCAGTCTAAGAAGCTGTAGATCTGTTCTATGTTCATCATTTCTATGCTTCCTGTTCTTAAATTTCGTTTTTAAGACTTTTACTTTCGGTTTTGTACACCAGTTTCAAAACAGCAGAAAATACTATATTTGTGGTTATGGAAAATATATTTCACAGCAGTTTAGATGGTAGTGATTCTCTACACTTGCTTGTTGTCATATAAACTGAAATTAGGCAAACTATTAGAATTTTTATAACCAGGAAATGGTGGAGTGATTTCTGCATAGTGAATCCTTAAAAGGCTAAACTGATCCTAGAGCACCACCTACTCTGAGACACTTTTTTCCAACAAAAAGAATGTAGAATGCAGATGTAGTCATGATGTTGGATGCATAAAAAAGATAGGTGTTACCTGACAAACAGATGTATGTCATGTATTCTCCCTTGCCTCCAGTGGGCAGAAAGGGGACCCTTTTCCTTTTCCTCCTCTTCACCTCCACGGCCACTAGCATCCTCTCATCCCGGGGAGCAAACACCTCCCTGTTGATAGCTGACTGGATATTCATGGTGGAACTGGGTGTAGGATATTTGATGAGTGATCTATGAAGATAGTAGACAGAGAGACTGATGATTAGATTAGTTTATTAGTCACATGCACAGGGTCACAGATGTAATTGCAGGGTACAGTGAAATTCTTATGCTCCAAGCTCCAACAGTGCAGGTCAAAAAAAAAAGTGAATGAGACAATAATTCAAAAAATAAATGATAATAATATATATATATATATATATGCACACATTTACAAGTGTAGCAATGATAAAGGTTCATTGGTGGGTGGGGGCAGGTTAAGTGTCCGTTGGGGGTGGGGGGTGGAATGTCCATAGGGGGAGTAGCAGGGGAGTGAGAAGTGAATGAAACATATTAATATATACATATTCATTGATGTAATCTTGATTTCCTGTGTGTCATATATAGACCATCATTAAACATCAAGGACCTTTAGAAGGTTATTTCTAACTAGTAAAGTGGTGAACGTTACACCTCTAAAAGTGGCAGATCGTTTAAATCAGTTGTGGATCTAACTTATTTAACCGGAATGAATTAAATGAATCGTCGTTAAATTATTTGCAATACAATTCTCCATGGTGGCCTTCAGAACAATTTGCAAGAAAGCAGAAATAATCGTTTACAATACCTGTTTTGTTGTTTTACCCCTCACTCCTTCGAGACACAGAAACAGAGAAGCTGCAGTAATGCTCACCAAACTATTCCAACGCTTTATAATGGTGTTGTTTGGTCACACACCAACAGCATGCCTTGCGGAGAAGGCGAATCTGTCCGGGACACCATCCCATTTGAGCAAGTTAGAAGTCACGTGGGAAATTCTACTGTTGAGTTGAATCTCATTACAATACATTTTAATATATACAAATATGAATCTTGGTTTAACATAATTTTCTTTATTATTTGCAGGTTGCAAATATCTGGAACATATTGATAAAACATGTATGTACTCTTTCAATACTGTACAAATTTCCTTGGACATGAAACTACTTTCAAAGCGCAGATATTGGGATTGATCCACGAAATGAGTGCCTTTTGCATCCCTTTGATATTTTAAGTAGAAATTGTGCACAAATATTTGATTTTAAGAGCCTGTTATATTACATTGAGTGACCACATGGAAAATTCAATAAATCCGATTTTTTTTTATATGAATAAAAACTTGCTAATGTAACAAAATGTCCCTCTGTGTATCTTCCAAAATGTCTCCGAAGTTTTCAGCATTTAAAAAAAGCTCTTAGTTATTTTGTTGCTTTGACAAAGTAATTTCTGAAGATCATTATGTATTTCATGTGATTAGTTATTAATTTGAAGGTAAAAAAAAATACAAATTAACTGTCCCTCATTTTAAGATCAACCCTGTTATGTGAACTGAACTCGTTTTAATATGGTGAAACTATTCCTTAAAAAAAAGATCTAAAGACACAGTGAACATCTAATAGTCAATCACAGTGAGCTGGTTCTATTCTTTTTGGCTATTTTCTTGTGTTTTGTGGTTGAAAACTTAAAAAAGGGCGAGCATAACAGTCAACCCTGTTACCCATAGACAAGCTAGAAATGTTTCACAATAAATACAGTGGGGCAAAACAGTATTTAGTCAGCCACCAATTGTGCAAGTTCTCTCACTTAAAAAGATGAGAGAGGTCTGTAATTTTCATCATAGGTACACTTCAACTATGACAGACAAAATGAGGGAAAAAAATCCAGAAAATCACATTGTAGGATTTTTAATTAATTTATTTGCAAATTATGGTGGAAAATAAGTATTTGGTCACATACAAACAAGCAAGATTTCTGGCTCTCACAGACCTGTAACTTCTTCTTTAAGAGGCTCCTCTGTCCTCCACTGGTTACCTGTATTAATGGCACCTGTTTGAACTTGTTATCAGTATAAAAGACACCTGTCCACAACCTCAAACAGTCACACTCCAAACTCCACTATGGCCAAGACCAAAGAGCTGTCAAAGGACACCAGAAACCAAATTGTAGACCTGCACCAGGTTGGGAAGACTGAATCTGCAATAGGTAAGCAGCTTGGTTTGAAGAAATCAACTGTAGGAGCAATTATTAGGAAATGGAAGACATACAAGACCACTGATAATCTTCCTCGATCTGGGGCTCCACGCAAGATCTCACCCGTGGGGTCAAAATGATCACAAGAACGGTGAGCAAAAATCCCAGAACCACCGCAGGGGACCTAGTGAATGACCTGCAGAGAGCTGGGACCAAAGTAACAAAGCCTACCATCAGTAACACACTACGCCGCCAGGGACTCAAATCCTGCAGTGCCAGACATGTCCCCCTGCTTAAGCCAGTACATGTTCAGGCCCGTCTGAAGTTTGCTAGAGAGCATTTGGATGATCCAGATGAGGATTGGGAGAATGTCATATGGTCAGATGAAACCAAAATAGAACTTTTTGGTAAAAACTCAACTCGTCGTGTTTGGAGGACAAAGAATGCTGAGTTGCATCCAAAGAACACCATACCTACTGTGAAGCATGGGGTGGAAACATCATGCTTTGGGGCTGTTTTTCTGCAAAGGGACCAGGACGACTGATCCGTGTAAAGGAAAGAATGAATGGGGCCATGTATCGTGAGATTTTGAGTGAAAACCTCCTTCCATCAGCAAGGGCATTGAAGATGAAACGTGGCTGGGTCTTTCAGCATGACAATGATCCCAAACACACCGCCCGGCAACGAAGGAGTGGCTTCGTAAGAAGCATTTCAAGGTCCTGGAGTGGCCTAGCCAGTCTCCAGATCTCAACCCCATAGAAAATCTTTGGAGGGAGTTGAAAGTCCGTGTTGCCCAGCGACAGCCCCAAAACATCACTGCTCTAGAGGAGATCTGCATGGAGGAATGGGCCAAAATACCAGCAACAGTGTGTGAAAACCTTGTGAAGACTTACAGAAAACGTTTGACCTCTGTCATTGCCAACAAAGGGTATATAACAAAGTATTGAGATAAACTTTTGTTATTGACCAAATACTTATTTTCCACCATAATTTGCAAATAAATAAATTAAAAATCCTACAATGTGATTTTCTGGATTTCTTTTTCTCATTTCGTCTGTCATAGTTGAAGTGTACCTATGATGAAAATTACAGGCCTCTCTCATCTTTTTAAGTTGGAGAACTTACACAATTGGTGGCTGACTAAATACTTTTTTGCCCCACTGTATAAAAATTGTGAAGCTTGCATTCGATTGCCCCTCCCTGTTGCACACAACATTCCCCGTCACAGGAGATTTATGGCTGATTAAGATGAAGTCGTCAACACTGTTACGGTCAACCTTGTTACTTTATTTGGCACTTACTATAGTATTTTTTTATTTAACCTCTTCAGATGGGAAAGCCATCTGTCTTTTATTAGGTTAGAACATGTGCTCTTTTTGACAGAATGTTAAAATTAGGTGAAGTTACACTACTCAAATGGCACCTAATTGGTGGAATGACCGGGCTATCTTGTCTTTGTTCATGAGTACATTTGAATGAACTGAGACCACAGACAGACAGCTGTAGAGATACATTTTAATGTATAACAAAAGGTTTACCAAGGTTAAGCATTACGTCATTAATTTGAACAAAACACAGGTTAAAAAAAGAGTGAGCAATGAGCATGACAGTGGATTGGACAGTAAGTGGAAACATGACAGAAAAACAGTGTCCTCTAGTGCAAGGCAAATGAGAGTATAGCTGAAGAATGGACTACCCACAACACAATCAATCACATTTCAATGCCTTTAGGGTACAGTACATTTTGCCTCGAATGACAACTCTATGCACAATTAAGGGAAGACATCTATGTCAGTTACACATTATGGCACATGAATGGGTAAGTTGTATCATAAGGAAGAAGGAGGTATCAGCTTGCTATGTTTGAATGTAACAGTGACAGTGTGACATGTAGACAAGGATATGCAGAACCAAGGAGAGAAGCACGAACAAGATTCCCTAAATACTCTTTTCACACTACTGAGCCAAACTTAATCAAGCTGTATTGGACTGGCCTGGTTACGTATACACCACAGGTGCTGGAACGATGCTAGAAAGGACAAAGTGAAAAGAAAACATCTGTGCCAGCACAGTACAGTTCGGGCTCGGCCATACAGCGTGAATCAGGCATTTGTAAGCATAGATGCAATGGGATGACACAGTAGCATACCTAGGAATCGGACAGTATGACTTAACAAGGGACGCACTCAAACACATCTGAGGAGAACTTAAACAGCGAACATTCACAAGAAAGTAAAAAGTCATACTCTAACACATACTGTGTACAAAATGTTTACACCAAACATATACAAAAAAAATGCTTCCTGATGGCAAGCTTGATCCTTGATTATGGCAGAGATCCAATTTGAGTGATGCCATTCGGTGTTAGTGTAATACTTATATATGTTTTTACTTAAAAAAAAAATCATGGAGGGACCCTCCAGGTGGCTTTCAATGAGCCTGCATGCTACAATCCCTCACTACTAGCAAGACAATCTTAAGCAGAGCATATTATTGATCTAAATAAAGTGTTAGAATAATAAGGAGTGTACTCCGCAGACCGCTCCACTGCAACTCTGTTTTGTTCCGTGGATGCACATGAAACATTTTTGGGTCCTTCATGTGTGTGTTCCTCTTGTTTAACTCATATGTCGTATCTCTGTTTGTTGCCTGACTAGAAAGTGCAGAAAAATGTAAAGCTGCCGTATATGTGCAACATGTCAGTGTTAGTATTACAAACGGGAGTGCTCTTTTCGATCAAGACAATTCACAATAGAACAAAGCAATTCTGTGGCCTTCCCATGGACCAGCAAAATCGACCGAAACTGCCACTGTTATAAGAGAGCTAAAAAAAAAAAATATTTGGCAACTTTGCTAAAGTTGTGTATCCAACATTAGTATATTTCAGCTAGTCAGTTAGTGTAAACATAATTTGGCGACTCCACACATCGTATCAGTACAGTTAGTATATAGGGCTGCATTTCATTTCGTGGAGTATGCTCCATCCAATGTCATCATCATTAAATTGGCTTTAATCCGGGCCAGGTTAAACCGGACTGAAGTGTTCCGTCTGGCTACTTAAACCCTTCCATAACATAACAATCCACTTTGATCGACCTGACGGGTTGAAATCAAATGATGCAATTGAATGGGTTTCAGTGTGCTTCTCTGAAGCATTCAGACCATGAAAGGATGGATTTGAATGTAACTCTCTCAACAGGATAAACATCTGAATGAGTGTTGATGCTCAGAGTTGAGAGAGGTTAGGCTTGAGCCATGGCTACAGTTTCAGGAGTCACACAGACCCAGTCAAAGCTGTGTCCGACACCAACACAGTCCAACAGACACAGTCATCATTTACGGTCACAGGAAAGAGGAACAGTCTTAATTGGGGTGGGTGGGTGCTTTGGAGGGGAGACAGTATTCAATAAACCCACAGGGTGGATGAATTGACAGCATTTGGAACATTAGAGGAACAGTCACTATTAGAACCATAGGGTAAAGGGAACGGTCTCTGACGAGATGACCACCAGCTGACCACAGGCTGTGGAGTGGTCTCTGACAGACAGATATGTCTCCTCGGTCTGGTTGCAAGATCAAGTGGGTGTGTTGGCTGTGGGTTACGATAACTCTGGGTTATCCTCAGAAAGCTGAGTGGGATACTCCTGTCTATACATGAAAGTGAGAAGAAATAGTGCCACGTCGTGTGAACACCAATAGGCAGTGTGAGAGGTCACCGCCGACCAATAGCGGCTCTCCACCATGCCCTCTCGCAGCTCAAAGTCAATACGCCTCTCCAACTCCACTGTAACACACAGAAAGACAAGGAGTTTCACAACAAACACACACACACAAAACACACACTTTAATACTAGCCATTGATACTGGGACAAAGCAGTTCCAAAACCGAATTAGGGAAACCTCTGTCAAAAGGGCATAGTGCGTAGTAAAGTTCACTGCTGGTTTCTGAAAACAATATGAGGGACTAGGGTCCAATACATTTTTCATATACTTAAAAATTACGATGTGCTTGATTTAGCATGCCTAGCATGAGTTTGCACTTTTGGTTATGACACCGGTTTGGTTCTTTGGGCAGTCCCCATAGGGTTCTTTGGCTGTCCCCCCCATAGGATAACCCTTTGAATAACCTATTTTGGTTACAGGTAGAACCCAAAATAGTTCTACCTGGAACCAAAAAGAGTTCCCCTATGGGGACAGCCAAAGAATACCTTTTGGAACTGTACTACAGGGCAGAGTTTATAGATTTCTTCCTTCCAATTAGTTGTTCCTGGCCATGTGCTCTTGCTTCTGCCTTTGCTTGGGTCTAGGGCCAGGTTACTGTAAAAGCACCTTGTGACAACTGCTGATGTAAAAAGGGCTTTACAGACACATTTGACTGATTGATTGTGCCTGACAAGCTAAATCAAGCCCACCTCAAGTATTTAGTATCAAATATTTGCAATACATATTTGATCCAGGTCTGTGGGGAGCACTAAGGTAGATGCTTCGGTTAAATAGATCTGGTATAGGGATACGTACATGTGGTGTTGTCCAGGTTAGCCGAGGTGGAACGAGACATGGAGTGCTCTATTTCTCTCGTCTCCTCGACTACTGCTAACTTCTCCACTAACTCCGCAGCCACGCCCTCCTCCCCTGATACGGCATTATCCACCTCCAAGACCCCCACCTCCGAGTCGGAAGGCTCCTCCTCCACGCCGCCCACGTGACCGCTTGAGCGTGAGAAGCGGGAGAAGAAGATCCCGCCGATGCCTTTGCCGAGACTTGCCGCGCCTGCCGAGACGGAGAACACACAGCGAAACTCAAAAGACAGACAAGCACACACTCACGATCACATGGCACAGCACAGGACAACACATAAGTGTACTAACTTGTCACAGATATAAGTAGGAAAACAAAGGAACATTTATACTGTACCTATCACCCCCATTGACTTACATAATAATTGCATTAGACTTGGTCCTATGCTGCAAAGTGTTCTGTAAAAATAATATCTAATCATGAATTAAGGAAATCCTTTATTCATAGGTTCTATAGTGACAATCCCTGTGACAAGACTTAGTGGCTCTCCATTGATTTGTTGAGGCTGGGATTTCTGGACAGTGATTCTGTGCTTGGCTTGCTGCTACATCAGCTATGCAAGCTACTTCTGTTTCAGCGGGCTAAAATTTATTTAAGTTATTTCCACAGAATAAAACAATTATTACACACACACACATACATATATATATATATATATATATATATATTATATATATATCTTCATGGGTGGGTCTGTCCTTGACTAAAGCCTAACAGCCCACTCTCTCTACTATAAAATAACAAAATATGCCAATTTCAGGAAAGACCTAAGTAAAAACACCAACAAGATAAACAAAGAGCAAAGTCTAAAAAGCAAGAAGATAAAAATGAAGAATCCATCACTGAATGTCTCTCCCTTCCTTCCTCCCTCTCTCCCTCCCATTTTCTCTCTCACCCATAATGCTGGCTTTCCCAAGGTTCGTAATGGACTCTCCGTAGTGTCTTCGGGCCTGAGGGGGGGAGGTACAGGGGCTAGGGAGGCTCTCTGTGTCCGAGACAGATGAACTTTCCTTCAGTGCAGGGTTGAGAAGCGTGGGACGGATCTGGTCGTACGGAGTCGGGCTACTTGTGTTATACCTGTAGATCCCGGGCACAATACATGCCATTCACAAACACTGATCTCTGCTGCCGATTTTGTGCTGTCCCAATATATGTGTGTGTGTGTACTGACTGTGAACTATTCTATTCAAAATAATATACTAAATCCACTACTCACCAGTGTATTTGGACAGGTGAAATGTTACTGTAGTTCTTTAAGATTAGGGGCTCCAATCGGTACGCCTGAAAATACAGCCATAGGCATCATTAAGCACTTCCATCATGCCATCAGCAATCTCGGAACCGGAACCCAAAACCAAATCTTATGTGCACTATCTAGCTAGCCACTTTATGTGATTCTGGAAGCAGAAACGGAAACATCAGGTATGTTCTCACCCCTACCAAAGCCCTTCTCGAGCCCCTTTCCCTTCCAATCCTTTACGGATCTGCTACAGTATACCATCAGTGACTGACTGCATGGCTGAATGACTCTACTGTCTGGTTCAATTGGTTGGCTCACCACAGGGTCGGTAGGATGAAAGACGTTGAAGAGACGTTGGCAGATGGATTTGGGTAAGATGTGATCCTGGGTCACGTTGTTCCCCGGTCGGATCCCTCGCAACGCCAAAAACACGGCCAGGGGAGAACCCATGCAAAAGAAGTTCTCCACCTATAACAAAATAAAAGGCACAGAGAAAATCAGAAGGGAGCCGCGGTTAAATCCATGGCTCAATCGATCTGTCATAACAATTAGAAGGAATGAAATATGGAATTTGTCACCTTAAATTTCAAGGCTGAAGAAGAACCTTCAGATGATGGGGATTGCAAACCAGCAAACTGATTTTCCAAATCCCGTAACCTTTAGACATGAATGCAACATCAAAATTATCACACAACTGTAAATGAAACATAAACATTCAACACTGGGGACAAATGACAGTGGGATCTGGGTCGTATTCAATAGGGCACACCGTAGCAAAAAAAATCCAACAGATAATGAGTTGGAAAGTTGAAGTAATCCCTCACACGAGTTTGACCCTGGCCAGGGCCATGAACAGACGTTTCAGGGAGATAAAAAAATATAAAAAATATTTCACAATTCATACACTACATGACTAAAAGTAAGTGGACACCTGCTCGTTGAACATCTTATTCCGAAATCATGGGCATTAATATGGAGTTGGTCGCCCCTTTTCTGCTATAACAGCCTCCACTCTTCTGGGAAGGCTTTCCACTAGATATTGGAACATTGCTGTGGGGACTTGCTTCCATTCAGCCGCAAGAGCATTAGTGAGATCGAACACTGATGTAGGGCGATTAGGCCTCCTGGCTCGCAGTCGGCGTTCCAATTCATTCCAAAGTTCATCCACACCGATCTCAACAAACCATTTCTGTATGGTCCTCACTTTGTACACGGGGGCATTGTCATGCTGAAACAGGAAAATACTTTCCTCAAACTGTTGCCCGCAAAGTTGGAAGCACAGAATTGTCTAGAATGTCATTGTATGCTGTAGCGTTAAGATGTCCCTTCACTGGAACTAAAGGGTCAAGCCCAAAACATGAAAAACAACCCCAGATCATTATTCCTCCTCCACCAAACTTTGGCATTGCGCATGGTGATGTTAGGCTTGTGTGCAGCTGCTCGACCATGGAAACCCATTTCATGAAGCTCCAGACGAACAGTTCTTGTTCTGACGTTGCTTCCAGAGGCAGTTTGGAACTCAGTAGTGAGTGTTGCATCCAAGGACAGATGTTTTTTTTACGCGCTACGCACTTCAGCACTCAGTGGTCCCGTTCTGTGAGCTTGTGTGGCCTACCTCTTCGCGGCTGAGCCGTTGTTGCTCCTAGACTTCACAATAACAGCACTTACAGTTGCTCTAACAAGGCAGAAATTTGCCGGAACTGACTTGCTGGAAAGGTGGCATTCTATGTAGGTGCCACGATGAAAGCCACTGAGCTCGTCAGTAAGGCCATTCTACTGCCAAAGTATCTACTGCCAAAGAAATTGCATGGCTGGGTGCTCGATTTAATACACCTGTCAGCAACGGGTGTGGCTGAAATAGCCTAATCCACTAATTTGAATGGGTGTCCACATTCTTTTTTATATATAGTGTATCTCGGCAAAGGCCTATTTATTTCTACAACAACACTCTCTCATCATCACAAACTGTAAGCAAGCTATTTACATTCCCTCTTAAAGACATGAATGACATCGGGAAAATCGGGTGATCATTGATGTTGACGATTGATGTAAATCTACAAGTTAGCTAGCTCAATTTCTTTTGCTGATTGTGATTTACCTCTATACGTCTTTCTGCCTCTATCTGCTCCGGGTATCAGCCAACCAGACCAAATATTGATGATGATATAGGCTAAATCAGGTGTTAACAAGTGTCAATACTATTTTATGCTGCTGTGGCAGCACATATGTTGTTGTTTTTTTCTATTTAAAGTTAATGTTTTACAAAGACAACAAACACGTTAACAACACCATAGAGTACAACAGTATGAGTCATAATACCCATAAAACCTAGCGGTCAAACAGGGAAATGGGTCCCAATCGTTTTTCCATCATACATTTTTCCCATAGGGGATTTTAGAAACACAAAATAAGGGGCTGTGTTTCGTGTAGGCTTACCATGGCGTGACGTTTTAATAACCGTGTAAATCTGTCTCGGACAACGTGACGTTTAGCAATATTTTTGCTAGTATTTACACCCAACAAATGAAATGCTAATTAGCTGCTAATGTGGCTATCATAAAGAACGAAAAATGCCATGATGATCTGGACGAGACTGCTGAATCGAGGCAAAAGTAAGAATCTCTAGATTAACTATCTAATGTTAGCTAAATGTAGTAATGAATAAATTGTCTAAATTTCTTTACATTTACGCGTTAGCAAAGGTGCCAGCTAAAGATGACGTGCTTGCAGGGATTTGTAGTCTTGCATGATGTCTACTTTGATGCTAATTAGCATTTCCGAATCTGAGAGTAAATAGAGACGAATATATTGATAAAAGTCACCTTGTCAGAGAGATTTACATGGTTATCAAAACGTCACGCCAGGGTAAGCCTACACAAAACACAGGGTCTAAAAGGGTATCTTAAATCCCCTATGGGGAAAAATGAATGGTAGAAAAACGATTGGAACCATTTCAGTTTGACGGTTAGGTTTTATGGGTATTATGACACCTCCACTGTGGGGCTCTATAAAGAGAAGAGGGTATGGCCTGGGTCCCATCAGGACACACAGGGCAACCAGCGGGTCCTGCCAAAGCACGCCCAGCATCCTGTGTGCCCACGAGTCAAGCCTGGGGTGGGTGATACTGTTGGCAGTACTGTTGATATATAAACTAGGTAGCTAGCTACAAACACTTGACCTGTGACCGCATCTCTCAAGCCATGCATGTTTGGATACCAGGAGCGCACGAGCTCCGTACACGGCAGCTCAACAGGCACAACCAACGGACGGATAGGGGGGTGGCAAACTTGACGATGACTTGCGGGCAGTGGGTTCCAAACAACAATGACAAAACAAAATAATATTTTGGGGGGGGGAAATTAGAGCCTGACCCTGGCTATTGAGTGTCTACCTACCTGAGTCGTGTGAGTCTCAGCTCCTCTTGTAGGTGACGTTCCTGATAGCTTGGCCAGCACTCTTGCATCTCTTCTGGGTCCGGCGATAGTTCTTCATGACGGAAGCGTACGGGGTCCCAGCCTGTCATGATGTCGAAGGTTATGACACAACCCAGGGGAGTGGGACACGATGGACACCTTGCCACTCTCCTCAAACTCGGGGTTCCGCATGCAGAAGAGTGTGTATAGACGATTCAGCTCCTGAGTTAGACCCCTAGTGATCTACAGACACACGAAGCATGATGAATTACATTTGTGTATTAGCCTGCAATTGCAAATTGGTAGATGTTAGAGTTTGAGATTGAGTGTGTGCGTGTATGTGGTAAAATAGGCATGGGACATGCAGACAAGTGTGTGTGAGTGTGTGTGTCTAGACACATGGCATGCGAAAGTGGACAGTATCATATGTCTACTGTATGTTTATTTGACTCACAGTGACCAGTGGGCCCCTATAGTTGTCTACTCTACAACCAACAGACATACAGACGGTGGCTGGTGGCACATTACATGGGGAGGACGGGCTCATAGGATTTATGGTCATTTATTTGGAATGTTAATGAATGGGTGGTGTCTTCAATTAAGAGAGTCTCACCTCGTCTCTGTACAGAGGGCTGGTGTAGTACATGATGTCCATAGCACTGCTGTTGAGCATGTCCCTGAGTCCTCGAACTTTGTCTGGAGTGATGGAGTCCACAGTGTCTGCAACCATCACACAATCACACACACACCAAGTCACCTACAAAGACATTTCAGTCAATCCGGTATGTCAAACAGTGGGACTACAAGCAAAATGACCTATCTATACACACTAATAGCTGATGTTACTACTTAAAGGGATATTTTATTTCACCTTTATGTTTACAGGTTTGTCTCATTGCAAGACAAGAGAAGAAAAATATACACATACACATCCATTGTCTTTTAGCAGGTGCCGGGGCAAACGATAAAAACCAGACTCTGCACCCTTCAATCTATGCTACCATGCGGTTTATTGGCGACAACGTTTTTCGACCACTCAGGTCTTCAATAGGTCACAAAGTAGGTGTGGCCAAACTGGCCATTACATACCTCCGTCCAGGCACAGTTTGGACCTCCACTCCACAGGAAGGAATTCCACATGCTCTGTGGAACGATCGGAGAAATGCTTCTCCTCCATCTTCCTAGCAGCGTCCCTCATCCTATAGACAGACACAGATGTACATAAACAAACGTTACATTACCAAGAATGTCTGGTAATATTTTCTAGGAATACCCTCTTCATGAAGCTTTAGAAGTGCATTATTATTACACAACATAGCTGTGAATTAGTGATCATAAACAATGGTTCCGAACAAGCTTTGGATTGAATCTTCCGGGTCCAATCGTTGGTATCCTTTCACCCACTCTGCTCACTTTCCCTACAATAATAGTAGATTCTAAACATATGAGATTGTATAAAACTCTATGACAGGGTCTGAGAGGGTTGTATACAGTATTAGAACAGAGTTCCTTGTTCCTGTAACTCACATGCTTGTGTTCCTGATGATGCGGCCCTCATCCATCTTCTGGCCAATACCGTGCACCACAAAGACAATGTGTGTTGTTTCGGGCCGTGTGTCTTCGGGCGCTGCCTCCTCCACATAGCCCCGATGGAGACGCGTCCCACTACTGCCAGCTGAGGAGGACACAGGGGAATTATGCCTGTTATTATACAGGACACTGTAAATGTAGTTTTATACAGTACAGAAACACAGTATTTGTGCAAATCCCACAAAAGATTGCTAGTTCTTTCTGTCAAAATTGATGTTAGTCAGGATCATTATGAGATAAAAAATAATATATTATAAGGGTGTCATACATGCTTATGACAAGGCTTATAATGCATTATAACCATAGATGCACAATTGTACCTGCAGGTTTTAAGTTAGGTGTTATACACCATGTTGTAGGCAGTGAAACACAGAGGACTCTTATTTCACGTCAGTGGGGATACAAACCTTTGGAGAAGCCCAGTCTCTGGGTGACAGTGCGTGCGATCTTGGAGGTGGTGGCATCACTGTAGAGATACACCTCGTCCACACTGTGCCAGTCCACATGGCTTCGGCTTAGTTTCAAACTGTGGATTGCTGTAAGAATCACAAGGAAAATTAATTAACATAGACCTAATAACTTCATTCCGTTAATGTGAATTAAGTCTCCAGTGACTTTCGTAGAAATCCCACTTCCATACACCACTTGCATGCACTCAATCAAAGGTACTAAACGAAAGAAAATTGTCCAGAACGGATATGAAATTGTCCAATAAGAACCGTCTTTTTTTGTTTTCTGTGGTAGCCATGTGCGACATTCTAGCCATGTGCGACATGTTTTTTTCTTTCCTTATTCAAAGTGTTTGTTTTTGGGGCCCAGAACCGGTGTGTGTTGTTCATCTATATTATTCACATAGAATGTGACACATACAGCCTTCATCGACACTGTCACGCCAGACAACCTCACATGGCACGCTCTTGTCCCACTTGCCATTGAGTCCATCCAGTTTACCGTCCTTGCTGTCCACTGTGGTGGTCACCACTTCGGTGGCAGTCTCGTAGATCTCCCTCATCTGCTGGCCACGAAATCGGGCCAGGTGCTCCAGCTCGATGAGGTCACTCTCGTCCTCCTCCAGAGGAAGCCACGTGCCGTCGATGAACCACTGGCCCCTCATCACAGGAATACGGTCCTGCTCTGTGGACAAAGGGGTTGCGATGTATGGTCATGTCGGTCCAACTGTATTGAATGAGCAGGTATTGAATGAGAAGTAGGCTAACTTTGCTCTATACTCAGACAGATGTGGGACTGTTATGACATGCTTATTGAATAGAACTTGTATCAGTGTGATAAAACCAGGATTAACAAGACAAACAGCACGAGAGAGAGAAACATCTATAGTGGTAAGAATAGGCTACTTACGGTTCCAGTAGACGGGGTAACATTCTTTCTCTTTGACATCCACTTCATAGAGACCCCCTCTGACGCAAACAGCCTCAACGTTGACACTTATGGAATCCAGGTCGATGTCATCAGTCTCGTATCCTCCCTCCCCTCCACCTTCCCTTTCCCCGTCCCCTGTTGCCGGTTCCGCTTGAACAGCTCCCCCCTCCGCCACATCCTCCGGTTGGGCCTCGGACCCCGTGGCTGACCCACTGGCGTTCTCTGGTTCGGTGGCGGGACTGCGACATTTCACCTTGCAGGGGTTTAGTTCACATAATTTGCGGTAAATGACTTCAATTTTCAACGAGTCGTGTCCAACAAATGGCTTCCAGGTTCTCTTGTCCTCTTTGTAGAACCATCGCACTTCCTCGGGTCCCAGCTCGGTGACGACCTCCCCGCGGTGTCTGGAACTGTTGGAGCGGTTCCGCTTCGTTGTAGTCACATTCCCATCACTTTCGGTGTACTTCAGGTCGTTTGTGATGTCCAAATAGCCTGTCCCGGAGTCGGGGAGAGAGTGATAACCCGAGTAAGTTTCCTCCACTAGGCCCAATATCATGCCGTCTTGAGATAAACGGTGATCGCCTAGCAGCAGCGGAGGCAAGTGCATTTCCAAGCCGGACTGGACCGAGTCCATCTCCCCGTGTATAGTCTCTCCCATCGGTTCCTCGTAGCAGGACACAAACACATCATTGGCCATATCCCAGTCATTGCTGCTCACGGAATTATTATCCGAGCTCAGTCGACGGGTAGTCGACTTAATGTCCTTAAAATTGCTCATGACTTGACAAAACAATTCAACAGCTTGTTCCCTAAAAAACAATATGGCCTACGTTCTCAAACTTATTTCTTTCTGCGCCTCTTGTTGACCTTTTATTGACAGTCATAGGTCCAGGACTAACGGTTTCCAAACCTTCTCCTTGATTACTGCAAGTGCCACCATCTTTGAGCCGGTTCATCCACTCCCTACCCAGATATAGGCTACCAAAATTGAGACTTCTTGAAATTACTGATAGACATCATACTACTCAGAGACCAATTTCGTCACTGCCAGTAGGTTAACCTGTTCACTTAGTCTGTTCGCATGCCTATCTGCGATTTGCTTACAACATAATGACAATGGTAGGCTACGTGCTCCTCCTCCCAAATGCGCGGAAAAAATGCGCATAAGGGGCAGACGGTGCACTGGCCACCGTAGTTGAAGGACGGAAGTAACTGCTTTGAAGTATACGCATATTGTTTTCTCCACGGGTTGAATCATAAATTGGTTTATTTATCTTTAGCCAAGATAAAAAAAAAATGGCAGCGGTGTTTCTAATTACGTTGTATGAATATTCTCCATTATTTTACATTACTGTCATATCGTTATGTTTCGTTGTTACCGCCGCCATGGTCCTCGGCTGGTAGGTTCCTGTCAAATGGCCTTGTTATGACAACAGCAGCAACATTAGGCTGTTATTAATGAACGGAAATGATTATTTTAGCCTGTAAATCAAGTTGCTAGCTATCTGTGCCTACATTAAGCAATCGGCCCTGTTTATATTTTGTTCAGTAAATCTCAACTTCTGTGGGTTTTATTTTTGTGGTAATAAAGATTGCAAACGGCGATGATCATGTGACATCACGGCAATGCTACGTGGAGACGTCACGTGACAGTACACCGAGTAATACAATGTTAGGCACGCGCGAAAATGTTTTATTATTTATTAGGATCCCCATTAGCCGACGGCAATGGCGACAGCTAGTCTTATTTGGGGGGAAAAAATACACATATTTCTTTACATCATAAGGTAGTATATTAGAGAGCTTTATTTAAAATCCGAAATTGTTTTATCAATTTGGTGTGCACGCAATATCAAGTTGTTATACTGTAGGCTACTTCACTCATCTTGTCTGATCTCTTATACACACAACAGAATGAAATATTCAGATATTCTGTCCTATGTTCCACCTCATCTCCCATAGGTTTGGTTTCGATGTCCCAGTGATTCTCCGCAGCTCTGATGAGACTGAGTCAGTCTTGCCTGCCCCAGAGAAGAGGATGGTTCAGGTGACCAACCCCTTTGCCCTAGAGATGGGGTCCTCTGGGCTGGCCTCTGTGACTGGTGAGAGAGCATGCAAAGACAGTTATTATGCAACAAACCACACATAGAGCCAGGTTCCGGGACCCAGATTAAGCCTCCAGGGCCTAAAAGCTATTTCAATGGGGATTTCAGATAAATGATCTGTATAGCATAGTGTGTTGTATTAGGACTTTGCCCACACTATGTTATAGGTGTGCCGCCATGAATGATGCGTGAATGTAGATTGAATAAACTGTGTGGTTCAAGCCCTGAATGCTGATTGGCTGACAGCCATGGTATATCAGACTGTATACCATGGGAATGACAAAACATTTGTTTTTCCTGCTCTAATTAAGTTGGTAACCAGTTTATAATAGCAATAAGGCACCTCAGGGGTTTGTGATATATGGCCAATATACCACGGCTAAGGGCTGTGTCCAGGCACTCCACGTTGTGTCGTGTGTAAGAAAATCCCTTAGCTGTGGTATATTGGCCATATACCACACCTCCTCGGGCCTTATTGCTTAAATATAACACATTTTCTTATTGAGTGGTTAACCAGGGAAATATACAACTAGTACTGCATCCATGCCAATTTCCCCAACACCCATCTGACTGCCACTTTGAATCATTCATTGTTTTCCTCGTTCCAGAGGGTGTGTCCCTGCTTCCATGCTGCCTGGAGCCTTGTGTGCTGAGTTGTTACTGGGGTTGTGGTGTCCATGCCCTACAGGGGGCGCTACAGACCCATCAACACGGCCCCAGTAAGCTCACCACGCCACATCTGTTCCAGGAAGCTCTGCACTTCCAGTACCACCACTGCCAAAGCTTCCAGTATCCTCCTCACAGGCGATAATCTGATAATCGTATAATCTGTATTGTTGTTGTTAGTATAAGTACATGTTTTGTATATGTGATGGTCCTATGATGTATTCTTCATTTTTACTCTTATTATTATTATCTATCCTGTTGTCTAGTCACTTTACCCTGCCTCTATGTACATACAGTGTCTAACTCAACTACCTCCTACTCCTTCCTGCACATTGATCTGGTACTCCCTGTATATAGCTTAATTCTTCTGTATTTTATTCCTCTTGTGTTACTTTTTAAAATTAATTGTTTTACTCTGCATCGTTGGGAAGGGCTTGTGACAAATAACATTTGATTTCTGATATTCAGGTTCTAGAAGATATTATTTGCTCATGTTTGTCTTTTATGAAATTTTGCACATAAATGCACGTTTCATTGATGTATGATATGTCATAATATTTCATCATCATGATATTTAGTTGTGACACTAAGGTTGAGGATAGACGGATGGAGTGCATGCAAGGCTAAAATTGCATGTCTTTCAGTTCAGTTTCATCCTGCATGTATTTTACCCCTTAACCAAAGCCTCAGTATCAGTGGAGAGGACAGAGAGGAGCATTATACCAAGATGCCAGCAGATCTGGGGATCACTGATTTCGGGCTTTTGCCACGGGAACGCTACCCCGTAGTGGCTGTCCTCACACTGGCCGGATCTGAAGCAAGGGACACGTACAACATTGTTAGTATGACTGTCTTAGTAATACCTGGAACATCGTCACATGGGGCCAGTTTTGTGGACACAAATTAAGCTTAGTCCTAGAACATGCTCAACGGCGAATTCCCACTGAAAGGGCTTTTTAGTCCAGGACCAATCTGTGTCCGGGAAACCGTCCCATGAAGTCCAATCACTTCAATGTGTTTAAACCTAGGGGTAATGATGCAATCCACACCCCGATATAAGGTGTGCTCATTAGGTTTAAAGTAGTCCTGGGATGTGACACTCATTATCCCTCATTGTTCCTCTCGCTCAGGTCGCCAGCGTCACAGTGGTTCACGTTCCAGATGACAAATACAGCCTGTCGGCACGGATTCTGTTTCAATATCTCCTCACGGCACAAGGGAACATGTATGAGTTAAAGGTACGGCTTTATTTTTTGTTAATTCATCATTTATTTCTCCAGTCTCATTGACGTAGCAGGAATGTCTTGTTCAAGGTAGTGGACAAGGGCTCCATGAGATTACAGTAGCCTATCATTACTTTTTTCAGATCTTTGGTTGTGTTCCGATATCCATACTAGCGTACCATTTAGAATGCAGGCCAAATTGCCAATACATTGCTTCCTACGTGGTGTGCTATTGTAGTTATTAGAACAGAGTATTCACTGTTAAGAGCAAGTCTGATGCTGGCAGTGGACATCCTTACAAATGTAAAGTTATCTGTTGTATCCTCCAGCCACTATTTATGTCAGCCGAGAGCAAGGGGTTGTCGGAGGCGACTGACCCCGACCGTAGCACAGAGGCACCACCAGAAACACAGAAAAGAGAACCCAGAAAGGAGAAGATGCCAGGAATGGAAGTTGAAGAGGAGGATTGGTCAGAGGGAAAAGGCAAAGACTGTGTGGTGTGTCAGAATGCACCTGTTAACCGCGTCCTGCTGCCCTGCAGGCACGCCTGTGTGTGTAACGGCTGTGTCCATCGATTCCAACACTGCCCCATATGCAGAGCTTTCGTATTAGAGTCCTTTGCCCTGTTCCAGCAGCCCCATATGGAGGAGGTTGAGGAAGAATGAACTGTAATGTAGCAGGTCAATATTATCAGTATTTATAATATGAACATAGTAATGTTACTCATTGGAGTAGCTCTACGGGCTACTGATAGGAAGGAATGGTGTCCAAAAAGTGCATGCTGATTGTCACTATGGGTGCTGTTCCAACACAGATACAATAGTACAATTTCAACAGAATCAAAGTGTTTATAGAATGGATATGGTTTCACATTGAGGTGTGTTTTATGGCTATGTGAGCATATGAACCACATTTTATCACGTTGAGTTTGAGGTGCAAACTACTCCTTGTACTATTTGTAAATGTAGATATGGAAAACCTAATATTTTTTATGTGCAATGTATAGAGAATGTATTGTATTTGTCAATATACCATAAAGTGAGGTGTTTTTTCTTTAGAGCCTTAATCGTGGCAGAAGGTATGAATTGCATCTTTATGAAAATCACAAAGAAACCTGGCATCACAGCTTCCAAGGGTTAAAAGAAAAAAAAATATTAAAAAAAAAATGGGACAATCAGTGTGATATATCAATGTTTTTAATGTGACATATTCCGTTTATGTGCTTTTACAGATACAGGTGCTCCAATGGCAAGAATAATTGTTTTGTTTATATAACCCTGAATACTGGGCCAGTGGGCATAAATTTCACACAACGGAGTGGAGACAGGGACATTAATGTATCCATTTCCAATATCTATAACTGTATTGAGTTCACGTCTTGGCAACTCTGTATATAAATGGTACACTAATAAGAACAGATCCCCCCCAAGAAGCTTTTCTGCATCATACAAAAAGTTAAGCCGCAACAGCAAACCCCATCCCAGCCTCCCTTTCTCATCTACTTTCCATTTTCACATATAGGAATACAGATATAGGGATTTATATAGGCTTGTAGTCCAGTTTGGATTCAAGCTTCTTTGAATCGGCCACCTTGCGAACCGCCTTCATGAAATCCTCTTGAGTGACGTACTCGTGATCAGTACGGATCGCAAACATACCTGGAAGATGGAAAGGGACGAGCATGAACAACAGGTTGGGTTCAGGACAATAACAGCTATGTTCAGATAGGTTTCCCGGGCACAGATTAAGACTAGTCCTAGACTAAAAAGCACACTCAATGGAGAATCTTCATTAAAATGGCTTTTCAGTTCAGGACTAGGCTTTATTTGTAGCCGAGAAAGCCGCCCATAATGTTGGTCAGTTACCTGCTTCAGTGCACACGTTTCTCAAATCGGCTCCGTTGAAGCCATCTGAAAGCTTCACGATCGCTTCGTAATCTAAAAAGACAAAGCGACAACACCTGTTACAAGAAGCAGTATAACAAAATCTAAAACATTATTACACCCAAATGTGTCCCAGTCCCAGCTGTGATAAAAATCAAGACCACAGTGTCTCCAAGCGATTGAGTGCGCGCGCACACACACCTATTTCTCCATGTTTGGTGATGGGGCCAGAGTGGATCTTCAGGATGTCCAAGCGGGCCTGTTCATTGGGCAGCTCAATGTCTGTTGGAACAGTAGAAATAAACATGGGTCACTCATCGTTTCATACCATAGACATTCACATTTCTTTCTACTTGGTTATGACAGAGAAAGAAATGGAAGGAGATCATAGTGGCCTTATGTCCCAAAGGGGATAAGGTCCTGCATGGCTCAGTTGGTAGAGCACGGAACTTGCAACATCCGGTTTGTGGGTTCGAGTCCCGGGACCATCCATAGGCAAAGTGAGAAAGTGATATACAGTGAGGGGAAAAAAGTATTTGATCCCCTGCTGATTTTGTACGTTTGCCCACTGACAAAGAAATGATCAGTCTATAATTTTAATGGTAGGTTTATTTGAACAGTGAGAGACAGAATAACAACATAAATCCAGAAAAAATGCATGTGAAAAATGTTATAAATTGATTTGCGATTAATGAGGGAAATAAGTATTTGACCCCTCTGCAAAACATGACTTAGCACTTGGGTGGCAAAACCCTTGTTGGCAATCACAGAGGTCAGACGTTTCTTGTAGTTGGCCACTAGGTTTGCACACATCTCAGGAGGGATTTTGTCCCACTCCTCTTTGCAGATCTCCTCCAAGTCATTAAGGTTTCGAGGCTGATGTTTGGCAACTCGAACCTTCAGCTCCCTCCGCAGATTTTCTATGGGATTAAGGTCTGGAGACTGGCTAGGCCACTCCAGGACCTTAATGTGCTTCTTCTTGAGCCACTTGGCCGTGTGTTTTGGGTCATTGTCATGCTGGAATACCCATCCACGACCCATTTTCAATGCCCTGGCTGAGGGAAGGAGGTTCTCACCCAAGATTTGACGGTACATGGCCCCGTCCATCGTCCCTTTGATGCGGTGAAGTTGTCCTGTCCCCTTAGCAGAAAAACACCCCAAAACATAATGTTTCCACCTCCATGTTTGACGGTGGGGATGGTGTTTTTGGAGTCATAGGCAGCATTCCTCCTCCTCCAAACACAGCGAGTTGAGTTGATGCCAAAGAGCTCCATTTTGGTCTCATCTGACCACAACACTTTCACCCAGTTGTCCTCTGAATCATTCAGATGTTCATTGGCAAACTTCAGACTGGCATGTATATGTGCTTTCTTGAGCGAGAGTTTGGAATCTGATTTGATTGATTACTTCTGTGGACAGGTGTCTTTTATACAGGTAACAAACTGAAATTAGGAGCACTCCCTCTAAGAGTGTGCTCCTAATCTCAGCTCGTTACCTGTATAAAAGACACCTGGGAGCCAGAAATCTTTCTGATTGAGAGGGGGTCAAATACTTATTTCCCTCATTAAAATGCAAATCAATTTATAACATTTTTCACATGCGTTTTTCTGGATTTTTTTGCTCACTGTTCAAATAAACCTACCATTAAAATTATAGACTGATCATTTCTTTGTCAGTGGGCAAACGTACAAAATCAGCAGGGGATCAAATACTTTTTTCCCCTCACTGTATATCATTATATTACATTAAGAGGATTAAGTATGAAGGAGATGGGATGATGATGAGAGGAGGAAGAACATACGGATCTTGCGGTCCAGTCTGCCTGGACGCAGCAGTGCAGGGTCCAGGGTGTCAGGCCGGTTGGTGGCCATGATCATCTTGACTCTGTGCAGGGTGTCAAAGCCGTCCATTTGGTTCAGCAGCTGGGTGCACAAACACACAGAGGAGAGGATTATCTGCCGTGGATCCGGATATCTTTCAGTAAGACCCTTCAGTGCGTATTGAAATGCCAGTCAAGCTGGCTGCAAACTACACTTCACCGAGTTCTATTCCCATCTTCAACATCCCCACAAGATATACTGTACTGACCAAGCCACAGAACGATCTTTCCCCAAATAAATATATTTTATAGAACCATCATTTTCATAGAAAGCAACATCTGTTGAAAATTATCCATTCTATGTAACATATCTAAGAGTTATGGCCGCCCATTTTACCTCCATCAGGGTCCTCTGGATCTCTCTGTCAGCGGAAGTGCCCTCTGAGAACCTTCGGCCCCCTTGTAGAGAAAAAAAGTATTTCACTTACAACACATTCAACATTCCCAGACACTGCACGCAATGCTAAGCAAAGGGAGAAGGAATAGATATGGCATCAGGGCTCAGGATGCTTAGCTCAGGATGCTTAGCCAACTCCTTTGGTTGACAACGACCACAGCAGTTGGCTTTACAGCTTAAACTGATCTGGGACCAGTGCTACCGGTGAGGATGCTCACCGATGGCGTCGATCTCGTCCATGAAGATGATGCAGGGCTGGTGGTCCCTGGCATAGTTGAACATCTCCCTGATGAGCCTGGCGCTCTCTCCAATGTACTTATCCACAATGGAGCTGGACACAACCTGCCGTATCCGTTGCAAAGACAGGACATGCTAAGCCTCAGCCATGTTGTTCAAAGAATAGTAAATACAGCCCGAAGGGCCAGTGGAGGAAAACAAAGTGTAGCCTATTACTCACCTTGAGGAAGTTACAGTCCATCTGACTGGCTACAGCTCTTGCCAGAAGGGTCTTTCCGGTGCCTAATGAAAAGATAAGTGCATAAAGGAAATCGATGAATAAACCCTCAGGACCTCAGTGACATAACTTAAACCGCATTTTTCAGGGTGAATCTCAAAAGTATTTCCTTGGTTCGCCGCATCCTTTATTCCTAGACCTCCTTCTCAAGACGCATTGGAGGAGAAGGTCTGAGGGGAGGGACCTCAGATCTTTTGATCCAATTTGTTTTGAGATGTAGGATCAAGGAATCCAGGACATGAGGAATCAAGGAACAATTTAAAGAGTCTACATCAAAATCCTGCTAGTGGCTCACCTGGAGGTCCGTAGAGCAGGCAGCCCTTTGGAGGGATAATCCCCACCCTCAGGAAAAGCTCAGGGTTGGTCAGGGGCAGCTCAATCACCTGACAGGGAACAAAGGGGAGTGACATATAGAACACCTGACTGCCTCAGGGAAGAACTTGGAACGTCATAACTGTACTGTAGGATGTGATGTGTACCTCTCTCAGTTCACGGATCTGCTCGGCCAAGCCACCGATCTCTGAGTAGGAGATACTGCCAGGGTCTTCATGGGACATGTTGTACACCAGGGGGTCGACTTCTCTGGGCAGATACCTGTAGGGTGGGTGAGCGTGCATGTTATCTGCCATCAGGGAAAACATTTAAGGCTGACATACCGTATACTTTTACCATTTTGTGTCAGTAGACTGAATTGACATTTGCTCAATAGGTGTGTGTGTGTGTGTGTGTGTGTGTGTGTGTGTGTCTTAGCGCTGCACAATTAATCAAATTCACATTGAAATTGCTATATTGATTTGTGCAATATCCATATCGCAAGAGATCCATATTGCATGCAATATTTTGGAACGCCAATTACATTTTTTGCAGCCCTATTGTGTGTGGGTGCAGTACCAATTACGGATGTTAACGGTTAACCGTTAAATCGGTTAGCCGTCGAAAATACATTTTACCGGTCATGCTTAATTTGCATAATTTAGTGGAATTCAATTGCTGCGTGTATTTTTGTTAAGTCGTCATGCATCTTAAAATCACACACGCACAGCATACAGAGCCAAGGTCGAGGAGCGGAATGGCCTGTCAGACAGCATGAGAGCAGTTCCTCAAAAAAGCTGGTACTAGAGCGAAACAGGCTTTTATAAGTCCAGTCATTGCGCAACAAATAACAATTCTAAATGCACTTGCGTGTTAAAAACTGTTCTGATGGCCACGATTAAAAAGAGCTAGTATTTGTATTTCTCAATCTCAACTCTTAATCAAAGCGCCTGCCATTCTTCATTCGAGTGCATAGGCTATAGTCGATGGTAGGCAGGCTATCAGCGAGTCACCCACCACTTTGCAATGTGAGCTTGAGGCAGTATAATTGTTTGAAACCTGAACGTTTTGCTTTCCTTCAAATAATGAGGCATGTCTTACTTTGCTTCGACGTAGCCTAACCATTATCCAACCATAGAAACAGAAGCAATTGTTTTAGAAAGACTTCCTCATGCCATTAAACAGCATTTCTCTCCTGTTCTATTGCTTTTCATATCAACTTTCTTTTGTTGTCCAGAAGCCAAAGGCACAATCCTAGTCATATTAGCAACCCATCCTAGTTGTTGCTAATAGATGCCCTGTCTTTCTACGTTTCTAACAGAGATTTTCATCTCTGTCACATATGGAATTGCTCTCACTGGGTGTGCGGTTTAGAATAATTACATTTGATTAGCGGCTTCATTACAGGAGAAGCATGTTCAATAATATAGCCGTTTGACTAAGACGATCGGCTTGCTATTGTTGCATGTTTCCACTAAGCTCTTAATGAAAAATTGCCATTCCTTTTATGCATGCATGGTATTTTCTGTTGGTCACTTAATTTTACTGTTTGGGAAGAATTTAACCATTTATTGACCGGTTAATGAGGGTTGGTTAGCGGCAGCAAAATTGACTGAAATTTGCATCCCTAGTGCCTACCTCATAATGGTGAGGGTGGTCATGTCCAGGGCCACTCTAGTGCCTGGTTTGAGCTGTGATTTATCCAGCTGTGTGAAAATGACAGAGAGATGAGCTCAATTACAATCATGGAGAGATGACACAAACTAAATAATCAGTGATGAAACATTGATAACATCATGGTTTAAGACCTACTTGTCTGCGGCAGCCAACAACATAGCGAGGTCCATTAGTTGCCTTGACAATGACTGTGAAGAGAAGTAGATAATGAACATGACATGGAGTGTGTTCGTAAATTCCCTCTGGCTATCTACTCCGATTTCAGAGTGCTCTCGTCTGAGTGTGCCAGAGCGTAGAATAACTGATGAATTGACGAACGCTCAACACTCGTTGAATATGGCCGGTGCCAGTAAATGTTGGCAAAAAAACATAATTAAATTGTTGCCAGCAGCCCAGTTACAGTCATCAATGCTCTGGATAACATGAAAACAACCTAACCAGCTCTGCTAGGGCAAGTATAATGGTCAGAGTGAGGTGTTCTCTCATGTGTCTGGAAGTAGCTAGCAAGCTAGCCAGTTAGCTTGGGTGCTTGACTGCCGTTGTGAGGTCAGAACTCTCGGATCAACCCTACTCCTCCGCCAGAGCGTCCAGTCTCAACGCTCTGAGAGCAAACGGACAATCTGACAACACTCTGAATTTACGAACGGCCAAAGTAAACTCTGCCATTCCAGAGTGAATTTACAAACGCACCCATGGCATAGTGTGTTCAGCAATGCACTCTGGAGTGCCCTAGTGAGCGCACACTGGACGCGCTGGCCGAGGAGTAGGGTTGATCCGAGCGTTCTGATCTCACAACGGTAGTTAACTAACTAAAGTTGGCTAACTTGCTAGCTACTTCCAGATACAAATGAGAGAACACCTCACTCTTACCATTATACTCGCCCTAGCAGAGGTGCTTAGGCTGTTTTCATGTTGTCTGGAGCGTTGGTGACTAACTGTGCTGCTGGCAACAATTTAATGAATTGTTATGGCCGACACAGGTCATATTCAACGGCAGTTATTCTGCTCATCAATTATTCTGCTCTCTGGCACACACTGACGAGCGCTTTGAAATAGCTAACCAGAGTGAATTTACGAACGCACCATGTTATGTGACGTTTAAGGATGTAACTATGCATACAAATAGGACGATTGCAGTGATATTAGCTAGAACTTACATTTCTCATCCGTCAGCTGTTTGAGCACTTCACCCACAATCTACATAAAGTATGAACATAATTCGCAGTTCAAATCCAGACATTATGACACTTTTCTTTTTTTGGTACACTATATTGCCGGTCAACACTCATGTGTGAATACACAATCTTACCTGACCAACACTTTGTAAGGCCTTCAGGTCATTTTCAGATTTTTCATATTGTTTTGTCTGTTCCTTGAGCTGTTCCCTCACTGAAAACAGAGTCAGACAGAGGATGCGAATGGAACCAAGATGTGTAGCCAACGTTAGCTAGCTACAGTTAGTAAGTTAACCTTAGGCTAAACTCGAACTAATATCGTTAGCTGGCGGTCTTGGCAAACAACGTTAGCTGGTTAACAAACTGTTTTTGCCATGGCTTAGTACTGCAAATACACTTCCATACACGGCTAGTTACAGCTGTTTTCGTGGCTAGAATCTTGCTAACGCGTTCGCCGGTTTGTGAAGACCATTTCTATGGACTGCATGACAAAGCGACTTCCAAGTAGCCAACAACCGCTTCGCTAACTGGTTGTTGCTCATTTTAGTTAGATAACCAATTTTACGTGCATTACTCCTGCCTATTGACAAAGACACGGCCATACACCACTTACACTCTTTTAAACGTCCGTCAATCTCTTTATGTTCAAGTAATCTTTTCCTGTAATCTTGAAGTCCCTTTTCTCGGGTGTCAGCCATGTTGCCTCTGTGAATTGTGGGAACTGTACGACGTCGGAGGATGTGTTTTGTTTCTGTGCCATCGTGCCGTTTGTCCCATCTGCCACACGGGGGCAGTGTCTCCCCGTACTTCTCACTGGAAGAAAATATGACCATGACCAGAGGACGCTCCGACGGATGCCCCTTGACACTGGAAAACAAAAGCCTCTCGATCCAAAAGAAGAGTTTTGTTGGGAAATAAAATATTCCCCCTCACTTTCAAATCACAAAAACAAATCCATCTAACTAAACATGTTTGGCTTGGAAGACTTTCCCAGTGATGATGGGTCACAGATTAATAATAATGGACTGTACGTTATTTATAATGAGGGATACCTGGAGAAAATCGGATCTCCCCGAATCAAATCAAAGTTTATTTGTCACCTGCGCCGAATACAACAGGTGTAGATCTTACAGTGAAATACTTACTTACAGGCTATAACCAATATTGCAAAAAAGGTATTAGGTGAACAATAGGTAAGTAAAGAAATAAAACAACAGTAAAAAGACAGGCTATATACAGTAGCGAGGCTATATACAGTAGGGAGACTATAAAAGTAGCGAGGCTACATACAGACACCGGTTAGTCAGGCTGATTGAGGTAGTACAGTGGGGGGAAAAAGTATTTGACCCCCTGCTGATTTTGTAAGTTTGCCCACTGACAAAGAAATTATCAGTCTATAATTTTAATGGTAGGTTTATTTGAACAGTGAGAGACAGAATAACAAAACAAAAAATCCAGAAAAACGCATGTGAAAAATATTATTAATTTATTTGCATTTTAATGAGGGAAATAAGTATTTGAACCCCTCTCAATCAGAAAGATTTCTGGTTCCCAGGTGTCTTTTATACAGGTGTTATGGAAATGTTGTGTCTAATGTTCACGAACTGAACTTCAATTAAACAACTCTGTCTGTTACCCAGTATTTGTAAGATACTGGTTGAAATGAGACAAACAGAGGCCCCATCTACAATGGTCAAATGCAAAAGTGTTTATTCACACGAGAGCTCTACTGAGATACAATGCACATTCGTTTATATAGTCACACATAGCGTCATAAATGTCCATACAAATAGCGTCACATATGTCCCTCCTTGTCCACTTCAAAACATACTTTTACTAATCTTGTCCTGCAACATGTTACACAATCTTATTACAAGCCCAACTGTACTTTCCCCTCTCTGTCTCTTCCCCAATGATCACATGCTGTCTGTCACTGGTTCCTTCTTTTCTATATTACAAGCCCAACTGTAATTGTAATTGGTTATCTCATTATTTTAGGATTATAACTCATTTTAAATCATATAAAATCATACATAACAACAGGTTACCTGTATAAAAGACACCTGTCCACAGAAGCAATCAATCAATCAGATTCCAAACTCTCCACCATGGCCAAGACCAAAGAGCTCTCCAAGGATGTCAGGGACAAGATTGTAGACCTACACAAGGCTGGAATGGGCTACAAGATCATCGCCAAGCAGCTTGGTGAGAAGGTGACAACAGTTCTCCATGCAACAGTTCTCTCACCTCGTGGAGTTGCAATGATCATGAGAACGGTGAGGAATCAGTCCAGAACTACACGGGAGGATCTTGTCAATGATCTCAAGGCAGCTGGGACCATAGTCACCAAGAAAACAATTGGTAACACACTACGCCGTGAAGGACTGAAATCCTGCAGCGCCCGCAAGGTGCCCCTGCTCAAGAAAGCACATATACATGCCCGTCTGAAGTTTGCCAATGAACATCTGAATGATTCAGAGGACAACTGGGTGAAAGGGTTGTGGTCAGATGAGACCAAAATGGAGCTCTTTGGCATCAACTCAACTCGCCGTGTTTGGAGGAGGAGGAATGCTGCCTATGACCCCAAGAATACCATCCCCACCGTCAAACATGGAGGTGAAACATATATTTTCTGCTAAGGGGACAGGACAACTTCACTGCATCAAAGGGACGATGGACGGGGCCATGTACCGTCAAATATTGGGTGAGAACCCCCTCTTCCCTCAGCCAGGGCATTGAAAATGGGTCGTGGATGGGTATTTCAGCATGACAATGACCCAAAACACATGCCAAGGCAACAAAGGAGTGGCTCAAGAAGAAGCACATTAAGGTCCTGGAGTGGCCTAGCCAGTCTCCAGACCTTAATCCCATAGAAAATCTGTGGAGGGAGCTGAAGGTTCGAGTTGCCAAACGTCAGCCTCGAAACCTTAATGACTTGGAGAAGATCTGCAAAGAGGAGTGGGACAAAATCCCTCCTGAGATGTGTGCAAACCTGGTGGCCAACTACAAGAAACGTCTGACCTCTGTGATTGCCAACAAGGGTTTTGCCACCAAGTACTAAGTAATGTTTTGCAGAGGGGTCAAATACTTATTTCCCTCATTAAAATGCAAATCAATTTATAACATTTTTCACATGCCTTTTTCTGGATATTTTTGTTGTTAATCTGTCTCTCACTGTTCAAATAAACCTACTATTAAAATTATAGACTGATCATTTCTTTGTCAGTGGGCAAACGTACAAAATCAGCAGGGGATCAAATACTTTTTCCCCTCACTGTACATATAAAAAGACTGTGTTCCCATTTTGGGGGAGAGCTCTTGTGAATAAAATTTCTGATCATTGTAGCTGGGTCTCTGTCTGTTTCATTTTAACCAAAGATTTATGACTGTCACGACTTCCACCGACGGTGGCTCTTCTGCCTGTTCGGGCGGCATTCGGCGGTCGTCGTCACCGGCCTATTAGCTGCCACCGATCCTCACTTTTCTTTCTATTGATTTTTCTTATTGTTTGCACCTGTTTTTGTGTTTGGCATTTCTAGGGCTATTTAAGCCAGTCAAGCCCGCCTCCTTTCGTGCGGGCTTGTTTCTCTGTTTGTTTGGTGGACATTCGGCTGACGTGTATGTTGGCATGTTCTCTCGTCCTGTTTGGGCCGTCGTTGTTTTGGTTGCGCCTGTTGTGTTTGGGGCGTTGTGTTTACCGCAATAAAGACGGAGTATTTTTCCCTACACCCTGCTCTCTGCGCATGACTCCACACCCACCACTCCTAGCTGTCGTGACAGAAGCCCGCACCACCAGATATGGAATCAGCAGGAACAGCGACTCCCCCTCTCACATCTATGGAGGAGCATGTCCTCCACCACACCACCGTCCTCCACCGGATCAGGACCGCAATGGACAAGATGATGGAGAGAATGGACCGATGGGAGAGGAGTGGTCTCCTTCCCTCGCCCACCCAACCTTCCCCGCCTCAACAGACTCCTCCGGCGGCGTCCGGATCCAGCTCGCTCCGTCTCGCCCCCCCTAGGGAGTACGATGGGACGGCGGCTGGATGTAAGGGGTTCTTGCTCCAGTTGGAGTTGTACCTGGCCACCGTCCGCCCGACTCCCTCTGGAGAGGAGAGCGGGAGCGCCCTCGTCTCCTGTCTGACAGATAGAGCCCTGGAATGGGCCAACGCAGTGTGGGATAGCCCAGACTCCGCCAGGGACCACTACCCGGAGTTCGCCCGCCGGTTCCGGGCCGTGTTCGACCACCCACCAGAGGGCCGAGCGGCGGGTGAACAGCTGTTTCACCTGAGACAGGAGACGAGGAGTGCGCAGGACTTCGCACTGGAGTTTCGGACCCTGGCTGCTGGATCGGGGTGGAACGACAGGGCCCTGATCGACCACTACCGTTGTAGTCTCCGGGAGGACGTCTGCAGGGAGTTGGCTTGTCGAGACGCTACCCTCTTCCTCGATGAGCTGATCGTCATGTCCATACGACTGGACAACCTGCTGGCGGCTCGCGGACGGTCGGGAAGGGCTCTGTTCGTTCCACCTCCCGGGCCTTCCACTCCTATCCCTATGGAGTTAGGGGGAGCGGCATCGATGGGAACCGGAGGAGGAGTCGACACTGCCGATCGGTGCTGGGGGAGCCCCTCTGGGAATCGAGAGGGCAGGCAGAGCATTGCTCGGTCACCCCAGGTGAGTCGGCACCAGACTCACTCAGAGCTCCCTGTTGGTCACATGTTTGTGTTAATCTCTTTCCCTGAGTTTTTTCCCTCTCTCCAGCATAAGGCGCTAGTCGATTCAGGCGCAGCTGGGAACTTTATTGATCGCGGACTCGCCTTGAGACTAGGGATTCCGCTCATGTCGATAGAGCAACCCTTCCCCGTGCACTCCCTAGATAGCTGACCGTCCCGTCTCTATGACACCGAGGAGCGGTCCATCGAGCCTACTCCCATCCTTCCTGCGTCATGCCTGGTAGCACCGGTGGTATGGGAGGTGGACGCGACATCGAGCGGCACTGCGGTTGGAACCCGCGCCTCCTCAGTGTCCTGCAGGTCGCCAGTACGCGCCGCTTGGTGTTCGTGGACAAATTGATTCGTGGGCTCATACGCTACCCTCTTCGGGTCATCCGGGAATTGAGAGGACAGTGCGGGTCTTAGGGGAAATACTGGTGGCCCACGTTGGCTAAGGACGTGAGGTTTTATGTCTCCTCCTGTTCGGTGTGCGCTCAGAGTAAGGCTCCTAGACACCTGCCTAGAGGGAAGTTACAGCCCCTCCCCTGCTCCACAACGGCCGTGGTCTCACCTGTCGGTGGATTTCCTCACGGATCTTCCTCCGTCCCAGGGGAACACCACGATCCTGGTCGTTGTGGATCAGTTCTCTAAGTCCTGTCGTCTTATCCCGTTGCCCGGTCTCCCTACGGCCCTACAGACTGAGGAGGCCCTGTTTACCCACGTCTTCAGGCACTACGGGGTGCCTGAGGACATCGCTTTCTGATCGGGCCCCCAGTTCACGCCCGAGTGTGGAGGGCGTTTATGGAGCGCCTGGGGTCTCGGTCAGCCTGACCTCAGGTTTTCACCCTGAGAGTAATGGGCAGGTGGAGAGAGTCAACCAGGAGGTGGGTAGGTTTCTGCGGTCGTATTGCCAGGACCGGCCCGGTGAGTGGGCGAGGTACGCCCCATGGGCGGGGTGGCGCAGAACTCACTCCGCTACTCCTCCACAAACATGTCACCGCTCCAGTGCGTGTTGGGCTACCAGCCGGTCCTGGCACCATTTCATCAGAGCCAGACTGAAGCTCCTGCGGTGGAGAAGTGGGTGCAGCGCTCAAAGGATACCTGGAGAGCCGTCCAGGAGTCACTAAAACAGGCTGGTGGGCGGCAGAAAATGAGCGCTGACCGTCACCGCAGTGAGGCCCCTGTGTTCGCACCGGGGGACCGGGACTTGCTCTCGACCCGGAACCTGGCCCTCCGCTTGCCCTGCCTGAAGCTGGGGCCGCAGTGTGTGGGGCCATTTAAAGTCCTGAGGAGGATAAACGAGGTGTGTTATAGGCTACAGCTTCCATCTTACTACCGTATTAACCCCTCGTTTCATGTGTCTCTCCTCAGGCCGGTGGTAGCTGGTCCCATGCAGGAAGGTGAGGTGCCGGAGGCCCCCCCCCGCTCCTTTGGACATCGAGGGGTCCCCGGCGTACACAATCCGCTCCATTCTGGACTCTAGGCGCCGGGTGAGGGGCCTGCACTACCTCGTGGACTGGGAGGGGTACGGTCCGGAGGAGAGGTGCTGGGTGCCGGTGGCGGATATCTTGGATCCGTCACTGCTGGTGGAGTTTCACCGCCTTCACCCGGATCCCCTGCGCCTCGCCCTCCGGGTCGTCCCCGAGGCCGCTGTCGGCGCGACTTCCGCCAACGGTGGCTCCTCTGCCTGTTCGGGCGGCATTCGGCGGTCGTCGTCACCGGCCTATTAGCTGCCACCGATCCTCACTTTTCTTTCTATTGATTTTTCTTATTGTTTGCACCTGTTTTTGTGTTTGGCATTTCTAGGGCTATTTAAGCCAGCCAAGCCCGCCTCCTTTCGTGCGGGCTTGTTTCTCTGTTTGTTTGGTGGACGTTCGGCTGACGTGTATGTTGGCATGTTCTCTCGTCCTGTTTGGGCCGCCGTTGTTTTGGTTGCGTCTGTTGTGTTTGGGGCGTTGTATTTACGCGCCGCAATAAAGACGGAGTATTTTTCCCTACACCCTGCTCTCTGCGCATGACTCCACACCCACCACTCCTAGCTGTCGTGACAATGACCTTTGGGTTACAGACTGAGTAGTTTATTGAAAGTTCAGTTAGAACATTGAGAACAAAATTCTTGTGACACACATGGAATGAGGGATTAATACGGTAATCTGAGGGAAGATGTAACCTTCAGCATACTTCGTTCAGTCTCCTCTGGACTTTGAATGGCCCCACAAACCGCAGACCCAGCTTCTGGCAGGGCAGGCGGAGGGGCAGGTTTCGAGTCGAGAGCCAGACCCAGTCCTGCGGTGGCAGTCGGCGCTCGTTTTCTGCCGCCTCACACCCCGTTGCAGGTTTGTCCACCGCAGGAGCTTCGATCTGGCTCTGATGCCAGGGTGCCAGAACCAGCTGATACCCCAGTACACACTGGAAGGGAGAGAGGTTAGTAGAGGAGTGGCGGAGTGAGTTTTGGGCCATCTCTGCCCATGGGATGAACACCGCCCACTCCCATGGATGGTCCTGGCAATATGACCGCAGAAACCTACCCACATCCTGGTTTACTCTCTCCACCTGCCCGTTACTCTCAGGGTGAAAACCTGAGGTGAGGCTGACCGAGACCCCCAGACGCTCCATAAACGCCCTCCATACCCTGGACGTGACCTGGGGACCCCGATCAGAGACTATATCCTCAGGAACCCCGTAGTGCCGGAAAATGTGCGTGAACAGGGCCTCCGCAGTCTGTAGGGCCGTAGGGATACCGGGCAAAGGGAGGAGACGGTAGGACTTGGAAAACCGATCCACAATGACCAGGATCGTGGTGTTGCCCTGTGAGGGAGGAAGATCAGTCAGGAAGTCCACTGACAGGTGCGACCATGGCCGATGTGGAATGGGTAGGGGTTGTAACTTCCCCCTGGGCAGGTGCCTAGGAGCCTTGCACTGGGCGCACACCGAGCAGGAGGAAACATAAACCCTCACATCCTTGGCCAAGGTGGACCACCAGTACTTCCCACTTAGACAGCACACTGTCCGATCGATGCCAGGATGACCAGAGGAGGGTGATGTGTGGGCCCAATAGATCAACTGGTCACGGACAGCACACGGAACATACAGACGCCCAGCTGGACACTGAGAGGGAGTGGGCTCTGTACGTAACGCCCGCTCGATGTCCACGTCAAGCTTCCACACTACCGGTGCCACCAGGCAAGAGGCCGGGAGTATGGGAGTGTGATCCATGGACCGCTCCTCTGTGTCATACATCCGGGACAGTGCGTCTGCCTTAGCGTTCAGGGAACCTGGTCGGCAGGACAGGGTGAAAACAAAACGGGTAAAAAACATGGCACACCTTGCCTGGCGAGGGTTCAGTCTCCTCGCCGCCCGGATGTACTCCAGATTGCGGTGGTCAGTCCAGATGAGAAAAGGGTGTTTCGCCCCTTTTAGCCAATGTCTCCACGCCTTCAGAACCTTGACGACAGCCAACAGCTCCTCCATCCTTCTTCTTTACAAAAAAGAAACTCGAGGAGGCAGGTGAAGTGGAGGGCCGAATGTATCCCTGCCCCTGGGATTCCGAGACATATGTTTCCATAGCTGTCGTCTCCTCCTGGGACAGAGGATACACGTGACTCCTGGGAAGTGCTGCGTCTACCAGGGGATTTATCGCACAATCCCCCCGTCGATGGGGTGGTAATTTAGTCGCCCTCCTCTTACAGAAGGCGAGAAACCAAATCGGCATATTCTGAGGGAATGCACACGGTGGAGAACTGGTCTGGACTTTCCACCGTAGTCGCACCGATGGAAACCCCTACACATCTCCCTGAGCACTTTCGTGACCACCCCTTGAGAGCCCTCTGTTGCCACGAAATAGTGGGGTCATGACAGGCCAACCAGGGTAGACCCAGCACCACGGGAAACGCAGGAGAATCAATAAGGAAGAGACTTATTCTCTCCCTGTGACCCTCCTTCATAACCATGCCTAGTGGAGCGGTAGCCTCCCTAATCAGCCCTGACCCTAAGAGTCGACTATCTATGGTAGCGGGTAGCCAGCAGATTGTCCAGCCTGATGGACAGGTCCACCAGCTGGTCCAACGTGATGGTGGTGTCTCGGCAGGCCAACTCCCGACGGATGTCCTCGCGCAGATTGCACCGATAGTGATCGATCAGGGCCCTGTCGTTCCATCCCGCGCTGGCGGCCAGGGTCCGGAAGTCCAAAGCAAAATCCTGTGCGCTCCTCGCCCCCTGCCTCAGATGGAACAGACATTCACCCGCCGCTCGACCCTTAGGCGGGTGGTTGAAAACTCTGCGTCTCCTTCACTCCGTACGGCCCATTCCAGGGCCCATTCCAGGGCTTTGCCTGAGAGGCAGGAGACGAGGGCGGACACACTCTCACGTCCCGAAAGAGCCGGGTGGACGGTCGCTCTACCTGGCGGAGACGCTAGTGGAGACGCTGGAAGACCTCTTTCTCTCTCCATTCGGTCCATCGTCTGCAGCACGCGATCCATGGCGATGCCCAGATGTTGTAACATGGTCGCATGCTGCTGGACATGTTCCTCTACCGCCACAGGGAGGGCATCTGCTCCTGCTGACTCCATAGCGGCGGGTGAGTAATTCTGTAAAGGATCCTGTGTGTAGCTGGTGTAGCGGAGTCAGGCGCAGGACAGCAGATATGAGTAACCAATGTATTTACTCAACAATAAAACAATACAACTCAATAATTCCGAGCCCACAATAACGGGCCGTGTTCCCAAACAAACAATTACTCACAAACAACCATGGGGGAACAGAGGGTTAAATAATGAACAAGTAATTGTGGGATTGAAACCAGGTGTGTAAAACAAACAAAAATTAAAAGTGGATCGGTGATGTCTAGAAAACGGGTGAAGTCGACCGACGAACGCCTCCCAAGCAAGGAGAGGGACCGACTTCGATGGAAGTCGTGACAGCATGCTGCAGCACCTGAGGAGTTTTGATTTATATACAGGTCATTGTTTAAAACAAAAAAGGATAGTCTAAGTTTGGAACAGTGCTTAAGATGTCTATCAACTGTAAAAATTGAGCTCAACAAAACCAGTTACAACTGAAGTATCTGATCATCAATGATTTAGAGAAAAAGCCAATAATTGTTCAACACAGCAGTCACATATCAGGTATGCACTTGTAATTTGTTTCACTTGGGAACCTGTAATTTTCTAATTTATTATATTTTATTCCATGGTATTGTTGTTACAAAAAATATTTGTTGTTGACTGTGATTAAATAATTGGAATAGAAGAGCATCTGCTAGGCTAAATTAACAAACTAGGCATGCATAGCTCACCACATGATCCTCAAACCAAAGACTGGCCAAACCTTTGTTTTCTAAAAGTGAATTCAAAGGCACTGTAGAATGACTGTATAGCCTAATAAGGCATTTTTTGTTTCATTACTATTTCATTCAAAGTTCAATTTAATTTTATACAGTCTAAATGCTAAATGTATAGGCATGTTCTTGAAGTGCTGTTGTTGATGTGTTGTTGAAATGCTGAGCACTCCTGCCTGCCTGTAGCATGTCATAAATACTTTACAATTGATTTCTTAAATGGCAGGCTATAGCTTTGAAATAATAATATAGCCTAAATAATAAATGTTCGTTCCTTCTTAGGCGACCTGGCTTGCTCCTGACTGATTTAAAGTTAGCATTTTGTTTAGTATCCTGTTGAAATGTCAAACGTCAATTGAAAGTGACAGAATCATTACTTCTCAAGCAAAGTAAATTTTTTGTCTCCTTGTCCTCGGCTATAGAAGGTTGTAGTGCAGTATCTGAATGTTATAGAGACAAACCAAATATATCCCATATGCATCGGCGTCATGTCTGTCCCCTGCATTTTACAGCTTGATTCTAGCATAAAGCATTGCGGACTAAAGCGTTGTTATAGATTTCTTGATAATCATGTCCATACGAATGCTGTGAAATGATGTGAGATATTCCGTGTTCTGAACGAGTACATAATTGGACGTTGATTACGGTGGGACCGTTAATATCGATTTCAAGAACAAAAACGGGCGCCTGGAGACCCCGAGTGAGTGGGTAGAGGCATTTGCGATTTGTTCCCCCTATACTCTCAACTCCTGAGGTCGTGGGTGACGTATATATGGATCACATGCGTAAATTGATGGGGCCTCATCGAGCAAAACTCTACTCAAATTTGAGGATGACTTCTCCCCACAATCTGATCCATGCCCGGGAAAGCAGTGGATGCGTAACCAGCACTGAAGAGACACAGTTTGTCACCGGTTCTTGAGGATCGGAGCTGTCCTATGACCAAAGCCTTCTCGTTTTAATGAGATGCGCCTGTCCACATTCTGGCTGTTCAGCAACTCTGCAAGATGGGAGAAACTCCTTGAATACAGGTGTGCCAAATTTGTAGCGTCATACATAAGAAGACTCAAGGCTGTAATCTCACCCAAAGGTGCTTCAACAAAGTACTGAGTAAAGGGTCTGAATACTTATTCCGTTTTTTTATTTTCAAACCAAATTACATTAAAATCTAAAAACCTGATTTTGCTTTGTCATTATGTGGTATTGTGTGTAGTTTGATGAGGGAAAAAAACTATGTCATACATTTTAGAATAAGGCTGTAACATAACAACATGTGGAAAAAGGTCAAGAGGTCTGAATACTTTTCAAAGGCACTATATATGATTAATTTATTTGACGCAAAGAGTTGCCTCGGAACTGCAGGTGAGGTATTCCGTGTTCTGAAAGAGTAGGCCTACATAACGCAACATGGATTTGGTCCCACCATATCGATTTCAAGGAAATCGTCATTAAATGAAAAGCACACAGACCAGTTTTGTCAGGCAGCTGTAATTTTAAACAAATCCAGGCAGAATGAAAGAGAGCTTGCAGGTTGTCCAGAAGGGCTAGCTTGTGTGTGTGTGGTGTTTGGTTAACTTGGTCTCAGAGCCTTTTGTATTATTCTGTACAGAAATCTGTATATAAATCGAAGACACGCCATTATGTTTCGATTGGTAAGTATTCATTTGTGGATGTCCATATAATATGTTACGAATTATAATTTGTATTATATGTTACGAATTTGCAAAATGTACACTATGTTACAAATTTGAAAAACATATATGTTCCAATTTCGTAAAAAGTACAATATGTTACAAATTTGCCAAACTTGTGAGGTTACAAATTCTAGCTAGGTGGCTAATGTTAATTAGCTGGCTAACATTAGATAGGCTAGGTGTTAGGATTAGGGGTTGGCGTTAAGTTTAGGAGTTCAGTTAAACCGTTATAGTTAGGGCAAGTGTTAGCTAAAAGGGTTAGGGATAGGGGAAGGGTTAGCTAAAAGGGTTAAGGTTAGGGTTAAGAGAAGGGTTAGCTAACATGCTAAGTAGTTGCAAAGTAGCTAAAAAGTAGTAAGTGGTTGATAAGTTTCTAATTATCTAGAATGCTAAAGTTGCCCTTGATGAGATTCAAACTCACAACATTTAGGTTGCTAGATGGTCGCGTTATATGCCCACCCATCCACCCCGGCTAACTACCCTACTTTTTTTTGTCCTAAGTAGTCATCTGTCTTATGTTACCATACCAAACGTAACATATCATACTAATTTGAGTGTCCCGGATTTACAATTCCTATGTCATGTCTAGTCTATGAGAACAGGCTGGTTTGGTGTACTGTAAGTATACTTAGACATGGTTATACAATTTCTTTACTGCAGCATGCATAGTTCAGCGCATTGTGCAAGTAGGCCCATGGCAAGTATTTATCTGAGTCAAGTATATACAGTATTCCAGTCAAATATGCAGCAGACCACAAAAAAAAAAGATCATATTCAAGACTCAGGTTTCAGGTATGACACAGATGCAAACAGTGTCGAAGTAACAAAAGTTTATTTCTAGTACAGGAACAGGCAAACGACAGGTCAAGGGCAGGCGGAGGTCAGTAATCCAGAAAGGGTGCAGCAGGTCCAGAACGGCAGGCAGTTTCAGGGTCAGGGCAGGCAGGGGTCAATAATCCAGTGAGGTGTGGCAAGATATAGAACGGCAGGCAGGGTCAGGGCAGGCAGAAAGGTCAAAACCGGGAAAGAATAGAAAACAGGAACAAGAACAGACAGGAGCAAGGGGACAAATGCTGGTAGGTTTCACGAAACAAAACAAACTGGCAACAGACAAACAGAGAACACAGGTATAAATACACTGGGGATAACGGGGAAGATGGGTGACACCTGGAGGTGGGTGGAGACAAGCACAAAGACAGATGAAACAGATCAGGGTGTGACACAAGACAAATATGCTGCAGACAGGCAAGCAGTCCTCCACAGACCGGCTCCGGTCCATGGACCTGGACCGGGGTTTGAGAAAGTCTGGTATAGGCTAAGGATCATTATATTGAGACCACACTATGCACACTTGATATTGCATGCCCAGCAGAGAATCAGGGATGAGGGGCATCATCGGGCACACAATAAATTAATTCTCAAACCCTGAGCAATATGACATTTCATTGATTACAAATTACATAACCCTCCCCTGGAATACATTTCAAAAGTACTAAACCCTCCCACTGACTGAAATAGAAATATCATGAGCCTCACCCATTTTCCTCTGGGTAACTATTGCGTACATTTCGATCTCTCCCGAAGAATCTTTAATGACACTCTTCTAGTCTGGATATCAGCTGATTTTGTTTTCTTTGTGAGCAGAGGGAGCAAAGTTATAAGAGGCTTGCAGGAAACCCAAATAAGTGACCTTCATCTGCTACAGCGTTATAAACATCAGCTCTGTACAGAGTTAATAAACAGTAGTTAAGCAATCACAATAGTCAAAAGTACTTAATCACATCCAGCAGTAGTCGTAAACTAATCAGATCATCAACAGAATGCCATCAATACAATACAACAATGAATAACCAGTGTGTCCTCAGTCCTTGTACTTGGACCTTTAGTAACTTCCCTGGCATCAAATACTATCAACAAAAATAAGAACACGTACCCCACAGTTTGGGAACGACTGCCTAAACTAAATATTAACCTTAGTCATCTTAAATTTCCCCATTACAGTCATTAATTCCATTTTAATCTCAATTCAAAGGTTATTGTATGAAATATCTATTACTTTGAAGTTGTACCACAGACATGACTTAGTAATAGAGATTCTACAGTATGTGGTGTAGCTGTCCAGTGTCCCAAGGCAGTACTGTGTAACACAGTATGGAATGATATTTATGTTCTGAAACATGTAAAACGGTTACTAATGGCAGCTAGAGGGTGAAATAAATGTTGGACATGTTCAAGCACGCTAGAGGAAGGAGACCAACCAACCTGTGAATATCAGGTGATTTGCCCCTAAGACATTTCACAGGATGAACACATTAGAAGTATAGACAAACTCTTATTAAAAACAGTGTTTTTCTTGACTTGTTTTTCCTTACATAGTAAGGTACAAAGTCGTCAGCGTATGAGCATTGCTATCTGATCCAATTAATATGCTGTAGATCATATCTCTAGGATGTGGTATAGGCCTACTGATAAATGGGACCTGACTATGTTGTGATCCTGTGGATTTAGCTGACCACAAGCCCCCCTAGTTGTTCAAACAACTTATGTGCTGTCACATTGCATTAGCTATACTACAGTGCTCTGCATGGAAGGTTTCAATGGAATACACAGCAAGCAGCACTTCATGGGATGTCTTTGTCTAGTAAACCACAGACATAGATGATAATGTGTAGTGGTACCCCAGAGTCATCTGGTCTCCAAATGTAGAGAATGAGTAAACAACACTAGCGGCACCCCTCTGGCGGCACCCCATCATTCAATGGAATTTGAATGAGGATAGACAGTGAAGCAACAACCACAGAAACTTCAACTCAAAAACCCCCCTGTAAATCGAAAATGTGTTAATTCTCTACAGCTTTGGTCTTTGGATGCTGCTAATGTTTTCAACTCGGAAGCATTAAAAAAACATCCCTGTGGGAAATTATGGGTTACACTACACACATCAAAAGGAAAATAAAAGGAATTGGGCCACCCTATGCCACCACCATAAACACTGAAGGGAAGCTGGGGGAAGGAGCAGAATGGTGATTAGGGAAGTTGGATCACCAGCTGTGTGGTGAGTTGAAAGGGAAGGGGTCAGAAACAACAAAGCGATTACAGTTTTTCTCAATTGTTTACACACAAATACTGGTACTTGAGACACAATGACCACAACATGTAACTCATGCACAAACCCCCTGAACCAATTCTGCTAAACTACAAGCACAATTCCTGCTTTACACTCAAATTGCAGTTCTAAAACACACTTTTTTCAAAACACTACACACAATTCTTTGCATTTGGCACAATTTTCATGCAGAAAATCTCTTGTTTTCACAACGAACACACTGCCATTCAAATATGCACACTGACTCATCACATGGGCAAACACCCGTCACACAGTTTTACAATTAGCAATCAGAGCTTTAGCATAAAAGGGCAACAGGTGAGCTCTTCTGTTTTGGAGCAATGGATGCCAACATTGGAAACAGAGGCAGAGCCAGAGGAGTGAGAGTAAGAGGAGTAGGACGGGGAAGACAAGGACGAGGACGAGGAAGGCCAAGGACCCTAATCTCTGATGAGATCCGAGCCACTTTGGTTGATCATGTGGTCAACCATGGTCTAACAATGAGGGAGGATGGGCAAAGAGTACAGCCAAATTTGAGCAGGTACACTGTAGCATCCATCATCCGGACTTTCCGAAATGAGAATAGGTAAGAAATCTACTCTCACTAGAAAATTGCAGTACTGCATATCAATACAGTACTCAATGAGTACAGTAGTACAGTATTGCCTGTGGACTGTTCTGTAGGACTGTAAAAATAAAGTATGTGTCAAGTATTTGGGAAATGTATTCCTACTTTGTATTTACAGTATTTTACTATTTGTTTGGCAGAACTGAAAGATTACCAACACAAGGTGGTCGGGAACGTGTTCTGTCTCCTGAACAGGAAACTGAAATCATGAACATGGTCCTAGAAAATAACGCCATAACATTACGGCAAGTACAAAGAAAAATAATAGAAAACAATGAGATATTTCAAAATATTGATAGGGTAAGCTTATCAACACTGGACCGTGTCTTGCGCAGAAATAATCTCAGGATGAAGCAGGTCTACAGGGTGCCATTTGAACGCAATTCAGAAAGAGTCAAAGAATTGCGATATAACTATGTGCAAGTGAGTCCTATACAAACCCACAATTGATGCATACTCTCAACACTGTATAAATTATACATATTTCAGTATTGTAATCATAATGATTGTGCTTCACAATAGTGACCACTCCATGTCTATTTCTGATATTGTCATGTGTGTTTCAGAGAGTCCTTGAGCTAGAGGTGGCTGCAGTGGAGCACCAGTTCATCTTCATTGATGAGGTTGGATTCTGGATACTACACTGCGCATTGGTCTGTCCCAAGAGATAATCGTGACACTATTTCACAGTCTGATGGCCTTGAGATAGGAGCTGTTTTTAGGTATCTCGGTCCCAGCTTTGATGCACCTGTACTGACCTCGCTTTCTGGATGATAGCGGTGTGAACAGGCAGTGGCTCGGGTGGTTGTTGTCCTTGATGATCTTTTTGGCCTTCCTATGACATTGGGTGCTGTAGGTGTCATGGAGGGCAGGTTGTTTGCCCCCGGTGATGCGTTGTGCAGACTGCACTACCCTCTGGAGAGCCTTATGGTTGAGGGAGGTGCAGTTGCCGTACCAGGCTGTGATACAGCCCAACAGGATGCTTTCGATTGTGCGTCTGTAAAAGTTTGTCAGGGTTTTGGGTGACAGGACAAATTTCTTCAGCCTCAACCTCCTGAGGCGCTGTTGCACCTTCTTCACCACGCTGTCTGTGTGGGTGGCCCATTTCAGTTTGTCTGTGATGTGTACACCCAGGAACTTAACTTTCAACCTTCTCCCCTGATGTCCCTTTGATGTGGATATGCAGTCATTTGGTGCTCCCTCTGCTGTTTCCTGAAGTCCACAACCATCTCCTTTGTTTTGTTGATGTTGAGTGAAAGGTTGTTTTCCTGACACCACACTCCGAGTGCCCTCACCTCCTCCCTGTAGGCTGTCTCGTCATTGTTGGTGATCAAGCCCACTACTGTTGTGTCGTCTGCAAACTTGATGATTGAGTTGGAGGCATGCATGGCCACGCAGTCGTGGGTGAACAGAGAGTACAGGCGAGGGCTAAGCACACACCCTTGTGGGGCCCCAGTGTTGACGGTCAGCGAAGTGGAGATGTTGTTTCCTACCTTCACCACCTGGGGCGGCCCGTCAGAAAGTCCAGGACCCAGTTGCACAGGGAGGGGTTGAGACCCTGGCTTGATGATGAGCTTGGATGGTACTATGGTGTTGAATGCTGAGCTATAGTTAATGAACAGCATTCTTACATAGGTATTATTTTTGTTTAGATGGGATAGGGCAGTGTGCAGTGTGATAGCGATTGCGTCATCTGTGGACCTGTTGGGGCGGTATGCAAACTGAAGTGGGCCTAGGGTGGCCGGTAAGGTGGCGGTGATATGATCCTTGACTAGCCTCTCAAAGCACTTCATGATGACAGAAGTGAGTGCTACGGGGCGGTAGTCATTTAGTTCAGTTATCTTGCCTTGGGTACAGAAACAATGGTAGCCATCTTGAAGCATGTGGGGACAACAGACTGGGATAGGAAGAAATTAAATATGTCTGTAAACATACCAGCCAGCTGGTCTGCACATGCTCTGAGGAAGCGGCTAGGGATGCTGTCTGGGCAAGCAGCCTTGCGAGGGTTAACAAGTTTAAATGTTTTACTCACGCCAGCCACTGAGAAGGAGAGGGGGGGGGCGCAGTCTTTGTTAGCTATCTGCGACGGTGGCACTGTATTATCCTCAAAGCGGGCAAAGAAGGTATTTAGTTTGTCTGGAAGCGTGACGTCGGTATCCATGACGTGGCTGTTTTTGTTTTTGTTGTCCTTGATTTCCTGTAGACCCTGCCACATAGGTCTCGTGTCTAAGCCGTTGAATTGCGACTCCACCTTGTCCCTGTACCGGCATTTCACTTGTTTGATTGCCTTGCGGAGCGAATAACTTCACTGTTTATATTCAGCCATATTTACAGACCTCTTTCCATGGTTAAATGTGGTGGATTGCGCTTTCAGTTTTACGCAAATGCCGCCATCCATCCATAGTTTCTGGTTAGGGTAGGTTTTAATGGTCACAGTGGGTACGACATCTCCAATACACTTATTTATAAACGCACTCACCGAGTCAGTGTATAGGTCAATATTGTCCTCTGAAGCTGATCGGAACATATTCCAGTCCGCGTGATCTAAACAATCTTGAAGCGTGGCTTCCGATTAGTCAGATCAGCGTTGAATGGTTCTCGTCACTGGTACATCCTGTTTGAGTTTCTGACTATAAGCCGGGACGAGCAAGATGGCGTGTTGGTAGGATTTGCCGAAGGGAGGGGGGAGGGCTTTATGTTCATCACGGAAGTTAGAGTAGCAGTGGTCGAGAATATTAGCCCTACATGTTGTGCAATCAATATGCTGATAAAATGTAGGTAGCATTGTTCTCAAATGTGCTTTGTTAAACTCCCCAGCTACAATAAATACAGCCTCCGGATATATAGTTTCCAGTTTACATAGAGTCGAGTGAAGTTCCTTGAGGGCCGTCTTCGTGTTCGCTTGAGGGGGGGATGTACACAGCTGTGACTATAACTGATGAGAATTCTCTTGGTAGGTAGAATGGCCGACATTTGATTGTAAGGAATTCTAGATCGGGTGAGCAGAAGGTCTTGAGTTCCTCTGTTGTTATGATTACATCATGAGTCGTTAATCATAAAGCATACACCCCGTCCTTCCTCTTCCCAGAGAGGTGTTTATCTCTGTCGGCACGATGCATGGAGAAGCCCGGTGGCTGAACCAATTCCAACAACATATCCCGAGAGAGCCATGTTTCTGTGAAACAGAAAATGTTACAATCTCTGATGTCTCTCTGGAAGGCAACCCTTGCTCAAATTTCATCTACCTTGTTGTCAAGAGACTGGACATTGGCGAGTAGTATACTCGGGAGCGGAGACCAGAAGCTTGACCAGAAGACCTCTCCGTCTTCCCTTTCTGCGTCGCTGTTGTTTTCGGTCAGCTGCTGGGATTAGATCCATTGTCCTGGGTGGTGGTCAATAGAGAGGATCTGCTTTGGGAAAGACGTATTCCTGTTTATAATGTTGGATGACGTTGCTCTTATATCCAATAGTTCTTCCCGGCTGTATGTAATAAGACTTAAGATTTCCTGGGGTAACAATGTAAGAAATAGTACATAAAAAAACGAAATACTGCATAGTTTCCTAAGAACGCGAAGCGAGGTGACCATCTCTGTCAGCGCCATCTTGAAATCTTGGCTAGGATTGAATTGGCTAGGATAGAATTGGTTATGAGACTGTAAAACGGCAGCCATTCTCCGAGACAATGTGCAGGAACATGTTGAACAGTGCTTCCTGGTTCCACGCACTCTCCGCTGCCAACGACACTTAGTGATCCAAGATGGCGTAGCAGTTAGACGTGTATTTGTCTTGTCCCGTCCTGTCCTGTGTAAATATCGTCTTTATAATATTTTTATATATTTTCTTCACATATCTTTTTATATGTGCTCTCTAAAATCCAACTTCAAAACACTCTCCTGCAACCTGCCTCACCCAATGTGGTGCGGATCTGTGGTTTTTTGTTGTTGTTTTTTTTCCGAATCTGGTCAAATAACAACTAGCTAACGTTAGTATTTAGCTTACTATTGCTAGCGGGCATCAGCTAACCTTCAGCTCGGAAAAGCTCTCGCCCCTCGTATAACACGACTAAACCTGAGCTTACCGGACCTATTTTTATTTATTTTTCCCTCCATATCCCCGGATCCCTACCGCAAGTTGGACATTTTTCAACTGGATCTTGCAGCTAGCTAGCTGCTACCTGAGTGCCATCGGCTAACGCCGGTCTCATAGCAATACACCAATTAGCCTGAAGCTAGCCCTTCTCCCGGCTGACTGAGGAGTTTCAGCACGCTGCTGGGCTACAACTCCTATCCGACCCGCTTCTACTGCCGGTGTGGAGACCTACCGGCCTTCTCAAGTGGACTGCCGACGTTATCTGCCCGAGGAAATATTTCAACCGGCCCTCCGACGCGACGTCACCTGAACGCCCATCAGCTAACTGCGGCCTGCTAACGCCTCGCTGTCCAGAGCATATCGGCTGCTAGCTAATTCAGGTCCATCGGACAATTTGTTGTGCCAACTGGCCTGGTCCCCTTCACCACACGAAACCCCATCACAACTGGTCTACTGACGGAAACGCGTGAGGAGGCTATAAACAGTCTTCCTCCGTCTTTGTTAGCCGGCCTGCTAGACGTTGCTAGCTTGCTACCCCCAGCTAGCTGTCTGAAACGCTGTGTCGCCAGCCTCACTACTAACTTGACCCTTATGTTCACTAGGCTAAGCATGCCTCTCCTCATTGTCAATATGCCTTGTCCATTGCTGTTCTGGTTAGTGTTTATTGCCTTATTTCACAGTAGAGCCTCTAGCCCTGCTCAATATGCCTTATCCAACCCTTTAGTTCCACCTCCCACACATGCGATGACATCACCTGGTTTAAATCTTTCTAGAGACATTATCTCTTTCATCACCACTCAATGCCTAGGTTTACCTCCACTGTATTCACGTCCTACCATACCATTGTCTGTACATTATGCCTTTAATCTATTTTATCACCCCTGAAACCTGTTATTTTTACTCTCTGTTCCGAACGTCCTAGACGACCAGTCATTATAGCCTTTAGCCGTATCCTTATCTTACTCCTCCTCTGTTCCTCTGGTGATATAGAGGTTAATCCAGGCCCTGCAGTGCCTAGCTCCACTCCTATTCCACAGGCCCTCTCATTTGTTGACTTCTGCAACCGTAAAAGCCTTGGTTTCATGCATGTCAACATTAGAAGCCTCCTCCTAAGTTTGTTTTATTCACTGCCCTAGCACACTCTGCCAACCCGGATGTCCTAGCCGTGTCTGAATCCTGGCTTAGGAAGACCACCAGTAACACTGAAATTTCCATCCCTAACTATAACATCTTCAGACAAGATAGAACGGCCAAAGGGGCGGCGTTGCTATCTATTGCAGAGATAGCCTGCAGAGTTCTGTCTTGCTTTCCAGGTCTGTACCCAAACAATTTGAACTTTTACTTTTAAAAATCTGCCTTTCTAGAAACAAGTCTCTCATTGTTGCCGCTTGCTATAGACCACCCTCTGCCCCCAGCTGTGCTCTGGACACCATATGTGAACTGATTGCCCCCCATCTATCTTCAGAGTTCGTGCTGCTAGGTGACCTAAATTGGGACATGCTTAACACCCCGGCCATCCTACAATCTAAGCTTGATGCCCTCAACCTCACACAAATCATATTTGAACCTACTAGGTACAATCCCAAAGCCGTAAACACGGGAACCCTCATAGATGTAATCCTAACTAACTTGCCCTCCAAATACACCCCTGCTGTTTTCAACCAAGATCTCAGTGATCACTGCCTCATTGCCTGCATCCGTAATGGGTTTGCAGTCAAACGATCTCCTCTCATTACTGTTAAACGCTTCCTAAAACACTTCAGCGAGCAGGCCTTTCTAATTGACCTGGCCAGGTATCCTGGAAGGATATTGACCTCATCCCGTCAGTAGAGGATGCCTGGTTATTCTTTAAAAGTGCCTTCCTCACCATCTTAAATAAGCATGCCCCATTCAAGAAATTTAGAACCAGGAATAGATATAGCCCTTGGTTCTCTCCAGACCTGACTGCCCTTGACCAGCGCAAAAACATCCTGTGGCGTTCTGCATTAGCATCGAACAGCCCCGTGATATGCAACTTTTCAGGGAAGTCAGGAACCAATATACGCTGGCAGTTAGGAAAGCCAAGGCTAGCTTTTTCAAGCAGAAATTTGCCTCCTGTAACACAAACTCCAAAAAGTTCTGGGACACTGTTAAGTCCATGGAGAATAAGAGCACCTCCTCCCAACTGCCCACTGCACTGAGGATAGGAAATACTGTCACCACCGATAAACCCACAATAATTGAGAATTTCAATAAGCATTTTTCTATGGCTGGCCATGCTTTCCACCTGGCTACCCCTACCCCGGTCAACAGCCCTGCACCCCCCTCAGCAACTCGCCAAAGCCTCCCCACTTCTCCTTCTCCCAAATCCAGTCAGCTGATGTTCTAAAAGAGCTGCGAAATCTGGACCCTTACAAATCAGCCGGGCTAGACAATCTGGACCCTTTCTTTTTAAAATTATCTGCCGAAATTGTTGCAACCCCTATTACTAGCCTGTTTAACCTCTCTTCGTGACGCCTGAGATTCCCAAAGACTGGAAAGCAGCTGCGGTCATCCCCTCTTCAAAGGGGAGACACTCTTGACCCAAACTGTTATAGGCCTATATCCATCCTTCCCTGCCTTTCTAAGGTCTTTGAAAGCCAAGTTAACAAACAAATTACCGACCATTTCAATCCCACCGCACCTTCTCCGCTATGCAATCTGGTTTCAGGGCTGGTCATGGGTGCACCTCAGCCACGCTCAAGGTCCTAAATGACATCATAACCGCCATCGACAAGAGACATTATTGTGCAGCCGTTTTCATTGATCTGGCCAAGGCTTTCGACTCTGTCAATCACCGCATCCTTATCGGCAGACTCGACAGCATTGGTTTCTCAAATGACTGCCTCGCATGGTTCACCAATTACTTCTCCGACAGAGTTCAGTGTGTCAAATCAGAGGGCCTGTTGTCCGGGCCTCTGGCAGTCTCCATGGGGTGCCACAGGGTTCAATTCTTGGGCCGACTCTTTTCTCTGTATACATCAATGATGTCGCTCTTGCTGCAGGTGAGTCTCTGATTCACCTCTATGCAGACGACACCATTCTGTATACTTCTGGCCCCTCTTTGGACACTGTGTTAACTACCCTCCAGACGAGCTTCAATGCCATACAACTCTCCTTCCGTGGCCTACAACTGCTCTTAAACGCAAGTAAAACTAAATGCATGCTCTTCAACCGATCGCTACCCGCACCTGTCCCCCCGTCTAGCATTACTACTCTGGACGGTTCTGTCTTAGATTACGTGGAAAACTACAAATACCTAGGTGTCTGGTTAGACTGTAAACTCTCCTTCCAGACTCACATCAAACATCTCCAATCTAAAATTAAATCTAGAATTGGCTTCCTATTTCGCAACAAAGCTTCCTTCACTCATGCTGCCAAACTTACCCTCGTGAAACTGACCATCCTACCGATCCTCGACTTCGTGATGTAATTTACAAAATAGCCTCCAATACTCTACTCAACAAACTGGATGCAGTCTATCACAGTGCCATCCGTTTTGTTACCAAAGCCCCATATACCACCCACCACTGCGACCTGTACACTCTCGTAGGCTGGCCTTCACTTTACACTCGCCGCCATATCCACTGGCTCCTGGTCATTTACAAGTCCCTGCTAGGTAAAGTCCCGCCTTATCTCAGCTCGCTGGTCACCTTAGCAGCACCAACCCGTAGCACACGCTCCAGCAGGTATATCTCACTGGTCACCCCCAAAGCCAATTCCTCCTTTGGCCGACTCTCCTTCCAGTTCTCTGCTGCCAATGACTGGAACGAACTTCAAAATCTCTGAAACTGGAGACACTTATCTCCCTCAACAGCTTTAAGCACCAGCTGTCAGAGCAGTGTACAGACCACTGTACCTGTTTATAGCCCATCTGTAAATAGCCCAACCAACTACCTCATCCCCTACCGTATTTATTTATTTATCTTGTTCCTTTGCACCCCAGTTTTTCTACATTGCACATTCATCTACTGCACAGTTTTCTTTTACCATTCCAGTGTTAAATTGCTATATTGTAATTACTCTGCCACCATGGCCTATTTATTGTCTTACCTTCCTTATCCTACCTCATTTGCACTCTTTGTATATAGATTTCTTTTTTTCCTACTGTATTATTGACTGTATGTTTGTTTTATTCCATGTGTAACTCTGTGTTGTTGTGTGTCGAACTGCTTTGCTTTATCTTGGCCAGGTCGCAGTTGTAAATGAGAACTTGTTCTCAACTTGCCTACCTGGTTAAATAAAGGTGAAATAAATAAAAATAAATAAACATGCGGAAATCAACCAGACAGCAGCCAATCAAATTGTGCCAGCTGAGAAGAAGTTGTGCGTGGCAGTGCAGAGGAACGTCGGCGGGTAAATTCAGATGGAGCCCTTGGAAAGATGATACCCAAAATTATTATTTTCGGATATAAAGAAGACACTGTATCAACAAAAAACAGATTGCAACTTTGCAAACATGCAGGAAGAAAATTACAGACGGAAAAGCAACAATTTACAACTTTGTTCGACATTTGACGCTGCACAAAGAACAATAAGTCGTGGCTAATATAGCCGACGGCTATAAAATGTATAACTTTGCTAGTAGCATGTAGACAAACGTAACGTTAAGTCAATGAGCCTCCACACAGTCAGTCAGTGCAGGAACATGATCATTGCACCCAAGATTGAGCTACAACTGGCTAGGCAGTTGGTAGCCTAAATCCTGCCTGATGTTACTGCTGTTCCTAAAACATCGACATACGTTAGCCTACTGCAATCACACACAGAGAGTGTGTGTGTGTGTTAAGGTTGGGCGATTGTGTACAAGCCTACATCTATTCGGGGTGGTCTTTCTCATGGCTACCCATGTATTTCCATGGAAATATAACATTTATTTGGAAAGTAATAAATATATAGATATTTTTTTGAGAATTTATGATTTGCATTAATGTACTATACTAACTATTACTCTTGTTAAAAATATGAAATGGTATTACATTTGGTGAAGAACACATTATGACTTGTTTAGGACTCAAAACTCAAAGTTTAGGACTTGAGACTTGACTTGATACTTGTCTGTCTTGACTTGAGACTTAACTCAGACTTGCCTGTCTTGACTCGGAACTTGACTTGGGACTTGAGTGCTAAGACTTGAGACTTACTTGTGACTTGTAAAACAATGTCTTGGTCCCACCTCTGGTGCGACATAATGCAAACATTCAATAAAATACATACACATTATATTTGGTTTTCCAATCAACAGTCAGTTTAAGATTAGTCGACTTGTTATTGTCATTGACCTTCATAAATACAGTAAATACTCGACCCATTCGTCCAGAAGGAGTTTGGTCAAATTTCAATATCAGTCCTATAAAAGTGCTGAAAATAAAGCTTTTTTTAATAAATCAATTACATAAATAGACACATAATGAATTCACAAAATGCTAAGTCCTATTCCAAATGCATATTGTGTGGGTATAACCTAGCAGCGCCACAGCAAGCATTTTGCTACACCCGCAATAACATCTGCTAAACACGTGTATGTGACCAATAAAATTGGATTCGATTTGACCTCAAAATCTGATCTCTTCCGAGATCTATTCCAGTCTATTCCAGTATTCCGGTCAGTAAGTGAATGTCCCCTATGTTACTGAAGACACTGCACTTCAGTGTCCAGGTGTCCTTTCAACCAGTCAGTGGATGTCTGACAAATCACTTAATGTGTCCACTTGGGCTCCTGCTGATGTCAGAGGGTTATTACCTTAATCCTTCTAGAGTGGGTCATTGGCCCCCTAGTCCAATATGCCTGACACTATGGGCTTGTTTGAGTGGTATGGGGCAAAAGCAACCCACTGTAGACGAAAGTCGAGGAGTGAAGTCGGAGGAGGTGTATCTACGACAGCCAAAAGTAGAACACAGTAGTTTCCAACAGCAAAGCTCAGATCAACATGGCAGTGTCAAAATACACAAAGCTGCTATTGTTGATTAAAAACAATGGTCTGTATCAATATCAAAATACACTTTTCTGTACCCCCTATCACACACTCACAAACTGGAAACATAATGTGTGTACAATTCATTGGTTCTTGAGATCTCAAATATCACTTTTCATTTGTATCCCCTGTAACTTTAGAATCGTGCAAAGTTGATTCCTGTTTCAGTCATGTATTTGACCACATGCGCATGGGTCAAATGTTTTTTTTAAATAATGATTGGTTGACCAATAGTGCCTCGCACAATGCAGGTAATAGCTGCATCACCAACTGCAGCGACTTGAAGACGACTTCATCAAAAACTGCATGACATTTGATCACATGATTTTTGTAAAGTTCATGCTGTCGACATGCAAGTCGGACCATTTTTATGACCATAATGCAACACACTTTGAAAGACGGTGACCAATGATGGTCAACGACTTGACGAAAGTGATCCGCTCTAACGTGCCCTATGTCTTGTCCACTCCCTCCACTTCGTCGTTCTGGAGCTCGATAAGTGGGCTTGGCAGAGGGAGTTTGGGCCCAACTGGGAGAGACCTTTCCTGGGGGAATGTGGGGGCCTCTGGAGGCCTCTGGGCCTTACACAGTGTCAGCTTTCTCCAGAGGAAGCGCAGCACTGATGGGCTGAGGATGATGAAGACCCAAGGGTTGATGATGGAGTTGAAGGACAGCAGGCGAAGCACAGCGAGATCGGTGGCATGGCTCTCCTTTGACCTGCCTGTAAAGTTGACATACACACGGAGCTATATGGGGGAAAAGAGAAAAGGCATCACAGTCAGTTATTCAGAATTTCAAAATCAACAAAACCATACAATGGTCATCAATTAAGACAGACCAAATGTTTCATTATTATTTATTACAGGCCAGGTAGTCTTGGTTGTAGCAAGTAGGATTAGGCTATAACAGGTGCAAGAAAACTACAGTAAGTAGGACGCAGCGGTCTAAGGCACTGCATCTCAGTGCTTGAGGCATCACTACAGACACCCTGGTTTGAATCCAGGCTGTATCACAACCGGCTGTGATTGGGAGTCCCATAGGGCGGCGCACAATTGGCCCAGCGTCGTCCGGGTTTGGCCGGTGTAAATAAGAATTTGTTCTTAACTGACTTGCCTAGTTAAATAAAGGTTCAATAATTATTATTTTTTTAAAGGGCCTGGCAGTGGCGGTCTTACCATTAGGCAGAAAAGTAAATTACTTCAGGCCTCACATCACCAAGGCACCTCATGAGCTGGGCATCATTTTTAAAGCCAGTTGGAAGCTTCAAAGTTAAGATGGAAATGGGATGGGAGGGGTTTTTTGCCTTGCCACTGTGCCCAGCAGTGGCGGTCGGTGCCATTTAAGATCAGGTTTTTAAGGTTTTTTAAGATTTTTTATTTTAATGAGCATGACCTTATTTCTATTACTGCATATTGGATGACTGTCATTCATATTCCATTCACCCAGTTCACCCAGTAGACTACGACAAGATACTCAAATGTTCCCTATACTCTAACCTATGAATGAAAGTCTACAACGTAGGTTGCTAGATTTATTTTTAGATGACAGACAGTGACACATGGACAGACAGTGACACATTCAATACCGCCTTGCACACTCTTGCCTGCATCTAGCTGATATCGGGTGTAATCATTTGTCCAACAGTTGCAAACGAGAGTTTCCCTTCACTTGTGGTCTTCAATGCACAACACATAAGTTGTGTGTGACCAGGCGAAAAAGCTTTCCAACCAAAACCATATCAGAACCGCTACACACAACCTACATCGTTGTCACCATATTAGCTAAAGTAACGTCATAGTCAACATAGATAATAGAACTAACGCGTTAGTAAACCCGCTACAATCATGCAGTAACCTTACAGTGTCAATAAGCAGTTTAGCATTTACACCGGCGGGCCCCGATGGCAATAAAAGCTTACCTTGATTTGGAAGAGTTCCAGTGTTGTGTTGGATAGTCATAGCCAGCTAGCTAACAGAGCATCCCCTTGTTTGAGTAGGCTAAACTAGTGAAACTGAAAGTATTTTGGAATAAATTAATTTGTTAAAAACTGGTCAACTATTGTATTTCTCTCTCTTTGAGTCAACTACTCACCACATTTTATGCACTGAGGGGGCTCGCTAGCTGTAGTTTACGCTTTCAGTACTAGATTAATTCTCTGATCCTTTGATTGGGTGGACAACATGTCAGTTCATGCTACAAGAGCTCTGATAGGTTGGAGGACGTCCTCCAGAAGTTGTTATAATTACTGTGTAAGGCTACGGAAGGGGGTGAGAAGAACCATGAGCTTCCTAGGTTTTATAATTTAAAATAGATCAATATGCATATATTCCATATCAATATTAAAATCAAACAATTTCTCATAATAGTAGAAACAAATTTCATTAATTACCAAAGGACTGGTTCATAATAATGGACTATTTCACCCTGGCAGAGTTCCCATGCATTGTTTCATGTGATGTGATTGCAAATGTGACTTTCATTTAAATTAAGCTGCAGCGATGAGGTGCATTCAGATCGGGGTCTGAGACTGGTCTCTGCCTGGGCCCTGATAATATGTAATCAATAAATAATCATAATTTGTCAATGGTATTGCTCCATGTAGGCTATGCCTTTAGTTCTGTGAAAGTTACATTTTTAAATGATGGCTTATTTCTAGATGTAGCAGAAGCGGAGTGGTGATGTCAAAGACCACAAGAAAAACCTCCACTGCACATTCGACTGTCTCAATATGTTCTACATTTAGACCAGCTTTACCGAAACGAATGATCTTACTTACCACTAAAGGAAACGAAAAGATGACGAAAGCCACTGTTATGAACACCAGTAGCAGAAGATGCTCCATTTCCTTAGTCAAAGAGAATGATTTTTGGTAGAACCCCATCCGTCGGGTAACTCTCCCACGGTACGCTTTGCACCTCCGATACATTATAATTAAATGGTAGACGACAGATAAGTTACTAACTATTGTCGTCGAAATCATGATAAGAGCCAATGACGCATACACACCGACGTATACTTTGTGTTTGGTCTCGTTTGGGTTCATATCAAAGAAGCACCAAGTCCCCGGGCAATATTGGACGTATTCTCCAAAGCCCATAAAAGGTGCTAGGCAGAAGAAGAGGCAGACCAGATAGATGAGTGGAATGGTGATGTATCCGCAGCGCTTTGTCAAGTGCCGCTCGTAAAAGAACGGCTGTCCAAATGAAAAGTAGCGCTCCAAAGCCATGGCGCACAAAATGGCCAAAGCGGCGAGGCTGAAAAAAGTCAGGCTGAACCCAAAGTAGGCGCATACTTCTCTGTTTTTACTCATATCTACCAAGGTCCTGTTTTGTGTATAAGAGGCTAGTACAAGAGGACTGATGGAGAAGGAACCTAGTAGATCTGTAATCACCAGCGCAGTCACCAGCATCCAGAACAAGGATGGACTTTGCCGCCGGCGCCGCATCTCCAAAAGGACCAAGGCGATTAAAATGCCTAGTATCTCCGCAGAGAAGATTGCCGCGGAGATATAGGGATTCCCGGACGAGACATGGCAGGTTATATTATCATTGTATTCCATAACAACTGGTCGGAGCCTACTCCACTAAGCTTGAACTGATAAATGTCCCTTTTGCGCACATCAGTGCACACAAAAAATGAATTCAATCCGCATCCAACTCTTTGACTGCCATGAGAAATGAGGCTCATGCTGGCTCCCCTGGTGTCAACAAAAACTGATGTTAATGTAACGTTTCCGGGCCAACCCAGTCAAACACCCACTGTTGTGGTGCTGAGAGTGCAGAACTGTCACACACTGTCAGCCCACTCAGAAGGGAGAGGGCGCCCCCTCCCGCGCATTTAATTTGTTTACGCTTTTTGTTTTATATATATATATATATATTTTAGGCCTGTACTGATAAATGCCACTTTTGTAGGCCTATGCAGCCTTGATGGCGATGGCGGTGGCTCGTGGCAGAGTAGTAATGGCTGGAAACGAATTTATGGACGTGTCTATCAAACATATCAAACAAATGGTTTCCATGTGTTTGATACCATTCCATTCTAGCCATTACTATGAGCAGTCCTCCCCAAACCAGCCTCCTCCTCTTTCCGGGATGGGTTTTTCATAAAGAAGATGCTGAATAAAGATAAAATATAAAGATAATGTAGTAGACAAGGTATGCACACATGATTGTAAGTCACTTTGAAAAAAGTATCTGCTAAATGACAAATGTTGTTATTAACATATTATAGATAACAGCAATCTGACAGAGGTTTCACATGTATGGAATGAATCACAGTTATCCCATCTCACTGTCCCTAAGGTAAAACTGTCAACCACAGACAATTTATCAGTTCTATATCTATGCTGTCAACAGTCAACCATCCCATACAAACCAATAGCTCTGGGGCTGTATGTATCAAGCATCAAAGTGCTAATCAAGGATCAGTTCCCGCCCCATGTCCATGTCATTTTATTCATCATCATCTAAAAAAACTAAACTGATCTTAAATCAGTTCTTCTACTCCGAAACCATTTATGAAAACTGGTCCAAATAGTAAAACATATATCAGAGGCCTGTATTTCAGATTACATTTCTGGTGTATGATGTGTGCTAAGAGCAGAATTCAGCTCAGCTGCTGCTGTGTTAGACTTTGTCCACTAGATGGCAATCTTAGCCTGGTTATTGTCAACTACAAAATGCTTATGGCTATTCAGCTTTAGCTTACTCAAGACAATAAAGACTAATAGAGATACATAACAGCGGAGACAAGGAAGGTTCTACTTCATTGGATATTGATATGGCCTACAATATGCACTGGTATTGCTGCAGGGTTATGCGTATTTTGTGTGTGATGATATCACTGTGGATTAAAGTTTGAAGCCCCTAATTTTGACCACTGGTTCTGTCATGTCATGGTCATGGAAGTTGATGTAACATGCTACAGCACATTCCTCTGTTGATATGATGAACGAATGGGACATCTGACTAAGACCACGAGTCTGGAAGGGAAAGAGACATTCCAACAAACATGGTAGCACACACTAAGTGCTTTCTCACTCACCCAGAAACAGAAGCCACATAATTCACAGCAATTAAAGAACCACAGTGGCCTGGGAGAGAATGAGGGAGAGAGGGGAGGGAGGATGGGATAGAGGGAGGAAGAGAGGCAACAGAGTCACTCTCTCTCTCTCTCTCTCTCTCTCTCTCTCTCTCTCTCTCTCTCTCTCTCTCTCTCTCTCTCTTTCTCTCTGTCCGGTTCCCAGTTCTACTCATTTTTGCAGTTTAAAGCATATTTCCTGCAGTTCTACTCATTTGCCATGACTTATGCCATTTGAATGATATCTGAGTGAGAGTGACTAACAAAATCAATGGGGGCCCCCTGGAGGTCAGGACCCCTGGTTTCTCTGTGGGCTCCAAATCTCCATATCACTGCCCATTAGCATAGAAGGTCCTTGAATTGGTGATGGAAATGGGCACGTGATGGCTTTGCCATTGAATCTTTTTCTTGAAAAAATTATGTTTGACTAGACACAATGCTATTTTACAGTAAACAAATTGACAACAGACTTTCAGCACACTTATAGGGAAGGACATTCAACAAGCACGGCACTTACACAAATTACCTATGATTGGCTGAGAGAAATTGATGATAAAAATATTGTAGGAGCTGTACTGTTAGACTTCAGTGCAGCTTTTGACATTATCGATTATAGTCTGCTGATAGAAAAACGTATGTGTTATGGCTTTACACCCCCTGCTATACTGTGGATAAAGAGTTACCTGTCTCAGAACACAGAGGCTTTTTCTTTCATGGAAGCCTCTCCAATATAATCCAGGTAGAGTCATGAATTCCCCAGGGCAGCTGTCTAAGCCCCTTACTTTTTTCAATCTTTACTAATGACATGCCACTGGCTCTGAGTAAAGCCTGTGTGTCTATGGGGCGGCAGGGTAGCTGAGTGGTTAGAGCATTGGACTAGAAACTGCAAGATCTAATCCCTGAGCTGACAAGGTAAAAGTCTGTCATTCTGCCCCTGAACAAGGCAGTTAACCCACTGTTCCTAGGATGTCATTGAAAATAAGAATTTGTTCTTAACTGACCTGCCTAGTTAAATAAAGGTACAAAAATGTAATAAAATGTATATTGATGACTCAACACTACACACGTCAGCTACTATCTTGAGTGAAATCACTGCAACACTTAACAAAGAGCAGCAGTTAGTTTCAGAATGGGTGACAAGGAGTAAGTTAATCCTAAATGTTTCAAAAACTAAAAGTGTTGTATTTGGGACAAATCATTCACTAAACCTGAAACCTCAACTAAATCCTGTATTAAATAATGTGTAAATTTAGCAAGTTGAGGTGACTAAACTGCTTGGAGTAATCCTGGGTTCTAAACTTTCATGGTCAAAACATGTTGATACAACAGTAGCTAAGATGGGGAGAAGTCTGTCCGTAATAAAGCGCTGTTCTGCCTTTTTAACAACACTATCAACAAGGAAGGTCCTACATGCTCTAGTTTTGTCACACCTGGACTACTGTTCAGTCGTGTGGTGCCACAAAGAGGGACCTCGGAAAATTCCAATTGGCTCAGAACAGGGCAGCACGGCTGGCCTTAAATGTACATGGAGAGCTAACATTAATAATATGCATGTAAATCTCACATGGCTCAAAGTGGAGGAGAGATTGATTTCATCACCTCTTGTTTTGACTAGAAGGTTTGACATGCTGAGTGCACCGAGGTGTCTGTTTAATAAACTACTATCACACAGCTCGGACACCCATGCATACCCCACAAGACATGCCACCAGAGGTCTCTTCACAGTCCTAAAGACACTACATAGAGCCATGTCTACATGGAACTATTCCACTTCAGGTAACTGATGCAAGCAGTAGACACCGATAAAAAAAACAGATACAAATACATCGTATGCAACAGCAGGGACTGTGAAGAGACACACACAAAGGCGCAGACACACATACACATGATAAGACACGCCCTCTACACACATGGATGCACTATTGGAAGTATGTGATAGTGGAGTAGTGACCTGAGGGAACACACTAAATGTATTGGGTAAAGTGTTACTAAATTTAATGTCAAGTAATATTTTAAATAACTGCCTTAATATTGCTGGACCACACACACACACACACACACACACACACACACACACACACACACACACACACACACACACACACACACACACACACACACACACACACACACACACACACACACACACACACACACACACACACACACACACACACACTGTGGCCTGAGACACTCTCTCCCTCTCTCCTCTCCTCTTGCATTTATGCAAACACACATGTTGTGAAAGAGAGGTCTTAGGTGACCAGGTTTGAGGTTTTAAATGGGGGTGTTGGTTTACCTGTCAGTGTTACTGGGGACAACTGAGTGGGAACACAATCTGTCCCTAAGCTAGACTATTATTTAACCCAAGACGCCCTGGTTCACCCTCCTCCGAAGTCATAGTTCATGCGGACTCAATCAAACAGTTTGTATGTGTGCGTGTGCATGTGCATGTGCACTTGCGCGTGTGTGTGAGTCTGTATGCGTGTGTGTGTGCGTGGACAAGAGGCATGTTGTTCCATTGAAATAATTACATGTGGTTATGTAGTTGAGCTGTGCTATAATAACTAGGGAAGAGAAAAGCCCACAAACCTGCTCTCTGAATGGGAAACTAGGGCTTTTCCTGTCCAAAATGACTGGTATTTACATACTTTGTCCCAAATATGCTTCCAGTTTCAGTATTAGTAGGCTTCAATCTCTTTACATGACAATGCTGTATATAAGACTATGTTGAGCTTTACTAGTATATTAAAATTGATTTGACTCTAGGCGAGAGAAAACAGCATTTTTTTCCCCAGCCAATCTGAAAGCATAACTTTCTTACGTAAGAGCATATTTGGGTAGTCTGTATGTCTATCCATCCATTGCATGCTCCCCTCTGCTATCTCCCTACACCAAAATAGAAATACCAATCAACAGATCCGAGTTATCCTACAGTGTTGCATACTGTTATAGCATCTCTAGTTTCTCAAATTTGTACAATCCTTAGGATTCGATGACAATAAAAATAGCTCTTCACGAGGCATCATTGAAGGGGGTTCCTGTAAATAAGAAACCTGATGATATCCTAAAACAAACATGTTGGCTTTGCTAAAGACGTGACGGCTGCCAAGACACAGAGAGGTCCAGCCACTGACCACGAGGAGACCAGACCTCCCAGTCTTCCTCTGTCTCTCCCTCCCTCCCTCTCTGACCCCTCCAGTCTGAGAGGGAGAGAGAGAGAGAAAGAAAGAAAATGAGCCTGCTATTACCCAGGGTGCTCTGCAGTGGGAGTGTGTGATGACCACAGGACAAGAGAATTCCACCCCGACCGCACACAAGCGGTTCAGCAAGTTCAGCCAAGGTTGCTCGACGCAGCGGTCATTCTCTGGAGTGGGGCTTGGCCTAAACCCTTGCCTGGTCACGGTCACAGAGGTTGAACACTATGTGACCGCTGGCTGGTCAAGTGCCCAGGGTGATCACTGATCACTTAAGAGCATATTGTGTTTTTTCTGCCTTTCCATTTTGTTACTCATCGGTTTTAACCAGCTCTGGATAAGATTGGGCATTTCCTAGAACAGTGCTTTACACTGACCCAACACATGCATTAAAGGTCCAATGTAGCCGTTTTTACCTCAATATCAAATCACTTCGGGGTAACAATTAAGTGCCTTACTGTGATTGTTTTCAATTAAAATGGTCAAAAAGTAGAACAAAAAATTTCTCCCAAGCAAAGAGCAATTCATCAGTCAAGAATTCTGCTAGGACTGTCTGGGAGTGGGAAACTGAAAACTAGATGTTATTGGCAGAGATGTTTCAAACTCTATTTCTTATTGGTCTATTAACTAATTTACCGGCAGTCCAAAACTCCATCCCACCAAAACAGGATGAAATCCCACTAACAGCTTTTACACTAAAAGGGCCTTATCATAATTTTCTAAATTTCACAGTATTACTCCAACATTATAGTGTGGAAATATGTATAAAACACAGGAAAATCACCGTTTTGACTGCACAGGGCCTTTAAACACTGACCCAAGTGTAGTAGGTTTGCTTAGATTGTCTACTCCTCCTGACACAGGTTTATTTCAGCAGGCCTAAGCTGAGCTGACCTCCAGACCATCACATGAATGACCTTTGACCCCTGCAGCCTGCCCCTGAACCAATTGGTCAGCACTTAAGTTGGACAGACACATAGAACGAGAGGGAGAGAAGAGAAGAAAAGAGAAGACGAGAAGAGAAGAAAAGAAAAGGAGAGAGAGAGAGAGAAATGAAGAGAAGAGAGCGAGAGGGAGAGAGGAAGGAAGGAAGGAAGGAAGGAAGGAAGGAAGGAAGGAAGGAAGGAAGGAAGGAAGGAAGGAAGGAAGGAAGGGAGGGAGGGAGGGAGGGAGGGAGGGAGGGAGGGAGGGAGGGAGGGAGAGATAATTTTATGCTAATATTGACTGCTATATTTGTTTTGTGTGTAGTCCTTTTTACTGTATTACCTGGGACATTATTAGACTAGATTAGTTGAATCTATTCACCTTTGTCACCTGAGCAAGACTTACTGTTATAACATCTATCTCCATAACAGCTCCTTGGATAACTTACAGCTTATGCATGTGTAAGATAGAGATGCCTTTAGGCAGTCATTGAACAACTCAATCTATGTGTCATGAGCCCCGGTAGTAATCTGTTCATGTAGTGTGAGAGGGTAGAGTACAGCCAGAGGCTGGGAATGTGAACATGAACAGTGTGCGTGTGTGTGTTTGTGTGTGTACCTGACGGTGAGGAAGAACATCAGTCAGAAGCCCTCACAATGGCCCTGCAGCCACAGTACTCACATGTCACCCATCCACCCTGTTACAAATGGCAGGAGGAGTGGCTCCTACACCGCAGCTACGCCCCTATACCCCACCGTGCTCCCCTTCTCTCATCCCCTCCTCCGTTCCCCTCTTCTATTTCTTTACCCCCCTCACTTCTTATTTATTCTCTGCATTCTCAACCGCAAAAATATGACCTCTTTTATTTGTAGGCCTACCCCCCCACACCTCTCCACCCGACCCTGTCGCATTCTATTCATCACCACAGACTGCAGTGAAATGGAAGGAAAAGAAAAGGGAAGGCTGGATGGCTTCCATTATGATTTAGCCAACTTTCACCTGTGTGAAATGTTGGCTTGCGGCCAAAAAGGGAAACAATACTCTTTCCAGGCCCAGAGTCATTAACTGTACACAACTCAACTCTGTGTGTGTGTGTGTGTGTGTGTGTGTGTGTGTGTGTGTGTGTGTGTGTGTGTGTGTGTGTGTGTGTGTGTGTGTGTGTGTGTGTGTGTGTGTGTGTGTGTGTGTGTGTGTATGTGTGTGTGTGTGTCAGCATGTGAGTGTGACTGTTAGGGGTGTGGTTGAAATAAAGTTGGGTCATAATCAACTCGTGAAAAGAAGACTGTATATCCGCCATACTATCAATACAATTAATCACACAAAAACTCACACACCCACTCACATACACAGACTGCCCAGCTAGCACATAACGTTCTAAGAACCATAGCTTGGTGAGAGCTTGGTTGTCTTATGGTTATTTTGCATACAACCTTCCAAGAACTTTGTGTTAACGGTCCAGGATAGTTGCTTGGCTTTGGAGCATATTTAAGGAGCTTGACAAAACACATTATATTCTTGATATTTCACAATACTTTAACAGAATGTTTCCTAAAAGTTAAAACATGGTTACATTTCATAAAAATCTTGGTAATGTTCTAGGAACGTTCTCCAACTGGTTTGACATTGGGAATGCTCTCAAATAGTTCCGAGAATTTTAGGAAACAACATTCTTTTGTGGGAATTACTTCAGCATGACATTTCCTACAGGCTTCCTCATGGTTCTATTTAAAGTCATGTTCTCAAATTGTTCTGAGAATGTTAAGAAAACGCTCCATAAAAACCACAAGAAAACTTCAGAGAACGTTCTAAGAATGTTCTTTAAAAACAATCCATCAACAAAACTCTATCATCTATCTTGTTAAGTGTGATCTTACTAAGTGCTTGCTTCCTTTGAAATGTGGTCTGTTTGAATAGAGTAAAATTAACACCTTTGCATGCGTAAAAAAAACATGGGCATGCTAGCTTCATCTTGGTGGAGCTAATTCCTTGGATAGAGAACAGAAGATCGTAGGTTTGAATCTCAATGATGCTGTGTCACAAAAAAAAAAAATATGTTTGCATGATTAAGGTGTAAGGAAATTGATTTCCATGTGACCTATCTGTGCTTGGAGTTAAACAAAATTTAACCCAAAATAAGCTAGCAGTGTTACTAAAAGTCTTCTTGAAATATTCAGTCAAAAACCTCCAAATAACCTAGATTTTTTGTTCTCAGAGCATTAATAAAACCTACTAGGAAAACCTTCTCAGAACCTCCCTGCCTCCTAAAAAAATAAGCGTTCCCAGAACAGGCAAAATGTTCACTTCTGTTCTCAGAGAGTTTGAAAAATAATCTGTTTTACAGGTCAGGAAACTTATGACTTCATTCCCACAACCAATGTGAAACCAAAAACATACGTTCCCACAACTTCCAAGGACGCAAATGTGCTGGGTGTAAAGTGTAACGGAGTTAAGAACGGTATCGTAAGCTCACTCCACAGCTAGCTTGAAATGTCGTCGATGGAGCTATCGAAATAGATATTTTTCGATAGATCAAACAGTTGGTACATTGTCAAGGAGTGCAGTTGCGTGTGTTTGCAAACAGAAGATGACTCGTTTGAACCCGGTATGGGGACATGGACAGTGGAGGAAGACATACTATTAGCAGCACACTGACTTCCGTAACGAAAGCACAGCACCATGAGGGTTATCGAAGTTGTGAAAGTGAACTAATGAGGTTTGGCTAGAGTGTGAAACCTCCAGGATTAACTTCCTATGACTGTGGTATGTGGTTGTCTTAGGTAACTACCTTAAGATGAATACACAAACTGTAAGTCGCTCTGGATAAGGGAAGGGAGAGGAGAAGGAGAAACCTAGGCAGTTGCACAACTGAATATTTCTGTTAAATGACTGAAATGTAATTAAGTGAGTATCCTATCACCCCGCCTCATATGTTACATAACCCTTCTGGACTTTGTCTCTGACCATGTCATGGCTGATGGTCTGTTCTCTGCTGGAGCCATGGTTGGATAACCCCATGAGAGTTCAGCATACCGCTCCACCCTCCTCTCCTCCAAAGCTTACATAACATGGAGGAGAGGGAGGAGGGGAGGAGGAGGAGGAGGATGGTGGAGAATCAGAAACCATGTTGAAGAGTAATTGGTGTCCAAGAACACCAGGCATTAGACTTAATCTAGCAACACAAGTTAAACCACCTGTTTCCCCTCTCAACCAGATAGTGTGGTTAAGTCTGACATGGCACCCTATTTCCTATATAGTGCACTACTTTTGGCCAGGGTTCATAGGACCATAGGGCTCCTGTTGATACCTGGAGTTTTGATACTGTGTACTTTAAATGTTATGTACTGTATCTCTGAGAACTGTAACACTGAGAGTGATTGTCTATTTGCTTTGGCTCTGGTGTGGACACTTTTCAATGACATTGTGTTTGGCATGGCACAAATCTATTTTGTTTGAGTCCAAACTTCTGTTCTATTCTGTCGGAGTAAACAGACCAGTAGTAGAGTTGGATATCTACTTCGTACAGTATGGGGACTTTGGACAGGAGGACTGGAGCTGAAATATGTAAGGAGGACGGGAAAAGGGGAGGAAGAGGAGAGGGGGAGGTAGGACTTCAGAGGTGAGGGGGTTTACTCTGCTAAACTCATCAGGGGTCTTGGAGGTTTGGGAGATGTCACTCATAGGGGCCCGCTGTACGTGATTTCACACGGATTCTGCCCTGATAATATCATCATTATGAGAGCCCACCTGTGTAATGTCAAACATAAACTGCAATTCTGTCTTTTCACAAGCAATTGGTGCACTTTCCCCAGAGTCTGAAGAACAATTTACTATGAGAGCAAACTATGTCAGTACCTCTCTTTTCTCTTATCATGAAATCATATTGACACTTGATTGGAATAGAACTGGAAAGGCTATTGACTAATTTAGTTGTATTCATCTGTGTGTATTTGCGCCCGTTAACCCCTTGTAAAGTACTAAAGACAGGATATGACTTAAAGTTGAAGATCAGAGCTCTGTTTATCAGGGGTGCAGTGAATGCCTGTCTGCTCATATCTGTGCCAGACAAGGTTGTTATGCTGTGTTTGAGATAGTGAAAACGGAGGAGGCCGAGAGAGTGTATGGGGAAGAGAGAGGGTGTGTGTGTTTCACAGGAGGTTGGTGGCACCTTAATTGGGGAGGACGGGCTCATGGTTTTCATGCGTTTGACGCCATTCCATTTACTCCGTTCCAGCCATTATTATGAGCCGTCCTCCCCTCAGCAGCCTCCACTGGTGCGCGTGCCTGCCTGTCTGTCTACGTTTATGTACTGAATGTCTGCGTACAATTGTCTGTTTACCGTGGGGCAAATCCCCTTCCTCAAATTGACTTAATGACAGGTCTTAACTGGGGTCTGGGGGCTGCAGGGCTGGAGGCTTTGGGAGTTGTGGGAGTTGTGGTGGTGGAAGCATGATGGGAACCAAGGCTCCTATCACCATCTCTCTTATTGGAACCAGGCCTTGACTATCTCCTGGAGAGGAACTGTCTACTTGAGCCCCCCCACATTCTCTGATGACTCCCCACAAAACCTCTACACAGCCCCCCCAAACCAACCCCACTCTCCCCCCCGGAGCCCCACCCTCCTTCCCCTCATCCTCTCTTCCTTCCCCAGTCAGAACAACAAACCCGTGCAACTGAAGCCTGCGGCCTGCAGTGTCAGTCTCCTGTGACAGGAAGCCACATGAGAGAGAGCCAGGGAGAGCAGAGAGAGGCACTTATGGCTGTAAGAGAATCTCCCTCTCTCTGTTCCTCTGTACCCCCACTGGAAAAAGACAGAATGAGAAGTTCCCAGTCCCATGATGATCCACTTAACCCCCCTTGTTCTCATCATCTCTCTCTCTCTCTTTCTCTCTCTCTCTCTCTCTGGATCTCTCCTTCTCTCCATCTTTCTTCTGTCGCACTGATGAAAACCAACCACGTCAACCCCAATAAGGCTCACAAACTCCATATCTCGATCACCCTCATCATTAGACCGAAGCTCTACTCATAACATCCTAAAATCTGAACTCGGTGTCCAGCTAAGTCAAAACAGCCCTAAAATCATTCTATCATACTGATTGCTCGAGTGAAAAACAACACCAAATAAAGCATACCTTTAAATCTCAATCAACATTGTCTGCATGACTTAAGACCTGTTTGTTGAAAAACAAACATTAATTTGATATCATATTAATCATCAGTTTTGTCTGTATGATTAAGATGGATGAAAACGATAAGGCATTCGTTCAAATTGTCTTGAAGGCAGAGCACTCTGTTTCTGGTTGGGTTTTAAAACTCTTTCCTGTCTAACGGTTTCTCTCTGGCTCTGAAGGATTAAGTTGCATCCTGGGAAAGTGGTGAATGACACACACAAACACACAAATGACAGTCTTTCCTGTCCCTCCCCCTCCTCTGATTAGTGCTGGACACTTGGCTCTGATGCAGCCTGCTTATTAATTGGTCCGTTCTTGGTCGGATCCTGGAGAGGCTCCAGAGCATGTTATGTGTCTGCAATTAAACTCTGGCCCACAGAGAGGAGGCTTGTGTGGGGAGGGCACAGCATGTGTGTGTGTGTGTGTGCGTGCGTGCGTGCGTGCGTGCGTGTGTGCGTGCGTGCGTGTGTGTGTGTGTGCGTGCGTGTGCGCGTGTGTGTGTCATGGGGGATCTTGTGGTTTAGGGTGTGTGTGTGTGAGAGAGAGAAAGAGAGAGAGAGAGCTAGAAAGAGAAATAGAGAGAGAGAGAGAGAGAGAGAGAGAGAGAGAGAGAGAGAGAGAGAGAGAGAGAGAGAGAGAGAGAGAGAGAGAGAGAGAGTGGAAAGAAAAGAGGTTCACATCACAGTTATCATGGCTCCTCTTGAGAGGACTGCACTCTACACATCTCAGTTAGGACCAATGGAATCTTAATGTTTTTCATTCATGTTGTTGACTCACTTGTTGAGTTGAGTAGATGTCACACTCAGTAACTTGTAAAGACTTGTGGCGCGTCCGTGAGAAAGAATGCAACAGTCAGTCGTAGAAAGGGTGTTTCTCCGTACATGTATTTTTCTAATAACCATGAGCAAGAGCAATGGAAACAGGGTTGTACTAGTGTAGTTTGAACCTTTGGATGGCACCGTCCCAAAGAGAAACATTTGAACAGTGTACTAACTGTCTACTCTGGCAGAGGTCCCAACCTCTGCTAATGTCATGCTAATTGGAACCAAATCTCCTGTAACTCCAGCTCCGTTTCTCAAACTGGTACCAGTCCAATACTAGAAGAGCTTTACCGTGGATTTATCTCTTCCATCCAAAACATTAACCTGCTATTATTAAATGTCACCCCTGGCCTGGTGTGTCACTTCCCTTGCTGTTGTTTGAATCCCTGGACGATGTTGAGGCTCCAGCGAGCCGTGTCTCCTCCCCACATGTGGAAACCATCGAAGGCCAGGCCGGAGACACGGTACTGGGCTTGGATTGGAACACTGCTCCCTCGGAACACGCTCTGGACCATGCTTTCAGAGGGAGGTTAGGGCCAGGGCGGGTATGTGTGTATGGTTAGAGCCAGCACCAAGGCAAAAGAGCAAGCCTGTATGTGTGTTTTAGCATGTGTGTGTTAGCGTGTGTATCGGCACACTCCGTCGATACGGGCAGGGTCTGTCTCATCCTCAGGACACACCGATGGGGCCGTTTCATTCACAGGAAACTCCCCCACATTCCCTCTTCCCCCTCTTCCCATTACAACCGGCCAATTGGGAACGACAGCTGATTCCGGGAAACTGGCTCACTGCACCGTCAAAAGTTTATGGTTAACAAACAGCCGGAGGAACTCAAACCCTATGTAATGTTAGTGTGCTCTCTGCGGGCTGAAACTGGGGGCTTTTGTTGGCAACAGACTGAACAGCTCATACATTCTAGATGGATGGAAGTAGTTAGACTGGTTTGATCCGGATCCAAAACAGAGGGAAAATGTCTGATAGAGAACGAAACTTTGGCCTATTACGGTCTGTGTCTTACATTTACTGGAAGTAGAAATCCCATTACTGTACATGCAAGTCCTTTTCCTGAATTAATATTAGACACATCCTACTGTAAATTTGTTTTCCGTCATACCTTGCTACTCTCCCTGTAGAGATCGTTGGTGAGGAGAGAAAGGTTGATTTGTACTGCAGTTAGGTGTGGTGGGTGGGGTGGACCCCCAATCTCAGGAAGCAAGATGTATCCTGAACTGGTCCATAAATCCATAGGTATTTCAGGAGGAGGACAGATGTAGGACTAGGAAAATGGGCCACTTTTCTACATCTCTCCAGATCTGACAACACAGCCCACCAGGTCTTTTGCTTGAGTATTGAGTTGAGTATTGAATCCGTGGCACAGCAACTACAGTATGATATATGAACACAACTGTAAACATACACTCACACACACACAACCCCAAAACAGCCTCAATCCTCAATTTCCTCCATTACGTTTTTATCAATTTGACATTTAAATGACAAAAACCAAGTTCCCCGGCTAAAAAGTACAAACATTTGAAACAAAAGAGCTATTGTGCCATCTGACGTCAAATGCCATGAACAGGAAGGATACAAATAACACACCAAGAATCCATACAGGATGTTTTAATATACTTTATATTGTGCATTACTCTGGACACTTTGTTTCCCAATGCTTCATTCACTTGGCAGTTGTTTTCATGAAAAGAAACCCTGGAACTGGTAGAAGAATTGAGAGAAGAAAGTCTAGAACTGGCAGAAACCAGGCCTCAAAAACAACAACAAATGGGCAAATTGAGCACAACCTCTGGAGGATGTTTACTGTAAAACATACAGTAACTGTTCAAATTTCACGTGTACAGTTTCCTTAGCTTGTCAGTATAACGTACACGTAACTGCCAAAATAAAGGAAACACCAACATACTGTCTTAATAGGGTGTTGGGCCACCACAAGCCAGAAACACTTCAATGCACCTTGGCATAGATTCTACAAGTGTCTGGAACTCTATTGGAGGGATGGGACACCATTCTTCCATGAGAAATTCCATAATTTTGTGTTTTGTTGATGATGGTGGAAAACGCTGTCTCAGGCTACGCTCCAGAATCTCCCATAAGTGTTCAATTGGGTTGTGATCTGGTGACTGAGACATACACACAAACCCTTTAAGTGGCGCCGGAGACGATGGCAGATGTTTTACGCGTCCCCAACCGATTGTGTTTTTTTGTTCGCTTATTTGCGTTGTTTGTAACTTATTTTTTTACTTATTTTGTACATAATGTTGCCGCTACCATCTCTCATGACCGAAAATAACTTCTGGACATCAGGACTGCGATTACTCACCATGGACTAGCAGAATCCTCTTTTCCTTTCATGACTCTGACTAGCCCGACGCGAAGGATACGTTGCTTCCTCGGGAACAGGCCACGATCCCAGTTATCTGCGTAAAAAGAAGGCGGAAAAAGAGGGGCCAAAGGTTCGGCTGCCTTCTGAGAATTCGCAGGCGATCGAATAAACCCCCACTTCCCTCCATTCTGCTAGCAAAAATGAAATCTTTGGAAAATAAAATTGACGAGTCACATGGAAGATTAAACTACCAATGGGACATTAAAAACGGTAACATCTTATGCTTCACGGAGTCGTGGCTGAACGACGACAACATCAACATACAGCTGGCTGGTTATACAATGTGCCGGCAGGATAGGACAGTGGCGTCTGGTAAGACAAGGGGCGGAAGTCTATGTATTTTTGTAAACAACAGTTGGTGCACGATATCTAAGTCTCGAGCTATTGCTCGCCTGAGGTAGAGATTCTCATGATAAGCTGTAGACCACACTACCTACCGAGAGAGTTTTCATCTGTATTCTTTGTAGCTGCTTACATACCACCACAGTTAGAGGCTGGCACTAAGACAGCATTGAATGAGCTGTATTCCGCCATAAGCAAGCAAGAAAATGCTCACCCAGAGGCAGCGCTCCTAGTAGCCGGGGACTTTAATGCAGGGAAACTTAAACTGCTTTACCAAATTTCTATCAGCATGTTAAATGTGCAACCAGAGGAAAAATAACTCTGGACCACCTTTACTCCACACATAGACACGCATACAAAGCTCTCCCTCACCCTCCATTTGGCAAATCTGACTATAATTCTATCCTCCTGATTCCTGCTTACAAGCAAAAATTTAAACAGGAAGCACCAGTGACTAGATCAATAAAAAAGTGGTCAGATGAAGCAGATGCTAAGCTACAGGACTGTTTTGCTAGCACAGACTGGAATATGTTTCGGGATTCCTCAGATGGCATTGAGGAGTACACCACATCAGTCATTGGCTTCATCAATAAGTGCATTGATGACGTCGTCCCCACAGTGACCGTACGTACATACCCAACCAGAAGCCATGGATTACAGGCAGCATCCGCACTGAGCTAAAGGCTAGAGCTGCCGCTTTCAAGGAGCGGGACTCTAACCCAGAAGCTTATAAGAAATCCTGCTATGCCCTCCGCCGAACCATCAAACAGGCAAAGCGTCAATACAGGACTAAGATCAAATCGTACTACACCGACTCAGGGCTTGACAGGGCTTGCAAACCATTACAGACTCCAAGGGGAAGCACAGTCAAGAGCTGCCCAGTGACACGAGCCTACCAGACGAGCTAAACTACTTATATGCTCGCTTTGAGGCAAGTAACACTGAAACATGCATGAGAGCACCAGCTGTTCCCGGATGACTTTGTGATCACACTCTCCGCAGCCGATGTAAGACCTTTAAACAGGTCAACATTCACAAGGCCGCAGGGCCAGATGTGTACTGCAAGAATGCGCTGACCAACTGGCAAGTGTCTTCACTGACATTTTCAACCTCTCCCTGCCCGAGTCTGTAATACCAACATGTTTTAAGCAGACCACCATAGTACCTGTGCCCAAGAACACTAAAGTAACCTGCCTAAACGACTACCGACCCCGTAGCACTCATGTCTGTAGCCATGAAGTGCCAGGACAACAACCTCTCCCTCAACATGATCAAGACAAAGGAGATGGTTGTTGACTACAGGAAAAAGAGGACTGAGCACGCCCCCATTCTCATCAACGGGGCTGCAGTGGAGCAGGTTGAGAGCTTCAAGTTCCTTGTTGTCCACATCACCAACAAACTAACATGGTCCAAGCACACCAAGACAGTCGTGAAATGGGCACGACAAAACCTATTGCCCCCTCAGGAGACTGAAAAGATTTGGCATGGTTCCTCAGATCCTCAAAAGGTTCTACAGCTGCACCATTGAGAGCATCCTGACTGGTTGCATCACTGCCTGGTATGGCTACTGCTCGGCCTCTGACCGCAATTCACTACAGAGGGTAGTGCGTACGGCCCAGTACATCACTGGGGCCAAGCTTCCTGCCATCCAGGACCTCTATACCAGGCGGTGTCAGAGGAAGACACAAAAAATTGTCAGCAAGACGCCAGCCACCCTAGTCATAGATTGTTCTCTCTGCTACCGCAAGGCAAGCAGTACCTGAGCGCAAAGTCTAGGTCAAAGAGGCTTCTAAACAGCTTCTACCCCCAAGCCATAAGACACCTGAACATCTAATTAAATGGCTACCCAGATTATTTGCAGTGCCCCCCTCAACCCCTCTTTACATCACTGATACTCTCTGTTGTTATCTATGCATAGTCACTTTAATAACTCTACCTACAAGTACATACTACCTCAAATAACCGGTGCCCCCGCACATTGACTCTGTATCGGTACCCCCCTGCATATAGTCTCGCTGTTGTTATTTCACTGATGGTCTTTAATTACTTGTTACTTTTGTCTCTTCTTATCTGTATTTTTTGAAACTACATTGTTGGTTAGGGGCTCATAAGTAAGCATTTCACTGTAAGGTCTACACATGTTGTATTCGGTGCATGTGACTAATACAATTTAATGTGATTTGATTTCATTTGATTTAAACCCTCTATGCTCCTTTGAGACCCCTCTTTCAAAGTTACTGAGATCTCTTCTTCCAGCCGTGGTAGCCAAAATAATAGGCAACTGGGCATTTTTATACATGACCCTAAGCATGATGGGATGTTAAATGCTTAATTAACTCAGGGAACCCACCTGTGTGGAAGCACCTACTTTCAATATTCTTTGTATCCCTCCTTTACTCAAGTGTTTCCTTATTTTGGCATTTACTTGTACGTAAATAGGTAGGGCCTGGAGTTTTTTTCCGCCCATGTGGAAAAAATGTGTGGTCATGATCATACTCAGACCTAGTTATAGGCTACCGGTACATGTAGGGGCCAAAGATTTTCCTTCTCATTGCTCAGGTCACCTAATCCTAGCGACTGACAGTTAATGATTTTGGGAGTTCTAGTCCTCAGGGCCCGCATTCCTAAAGCGTCTCAGGGTAAGAGTGGTGATCTAGAAGGCTAGTGTTATTCATTACGATCTAAAAGGTTAAACTGATCCTAGATCAGCTCTGCTAGTCTGAGATGCTTTAGGAATACGGGCCCTGTACATGGCTGATTGTAGAATGGGTTCGTTAGACTACGAAGTCAATGAGAGGCCTAACAGACATGCTCCCTGCAGCCCTGCACTTTGACCTGCTCTCCTGCTATAATTTACAGCCCTCTGTGTGCTGTTGTCTGCTGTCTTTAGGTGTGGTGACATGCTGATGGATTTGTAATCAACCCTAGTGTTTGTTTGTCAGTTTGTCTGACCTTGCAGACAGAGTGTGTGATCGTTCTCAGGTAGCCTACACAGGCGTGACATCAAGAGTTGTAAAAGCTGCTCTTTCTGGCCTCTTTTCTGGCATTGAGGCAGGGAGGAATGGAGCGTGTTTGTGTGTGTCTTACTCGAAAACTTGGAACAAAAGCATGGGGGACAGGTGTTGTGCACAGGAAAACATTCCCTCCCCATACATACTGACCCATTTCTGTTGCTTCTGGGGAAAGGGACTGGTAACACTGCTGCCACACGCAGGTAGGTTAGACACACACAAACACACACACACACATACACACATACACTAGAGGCGTCACCATTATTCATTACAAATCAAAGACCTTGAATAAAATCCAGGCTGCCACAACTAAACATTAAGGAATTCATGATCTATAGAGTGCTGTTGCATAAGTTCATGAAATATCGAAAGCTTCAGAGGCTGAAATATGTGTCTCCCTAATGTTCTAGCTCTGACATGGTCTTTGACGTGATTTAAGGCGATAGCATTCCTCGGAACCCCTGAGATAACATAAAGCAGTGGAAAGGAGGGAAGAAAGAAGCCCTATTTGTGTATTCACACTGTAGTAACAGCACTGAGCACCTCTTTCATTGTAACTCACATGACACCTCCTCAAGTCTCTATGGCAACCGTCCATAATGACCAATCTGTAACTTGGTATGATGACCTCATCACTACTCGCCTCAGGTCAAGCAGAAAGTACAGGAAGTTTATTTAACTAGTCAGTTAAGAACAAATTCTTATTTACAATGACGACCTACCGGAGAACAGTGGGTTAACTGCCTTGTTCAGGGGCAGAACGACAGATTTTTACCTTGTCAGCTCAGGGATTCGATCCAGCAACCTTTCGGTTACTGGCCCAACGTTCTAACCACTAGGCTACCTGCTGCCCCCCAAGTTTAGATTGAGGTCATATGTACTCTCAGTGAGGTGGGATAACACCAACAAAACCGCAGGATGACACGGAGTTGACACTTGACACAAGCGCTGCCCATTGCCTTTACGGCTTTGAACACTTAGGAGAGAACAATTAAATGGACACAGGGAAGAGGCAGGCTAAAGCTAACTTTACCATTCTGTCAACTTCGGTCGAGTGCTGAAGCACAGCAAAGCTATGACGGTCACGATTCATTATGGAGGGTTCACTTGAAAGCTAACATCCTGGCTGTAATTCAGATACGTCAGTTGACTGTGTGTTTATCAAGTTTTGAAGCAAAGAGACAGATGCGTTGTGAAATGTGGAGTGTTTGATTTGGCGGCTCGGCCGCAGTGCAAGGTCCACTGTATTACTTTGGGGTATGAGACTGCCAAGGAGAGAAAGGTAGAGAGAGAGAGAGAGAGAGAGAGAGAGAGAGAGAGAGAGAGAGAGAGAGAGAGAGAGAGAGAGAGAGAGCTAAAGCGTGAGAGAGACACAAAGAAGAGACAGAGAGTGTGTGTACGTCGGTCGGGAAAACTCCCCAGAGTCTCCGATCAGAGACAAACACTCGCCCTCCTCCGTCATTTCATTTTGAAAAATGAGTTTTACCATACCAATCAGAATGCACAATTACAAAAATCCCCTCTTTCTCAGAGCAGGCACTGGAAACAATTTGGTGTAAAAATTGCTTATTTTCCTAGAAAAAGCGGAGGAATCCCATAAGGACATAACCACTTTGTCTTTTCAGCGTGCTTCCATAATATTCTTCAGTCTCTCTATGAACCGTGGCCTGACTCCTCAGCACAAAGGACCTTTGTCTTTCATGTGACGTGACAGAGTATTTCTGACATGTTCACGGTCGACAATGAGGCGACCAAAACCCAGACCGTTACTGAACCGGCATCTCTAACCACACATGCTGGGTGAGACGGTCGAGTCAGCTTCCAGCCGTATGGTTTGATGTCACCTCCAGTTTCAAGCTCTAGACAGTGATGCAGGGGGGACAATAATGGTGACAGATAATATATCACTTCTCCTCAAGTCCCCAGAATGTCACATCTCCTCCTGTCCATCCTAAGGCTATGGGCCATTAACCTCAAAATACAAACCCTGGGGGTGGACAGGTATCATATGGCAGGTAGAGGTGACTGTGCTGGTAATAGCAGACACCCAAGCTATTCTCTCAGGGAAGTGGAGGGAACAATGAAACTGCACCCTGTGGTGCTGTGCACTTCATTTGCAGTCAACGACACACTGTGATCAGATAGAGAGTAGCCTGGTCCCAGATCTGTTTGTGCTGCTGTATAGCCAACGTGTTTGCCATGACAGTGACCTTAGGAGTTGGCAAGACAACACAAACAGATCTGAGATCAGGCTACATATAGAGAGTTCAACGGGAGAATGTTATGACCATTCACCAACAGTCTGAGGTTGAAAACATATTCCTCTATCAGATGAAGATAATCAGATAAACATTTATGTCATTCACATCAGGTGACTAGCAGGGCTCTGAGCCAAGTATGACATCTTTACCACAGATCACAGAGCTCAAAACATAGCTTGCCTTACTTCCTCACAAATCCTAAAAGCAATGTTAGCTCTCTTCAAGATGCCCTAGGAGGCCTCACCAAGGGTTTAGTTTCATAGCTAACTCGACGTGTGTGTGTGTGTGTGTGTGTGTGTGTGTGTGTGTGTGTGTGTGTGTGTGTGTGTGTGTGTGTGTGTGTGTGTACAAGCATGTTCCTCATAAATATCTGTCCCGTCTCACTTCACTATGTGAGGCAACGGGTAGGGAATGCTATTTCTGGTTATTGGATATTTACTATGAAAGGATATACATTTATTAGACTACGCCAGAGCCCTATGGAGCCCTATGGGGCCTGGTCAAATTTAGCGCACTAAATAGGGAAAAGGGTGCAATTTGAGACGTAGATAGAAAGAGAGGGCCATTATTGTTTTTCAACTCTACCTATTCTTCACGTCAGTCTTACGTCAGTTGGATATTGTGCTGTTTTCTAGCCAGCAAGCCAAGGGTTATGACAGAAATGTACACAGTAATGATGCCTAGTTAGAGCACATGCAGTATTCTAGATAGTACTGTGTTTTCATATAGATAACAGGTACAGTATATATGGTCATCGAAGCATGAAAGATCGAAGTCAACTGAAACTGAATTGTTACATAAATAAGAGATGCTATGGCATTATTATATTCTCATATGACTCATTCTAATATTATTCGCTAACATTGTAATCAAAACTGTCTTATATAATATAGGATTGTAGACTATATATGTCATTACATAATTGTACACATATCATCACGCTTTCTCTTTATCATGTATCCCATAGTAACAGCCTGATTATTATCTTATCATTTTGACAGTGTTCTGATTCAGTATGAAACCTAATGGCGATGTTCCTTCCCAGATATAATTCTAGATGATGAGACCCATGAGTCCAACGCTCTTGGCTTTGCCAGAGGAACAATGTGGCTTATGTAATATCGCTGACCATCATCCAAACATCTGCTTGCGGACTCGAGGTGATCAGTCATACACATGACAGTCACAAGTGTGCAGGTGAGGGGGGGTTGACTAACTACTACCCCCCCAGAGAGGCCATACGTCATTCAGTGGTCAGATAAATATGTTACAGAAAAACGAGGAGGGGTGAGAACAGAGTAGACAGGGAAGAGAGAGAGAGGTCCACCTCAGGCCCAGTGTTGATTCTTCCAGAATGCATTGCTCAGGGGAATGCAGGGGTCAAGACTCTATTTCAGCAGGCCTGTAAATCCTCAGAGCTTGTTTACAACTCCTTTCTGACTCGGAGAGGGAGAGGGAGAGAGAGAGACAGAGAGAGAGGGAGAGAGAGCGAGAGAGACAGAGGGGGAGGGAGAGAGAGAGAGCGAGAGAGAGAGAGAGAGAGAGAGAGAGAGAGAGAGAGAGAGAGAGAGAGAGAGAGAGAGAGAGAGAGAGAGAGAGAGAGAGGAATGAAAACTGGGTCTCCATGTGACCCCTCCTCCCCCCTTTCCTATCCTCCACTATCTCCCTCCATCCCTACCTCCTCCTCCCACCTCCCAGGCTCAACCATGCAGCACACGCTGCCAACACACGGATGGCTTCCTCAGATTACTGCCGTGAAAAATGGTTTAGTCACACCGGCAAGCGCACCCACAACATTCCTGAGACATGACTGAGCATTTTCTCCCCACACACTCTCTCTATACAACTCTTTTTCTTTGACTCATTGCACTCCAGTCAAGACCTTCTCTTTTACTTTCTCCTTTTTTCTTTTTGCACCGCTGGTCTTCTTCTCTTTTTCTCGTCCTCAGAATTTATCATGCTTCTCTGGTATCTCCAAATCAATTTCCTCCTTTTTTTTGAAGCACACCATGAAATAACATGAATCTTACACACAGCTGCTCTGCTCTGCTCTGTGTGTGTGTGTGTGTGGGGGGGTTAAGTGAAGGACAGAGAGACTAAAACGAATTGGGCTTGATGGAGGAGAATGTGAAGTGAGTGATTGCGGGGGAAGAGGGTTGGAAGAGGAGATGTCTAAACGCGAGTGGTCAGAGGCATGCTATCCCTGTTTACGTGCCCACAAATTGACTTCACTGGTGGAAAATGCCTCCGTGGAGAACTGCCCGCCTTCTGTGGTTGTTGTTTATTATTTCAAGCTTTCAAATTGTTGCCTGTGTCGTCTTCCTCAGGCGGTGGAAAGCTCTGTTTTTGTTTGAGTGGTCTGAGCTTAAGCAAACAGAACCAACAGTGACATAGACCACACAACTCCAGATGTGTCCGTTCGTCTGAGGCTCTGAGCCTCTTGTCAGGCCTTCTTCCCAGCTGTGATGGGGCCTCTCCCTACGCAAACATTGCTTTTGTACGGCATTCAATGTCAGTCAACCCGACAATAAGAAATCTCACCCTTTTATTATTAGGCTAAGACTTGACACCAAGAGAAAACGTCCTTGCATAATCATATTAGGGAGCGGCAGCAGAGGTGTCGGTTTTGGAGAGTCTGGCGTGCCCAAAGTAAAATGCCTGCCACTCAGGCCCAGAAACTAGGATAAAGTTGATAGGTATAATTTGAACGCTTTCTCTTCACTGTACAACGGGCGACTCGACAGTGGATTTTCTGAACATAACGCGCCAACCAAACTGAGATTTATGGATATAAACAATGACTTTTTCTAACAAAAGAAACATGAATTGTTTTGCTTGGACACTTCGGATTGCCCTCAGCAGAAGATCAACAAAAGGTAAGCGATTTATTTTAGCTCTTATATGTGTTTTGTGAGACAGTTATGGATTTATGCTAATGCATAAAATATGTGATCAAATGTTGTGCTTTCGCTGTAAAGCCTTTTTGAAATCTGACAACGCTGTGATATTGCCAAGACTCTAAGCTTTTGATGACTATGCAACACTTGTATATTGATGAATGTTTTATAATTCAACTTTTGGATTTTGAATTTGGCGCCTTACATTTCCCCGGGTAGTGTCGGGAATGGGGCGCTAGCACCCCAATGATCCTTAGGCTCTTTCTTGCCTTTCAATCATCTCTCCTTCATTTGGCGGGAAAAATGAGAGTCAAAAAAGAGAAGAAAACTCTCTGCACACAAGGAAGGGTTGTCTCAAAGGCTAAGCGAAAGCTTTGCATTCAATCCAGTAAACATGATGGTGGAGAGACTTGATCAAACCTGGATTTGAATGGGGAGCTCTTATCTTACCATGAGCCTCTTGTGAAATAACATACCATGTATGAACTCAAATAAATCACAGACGTGTTCTTCAAACAGATAACCACTTTCCTCTCCTCCCCGCTCTCCTTCACTCGCTTTCTCTCCCTCTCCCTCAATCAACAGCAAGTAGACGTTAATCCACCATAACAACAACAAATAATGACATTGGGAAAATAAGTTGCAACATGGTAGAAAGAAAAAAAAAAATTGCGAAAATGAACCACAGTCCGCTTTGTATTGCAAAACAGCCCCGTGTCAACAGTGTTAGGCGTCCAACACTCCGCGCCAAGGTCTCTGGGCTCTGGTGGAGAAAAACATGCTGGTCGGAAGATTGCCATGGGAGATTGGAACAGAGACTGTAAGGAGAAATGAAGAGAAGTAGGGAGAGGAGAGAGAGAGGAGGAGAGAGAACGATGGTTTACTCTGAATGTGGTTTTGTACAATTGGATTGCTGCTTCCAAATCTGCATATTGAAAGCTTTGTGGAACAACGTCCAGATACTGTAGTACACTGTAGCTGAAGCTGTTCCCAGATATTCCTCAGCCACCAGAACAGAAATATTAACCGTATTGTTTATGCTTTCTACCCTCCTTTGTCCTCCCTAGCTCCCTCTCTTCGTATAATCTGTTCATCCTGTTTTGAGGGCTCTCTGTTACTTTTATCTTGTGCAGTAACTCTTTTGGTATTTTAAACACTCATCCTCATGGAGGAGAACGTGTCGGTCCTACATTAATTTTCTGAAAGTAATTACATTACTTGTGTAATTAATCATCCGAATTGACATAATGTATTTTTCCTGATGCCTGTTTTTTTGTGACTTGATGAGGACCAGTTAACTCAGGCCCAAGTTCACCACCCTAACTAGCCAAGTCCATTGGGTCGTCCGACTAAAGAGCATACATTGATCCATTTGACTTGGCTGTCACGTTCTAGATCCGTCCATACATGTTTTCGGATCATTGGTCAGTGAATCCTTGACCCTTTCTACCATAAATGTATTTTTAGACACCCATCTGACCCAGAAATCAATATATTTCTTCCACACCACCATCTCCACATCAGATCTTCTTTGCCTTCCTATGTTCTGGACAATGTTTTCTTTTTACAAAACTGAATCTAAATAGTTGAAGGAGTCAGTCGCCCACATTGCTTGAGAATGGCTCTCTCCCTCTGAGCGTACACTCCACCCAGCACCGGTGTGTGTGTGTGTTTGTGTGCAGGCTTGTGTGTGAAATTAGTGCCTTTGATATTTTAAGCAGAAATAAAAACCTGTTATGTTAGATGAAGTGCCATTTAATATAGACAACATGGAGGATTCAATCAATCAGATTTTTTATATGAATATAGACTTGCTAAAGTGGCAAAATTCTGCATTTTGACGTCGGTCCGTGCACCCTCTGTGACTTCTAGGAAGATTTTAACCCACTGAACCCCAAGATTTCTCCAAGTTTTCAATATAAAGCCCTACAGTAGATATTTTGTTGCTTTGACAGTCAATACAGAAGATGATTATTTATTTCATGTGATTAGTGATTCACGTACGTCTGTCCTTCATTTTAAGGCCAACCCTATTACGTGAACTGAACTCTTGTTTTAATATGGTGAAACTATTTTTTTCAACAAAAAATTCTAAAGAAACATTGATAATCTAATAGTGAAATCATAGTGTAAAAGCAAGTAAGCTGTTTCTTCTGTTTCTTTTTCTGGTGTTTAGTGGTGGAAATGTTTTAACAATTTCAATGTTTTTGTGAAGTTTGCGTTCAATTGCCACACCCTGTTGCACACAACAAGCTTCCATTCCCACTGTCACAAAGGGATTCATGGCTGATTTAAGATGAAGACTCGTTTTTTTATGGAGTTAAATATGTGCTCTTTATAACAGAATGTTGAAATAAGTGAAATCAAACATTGTATTTTTTTACTACAAGTTACACTTCTCAAAAGGCACCGAATTGGTGAAACCACCCATGAATTGGTCTTCAGTCTCACCCGGAGAGAGACAATGAAATGGCAGTGGAAAAAGGAAGTAACACATTACATATTTCCTTAGGGCCCCGAGCAAACCAACACTGTCCACACAAAGCTAGCTTCCTCCATCATGACCTGATGGTCATCTCTGTGTTTTGTCATAGCTAGTTTTCATCCATTTACGAATCACTTTGAATGTCAGTTAACATTTTATTTGGATGGAAACTTAGTTTGTATGATCACTTGATTACTTTTCTTATATCATACTACTTTGGAGGTTAGGAAACATTTTGAACAGGCTTTCCCACTGGGCACAGATGTCAATTCAACGTCTCTTCCACGTTGGTTCAAGGTAATGTTATTGAAATGACGTGGAAACAACGTTGATTCAACCAGTGCGTGTTGAACGGATTATAATGTACAAGGCCTTAAAGGGGAATTTCACCCTGGCTCTGCCACGGCGTTTAGTCATTACTATATTAATAACATACGTTTTTATCATAAACATCACAATTATCTAAACCACAAGCTAGAACTAGCACATTTTCATTTCACTGGTAGAATCTGGAAGTTTCGACTCCCTGTGGATTCATCTGCTTAAAGTGAAGTCCAGCACTTATGGCGAATGATGATACTGCTCGCTAGGTAGGGGGGGCGTGCCCAAAAACTTCAATAATGGCATTGAACGACCAACACACAGTAATGTGTGAGTGTGTGTGTGGGGGGGGTAGAAATTGTACACCAATATTGAATTTTAAAAGCCTGTTATGTTAAATGATTTGCCATTGAATATGGACAACATGGAGAATTCAATCAATCAGATTTTGTGTCGTACATTGCCAGTTTCCCGACACTCTTAATCAATTTCACCTATGCCATGATAGTCACTACTAGACTGGTAGCAATCTTCAGCAGGGTAAACATATTTGTTTGTTCCCGTTCTATCATTCTAGCTAACGTAAGCTAGCTAATGTTACCAAATAAAGAGTATCTCAATTTGGTAGCCATTTATTCCACCCTTGTCTGGAAAACACTATGTTACTAGAATTATTAAGATAGCTAACTCACTCTCTGTGTGTTGGTAGCAATGATGAATGTGTATAAATTGTCCATGGTTGGTTAGTTGGTTCTCAGCCAGTCTCAGCTGCCTAGTAATCTTGCTGCCAATTTAGTGATAGTTAGCTAACAGCAAGCTGACAATATTGAAATGTCCATGTTAGGAATGATTAGCTAGCCACTTTAATAGAGGTCAATACAATTAGTGGGGTGGTTAAATTGTGTATTGTTGTGTATTTTGTTGTAGGTGCTACAGAATCTTATTCCACCAACATGCACTTCCAACCACTGTCTGTGCACAATATGAAGTTAAGTTGCCAAATATGTACAAGCTGATGGCTAAGACAGCTCAATTTAGAGTAAGCATGGTAAAAACATTAAATGGGTAGTGTTTGTATGGTTTGTGTTTGTGTTATGGGGTTACAGGTGGTTAGAGGTAGCCTGACAACCACAGAGAACCTTCCAGACCATGTAAACAATTTAGTCTACCCCTCTTCTCTTTTTACCTTTTCTTTTTGTACAACTCAGGTTATCTGGAGTCATTCCATGGTGCCCTGCTGAAAAATACCCCAAAGCGGGGGCATTTTGAGTGCACAAGCATGAGGGAGCGGACACACCTTGCAGTTATGGAGCACAATGGGACAGAAACCAGCAAGTGACACTGAAAGGTAAATAATCAAGACTACAACAGTAATGGCACAACCACCTCACTATTTTCTCTGCAGATTCTCAAAACACAATACAAAACATGTCAACATGCAAACGGATAAATCATGTCTCCGTAACCTAGCATGGTTAGGATCTGAATCAGGGTTTGTTTGGCAGCTGGGGTGAAAGAGGAGCGATTACGATAGAGGAAACCAAGTCTAGATTTAACTTTAGCATGCAGCTTTGATATGTGCTGAGAGAAGGACAGTGTACAATCTAGCCATACTCCCAAATAAACGCTCAGAGGTAGCAATAACACCTGTGGGAAGAGGGGCATTCTTCTTACCAAACCACATGACATTTGTTTTGGAGGTGTTCTAAACAAGGTTAAGGGTAGAGAAAGCTTGTTGGACACCAAGAAAGCTTTGTTGTAGAGCATTTAGCACAAAATCCGGGGTGGGGACAGCTGAGTATAAGACTGCATCATCTGCATATAAATGGATGAGAGAGCTTCCTACTGCCTAAGCTATGCTGTTGATGTAAATTGAGAAGAGCGTGGGGCCTACGATTGAGCCTTGGGGTACTCCCTTGGTGACAGGCAGTGGCTGAGAGCAGATTTCCTGACTTTATATACTGCACTCTTTGAGAGAGGATGATCTGTCAAAGTCAATTGGCTGGGGGAGGTTTACAGACAGTACTTTGAGATGAGGAAGGGGGTTTTGGTTGTGCAGGGTTGTGCTTAGGCAGTAAATATATTGTTGTGTATGAGAGCAATTGAAGTGCCATTTCTCCTCAATCTCCCATACACAACAATTCATACTGTGTAAGAACTGCCTTCCTAAGACTTTTAACACCTTCTTTAGCCCCCCCCAGCCAATTTACTTTGTTAACTGATCTTTCCTCTCAAAAGCAGCTCCCAATGTCCCCTCATTGTCCCTAAACCCTACGCTAGCTGGTCCCATTCAATTGAGACCATTAACAACAAAGGCGTGTTGCCCTATGTCCCTTCCACAAAAAGTAGAAAATCCTAAGACCACAATCATGTCTTTCCAGGAGACGTGCAGTACGAGCAAATCTTCTGCAAGAGGACCAAACAGTTGGTGGTTAAGAAGTTCTACACCACTTTAAGCACAAAGAGTCTCAGCATCCTCAGCCCACCATTGCCAGTGTAGCGAAGCCGGATAAAGAACTATGGCTGCATTTACACAGGCAGCCAATTCTGATCTTTATTTCACTAATTGGTCTTTTGACCAATCAGATCAGTTCTGAAAAATATCTGGTGTGATTAAGACCAATTAGTGGGAAAAATATCAGAATTGGGTTGCCTGTGTAAACACAGCTAGTGTGGCTCAGAATAATACCATGTAGAACAGGGGTCTCCAACTGTGTTCCTGGAGAACTACGTCCTGTAGATTTTCGCTCCATCCCCAGTTGTAACTAACCTGGTTCAGCTTATTTATTAGAATCAGGTGTGCTAGATTAGGGTTGGAGTGAAAACCTACAGGACGGTAGCTCACCAGGAACAGGGTTGGAGAGGCCTGATGTAGAACCATCATTAAAAAATATATGGATATTTTCTATCAATGTTCTAAATTTGTCTGCCCATATGGATTCACAGAATAGTGCGGAGAACTGTAGTCACACACCCAGGGGGGAAAGTAGATTACATTTGTTACCGGTATGGGACACCCAACTGTGCACACATTTTCTTTTTATAATGCAACTATTACAGGGTAGCCTACGCTGCTGACACTGACAAACAGATCAATAAAAACAATGTTGTCCGATCCATGTAAAGGGCCTACAAAAAGGGGCGACACAAATACAATATGACGTCCATCTAACCTGGAATAGGAAAGTATTGCCCAAAAACAAACAAAAGTGGCACTGACCCAATGATAAAGACAGTGAATATGCACACTCACCGGCGATATGGCCGATGTTCTCTGCTGGTGCCAACAAGATAGGCTACTGTTGGCTCAATTAAATTAAGAATTTTGATAACTAAAAGACAGAATGGAGTCTTTTCATTGTCAACTCTTACAGCAATAGCTATTTGCTTTCCAAACAGTTTTTCGTGATTGTATTTTTATATATTGCGATATGCCTGGCTGGGTCTCTGCTTTTCACTGACAGTCGCAACTCAACACTCATCTATTTGGTATTTGCAGCAAGCACTGCGATATAATTTTGATTTTAATTTTATAATTCACTGCAATATAATTTTGGCAATTCAATTTACTAGACTTCTGGACACGCCGCTTATGCCTTTTAATGTTGCATAAACACAACCGGTCAAGATTGTTTCATCTGATTGTCAGACAATCACTTAACAAAGGCGCTCCTGTAGGCTACCTACGGACAATTGTCCACTCACAAAATAATTTCAGCATACAGGCCTCAACAGTGCACTAGCAATTTGATGAATGGAAAGAGACATCTGTTACTAAACACCAACATGAATTGTAATGAAATTCTGCGATTGTAATTAGGCCTACACTTGCAGGCTGAATTGATGTATCCACTGTTGTCCACAAGCGCCTCGGTCTCGGCCACTCATCTCCGCCTTGATAAAATGTAAGTGTTCTCCTCAAACTACAACCCACAACCCGGTTTCCAGTCAATTCACACATTTTTCATGCGGCTGACATGTAGTAATGTTAAATAATGGTATAATAGCTGTATAATGGTATAATAGTTTTTTGGGCATGTAGTATTAATTGTGATAGGCTGTTTTACCATACCACCTTACTTTCACCCCTGGTTACAGGAGGTAATGTGAATTACCCAAAGATTTTTTGCAGACATTTTGTCTATTTCAAGTCTTCTCTCATTGATTGAGACATGTGGGTGTCCTCCTCATGATGACAGACAACTGTCTCGATCAGTTCTGCTACAATGACACACAGACAAAGGAATTCTGTTTCTGTATCTAGAATCCACTGGAGGAAGAAGCCCAGGCACCACACGATATTGCCTTAAAGACAAAAAAAATGAAATAAATTATACTCTATTATACAGTTTGAACAACAGTTGAACTGTGCCAGTGTAACATACACATTAGGGTAAACTAGTTGAAAATGCATACATGTGCACAGGCACTATTACGCGGAGTGGAACAGGGGAACCCAAGAGCAGACTCAGACGAGGAGACTGGGATGAAGTAACCAAGGTATTTATTGAAACACGGGGGGAGATGGAGTGCAGGTCAGGGGAAGCTCGGGCGGGTTGCTGGAAACCAGGTGCGGAGGCTGAGGCTGGAGCGAGAGGGGTTGAGACAGGGTAAGCAGGTCCGGAGGGGAATCCAAGGGAGTAATAGAGTGGGGAATCCAGGACAGAGTGGCAAGATGATGAGACAGGGACCAGAGTCAGACCAGGCAGAACTGTAGCGGAGAGGAAAACAGTGCCAGGCAAGGAAAACAGGCACAACAGGATAACAGGATCTGAATAGTAACAGACGGCTAGAACCGTAGACTGACTGACCAGAGATTACGGCAGCGTGGAAGTGGCAGGGCTGAGTATTTGTAGAGGTCTTGATTATGGAACAGGTTGCAGCTGGTGGGGAACTGCTCTGACTACAGCACAACTGTCTCCGCCCACACAATCACACACACAGAGAGAGAGAGAGGGGAGAGAGTACTGGGGGAGTGGCGGCAGGTAAAGGAGACACAGGATGAGCAGTAGAGGGCATTGCATAAGCAGATTTTACAGGCACAGACATTACATTTACAACAATATCTAGCCTAACAGTGTCACGTGTGCTCCCTCTCCGGCCTCTAGGTCACCAGGCTGCTCGTTATGGTTCACACCTGTCACCATCGATGCGCGCACCTGCGCGTCATCAGACTCACCTGGACTCCATCACTTCCCTGATTACCTTCTCTATATTTGTCACTCCCTCCTTCCCCAGGCGTTATTGTTTCTGTTCCTGTGTCATGTCTGTGCGTTGTACGTGTTTTCTTGTTTTGTATTATGTTATGTTTATTTGTTAAAACACTCACTCCCTGAACTTTCTTCCCAACTCTCAGCACACTTGTTACAAATAGAAAGAAATATGGCATAACCCTCAATATTTGCACAGTGACAAGACCGTACAAATGAGCATACTGTAGGTAGGTAGACAGACAGTATCTACCTACAGCCATGTCTATCGGGCATGCTTAGGCAAATATTCTTTATAGTAAACCAGCTTCAGTTTTAGAGATTTACAACTGTAAATTGTTGTATTATTGTTTCTCATTGTTTGCTAGGTAACTTAGCTAGCTAGCTTGCTAGACATACAATACTTGTTATTTAAATCTGCGTCATGCCTATAATTCTGGGAGATTGAAATGCATCCAAGGTCATAATCATAACCGATGTCAATTCTCGTCAATTATGTTACATAGCTAGCTAGTAAATGATTTACAGTTGCTGATGTTACACTTGTTTGCTAACAAGTTACAGATACGAGCAGTGGTGTAAAGTACTTAAGTAAAAATACTTTAAAGTACTACTTAAGTCATTTTTTTGTACTTTACTTTACACAACATTCCTAAATAAAGACCCAAAAGTACTTTCCTTAACAGGACATTCATGCACTTATCAAGAGAACATGCCTGGTCATCCCTACTGCGTCGGATCTGGCAGACTCACTAAACACAAATGCTTAGTTTGTAAATGATGTGTCAGTGTTGGAGTGTGCCCCTGGCCATCCGTCTGCTTTGTTTAATATAAGGAATTTGAAATGATTTATACTTTTACTTTTGATACTTAAGTACATTTTAGCAATTACATTTACTTTTGATACTTAAGTACATTTTAAACCATATACTTTTATACTTTTACTCAAGTAGTATTTTACTGGGTGATTTTCACTTGAGTCATTTTTTATGAAGGTGTCTTTACTTTTACTCAAGTATGACAATTGGGTATTTTTTCCACCACTGGATACAAGGCGTGGTGCATTACAAGTCAGCAGGCTCCAGGCTAGCCAACTCTAGCTAGCCAACTCCAGTCATGTGCTAACGTTTGCTGGTAAACCAAGCTTTAGGTGGATGGTTGTAAACATTGTAGCTTGCTGTTTAGTAGCTAGCCATATCTACCACTAAAAAGAGAAGAGGTTTTACAATCGAGATACAAAAGATATCTGATTGTAAACCTCTTTCCTTTTCTTTCTCCCCAAGTCAGTATGGTACCTTCGCTGCAATTCCCATAGCGACTCGGGAGAGGTGAAGGTGTCTATGTATATTTCAGACCTCATGGCATTTTTCAAGGATGAGCACAAGTGCAGTAAAAGGGGAGAAGACCACTAAGTCTGGCCATGTGGAGAAGTGCAGCTATAGTGAAGGGCAACTTACCAGTTTGGTCAGGGCCAGCATGATGGATAAAGTTTATCCTGTGTCAGTGAATGTAGCTGTTAAGTTAAGTTTGAGCATCTTAGCAATAAAATGTGTTCTATACAGCTGTCAACATTCTATAAGAAAAGAGCCACTTAATCAATTATATAATCATTAACCAGATTACCCCGGATACGAGACTTTGATGAGTGATAACTCAGTTCTTGATTAGTATCATTGATGAGAAATCTATTGACATTCAGAATTATTGACTTAGTTTAGACATCCAGTCTGTATTGTAGTTTCATGACCAGAGACAAATCTTCAAAGGCACAGTATTTATATATTTGGAGTGGTACATGCAGTCACACAGTCTTGATTTATAGGATCCTTCCCACTATATGATTGATATATCAAGTGGTAAAATCCCAAGTTATCAATAAACAAATTCAAAGAAAAAACTGCACTTGTCCTCATGTGAAAATTACAGTTGATTAAATATTCTACAGCTGTAATGTCATCAACCAAATCCAACTTTATTTATACAGTGCATTTCTTACAATGAATGCATTTCAAGGTGTTCAAAGTCATGAATGGAAAGGCATGTGACACTTAACATCCTTCCTCTTGGTAGGTGTCTATAGGTGACCAGGGGATTCTCTCTACCACATGGGAATGCCTCCGTGGAGCTCATAAGTGTGGCCATGCAGCCTATTGTGGCAGTTCCCAATATCGGCCGTACGGATGTGGAGTACGAGTGGAGGTAGCCAGCCGTGACCAACCAGGTGCAGTCTGTACCCGGCCGAAGACTACAACCCTCTGTCCCGAGAGCCCACTGAGGAGGATCTTCAGTGGCTAAGGAACTGTCTCCGGGGCAGGTTCAGTGGGATGGCAAGTCTCCTTGAACCTGAGCCAGAACAACCTCTACCCTCTCTGTCATCATTGTTTGTACCGGACATTGTTAAAAAACAAGGGCACCTGAGGCATGCAGGCATCCTGGCTGGCATGACGCTGTTGGTGGAGCAGCAAGAGGCTATAGGGCAGATAACAGTTGGACAGCGCACCAACCCCAACTAGCACACCATGAGGAGCAGGAGGTTGACGGCCAGCAATTATGGAACAGTGGTTAGGGCCAAGTGCGTTACTGCGTCGCTGCTAAAAAGGGTCCTTAGATCAGTCGTTGGATGAGGTGTTGTCTGTAAAGTGGGGCACAGATAATGAAGAGGAGGGCACCAGACCATCCAGTGAGGCATCAAGGCAAATGGCCACAGAGATGGATGTGCAGGAGTCAGGGCTTTGAGTCACGGGGTCTTGGATCCCGGGTGCCTCGCCGGATGGTCTGGTGGACAACACAGCAGTGGTGGATTTCAAGTGTCCCTATGGTGCAAGGTACCTTACCATTGAAGAGGCAGTAAAGTCGAAGAATTTCTATATCAAGGACGGAGGGTCCAAGGTCAGCTCCACATCACTGGAAGGGACACCTACTTCTTCATTGTGTGGACCACCAAAGCTTCCATCACCGTCCCCATCCAGCGTGACGACATCTGACAAACTCATATTGCTCCTCCTGTCAGTACCCGTTTTCAGGGAAGCCAATCGTCCAAAAATATTCCACATGGTTCATGCACATACACACTAGGCTCCCAGAGTAGGTTATATTCCATACAAGTTTTGCTCAAAGCAGCCAACTAAAATAATGTAGTTAACGTAAGTTCAATCACAAAGGCTGGTCTGAGTGCGTCTCCTCAGTTTAATTCAGTAGTACAACACAATTCACATTGTATTCTATCATGGGCACAGTGGGAATTTATATCTGATTAAATGATGTATTTCCCTCAGAGTAAGAGAGTACATCACTTACAGCATCCTTGTTGGGGGTGTGGTTGATCCTTTCTCTTTCTCACCGGGAAATGACAGCTACAGACCCGAGTGTTGTCACTGGGTTTCCGGTCCGCCCATCTGAAAGACAAAAAAGTTACTTTTACTAGCTAGCTACGTTGATTACTAAAATGATAACATCTATACTAAAATACCATAACCCACAGACTTCACTATAGTAACGGTAAAATAGACTGGGCTTTGGTCTATCTGCACATCTACAATCCTACTATGTAGATCGGGATTTCTGCTGGGATGGAGGAATTATCTGGAATGCTCAACTAGATGATCAGGACAGTCTAGGGTACTACATGCCCGAAGAAGTGAAGTATTGCGATGAGCTATACGACTGCTCTTCTTATTCTACACTAATTCTCAAGAGGAAAGTTAAAATCCTCAGCCGTAAGTAAGGTCACTGAGGAGGACCAACAGTGATAGGGGGATCGTCTGAAAGGGACTGACATGTAGGGATGTAACATAAGGATTTGGGGCAATTTCCACATTCAGGTCCTAAATCTGTGGCATGCAATGTTTGTAAAGGCAAAATTTCACTACGGTGTCAGGCTAGTTTGACACATTGTCTACTAGCCAAATCTGAAAAGTACTAGCCTTGGTCTATCTTAATTTCTATCTCTGCTGACATCTCTAACTGACCTCACAGGTCATTTGATTAGTCATGTACAACAGATGCACTCGTGGAACAAAACGGTTTCTGGGTTTTGCATGGGAAAAACATTGAGCCCACAAGTCCTTTGTGAGCTAGCTAGCCAACTTTAGCTAATGTAGCTAACTAGCCAACCAAGGTGCCAAACTAGTTGGCCCCCTCAAGCGATATTTAGCTAGCTAGCTAACATTAGTTAACCGTTTGTGTAGTCAGACACACACACACGCTATCAGAGAGAATATTGTTGAACCAAATCATGCAAACGCTGTTCAGTTTTTCATCAGTTGAAAAAAATAAGCATTTGCTTCAACTTAAAGTCCCCCAAAGACCATACTGACACACATGGCTTTTCTTTGAGGTGTGTTTGAACCCACAACAGGTAGCCTAATATGTCAGGTTAGAAACCAGATATCAAAGTATCTGACGTTAGCTGAGGAATTCAGCTATTTAGACCTCTTCCATGGTGATGGTCACCCTTGAAACAACACCCTCAACATCATCCTCTTCTGGTTTTTGACATTCAGGAGTAGGCTATGTTTGTGATCCATTCAGATATAGTCTGGCCTTGGTTTGTCATAAACAATTTAGGTGGGAATTTATTGCATATTTTGGAAAGATCGTGTTGGGTCATTGACGGGCGGATATTTGTAAATAATATGCACATCATGGATGCTTACCTCTATGCCTATGGAACCAACAGCCAAGACAGCCTAATCACAACTTTGAGTCCTCTGTAATGAATTCTAAAGCATCAAAAAGGCAAGAGGGAGACAAATCATGAAGCACTAAAAATACATTTTACTAGAAGACAAAGAAAAACAATTAAAAAAAAAATATGGACCAAAACTCTAAAAGATGTACAGTGCCTTGCAAAAGTACTCATCCCCCCTTGGCATTTGTCCTATTTTGTTGCATTACAACCTGTCATTTAAAATTATTTTTATTTGGATTACATGTAATGGACATACACAAAATTGTCCAAATTGGTGAAGTGAAATATAAAAAATAACTTATTTCAAAAATAAATAAAAAATAAAAAAACTGAAAAGTGGTGCGTGCATATGTATTCCCCCCCTTGCGATGAAGACCCTGGATACGATCTGGTGCAACCAATTACCGTCAGAAGTCACTTAATTAGTTAAATAAAGTCCACTTGTGTAATGTTCGTGGTAGTTGTGTGAAAAGGTATTTAATAAACTCACCAGTCCACAAACAATAACACAAATACCCACACAATCTACAAAGTAAACGGGAGCAAAATACCAGCAACCCGGCAACTACACAAATAAAGCCTCAGTACACAGACTGGGAAACACACGAGAACGAACGGTGCAACCAAACAATCACGCACAATGGGAAGAAGGAATATAAACAGTTGCGTGATTGGGAGAAATTAACAACAGGTGTGTACAATAGACAAAACCAACAGAACACCTGAAAAAAGGGGGGTGCGATGATGGTCAGAAAACCGGTGACGTCGACCGCCGAACACCGCCCGAACAAGAAGAGGGACCGACTTCGGCGGAAGTCGTGACAACCTGTGTGCAATCTAAGTGTCACACGATCTGTCACATGATCTCAGTATATATACACCTGTTCTGAAAGGCCCCAGAGTCTGCAACACCACTAAGCAATTGGCACCACCAAGCAAGCGGCACCCTGAAGACGAAAGGGCTCAAGTACAGATCAGGGTTGGGTAAAAAAAAAAATCCAAAACATTGAACATCCCACGGAGCACCATTAAATCCATTATTAATAAATGGAAAGAATATGGCACCACAACAAGCCCACCAAAACTCACAGACCAGGCAAGGAGGGCATTAATCAGAGAGGCAACAAAGACACCAAAGATAACCCTGAAGGAGCTGCAAAGCATCACAGCAGAGATTGGATTATCTGTTCATAGGACCACTTTAAGCCGTACACTCCACAGAGCTGGGCTCTACAGAAGAGTGGCCAGAAAAAAGCAATTGCTTAAAGAAAAAAATAAGAAAACATGTTTGGGGTTCGCCACAAGGCATGTGGAAGACTCCTCAAACACATGGAAGAAGGTACTCTGATGACGCTTTTTGGCCATCAAGGAAAATGCTATGTCCGGCGCAAACCCAACACCTCTAATCACCCTGAGAACACCATCCCCACAGTGAAGCATGGTGGTGGCAGCATCATGCTGTGGGTGTTTTTTTCATCGGCAGGGACTGGGAAACTGGTCAGAATTGAAGAAATTATGGATGGAGCTAAATACAGGGAAATTCTTGAGGGAAACCTGTTTCAGTCTTCCAGAGATTTGAGACTGGGACGGAGGTTCACCTTCCAGCAGGACAATGACCCTAAGCATACTGCTAAAGCAACACTTGAGTGGTTTAAGGGGAACATTTAAATGTCTTGGAATGGCCTAGTCAAAGCCCAGACATCAATCCAATTGAGAATCTGTGGGTATGACTTAAAGATTGCTGTATACCAGCGGAACCCATCCAACTTGAAGGAGCTGAAGCAGTTTTGCCTTAAAGAATGGGCAAAAATCCCAGTGGCTAGATGTGCCAAGCTTATAGAGACATACTCCAAGAGACTTGCAGCTGTAATTGCGGCAAAAGGTGGCTCTACAAAGTATTGACTATAGGAGGAAAGGGGGGTGGTGAATAGTTATGCATGCTCAAGTTTTCTGTTTTTTTTGTCTTATTTCTTGTTTGTTTCACATTTAAAAAAATATTTTGCACCTTCAAAAGTGGTAGACATGTTGTGTAAATGAAATGACACAAACCCCCCGAAAATCTATTTTAATTCCAGGTTGTAAGGCAACAAAACAGGAAAAATGCCAAGGGGGATGAATACTTTCGCAAGCCACTGTATTGCTACAACAGCCTTTCTCAAACCCTGGTCCAGCGCCTGTCCATGGAGGAATACTTGCTGGCCTGGGGCATATTTGTCTTGAATATGACGGCATATTTGATTCGAATAAATACTTGCCATTTGCCTACTTGCGCAATGCGCTGAACTATGCATGCTGCAGTCTAGGTTGAAGATTGGATATATTTTTAACCTAGGCTGCAGTAAACAAATTGTGTTGACTTTATGAAGTATAGCTACACCAAACACACACGAAAATGAACCCCAAAAGGTTATTCGAGGAACCATTGAAGGGGGTTCTTTGTATAATACTTTTAAATAGGTTTCAATTTGAAGAACCGCTCAAATATATTCCAGGAATCATTAATTTTTAGTGTGGCGCGGGACTGCTGCTGGGGCGCGCAAGTGACAATTATTTTCCAAGCAAACGATAAAATTGCCGCTTTCAAGATGTAGACATGGATCACATGCGTAAATTGATGAGGTCACATCTGAGCCAAACTCTGCTCAAATTTGAGGATTATGTTACTTCCCCTCAAAATCTGATCCACGCCCGGGAAAGCAAAGGATGCGTAATCCGTTCACCAGAGCACAGAAGAGACACATCTAGTCACCGGTTATTGTGGATAAACTATTGCGCGCTCGTTTTAATGAGATGCGCCTTTCTACATTCTAATCAGAAAAGGTTTCTGGAGTATTCTTTAGGGGTTTTTAAAATTAAAACTGTGTGGGGACTCATATACATTCTTCGAATAATAAAAGGGATGTTAATTTGTTGATGTTAATGTGTTGATATTCTCCGTATCCATAGCCAGAATGATTTTGCAGAGTATGGTGATCGAACAGGTTTCCAGTTAAATTCATGTGTATGGAGTTTGAAGTCTGTGAATCCCAAATAATAGTAATTATACAGATGATAAACAAAACATGCACACTACAGTATTCATACCTTGTTTTTTGTGGTAAATGGGAATGAAAAAAAACTGTTTTGATAATGGTTTTCAAACACATACCTTGTCCATAATGTAGAGGCCTATGGGATATTCATTGAAGAGGTAAGAGAGGAATATGGTAAATGTGATCTGCATAATAATGTACCAATACCTATTGACATACCTTTGTAAGCCTCCTCATCTGTATAGCTGCAGACACTGACACAAAGGTGAGCAGTTCAGTCATCTGCACTCAATACAGGTAGCCTTCAACATATTCTTATAGCCTACATATTCTTACCTCATTGTTGATTAATATCCTTTGAATTGTGTCCATTTTCTGTTTTAGAAGGACTTGCACAAATATGAAAAGATAGATGGTATCATCATAAAACAATATCAATTTAGATCATACAAGGGACACACCTTACCTTGAGGATATCTTTAAATATTTAATTTAAGTACCAGACCTACTGTCCTTTCAAATTCAAATCCAAATGTTTCCGTTGAGTAGTTAGGTTCTTGCAAGAACCCCCACCAACTAAGGAGGTTTCTCGATTAATCCCACCTACTGTGGGGTTCTTGGTAGAACCTTTTGGGGGCAATTTTCAGTCTCAAGAATCCTAAGGTTCTTTGAAGAACTTTGAGGATCTTAGAAGAACCCTTGTTGAACCCCTCATTTTTAGAGTGTACCCGAAACTCAGCGAGATGGCAGTGGAGACGTTAATCCCCTTTTATTCTACCTATTTATGTGAGACCAGCTTCTTCTCTCTTGCTGCAAAAAAGATCAATATCGCAGCAGACTAGCTGTTAAAAACACCTTGAGTGTCCCTCTCCTCCTTCCCTCCAAAGTTTGAACTGTTGGTTTCTAGGAGACAGGCCCATCTCAATGATTAGGTGATTCAAACATCTTGTACTATTCTATTTTTTTGTATATATCGATAGAAGGACAGACATATTTGTTTATAAAGATTCAGTTGTTACATTGTTTTTATTGACAGCACAGGTAAAATGATTGTGTATAATGACTCAATTATTTTTGTATTGTCTTGTCATTTATAGACAGACAGCCCCAGAACACAGCCCATTAACAGAGACCCTGAAGACTGCCCATGAAGAAAGCACAGACAGATGACTACAACACAGACAGAGACAGGCAGGCAAGCAGGCAAAAAGATAGACAGAGTAAGTAAATACATAATTCATGAATTTTTATAAAGAAAAAGCGAGTTTCCATAATGTTTTACCAAAGCGGTCCCCAGAGGAATAAGGTCATGCCTTGCTGGTCCCTGGGCAAAAAAAAAGTTTGAGAAAGGTTTGCTCTGACAAGCAAGAAATAAGTGTTGAGGGCGAGACAGTTACTTATGTCAATCACACGTAGGCCCCTCCCAGCAGACATAACCATGCATAGAGCTTTTAAAAAGGAACTGCGCACAACTGCTGCAGGACAGAGGGGGCTCTCTGCAGGGCAGAACGAACACTTCAATCTGGACTTACCACCAGCCCTGTGCTTTAGATCCATTATTTTATATTTACTTTACAATATCCACTCAACAAAAATGACAGCAAGTATCGTTTCTCCTTTCTTCGACTACAACGAAATGAACAAGGTAATGAATGTGTATTGCTTGCTTCGAGCTGAGGGCTAGCTAATTGCTAGCTAGCTAACTTGGTTAGCTTCGCCTAGTTCATTTAACTTTTTCGGGATTGTTCAGCAAACGTCGGCGAGTGTTATATGCACGTTTTGGATCGTAAGTGACAAACTGATGACAAAGTATAAAGTGTTTGCTGGCCGTTAACAATTCAGTACTTTAATAATTAGCCAGCTTACCAGGCAATGTAAGTTATCGCTGCTTATGTCACATGGCTTTTTTTTCTGGTCTTGAGTAGTTAGCGTCGCGAATTTATAATTTATTTTAAATGTTAGTTTATGATTATTTATTAACTAAGTGATCGCAAAAATGATTATTTGAAAATGCAACACCTAGCTATCTATGGGTTCACGTCGCATGGCACGCCAGCTATTTGGTTGAAAATGAGCAACAGGCGGATTCAACCCTAGCTGCTACTAGTTTTCTTGCAACAATTTACGCGTGTGTGTGTGTGTGTGTGTGTGTGTGTGTGTGTGTGTGTGTGTGTGTGTGTGTGTGCAAGCTGTGCTGTCTCGCGCACGGATAACGTTATGGAAATCCCACACAGTACGAATTGTAAACAGTTCTGCCTAAGTTTGAAAACTTTGGCTACAAAAGTTACATGTCAGCATTTGACTAATGTGGTGTTTATCTATATGGCTTTTGAAGTAGATTACCTGATGTTTACTGGTGATCGTTTTTAATCTATTGTATTATCTAAGATGTCTAACTATGTTAAAGGCATTGGTGCCTAGCACTAGGCAGGGCATACCAGTTTTGCTGATTTCTCATCAAAATCAATCACAGCACGTTTTTGGACAAGTTCAGCAGTTATTACCTGATTAAGTACAATACCATTGGAAACTCATGTTAAAAGTTCATTTCATATTCTTAATTTATATTGAAATGCTGTCGCTGCTTCAAAAAATACATTTTGATAAAGTGTCCAAATCAATAACCAATATGCAGAAAAAGTGAAATGAAGGTACTATGTTTATCTACACATGTGAAATAATATTACTTTTATTTTTTAAACGAGCACCTTATAAACTGCACATGCACCAACAACCCGAACTATTTTTTACATCACTGGTTAGAGGACAACCTGCAGAAAAGTGAGCTACATTTTGGAATGTTGCATTTTTGATACAGAAGTCACCAAAACAAAAAAGCGCAACACTGTTGTCAATACTCATATCGATTGTCATGTTAAAATCAACTGCGCGAGAATGTGGAGATGCGGTTTCACGTCCTGTTAAAACTAAAACTAACATTTAGCACATTTTAGACAGTAACTAAATAGTTATAAGATATCTAGCTGGTAAACATTTTGGTTTGAATTCCACACAGTAACTAGATCACCTGGCTGCACAACAGTGAGTGACTCACTGGGGCCTTGTGGGGACTACCTGTTAACTTTATAATGAAAAATTGTGACTGGTGAAATGAACGCAATCTTCTATCAAGGTATTGCACAAGTTAACTGCAGGTAGATGCATTTCTATACACATACACATACAAATGTTTCAACAGTATTGAAAAACCATCCTTTGGCTATTTCCAAATACCCCGGTATACTGCCCAAGCCTACCAATCTGAGGTAAAACGGATGTATAATTCCACTAGATTTTATTGGGTGAAAATGCAAGCTTGTTTAAGGTAGTAAAACAAACTGTCCAAATTAGGGTAAATTGGCAGAATATAAAATCATTTAATATGGCAAAATAATTGAACATGTCAATTTAAGATGATAGTATGTTTCCTACTCAAACTGTTGCAACAATGACATTGTCACTCATTTAACCATATAGAGAGTTGAAAAAATGCTCTCAATCACAATTTATCTGGGCGCTTAAGACTAGAGCCTCTAGCATCTGTGCAGCAGCCTGAACATTTGCGGTCCGAACTATCACTGTCGCGCCAAAATGCTATGGCCATAATTGTTTGGCAGTGCTTTTTATTTGATTGACAGCTAGTTAGAGTAAACGGATTGCGCAATTGTCTTTAACTTGTGACTTTGGAGACCAGTCTTTCTATAGTGCTGTTGAACTAGTAAGTATATCATTCATATTCTGGATCTGCTTTTGTAATGGGTCTGGACTGTAACCTAACACAACTAGCTCCAAACTTTTTGTGAATTGATTTTTTCTTTTCAGTACTGATTGACATTAACTTTTATTAAGTGTGAATGTGTTCTTTTCTTTGCAGAACAATAAGATGTTTAACTACAACAACAATACTTTTGGTGGGCCCCACTCCACATCTGTCCCAGTCTGCACTGGTGCCAACAACTCCCCCTCTTGCCCCCCCACTGGTTCCCTGCTGGACAGGAAGGTGGTGGGGGCCCCCTCTGCAGTGGGCAGTGGGTTGTTCCAGCGCCGCCACTCAGTCACCCTCCCCAACGCCAAATTCAACCAGAATCAGTTCATCAATAGTCTCAAGGCTGACACCTCCTCGCTCCTGATTGGTGGTGGTGGCAGTAACAACAAGGAGAACCGCTTCCGGGATCGCTCCTTCTCCGAGACCGGGGATCGCCTCAAGCCGGGCAGCCAGCTCCAGTGCCTTGGCGGTGGGCAGGGCCAGCAGCAGCAGCAGGTCAACTCCAGCCGCTACAAGACGGAACTGTGCCGGCCCTTCGAGGAGAACGGCACCTGCAAGTACGGCGACAAGTGCCAGTTTGCCCACGGCATGCACGAGCTGCGTAGCCTGAGCCGCCACCCAAAGTACAAGACGGAGCTGTGCCGCACCTTCCACACCATCGGCTTCTGCCCCTACGGCCCGCGCTGCCACTTCATCCACAACGCAGAGGAGCGCCGTGGCCCGCCGCCACCGTTCTCCACTTTCAACAAGATTGAGCGCCCCCGCCTCCAGCACAGCTTCAGCTTCGCCGGCTTCCCCAGCCAGGGTGGTCTACAGGACAGCCCCACCTCGGTCACCCCGGCGCCCATCTTCTCCACAGAAGACCTGAGCGAGTGGCCCAGCAACCCCTTCACCTACTCCAGCCAGGAGTTGGTCAATCTGTTTGGCCCCAGCCTAGTAGGGGGGCCCCCTGTCTTGGAGCCCAACCTGCTGGCCCCGGCGCCGCACTCCCCCACTACCCCTTGCTTCTTCCGGCCCATGTCAGAGTGTCCCCCCAGTCCCCCAGACTCTCTCTCCGACCAGGAGGGCTACCAGAGCAGCCTGGGCAGTCAGAGCGGTTCCGAGTCCCCCAGCCTGGACGCCTCGCGCCGCCTGCCCATCTTCAGCAGGCTCTCCATCTCTGATGATTAGAGAGCCTACACCCACAGTGCCTGGGATGGATGCATGGAGTGAGCGAGAGAAAGTGAGTGCCTGTCTCCCCACGGTCCTGTCCCCCTCGTCTCCTGGCCTTGTTTACAACCCAGAAGTGGACATGGTTCTGTGTAGCAGTGTTGTAGCCACTGAGTCCAATCAGAATGCTCAGACCCCCATCTCAGATGACTCCAATTAGCCAACAGAGGTGTGTTTTTTTTGTTTTACCCAAACAATCATTCAGCCACGTGGTCACTCAAGAATCGTGAGTATCAAGTTGGCCCTGGGTGAAGTGCCACAATAACGGTGAACAGTAGAAATCAAGAGGGATAAGGTCTGTGGGAAGTTTCAGTGTGTCCCATGCCAGGATTCCCCTGTTGTGTGTGTAGCAGTGCTGCATATCTTCACATAGCTGTGGCATAGGCAGCAACGGCAATCTTCAAACATCCCATACTTTTTTTTTTTTTTTTTACAAGAAGACTTGTGACAAATTCGTGCTCCTTTTTTTTTTTTTTTAAAGGTCACAGTTCTCTTCAAGTTAAAGCATGAAAAAAAAAAGATTGGACTACCAGATTAAATTAAGTGCCTTGGTGTTGTCCGATCAATGTGCGGGACTACAATTGTTACTTTATCCACGTCCTAATGATTGCAAAAATCTATATTTTCCTCTTTAAAAAAAAAATATATATATTATGAGGACTGGACAAACAGTTTTTTTTGTTTGTTTGTTTGTTTAGAATCAGGGCTGGAAGAATTTCATTTTCTTTTGGCGCTACTAAGAACCCTTAGTAAATGTCTACTGGTCTGTTTGGTTTCACTAGTTGTGTGGAAGGAGTAGGACTTCATCAGTGTAAAACTGGTCATTAAACATTCATATTTGAGCTTGGCCTGTCCCCCCCGTTCTCCTAGCCCCCAATCGGCTCAATAGCTGACTGAGATGACACCTCAGTTGTCGTTGTCGAAAATCACATGAGCGCCACGCTCTCCCATCGATTCCACCTTGTTCAACTATATTGTTTTGTAAAACCTTCAAACGGAAGGTTTGCTTGTCACTGCTTATTTAACTTATCAAAATGTATTTATTGCTGATCTTAAAGCATTTTTTTTTATTTTGTATTTATCTGGATAATGAAACGATAGAATATATTTTCTTTTATGTTAAATTATGATCTTCCCTATTAATCGCAAGATTGTGAAGACTTTTTTTTTTTACAGTTAATATATTATACTGCAATGACATTTTTTTTGTTTTGTAACTACACTTTGATTTATTTTGAAAGTGAATCTTAATTTAAATACAAAAATGCAAATGTTTTTGCGTTTATATTTATTGTTTTTCCACTTCCCGGACATTGGACTGCGGTTTTCAGGTTCTCTATTTTGAGGTCTTCATTTCTCTTCCAGTCGTGGGCTGCAGCAGCTCTCGAAGGCCCTCTAGAATGTACACGAAGTTGGGTAACAGTCCTCTTCATGTTATTTCACTGTCCTTTTTTGACAGGGAAAAATCTTAGTTTTAGTATTTAAGAAGTCACTCAGCCTATATAACCAGCATTTATGCTGTAAACGACAAATGGAAAGCTCTTATTTTAATTAGTTATGGACGCTCACCTATTCCGCAATACCATGCATACATTTACTAGCACTTTTTTAGTTGATGTGTTGTTGTTGGACCACTCGTTCCCATAAGTGCCTATCAATACATTCCAGGTATCCCCAAGCGTTGTGCCTTTATCACGTTTTATAACACAGCAGATTTAAGCCCAAACTTGTAGTTGAGTATAAAGGTTAACAGGATTGACGCATTACATGAAAAGCAACAGTTGAATGTATTCTTTATAGCAGCTGTTGCTGTTCACTACAGTAATTTCTTTGTTCTCATGTATTTTTTTTTAATGACAGATTGCAGTTTAAACTTAACTAATAAAACCCATATTTCTATTGAACGCCTGTCTTCCTGATTGACAAGGGTTGTTGTGGCCGAGGTTGGCAACATTTTCATTGTATTATCACTGTTTATGTAATAATCATATTCAGCAACCCTCACATGACTAGGGTGAGAATATTTCTGAGTGGAGAAAGCAGCCCATGTACTAGAAGCTGGCTCTATTTTGGCTGGGCATCGAAGGGGAACCATAGAGTTCATGTGGGTGAAGCGGTGCTATTGAAATCTTGAGCAAACAGCCCTGTTTGTTATCCTATCACACATCTTTGACTTATCTCGCTACAGTCTCTACACCAGCAAACAGGGGAACTTTGTTTTAAAGTTCCCATTGAAAAAAGCTAGCAACCCCCAATAGTCAGACCAAAAAATGACTTAAACAGTTTTCCAGGAAAACATTTCCAAGACAGGAAATCCAGCTTCTGTGCTTTCTCTCTCTGAAACTATTGTTGAGGGTTGGTGGGCTGTTTTACTGTGATTTAAAGAAACTGAGGAACAGCAGCCATAACTTTCAGTGTCGCAACTTCTTGTCTTGAGGACCTAGATCAGCCTTTCACCATAGTTACTGTAAGGTAGGAGACTTGAGCTTTTACAGTGTTGACTCTCCCATGTGTTTTGTCCCAGATCTCTCCCAGTCCCTCAGTTAGGCCTGTTACAGCTGATGAATTGCAGGTTTGGTTAATTTGTTATTCCACACAAGGCAGAGCAGAGCCAGGGCTGGTTCCCCTGAGGTCTGGACTTATCTCCAATTTCCACAGAGACAAGTTAGGAACCCGGCTGCTCCATTAGTCTAAGTCAATACAAACTTAAAGCAAAACAGTGGGGCTGCATGGAATGGTACTTAGGTTTTCATTGTAGTATGCTAAGCAAAAACATCTCTTGTTTCGCTTCTTACCTCATGATCCAGCTAAGACCTTTGTTGGTTTAGTACTCTCTCGGCTGCCTTAACCCTTTTGAATGTAGCCTAGAAACCAAACCACTACCTGGTAATGACTGAAACACCCAAGGCGTGACACTTTACTAGAGAGAAGTGTACTTGTTTCAACAAGTGGGTGGGTGTCGCCTGAGGGACAAGGTGTAAAATATTCAAGTGCTGCGAATCCTTAGCACATCAGTGATTTTGGATTCCTTTGAGCAGAGATGTTAATGTTAATTTCTCTACCATAAGCCATTTGAAAGAATTTGGCAGTAAGTCCAACCGACATCACAGCCACAGACTGCGTGTAACCACAAGCTCAGGACCTCCACATCTGTTTTCTTCACTTGCGGGATCGTCTGAGACCAGCCACCCAGACAGCTGATGAAAGTGAGGGGTATTTCTTGTCTAATAAAGCCCTTGTGGGGAAAAACAAATTCTGATTAGCTGGGCCTGGCTCCTAAGTGGGTGGGCATATGTCCTCCCAGGCCCATCCATGGCTGCGCCCCTGCCCAGTGATGTGAAATCCATAGATTAGGGCCTAATTTATTTATTTTGACTGATTTCCTTATGAACTGTAACTCAGTAACATTATTGAAATTGTTGCATGTTTTGTTCAGCATATACACTATATATATACACAAAAGTATGTGGACACCCCATATAATTCGTAGATTCTGCTATTTCAGCCACACCCGTTGCTGACAGGTGTATAAAATCAAGCACACAGCCATGCAATCTCCATAGACAAACATTGGCAGTAGAATGGTCTTACTGAAGAGCTCAGTGACTTTCAACGTGGCACCGTCATAGGATGCCACCTTTCCAACAAAGCTCGCTGCCATTGGACTCCGGAGCGGTGGAAACGCGTTCTCTGGAGTGATGAATCACGCTTCACCATCTGGCAGTCTGACGGACGAATCTAAGTTTGGCGGATGCCAGGAAAATGCTACCTGTCCCAATGCATAGTGCCAACTGTAAAGTTTGGTGGAGGAGGAATAATGGTCTGGGACTGTTTTTCATGGTTTGGGCTAGGCACATTAGTTCCTTGTAACGGGAAATCGTAACGTTACACCATACAAGGTCCATACAGAAATGGTTTGTCGAGATCGTTGTGGAAGATCTTGACTGCCCTGCACAGAGCCCTGACCTCATCGCCCAGTATAAGTGGGCGATGAGGTCTAAGCAAAAACATCTCGTTTCGCTTCTTACCTCATGATCCAGCTAAGACCTTGTTGCTCGTGGCTGTATGGAAGCAAGTCCCCGCAGCAATGTTCCAACATCTAGTGGAAAGCATTCCCAGAAGAGTGGAGGCTGTTAAAGCAGCAAAGGGGGGGACCAACTCCATATTAATGCCCATGATTTTGGAATGAGATGTTTGACGAGCAGGTCATTTAGTGTATTTCCACACTACGAGTTTGGAATAATACTGTGAAATTATGAAAATTATGATAATGCTCTTTTAGTGTAGGTCGCCTAACATTTCAGCCTATTTTGGTGGGATGGAGTTTTGGCCTGCCTGGCAGTTAATTCGTTCATAGACCAATAAGGAATAGTTCCAAACCTCTCTGCCAGTAGCCTATACGGAGTAGTCAGAACACACTAATATACGGTTTTCAGGGATACAGTATTTTCAACCTAACTTACATTTCCCCTGAAAAACGGAAGTGGGAACTCCGTTAAGGCGTCTTTCAACACCTGCTACGCTAGGTTACTATATCAATAACAGCTAGGTTTTAGTTCCCCACTCCCCACTCAGACCACTGCCAGACAGTCCTAGCTAAATTCTTGCTTGAGAAATAGCTCTTTGCTAAGAAGCTATTTGTTTCATTCTTGACCATTTTAATTGAAAACAATCACAGTAATATACTTAATTGTTACCCAGAAATGATTTGATACTGGCTGCATTGGGCCTTTAAGAAGTGCATCTGCAGGGTTAAAGAGGAGGCCAGACCAGTACTGTAGTTGATGCTATAGACTTTAATGCTTCTATCAGCTGTATTTTCCCCTGTGTTTGAAACAGAGAACAAACCGAGTGAGAGAGACAGAGAGCTCCATACCTACTGGGTTCTCCCTATCAGACTAAAGCATTTGGCTCTGCATACATTAATAGCACTGAGGAAGGCCCAGATTTAAAAAGATGTGATGAGCACACATGGGGTAAATTAGGGGGAAGGGGTGTGAGAGAAGTTGAGCTCTATTCGCGGGGAGTGAAGGGGACTTGGGAACATCAAGCCTGACACAGATATACACCTTTGGTAAAGGTTTATTACACAAGCAGAGATAATAACAAGCTAGAAAACTGAAACAAAAGCAGAGTGAATAGTAGAGCAGAGGGGCCATGCAATCTCTAGCTCCCGTCCAGGCTGTATCACATCCGTCTATGATTGGGAGTCCCATAGGGCGGAGCACAATTGTCCGGGTTTGGCCGTCATTGTAAATAAGAATTTGTTCTTAACTGGCTTGCCTAGTTAAATAAAGGTTAAATAAAAAAAAGAAATGTTCCATTGTCATTACCTTTGTCATTGGGAAGGAGACAGCTGTAGGGACAGGGATGAGCTGATAGGGACAGACGGAGCGTGTTTTGCGTACTTCGCTCCGTCTCCCAGCCCCGTGACCCTGCTACAATTTCTCAGCCATTATAGGACTTTTTCCAAGACTCCAGTGCTGTGCTGGCTAAGTCAACCTGCAGGAGCAGAGCCCGAGTCCAGTCACGTGGTTCTCCACCTCCCACAGGCCGTGTCATAAGTAACTCGCTCCTGACTGGCTACGAGTCAAGCCTACGACGACAGCGTTGAGAAAAAAAAAAAGCAGTTGCAAGGAGGAACTATGATTTGAGAAGTGCGGTTTTGGCACCGACTAGGGTCCTCTCTCGTTACAGGCGAAGGCGGGGTAGTGTAAGATACTGGGTAGTGTGAGATACTGCTGCGGGGTCTTTCTAACCATCATCAGGGTGTGTGAAGGACAAAAACACAGGCTGACACCCCCGGTGAAGGAGTGCTGTCTGTCCCTGAGGCTGTGCTGGGGCCCTGTGACTGAACACTCTTTGCCAAGACTGAACAGCACTGCTTTCGCCAACAAACAGCTACAGACTGGCATACCTGTCAGCACTCATCATAAAGACTAGCTGTGTTTATGTGCGTACGATACCTCACTGCTGTTCTTTTCCATTAGAAGTGAAATAGTGGTGTGTTTGAACTTGACAGAACGTTCTAATTCGGTGAGTTGACCAAACACAGAACATAAGACAGCGTGAGGACTACTAAGGGGAAAATTAAGGGAAACTCCCATTGCTCTTTGACTGGCGTGAAAAGAATGGCTCGAACAAACCGCATATGACTAAAAAGACAAACATACTGCCTTTTGATACTTATATGAATACTTTACTACTGTTCCTCCTCTCTTTGGCAGTGAGCTATAACACACACACAAGAAAAAGCATGTGACTACTGTATGATGTATGTAAAAGAACACACACAGAGGGAAAAACAACAGAAAAAGGAGGAACTACCCAAAATAACACCATTGTTCATCTAATCAGCCAAACTTCCCCTTATAGCACTGGAGGAGCCATGGGAACAGAAGTCATGGGAACGGGAGGCATGGTAACAGCCTATCAAGTCCCATTCGAGTCAGCAGAAGATTGATGGGTTTTCCTCGAGCTAAAAGCCACTTAAAGGGTGTCAATTAGTAGCCGACTGAGAGGCACTTTTCAGTCTCCCGGTAAACTCTCCCAGCCGTGGCTGTGTGCATGTGCGAAACCTGTCCAGCCTGCTCTCGCCTAGTGCCCCAGGGGATTGTAACCTGCTGAGCCACACAGCAGAGCACTGTTTAACCACAGACGGCCACAGCTATACACAATGAGCCATTACACAGCAGCCACAGCACACAGAGAGTCAGTACTTACATACCACCACTCCGCAGGCCAGGGAGAAACATCTGTATATACATTCAGGCCTGGTGGTGAACACTGAAAGGTCCAGAGTCCCGGATGAGTTAGTGCAATATGTTCTGTACTGTACTATACTGTGGGATGATGATGGTATATACTGAGTGTACAAAACATTAGAAACACCGTCCTAATATTGAGTTGCACTCCCTTTTGCCCTAAGAGCAGCCTAAATTCGTTGGGGCATTGACTCTACAAGGTGTCGAAAGCATTCCACAGGGATGCTGGCCCATGTTGGCTGGATGTCCTTTGGGTGGTGGACCATTCTTGATACACACAGGAAACTGTTGAGCGTGGAAAACCTAGCAGCGTTGCAGTTCTTGACACACTCAAACCGGTGCGCCTGGCACCTACTACCATACCCTGTTCAAAGGCACTTAAATCTTTTGTCTTGCCCATTCAACCTCTGAATGGCACACATACGCAATCCATGTCTCAAATGTCTCAAGCCTTTCAAATATATTTTTCAACCTGTCTCCTCAACCTTGCTCTACACTGATTGAAAACGATTTAACAAGTCAAATCACATCAAATTTTATTTGTCACATAAGCCGAATACAACAGGTGTAGACCTTACAGTGAAATGCTTACTTACAAGCCCTTAACCAACAATGCAGTTAAGAAAATACCTAAAAAAAAGAGAAGAATAACAAATAATTAAAGAGCAGCAGTAAATAACAATAGCGAGGCTATATACAGGGGGTACCGGTGTCGAGGTAATTGAGGTAATACGTACATGTAGGTAGTTATTTAAGTGACTATGCATAGATAACAGAGTAGCAGTAGAGTAAAAGGGGGTGGGGGCAATGCAAATTGTCTGGGTAGCCATTTGATGTTCAGAAGTCTTATGGCTTGGGGGTAGAAGCTGTTTAGAAGCCTCTTGGACCTAGACTTGGCACTCCGGTACCGGAGTTTTTAGGGCCTTCCTCTGACACTGCCTGGTATAGAGGTCCTGGATGGCAGGAAGCTTGGCCCTGGTGATGTACTGGGCCGTATGCACTACCCTCTGTAGTGCCTTGCGGTCGGAGGCCGAGCAGTTGCCATACCAGGCAGTGATGCAACCCGTCAGGATGCTCTCGATAGTGCAGCTGTAAAACCTTTTGAGGATCTGAGGACCCATGCCAAATCTTTTCAGTCTCCTGTGACATCAATAAGAGATCATCGCTTTCACCTGGTCGGTCAATGTCATGGAAAGAACATGTGTTCCTAATGTTTTGTACACTCAGTGTAGGCTAGTTTTTGAGCAGTATCCAGGAGGAAATCCGCCTAGTTGTGTATATGAGAGGTTCTGTGTCTGGCTTTCACCTGTGTTCCTGGCACAAAGTACTACTTCTATAAAACATTGACAGACCTGCCTGGCTGGTACTCCCATCAGTCTCCCCTTGAGCAAACTGTGAACTAGCTTCCCCTTACCTTCACCTCAGAGAAGCCAGCTAGAAAGACAGTGGCATTGCAACAGATCTATGACCAATCCTTCTTTCGCCCACAGAGGAACTGATAAGGGGTTAATACAACACTGACTTCAATCTGGTAGATTGGTGAAGTGTTTTATTTTAATATACAGTATTATACATGGTATTTTGAGGATATTCTTATTAACAACAAGGGGAATGTTAAAGACACTAAGTCACAAACACAGACAGACACATACTGTGAGCAGACACACACACACACACACACACACACACACACACACACACACACACACACACACACACACACACACACACACACAGGGCTCTGCAGTTTTTACAAGGAGCACATGTGGTCCTAAGCTGAAAAATGTAGGAGCACAATGACAAATATTAAAGAGGCAATGATAACAATGACAATCCAAGGACTGACAATCCATTTTAGTTTTTTGTTTTGAGGCTATACAGTCTTTGTTTACATTTACTTTGGGAAAAACAAGCTTAAATTGTGTCTGCTAAGCTCACGGGGCATTTATACGTTATACTCCTCAAGAATCAATGGGTTTACATTATTCATTTATAAGTAAAAAAAATATTGCCAGCAATTACAAAATACAGGGTTTACCACCAGTAAATTAGATTTTTAAGATTGAGATAAAGCCTACATTTATGGAACGGCGTTTGTTTTTTTGCATGTAAAAAACCCCCACATCAAATAACACTATTTGACTGGTCAAATAAGCTTTTGATTTGACATGTCAAATAACACAATTCTATTGGAGTGCTGTGTAGTGCTACTAATGTTGTGTGTGCTGAATTTGCACATGCAAGCAAAGAGCCGCCATTATGATCACAGTCAAAGTTGTACAATACTGCGTTGGTAATAAGGCATTATTTGTTCGACCGAATGGGAAAAGGTCTGTGTGAGCATTTGAAATTAGATCAGGATCAAATGAGCAGGATCAAAAATGTTTGCAAATATCTTTGATACAGATGTTATCAGCAACTTCTGGGGTAACTAGCTAGCACCAATGCAACCAGCCGGAAAGTAATGACCAGTAGAAACTGAAGTAATTTTCAATATTCTTAGCAATGATTTAGGAATCCATGCGAGTAAGTATTAGCGAGGTAGCCACTTGTTGTTCCTATTGAAATAACTAGCTAGCCAGCTACTTAATAACCCTGTTGCCCAAAACTAACGTTATAAGCAGCCAGCTAGCTGCTGGCATGGTTTGACCGGGTTGTGAAGCTAGCCACAATAAGGAATTTGCATTTCGCCTTCAAAATAAAAAGTCCCTATTTGAAAGTGACGCAGAAGGTTACAATTGGTGGAATCATGCCATATTTAGACTGCATAATGTTAAACAAGGTTGGAGTGTTGGAATGTGGAACAATGAAATGGGGTATCAATCAATCGATACTAAAATAGACGAACTACGATCACGTATAACTTACCAACAGGACATTAAAAACGGTCAAATCTTATGTTTCACCGAGTCGTGGCTGAACGATTACATGAATAACATACAGCTGGCGGGTTTTAATCATTTTCGGAAGGATAGAACAGCGGCCTCTGGTAAGACAAGGGGTGGCGATCTATGTATATTTGTAAACAACAGCTGGTGCACAAAATCTAAGGAAGTCTTGAGGTTTTGCTCGCCTGAGGTAGAGTATCTCATGATAAGCTGTAAACTACACTATTTACCAAGAGAGTTTTAATCTGTATTTTTCGTAGCTGTCTAAATACCACCACAAACCGATGCTGGCACTAAGACCGCACTAAATGAGCTGTTTACGGCCCTAAGCAAACAGGAAAACACTCATCCAGAGGCGGCGTTCCTAGTGGCCGGGGATTTTAACCCAGGGAAACTCAAATCCGTTTTACCTCATTTCTACCAGCATGTTAAATGTGCAACCAGAGGGAAAAAAAACTCTAGACCACCTTTACTCCACACACAGAGATGCGTACAAAGCTCTCCCCCGCCCTCCATTTGGCAGATCTGACCATAACACTATCCTCCTGATTCCTGCTTACAAACAAAAAGTAAAGCAGGAAGCACCAGTGACTCGGTCAATAAGAAAGTGGTCAGATGAAGCAGATGCTAAGCTACAGGACTGTTTTGCTAGCACAGACTGGAATATGTTCCGGGATTCTTCCGATGGCATTGATGAGTACACCACATCATGACGTCGTCCCCACAGTGACCGTACCTACATACCCCAACCAGAAGCCAAGGATTACAGGCAACATCCGCACTGGGCTAAAGGGTAGAGCTGCCGCTTTCAAGGAGCGGGACCCTAACCCAGAAGCCTATAAGAAATCCAGCTATGCCCTCCGACAAACCATCAAACAGACAAAGCGTCAATACAAGACTAAGATCGAATCGTACTACACCGGCTCCGACGCTCGTCGGATGTGGCAGGGCTTGCAAACTATTACAGACTACAAAGGGAAGCACAGCCGCGAGCTGCCCAGTGACACAAGTCTACCAGACAAGCTAAATTACTTCTATGCTCGCTTCCTTCGAGGCAAGCAACACTGAAGCATACATGAGAGCATCAACTGTTCCGGGCGAATGTGTGATCACGCTCTCTGTAGCCGATGTGAGTAAGACCTTTAAACAGGTCAACATTCACAAGGCCACAGGGCCAGACGGATTACCAGGACATGTACTCCGAGCATGCGCTGACCAACTAGCAAGTATCTTCACTGACATTTTCAACTTCTCCCTGACTGAGTCTGTAATACATACATGTTTCAAACAGACCACCATAGTCCCTGTGCCCAAGAACACTAAGGTAACCTGCCTAAATGACTACCGACCATAGCACTCACGTCTGTAGCCATGAAGTGCTTTGAAAGGCTGGTCATGGCTTACATCAACACCATTATCCCAGAAACCCTAGACCCACTCCAATTTGCATACCGCCCCAACAGATTCACAGATGATGCAATCTCTATTGCACTCAACACTGCCCTTTCCCACCTGGACAAAAGGGACACCTATGTGAGAATGCTGTTCATTGACTACAGCTCAGCGTTCAACACCATAGTGCCCTCAAAGCTCATCTCTAAACTAAGGACCCTGGGATTAAACACCTCCCTCTGCAACTGGATCCTGGAGTTCCTGACGGGCCGCCCCCAAGTGGTAAGGGTAGGTAAAAACACTGCGCCATTGATCCTCAACACGGGGGCCCCTCAGGGGTGCGTGCTCAGTCCCCTCCTGACACAACAGTGGTAGGCCTGATCACCGACAATGATGAGAGCCTATAGAGAGAAGGTCAGAGACCTGGCCGTGTGGTGCCAGGACAACAACCTCTCCCTCAACGTGATTAAGACAAAGGAGATTATTGTGGACTACAGGAAAAGGAGGACCGCGCACTCCCCCATTCTCATCGACGGGGCTGCAGTGGAGCAGGTTGAGAACGTCATGTTCCTTGGTGTCCACATCACCAACAAACTATCATGGTCCAAACACACTAAGACAGTTGTGAAGAGGGCATGATAAAGCCTATTCCCCCTCAGGAGACTGAAAAGATTTGGCATGGGTCCTCAGATCCTCAAAAGTTATACAGCTGCACCATCGAGAACATCCTGACGGGTTGCATCACTGCCTGGTATGGCAACTGCTCAGCCTCCGACCGCAAGGCACTACAGCGGGTAGTGCGTACGGCCCAGTGCATCACTGGGGCCAAGCTTCCCGCCATTCAGGACCTCTATACCAGGCGGTGTCAGAGGAAACCCCTAAAAATTGTCAAAGACTCCAGCCACCCTAGTCAGACTGTTCTCTATGCTACCGCACGGCAAGCGGTACCGGAGCGCTAAGTCTAGGTCCAAAATACTTCTTAATAGCTTCTACCTCCAAGCCATAAGACTCCTGAACAGCTAATCAAAGGGCTACCCAGACCTCTCTTTTACGCTGCTGCTACTCTCTGTTTATTATCTACTCTGTTTATTTTAACTTTAACTCTTCCTACATGTACACTACCATTCAAAAGTTTGGGGTCACTTAGAAATGTCCTTGTTTTTGAATGAAAAGCACATTTTTTGTAAAATAACAAACTTGATCAGAAATACAGTGTAGACATTGTTAATGTTGTAAATGACTATTGTAGCTAGAAACGGCTGATTTTTAATAGAATATCTACAAAGGCGTACAGAGGCCCATTATCAGTAACCATCACTCCTGTGTTCGTTGTGTTAGGTAGGCTAATTGATCATTAGAAAACCCTTTTGCAATTATGTTAGCACAGCTGAAAACTGTTGGACTGATTAAAGAAGCAATAAAACTGGCCTTCTTTAGACTAGTTGAGTATCTGGAGCATCAGCATTTGTGGGTTCGATTACAGGCTCAAAATGGCCAGAAACAAAGAACTTTCTTCTGAAACTCGTCAGTCTATTCTTGTTCTGAGAAATGGCTATTCCATGCGAGAAATTGCCAAGAAACTGAAGATCTCGTACACCGCTGTGTACTACTCCCTTCACAGAACAGTGCAAACTGTCTCTAACCAAAATAGAAAGAGGAGTAGGAGGCCCCGATGCACAACTGAGCAAGAGTACAAGTAGATTAGAGTGTCTAGTTTGAGAAACAGATGCCTCACAAGTCCTCAACTGGCAGCTTCATTGAATAGTACCCACAAAACACCAGTCTCAACGTCAACAGTGACGAGGCAACTCCGGGATGCTGGCCTTCTAGGCAGAGTTCCTCTGTCCAGCGTCTGTGTTCTTTTGCCCATCTTAATCTTTTCTTTTTATTGGCCAGTCTGAGATCTGGCTTTTTATTTGCAACTCTGCTTAGAAGGCCAGCATCCCGGTGTCGCCTCTTCACTGTTGATGTTGAGAATGGTCCACCCACACAGACAGGGTGGTGAAGAAGGCGCAACAGCGTCTCTTCAACCTCAGGAGGCTGAAGAAATTTGGCTTGTCACCAAAAACACTCAAACTTTTACAGATGCACAGGCTGTATCACCGCCTGCCAGGCTGTATCACCGCCTGCTCCACCCACAACCGTAAGGCTCTCCAGAGGGTAGTGAGGTCTGCACAACGCATCACCGGAGGCAAACTACCTGCCCTCCAGGACACCTACACCACCCGATGTCACAGGAAGGCCAAAAAGATCATCAAGGACAACAACCACCCGAGCCACTGCCTGTTCACCCCGCTATCACCCAGAAGGCGAGGTCAGTACAGGTGCATCAAAGCTGGGACCGAGAGACTGAAAAACAGCTTCTATCTCAAGGCCATCAGACTGTTAAACAGCCATCACTAACATTGAGTGGCTGCTGCCAACTTACTGACTCAAATCTCTAGCTACTTTAATAATAAAAAATTTGATGTAATAAATGTATCACTAGCCACTTTAAACAATGCCACTTTATATAATGTTTACATATTCTACATTACTCATCTCATATGTATATACTGTACTCTATACCATCTACTGCATCTTGCCTATGTCGTTCGGCCATAGCTCATCCATATATTTATATATACATACTCGTATTCATTCCTTTACACTTGTGTGTATGAGGTAGTTATTGTGAAATTGTTAGATTACTTGTTAGATACTACTGCATGGTCGGAACTAGAAGCACAAGCATTTCGCTACACTCGCATTAACATCTGCTAACCATGTGTATGTGACCAATAAAATTTGATTTGATTAGATTTTTGCGGGTACTATTTAATGAAGCTGCCAGTTGAGGACTTGTGAGGCGTCTGTTTCTCAAACTAGACACTCTAATGTACATGTCCTCTTGCTCAGTTGTGCACCGGGGCCTCCCACTCCTCTTTCTAGTAGTACACAGCGTTGTACGAGATCTTCAGTTTCTTGGCAATTTCTCGCATGGAATTGCCTTCATTTCTCAGAATAAGAATAGACTAATGAGTTTCAGATTAAAGTTCTTTGTTTCCGACCATCTTGAGCCTGTAATCGAACCCACAAATGCTGATGCTCCAGATACGCAACTAGTCTAAAGAAGGCCAGTTTTCTTGCTTCTTTATCAGAACAAGTTTTCAGCTGTGCTAACAATTGCAGAGGGGTTTTCTAATGCTCAATTAGCCTTTTAAAATGATAAACTTGGATTAGCTAACACAACGTGCCATTGGAACACAGGAGTGATGGTTGCTGATAATGGGCCTCTGTACACCTATGTAGATATTTCATTAGAAATCAGCCATTTCCAGCTACAATAGTCATTTACAACATTAACAATGTACACTGTATTTCTGATCAATTTGATGTTATTTTAAAATGGACAAAAAATGTGCTTTTCTCTCAAAAACAAGGACATTTCTAAGTGACCCCGAACTTTTGAACGGTAGTGTACATAATACCTCAATTACCTCGACTAACCGGTGCCCCCGCCACATTGACTCTGTACTGGTACCCCCTGTATATAGCCTCGCTATTGTTACTTTACTGCTGCTCTTAAATTATGTTACTTTTATTTTCTATTTAACACGTTTTTCTTCTTAACTTCTTGGTTAAGGGCTTGTAAGTAAGCAATTCACTGTAAGGTCTACACCTGTTGTATTTGGCGTATGTGACAAATTTTATTTTATTTTGAAGGCGAACTGTAAATTCCACTATTGTGGCTAATCCTTATTGTGGCTAGCTTCACATAGCTGGGTCCAACTGCCATTAACCAAATAAGAACTGCCTTATAAATTAGGAGTATTTTAGATGATGACACCTAGCTAGATAGTTAGCTAGTTAACTATAGCTACTGAAACAGTTTTGCTATGTTTTTGGGGAAGAACATTGTTTGCATCCATCAGCTAGTTAGCTTTTTTATGACCAGCACTGATAGTGTAATCAATGTGTAATAACTACGTAAAAAATTCATGAACGTGTTAAATTATTATGTGATGTGCAGTCATATTCAGGTCCTGATTGGTCAACAAGCCTATTTAACGCATCAAATAGCGTTACTTGATACGTCAAATAGTGTTATTTGACTTGTATCTTTTTTGACACGCAAAGACCCAAACAGCGTTTCATATACATTGGGTCTATATGAATCCTCATCTCCTAAAAAAATCTATTTTCCTTTCTTTCTGTGCCACCATGTCTGCATACTACTGAGGCTGCGGAGAAATAATTACAACAATTATTACCTGGGTGATTTGTTTTCTATGGGCACTGGTACTCCCAAAAGATTTAGGAGCATATGCCCCCAAAATGGTAGCACTGTAGAGCCCTGATACACACACACACACTTCCCAGAGTCAAAGACGCTTCAGGTGGCCAACGGCAGCAGGATTGGCTTGTGTCAGATTGTAGTTGAATCCTGTCCTCACTCTGATCGGCTGGAGGCCCGGGTCTGTGCCTTGATGCAACACTTCCTGGTTATCATCATTTCCTAGAAAACACACAAAACACAATACAGGGCCCTTAACATGTAATAGATCTGGGTCCCAACGAAACAATAGAAGCGAGGTATTACATTACCAGTGTATATGGATTTTCTTATTACTCGTCCATCTGACTTTTATTCTGAATGACAAATACCTCCTCATCACGAGTTCTCTCGGCGACTGCCTGGGGCTTGAGGAAATTGCCGGTCATTGGTTTGTTTCAATAGGTTACCATATGGGTAGGGAGTCAGGGACTGATGTGGGCTCATGTGTGAGGTAAACATTTACAGAAAACGTTGATCCAAAACAGACTATGTAAAACAAAACCTGGCCCAAAGAAAAATAGGGGATGGATTACTTAGATACCTATGGACGTCATCGGGGGTATTTTTATAACATTTCTTTGTTTTGCCATAATCCTTATCCATTCCTCAAGGGGAGAGGAGCTGGGTTCAGAAAGCACAGGGCGGCTACAGACCATGACAAACAGCTGTACGTCTGTTTGACTGCGTGAAATGGGCCAAACTGACCAAATACACATTTAACTTGTCAAAGTGTACTGTATGCAGTTTAGACAGGTGAGGAGTAATCGTGGAGCTAGGCTAACTTTCCTAATCCATGGTGTTTCTGTTAGGTATAATTATGGTGTTTCTGGTAGGCAGGGTTGGGTAGGTGACTTTCGAAATGTAATCCGTAAGTTACTAGTTACCTGTCCAAAATTGTAATCAGTAACATAATTTTGGGATTACCCAAACTCAGTAACATAATCTGATTACTTTTCCCTTAAAAGGCATAAGAAGAAGACAAAAAGGACCCATCAAAAGCATTTGGTATGTCATCATAGTGGTCTCTGACTGGTCAGACTAGCTCCAATGGAACAAACTTCAACTTGAGCCTTTTTTCAATACCGAATTGAATGTAATTGAGAAAACAGAAAGGTGTCAATTTATTAATCTCCTTTCTGATAAAAAAAATTATACAAGAAGTAATCTAGGTTTTTCAAAAGTATCTGTAATCAGATTTACAAAAAAAAAAATGTAATCAGAAAAAAAATGTAATTACATGTAATCAGTTTCTCCTCAACCCTGCTGGCCGGTAACTTCTGAGGAGCTAGGAGGAGGTTCAAAAGGTGATAAACACCTGTTTAGACTAGGTGTGGTTACAATGATGAAGGAGAGAGATTATTTTGTTGCAACTCACCACAATTTTTTCTCAAATCTACTGTATCTAACCTACTAATGAAGACACCATGTCTTCAGATGACAACACCCTACCCAACCAGTGTACTGCCACCACAATGCCGTCCCGATTGACCCGGCCCACATTTAGCTTTTGATAACAATAAAAACTGTCGTCTTCTTTAATCTCAAAAGATGATCTTGCTCCAGAAAAGGGCAGAAATCATAATCACAGGCGATTGTCCTGAGAACAAAAGGCCTTTTGGGAGAAGTCAATCCTAAAGGGAAGCAGCAGGGCTGAGGACAATGAGGAGCCCAGGAGATTATTCTTAACCCTGCCTGGACCAAACCCAGCCGTTCCCCACCTGTTTCTGTTTCTATCACAGACGTCCCTAGACACCAGGAAGTAAGGAGCACTGAATCACTACTGTATCCATGGGAAATGGTTTTATAAATTATCGCTCTACTGTATGTCTGCTGATCGCTTTGTCTAATATTTGTCTTGTATAGGTCTTGTATAGCTACATCCATTGCTATAACTGTGAGATGGTCCAGTTACAGTATGGGTCGTACAAGGCCCCTGGAGAATGCCCCCAGGATCCGCCCCGATTCGAAACCTGATTACATTTAAAAAGTAACATGATCACCGACAACAATGAGACAGCCTATAGGGAGGTGGTCAGAGACCTGGCAGTGTGGTGCCAGGACAACAACCTTTCCCTCAACGTGAGTAAGACAAAGGAGCTGATCGTGGACTACAAGAAAAGGAGGGCAGAACACGCCCCCATTCACATTAACAGGGCTGTAGTGGAGCGGGTCGAAAGTTTCAAGTTCCTTGATGTCCACATCACCAACAAACTATCATGGTCCAAACACACCAAGACAGTCATGAAGAGGGCACGACAACACCTTTTCCCCCTAAGGAGACTTGGCATGGGTCCCCAGATCCTCAAAAAGTTATACAGCTGTACAATCGAAAGCATCCTGACGGGTTGCATCACCGCCTGGTACAGCAACTGCTTGGCATCCGACTAAGGCGCTACAGAGGGTAGTGCGTACGACCCAGTACATCATTGCGGCCAAGCTTCCTGCCGTCGAGGTCCTATATACTAAGCGGTGTCAGAGGAAGGCCCAAAAAATTGTCAGACTCCAGTCACACAAGTCATAGACTATTCTCTCTACTGCCGCACGGCAAGCGGTACCGGAAAGCAAAGTTTAGGTCCAAAAGGCTCCTTAACAGCTTCTACCCCCAAGCCATAAGACTGCTGAACAATTTATCAAATGGCCACCCGGACGATTTACATTGACCCCCCTTGTTGCTACTACTCACTGTTTATTATCTATGCATAGTCACTTTACCCCTACCTACATGTACAAATTACCCCGACTAACCTGTACCCCCGCACATTGACTCGGTACCGGTACCCCCTGTATACAGCCTCGTTATTGTTATTTTATTGTGTTACTTTTTACTATAGTTTATTTAGTAAATATTTTCTTAACTCTATTACTTGAACTGGATTGTTGGTTAAGGGCTTGTAAGTAAGCACTTCACGGTAAGGTCTACACCGGTTGTATTCGGCGCATGTGACAAATAACATTTGATGATGCAAGAAACATACAGAACATTAAACAACTCCCTCTCACAGCCACACTGTTGAGTGGAAACCGTTGAGATGTGGGGGAAGTGGAGTAGTCTATGAGGATGGAGTGAAAAGTCTAGGAAGAGGGGGCACCTGATAAGAAGAAGATAGAGGAGAACACGTGAGTGTCATTCCAGTTTCCAGAGGAGATCTAGAGGCCGGTTGCACCAGTTGGTCATAAGTGGGTCACAACTTTAGGTCTGACGTAAAATGAGCTCTACGTCGGACCAAAACATTTGACCTGTTGCACCACCTGGGCATACGCCTGTCTATGAGCTACACCTGGGCGCAGTGGTGTAAAGTACTTCAGTAAAAATACATTAAAGTACTATTTAAGTCGTTTTTTTCAGGTATCTTTACTTTTACCTAAGTATGACAGTTGGATACTTTTTCCACCACTGCCTGGGCGTAGCTTCTACGCTTAGTAGGGAGCAGGCATAGGATGTTCCATTGGGACCATCTTCTTTCACGATATGCACTGAAAATAAAAACGATCTATACATTTCAAAACAATGTGAGTCTCGTGTTCAGATTTCGTAACTCCCGGGGGTTGCCTAGGCACGAGTCCATAATACACTTGATTTATGCTACATAGCATGCTAAATCTGTCTGATCAGATATTAGCAAACAAATAGATGAGCTGCCACCTTCAATTATTTGCCCAGACAGATCAAATAACCAAATATACAGATGGAGATTCAGTGAAACAAAATCGCATTGATTATCAGACAAGTCAAGGGCTTTTAGTCGGGATATAGCCCCTATAGGCTTACGCGAGTTCGTTTTTACGGCATTTTAAAGTAACTGTACAATGAAAATCTCACTTTTAAAAGTTCACATTGTTAATTAATCCCCAAATAATATTATTGACTCTTCCTATTTGTGGACAAAGCACTTCAATCACCCCACTTCAAACTTGTATCTAAAAAATGTTTTATTGCTATTTACTCATCAAGGATGATGTCATCCTCCTGAAGAGGATGAGCTGGCCAATCATTGTGTCTATTCACAAGAACATTTGTAATGACCGGTATACGCCCACACCCTTCCAACACAGAAAAGCTGCTTTTTAACATACGTAATGAATCATTATTTAAAGGAAAACTATTTCCCTCATATTGTAATGAATTATAGATCATATTTCATAGAAATCTGGAAACACTGGATAGTTCTTTTAACACGACCACACTCATAAACAGGCCCGGAGATGAGTCAAGATAGTTATGGAGGATTTGCTTATGACAGACTTTTTCCCCCTTCCAAAAAGAAGCAAAACAAGACAAAATGGGTTAGTCGTAGTGAGGCGCCAGAGAGAATAACAACTCGGATGGAGGAGGACAGATCCTCTCTTCTCCTCTACAGGGCATTGTGGGAAGCAGAGATTACATATTAGGAGGAAAGAAGAGTGGAATTCAAGAAAAATGAGATGGTGTGTGCGTGTGTGTCAGAGGGAGATGAGCGATAAAAAGCGCTCCGCAGGCAGGGGTCCATGTCAGCGATAGGGGATGGGGAACAGAACAGGAGCTCTGCATCTGTCTGTCAAAGGGGGCGCCTGTATCCACCCCTCCAACTTTCATTTATGGCCCCTCAGACGGAGACAGTCGGGATCAGGGAAGGAGATAAAGGGGAGTCTTGAAATGAACACCTTGGTAAAACCTGCCGCTGTATAAAGTAACGCAGAGCGAGGGGCCCTCCTGCTGGAGCTGAGCCAAGCCCATCTCCGCCCCAGCAGCCTCCGCCAAGCTCTCTGCTGGCCAGGCCATCACCAGAGAGGGTAACAACATGGGGCCTATAGGAGCCTAGGGCTATACTGTAGCAGGGTGTTAGCCCTAGGCCACACACACACACACACACACACACACACACACACACACACACACACACACACACACACACACACACACAGAGAGAGGGGACCTAACAACACTCCCACCACCATCCTCCAAGCCACTCTGGTTCTCTGCTGTACTGAGCACTCCGCCTGTTTGAAGTCTTACATAATAGTTTGTAAATAGCCCGTTCTCTCTCTCAGTTTCACAGGCCCGGGCCCAAGACAAACCTCACCGATAATCAAATCAAACTGCTAAATTACAGAGGGGCTATTACCACTCGGCACGCAGTTCAACTTCTCAGCGCAGAGATCCAGCCAGTCATGGGAGCTTGACCCTTGCGGAGCTCCAGAACTGCAGCAAGAGAGCAGCTAAAGGGTTCCAGATCCACAGCCTCTGATTGCTAATAATGAGTCAGTGTGCTAGGAGCTTGTATCCCAGGCAGCTAGAGACTCTTCTGGGCTGTGCGGTTGTGTTATCCCCCCTCCCCGGTACTCCTCTACCCCACTCCTCCCACCCTCTACCCCTTAGGCCCGCTGGAAACATTGAGTCAGCCAAGCCAAGGCCCCTTTTGTTTCATGTTTATCTATGCGCCTCTAATGGGAGGCGTTGGACCACGCTGGGTTACAGAAGAACATTGCAGCTCTGCTCGGCTATGCTGCTGCCGTCTGTCTGGGCTACTAATAAGAACACCTGGGTTCAAGTACTATTCAGAAATCTTTTAAATATGTTGATTGTTTGCACTAGCCTGCCAGAGTGCCAGGTGGGTGAGGTTTGTACTTTAAATGCTTTTCTATTGGTTCCATTGAGACAGGCAAGTTCAATCAAGCGCAGATAAAGAATTTCAAATTATTTCAAATAGTATTTGAACCCAGGTCTGCTGCTAATAAACTCCTCGCTCCTCCTCAGCCCGAATTAAATAGGCCATCTTTAGAAAAAATCTCTCCCTTCCGATGTCATGTTGAATCGGTTGTTGTGCTGTGGCTCATGGAGCAGCAGGGAGAAGAACAGAACATAAACAAAAGGGCCCATAACATAACGTGGCCTGGCTTTAGTGTACTGAGCTGATGCTCTCTCTGTGTTCCAGGCCAACGTAATGCTTAGGGTATAGTCATTATTCACTGTGAAACAGAACAGGGCTGGCTCATCTGATTCAAATTAGAGCTCATCGAATGGGAGCCAGAATGAAACTAGGATGATTCATAAATGCTCCATTTCCCCTGTGAGTTTGGTTGTGTGTGAGTATGTGTTTTTGGTTTTACTAGTGGGGACCAGAAGTCCTCACAAGGATAGTAAAACAAGGAAAAGTGGCGACATTTCACCAGCCCCTAATAAGGAAAACAGCCTTAGGGTTTAGGGTTACAGTTAGGGTTAGGTTTAGGGGTTAAGGTTAGGTTAAGGAAAATATGATTTTGAATGGGAATCAATTGTTTGGTCTCCACAAGGACAATAAAACAAATGTCTGTGGGTGTGTGAGAGTGTGTGTGTGTGTGTGTTTGCTAACCCCCAAACACTGTGCCTAAATATGGAGAGAAAAAAAGTGGTTGTGTAATTTTATTCAACTTATGTGTAACCTTTATTAAACTAGGAAAGTCAGTTAAGAACAAATTCTTATTTACCATGATGGCCTAGCCCGGCCAAACCCGGTCGACACCTGGCCAATTGTGCACCACCCTATGGTACTCCCAATCACGGCCGGATGTGATACAGCCTGGATTCGAACCAGGTGACTGCAGTGACACCTCTTGCACTGACATGCAGTGCCTTAGACCTCTGCGCCACTCAGGATCCCATATACACTCTTACACTGAGTATACCATACATTAGGAACACCTTGGTAATATTGAGTTGCCCTCAGAACAACCTCAATTCCTCAGGGCATGGACTGTACAAGGTGTCAAAAGCGTTCCACAGGGATGTTGGCCTATGTTGACTCCAATGCTTCCCACAGTTGTGTCAAGTTGGCTGAATGTCCTTCGGGTGGTGGACCATTCTTGATACACATGGGAAACTGTTGAGCGTGAAAAACCCAGCTGCGTTGCAGTTCTTGAAAACAAACCGGTGCGCCTGGCACCTACCAACATACCCCGTTCAAAGGCACTTAAATATTTTTTCTTGCCCACTAACCCTCTGAATGGCACACATACTAAATTCATGTCTCAATTGTCTCAACGCTTAAAAATCCTTCTGTAACCTGTCTCCTCCCCTTCATCTACAGTGAATGAAGTGGATTTTACAAGTGACATCAATAAGGGCTCATCGCTTTCACCTCGATTCACCAGGTCAGTCTATGTCATGGAAAGAACAGGTGTTCTTAATGTTTTGTATACTCAGTGTATAACCAAAGCATTGAAACCATCACCAATATGGTATTTGTTTGACAGTTGACTGTGAGTGAGTTTGCGCATAAGACGCCCACTTCAGAACTGACACATGCTTGTACTCAATGACAACGTCTCATTCTGTTTTGCCCAAGGATGACAGATGACTAGATACATTGTCATGTTTATTAGGCACCAAACAGATAAAAAAAAGTACTGAAACACGGCGGGACGACCTGGATTTTTCTAATAAGAAATGCTCATTTCTGGTTTTAAAAGTTTTACTAGGGTGTGACGTAATGAACACTAGCCCATGCGCATTTCCCCACATAACCTCTCTTGTGAAAGCACCACGATGTTATGTCCAGGTTCTGAGTCATATTTAACGGAGTAGGTGGTACATTTATTTGTCTTTTACGGCTGTGGTTATTAGTGTGTTAGTACATGTGATGCACTTGGCTGCCAGGGGAACAGGCTGTCCTGGGAGGGTTGCAGCTGTGATAGAGGGTGACTCATTTTGGGGAGTGGGGTTCCAACTTCCAACTTCCAACACACACACACACACACACACACACGTAAGTACGCGCATTTATAAACACACACATACGTATCTGAAGTGTGTGTCTGGGCACAGATAGATATTGACAAAATGTCTGAACACCTGCGTATGGCATAAACCTTGGTCCGTTCACTGCTCCAGGAATGACTGAGGAGTGAACCGAAGCCATAGAGCCCAATGTGTTTAAATGCTGCTTTCTGTGTTTATAATAAAATGTTACACATCTCTCCCTCTACCACACACACACACACACTTATGTCCCCACGACTATGTGGAGGGAATACTGAGCAGCAGCTGGAGAAGCTTCTGAGTCTAAACTGGAGAGCAAGCTAGCTACTGATGTGTAATGATGAAAACCACCCATTCACACACTAAGGCAGCCCAGTGTGGTCTCACACCAGAGTAACACTAAATGAACAGCATGTGAGAGGTCACACACCCAGGCTATAAAAACACTTGTACTGTAAACAGAAGTGGTCATCGACACACTGGACGTACGGACCAAAGCAGCCTACCACACCGTATTGTGTGGGAGTCTGTTTCACGGACTGTACTCCCACTACACTCTTTGTTTCCCTCTCAACCTCAGGCTATAGTTATAACTATCCCTCCCGTTACTCCAACTGCAGTCTTCGATATCCCCTTTCTCTCTCCAGATTTTGACCCCGTTTCTCCTCAGTGCTCATTTTTATGACCCCTCTACTCATGTCAGTGGAGTCTTAACTACCCTGCCCCTCTCTTTCTCTGTCTCTCGCTTTCTCGCTCTGGCACAGGAGATTAAAGTCCACCAGATTCCTTGCGCTGCTAGGGGGTCCGAAAAGAATCTCTCTTTTTCATTTCCCCTCCCTCGCCTTATTTTCTCTCCCAAGATAGTCTTTCTCAATATGCAGCAGCAGCAACCTTGGGACTATTCAAACCCTCGAGAAACTGAAAAAAGAAAAGGCTTTGGTGAGAAATTTGATCTTTTGAAGTGTGAGGAGGAGAGGGTAAAAACTACAGAGGGCTTAGATAGAGAAGACATGGGGGAGCGCCCAATAAAATGACTATAGAAGTGTAGAAGTGGAACAGAACAATCGAGACGAGAGCTGAGACGAGAGCTGAGACCGAGCGAGAGAGCAGAACAGAGATTGGGAGAGGAGGAAATAAATAAAAAGGAGAGGGGGCATTTCTTTATAAGACGAGGGAGAAGAGAACAAAGAGGTCTTTGTGTGGAGTGCTGAGAGAGTGAAGTGGAGCCAGGGCTTAGGGAGTGTTTAACAGTGTACACTGACTGCATTCCAGCAATGTGATTACGAGCCACTTTTAATTTATTCTCCTCCAGGAAACAGACTTAACTCTTCCCTGCCCTTCCCTAGACTTCTTTCTTTCATAGCAAAATAGGCCTAGTCTTATTACATTTTCTGTTTCACTTTACTTTCTCCATAACTTTTTCCCTTCCTCTCCAAAGTTCGTCAGTTCTGCTAATATGTTCAAGATTACATTTCATTGGACAAATACTACACAGTGTATCTAACTCCACAGCACTAACGTGTTACATTAGAATTCATGAGGGCTCAATTGCTAATGGCAACGTCATGTACAGTTTTATAGTATTGACGTTCGAGTGGAATGGAGCACAATGAGAAGGACTCATATGTGATTGGAATAAAGCAGAAGACAAGTTGCCATTGGCCAATAAAGTCATCTTATGAACACAGACCAAGACTCTCTATACCAGGGACCATCAACTAGATTTAGCCATGGGCCGAAATTGTCTTGAGCGGATGGTCGGTTGGCCGGAATATAATTACACATAATTTGTAGACTGCAAATTGACCCCAAACAGATATATTTGACTAAAACATAATAATTTCAAACCTTGGTTACATTTGTATATGATCACACGTCTCTCTATTATGTGTGGGAATACTTGGGAACAGATTTCCCAAATGAAGATCACTTGGAGCTCATTTCCTGGTGTTTCTACGTTTTTTTCATGTCCAACAATAAATAAAGAGAGAGTTTTGGAGCTCTTGGGGTTTGGAGGAGCGCCAGTTGGGGAGCCCTGCTCTATACATCCCACTCTATATATTTCTAGCGCGCACACACACAACTTGAAGTCCGGATATAGGATCTAAAAGGCATGTATACAAATCTCTTCTTATTACTCATAATCCCGTGGAGAGGACACACTGGCAACAGACTTCCTGACAGCCATCTACTGCAAAACTGGAAGCAGGCAGGCAAAGGGGAGGGTCATGCATCAAAACAAACAACACACTGCTTATGGGACAGGGGGGAAACAGGTGCTTGTCTGGCCCCTTGTGTGTGTCTGTGTGTGTGCGTGCATATACAGTATGAATATGAGTGAAGAGGCGCTACTAGGCCTTAATTAAACCTTCAACACACTCTCCCAGATAAAACAACATGCGTAATTAAAAGTCTGGCCATTGATCTCTGTGCCTCCTGACTGTTGACTCTGGTCTCCGCTCAGTACACAGGAGGGTTTGACTGGGATGTGTCTTAAGAGCCAGGCAGGCTGAAATTCATTAAACTATTTCATATTAACCACTTTAGCAAATCATAGCCTTGTCCCAGATTGGTTTGAGCTGTTTTACGTGACATTGACCACATAGGAGTTGGGAAAGACAGCACAAACAGACTAGGGACAAGGCTAGAGAATCATGGCAGATTCAGATAGTCTTGACTGTAATTTACAGTATATAGAGAGCCTTACTAGAGACCTGGAGATCTAGGGCAGTGGTTTTCAAACCTCTCCTCGGAGACCCCCAGACTTTTCACAATTTTGTTGTAGCCCTGAGCTAACTCGCCTGATTCCACTAGTCAAGGGCTTGATGATTAGTTGACAAGTTGAATCAGGTGTGCTAGCTCTGAAGTAGTTGAAATACATGGAACGTCTGGGGGTCCCAGAGCAGAGGTTTGAAACTCCCTGATCTAGGGCACTCAGTCAGTCTCCCCCATTCTAGAGCCAAAAGTAAAGAAACAAAAGAGGGGATTACAACATGAGTACCTCAAGGGAAGCATAACCAAATCTGTAGGAGGAAGTGAAAGTGTTTTCATTTCAGAGAGCGATTCATGTTAATATACTGGTTTCATATCATTTTTATTCTGTTTCTAAATGGGTCGTGTTTATACCACTACACTCAGTGTTCTTCTCTTTTAGTAGCCTGGTGACACATCTATTTGTGCTGTGTAGCCAATCCCTATGGGTTTGGTATTAACAAAGACCATATCGGAGTTGGCTATACTGCATAAACAGATCTGGGACCAGGTTACTCTTTTAATGCTAATGTTACAAAAAACCACTTATTGCGGAGTTCCACAGTGAGTCGGCAGAATGAGTGTGAAGTGTAGAATGTGACAGAGATTAGGTGTAATGACTGCCCCTCCCCCATTTATGACCCCCGTCACAGTTTCAGACATGATGGTGGACCACACACAGACAGAGAGAGAGGCAGAAACAGCCGTAGCAGAGTAACCCACATCCCTCCAAGCCCTGCGCTTGCAAGTCTCACCACACAGGGAGACAGAAAAAGAGGGTGGGAAAAGAAGGGGGAGAGAAAAAAATAGAGAAAGAAAGAGCAGGGGTGAATCAACCAGTCCCAACCGCCACCTTCTCCCACAACTACCCTGGTACTCTCTGGCCGGTGCCTTCCTTTCCATCCAGTACCCTTCTCTGGACAACTGCGCTGTCACCAGCCAGCTGTTAAGCATGAAGAGAGAGCGCGGTTGGTCGGTGGAATGGAGTGAGAGGGGAGGAGGGGGTGGTGGGCGAGGGAGAGGGAGAGGGCAAGTGAAAGTTGGCCCAAATAAAAAACCCTTCTCAAAGGGATCAAAGCGGGTGCATGGCAATTTAATTCCGAGAGGATATTGGTGTTCCCGTAGGCTTCCCCTGCTTCCTGCCCCCATCCCTACCCTCGCTGCCCCCGCGCTGAGTCTTAAGTCGCACAGCCACAGACCAAACAGGAGGACCATTATTCCCCACCCTCAGGCCTGCTTCGCTCTGCTCCTGCACCTACTCCACTGTTAACTCTGAGTCTCTGACATACAGTACCAGCCAATAGTTTGGACACACCTACTCATTCAAGGGTTTTTCTTTATTTGTACTATTTTCTACTATGTATAATAATAGTGAAGACATCAAAACTACGAAATAACACATATGGAATCATGAAGTAAACAAAAAAAAAGTGTTAAACAAATTCTTCAAAGTAGCCACCCTTTGCCTTGATGACAGCTTTGCACACTCTTGGCATTCTCTCAACCAGCTTCATGAGGTAGTCACCTGGAATGCATTTCAATTAACAGGTGTGCCTTGTTAAAAGTTACAATTGTAGAATTTCTTTCCTTCTTAATGCATTTGAGCCAATCAGTTGTGTTGTGACAAGGTAGGGGTGGTATACAGAAGACGGCCCTATTTGGTAAAAGACCAAGTCCATATTATGGCAAGAACAGGTAAAATAAGCAAAGAGAAACGACAGTCTATCAATACTTTAAGACATGAAGGTCAGTCAATACGGAACATTTCAAGAACTGCGAAAGTTTCTTCAAGTGCAGTTCCAAAAACCATCAAGCGCTATGATGAAACTGGCTTTCATGAGGACCGCCACAAGAAAGGAAGACCCAGAGTTAACTCTGCTGCAGACAATAAGTTAATTAGAGTTAACTGCACCTCAGATTGCAGCCCAAATAAATGCTTCAGAGTTTAAGTAACAGACACACCTCAACATCAACTGTTAAAAGACTGTGTGAATCAGGCCTCGTGGTGGAATTGCTGCAAATAAGCCACTACCAAATAACACCAATACGAAGAAGAGACTTGCTTGGGCCAAGAAACACAAGCAACGGACATTAGACCGGTGGAAATCTGTCTTTTGGTCTGATGAGTCCAAATTTGTGATTTTTGGTTCCAACCGCCGTGTCTTTGTGAGACGCAGAGTAGGTGAACGGATGATCTTCGCATGTGATTCCCACTGTGAAGCATGGAGGAGGAGGTGTGATGGTGTTTTGCTGGTGACACTGTCTGTGATTTATTTAGAATTCAAGGCACACTTAACCAGCATGGCTACCACAGCATTCTGAAGCGATACACTATCCCACCTCCAGGCTGTGTAAGGGCTATTTGACCAAGAAGGAGAGTGATGGTACTGCATCAGATGACCTGGCCTCCACAATCACCCAACCTCAACACAATTGAGATGGTTTGGGATGAGTTGCACCACAGAGTGAAGGAAAAGCAGCCAACAAGTGCTCAGCATATGTGGGAACTCCTTCAAGACTGTTTGAAAAGCATTCCTCATGAAACTGGTTGAGAGAATGCTAAGAGTGTGCAAAGCTGTCATCAAGGCAAAGGGTGGCTATTTGAAGAATCTCAAATATATTTTGATGAACACTTTTTTGGTTACCACACGATTCCATGTGTTATTTCATAGTTTTCATGTCTTCCTATTATTCTACAATGTAGAAAATATTAAAAATAAAGAAAATGTATTGAATGAGTAGGTGTGTCCAAACTTTTGACAGGTACTGTACATGGAGTGGAGTGAGATTCACAGAACAATACTTCTACTATGGGAACTAGGCTGCTGATGCTTATGGGTCAAAGTTCATAGGTCCCAGGAACACAAAGCAACTCAGGTGGCCCTCAGAACCAAACTGTAATCAATGTCTCTTACAATAAAACGCAGAAGTGAGAAACAAAGTGGACATGTCGTTTCCATTGGCTCCTAGCAGAGCCCTATAGCCGTTTCATCACTACGGCCCTCTCAAGTAAATACATGACATAATGCCCATTGAACGTTGAACTGAGGAAATACTGAGGGAGTTCAAAAGGGGCCGCTGGTGCTATTGTGTGGCTGCATCTTTCCTGCCCTGGCGTTTAATAGCTATAGGCTCGTTTTCTCTCTGTGTGGTTGAAGGTGGAATTAGGAAGTAGCTGCTGGCCGACCTGTGTACAGTATGTGGGTGTGTGTCTCGTCGGTGTGCATGTGTCCCTGTGTGTGTGCTTGTTCTTGCATCTGTGTGTGTGTTGGCTGGGGGTCCTCCAGAGGATGTGGCCAGGGCAGGCGTGTGGTGTGGGAACGGGGCTGCGTGTCAGCTGTCAGGGCTGGAAAGGTCAGGCCGCAGGAGCAACACAGGGCAGCACTGTCTGTGTGGCAGGGCCGAGAGAGAGAGAGAGAGAGAGAGAGAGAGAGAGAGAGAGAGAGAGAGAGAGAGAGAGAGAGAGAGAGAGAGAGAGAGAGAGAGAGAGAGAGAGAGGATACAGAAAGACTAAATAAGAGTGGGAGAAAAAAAGTCAGCTTTACAGAGCGTGAGTGTGTATGTGACTGTGTATTCCTACATGTTTGTAAAGGAGAAAACCAGAGAGAGAGAGAGACAGCTAATCCCAGTGAACAGCTGCTGGCGCCTCAGACACATCAGGAACAACAGAACCACTCCAGCTCTCTGACAGACAGACACCACTACTAAAGGTTAATGAATACAAATGAATAGGGCCACAATGAGAAGAGGGGACCATTAACCAACCCAACACCCTCCATAGGTACAGTACAGCGTGTGACTGAATGACTGACATAAAACACCAACCACAAACAACACACTGTGTTCTGGTCTCCACAGTGGGAAGCAAGACTAGGGTTGCAAAGCTACCAGTAATTTACCAAAGTTACCAGAATCTTCTGTAATTTTGGTAATTAACAGAAAAACTATTGCAATCCATGGTAACTTTGGCAATTTATACTTGAATAACTTGTATATATAATGTATTCATATTTAAAATTCCTTTTGTATATATGTGTCCATATAGTCCATGAGTTTCTAGTGGACAAACCATATGGATCAAGAGAAAATAGTCTAATTAATGAAGAAAGCATCTAAATCAACAATGGCATTATCTGCAACTTTTCCAACTATTGATTTTTTTCACAAATGCCACCAGTTTGACGCCAACAAATAAACTCAGCAAAAAAAGAAGCATCCTCTCACTGTCAACTGCGTTTATTTTCAGCAAACTTAACATGTGTAAATATTTGTATGAACATAACAAGATTCAACAACAGACAAAAACTGAACAAGTTCCACAGACATGTGACTAACAGAAATGGAATAATGTGTCCCTGAACAAAGGGGGGGTCAAAATCTAAAGTAACAGTCAGTATCAGGTGTGGCCACCAGCTGCATTAAGTATCTTCTCCTCATGGACTGCACCAGGTTTGCCAGTTCTTGCTGTGAGATGTTACCCCACTCTTCCACCAAGGCACCTGCAAGTTCCCTGACATTTCTGGGGGGGAATGGCCATAGCCCTCACCCTCCGACCCAACAGGTCCCAGACGTGCTCAATGGGATTGAGATCCAGGCTCTTCGCTGGCCATGGCAGAACACTGACTTTCCTGTATTGCAGGAAATCACGCACAAAACGAGCAGTATGGCTGGTGGCATTGTCATGCTGGAGGGTCATGTCAGGATGAGCCTGCAGAAAGGGTACCACATGAGGGAGGAGTATATCTTCCCTGTAACGCACAGCGTTGAGATAGCTTGTTGTCATTGCAGGCACAGTCCGATGATCGTGTGACAAACCGCCCCAGACCATGACGGACCCTCCACCTCCAAATCGATCCCGCTCCAGAGTACAACGCTCATTCCTTCGACAATAAACACAAATCTGACCATCACCCCTGGTGAGACAAAACTGCGACTCGTCAGTGAAGAGCACTTCTTGCCAGTCCTGTCTGGTCCAGCGACGGTGGGTTTGTGCCAATAGGAAACGTTGTTGCCGGTTATGTCTGGTGAGGACCTGCCTTAAAACAGGCCTACAAGCCCTCAGTCCAGCTTCTCTCAGCCTATTGCGGACAGTCTGAGCACTGATGGAGGGATTGTGCGTTCCTGGTGTAACTCAGGCAGTTGTTGTTACCATCCTGTACCTGTCCCGCAGGTGTGATATTCGGATGTACTGATCCTGTGCAGGTGTAGTTACACGTGGTCTGCCACTGCGAGGACGATCAGCTGTCCGTCCTGTCTCCCTGTAGCGCGTCTCACAGTACGGACATTGCAATTTATTGCCCTGGCCACATCTGCAGTCCTCATGCCTCCTTGCAGCATGCCTAAGGCACGTTCAAGCAGATGAGGAGGGACCCTGGGCATCTTTCTTTTGGTGTTTTTCAGAGTCAGTAGAAAGGCCCATTTAGTGTCCTAAGTTTTCATAACTGTGACCTTAATTGTCTCCCGTCTGTAATCTGTTAGTGTCTTAACGACCGTTCCACAGGTGCATGTTCATTAATTGTTTATGGTTAATTGAACAAGCATGGGAAACAAGTGTTTAAACCCTTTACAATGAAGATCTGTGAAGTTATTTGGATTTTTACGAATTATCTTTGAAAGACAGGGTCCTGAAAAAGGGATGTTTCTTTTTTTTTGCTGAGTTTATATATTGACATGGTAAAATATATACTGAACAAAAATATAAAACGCAACATGTAAAGTTTTGGTCCCATGTTTCCTGATCTGAAATATAAGATCCCAGAAATGTTCCATATGCACGAAAAGCTTATTTCTCTCAAATTTAGTTTACATCCATGTTAGTGAGCATTTCTCTTTTGCCAAGATAATCCATCCACCTGACAGTTGTGGCATATCAAAAAGCTGATTAAACAGCATGATCATTACACAGGTGTACCTTGTGCTGGGGACAATAAAGGGCCACTCTAAAATGTGCAGTTTTGTCACACAACACAGTGCCACAGATGTCTCAAGTTTTGAGGGAGCGTGCAGTTGGCATGCCGACTGCAGGAATGTCCACCTGAGCTGTTGCCAGAGAATCTAATGTCAATTTCTCCACCAACGTCGTTTTAGAGAATTTGGCAGTACGTTCAACCAGCCTCACAACGGCAGACCACGTGTATGGCATCGTGTGAGCGAGTGGTTTGCTGATGTCAATGTTGTAAACAGAGTGCCCCATGGTGGGGGGTGGGGTTACGGTATGGGCAAGCATAAGCTACGGACAACGAACACAATTGCATTTCATCAATGGCAACTTGAATTCACAGGAGATAACGTGACAGAGACCTTGAGGCCCATTGTCATGCCATTCACCCGCCACCATCATGATAATGCACAGCCCCATGTCGTAAGGATCAGTACACAATTCCTGGAAGCTGAAAATGTCCCAGCTCTTCCATGCCAGCATACCCAACACATGTCACCCATTGAGCATGTTAAAGATAAACTGGATCGACATGTACAACAGCATGTTCCATTTCCAGCCAATATCCAGCAACTTAGGACAGCCATTGAAGAGGAGTTGGACAACATTCCACAGGCCACAATCAACAGCCTGATCAACTCTTATGTGAAAGAGATGTGTCACGCTGCATGAGTCAAATGGTGTTCACACCAGATACTGACTGGTTCTGATCCACGCCCATATTTTGTTTTAAAAGATATCTGTGACCAACAGATGCATATCCGTATTTCCAGTCACATCAAAATGAAATACACCGCTGGAACGCCGATTAAGGTGTTTACAGGTCCTCATCATTCGAAAAATGGATCAGAAAATCAGGTGTTTTAATCGGTGTCTGCTTACTTTGATTTTGATCTGACGCAGATTAAGATAAACAGAGTAAGTAAGGTGTTTACATGAATAACGCAGAATCTGTCTACTGCCATAATCACTTGAATATCTAATTATTATTGTGCATGTAAAAGCACTCAGTGACCAAATCTGGGACTAGCCTTGGACGTTGACACAGTGTGACCTCAAGCCTCTATTGTCCCACAAACAGATCTGGGACCAGGCCGTTATCGTCCCACACTGACTAAACAATGCAGACAACCTGACATACCTGATCGGGCAGTGGGTCCACCATTGTCTACCTGATATAAACCACTGAAAACACAACTACTGATAAGAGAGATGTTGGGTAAATTACAGAGAGTGGTTGCCAACGGTAATCACATTTCACTCCTCAGACGAGGAGAAATATGTAAACAGTGCATTTCTATGTAAACCGGTCAGGACGGGCTGGCCGCTGACACACACACACACAAAGAGAGAGAGAGAGAGAAAAATTGCTTCCCACAGACAAACAGAACTCAAGATTGTGTCATCAAACCATGGATGCCTCTATTCTAAACAGAGGAAGAGCCGAACCAAAACCCAGCATCGGATTTCAAACTTGGAGATTAAAATATGTTGGATGCCATCCATCTGACATTCCAGGGGTTTTTACATGTGTTCGGCAGTTGCATTGAGTTCCTCTGAAAAACAGAGGAACTCAATGAACTGAACCGCAAGAAATGAAAGAGGGAGAATTGCGGAGGAGGAGGGGTGGAGGGGGCGGGGGGAGATCAATAGAGAGTTCAGATGAAACTCAGACCTCACAAACAATCCCTTTGGTCATAACTTTGTAACAGAATGACAGGTCTGGGACCAGATCATACAAGACAAGGACCCAGGCATATTTGCACTGCTAATCTGATCAAACAGTCTTTCTGAAAACTTGTTGGGCAATTATAATATTGCCCAACAAAACCAGCCACGCAGACTTGCAAAGCCTATAATGTTGCAACCCGGCGTGTCAACACTCCAACTTTAGCCACCTCCTCCATCCTCCTGGGTAGACGTTCACAGTAAACCAGGTCTGTGAAGGGCAATATAATGATAAAAGTACCAGGTACCGACAGGTCGTAAACAAGGGTAGGCCCCTATGGCTACCTCATCTGAAGGTGTTATGATAGCGGAGTTCACAGTGTACTGTAGGTGGGTGGGGATTAAGAGAGAGAGTACAGGACAGGGTCTGGTATCATCTATCAGTAGCGGCCTGGGTCATGTTCAGTAGGGCACACAGTTTCAAAACGTTTTGCAACGGAAAACAAGCTCAGAAACTAGCTCCCAGTTTCACTCCATTTCAAAAACGTTATCTTCCTGGAACGAACCTGATCTCATCTATCAGTAGGGACCCTGTTCAGGCAGTATGACATCATGAGGTTGTTCAATACACTGTACCCTATATACCCACTGGGATCACTCTGGTTACATGGCCTCACATGTTCTACCCGATCCCCAGCTACAGATAACAACATGCACATTAAATAACATAGACGTAATTCAAGTAAGACCTCTGACTGTCACAATGATGTAAAACGAGGCCCAGACAATAGGTTGACATAGTGTTGGGTTTACTAAGATTACAGGACAACAGTGGGGAATCAGAGAAGCATGGTTGGGTCTTGGTCGACTGAAAGGGACAGGGGAGGATAGGGGGTCTGTGTCTTAGGTTTAATCCTCACCTCAGGGCTGGAAGGTGAACCTGAATACGTCTCCTTTGTCACACACGCACTCGACGACCTATGTCTTTGACGCTTACACAAGTCTGAACATGTGGATGTCACACCGCTGGGACCGGATTGGCAGAGAGCTGTCTGATGGGTTACACAATAACTTGTCATCATATATCCAGTCCTACTTAAAATTCTCTAAGTCCGCCTTTCTTAAAGTATGGGTCGCGACCCATGGACCTGTTAATGGTGGGTCGCGACGTGTCAGTGTACATTTATAATTGTTTCATTAATTACTGGAATTGATTTTTTTCAAAGTGCATCTGCGCTCTGTTCAGTGCGCTTTCTGCGTATGCAGCGGTCTCTGCTCAGTTTGGCAGCTACGCGAGTGTGAGAGGGAGAGGCCCGTGTGCTTTGCTGTTTAACGGATCTTTTTTCTGCAGTTTTCTTAAAGATCACTCCACACACACACGATGCAGCGCTGTCGTTCAGGCAGCAGATGATGCGCTGTCAACCACTGACTTGTCATTCCCACTCGCCATCACTCACCGCTGTCATCAAATGGATTCATGCTAGCCACAAGTTCTGACTGAGCTCAATTGTCATGAAACGCATATACAGCGATGAGTTTCTCTTCTCTTTCATACAAACGTATAACGAGGAGCACCCACAATGTGTTTTGTGTGTGGAAGTGCTTAGTAATGAGACTCGCATAACGAACAAATTAATAAAACGACACGTCCTGACCAAACATCCACAGCATGATGGTAAACCAAGGGAGTTCTTCCAGAACAGGGCAGAATGCTTCAGGAAATAGTGCTTCAACAGTGGAAAAGTAAGTCAACTAGCAAGGCATTGTCATTTTATAACAGGTGATGATAAGCAGTAATAAGGGAGTACTAACTAACTATCATAGTAGTATATGTGAGTTTCTCTTTCAAACAATCCCCTGGCCTTGGTTCTAATAGCCGTGTCTTTGTGAGACGCAGAGTAGGTGAACGGATGAACTCCACATGTGTGGTTCCCAGCATGAAGCATGGAGGAGGTGGTGTGGGGGTGCTTTGCTGGTGACACTATCGGTGATGTACACAGCTAATAGCTAACAATCGCCAAAGCAAGCTAGCTACAACCCTAAGTAACAGTACAGATGAAGATGAAAAATGATCAGGCCTACTGTACATTTTACTGTAGAAATTATTGTTGAAAACTAGTCTAGGTTGCAACTGTTGCTGTTAAACTACAATAATAATTGTTATTCTTAACTGTAATAAACTGATGATTGAAGCAAATTGCTTTTTGAGGCAAACACACTCACACAGTTCTGGGTTGCTCATCTACAGCAGGAAGTGGTCTCCTGCCTGACTGAGAAAGCAGCAATGTTCTGATCCAGTTTGGCACCACATACCTATGCGAGTCATGGTTCTGACATAAATAAAAAACAAGAACAGAAACAGTTAAGGCGGAGCATGACCTCAGTGTTGCACTGTAAAAAACAGAGCCCAAAATAGATATGCTCTCATTCGGACTGTGTGGGGGTTTTCTGGTCTACAGATGTGATCAATCCGTTTATTCCAGTTCAGAATAAAAAATATGTTTTGTATTTTAACAGCAACAGTTCCAACCTAGACTTTCTTTCAACAATAATTTATACAGTAAGATGTACAGTAGGCCTGATCATTTTTCATCTGTACTGTTACTTAGGGTTGCACTATCAAAAAGCCTGTGTGTGTGTTCTGATATTCAGCTGTGTGATGTGATCAATCCGTTTATTCCAGTTCAGAATTAAAATTATTTATTGTATTTTAACAGCAACAGTTCCAACCTAGATAGATATGTAAGTGTTTTTAACGAGGGAAAATAAACATGAATACATATTTATATGGATATTTAATTTCATTGTTATTTGTTTTGATTTATATTGCATTTGTTTAAGGCATAAGGGCAATGAAATGTACCGATATATATAGTTGCATATTTTCCTAAGCTTGGGTCCCAGGAAAACACAGAATTTCTCATTTGGGTCCCAGGCTGAAAAAGTTTAAGAACCCCTGCTCTAAGTGTATAAGTAAACACGATATAAGTGTTCCTTCTAATTAAACCAACACATAAAAATCTGGAGACTCTCTTACTAGCCCATATTCCATTGTCATCTGGTTTGTGAGTCTCTAAGTGTCTCTCCTGCAGAGACTGACTGCTTAAGCTGTAAAGTGGCAGTAACTGCGTAGGACCGTAGGTGACCAAATGGAATGGCACAGACATAGCACAGCGAGCTAGCTGAGATAGGGTCCGTAGCCTTATAGAGTTACACAGTTACTCAGGGTTGTGCAGTGACAGCACTTTTTCGCCCGTAGTGAGCTGCCAGGTTGGCCACTCCAGACGGGCCCATAAGTAATCCTGAAAGCAATAACAATAAGTGAATTCCCAGGCATGCAGGATCTTGTGGAGAGAGGAAGGTGCTTTTTCTCTGTCTGATGTGCTTTTCTCTCTCCAATCCCCCTATCCTCCTCTCTTTTTCTTCTCTATTCTCTAACTCTCTCTCCTCTCAAGCACCTGGCTCGGGTTTGGTTCCTCTCTTTCTCTAGAGAGAAGCCCTTTGCTTTTCAAATCATCATCATCATCATCAGACCCGTCAGGGGATTTGCAGTTCCCTCACAATTTCCCACCTCAACTCTTTTCCACCGACTTGAAAACGCACGGTACACAGATAAAGCTAGCAGCTAGCCCAACAGCAACGGTGCCTGAAATATAGCCTTCCACACAGGTAGACTAAACTTGTGTGTCTGTTCCCACTATCTTAGAGCTATGCTGGGAATGGTCTTTTTTTTGTCTTTTGTGGCTCCCAAAGCCCCTGATGTGCGGTATTCTTCCACGTTAGATACACAAGGCAACATCTGGGAAACAATCAGAATTCAGACCTGGGCTCAAACACTATTTCAAATCATTTCACAGACTTTAGCCGCGTTTAATTGAGTTTGCCATGCGAAAAGGACCCAATACAATAGTTCCAAAAATGTAAATCCCACCCCTATGGCTCTCCAGGCAGGCTAGAGAAAACTCTCAAAGTATTTGAACGATTTCAAATAATATTTGTACTCAGGTGTACTAGTGTCTGTGCATGGCCTCTTCTCTCTCTGTGTGAAACAGAAAGAGAGAGCCCATCTGACAGGCCCGAAGGATGAGGGGGTTGACTTTCTGGCAGGGCTAGTCCCAAACCCCGGTCACGAAACCGTCTCCTGACAAAAGCGGAGGGGATGGGAAGTTACGTAATGCCCAGGGATAGGATAGCTAGCTGCTGCTGCTCCTAATGAAAGCAATGTGCGATGGATGGATGGAATGGTAATGAGATCATTTAATGAGACGCAAGGAGAGGAGAAAGGGAGCCAACCGTCCACTGCCTGGCTAGGGGTGCGGAGTGTCACATTTAACTTTCACACACCAGTTGTCCAATTGGATTGGACGGGCAGATGTTCTTTTTTCCAGTAAAGCACACTTTCCCCTCCTTACGTAACAGTGTTGTACTTCAAAAGAAAAATACAAAAATAACCATTTGCCAGCTTTTTGAGTAGGCCTAGCTAATATTTTATTAAAATCTGCTGGAAATGTAAAGCCAGTCTGGTCGTAGAGGTTGGGATTAAACCAGGTATTATTCATGACAAAAGTTGTGTAATCGTGCACCATTATCATAATTATCGGTAACGCCAACAATCTACAACACAACATGCTGCCATTGAGAACAGCAAACAACCTAAAATTAGAGATATCTCATCTCAATCCATGTCCTTTCTCAAAGCAGCTTTCCCAAATGATGGTGATGGCGGTGAATACGTGAACAGCTAAACCCGACAGGGTCAGTTGTGTGTGTCAGCTACTTAGTGTGTGCATCAAGGGGACCTGTTGTTGGCATGACGATGCGATGGCAGGGTGAGAGTGAGTGAGCAGTGAACACTGAGGGTGAGTTTGTACCCACTGCATCATAAAGCCAATCAAAGCCCTGTGTATTCAGTGGGAAAAAGAAGAAACCACATTCTGGTAGGAGAGCTCTATTTGAAAGCTGGCAGGAAGCAGTGCTCACATCACATCAAAGACACACTTGTGAGGAGAAGGCCAGATTAACACGACCCATTCACTGGAGGAGCGGGAGAGGAGAGAGAGACTTTCAAAGAAAGCCATTCTGGAATACGACAAGAGGATACTAACGCTAGGGCTGGGAATTGCAAGAGACTTCACAATACAATGCTATCACGATACTTCGGTGCCGATACGACATATATTGTGATTCGGTACTGCAATTTTATTGCGATTCGACGTTCCAAACATATTGCTCACCATGTCTACTGCTGAGGGATAAGAGAGAGACAGAAAACAAGTTTTGATCAGTCATGGAAATAAAAAGCTGAAAACATGTTAGCTTTTACATGTAATTTAGTCGTATAAAAAGATTGGATGGAAACCTGGTTAGAGAAAAAGCAAAGCTCTCTTGAAATGGGGTCTGAAATTATTAAAGTTTTGTCACATGCACAAGTACAGTGAAATGCTTAACTTGCAAGCTCTACCCAACTGTGCAATAATCAATATCAAAATAGTATAACTATATTCATATAGTAGCAGTCAAAGGTTTGGACACACCTACTCATTCAATGGTTTTTCTTTATTTTTACTATTTTCTACAATGTAGAATAATAGTGAAGACATCAACAATATGAAATAACACATATGGAATCATGTAGTAACCAAAAAAGTGTTAAACAAATTTTAGATTCTTCAAAGTAGCCACACTTTGCCTTGATGACAGCTTTGCACACTCTTGGCATTCACTCAGCCAGCTTCATGAGGAATGCTTTTCCAACAGTCTTGAAGGAGTTCCCACATATCCTGAGCACTTGTTGGCTGCTTTTCCGTCACTCTGCGGTCCAACTTATTCCAAACCATCTCAATTGGGTTGAGGTTGGGTGATTGTGGAGGCCAGGTCATCTGATGCAGCACCTCATCACTCTCCTTCTTTGTCAAATAGCCCTTACACAGCCTGGAGGTCTGTTGGGTCATTGTCCTGTTGAAAAACAAATGATAGTGGGACTAAACGCAAACCAGATGGGATGGCGTATCGCTGCAGAATTCTGTGGTAGCCATGCTGGTTAAGTTTGCCTTGAATTCTAAATACATCACCGACAGTGTCACCAGCAAAGCACCCCCACACCACCTCCTCCATGCTTCATGCTGGGAACCACACATGTGGAGATCATCCGTTCACCTACTCTGCGTCTCACAAAGACACGGCTATTAGAACCAAAAATCTCAAATTTGGACTCATCAGACCAAAGGACAGATTTCCACTGGTCTAATGTTGATTGCTTGTGTTTCTTGGCCCAAGCAAGTCTCTTCTTATTATTGGTGTCCTTTAGTAGTGGTTTGGTTCCTCTCTTGCAGCAATTTGACAATGAAGGCCTAATTCAGTCTCCTCTGAACAGTTGATGTTGAGATGTGTCTGTTACTTGAACTCTGTGAAGCATTTATTTGGTCTGCAATTACTGATGCTGGTAACTCCAATGAACTTATCCTCTGCAGCAGAGGTAACTCTGGGTCTTCCATTCCTGTGGCGGTCCTCATGAGAGCCAGTTTCATCATAGTGCTTGATGGTTTTTGGAACTGCACTTGAAGAAACTTTCAAAGTTTATAATGTTCCGTACTGACTGACCTTCATGTCTTAAAGTGATGATGGAATGTCGTTTCTCTTTGCTTATTTGAGCTGTTCTGGCCATAATATGGACTTGGTCTTAGGGCCATCTTCTGTATACCCCCCCTACCTTGTCACAACACAACTGATTGGCTCAAAATGCATTAAGAAGGAAATAAATTCCACAAATACATATTTAAGAAGGCACACCTGTTAATTGAAATGCATTCCAGGTGACTACCTCATGAAGCTGGTTGAGTGAATGCCAAGAGTGTGCAAAGCTGTCATCAAGGCAAAGGGTGGCTATTTGAAGAATCTCAAATATATTTAGATTTGTTTAACACTTTTTTGGTTACTACATGATTCCATATGCGTTATTTCATAGTTTTGATGTCTTCACTATTATTCTACAATGTAGAAAATAGTTAAAATAAAGAAAAACCTTGAATGAGTAGGTGTTCTAAAACTGTTGACACATAGTGCGCGCGTGTGTATATATGGGCTGTCAAAGTTAACACGTTAATAACGCATTAATGCTTACATTCTTAATGCTGTATATTTTTTGGGGCGCAATTAAAGCATTTTCTTAGTTTGACCCCCTGAACCATGCATTGTTCAAATTAACTTCTTAGGGAGCAGCGCACGAGGTGACCGTTTTGGAGACCCTGGCGTGCCCAAAGTAAAATGCCTCCCATTCAGGCCCAGAAAATAGGATATGCACATATTTAGTACCATTGGATAGGAAACACTCTGAATTTTCTAAAAGTGTTAACATTTTGTCTGTGAGTAAAACAGAACGGATATGGCAGGCGAAACCGAGGAATTTCTGTCCTGGAAAAAGTGGTTTTGACCACATTGCCTCATTTGGAACCCCTCCCTTATGAAAACGCCCTTAAGGGCATATGAATGCAGTACCTATCGCTTCCTCTGGATGTCAACAGTCTCGAGAAAGTGTTCTGATTCATTTTAGATGCTTTTAGAGCAGAGAAGAAGAGGAATAAGGAAGTGCCCCCACAGATGTCCTTTACAAGTAAATGTGCGCTCCCGGCAGGCACGTTCTTTAGTTTTTTCCTTTCTTATCTTATTTTTCCTTTCAGTTTATATTCCGGTTGAAATATTATCCTATTTATACATAAGTGTTCCTAAGGATACATTTACAATGATGTTTGATTGTTCTTGGACAAGTTTATAGGTATAAGTTGAACGAGTTCTCTTCACGTTTCAATGGAGGAGTCAACGCTGTTTTTTCTGATTATAACGCGCCAACCAAACGGAGATTTATGGATATAATACATTACTTTTTCTAACAAAAAAAACATGGATTGTCTTCGTTGGACTCTTTGGAAGCCCTCAGCAGAAGTTCTTCAAAAGGTAATTGATTTGTTTTCGCTATGAAATGTGTTTTCTGTGAACTGTGGAGGCTTATGAAATGATGGTAATGTCAAAAATATTTTAGGTGCTACCCTCAAACAATCAAATGTGGTGCTTTCGCCGTAAAGCCTTTTTGAAATCTGACAACGCTGTGATATTGCCAAGAAGCAGAGCTTTTGATGACTATGAAACACTTGTATATTGATGCATGTTTAATAATTCAACTTTTCGATTTTGAATTTGGCGCCTTGCATTTCACCTGGTAGTGTCGGGAGTGGGGCGCTAGGGCCCCAGCGCACCTTACTGGTCCTTAAGAAGTTAAAACCCCGGCAGCCAATGCGCTAGTTTGACAACCCCTTTACTAGCTAGCTACTTGTATGACTGAATGATGGAGAATGCTAGTAAGGGGCTTTTAAATGGCTAATTCAATTTCAAATCCCTCCCAGATGGCTCTGGATAAAACTAAAAGTAATTTGCATCTACTGCAAGGCTGAATTTGTTTATCACCGAAGTACATCGAGTCTTCGGTATCGTTTTTTCCCCCCTTCATTACCATTATTTGTTACTTTTATTTCTTATTTTTTACTTGTCTATTTTTTACTTAACACATTTTTTTAAAACTGCATTGTTGGTTAAGGGCTTGTAAGTAAGCATTTCACTGTAAGGTCTACACTTGTTGTATTCGGCGCATGTGACAAATAAAATTGGATTTACAAGCGAAACATACCGTTAATGCCGGCAATACAAGTAACGTTACTAGTAGCAATGGAGGACATCTTTGGCAGGCTAAGCTAGAAGTGTGTGTGCGCGCGAGAGGCCTATGGACAAGTCGTCGAGCAGCAAGCTAACACAAGCAATAGCCAAGTGGCTAGCTACAGCTTACAGGCCAGTCCACACTGTGGAGGATAAAGGCTTGAGGGATATCATTTGGATCACATCAAACAACTCAACGTACGAGATACCCGAGAGACACCGTCGTCACAAGAATACACAAGATGTATGAAAGCAAGAGGGCTACGAAAGCAGAATGAGTTGAAGCATGCAACGGTTGGAAACCCGCATTCACACGCCATGGCCGTAATGAAGACAGAAGAGAGGCACTGCTGAAACGTGCCGGAGCATTTCATGGATCTAGCAAAGCAGTAGAACATTGAAAACAAAGTTAGCACAATTTGCACAGACAGTGCACGGAACTTGATTACAGCTGCGAGACATCAGCCTTTTGAACACCTGCACTCCATCACAGTGTCCCTAGTACAGCGGGTCTGACAATGCCCTAGCCAAATGTCTGAAAAATGGTTGGGAATTTCAGCCCTTAAAAAAATAAAGGAGAGCCGCACACTCTAGGAGCTCAGATGCAAAACTTTTATGTCCAACGTTGACAGACAAGCTGTCTTCATCAGGGTATAATGACAAACACTGCAGGATGACTAATTTATATAGTTTCAAAAGACACACACAAGTGTCTATAATCATGGCCGGGTGTGGCCTGATATCATTGGTTTATTCTCATATTAAAATAGCATACAAAAAACTTAAATGGATAGCGTACGATCATAGATACAACTTGGCTACATAAGCCTGCAAAATCACAATAATCACAAGAATGGCTTCAGCATTTCAGCCCACCAAACACTGCAGAGCTAGGACAACAAATTGCAAATGGACTAAAGGAGGAGGCACTCGCACAAGATGTCACAACAAGATGAAATTCCACTCTGGAAATCGTAAAGCATGTTCCACAGAAACCAACAATCACTGAGAGATGCTCTGGCCCAACAGAAAACAAACATCACCATGCCAACCACAGCTGAACTGGAGAGTGCAAAAGCTGGAGGCACTACTGGAGCCCTGCAGGTAATCATTATCTTACTATTAGTGTTACAATAAGATTTTGTGTTTAAGTGTGAGAGAGCGAGTGTGTAAAGTGTGTGTGAGAGAGTCTGTGTATAACAAGTCTCTCACAATTGACTGGAGTGATTTTGAAATATCTTTCACTGCAGGTACTTGACTGAAGTTCTGGGAGGAGAGAAGTACATTTCCTGCTCAGTGGTGTCGCCTGCTTTGTTATCTCCTTCGGGTGATGGAGTGCTCTGATGATGACCCTGCTTACATGGTAAGATTCAAGCTGACATTCACATGGCTGAAGAACGCCACAGCACTCGACCCAAGGTTTAAGGACTGTCCACTACAGTGGTGGTCACAGCATGCAAGGGCACACACCAGGCTGGCCTGCATAGCACAAAGGTACCTGGCAACGCCTGCCACATCAGTACCTTGTGAGAGGTTGTTTTCACTCTGGGCATATCGTACAAAAGAAGAGAGCAGCTTTATCATCTGAAAATGTCAACAGGCTTGTTTGTCTTTGAAACTGGCTCAGTGAAAAGAAATAGGAGGACGACTGAAGTGTATAGTCACAGGTTTATGTTCGTGGAATTCATGACATTGTTGGACAGGTTTATGCTCTTTGTATCCATAGATCCAGTAATTTTTTTCTTATAGCCAACCCTCCAAATCAGTAATTGGGAGAACAATCATTTGGAATGGCTGAAGCTTTAACTGTGCGTCTGTGTGTGTGAGAGAGAATTTATGAGGGAACATTAGTAGGCCTACTGGGAGCATTATTAAGTTACAGGACTTTTGTATTGCTTTACTTATTTATGGTGAATATGCAATTAAAAACATTCTGAAACAGAATGTGTGTTTGAGTCACTACATGCCTGCTTAAAAAAAGTGAATGTTTTTATTTAGCACCAAATTTAAACAAATAAAAAATGTGTGATTAACAAAATTTAATGTGATCAATTATTTGAATAGTTTAACAGCCCTAATATCTATCTACCTATCTATATAAAGAAAACGCAATAAAAAAGAAAGGAAGCTATATACAGGGACAGTGCCAATACCACATTTACTGGAGAAGTTTGAGGTAGATATGTACATGTATGTAAGCGGGGATTAGGAGAAAGTGACTGGTAGCAGGATAATTCTTCCATTTAAGAATGATGGAGACTACAGTGTTCTTGGGGACTTTCAATGCTGCAGAAATCTTTTGGCACCCTTCCCCAGATCTGTGCCTCGACACAATCCTGTATCGGGGCCCTACGTAAAATTCCTTTGACCTCATGGCTTGGTTTTTGCTCTGACATGCACTGTGAAACCTTATATTGACAGGTGTGTGCCTTTTCAAATCATGTCCAATCAATTGAATTTACCACAGGTGGACTCCAGTAAAGTTGTAGAAACATCTCAAGGATGAGCAATGGAAACAGGATGCAGCGGAGCTTAATTTCGTGGCTCATAGCAAAAGGTCTGAATACTTATGTAAATAAGGTACTTCGTTTTTTTTTATACACATATGAAAACATTTCTAAAAACCTGTTTTTGCTTTGTCATTATGGGGTATTGTGTTTAGATTGATGAGGGGAAAAAAATATTTTATCCATTTTAGAAAAAGGCTGTAATGTAACAAAATGTGGAAAAGGAGAAGGGGTCTAAATACTTCTGTCCGAATGCAATGTACATGTACAGTTGAAAGTTTACATACACTTAGGTCAGAGTCATTAAAACTCGCTTTTCAACCACTCCACAAACTTCTTGTTAACAAACTATAGTTTTGGCAAGTCGGTTAGGACATCTACTTTTGTTTACAGACAGATTATTTCACTTATTCAATGTATAACAATTCCAGTGGGTCAGAAGTTTACATACACAAAGTTGACTGTGCCTTTAAACAGATTGGAAAATTCCAGAAAATGATGTCATGGCTTTAGAAGCTTCTAATAGGCTAATTGACATAATTTGAGTCAATTCAAGGCATACCTGTGGATGTATTTCAAGGCCTACCTTCAAACTCAGTGCCTCTTTGCTTGACATCATGGGAAAATCTAAATAAAATCAGCCAAGACCTCAGAAAACAATTGTAGACCTCCACAAGTCTGGTTCATCCTTGGGAGCAATTTCCTAACGCCTGAAGGTACCACGTTCATCTGTACAGACAATAGCACGCAAGTATAAACACCATGGGACCACGCAGCCGTCATACCGCTCAGGAAGGAGACGCGTTCTGTCTCCTAGAGATGAACGTACTTTGGTGCGAAAAGTGCAAATCAATCCCAGAACAACAGACAAGGACCTTGTGAAGATGCTGGAGCAAACAGGTACAAAATGATCTATATCCACAGTAAAACGAGTCCTATATCGACATAACCTGAAAGGCCGCTCAGCAAGGAAGAAGCCACTGCTCCAAAACCGCCATAAAATAGCCAGACTACAGTTTGCAACTGCACATGGGGACAAAGATCATACTTTTTGGAGAAATGTTCTCTGGTCTGATGAAACAAAAATAAAACTGTTTGGTAATAATGACCATCGTTATGTTTGGAGGAAAAAGGGGGAGGCTTGCAAGCCGAGGAACACCATCCCAACCGTGAAGCACGGGGGTGGCAGCATCATGTTGTGGGGGTGCTTTGCTGCAGGAGGAACTGGTGCACTTTGCAAAATAGATGGCATCATGAGGCAGGAAAATTATGTGGATATATTGAAGCAACATCTCAAGACATCAGTCAGGAAGTTAAAGCTTTGTAGCAAATGGGTCTTCCAAAATGGACAATGACCCCTAGCATACTTCCGAAGTTGTGGCAAAATGGCTTAAGGACAACAAAGGCAAGGTATTGGAGTGGCCATCACAAAACCCTGACCTCAATCCCATAGAATATTTGTGGGCAGAACTGAAAAAGCGTGTGCGAGCAAGGAGGCCTACAAACCTGACTCAGTTACACCAGCTCTGTCAGGAGGAATGGGCCAAAATTCACCCAACTTATTGTGGGAAGCTTGTGGAAGGCTACTCTGAATCATTTGACCCAAGTTAAACTATTTAAAGTTCTGACCCACTGGGAATGTGATGAAAGAAATAAAAGCTGAAATAAATAATTCTCTCTACTATTATTCTGACATTTCACATTCTTAAAATAAAGTGGTGATCCTAACTGACCTACTAGGATTAAATGTCAGGAATTGTGAAAAACTGAGTTTAAATGTATTTGGCTAAGGTGTATGTAAACTTCCGACTTCAACTGTAAATAGGAGTAATAGTGAACAGTAGCAGGATAAATAGATAATCGATAATAATTTTAGCAGCAGCGTAGGATACACCAGTACTGCCTGTTGGACAGGAGCATGGAGAACAGTCCATGTCTCAGGTGGCTGGAGTCTTTGGCAATTATTCAGGCCTTTCTCAGACACCTGGTATGTATGTCCTTGATGGCTGGGAGCTCACCCCAAGTGATGCACTGGGCCTTCTGCACCATCCTCTGTAGGGCCTTCCGCCATTCCAGGCGGTGATACAACCAGTCAGGATGCTCTCGATGGAGCAGCTGTAAAGGTTCCTAAGGATCTGATGGGCCATGCCTCCTGAGGGAGAAGAGGCACTGCAGAGGCATGACTGTGTTGGTGTAAGAGGACCATGTTACGTCCTCAGTGATGTGGACACTAAGGAACTTGAAGATCTTGCCCCTCTCCACAACAGCCCCGTCGATGTGGATTGAAGTGTGCATATGCACGTTTCCCGAAGTCCACGATCAGCTCCTTGGTCTTGCTGACATTGAGGAAGGAGTTGTTGTCCTGGCACGACACTGCCAGGTCGCTGACCTCTTCTCCGTAGGCTGTTTTATCGGCGTTGGTGATCAGGCCGACCACCGTCGTGTCGTCAACAAACTTGATGATGGAGTTGGAGTCGTGCGTGGCCACACATTTGAGCTCTATTTTCATAGTGACACCCTTGATAAAGATGAGCAAAAATGACTGCATAAAATAAATCATAAAAAAACTTAACCAATAATGCCTGAAAACCCGATATTATCGTGCGACAACTCCCGACAAGGGAGAATTGTCTTGCTGGAAGATCCCTTCGTGGACAATAAAAGACAATAACCCCAAGCACACATCAAAATACACAAAGAAATGGTTAATTGGCCACAAAAATCTACATTTTGCAATGGCCATCTCGATCTCCGGACTCAAACCCCTTGAAAACCTGTGGTTTAAAATGAAGAGGGCAGTCCATAAGCGCAGATGAAGGATATCAAGGATCTGGAAGATTTCTGTATGGCAGAACGGTTTAAGATCCCTCTCAATCTCATAAAACCTTTTAGAAAAAGGCTCAGTGCCGTTATCCTTGCAAGGTGAGCTATTGAAAAAAAAGGGGTGTCAATAAATTTGACCACTCCCTTCGAGAAAAAAAGATTACTTGTTAAACAAAAGATCTTTCTCAGTATTTCTTTTTTTACTGTCATTTTTGCCCATCTTCATCAAGGGTGTCAATAATTTGGATCCTATTGTACATTCACACATGGATGATAGGTGGAAACAAGTCATGGGGAGTACTTTGTGGAAATTCTACATCTCCTTGTGAAGAATAAGTACAACTAGGCCTATTTTTTTCAAATGCAATGCTCAATATACTAAAGTGTGGAAAAAAACAGTATAGTGTACCCCACTCCCTTAACAGAATGTTATTTTGTGATATTACATTTCCTATAAAACTTTAGCGGTGTCTGGCACCAACATAGATCAACAGGAGCCTGAGGGCTTGTGGGTAAATCAAACGGTTCCAACTAATGAACTCTGACAGAGAGGCAGTGGGGGTGCGCAGGTTAAACAGGTTACAACTCTGAAACCCCACATACACAAACACCAAAATACCCCACACACACACCAAAATGCCTCCACTCCCACCCCTCACCACATGCTCTTTTAGGCTTTGATTTATGTTACCATGTTCCAATAAGATTTCAGGTTTCAGATTTGGAGTGAAAACAGCCCAGTGAGTTATGGAGAGCAGTTTGAAGGGCACATCTGTCCTGAGGGAGAATCTATGGTTTATTCAGTGGTCAGATACTACAGATGGGGAAATGAAGGGGGGGCAGGTGGGGGCGAAGGAGAGCTCCTCTTTCACTCCTCTCTTCCTGTTCTCCAGTTCACTGAATGTACTATTGGAATATGCAACAGCAAGAGAGAACAGAGAGCTGCTCTAAGGTAATATTTCCATATGGAGAAAACCTGCTTTCAGTTTCCTAAAATCATAGTCATATGACTATAAAGCTCTGAGAGGTGGGCTATTTGCCCTTTTTAGACAAAATGCGAGACAGGGTCATGGGTTTTGTACATTGGGTGAAGAAGATGAAGTCAACCAGAAAAAGCACTGTTGTATAAAATACAGTAAGTGCCCCCATTGGCTGGGAAGTCAGCTTCATTACAGGGAAGCCATCTGTATGGCCAGCTGACTGACTGTCCACTCACCCTCTAGACGGATGCCCTCCTTCTGGACGGTGTAGTTTAGAACAGCAAACGGGGCCACAGGTGACTTCGCTATCACAATCTGTGAAAGAGAGAGCGAGACAGAGACAGAGAGAGAGAGAGAGACAGAGACAGAGAGATGAGAGATGGTGTGAGAGAAGAGAGGAAGATAGAGATACGAAGGTGGGTTCACTGGGTTGTCAGACAGTCACATTCTTTGACAGAGTGTAAAACACATAAGTGAGAGATGTTATGCATCATGAAGAGATAGGTTCAAGTGTCGTGTTTGGAGATCACTCTGAGAGGACACTCCCCACTAGCACTCAGACAGAGCGTCACAACCTATTGTCATGCAGGCAGTTTGAAAGTTAGGCGTTGTCGAGCAAAACATGACAACACGAGGACAACGGGGCACGTCGCCAATGGGTAGGGTGTTCCCTTTCATCCCCTAGCCACAACGCTGATATTGTTCAGATTTCGTGTTTAATAGCCACATATACAGGGTTGCAGGTATGATTGCAGGGTACAGTGAAAATCTTAAGCTCCCAGCTCCAACATGCAGGACTAAGTGAAATAAAACAATGAAAATGGTAGCTAATAAAAAAACAACCATATCAATAGAAATACTGTAGCAGTGATGAATAAATAAATATCCATTGGGGTGGAAGGCAGAGTAAAGACTTGAGGGGGTAAGGGGGAATGGCCATAGTGGGAGCACAGTCAGACTAAATTACCATTGAGGGGGTGTGGGGACCAAGTGAAATAAAAATATACTAAACAAAAATATAAAACGCAACATGTAAACTGTTGGTCCCATGTTTGAGATCCCATAAAGATCACAGAAATTTTCCATATGCACAAAAAGCTTATTTCCCTCAAATGTTGTGCACATATTTGTTTACATCCTTTTTGTGAGCATTTCTCCTTTGCCAAAATAATTCAGCCACCTGACAGGTGTGGCATATCAAGAAGCTGATTAAACAGCATGATCATTTGACAATAAAAGACCTGACAAAACTGCACATTTTAGAGTGAACATAATACCACAGATGTCTCAAGAGGAGGGTGTGCAATTGACATGCTGACTGCAGGAATGTCCACCAGAGCTGTTGCCAAAAAATGTAATGTTAATTTCTCTACCATAAACCGCCTCCAACGTAATTTTAGAGAATTTGGCATTAGGTCCAACTGGCATCACAACCGCAGACCACGTGTAACCACGCCGTGGCTGGGATCTCTGATGATCTCCTTGGCCTTCCTGCGACACCTGAGTGCCTACCTCCTCCCTGTAGGCCAGGGACCAACAACTAGATTCAGCCTCAGCCTCTAGATTCAGCCTCTTGAACATAATTACTAATCATTTGTAGACTGCAAATTGCTTGTGTGGGAATACTTGGGAACAGATTTCCAAAATTAAAATCAATTGGAGCGGATTTCCTGGTGTTTTTACGGTCTTATCTCCAACAATGAAATTTATAAATTATAAAAATCTGAAAACTTGGGGAGAACTGCTGTAGGCCGTCTCACCGTTGTTGGTAATCAAGCCTATTACTGTCATGTTGTCAGCGAACTTGATGATGGAGTTGGAATTGTGTGAGGCCACGCAGTCGTGTGTATACAGGGAATACAGGAAGTGACTGAGGACGCACCCTTATGGGGCCACAGTGTTGAGAATCAGTGTCGAGGAGGTAATGTTGTGAAAATTCTGTGCAACTTCCGGCACGTGTTTACTGTGAACAGTGAGGCTGTACCAGCTTTAAGTTCATTTTAACAGTGGTCAAGTAGGCTACTGTGGCTATTTGATCATAATGTAGGCCTACCAGAGTGGAGAAAATGCATCCCATAACATTTTAACATGGAAATAGCTGTTCTATCGTTCAGCCTACAGTAGCAGCCAATGTGTGGTGTTCAATGTAGGCCTACATTCCATGACACTTTTGAAAAAACATGCAGGGCTTGACATTAACTTGTTTATACACTTGTCCTTCAGACAAGGAGGTGACTGAAAATGCACACGGTTTTAACGTTTTGTGCTCTTGTAGGAAGCAATCACTCCCTCATTGCTGACTGCAATTGATCTATAACTGGTCTAATAACTCACTAACTAGCAAAGGATATGAACACATGTGCACGTCGCTACATGTAGCTCTCATTTTCATCTCAAAACAAGCACATGTGCACACGACCGTTTGGACTGTGTTTACAGCATCGTTCAAAAGTGAATGGCACTGATCCATATATGGCAATGGTCTATTTGCATATAGGCCTACTGCATCTCTGATTGGTTATGGCGCACCGGTCTGTGTAGAGTATGTGCCTGCCAATGCAACAGAATCCTACTCCGACGCGTTCTGCCTTGCATAGTTTGTTTTGTTTCGGTATGTTGCATTGAAAGTGGGTAATATACAAACGTGTGCAGCTTAGAGAGGACATTGTCTTTGACTAGCCTCTCGATGACTGAAGTGAGTGCTACTGGTCGATAGTCATTCAGTTCAGTTACTTTCCCTTTCTTGGGCACGGGGATGATAGTGGACATGAAGCAGAAGGGTATAGCGGCCTGAGCTAGAGAGAGAGATTGAAAATGTCAGAGAAAACAACAGCCAGCTGGTCTGCACATGCTCTGAGGGCACGACTAGGGATGCCATCTGGGCCGGAAGCCTTGCGAAGGTTAACACGTTTGAATGACTTCCATACGTCCTCAGTTGGGACAGTGAGAGTATGTAGCCCACGTTGTCATCAGGGGCTCTCCTCGGCAGCTCAGGGTCATTGTGCTCGAATTGTGAGAAAAATGTCTTTAGCTCGTCCGGTAGGGTAGCATTGGTGACCACAATGTGGCTGGCTTTCTTTTTGTAATCCGTGATAGTCAGGAGCCCCTGCCACAAACACCTTGTGTCCAACCTGCTGAATTGCTCCTCCACTTTGTCCCTATACTTGTGTTTCGCAATCTTGATCGATCTGCGTAGGTCGTATTAGTACCAAACTATTGTCCCCGGTCACCTAGCCCCATTTACAAGCAGCATCTCTCTCTTTCAGTTTCCCTACAAGGCTGCTATCAATCCAAGGTTTTTAATATGGGTATGTTTTTAAAGACACTATCAGTATCACATCATCTATGCATTTTCTGATGAATCCGGTGTACGTCATCTCCAGAAGCGATCTGGAACATATTCCAGTCCACATGATCAATACAAACATGGAGTCGAGAATTCTGATTGGTCAGGTATGTACAGCGTTGGTCCGACCACCGGAACTTCCCCCGAGTCTATGTTTGTAGGCAGGGAGAAGCAGGATGGAGTCATGGTCGGATTTGCCGAAAGGAGGATGGGAGAGGGCCTTATACCGGTGTCGAAAAGGCGTGTAGCAGTGGTCAAGAGTAGAATTTCCGAGAGTTAGACGTGTGTTGGTAATAATTCGGGAGCACACTCCTCAAATTACATTTGTTAAAGTCGCAACAAGTTTGTTCAGGGTCCAATGAAGATCTTTGAGAGCATTTTTGGTGTCGGCTTGGGGCAGGATAACCTCTCACTCAACGTCAACCTCTCTAACCTCTCACTCAACGTCAACAAAACTAAGGAGATGATCGTGGACTTCAGGAAACAGCAGAGGGAGCACCCCCCTATTCACATCAACGGGACAGTAGTGGAGAAGGTGGAAAGTTTTAAGTTCCTCGGCGTAGACATCACAGACAAACGGAAATGGTCCACCCACACAGACAGTGTGGTGAAGAAGGCGCAACAGCGCCTCTTCAACCTCAAGAGGCTGAAGGAATTCGGCTTGTCATCAAAAACACTCACAAACTTCTACAGATGCACAATCGAGAGCATCCCGTCGGGCTGTATCACCGCCTGGTACGGCAACTGCTCTGCCCACAACCGTAAGGCTCTCCAGAGGGTAGTGAGGACTGCACAACGCATCACCGGGGGTAAACTACCTGCCCTCCAGGACACCTACACCACCCGATGTCACAGGAAGGCCAAAAAGATCATCAAGGACAACCACCACCCGAGCCACTGCCTGTTCACCCCGCTATCATCCAGAAGGCGAGGTCAGTACAGGTGCATCAAAGCTGGGACCGAAAGACTAAAAAACTGCTTCTATCTCAAGGCCATCAGACTGTTAAACAACCACCACTAACATTGAGTGGCTGCTGCCAACATACTGACTTAAATCTCTAGCCACTTTAAATAATAGAAAATTGGATGTAACAAATGTATCACTAGCCACTTTAAACAACGTTGTATATAATGTTTACATATCTGACATTACTCATATCAAATGTATACACTGCCACTTTAAACGATGCCATTTATATAATGTTTACATATCCTACACTACTCATCTCACATGTATATACTGTACTATATACCATCTACTGCATCTTGCCTATGCCGGTCAGCCATCGCTCATCCATATATTTATATGTACATACTCGTATTCAATCCTTTACACTTGTGTGTATAAGGTAGTTGTTGTGAAATTGTTAGATTACTTGTTAGATACTACTCCATGGTCGGAACTAGAAGCACAAGCATTTCACTACACTCGCATTAAGGTAAATAGGGCAACATTTAATGTAAGAGTATTCCAAGTCGGGGGAGCAGAAGCTTGCAGGTTCCTGTACGTTTCCCCTATCGCATCATATGTTGGTCAGAGCCCACCACCTTTGCTCTTACGAGAGAGAGCCCGCTTCAAAAAACTGTAAAACCAGCTGGTGGTATGTCAGAGGAGGAGAACCAAGTCTCAGATAAACTGAGTATGTTGCAGAGTCCCTCTGGAAAGAGATCCTTGCTCTGAGTTTGGCAAGTTTGTTCATTAATGATTGAACATTGGCGAGCAGTATGCTCGGTAATGGAGGACGGGTTGCCCAGCATCTTAATCTGGTGTTGCTTTAGCGTTAGTCTCTCTAGACAGTTGGGTTTGCCTCCCACAATGTACCAATGCTCCAGCTTACACGTCTGTAGAAGTCAGACAGTTGGGATAGAGAGGACCAGTCAGAAATGGGACACGCGTCACCGGTTACGTCACTGCTGTATCCGCTTGTTGCCCTAGCTAAACATGAGCACAATTCCATCCCACATTTTGAGCTCCGCCTACCCGACCTTCTGATTTGTTTGGAGAGTTGTCTGTCTGAAGAGGACCCACCCTGGAATAATTTTTCTCCCCTTTCGAAATGTCCAAGAGAATTCAACATCCTCCCCAGACTTTGTGCGGTTGCTCCAAGCTCTGGGATTTCCGATACTGCTTAAGCCTGGTCCCAGATCTCTTTGTGCCATCTTGCCAATTCCAGGTCATTCAGTACAAACAAATTTGGGACCAGACTAGTGTCGCATGGCCTGGCTCAGTTCAAACCAGCCTGGGCCTTTTAGCTACCACCGTCTAAACTCAAAGGAAGAACTAAGTGAAAACAAGACGGTTGAGGTTGCCGCAGCATAAATAGCTGCAAACAGTGCAGAAATAACGAGTGCAGCGTCAGTGTTTTTTGAAGTGCGTTGAATCACGGCTGTGATAAATGTTATTATGAAATCACACGTCAAAACAAGGAAGTGACGTTTTCTCAGTGTTCTTGTTTCATCATGCTTGACAGACTCTTGGTGGGTTGAACGAGACGTAATTCTAGCCATGCTGAACCTCTATGAGCTTTAGCCATATAAAAGTAGAGACTGGGAGACAAAAGTGCAGACACGGAATAAAGGTACAAATCACCTTACAGTTCTCTCTCTTAGTCTCTCCTTTTCATTGGATTTATGTGCCCTTTGGGACAGTATTAGCTGTGAAGCGCTGTGTGTCTACATACTCATTCTACAAGCTTTAGCCATAGGCCTACTGATCGTTCTTTACCTTCAGTGAGCTCACTCACTGTGCATCCAGTCAGTTAAACATTTACTATGAGGGGGGGAAACCTCAGATTTGCACTAGTGGAAAGAAACAATCCCAATGGCATCTAAGAATTTAAAAAGTTTGCTTTCCTGAGGTGCAGTTTCAACATTTGAGCATATATCTTTACTTAGGGCCTAACCAGCTACAGATGTCTGCTGTAACTGCTGTTGCTTTATATCAGTTAAAAATAAACGTGAGTGCTATTTCACCGAGGGGATTAGATTACCTGTGGTCAGTAATCAGTCATTTTCGCTAAACCCACTAGAATTAGGACCAGTGTGAATAAATGCCGTCTCAGTGATTTTCACAGGCATGCACGGCTCTGCGGACCGCAGCGACCAGTCAGCTCCCTGTTTTCAAAACCGCCGCGCCCACAATAACATGTCATTAACTCTGACAGAGACAAGTCTCCCTGCATAAAGCCATCTCATGTTTTAGCAAATCAGTTATTTATTTTATTTTATTAACCTTTATTTAAACAGGGAGTCACATTGAGATAAAACTCTTTTACAAGAGAGCCCTTAAATCTAGAAGGAAATCGTGGTGGAGATGAACGTTTTGGAGGCTAGATATAGGACTGTCCTGTGTTCATTTGAGCATGGGCAAACTGACAGAGCAGCCGCAGCATACAGGCAGAAAGACAGACAGGCAGAGGCACACACACACAGCGTCAATGAACCAGCCCGAGGACCCAATGGACCCAGGCACCAGACTGAAGCCTTAATGGACCAGCAGTTGTGGACCGCTGCTTTTCCTTTCATGCTGGTTTTCTTTAGGGGGATTTGGATCGTAAAAAGAAAAACACAGAGCCTTTCGTTTGGGCCTCCGAGGCTTTTTGGGAGTTGACTCTGGAATGCACCCGCAGCTCTGAGTCGTGCAGGATGAGACTAAAGGGAGAGTAGTGTGTGTGTGTGAGTGTCTGTCTGTCTGACCACACTATTTCCCAATAGAGAATCTAAGCATGGCCATAGTTCAGTCGTTTTAACAGTGTGTTCTGTGAAAGTTGGTTAACAACAGTTCTGGATAAAATCACAGAAGCCCAAAGAAGACATAGAAAGACACAGTTCCTTTCCCATAGTTAGTAAAACTAAAATAATATCCTCCGTGACATATCACCTGTCTTTGGTGCGCGTCTACATACTGGACAATGAGGCGAGTGTTGACGCTATGACTCCATGTGTTCCCCAGCGCCGCCGTCACATACCCAGAATCCCTCTCATCGGATGCTGCAACACACAAACAAACATTACAGGGGTTGAGTTCAACTTTGAACAGCAGACTCACACTTGTGTGATGTGTTATCTTTATTTATTTCATTCATGGGTCATTTCAGCAAGCCATGACACCCACCATCTCAGATTGTTCTGAAATAGTTTCTGTAGTTAGAAACAAATAAGATTAGTATTCCTGAAACAATTTGTTGCAATATAATTTGTTCTCTGATAAATTAAGCTAATTCATTCACCCAAAATTGGCCATTATAACTTATAGGATTCATATAATATTCAACAACTATAATACCCAACATCCGATTTGGACCATAATTCTTCCTAACAATTAGTAAGACATGATGAATCCAATACAATGATCAAAAGCTACCCACGGACCCCCCCCCACCCCAACAACCAGTAGACAGTATCAGTTCTCTATGTCTGACAAGTAGTCTGGAGCTGCTGCTTGGAGTATTGCTTCTTCAACTTTTGTTATGTACTCCCTGTGAATCTGGTTATGTTTTTTTCTCCCCCTGTTCAGAGAAATCAGCCATTGAAGCTTGCATTCTATACAATAAGTGTGAAAGTACCAAGTTTTGCTCACTAGATGCCGCTGTACCTGCTACTGCGACAACACTATCAATTTTGCTGGTCGCTTGTGTTTATTAAATGGATTACAACATTTTCTTTGCAACTTTGGGTAGAAAACCAATAGCTTTTGCTCATGATGAAAATAAATTGTGGTAAAGAATGCAACCTACTAAAATGTAAATGGCCAATTTGGGTGCAATCAATGACCTTCATTTCTCAGAGATCAAATTATATTTCAACAAAATAATGTTTCAGGAATGCTAATCTTATCTGTTTCTAACTACAGAAACGATTTCGGAACAATCTGAGATGGTGGATGTCGAAATCCCCTTTCTTGTGCTTTTTGAGGTGGAACGACTCACTGACTGTACCGAAACTTGGCAAATTGCAATCAATTTGGAAACTGCAAATTCAAAACAAATTGCCTTGAAGCCTGAAAAACATATCGTAAAACGTAATTTAAGTATCGTCATTGATTCATCCCACTTTCCACTGTGTGTGTGTGTGTTTGACACTGGCTATGTAATGACCATTAACCAGAAGACAGCCCCTGCCGCCTGACACACTGTTATCATCGCTTGCTTTTGTGTGACCATGGTTCCCTCTGCTCCCATGACACCAATAAACCTTGGCTGGGCCTGGGATGCTAATTCTGTCTGCTGAAGGATGAGCCCTGGCGGGTGGCGGTGTGTGTGTGTGTGTATGTGTTCGCGAGCGTGCATGTGTGTGTATGTCCGCAAGCATGTGAGTGTGTGTGCGTTTACGTGCCTGTGTGTGCGTGCCCATGTGTGTGTGTATGTTGCCATGTCCTTTTCATTCTCTTCCTTGATGTTTTTTCCATGGGGTAAGCAGGGATTCTGCTCGCACAAGTGTCCTATCAGCAACTCTCACTTCCTCAAAACATTTCCTGTGGAAACGTGTGCAAGGCAGAGAAAATAAAATAGGTACACGACCATGTGACGGAAGTTCCCCCGGCCGGGAAGAGCAGCAGCAGCAGCAGTAGAGAGAAACGATTAATTTTAATATCACAATATACTAGGTAGGAGACATACAGTAGACTAGAGCAGTACTACACTGGTTAAAGGGAACACTGGTTAAAGGCAATTCAGTTGAAATATGACTGAATAAACTACGGGACAAAGACATAACATACAGTACTATAAGACCAGCGGTTTCACAGTCAAGCCAAAGCGGAATATAACTGAAAGCATTGGGCCTTAGGTCTCTTTCACTAACATAATCAGTGTACAACTGGCTCACGAGTTTAGGAGCTGAGGCAAAAGAGAAGGAAAGAGAAGGCCGGAGGGACTGAGAGGCAGACTAAACAAACTCCATGTGCGCTGCAGACATCTGCTGTACAGCTCCCTGGAGAATGATTGGGAGGGGGCTATCAGCCTCTTTCCACTGCTTAGCTCCCCCTCTGCCTGTTAAACAGGCCTCTAACACAAACACCCAAACCATAACACACACACACACACACACACACACACACAAAGAAACACATGCACAAACTCCTTCATTCTATACCCCTAACCCCCATCCTAAACCTCCCCTGATCCTACAAAGCCAGCAGCCCACACATTTTCCCACAACTGGCCAGGATCAGAGAGCAGATAGTGTAGAGTCCAACATCCTGTCCAGTGTTTCAACACACTGTCTATGTCACGACTTGCGCTCACTGGATGGCTCCTCGAGTGCCACCATAAGTCCAAGTGCAATAAAAGTGTTTTAAAACAACATTCAAGGACATGTGTTACTAGCATATAGCTAAAAGGCCTTGTCCAGCTCGCGTATGACAGAAAACCATACTGCGTTTCCCTCTCTATGCTAATAGAAAGAATGGATATCGTATGCTGCAGAGAGGATAGCCATGTCTGATGGAGCGAGAGCTCTCTGGAAAGACTGCCCCGCTGTGCAGAGGAGGAAGTGGCTCCAATAAACATGTCCAGTGCAGATTTCAACCTCCCCTTTCCCCCTCAACTCTCTCGCTCAGCATCCCATTCAACTTTTCTCTAGTTGTTTCTCACAATCTGTTTATCTTTCTCGTTCTACAACCCTCTCTCCCCCTCTGCCTTCAGTTTTCCTTTACCCTCTGTCCCTTAGTAAACCCTATTGGTCTAGTGGCTGGAGAGCTCTGTGCCGGGTGGCTGTGTGTGACCAAGCCTCGAGGGTAAGACGGGCGGTCGATTAGGGCGACCGGTTGGGGAGGAGGAAAACCCAATCATGTAGATAAAGTGAGGGCATGGAAAAGTGTCTCAGTGTGTTGCTGGCTGGCTGCACACAGTGGCTCTCCTATCAGAGGCAGTGGAGGAGCTGAGGGGCTTGGATCACTGCAGCCTCAGTCACACACAGTCAATGAAGGAGCCCTGCTGTTCAAATCAAATCAAATCAAATTTTATTTGTCACATACACATGGTTAGCAGATGTTAATGCGAGTGTAGCGAAATGCTTGTGCTTCTAGTTCCGACCATGCAGTAGTATCTAACAAGTAATCTAACAAATTCACAACAACTACCTTATACACACAAGAGTAAAGGAATGAATACGAGTATGTACATATAAATATATGGATGAGCGATGGCTGACCGGCATAGGCAAGATGCAGTAGATGGTATGGAGTACAGTATATACACATATATATGAGATGAGTAATGTAGGATATGTAAACATTATATAAATGGCATTGTTTAAAGTGGCTAGTGATACATTATTTCATCCAATTATAATTATTAAAGTGGCTAGAGATTTGGGTCGATGACCGAGCGGCATAGGCAAGATACAGTAGATGGTTTAGAGTACAGTGTATACATTTGATATGAGTATGTCGGATACGTAAACATTATATACAAAATTGTTTAAAGTGGCTAGTGATACATTTGTTACATCCAATTCCTATGTATAAAGTGGCTAGAGATTTAAGTCAGTATGTTGGCAGCAGCCACTCAATGTTAGTGATGGCTGTTTAACAGTCTGATGGCCTTGAGGTAGAAGCTGTTTTTCAGTCTCTCGGTCCCAGCTTTGATGCACCTGTACTGACCTCGCCTTCTGGATGATAGCGGGGTGAACAGGCAGTGGCTCGGGTGGTTGTTGTCCTTGATGATCTTTTTGGCCTTTCTGTGACATCGGGTGGTGTAGGTGTCCTGGAGGGCAGGTAGTTTAACCCGGTGATGCGTTGTGCAGTCCTCACTACCCTCTGGAGAGCCTTACGGTTGTGGGCGGAGCAGTTGCCGTACCAGGCGGTGATACAGCCCGACAGGATGCTCTCGATTGTGCATCTGTAAAAGTTTGTGAGTGATTTTGGTGACAAGCCAAATTTCTTCAGCCTCCTGAGGTTGAAGAGGCGCTGTTGCGCCTTCTTTACCACGCTGTCTGTGTGGGTGGACCAATTCAGTTTGTCCGTGATGTGTCCGAGGAACTTAAAACTTTCCACCTTCTCCACTACTGTCCCCTCGATGTGGATAGGGTGCTCCCTCTCCTGTTTCCTGAAGTCCACGATCATCTCCTTTGTTTTGTTGACATTGAGTGAGAGGTTATTTTCCTGACACCACACTCCGAGGGCCCTCACCTCCTCTCTGTAGGCCGTCTCGTCGTTGTTGGTAATCAAGCCTACCACTGTAGTGTCGTCAGCAAACTTGATGATTGAGTTGGATGCGTGCTTGGCCACGCAGTCATGGGTAAACAGGGAGTACAGGAGAGGGCTGAGAACGCACCCTTGTGGGGCCCCAGTGTTGAGGATCAGCGGGGTGGAGATGTTGTTTCCTACCCTCACCACCTGGGACCGGCCCGTCAGGAAGTCCAGGACCCAGTTGCACAGGGCTGGGTCGAGACCCAGGGTCTCGAGCTTAATGACGAGCTTGGAGGGAACTATGGTGTTAAATGCTGAGCTGTAGTCGATGAACAGCATTCTTACATAAGTATTCCTCTTGTCCAGATGGGTTAGGGCAGTATGCAGTGTGATTGCGATTGCGTCGTCTGTGGACCTATTGGGACGGTAAGCAAATTGGAGTGGGTCCAGGGTGTCTGGCAGGATGGAGGTGATATGATCCTTGACTAATCTCTCAAAGCACTTCATGATGACGGAAGTGAGTGCTACGGGCGATAGTCATTTAGCTCAGTCACCTTAGCTTTCTTGGGAACAGGAACAATGGTGGCCCTCTTGAAGCATGTGGGAACAGCAGACTGGGATAGGGACTGATTGAATATGTCCGTAAACACACCAGCCAGCTGGTCTGCGCATGCTCTGAGGACACGGCCAGGATGCCATCTGGGCCGGCAGCCTTGCGAGGGTTAACACATTTAAATGTTTTTCTCACATTGGCTGCGGTGAAGGTGAGCCCGCAGGTTTTGGTAGCGGGCCGTGTCGGTGGCACTGTATTGTCCTCAAAGCGAGCAAAGAAGTTGTTTAGTTTGTCTGGGAGCAGGGCGTCATGGTCCGCGACGGGGCTGGTTTTCTTTTTGTAGTCCGTGATTGACTGTAGACCCTGCCACATTCCTCTTGTGTCTGAGCCATTGAATTGTGACTCTACTTTGTCTCTATATTGACGCTTAGCTTGTTTGATTGCCTTGCGGAGGAGTAGCTGCACTGTTTGTATTCAGTCATGTTTCCGGTAGCCTTTACCTGGTTAAAAGCAGTGGTTCGCGCTTTCAGTTTTGCTTGAATGCTGCCATCAATCCATGGTTTCTGGTTGGGGAAGGTTTTGATATTTGCTATGGGTACAACATCACCAATGCATTTGCTAATAAACTCGCTCACCGAATCAGCGTATACATCAATGTTGTTGTCAGATGCTATCCGAACATATCCCAGTCCACGTGCTCAAGCAATCTTGCAGCATGGAATCAGATTGGTCGGACCAGCGTTGAACAGACCTGAGAAGCGGGCGTTTCCTGTTTTAGTTTCTGTTTGTAGGCTGGGAGCAACAAAATGGAGTCATGGTCAGACTTGCCGAAAGGAGGCGGAGAATAGCCTTGTATGCATCACGGAAGTTGGAATAACAGTGGTCCAGGATTTTACCAGCCCGGGTGGCACATTCGATATGCTGGTAAAATTTCGGGAGCCTTGTTCTTAAATTAGCCTTATTAAAATCCCCAGCCACAATAAATGCAGCCTCAGGATATGTGGTTTCCAGTTTACATAGAGTCCGATGAATTTCTTTCAGTGCCGTCGATGTATTAGCTTGAGGGGGGATGTACACGGCTGTGATTATAATCGAAGAGAATTCTCTTGGTAGATAATGCGGTCTGCATTTGATTGTAAGGAATTCTATGTCAGGTGAACAAAAGGACTTGAGTTCCTGTATGTTGTTATGATCACACCACGTCTCGTTAATCATAAGACACACACCCCGCCCTTCTTCTTACCAGAGAGATGTTTGTTTCTGTCGGCGCGATGCGTGGAGAAACCAGGTGGCTGTACCGACTCTGATAACGTGTCCTGAGTGAGCCATGTTTCCGTGAAGCAAAGAACGTTGCAGTCTCGAATGTCTCTCTGAAAGGCAACCCTCGATCGGATTTCGTCTACTTTGTTGTCAAGAGACTGTACATTGGCGATTAAAATACTCGGGAGAGGTGCACGATGCGCCCGTCGACGTAGCTTGACCAAAAGACCGGCGCGTTTCCCTCTTCTCCGGCGCCGCCGTTGTTTTGAGTAGCCACGTGCTATCCAGTCTGTTGTTGTGTTTGGGTTAACAAAGAGAGGCTGTTGACAAAGAGAGGCTGTCTGTATGTCTGTCCGCTGAGCCCTGCTGTTGATTAAGAGAGTCTGTCTGTCTGTCTGTCGGGCCCTGCGGTTGACAAAGAAGCTGTCTGTCTGTTCATTGCTGACCTGGGTTAAAATACTATGTCTGCTTTAGCCTGCCTGGAGTGCCAACTGGGTTGGGTTTGCACTTTTGGGAATATTCTATTAGTTACATCGCACCAGGCAAGCTCAGTCAAACACAGCTCAAGTATTTGAAATTATTTCAAATAGTATTTTGAACCCAGGTCTGCTGTCCTCTGGGCCCTGCTGTCTGTCAGTCAGTCTGCTGGGCCTGGCTGCCTGACAAACAGAGGCCAACTGCCTGTCCGCTGGCCCCCGCTCTCCCGCAGTGACTGGCCCGTGGCCCCCTCACTCCCATCTAACCCTAGAGGGAGCACGGGGTTAAACCACACCGGATGGCCCAGTTTAGCCTCTATTAAAGGCTATTTTTATTTACACACAAACACCCCACACAGAGGCAGGTGTGCACACGCATACACACACGGAACACTTCACATGAGCATTCACAAGCATGCACACAGCAACTAGTCCCTCCATGCAGGGAGTGACCGTATCATTACTTAGCAGTGTTAAGTAATGAGCTCACTTCTCAAACAGATTCCCTTAGGTGGTTGATTCCTCTTTAGTCCCTACCCATATTTAGATGATTCATAAGCCTCAACATAATCTTGGTTACCCAGAAGTAAAATTCACATGAAGGTTGTCACTTCCACAAGAGATTATCTTCAACACTATGTCGTTTATGTTATGACAAAATAAACGCTTGTCATGATGACCTCTCCCCCATTACACTAGGAACACCATGCTTTACACTTGCTATTGTGAACAGCTAGCTCAGCCAGCTAAGGGTTTGGGGGATTTTCTATGCCTTGCCTTGGGCATCGCCTGTCTCAAATGCTGGCACCAAACTACCGTTGGCACTGGGCTGGCTATTGAGTTGAGTTTTCATCAAAATGAGGTCAGAGAGAGCTTCAGTTGGACAACTGCAGTTTCACTAGATTAAACACAGAGAGCTAGGACAGACCTCAAAGGCATCCCATGTCCCTCAGAGACTGAACTCTTTTCATCTCTAATATTACAAATATCTACAGAAATAAATATTTCCGACATGAAAAAAAAAAAAGGGGGTTCCAATAAGGAAATACTACCCATTCAGCTTCTGGCACATAACACTGAAAACAAGCAAAGGATGATAGCAATAATCAGACATACGAACTCAATAATAAATTCTCTCTGTACTGATAGCTGGGCTAGAGCATGTGTATAGGTCAGTCCAGCAACCAACCCATCTCTACCTAGTAGTTTCTCTACACACTCATCAGGCCTCCGCAGTACCAGAGGCTACCTGAAGCCCACTTCAGGCCCACCTGAGTCACAGTACTGATCCTAGACCAGGTACAAACCAGACTCCCCCTTTCCCTCTCTTCAGACTAGACAAAGGGCCTTTTCAGACCTTCCATCAAGCGCATCACGCTCGCCACCCCAGCCAAATCACAGGAGACCATCGATGGGAGAAACCCAAAGGCGACGGAGGCTGACATTTGACTGGAAACCCGAGACGCAGGGATCTCTGGTTGAAAACAGCATAGGTAGAAACCTGCCTGCACGAGACAAAAGGGGGAGAAAAAAGGTGCGGGAGAAAGAAAGGGAGGGATGGCGGGGCTAGAGGAGTCAGACCCGGGGAGAGAAGATGTGAATCTGATTACATTAGCAGAGAGAGAGGTGAATCGGATACACCCTACTGTCAAACTCCCGCCTCAACCCTCCTCCAAGGACATGTGGAGAGAGAGAGAGAGAGAGAGAGAGAGAGAGAGAGAGAGAGAGAGAGAGACCAAGAATTGAAAGAGTGAAAGAAAGAAACGAGAAAGAGGCAGTCCTTCCTCGAGGGGGAACCACTGTATTTAATGAGAGAGTGTAGTTGGTAAAAGAGAGAAAGAGAGAGTACAGTTACAGGTCAATGCCATGTATCTATTAGATAACGTTAGAGAAAGAACCCGTATCCCTTTACTCAAAGGCTAGCTTCAGCATAACATTGCCCCAACGTTCACTGGTCCGACTACACCGAGACACAGATACATATCCACACACAGGCTATGCTAAGGGAGTGATGGAGAGGGGGACATTATAACAATACAGGATACAGGTCATAGAATCGCTCCGTTACCAAGGTGATGGTAAACAGTGAGATCAAACAAATCTCTGTGACCCATCAGAGACGCTCCATGTGTTTCAAAGAGTCCCACGCAAGTCGACCTGCTGCAAACATCCTCGGTGCATCACTACATTAATATGTGTTGAATCCAATGTTTCATTGGATAGTTAGTATTGCAGTTACATTCAGATGTGATCAGCTAACATGGAGGCTATTTCGTTTGGATTTGTTTACCTCCCCTGAATGACGCAGCGCCCCTCTCTCCTCGATCGCCCACATGCGTCGTGATCTGGTTGGTCAAGACCACCTAGGAGGGAGAAAACAGAGAAGCATGAAGAGATTATCATGAAGTTAATGCCTTCCACAGAGTGCTGGTTTGCCATGCTAAATGTTAATTTCAAGGTTTTTAGGCAATATCTCAAAGCAATATACCTTAGATTATGAACAAAAAATATACCAAACATTTTTTTGGGGAGAAGTTTTGGTAAGTTGTTTCTTAAAATGTGTTTTACTTGTCCTCAGATGACTGGTGGTCAATAGTAGGTTGGAGGTCAACAACATTAGACAATATGGGTGGTACGTTCCCTCAAATAATCAGTGGTGGTGGCTCAAAGTAGCACTTTGTGAATCAAATTGGCCTTGATGAAATACCAACATGATAAAACTGTTGCCAATACAACACTCATAAAAAGAGCGAGGCCCTAGGCCTACCGTCACATGAGCGATAATTGTCCTTTAAGCCTCCAGCCTCTGGCTTGACAGAGCTACACGGTGCCATGTGAGCCAACTGCGGCTGACATAAGTCAAAGTCCATATGTCAACAATAAGGCTACAATAATAAACTCATGTTTGGGCAAGCAATGAGCTCCCATGTGTTGTTCTAACTAGGAGAAATCCAGAGAAACAACACAGTTAAACTATGAAACCTTGGCTAGGCAACAGATGTAGGATCTTAATTTGATCTAGTTTGGTACAGCAGGAAAATAACCTGAAGCAACAGGAACTGTGGATTATAATTAATGGACAATTGTGTAGGGGTTGGTACATTTTTCGTAAAGGAAAAACTTTTTAAACCACAAATACATTACAAGTATTAAATGTCCTGAATTGCAGGAAAGTTCTCCTGCAACAGGTTGATCAAATTAAGATCTTACACCTGTAGATCCAGTAAACTCACACCAAATCAACAATTCCACACAATCTAAGAGCGGAATGGAAGCAAAGGGCTCCAATCTAACACAGTCATCCAGTCTCGCAAAATTTGGCACTGTGTCATACATTAAAACAAGAACAAGTAAATTTAACAGCCTGGTTGGTTTGGCCCTGGGTGCTAATAACAAAAGTCTTTACTTGTTTAATCATGATAGCTCTTATAAAAAATACTCAGTGGGCCACTAGCAAGGTAGGCTATCCTCACTGTGGTTTCTTGTCAGGGCACATTTCAGTTAATAATATGGAGGAGGTGAAGGCAACACGCTCTGTCAAGTCCAGACAACCCTCACATGAACCACAACATGCTTGTACGCCAAAACACGGGTGTGGAAAATAGCATATGACTTACACCGAAGCCTAATGATCACACAAAAGGCACACATACAAAATAAAGAAGACAAGTTAGCTGGCAAATAGGTAATGAATGAGCTTAGATGTTTAGTATAGCATAGGATAGGCTTAGAGCCCTCACATTAGACACAGAGCTCAAAGCCAGTTCCTCTGGGTTTATTATTATTTTCATTATTCCTCTCTAATCAGGGACTGATTTAGACCTACAACACCAGGTGGGTGCAATTTATTATCAGGTAGAACAGAAAACTAGCAGTTGTCCAACTCCGGACCTCGCTCGTGGGGTAAGACTTGAATAACCCTGGCGTAGAGTACAGTGCATTATAAACTGGGTGGTTCGAGCCCTGAATGCTGATTGGCTGAAAGCTGTGGTATTGGCTGATAGCCACGGGTATGACAAAACATTTATTTTTACTGTTCTAATTACGTTGGTAACCAGTTTATAATAGCAATAAGGCACCTCGGGTTTGCGGTATATGGCCAATATACCAGGGTTAAAGGCTGTATCCTGGCACTCCGCATTGCGTCGTGCATAAGAACAGCCCTTAGCTGTGGTATATTGGCCATATACGACACCCCTTCATGCCTTATTGCTTAAGTATAATATAGTATTAAGTAGACGCTTACAGTGTTCAGTAACTGTCAGGATGATCTTGTTGCTATGTAACGTCAGGTATGTTAACGTGTAAATACAGTCATGACATTCTGACGTGGCCACTGCATCCTTTGCAGACATATAAAAATAGCTACCAGTAAACAAGCTGTCCATCACTACTATACATGGACAAGCGCCAGACTCTTAAGAGCCCCTGGGCCACAGCGGTGAGAATCGCCACCTGTTCACCTCTGGCTGAGTCCAGAGTCCTGTGGATTCAACAACAATAATTCAACAAAATAAAACCAATATTTAAAATTGCTAAATTAATTACTTAATCTATAAACAAAGCAAAAAACATGAAATTGTCTTCGGTCAATTCCAATGACTATATCATATACTAGCAGAACTTATATACACTCCCAGGGGACAGAGGAGGAAAGCTTGAGTAACAACGGCCAGGGACTGAGGGGGTGACTTAAGATTTGTATCTAGTGGAAATTTCAGGGGAAAGTTGGGTTGGTAGACTAGAAACTGATTTCAATCCCCAGTGCTAATAGCCTAGCTAGGGCAGCAGTTGTAGTAGGAACCTAGTAGGTGAGGTGATACACCTTCAGTGCTTTCCTGCCCTCTAGTGTTGAGCTGTAGTACTGACGTGAACGAGGATGCACTGGGGTCAAATAGGGAACGTTTATTATTCCTTGTGCGATATGGTATGGATTAGATATTTTATTCCGTTTTAGATTTCAGGAAAACATTTCCTACAGAGTGCAATGCACTATTGCGTTTCCCCCTTTCCTTCCAATAACCACAGAGGGCAGGTTCCTTCGTCTTGGATTACTTTGTGATAACACTGACATCTAGTGGCTGAATGGCGGTTCTGCAATACATTAGGCAGTCAGAAGTGGTATTAAGGGACTAATGAAGTGATGTGGGGGGGGTTACTTTTATAAGGATAACTATAATGCAAAATGAAGGAAAATTAAATGATGCTGATATCTAAAATATAATAACCCCCTCCAGAAATGAGCCCAATAACATATTGGCTCATATTATCAGTCAGGTGTGCTACTTAGCAATAATCATTATCACATGATGTAGCCCATCTGATGCAGCATAGTGTCTATAAATTGTTAGGTTATTATTTTTGTCGAACCCAACAAAATTAATAAAATCGGCTGAGGGTTTCCAATCTGCATTTACCCCATCGGTCTAATCATTAGCTAGATCACAAAATCCAAACGTTAGTCTCTCTTGTTGCTAGTTAGCAACATATTGATGACTTGAATGTCCCCCCCAAAAAAAACATTCCACTGGCACTCAGCCAAGGATCATGTACTGTGAATATAATGTTGGCCTACCTGTTACACCTGACCCGTTACATTTAGCGCTGGTCTTCCCTATGCATTCAACCCAATGGCGAATGCTAACGCGCGTAAACCATGCCGCTGCTAAAAAACTCTGGTTCTAAAATTGTGCATTTTAGCCTACTCATTTCTTGGATTTGAGAAGTGTAGACTAGCAACACTTGAGAAATCGGTGATTCTCCTCTTTTAATAGTGGCCATCAAAACTGCTTTCAAAGTTGTTGTTTTTTACCGCGACTGCATTAGGAATGTTGTACAATGGCTGGGCATGCATAGTTCTTCCCCTGTGCGGCACTCACAATTTGAATGTGCCTCGAGATTAATATTACTTTCTCGCATTGAATGCGACAGGCTGAACAATTGAGTAAGTAAACTATTCTACTCTGGGGTTGTCTAATTTTGGCATTGCTTACTCGTGTTTTTGGCTGTGGAAAATGAAATGTGGAGAACAATTCAAATAACCAAAGCAGGTACCAGGTCTCAGCTCTGCCTGGCTCTCATTTGGATCATAGGTGCCGTGTCTCAGATCCGGCCCAATTTAAGCCCTGCACACACACTCACAGGGATGTTAAAGGCCTGAGCCAGGTATTTGAGGGTGGCAGCCTCCTGGCCCAGCAGGTTGCTGCGGTGAGTGAGGTTCCCAGGCAGTGTTGTGTCATACTCCTTCCTCACCACTGAGGCCACCGAGTCAATAATCACCAACCCAGCCTTGGAGGAGATGATGTCCTCCTCCAGCCTCTCCAGTCTGGAAGGAACCAAAACAAAACTTTATCAATACCAATATTAGAAATAGTACCATTCACACAGTTCGCCATCACCCAAAATGCTTCATGGGGCCAGAACATACTTGAGGTAAGTGAGAGGAGACGAGTGAATGACACATTTCAGAGAGACTGAAAGCAACATGGCGGCCTGTACCTGTCCAGGACATCCTGACACGTGAGCTCCCAAAAAAGGTGGACACGTCCAGCCATCTCCAACACACGCTCCTTCTCACAGAAGTAGTCTGGAAACCTGCTCTGAGCAATCTCCACTAACCTGGAGTGGCAAGAAGAAAACATTTTAGGCCACACAATGCATTTATAAAGACACAGAAGATACGATTATAGAAGACATTACATAATAGAAGATAATAAATATGCAGGAGGGGAGAAGAGAAAAGGAGGGTGATGAAAGTAAGTCCCAATCACCTCTCTGCTGAGAAAGCCGACTCTGTATCTATGTAGATGACTCCGCTGTCGAGGCCACCCATGTACTTTGGCAGAGTGGCCAGCACACTGAGCATCATACACACCTGGCTCTTCCCACAACCCGAGGGGCCAGTCACCTGAAAGGGAAAGGACATTTGTGATACATTTTCTCTCTCTCTCCCCATCACCATTATAAACCTCACCCCCATCTCTATACTCCGTAAGGAAGGTGTACAACCTCTGTGAGCGTCCCCCGTGGTAGCCCTCCCTGAAGCAGTCTGTCCAGGGCAGGTAGTGATGTGGAGAAACACAGGTCAGCCCTCTGCTTCCACACCTCCAACGCCTGAAGAACGAGAACAATTTGATAAGACAGAACAGTGAAGTACGCCAGTGACGCTGGTGGTGTTGTTGTTGACTTACCGTGGTCATTGAGGGGACACAGGCCTGACTGACTGATTGCAGCAGCATCAACACCTGTTGGTAACTCTGCCCGGCGAAGCGCATCACCTCTAGAGGTGTGAGGGACAGCAGGTCCTGGTGACACGGAGCATAGTAGTCACAGTTGCGAAAGGCATCTCGTTTCTACTCTTTGATGTGAGAATATTCGATAAATGGTAACATTTCACGTCATAAACGTGTAATCCACAACGTTAGCAGCGACACCGAATGCCAACTCTTACCTGGCAAGTTTCGATTTGGTGGCGCTTGAGTCGTTCGCATACTTCGAGTGACACACCTGCTCTTCTGAGCTTTTTACTTGCCATAGTTAACTAGGTAATACCTATAACGTTATTATTTTTACAAAATGACAACAAACTCAAAGATACTGGTTTCCCTTTTTGTCTGTGGGAAACTTATGTTAGCTAGCTAGCTAACTTCAGCTGGAACGAGTTGCTAAAGTTCACTCCGCACGTTGCAAACGCAAGAAGCTATTTGCTCTAGCAAGCAAATTATGGCTCAAATACAAGAAATTCCACATTTTGCAACATTATTTAATCTATTTTCACTGCCCTGCTAGCTAACTACATGAGTTCCGTTGCCTTGACAGCCGTGTGCATAAAAAAATACCCCTGCTTCTTCTTCTTCTCCTTCAGTGGAGTTTAACGGTATATTTCCACCAATATGTTGCATTACCGCCCCCAACTGAACTATTGTATAAATCCATTACACTTCGTGATCAGTGGTGGAAACAGTGCCCAATTGTCATACTTGAGTAAAAGCAACCCAGTAAAACCAGTAAAATACTACTTGAGTAAAAGTATTTGGTTTTTTAATATACTTAAGAATCGAAAGTAAATGTAATTGCTAAAATATACTTAAGTATCAAAGTAAAAGAACAATTATAAATAATTTCAAATTCCCTATATAAAGCAAAGCAGACGGCCACATTTTCTAGTTTTTTATTTATTTACAGATTTATTTACAATTTTCCTGTCCTGCTAAGCATTCAAAATGTAACGAGTACTTTTGGGTGTCAGGGAAAATGTATGGAGTAAAAAGTACATAACTTTCTTTAGGAATGTAGTGAAGTAAAAGTAAAAGTAGTCAAAAATATAAATAGTAAAGTAAAGTACAGATACCCCCCAAAAACGACTTAAGTAGTATGTTAAAGTACTTTACACCACTGTTTGTGGTACAAAATGGGAAAGAGGAACTGGGAAAAATACAAATAAATTGTATTTTTTTTATTACCCTACCAACTACCCTACACTCTTTAAAACCCACCACATTATTCCACTACTTTAACCCTATCTGATCCTACCCTAGGGCAACAACCTTAGAGGACGGGACACTACCACTCAACACACCCTGTGAAAACTTCTGAAGTCTCTGCAACTGCCACCACAACATCTATTGTCTGTGACTTATGTTCCATCTCTGCAGTACAGTTGATAACCATTGCTATGAATGCTAAGAAACCCACCTTACTGAAACATATATAACTCATTGGCCTATCCCTCTGTTCTGGCACAGATCTACTATTCACAGGGATCCTCTCAGAATCCCTCACCGTTAATCCACCTTCCTCTACTTTCTTCACTGCCTCAGCATACGACTTCTTCTGCACTACACTGACCCTGGCCACCTTAACCTGCCTCTCTCGCACCGGACACCTCTGATCCCCAGCAACATGGGCACCCTTACAGTTGACACACAGATTTTCACACCCAAACTACACATTCCTCTGTACCATGTCCTCCTGCACACTTTCTACATCTTGGAATCTCCCCCCTACACACTGCTGCGACACGCCCGTAAACGTGACACCTAGAACACTGCAGTGGATTCGGCACAAAAGCTCTAACAGAATAACTCATATATCGTGACATTACTTTGTCAGGTAAAGACTCTGAAAGCTCAAAAGAACAGACTGTTTCACCTCTGGTTCACCACGCTCTCCACCGGATCTGCGTCGCACCAAATGGCGGGTGTCACAAACACCACAAATCTTAATCTTAAATTGCTCCACCTCCACACTTAACGCTACCCCAGAAATCCCTCCCTTCAATGGTGCCTTGTACCTAAACACAAAGCAAGGTACAGATATATCCCCAAGGTTGCGTTGAACGGAGCGCCTGCTCCCTCTGATCACAAACAAACATCACATGTCCACTTTGGGTTACCTTCACCGACTCAGCAGCACCCACCACCTTTTCCACCCAACCTGAAACCACCCATGTATCAGCCAAAAGTCCTGGTTCCAGCCTCTTCAAAAATATCCCTCCCACTGGACCTAACTCATCTTTATCATAACCATGTCCATCGATGCAAGGATCGGGCGCCAAGCTCCTCACAACACCTTCTACCTCTTCCATTTCACCTCCAGAACTTGAACTGTCATCTGGCTCACTCTGTTTAAACTTGACACCAATCGTTCTTGACATACCCTCTCCCTCATTATTGCTGGCTTCAATAGATTCACACCCATCCTCTGCCTCCCTCAGTCTTTTCAACCTCCTCTCTCTTTCCCTCCAATCCTCCTCCCTTAACCAATTACCCGACTCCTTCTGAAAATAAATCTCTTTTTAGCCTCCTCCAGAGACATGTTAAGCCCTGTACTCCGTCCACTTCAAACTTGTCTGAACCATACCTCCACTTCGCTTTGCATTTTGGTAAATGTAGTCATATGGGACTGTCAAAACCACGGCACTGGGTCCAGTCTTGATGCATTTCTCATGAAGAATTAATAGAAAACAAAACACATTCTTTCAAAGAAAATATATTGAACGTTTTGTGCTATTGTGATGAGGTGAGACTGTAAAATAGACAGCAGCAGCAACCATCACGACGTGAAGCAGTCTCACGGGGCTGTGTGATGAAATTACAATCTCAAATAAATGATACCTTGCTTATCGTCTCTCTTTCTCACTCTCCCTTTCTCCTTCTGTCTAGACCCCATCATTCCTCCCCAGGCCTGCGTCTGTATCAGTCGGTCTATTGTTTGGAGTGTGACTAGTGCAGGATGGAGGTCCATGTAAGGCCATAATGGCAGGGTTCTCCCTTATCACCAGAGAGATAAGAACCGCTTCTGCACCCAGAGGTTGGGAGCCGCGTCCCTGTCGCTGAAGTGGCCAGTTAAAATAGAGGATGACTAAAGAGTACTGATAAGAATACCGGGTGTTTGCTCTGCCAAGTTATCCCTAATGGGAAAGGGGCAAGACAACAGACTATTGGGACAGTTTTTGTAACACATGTAATACAACATCAGCACACTGAAACTTAGAAGGTAGGGTTTAATATAGAGTGCATGGCAGAGGATAGGTAGAGACAGATGGAGGACCATGGGAGAGATCAGTCTGGATACTGGGGAACGGAGCTTGGGTGAGGTCTGATCATCTGCTATCGAGACAAAAATGTCCCTAACACCAGTTCCATCCATTCTTGGTCACTGAGCCAAAAAAATGAGGTCCTGGACTGACCATTCTGAAGTTGTTTATTTTATGATTAGTGCATTCCCAGGCTCCAGAGGGAAAGCAACAAAGCTGTTTCCATCTACATTCATTTTCTTGATGTGTGTTTATCTTATTATGAAAATAAAATATGCATTAGTTGGAATGGTATTTCTCTTGGAATCAAATCAATATTCAAAATGTAAACAATTGTGTAAAATGAGGTGGACTATCTGTCAGTCTTCTATAAAGGCTTGTTGGTCATGCCTCATAGACTTAGCTTAACTTCTGAAAAAAAAATGCATGAATCTTTCTCTCAACTGTTTTGAACAAATATCAATTATTATATTAATATGTCATCATTTAGAAAACAATCCATTTAAATCCCTTCTCTTCTGAACAAATTCTAATGCATGACTGTAACAACGATGGGCGGATTGGCCATCTGGCAATTCTGGCAAATGACAGCCTGGCCGGACCATCTTTTATTAAGGTGGGCTGGTCGAAATTGACAGGCCCATGAGGCAGTTTTTTTAATGAATTTGTCTCTCTTGTCATAATCTTCTATATTAAGCATTTGTCTGACCAGTGGGCAACGGCCGGCCCCACTGCCAAGATGGACCATTTTTCTGATTGGCTGAGCTGAGGTGATGCAGATTCACATCCAAAGTCAAACGCGCTTCATCAAAGAGAGTGAGACCCATTCTGACTCTGTCAGTCACTCAGTCAAAACAGAAAAACGGAACGGTGGTGCCGAAAAAGTTAGAGACCAAAAAGGCCGATGCTGCTAAATGTGTGAAATTAACCAGATTCTTTTCTGAAAGTTCTGGTTCTGCTGGTCCGAGTGCTGTGTTTGTGAGAAATGATAGATCAACTGCAATGGTGCAGTCGAGATAGGAAGAAAACAGAGAAAGACACACTCACAACACTGATATAGAACTGACAGTTAGGGCTAATATTTGGCAGTATATTGTATGAAATATGTTTCATACCTAATATAGGCCTAGTAGACTAATTAGGGGAAGGGGTATTCGGGGAACATTTAGACTCTACGCTACGTGCAATATAGCCTAACAAGTCAAGATTGGCTTTTATTACACATAGGTAAGGCCACAGCCATCTACTAGACATGTATTTATACAGTGCTTTTTGATAGTCATCATGTATTACAATAAAGGCCAATTCAGGGAGTGTCTGTGTATTTGAATTGTTTTATCAATGCACTGTATATTCACTTCTGAATCTCAGTCTCTTCAGCCCAGCGAGTTAGTCTATGAGCTGTAGTAACAAGTGATTCTGGTGCTGGATTACATTACATGGCCACTGCAGTGAGGGCTGTAAAGTCCTGCCTATCTCCCACTTATTTAATTCGATGAAAGGCCTGTCACTTTTGGGCAGAAATATACGTACAGTTGAAGTCGGAAGTTTACATACACTTAGGTTGGAGTCATTAAAACTCGTTTTTCAACCACTCCACAAATGTCTTGTTCACAAACTATAGTTTTGGCAAATCGGTTAGGACATCTACTTTGTGCATGAAACAAGTAATTTTTCCAACAATTGTTTACAGACAGATTAATTCACTTATAATTCACAGTGTCACAATTCCAGTGGGTCAGAAGTTTACATACACTAAGTTGACTGTGCCTTTAAACAGCTTGTAAAATTCCAGAAAATGATGTCATGGCTTTATAAGCTTCTGATAGGCTAATTGACATCATTTTAGTCAATTTGGTCCTATAAAAAAGCCAGACTATGGTTTGCAACTGCACATGGGGACAAATATCGTACTTTTTGGAGAAATGTCCTCTGGTCTGATAAAACAAATATAGAACTGTTTGGCCATAATGACCATCGTTATGTTTGGAGTAAAAAGGGGGATGTTTGCAAGCCAAGGAACACCATCCCAACCATGAAGCACGCGGGGGTGGCAGCATCATGTTGTGGGGGTGCTTTTCTGCAGGAGGGACTGGTGCACTTTACAAAATAGATGGCATCATGAGGAAGGAAAATTATGTGGATATATTGAAGCAACATCTCAAGACATCACTCACTGAAGCTTGGTCGCAAACGGGTCTTCCAAATGGACAATGACCCCAAGCATACTTCCAAAGTTGTGGCAAAATGGCTTAAGAACAACAAAGTCAAGGTATTGGAAAGCCCTGACAAAGCCCTGACCTCAATCCTATAGAGGATTTGTGGGCAGAACTGAAAAAGCGTGTGCAAGCAAAGAGGGCTACAAACCTGACTCAGTTACAGCAGCTCTGTCAGGAGGAATGGGACAAAATTCACCCAACTTAATTTGGGACGCTTGTGGAAGGCTACCCAAAACGTTTGACAGAAGTTAAACAATTTAAAGGCAATGCTACCAAATACTAATTGAGTGCATGTAAACTTCTGACCCTCTGTGAATGTGATGAAAGAAATAACATCTGAAATAAATAATTATCTCTAATATTATTCTGACATTTTACATTCTTAAAATAAAGTGGTGATCCTAACTGACCTAAGACAGGGAATTTTTACCAGTATTAAACGTCAAGAATTGTGAAAAACTGAGTTGAAATGTATTTGGCTGAGGTGTATGCAAACTTCCAACTTCAACTGTGTATGCGCGCAGCACAGTCAAACAAAGCACAACGCTGGAAATCTATTCGCATCCACATAAACTAGTCCGGCATCGTTATTTGACAAACAGAATGTTTTATATTGAATTCAATAGAAGAAAAGAGAGAGAGACATTAAGAACAGGTTGTCTCTCTCCTCTGCCTCTTTCTGTTTTCTTCTATTGAATCATATGTAGCCTAATACTTAAACACTTATCTTAAGTGAGCAGGGGGAACACTTAGGCTGTTATAAGAAAATTGCCATCTATAAGGCATTTATTCAGTGATTTTCTTCTTTGTCTAACATATGTGTTTATTCATTCACAACTAGGATGAGTAGCACTTATTTTAAGGGTCCATAATAAGTCATTTATAGTGTATGTTCACCATTTATTAATCATCAAATCAAATTTTATTTGTCACATACACATGGTTAGCAGATGTTAATGCGTGTGTAGCGAAATGCTTGTGCTTCTAGTTCCGACCGTGCAGTAGTATCTAACAAGTAATCTAAAATCCATAAAAAAAACAAAATACTGCATAGCTTCCTGAGTACGTGAAGCGAGGCTGCCATCTCTGTCGGCGCCGGAAGTTAATCACGCCCACATTCATAAACCATTTACTAATCACTAGTAAAGTATTTTTGCAGTCCCTAATCTAAAGTGAGTGCTATTTATACTTCATAAATACTTCAAAAAGTTTTGAATGACCAGTGTAATTTCTCACAAAATTGGCATGCCATTGGTAGACAATCCTGTTGTACCTGGTAAAAGAACAAGCACACAACATAGGAGGTTCAAGGAAATATATATACATGTGTGAATAACTAGCTTACTAACATTTACAAATGTGGGAGTAATGAGTAATAAATGTTGAACAAACGGTTTGTAAATGCCTTATGAATGGTTTATTCTGGACCCTTCAAATAGTGTTAACCTGACGGTTTATTTATATTTTGACAGTATATTATATATGTAATAGTAATGAACCGTTAGGGTAGGGTGGGGACATTTATGACAGCCAGGCACTTATATTTGCAGCATTAGGAATATTTGTCTTTATCTAATAAATATGTGTTTATTCCTTCACAATTTGGATGTTGCTGGGCTTAGCACAGGCTAGGAACATACAGACCACATACACTCACTGGACAGTTTATTAGGTACACCCATCTAGTATCGGGTCGGACCCCCCTTTGCCTCCAGAACAGCCTGAATTCTTCGGGGTGTGGATTCCATAAGTTGGAAACGTTCCACAGGGATGTTGGTTCATGCTGGCGCGATGGTATCACACAGTTGTTGTAGACTGGATGATGGTACACCACCGCACCAGCCTGTACCGTTGACACCAGGCAGGATGGGTCCATGGGCTCATGCTGCTTACGCCATCATGCCATCAGCATGACGCAACAGGAACCGGGATTCGTCGGACCAGTGTATGTTTTTCCATTCCTCAATTGTCCAGTGTTGGTGATCGCGTGTCCACTGGAGCCGCTTCTTCTTGTTTTTTACTGATAGGAACAGTAGTGGTGCGTGGGTAAAATCACTGGGGAAGCCAGTGTCATACAGTACACCATGGGTCCCCCAACTGGCTGCTGGTTTTATTTGGCCTCCCAAGTTTTCTGAGGAATTTTCATTGTTGGACATAATATACTGTAAAAACACCAGGAAATCAGCTCCAATAGATTTAAATTTGGGAAATCACTGGGCCAGTAACTGAAAGGTTGCTGGTTTAAATCCCCAAGCCGACTAGGTGAAAAATTTGTCTGTGCCCTTGAGCAAGGCACTTAACCCTAATTACTCCGGTAAGTCGCTCTGGATAAGAACGTCTGCTGAATGACTAAAATGTATTTTCATGGATAATAGAGAGACACGTGATCATACATAAATATAAGCAAGGTTTGAAATTATTATGTTTTAGTCAAATATTATATCTGTTTGGGCTTCTTGCGGTCAATTTGTAGACAAATTATTTGTAATTATATTCCGGCCCCCCCAACCATCCGCTCATGAAGAAATCGTCCTGTGGCTGAATCTAGTTGATGATCCCTTCAGTACACGCTTTTATTTTTTGTTGTCCTAGGCTACCTGGATAAAATGCTTGCTCGATAGCCTAACTTCCATTCATGGGCAACCTTAGCTAGTTAACACTAGCCTTCTACATCTAGCTACATGTTGAACTTCCATCCTCTCAGGCCAGGGGCACAACAATGTATGAATTAATGATTGGATCACAATCGCCGTTATAATCATTGGCCAGTAAGGAGAATTAAGTAAAACCACAAGTCTAAATCCCTATCTCCATCCATGGCTAATTTAGGAAAGAGACAATTTTAGCTAGCTGGCTAGGTGGCCACCGGAGGACAACAAAACATCGAGACGCAACAATTATTTTTTTTCTGTTAATGACGTAAGCTCTCAATGGGATTTGATAGTAGTGACGCCACATCCAAGCTGGCTTCCCTTGACACTTTTTTTGGTTCGCCAGGACCATTCACAGTTGAGCTCGCTCAGTTTAGCTCAACGCTGATAGGCTAATTTTTTATACTTTTTTGTCAAGGGAGGCCAGATGCTAGCTGACTTCCCTTGCCTTCAATGCCACAGGCGGCAACAATGTCATACTCTTTATGACCAGACAGCATCAGATTGATGGCCTACACGTAGAGAGATGGGTGCTGTTTCGCTCGCTCGGATGCTTTCTCCTGTGAGATACATTCAGCCTATTGTGAACTGAAGGAAAATTATGAAACACAGAGAGATGAAAGATAAATTATTGAATAAAAAAATAAAAGAATATTGATCAGTTTTGGGGGGAAGCCTGGCATCCATTAGCATCCATGAATAGACAGCTCCGAGGTGAGTGCAGTGGAGGTAGGCAGAAAACAGACAGATGCAGATGTATTGCCAGTTCCTTAATATGTTGGCTCTAAATGTAATAACAATTAACACTTAGGAGTGACAGACAGAGTGACAGACAGGCCGACAGAGTGACGACAGAGGAGTACAAGGAGAAGCAAAGGCCGACAGAGTGACAACAGAGGAGACCAAGGATAGTGGGAGACAGGCAGACACAGTGACATACAGACGGACAGACAGATTGTCTGCAGAGAAGATGCAGAGACAGACTACACAACAGGGAGGCAACAGAGGCACATTTATAGTGGTGAGGTGTATCACCATGAGCTGGTTAAAAAGAGCTGATTAAAAAAGGAAGAGGACTATATTTTTTCACCGGTCACTGGTACAGTAAAAGTTGAGAAGTGCTGTACTATAAATGCCCATGTTATGTGTCAGTAGCATTACCGTCTGTGTGTGTAAGTAGCGGGGGTGCGCACGGTGCGTGTAGTGATGTGGGCTGGTGTGGCTGAAATGCCAGGGCTGATTTTCTTGTCCCAGTCCCCCCCCTGGTAACAACTGTAACAACTGTAATGACTGTAAGGACAGGTACAAATCAGGTCGTAGAGACTGATTAGGCACTTGGGATTCAAGATAACTTGTAGAAAATATCTAATGTACATTATATGAATGCCAAGAATCCACAGTAGCCTACACTATCTACAGTAACCTACAATATCCTTGGGACTTGCAAAGCATCACTTAACATTCTGTCTAGGTAGCACAGGGGTAGGCTTACAAGAGCGTATCCTAACAACCACATAAAGCTGAAACAAACAGAGACGTCCAGTGTTGAAAGATGAAGTGGGAGAGTAGAGGAACTGTCCCTGTTAGGTTCCAATGTGATTAATCGAGTTCAAATACAGGGACACCTGATATAGAAGTGACGACATCGACTCTCATGGAAATTATTCACAGTAGCCTTTAAAATTGGCTCCCTAATAAGAAACAACCACAGATATACAGCTGCTACTGGGTATATTTTGGTTCAAATGTGTGTAACCTTTATGTTAAATCTCTGTCCTCATGGATTAGGTTCTAGTCTGCTGTGCAGTAGCCAAAGGAGCCATTTAACAGTATTGGGACGAGGCCAGAATCAGCAGCTCATACGTCATCATCGAGGAGGGGCTATGTAAATTTTGCAGAATAATGTAAGGGGGATGCCGCCTGCTATTTCCACTTGCCCATCAATAAAATCTAGGGTGTGAATCGTCGATTCAAATTGCTCAATTAAAAAGAAAAAGGATATCATATTCTCTCATCTCTCGGCATTAGTCCAGAATATATGGAACATGGCATCGAAATGTCCTAAATGCGACAAGACGGTTTATTTTGGTAAGTGGATTTTTCATATGATCAAATAGCCTATCATCCCATGTCTGTAGTGTGTGAACCCCCCCCCCCCCAGTGAGCTATGTAGGCCTAGTTACTTAGGCTATTGTAGAAACCGTTACAGCTATTGTTTGCTAAAATATAAGCCCACTGTCACATTATAATTATACAGTAACCCTAGACAATATTACCATACAGATTGGGGAAGACCTAATTGGAAATTGTACTGCCTTTGATCTATCTTATTAGAATGAACCAGTAGGCTATTTACTTTATTAGGTATGGGTCAGCGGCGTCAGCCTAGCGTGCCTATATAGGCTTAACCAATTAGGCCCGGGTCCCTGACTGTACATGACTTCGGAAGTGATGTGTGGTATAACCTACATCTGCTTAAGCCATGCAAGGAGGTGTGATCATTTCTTCCTTCATCAGGACATATGGGAAACCTATGTCCCACGAGTGTTGGCTAGCCTATACATCGATCAGAACAGTGAAAATATTCGTAATATCAGTCCAATACAGCGCCCTGCAGACGGGTGAGGGCCAAGTCTACTTTAAGCGCACACCGCTAACCTGCAACTGACCACTTGGGTTTTGGAGGGATATAGCCTAAAGTGAAAACATCTGTCCCTAGATTAATGACATAAGCAGCCTTTCCCATTGATGATTATTAGATGGATTTAAAAGTAATATCTTCTACTTAACCGATAGCCTATTTACAGCAGGCCTATTCAGGGAAAGTGTTCGTAGTTTTTAAATAATTGAGATAGCCAGCCTAGCTGCACAATAAAGAAATTGAGCTAAACCAATTAATTAGGCATGTTGCTGCGCTGATAGATAGGCCCTACCTTCCATACAAATAATTCATTTGTTGCGTTGACTTTCCCCAGGCCTACACTACATGTTCAAACGAATGTGGATACCTGCTTGTCAAAAATCTCATTCCAAAATCATGGGCATTAATATGGAGTTGGTACCCCCCTTTTCTGCTATAACAGCCTCCATTCTGGGAAGGCTTTCCACTAGATGTTGGAACATTGCTGCTGGGACTTGCTTCAATTCAGCCACAAGAGCATTTGTGAGGTCGGGCACTGATGTTGGGCGATTAGGCCTGGCTCGCAGTCGGTGTTCCAATTCATCCCAAAGGTGATCGATGGGGTTGAGGTCAGGGCTCTGTGCAGGCCAGTCAAGTTCTTCCACACTGATCTCGAAAAAACATTTCTGTATGGACCTCGCTTTGTGCACGGGGGCATTGTCATGCTAAAACAGGAAAGGGCATTCCCCCAAACTGTTGCCACAAAGTTGGAAGCACAGAATTGTTTAGAATATCATTGTATGCTGTAGGGTTAAGATTTCCCTTCACTGGAACTAAGGGGCCTAGCCCAAACCATGAAAAACAGCCCCAGACCATTATTCCTCCTCCACCAATCTTTACAGTTGACACTATGCATTGGGGCAGGTAGTGTTCCCCTGGCATCTGCCAAACCCAGATTCATCCTTCAGACTGCCAGATGGTGAAGCGTGATTCATCACTCCAAAGAACGTGTTTCCACTGCTCCAGAGTCCAATGGCGGCAAGCTTTACACCACTCCAGCCAACGCTTGGCATTGCGCATGGTAATCTCAGGCTTGTGTGCGGCTGCTCGGCTATGAAAAACAAATCTCATGAAGCTCTCGATAAACAGTTCTTATGTTGACATTGCTTCCAGAGGCAGTTTGGAACTCGGAAGTGAGTGTTGCCACCGAGGACAGACGATTTTTGCATGCTTCGCACTTCAGCACTCGGCGGTCCCGTTCTGTGAGCTTGTGTGGCCTACCACTTTGTGGCTGAGCCGTTGGTGTTCCTAGACGTTTCCCCTTCACAATAACAGCACTTACAGTTGACCAGGGCATATATAGCGGGACAGACATTTGACGAACTGACTTGTTGGAAAGGTGGCATCCTATGACGGTGCCACGTTGAAAGTCTGAGCTCTTCAGTAAGGCCATTCTACTGCCAATGTCTGTCAATGGAGATTGCATGGCTGTGTGCTCGATTTTGTTCACGTCAGCAACAGGTGTGGCTGAAATAGCCGAATCCACTAATTTGAAGGGGTGTCCACATACTTTTGTATATATAGTGTATCTCTGGAGAACAATAAGAATCCAATTTCAGCACTAACTGGCATGGACAGCTCCCAAAGAAGGAAATGGAGTGGAGCCTCGCGCGAGCCAGCCAACCAACCAACCAAACCAATGGCAGAGCGTGCGTGTGAGTCCGAGACACAGTAAACGGCAAGCCGATTCAACATGTTCTCTTAAATGGCCTACCAGACCTGGCAGTAGGCATACTGTATGTTGAAACATACATGATTTAATCTCTGTTATTTATTTCCCACTCCCCTTTAAAAAGTAGGCCCCTATACACCATAGTAAAAAAAAAAAGAAAGAAAGAGATTGTTTTGATAGTTCTTCTTAGACTATATTACACTCCTTTTCATGAGTTAAAACAGTAAGTGTGGGTCTGATAGTCATCGGCAGTGCATCAGAATAAAACTTCTGGAAACCTCCTTGCAACACTTTTCCCACATTTTGAAGCATCTGTTTCTTCTTACCTAATTAGCCCAGAATGGGCAATGTCTTGGGCTTTCTTTTTGGTAATACAGTGGGGAGTATTTGATAACCTGCAAAATCGGCAGTGTTTCCCACTTACAAAGCATGTAGAAGTCTGTAATTTTTATCATAGGTACTCTTCAACTGTGAGTGATGGAATCTAAAACAAAAATCCTGAAAATCACATTGTATGATTTTTAAGTTATTAATTTGCATTTTATTGTATGACATAAGTATTTGATACATCAGAAAAGCAGAACTTAATATTTGGTACAGAAACCTTTGTTTGCAATTACAGAGATCAAACGTTTCCTGTAGTTCTTGACCAGGTTTGCACACACTGCAGCAGGGATTTTGGCCCACTCCTCCATACAGACCTTCTCCAGATCCTTCAGGTTTCGGGGCTGTCACTGGGCAATACGGACTTTCAGCTCCCTCCAAAGATTTTCTATTGGGTTCAGGTCTGGAGACTGGCTAGGCCACTCCAGGACCTTGAGATGCTTCTTACGGAGCCACTCCTTAGTTTCCCTGGCTGTGTGTTTCAGGTCGTTGTCATGCTGGAAGACCCAGCCACGACCCATCTTCATCTTCTTACTGAGGGAAGGAGGTTGTTGGCCAAGATCTCGCGATACATGGCCCCATCCATCCTCCCCTCAATACGATGCAGTCGTCCTGTCCCCTTTGCAGAAAAGCATCCCCAAAGAATGATGTTTCCACCTCCATGCTTCACAGTTGGGATGGTGTTCTTGGGGTTGCACTCATCTTTCTTCTTCCTCCAAACACGGCGAGTGGAGTTTAGACCAAAAAGCTCTATTTTTGTCTCATCAGACCACATGACCTTCTCCCATTCCTCCTTTGGATCATCCAGATGGTCATTGGCAAACTTCAGACGGGCCTGGAAAATGCGCTGGCTTGAGCAGGGGGACCTTGTGTGCTCTGCAGGATTTTAATCCATGACGGCGTAGTGTGTTACTAATGGTTTTCTTTGAGACTGATTGACCAGGTCCTGCCGTGTAGTTCTGGGCTGATCCCTCACCTTCCTCATGATCATTGATGCCCCATGAGGTGAGATCTTGCATGGTGCCCCAGACCGAGGGAGATTGACCGTCATCTTGAACTTCTTCCATTTTCGAATAATTGCGCCAACAGTTGTTGCCTTCTCACCAAGCTGCTTGCCTATTGTCCTGTAGCCCATCCCAGCCTTGTGCAGGTCTACAATTTTATCCCTGATGTCCTTACACAGCTCTCTGGTCTTGGCCATTGTGGAGAGGTTGGAGTCTGTTTGATTGAGTGTGTGGACAGGTGTCTTTTATACAGGTAACGAGTTCAAACTGGTGCAGTTAATACACTTAATGAGTGGAGAACAGGAGGGCTTCTTAAGAAAAACTAACAGGTCTGTGAGAGCCGGAATTCTTACTGGTTGGTAGGTGATCAAATACTTATGTCATGCAATAAAATGCTAATTAATTATTTAAAAATCATACAATGTAATTTTCTGGATTTTTGTTTTAGATTCCGTCTCTCACAGTTGAAGTGTACCTATGATAAAAATTACAGACCTCTACATGCTTTGTAAGTAGGAAAACCTGCAAAATCGGCAGTGTATCAAATACTTGTTCTCCCCACTGTAAATGAATGAATGAATACCGGATAATACTTGAAATCTGCTTACTGTCTATTATCTTAATACTTTCCCTTATGAAATGTCCCTCTGACCCGTACTTGTGTAGCGTGTCACCAATAAAGAGGGCAATGCCACTCTCTTTGTGTTTATTCGCATATTCACACGCTGCCCCCTTAGGCTCCTCATTTCTTTAGTCCGTGTCTGCTTTGATGCTATCATTGAGTGCTGCTAAATCTGCAGTGTTTACTTCTCTACTCCCACTCTCATTATGAAATACTGCATATTCTCTCCGAGTCCTTTTGCCTCAGGAGTTTAGATGATGTTTGATGTACGTTGTGTAACTCCTAGTCTTTGATTCAGCCCCCACAAGAGCTCCTCTCTCATTTTAACACTCTAATCTGGGCCATTGCATAATCGTCATCAGCCATATCTCTGAAACTGTACTGACTTCATGTGTCATTTAGTTGCTGTTCCTGTCCATGAAAGCTGATAATAATCCTCCGTCCTCCCTGACTGTCAGAGTCATAGGTTGTGTCCCCAATGGGGTACTATTGCCTATGTGGTGCACTAAATAGGGAATACACTCTTAGGAAAAAAGGTGCTATCTAGAACCTAAAAAGGTTATTCGGCTGTCCCCATAGAATAACCCTTTGGAGAACCCTCTTTAGTTCCAGGTAGAACCCTTTTGGGTAATCTAAAGGCAAAAGAAACGCACACCTATTTAGGCGAGGTGCTGGTTAGCGGAGAGGAACACTTAAAGGAGCTCAGATACAAAAATATTTATATCCAACGTTTCATCAGGGTATAATGACAAACACTGCGGCATGACTCATGGATATAGTGTCAAAAGACACACACAGGTGTCTGTAATCATGGCCGGGTGTGGCCTGATATCATTGGTTAATTCTCATATATTAAAATAGCATACAAAAAACATAAATTGATAGCGTACGATCATAGATACAATTTGGCTACATAAGCCTACAAACATTTACAATAGCAAAATCACAATAATCAATCATCTTTTGGGTTCCAGGTAGAACCCTTTTCAAAGTCTTTTACGGAACCCAAAAGTGCTCTAACTGGAACCGAAAAGGGTTCTACTTGGAATCAAAAAGGGTTCTCCTATGGGGACATCCAAGGAACCCTTTTGTGTAGGATGCCATTCAGGATCCTGCCATAGAGTCCTGCTCCCACACTGCCACTGGATGGATCTCATCAACAGATACAGGATGAGACATAATCACATATTGTACCAGAGGACAAACAAAATACCCTTAATTAATCTTAATTATTTAGACTGAACAACCCCCACAGCCTTCTCTTATTCTTTCTCACTTTGTCTGTATCTCTTTCTCGTTTACTCTCTATGTCTGTGTGTGTGTGTGTGTGTGTGTGCGCGAGCGTGTGCATGCATGTGTGTGTTTGTGTGCATGCTTGCATGCCATCCATGCAACTGGGAAATGTAGAGGGGGAGAACAAGAGAGAGAGAGAGAACGACAGAGACAGACACACACACACACACACACACACACACACAGAGAGAGCGAGAGAGAGAGAGAGAGAGAGAGAGAGAGAGAGAGAGAGAGAGAGAGAGAGAGAGAGAGAGAGAGAGAGAGAGAGAGAGAGAGAGAGAGAGAGAGAGAGAGAGACACAGAACACCCTGCAGGGACAGACTCTCATGACTCTCAAAGCAAAGTGGCTATTGTCTGTCTGGCGAGGTGACTATGTGGTCACTGCCTCCCACTTAACTGTATCTTGCATTAGTGACAGGTCGCCAGTCTAAAGAGCATGGGATATCTGGGTGTGCCAGAGGCATGTGGCCTGCCTCGTTATTCTGGGCTATATCTAACAGAGGTTAGAGATAAAATCCTCATTGAGTAGCTTGTTCTATGTCCTCTCTCTCCTTGCAATCCCACAGCAGCCTACAATTGACATTGGACAGGAAACATTTGCAGCATATTGTCTCCTCTCTTACTGTAGCCTAATTTGTAGGCAGATTGTGACTGTGCATACGTGCCAATGTGTACGTGTGGGTGTGTGTGTGTCTGACAGAATGATGGCCAGGCGGAACGGACAGAAGTGGGGCAGAGGCTTTGGGATTTGAGATATGAAACAGGCTTTTGAATTACAACAGTGACTCATGCTATGGGTAAGTCTGGCACAGCGGGGGCCAGGCACCAAAAGATACACTGACCAGAAAAGACTGGAGGCAACAATGGAGACGTGGAGAACATGGTGGAATCAATATAACATGATAATCAACATGAAAGAGAATCCACTTCTCTGTACAACAGAGATAACCAGACTTCCGTTCAGAAGGCAATGGACAGGGTGTGGTTTAGGTTGATAAAGAAATGAATGACTAATACAATCCAACCGCCGGAGAAATGTTATTCTCTACCGAACTAGCTCACTCTGTAGCATCTCATACTCAATTGACATCTAAATGTGTAAATGCAACCACAACATGTCCCTTTCCTCTACAGTAATGTAACAGTCCCCCTCTCTGTCTCTCCTCCCCCAGCGGAGAAGGTGACGTCTCTGGGGAAAGACTGGCACAAGTTCTGTCTGAAATGTGAGCGCTGCAACAAGACCCTGAACCCAGGGGGCCATGCTGAAGTAAGAGGAGTCGGTAGCTTACCCCACACAGAGACAGTCAGTGGACAACCACAGGGGCTTTGTGTACAGTAGAGAGGAGTAACTATGCAGGCATTTCTGTTACCATAGATCTCTGGGAGGGTTAGAGAGGGTTAGGGACTCATGGGGAGAGAATCAGCATTCTGACATAGCCTATTCGTCAACAGGGGGCTAGGCCTGTTACGAACAGATAGGATTTGCTTCTATTGAGGTTCATACAGGCTACTAAAGTATGTGGTTTTATGTGTAGTGTACAGTGCATTCTGAAATCCATTGGGTTCCTCTTATTTGTGGCATGTTTGTTTAAAAGATCCAAAGATCCCTCCAAAGCTACATCAGCCATTTTAAACTCAAGTCAGTCAGCCCTCAATGCTGGAATGGACATCAATATGTTATAGGGGTATTTTTACTTGAGTTTATACCAAAAGTAACCCCAACACAGTCCAATGTGTTTGTTCCCAGATAATTTTGCTCATTGCCTTTCTTTCTGTTCACAGCATGATGGAACACCCTACTGCCACAAGCCATGCTATGCTGCCCTCTTTGGACCAAAAGGTGAAATACATCAACTTTATAGTCAGCCATTATTTTGTTTTGTGCTTATGTGCTAATAAAATGTTTAATTACAGTGAGCCTTTAAGATAGGCCTAATTTATGCTTCTCCAGAGTCTCATAAAAGGAAACTGTTTTGGTTAATGTGTTCGCATAGTATGTAATAAAGCCTTTCTCTCTCTGTAGGTGTGAACATTGGAGGTGCTGGCTCTTACGTCTACGAGGCTCCCGTTAACGATACCCCTGCCAGCGTTTCCACGGAAACAGGGGCCAAACCCGAGGAGAAGAAAGCTCACACCAGAGGCCCAGTGAAGGGTAAGAAAAATTATAGAAACAAAAAAAAAAAAGAACAAACTCAAAAAGAAAGATAGAGCTACTGTCATGTGTTATCCCATATGGAGAGGGTATTCAGTGTATTTTCACCACTGGTTGTGTAACAATCCTGTTCTCCATCTCTTTTTGACACAGCCGCAAGCTTCTCAACTTTTTCTGGAGAGCCCAGTAAATGTCCAAGATGCAGCAAGACAGTGTATTTCGGTAAAGTCTGTTATGTTATTGTCCATGTCATTTTGTATGTGTCTATGTATCTGTGTATGTAGAGTACGAGTCAAAAGTTTGGACACACCTACTCATTGGAATGTGTACGCTGGGAGACTGGAAGCAAGGACAGGGAGTGCAAATTGAATAATAAATAGAAAATAGTACAAAATAAGAAACACAAAAAGCGTACAGCCATGAAACAGAGTCATAACGCCTCAGGAAAGAACCAAGGGGGAGTGACAGATATAGGGGAGGTAATCAGGAAGGTGATGGAGTCCTGGTGAGCGTCATGAGGTGTCAGGTGTGCGTAACGATGGTGGCAGGTGTGCATAATGATGAGACAACTGGCGCGTCGATGCGCCGAAGAGGGGGAGCAGGAGTAAACGTGACACTCATTCAAGGGTTTTTCTTAATTTTTACTATTTTCTACATTGTTGAATAATAATGAAGACATCAAAACTATGAAATATCACATATGGAATCATGTAGTAACAAAAAAAGTGTTAAACAAATTAAAAAATATATATATATTTGATTCTTCAAAGTAGCCACCCTTTGCCTTGATGACAGCTTTGCAGTCTTGGCATTCTCTCAACCATCTTTATGAGGTAGTCACATGGAATGCTTTTCAATTAACAGGTGTGCCTTGTTAAAGTTAAATTGTGGAATTTCATTCCTTCTTAATGCGTTTGAGCCAATCAGTTGTGATTGGCTCAAACGCAATCATAACTAAATAAGAACAAATTCTTATTTATAATGATGGCCTACCCCGGCCAAACCCGGACGATGCTGGGCCAGTTGTGCGGGTCTCCCAATCACGGCCGGATGTGATACAGCCAGGAAGATAGCCCTATTTGGTAAAAGACCGTCCATATTATGGCAAGAACAGCTCAAATAAGCAAAGAGAAATGACAGTACATCATTACTTTAAGACATGAAGGTCAGTCAATACGGAAAATGTCAAGAACTTTGAAAGTTTCTTCAAGTGCAGTCGCAAAAAAAGGGCTGTGTAAGGGCTATTTGACCAAGAAGGAGAGTGACGGAGTGCTGCATCAGATGACCTGGCCTCCACAATCACCCGACCTCAACCCAATTGAGATAGTTTGGGATGAGTTAGAACGCAGAGTGAAGGAAAAGCACCCAACAAGTGCTCAGCATATGTGGGAACCCTTTTGTTGGAAAAGCTGGTTGAGAGAAGGCCAAGAGTGAGCAAAGCTGTCATCAAGGCAAAGGGTGGCTACTTTGAAGAATTTGTATATCTGTGTATGTATCTGTGTATGTATCTGTGTATCATGTATCTGTGTATTTATCTGTGTATCATGTATCTGTGTATGTATCTGTGTATGTATCTGTGTATGTATGTGTATGTGAGTGTATGTCTACAATGCACATGGTGGCTGGCCACTGTAAGTACTAGAGAAATGTTGTTTCCATGGTGATATGCCTGAAATTGTGTGTGTGCGTGCGCTTCTGTGTGTGCTTGTGTGTGCAGCTGAGAAGGTAACGTCCCTGGGGAAGGACTGGCATCGACCCTGTCTGCGCTGTGAGAGATGCTGCAAGACCCTGGCCCCAGGAAGCCACGCAGAGGTGAGGGACAGAAAACGGGAGAAGGGGTAGGGAAGAGGGATATGTGGGGAGGGGAGAAAGGAGAGAAAATAGAAAGATTTAAGGAGATACCCTGTCTGTGCTCTCTGTGAATCTCAATTACATTTTCACGTACTCGTAATTTGACTTAGTGAAAATGTGCTGCTAGTGATAGACAGACAACACATCATCTACATACAGTACATACAATAAACAAAGAACAATTACACATGATAGGAGAGTATGCACATTTACAGTTGAAAATGTACAGAGAATATACTAAGAATACACTTATAAAATGTGCAATTTACAGTGGGAGTGCAGTTCTAGTAATTATATTTCTATGGCCATAGATTGATGCATAGGCCTATAATGCATGTGGCAGGAACTGTCTGGGTACAGTAAATTATATTAATTCCATTCTGTTTCAGCATGATGGGCAGCCCTACTGCCACAAACCGTGCTATGCCACCCTGTTTGGGCCCAAAGGTATGCTATACTCACTCAAGACTTTCTTCCTCTTAACCATATGAAAGACCAACCCCCGTATTGCTATGCTTTATTAGTATTATGATATTTCATAAATATCACCATAGTCAGATGTCCATTGTTCCATTCCAGGGGTGAACACTGGAGGTGTTGGGAGCTACATCTACGATGAACCCAGCGCTGAGTTAGAGACTGAGGCCCAGCCTTGAGTCTACCCATATCCCCCACCACCTCCTCCTCCAGCCAGACCTCTTCAACATTGGCTCTCTCACCTCATGCCTTGTTCCTATCCCCAGTCTTAGATATACTCACCCTATCTGTATTTCCAACCTGTCCCTACACTTTCTACTCTGCCTATCCTTTAGGTTATTCAGCATCTACAGAAGCCAAGTGTCAAATAGTACATGTTGTAGGCTTAACTCACAAGAATGGATATTTAGAATGTTCAGTTGTATTTCTAGATTATTTATACCTCTACTTTTTGTATTGCAATGAATCTTCATAGCGAACTTCTCCCCTGTGAAATGTACAGTAGGTTCATTGATGTCCCCTTGCTTGTTGTTCATGTCTCTCCAAGATGCCAAATCAACAGAAGTGTGTGTAAGATGTACAGTACAATGTGTATTAAATGAAAGCCACCATATGGTTTGACTCTACACAGTACAGCACAGACCTAGTGAGGGAAAGATGATGGGGTGGTAGGCCTACTGTTTTTCATTCCCTGAAAATAATGTAATTTGTCTGTGCACCTATAAATACATGGCATACACAACTGGCATGATGATTTCCAAGCTTTCCGCTATAGGCCTATTCAGTATGTTCTTGCCAAGTTCACCCTGCGTCGACGAGAACAGGATGATAGTGTAGAAACAGAATAGATAGAGCATACTAGGAATGTGCATTATTGTTAGCCTATTGCTGTTGGTTGTGCACCAAAGGTGTGTTACTTAAGAACATGGGTCATCAGAGGTTTTCTACAATAAAGTTGTGAGAACATGAAAGGTTGTTTTGTGTCTTATTTGGGGAAAAGTGTAAAGGGTAGTATTGGTAGTTATTACAGTGTAGGCTACAACTCAGACAAAGATAAATTATTAAGATAAACAAAGATATCTGATATAAAGAATTATAGTATAGTAGCTTTGGAGCACCTTACATGAAATGTGGGGCAAAAAGGCAAACTCAGCCCTATCTTTCATTGAATCAGATGGCTCACTCATCACAAAACCCACTGATATTGCCAACTACTTTAAAGGTTTTCTTTCATTGGCAAGGTTAGCAAACTTAGGCATGACGTTCCAAAAACAAATTCTGAACCGACACATCCATGCATAACTGACCAAATTATGAAAGACGAGCATTGAAATGTTGAATTCCGTAAGTGAGTGTGGAAGAGGAGAAGCAATTATTGTTGTCTGTCAACAATGACAAGCCACTTGGGTCTGACAACGTGGGTGGAAATTTACTGAGGATGATAGCGGACAATATTGCCTTTACTAGTTGCCATCTCTTCAATCTAAGCCTCCAGGAAAGTTTGGGCCCTAAGGCCTGGAAGGAAGCAAAAGTCATTCCGCTACCAAAGAATAGCAAAGCACCCTTTACTGGCTCAAACAACCGACCAATCAGTCTATTACCAACCCTTAGTAAACTTTGGGAAAAAATGACAATGCTATTTCACAGTAAACAAATTAACAACAGATTTTCAGTACACTTATAGGGAAGGGCATTCAACATGTATGGCACTTACATGAATTGCTGATGTTTGGCTGAGATAAATTGATAATAAATAGATTGTAGGAGCTGTTGTGTTAGAATTCAGTGCAGCTTTTGACAATATCGATCATAATCTGCTGTGTTATGGCTTTACATCCCCTGCTATACTGTGGATCGAGAGTTACCTGTCTAACATAACACAGCCTCTACAGGAATGGTGGGTCCCCCTTGGGATGGTTGGGCTAACGTACACTACCGTTTAAAAGTTTGCGGTCACTTAGAAATGTCCTTGTTTTTTGTCCATTAAATTAACATCAAATTGATCAGAAATACAGTGTAGACATTGTTAATGTGTTAAATGACTATTGTAGCTGGAAATGGCAGATTTATTATGGAATGTTTACATAGGTGTACAGAGGCCCATTATCAGCAACCATCACTCCTGTGTTCCAATGGCACGTTGTGTTAGCTAATCCAAGTTTATCATTTTAAAAGGATAATTTATCATTTTAAAACCCTTTTGCAATTATGTTAGCACAGCTGAAAACTGCTGTTCTGATTAAAGAAGCAATACAACTGGCCTTCTTTAGACTAGTTGAGTATCTGGAGCATCAGCATTTGTGGGTTCATAAATTCAGTACAGGGATTAGTTGTCCTCAGGCTCAAAATGGCCAGAAACAAAGAACTTTCTTCTGAAACTCGTCAGTCTGTTCTTGTTCTGAGAAATGAAGGCTATTCCATGCGAGAAATTGCCAAGTAACTTAAGATCTCGTACAACACTGTGTACTATTCCCTTCACAGAACAGCGCAAACTGGCTCTAACCAGAATAGAAAGAGGAGTGGGAGGCCCCGGTGCACAACTGTGCAAGAGGACAAGTACATTAGAGTGTCTAGTTTGAAAAACAGATGCCTCACAAGTCCTCAACTGGCAGCTTCATTAAATAGTACCCGCAGAACGCCAGTCTCAACGTCAACAGCGACACTCTAATGTACTTGTCCGCTTACTCAGTTGTGCACCGGGGCCTCCCACTCCTCTTTCTATTCTGGTTAGAGTCCGTTTGCGCAGTTATGTGAAGGGAGTAGTGGCTCAAAGTAGAGGAGAGATTGACTTCATCACTACTTGTATTTGTGATAAGTATTGACATGTTGAGTGCACTGAGCTGTCTGTTTAAACTACTAGCACACAGCTCAGACACCCATGAATACCCTACAAGACATGCCACCAGAAGTTTCTTCACAGTCCCAGAACAGACTATGGGAGGCACACAGAACTACATAGAGTCCTGACTACATGGAACTCTATTCCACATCAAGTAACTCATGCAAGCAGTAAAATTATATATATATTTTTTTTAAATAGATAGATAAAAATACGCCTTATGGAACAGAGGGGACTGTGAAGAGACACACACAGGCACAGACACATACATGCACACATGATAACATGTAGTATACACACAGGATTTTGTGTTGTAGATATGTGGTAGTACACTAGGGACCTGAGGGCATACACTTAACGTGTTGTGAAATCTGTTGTGAAATGTACTGTAATGTTTTTAAAATTGTATAACTGCTTTAATTTTGCTGGACCCCAGGAAGAGTAGCTGCTGCCATGGGGATCCATAATAAATGGTCATAATAAAAGACATGGCCATGCGAAAACACTGCAAAGGCTTGTGGATGTTGTAGTTCTTCTCTAGCTCACGCATATGTATTTTGTAAGTGAAACCTAAAGTCCTCGCTGTAATGTCAGCTGCGATTCGTGTGGCCGCTGTCGGTGGTGGAATATTGCTCATTGTTTCCGAATGTTTTCCCCTGGAAGAAAGCGGTACAGTTGCTTCGGTACCCGGCAGATATGATGAGGGAATATGATGGAGGGAAAGACGGTCATTGTGACCGGAGCGAACAGTGGCATAGGGAAGGCCGTTGCCGGGAAGCTGAACAAACTCCAGGGTTTTGTAATGAAGGTAACCTTTCAAAGTGCACAATGGTGTGCTGTCCAACATGCTGAAACAGTCACGTGTGTACACAGTCACTTGGTATTTGTTAACAAAAGCTAACAACATCAATTAAGTTTTAATTAAATTTAGTACAGGAATTAGTTATCCTTATTACCATTCCTTCACTGGAAATCACTTGCAATGATTGTAGTTTATTACAAATGATAGAGATTGAGATATATATAAGAGACCAGCCACCATTAAACAAAACCCTTCTGCTAATCATTCACTATGTGTGCCTCTTACATGCCTGTTTTCCTCTGTCTCCCCACATTAGGAAGAACAAAAAGTTGAAGTGCTCATCTACATCGCAGGCATCTACCAGTGTCCCTACACCAAGACTGAGGAGGGTTTCGAGATGCAGCTGGGGTTCAACCACCTGGGTCACTTCCTCCTCGCCCACCTCGTCCTGGACCTCCTCAAGCTCTCCTCCCCCAGCCGTGTGGTGGTGGTCTCCTCCAATCTCTACAAGTATGGCAGCATCAACTTTCAAAGACCTCAACAGGTGTGGTTTGTTCATGTTATGTTGTGTATATCGTATTCCTTAGCACAAACCAGTTTGCAACAGAAAATGAAAAAACTAAAGTTTCTTATTTGATAAGAGTTCAGGTTAGTCCTTTCCAGTTTCAGTCAGTTTTCTTCAATTTGGTGCCTCTTGTGTAATGTCTGTTGTGTTTATATGGATGATTTTCCCCTTGAGGGATAATAACATTTTCTACTTCTACTACCACTACAGTGAGAGCAGCTGCAACAAAGCGTTCTGTTACAGCCAGAGCAAGCTGGCTAATCTTCTCTTCAACCGTGAGCTGAACCGGCGCCTGGAAGACGAGGGCGTCACGGGGGTCACGGTCAACACACTCACCCCAGGCATCGTGAGGACCAGGCTGGGGAGGCACATCTACATCCCCCTTCATGGCAAAACCTCTCTTCTACCTGGCCTCGCTGGCCTTCTTCAAGAGCCCACTGGAGGGCGCTTGGACGCCGCTCTAACTGGCGTGTTCGCCCGACATGGAGGGAGTGGTGGGGAAGTGCTTCGCTAACTGCGAGGAGGAAGAGCTGATGCCCAAGGTAATGGACGATCACGCGGTCAAGAGGCTGTGGGACCTGAGTGAAAGCATGGTGGGCATCAAGTCTCAGTAAGAGACCTGGGATCCAGACACTTTTCTAGAGACGATCAGAGATACTTTTCCCTGTGAATCAAGGGAATTGGGGGATGATTGATTGAGACTGTTTGGGATTTCATTGGAACTGGGATCAGTGGGTAAAGTTCCCAATGTTTTTAATTAACCTTGGTGTGCGTGTGTGTGCATCTGTGAGAGATGTGCAAATGTTGTGTGGATGGAGTGTGAGTGGGATTGGAGGTGTGCATGCCAAGAGTGCTAATAATGTGAGCAGTGCCTGTGAAACAGAGAAGATCCATTGAGAATTTCTACATGCAGTGTTCCATGAATGTGTAACTAAGTATACCAGTTCCCATAGGAACCTACTAGATTATATGTACTGTACTTTTTTCACCAGTGTTTACTGAATCACTATTCACACAATCAAAGTGGAGGGGAGCTAATTCCTAGTAGGGATTATCAAAAGGAAGCTGAACTGTCATATTTGCTTTTAATGAGTGCTTACATGTTTGGTTATAGTGCTATCGAAATATCCCTGGAGTGGTTTGAAAAGCAAGCAAATTGATATCTAGTTCACCAGCTGTATATAAATGCTAAGGCAGCTAAGCTCATGCATACTGCATGGTGCATTTGACGGTGGGAAAAAGGAATAGAGGACTGGTTGTGTTGCCTAATCCAGTTTTCCTCTCATGAAGTGTTTGAATTGTAAATGCGTTGCCTTCTGCTGTGACTGCACAGGAACAATTAAGTATACAACGAGATTCAGATTCAGTTGGATGACGTTGCGATGTTGATGCTGTGGTGGCTCCCTCCTCTGGATAGATGTAATCTCTCAAGTAATTCCCTTTTCGCTCCAGAGTGAGTGAGTGAGAGGGGGAGTGTGTTTTGAATGTCAATGCGGAGGTATGGCTTATGCTATACATTAACAAAATAGTCGACAATCCAAAGATAGTTTCTCTACATGTGTGCGCACACAATTTGATTTGAATGCTTTTCAAACAATATTGCTTCTGCAGTCTTTTTAGCTAATAGCATAATTATTATCTCCTGCCCACACACGCACACACACACACACACACACCAACACTAAAACAGTTTAGCAAACCTTGGAGCATCTAAATGTGTAGTTTGTGCTTTATTAGGTTAAATGAAACACAACAGAAATATAGAAACATGCATCATGGTGTGATAGAAACAGATTTGTGTTTGCTTGATGGGGACATGGGCATGGGAATCTGAGGTAGAGTGGGACAGGAAAACGTCTCCAAGGGTTATAGAGCAAAAATAACATCAACGGGTAAGACAAATGTTTACATCTCAAAAGTCCATCAGTAACAAAATAATACATACTTCGAACGGTCTCTTTAAGCGCTCTGGATATTTCATCGTGTCAAAGCAAAAAAACGAACGAATCAATGGAGCTGCACTCAAACGGGTTTAGGCTAGGGACATCTCTATTTTTGAGTAAAAACATATCTTAGTACTGCAACTTTAACCCATTCCCCAGGCACCTCTTATACTTTATAGCACTGCAACTTTAACCCATGCCCCAGGCACCTCTTATGCTGTATAGCACTGCAACTTTAACCCATGCCCCAGGCACCTCTTATACTGTATAGCACTGCAACTTTAACCCATTCCCCAGGCACCTCTTATACTGTATAGCACTGCAACTTTAACCCATGCCCCAGGCACCTCTTATACTGTATAGCACTGCAATTTTAACCCATTCCCCAGGCACCTCTTATACTGTATAGCACTGCAACTTTAACCCATGCCCCATTGTCATACATATATTACTCTGCACAAATGCAGCACAGTATTCAGTATTCAGCCTGTGATTGACAATAAACAAATCTTAATGTGCAATTTTGACAGTCTTCTATAACATTCCAACTATCTTTCTTTGATTGGCAGATGCTCTTAACCAGACATATTTACAATGTGTTGGTGTCCACATCTGATTGAATTGTAGTCATTTCTTTACAATCATCAGTTTTATATTTTCTTTTGAATGCAGCTACAAACAAAATATATCTTTGAACACTCAATTATTGTAGTTGTAATTAAATATATTTATATATTTCAACAGTTACTTTAAATACTTCCTTTATCCACATGGAGCAACTGTGGTCTCTGGTACCTCCAAATACTATTTTATGTACCAAATGTACCAAAGGCAGCAGAGTCTTTTCCTATAGTCCTCATTCATTTGGCACAGTAATGAATTGTCAATTCACCTGACCCAGACAATCTTACACATTCATTGTAGTGATGCGAACCATACTTTTGTTCTTTTTTCACAGCTGTGGCAACAATCTGATGAATTCATGCTTAACCTACTGTATCTTCCAAAATGTCCTATCAAAATGAATGTCCTTCAACTGAACGGCTAGACTCACACTAATCAATGTGTTTTGCTGGATTCACCAAGACCTCTCACCTCACATCCCACCAGGGAAAGAGACGAAGAAAGAGAAAGACCAATAAGTCGGAGGACGAGAATCCCTTCTTCTCTCAGTTCAGAAGTGTTCCATACAGCTGGGCTTTGGTGAGACTGTCCTTTCTGGAGAGTCCTAATGTACCAAATGTTTGGTATTGCGGGGGAGGCGGACAAGGTGGTAGCGGGGGCGGTGGTGGACTGCCCTGGGGGGGCGATGGATGCTGCATCTCGGTCTGGTAGTGCTGCTGCAGCTCGGCAGCCATCTCCAGGGACCTCTGGTTTAGGGACTCAGTGGAGCTGTTTGGGCTGACGTCCTCGTACTCCTTGTTCTGCCCTCCACCTCCTCCCCCGGCCCCTGCTACACCGACACTGCCCTCCCTGTCATTGGAGCATGCTGAGTGGTAGAGGCTATGCTCCGACTCCTGGCTGTCCTCCTTTCCCCGGTAGAGATGGGTCTGGTGGGCCTGCTGGCTGTGGGATGGATGGGACTGACGGAGGCCCCCCACAGGGCTACACTGGGGGCTGGGCGTGGAGAAGCACACTGGGGTTTCCATGATGGGTCCTACCCCTCCCTGGTGGTAGAAGTCTGCCCCTTCCTGGAAGCTGCTGTAGAGGGGTCCCAGGCGGATCTTGGCGGGCCGAACGGAGAAGTGCTGCTCGGAGAAGCTGTAGGGCGAGGCCCGGCCGGCCGAGTGGTACGAGTGGGCGCTTAGGTCCTCCACACTCAGCTGCCTCCAGCGGCCAATCAGCTCCTCCTCCTCGGGCGCCAGCGTGCTACCGCGGCGGCTGTCTCCATAGACGACGCTTGGCGAGGAGGAAGGAGGGAGGGGTTCGTAGGGCTCGCTGAAGCATGAGGACATGGTGCGGCTGTAGACAGGCGAGCTGCCGTTCTGGTGGTGTGCTCCGCCAGCCTGCTGGAAGACAGCGTGGACCTTGGCGAAGCCGCCCCCGCCGGGACTGTCCCTCTCCCAGGAGGAGTCACTCTTTCTCTCATAATCTCCCCCATTCCTCCAGTCCATGTAGAGGGAGTGGTGGTGGGGAGAGGAGGCCGTGCTGCTCGGTGGGCCGTTGCCCTTGTTGTCGTCCGAGCCCCCTCCGCTGAAGCTGGAGTAGGAGCTGCCTGAGGTGGGGCCCAGAGAGGTGGGGAACTTGGCAAAGCACTCCTGGGAGAAGCCAGACCTCAGCCCCAACAAGGGACCTTCCTCTGGGTTACTATCTGTGGAGTTCTGGGGCCCGTATAACAGCTTTCTCTGGCCATGGAGGTCCATGCTTGGCCTGCGCTCACGGTTCTGATCGACCGGGCAGTACAGCGCTGTGTCGCTGCTGTACAGGTCTGACTTGTAGGCTGCCCGGAGGCCCAGGCGCTCACCTCTGTCCAGGGTGTCCAGGAGGAAGCCTTGGTCCTGGGGCTGGGGGCTAGGCGAGCTAGAGGCTTGGCTGCCGCTGCAGGCCTCGTCGGGCTTCTCCAGCACCTTGGCGATGACGGAGGCAGGGACGGAATCGGCATAGGCAGTGTGGCAAAGAGGTGTGCCCTCCATGTGCATGGTCACGCGTTCCTGGAATTCAGCAGGCAACTGAGAAAGAGAGAGAGAAACTGAGGTATAGATAATGGTGATACAGAGACAGATGAGATTAGTGCATGGAAGTTCATGGAATATGAAAAAATTAAGAAGCAGACTCTAGAAACATTGTTTTCACACATTAGCAACAACATATTGATAATGGCATCATATGGAGATCAGACATGAAACTGAAAACTATAACTGAGGAGGTGGAATCTGGAGTTATTTCATGGATGGTAAACAAAGATACATCATGAGATCATTAGTTTGATATGTTGCTGTTGCCTCTGCCTCTCCATAGCAACAAGAATTAAGCTTTTGCAGAATGTTATCAAAAGGAATCTAGTCAATTATCGTTAATTGGCAATGAGAAGCTAGCTAATTATAGCTTCATGGCTAATAGGAGCCAAGACAAAACCGAACACTTGTACAAACATCCTTTCATAGCAGTTGTATCACACATTTGTTTTAACCAATGTAAATACCCAATTACCATGAGATATTTTTTGCACATATTTCCAGGACCAATTTGTCAAAGAACATAATCATTTTCAACAGCCTACACCAGCCTAACCTGGACGATGCAGGGTCAATTGTGCGCCGCCCTATGCGACTCCCAATCACAGCCGGTTGTGATACAGCTCGGATTCGAACCAGGGTGTCTGTAGTGACGCCTCAAGCACTAAGATGCAGTGCCTTAGACCACTGTGCCACTCAGGAGCCATGCTTGTTATGCAGTGGAGCAAGTGACTAACGCACTTCAATCATGGCTGGAAAGTGATGCATCATTTCACTGTGTTGCACCACATTCCATCAATAACCTTTTGATTACTCTCCAGCTCACAAACAAACAGACTGGAGGACATAAGTAGATCTATAACCTTTGACCCCATTGCAGCAGTGGACAGTATATGCCCAAGGTGTCATCAGTTTATCTGTTTCTTTCACTCCATATAGTAACACACACACACACACACAGCATTAGTTTATGACCATTACATAACTGATGAATCGTGTTTGCATTGATATTTCCATTCAGGCGCATGGTGCCAAATGTGCTGAGGCATTTTTTAATGGTATAGGCAATGTGCCAACTTTAAAATCTGCTCTTGCCACGCGGGCCGGGCAGGGGGCCCAGAGCTGATACAGCTGAAAGCCTTGCCAATCTGCCCTGGCACTAACGCACTCATCAATACTCGATCGTTCCTCTCCCGCTGGAAAACAAAAGCAGCACGGGCACTGCTGGGCATACTCAAATCTCCATCTCCTTATGCATATAGTGTCTTAGCGCTCTGCAACCTTCCATCAAGGACTCACTTGCCTGTCACATAATGTAGCTGTAGTGTTCCATTGTTAATCACTGTCAAACATTTACCTCCAAACCAATCCATCAATGGAGTAATCACCTTATGATTCGAACTGTTGATGTATTGGAAGTTTGGAACTATTTCAGCTCAGGTCGAGGGCCCAGGTTTTAGCCCGTAATCCTGGCTCATGCATTGATCGATGTGAATGGATCAAGACTTGTGCTAATATTTGCAGCACTGCACATCGTGCCCATACCTCAAGTCAGGTGGATTCAGCTGCTTAGATAAAGGAAGAAGGTTGTTTTATCTCCTGGGGATTTTTATCCAAATGAATTTCCCTCCCTGTGTAGCTTCACTAACACCATCCAATGGCTGGGGTTGAGGAAGTCGTAAGACCGTAGCTTCAGCTTAGCATTAGCTTTAACTTAGCCAGTGTAGTATGTTGATAATAGGCAGCAGCAAACTTGGGTTCAAATAGTGTACATTTTCTTTCAAATACTTTAGCTGTGCTAGATTGCCCTTGCTTGGCGCAATGGAGCTAGTAGAAAAATCCCCAAAGGTCAAGTCCTGCCTATCTGTCACTCTGGCCAAGCTCAACCAAGCTTTTAAAGTTTGAAAGAAAACGAAGTACTATTTGAGCCCAGGTCTGATAGGCGAAGTTGGGGAAATATAAATAGAATAACTAAACCACTGCAATTTCCCTGGACTCTTGGGTACATTCAATGTGGCTGTTAAAGTAATTATATGTCTGTGGTTGGGGGAGGACTCACCTCAGAAAGCTGGGTCCTGTAGTGGGTCTTGTTGCACTGGAGCAGCTGGGCAGCCAGGTTACAGTCCTTCCTGTACAGATCCTACAGGACAAACCCAGTGTTAGAATGGGTTAGAAAAAACCATGCTCTTAAGAAATCATGTATTCTAAAGAAACACACTGCATTGAATTCAAGGATGAGCCAGAACCGGGACTTGAACTCAGGTGTCTGTCGGTCCAACACCTTATATAAAGAGCTCCAAAACTCTTGGCGAAGATGCTAGGTGTTGTATACTAAGGTTGCGACAATACACTTTGAGGGAGTGCCCTTAGAGTGCCCTTACATTGTCCTCCCTCAGTTTCTCAATGGTCAGCTTGGCTTCCATCAGGTGGTTGTTGAGCACGATGATCTCTCTGCTCAGGGCTCTCTTCTCGTCGTCATGGTGCTGAGACTAAGGAGAGCAAAGACTCATGTCAGACTCACGTTGCAAATGCATTGTGTTTTTTTCTTTGATTTCATGGCTTGGCAGTGCAGGAGAACACAGCCGGATGCCATACCCTGCATATATTTGCTTAATTAATTAATCACACATAACTTAAAATGGTCTAAAAGTATACGAGAGTGTTCCATTATTCTCTGTGCCTCAGATCACACAGGACACAGAATTCTCAGAGGCCTCAACTCGTGACTATCTTACCTTGAACTGGCTGAAACAGATGAATTTCACTCTGTTCCAGACAACATGACAAAGTAGCAGAGGTCTAACTATTCTCATTGTTCAACTGAACGTTTTATCAGTTTCATATAAACCATCGCCTGTAATGATGCATGTATTTGTATTTCAGCATTACTTTATATCTTGAGCCTTTTGCTATTAGATGTAAATTCCCCTGTTTTCGGGACCAGAGTGGGTCTGGTACCAGTTTGACCAAAAATGTTGCTTATAAATCGATATGTGAACACCATAGATCGAAATGGCTTGCTTGAGCGGTAGCCATGATTCTCATGGACACAGAAGTATGTCTCTTCTGCCTGTGTGAAGCAGGATGTGAAATCTAAAACCACTTGAAACTGGGATGTCCCTCCTACCATTTAATTCGCTCTTCCGACTGTCCATCAACTCCTGGCTGAATCCTAGGTCACAGCCACTAACAGTGCACATGCCTAGAATCCTAGGTCACAGCCACTAACAGTGCACATGCCTAGAATCCTAGGTCACAGCCACTAACAGTGCACATGCCTGGAATCCTAGGTCACAGCCACTAACAGTGCACATGCCTGGAATCCTAGGTCACAGCCACTAACAGTGCATATGCCTGGAATCCTTCTATCGTAATGCAATAGGAGAGAGTGGTTTCAGAGATACATTTATAGCAAGTAATCTAAAATAATTCATAGATTTTAAACAAAAAACACGAGTTCAGGAAGCCAAGCTAGAACTCTGTGAGACGTTCACAGCAATTGGTGCAGACATTTTGAGCAAGAGAGTCCTTTAGAAAAGATGCACATTTCTAGCACTAAATATACAAATATGTATTTTACAGTTATAAGGAAGGTGAAATCTTGTAGTTAGTTATTTTATAAATTGATTATACTATATTTAGAAAAACATATAAATAATTTCAAGCCTTATTCATCTAGTTTTGTTGAATAGGAAATATATCCTATGAGATTTGAACCTTTCTTGGAGTATGCAGCATTACTTGTTATTGTTTATGGCCCTCTCATGATAAATCATTACTTTTAGGGATGACATAGATTACATTTTCGATTACATTTAAGAGGATTTATACCAACCTGTTGGTGCTATTAGACTTTGCATTTTCACGACTACCTGTACCCCAAAGCTCTGTGGCCTCGATTCTTCTCTCTCTCTCTCCAGTCAAGTCAACTTAACAGAAATTACAGGTCTGCCGGCTTCACCATGAAGATTTATAACTCTAGGTGAGTAAACTAGGTGAAAGTCCACCAAGATGGCCCTTGCCTAAACTTGGCATTGTGTGCAGCTGGTCCCCCCAGAATGAATTATCCACACATCAGTTGAAAATTGAGTTGCATCTTCTAGGTGCTTCCACACTGTACCACTGAACTGACTGGGGCTTCTGACTGAAGCCTACTGTCCTTGCCACTTGCCAAGATGCTCTGGCACTCCCTTGAATAAAGATGGCAGAATTTGGCAAGATCCTGATTACCACTGGAGATTTTGAATTGTTCCAGAAGCGTATACTGTTTCGACTATGCCTGCCAAACATCATCCTCCCAGTCCTATTCACTAGTTTTATTTTTGTCCAAACAAACCGAAATCAAGTAAAATGTTATTTGTCACATGCTTCATAAGCAACAGGTGTAGACTAACAGTGAAATGCTTACTTACGGGCCCTTCCCAACAATGCAGAGAAGAAAAAAAAATGGAAATAAAAAAAAACAATAACAAAGAATAAATACACAATGTGTAACGATAGCGTGACTACAGTATATACACAGGGTACCAGTATCGAGTTGATGTGCAGGGGTAAGAGGTAATTGAGGTACAGGAGATATAGCTATGGACAAAGTGACTAGGCAACAGGATAGATAATAAACAGTAGCAGCAGAGTATGTGATGAGTCAAAAGAGTTAGTGCAAAAAGGGTCAAAGCAGGGTCAAACTAGTTTAATAGTTGACCAATAGCTACCCGGAATAACTATTTAGCAGTCTTATGGCTTGGGGGGGTAGAAGCTGTTCAGTGTCCTGTTGGTTCCAGAATTGGTTCATCGATACTGGTTGCCCTGTTGTAGCAGAGAGAACAGTCTATGACTTAGGTACCGGGAGTCTTTCACAATTTTTAGGGCCTTCCTATGACACCGCCTGGTATAGAGATCCTGGAGGGCAGGGAGCTCGGCCCCAGTGATGTACTGGGCAATACGCACTACCCTGTGTATTGCCTTGCAGTCGGATGCCAAGCAGTTGCCATACCAAACAATGATACAGCCAGTCAAGATGCTCTCAACGGTGCAGCTGGATAACTTTTTGAGGATCTGAGGGCCCATGCCAAATCTTTTCAGCCTCCTGAGGGGGAAGAGGCGTTGTTGTTCCTTCTTCACGACTGTGTTGGTGTGTGTGGACCATGATACATCCTTAGTGATGTGGACACTGAGCAAATTGAAGCTCTCGACCCTCTCCTCTACAGCCCCGTCAAAGTGGATGGGGGGTGTGCTCTGCCCTCTGTTTCCTGTAGTCCAAGATCAGCTCTTTTGTCTTGCTGACATTGATGTTGTTGTCCTGTACCACACTGCCAGGTCACTGACCTCCTCCCTATAGATTGTCTCATCGTCATCAGTGATCAGGCTAACCACAGCAATTTTAATGGTGGTGTTGGAGTCTTGTGCGGCCATGCAGTCGTGGGTGAACAAGGAGTATAGGAGGGGACTAAGCACACACCCATGAGAGCCCCCGTGTTGATGGTCATTGTGACAGATGTAATGTTGTCTACCCTCACCACCTGGGGGCAGCTCGTCAGGAAGTCCAAGATCCAGTTGCAGAGAGAGGTGTTCAGTCCCAGGGTCCTGAGCTTAGTGATGAGCATGGAGGGCACTATGGTGTTGAACGCTGAGCTATAGGTGTTCCTCGTGTCCAGGTGGGAGTGGGCAATGTTGAGTGCAATAGAGATTGCGTCAGCTGCGGATCTGTTGAGGCGGTATGCAAATTAGAGTGGGTCCAGGGTATCTGGGATGATGTTGTTGATGTGAGCCACAACACGCCTTTCAAAGCACTTAATGGCCACAGATGTGTGTGCAACGAGACAATAATCATTTACCTGAAAATGTCAGTGAAGACACTTGCCAGCTGGTCAGCGCATGCTCTGAGTACACGTCCTGGTAATTCGTTTGGCCCTGCGGCCTTGTGAATGTTAACCTCTTTAAAGGTCTTACTCACATTGTCTGCGAAGAGCGAGCTTACACAGTCGTCTGGAACAACTGGTGCTTTCATGCATGCTTCAGTGTTGCTTGCCTCGATGTGAGCATAAAAGGAATTTAGCTCATCTGGTAGGCTGGTGTCACTGGGCAGCTCATGGCTGGGATTCCATTTGTAATCCGTGATAGTTTGCAAGCCCTGCCACATCCGACAAGCATCAGAGCCGGCATAGTAGGATTTGATCTTTGTCCTGTATTGACGTTTTGACTGTTTGATTGCTCGTCGGAGTTTGTAGCGGGATTTCTTATAAACGCCCAGATGAGTGTCCCACTTCTTGAAAGTGACAGCTATAGCCTTTAGCTCAGTGCGAATGTTGCCTGTAATCCATGGCTTCTGGTTGGGATATGTATGTACAGTCACTGTGGGGGACGACCTCATCAATGCACTAACAGTATTAATGCAGCTGGTGACTGATGTGGTAAACTCCTCAATGTTATCAGTGAATCCCGGAACATATTATAGTCTGTGCTAGCGAAACAGTCCCGTAGCTTAGCATCCGCTGAGCACCACTTTAACACTGACTGGATCCTTGGAGCTGTTGCCAATCTGAGCATTGAGGAACAGCTGAATCTGACCCTCCCCCGGGACCAGGATGGAGTCTTCAGTAGGTGCCTGATGTTTGACTAGGATATTGACACCATCAGGGAGCATGGACTCAGATCACTGAGTGCCAGAGTGGATGGGTGTATGACAAAACACTGTATGAGGCCACAATAGTCACCGATTTTGATCTGGTGTGTGTTAAAGCTCATTTAGTCTGAGTCGTACAAACTGTGCTCATGGCTGGTATTCATTTTGGTTCACTCTTGTTTGGGCACTCTGCTGAATCATATGGTCTATGATGTACCGCGTACTCGTTGAGGCCTGGTGACAGACAGCGTCTACATCACGCGTCGGTGGCTCCCTCTGCTGGCCATGCCATGTCTCGACGAGTCCTCCGGCCAGGACTAATTAGGGCTGATTGAGGCTGGTGAGTAATCAAGGGGCTGAAGCTCACCAGACATATGGGGCCCATAAAGCTGACAGGAGGGCAGCACATGGGAGGGTTGGAGGTAGTGAAAGGTTGCTACTGGATAGCCATCCTCACGGTCTGCTAGAACCGAGGGGCTCGGTGTTCTACCCCAGAGGAGACAGCATTCCCTGGAGCCCAGAAGGCGGTAACCCGGAAGAGGTCTTCTGGAGGAGACCTGACACTTTTCTTTTTCTTTATTGGTTTAAATAAACACCCTTGAAACTGAGGTATCACACTTGTGTCCGTGTCTGATCTGTGTAAATGTCTAGATCAAGCCCCCTGGTCTGCCACAGGTCGTAGACGAACAACTCAGATACCTGAGGTGCTCATGTTCATTTTTATTGTGATGAAAGGCCTGTCTCAGAACCTGTATGTGTACCATCTATCCCAATTTCTACTAACGGCTGCATTAGGAGGATATCAAATCAACAGCACTGTTTTAGCCACTGAATGGATTGGAGTGGCCAGACAATCCTTCGCCTCCTGTCTAAACTACGTTTGCTGGTGTTGGACAATGTGTCCTGGCTAGTTTGATGTACCTCATCCGTGACTGGAAAATGGCTCAATATAGCTGTTTACCATTTACAGTTGGAGTCGGAAGTTTACATACACTTAGGTTAGAGTCATTAAAAATCGTTTTTCAACCACTTCTTGTTAATAAACTATAGTTTTGGCAAGTCGGCTAGGCTACTTTGTGCATGACACAAGTCATTTTTCCAACAATTGTTTACAGACAGATTATTTCAATTATAATTCACTGTATCACAATTCCAGTGGGTCAGAAGTTTAAATACACTAAGTTGACTGTGCCTTTAAACAACTTGGAAAATTCCAGAAAATGATGCCATGACTTCAGAAAAAAAAATTGTAGACCTCCACAAGTCTGGTTCATCCTTGGGAGCAATTTCCAAACGCCTGAAGGTACCACGTTCATCTGTCCAAACAGTAGTATGCAAGTATAAACACCATGGGACCATGCAGCCGTCATACCGCTCAGGAAGGAGACGCGTTCTGTCTCCTAGAGATGAACATGCTTTGGTGCATAAAGTGCAAATCAATCCCAGAACAACAGACAAGGACCTTGTGAATATGCTGAAGGAAACAGGTACAAAAGTATCTATATCCACAGTAAAACGAGTCCTATATCGACAACCTGAAAGGTCGCACAGCAAGGAAGAAGCCACTGCTCCAAAACTGCCATAAAAAAATCCAAACTACGGTTTGCAACTGCACATGGGGACAAAGATCATACTTTTTGGAGAAATGTCCTCTGGTCTGATGAAACAAAAATAGAACTGTTTGGCCATAATGACCATCGTAATGTTTGGAGGAAAAAGGGGGATGCTTGCAAGTCGAAGAACACCATCCCAACCGCTGGTGGACTGGTGCACTACACAAAATAGATGGCATCATGAGGAAGGACAATCATGTGGATATATTGAAGCAACATATCAAGACATCAGTCAGGAAGTTAAATCTTGGTCACTAATGGGTCTTCCAAATGGACAATGACCCCAAGCATACTTCCAAATTTGTGGCAAAATGGCTTAAGTACAACAAAGTCAAGGTATTGGAGCGGCCATCACAAAGCCCTGACCTCAATCCTATAGAAAATTTGTGGGCAGAACTGAAAAAGCGTGTGCAAGCAAGGAGGCCTACAAACCATTTCAAATTCTTAAAATAAAGTGGTGATCCTAACTGACCTAAGACAGGGAATTTTTACTAGGATTAAATGTCAGGAATTGTGAAAAACTGAGTTTAAATGTATTTGGCAAAGGTGTATGTAAACTTCCCACTTCAATTGTACATATTGTTAATTCCTGAATCAGCAAGATGGTTACTTGGTCGGTCGGAAAAACAAAGACTCTAATGAGCTGACACTCAGAGTTGCAGCAGTCAACAAATTCACAGTTCCAGATACTCTACTGGAGGTAACCGAGGTGAGGAAAAGACATAAGGGAGGCATCAAAGTCCTACAGTGCCTTGCAAAAGTACTCATCCCCCTTGGCGTTTTTTCCTATTTTGTTGCATTACAACCTGTCATTTAAATGTATTTCTATTTGGATTTCATGTAATGGACATACACAAAATAGTCCAAATTGGTGAAGTGAAATGAAAAAAATCACTTGTTTAAAAAAATTCTAAGAAATAAAAAACTGAAAAGTGGTGCGTGCATATATATTCCCCCCTTTGCTATGAAGCCCCTAAATAAGATCTGGTGCAACCAATTACCTTCAGAAGTCACATAATTAGTTAAATGAAGTCCACCTGTGTGCAATCTAAGTGTCACATGATCTGTCACATGATCTCAGTATATACACACCTGTTCTGAAAGGTCCCAGAGTCTGCAACACCACTAAGCAAGGGGCACCACCATGCAAGCGGCACCATGAAGACCAAGGAGCTCTCCAAGCAGGTCAGGGACAAAGTTGTGGAGAAGTACAGATTAGGGTTGGGTTATAAAAAAATATCATAAACTTTGAAAATCCCACGGAGCACCGTTAAATCCATTATTAAAAATTTTAAAGAATATGGCACTACAACAAGATAGGGCCGCCCACCAAAACTCACGGACCAGGCAAGAAGGGCATTAATCAGAGAGGCAGCATCATGCTGTGGGGATGTTTTTCATTGTCAGGGGCTGGGAAACTGGTCAGAATTGAAGGAATGATGGATGGCCCTAAATACAGGGAAATTCTTGAGGGAAACCTGTTTCAGTCTTCCAGAGATTTGAGACTGGGACAGAGGTTCACCTTCCAGCAGGACAATGACCATAAGCATGCTGCTAAAGCAATACTTGAGTGGTTTAAGGGGAAACATTTAAATGTCTTGGAATGGCCTAGTCAAATCCCAGACCTCGATCCAATTGGGAATCTGTAGTATGACTTAAAGATTGCTGTACTCCAGCAGAACCCATCCAACTTGAAGGAGCTGAAGCTGTTTTGCCTTGAAGAATGGGCAAAATTCCCAGGGGCTAGATGTGCCAAGCTTATAGTTTTCTGCATGTTTTTAGTGTAATATTTTGCATCTTCAAAGTGGTAAGCATGTTGTGTAAATCAAATGATACAAACCCCCCCAAAAATCGATTTTAATTCCAGGTTGTAAGGCAACAAAATAGGAAAAATGCCAAGGGGGGTGAATACTTTCGCAAGCTGCTGTATTTGTTTCACCTGAACTAAGAAAATATTTCCTAATTGTATCTTTTAGATGGTTTGCATTAAACCTTGGTTACTTCTGCCTCTCTCTAAATGTTGGGATATTTGGCTTGGACATCTTTCTGGTACAGCTGAAGTTTGGACTCATAGAAATACCAGCTCATTTACTCTATATTTGGTGTCTATTTACCACCACAAATCAATGCTGGCACTAAGAACCGCACTCAACGAGCTGTATAGCGCCATAAGCAAACAAGAAAATGCTCATCCAGAGGTTCCATCCTAGTGGCTGGTGATTTTAATGCAGGAAAACTTAAATCCGTTTTACCTCATTGCTACCATCATGTCACCTGTGCAACTAGAGGCCAACTCCACACACAGAGACGCATACAAAGCTCTCCCTCGCCCTCCATTTGGCAAATCTGACCATAACTCTATCCTCCTGATTCCTCCTGAATACCAGTGGCACGCTCAATACGGAAGGGGTCCGATGAAGAGGATACTAAGCTACAGGATGGTTTAGCTATCACAGACTGGAATATGTTCCGGGATTCATCTGGTGACATTGAGGAGTTTACCACATCAGTCACCGGCTTCCTTCATTAAAAACAAAAAACTATGTTTTAAGTGAGAATAGGCATTGGTCTGAAGAAGAAAAAGAAAGAAAATTCACATGAGCGCCACAATGCATTTTCCACCCATGCTCTACCAAGGTTTTCCAGCACACAGCTTTGACCTACTACAGTAGCTATGTTGGTATTGTACTTCAAAGTATGTGTAGGCAGGTTGCTTAAGATTCAAACCTTCTCAAACAGCCTAATTCATACTCTTCGAGGAGGTGCTTCCACAATAATGTGATTTGTAACCGGATACAAGGTAAAGTATTGGATTCTTAACACACCACAACCATTTTCACACTTTTTTACTTACAAGACCATCAGGCTTGATTGAGCTGTTTTGTCTTCTGTTGTGGTGCCAGCCTGTATTTCCTTAAACCTTTATTTTAGCAATACATGTAATATATATATTTTTTATCATACTGACATCCTTTTTTGGTCAGTAGGTCCCCAACATAACAGGTGGTGGTGTGTTAGACACAGTAGCTCAGATTGATAGAGCCTGTCTGCATCCCTGATTTCTGTAGCTGTTAGCTTACCTGTGTAATATTGAATTAAGCTCAGAACCACTTGTGTTTCAAACAAGGTCCTGTTTTATAAATTGCTGAGTTGATCAATGGACAGTTCATGTCCTCTGCCAAATAAGTGTAGCTTAAAGTTACTGTATGTTTGTCCTTGTATTTCTTTTTGAAATAAAGATGGTGACACAACAATAATACCAATTTACAACAGGCCTATATATACAAATGTATACAGGCAAATTATATATATATATATATATATATATACTACCATTCAAAAGTTTGGGGTCCTTGTTTTTGAAAGAAAAAATAAATAATTGTCCATTAAAATAACACCAAATTGATAAGAAATACAGTGTAGACATTGTTAATGTTATAAATGACTATTGTAGATGGAAACTGCAGTTTTTTCATGGAATATCTACATAGGCGTACAGAGGCCCATTATCAGCAACCATCACTCCTGTGTTCCAATGGCCCGCTGTGTTAGCTAATCCAAGTTTATCATTTTAAAAGGCTAACTGATCATTAGAAAACCCTTTTGCAATTATGTTAGCACAGCTGAAAACTGTTGTCCTGATTAAAGAAGCAATACAACTGGCCTTCTTTAGACTAGTTGAGTATCTGGAGCATCAGCATTTGTGGGTTCGATTACAGGCTCAAATTGGCCAGAAACAAAGAACTTTCTTCTGAAACTCGTCAATCTATTCTTGCTCTGAGAAATGAAGGCTATTCCATTCGAGAAATTGCCAAGAAACTTAAGATCTCGTACAACGCTGTGTAGCGTCCCTTCACAGAACAGAGCAAACTGGCTCTAACCAGAATAGAAAGAGGAGTGGGAGGCCCCGGTGCACATCAAGAGGAAGAGGACAAGTACATTAGAGTGTCTCGTTTGAGAAACAGACGCCTCACAAGTCCTCAACTGGCAGATTCACACAGACACTGGACAGAGTATGAATTAGGCTGTTTGAGAAGGTTTGAATCCCAAGCAACATGCCTACACATAGTTTGAAGCACAATACCAACATACAGTAGCTACTGTCGTAGGTCAAAGCTGTGTGCTGGAAAACCTTGGTAGAGCATGGGTGGATTAGGCATTGTGGTGCTCATGTGAATTTCCTTTATTTTTCTGCTTCAGACCAATGCCTATTCTCACTTAAAACATTGTATTTTGTTTTTATTTCCAGGGTTTTTACACCGGAAAGTGATTATGTAACATCATTATACATCATTATATCAACAACATTATAGTAATACAGCAGAACACAGCAATAAAAGTTAAGTAACGGTAAACAACAAAGAAAAATGGCAACAGAAGTAATGTAATTGTTAGTATTCATCTAATTTTAACAGCTGATTTTCCAGAGAAAAGCGAAAAAAACAGAAACCCTTTTAAGCCAATATGGAGTAAACTGGAAACATTTTCCCTGATCTCTCATAAGACAATTGAGCAAGCTCCTGGAAAGGACACAAATAATCAACATGTACCCATGAACTATGTACAAGTTTACTGAAGAAAGGCCTAGTACTACATTACCTGTAAACAAAAGTGCGTTATCACTAAATATAACATTTACAACCAAATGTACATTCATCAGACATAGTCAACTTTGTAAATACAATTCACGGATGGCCGCAATTGCTCTTGAGAAGCTACAGGTTTATGCAGGCTTTTTTGTTCAAGCCCAGTTCTACCACACCTGATCCTACTAGTCATGGTCTTGATGAACAGCTGAGTGGTAGAATCAGGTGTGGTAGCACTGGGCTTAAACAGAGAAGCCTGCATAACGGTATAGATCGTCAAGAGCAATTTTGACAACTCCTTTTACAAACACTGCAACAAATGACAAATTGCAGAGAAACACCTGTAAAATGCAGTCTTAAGAAAAATGATAGACATACAGTTTTAACAAATCTGAAAATGGATAGGTTCTCTAAATCCTTGGAAACAAAACTTCAGCTACAAATGTCCTAAGTAATGCTGTACACAGCTGTCCAACTCCAGTAAAATAGCACAATGTCCTCATTTATAAATGGCAGTATAATTATGAAAACAGGTGGGAGTGGGAGTACTCACAGATTTGGAACAGAACACACATCTTAAGTACTGACAGTGGCAAAGTACCATGTGTACTGTGTGCATTTGAATTGGTTTAAGTCATTTGTCAGTTCCACACGGGCTAGCTTGCATTTCTCTGTGACAGGAACAGGCCCACAATCCGCCACTCTGCCATAAAGCACTGTGTCCCCGGGTAGTACTGTAGGGATGGCGTGCATCTCACTGATGAGGGCGACCTCTTTCTTCCTTGAGAGTCTGAGAGATGGCCTCTCCTCCGTTCTAGAAAGATGCACGCAGTAGTACACACCACCACAGTCACTGCCACTTCACAAACCAAAATGTGCTTTTTAGAGCCACCTAAGAAATGCAAAAAGCGCTGTGTGTCAAAACTATACACTAAAGAGAATGGTAAAAATGTATCTTCCAAGACGCAAACCCCTGACCTTCAGTTCCGAAGGCAACTTGACACTCTAAAATGGACAGTCTGGTGATGATAGGAAGTTTTGATTTAGTTAATTCACTCAGTAGTGATTGCGCGTTTATTTATCTTGCTTGATTAAAAAGAAACTGTCGAAAACAGTTGATTTGTTGAAAACAGATTCATGTAATTACGTAGTTAAACAAATTAGCAAGCATTTCTTTTGACGACATGCTGCTGCAACCTGATCTCATAGCATTTCGTATTATTGTGTACATAAATCTGAGACACTTCATTTAGTATAATATGTTATGTTTCGTATGGTATGTTTTTTGCGGATGTCCATCATTAATTTCGTATGATATGTTACAAATTACAATTTGTAGAGTAAGTTGCAAATTGCAATTTGTATGATATGTTACGAATTTCAATTCATACAATATGTTACGAATTTCCAATAAGTATGATCTGCTACGAATTAAAATTAGGTGGTGGCTAACGCTAATGTTAATGTTAGCTAGGCTAGGGATTAGGGATTAGGGTTAGGAGTCGCGTTAAAGAATTTGGGTAAGGGAAGGATTAGCTAACATGCTGAGTAGTTGCAAAGTAGCTAAAAAGTAGTAGTAGTTGTAGTTGCAAAGTTGGTAATTAGAATGAAAAAAAGCTGTCCATGATGAGATTGGAACACTCAACCTTTGGGTTGCTAGCCATGTGCGTTTGGGGTTCAACCATTTACTATATGCGGTTCATACCTAGCTTTTTCTTAACAAAACAATTTGTTTTCTCGGCTATGGTTTCTGTGGTCTTGGTTGTTCTTAGTTGAGGAATGTAGTGTAGCTAACTGCAGTGTTCATCCTGTGTGAAATCTGGCTACCTTCTCTTACCGTAGCTTTGTCTATGCAATGCAAATTAATGTGAGCAGTGTGGCAATTTCCCAAAGTTTGGTGGTTTTACACTTAACGTAACTAACATTAGCTAGATATGTTTTGTGTAAGAAAGCATGATAAACTGTGGTGCATGAACTGGCCAAACAAATTAGATAACTTTACCTAGCTAGCTAACGTTAACTGGCTGAATACAGTTAAAATCGGAAGTGTACATACACCTTAGCCAAATTCATTTCAACTCAGTTTTTCACAATTCCTGGTGTAACCTGTAGTCAGGTTTGTAGGCCTCCTTGCTCGCACACGCTTTTTCAGTTCTGCCCACAAATCAGGGCTTCGTGATGGCCACTCCAATACCTTGACTTTGTTGTTCTTAAGCCATTTTGCCACAACTTTGTAAGTATGCTTGGGGTCATTGTCCATTTGGAAGACCCATTTGTAAACAAGTTTTAACTTCCTGACTGATGTCTTGAGATGTTGCTTCAATATATCCATATAATTTTCCTCCCTCATGATGCCATCTATTTTGTGAAGTGCACCAGTCCCTCCTGCAGAAAAGCACCCCCACAACATGATGCTGCCACCCCGTGCTTCATGGTTGGGATGGTGTTTCTCAGCTTGCAAGCCTCCCCCTTTTTTCTCCAAACACAACGATGGTCATTATGGCCAAACAGTTCTATTTTTGTTTCATCAGACCAGAGGACATTTCTCCAAAAAGTACGATCTTTGTCCCCATGTGCAGTTGCAAACCATTGTCTGGGTTTTTTTATGGCAGTTTTGGAGCAGTGATATTTTCCTTGCTGAGCGACCTTTCAGGTTATGTCGATATAGGACTCGTTTTACTGTGGATATAGATACTTTTGACCCTGTTTCCTCCAGCATCTTCACAAGGTCCTTTGCTGTTGTTCTGGGATTGATTTGCACTTTTCACAACTAAGTACCTTCATTTCTAGGAGACAGAACGCGTCTCCTTCCTGAGAGGTATGATGGCTGTTTGGTCCCATTGTGTTTTTACTTGCGTACTATTGTTTGTACAGATGAACATGGTACCTTCAGGCGTTTGGAAATTGCTCCCAAGTATGAACCAGACATGTGGAGGTCTACAATTTTTTTCTGAGGTTTTGGCTGATTTCTTTTGATTTTCCCATGATATCAAGCAAAGAGGTACTGAGTTTTAAGGTAGGCCGTGAAATACATCCACAGGTACACCTCCAATTGACTCAAATTATGTCAATTAGCCTATCAGAAGCTTTTAAAGCCATGCCATCATTTTCTGGAATTTTCCAAGCTGTTTAAATGCACAGTCAACTTAGTGTATTTAAACTTCTGACCTAGTGGAATTGTGATACAATGAATTATAAGTGAAATAATCTGTCTGTAAACAATTACTTGTGTCATGCACAAAGTAGATGTCCTAACTGACTTGTCAAAACTATAGTTTATTAACAAGAAATTTGTGGAGTGGTTGAAAAACTAGTTTTAATGACTCCAACCTAAATGTATGCAAACTTTTGACTTCAACTGTATATATATATATATAAATTATGGTGGAAAATAAGTATTTGGTCACATACAAACAAGCAAGATTTCTGGCTCTCACAGACCTGTAACTTCTTCTTTAAGAGGCTCCTCTGTCCTCCACCCGTTACCTGTATTAATGGCACCTGTTTGAACTTGTTATCAGTATAAAAGACACCTGTCCACAACCTCAAACAGTCACACTCCAAACTCCACTATGGCCAAGACCAAAGAGCTGTCAAAGGACACCAGAAACCAAATTGTAGACCTGCACCAGGTTGGGAAGACTGAATCTGCAATAGGTAAGCAGCTTGGTTTGAAGAAATCAACTGTGGGAGCAATTATTAGGAAATGGAAGACATACAAGACCACTGATAATCTTCCTTGATCTGGGGCTCCACGCAAGATCTCACCCCGTGGGGTCAAAATGATCACAAGAACGGTGAGCAAAAATCCCAGAACCACACGGGGACCTAGTGAATGACCTGCAGAGAGCTGGGACCAAAGTAACAAAGCCTACCATCAGTAACACACTACGCCGCCAGGGACTCAAATCCTGCAGTGCCAGACGTGTCCCCCTGCTTAAGCCAGTACATGTTCAGGCCCGTCTGAAGTTTGCTAGAGAGCATTTGGATGATCCAGATGAGGATTGGGAGAATGTCATATGGTCAGATGAAACCAAAATAGAACTTTTTGGTAAAAACTCAACTCGTCGTGTTTGGAGGACAAAGAATGCTGAGTTGCATCCAAAGAACACCATACCTACTGTGAAGCATGGGGGTGGAAACATCATGCTTTGGGGCTGTTTTTCTGCAAAGGGACCAGGACGACTGATCCGTGTAAAGGAAAGAATGAATGGGGCCATGTATCGTGAGATTTTGAGTGAAAACCTCCTTCCATCAGCAAGGGCATTGAAGATGAAACGTGGCTGGGTCTTTCAGCATGACAATGATCCCAAACACACCGCCCGGCAACGAAGGAGTGGCTTCAGAAGAAGCATTTCAAGGTCCTGGAGTGGCCTAGCCAGTCTCCAGATCTCAACCCCATAGAAAATCTTTGGAGGGAGTTGAAAGTCCGTGTTGCCCAGCGACAGCCCTAAAACATCACTGCTCTAGAGGAGATCTGCATGGAGGAATGGGCCAAAATACCAGCAACAGTGTGTCAAAACCTTGTGAAGACTTACAGAAAACGTTTGACCTCTGTCATTGCCAACAAAGGGTATATAACAAAGCATTGAGATAAACTTTTGTTATTGACCAAATACTTATTTTCCACCATAATTTGCAAATAAATAAATAAAAAATCCTACAATGTGATTTTCTGGATTTCTTTTTCTCATTTCGTCTGTCATAGTTGAAGTGTACCTATGATGAAAATTACAGGCCTCTCTCATCTTTTTAAGTTGGAGAACTTGCACAATTGGTGGCTGACTAAATACTTTTTTTGCCCCACTGTATATATATTTGCAAAAACAATATATGGGGGATTGGAAGTGATGCAGACAATTACAATGATGGAAGCTACAATCTATCTGCAATATTAAAGCTGATCTACCCCCTAAAAAAAAATATTCTACAATGGATGAAATATTTTTTCCCTCATCAATCTACACACAATACCCCATAATGACAAATTTATAAAAAAATTCTAAACTGAAAGACCTTATTTACACAAGTATTCAGACACTTTGATATGAGACTCGAGTTTGAGCTCAGGTGCATCCTGTTTCAACTGATAATCCTTCAACAACTTGATTGGGGTCCACCTGTGGTAAATTCAATTGATTGGACATGATTTGGAAAGACACACACCTGTCTATAAGGTTCCACAGTTGACAGTGCATGTCAGAGCTAAAACCAAGCCATGAGGTCAAAAGAATTGTCCGTAAAGCTCAGAGACAGGATGGTGTCAAGGTAAAGATCTGGGGAAGGGTACCAGGATTGAAGCATTGAAGGTCCCCTAGAACACAGTGGCCACCATCATTCTTAAATGGAAGAAGTTTGGAACCACCAAGAATCTTCCTAGAGCTGGCCGCCTGGCCAAACTGAGCAATCAGAGGAGAAGGGCTTTGGTCAGGGAGGTGACCAAGAACTCGATGGTCACTCTGAATCAGTGCAAAATAAATAAATAAAACATTTTTGCTTTGTCATTATGGGGTATTGTGTGTAGATTGATTTAGTATAAGGCTGTAATGTAACAAAATGTGGGAAAAGTCAAGGGGTCTGAGTACTTTCCGAAAGCACTGTATATACAGTAGCCTAGGTTTGTTTGCATACACTTCTTATGACTAGCAGCATGGTGCAAGCAGCTGTGTTGTTGTCGAGCAACCAACCCGGTGTTATAGAACTCTGAGCTTCGGCTAAAAAAATCCAAATTTTTTAATGGACGGAAATGTGCACGTGAGCAGGATAAATTACAAATTTAATAACAACTGTTGCAATCCGGCATTTTTTAAGTCCAATGATCACTTAATGGACGCTATAGTCTCGTTTTAATCCGACTTTTAGAATTTGAGCTAGGAAGGTGCAAAAAATGTGGTAGGGAGATTTAATACAGAGCTTCAACCAATACCTATATATTATGGGGACTATCAGCCCCACAATAATAAGTGCATTGACGATGTCGTCCCCACAGTGACTGTATGTACATATCCCAATAAGAAGCCATGGATTACAAGCAGTATATGCACTGAGCTAAAGCCTAGAGCCACTGCTTTTAAGGAGCGGGACACTAATCCGGACACTTGTAAGAAATTCCATTATGACCTCTGACGAACCATCAAACAGGCAAAGCGTCAATCTATTGGCCATGTACCACTGGTCACTCCCCACTATTGTGTTCTGCAGACTTTCATTGTTTGGTGGGGCTCTGGTTTTCCTGCTTCCTGTTACCAGGAGAACAGGACTACCTGACTCCACAGATGAAGCGGAAGGGAAGTGGAATGTGACCATCATGAAGAATTCCAGCAATCTGAATCTGAAAGTAGATGATAGAAAAAGTTCAAACAACCAAACTGTAGATTATGAGCATGGAGGTTTTACTGTGGGACGTTCCGGTTGAATCTTATATAACAAATAATCTCTTGTGGGAAGGTCCACACAAAACATGACACATGACATAATACAGAACATTAATAGACAACAACAGCTCAAGGACAGAACTACATCAATTTAAAAAAGGGACACGTAGCCTACTTATCAATACATACACACAAATATATCTAGTTCAAATAGGGGAGAGGCGCTGTGCCGTGAGATGTTGCTTTATCTGTTTTTTTAAACATATTGTTCATTTTAGCAATATGAGATGGAACGGAGTTCCATGCAATAATGGTTCTATATAATATTGTACGCTTTCTTGAATTTGTTCTGGATTTGGGGACTGTGAAAATGTCTGGCCGGTTAAGTGTGTGTGTCAGAGCTGTGTGTACGTTGACTATGCAAAAATGTCTTGTAAAGTGATGCAGTCAGTCTCTCCTCAACTCTTAGCCAAGAGAGACTGGTATGCATAGTATATACAGTATATTAGCCCTTTGATTACAATGAAGAGCAAGACATGCTGGGCCAGCTGCAGCTTAACTAGGTCTTTCCTTGCAGCACTCAACCACACGACTGGACAATAATCAAGATAATACAAAACTAGAGCCTGCAGGACTTGCTTTTTGGAGTGTGGTGTCAAAAAAGCAGAGCATCTCTTTATCATGGACAGACCTCTCCCCATCTTTACAACAATTGAATCTATATGGTTTGACAATGACAGTTTACAATCCAAGGTAACACCAAGTAATTTAGTCTCCTCAACATGTTCAACAGCCACACCCTTCATTGCCAGATTTGAGGTCTAGAACTTCGGGAATGATTTTTACCAAATACAATACTCTTAGTTTTAGTTTTAGAGATGACCAGTTTATTGCTGGCCATCTATTCCAAAACAGACTGAAAAAATAGAAAAGGGTCTAGAGAGCTGCCCTGCGATACACCACAGTTGACATGTTTGACATTAGAGAAGCTTCCATTAAAGAAAACCCTCTGAGTTCTATTAGATAGATAGCTCTGAATCCATCATACGACAGAGGTTGAAAAGCCATAACACATATGTTTTTTCAACAACAGGTTATGGTCAATAATATCAAAGGCTGCACTGAAATCTAACAGTACAGCTCCCACAATCTTCTTATTATCAATTTCTTTCAACCAATCATCAGTCATTTGTTGAGTGCCCTTCTCTATAAGCATGCTGAAAGTCTGTTGTTAATTTGTTTAGAGAGAAATAACATTGTATTTGGTCAAACACTATTTTTTCCCAACAGTTTGCTAAGAGCTGGCAAAGAGAGGCGAAGGTCGAGAGCCGTGCGTCCTCCAAAGAACTGTTCTCGCTTGGTCATTATGGGGTATTGTGTGTAGATTACTGAGGATTTATATATTTTTAATCCATTTTAGAATAACGCTGTAACGTAGCAAAATGTGGGAAAATGGTCTGAATACTTCCCAAAGGAAGTACTTTTGACTATGTTTAAGTTTTGTTTCTATAGATTTTTCTGACAGTTAAAGGAACGCCAAATTATTTAAAACAATTGAACTGCAATAAATTCAGATTGGGGGTCTGTAAAGTGTAAAAATAGTTGATTATCTACGGAGCACAGGATAATTACATAATCGACATGATAACCGCTAAAGCGGGAGCATTTGAGCTGAATAAATATCCAACTGATAAGAATTCACAGTTTGATATATAATGAAACCCTTTGATAAATGATTCAGTCCCTTTACGTTCCATGAAACGAAGACCCTCTCCACTCCTCCTTGCTATCCAGCCAGGTCACCCGTGATACAAGTCAGTATTCAATGTCCATCCATGTATGAGGACATCGGGAGATGACGTGGAAACCGGCCACTAAGGGAAACAGTGAGCGCTGTTACCTTCAAGTAGGTTTTGGTTTTTCTAGGTTGTTGTGGATAGCGATGTTGGATAGGCGTAAGCATCTGCCTCTGATTCCAAAGGTTGCAAGTTTGAATCCAGCGATAGAACGTTTTTTCTGATACTTTTGTTTAAAGCCTATCCCAAACCTTAACCCTTACCTTAACAATTCAGAGTTAATGCCTAAACCTAACCTTAAATACCTCAACATTTTACGTTTGGAACAACTTAAAAATCTAATTCTGACACGAGACAGTGAGAGCTGGTTGTGCTATCAGCCTGCAACATCTTAATGTTACAAACTCTTTGTGATCATGATGATCTTTTCCTTAACAAATTCAGAGAGGGGACATATTCAGCTGTCTATTCATAGTGAGGAAGAATACACATGATGATCATACAATGCTGGGATGGCAGGCTGGTTAATTGTATGCTTCCTTTAGAAAAGCTGCATCTGACAAAAGATGTGAGTCGCAGGGCTAGCCCAGAACAATAGGCTCACTATCATCCTGCCATAGGAAGGAGGACAAGCTATTGTAATAGGCTGTAATTAACGTCAGTGGTACCAACAGCTAGTGTATTCATATTCAAATCCACTGCTCAGTGCTTTTCACTACCTTTTCTAAAGAGTAAAGACCACTGCTTGCTGAGACACGTTTGCACGTACACACACACACATACAAGTGTACACAAATATGTATGCGCTTATGTTCATGCGTGCTCTCTCACACACACACTCACACACGCAAACATGCAGACACACACCTACAGGTACAGTGAGGGAAAAAAGTATTTGATCCCCTGCTGATTTTGTACGTTTGCCCACTGCCAAAGAAATTATCAGTCTATAATTTTAATGGTAGGTTTATTTGAACAGTGAGAGACAGAATAACAACAAAAATATCCTGAAAAACGCATGTGAAAAATGTTATCAATTGATTAGCATTTTAATGAGGGAAATAAGTATTTGACCCCTCTGCGAAACATGACTTAGTACTTGGTGGCAAAACCCTTGTTGGCGATCACAGAGGTCAGACGTTTCTTGTAGTTGGCCACCAGGATTGCACACATCTCAGGAAGGATTTTGTCCCACTCCTCTTTGCAGATTTTCTCCAAGTCATTAAGGTTTCGAGGCTGACGTTTGGCAACTCGAACCTTCAGCTCCCTCCACAGATTTTCTATGGGATTAAGGTCTGGAGACTGGCTAGGCCACTCCAGGACCTTAATGTGCTTCTTCTTGAGCCACTTGGCCGTGTGTTTTGGGTCATTGTCATGCTGGAATACCCATCCACGACCCATTTTCAATGCCCTGGCTGAGGGAAGGAGGTTCTCACCCAAGATTTGACGGTACATGGCCCCGTCCATCGTCCCTTTGATGCGGTGAAGTTGTCCTGTCCCCTTAGCAGAAAAACACCCCCAAATAATAATGTTTCCACCTCCATGTTTGACGGTGGGGATGGTGTTCTTGGGGTCATAGGCAGCATTCCTCCTCCTCCAAACTTGGCGAGTTGAGTTGATGCCAAAGGGCTCCATTTTGGACTCATCTGACCACAACACTTTCACCCAGTTGTCCTCTGAATCATTCAGATGTTCATTGGCAAACTTCAGACTGGCATGTATATGTGCTTTCTTGAGCAGGGGGACCTTGCGGGCGCTGCAGGATTTCAGTCCTTCACGGCGTAGTGTGTTACCAATTGTTTTCTTGGTGACTATGGTCCCAGCTGCCTTGAGGTCATTGACAAGATCCTCCCGTGTAGTTCTGGGCTGATTCCTCACCGTTCTCATGATCATTGCAACTCCACGAGGTGAGATCTTGCATGGAGCCCCAGGCCGAGGGAGATTGACAGTTCTTTGTGTTTCTTCCATTTGCGAATAATCGCACCAACTGTTGTCACCTTCTCACCAAGCTGCTTGGCGATGGTCTTGTAGCCCATTCCAGCCTTGTGTAGGTCTACAATCTTGTCCCTGACATCCTTGGAGAGCTCTTTGGTCTTGGCCATGGTGTAGAGTTTGGAATCTGATTGATTGATTGCTTCTGTGGACAGGTGTCTTTTATACAGGTAACAAACTGAGATTAGGAGCACTCCCTTTAAGAGTGTGCTCCTAATCTCAGCTCGTTACCTGTATAAAAGACACCTGGGAGCCAGAAATCTTTCTGATTGAGAGGGGGTCATATACTTATTCCCCTCATAATTTTTTTTCACATGCGTTTTTCTGGATTATTTTGTTGTTATTCTGTCTCTCACTGTTCAAATAAACCTACCATTAAAATTATAGACTGATAATTTCTTTGGCAGTGGGCAAACGTATAAAATTAGCAGGGGATCAAATACTTTTTTCCCTCACTGTATACACAAACATGCACGCACGCACGCATGCACACACGCACACACACTTCACTTACATTTCTATGGATCTTATCCTCCAGGTCCTGGTTGATCCTCTGCAGTGCTGAATAGCTGCTTTGTATTCTACCAGGAGACACACAATGGCACTGGTTTACCAACTCACACTATTAATAATTGAGCACTTTCTGCACCCTTTGGATTAATGATGTCTGTGCTATCTATCTGTCATGATAATATACCACAGTGTTAGTTTTAAGGCTTTACCCTTAAGAGGTATTCAAGACTTATTGTGAATGTGACTATAATATGGGGCATATTTCCAGAGAGATGAACACACAAATCAATGCAATGAGATCAACGAGGGTGTGGTTTTGCAGTTTGGCATACCTGCGTAGTTTGTCGGTGAACTTGTCGAGTTCCTCCTGGGCGCGGCGTAGCTCTGTCTCCAGGTACTGGCGGGTGGAGTCAAACTCGCTCTCTAGCAGCTCCAGCTTGTGGGTGGTGTAGGACAGACGCTTCCGGAGGTCCTCCTTCTGCTCCTGCAAAGAGCTGTGAGGGACACAAACATACACCAGGCATCAGACATAGTTGAAGAAGCATATCACTAGGGTATACTTCATGTTATAGCATATGCATATATTGTATATTTTATGATACATTGAGTGTAAATAAGATGTAATGGGAGTCTTGTGTGATGATTCATGAACAACATGCATCATACAGTGGTGATGTATAAATGAGGAGTGAGCCCATTAAAAGAAAATATTATATATCTTATGTGTAAAGGAGACACATGAATAATACATATGAGACTCCAAATTATGATTCTATATGCAGCTGAGGTACAGTATATTAAGGTTTGGATGCCTTTGGCTTCCCAATAACATTCAGCTCTAATACCTAATCCTCTACAACCTTGCTGCATAGCACAGAACACCACCATCATCAGCCAGAGTGGTTACAGTGACTTACTTACAGGATCACTTTCAACTAAGGTTTAGTCCCAATTGGCATCCTATTTCATATATAGTGCACTGCTCTGATCAAAGTAATTCATTCTTTGAATGGAATGTTGGTGTTCTGTATATTTGACTGTGATATGTGCTTGTCTCACCTGGCTATCTTCAGATGAATGAACTAACTGTAAATCGCTCTGGATAATAGCATCTGCTAAATGACGAAAATGTCCTAAGTAAATATTTGACATGCATATCTCCTATTATTTTTTGTAAAAAATATATATATTGATGTCACAAATGTTTGCACTGTTTTTTTATTGAAGTTATAGGATTTTGCAAAAAAACATGACATGAAACCAGTGATAGATTTCAAACAAATACAGTGAAGTCCGAAATTATTGACACTCTTCATGAAGATGAGCAATAATGACTGTATAAAATAAAATAAATAATTCAAATATTGAACAATATTGTATGCTCAAAAAAGTTGGGAAAATATATTATTTTATACTAATACAATTGCTCAGAGAAAGATAAATGAATGGTAAATAATGTATTCTGAATCATTAATAATGATGAGGAAGAAAGTTACAGAGAGTCAAAGATCATACCCCCAAGACACGCTATGTTATTGGTAATGGTGAGAGGTTAGCATGTCAGGGGTATATGATCTTTGACCCTCTGTAACTTTCTAGCTCATCATTATTCATGATTCATTCAGGGTTATCGGTAATCATGGCAGCATCCACATTCATGTAGAAGTGTTTAGAAACATATTGTATTCTTATTTATAATAAAAGTGACTCCAAAATTACACAATACATCATTTACCTTTCGTTTCTATTGGGCACAAAATATTTGGAAACACAACCAAAACGAACTGCAAATGCATCCAACAAGTTTGTAGAGTCACAAGCTTGATCTAGTGATTGCGTGCTAGGAATATGGGACCAAATCCTACACTTTTTACTACTTTATTTCTAAGAATCTCTAGGGATGTCAATAATTTTGACCCGTCACTATTTGAGAAAAATATTATCTCTTTCTCTGAGCAATTGTAGTAGTATAAAATATTATTATTTCCCAATTTTTTGGAGCATACAATATAGCTCAGCATTTTAATTATTTATTTTACACAGTCATTATTTATCAAAAGGTGTCAATAATTGCTTGTCATTGAACAACCTCATGCCATGATTAGATAGTAAAAAATCACACCAATCTCTTTCAGAAGTTCTTTATATAATAAAAGCTAAATTACCAACATTTCTGATAATGAATATATAGCGTTTTGGAATTAAACTTTTTTGAATATGGCTCTATGAACTGTAATCTATCACCGGAATATATTTTGACGGCTCAGATTCACGGAATAGTGATTTCCAATGTGTAATTCACTGAGACAGCACCCTGTGGACTATTTATAGAGCCTCGGCACTACCTGGGATTCAATGTTATAAACGGTAAGTGTGCGAGGTAAAAGGAAATGTATCCCTCCCCCTTTTGATGGATCTGAGTGTCCATGGCAGTCTAATGGGGCTGTATTGATGGACAGATGGAGGAAGGATGGTAATGACTATCTGTCGGGAGATCACAGATAACGGAGAGTGAGAGGGAAAGCGAGAGTGAGACAGAAAGAGAGAGAGATGTGGTCACCCCCGCTCTCATCCCTCTATCTACTTAACAAGATCATAGAAGGAGCGAGAGGTTGAGGGTACAGACCAAGATAATGTAAAAGGATGAAAATGAAGATGTTTCCTTTCAACAGTGAAGTCCCTAAAATAAAGGTTGATACAATTTTCATTTAAATGTTGTTGTTATTTTTTCAATCATGAAGACGTCAGTATCTTGAATTAAAATGAATAAAGTGACTGTGTAAATTACATAAATTCACACGACCAATGCAAACACATACTCAAAAAAATGCTCCAATCTACATTCCAAACACACAGACACACACATTACTACAGCACACACTAAAGCACAACCACCAAAGCCAGACGATACACATGCAAAAAAGCTCTCTAGCTTCAAATTCCCATGAAGGCAAGCAGAGCGTGCACTTAACACATGAGAGAAAACTAAGCTATTGGTTCGGAAAATAAAAACAATGTCAGTGGACTGATAATACCATTATTCACTCCTAATTGCCTAAAGTGTGGAATATTAATCATTCCCAGACAATGCTCCGGACACCATTGCACTTGCTCCAAGTCTCACACCTAATGGTTTCTGACTAAATGGAATAACAATACCCTAATATTTGAATAGCATCCCATTCTCAAATCAATGGTTACTCCAATGTGTTTTTGGCACTGTTTGAATGCTTTTCATGCCTTAAGAACCCCCCTTGCAAGGTACTTGCAACACGATACATGGCACAACACAGGTGTTTGTTACGTGACAAGAGCATTAGTTTATAACGCCAATCACACATTAGTGACCTCTGGAAATGGCCACTAAGTCACATGGTAATGAGTGTTGTCATTTCAATGGCAGTCGGCGATGAGAGAACGATGAAGCGGGATAATGACTCTGTTGGGAGGAAGAACACTTGAGTTGCTCTCCACCACTTGACAAAGATGGGGCGATGGAAGGACCCCAGTGGGCGGATGGAGGGATGGATGAAGGGATGGAGGGATGTTCTGCAGCATTCTCTCTTACCTCTTTTTCTGATGTTTACTGCCATTTCGGGAAACTTTTAGGGCCGTTTTGCCGACATATATCTTCTTCATGGTTTGTCTGCTGGGTTCGCTCCCTCTCATGTGCTTTTGTGTTTCGAATCGTCGGAGGGAGTGGCTTTATTTTTCTCGTCGGAGGGGGTCAGTTAAGTTTGCCCTGTTGAGTGAGTTGTCTGAGTGAGTTTTCTACCTGTGTTGTTCCTGTCAACAGAGCAAAGAGACAGTTCAGCAGCCATTAAAAACCACAGCAGTGATTAGACCGAATCATCCAAACAAATTCGTTTCTCAAGTGTAGGTGCAGTGCACACATTCTGGGAGAAACGGACACATCTTCGCTTCTTCACTCTCTAGCGTTAAAGCACTATGACAGGGGTAATGGACTTGCTCCGGCAGGGCCCACTTCTGTAAATATTTCTGCTCCCGTCTCGAATGGGTCCACAGCACAGGTGCAGCTGTCATCAGGCAGACAAATTGTGCCGGTGATAAGAGGAGGCAGACTGCGGCTTGATCAAAGCACCTCCGGGCTTAGAATAAGATGGACTGTCAAGCCGTGAACACAGCGAAGCTCAAATACAGCCACAGCGATGGTGGACAAGAGTGGGCCTTATAAACGTCATACTAAGGCTGTCACATAGATGCATACACATACACGCACGTGTGTACATACAAACATACACACAGACGCACGAACACACACACATACTGTCATTGAGAGATCATTTGTTATGCCCCTTGAGTTGAGGTGAGTCAGGGAGACATGTATTCCTCCAGATGGTGACAGCTCACCCTCACGACTCGGGCCTTATCAACTCCAGCTGCTCCCCTCTGAGTCATCACACACAATGTGTGTATGTGGGTGTGTGTGTGTGCGTACGCGTGTGTGTGTCTCTGTGTGTGTGTTTGCGTGTGCACATACGTTTGGATGCATGTGTCTTTGTGTGTGTGCATTTCTTAATGTGTGTGTGTGTGTGTTTCCTAGTGTGTGTATCTCACCAAGACTCCCACTAAATCTAAGCCTCCCTGGGAGAGAAATTAACAATGTTTTCTAGCTGGGAGGTAACGCACAACTTTCCCTGACACACGCACACATTTCTCTTGGTGTCAAACTCCCTCACTAAGTCTCCTCTGAATGCCCTTTCTGACCCAATCCTCTCATATCAGAGAAAACATACACTGTTCTCGATTCAGATGGAGCTGCAGCTGCCTCCCACTCATGTACCATGCTGACATTTCAGAGGAGGGCTGAAAATGAAGGTATTGAGAGCAGCGAGAGGAGGAGGGGGTGATGAGGGGATGAGGTAGGAGGGAAGAGAGAGAGCATTGGCTGCAGGGGAGGAGAGGGCCTGCTTTTCAGATCTGCCATTGCAGTAAAGAGGAAGAGGGAGAGAGGAAGAAAGAGGGAGAGAGGAAGAAAGAGGGAGACGGAGGGGAGAGAGAGAGAAAGAGAGAGGTGATGAGAGAACGAATAAATGAGAAAGACAGAGAAAAAGAGAGAAAGAACAAAAGGGAGCGATGAAAAGAGATCACTCCATCACTCCATCTCTCACAGCACTCGTCTACCCTGGTAGACATTAGCTGGCAGGAAAGCCCTGATCGCAGGCCCAGACTCAGCATTAAAGCGGAAGCCCTGAGTGGCTGCCTGGCTGACTCGTGTGGCTTGCCATCAGACAGCCAGAGTATCTGCCCTAACCACACAGCCACGGCTCTACTCCATGTCACAGCCAGACCACCATGGAGCCAAAGCTCTATTCGGTCCCGGCAGGAGGTAGACAATCACCAGGATCTGCCATGAGGGGTTTCCTTAACACGTGACTTGACCAGTTAAAGCATGGATCCAGGACCTATAACCAAGGGCCAAGACTCTTTCCTGCCCACATATCCAAAAATGTGGGCACAATCAGAATGTGGACAAGATCAGGACAAAGGACGCATGTTAGAAACAGGTATAAATGGGGCAGTAGTTTCCATTTCCAAGCCACTACATCCTACTACTTCCTTACCAACAGCATTAAGCTAATTACTAGGAGAAGGGGTCAGCGGAATCAGCGGAATGTCGAAAACCTGATGGAACCAATGTCGGAAAAAACAACACAAGCTAAAAAACGACACGAGCAAGTGTGCTTACACACCCAAAATGGAAAACAACACACACACACTCACACACAGAAAAAAAAACACACACACAACGGACGGAAAACAACACACAAACACATGCTGTTCCGAAATCAAAACAGCCTCTGCCCGCAGGCATATAAAACATGTTATGGTGCCGAGCAACCCTACAGGGAATTCTCCATTCTCCTGGAATTTGATTTGTTTTCCAAAAGTTACACTTAAACTTAGATGAACTTCTCTGGCAGAGTAACACTGAGTCACAGATTGTAAAAACAGGTCATTTTTTCAAAAGGAGGACGTGTAGTGGTTGACTTTTTCACACATTATGAAAGCCAAAAATTATATAATTAATTCAAAAGGCAACTAATCGTGGAAAATATTCAATACTTGGACAGACTGAGACAAACAGTTTAGAAAACTGGTTCAAGTCATACAACATACAACATACTCACACAGAGAGACCAGGCCTGCACAACACATTGTTTGTGACTGTAGCTCAAATAGACAGGGAGTAATTAGGCACATTGCTCGGAGGGCTGTGTGTTTATGTGTGTGTGTATGTTCACGTGTCCACACACAGAATACTGTAGGCCCCAAAAGAAAAGACAGCTTAAGAAAAAGAGGATGCCTCCATAACAAGTCGTCATCCTAACCCAGGAACAAAGGATGTTAGTTTCTCCGTACACATTAAACCTAGTCCAGTACAAAACAGCTATTTCAATGGAAATTCTCCACTGAGCATGATTTCCAATCCAAGACTAGGCTTAATCTGAGTTTGGGAGACCAGTCCGTTGTTTGAATAACAATACAAAGAAAATAAATGTCAAAAGCGAACATCTTTTCTGCAACCTATGTGTAGGCCTACATTATTAGTGAGCCTACCCTTTCCTCATATATGTCAGCATCCCACAGTTTTAACCCATGTTGGACACCCCTTTAGGGTGGAGGGGAAAAAGAGAGAGAGAGAGAGAGAAAAAGAGAGAAAAAGAGAGAAAAAGAGAGATGGAGCGGGTAAGAGTAATGATGGTATTGAGACACAGTAATGCCCCGCAGAGGATCCGTCAATATCTCACATATTATGAGTGAGGGAGAACGAGAAGATTGAGAGAGAGAAGAGAGAGAGAGAGAGAGAGAGAGAGAGAGAGAGAGAGAGAGAGAGAGAGAGAGAGAGAGAGAGAGAGAGAGAGAGAGAGAGAGAGGACCAACCGGTGACAGGTCTGTCTTCTAACGCACTGAGGCATGTTTGAGAAGCTCATTAGCGAATAGCCATCTAGCCCAGTCCAGTCCGTGAGACAGTCTCTACCCAACTCACTAATTCTGCATTCAACACTGCATAGCTCCTCACTCCTACAAACCATGACATGTACATCTACTATGTCCGGCTGAGGCCAAAATACATACAGGAAATTAGAGACAGAATGAGGACACACAGTGGAGAGATTTCAACACATTTCATCATTTATGGGCTGGGAGACTGGGGTCACTGGCACAGTAGCACTGAGTGAGGCACTCTGGGGGTTGGAGTCAAATCTGTGTAAATCTACTTTTTTCCCCTTTGCCCTGCTACTCTGTCTCTCTCTGGGCCTATGTGGCACTGATATGAGTCAGAAACCCGTATTTAGCGTAAATAGGATAATTTTGGTCATGAAGTCAGTCTCGTCCAAAACTGAGATTTGTGAGATGATAGGAAATGACGGTATGTCATGGAATGAAGGGTAACGTAACAGTTCTGTGCAGGTTGATGTTTACTGTTATAAGTCTTGTCTTGGAGGCAGAACTGAGTGATTTCTCATTAGATAGGCCAGCTGGAAAGAAAGCATTTGCTATTTATGGTATTAATGTAAGGTTAGGGTTAGGCATTTAGGGTTAGCAGTGTGATTAAGGTTTAGCAGTGTGAATCAGATTTTATAACTTTGTGGCTGTGCCAGCGAGTGACCAGTCTGTAGAGCTGCCTCCAGAACAACATTAATGATGAAAAAGACTAACCTGTGATTTCTGTGGGTTTATTTTAATCCTGCCCACATGCCCACACCTGGCAACACCCAAGTAATCATCAATTCAGAGCACAGCTGCACGAGACCTGATCGTAATGCCAATGCTCAATTTGGTTTGACATTAGATATCCCTATGGGGCTAGTTAGGGACCATCAGTAAATTACACAATGTACATGGGACAATATTTTAAAAGGTCAATAGCTCCAAATTCCAATGACTTAAAAACCTCAAACACAGGTCCTGGACCTTATAATCGTCAAAAATAGATATTTTCTACACTAAAGAAAATCTATTATTTACTTAAGAATTATATATTTTTTAAGTAAATGGGAATACCTAGTCAGTTGTACAACTGAATGAATTCAACTGAAATGTGCCTTGCACATTTAACCCAACCCCTATGAATCAGAGAGGTGCAGGGGGCTGCCATAATCGACATCCAAGTCTTCGGCATCAAGGGAACAGTGGGTTAACCGCCTTGCTCAGGGGCAAAACAACATATTTTTACCTTGTCAGCTCGGGGACTCAATCCAACAACCTTTCGGTTACTGGCCCAACGCTCTAACCACTAGGCTACCTGGTTAGTCATGGCGGATGGGTGGGCATATGTCTAGCAATTCGTAACATATCATATGTTTTGCAAATTCGTAACATATCACACAAAATGGATGATAGACTTCCACTAATTAATTCATATCAGACAAAACGTAACATATCATACTAATTGGAGTGTCCCGGATTTACTTTTACTATGTTACGTCTACCCCTGAGTCCAGGTTGTTTTAGCAGCACATTCAACACTCTCTAAAACGGCTAACTCCACCCTCTCGTGGCTCAGGCTGAGGGCCTGAGACATGAAATGAACTACCCCAGCTCAGAGTAGGCTCAAGTAGGTAACTAGAGATGCTGCTGACAGTGTCTTTGTGAGATGCTGGACAAAAGGCAATTTTAAGATGCTGGACAAAGGCCATTTTAAAACCGTCCTGAGACTCCTGCCATGTCTACAGACATCCCCAAAATAAAAAAAACACGACTCTCTAAGAATGGGCGCACAACTGGTAAATAGCCGTTTATAGATAGTCAGTCAGGTGACTAGCTACTGGCAGAGACTTCTATTGCAGTAATGTTGAAGGACTCTGGCTACTATTACTTAGCCAGCTAATTGTATGTGGAGGTGTATTTTACAATTGTTTAATAAATTCAATCAATCAATATAATAATGAAGTAAGAAGCTAATGTTAAATTATATGCAGTCATTGCGTTAAACAGAGCCTACCTCAGCAGGAGGGAAAAAAATAAGCTACTAAATTATCATAATACATTTTGGATTACAGAGAGTAGGCTACTGGTGAGACAGTGGTGAGGCTGAGGCAAGCTGCAAAGCATGCAGGAGGAAGCAGACGAGACAAAGAGAGAGAAAGAGAGAGAGAGGCAAGCAGGGAGATGGTCACTAACAGTTACCACAGCCACAAAGTCATAGTTATGGCTAAACCCCACCTATTTTTACAATTCCTCTTTTTGAAATCGTTTTTTAAACCTAACCTTAACCACACTGCAAGCCTTTTTCCTAACCCTAGCCTTAATTGAAGACCAAAAAGCAAATTCTTGTTTTCATAAATGTTTTCGATATATAGCCAATTTTGACTTTGTGGCTGTGGTAACTAGTGACAACTGTTACCCTGTGAAAATCTGTTCTATTCTTATCAAACAAGTTAGAAAGTTAATACAATGAGATATGATTCAATATGAGCATCTCCACATGGTCTATCTTCCCTATAGGTCTACATCAACATGCAAACTACCATACAGTTCTACAAATGCCAAATCAGGAAGTGCAGCCATTTAAAGAGAAATAAGTGGGGATACAGCCACAATCCCTGCTCCTGATTATGAAATATTTCTTTATGTCAATCATGTGTTGTGAAGCCAAAGACGAGAATAGAGTAGAACTATCATCCATTGTAATGTAGATTTGGCACTTGTGATGTTGTACTGTATAATTAAAGTGCCAAACAGTTAGCGGCTGACACCGGTCACAGAGGTGATGATAATCAATACTGTTGAATTTACCCTCCCTGGTGTTTTGAAAAGCAATTTAACCTCGTAAATCTGAAAATCGTTACACCGTATATTATAGCCTAGGTATATAGAACTACGTGTTGCAGGCAATCAACCACAACAAAAGAGTCTAACTGATCTGATGGAAATGTTATGAAGATGTTGCATTAAAAACTATATAATTGAGGGAGGAAGAATTTTAGAGAGGTAATCAAATTGAACATGACTAATTGAATAACATGAGAGGGGTATGAGAGGTCTATAAGGAATGTTCATAGGATAAGAATACTTTTAGCTAGGTATCACGTTCAATCAATTAATTAAATGTATTTTTCACAGAAGTGCTTTACAGATACAGAGCCAGAACCCCAAAGAGCAAGCAGTGGTTGGGAAAAACTCCCTAGGAGGCAGGAACCTAGGAAGAAACCTAGAGAGGAACCAGGCTATATAGCTCTTGTTCTCCCTCTGAATGACAGTGCACTGAAAAAATGATTTGTGGCTTCAATGAAACTACAAGAGACTTCCCGGAATAATATTAAAATATCAGAGTGCTAAAACACCACAGACACATCCTAGTTCACGCAGCAAACCTTTAAGCCAAGCCTCCTCTCTCGCTTTCACAGGAGGACAGCAGGATGTGTCTGTTTTGTATTGTTTAAATACAATATACGCCACTTCTTATTTGACATGTTCACTATATTGAACAATAAGCCAGAAAAACAATCGGTGGTATAACTGTACCAGTGTAAATGCATATAAGTGTAGCTACGTGCTCTAATGAGGCATTTTACTAGTATCCTTAGCAAATCATGAACTGTATGATCATTGCAAATGCTTCTCAAGCTCTAAGCTACACCGATGTAAAGCAAACTGAAACTGCGCAAACGTACAGTACCAATAAATCACACACAGACAGACACACACACCATGCCAACCCCAGATCCCAAATCAAAGACGTTCCCTCCGTTGAAGAAGCAGTACCTTCCGCTGGTGCTCACACAGAGTCTCATTGTGAATCGCTGGTGCTGGTGATGATGACACAGAAACCTGGCTGCCTGCTGCCTTCTGCCTTCTGCCTCCGCTCCTCGCTGTATGTGTGAGGGGAGCAGTGCTGAGTGTTTGAGTATGTGTGTGTGTGTGTGTGTGTGTGTGTGTGTGTGTGTGTGTGTGTGTGTGTGTGTGTGTGTGTGTGTGTGTGTGTGTGTGTGTGTGTGTGTTAGGGCTTCTGGTGAAAGCCCTGCTATGTGATCCAGAGCTGGCTTACTCAACTCCGATAAGCGTGGAGAAACCCCCAGTTGCGGAGGAGAGAAGAAGTGGAGAGAGGGAGGAGAGAGAGAAAATAGAGGGAGAGAGAGAGAGAGAGAGATAATATAAAGTGATAGAGACTAAATGAGAGAGATGAGAGAAAAAGAGTCAAAGCTAGAAAGAAAGAGAGAGAGGGAGGGAGACAGAGAGAGACGGATCTGAGGGGGCTACTTCGTGCTTCGCAGGCAGGCAGGGATAGAGGCAGGCAGGGAAGAACAGAGAAAGAGAGCGTAATTTTACCTTATGGTGTTCATCTGCTCATTAGGAACCTACAAGGAAATAACAGGAGATTAAATGAACGGACTAGTCCATTGGCCCCGGAGACTACTGCCAAAAGCATTTCTAGTCGCAGTTAAGTAGCAACACACTCACTCACACACACACACATTTGATTTCACACTCGCACTCTCAGTTTCCACTCCTCACTCACTCCCGCTCTCTCTCTTTATTTTTGTAAATTCTCCCTCCCTCCTCCCTCCCTCCCTCCCTCTCTTTCCTTCTTGCTATCACTCATGCATAGAGCACGTCAGGCTATATCTGCATTTAACAAAGGTGTGAAGAGAACAATCCTGTCATATTAAGAGGGAGAGTGAGAGAGAAAGAGAGAGACTGCAGATACATGCAACACCCCCAATAGATGCTGGCAGTGACTCAATATCTGTAATGAGCTGAAGGGAAAAGAGAGAGCGAACAAAGAGATGAGAGAGAGAGAGAGAGAGAGAGAGAGAGAGAGAGAGAGAGAGAGAGAGAGAGAGAGAGAGAGGGAGAGAGAGAGAGAGAGAGAGAGAGAGAGAGAGAGAGAGAGAGAGAGAGAGAGAGAGAGAGAGAAAGAGGGAGAGAGAGGTGGAGGGAGAGAGAGGTGGAGGGAAACAGGTGGACCCATCTGTTGAATTGCACATGTTACGTTACCAGGCGGTGGGGAGGAATGAAACTCTCATCTCCACTGCAAGCTGGTTGGATTCTCTAGGGGGGACCCTCTTTCTCTCTCTTTTTCTTTCTCTCTATCCCATCTCCATCCGCCCCTCTCTCTCTATCCCCCTCTTTCCATCTCTTTTTCCCTCCCTATATCTCTCTCTCTCTCCTCTTTCCCTCACCCCCTGTCTTTCTCTCTCCCGTCTTCCCTCTCTCAATCTCTCTCTCTTTCTCTCTCTCACCCCTTATACATTATGTATCAGGGGAGATCATGCTATACAAGGAATTTTCATCTCCATTCAGATTTAGAGCTTAGTGCTAACCAAGTGGCAGGGACATTCAGCGATATTTTATTGAGCTATCTCATGAATAATAGTAGAACTTCATTGTCTATTGTTTTCAATGAGGAAAAAATATAGTTTAATATACCACGTAATAAAAACTAGGGTCTATTCATTGAAATATACTGAACTAGACAGTTCACACAATAACATTTATGATGTAGTTAAATATGTATCTAAACAGAATATAAAGAATGGGAGGCCCCGGTGCACAACTGAGCAAGATGACAAGTACATTAGAGTGTCTAGTTTGAGAAACAGACACCTCACAAGTCCTCAACTGGCAGCTTCATTAAATAGTACCTGCAAAACACCAGTCTCAATATCAACAGTGAAGAGGCGACTCCGGGATGATGGACTACATTTTTTAGAATTCTTTGAAACAAGTAATTTTTTTTCATTTCACCACCAATTTGGACTATTTTATGTGTGTCCATTACATGAAATCCAAATAAAAATCTATTTAAATTACAGGTTGTAATGCAACAAAATAGTAAAAACGCCAAGGGGGATGAATACTTTTGCAAGGCAGTGTACCATAGCATTCTGCAGCGATACGCCATCCCATCTGGTTTGCTCTTAGTAGGACTATTATTTGTTTTTCAACAGGACAATGACCCAACACACCTCCAGGCTGTGTAAGGGCTATTTGACCAAGAAGGAGAGTGATGGAGTGCTGCATCAGATGACCTGGCCTCCACAATCACCCGACTTCAACCAAATTGAGATGGTTTGGAATGAGTTGGACCACAGAGTGAAGGAAAAGCAGCCGACAAGTGCTCAGCATATGTGGGAACTCCTTAAAGACTGTTGGAAAAGCATTCCAGAAAAGCATTCCAGCTGGTTGAGAGAATGCCAAGAGCATGCAAAGCTGTCATCAAGGCAAAGGTTGACTACTTTGAAGAATCTCAAATATAACATTTATATTTGATTTGTTTAACAATTTTTGGGTTACCTCATGATTCCATATGTGTTCTTTCATAGTTTTGATGTCTTCACTATGTCATAACTCTCCAGAATAGTCACAGACACGACAACTATTATTCTACAATGTTGAAAATAGTAAAAATAAAGAAAAACCCTTGAATTAATAGGTGTGTCCAAACTCTTGACTGGTACTGTATATGTAATATATCTGTTTAATTACTGTAATAAAATGAAAAACACATTTATTGTGTTATGCAGTCCAAAAAAGTAATGATAATGTAAAAAACACAGTTAATGAATTCAGTGGTTATTTCACAGGAAGTGTGATGAGAGCAGAAGGCCATGTGCCTGTCATGATGGGACTGTGATGGATGTCACAGCACTGCTCTCAACCAGCACCATGTATTGTACAAGGGCTCCTGTGAAATACTACTGAAAGAGAAACAAACTTCACAGCTACACACACACACAGAAACAAGTTCACATACACACGTGTCTCTCAGCCCCCTCACCGCCCACCTTTTTTCAAGCAGTTGCTAAGGTGACGGCAAAGACTGAAATTTAATCAGACAGTAAATTGAGCAATGTTATTTTCTCTTTCATTATTGAATGTCTGTGATACCTATGGTGAGATGATGTGTCAGACATATTTAGGCTTTTGAAAACCTTGAAAGTTAATGTCATATGATCCTTACTGCATAAAGGCAGAATGAGACACTGAATATTTCCCTTGTTGCCAATGAAACCCATATTAAAACTTAAACAATTCTGATTTACAACGCACCTAGCAACAGCAGCAATATCTGTTGTAATCTCTCGTGTACAGATGTAACATAAAAAAAGTAGCAGCATCTGTCAAAAGACTGTGGGATGCAACAACTAACAAAGGACTTTGTTCCGGTATGGTGATTTTTCTTCACTGATTATTAGGACAAATCACAATTTCTCAGGGGCATGCAACTTTCACATTTTGGAAGGGGAGGGGACATTTGGCTCACAGGGAGACTCTTAATCGCACACTCCTCTCCCCTTTCGTTAAAGCACATTGGATGAGAAAGGCAGAGGTCCCGCCTCTCTGAACTTCTGCTCCAATGGGGTTTAAGAAGGAGGCAAGGAGAGAGGAGAGAGGACACGAGGAGTATGCAGTTGAGATTCTCCCATAGACTTGGCCGAATCTGGCAGAGACTTGCTGTTTAAAAGGAGTGGAGACTTCGCTGGTCTCGTTAGTATGATTTCCAACCCGTCTCTCCCCAGAACTCAATCAAGTATCTGGCGCAATTACCAAAGATTTTAGTTCTGGTGTCCAACTTGATAACTGTTGGATAACATTTATTAATATTTTGATGTCATATTCTTTATCCACAATAATGTCATAATGATGTTTTATTATACAATATAACACTTGAGAGTCGCATAGATGTCAGAAATAAGACGGACAGAATGGTGGACAACTCTGTTCGCCTACACAACTCATAGCTCATACACCCTACAGCAGGGGTTGGCAATAGGCCAAAACCGGCCCACAAGTGTGTGTCGCCCCCCCACCCCATTCTAACGTTTTGGGGGGGGATTGTCGTTTTTGGTCAAGAAAGATATGTTTCATTTAGGAAATCTCTTCCCAAGTATTCCCACAAATTAAGGGACATGTGGATCTTGTCTCATTGTAATCAAGGAATGAAATGTTTGTGATTTTCCAATATAATCTCTTTTTGGGCTTAGTTGTAGTCAATTTGCAGTGTACAAATTGTTATAATTATTTTTTGGCCCTCCGACCATTCGCTCCGACAAAAATCGGCCCGCGGCTAGTCGCCTACCCCTGCCCTACAGGGTAACAAACAGCACAGAGAAATGCTGATATTGAATAGTCTCTGGACAGGGAAAGCATGAGCAGAAGCTGCAAATGCATGACATTCCATATTGATTTAGTGATTGGCAAGATGTTGTTGTTGACTTGTACAATGGCTATAGAGAGATGTGCATAAAACTAGTGTTCTAGTTCTATTTTTATGATAAAAGCTATGCCTCGATTTAGGGTCAAAATAGCGGAGGCCACCATTTGTTGTTGTTGGAGTATATATCTGCCTGCTTAAGTTAGTTCTATGCAGAAATTAGTTATACCAGCAAGTATGCATTTCATTGCACTTTGTAAACCATGTACAGTATATCATGTGTTTGTGACGAATAAACACATTTGAATTTGAGTATTTGCAAACCCATTCCTTCCTAGATTAGGCTACATACTGAGATAAGTAACAATTATAGCCATTTATCTGAAGCTTTTATCTAAACAGTCATGGGTGCATTCATTTCCATATGTATGGTACCAGCAGGAATCTTAGCCACAATCCTTTGTCCCGTGTGGCTCAGTTGGTAGACCACGGGGGCGAGTATGAAAATGTATGATAAGAGCGTCTGCAAAATAACTAAAATGATCATGTAAATCCTGGACCTTGCAAGCACTACCAACTGAATCACTAATGATAGATGCCATACATAGGGAAGTTGGAAAATGTGTGATTGACAAGATTGTAATATGGTTGACTAGTTTGTGTGAGGAATATGGTTAGTGCTATCTATAATGAAATGCACATGCAAATGCAGTGTAATGTGATTGGTTCTTAGCCGTCTGTGGTTAACATGCAAAAGCATCTAGGTCTAGTATAAGACACACACAGTCATTGTCCATTATCTACTGTGGTTTGTAGCGATGAATAATGAATTACTTATCATTTCACATTGCAGTTAATCAGTCAAATAAAAGCATGTGCAGTCCATTCATTCAATACAGTAGATGAATCACGTGAGATGAATATATTCTGTCATTTTTCCCGACCCAAGTAAACTGTAAAACAAGTGGCAATTTTGTTAACTTTAATCAGTATACACATAACTTTGCCAGTGCATGTACTTTGAAGTACTAGACTTTATTTGTTTGGACATGATTTAGTTGAAGATAATCCGAAATGATTGTGCATCAGAAAATGTGTTTATTGGCTTTTGGTAATGGCACAAATTATTCTACACGCTATTGCACAATCACAGTAATGTATTGATCATGCTCAGAATTTTTTTTCCTTTTTAAAGTCATACCACACCAGTGTAAGATAAAGAAACATAGCGATTTGTCACTCACCATGTTGATCCCTCTGGGTAGAGAGAAAGATCGATAGGGGTATCTCATCACCAGTCCCTCATCCCACAAAACTGGACTTGGACTCCTTATTCTTCCCAAAGTTTTCTGTCGCAATTCTGGAGGAGCTGCTGCTCCTACCACACCCATTATCCTCTCCCTCTCCAGAGTTGACAACGTGTTTTCCTTCTTGATCTTAATGTCCTTCAGCTCATCCTCCCTCCGGACGCTGTCAATGTCCGTCTCCAGGTAAGCTTTCCCCACAGGCATCTCTATGGGACCCTGCTCCTTCTGCATCCTGCCCCGCTGCAGTGGCGCTGAGCAGGGCAGACTGCTCCTCCACCGGTACTCCACTTGGATCACGTCGTCTCCCGACCCTGTGGTGGTGCTGGGGCAGGTTCTGGGGCTGAGGGAGCTGGATCTCTGGGGAGGAGGGGGAGGCGGTAGTTTCTGGAAGGCCTCCAGGCTGCCTGGGACGAGCACTCCAGGAAGTTTGAGAACTTGAGTTTGGCTTTGATCTTTTTCTCCAGCCAACAATAACGCACTGACGTGTTGATCGTATTGCCGCTGTGCTGCTGCTGCTAGTGGCTGTTGTGGTGTCCTGGCTACTGGAGGTCTGGCTCTGCACGGAACCAGCCCCCCTCCCTCTCCCCCACCAGGCTCCCCCTCCCCATGCTGCCTGTTCTGCCCCCTCATGCAGCTCCACGAGGCTGCACGGCCCTCCCTGGACTCAGTGTGAACGAGCTCTGCTGTGAGGCCCTCTGGCTAAGCTGGAGCCGTTGAGTCTGGCCTGGAAGGCCTCCTGGCTGTGTTTCCTGATGGAGCTGTGGAGCAGGCAGGCCTCCCCGGAGCTCCAGCTGTCTAGGCTGGCATAGGCCTCACTGCTGCTGCTGATTCTGCTAGGGCTGGGGCTGGATGTCAGACTGCATGGGAAAGTCCTGCTGGAAGTGGGGGCTGAAACATCAGATTCCTCCAACCAGAAATGCATGAATCCAGGGCAGGAGCCAGAGGTGGTGGAGCCTGGGGATAGCTTGCCCAGCCCAGCCCCCTGAGAGAGGAGGGATGCTGGGGAGGCTATCCCTGTCCGGTCAGTCAGCATGGAGCTTCTCTGCATGGTAGCTACTAACTAGATAATTTTGGTAAGTGTTGCAGCACTCCCTCACTCTCTCAATCAGCATTAATGACTGGACCATTGTTTAGTGCCCGTCACTGATTTTAAAGTGTTCAGGTACAATTCTGTCCTGTTCTGCCAGTCAGGTTGACCTAGGACCAGTCTGGTTCGTTAATACCCCAGGCCAAACGAGTGGCCCCCTACCATGCCAATCTGTTCCAGGACCACCCTAACTCGGATATTAAACTTGGACCCCCTGTGAGTGGTGCCGCATCGCCGTTCATGCCAATCTTACAAAATGATCACTGTGGCCTAAATGTGTGGCCCACATACTATAACCCCCATCCCCCCTGTAACAGCCAGGCTAAACTGAGAGCTGTGTTAGTTACTACCCCAAAATCCACCCTACAAAAAGGCTGAAACTAGCATAACAGGAAAACCGCAAAAATACAGTTTCCTCTATATCCCACAAAAGCAGCAAGCCAAGCAGCCCTAGAATATCTAAGTTTAATGTTCATAGGAAGTATCAAGCAGTTCAACAGGCCCTGCTCTGAGAGCACAGTCAAAGTCCTTAATTAGACCATCTATAGATAGCATTGGAGCCAATGAGACTTTTTATGCCTTTTCCAGGTCAGTGGCTCCAACAGGGCATTGGTCACAGATAGAAACACATCGCAATTGATGGGGAGAGAGAGAGTAATGGGACTCAATGTGAGAGAGGGACACACTAATGGATAATAATCAAGTAAACAGTCACTTGTATGGCATACAAGCTACAGGCTACTGTGGCCTACATTTTCTTAGTACAAAAAGCACAGATCTGTGCAAACAATACTGTAAACCTTATTATAATCTGTCAGCTTGATTTAATTTAAAACTTTTCCTCTACAAGGGGCGTTATGAGGGCATTATGAAGAGATGCTGACGCTGTTGTACACATCAATCCAGAGCATCCCAAACATGCTCAATGGGTGACATGTTCGGTGAGTATGTAGGCAATGCTGAAACATGGTGTGATAGCAGCGGATGAATGGGCCGCACGACAATGGGCCTCAGGATCTCGTAGCGGTAACAGTGCATTCAAATTGCCATTGATAAATGCAATTGTTTCCATTGTCCGTAGCTTATGCCTGCCCATACATAACCCTACCGCCACCACTGGCACTCTGTTCACAACGTTGACATCAGCAAACCGCTCTCCCACACATCTGCCATCTGCCTGTTACAAACTGGGATTCATCCTGTTGAAACTGGGATTCATCCTGAAGAGCACACTTCTCCTGGGTGCCAGTGGCCATTGAAGGTGAGCATTTGCCCACTGAAGTAGGTTACCACGCCGAACTGCAGTCAGGTTAAGACCCTGGTGAGGATTACGAGCACGCAGATGAGCTTCCCTGAGACAGTTTCTGACAGTTTGTGTCGAAATTCTTCAGATGTGCAAACCCACAGTTTCATAAACTGTCCGGGTGGCTGGTCTCAGACTGAAAATGCCGGATGTGGTGTTCCTGGGCTGGCGTGATTACATGTGTTCTGCGGTTGTGAGGCCAGTTGGACGTACTGCCAAATTCTGAAAAAGACGTTGGAGGCAGCTTATGGTAGAGGAATTAACATTAAATGTATGTCCACATGCTACAGCACAAGTTGCACCTATGTAATGATCATGCTGTTTAATCAGCTTCTTGATATGCCACACCTGTCAAGTAGGCGGATTATCTTGCCAAAAGAGAAATGCTCACTAACAGGAATGTAAACAAATTTGTGCACAACATTTTTGAGAAATAAGCTTTTGTGCGTATGGAACATTTCTGGGATCTTTTATTTCAGCTCATGAAACATGGGACCAACACTTTACACATTGCGTCTATATTTTTGTTCAGTTTACATAAGGAATTGTTGACATGCTGTCAAAAAAAAATCTAAATTAAATTTTATTTATACATTTAATTATGAATTGTTCATACCTTTCTTTAATATTTTTAAGATAGAAAGATGATCGGCTATGTGTAAGTCCGGTTTGCGAGTGTCTTAACAAAAATGAAATCAAAATATTTAGGCCAGTCATCCAGTGTCCAAAAATGTGTATTTTTGTGATATGCAAATATGTGCATACTTAAATAAAGTATGCACATATTTATTACAATATTTCCCCAAAATTTTTAATCCAAAAAAGTATTATATTTGTGTCTACGTTCAACTGGTAAAAGTTGATTGTGATATGATTAAGAAAAAAACTACTTTTAGGGTATGGTGCGTAGCCTTAAATAACACTGCCAGATTATAATGAGGTTTACGGTACTTTTTGCACAGATCTGCACTGTTTTTGCACCCCAAAAATATCACCCTATTTTTCGATTTGTCAATCCCTATCTTTGTAGTTCCTACCCTTATCAGGGTTGGGGTGAACTCATTGAAAAGCATGGAAGAGAATAGGAATTGGAATTTCAGTGTACTTCTTGAATTGTCTGGAATTGACCCAAACCCTGACTCTTATCCTTAAACTTGGAGGGATGAGCAAAACCTACATCAACAGGCATGAGTGAGTATAAGGGGAATACTGAATATACTGTGCATACTCTATTCAAATGAGAGAGCCATAGCTGTGACGTTCATCAATATTCAGCACGTTACACAACTTGGTCGATAACGCCTCTGTTGCTCTGTGTGTGTGAGAGCAGAGGTGTGTGTGTGAAAGATTATGATTGGCTGTCGAGTTGCAGATAGTCAGATAGCAATGAACTCTACTTATTGCATTGGAGCAGCAGGCCAATTGAGTCACATTACACTCATCCCTGTACCAAGCTCTCCAATTTGCATGCACCCTAACTAGGGAGCCATTTAATAACATACCCCAACCAAAATGCTCACTCGGAGCTAGCTCGTATAATGATGCCTGCTACAGTCAGCATAATCACAGAGGATGCCCTGGATCAAAGAGCAGAGATCTGAGATCAGCACGACAGCCTAGCCTAGCCCCACAGTGTATCCCTATGAAGTCAACTTAGATACAGCCATAGAGATACACTATAATAGTGTTTTAGTTCATTCTGTGGATACAGTATATTGTGGTTTAGCTAGTATGTCTGTAGACTGTATTGTAAGTCTCTTGCTGGGTAAAACCCAGACTCTCCCAGTCTCCAGGGTGGTCATTAGTGGTCCATCCGTTATGTAGGGCTTGAGCGATGGCTGTGCTGGGGGGGCCCCTGCGCATGCGTGCCCCCTGGTGTTGGGCCCCCACACCCTGCCTGCTGCTTCAGCCCAGCCGGTCCAATGGGCCCAGAGGGGCCACCAGCCTGTCTGCTGCTGGGGAGGACAGTCAAGCCTGGCCTACAGTACATGGGCTCTGTTTCTCTATTTCTCTCTCTCTCTGCCTCTCACTCTCTGTCTGTCTGTGTTTCTCTCTGTCTGTCTGTCTCTGTCTCACTCTCTCCCCCTACCTATCCCCAGACTTTTCTCGACAGTCTCAGCCTCTCTTATGATAAATGTTTTTAATAATCTCTTTTCAATCTCAGGAGGAGAGGGGAGGTAGCCAATTTAGAAGTATCGCCCTGACAGAGAGAGACTGTCAGCCCGTGGCTGCTGCTAGGTAATGTTCCTGAAATGAAGTCCTGCTATACAGGCAGTAGAGGTGGAGATAATTGGGGGATGCTTGTTCAATGGTTGCAGTGTATTTTGCTCCCCATTGTCGACTGGTTCTGGGGCTCCGGGCCTACATGGACCTGCCTGGATGGTCAGGGGGACTCTGGAGGGAGAAGTCGGCGGCAGCCGGTCAACTCGTACTAAGCCCTTGTTTATTGCAGGGAAAAGGCTCTGTGTGGCTGTACAGTATGTCTCCAAGCAGTTACCATGGTATAGTCTTGTGTCTGGGAGATATATCAGGAGACCTATTAGGTCCCTCTCTCATTCTGTCAGTCATTGATCTCTCTCTCTCTCTGCATGTTGGTTGGAATCTCTAGGGTGGAACCCCCCCTCTCTCTATTCAATTAAATTCAAAGGGCTTTTTTGGCATGGGAAACATATGTTTATATTGCCAAAGCAAATGGAATAGACAATAAAATGAAAATAAACAAGGGAAACAGTGAAGAATACACTGTTTTAAAAGAATATAGACCTTTCACATGTTATATGATTGATACAACACTGTACATAGCCTATGTGCAAGTAGTTGAAGTATTAAAGGGTAATTAAATAAATAGATACATATAGGTTGTATTTACAATGTCGTTTGTGCTCCACTGGGTGCCCTTTTCTTATGGCAATGGGTCACAAATCTTGCTGCGGTGACTGCACACTGTGTTATTTCGCCTAACAGATATGGGAGTTTATCAATGTTTCAATTGTTTTCAAATTTATTGTGGGTCTGTGTGACCTGTGGGAAATATGTGTCTCTAATGTGGTCATACATTTGTCAGGAGTTTAGGAAGTGTAGCTCAGTTTCCACCTCATTTTGTGGGCATTGGGCACATAGCCTGTCTTCTGCCAGTTCTGCCTATGGCGGCCTCTCTTGAATAGCAAGGCTATGCTCACAGAGTCTGTACATTGTCTGCATAATTTCCAATCCCACATATATTTATTTGGTAAATACACACTACCATTCAAAAGTTTGGGGTCACTTAGAAAAGCACATTTTTGTCCAGTAAAATAACATCAAATTGATCAGAAATACAGTGTAGACATTGTTAATGTTGTAAATGACTATTGTAGCTGGAAACGGCTGATTTTTATTATGGAATATCTACATATGCGTACAGAGGCCCATTACTAGCAACCATCACTCCTGTGTTCCAATGGCACATTGTGTTAGCTAATCGAAGTTTATCATTTTAAAAGGCTAATTGATCATTAGAAAACCCTTTTGCGATTATGTTAGCACATCTGAAAACTGTTGTTCTGATTAAAGAAGCAATAAAACTGGCCTTCTTTAGACTAGTTGAGTATTTTTTTTTTAATTTTTTTATTTCACCTTTATTTAACCAGGTAGGCAAGTTGAGAACAAGTTCTCATTTACAACTGCGACCTGGCCAAGATAAAGCAAAGCAGTTCGACACACAACAACACAGAGTTACACATGGAATAAAACAAACATACAGTCAATAATACAGTAGGAAAAAAAGAAATCTATATACAAAGAGTGCAAATGAGGTAGGATAAGGAAGGTAAGACAATAAATAGGCCATGGTGGCAGAGTAATTACAATATAGCAATTTAACACTGGAATGGTAAAAGAAAACTGTGCAGTAGATGAATGTGCAATGTAGAAAAACTGGGGTGCAAAGGAACAAGATAAATAAATAAATACGGTAGGGGATGAGGTAGTTGGTTGGGCTATTTACAGATGGGCTATAAACAGATACAGTGGTCTGTACACTGCTCTGACAGCTGGTGCTTAAAGCTGTTGAGGGAGATAAGTGTCTCCAGTTTCAGAGATTTTTGAAGTTCGTTCCAGTCATTGGCAGCAGAGAACTGGAAGGAGAGTCGGCCAAAGGAGGAATTGGCTTTGGGGTGACCAGTGAGATATACCTGCTGGAGGCGTGTGCTACGGGTTGGTGCTGCTAAGGTGACCAGCGAGCTGAGATAAGGCGGGACTTTACCTGGCAGGGACTTGTAAATGACCAGGAGCCAGTGGATATGGCGGCGAGTGTAAAGTGAAGGCCAGCCTACGAGAGTGTACAGGTCGCAGTGGTGGGTGGTATATGGGGCTTTGGTAACAAAACGGATGGCACTGTGATAGACTGCATCCAGTTTGTTGAGTAGAGTATTGGAGGCTATTTTGTAAATTACATCACCGGTCGAGGATCGGTAGGATGGTCAGTTTTACGAGGGTAAGTTTGGCAGCATGAGTGAAGGAAGCTTTGTTTGCGAAATAGGAAGCCAATTCTAGATTTAATTTTAGATTGGAGATGTTTGATGTGAGTCTGGAAGGAGAGTTTACAGTCTAACCAGACACCTAGGTATTTGTAGTTTTCCACGTAATCTAAGACAGAACCGTCCAGAGTAGTAATGCTAGACGGGGGACAGGTGCGAGGTAGCGATCGGTTGAAGAGCATGCATTTAGTTTTACTTGCGTTTAAGAGCAGTTGTAGGCCACGGAAGGAGAGTTGTATGGCATTGAAGCTCGTCTGGAGGGTAGTTAACACAGTGTCCAAAGAGGGCCAGAAGTATACAGAATGGTGTCGTCTGCATAGAGGTGAATCAGAGACTCACCTGCAGCAAGAGCGACATCATTGATGTATACAGAGAAAAGAGTCGGCCCAAGAATTGAACCCTGTGGCACCCCATGGAGACTGCCAGAGGCCCGGACAACAGGCCCTCTGATTTGACACACTGAACTCTGTCGGAGAAGTAATTGGTGAACCATGCGAGGCAGTCATTTGAGAAACCAAGTATCTGGAGCATCAGCTTTTGTGGGTTCGATTACAGGCTCAAAATGACAAGAAACAAATAACTTTCTTCTGAAACTCATCAGTCTATTCTTGTTCTGAGAAATGAAGGCTATTTCATGCAAGAAATTGCAAAGAAACTGAAGATCTCGTACAACGCTGTGTACTACTCCTTTCACAGAACAGCGCAAACTGGCTCCAACCAGAATAGAAAGGGGAGTGGGAGGCCCCCTGTGCACAACTGAGCAAGAGGACAAGAACATTAGAGTGTCTACTTTGAGAAACAGATGCCTCACAAGTCCTCAACTAGCAGCTTTATTAAAAAAGTACCCGCAAAACACCAGTCTCAACGTCAACAGTGAAGAGGCGACTCCGGGATGCTGGCCTTCTAGACAGAGTTGCAAAGAAAAAGCTATATCTCAGACTGGCCAATAAAAAGAAAAGATTAAGATGGGCAAAATAACACAGACCCTGGACAGAGGACTCTCTGTTTAGGGCCAGATAGCATTCCAAATAGTTTAGTTTTTCATTTCTCATAATTTGGTTGGGTCTAAATGTGTTTCTGTCCTGGGGCTCTGTGGGGTCTGTTTGTGTTTGTGAACAGAGCCCCAGAACCAGCTGGCTGAGAACACTCTTCTCTATGTTAATCTCACTGTAGGTGAGGGCTTTGTGGTGGAATGCATGGGCATTACTTCCTTTTAAGTGGTTGTAGAAATGGTCTCTTTTCTGGATTTTGATCATCAGTGGGTATCGGCCTAATTCTGCTCTGCCTAATTCTGCTCTGCATGCATTATTTGGTGTTTTACGTTGTACACAGAGGATGTTACTGCAGAATTCTGCATGCAGTCTCAATTGGGTGTTAGTTCCATTTATGAATTCTTGGTTGGTGAGCAGACCGCAGACCTCATAACCATATTGGGCAATGGGTTCGATAACTGATTTAAATATTTTTAGCCAGATCCTAATTAAGATGTTGAGTTTTATATTCCTTTTGATGGCATAGAAGGCCCTTCTTGCCTTGTTTCTAAGGTCATTCACAGCCTTGTGGAAGTGACCGGTTGTGTTGATGTTTAGGATCAGGTAGGTGTAATTTTTTGTGTGCTCTAGAGCAACAGTGTCTAGATAGAATTTGTATTTGTTATCTGGACCTTTTTTGGAACACCATTACTTTTGTTTTACTGAAATTCAGTGTCAGGGCCCAAGTCTGACAAAATCTGTGCAGAAGATCTAGGTGCTGCTTTAGGCCCTCCTTGGTTGGGGACAGAAGCACCAGATCATCAGCAAACAGTAGACATTTGATTTCTGAGTCCAGTAGGGTGAGACCGGGTGCTACAGACTGTTCTAGTTCCCTCGCCAATTCATTGATATATTGAAGAGGGTGGGGCTCAAGCTGCATCCCTGTCTCAACCCACAGCCCTGGGGAAAGAAATGTGTGTGTTTATTGCCAAGTTTAACTGTTTGTTTGTGTACATTGACTTTATAATGTCATGTGCTTTCCCCCAACACTGCTTTCCATCCATTTGAATAGCAGACCCTCATGCCAAATTGAGTCAAAAGCTTTTTTGAAATCAACAAAGCATGAGGTAAGAATTTCTTTATTCGGTTTTTACGTTCTTCATCAAACCCTTTCTCATTGCTATTAGTTGTCTTAGGTTTTCTGCCAGAATGTTAGTGGATAGATAAAATATATTGTTCAGGCTTCCTCCTATTCCTAAGTTTACACCTTCACTATTGCAGGAAAACATCTTGTCTAGGAGGGATTGGATTTGTTGTTGGCCAATAGTTTTATGGTAGGTTTCTACACTACCCTCCTTCCATCTATAGTATTTCTTAATAGTATGCAGTTTGTTCAGCTTCTCATGGTTGATTATTGCTCCGTTCAAGTAGATTGTGATTTTGCTGTGATCTAATAGGGGTGTCAGTGGGCTGACTGTGAACGCTCCGAGAGACTCTGGGTTGAGGTCGGTGATAAAGTAGTCTACAGTACTACTGCCAAGAGATGAGCTATAGGCACAGTATACCGTTGACTATGTACTGCGACAGAGCTGCAGGAGTTGTGACCTGTTTTTGTTGGTTATGTTGTCGTAGTTGTGTTTAGGGGGCATATGGGAGAGGGAATGCTGTCACCTCCAGGTAGCTGTTTGTCCCGCTGTGGGCTGAGGGTGTCAGGTTCTTGTCCAGTTCTAGCATTTAGGTCACCACAGTCTAGTACATGTCCCTGGAGCTGGAAATAATTGATCTCCCCCTCTAGGATGGAGAGCTGTCTTCATTAAAGTATGGGAATATACAGTGCCTTCGGAAAGTATTCAGACGGTTTGCCTTTTTTCACATTTTGTTAGGTTACAGCCTTATTCTAAATCGTTTTTTTCCCTAATCAATATACACACAATACCCATGATAACAAAGCAAAAACAGGTTTTTAGAAAATGTTGCTAATTTATTTAAGAAAAAACATTAATATTACATTTACAGTAAGTATTCAGACCCTAAAATAAGGTAGAATAGAATACAGTATATACATATGAGATGAGTAAAGCAGTATGTAAACATTATTTAAACATTATTAAAGTGACTAGTATTCCATTATGAAGGTGGCCAGTGATTCCAAGTCTATGTATATAGGTGCAGGGTTGTGTAACCGGGTGGAAGCCGGCTAGTGATAGCTATTTAAACAGTCTGATGGCCTTGAGGCCTTGTTTTTCAGTCTCTCGGTCGCAGCTTTGATCCACCTGTACTGACCTCGCCTTCTGGATGATAGTGGGGTGAATAGGCCGTGGCTCGGGTGGTTGGTGTCCTTGATATCATTTTTGGCCTTCCTGTGACATCGGGCGCTGTAGGTGTCCTGCAGGGCAGGTAGTTTGCCCCACGTGACGCGTTGGGCAGACCACACCATCCTCTGGATAGCCCTGCCGTTGCGTTTCGGGGGCAGTTGCCGTACCTGGCGGTGATACAGCCTGACAAGATGCTCTCAATTGTGCATCTGTAAAAGTTTGTGAGGGTTTCATGGGCCTGGTCGTAAAGGCTGTTCAAGTCCAGGGTGGAGTGGTGGGCCAGGTTAACATTCCGTTTATAGGCACATTCACTGGAAATACTTACGTTTACCCGTTGTATGGTAGCAGGGTGGAAGTCTTTTTGTGGTAGCAGGGTGGAGATACCCACTTATGCGTTGGAGAAGGTAGAATACGCTTTTTCAATCACTCCTTTTCCTGCTGTGGCCACCCTTTCCTGCTGTGCTCTCAGGTCGTTTGTGCCTGTGTGTATTATTATGTGGCTGGGTGATCCTAGTTGGTCCTTAGACGATAAGGTCTAAGGTCTCTCTCTCTCTGTCTGTCTGTCCTAACAACCACTCCACCACAGGCTGGTGTTATTTGGGAGCCAAACATCTCTAGTTTAAGTTGTTTATGATATCGAGCAACAAATATTGTGTGATAGATAAAATAAATCTCCAACCCTGAGACACAAAAGCAATCATCCTCACCACTGTATCCTCACACTCAAGAGCAGTTAATGCTATTCCTCCCGAGATAGATAATATTTTGTCAGTGAACACTACTAGGACACTTTCCCTCTCATCTCTAGGGCTAAGTGTCTTATCAACAAAAATCCTGCTTTCTCCATTCTTTGAAAAAACACTGGTAAAGCAACCATTGATTTTAGCTTGTTTGCGGCAGTCTTTCAGAGAATCGTTCACCTGTTTCTTTTCTTTGGGCTTCAAATTTGAATTGGATCTTACGAACGTGTGTTTCTTCACTTTTGCTGTGGGTGTCAATAACAGGTGATCTTGTGAAAGCCATGATGGTATAGACCTGGCAGTCAATATGACATCAATAACCCATCTCATGCTGTCGATGCCAGCAAACGGGCCTTTCCGTGAAAGCTCACAGTGCAATCGAATGAAACACGAGGATAAACTGAATAAGGTAAGACCCATTCTGGAGAAAGTAAGATTGGTTTCCTGGGATCTCAGTGGAACAATGCTGTTAGGTCTGCAATAACATCAGTTACCGACCAATTACAGTCCTACACAATGGAGAACTTGGAAAACAAACATCTATTGCTTAGAGGAGCCGTGTGAAGCAGCAGGATTCGAAACAGGTTTGCACAATTCAAGGCTGTTATCCCACTGAGCTAAAGCCTGGGCATTAACATAGGAAGCCAACGCAAATCTTCAGGTCTCTGTTTACTCATCACACCCATACAGTAAAGCAGGCCCGGACCCAGAACTAAACATTTGGATGGGCATTTGATTTCCATGGGAGGGCACGTATTTTTTTCAGGGATCTGCCAAGTGCCAACAGCTTACTTTATTGAGATGTAAAACTAAAATTTATACAATGGGTGGGGTTGGAATTCCCATTGTTATAGAGCATTTCAAACCCATAATAAAATGCACAACATGCATAAGCCTACCCATGTCCACGTTCCACGTGTTGATGTGGCTTGCTGCCGATCAGCTTCGGCATTACCGGTACATTGATCTCTAACTTCAGCACAATGGACAGTTCCGTACATTTGCATCATGCATGGCCTACTACCTACAGTTGAAGTCGGAAGTTTACATACACTTAGGTTGCAGTCATTAAAACTTGTTTTTCAAAGACTCCACACATTTCTTGTTAACAAGCTATAGTTTTGGCAAGTCTGTTAGGACATCTACTTTGTGCATGACACAAGTACACAACACAAGTAATCCAACAATTATTTACAGACAGATTATTTCACTTATAATTCACTGTATCACAATTCCAGTGGGTCAGAAGTTTACATACACTAAGTTGACTATAAAAAAAGTTGACTTTAAAAGCTTGGAAAATTCCAGAAAATTATGTCATGGCTTTAGAAGCTTCTGATAGGCTAATTGACATAATTTGAGTCAATTGGAGGTGTACCTGTGGATGTATTTCAAGGCCTACCTTCAAACTCAGTGCCTCTTTGCTTGACATCATGGGAAAATCAAAAAAAATCTGCCAAGACCTCAGAAAAAAATTGTAGACCTCCACAAGTTTGGTTCATCCTTGGGAGCAATTTCCAAATGCCTGAAGGTACCATGTTCATCTTTACAAACAATAGTACGCAAGTATAAACACCATCGCACCACGCAGCCGTCATACCGCTCAGGAAGGAGACGCGTTCTGTCTCCTAGAGATGAACGTACTTTGGTGCGAAAAGTGCAAATCAATCCCAGAACAACAGCAAAGGACCTTGTGAGATGCTGGAGGAAACAGGTACAGTATCTATATCCACAGTAAAACGAGTCCTATATCGACATAACCTGAAAGGCCGCTCAGCAAGGCAGAAGCAACTGCTCCAAAACCGCCATAAAAAAGCCAGACAACGGTTTGCAACTGCACATGGGGACAAATATCGTACTTTTTGGAGAAATGTCCTCTGGTCTGATGAAACAAAAATAGAACTGTTTGGCCATAATGACCATCGTTATGTTTGGAGGAAAAAGGGGGAGGCTTGCAAGCCGAAGAACACCATCCCAACCGTGAAGCACGGGGGTGGCAGCATCATGTTGTGGGGGTGCTTTTCTGCAGAAGGGACTGGTGCACTTCACAAAATAGATGGCATCATGAGGAAGGAAGATTATGTGGATATATTGAAGCAACATCTCAAGACATCAGTCAGGAAGTTAAAGCTTGGTCGCAAATGGGTCTTCCAAATGGACAATGACCCCAAGCATACTTCCAAAGTTGTGGCAAAATGGCTTAAGGACAACAAATTCAAGGTATTGGAGTGGCCATCACAAAACCCTGACCTCAATCCTATAGAAAATCTGTGGGCAGAACTGAAAAAACGTGTGCGAGCAAGGAGCCCTACAAACCTGACTCAGTTACACCAGCTCTGTCAGGAGGAATGGGCCAAAATGCACCCAACTTATTGTGGGAAGCTTGTGGAAGGCTACCCAAAATGTTTGACCCAAGTTAAACAATTTAAAGGCAATGCTACTAAATACTGGAAATAAATAAAGACATAAAAGCTGATATAAATCATTCTCTCAACTATTATTCTAACATTTCACATTCTTAAAATAAAGTGGTGATCCTAACTGACCTAAGACCGGGAATTGTTACTAGGATTAAATGTCAGGTATTGTGAAAAACAGAGTTTAAATGTATTTGGCTAAGTGGTATGTAAACTTCCGACTTCAACTGTACATGACATAGGAAATACACTGAAATTTAAATTTAATTTGAATGCTTCTACTAACACTCATCGCAGCTGCTTAAATCACCTTCATAATAGGCTAATGTAAATCTTTGATCGCATTTGCAGAGCAAGGAAAGATTAATTCATGACAGTAATTAAGTACTCTGTTAAATTGTAGGCTATAACATTTTTTTTTGTGTAAAATTGGCCTACTATAGCCTTCCTTTTTGAACCAACTTGTGCGCTCAAGACCATTCGTGAAATAGTCACATTATGGATATTTTGAACAGATCACCACCGCTTGTGTCAAATTATAGTTTAACAAATGCTTATCAAATAAGCCTATATGATCAAATTCATTGCTTCCATACTACAATAATAATAACACAAAAAGCTACAATAATAATAACATGAAAAGCAACTGCTTTAAATACAAAGATCACCTTATTTCAACATACAGGGCATCTGGAAAGTATTCAGACCCCTTGACTTTTTCCACATTTTGTTACGTTACATCTTTATTCTAAAATGTATTAAATACATTTGTTTCCCCCATCAATCTATACACAATACCCCATAATGACAAAGCGAAAACAGGTTTTTAGAATTTATTGCAAATGCATTAAAAATAAAAAATTGAAATACCTTATTTGACCTTGAGATGTTTCTACAACTTGATTGGAGTCAACCTGTGGTAAATTCAATTGATTGGACATGGTTTGGAAAGGCACACACCTGTCTAAATAAGGTCCCAGAGTTGACAGTGCATGTCAGAGCAAAAACCAAGCCATGAGGTCGAAGGAATTGTCTGTAGACATGATTGTGTCAAGGCACAGATCTGGGGAAGGGTACCAAAACATTTCTGCAGCATTGAAGGTCCCCAAGAACAGTGGCCAGAGACCGGACTTTCTGCTAAAGTTGCTTCATCAAAGTACAGAGTAAAGGGTGTGAATACTTATGTAAATGTGATTTCAGTTGTTTATTTTTTTATTTATAAATTTGCAAACATTTCTAAAAACCTGTTTTTGCTTTGTCATTATGGGGTATTGTGTGTAGATTGATAGGGATTTAGACCTATCATAAATGCATCATGAAAGGTCTAAATCCCTATCAGTCATAATTACTTGAACCATACTTATTTTAACAATAATTATTTTTTGCAGTAATTAAAACTTTAAATGGCCAAATGTCATACATTAGTGTTATAGCAACAACAACAAAAATATTAGTCATGCAAAATTTCATTCAACCATGTAATTTATTTGGACGGGCTAGGAGGTACGCTAAGGCCCACCCAAAACGCCAGGCCTGCAGTAAAGTAATATATTGAAATATATGGTGGTAAATGTAAAATGCACTTTATTTACATTTGATATTGTTTATGAAATAGATGAATTATTTTTATATATTTTGAAAATATATGTATAAATAATACACCCATCTGTAAAGTATGTAACATAGAGAAATGCACAAGCGATGGGCTTGTGCAAAGGATGCCAGAAAACATATCAAAGCTACGTGAACATACAGAGAGTCCTTTAATAACTTTTCTATGCTGAAATCTTATTTTTTAGTCTTTTAAAATGCTGAAATATCAAATGATCCCTCCTGGAAAACGACCTGTGAGGAAGGATTGTTCAGTGTCAAACCTCAAAAGGGTAGAGTGCCTGGACCAAGTTTCTGCTTGTCAACATCGAATGGCACAGTCATTGGTGCCATGAGTGTTGCATGCTTGGCAGGAAGCGATCCAGGCCCCTGGTATGGAGGCGTTGTGGTGATCCCACCAGGGTACAATAGCTTGGGATACCTGCCCCCTAGGCTTCCTTGGTCTGCTGTTAGAAGGAAAGGTGTTAGCAGGAGATCATCAGAGAGGGATATCAATGGCTGGCACAGTCTTGGAGTTAAACCTCATGTAGTCTAAAGCACTATTCACCTGCTTTCATGGAGTAAGGATTCACTCCTTTGGGGAGACTAGAGATCCCCAGATACATCCCCATCGGGGGAGGAGGTGGAACAGGCTTGTTCTGGAAAACATATCAACAAATTTGCAAATGTATTAGTAATGTTCTTACAGTTGAAATACAATGGTCATCCACTGCTTTATTGGCGTGAATTAAAGTGAATACCTCAGTCTTGGGCATGGGACTTGTGTCAACCCATCTGTGCAGGTTTTGATCCCAGACAATCTAAGGAAGAAGATAATAAAGACAATGTGAATCAAGCCACTGAGAAATAGATTAATCCACTAGAGTGTCTCTATATACAATATACATAACAGGCTCCTTACAGAATTAGGCTTGTCATCTGGTATCCTTGTCATCTGAGGAAATTCTTCCTTTTCACCGAAGAACCACCTGAGCCAGCCTCCACTGTTTGGTGTTTTCTGTACTGGGGGTGCTGGGTGCTGAGGTTTAGCCACCGGCCAGCTCCCAGCCTGGCTCTGAGGGTTGGCCTCGGAGTGTTCTGGCTTGGTGATGGTCATTAAAGCAGGATCCGCCACATATCTACTCCGGATATCTGTGACAAGTGGGAGAAATCAAGCCACTCTGCTTGTCACCGTACAGAACAATCACTAGCTGACAGTGTATCTTGCAATGATACTTTGTTACAACCCAAACACAACCAGACTACAGGCAAATGGATTCATTGAGTTAAATCTGTTTAACGTAGACTTTTAGACAACACACTCATAAGATAAGGCTTTTCTTATTACCTTTTCTCCTGGAATAGAAATTTCCACAACGTGGAGCATTTACTCCAGCATCCCAGGATCCCACTATGGGGATGACGGGAGGTGGAGGTGGTCCATGCCATTCCATCTGTTCCATTCCATTGGTTTTTATTGGGATGATGCCTTGTTGGAATGATTGGTTCTTGTTGGGATCCTCCCTCTGGATGATGCCTGTCGGGAGGATTCCATCCAACTGTGCAGGGATGATGTTTTTCGGTTGGATCTCCTCCGTTTCAGGTGCCACAGGCATATTGTCATCAAGGAGCTATCCAGTGCAGGTGGAGTATAGGAGTGACAAAGACATAATTACCATTACCATTCCAGTCATCATCATCAACATCATCACAATCCCGGCCATCATCATCAATCTTCATAACATCATGATTACACATGACTCATCCTACTCTTGCTGAGACTAATCTACTACCTGAGAGAGGGCACTCTGCAACTCAGTAAACTGCCTCCACATGGAATTCAGCTGCTCATGCATGTGGTTCATTGACTGCTGCAAGTTGTTCACCTGGTTCTGGGTTTTCTGCATCTCATCCCTAGCAGTCACCAGGAAGTTAAAGATGACTTTAAGATAAAGAGACTTCACCGTGTCCATTGGACCATCTTTAGGATTCTTTCTCACCCAATTCTCATTTCATTAGGATTGCACCTCTGTGCAGATGTTACATTGTGTTATGTAGAAAACCCTTACCCTGACATGGGCTCATGGACCAATGGGATCATTGGTATGTCTCCCTGCTCCTGCTTCACTAAAGAAAGAACGCAAGGAAGATTAGAGGACAACGCATTGGTTCAGCAATGACACATTCAGCAAACCATGACTATTGGACTGTACAAATGAAGTCAAATCTTGCTCCATTGGTAGTTTTGGGAAAGTTACCAGCATTTTTCAACCTTTTTCAACATCAGTCCAGCCACGTGCTTACCTCCAGGAGAGTTATCCATGGTTAGCTTTCTCAGAAAAAGACAATCCTTGTGAAGTGCACTCCGTCTGGGTCAACAATACAATGATCCACAGCCTTCAGGCAACTTTCTGTCTTGTGCCTGAATGGTGCCTGAATGATGGAACCACAGAACTAGAATGTGATTCTATTTCTATGGACGGAACAGCAGTGGTATTGCTCAGTGTTCTGACATATTGAGTCATAATCATGACTGCATAACTAATAGTTAATCTAGGTTAACAACGTCATAGTAACCAAAGACTCTTCTATTGATTGTGACATAATCAATCCACAGTTCCATTTAATCCATTTAATATCATGTGGAATTGAGATTGAATAAGTGACATGTAGGCTACAATCCTATGAGGATTATTATGTCCAATGCCAGAATCATGACACAGGAAACCACAAGGCCTAATGGAACACTGACATTTGCACTGTGGAAAAGTAAAGCCATTCTAAAACCCACTGAAACTCAATACATACATATAGCTTTTACATGTGCACAGAACCATCTTTGTTACACTAGAAGTCTATATTAGAGTCCCTGCTGAACATCTGCCTCCAACTCTGTGTTATAGGCCAATGTCTTATAAAAAAAATGTTATCACTAAACAACTGAATAAGTTCCTCTATAAATAGACCTACAATACGTTACAGTGAGTTGATAGTCATTTGGTTGAATTACAGTATTTTAGGCCCCTCCCAGATTTTGGTTGGTGACCTGGATAATGTTGCTGCTGTGGGAATCATTCTGCTCCTTCTCGTAAGGAACGGGGCCAGCTGACCTCAATACATGTCATTATCATATCACAGTTTCCTGTTGGCAAGAAGCAGCCGTATCACTGTGTGTGTCAGTCCTATGTAACACAGCCTAAAGATGTGCTACATGCTAGCCCCCTAGCGGCATGATACAGTCAAGTGCTGTTGCTGTTGTTGACATCCCTGTAGACACCAAAACATCCCCATCCCATCCTGACACACAAAAACAAACCCCACATAGCCACACGCCCCAATCCGTCTCCTATCGTTGAGACCCCCTTAGCTTCTGTTTTCATCCACAGACATGATAATACTCACCTTCGTCTTCTTCTTGATGTTCTTGGGCTTGAACTCATTCTGGAAAGCACAAACACATACAGGTCAACCCCAGACATCTATGGTAGTAGAGCAACAACCACAATCAACCATCTGTTGCATAGGTAAGTGCATATTGGTAGTGGATGAGGTGAATTACCTATTTTACAAAGTAAAATGCTTTGAGAATTTACAGAATAAACACCATGATCCCCAACTTCACACAAGCATACACCCACGCACGCACGCACACAGCTAATTATAGTGCCTGTGTGATGAGGATGAGGTGTATCTCATAGAACCCAGCGGGGGTACTTTGTGCCTCTAATCCTTTGTTATGATTTGTGTCTTAAACAAGCAGTGCCTACTCAGTCCTCCTAGTGTCAGCACCCAGAGTATCCATGGCAACTGCAGGCTGGGCCCAGCTCATGGAGATGCAGTCTGTTGCCCAACAGGCAGAAAGATACCTCATGTACACTAAATAGTGTGAATGACAGTGCTCTCCTATAGGGCGTTCCTCCAAGTGCATGGAAGAGAGGGTTTTGATCAACTCTGGTTCCAGCAAGGGGAGGCCGATTTATGCAAGTTTTTACTCCAGGGTCTGAAGGAGTTTTCTACACTTGATTGCTATAGTTCACGTGAGAGCAAAAAAATGCTAAAGCAAAGGCCAACGTAAACATCCCAAACCAGCGAACAAAACAATTCAGCTATTTTGTAGCCATCAGCACCATCTATTGGAGAGATTTGATAATAGATCAAAAATCAACCATTCAATTCTATTTCTAACCTTTATTCAAGCTCGCTGCAACACCCTACTGCTATATGAACACGACAAACCATTTATTCTCAGTAAAAAGCAACAAAAAAAACCTTGATATTCTTAAATATAGAAATTAGAGTTAAAAGAACGTGAACAATTCCTCAAATATGTGTTAAGTAAAAAATAAAAATACTACATGTGCAACATGAAAGACTGTCCTTCTGCATAATGTTTATTCAACTTTAAACTGTAAGCGTAACGCCTGACATTTTACAATTGGAACAGTAGATATGGTCAACTAGCTTGCTTGATATTTTGATATAGCCTGATACAGCTTTACCTGCAAGTTGAGGTTAATTACGTTTAAAAAGTCATGTTATTTTATGGAATAGGAAAAACGAATATACACTGCTCAAAAAAATAAAGGGAACACTAAAATAACACATCCTAGATCTGAATGAATGAAATAATCTTATTCAATACTTTTTTCTTTACATAGTTGAATGTGCTGACAACAAAATCACACAAAAATTATCAATGGAAATCAAATGTATCAACCCATGGAGGTCTGGATTTGGAGTCACACTCAAAATTAAAGTGGAAAACCACACTACAGGCTGATCCAACTTTGATGTAATGTCCTTAAAACAAGTCAAAATGAGGCTCAGTAGTGTGTGTGGCCTCCACGTGCCTGAATGACCTCCCTACAACGCCTGGGCATGCTCCTGATGAGGTGGCGGATGGTCTCCTGAGGGATCTCCTCCCAGACCTGGACTAAAGCATCCGCCAACTCCTGGACAGTCTGTGGTGCAACGTGGCGTTGGTGGATGGAGCGAGACATGATGTCCCAGATGTGCTCAATTGGATTCAGGTCTAGGGAACGGGCGGGCCAGTCCATAGCATCAATGCCTTCCTCTTGCAGGAACTGCTGACACACTCCAGCCACATGAGGTCTAGCATTGTCTTGCATTAGGAGGAACCCAGGGCCAACCGCACCAGCATATGGTCTCACAAGGGGTCTGAGGATCTCATCTCGGTACCTAATGGCAGTCAGGCTACCTCTGGCGAGCACATGGAGGGCTGTGCGGCCCCCCAAAGAAATGCCACCCCACACCATGACTGACCCACCGCCAAACTGGTCATGCTGGAGGATGTTGCAGGCAGCAGAACGTTCTCCACGGCGTCTCCAGACTCTGTCACGTCTGTCACATGTGCTCAGTGTGAACCTGCTTTCATCTGTGAAGAGCACAGGGCGCCAATGGCGAATTTGCCAATCTTGGTGTTCTCTGGCAAATGCCAAACGTCCTGCACGGTGTTGGGCTGTAAGCACAACCCCCACCTGTGGACGTCGGGCCCTCATACCACCCTCATGGAGTCTGTTTCTGACCGTTTGAGCAGACACATGCACATTTGTGGCCTGCTGGAGGTCATTTTGCAGGGCTCTGGCAGTGCTCCTCCTTGCACAAAGGCGGAGGTAGCGGTCCTGCTGCTGGGTTGTTGCCCTCCACGGCCTCCTCCACGTCTCCTGATGTACTGGCCTGTCTCCTGGTAGCGCCTCCATGCTCTGGACACTACGCTGACAGACACAGCAAACCTTCTTGCCACAGCTCGCATTGATGTGCCATCCTGGATGAGCTGCACTACCTGAGCCACTTGTGTGGGTTGTAGACTCCGTCTCATGCTACCACTAGAGTGAAAGCACCGCCAGCATTCAAAAGTGACCAAAACATCAGCCAGGAAGCATAGGTACTGAGAAGTGGTCTGTGGTCACCACCTGCAGAACCACTCCTTTATTGGGGGTGTCTTGCTAATTGCCTATAATTTACACCTGTTGTCTATTCCATTTGCACAACAGCATGTGAAATTTATTGTCAATCAGTGTTGCTTCCTAAGTGGACAGTTTGATTTCACAGAAGTGTGATTGACTTGGAGTTACATTGTGTTGTTTAAGTGTTCCCTTTATTTTTTTGAGCAGTGTATTAGAAAAATGAATGGATAGCAAAAAGTAGAATAGATATTAAGTGTAAATAAGTGTAATAAAGCCTGTTTTATATGGTAGCCTACGCATGAAAACCAAAATGCTTCACTTTCATATCAATAAGCATTCTACCTTGTAAATGCTCCCTTTAATACCTTTACTATGCACATATCCTTACCGTTCCTCTATGCAAAGGATTTCAGAGCCATGATAAACCGCAGTACACAAAACCATGACATGCATGGGCAGAAGTCTAGATGCAGGAGTGTTGAGAATATACAGGTCAAAATAAAGGAAACACTCAAATAAAGTGTCTTAATAGGGTGTTGGACCACCATGAGCCAGAACAGCTTCAAAGCACCGTGGCATAGATTCTCCAAGAGTCTCTATTGGAGACTCTATTGGAGGGACGAGACACTGTTGTTCCATGAGAAATTCCATCATTTGGTGTTTTGTTAATGGTGGTGGAAAACGCTATCTCAGGCACCGCACCAGAATTTCCCATAATTGTCCAATTGGGTTGAAATCTGGTGACTGAGACAGCCATGGCATATGATTTACATAGTTGTCATGCTCATCAAATCATTCAGTGCCTACTTGTGCCCTGTGGGTGGGGGCATTGTCATCCCATGGGGGCATAGCAATGGTAGGCAAAATAATGGCATGCCCAGCATTTGTATACAGGATGGGATGCTAATTGCTTAATTAACTCAGGAACCACACCTATGTGGAAGCACCTAATTTCAATATACTTTGTATCCTTCATTTACTGAACTGTTTCCATTATTTTGGCAGTTAACTGTAAAATACATGTTTGTCTCTGCAGCAAATGAGACCAAATGTCCTCCTCTAAATATATAAAAAACACTATCCTAAATACACTTTCCTGTGTGAAATGTGAACACACTTTATTACATACATTTTCATACAAAAAGTAGATAATACAGTTAATTACAGAATGTAGTATGATGAATATTGCAGAAAAGTATTCTCCCTTTTCTCCTTATGAAAGAGAACATTAGGTGACATTGTAAACTTGTTTTACTTTAGCAAAAATCCCTGAAGTGAGTAAAACATTTTTACTACAGTATATTCTAATAAAAAAAACTTAAAAGGAACTACTGCTGATGACAGGGTAGTGCGCAACTAACTATTTGCATAATGTATTTTAGCTTCCCACCCCTAGGAGGCTCACTACTTTGTGTCTTTGGCAGGCTGCTCAATACATTTCCCCTTGGTGGTACTTCTGTCCAATCCCATAAGGCACATGTGCAGCGATAGTCCCCAGCTCCTTGGCCACTTTAATGTGGAACATCTGGTCATCAAAGAAGATGTGGGGCCGGATCTTCTGCAGGAGGGGCCCTTTAGGGGCCCCGGCTAGGAACAGGGCCTCATCGATCTCCAGGCCCCAGCTCCTGAGGGTCTTGAGGACACGGACCCCCGAGCTGGCTGCACTGCGGGATGTTACTAAGTAGGTACGAATGGGGCAGGTCATACGCTCATTCTTGGCATAGAACTTCCTCTGGAGCATCCCCAGTGCCTCCAGGAAACACTTTAAGGGACCCTTAGTGAATGAACGAGACATAAGGTTGGCATAGCATTATTATATATTTTTGTTTTGTCTAAGCAAATAATCCATCAATGGGTTCCACTTTATTTGGATATTCCCCTATTATAGATGGTCTTTGGATGCTTAAACTATCACCAATCAATCAACTACCACAGATGATATGCAACAACTTGCAAGGGTTAAGGTTAGGTCTAGGATTAGGGTAAGTGGGTGTTAGTTAAAAAGTTTGTTGATAGTAAGTTGAACATCTATAACCTTCTATAGGGAGACTCCAAATAAAGTGTTACCCATCAAGGAAAAAAAATAATCAGAATCAGAATCTAAAAGAAAGAAAAAAATGGAGGCATGTCCTCTCATGAACACCTGTGCAAGAGGTTTGTTCTCAAACTCCTTCTCATGCTCAAAGAACGTGTCCAGGCCGTGCTGTTTCACGATGATCTCAGACTCATCAGAGAAGAGGACAGCGTCCCCGTCAAAGGCAACTTTCAGCTGTGTGTCGGAAAGCTTGTTCTCCACATCTCCAGACGCAAACATGGTCGCTGCTGCAATGCCTAATAATAAAGACATTATAAGGGGCTTAAACACGCTCATAACAATGGCATCATAATGTATTACATCTGTAGGCTATATTATGCCTATAAAGCGTTACCACAATGTACATCTACAGTTTTTTTTTTTACTCTGTTACAAATTTAGCATCCATGCTAACCTAAAACAGTTGAATCCCTATAGGACAATAAAGGAAAGTAGGGTTATCAACTACCCTCCTCAATGGCCTCTATGACTTTCTCTCCATCCTTTGAGAGGTACAGGTTGGTCATGTAGGCCTTCAGATAGCCAATGGGGCTTTCCCCTCCCGTCATACAGAATCTTTCAATGGTTAAATCTGTCAGGTAGAGTGAAAAACAAAAACATATCAGAACCCCATAGAAATGTGATAGTATAGTCATCAGGCTGGTAGCCAAAGATGGCCACTAACAAAAGACATGACTGGTAAAAAAAGACATGACTGGTATTTTTGACCAAATATTCAATGAAATGCAGCACACAAGAAGCGAGTCTTATATAACCATAGAAATATAATTACTAGAATTACTGGTCATTGTATTTCTCTGCGTATAGCACTGTAGTAGGCATGGCTGAGCGTGTCGACCACGAACCGTAGTGGTTGATGCTGTTGATGAGGCGCACCCCGACCTGGGCGTGGTTATTCGTCATCAGGACGATGTCAAACAACTGGTCGCTGTCAGGGTAGAGCCGCCTCAGCCGTGCGTTCACAGTCATCAGAGCCTACAGAGTGTGTGTGTGTGTTTTTAGGACAGAATTGACACAGGGATAAAGTCTAAACCTGACTGGTAGGTACTATAGCAACTACTTATAGGTGGTTGCTTCAGAATTCGGCCCTGGCATTTTATCCACACCAGCCCACGTCGCTGTATAAACCACCATCCCTCCCACCATCATGCTACCACCCTCGGGTGGCCACCAACCACACACACACTATACCCTGACAGGCAATAGTGCTGACATAACATTGGTAGTACAATACATTGGCCTGAATGCCAAGCTTCACGTTTGGAGGAAACCTGGCACCATCCCTACCGTGAAGCATGGTGGTGGCAGCATCATGCTGTGGGGATGTTTTCAGCGGCAGGGACTGGGAGACTAGTCAGGATCGAGGGGAAAAATATTCCGGAGCAAAGTACAGACAGATCCTTAATGAAAACCTGCTCCAGAGCTCTCAGGACCTCAGACTGGGGCAAAGGTTCACCTTCCAACAGGACAATGACCCTAAGCACACAGCCAAGACAACGCAGAAGTGGCTACGGGACAAGTCTCAGAGTGTCCTAGAGTGGCCCATTCAGAGCCCGGACTTGAACCAGATCGAACATCTCTGGAGAGACTTGAAAACAGCTGTGCAGCAACTCTCCCCATCCAACCTGACAGAGCTTGAGAGGATCTGCAGTAAGGAATGGGATAAACTCCCCAAATACAGATTTTCCAAGCTTGTAGCGTCATACCCAAGAAGACTTAATGATGTAACCGCTGCCAAAGGTGTTTCAAAGTACTGAGTAAAGGGTGTGAATACTTGTGTAAATGTGATTGTTGCTTAATTTTTTTTAAACTATTTCTAAAAACCTGTTTTTGCTTTGTCATTATGGGCTATTCTGTGTAAATTGAGGAACAAAAAAAAAACGTAACAAAATGTGGAAAAGGTGAAGGGGTCTGAATACTTTCTGAATTGTATATCTACCGCAGTCATATTCCCTTGAAAGCACCTTGGCTACGGCATGTTTATTTGTCTGTAAGGGTACACTACTGTTTTTTAAATGCCGAATTGCTACGCCATTTTACTTGTTTGTAAAGAAATGCCACTTCTGAAACGGAATAATGTCCATCACTAGCCGACCAGAATTGTCAATCAAATAATCACGAACTGCCTGCGTGCAGACCCCTCTCTCCAAAAAAAAGTACTTTGAGGTTTGTTAAATACCGTGACATTAGAAAGAAAACATCCACTAGGAATGAACTCCTAAAATTCAGTATTCTTGGAAATGAGGAGACTGTGTTCACGGAAGTACGGCAATTAATCAAACACTTGCATCTTTCATAATGAGCTACAAAGGGTCGGAGAGAGGGGGGAGGGGCACAGTATAGGTAGATCGGCCTCCAGGCAGACGGAATCAGAACCATGCACTAGGCTTATCTATCTGCAATCAAAAGTTGTATCAGACACCATCAGTAAAGAAGGACCTATCATCAATAAATAGGCTAGGATATTCTACATGCAAAAGACCAAAAGACTGAACACACACTTGCATCATTTGCAAAGAGAAAGAGCAGGCTAGCCAGTTGCACTGCGATTTTTATTTTGTGAAGAAAAAAAATATATATGTTTTTTTAAATGTTAAGGATCCATATTTTTTTGTTTAAACATTAACGTTCACACCCCCTCATAGACTTACACAGTAATGATGATGACATTCGGAGGATGTCCTCCAACCTATCAGAGCTCTTGCAGTATGGACTAACATCTTGTCCATCCAATCAAAGGATCAGAGAATGAATTTAGTACTGAAAGCATAAGCTACAGCTAGCTAGCACTGCAGTGCATAAAGTGTGGTGAGTAGTTGACTCAGAAAGAGAAAGACAATAGTCGAACAGTTAAATTCATTTATTCCAAAATTAAGGAGAAGAAGCAGAGAGAGCTAGATATATTTCATTGTATTTTTTTTCCCTTCTGAGTTTACCTTTCACTTACTTAGCTAGTTAATGCAGTTAATTTAGCCTACTCAACAACCTGCCTCAACAGAGAGGACTGCTATTTCAACACTCAAATCTTACAACTGAAAGCTTACCTTGACTTGCATTAATTTATTGCCACCGGGGCCACCATTGTAACTGCTAAACTGCTTGCTGTACTGCGTGATTGTACACATGGATTGTATTGTGGGTTTACTAATGTTTTTTTGCCTGGTCACAGACAGCTGCTGTGTTGTGAACTGAAGTCCAAATTCGAGTATCATGTAGTAGCTTAAACCTATTGATGTTACATTGAGCTGGGTGAATGGAATATGAATGACAGTCATCCAATATGCTTGCTGTAATAGAAATAAGGACATGCTCATAAAAAAAGAAAACGGTCCTACAAAATCTTGAATGGAACAAACCACCACTGGTGTACAGTAAGTGTATATTTTGCATTTGTGAAATTATTTTGATGTGATATGAAAGTAGGGGGCTTTGTTTCTAGAACCGCAATGCAATTGAGAATCAATGTGCATTTAAATTCATATTTTGGCTGTTTTTGCTGCAAGAGCCAATTCACCTATAAACATAAAATGTAATACCATTAACAAAAAGGATTTCAGTCAGAGTGCAGTATAACTGTACTGTAGTTAGAATGCAGGAGACCGCAAAAACTTTGTCCAAAGTAATTTCGCAGTGTAACTGTTCTGTAGTTGTTCTGCAATCACTGCGTTCAAAATACCACAGTCGATTGCCGTTAGTGCACTTTTACTGCAGTTTCAAAACTGCAATAATTTTTTGTAAGGGCACCCTCTGGCTCTTCCACGCACAGACAAGCAGGTAGGCCATATCCTTCAATCCCTCTCTGAATTAACCTACCTTCACTAGAGGAAACGCCACCCCTGGCATGAGCGGCTCATTGTCGTGCTCCTGTTGATAGGCCACATACTTCTCGACCCCATCTTCTTTGTAGATCTTCCTCTCTGCAACCATGTTGAACAGGGAGCGAGAAGAGACCGCGATAGTAACGGCATACTGGGGTTTGGGCTGTTTGCAAAGCAAGAATAGTAAAGAAAAAAATTACGATACGAGATTAGCAGCAAATATACCCGTATAAATATACCCGCATTGACACTTTATCTACAAAAGGCAAACAATAAATGCGAATGTATCACTTACAGGTCTAGGTTTGTTTGTTTTTAAACTGTCAAAAAAGGCCTCCGTTGGATCGGTAGTTTTGATTTCAGTCATATTTCGCATGGAATTGAACGTTTTTAGTCTGATAGTTCCGTAACAGTGATTACCAATGTAGATGATCAGACCAAGTGACTACAGGAAAGTGCGGAAATGCTTGCGCGATGGTGAAGATGTTCGTGTGTTTTTACCCATGATGCTCAATCACAGGAGGTTGGTGGCATCTTAATTGGGGAGGACGGGCTCATGGTAATAGCTGGAGCAGAATCAGTGGAATGGTATCAATACATAAAACTCTAGCCTTTTGGAGGCTCTAAGTGAGATTTGGTTGGGGGGCTAGCATCTCGTGGCAAAACATTTAAGTGTCCCCCCTCTTGATGGTGGAGAGAAAATGTTAAAGCTGCAATATGTAACTTTTTGGACAACTTGACCAAATTCACATTGACATGTGTGTTATAAATCTGTCATTCTCATTGAAAGCAAGTCCAAGAAGCAGTCGAATCTGTTCTATGTGCTCTATTTCTACGTTCTTAAGTTTAGTTGTTACGCCTTTTACTTTTGGTTTTGTACAACAGCTTCAGACAGCTGAAAATCCAATATTTTGGGTAATGGAAAATATATTTCACAGTGGTTTAGATGGTACAATGATTACCTACACTATAGTTGTTTTGTCACATAAACTGAAATTAAGCGAACTATTAGAATTTTAGCAACCAGGAAATGGGGGAGCGATTTCTGCATAGTGCATCTTTACACATTTTGCAATGAGGCATAGAGAAAATGTGCCAGTTTTAAAGCAAATTTTCTGCAATTCTACACGTTTTGTAATTAATATGATATCTGAGTGAGAATGACTAACAAAATAAACGGGGCCCCAGGAGGTCAGGGCCCCTCGGGCACGTGCCCTGCTTGCCTGGTCTGTATTCAGACAAGATTACTACAAGTTTAGAACATGGCTAATTGAGTGACTGTCAGTGACTGACATAACGAGAAAAACTGCTGATGCACAACCAAATTTCGGAATTGCACCTTTTGTATTCTAATATTCTTACTCTTAATAGTAAGTTGAGACCCTAGCTGTGTTCGAATACCCATACTAACATACTGTATACTACATACTTAATGAGCATATACTATATACTATTAGTTCATTTTAGTATACTGTAAACGGAACGGTATCCTTTCAGTTGAGCGTACTACCTCTTCGCCAGTCTACCGGAAGTTGATGCTGCTGCTATGCAACCTCTTGCTAGCTAGTTAGCATAACAAATTACTAGTTAGACATTTTACGACTTTGGGTGTGTTGTTAAATTCAATCTAGAGTGCCAGAGTGGGCTCATAAATTCAGAGCATTGTCAGATTGTCCTTTTGTAAATTCAGAGCATTTCGCTTTTGGAGCACACTGGACGCTCGGGCCGAGGAGTAGGGTTGATTCAAGCGTTTTGACCTTCCAACAGCAGTCAAGCACCCAAGCTAACATTGGCTAGCTTGCTAGCTACTTCCAGACACAAATGAGAGTGACCATTTTACTCACCCTAGCAGAGCTGGTTAGGCAGTTTTCATGTTATCAGAGCGTTGGTGACTACCTGTGTTGCTGGCAACAATTGCCTTAACTGACACCGGCCATATTCAACCGATGTTGAGCGCTCGTAAATTCATTATTCTGAGCTCTGGTTCACTCAGACAAGAGTGCTCTGAAATCGGAGTAGATAGCCAGAGCGAATTTACGAACGCACCCGAATGTCCATTGAGAACGCACAACGACTATACCATTTAGCTAAGCTAAGAATGACTCGAATAATCAAGTCAATAAACGTTGGGTAGTTAGTTAGATAGCCTATTGTTAATATATTGGCAAGTTTGATGTATAAGTAGCCAACTAACGTTAGGTAGCTAGCTAACATACTGGTACATACTGCTGTAATGATATGCTATGTGGTTCGTAAGGACAGCGTAGCTAACAAATTGTCAGCCAACAACATGTAAGGTAACTTATTTGAAAAGTAATTACTTTATTACATTGCTCAAACTTTTGTTAACATCTCATAATTAGTTAAAGCAATGAATTTGTATCCGCTATTGTTGGACTTCGGCTGTATATTTTCCGCCATTTTCTTCAACTCTGAAAACGATGTGAAGCCACGCCCATTTCCTGAAGAATGGCATTATGGGAAATAGTGTCCTCTGCGTGTATACTTCATATTTTGCCGAATTTAGTGCTATCCCTACCACATACATGTGAACTCCTCCTTGTCTTTCCTAGATTCCTTTCCTTCTTTCCTCGCTCCCTTTCCTTCTTTCCTAGCGTCCTTTACTCCTTTCCTAGCTTCCTTTCCTCCTTTTCTAACTTCCTACTGTATCCTTCTTCCTTTCCTCTCTACTGCCCGTGGTTAATCCTTACCACATCAATGTGGACTCCTCCTTTTCTGTCCTAGATTCCTTTCATACTTTCCCCCCCCCCACCTTTCCTCCTATCCTACATCCCTTTATAGCACTAGACCTTAGTGCTGCTTTTGATACCATCGATCACCACATTCTTTTGGAGAGATTGGAAACCCAAATTGGTCTACACGGACAAGTTCTGGCCTGGTTTAGATCTTATCTGTCAGAAAGATATCAGTTTGTCTCTGTGGATGGTTTGTCCTCTGACAAATCAACTGTTAATTTCGGTGTTCCTCAAGGCTCTGTTTTAGGACCACTATTGTTTTCACTAAATATTTTACCTCTTGGTGATGTCATTCGGAAACATAATGTTAACTTTCACTGCTATGCGGATGACACACAGCTGTACATTTCAATGAAACATGGTGAAGCCCCAAAATTGCCCTCCCTGGAAGCCTGTGTTTCAGACATGTGTTTCAGGCTTGCTCCTACCTATTTTTCCAATTTGGTCCTGCCGTACATACCTACACGTACGCTACGGTTACAAGACGCAGGCTTCCTTACTGTCCCTAGAATTTCTAAGCAAACAGCTGGAGGCAGGGCTTTCTCCTATAGAGCTCAATTTTTATGGAATGGTCTGCCTATCCATGTGAGAGATGCAGACTCGGTCTCAACCTTTAACTCTTTATTGAAGACTCATCTCTTCAGTAGGTCCTATGATTGAGTGTAGTCTGGCCCAGGAGTGTGAAGGTGAACGGAAAGACACTGGAGCAACGAACCACCCTTGCTGTCTCTGCCTGGCCGGTTCCCCTCTCCACTGGGATTCTCTGCCTCTAACCCTATTACAGGGGCTGAGTCACTGGCTTACTGGTGCTCTTCCATGCCATCCCTGGGGGGGGGGTCGCTTGAGTGGGTTGAGTCACTGACATGATCTTCCTGTCCGGGTTGCCTACCTGGCCTGACTCCTTGATGTCCCCAGTCCACCTGGCCGTGCTGCTTCTCCAGGTTCAACTGTTCTGCCTGTTCTATGAAAATGTTTAAATCTTGTCCATGTTCTGTTATAATCTGCACCCGGCACAGCCAGAAGAGGACTGGCCACCCCTCACAGCCTGGTTCCTCTCTAGGTTTCTTCCTAGGTTCTGGCCTTTCTAGGGAGTTTTTTGTAACCACCGTGCTTTTACACCTGCATTGCTTGCTGTTTGGGGTTTTAGGCTGGGTTTCTGTACAGCACTCTGTGACACCAGCTGATGTAAGAAAGGCTTTATAAATACATTTGATTTGATTGAATGATTTTCCTCCTTTCCTAGCTTCTTTTCCTCCTTTCCTAGCTTCCTTTCCTTCCCTTCCTCCATTTCCTCTCCTCCTTCCTTATCTCCTTTTCCTCATATCCTTACCTTTCCTAGTTCCTTTTCGTCTTTCTTAGCTCCCTTTTCCTAGCTTCCTTTCCTTCTTCCTTTCCTCCTTTTCTTTCCTAGATTCATTTCCTCCTTACCTCGCTCCCATTAATTTCATCCTTTCCTGGCTCCCATTCCTCCATTCCTATCTTCCTTCCCTGCCTCCCTTTCCTATCCTCCATCCCTATCTCCCTTTCTGTCAGGTGTCTCAGTGTAGCAGGTAAGCAGAGTCAGGCACAGGACAACGGAGATGAGTAATCAAGTATTTTTACTCAAAATACAAACTACCAAAAGGTAGTCAAAATCAAGCTCAGCTACATCAAATACAGACCATCAAACATAGAACAAACACACACACAAAACCATGGGGGGAAACAGAGGGTTTAAATAAGGAACATGTAATTATGGGAATAGAAACCAGGTGTGTATAATGAAGACAAAACAAACAGAAAATGAAAAGTAGACTGGAGGTAGCTAGAAGACCGGTGACGTCGACCCGCCGAACGCCGCCCGAACAAGGAGAGGGACCAACTTCGGCAGAAGTCGTGACACTTTATCTCCTTTCCTTTCCTAGCTCCTTTCAACCGTTCCTATCTCCCTTTTCTTACTTCCTTTTCTTTTCTCCTTTTTTTCATAGATTTCTTTCCTCGCTCCCTTTCCTTTCTTACTTTCCTAGCTCTGTTTCTTTTTCTCCTTTCCTTTCCTTCCCTACCTTCCCTTCCTCTCCTCCTTCCCTATCTCCCTTATCTCCTTTCTTTGCTTCCATTCCTTATTGATTTAATTTCTTCCTTTTCTTTCCTAGATTCCTTTTTTCCTTTCCTTACTCCCTTTCCCTTCCTCCTTTCCTAACTAATTTTTCCCCGTCCTTTCCTAGCTTCCTTTCTTTTACTCCTTTCCTAGGATTAACCATGGCTAGTAGAGAGGAAATTAAAGGAAGAAGCAAAGGCAGGAATCTAGGAAAGGGAGCTATTAAAGGAGGAAATGAGATAAGTTAGTAAAGGAAATTAGATAAGGAAAGGGCTATAGAGAAGGAGGAGAGGAAAGGGAGGTAGGGAAATAAACTAGGCGAACTAAGCCAAAGCCTGCCATACAGTTACTGTTTATCTGGGCGTTATTACCAATTCATTGTAATAAAGTTGATACCAACACAAAAACACAGAACATGGAAAAATGGGAAAACTCATTAATATTGAAAACTACACAAGTCGATCCCACAGGTGAAGAAGCCAGATGTGGAGGTCCTGGGCTAGCTTGGTTACACGTGGTCTGCATTTGTGAGGCAGGTTGGACGTACTGCCAAATTCTCTAAAACAATGTTGGAGGCAGTTTATGGTAGAGAAATTAACATTAAATTCTCTGGGAACAACTCTGTTGGACATTCCTGCAGTCAGCATGCCAATTTCACGCTCCCTCTAAACTTGAGACATCTGTGGCATTATGTTGTGTGACAAAACGGCACATTTTAGAGTGTCCTTTTATTGCCTCCAGCACAAGGTGCACCTATGTAATGATCATGCTGTTTATTCAGCTTTTTGATATGCCACACCTGTCAAGTGGATGGATTATCTTGGCAAAGGACAAATGCTCACTAACAGGGATGTAAACAAATTTGTGTCCAACATTTGAGAGAATGAACATTTTGTGTGTATGGAACATTTCTGGGATTGTTTATTTCAGGTCATGAAATATGGGACCAACACTTCACATTTTGCGTTTATATTTTTGTTCAGTGTATAAATATTACAAACATTTTTACTTTACGACAGTATGCATTACATAAAATAGCCTATTTGATACACACATAATGCATTCATGTTGACCTATACACTTTTTCATACATAATCCATCATGCAAATTAGCAATTAATAAACGATTTATTGCAAATAACCTACTAGTTCTCATTGCACCTACAGGTAGGCTACAGTCAATGTGCGGTGCTGATGAACACCGCCAAACAATGCCCCCCTCCTTCAAACACAAGAATAACTTCTCCCGAGTTTTCACCCCCTCGCCTTGGACCAGTCCGAAACAGAACATCATGGCGATTGATGGTAAGTACACCGTCAACTTGCATGGGACATAGCTAGAATGCTTAGTGACAGTACCATTTTTTCAGCAGGATAGATGTCTAGTAATGATATAGATGCACATTGCGTTGTCCCGTCAGCATGGGCTGTAGGCAGCCTACATAGCGAGACGGGATGCTGATGATCAGACGCAAGAGGCAGGGATGTTGCAGTACCTTCACCGGATGCGCGCGCGTGACACTTTACTGAACCGCGCGAAGTGGTGTTGAAGTGAACAGCGACCAAAATAATAAATATGACTCGGACATTATTCTTAGCTTTGTCGTATGCATGAAGGTGTCGAAATCTTGACATGCTTCATAAACGCTTCCTTAGGAACAGGAGTAAGTGTTCAAGTGTATTATAGGATAATGGGATGGGAACTTTAGGAGGGAGGCAGTCAGATAAATGCTGTCAAAGGTACCTGTCAGTTTGTCTTTTTAAAGCTCTGATAATGTCTAGATCAAAAACTGCATGCCTGCTTCTGGGCAATACTGCATGTCATACACATTTATGGGCTACTTGGTCACGTGTACTCGCACGTTGGTTGGTTGCTATCCCATCTCAGCATTGGAAGTGCTGCAGTCACACCTGGCAAATGTGGTGCTGTGAGATAGAAGAGAGAGGAGAGACTGTCAGCTGTCAGTTGGTGAATGTGCTGGTCCTTAGCCAGTGCTCATCTATAATTTACTGGTCATTGGTGTAAATACACAAAATGTTTATAAGTTACTTAGGCTATTGCTTTTTTGTAACCTATATTCATTTTTTTTTAGGAGGCAGGCTTCGGCTCAACAGAACATTGTGTTGAGAGCAAATAGGAAGCTTTTTCTGTAAGCTACAGATATTGTAGAAGATAGAAAAGCATTTTTTTCTATTTTCAAGTGCTTTTGGTTTTTACCAGACTTTTTTGCTACATGGCTGATGGAAAATATAGAAACGGAGAGGGATAGAAAAAGTAGTCTCTGTTGGTCATATAGGGCTACTGTCAAAGCAAAATCATCATCCATTTCTAAGCAGTAGCCTGTTTTGCACTATTAGAGAAACCTCTTGTTTTTTTTTATTTTCCTCTGCAAAAAATGTCAACGGGGAAGGAAAGCTTTGACCAAGCTGTTAGTCAAGTGGCTTAGACTCACAAGACAGAGTAGTGTTGAGGTTGATTTGTGTGAAAGGAGAGAGGTTGCCTCAGTGCCCTGACTGCCCATGCTGCCTTATTGACCTCAGCGATGTATTTCAATTTTCCTTCTTCAATGTGGACTTCCTGTGTGTGCTCTGTCTCTGTAAACTCACACTCCCAAGGGAGTATAGTACACATTCAGTAGTGAGAGGGGGGTTTGAGGGTCAAGAGCCTGAGCTACTGTGCGACTAAGAACTATAGTACACTCTCTGAAGCCACTCAGAAAAGTAAGTCCTACACGACATAGTGCCAAGTATGTGTGTGTTGCATGAGTGTATGTGCCTACGTGTGTGTGTGTGCCTTGCATGTGCCTGTGTGTGTGTGTTTGCGTATTCGTGTGTGTGTTTGTCTTGATTGTCTTAAGAGTTTGTGAAGGTTGGGATACAGGGTTAAGAACATTGATCTATTTACAGAGCATTCAGAAAGTATTCATACCTCTTGACTTTTTCCCCATTTTGTTACGTTACAGCCTTATTCTAAAATAGATTAAATAAAACATTTTCCTCATCAATCTACGCACAATACCCTATAATGAAAAAGTGAAAACAGGTTGTTCAAATTTTTAGCAAATAAATTAAATATAAAAACAGAAATACCTTATTTACATACAAATGGCCAAAAGTTTTTAGAATGACACAAATATACATTTTCACAAAGTCTGTTGCCTCAGTTTGTATGATGGCAATTTGCATATACTCCAGAATGTCATGAAGAGTGATCAGATGAATTTCAATTAATTGCAAAGTCCCTCTTTGCCATGCAAATGAACTGAATCCCCCAAAAACATTTCCACTGCATTTCAGCCCTGCCACAAAAGGACCAGCTGACATCATGTCAGTGATTCTCTCGTTAACACAGGTGTGAGTGTTGACGAGGACAAGGCTGGAGATCACTCTGTCATGCTGATTGAGTTCGAATAACAGACTGGAAGCTTCAAAAAAGGAGGGTGGTGCTTGGAATCATTGTTCTTCCTCTGTCAACCATGGTTACCTGCAAGGAAACACGTGCCGTCATCATTGCTTTGCACAAAAAGGGCTTCACAGGCAAGGATATTGCTGCCAGTAAGATTGCACCTAAATCAACCATTTATCGGATCATCAAGAACTTCAAGGAGAGCGGTTCAATTGTTGTGAAGAAGGCTTCAGGGCGCCCAAGAAAGTCCAGCAAGCGCCAGGACCGTCTCCTAAAGTTGATTGAGCTGCGGGATCGGGGCACCACCAGTACAGAGCTTGCTCAGGAATGGCAGCAGGCAGGTGTGAGTGCATCTGCACGCACAGTGAGGCGAAGACTTTTGGAGGATGGCCTGATATCAAGAAGGGCAGCAAAGAAGCCACTTCTCTCCAGGAAAAACATCAGGGACAGACTGATATTCTGCAAAAGGTACAAGGATTGGACTGCAGAGAACTGGGGTAGAGTCATTTTCTCTTGTTTGGGGCATCTGGAAAAAAGCTTGTCCGGAGAAGAGAAGGTGAGCGCGACCATCAGTCCTGTGTGATGCCAACAGTAAAGCATCCTGAGACCATTCATGTGTGGGGTTGCTTCTCAGGCAAGGGAGTGGGCTCACTCACAATTTTGACTAAGAACACAGCCATGAATAAAGAATGGTACCAACACATCCTCCGAGAGCAACTTCTCCCAACCATCCAGGAACAGTTTGGTGACGAACAATGCCTTTTTCCAGCATGATGGAGCACCTTGCCATAAGGCAAAAGTGATAACTAAGTGGCTCGGGGAACAAAACATCAATATTTTGGGTCCATGGCCAGGAAACTCCCCAGACCTTAATCCCATTGAGAACTTGTGGTCAATCCTCAAGAGGCGGGTGGACAAACAAAAACCCACAAATTCTGACAAAATCCAAGCATTGATTATGCAAGAATGGGCTGCCATCAGTCAGGATGTGGCCCAGAAGTTAATTGACAGCATGCCAGGGCGGATTGCAGAGGTCTTGAAAAAGAAGGGTTAACACTGCAAATATTGACTCTTTGCATCAACTTCATGTAATTGTCAATAAAAGCCTTTGACACTTATGAAATTCTTGTAATTATACTTGAGTATTCCATAGTAACATCTGATAAAAATATCTATAAACACTGAAGCAGCAAACTTTGTGAAAATTAATATTTGTGTCCTTCTCAAAACTTTTGGCCACGACTGTACAGTTGAAGTCGAAAGTTTACATACACTTAGGTTGGGGTCATTAAAACTAGTTTTTCAACCACTCCACACATTTCTTGTTAACAAACTATAGTTTTGGCAAGTAACTATAGTTTTGACAAGTAATTTTTCCAACAGTTGTTTACAGACAGATTATTTAACTTATAATTCACTGTATCACAATTCCAGTGGGTCAGAAGTGTACATACACTAAGTTGACTGTGCCTTTAAACAGCTTGGGAAATTCCAGAAAATGATGTCATGGCTTTAGAAGCTTCTGATAGGCTAATTGACATAATTTGAGTCAATTGGAGGTGTACCTGTGGATGTATTTCAAGGCCTACCTTCAAACTCAGCGCCTCTTTGCTTGACATCATGGGAAACTCAAAAGAAATCCACCAAGACCTCAGAAAAAATATTGTAGACCTCCACAAGTCTGGTTCATCATTGGGAGCAATTTCCAAACACCTGAAGGTACCATGTTCATCTGTACAAACAATAGTACGCAAGTATATGTCTCCTAGAGATGAACATACTTTGGTGCAAAAAGTGCTAATAAATCTCAGAACAACAGCAAAGGACCTTGTGAAGATGCTGGAGGAAACAGGTACAAAAGTATCTATATCCACAGTAAAACGAGTCCTATATCGACATAGCCTGAAAGGCCTTCAGCAAGGAAGAAGTCACTGCTCCAAAACCGCCATAAAAAAAAGCCAGACTACGGTTTGCAACTGCACATGGGGACAAAAATCGTACTTTTTGGAGAAATGTCCTCTGGTCTGATGAAACAAAAATAGAATTGTTTGGCCATAATGACCATCGTTATGTTTGGAGGAAAAAGGGGGAGGCTTGCAAGCCGAAGAGCACCATCCCCAACCGTGAAGCACGGGGGTGGCAGCATCATGTTGTGGGGGTGCTTTGCTGCAGGAGGGACTGGTGCTCTTCACAAAATAGATGGCATCATGAGGAAGGAAAATTATGTGGATATATTGAAGCAACATCTCAAAACATCAGTCAGGAAGTTAAAGCTTGGTCGCAAATGGGTCTTCCAAATGGACAATGGCCCCAAGCATAATTCCAAAGTTGTGGCAAAATGGCTTAAGGACAACAAAGTATTGGAGTGGCCATCACAAATCCCTGACCTCAAAATTATAGAACATTTGTGGGCAGAACTGAAAAAGCGTGTGCGAGCAAGGAGGCCTACAAACCTGACTCAGTTACACCAGCTCTGTCAGGAGGAATGGGCCTAAATTCACCCAATTTATTGTGGGAAGCTTGTGGAAGGCTGCATGAAACATTTGACCCAAGTTAAACAATTTAAAGGCAATGCTACCAAATACTAATTGAGTGTATGTAAACTTCTGACCCATGTGATGAAAGAAATAAAAGCTGAAGTAAATCATTCTCTCTACTATTATTCTGACATTTCACATTCTTAAAATGATGTGGTGATCCTAACTGACCTAAGACAGGGAATATTTACTAGGATTTAATGTCAGGAATTGTGAAAAACTGAGTTTAAATGTATTTGGCTAAGGTGTATGTAAGCTTCCAACTTTAACTGTAAGTATATACTTCATATAATGTAACAAAATGTGGAAAAAGTCAAGGGGTCTGAATATTTCTGAATGAGCTGTATATAAGTATACTCTGTGTTCTCTATTCTATTTTACTTCTCAACTTTAAATTAAACGGTTTAATTGACAGACACCTTTTGTTCATTTTTAAACCCCTATTCAGTTATGATTCCTCACAGATAAGGAATTGAACCCTATAGTGAATTCCTCCAGTGAAAGAGCTTCTCATTATGTAATGGGACAGTGCCTTGATAAATCTAATTGAACGTAAATAAACACTTGATAACCCCATGGGATTAGTTGGCTCGAGTTAATTAGTGTGACGTCTACCTCAGTAGCCTGAGGAGGAGCCAACATAAGAGCCAGAGAAATTTCTTAACCCCTGACCCCTGACGCTCGTATCCCTTTACTTACCCCTTAGGTGGTGGTGGGAGGAGCTGTGGGGTGCATGAGCTCATCTGTGCCAGACGAGGTAAGATCGGGGGGTTGCCCTGTTTGTCTATCTGTACCCTACTGTACTCTATGCTTCCTTGACTGTCTGCTTGACTGCACTTGTATCCCCCTAAAAGTAGAGAGATGGCTCCATCAAAGCACTTAGCTATCTGTTTTGCTTGTTTGGAACTTTTGAGTATACGGGGCTACTCTATTGTTACACACTTCTAGAAGATTCTATATCTGTGTGTGACAGTGGAGGCTGGTGGGAGGAGCTATAGGAGGACGGGCTCATTGTAATGGCTGAAATGGAAAGAAGTCAAACGTGGTTTCCATATGTTTGATACCGTTCCATAAATTCCATTCCAGGCATTACAATGAGCCTGTCCTCCTACAGCTCATTCCACCAGCCTCCACTGGTGTGTGAATCAAGTTAGAGCTGTAGGCCAGTCAAGCACTTAAGCAAAGCACTTAACCTTAATTTGCTCCAGGGGTGCTGGACTGCTATGGCTGACCCTGTAAAACAACACATTTCGCTGCACCTATCTGGTGTATGTGACAATAAAACGGTTTTGTTTTATCTGAATGTTAACAGCGAATAATGCAAAGAGGAAATACTAGAATAAATATGGCAGTTTTCTTTTCTTCTCATCAGTATTAAAATAAATTAATTCGAATTCTGTGGACAAACATGGTACACGTTTGTCAGTGTAACTCGGCTGTTAACATATATTCCATTAGTTGAATGTCAAATGTTCATGGTCTTTTACTTTTAATTTTGTGTTTTTTTTTGTGAACAGAATATTGACGCAGTTATCTGGAAAACAGATGTAGCCCTGAGGCTTGGGAGTTCAAGTTCACGTACTGTACAGCAGAAAGCGCTTGTTGTTTTCTTTCTCTGATGCTCGGTTCGTAGATTGCCCTTGGGAAAACACAACACACACACATACACAAACACATGTACGCACATACACATACTGTACATACGCACACACAAACACATGCATGCACGCACACACACCCCTACCCATTCACCTCCACCCCTGCTCTCACACACACACACACACACACACACACACACACACACACACACACACACACACACACACACACACACACACACACACACACACACACACACACACACACACACACACACACACACACACACACACACAACAAATCCACTCAGCTGCTTTGGAAACTCATCAGACGAGCCCATCCCATCTGTCAGTATGAGATGAATAAGTCCACAGTGTCCATGACTTCACTCACCATCAGCCTCTATTGCCTTACTACGAGTGCTGATCTAGGATCAGACTTTGTGATACAGGCTCAGGTCAGGTTAGCATGGGACTAGCTAATGGCTAACGCTCCACCAGCGTATGTCAATGAGAGAGGCCTCCGGTTACTGCAGGTGTTTGAATTATTTAGGAGCAGTTGACATGCAAACAGCAGTAGCTGTCACCACCACACTCAGGTCAGGGACAGAGACATACAGCACAGGACAGTTAAGCCTGGCTTTTGGACTTCAGGGTCACTTCAGGACCTAATTTGACTCAATTACCAGAATTGTCGCCAGTGAGAGAGGATAGGTACTGTAACTGTGTTGGGTGTTAAGAATCAAGGAATTTTTGACCAAACACAAAAGATCACCTCATGGTCTCAAAGCGTTGTTGCAGCTTTTGATTACGTTGGACTCAATTTTAGGATCATAATCGTTTTTTGTGTTTTTTTTACTTATTAGAATGTCCTTCTAATAATAATTGTATTGGATAACCGGATTACCACTAAGAAGAACAGCACACAACACTGGTGTTTTGACAGAATGGAATAATTCACCATAGTCTAGGCGTGAAGCATTTGAGACACATACACAATCGAACGCTGCTAGAATGGAGAAGGTGAGCTATGCACGTGGGTTGTTGTTCTTTTATCTCTCCCTCTCTTTCACTCTTTTTGCTGAGCTTTGACTATCAATCTATCCGTTTGGGAGAGGAGGAGACAGGAGAAGCCACTACTTCTTGTCTGTTCTCAGGCTTCAGTGGTCTCTGCCTGTTGCCATGGTGAGAAGAAGTCCACGAGAAGTAGTTCCTTCTAAACTCAGCCAGGGTTGGATGAATGGTGGACCTTTTCCTGTGGAGATGTAGTGTGAACAAGAGCTGTAATGCATTCACTCCTCAGGCAATAGATGTTTTCATAATGGGGAAGCTATCGGGTTTCTCAACTCGTTCACAAACTGAACTGTACCGTAATGGGGAAGCTATCGGGTTTCTCAACTCGTTCACAAACTGAACAGTACCGTAATGGGAAAGCTATCGGGTTTCTCAACTCGTTCACAAACTGAACTGTACTGTAATGGGGAAGCTATCGGGTTTCTCAACTCATTCACAAACTGAACTGTACTGTAATGGGGAAGCTATCGGGTTTCTCAACTCATTCACAAACTGAACTGTACTGTAATGGGGAAGCTATCGGGTTTCTCAACTCATTCACGAACTGAACTGTACTATAATGGGGAAGCTATCGGGTTTCTCAACTCATTCACGAACTGAACTGTAGTGTAATGGGGAAGCTATCGGGTTTCTCAACTCATTCACGAACTGAACTGTACTGTAATGGGGAAGCTATCGGGTTTCTCAACTTATTCACGAACTGAACTGTACTGTAATGGGGAAGCTATCGGGTTTCTCAACTTATTCATGAACTGAACTGTACCGTAATGGGGAAGCTATCGGGTACTGTTCTGTAATGGTGAAGCTATTGAGTTTCTCAACTCATTCACTAGGGAGCATACTCGCACTGCCTCCTTCATTTGTCTCTGTTTGTCTTCTCCCCCTCTTATTTTATGTCTTTATATGTTTGTCCCTCTCTCTCTCTCTCTCTCTCTCTCTCTCTCTCTCTCTCTCCTCAGTGTCTCCTGAGCTGCTAGGGGTCCTGTCCTCCATTGCAGCCTTCATGGGCCTGATGGCTCTCTTTTTTTTTTACCTCAGCAACAAGCTGTCAGTGGAGAGCACAAGCGACCTGTCATGTCTAGACGACTATAGGCCCGACCAGCAAGGTAAACACGTCAAGGTGTATAACATGCAAAGTCTGTAAACAGTTTGTTTATTGTTCAATGGGCCTGAGATAGTTTCTCGGACCAAGATTAAGCCTAGTTCTGGACTGAAAATGATATTTTTCTTGTCCAGGTTTAGGCTTAATCTGGGCCTAGGAAATTGTCTCAAAATGATACAAATAAATCCATATACAGTGCCTTATGAAAGTATTCAGACCCCTGAATAAAACATTTTTTTCCCTCAGCAATCTACACACAATACCCCATAATGACAAAGCAAAAACAGGTTTTAGACATTTTAGCAAATTTATTAAAAAGAAAAAACAGAAATACCTTATTTACATAAGCATTAAGACCTTTTACTATGAGACTTAAAATTGAGCTCAGGTGCATCCTGTTTCCATTGATCATCCTTGAAATGTTTCTACAACTTGATTGGAGTCAACCTGTCGTACATTCAATTGATTGGACATGATTTGGAAAGGCACACACCTGTCTATATAAGGTCCCAAAGTTGACAGTGCATTTCAAAGCAAAAAGGAAATTCTGTAGTTCCGAGACAGGATTGTGTCGAGGCACAGATCTGGGGAAGGGTACCAAAACATTTCTGCAGCATTGAAGATCCCCAACAACACAGTGGCCTCCATCATTCTTAAATGAAAGAAGTTTGGAACCACCAAGACTGGGGGAGAAGAGCTCCAAGCAATTGGGGGAGAAGAGCCTTGGTCAGAGAGGTGACCAAGAACCTAATGGTCACTCTGACAGAGCTCTAGAGTTCCTCTGTGGAGTTTGCCAAAATGCACCTAAAGACTCTCAGACGATGAGAAACAGATGCTCTGGTCTGATGAAACCAAGATCGAACTCTTTGGCCTGAATGCCAAGTGTCATATCTGGAGGAAACCTGGCACCATCCCTATGGTGAAGCATGGTGGTGGCAGCATCATGCTGTTTGGATGTTTGTCAGCGGCAGGGACTGGAAGACTAGTCAGGATCGATGCAAAGATTAACGGAGCAAAGTACAGAGAGATCCTTGATGAAACCTGCTCCAGAGTGCTCAGGACCTCAGACTGAAGCGAAGGTTCACCTTCCAACAGGACAACAACCCTAAGCACGCAGCCAAGACAATACAGGAGTGGCTTCGGGACAAGTCTCTGAATGTCCTTGAGTGGCTCAGCCAGAGCCCAGACTTGAACCCGATCGAACATCTCTGGAGAGACCTGAAAATAGCTGTGCAGCAACGCTCCAATTTAACCTGACAGAGCTTGAGAGGATCTGCAGAGAAGAATGGGAGAAACTCCCCGAATACAGATGTGCCAAGCTTGTAGCGTCAAGCTTGTACCAAATGTGCTTCAACAAAGTACTGAGTAAAGGGTCTGAATACTTATGTAAATGTGATATAAGTTTTTTTTAAATATACATTTGCCAAAACCAGTTTTTACTTTATCATTATGGGGTATTGTGTGTAGATTGAAGAGGGAAAAAATGTGTTTAATCAATTTTATAATACGGCTGTAACGTATCAAAATGTGGAAAAAGTCAAGGGGTATGACTACTTTCCGAATGCACTGTATATGATTGTCTGACTAACAACTTAAAACTCTCATAATCATTGTTGAGATACATGCTTGTGGGTGAGAATGTTGTGAATAGACATGATCCCTGTTCCCTACCACAAATTGTCTTCCTCATTCTTATTGGCAGACTCAACAGCCTTGGTTTCTCAAATGATTGCCTCGCCTGGTTCACCAACTACTTCTCTGATAGAGCTCAGTGTGTCAAATCGGAGGGCCTGTTGTCCGGACCAGTCTCTATCTCTTCTCTGTATACATCAAGGATGTTGCTCTTGCTGCTGGTGGTTCTCTGATCCACCTCTACGCAGACAACACCATTCTGTATACTTCTGGCCCTTCTTTGGACTAACCTTCAGACAAGCTTCAATGCCATACAATACTCCTTCTGTGGCCTCCAACTGCTCTTAAATGCAAGTAAAACTAAATGCATGCTCTTCAACCGATCGCTGCCCGCACCAGCCTGCCCGTCCAGCATCACTACTCTAGATGGTTCTGATTTAGAATATGTGGACAACTACAAATACCTAGATGTCTGGTTAGACTGTAAACTCTCCTTCCAGACTCACATTAAGCATCTCCAATCTAAAATTAAATCTCGAATCGGCTTCCTATTTCGCCACAAAGCGTCCTTCACTCATGCTGCCAAACATACCCTCGTAAAACTGACCATCCTACCGATCCTCGACTTCAGCGATGTCATTTACAAAATAGCCTCCAACACTCTACTCAACAAATTGGATGCAGTCAATCACAGTGCCATCCGTTTTGTCACCAAAGTCCCATATACCACCCACAACTGCGACTTGTACGCTCTCGTTGGCTGGCCCTCGCTTTACATTCGTTGCCATACCCACTAGCTCCAGCTCATCTACAAGTCCCTGCTAGGTAAAGTCCTGCCTTATCTCAGCTCGCTGGTCACCATAGCAGCACCAACCCATAGCACGCGCTCCAGCAGGTATATCTCACTGGTCACTGTCACGACAGCTAGGAGTGGTGGGTGTGGAGTCAGGCGCAGAGAGCAGGGTGTAAGGAAAAAAATATTCCTTTAATGCGGCGCGTAAATATAACGCCCAAAACACAGCAGGCGCACACAAACAAAAGGCGGCCCAAACAGGACAACGAACATGCCAGTAACAGCCGAACGTCCACCAAACAGGAGGCGGGCTTGACCGGCTTAAATAGCCCTAGTCAATACAAACACAAAACAGGTGCAAACGATAAGAAAAATCTACAGAAAGAAAAGGAGGATCGGTGGCAGCTAATAGGCCAGTGACGACGACCGCCGAACGCCGCCCGAACAGGCAGAGGAGCCACCGTCGGTGGAAGTCGTGACAGTCACCCCCAAAGCCAATTCCTCCTTTGGCCGACTCTCCTTCCAGTTCTCTGCTGCCAATGACTGGACCGAACTACAAAAATCTCTGAAACTGGAGACACTTATCTCCCTCACCAGCTTTAAGCACCAGCTGTCAGAGCAGTTCACAGACCCCTGCACCTGTATATAACCCATCTGTAAATAGCCCAACCAACTACCTCATCCCCTACCGTATTTATTTATCTATCTTGTTCCTTTGCACCCCAGTTTTTCTACATTGCACATTCATCTACTGCACATCTACCATTCCAGTGTTTAAATGCTATATTATAATTACTTTGCCACCATGGCCTATTCATTGCCTTACCTTCCTTATCCTACCTCATTTGCACTCTTTGTAAATAGATTTGTTTTATTGACTGTATGTTTGTTTTACTCCATGTGTAACTCTGTGTTGTTGTATGTCTCGAACTGCTGTGCTTTATCTTGGCCAGGTCGCAGTTGTAAATGACAACTTGTTCTCAACTTGCCTACCTGGTTAAATAAAGGTGAAATAAAAAAATGTAATAAAACAATGTAGAGAAGGACAGCTATCAGCAAATCCAACCAACATGTCGTTCTTCAAGAGCTTCGGTCAGAACCAACCATCTGTCAACATCTTCTCCATCTTGGATTCAGTCAGCAGCAGAGTGGACGACCTAGCCAGCGCTGTCACTAATGCCACCTACAGCGTCAGTGACCAGCTGACCGAGCTCAGCGACCAGGTCATCAAGAATGTGCAGTCAGAGGAGGAGGAAGCTGCAGAAACGGCAGAGGGGGGCCAGGACAGCAAGGAAGGGAAAGCCCAGGAAGGGATGGCCGAGTCAGTGAGGAGCAAAATCAAGCGGCAGGCTTCTGAGGCCTGCTCAAGCCTAACAGACTACATCTCCAAGCTTAACCAATCCAGGGACTATGGTTTGAAGAACAACCAATCGAGTGAAGTGACCGCAGAGGATTATGTTCCAGCCCACTTGGAATGGGTGTGGAAAGACGGTGGCTGGCGAGCCGTAAAACCAGGGGCGAGTTCTGCGGAGGACAAGGAACCAGAAGAAAAAAGGAAGGAGGAGGAGAAGAATAAGGAGGAGGAGAAGGAGAAGGAAGGCGGATAAAGAGAAGAAGAAGGAGAGGCTGAACAGAAGGAGGAGAGGCTGAAACAGGTGGAGGAAAATAAAAATAGCCATGGGGAGACCATCAAGGAAGAGCCTGAAGATATACAAACCAGCATGTCCCCTAAAGAGAACCACACTACTTGTCAGGACAAAGATGGCCAGAAAGAGGACAAATCCAATGGGGTCCACCAGTGTGACGACCATAGCGATCCACCACAGTCTCCTTGCCCTAAAGAAGAGTCGAGAGCATCCAAAAAGAAAAAGAAGGGGGAAGCTGAAGAAGAGGAGAACGAGGTGAGCCCTGAGGAAGATGAAGAGCAGAACGAGACTGAAGCCGCTATATCTCCCGCTTCTGAGGAAAAGAAGAAAGAGAGTGACAAGAATAATAAGAAGGGGAAAGGGAAGAAGAAGAGAGGGGATAAAGGTGAGAGGGTGTGCTGCTTCCCTCCAAATGTCTCTCTGGATCTCTCCTACTCTCTTCTACCACATTCCCCCTCTTCTTCACTTCTACTCTTCATGTCTGTGACGTTAATTAACTGAAGTCCTGGGTTCAAAAACTGAAAACAAATCATATTTTAACAGTCATGGATGGATCAAAATACATCTGTCTGTAACTGTCATGTTTCCATTTTCAGTTCTTTCTCCTCACAGCTTTACCTATTTCTCTCAAATGATTGTTGTAGATGTGATATCATGGATACAGCGGAATAGCTTACCAGTTAGAAATATGATCATTCTCTTCTCTGATGTTCGGCTAAGATCAAGTGTAGTATCCATTCCTATCAGTCTGATATCTAATACGTCCCCTAACTGGAGAACATTAAATACATTTTTGGAACCGGGTCAAAAGAAAACTCCTTTCGTTTTGTTGTGGGGACACATCCTCTGTGGTCTGTGAGTGGAGTTGTGTCTTATGTTGGCTGATTGTGATGATGTACTATGATCTTGTGTGTGTATCTGTTTGTCCAGACCAGAGCTGCCCAGAACGTGGCTCTGAGGAGGATAGTGAGGAGGACAGACCAGGGAGACACTCTGAACCCTCAGCCCAGCACAGAGCCACAGTCTGGGATAACAGACAGAAACACACCAGCGATCACAGCAGTGAAGCCTCCATTGGACAAAGTGAGAAACTCATTGATGTGACAACATACATGCATGCACACACACACATCCGAGATGTTTACTAAGTCACATATTAATTGTATCCATCACTCTGTTCCACAGCCAACAATATCCAGCGGATGAGACGGGGCTCTCCCCTGAACGAGAACCAGCCTCCCCCGTATCAGGACGAGGATAGACCGGTCCGGGTGTCTCTCTCGCGGTCGGAGGTAGGGGGTCTGGGGGTGTCGAACCCGGGCGGCAATGGTACAAGGCGCTCCAGCAAGGCCAGCGTTGACCAGGACACTGCGAGTTACCTCAACAAGGGCTATGATGAGGATGTACCTAGTGATAGCACTGCCGTTCTGGGACCAGAGGTGAGCTAGGACAAACACACTCATACAACAGATGGTGGACTGTTAGCATTTCCCATAGGAAACTGTGTCACGCTAGCCAGGCATGCCAACACTACCTGAGCATGCTCACTGGCGTAGCACAATGTGTGGGGAGGGGGCAAATTCACAGGTCTCTCAGCCTCATGGAAAAATGTGTAGAATAGCAGGAAATTAGCTCAGGGATTCTTGAAAGTCTGGACAATCCTTGTCCGGCAGGGAAACTATATTTTATTTTGTTGCATTATTTGAGCTTAAAATGTACATTTAGGGGAATGTTATAAGGAAAATATATTTTTAAGAATTTTCTAAATACTTTCGATATATACAGTGGGGAAAAAAAGTATTTAGTCAGCCACCAATTGTGCAAGTTCTCTCACTTAAAAAGATGAGAGAGGCCTGTAATTTTCATCATAGGTACACTTCAACTATGACAGACAAAATGAGGAAAAGAAATCCAGAAATTCACATTGTAGGATTTTTTATGAATTTATTTGCAAATTATGGTGGAAAATAAGTATTTGGTCAATAACAAAAGTTTATCTCAATACTTTGTTATATACCCTTTGTTGGCAATGACAGAGGTCAAACGTTTTCTGTAAGTCTTCACAAGGTTTTCACACACTGTTGCTGGTATTTTGGCCCATTCCTCCATGCAGAGCTCCTCTAGAGCAGTGATGTTTTGGGGCTGTCGCTGGGCAACACGGACTTTCAAAGATTTTCTATGGGGTTGAGACCTGGAGACTGGCTAGGCCACTCCAGGACCTTGAAATGCTTCTTCTGAAGCCACTCCTTCGTTGCCCGGGCGGTGTGTTTGGGATCATTGTCATGCTGAAAGACCCAGCCACGTTTCATCTTCAATGCCCTTGCTGATGGAAGGAGGTTTTCACTCAAAATCTCACGATACATGGCCCCATTCATTCTTTCCTTTACACGGATCAGTCGTCCTGGTCCCTTTGCAGAAAAACAGCCCCAAAGCATGATGTTTCCACCCCATGCTTCACAGTAGGTATGGTGTTCTTTGGATGCAACTCAGCATTCTTTGTCCTCCAAACACGACGAGTTGAGTTTTTACCAAAAAGTAATATTTTGGTTTCATCTGACATTCTCCCAATCCTCATCTGGATCATCCAAATGCTCTCTAGCAAACATTAGGACGGCCTGAACATGTACTGGCTTAAGCAGGGGACACGTCTGGCACTGCAGGATTTGAGTCCCTGGCGCCGTAGTGTGTTACTGATGGTAGGCTTTGTTACTTTGGTCCCAGCTCTCTGCAGGTCATTCACTAGGTCCCCGTGTGGTTCTGGGATTTTTGCTCACCGTTCTTGTGATCATTTTGACCCCACGGGTGAGATCTTGCGTGGAGCCCCAGATCGAGGAAGATTATCAGTGGTCTTGTATGTCTTCCATTTCCTAATAATTGCTCCCACAGTTGATTTCTTCAAACCAAGCTGCTTACCTATTGCAGATTCAGTCTTCCCAACCTGGTGCAGGTCTACAATTTGGTTTCTGGTGTCCTTTGACAGCTCTTTGGTCTTGGCCATAGTGGAGTTTGGAGTGTGACTGTTTGAGGTTGTGGACAGGTGTCTTTTATACTGATAACAAGTTCAAACAGGTGCCATTAATACAGGTAATGAGTGGAGGACAGAGGAGCCTCTTAAAGAAGAAGTTACAGGTCTGTGAGAGCCAGAAATCTTGCTTGTTTGTATGTGACCAAATACTTATTTTCCACCATAATTTGCAAATAAATTCATAAAAAATCCTACAATGTGATTTTCTGGATTTTTTTTCCTCATTTTGTCCACTTGAAATGTCCTTGTTTTTGAAGTTGCAAAGTTGAGTTGCAAAGAAAAAGCCATATCTCAGACTGCCCAATAAAAAGAAAAGATTAAGATGTGCAAAAGAACACAGACACTGGACAGAGTAACTCTGCCTAGAAGGCCAGCATCCCGGAGTCGCCTCTGGCGGTTCTAGACCATTTCAACTGGGGGGGCCAAGCTGGGGCCAGTTACATTAGACGTTATTGTTGTCATCGTTTTCTTCACTGTTATTAGCAGGCAAAAGACCATGTCCCTCTAGTAAATGTGTGGGTTTAATTAGTGTTCCACGTTGCCACTGTCTAATAACGGATGTAAAAAATGAACGATAGCAAAAATTTGTTATGCAAAAATGATTTCATACTCCACATTTAGGGGGGCCACAAGGGGGTCCAAAATTCTTGTCACAGGGTGCTGCCCCCAGAACCGCTAGTGGGTTAGAGCCAGTTTGCGCTGTTCTGTGAAGGGAGTAGTACACAGCGTTGTTCGAGATCTTCAGTTTATTGGCAATTTCTCGCATGGAATAGCCTTCATTTCTCAGAACAAGAATAGACTGACGAGTTTCAGAAGAAAGCGCTTTATTTCTGGCCATTTTGTGCCTGTAATCGAACCCACAAATGCTGATGCTCCAGATACTCAACTAGTCTAAAGAAGGCCAGTTTTATTGCTTCTTTAATCAGGACGACAGTTTTCAGCTGTGCTAGCATATTTGCAAAAGGGTTTTCTAATGATCAATTAGCCTTTTAAAATGATAAACTTGGATTAGCTAACACAACTTGCCATTGGAACACAGGAGTGATGGTTACTGATAATGGGCCTCTGTACGCCTATGTAGATATTCCATAAGAAATCAGCCATTTCCAGCTACAATAGTCATTTACAACATTAACAATGTCTACACTGTATATCTGATCAATTTGATGTTATTTTAATGTACAAAAAAATTAGCTTTTCTTTCAAAAACAAGGACATTTCTAAGTGACCCCAAACTTCTGAATGGTAGTGTGTATATGTATGTATGTGTGTATATATATATATATATATATATATATATATATATATATATATATATTATATATCTATACTGTATATATAAATGGCAATAATGAACATTAACCGAAAAATTATGTTATGTAGTTTCTTACAATAGCCCTCTGTGGCTTTAAATAATATTTCTCTCAAATCTATGATTCATAAAAGATGTGTCTGGAGATTTGGTCAGATTTGTAAAAAATCAGGAAAGAGCAGGATCAGCTATACCATAAGGACCCTTTATTCATGTCATCATTACATGTAGTGCAACATGACCACTCATGGTCTGTAAAGTAATGTTTTTTGGGGGATTCCATATTTTACAAGTGTTTGTATTGAACTTTTATTTGTAGAGGCAAAAATATGTCTGTTTTGAGAATCTGTTGTCAGTGGCTTGTCAACTCCGTCACTGATGGCTAACCCCTAAATATCCTGAAAAAATATTTCAATCACTGTTCTACAACATATGCTAAAACAATGGAAGTATTTGCTGTGCTAGACCTAATGGACAATGTTTGCTTAAGAAAAGTATTTTTATGTTTTAAATCTAGAAAAAGATGCCAAGATGCTAAAGAAACTTGCCCTGGTGCATTTAATAGTGCTATAAAACAAAACAAAAAGGAGTTTGGAGATGTGTATGACATATTTGATCAAGGCCTTTAAACACTTGTTGATGAAATGCCTTTCATGGTGTCTGACGGAGTTGACAGAAATCCATATAGTTGCATTTTATGAGAAAAAACTAAAAAACATGGTGTGATAGCTAATACATTGATCTATCAAAATATGTATTTCACATTTTGTTAATATTAAGACAAATATGTGTGGGAGATTATCCCGTCTTTCTAGAATCCCTGAGCTTGCTCGTACCTTGTGGTTCTATGCATTAAAATGAATCTTATCATCCTCTCCCACAAGATGGTTCACCATTCCATCTGCCCTTCACCCAGTGCTCTAAGGCACTATCTACCCTCACTCTGTGATGTCATAGATGAGGACTGACTAACAGATTCATGCATTAAAATGCATATTTTCATTCTCTCTCTCCCTCTATCCCCTTCTCCTTCCCCCTCACTCACAGGATGGTTCACCCTCCCAGCTACCCGGTGGCTATGAGCCCGAGCCACTGGCTAAGTACGGCACGCTGGACGTGGCCTTCGAGTATGACTCGGGCAAGCAACACCTCGCTGTCACTGTCACTGCGGCAACCGACATCCCCGTGCTCAAACAGACAGGCAACATCGCGTGGCAGGTGAAGAAAAAAAAAACGAACCTTACCGTTGTACTTGTCTTACTTGCTCTCACACGTAAAAACACATTTTCTTACTAGCACTGATTTTGCTAATAGCGGTTATTTTCAAGAAAGTTTTACTTGCAATGACTGTGATATGTGATTGTACCTACTACCTTAGTTGCCAGCACTGACTGCAAGTCGCTCTGGATAAGAGCATCTGCTTCAGCTTAAGTTATGTTGAAATTATACAAAAAGAAAAATAATATATTCTAAGACATTGTGAAGGCTCATGCATGCCTATAGCAAGCTATAAAGCATTATACCAAACTCTCCTCCTGGAGATCTACCACCTGTAGATTTTTACTCCAACCTTAATTTAGAACACCTTATTCTACTTATTAGCTGTTCACCAAGACCTAACTAGCTGAATCAGGTATGTTAGGTGAGGTTTGGACTGAAAGCCTGCCAGATGATCTCCAGGAAGAGGTTTGGGCAGCCCTGCTTTAAGTAGTGTTACCTACAGTGCATTCGGAAAGTATTCAGACCCCTGGATTTTTCCCCCATTTTGTTACGTTACAGCCTTATTCTAAAATTGATTCAATAAAAACATTTCCTCATCAATCTACACACAATACCCCATAATGACAAAGCAAAAACTGGTTTTTAGAAAATGTTGCTAATTTGTATTTAAAAAAAAAAAAAAATACCTTATTTACATAAGTATTCAGACCTTTTGCTATGAGACTCAAAATTAAGCGAAGCTGCATCCTGTTTCCATTGATCATCTTTGAGATGTTTCTACAACTTGACTGGAGTCCACCTGAGGTAAATTCAATTGATTAGAAATTAATTGGAAAGGCACACACCTGTTTATATAAGGTCCCACAGTTGACAGAGCATGTCACAGCAAAAACCAAGGCATGAGGTCAAAGGAATTGTCTGTAGAGCTCCAAGACAGGATTATGTTGAGGCACAGATCTGGGGAAGGGTGCCACAATATTTCTGCAGCATTGAAAGTCCCGAAGAACATAGTGGCCTTCAACATTCTTAAATGCAAGAAGTTTGGAACCACCAAGACTCTTCCTAGAGCTTGCCACCCGGCCAAACTGAACAATCAGGGGAGAAGGGCCTTGGTCAGGGAGGTGACCAAGAACCCGATGGTCACTCTGATAGAGCTCCAGAGTTTCTCTGTGGAGATGGGAGAACCTTCCAGAAGGACAACCATCTCTGCAGCACTCTACCAATCAGGCCTTTATGGTAAAGTGGACAGATGGAAACCACTCCTCAGTAAGTGGCACACGCAGCCTGCTTGGAGTTTGCCAAAAGGAACCTAAAGACTCTCAGACTATGAGAAACAAGATTCTCTGGTCTGATGAAACCAAGATTTAACTCTTTGGCCTGAATGCCAAGCTTCACGTCTGGAGGAAACCTGGCACCATCCCTACGGTGAAGCATAGTGGTGGCCATATCATGCTCTGGGGATGTTTTTCAGCGGCAGGGACTGGGAGACTAGTCAGGATCGAGGGAAAGATGAACGGAGCAAAGTACAGAGAGATCCTTGATGCTTCAGAGCACTGTCGTGTCTGTGACTATCATTAATGTGAAGACTGTTATTTTATCAAATCAATTTTCTATGTGGAATTATTATTACGTGATTAAACTAATCATGTATACTTTAATTAACTAGGAAGTCGGGGCACCATGGGAAAATGTTTATAGTGTCTCTATTTCCCGAATCGACTCTTTCATATATTTTCATATCTTATCAAATCAGTCGCTTATTAATGAATTGTACCTCATCAGTTCTCATTACTGATTGTCGCAAACCCTTGGATATCTGCACGAACCCTAGCATAAATTATTTATTCACTAACTAACTAATCAAATCACAGAAAAACATGAAAACACACACAATTAGTTCATACGTGAGGTATTACATGATACAAAGAAAAAGTCCCTAGCGGACAAAACCGATATGACGACTTACTAGACAAAGGAAAGGGGGGGTGGACTACTCAAGAGCGGGAAACTCATAGCTGATAACTACACTCATAGATATTGCTAATACTTTACATGAGCGACCGCTCATTCAATTGACATATTTACGAGTGTATTTCTTGTTGTCTCTCTGTGGTCGCCGGTCCATCTGCTGGAGAGAGTCGACAGAAAAGTCTCTGGTTGCGATCCCCTAGAGTCACAGTCTATCGTAGTTGTTAAAATGGATACTTCCGAGTACCATTCAGAAATCTTCTTAGAATCGGATGAATTTACCAGACTTAAGTATTTAAACAGCTGCAGTCTGAATAATTATTCTTTAGTTTGTAAATTTCTTTGCCCTTTCAATGTGGGAATGATCTCCACGTTCTCTGGTCTTGTCCTCTGGTAGAGTTGTAGTTTAAACCACTTCACACACCAGTGTCACCAGGCATGTTTTGGTCTTAGGAATTCAACCATTTGCAACCTTAGCTTACACCGTGGTTTGCGTGGTCTGCGTGGTCTACTGTGAATTGCGTCACGGGGGCTTTTATTCTTGAGTAGAAAAGGGTCGTCATATCATGTTTGTGCCCACCTGGGCGTGGCTACTGACTGTGCATAAGTTACCATAAAACAACCAATTCTCATTTAGAAGACTAAATCACATTGTTATCTTTTCAAAAGTATTCTTATACTTATTCATCCATAGTATACAACATTCAGAAGTAAACCTGACGGGGGGCCACAATATACACCCAAAAGACCACGTCGTGACAGCACTCAGGACCTCAGACTGGGGCGAAGGTTCACCTTCCAACAGGACAACGACCCTAAGCACACAGCCAAGACAACGCAGGAGTGGCTTCGGGACAAGTCTCTGAATGTCTTTGAGTGGCCCAGCCAGAGCCCGGACTTGAACCCGATCGAACATCTCTGGAGAGACCTGAAAATAACTGTGCAGCAACGCTTCCCATCCAACCTGACAGAGCTTGAGAGGATCTGCAGTAAAGAATGGGAGAAACTCCCCAAATACAGGTGTGCCAAGCTTGTAGCGTCATACCCAAGAAGACTCAAAGCTGTAATTGCTGACAAAGGTGCTTCAACAAAGTACTGAGTAAAGGGTCTGAATACTTATGTAAATGTGATATTTCAGTTATTTTATTTTTATACATTTGCTGAAATTTCTAAAAACCTGTTTTTGCTTTGTCATTATGAGGAATTGTGTGTAGATTGATAAAGGGGAAAAACAATTCAATCTATTTTAGAATAAGTCTGTAACGTAACAAAATGTGTAAAAAGTCAAGGGGTCTGAATACTGTCCGAATGCACTGTATGTAGGTACACCTGGTACTACTGCCCACTAAGAAGCAGCGGGCCAAGACGAGGGTGCAGAGGGGGCCGTGCCCAGTGTTCACAGAGACCTTCCGCTTCTCCCGGGTGGAGCAGGAGGCGCTGGCGGACCTCGCCGTCCGGTTCCGCCTCTACAGCGTCAGGAGGATGAAGAAGGAGAAGGTTTGGGGGAGAAAAAAAAAATTATGCAATAATTGTTGTAAGTCACTTTGGATAAAAACATCTGCTAAATGGCATATATTATTATATTATTATTTATGTTAGGTGTTGGGCGAGAAGGTTTTCTATTTGACTAAACTCAACCTGCAGGGAAAGATGGCGCTGCCCGTTACACTGGAGCCTGGCACAGCACTAATGGTGAGTGGCTGCGGAGATAGAAAGGGGTGTGTGTGTATTTTTTGTTTTACTATATTTGTGAGGACCAGAAAAGAGAATTCGGACAATTGAGGACATTTGGCCGGTCCTAAAAAAGAAAAGGATTAGGTTTAGGAGTTAGGGTTAGGTTTTCGGCTAGGTTTAGGGAAAATAGGATTTTGATTGGGAATCAATTGTTGGTCCTCAATTTAGTGTAGTAATACACAACTGTGTGTCTGTGTGTGTGGTATGGGTCTGTTTGTGCAATTTCTTGCCAATAAGAAGTAACCTGATTTGTATGATTTCCACTTAGGTAAATTATCTTGGCATTTTTCCTATTTTGTTGCCTTACAACCTGGAATTAAAATACATTTTTGGGGGGTTTGAATGATTTGATTTACACAACATGCCTACCACTTTGAAGATGCAAAATCTTTTTTATTGTAAAACAAACAAAAAAATGACCTTTTTGCTTTTTACTTGAGCGTGCATAACGGTTCACCCCCCCAAAGTCAATACTATAGCCACCTTTTGCAGCAATTACAGCTGCAAGTCTCTTGGGCTATGTCTCTATAAGCTTGGTACATCTAACCACTGGGATTTTTGCCCATTCTTCAAGGCAAAACTTCTCCAGCTCCATCAAGTTGGATGGGTTCTCAATTGGATTGAGGTCTGGGCTTTGACTAGGCCATTCCAAGACATTTAAATGTTTCCTCTTAAACCACTCAAGTGTTGCTTTAGCATTATTCATAGGGTCATTGTCCTGCTGGAAGGTGAACCTCCGTCTCAGTCTCAAATCTCTGGAAGACTGAAACAGGTTTCCCTCAAGAATTTCCCTTTAGCGTAAACCATCATTCCTTCAATTCTGACCAGTTTCCCAGTCCCTGCCGATGAAAAACATCCCCACAGCATGATGCTGCCACCACCATGCTTCACGCTGGGGATGATGAGAGGTGTTGGGTTTGCGCCAGATAGCGTTTTCCTTGATGGAGAAAAAGGTCAATTTTAGTCTCATCTGACCAGAGTACCTAATTTCATATGTTTGGGGAGTCTCCCACATGCCTTTTGGCAAACACCAAACGTGTTTGCTTATTTTTTTCATTAAGCAATGTATTTTTTCTGTCCACTCTTCCGTAAAGCCCACCTCTGTGGAGTGTACGGCTTAAAGTGGTCCTATGGACAGATACTCCAATCTCCGCTGTGGGGCTTTGCAGCTCCTTCAGGGTTATATTTGGTCTCTTTGTTGACTCTCTGATTAATGCCCTCCTTGCCTGGTCCGTGAGTTTTGGTGGGCGGCCCTCTCTTGGCAGGTTTGTTGTGGTGCCATATTCTTTCCATTTAAAAAAAATTGATTTAATGGTGCTCCGTGGGATGTTCAAAGTTTATGATATTTTTTATAATCCAACCCTGATCTGTACTTCTCCACAACGTTGTCCCTGACCTGTTTGGAGAGCTCCTTGGTCGCTTGCTGGGTGGTGTTGCAGACTCTGGGGCCTTTCAGAACAGGTGTATATATACTGAGATCATGTGACACTTAGATTGCACACAGGTGGACTTTATTTAACTAATTATGTGACTTTTGAAGGTAATTGGTTTCACCAGATCTTATTTAGGGGGCTTCATAGCAAAGGGGGTGAATACATATGCACGCACCACTTTTCAATTTTTTATCTTTTAGAATTTTTAGTTATTTTTTCACTTCACCAATTTTGACTATTTTGTGTATGTCCATTACATGAAATCCAAATAAAAATATATTTAAATTACAGGTTGTGATGCAACAAAATAGGAAATACGCCAAGGGGGGATGAATACTTTTGCAAGGCACTGTATAATGGTACAGTAACTCATAGACTAACCTCGTCCCCAGGTTCAAATTGCTGTCTCATTGAGCATGGTAACAGTGTGGGACTGTTTGGGACTTAGTGGGTGTGGATTTACTGAGTGACATGATAATCAATTCAAATTCTGAGCAACTCACATGACTATGAAGCGTGGCTCCAAAACGAGGCGGCAAAGTGTTTGTTATGGTGCACCACGGAAATAATTCCCTGGAACCCGAGGTAGTAGGAACACGTCTAGCCAGCTATCTAAACTTTTAGTAATCATGGTCTAATTACCGACCGGGGCCCCCATTGATTTTGTTAGTTACGCTCACTCAGATATCATATTAAAACATTTCTGCAAACATTTCTCTCCACCCTATGGTAAAATGTGTAGAATTGCATGAAATTAGCTGTAAAACTGAACATTTTTGCCCCATGGCAAGAAGAGTAGAATTGCATGAAATTAGTTATAAAATTACTAAATATTCTCTTTGCTCCATAGCAAAATGTGTAGAATTGCAGGAAATTAACTCCAAAACGTTTTTTTTCTCTCCTCTGTCAAGAGGGGGGCTGCTAAAATGTTTTGCTCGCAAGGCTAAGGCCAGCTCTGACTGCATGTGTGGGTATGGATGTGGGTTCACCGACCCGGCGAGCCACTGCGGCTTCTCATGAGTTTAGATTTTTTGTTTCCCCCACCCATCAAAGTTGCCCATCTATACATTCGATGGTGAGGGACTGGGAGATCAGCCAATTAAACCCAGCGGTTGTTTTGCGCTCTCCTGTGGCGCTTGAAAACCAGACGAGAGAGCCGGCTGCTTTATACAAAGCATAGTCTCACCCAATTCAAGCCATTCAGTTGCATTGTACTGATTCCTACCTGCCTCTAACTCTGCATGTGGTGTTTTCCGTCTTCTCCTTTCTCCCTACAGGGCTGTGGGTCGTTGGTGAGTGTGTCCCGTAGTGCAGGGGCTCTGTCCTACCGTTCCACCGGGGACTCCACGCCAGAAATTCTACTGGGCCTCATCTACAACGCCACCACTGGTAGGCTCTCTGCAGAGGTCATCCAGGGAAGCCACTTCAAAAACACAGCCTCAGACAAACCTCCCAGTGAGTGGACAAATAACATGTCTATTTTCTGTTGTGTCTTTGATAATGTTATGGAGCAGTTGGGTAGCTTAGCCTTCAAGTCCATAGAACTGAATACCTGTTCTTATTCCTATTTTTGTGTGTCTATCAGCTATTTACTTCATCAGTCTTCATACTGTCTTTTCTCTTTCCTTATCTCCTCCGTTGTGGCCCTCTGTGTGGTGTCCCCCAGGTGGTCTGTTTTGTTGTATGAAACAGTTCATAGGGGGACAACTTTACATCATGAGAGGTGAGCCCTCTGTTATCAATCCATGTACCTCTTTCTATCTATACCAGAGTCACTGTCTGTTCCTCTCTGGGTCTACTGATAATGTTGGCATATTGGGAAAGGGAAAGGAAAGGGGGATACCTAGTCAGTTGTACAACTGAGTACATTCAAATGAAATGTGTCTTCCGCATTTAACCCAACCCCTCTACATATTGTATCGTGAAAAAGAACCAAAAAACGGCTGGTATCAAAAAGCCCTTTGTATTCTGTTGTGGTTCATATTTATATTTTACCAGGTTAGTCTCGTTGAGATTAACAATCACTTTTACGAGAGACCTGGACAAAATAGCAGCACACAAAGTAGCAGACGCATTTTCAACATAAAACACTTAAAAACATGAATTTACACATTGAACAGCAAGATGGATTGGGAAAGCGTGGTGCAACTAGGGGTAAAAATATTGACACGCCCACTCTCGCAGAGGGTACAGTGATGAGTGAGGGCTTTAGAGTTAGAAACAAACTTCAGCGCACCATGGTACACAGTCCAGCAGCATATGTAATGATGCCACAGGGGCATACATATACAAGATATCGCCATAATCAATTACAGGCACGAAATAATAGAATTTACGATAGACTATACATGACTTGAAGATCTTCAGCAATACGCCATTTTCCATTAGTCTCCACTAGATGGCAGCCTCTCACCATCTTCCTCCTCCCTTCTTTTTCTCCCTCCCTTCCCCAGACACCTATGTGAAGCTGACCATGCTCGACTCCAAGGGCAAGGAGATGTCCAAGTGCAAGACGTCAGTTTGCCGCGGCCAGCCCAACCCCACTTACAAGGAGACCTTTGTCTTCCAGGTGAGAGAGCGAGAGGGAAGAGATATGAAGGAATACATTTTATATACATTTTACCCTGTTAAACAGCCCGCCCCATCTCTGTTGTCTTCCAGGTGGCCCTCTTCCAGCTGTCCGAGGTCTCCCTGGTTGTGTCCGTGTACAGCCGGAGGAGCAGCATGAAGGCCAGGGAGAGGGTGGGCTGGGTGTCTCTGGGGCTCAACAGTACCGGAGAGGAGCAGCAGGCCCACTGGAGCCAGATGAAGGAGGCCGGGGGACAGCAGGTGTGCCACTGGCACGCACTCTTGGAATCTTGAACAGGTCTTAATGAGAATCACAAGATTTCATCTCGATGACAGGAGGAGGAGAAATATGGAGGCGGAGGAAGATTATGGGGTATCTTGATCTCTGTGTTGAAAGGGGATTGGTTCCTTGACCTTCCGTCAGAGATGCAGACAAGGAGCTATGAGGAACCATCTACCAATGCTATGCATATGAACCTGGAATGGGATGTGTGTGAGGGTGCAGTGTTATAAGAGGCACGTGCATTCCCCATGGAGTCTCTGTTCATTAAGTGCTGCTTTAATACCCTTTAATATGTAAAACAGCCACTTTACCTGAGAATAGACTGACTGGTTCTACACTCCACTGGTTCTTAGCAATGACTTCCTGCTACTGACATTGTCAATGGGGACTGTCAGACTGATCGTTTTAATACAACAGCTGATAGACCTCAGTTATGAACTGGTCCTGAAATGGATGCAACCTATCCTGAAATAGACGAAACTGCTACTGAAATGAACACAACTGGTCCTGAAATGAACACAACTGGTCCTGAAATGGACGCAACCTATCCTGAAATAGATGAAACTGCTACTGAAATGAACACAACTGGTCCTGAAATGAACACAACTGGTCCTGAAATGGATGCAACCTATCCTGAAATAGACGAAACTGCTACTGAAATGAACACAACTGGTCCTGAAATGAACACAACTGGTCCTGAAATGGATGCAACCTATCCTGAAATAGACGAAACTGCTACTGAAATGAACACAACTGGTCCTGAAATGGACGCAACCTATCCTGAAATAGACGAAACTGCTACTGAAATGACCACAACTGGTCCTGAAATGGACCATTCAGTCTCAAGTTTTAGGACAATTTTGTGTAATTCATTTCCCATATTCTGGTCCATTAAAATATTTTTGCATGTAATTGTTTACAGAAGATGATCAAAATATGACCATACGTATCTCGTACAAGGGACCATTTTTCAACCTGAACCGAGGACCAAAGAGTGTGCAGAAGAACATCGACCAAAACAAGCCAGCACCCTCACATTCTTCTGGGGTTGTACTGGCCATAGAAATAGAATTACATGAAGGGGCAAAGCCCTTCCGACCACTGCAATTTAAATGATACAATCATGGATTCACTCAATATGGACGACATGGTAATTCTATTTCTATTGTACTGACTTCAAATAACACCAGCATAGTCATTTCTCAACTGACGCTCGCAGCCATTGGTAACAGGTATGATGCAATGGAAGACTGTTACAATGACTGTTAAAGCCTGTAACGTGCTGCAACTAACTATGCTACCGTGCTATGCTTATTTATACACTGTTACATTCGCGTGACATTATGCAATATCCATTTGACAGAATTTTAATTTTTCATTTTATTTTTGGGGTTTCTTTTTACAGCCATTTCATTTCCCGTTATGATACCATGTATTTTTGTCGGTGTTCAAGAACACAAAATACAAAGTACATCTTCAGAGTGGTCTTGCATCATCTGAATGACATTTAGCATCATTTGAGAATATACAAACTGTATTTGTTTTGGCTCACTGAATCAAACTGTAGCCTATACCATCCTTCTCAAAAGACCCATCACCTTTCATGTATTACATATTCGAGCTACAGTGCCTTCAGAAAGTATTCACACGTCTTGACCTTTTCCACATTTTGTGTTACAGACGGAATTTCAAATGGATTAAATATATATTATTTTGTCACTGGCCTACACACACTCTCATAATGTCAAAGTGGAAATTGTAAAAAAAAAAAAAAAAGACTAATATCTTGAGTCAATAAGTATTCAACCCCTTTGTTATGGCAAGCCTAAATAAGTGCAGGAGTAAGCTTGTGCTTAATAACAAGTCACATAAGTTGCATGGACTCACTGTGTGCAATAAGTGTTTAACATGATTTTTGAATGACCTCCTCATCTCTGTACCCCACACATAAATCTAATTGTAATGTCCCCCAGTTGAGCAGTGAATTTCAAACAGATTCAACCACAAAGACCAGGGAGGTTTTCCAATGCCTTGCAAAGAAGGGCACCTATTGGTAGATGGGTAAAAAAAACAATCATTGAACATCCCTTTGAGCATGGTGAAGTTATTAATTACACTTTGGATGGTGTATAAATATACCCAGTCACTACAAAGATACAGGCGTCCTTCCTAACTCCGGAGAGGAAGGAAAACAGCTCAGGGATTTCACAATGAGGCCAATGGTGACTTTAAAACAGTTACAGAGTTTAATGGCTGTGATAGGAGAACACTGAGGATGGATCAATAACATTGTAGTTACTCCACAATACTAACCTAAATGACAGAGTGAAAAGAAGAAAGCCTGTACATATTACAAATATTCAAAAACATGCATCCTGTTTGCAACAAGGCACTAAAGTAATAATGCAAACAAATGTGCCAAAGCAATTAACTTTTTGTCCTTAATACAAAGCGTTAAGTTTGGGGCAAATCCAATACAACACTTTACTGAGTACCACTCTCCATATTTTCAAGCACAATGGTGGCTGCATCATGTTATGCATATGCTTGTAATCAATAAGGACTGGGGAGGTTTCCAGGATAAAAACTAAACGGAATGGAGCTAAGTACAGGCAAAATCCTGGAGGAAAACCTGGTTCAGTCTGCTTCACCTTTCAGCAGGACAATAACCTAAAACACAAGGCCAAATCTACACTGGAGTTGCTTACCAAGAAGACAGTGAATGTACTTGAGCGGCCAAGTTACAGTTTTGAATCTACTTGAAAATCTATGGCAAGACCTGAAAATGGTTGTCTAGCAATGATCATCAACCAATTTGACAGAGCTTGAAGAATTGTTTTATAATAATGTGCAAACATTGCACAATCCTGGTGTGGAAAGCTCTTAGAGACTTACCCAGAAAGACTCACAGCTGTAATCGCTGCCAAAGGTTCTTCTACAAAGTATTGACTCGGGTATGAATACTTATGTAAATTAGATATTTCTGTATTTCATTTTAAATAAATGCACAAGAATGTCAAAATACATGTTTTCACTTTGTCATTATGGGGTATTGTGTGTAGGTGGGTGAGAAAATATATATTTAATTCATCCACACTACAGTATGTCCTTCCATAGAAATATAATGACTAGAATATATTTCTATGTAGAGAATCACTGGTGAAACAGAGCATTATGGGTACTGAAGTTATGCTACAAAAGGTGTACAGTATGACAAGCAGGATTCCACACAGTGTGGCATGTTGACTATGAAGCAGGCCTGGACACAGGGTCTATTTCACATTTCACTGTGAAACATGTTTGATGGCTGCCATCGAGGAGCAGAGGTGAACACTAGAGTCTAGTAATAGCACCAAATCCCTGCTTTGCTGTAACAAGAACCCCCTCCTCCCTCTCTCTCTCTCTCTCCTGGCCCGGAGAAGAGGGGTGTATTCTCTCATCTCTCCCCCTGTGATGTTAGTGGCTCAGTGTTGAGTTCAGGCTTGTTTCCCGACACCCCACACCCCACTCCCATTGGGTCAGGGTTTCTACAGTGTGCAGCCACACCTCGCAGCATGAAGTCATGAAGAGATTGCTGACATATTCCACTGAGATCCACAGTATGCTGACTGAAGTAAATCCCAGAGTCTTAACTTCCAGTATCATTAAGCTGAACATGCTCATAGTGGCTAATAACGTGTGAGATTAGAGAACGTCAGGAAATGTATGCCTGCTTTTTAATTTCTGCGGTGAAGGAGAAGACAGGGAGTTGGATGACAAAAGAACGACATGAGTCAGAGACACGCTTTAAACTAACGTAGAGAGATTTTAATTCCATGTCTGGCCTTCAACGGTTTGTTTTACCCTGTCATCAGTGGTCAGTCTGGTACAGAACAGGGCAGGCAGCAGTAGTTGCAGTTGGCTGGGAGCCCAGGGTCCTATTCATTGGGGCACACTAGCAAACAGCTTTAAAGCATTTTTTGTTGTTTTCAACAGAAGAAAATATGAAAAAAGCATTGGACCAACACCAGGTAGGGACTTCCCGTTTGTTTGGTGCCTAATGAACAAGACCCAGGGCTGGGCATGTGGGGGGAAACAGTCCCATGAGCGCATAGTTTCAGAACACTTAAACAGCTAGCTAGAGGAATGATTGGTGTCTTTTTCCTGGCCCTCTTTCTTCATCTGTCGACACTAGAAAACCAGCTGTGTCATTGTCCGCCGAGGGAAAACGGGGAGGGGAGAGGTGGGACTTCCAAAGCACTGCATGAGACGTCACCCGAGTCAACCCCTCCCTGCCCCAGGAAATGTTAGGAGTGTGTCTGTCAGCCAGGTCATTATGCAGGCAGCATCTGGAGCTCTAACTCAACCCTCTGGTATGTGTGAGTGCACATTATTGCAAATGGACTGACAGTCAGTCAAAAACAGGTTTGAGCACATACCCAGACTGTGGTGGTCTCCAAGGCCTGATCTAAAAAGGTTCAGGTTAGGATTGGCGCAGGCTAGAGATGATCCTAGATCCATCTGTGTTTTAGGGCGAGTTTTAAGTCGAGCTGTCAGTGCCACATGCTGGTTCTCGTTAGTGTTCTAATGAGCCCCCCACTGGGCACACACTGGTTGAATCAACGTTGTTTCCACGTCATTTCAATGAAATGACTTTGAACCAACGTGGAATAGATGTTGAAGTGGGCCAGTGATGCGGGGTCAGTCAGGCGAGGAGGTTCCGTTGACCAAGATCGCGTTTCATTTTATTGCAGTCATCACCTCTATTCACAAAGTTAACCCCTTCAGAAGCAAGCCTTAGCATACCCATTTTATATATTCAATAAATAGACAGACATCACGGGGATGATAATGTGGAGTTCCATAGTTTGAACTTCCCAGAATCAAATAGATTCCTATAGCTGATCAACAGTGTCGTCATATCTCCTGAATCATCTCAAACAAAAGGATCTAGTGTTACAGATTAGATCCTCAAGTCAAATCAATGGAATGAAGCCAGAAAAGGTCAAAGTATGTTAATTAATAAGGGCTGTTTAGGCACTGCCATTTCAATAGGTGGGGGGGAGTGGGGGGATACCTTCTAAAAGGGGTGGTGGGGGGGAGGGGTGTACCAGACCACATCCTATTAAGAAGCGTTCACATTGTGCACTTTGCAAAACATTGTGCTGTTTATCAGCAGTTAAAATCGTACCTATTTGGCAAAGACAACATTCATTGAGCATCAATCGTTACAAAATTAAACTTGAGGGACCTGACGTGGAGACGCTGTACAGAGAAGCAGCTCATTTTGGAGGATAATACTGAATGGAACTGTGATGATGATGATGATGAGGGATAGAAACACCAAAATATCTTCTGTCGAAATAAGCTTGTTTTTCAGTTCCTTGCACTAAGGTCTGATATATTTATATATTTTTTTTTTATATTTTTAGACTTGTGTTTCCCACAAGAGCCCAATTGAAAACATTATTAAATGTTCCGGAGTGAAGTCTTCCCCTAGGTACAGATCTGGGATCAGCTTCTCCTCCCCCAATCCTAACCTTAAAAAGGTCCAATGCAGCCATTTTTATCTCAATATCAAATCATTTCTAGGTAACAATTAAGTACCTTACAATGATTCTTTTTGACAATTGTAATTGAAAACAAACAAAAATTGCTTCTTAGCAAAGAGCAGTGGTCTGAGCTGTTATTGGCAGAAAGGTTTGAAACAGTCTTATTTACCGCCTGGTAATGTCAACAGGCAGGCCAAAACTCCATCCCACCGAAACAGGCTGAAATGTCTGTCTTTTCAAACAGCTCCTACACTAAAAGGGCATCATCATTTTCACAATTTCACAGTATTATTCCAACCTCATAGTGTAGAAATACATGATAAAATCCACAGTTTTGACTGCACTGGGCCTTTAACCTATAGTGGGGGAAATGCAAAACTGACCCAATATCAGAATCTAGGGGCAAATTTACCCTCCTCCATTACTGAACACTTCATTAGAGGACTATATAGGAACGACTACTCCGTCATTTAACACCGACCATTGACAGGTAGCCTAATACCACCGAGATCCAGAAAGTCACAGAAAGCCATGTAAGCGCTCAGTGACAGCTGGTGACAACCACTCTGAAAACAACTAGGCCTACTAAGCGTTTCGGACCAACTTAAAACCATTGTAGTCTGCTGTAGCCTTAACAAACGTGTTAGGTAATTGCTTTCCCATTTTCCTATGAATATTTGAGTGATGGGGGGGTAAATGTCTAGAACTTGTGGCCTAATGGTCCTGTTCTTTAGTCTCCATCTGTAGTCATTGAGAGGCAGAGTGACAAACGGGACACTGTCTGTTCTGTACCTGCCAACGACAAGAGGGTCTGGTGACTGATAATCCCACGTCGAGATTGAGATGTACAAAATTAAAGATAAAAAAAAAATACTTCTGCGACCATCAGTGCTTCTCTCGCGGTTTCATATACAAGAGTAGAGTATATAAATGTAAAATGAGTAAAAAAATAAAATGAAGAAATGAGTGCAATGACAAACCGTATATGCCTTTGCCCCTTTGTTTTTCTCCCAAAAGGTTACATGTCTAGCTAGCGATTCAGGAGCTCAGGGCCCACTGCGACAGTCCACTGTCTCTCGGTCTCTCTCTCCCTGTGTCAGTTTAAAACCTGGCCGTTTACATTCTCAGTTTGAGTTTGGCTCTGAGAGTCAAGTCAAGTTAAGTCCTTGGGTAGGCAGTGTTACCACCTCTCTTGCCCATAAAAAGTGGCGCAAATGTTTTGATCTGTAGTGGTTGCTGATAAAACACACAGACGACATGACAGAAAAAAAATATAAAAAATGAAAAGGCTTCTTGATTGGCAGCGGCCCTTCTCTGCTTCCAGCCTATCAGGGGTTCCAGTAGGTGTGGGGGGGCGGGTCTGAGGGGGTTCAGCCAATTAACTGGAGAGGGTCCTTATTGTACATCCTAGATCCAATTCTTGGGTGTAGGCCCTCACCCCCAAACCTCCATCCATCTCAGAACCAGCCCTCTCTGCTCCCTCTTCCACATTTCTTCCGTTCTGCCCAACTCCCTTAGCTGGGCCTAGCCCTGGGCTAGATGAACTTGAAGCACTTAGTCTTGTCGTGGGGCAGACGTGTCTTGAAGAGCACAGAGTCCACGCGGAACTGTGTGTAGAGTAAGGGCATGTAGCCGTACACTTTGACAAAGAAGTTGATGCACTTGTGGCGCTCGTGGAAGTGAGAGTCGTCGTGCGACAGGGCCTGCGGGCAGCCGGGACAGCGGAAGGTCCAACGAGACGTCACCTAAGAGGGAGGAAATGGAAAGGGTGTGTCTGTGTGAATCTAAATCACAATGCTACAACCATTTTGATTGCTTTGTCATGTGGTTGTAAAATATGGCTGTGTGTGCCAATGAATACTGGGACAGAATACTTGCACAGAATTGTATACCGTGACACATATTACAGTGCATAAAATGAGGTTGACTCTTGGGGTTGATTCCCCAGGAAAAGGAAAGTCTCATTAGTTACAGGAGTTTACTTCCACTACATGCATTATTCACCTGCCTTATTCCTACCAGGGCCAACTTGCTGTCAAGTCACATACGCCATCGAAGCCTGTCCTAATTCCTGAATGGAACAGCTGGGAATATTCCAAGATTCCAGGTCCCACAATTCCCCCTGGCTTGATTGGCATAATTAGTCCCCTAGCCATAAATATGTATGTACTAGTAATGTCTTGAAAATAGATGTCGAGGGAAACGCAAGCGTAGGGCAACAATCCAATCTTGTTGTGCTCTGATTTATAATTTGCCACAGAATATTGAGCATGTCAAGTTGAGTAATGGTCGACTAAGTGAACAGAAATAAACAGTGCCCGGGGTGTGTGTGTCTTTTTGAGTATACGTGTGTGTGTGTGTGTGTGTGTGTGTGTGTGTGTGTGTGTGTGTGTGTGTGTGTGTGTGTGTGTGTGTGTGTGTGTGTGCCCCACTGACCTTGATAGGGGGCTTTCGTGTGATGTGTGACACCAGGAAGTTCATGGCGATATCCTCGCAGTTGATGTACTCGTCCACCATGTCGCGGATGGCCTGAGGCATCACATACGAGTACAGATACGCGTAGTACTGCAGCAGAGACACGAAACATATGAGGGAATAAATCGGCGTCCTGTTCATTAGAACACTCAACATTTTAAAACATTTTGCAACAGAAAATGAAAATGAGCGAGGCCAGTGGACAAGTCATCCCTCCCTGTTTTACGTTCTTTTCTTCCGTTTGGTGCCTAATGAATATGGCCCAGGTGCAATGAGGAGAGGGTGAGACCGGTCAGACCAAGAAAGTACAAGGAAGTCGTGGAGAAGAGGGATGAGGGTGATGTACCTTATAGAAGACAGATACGTTTTGGAAAACATTCGGAAAGTATTCAGACCCCTTCCCCTTTTGATACGTTACAGCCTTATTTTAAAATGGATTAAATAAAACATTTTACTCTTCATTTTACACACAATACCCCATAATGACAAAGTGAAAACAGGTTTTTAGATTTTTTTCACATTTAATAAACCTAAAAAATAGAAATACCATATTTACATAACTACTCAGACCCTTTACTATGAGACTCGAAATTGAGCTCAGGTGCATCCTGTTTCCATTGATCATCCTTCAGATGTTTCTACAACTTGATTGGAGTCCACCTGCGGTAAATTCAATTGATCGGACATGATCTGGAAAGGCAGACACCTGTCTATATAAGGTTCCACAGTTGACAGTGCAATACAGAGCAAAAACCAAGCCATTGTCCGTAGAGCTCCGAGACAGGATTGTGTTGAGGCACAGATCTGGGGAAGGGTACCAAAATATTCCTGCAGCATTGAAGGTCCCCAAGAAAAAAGTGGCCTCCATAATTTTTTTAATGGGGAAACCTGGCACCATCCCTACCGTGAAGCATGGTGGTGGCAGCATCATAGTCAGGATTGAGGGGAAGATGAATGGAGCAAAGTACAGAGAGATCCTTGATGAAAACCTGCTCCAGAGCGCTCAGGACCTCAGACTGGGGTGAAGGTTCAGCTTCCAACAGGACAACAATCCTAAGCACACAGCCAAGACAACGCAGGAGTGGCTTTGGGAAGTCTCTGAATGTCCTTGAGTGGCCCAGGCAGAGCCCGGACTTGAACCCGATCGAACATCTCTGGATAGACCTGAAAACAGCTGTGCAGCGATGCTCCTCATCCAACCTAACAGAGCTTGAGAGGATCTGCAGAGAAGAATGGGAGAAACTCCCCAAATACAGATGTGCCAAGCTTGTAGCGTCATACCCAAGAAGACTCGAGACTGTAATCGCTGCCAAAAGGTGCTTCAACAAAGTACTGAGTAAATGGTCTGAATACTTATGTAAATGTAATATTTCCATTTTTTTATATTATCAAAAATGTCTAAAAACCTGTTTTTGCTTCATCATTATGGGGTATTTGTGTGTAGTTTGAAGAGGGGAGAAAAAAACATTAATACATTTTAGAATAAGGCTGTAACAACAAAATGTGGGAAAAAGTCATGGGGTCTGAATATTTTCCGAATGCACTGTATGATATAATAATATATGCCACTTAGCAGATGCTTTGACTCAAAGTGACTTGCAGTCGTGCACACATTTTACATTACGGGTGGTCCCGGGAATCAAACCCACTATCCTGGTGTTGCAAGCGCCATGCTCTACCACCTGAGCTAGAGGACCACCGAACAGAGCTATGTGCAGCATAGAGGTCAGGGCTCACAGGGTTGAAAGGTGACATGACGGGGAGGGAGAAGGGGTGTACCTTGTGAAAGAAGGCGGCGCCCGTCAGCACCATGGAGAGTTCACAGGAGTAGTTGGAGTTGTAGAGCCATGACTGGTGGTTGACATCCCAGGCATGGAATCTCCCGGGGAAGCCCACGATGCGGTCCCTGGCCTCCCGCCACACCCTGATCCACACAACCAGACCAAGAGAAACATGACGAAAAGGCAGCAATATACTGTGGAGATTGAGCTGAGGAGAATTGCATCAAAATGCAACCACAATATATACATATTGCATTGTACATGTAGGCCTATAATGAAAATCATACAGCTCACAAAAAGGTCAGCTCGTCAGCAAGGACGGCAATCTACAAGGAGAAGAGATATGTGTTCGGCTGTGTATTATTGTCTAACGTGCACACAGACACACACACACAAGAGATTACAGTATCAACTGCTACACGTAGTTATCAGACGACACGTTCCTACTACAAAAATGTATCATCTCTTCCCTTGGAAAGAGATTACATCCACGCTATAGAAACTCCCAGTGGGAATTTAGCGGTTGTTCTAGGTAAAGAAAAAATGCAAAAGTTGTAAAACCTTTATAGACAAATGCCGCAGTCTGGTATTTGGGAAGCTGTTCAATGGTCATTTCAATACTTGATATGTATCTTTATCATAACCCAAAATATAGGCTAAGGTTGTATTTCTCCATTGTTTACAAACAACAAAGAATGTAAACGAAGCATGTATAGCTTCAAGGTATGGTTAAAATATGGACAAATGTGTTCAGTCATTGCGTCTAGAGCGCTGTCTATGTTGAGAGGTGTTAGCTCAGCTGTTTTTTCCCTCTCTTCTATTTTAAATCACACAATGTAGCTTTACACATGGCCCTGATGTGATATTCAAGGTGAGGCAGCTCTAGTACTGCACGCTCATGTGGCGCTTGAAAAGTCAACACGGTCCATTTCTCTCTTGTTGACCTGTCAGGGTCAGTTACAGTAGTGTATGTTTTGGTTTATGCTGTGGTACTGTGCTGAAAATGCTTTTAAACGTCAATGTGCGTTGAATGTCTTTTTTCATTACTCAAATATTTTTTTTGTTACTTTTGGAACAATGCTTGTCAATATCTGTGGATGGATCATCGGTCTGCTGGGTTCCAAAGAAAAACACATCTCTTTGAAAATCAATGAGGCCCAAAACAAAGTACCCTTTCTTTCTCCAAAGAGCTTTGGATCCAATGACTGGTCCCAGACTCCCCTCCAACTGACCTGAACCCAAACATAATCTCGTCGTGGCGGAGGTGGGCGTCGTCGTCAATGGACAAGATGGCCTCCGTCTCCACGGCGTCCCAGGGCAGGAAGCGGTTGTTGAGGCTGTTCTTCTCTGTGCGCACCACCTGCAGGACAGGAGAAGTGTTAAATATAAAATATTAGAGTATTTTCTTAATTAGTTCACTGTTAATACAATCCCAATAATGTGTGCATGTCAGTAGTCAAGTTTACAGAGCAAAAACAGTACGTTTTGCATCACTATCCATTTAATGTGGAATTTCATTCAAGTATAGCACAGGGTAATGATCCAAACCCCTCAGCCACCCTTTCTCAACAGCTTTATTAGGCTAACCCATCTAACAAAAAACATGAAAGTATGGAATGATCTATTAGCATTCAATAGTTATGCGGTTTGTAAAATGTGTGGACCATTTAGGCTATTCCTTCAAGATCATTAAACTATCCTCCCATATCTCCCTTACACAGAGGGAATATCTTTCCTACAGACAGTGTAATTGGGATACTTGAGTATTCTGTTTAAGTTCCCTTCTAACAGCCAGACCTATTCCGTGGACGTCACACTTTCTATTTCCTTTATATCAGCTGGTGTAATTTGTCTGGCTGCCCTGCAGAGTTGTAAGTGAAGCAGGGACAGCAGATGAAATCAGCTTCAGCTGCTAGACCAATGTGCTTGAGCACACTCGGCCTTCCAAGACTGCTGCGCCACAACACAAGTTACACTATTTGCATTTCAGAATGGGCTAGACGAGCAGGGCCTTTCAGATCATTCTCTCCCATTCAATCATATTGTTCAGTCTGAGCAGTGAGCACTAAGCAGCGGGGCATGTTTAGTATTCAGCGGGGTGGAAAGTACTCACCACGATGGGCAGGCCGATGTCTGGCCACAGCAGGTCATCTGAAGGAGGCTTGGGGGAGTTCCACACCACCACCACCTTGTTGAGGTAGGGCAACCCGTTGAGCCTTTCCAGGGAGTTCATCAGCACCTCCTCCCTTTCGTAGGTCAGCATGACCACCGTGAACTGCTCCCGGGGCACGTTACCACCCAGCGCTGCCTGAAACTCCTTCCCTGAGCCCCCAGCACCACCGCCAATGGGGCGGAAGCCTGTGCCCGAGCCCAGGAACTTGGCCTCCGAGGGCAGCACGGGGTCCAGCGGCGTGTGGGGGAACAGATGGAAAGGCCCTGGGGCACGGTTCCAGGTCTGGTAGGTGTTGGCTGACGTGTAGGTAAAGTTGCGGAGGAAGCGCGGCGAGGCATAGGGTGGCTCCGTCTCCACGGGGCCCAGGTCTAGGTCACCGTTGTCGGCCAGGTTGGCGTCTGTGCCGGCCATCTTGCCTGCTTTGTGGGGGATCTCCTGGGCGGGCTCCTCGCGGATGGGTGCGGCAGGCACCTGGATGCTGGTCCGGACGCTGGCCAGGATGGTGCCCAGTACGTTCTCCGAGGTGGAGAAGTAGGTCTCCCACAGGAAGCGGCCCTGTCGTCGCATGGCCAGCAGGTCGTTGTCTGATAGGCTGCGCAGCAGGAAATGCAGCTCGGTGATACGGGGCTTAGGCACCATGATGGCTGCCTCGCTCCAGCGGATCAGCTCATGGTAGGGCAGCCTGGCGTGGTCCCCAAGCACCACAGGGATGGCCCCCACCTCTAGGGCTTCAAACAGCCTCATGCTACTGCCTGCCGAGGCCACCAACTGACAGTCCCCGGGGGAGATGACCAGGGCGAAGGTGGAGGCCTTGAGGACCTCGAGCCGCTCCTCCCTCTCGCCACACAGAGCCCACTCAGTAGGCAGGCTGGGCCGCGGGGTCTTACAGGTGAACTCCACCAGCACCTGGTCCAAATGGCTGTCCTGCACCGCCTTGAGCGTGCCGATGATGCGGTCGTCGTAGTCGGCTGGCGCATCTCCCTCCATCTCCTCCTCAAATGACTGGTGCGGTCCCTCCTGCAGGCTACTTCGCAGAGACTCCACCTTCTCGCCCTGGAAGGTGAACAGGTACTTCCTCTTGACGGGCACCTGGGGCGGCACCTCCAGGAAGTTGGGCTCAGAGAGGGCGTGGACCAGCGGGGACACCACCAAGTCAAAGCCCTCGCGGTACTGCTGCTCCAGGAAGGTGGACTGGGCCACTGCCGCTCGGCCCGTGCTTACATTGTACAGGAAGTTCTGCGTCATGGACATCCTGGAAAGATGGACCAGGAGGTGGTTATGTCCATCGGACCTCCAGTAGGGCAGAGCCTTCAGCTGCTTCTCCAGCTCAGAGGGAGCCGGGAGGGGGGAGGATGGAGTCTCCTGCAGCTCCCCAACCAGCACCACATACAAACAGGCGATGCTGGGGTTGTTCGTCATGTAGATGCTGCTCTTTACCGAGGTGGCGAAGGCCTGCTTGACCAATGGGTCCAGGGACTCGCCCCAGGGGTAGGAGGCCGTGTCATAGACGTACACAGGGAAGCCAGAGGTCAACGGGCAGCGGGCGTAGTCGAAGCAGGAGCGCAGGCGGCAGGCACGGGCAGACTTGGGTGGGGGCAGGCCCGGGTCGTCCTTGTCGGGTAATAACCTCACGGGCAGAGAGAGCTTGGGCTGGTTCTGGGCCATCAGCTCTTTGTACGAGTGCTCCGTCTGGCTGATGACATTCTTCAGCTGCAGCAGGTCCTGCTTGGCACTGTCGATGCTCCGCTTGCACGCCTCGATGCGCAGGTTGAGCCGGGAGATCTCCCCGTTCAGCTCCTGCCGCTTTGCCTCCAGCTGTAGCAGCTCCTCACTGACTGACTCACGGATGCGGCACAAGTCTTGCACATGCTTGGCCTCGCACAGTTCGCCGCCGGGCCGCGGGCCGAAGATGCGCTTGTCGGGGCCGCCCGCCTCGTCGATGGTGGTGAGGTAGTAGTGGGCGATGAGTGGGAAGAAAACCAGGATGAAGAAGAGCATGAAGCTGAGCCAGGTGAGGCGCACGCGCCGCAGCAGCCACGGCTGGCCGCCGGGCCCCACCCCACCACCGTTACGCTGCATCATGGGTTAGGGTCACTGGGCTTAGCTCAGTGCCGCGCTGGAGTCTCTACTAGTCTACAGGGATCAGCAGCCATGGTGCAACCTCGTCAACATGGTGAAACAGTGTGGACGCTAAACCATCAAAATTGTTGAATCAACTTGTTTTGTCCTCATAAAATGTAATCTGAGTGAATCTACTTGACCGTGGTTTTCCTTTTGGTATCAGATGTAGGGGGACTTTACCTTTGTCTTGCTGGTGTGCCATAGTTCAGACAAGTCCTTGCCATCGTTCCTCTTGTATGGTGTAGTTGTATTTCTGACCGATGTGAGCAAAGTGTCGGGTGGAGAGGAGCCCCTTCTGGGAAACGCTGGGGAGGAGGGCATGGCTGGTCACAGTCCTCCAGTGTGGCATCATGGGTCAGCTGCTACTGCCCTGGTTGTACCCATTTTCTAGGTCTGTCGAAGAATGAAAGGCCTCCAAAGTCTCCTCCAACGTTGAATATCAAGACCTGAAACTGATAAAGAGAAACGATGTCAAAATGATAATATGTAAGGTCACTTAGTTGGCATTCTTAGTATATCAGATTAAAAAGAAAAAAATCCAGAAAAGTCCAGCCTTCACATCATAGCCCAAATAAGTACCATACCAGAATACTGATGATATCACTAGGATAAATAACATTCTTAACAATTAGTTGCTTGTGTGTGTGACATATGTTTTAAGCTAACACAAAAATGCATCATTTTAACATACATTTGAACATAAATGCAAACTAACCAAAGTGAAACTGTATTTCCCCAAATAATGCTTCTTTGATGGTTCAAACATGGATATGTTATCATGATGATCAGTCTAGTTTTTCCATGTCTCTACACAGGCCTGAAACAGAGATCAGTAACTTATCTGATAAGCAGCACTGTGCGTACTGTATCAAAACTGCTGACACAAGGTAAGGTTCATAGTAACAGCATCTCATCCCTCTAGGCAACATCCTCATTAGGAACTAACAGTTTTCTCCTCCTTGCTAGCTTTCCCAGGCTAAATCACGAAGGAGACAGGTCTTCCTGTTGAACAGCTCATTTCTAAAAAGAGAGACTGCAGAATCACAATACCAACTAGGCTACTCTGTGTTGGAGGAAACAGTAACAAGTTTTGGGTTTGCAATCAGCAGACCATTAGCAGATAAATCAAAGCGCTGATAGGACATTCTGATTAAAATGGTAAGGGTAGCCAGGGACAGGAGAGACCAAAAAGGACATTTTTTCTCAGACAAAGGTCCTAATGCATCAGATAAGAATGAAAATAGCCTACTCTCCAGCAGAGCAAAGGCAAAAAAGGCATGGAACACAAACTAATCAATGCTGGTTCACACCAGTCTTGGGGAAGGTGACGAACACAAACAGGACAGAACGAGACTATCTAAAGGCCAGAGAGTACAGTATCCTCACTGCTACATATTTGTAGATAAGGCTTGTTTGGCTGAAGGCCTATCAACTAGGCCTACACACTAAAACCAAAACACTAGGTTCCCTGATAGGGCTAACATTACAGAATGGAGTTCAGATTGAGATTTCACACAGACATATATTATCACAAAATACAAAGTGTAAACAAGTACGTGTTTACCTTGGCAACAGACAAGGTTCAGTTGCCGATGAGTCAAACTCACAGTCCTGACAACTAGGCTGCACCATTCATTGGGCTACTGTGAGACCTAATCTGCCGAAGGGCCACTTTCACTGCTGTCAGATAATAACACATAGATTACTAAAAGCCTTGTGGCGATTTGGAGACTCAAGAATCCAGCATATGCATTTTTATCCCCTAATGAAGCATCTTGCAATATGGCCACACAGGTCTGCTCTTATTTTCCACACTGTACTGTAGCTATCTGGGGCTAGCCTTCTTAACACAGTGTATGCCATTACAGCAGCAGTGGTCATCAGTACAGCTCCCAGCAGGTCAGCTGACAAGCTCCAAAGTGCTACTGTGTTATATGACGTCATCTCTGCCTGCTGGCCCTTGCACCTCCGAGGTGCCACTGGGAGACAGAGAGGTGCTGGCACGCGAACCCTCTAGGTGCCACTGGGAGACCCGAGAGCGTGCCTATCAGGAGCCTCAGATTAATTGCTGCGGGGCTGCGATGCAGATCTACAGTGTAATGGGAGACAGATGCTGCAGTCTTTTGGGGCCAAAGCAACGCCACATCTAATCTGGGGCCATACACACACAGACTAGAGCCCCAGCTCGTGTTAGCCCTTGGGTGAAACACAAAGTCTCATCTACAACGGCAGGAATTCGGTAATCCTCAGAGTGCATAGTCTTTACTCTATACCACGGAGTTTAATTTAATCTGTAGAGTATGGGTGTGGAACACACAAACATCCACGCCAGCGTTTCCTCTGGAAAGTTTTGTAGCAGTGGGGTCACGGAGTAGATGGACTTCTACAGTGAGAAGCTCAGTTTTGGTGACCTTTTAAAAAGGACATTCTAACAAAAGTATGTTCAAATAAATTACCAATAACATATTGGTAAACTTTGCATGGCCCATATTATTAGGTATGTTATTAGCAATAAGAATTGCAGTGTTTCCACAAGTGAATAGAAAACATAGCCAGCCAGGCGTCCCTGGGTCGGAGCTCTATTTTGGTGGCCTCTGGTACATTAACACCTAGATTCCATCTGAAATACACAGCAAAAGTATTGAATACGAGTTTACCGCTCTGATTGGAAATATTTGTTGTGGTATTGTGTAGTCATGACTATACAATTCTAATGACTGAAAATGTATGAATTCAGTATATTGTCAGTTGTTTTGGATATTTTCAAGGTCTAGGCCTACAGCGCCTTCAGAAAGTATTCATACTCCTTGACTTATTCAAATTTTTTTTGTTTTACAGCCTGAATTCAAAATCATCTAAATATATTTTTTTCCTCACCCATCTACACAAAAAAAAACAATGACAAAGTGAAAACACGTTTAGAAATTTTGGGAAATGTATTAAATGTTTTTACATAAGTATTCACACCCCTGAGTCAATCCTTTGTAGAATCATCTTTGGTGGCGATTACAGCTGTGAGTCTTTTTGGGTAAGTCTTTAAGCGCTATATTTGCCCATTATTCTTTTTAAAAAATCTTCAAGCTCTGTCAAGTTAATTGTTGATCATTACTAGACAGCCACTTTCAAGTCTTGCCCTAAATTTTCAAGCCGATTTAGGTCAAAACTGTAACTAGGCCACTCAGGAACATTCAATGTTGTCTTGGTAAGCAGATTTGGCCTTGTGTTTTAGTTTATTGTCCTGCTGAAAGGTAAATTAGTCTCCCGTTGTCTGTGCCAAAGCAGAAACCAGGGTTTCCTCTAGGATGTTGCCTGTGCTTATTGCTGTATTCCATTTATTTTTATTCCCCCAAAAACTCCCTAGTCCTTGCCGATGACAAGCATACCTGTTACATGAGGCAGCCACCATGCTTGAAAATACTCAGTGATATGTTGGACTTGCCTCAAATGTAACACTTTGTATTCAGGACAAAAAATCAATTTCTTTGCCACATTTTTTGCAGTATTACTTTAGGGACGCATTTAAAAATCATGTTAAACACTACTATTTGCACACAGTGAGTCAATGCAACTTATGAGTCTTTTTAAGCACATATTTACTCCTGAACTTATTTAGGCTTGCCATAACAAAGGCGTTGAATACTTACATATATCTGAAATGTCTTGAGTCAGTAAGGGATAATCAACGAGGGGCTATGCGTTCTATGGAAAATAATGAACGACGTGGAAGGTGTGTTCCACAACAGGCTAGTGGTCTGACCTTCCACGGAGTTGCATTATTTTCCAGAGAAAGCATAGAGCACCGAGTTGATTATCCCTTTTATACCATGGCTATAATTTAACACATTTGCTGCTAGAAATGTGTCCATTTGCCGATATATGTGTGCTAAACATCCACTGAAGTAGCTTGCAATTTTACTAGATAGCTACAGTAGCCGCCTTCGTAACCAAACCGACTTGCTAGTTTAGCTAACCAAACCATCAGTCCTAGCTTGCTTTTATGAAAATCTAATTCAACAATGCCAATAATGTTTTCAATTTGACTTTTGCTTTCAAAAGCAGCTCAAACATAGAACATGAAAAAATGTACCTGTTAACATTTAACCTTCTCTTCTCTTGAGATTAAAGTCGTATTTACAGGTGTACTGCAAGATATGAATTGCCACAATATATGTTTTTCAAATGATGTATTTCATTAAAACAGAACAATTTAAGGTTGTTTTTTCAGGTTTCCATGTTTCCCAGTTTTCACTCTCAAAATCAAAAGTCCACAGCAACGCTTAAACCGCATCAGGAGACCACTTTTGAGGTCCGGGAAAAATCTGGAGGAATTTTGGGTGTAGTTTCCCTTTATTTCAAGTGTTCACCTAGCTGTGTTTTTGTAGTGCACATGTGATGGTAGTGTTTGCAAAACAAATACCCAATGGATTGATTAAAATAACTATGATATCATTCTGCCAGGGAAGCATAACTTGTTAACTTGTAGTTAACATTTAATTGAGAAGGTTTCTGGGTAAGCCTTTTCATCTACCAGCATCCTGGCTAATGCCTACAAACACATTGCATTCACTTTGCCTCATCAGAAAGTTTCCTTTTTGACAGGTTTTGGTGAGAGTGAAACCGCTAGCTTCGCCTCTCTCTCTCTGCTGCGTTTCCCTGTCATCGTTCGCTTGGTGACAGACAGGCGCCTATCCTATCAATAGATCACTAGAAGATGCATATCGTTCATTCTGTCTGGAGAGGGCTCGACGGGCTAGCGAATTGAAACTTTTAAATGGAAAGTAGCCTGGTTAATATGAAGTGGAAAATGTAACCGGCTGATTAGCCGACAGCCGGTGCTAATGGAAAACACGGGCATTATCACCTGTAGCCCAACTGAAGCAGCATAGAGAAAAAAATGCTTGGTTAAAAACAAACCAATTTGGGTTCTTTGGTAACCCAGGGGCTGGGTAAATACTGGACAGAACACACATGCTGGGTTATTTTGACCCAGCCAGTTGAGTTGCATGAATAACCCAGCATGTTGGGATTTCCCAAACATTAGTTAATTTAACCAACAATGAAACTTGCTTTCAGGGAACTCAAAAGGTCTGTATGCCTCAATGAAGCTACACACATTTTAAATGTTCAACCTTAACAAGTGATAACTATACAAAAGAACAGATGAACAGGAATACATTTTACACAGGTGGCAAAAAAATAACTATCTGAAAGCCACGGCCCTACTAAACTACGCTTCCAGTCTTCTTATCTGACCTGCTGGGTCATATCTCAATAACTCAGTACCAAAGCACATCAACAACCCATCCTGGCTCTTTTTAAAGAAAACCCAACACCTACAACCCAGCAGTTGGGTCAACCAAACAACCCAGCATGTTTTAGTGTAGTGGCAATAAATAAAGAGACTGAAACATGGGGTTGCCTATCTGCATTTACTCAATTGAGCTCATCATTAGCTAGTAATGTGTGCTCTCCGTCTGGTCTTGGTCAGCACCCGTGCTGCAGCATTCTGTATGTTTTGCAGTTGACCAATGGCTTTCATGGGTAGACCAGACAGGAGAGCATTACAGTAGTCAAGCCTGCTTGTAAATAAAAACATGGACGAGTCTCTCTCCATCAGCTTTAGAGAGAAACGGTCACACCTTGGCAATGTTCCTCAGGTAGTAAAAAGCTATTTTGGTCACATTCCTAATGTGTGATACGAAACTGAGTTCAGAATCTAAAATAACACCTAGGTTTTGCCCGTGAACTAAAATGTGCAGCCAGATTCTCAGCTCTATGCTTTGACTCCAACAATAAGTACCTCGGTCTTGCCTTGATTTAGCTGGATGAATTTGTGAGCCATTCAAGTATTTCAATCACTAATACAGTCTAATAATTCATCTCTGGCACTCAAATCCTCTGGTGACACAGAAATGTAAAGTTGTGAATCGCCTGCGTAGCAGTGAAAATCAATGCTGTGCTTTCTGATAATGCTGCCTAGGGGTAACATATACAGTTGAAGTCAGACGTTTAAATACACATAGGTTGGAGTCATTAAAACTCTTTTCAACCACTCCACAAATTTCTTGTTAACAAACTATAGTTTTGGCAAGTCGGGAAGGACATCTACTTTGTGCATGACACAAGTCATTTTTCCAACAATTATAATTCACTGCATCACAATTCCAGTGGGTCAGACATTTACATACACTAAGTTGACTGTGCCTTTAAACAGCTTGGAAAATTCCAGAAAATTGTGTCATGGCTTTAGAAGCTTCTGATAGACTAATTAACATCAGTTGTGTCAATTGGAGGTTAACCTGTAGATGTATTTCAAGGCCTACCTTCAAACTCAGTGCCTCTTTGCTTGACATCATGGGAAAAGCTAAATAAATCAGCCAAGATCTCAGAAAGAAAATTGTACACCTCCACAAGTCTGGTTCATCCTTGGGAGCAATTTCCAAACGCCTGAAGGTACCATGTTCATCTGTACAAACAATAGTACACAAGTATAAACACCATGGGACCACGCAGCCGTCATGCCGCTCAGGAAGGAGACGCGTTCTGTCTCCTGCGAAAAATGGAAATCAATCCCAGAACAACAGCAAAGGACCTTGTGAAGATGCTGGAGGAAACAGGTACAAAAGTATCTATATCCACAGTAAAACGAGTCCTATATTCACATAACCTGAAAGGCCGCTCAGCAAGGAAGAAGAGACTTATCCAAAGATATAACTTTTTGGAGAAATGTCCTCAGGGCTGATAAAACAAAAATAGAACTGTTTGGCCATAATGACCATCGTTATGTTTGGAGGAAAAAGGGGGAGGCTTGCAAGCCGAAGAACACCATCCCAACCGTGAAGCACGGGGGTGGCAGCATCATGTTGTGGGGGTGCTTTGCTGCAGGAGGGACTGGTGCACTTCACAAAATAGATGGCATCATGAGGCAGGAAAATTATGTGGATATATTGAAGCAACATCTCAAGACATCAGTCAGGAAGTTAAAGCTTGGTCGCAAATGGTCTTCCAAATGGACAATAACCCCAAGCATATTTCCAAAGTTGTGGCAAAATGGCTTACGGACAACAAAGTCAAGGTATTGGAGTGGCCATCACAAAGCCCTGACCTCAATCCTATAGAACATTTGTGGGCAGAACTGAAAAAGCGTGTGCGTGCAAGGAGGCCTACAAACTCACATTCTTAAAATAAAGTGGTGATCCTAACTGACCTAAGACAGGGTATTTTTCTAGGATTAAATGTCAGGAATTGTGAAAAAACTGAGTTTACATTTATTTGGCTAAGGTGTATGTAAACTTCCAAATTCAACTGTATATTTTATATTTGAGATTCTTCAAAGTAGCCACCCTTTGCCTTGATGACAGCTTTGCACACTCTTGGCATTCTCTCAACCAGATTTATGGGGTAGTCACCTGGAATGCATTTCAATTAACAGGTGTGCCTTGTTAAAAGTTAATTTGTGGAATTTCTTTCCTTCTTAATGCGTTTGATCCAATCAGTTGTGTTGTGACATGGTAGGGGTGGTATACAGAAGATAGCCCTATTTGGTAAAAGACCCAAGTCCATATTATGGCAAGAACAGCTCAAATAAGCAAAGAGAAACGACAGTCCATCATTACTTTAAGACATGAAGGTCAGTCAATTCGGAAATTACCGTAAAACTTTACAGACATAGAACACCGCTTCATGTTGATAGCGACAATTGATAACTTTCAGACGATTAAAAGAAAATGCCGCACCAGGTCTGTACCTTTTCGGACAGTAGAATTCTGCTCGGGCATAAAATATTCTGGATTTTTTTCCCTGACAAAAATAAAATGTTGTTGATTGATGTGCTGCAGTGTTGTTTTTTTTATGCTATGTTAGCTAGATGTGTTGATTTCTACTAAACGTCTTGGTAAGTCACGGTAGTTCACTAACTTCAAAGTACTTTAGGGGAGAGTGGTCTGCGTGCAGGCAGCAGCCTGCATGCATCAGCTTGCGATTATTTGATTGGCAGTTCTGGTTGTCTAGTGATGGATTTCAGTCTTGCTTCAGAAGAGGCATTCTTTTACAGGTAAGTAAAATGTCTGTTCATATCAACAGAGAAGGTTTAAAAAAAACGTAGTGTAGCCTACCCTAACAGACATTCCATAGCCGAGGCGCTTTCAAGGAGCCACATTCAGTTGTCTGAAAAGCGTAATCGATCCAGGCTACCGGAAGCCTACTGCAATTTCATATGAGGGAAAAAATGAAGAGCAGGCTAACCCGTGCCTGCAAGACTGGCCCGAGGACATCAGTGCCATGAATAGGCTAGTGTTCCCCTAACTCAGTCCTCGGGACCCCAAGGTTTTCACGTTTTGTTTTTTGCCCTGATTCAATAAATATACTAATCATCAAGCTTTGATCATTTGAAATCAGCTGTGTTGTGTTAGGGCAAAAAACTAAAAAGGTGCACCCCTTGGGGTCCCGAGGACCAAGTTCAGGAAACGCTGCTAGGATAGTCTACACGCAACAGACCAAAGACTGCAGAAGAAGGCAGAAGGGTACTCATACATTTTGGTAATCTGAATCTCCCTAGTCTCAATGCTAACTCCCTGCTTAAATAAAGGTTAAAAGATACACTACATATACAAAATGTGAACATTTCAGCCACATCGGTTGCAGACAGGTGTATAAAATTGAGCATACAGCAATGCAAGATCCATAGACAAATATTGGCAGCAGAATTACCTTACTGAAGAGCTCAGAAACTTTTAATGTGTCACTGTCATAGGATGCCACCTTTCCAACAAGTCAGTTTGTCAAATTTCTGCCCTGCTAGAGCTGCCCGGGCAACTGTAAGTGCTGTTATTGTGAAGTGGAAACGTATTGGAGCAACAACGGCTCAGCCGCAAAGTGGTAGGCCAAACAAGCTCATAGAACGGGATCAGTCTGTCCTCGGTTGCAACACTCACTACCGAGTTCCAAACTGCCTCTGGAAGTAACATCAACACAATAACTGTTCGTCGGGAGCTTCATGAAATGGGTTTCCATGGCCGAGCAGCCGCACACAAACGTAAGATCACCATGCACAATGCCAAGCTTTGGTTGGAGTGGTGTAAAGCTCGACGCCATGGGACTCTGCAGCAGTGGAAACGCGTTCTCTGGAGTGATGATTCACGCTTCACCATCTGGCAGTCTGACGGACGAATCTGGGTTTGGCAACTGCCAGGAGAATGCTACCTGCCCCAATGTATAGTGCCAACTGTAGAGTTTGGTGGAGGAGGAATAATGATCTAGGGCTGTTTTTTATGGTTTGGGCTAAGCCCCTTAGTTTCAGTGAAGGGAAATCTTAACGCTACAGCATACAATGACATCTAGATGATTCTGTGGTTCCAACATCGTGGCAACAGTTTGGGGAAGGCCATTTCCTTTTTCACAATGACAAGCACAAAGTGACCTCACTAATGCTCTTGTGGCCTAATGGAAGCAAGTCCTCGCAGCAATGGTCTAACATCTAGTGTAGCCTTCCCAGAAGAGTGGAGGCTGTTATAGCAGCAAAGGGGTGGACCAACTCCATATTAATGCCCATGATTTTGTAATGAGATGTTCGACAAGCAGGTGTCCACATACTTTTGGTCATGTACTGTAAAATAGAAAGCCGCCCACGGAAACAAGCCCCCAGCCTGTACTTCTCACAGAAACCACTTAATGTCACCAAAAGTAAACGTAGACTGTTATAGCATCTTTAAAGTGCGCCTCGACAGAATTGTTTTCTTAATTTTCCATATTTTTGGGGGGCGTGGTGGCAATTCATTTGCAGTGGCACAGCGCCACAGCTAAATTACTTCAGCGGAAACACTGATCCACATACACAGTATTGATCATGCCAGACACAGCTTATGTGAGAATCAATGATAATCTAATCATCGGCGTTGCGAGGCAGTTTTATGTTAAGCTCCTAATAGACGGCAGCGCCACGGCAGTGTCCGTTTGCACTTGCACTTTCGGAGAAAGACAACCACAAGGAGGTACAGGCTGAGGCTGAAAAAAGGCAGCCCGGAACGCAGTGTATTACAGCGGCATGCATTACGATACCGTTTCTTTGTCTTCACCTTAAAGCGGCTACATCAACAGGAACATGTAAGGCTTGGGCCACCTCTATTTCAGCTCTATTTCAGAATTCTGCAACATGATCAAATCAGGAGGCCCGGGCTGTTCTCCCGGGAGGGGGTAGAGGCAGAAGCACAGCCTGATGACCCAGATAAAGGAGCATCCAGTTGATGAGTTAGCCAGAACGTCGGTGCTTAGAGCTGGGGAACAGAGCTGTGTAATCTAATTGAGATTTCAAAGTTAATTTCATTTTGGCCGTATAGTGAGGCTGCGATGAACTCTTGAGCTATGAATGTTTAGCTAACTTTTTTAAGTTATAGAATGTGCGTCAGTGACAAGGCAACATGATGAAGTTGGCATGAGGAAAGGGGAGTAAAAAAGGCAGAATTGAGTGTAGAATCATGAAAAGGGCCAAATGTAAGCCTAGTTAGTTAGGCTGGAAGGCTTTAGGCCTATATCTTTATGTTAAAGACAGGTCTAGACTGGGCTCTTCAGAGCGTAGGGCCCTATAAAATCTGTGATGCGGACGAAATCACAGAATGCAGTTACTAAAATGGAATTCAACAATATTCCAAATGTATTTAACTTTAGTAGGTAATCAGCTAAATGTATTGAACTAGAAAACGTATTTTGCCCAAGATTATGATAAAACACGAACATGATGCTAACTAATGACAACTGTCTTCCAATAGATGGAAAGGCTTTCCCAAAAATCTTCTCAAAAATGTTAAAATTGGATGTTATATTAAAAAAAAGTGTGATTGAGTGAAAGCTAAAAAAAAGGAATTGGGCAAAAACTACAAACAGATTTTATAAGGTCCTACGAGAAGTGAGTAAGGCAAGTGTCAGTGGCTCTAGTTTCTGAGGTTGAGACGAGTTGAGAAACCACTGGCTAACCCTCCAGACAGAGTTTAAGAAGCACACAGTCAGAGGAACAAACTTCTCCGGTTCCCACACTATCATTTTGCCAGGCAAGCGACAAGTGCATCTCTAAATGTTTGAACAGTCTCTCTGCACATTGGACACTTCTGGCCAAAATATATCAGGGTATAAAAAGAAATTGACAGTATTTTATGTTTTGAATGTTAATGATGAATGTTCAAATTGTGCTTTATGAGTAGTGCGTGACCCTAGGGTGGCAACACATACATTCTAAGTGATTTTAATGCGTCTTTTTCCATTCTGATTGCTTTATACTGTTCAATTAAACTTCAACCATGAATAATTTTCAGCATTTTCAATTTCTGCATTTCCTGCACTATTTTGAGTTAATTTCCACACTGCCACGTAGGTTACACGATATGGGCAAACAATCTAGGCCTTGTTTTTAACCAAATGTTGCAATTGCGACTTGACTTGTGATTTAGAGCAAAGCACTTGGGTGAACTGTTGGAATCATGAAAATAGAATGATTATTCTAATTCTATAGTTATTCTATAATATAATAGCGGGTACTTTGAATGCAGCGTTTGACAACAAATGGAAATGCCAAGGAGTTATTGTGACAGGGTAGGAACCAAGTGTTGACACGTGTTTCTTAGGGGGCCCTATACTCTTTGGCTATATTTAATGTTCTCTCTTAGCTACTTCATGTAGCTAACATTCTTGCTTCACGTATTCCTCTTCGATTTAAAAAAGATAGTTGCACAAAAAAGACGCATGTAGGTCTACACAATCACCGGGATTATCAGGCTGTATAGCTAGTTACGTTTGCTCTGACAGTCCATTTATTAGCTAGCGAGCGATTAGTATTAGTGATTAGCTTGCTAAAAAATGACAAACTCGCTGTTTGCAGATGTAAGAAACAAACTAAGTGTAATTTTAACAGCATCGTTGTCAACAACATTGTTGCATGTGCTGCACTGACCATGCGGGGATTGTATTAAAGTGTCCGGTGGTCTAGGAACGACAAACGCGCTCCTTGAGTGGCAGGGGGCCGGGCAAGGTCTGTGTGGAAAACGGCATGGAGAGAGAGAGCGGAGAAAGATGACTTAAGTAGCGATGTAAACTATAAAAAAAAAAAAAAATCACATTTAACAAACCAAAACATTTTTAAAAAACGTTATAGAAGGTAAAGTAAAACCGTAATAGCGTCCAACCCTAGGAGAGAAGGATGGCAGAGAGAACTGTCAGTCAGGCACATCCAGAGAGATGGCGAGAGAGAGAGGAGATTAGATGTGAGTGGACTCAAATAGACCGGGGGCATTGTCTCAACTAGATTTGGGGATGGCAGGAAGAGAGGTTTTGTAGCTTGTCTGCGGTTGTCAGCGTGAGTAATGAAAAAGTTTATGCAACACCAATGAAAAAAAAAAAAAAACTGCACAGACCTGAGGCCTGCCTGGCTGCAAAGTTATGTTGAATGTGAATTTGACAGAGAGCGAGACAGACAGACAGACAGTGAGAGAGATCCGGGGGCAGACAGAAGGAGAGATCACACAGCCTGTATTTTTAATAAGGCCCAGTGTACTGTGTGCACTCCTCCAGATGGGTATAGGGATCTCAACTGACGTTTCGATTTTTCTGTTATTCTTCGGTTCTTGCATCTGTGTTGTGAAGTAGCCTATGGTTCTGCAACGCGCAACTTATTATATAGGTCTTAAATGGAAAGGTTCACACATTTTGAATGTTCTATTGTTTTTCTACATCTCGGAGTGACGTTCTATCGATTCCCTGGGTCATTTAATGTCTGAGTTACGCCAAAATACATCTGTTCACAAAAAATATTGTTGTCACATAGTGTTATTTAACACTGTAAATGAAAGGAATTTGTGGTTTTGGGAGGATTTTTATTTGAATTCACACAAAGCAGACTTCAGATGATATGGTTAAGCTTGCTGACCATTGAGGACAAGGGGCCTCAGTATACATCATCGTTGAGCAGATATACGCCAGTCATAAACAGCACGAGGGACTTAGGGATCCAGAATCAGAATACACAGACTTTGCACAGAATGTCTGAGTTTGCTGCTTGCTGAGGCAGCAACTGGCACAGGCCTCTGGAGGTGCTCTGCTATTGAACAGATGATCCCAGCAGATGACACTGTCTGCGTCCCCAAATGGAACCCTATCCCCTACATAGTGCACTACTTTTGACCGGGTCGTGTGCTATACAGGGAACAGGGTACCGTTTGGGACGCAGCCACTGTGTGAGCACTAAGCGGGTACTGAGTGAGAACAGTATCTGAGAAATGCTCCAACTGTGCCTGTGCATGTCTGATTTTCTAATAGGGTCCCTCCCTTTGTGTTTCAGTGAACTACCAACTGAAATCACTGAAATTTCACGGCAAGGGGAGTATTCTCTGAGGAGAAGAAGAACGAGGAAGAGGAGGAAGGCAGCTGTGGAGCAGGGTGACGGGGCTGTACAGGGCTGTGGGAGGGAGTGGAGAGCAGCAGCTGTTTGAGCCATGGCTCATGCCTCATCTGCAGCCAGCTGACTGCCCTGAGGGCCTGTCTCTAGCTGAGTTACAGTGGACCCACAGAGAGGAAGAGAGACACAGAGAACCTTCTTCTAGGACTCCTCATTAAAAGCAGATAACTCAGCACCAATAACTAACAATGAGCTGGATCGTGATCAGACCGTGTCTGTGATGGTGCGTATACATTGGTAATTGGAATGCTCTCCACCACTGTGTGTGAAGGTATAGGTCATGTGTGGCTCAGTTGGTAGAGCATGGCGCTTGCAATGCCAGGGTTGTGGTTTCAATTCCCACGACGGACCAGTACGAAAAAAGTATGAAAATGTATGAACTCACAGCTCTCCAAATATGAGAGACTATAAGAGTAGTTGTTTTAGTGTAGTCCTGTTGACATGGACAAGAACAGAAGCAAAAGCCATGATGCATCATGTAACATGTTGAGGAAGACCATGTCCAGCCAAGAAATATTGAACAAAAATAAATGTGCAGGCTAGCTACCTATTTTGATTGGCCTTATTTACCTTCAACTGCCTCTGCAGAACAGACAACCCATGCTGCCCGCGTCTCCCCAAGAACTGAGTCTCTCCATGCAAATCAGTGCACACACATCAAGTGTGGCCAGCTATTTCACTGTCAAGCTCTATCTTTGTTTGGCACGGTCTGTCTCGGGACAAGAAAATGATCATGTTTCGTTTGAGACAGAATCCTCACACGACCAAGTGAAGAATCTTGGTCGTGTGCACCACTACGTCGGCAAGACAAAAAAACGACAGGAAAGACAGTCGTTTAATGTGAGAGGCTCAGCGATGTTAGGATTTTGAAAGCCGTGCAGTATATGCCTGGCATTAGAAAAGTAGGCGATGCATGGTCTGTGTGACGCATTGGTGCACCCATCGTCAGGATGAGAATCCATCTTCACAAAGGGGATTTACAAACTAAAGGGCTGTGAGTGATTGCCATTTGACCCTTTCATTACCACAATCAAATTACAGACAAAGGCCACATGGTACTCGTTAAATCCTATGTGCCTGCCTAATTCGGCTAGATAGAGGAGGGAGTGGGGTGAAATTAAGTTAGTAGACACTAGACTAGCCTACATGTCAAAGTACGGTTCTGTACACGGACAGCGTTATAGAGCAGCAGAGCAAGCATCTATTGTTATGAATGAAATACAGCATCAAAAAGGTCTGCAAGCAATACATTACAAGCGTGAGCGAGCCAGAGAAGTGAAACCGCAGTAAACGCAGAAGCACTGACCAGAAACAGAGAAAGAATCTTTCAAGCCCCTTTCCCTAAAATACTTATGACACAAACAAACTGAAAAACACCTCATTTTAAAGCTCCTTGCTTTAATCCCAGTAAGCCTCGCAGGCAGCTACATTAAAATCATTTTGAATCATGGGAAACATCTGTTACAGATGGGGTAGAGCGGGCCCCTCTTGATAACGGCTGTAAATCCACCGGGAGGAGATTCAAGGCCTGAGGATGACCAAGGGCTCCAATTGAAATGCATTACTTCTCTTTCCACGTCTTTCCAATCACAGCCTCTCACTTACTTATTCTGACCGGGAGTCTTTTGCATAAGTGTATTGGCTATAAAGCTCAACGCTAATTTTCTTATGTCATTGAATGCCCCCTAAAATGGACATTTCTACTCTATTCTTTATATTTTTATACACTTTAGGCTGCAGATCAAACAGGCCGTAGGACTCTGACGCAGTTCTTGATGAGGATGGATTGGCGCCCATTAATCATGAGCTGAGGACCAGCACTTGCTTTGGTATTTGAAGGGCAGGGCAACCTTAATTAGTCAACCGGGCTGTAATCAAGCATCGTCTCCAGCGACGCAAAGCCAGACATTACACCCCACAAGCCCTTCGACCGGCTTAGCGTCACAGCATTACAACAGGTAATTCAAGGGAAGTGAGAGAAGAATTTGAGGAAAAAAATAATTTCCTTTTCGTATTCTAGAGTGGAGGCGGCTGGCTTCAGTGATTGATTCCATTTCAAATTCCCTGCGGCTGACGCTCTCTCTTGGAGTGTCAGACGCACGCACACGGACACACACGCCTCTCCCTTTCTCTGGTCACGACTGACATCCGCAGCGGTGCGAGTTGCAGCCATCCGAGGCGAGGCGCTGCAGTGAAGTGCCCCAGGGCAGAGGGCACAACAGGAGACGCTGGCTGTCTGTGCTAATGGAGAAACGAAGCAGAGAGCAGCAGAGGAAGCAGCACAGGGCAGATCAGCGCCATCCATGGCACACAGACAGTCAGCAGGACCTTGTGCCAGGCAGAGAACGGAGACCAGTTTAACCCACAGACAGGATCTGTCAGGGAGCGCTATAACGAAAAGGTAACCACACAGAGAAAAAAAACAGGTGCTCTGAATGTTAAGGCCACAACATATTAAGTCTACCTGCCAAACATTGTCAGTGTAATAACTCAAGCTTAGTCAATATAACTGTACAGTGCTATAGTTTCCTTTTGGGAGGGCGGAGTTTGTGCCAGAACTCTCCATTTCTAACAAGTATGAACACAGAAGTTGATCATGCAGCTGACCAAATTAAAGGGATACTTCGAGACTTTGGCAATGATGCCCATTTTCTACTTCCCCAGAGTCAGATGAACTTGTGGATACCATTTTTATGTCTCCTTGTCCAGTATGAAGGAAGTTTGAGGTAGCTTCGGGAGCCAATGCTAACTAGCATTAGCACAATGACTGGAAGTATATGGGTATCTACTAGCAGATACTCATAGACTTCCAGTCGGTGCGCTAACGCCAGTTAGCAATTACACTAGTAAGCAACTTCCTTCAAACTGCACGCAGAGACAAAAATGGTATCTGTGCGTTCATCTGACTGTGTAAGCAGTTAAAGGCCCTCATTGTCAAAATCCCGAAGTATCCCTTTAAGGAAGATTAACAGAGATTAGAATCAACCCAATGGAAACAGCGGTGTAAAAATCTGCCGAATTAGCCTAACACACAACAAGCCAGTTCTAACTAAATAAATCCTCCCTCTTGTTATCCGGCCATAGCAGCGGCGGCAGCCCTGGTTTCCAGGGCCTCCTGAGAGCCTCTCTCTCGCTCTATCCCAGCCTAGGCAGCTAGCTTAGCCCATAACAGACGGAGGTAAGCCCTGCCAACAGCTGCCAGCCCCAGCCCACCCCCTCTTCCTCCCCCTACCCCATTCTCCAGACACTGATAGATTGTGGGAGAGGAGCCAGGGTGATTAGCCCCTACCATGGGGGGATTTACTTTGGTATACCGCCCCAATGGAGATGGCAACCAAATCTTAACAGTTAACGGAAACATTCACGCGACATAGACCTACATTTCACTTGTATGCATTTTGTACGTCAATGAAAGAGCAACAGTGGCAATATCTGGCGTTGGAGACTGCCATTGATCCATTCCAGTAACAAGTAAGCACCATTCCAGCAGTATCTACCCAAATGCTTTCAAGTACCAGTGCCCAGAAAACAGAGGGCCATGGCACTAACAATTTGGTCTGAAAAGGACCCACGTAGACCATGTCCTGTTCATTGACAGCCTATTCAAAGGACGTTATGTTCTGCCACCACTAACACAACACACTGACTGGGCATTCATTCAAATATTTACCCTTGGCCCGTGCTAGGCTAGCTATTTATTTTTAACTGCTTTCATCTTAACAACACATATGTTTACCTTGTGTGGGGGTGGGATTGCCATCGGGATCCTCTGGGGGGGCAAACAGGGCTCTGGAAAAATGTAGCTTGGGAGAGGATGGATTAGCTAAGTAATCCCGATAGTGAAGCGGGGCCAGGATTTAACATGCGTGTTCCTCTGCTATCCACCGTCCTCTGCCAAGAGCACATGAATTCTGCCACCTCTCTCCCTCCCTTCCTCTCACATGCCAACATTCTATCACAGTGCAATGCCTTTCCTCTCCATGCTGATTTAATCTGCCTCTGATCCATTCATGTTCTCTACCTACACCGTTGACTACTCTGCATATTCTCTGAAACGCAGTGAACTGAACTGCAGAAGTGGCGCTTGGCCCGTGTAAATATCTTTCCCCTCTGACCAAGAGAGAGAAAGTAAAACAGATGTTGATGAGTAAGGCATTAGAGCCTGCCCTGCAACACAAACATTCTTCGACAAAAACACAGCCAAACTTCTGCACTCTCTCAGCGCTGTCGGGAGAAAGTCGAGCAGACACTGCAAGAGGCAACACCTCTGTCTGATTTGCTCATTTATTGTCATTAAACTGGCACCAGTAGACATAGCTTGCACATTAAAAAATAAGTAATTCCCCACGCACATAGATGCCTGAGCAATGGATCAAACGGAGCAGCTGCATCCATTCTCTCACAGGAGCTTCATGAAATGGGTTTCCATTGCCAAGCAGCCGAACACAAGCCTAAGATTACCATGCGCAATGCCAAGCGTCGGCTGGAGTGGTGTAAGGCTCACCACCATGGGACTCTGGAGAAGTGGAAACGCGTTCACTGGAGTGATGAATCACGGTTCATTATCTGGCTGTCCGACGAACGAATCTGGGTTTGGCAGATGCCAGGAGAACGCTACTTGCCCCAATGTATAGTGCCAACTGTAAAGTTTGGTGGAATAGGAATAGTGGTGTGGGGCTGTTTTTCATGGTTTGGGCTAGACGCCTTAGTTCCAGTGAAGGGAAATCTTAACCCTACAGCATACAATGACATTCTAGAAGATTCTGTGCTTCCAACATTGTGGCAACAGTTTGGGTAGGACCCTTTCCCGTTTCAGTATGACAATGCCCCCAGTGCACAAAGGGAGGTCAATACAGAAATGGTTTGTCGAGATCGGTGTGGAAGAACTTGACTGGACTGCACAGAGCCCTGACCTCAACCCCATCGAACACCTTTGGGATGAATTGGAACACCAATTGCGAGCCAGGCTTAATCGCCCAAGATCAATGCACGACCTCACTAACACTTGTGGCTGAATGGAAGCAAGTCCCCGTAGCAATGTTCAAAAATCTAGTGTAGCCTTCCCAGAAGAGTGAGGCTGTTATATCAGTAAAGGGGGACCAACTCCATATTAATGCCCATGATTTTGGAATGAGATGTTCGACGAGCAGGTGTCACATTCTTTTCTATTGCATTTTCTTTTTTTCCTTTTTTGAGGTGGAATGAAAAACAGACCTTTTCTTTCTTTGGATTAACAGATACTCTAAATCATGATTCCTTAATATGAAAATGTATATTATTTAAGAACATTTTATTTGTGGTTTACCTGATAACCACTAAAAAGCAACTATATCCTCTATAAATATGCAAGTAAATACAAAACACTTGTTTAGTTTACGTGAGGTACAACTTAAAGATCTATGGCAGTGGATAAGAACGCAGAAGTGTTTGGGCTGAAGCGCCACAAGCACACTAATAAAACAAGAAGGCTGAACTAATGAAACTGTCTCAAAGTAAATCTGAAACTTTCCACAAGATCAAAACTATGCATTGAAATCCTGTAACATGCAATTCACAATGTCACCACTACATATTGAGTAGATTCACTACATTGCTTTACAACAGTCAAAGGTCATTTCTCTATCTCTGGCTTGTTATCACATAACACGCTAGCTGTTCATTACAAAAATGTTTTCTTACTGAAATCATAATGTAAACTACACTGTTATCGAATTCAAAATGTATTGGCTATATATACATACACTGCTCAAAAAAAATAAAAGGGAACACTTAAACAACACAATGTAACTCCAAGTCAATCACACTTCTGTGAAATCAAACTGTCCACTTAGGAAGCAACACTGATTGACAATAAATTTCACATGCTGTTGTGCAAATGGAATAGACAACAGGTGGAAATTATAGGCAATTAGCGAGACACCCCCAATAAAGGAGTGGTTCTGAAGGTGGTGACCACAGACCACTTCTCAGTTCCTATGCTTCCTGGCTGATGTTTTGGTCACTTTTGAATGCTGGCGGTGCTTTCACTCTAGTGGTAGCATGAGACGGAGTCTACAACCCACACAAGTGGCTCAGGTAGTGCAGCTCATCCAGGATGGCACATCAATGCGAGCTGTGGCAAGAAGGTTTGCTGTGTCTGTCAGCGTAGTGTCCAGAGCATGGAGGCGCTACCAGGAGACAGGCCAGTACATCAGGAGACGTGGAGGAGGCCGTGGGAGGGCAACAACCCAGCAGCAGGACCACTACCTCCGCCTTTGTGCAAGGAGGAGCACTGCCAGAGCCCTGCAAAATGACCTCCAGCAGGCCACAAATGTGCATGTGTCTGCTCAAACGGTCAGAAACAGACTCCATGAGGGTGGTATGAGGGCCCAACGTCCACAGGTGGGGGTTGTGCTTACAGCCCAACACCGTGCAGGACGTTTGGCATTTGCCAGAGAACACCAAGATTGGCAAATTACGCCACTGGCGCCCTGTGCTCTTCACAGATGAAAGCAGGTTCACACTGAGCACGTGACAGACGTGACAGAGTCTGGAGACGCCGTGGAGAACGTTCTGCTGCCTGCAACATCCTCCAGCATGACCGGTTTGGCGGTGGGTCAGTCATGGTGTGGGGTGGCATTTCTTTGGGGGGCCGCACAGCCCTCCATGTGCTCGCCAGAGGTAGCCTGACTGCCATTAGGTACCGAGATGAGATCCTCAGACCCCTTGTGAGACCATATGCTGGTGCGGTTGGCCCTGGGTTCCTCCTAATGCAAGACAATGCTAGACCTCATGTGGCTGGAGTGTGTCAGCAGTTCCTGCAAGAGGAAGGCATTGATGCTAAGGACTGGCCCGCCGTTCCCCAGACCTGAATCCAATTGAGCACATCTGGGACATCATGTCTCGCTCCATCCACCAACGCCACGTTGCACCACAGACTGTCCAGGAGTTGGCGGATGCTTTAGTCCAGGTCTGGGAGGAGATCCCTCAGGAGACCATCCGCCACCTCATCAGGAGCATGCCCAGGCGTTGTAGGGAGGTCATTCAGGCACGTGGAGGCCACACACACACTACTGAGCCTCATTTTGACTTGTTTTAAGGACATTACATCAAAGTTGGATCAGCCTGTAGTGTGGTTTTCCACTTTAATTTTGAGTGTGACTCCAAATCCAGACCTCCATGGGTTGATAAATTTGATTTCCATTGATAATTTTTGTGTGATTTTGTTGTCAGCACATTCAACTATGCAAAGAAAAAAGTATTTAATAAGATTATTTCATTCATTCAGATCTATGATGTGTTATTTTAGTGTTCCCTTTATTTTTTTGAGCAGTGTGTGTGTGTATATATATATATATATATATATATATATATATATATTTGAAAACGTCAGTGCAGGAAAACGCTTGCCGTAATGGTTTTAGTCACGCGCTCTAATTTAGCTAGCTAACAATATTCTCATCATGAATGAAGCACATTGCCTGAATGATAGATCTGCACCAACTCAGGGTTTCCCAAACTCGGTTTGTTTATTCACTTATTGATCAGTTTTGGTCAAAAAGCCCAGAGTAAAGTAGGCGCGTGGACACTGTACCATTCCCATGACATTGTTTCAATATGGCTGCGGCCACATTTGGCTGGGTGATATGGCCAAAATATCATATCACGGTATAAAAAAAAAAACTCAATTTTGACTCCATTTTATCTTTTTGAATAAATGTTCTACATTTGCTTTATGAGTAGTGCGTGACCCTTTAGCGCCAAAACATACATTCTAAGTGATTTCAATGGGTCTTAATCCATTGTGATTGTTTTATACTATTCAATTATACTTCCACATTTTTCCTGCACTCATTTGGGGTCATTTCCACACTGCCAAGTAGGGCTGCACGATATGGGCGAACAATATAGGGCTTATTTTTAACCAAATGTTGCCATTGCGATTTGACTTGCAATTAAGAGCTAAACACTTGGGTGAACTGTTGGAATCAGTGGGCACTTTGAAGTGTTGTTTGACATGACAACAAATGAAAATGCCAGGAGGAGTTATTGTGACAGGAACCAAAGTGTTAAGTGTTTCCTAGGGGACCCTAGAATCTTTGGCTACAATGAATGTTTTCTTTTTTCATATTTTTTTTTAACCTTTATTTAACTAGGCAAGTCAGTTAAGAACAAATTCTTATTTACAAAAAGGCCTTCTGCGGGGATGGCGGCTGAGATAAAATAAAAATATAGTATAAAACACATCACAACAAGAGACACCACAACACTACATAAAGAGAGACCTAAGACAACAACACAGCATGGCAGCAACACATGAAAACACAGCATGGCAGCAACACAACATGGCAGCAACACAACATGGTAACAGAACAAAATATGGTACAAACATTATTGGGCACAGACAACAGCACAAAGGGAAAGAAGGCAGAGACAACAACACATCACACGAAGCAGCCACAACTGTCAGTAAGAGTGTCCATGATTGAGTCTTTGAATGAAGAGATTGAGATAAAACGGTCCAGCTTTTGCAGTTTGTTCACTAGCTGCAGCGAACTGAAAAGACGAGCGACCCAGGGATGTGTGTGCTTTGGGGACCTTTAACAGAATGTGACTGGCAGAACGGGTGTTGTATGTGGAGGATGAGGGCTGCAGTAGATATCTCCGATTGGGGTGAGAGAGGCCTAAGAGGGTTTTATAAATCTGCGTCAATCTTGCGACGGGTATACAGGGATGACCAGTTTACAGAGGAGTATAGAGTGCAGTGATTTGTCCTATAAAGATCAGTGGTGGCAAATCTGATAGCCGAATGGTAAAGAACATCTAGCCACTCGAGAGCACCCTTACCTGCCGATCTATAAAATTACGTCTCCGTAGTCTAGCATGGGTAGGATGTTCATCTGAATCAGGGTTAGTTTGCCAGCTGTGGTGAAAGAGGAGTTATTACGATAGAGGAAACCAGATTAGATTTAACCTTAGCCTGCAGCTTTGACTGTGCTGAGAGAAGGACAGTGTATTATCTAGCCATACTCACAAGTGTTTGTATTAGGTGGCTACCTCAAGCTCTAAACTCTCAGAGGTAGTAATCACACCGGTGGGGAGAGGGGCATTCTTCTTACAAAACCACATGACATTTGTTTTGGTGTTCAGAACAAGGTTAAGGGCAGAGAAAGCTTGTTGGATACTAAGAAAGCTTTTCTGTAGAGCGTTTAACACAAAATCTGGGGAGGGGCCAGCTGAGAATAAGACTATCATCTACATATAAATGGATGAGAGAGCTTCCTACTGCCTGACCTATGTTGTTGATGTATATTAAGAGCGTGGGGCCTAGGATCGGGCCTAGGATCGAGCCTTGGGGTACTCCCTTGGTGACAGGTAGTGGCTGAGACAGCAGATGATGTGACTTTATACACTGCACTCTTTGAGAGAGGTAGTTAGCAAACCAGGTCAAAGACCCTTCAGAGACACCAATACTCCTTCACCGGCCCACAAGAATGGAGTGGTCTACCGTATCAAAAGCTTTGGCCAAGTCAATAAAAATAGCAGCACAACATTGCTTAGAATCAAGGGCAATGGTGACATCATTTAGGACCTTTAAGGCTGCAGTGACACATCCATAACCTGAGCGGAAACCAGATTGCGTACCCGAGAGAATACTATAAACGTCAAGAAAGCCAGTCAGTTGATTATTGACAAGTTTTTCCAACACTTTTGATAAACAGGGCAAAATAGAACTTGGCCTATAACAGTTAGGAACAGCTTGATCTCCCCTTTAACCTCTTCCAGCTAGGGTCCCATTTTCCAAATTTTCACTGTCTGTGGCGTGCCCAAAGTTAAAATGCCTACCACTCATGGCCAGAAACTAGGATATTTACATATTTAGTACTATTGGATAGGAAACACTCTGAAGTTTATAAAACCATTAAGATATAGTCTGTGGCTATTCAGAACAGATTTAGCAGGCAAAAACCAGAGAGATTTCTGTCCGGAATTTATTTTCTGTTGCTCTCCTCTCATTTTGAAGCCCATGTAATATTTTCTATGGGGAATAGGACCGAGGTTGCAGTACTTATGGCTTCCACTAGATGTCAACAGTCTCTGGAAAGGGTATGGAGGAAAAAGCTCTGACCAGATCCTTAGAGAGAAAATTACTACGGGTAGGAAAAAAGGTAAACAGGCGTGCACGTTCAGAACGGAACGCGCCTTAGCGACCAACTTTCTTTTTGTCTTTTAACGTTTCACTTACCGTTCTTGTAAAATATGATCGCTATTATTCATAAAAAGAATACATAAGGATGCATTATTAATGATATTTGATTTGTTTGTGAAAAAGATGAGAGGTATAATTTGAGCGATCCCTTCACTGTAAAAGCGGGCGAGAAGTAGACTGACAATGCTTGGTGGAGTAGCTGAAGCGTAGTGCCAAAAACAGCGGATATTTATGGATATAATTATTTACTTTTTCTAACAAAAGAACCATGGATTATCTTGTTTGGACACTTGGGGAAGACCTCAGAAGAAGTTATTTGAAAGGTAAGCGATTTATATTAGCTGTGATATGGATATTTTGAGAACGAGCTGGATATGAATTTATGCTAATGTGGAAAATATGTGAGGTACTAGCCTCAAACAATCAAATGTAGTGCTTTCGCCGTAAAGCCTTTTAAAATCTGACAAGCGCAGTGATATTGCCAAGAAGCAGAGCTTTTGATGGCTATGCAACACTATGCAACACTTGTATATCAGTTAAATATTACGAATATGTATTACGAATATGTATTTTGAATTTTGGCGCGTTATGTTTGCTCTGAAAAGCGATCCGCTAAAGGGATCGGCGCTAAGAGGTTAAATAAAGGGCCTTGACTGCGGCTGCCTTCCAAGCCATAGGAACCTCCCCAGAGAGGAGAGACAGGTTAAAAAGGTCAGAGATAGGGTTGGAAATGACAGAGGCAGCAACCTTAAAGAAGAAAGAGTCTAAACCATCTGACCCAGATGCTTTTTTGGGGTCAAGTTTAAGGAGCTCCTTTGGCACCTCAGACTCAGTGACCGCCTGAAGGCAGAAACTTTGTAGCAGGCCCGGGGAAAAGGGAAGAGCATCAGGAATAGACACATTAGAAAGGGTGGGAGATGAGGAAATGTTGGACGGGCAAGGAGGCATGACAGAGTCAAATAGGAATCCTGACTTAAGTGGTGATTAAAGAGCTCAGCCATGTGCTCGTCAGTAACAACCACATCAACATTAAGGGACATGGGCAGCTGTGAGGAGGGTTTATTCTCCAGGTCTTTAACCGTTTTCCAGAACTTCTTGGGGTTATTAAATAGCTTAATTAAATAGTACCCGCAAAACATCAGTCTCAACGTCAACAGTGAAGAGGCGACTCCGGTGCTGGCCTTCTAGGCAGAGTTGCAAAGAAAAAAACAGACTGGACAATAAAAATAAAAGATTAAGATGGGCAGAGGAACTCTGCCTAGAAGACCAGCATCCCAGAGTCGCCTCTTCACTGTTGACATTGAGACTGGTGTTTTGCGGGTACTATTTTATGAAGCTGCTAGTTGAGGAATTGTGATATACTTGTCGTCTTGCTCAGTTGTGCAGTGGGGCCTCCCACTCTTTCTACTCTGGTTAGAGCCAGGTAGCGCTGTCCTGTGAAGGGAGTAGTACACAGCACTGTACGGGATCTTCAGTTTCTTGGCAATTTCTCGCTTGGAATAGCTTTCATTTCTCAGAACATGAATAGATTGTTTCTGGCCATTTTGAGACTGTAATCAAACCCACAAATGCTGATGCTCCAGATACTCAAGGCCAGATTATTTGCTTCTTTATCAGCACAAGAGTTTTCAGCTGTGTTAACATAATTGCAAAAAGGTTTTCTAATTATCAATTAGCCTTCTAAAATGATAAACTTGGATTAGCTAACACAACGTGCCACTGGAACACAGGAATGATGGTTGCTGATAATGGGCCTCTGTATGCCTATGTAGATATTCCATTAAAAATCACCAGTTTCCAGCTGCAATAGTCATTTACAACATTAACAATGTCAACACTGTATTTCTGATCAATTGCATGTTATTTTAATGGACAAGAAAAATGTGCTATATACACATACATACACACATTATATATATATATATATATATATATATATATATATATATATACACACACACACACATACATACATACATATACACACTCTACCGGTCAAAGGTTTTACACCTACTTATTCAAGGGTTTTTCTTTATGTTTACTATGTTCTACATTATAGAATAATAGTGAAGACATCAAAACCATGAAATAACATATGGAATCATGTAGTAACCAGAAAAAGTGTTTAACAAATCAAAACATATTTTATATTTGAGATTCTTCAAATAGACACCTTTTGCCTTGATGACAACTTTGCACACTCTTGGCTCTGTCGAATACTGGGTAAGTACATATTCAATTGTAGGCTGTGGAAATGTCAAGGGGTCTGTATACTTTCCGAAGGCACTGTGTGTGTGTGTGTATATATACACACACACACACACACACACACACACTTTTATCCAAGGCGACTTAGTCATTTGTGCATACATTTTAAGTATGGCTGGTTCCGGGACTCCAACCCACTATCCTTTTAGCGCGATGCTCTAAAAACTGAGCAACAGAGGACCACATAACATTTGTTTTTTAGTGACAGGATTTGGGCATTTATCCTGCCATAGGCCCTACCACTCCCATTGTTTCAGTAGCGGCAATGCTAATGCTAGCTGTGGGGTAAGTAAATAAAGAAAACTAAGGCATATTCTCTATAATTATATATAGTCTAATGTAGCATGTTACCATATATGGGCTACTGTAGCCTGTTGTCCATATATAGTCTAATGTAGCCTGTTGTCCATATATAGGCTACTGTAGCCTGTTGTCCATATATAGTCTACTGTAGCCTGTTGTCCATATATAGGCTACTGTAGCCTGTTGTCCATATATAGGCTACTGTAGCCTGTTGTCCATATATAGGCTACTGTAGCCTGTTGTCCATATATAGGCTACTGTAGCCTGTTGTCCATATATAGGCTACTGTAGCCTGTTGTCCATATATAGGCTACTGTAGCCTGTTGTCCATATATAGGCTACTGTAGCCTGTTGTCCATATATAGGCTACTGTAGCCTGTTGTCCATATATAGTCTAATGTAGCCTGTTACCATATATAGGCTACTGTAGTCTTATCCATATATAGGCAACTGTAGTCTTATCCATATATAGTCTAATGAAGCCTGTTGTCAAATTTAGTCTAATGTAGCATGTTACCATATATAGGCTACTGTAGCCTGTTGTCCATATATAGGCTACTGTAGCCTGTTGTCCATATATAGTCTACTGTAGCCTGTTGTCCATATATAGGCTACTGTAGCCTGTTGTCCATATATAGGCTACTGTAGCCTGTTGTCCATATATAGGCTACTGTAGCCTGTTGTCCATATATAGGCTACTGTAGCCTGTTGTCCATATATAGGCTACTGTAGCCTGTTGTCCATATATAGGCTACTGTAGCCTGTTGTCCATATATAGGCTACTGTAGCCTGTTGTCCATATATAGGCTACTGTAGCCTGTTGTCCATATATAGGCTACTGTAGCCTGTTGTCCATATATAGTCTAATGTAGCCTGTTACCATATATAGGCTACTGTAGTCTTATCCATATATAGGCAACTGTAGTCTTATCCATATATAGTCTAATGAAGCCTGTTGTCAAATTTAGTCTAATGTAGCATGTTACCATATATAGGCTACTGTAGCCTGTTGTCCATATATAGTCTAATGTAGTCTGTTACCATATTTAGGCTATTGTAGTCTGCAATCCATATATAGTCTAAATGTAGCCTGTTGTCCATATATATAGTATTTACACATTTGATGAACCTACTCTTTTACAGAATATACTAATTAAATGTAATTTTGCTCAAATAACAGTATGTTTTGGTTATTTTATTGCAGAGAACATTATTTACATGTCTAATGATGTATTTGCTATGATTGTTACTTTTCCAATTATTTCTTATTGGGGTCAAAATGACCCTAGTTGGTAACCCACGCATGTAAAATAGCAATATTGTTAACTTATGAAATCGAAAAAACTATAGTGTTAAGGAAACCTGAGGTTTTCAATTACCTCTAGTTAGTACCACTATTACTAAGCCTCTGCTGAGGCTTACTGTAACAAAACATCCTTGTCCCAAGTCCTTGTTGTTGGTGTCACCCTTCTTCGTACCATGATTCACTCCATGCCAATGGCACTGAATTGGCTAAGTATTGTGGCAAGCCAACTTCATTACAGCACGCAAATCAAATGGGGAAAAGACTAGCTAGTTGCATTGACTATGTAACCAGCTAGTTTACTAGTTAGCTGCAAAAAACAACATTTTGCTTGCCTGTAACACTGACACCAAGTACTTTTTGGTCACCTTAATCATGTAACGTCTATACACTACATGGGATCCCGAGTGGCGCAGCGGTCTAAGGCACCGCATCTTAGTGCTGGTTCGAATCCAGGCTATCACAACCGGCCGTGATTGGGAGTCCCATAGTACAGCGCACAATTGGCCCAGCGTCGTCCGGGTTTGGCCGGTGTAGGCCGTAATTGTAAATAAGAATTTGTTCTTAACTGACTTTCCTAGTCAAATGAAACATTTAATAAAAAAGTATCGCTTGCTAATTAATGACTTTCTGCTGGGTTGACGTGTGTGTCGTGTCGGTCAGAGATCAAAGCAAACACGACCGACACACACAACGCTGGCTTTTAATAGCATAATACTCGAGACGAAATGGCTAAGTTCATTACTGAATAGTTAAGAGTAAAAGACGTCTCCGCACAACAAGAGAAGGGGATTGGCGAAAAGGCAAAGGGGGACCATGTCTCATCTGACCAATAAACCAGCTAGCCACAACAGGCATTTGCTTGCTAGCAGACGAATGTTAGTTCAGCTAGCTAGTTAGCTTGCTACTCACCCGGTATGAAGCTCCAAAATGTCTCCAAATAAAACCTTCAAAAGGCTTCAAAATATATGTCACGTTATGCAAGTTGATAACAAAATGGCATGCTCGGTGTTTAATGTAACCACGTACGCGTAGCTAGCTGGATCTAGATCCCCCTGTGTGCACGGTCAATTTTACATTAAGCTGCATTGTTGGAGAAGGCTAGGCAGGCATACTGAAGCATTCTGGGAGTGGGAGTTGCTGAACCTTGGACAAACTACAGCGGTGAAGTGCTACACCTTGTGGCTGTGTTGTTATGTGTTAATAACATTTAGACTACGTTACCCAGCAGGCTAGGCGAGGGGGTCACGTGGTGGGGGTTGAAGAATGCCTTGCATGGCTTAAGAACGGTGTTTGCTAGCTGAAGTATATGTTCATTAAAAAGTAGTTAAACCTACGCCCCGGTTTGTCATTATATAAAGGAACAAACATAACATGGTGTCAGAAGTGGTAGTCGCTATGGCGAGACAGAGAAATTAAATGAGTAACTCTGAAAGTTTCCACGAAGAACATTGAACATTCTACCACAAGTGACGTGAGTAGTCGAAGACGCTAGCTTGCAATTGCGCGGGTAACGAGCCGCAGCGGCGAGAGTGACAGCAGCGGGAGCGAGGCTGCATTTGAATCTGTTGACGAGCAACATACTGAAGTAGGAGAAATTCTGGTTTTCCGTCATGGATAGGCTTAGTCCTCCTACTCCTATGCAGTTAACAGGCAATTTAGCTGACAATTGGAAACGTTTCAAGCAGAGATTCAATATCTACCTAGCAGCCAGTGGAGCAGGGGAGATGATGACAAATTGAAAGCTTCCATTTTTCTGCACGTTCTTGGAGAGGATGCATTGGACGTTTACAATAGCTTTCAACTAGACGAGGTAAACTTGACATTGCCTGTGCTAATGGCTAAATTTGAGGAGTACTTTGTACCAAGCCAGAACGTCACGTTTGAGAGATACAAGTTTTTCTCTCATGATCAGAAACAGGAGTCAGTTTTGACCAGTATTTGGCTGAGCTGAACACACTGAGCAAAACATGTGAATTTGAAAATCTGAAAGACTCACTAGTGAAAGACAGGATAGTCTGTGGCATACTTGATAATGGACTCAAGGAGAGATTGCTGCGTGAGCAAGATTTAACTTTGGAGAAAGCAGTGAATATGTGTAGAGCAGCTGAAACCACCAGAGCACAAGCTAAAGAGCTGCGCAGGGATGAGACGTCAGTGCATGCCATAAAAAGAGAGGAGCAACACACACAACGCCTTACAAAACAGAAACAAGCAAAAGAGAGAAATCAAAACACTACATGTGGAAAATGTGGATTTATCCACAAGCCAAAAATTGCCCTGCATATGGCAAATCATGTAACAACTGTGGGAAAAATAATCATTTCTCAAAATGCTGCAAAGCCGAGGCTACAAAGAAAAAGGTTCACACAGTCAAGGAGGAGATTGAAGAATTCTTTGTTGATTCTGTGGAAATATGCAATGCAGTGAAAGCTGAATGGATTGTGCCATTGACTGTGAATGAAACTATAATACCATTCAAGCTTGATACTGGAGCACAGGTAAACCTGTTGTCGCTGGATGACTACAAAACACTGAAGGTGAAGAGCAAAATACACCCGGTGAAAATTAAGGTTACTGGTTATACTGGGGAGAATGTACCAGTCAAAGGAAGCTGCATAGTAACTTTACAGCACAAAGGAAAACAGTTCAGAGCACAGCTGCTGATTGTGGAAAAGAGTGTACAGCCTATTCTAGGAATCAATGCATGTGAAAAGCTCAATTTGCTGAAAAGAGTGTATGTAGTGACATCACAGACTGAAAATGACCAGGAATCGCTACTGGCTGAGTATGAGGATGTGTTTGAGGGTCTTGGATGTTTACCAGGAGAACACAAAATATGTACCAATGACAAAATTACTCCAGTTGTGCATGCATGTAGAAAAGTTCCATTTGCATTGAGGAAAAAGCTCAAGGAGGAACTCGGACGCATGGAAAAAGATGGACGCTCATCACAAAAATGGATGAACCTACAGACTGGGTAAGCTCACTGGTTATTGTGGTGAAAAAGAATGGCGATCTCAGGATATGTCTAGACCCAAGAGATCTCAACAAAGCAATCAAGAGAGAGCACTTCAAGTTGCCAACCAGAGAAGAGATAATGTCGCAGTTTGCTGGAGCAAAGTGGTTCAGTAAGCTTGATGCCTCATCAGGATTCTGGCAAATGAAGCTAGACGATGCAAGCTCAAGGCTATGCACATTCAACACACCTGAGGGCAGGTACAGATTTCTTCGTCTACCATATGGGATTCTCTCAGCGCCAGAGGTCTACCACAAGACAATCCACATGATCTTCGAGCATATTCCTGGAGTGGAGACCATGATGGATGACATCATCGTCTGGGGGGCCACAAAAGAAGAACACGACGCAAGAGTGAGACAAGTGCTGGACCTGACACGGAAGGTCAACCTAAAACTAAACAAGGACAAATGCGAGTTTGGTGTGAAAACACTTACCTTCGTGGGAGATGTACTTTCAGAGGATGGAGTCAAACCAGACCCGAGGAAAACATCAGCCATCAACAACATGGAGCGCCGAAGAACAAGGGCGGACGTGAGACGCTTCATGGGCATGATCACCTACCTTGCAAAGTTCATACCTCAACTGTCAGCACAGTCCGCTCCACTCAGATGTCTACTGGAACAGAAAAACGAATGGGAATGGTCCCATGAACAGGAAAACTGCTTCAAAAACCTAAAGAAGACAATCACAGAAGAGCCAGTGCTCAGGTTCTATGATCCAGAGAAAAGCACAAGGATTTCTGCAGACGCGTCACAGTTTGGCCTGGGAGCAGTTCTTCTGCAACAGCATGATGAAACATGGCAACCTGTCGCATATGCATCCAGAGCCTTGACAGGCGCAGAGACAAGGTATGCACAAATAGAGAAAGAACTACTGGCGAGCACATACGCTTGCGAAAGGTTTCACCAATACGCCTATGGACTAGACTTCAAGTAGAAACCGACCACAAACCATTGGTGTCAATCATGTCTAAACCACTGAATGATTGTCCAATGAGAATCCAGAGAATGTTGATCAGACTGCAAAAGTATGATGTGAAGATGATCTATACCCCGGGAAAGTTCATGTTCACCGCCGACACTCTTTCTCGAGCAGTCGACAAGAAAGAGAGCTTCGACACACAGAAAAACACTGAGATTCAGGCCTACGTCGACATGATCGTAGCATCACTTCCTGTGTCTTCTGAGAGAATGGAGCAGATCAAAAGAGAGACCGCAGCTGACCAAACAATGACAGAGTTGAAAGAAACAACACTGATTGGATGGCCCGCACAGAAAAACAACTGTCCAAGGAGAATACAGGATTACTGGATGTGCAGAGCAGAGCTCACCGTTGTAGATGACATAGTGTTCAAAGGCAACAAGATTGTCATTCCCATGACACTACGCAAAGAAATGCTACAGAAAATACATGAGGGCCACTTGGGTGAGGAAAAATGCAAACGACGAGCACGAGAAGTAATGTACTGGCCTAGAATGAACCAGGAAATCAGCCAGACCACTGCTTCATGTGAGCTGTGTTTGGCATGCAGGCCAAAGCAGCAAGCAGAGCCGCTAATGCCTCATCCAGTACCCAACAGACCCTACTACAAAGTTGGAGTTGACCTTTTTGACTGCAATGGCAAAAGTCACATTGTTGTTACTGACTACTACTCAAACTACCCTGAAGTAGCAACACTGCCAACTACCTCCAGCAAAGCTGTAATCACATACCTGAAATCAGTCTTTGCAAGACATGGGGTTGCGTCTGAACTGTACTCAGACAATGGTCCGCAGTTCTCAAGTTCAATTCGATCGTTCGCTAACGACTGGGGATTCCGACACAACACCTCCAGCCCCAACTACCCAAGGTCCAACGGCTTAGCAGAGAGTTCAGTCAAAATTGTTAAAGGTCTGATGAAAAAGGCACACGACGGAAAGGAGGATTTCCTAAAAGTCTGATGATCTACCGCAGCGCACCGCTGCAGAATGGACTTTCACCTGCACAAATGTTGATGGGACGTCGCATCAGAACCAACCTACCCATCCACGAGGACTTGCTGACACCCAGAGGTGCTCACAAAGTCAAACTCGCGAAGGAAAAACAGAAAGACAAACAAAAACAGCGACACGACAAAAGTGCAAGACACTTACCTGAACTGAAACCTGGAGATCAGGTACGACTCCGAGACATCACTACAGGAACCTGGATGCAGCAAGGGTGTGTGCAGAGAGAAGTTGCACCTGCGATCCTATGTGATCCAAACGGAGCATGGATCACAACTGAGACGAAACAGAGTGGATCTAAGGCTTCAGCCATTCACTCAAGGGACTGAGGATCATCAGGAGGATACTGCTGAAGCGTCAAATTATTTCAGAAATGGACAATTCAGTCAGAACACCTGACTGACAATGAACTGACTGACAACGAACGCTGTCCAGCTGTTACAGGAAGCACTTCAGCAGAACGACCAAAGGACTGTCAGAGCCCCTGAAAGGCTTATTGAGAATTGCTAAAAAGAAAACAAATAGAGACACTATAGAGTATTGTTGACTATATTTAGTTGAAAATAATAATACATCAGAATATGTTTAATGCCTCTTAAGTGATGAGAGTAATGTAAAAAAAATTAAAAAAAAAAAAAAAAAATGTGGATAAGAAATGTGTGTTGAAAATGTTATGCAGGTTGAGTAAAGAAATGTGATGTGACAGGTGTTGGTACATAGAAAAGTAGTTATATTTTAAAGGAAGGAAGATGTGTTGTTATGTGTTAATAACATTTAGACTACGTTACCCAGCAGGCTAGGCGGGGGGGTCACGTGGTGGGGGTTGAAGAATGCCTTGCATGGCTTAAGAACGGTGTTTGCTAGCTGAAGTATATGTTCATTAAAAAGTAGTTAAACCTACGCCCCGGTTTGTCATTATATAAAGGAACAAACATAACAGTGGCCATAAAGAGTAGACTGTGTACTGAGCAGTTGTGGTTGTACTGTTAAACGGAGTATGCCACATGATGTACTGTACAAGCTAAATAAAACAATACACCCATAAACAGTCGATGTCATCATTTAAACAGTTCAATTATGTAAACTAAGGGGTATGTAGCAGGGGCATCATATTAAGCACGACAGCCTCTGACAAAAGGTATTGACTAGTCTTTGCCGGTGGCACAGGGCAGGAGGTACTGTTTAAAACCCTCTCCAAACCCTAAACTGTTATGGCATTAGGCTAAGAAAGTATTGAGGGAGGCAGCCTGCTGCCCATAAACGTCTATCATGTTACAAAGTGAGAGGTATTAAACCCATGCATACCTCTTTTGAGCAAAGGAAAATCATTTATACATTTTATTTACTTATTTTGTATGCTTCTTCGTCTGTAATTAAATCTAGAGCAGCATTAATAAAGTAAGCACTATGTAAAGGCTTTAAAAGTAGCCTACACCAAACAAACACAGATTAAAGGGTGTTGGTTGTCATAATCTTTGGTACAAACCAACGATGTGTATAAACCCTGGATTACTCATTTCTAATTTGACACGTTAATTCTGTATTGAACCCACCGAGCAGCCATGTTGGTATTCCTCCTCAATCGTAAAAACATATTTTGGAAGCTATAGAAATGCATGTATTAATTTCTAATTTGACACGTTTATTCTATTACAGACACCTTAATGCATATTTTCTAATTATGACATGTGAGCTAGACATAAACGATTACAAATTAAAACTTTTTTTTAAAGCGCTAATATTGCTGTCCTCACAATTTAAATACATGTAATTTTGTACTTGAAACGTTCAATTGAAATACTGTCTAATTCCATTAATTTCTATGGACTGCTCCTTCCAGGGAGGGGCAATATGGCCAATACACAGCATTAGCTATTCGGGGTTTACATACATCGTTGGTAAAAGCACTCGTAGTATGACCAAACAGATGGCTGCATCTGACAGCCTGCACAGTAGAGGGCAATAAAGTGCTTAATCTAGCTGGAGTTAACTGATTTACAAATAAAATACCCGTAAAACTTTTATTTGTTTATTCATAATACAAAACAACTTACATCGCTACACCAAACATGTCTAACAAAACAAAACACAGGTTTAAACAAGAAAATACTAAATACATACAAAACATTTAATATATAAACAATTATTTTAAAAAAAGAAAAACAATTCTAGTGCAATTGTATTCACTCAGAAAAAAATCGCATTATAATGATTCAGGAAGATGTTATTATTTTTGTTATTCACTAGGTATAATGTCTTGACAAGATAATTAAATTCAATCAAAAATATTTGCAATTTTGGTATATAATTCTGGACTTTTTGTTTGTGTCTACAGTATTTGGCAAAAAAAAAAAAAAAAATCAATGGTCTTCTTATCATTGCAAAAGTAACATATTATATCCTTCATGTCAAAAACATGGGTAGTGTTCAAAAAGGTAAATAAGTATTCTGTAAGGTTTTCCCGAAATGTTCACAGATTTAAATTCATAGAACAAGTGAGTCAGATTTTCACCTTCTTTTTTTGCAGAAAATGCAGATATCATCAATAGCCACAAATTTGGATGACAATCTTGTGTAGAATCTTAAAGTCCACTTCCTTAAATTTGTTTGGTATACAATATTTGTAAGGCATCAACCAAGCCTTTTTCCAGACAATGTCAAGAATAAGCATGTTCCAGAAAATGTTTCCTCTAGGCGTAAGTTGGTTAGGTGAATGGGAAATTTGTCTTATGCATTTATTACAAGAAGATTTCTCAAGTAAGACAAACGCCTTCCAAACTGAGATCTAGATAAGCTCTGTGATCGTCACCAAAGCTAAGAGTAGTTTTCATTAGTGTAGTTAGCCCACTGGGAGCGGCTTTGACCACAGAAATAAACTCTCTGAAAGGTATTGGAAACTCTTTCAATGTTATAAATTGTTCATATGCAAGAATATTACCCCTGTTGTCGAAAACATCAAGAACAAAGTAAATATTTCTCTCATGCCAGCTAGGGTAGAACAATGACTTATTCCTTGCAGTTATGTTTGAATTATTCCACGAAATATCTTTATGAGGGGAAAAATAATGCAGAAAACATATTTTCCAGGACATTAAAGCTTAATGGTGAAACCTAGCCAATTTAGAGGGTAATGTTTCAGGAATATAATTACATTTCAGTAAACATTGAAAACCTCCAAACTTATTAAACACATTGTTTGGAGTGAAATACCAAATTGATTTTGTATTGTCCAAACATCTTTTCAACCAATTGATCTTGAAAGTGTTATTTATGTCAACAAAATGCAACACTTCCAGACCGCCTTCAGCTCTTTTATTTGAGAGGACTGACTTTTTTAGTTTGTGAGATTTATTTTTCTAGATGAAGTCAAGAAAGATCTTGTTGATCTCTTTACAGGTGAGGGATTTACTAATAAAGATAATGAGGGGTACACAAAGCGAGATAGTCCCTCTGCCTTGAACAGAAGCACTCTCCCAAGTATTGAAAGATCCCTTTGTAGCCAATTATTAAAAATATTCTTGGTTTTCTTAATTTTAGGAGAGAAATTCACATGTTGTCTAAGTGTTTTTTTGACAGATGTGTTCCTAAATATTTAATACAGTCCTTTACAGGAACATTTTCCATGTCTTTATCATCAGAGTCATATAAACATAAGATTTCACATTTAGAAACGTTCAGTTTTAATCCAGATGCAATAGAGAATGCAGTGATAAAACACGTGTAAGAATATCCCTGTTGTCGCACCAATGATGACGTCAGAAATAAGAAAATATTCGACAACATGGAGAAGAAACATGTGTCAGCTTTCGCATTGTACCAAAATGCCCTATTAGCATCGACTCCTGAAGTTAAAACATCATATGTGAAGGTACTTTGGGTTAAGTTATTACTACTGGAGTTTGCTCGCTTGCAATTTCAGATAGGCTATGTTTTTCTACAGTGTCCTATTTTGTCGGCAAACATCAACTGTGTTGACAAATCAACTGAAGTAGCTAGCTAATGTATGTAATTTGAAGTTGGCTTCTTGCATAATGTGTATATAAGTAAGGACCATCTGTTTAATCTACTATTGCAATATACATCTGCGCAATTGACTGCTGATTGCCTAAAGCCATTTCAAGGCTGACTGCCTCTGCCTACTGGATGCTTTTATAGATTACATCAAAGAAACGGAAGGAAAATGGTATCCAGCCCCCCAAATCCATCAAAAAGACCAAAAGGAAACAGATGGGCAAGCAGGTCATAAAAGCGGCACATAGAGAGGAGAGGGTGGAGAGACTGGCAGAGGTTAGTTTGGGGCATCAGCATTTAGCCTATGTAATTGTTGGACTGTGGTTCCCTAGGTTTTTCAGTCATTGTGCGTGTTTGAGATAAACGACATTTTATTCAGACCGAGCAGAATCGCTGCTCTACAGTCACTTCGCATCCCAAATAGCTTGCTACTGATTGTGATCAATTTAAGCTATTCTGTGCCTCACTGGTCAAACGGACCCCCTTAAACACGCTGATTGTCTGGCTGTATGCAGGAGGTACATTGTGGAGAGAGAATCGGAGAGGCACTAGATGCTCTGCTGAGTGACCTGGCTAAAGTCAGCAACAGCAGGGTGAGAGCCAGCAAACTTTTCCAGTGGCTCATCCACCCAATTCCCTCCAAGAGTTTCTTCAGGTAATGATGTCTGTGTAGCTTTTCACAGTACAGTATTGTAGTCGATTTCACAGGAAGATATCCTTTAACTATTGACTTCCCTGATCTTATAGAGATGCATGGGAAAAGAAGCCAGTTTTGATCAAACGTCAGAATCCAGACTATTATACGGGACTGTTCTCCACAGCAGAGTTTGATCGCATTTTAAGACAGGTAAGGTGTCATGACTAGCTACACATCTTCTGTGTTTATTGTCCTTTTTGTTGCTCAAAAGGTTTTTGCTATTGATATTTTCAGGATGACGTTCAGTATGGGGTGAACCTGGACGTCACCAGCTACAGAAACGGCAAAAGAGAGACACACAATCCTCCAGGGAGGGCTCTCCCATTCACTGTATGGGACTTTTATGAGGTAAAAAGCCAAGTGAAAGTCTACTGATTGTCAAGTTTAATTTACAAAGTGTGAGCAAGTGTTGGTTAGATCATACCAATGTCTGTGTAACATGTTCTAGTTAAAGTCCTTAGTACCTCAATATAATATTGAAACCCAACCTGTTATGTTCCATGTCGTCCAGAGTGGTTGCTCCCTGCGTATGCTTAACCCCCAGGCCTTCTCCTCCACTGTGTGGAATGTGCTGTCCATCCTCCAGGAGCACTTTGGCAGCATGGCAGGAGCCAACATGTGAGTAACCTTCTGACAATCTATCTGACTAGTGAGATGCTCTCACACAACATTGAAAGTTATTGAACATGTATGGGACAGTCAACATAATTTTCATCCTTGGAGGACAAATTATTCTGTTGTATTCTGACCGTATGCTGATGCACTTCCTCATGACATTTCAGTAAAAAATTATTTTGTGTCCCCAGGTATTTGACACCTCCAGGAACACAGGGCTTTGCTCCACATTACGATGATATTGAGGCCTTTGTGGTTCAGCTGGAAGGGAAGAAGCACTGGAGAGTTTACAACCCCAGGTGACTAGTTTCTCAGTAAAATTCCCAAAAAGGTGATCAGCACCATCAACCCATTTTGAACTTGATTCATGTCAGTAAACGGTGCTGAGAAACTAATATTCTGTGGGATGTTTGTTTCCTGTCACTTTTCAGGTCAGAAAATGAGGTCTTGCCTGTCGTTTCCAGTCGTAAGTAGTCCTTTGTCCACTGCTGTGCCTAATGAATAGACAATAAGCATGACAGATCACTCCCCTGTACCTCAGCCTCATTCCTTACAGATGGCTTGGTATTCCTCCTCCAGCTAACTTTAGCCACTCAGAGATCGGGAAGCCCATCCTGGAGGTAGTCTTGGAGGCTGGGGACCTCCTCTACTTCCCCCGAGGGTTCATCCACCAGGGGGACTGCCTGTCAGATGCTCACTCCCTCCACATCACTGTCTCATCTTACCAGAGGAACAGTTGGGGAAACCTACTGGCGAAGGTTTGTTATTAACCCGCTTAATCCTATGCATTACTTGTATGGGACATTTTCCAGTTCTTTGTCTAATTTTGTATCAATAAATACATTTACAGAGTTTAAAAAAAAAACAGAAAATATTGCAGGATATACAATATGGCATGTCTATACAAAAATGCATTTACTTGTAAGTATAGGCTTGTATTGTGTATGATGCAGAACATGATCTCTTTGACAGGTGGTCCCAGCAGCCCTAGAGATGGCCATGGAGGAGGATGTGGACTTCAGACGAGGCCTGCCTGTAGATTACCTGACGTACATGGGGGTGCAGAACTCAGACAAGGTACTTCAGATGCCACCATTTACCTGTGCCTGGTTTCCAATGTATAATCAACATCGAAGCGCCCACCCTCAGCATGGGTGTGTTCAGAAGGGTGACATGTTTGAAGTTAGAAACGTTAGAGCTGACGCCTATGCCCCATTAAAGAACATCTGTTCTGCACAATCTATTTCTATCGGAACATACTGTAACGTTGCAACCTCGTAACAGCCCTCATTCTACCTGTGCACGTATAGGAGGATCCCCGCAGGGCCCAGTTCCTATCCAGAATAGAGGGTCTGATGAAGAAGCTATCAACCTTTGCCCCTGTGGATGCTGCTGTGGATCAGAAAGCTAGGGACTATCTCCATGACTGTCTACCCCCAATGCTCACCGCAGGTACAAGGTCTTACTTGAAATTGTGAGAGGTGGTTGTTTTTACCTACTTGAGTTGAAACCTCTTATTGTAAGTCACTCTGTATAATAGTTGCTAAATGACTCAAATGTAAATATTTACTCTAAAATGTCACCTTTTTAAATTGACTTCTGCGACTCCGCCAGTGTAAATGATCCTGGTGATTTATCCACAGAGGAAAGGGCCAGCAGTGTCCAGGGAGCTCCTTCCAGGTGGGAGAATGGAGAGGCTGTGGACATGGGTGTGGCTATCAGGGGCCAGATCAGAGTCAGACTCGTCCGTTCTGGAATCGCCAGGTAGCTCTCAGCATTAAACACAAAAGCATGGCACTAAAGGGTTGACCTTTCCAGAAAGGACCATGACTTTCCTTTGTGCCCCCGCAGGTTATGCAGTGATGGAGAAGCAGTTTGGCTTTACTACACTGCCGACAACTCCAGAGTCTACCACAAGGAGGAGTCCAAGAGCGTTGAAATAAAAGCAGAGGTATGAATGTTTGGGTCTCTGTAATTGCCTTGCTAATATAGCAGTGATGTGTGCCTGTCTGAGATGCTGCACTGCAGTGATAACCTTATGATGTAACTCTTTCAGCACACAGATGCCATGGAGTTTCTGATCCATGCGTATCCAAAGTTTGTGACAGTGGGCAGCTTGCCATGCAAGTTGACTGAGGACAAAGTATGTTTCTCAACATGTTATGCAACATTGCATGCTTTCTTCTGCATAAAGTCTAACCACTTATGCATCTCTGTAGTGCATGGTCAAGGCTTGATGATATACAGTGTTGGACTCTGCACTGCAGTTTTCTTAATGTAATTCCCTGCTCTTCCAGGTGTCCTTGGCTGTGCTGCTGTTTAAGAGAGGGCTTATTCACACTGCAGAACCTCTGCAGCGATCCTGAAGAGTTTCAAAATAAATGTTTGCTACGCCTGCATCATTCACTTCTTTTGTTTCGTTCGAAATGTTCTGACTTTAGGACCGCTGTCCATCAGCATTGCCCTCTACAAATCTGTCTAGATTAAATTTGTCAAACTGTTAGTAATAGCTCTTTTTACAATGTTACCCTTTACTTGTTCAATAAGTATTGAATTAAACTTACTTGCATATTGGTGTAAAACAATCCTTGTTTGTGTGTTGCTAATGTCCAACTTTGCCTTATTGCTATAGTTGTGTATACTTCCAATCACAAATGAATGACTAGAGGTTGTTAAGAGGACAACGGGACATGTTTATTGGTTGATACAGTGACTGAAACGTATCGGTGCTTGATTTGAAGACCACCCAGAAAATGTAAGTCACAACAGGAGATGTGACTTCCGCACAATAAATATTCCAAGACAGGTGGGTCTACTTCCAGGTGACTTCCTCGCCAGGCTTCAGCTCCCTTTTTATAGGGGAGAAAATTCAGAACCATTAGAACCCACTTAGATTATTGTTAGGAATGTATGATGTCATGCCTGATTCACGCTGGGACCAAGCCATACTGGCCTGGTTTCACATCCACTATAGTTGCTTGAAATGAAATCTGTGCCAGCACAGTATGTTCGCATCTATAGTATCAGTGTGTGTGTGCTGCAGATTTATAACTTACCTGCTATACAATGCGCTTTTGTTCCTGAAAGCGGTCAGCTTCTGGTCCTGCGCTCTGTCCATGTAGATCCCGATCACAAAGCCAAGGGGGACAAATATGTTCACCCAATGGTCACGCATCAGGGCAGCGAAGTTCACCATACTTCCTGTTGGTGTCAAAACACACATTTGTAGTTTACTGTATGCAGCCACAAATTGTATAACAAATCTTTGGTGCAGCTATAGCTGTGTAGCAGCATAAGTTTGTCAATTTCAGAAGCAGTTAGTAACGGATGAACGTCATAACATTTGGCAATCAATAAGCTAGCTACAGTAGTTTAATCTACCAAATTTGTCAAATTGCACATTTGCTAAATTCTTGAAATAGCTACAGAACCAGCCAATGGTGTGGACACACCTACACATTCAAGGGTTTTTCTTTTGTACATTTTAGAATAATACTAGATACATCAAAAATATGAAATAACACGTATGGAATCATAAATAACCAAAATAAAGTGTTAAACAAAACTGGCTCTCATGAGGACCGCCACAGAGTTACCTCTGCTGCAGTGAATAAGTTAATTTGAGTTACCAGCCTCAGAAATTGCAGCCCAAATAAATGCTTCAGAGTTCAAGTAACAGACACAACTAAACATCAACTTCAGAGGAGACGGTGTGAATCAGGCTTTCATGGTCGAATTGCTGTAAAGAAACCACTACTAAAGGACACCAATAATAAGAAGAGACTTGCTTGGGCCAAGCACTACCGGCAATGGACAGACCAGTGGAAATCTGTCCTTTGGTCTGATAAGTCCAAATTTGAGATTTTTGGTTGCAACTACTGTCTTTGTGACACTGGCGACACTGATTAATTTAGAATTCAAGGCACACTTAACTTCTTAGGGAGCGGCAGCAGAGGTGACGGTTTTGGAGAGTCTGGCGTGCCCCAAGTAAAATTCCTGCCACTCAGGCCCAGAAAATAGGATATGCACATAATTAATACTATTGGATAGAAAACACTGAAGTTTCTAAAAGTGTTAAAATAATGATGCGAGTATAACAGAACTGATATAGCAGGCGAAAACCCGAGGAAAATCCACCTGGATTTGCAGTTTTTTTTTAACATTACCTTTTTGTCAAGGCTGCCTATTGATTTCTATGTTATCCAGGACTGAGACTGCAGTACCTATGGCTTCCATTAGATGTCAAGTCTTTATACAGTGTCTGGAGGCTCTAGCACTAAGCAGAATAGATAGGAAGAGGAAGTAGTGAAGGGACCACTTTTGCCAACAACGTTTGACGGGCGTGAGATTGTGAGCGCGCCCCACTTTGTTTTCCTTTCCTATTGTTCACGTTATCGTCCGGTTGAAATATTACAGTAAATATACATAAAAGGATTCATATTTTTTTTTTATTTGTTTGTAGAAAGTTTATAGGTATAATTTGAACGTGTTCTCTTCACGGTTCAATGGGCGACTCAATGGTGGATTTTCTGATCATAACGCGCGCCAACCAAACAGATTTATGGATATAATAAATTACTTTCAAAAAAAAAAAAAGAACCATTGGATGTCTTCGTTGGACACTTGGGAAGCCCTCAGCATAAGTTCTTCGAAAGGTAAAGGATTTATTTTAGCTCTGATATGGGTTGTGTGAGACCCGTGCTGGATATGAATTTATGCTAATGTGGAAAATATATGAGGTGCTATCCTCAAACAATCAAATGTTGTGCTTTCGCCGTAAAGCCTTTTTGAAATCTGACAACGCTGTGATATTGCCAAGAATCAGAGCTTTTGATGACTATGCAACACTTGTATATTGATGAATGTTTAATAATTCAACTTTTGGATTTTGAATTTGGCGCCTTACATTTCACCGGGTAGTGTCGGGAGCGGCCCGCTAGCAGCCCGCCCAATTGAGATGGTTTGGGATGAGTTGGCCCGCAGAGTGAAGGAAAAGCAGCCAACAACTGCTCAGCATGTGGGGGGAACTCCTTCAAGACTGTTGGAAAAGCACTCCAGGTGAAGCTAGTTGAGAGAATGCCAAGAGTGTGCAAAGCCGTCATCAAGGCAAATGGTGGCTACTATATACACTTCATTTCCATTAACAAACAAATTACCAACCATTTCGAATCCCACCGTACCTTCTCTGCTATGCAATCTGGTTTCAGGGCTGGTCATGGGTGCACCTCAGCCACGCTCAAGGTCCTAAATGACATCATAACCGCCATCGATAAGAGACATTATTGTGCAGCCGTTTTCATTGATCTGGCCAAGGCTTTCGACTCTGTCAATCATCACATCCTTATCGGCAGACTCGACAGCCTTGGTTTCTCAAATGACTGCCTCGCATGGTTCACCAATTACTTCTCTGATAGAGTTCAGTGTGTCAAATCAGAGGGCCTGTTGTCCGGGCCTTTGGCAGTCTCTATGGGAGTGCTACATGGTTCAATTCTTGGGCCGACTCTCTTCTCTGTATACATCAATGATGTCGCTCTTGCTGCAGGGGAGTCTCTGATTCACCTGTACGCAGACGACACCATTCTGTATACTTCTGGCCCTCTTTGGACACTGTGTTAACTACCCTCCAGACGAGCTTCAATGCCATACAACTCTCCTTCCGTGGCCTACAATTGCTCTTAAACGCAAGTAAAACTAAATGCATGCTCTTCAATCGATCGCTGCCCGCACCTGTCCCCCCCGTCCAGCATCACTACTCTGGACGGTTCTGTCTTAGATTATGTGGACAACTACAAATACCTAGGTGTCTGGTTAGACTGTAAACTCTCCTTCCAGACTCACATCAAACATCTCCAATCTAAAATTAAATCTAGAATTGGCTTCCTATTTCGCAACAAAGCTTCCTTCACTCATGCTGCCAAACATATCCGACTTCGGTGATGTCATTTACAAAATAGCCTCCAATACTCTACTCAACAAATTGTCTATCACAGTGCCATCCGTTTTGTTACCAAAGCCCCATATACCACCCACCACTGCGACCTGTACGCGCTCGTAGGCTGGCCTTCACTTTACACTCGTCGCCATATCCACTGGCTCCAGGACATCTACAAGTCCCTGCTAGGTAAAGTCCCGCCTTATCTCAGCTCGCTGGTCACCTTAGCAGCACCAACCTGTAGCACGCGCTCTAGGAGGTATATCTCACTGGTCACCCCCAAAGCCAATTCCTCCTTTGGCCGACTCTCCTTCCAGTTCTCTGCTGCCAATGACTGGAATGAACTACAAAAATCCCTGAAATTGGAGACACTTATCTCCCTCACCAGATTTAAGCACCAGCTGTCAGCAGCTCACAGACCACTGTACCTGTTTATAGCCCATCTGTAAATAGCCCAACCAACTACCTCATCCCCTACCGTATTTATCTTGTTCCTCTGTACCCCAGTTTTTTCTACATTGCACATTCATCTACTGCACATTGACCATTCCAGTGTTAAATTACTATATTGTAATTACTTTGCCACCATGGCCTATTTATTGTCTTACCTTCCTTATCCTACCTCATTTGCACTCTTTGTGTATAGATTCGTTTTTTTTCCTACTGTATTATTGACTGTATGTTTGTTTAACTCCATGTGTAACTCTGTGTTGTTGTATGTGTCAAACTGCTTTGCTTTATTTTGGCCAGGTCGCAATTGTAAATGAGAACTTGTTCTCAACTTGCCTACCTGGTTAAATAAAGGTGAAATAAATAAAATAAATAAATTTTATTGACAGTGATTCATCCATTGATGCTAAGAGAAAATGATAGAGAATATGGCTTAGTTGCCTTTTTTAAACTTACCCCACAGCTAGCATTAGCATTGCCGCTATTGAAACAATGGGAGTGGTAGGGCCTATGGCAGGATAAATGCCCAAATCCTGTCACTAAAAAACAAATGTTATGTGGTCCTCTGTTGCTCAGTTTTTAGAGCATCGCGCTAAAAGGATAGTGGAGACACTTATCTCCCTCACCAGATTGGGTTGGAGTCCAGGAACCACCCATACTTAAAATGTATGCACAAATGCCTAAGTCGCCTTGGATAAAAGTGTCTGCTAAATGGTGTGTGTGTGTATATAGATATATATATCACACAGTGCCTTCGGAAAGTATTCAGACCCCTTGACTTTTAAACACATTTCCACAGCCTACCATTGACTATGTACTTACCCAGCATACAACAGAGCCAAGGGTGTGCAAAGCTTTCATCAAGGCAAAGGATGGCTATTTGAAGAATCTCAAATATAAAATATTTTGATTTGTTAAACACTTTCTGGTTAATACATGATTCAGTATGTGTTATTTCATGGTTTTGATGTCTTCATTATTATTTTACAATGTGTAAAATAGTAAAAATAAATAAAAACCCTGGAATGAGTAGGTGTATCCAAACTTTCAACTGGTACTGTGGATCAGCTGGTTACCATAGCTAGTTTGTGTCCACACAACTGGTATCAGCAAATATTCAATTTCTGACAAGAATGAATGTATTTGCTCAAATCTACAGCAGACGTCGGAAGTCTACATACACCTTAGCCAAATACATTTAAACTCAGTTTTTCACAATTCCTGATATTTAATCCGAGTAAAAATTCCCTGTCTTAGGTCAGTTAGGATCACCACTTCATTTTAAGAATGTGAAATGTCAGAATAATAGTATTATATATTATAAAAAATATATAAATTATATATTTCAGCTTTTATTTCTTTCATCACATTCCCAGTGGGTCAGAACTTTAAATTGTTTAACTTGGGTCAAACGATTCAGTGTAGCCTTCCACAAGCTTCCCACAATAAGTTGGGTGAATTTTGGCCCATTTCTCCTGACAGAGCTGGTCCTGACTGAGTCAGGTTTGTAGGCCTCCTTGCTGCTCACACACGCCTTTTCAGTTCTGCCCAAAAATTTTCTATAGGATTGAGGTCAGGGCTTTGTGATGGCCACTCCAATACCTTGACTTTGTTGTCCTTAACTTGTTGGGGATTAGCAGCTGAGGGGTCGGTTTTGGAGAGTCTGGCGTGCCTAAAGTAAAATGCTTTCCACTCAGGCTCAGAAAATAGGATATGCACATAATTAGTACTATTGGATAGGAAACACTGAGGTTTCCAAAAGTGTTAACATTTTGTCTGTGAGTCTAACAGAACTCATTTGGCAGGCAAAAACCAGAGAAAATTCCATCCGGAAATTTCATTCTGGTGGCTTATGGCTCACTTAGAGAGACTGCCTATTGAAAAGTATTTATACCAGGACACTGAATGTAGTACCTATTGCTTCCACTGGATGTCAGCAGTGTATAGGTACAGTTTAATGGAAATCGGAACCATTGTGTTCAATTGGCTGAGCGGCGTTTCAGGTTAAGTCGATATAGGACGTTTTACAGTGGATATAGATACTTTTGTACCCGTTTCCTCCAGCATCTTCACAAGGTCCTTTGCTGTTGTTCTGGGATTGATTTGCACTTTTCACACCAAAGTACGTTCATCTCTAGGAGACAGAATGAGTTTTTTTCCTGAGTGGTATGACGGCTGCGTGGTCCCATGGTGTTTATACTTGCGTACTATTGTTTGTACAGATGAACGTGGTACCTTCAGGCGTTTGGAAATTGCTCCCAAGGATGAACCGGACTTGTGGAGGTCTAAAAAAAAAAATTCTGAGGTCTTGGCTGATTTCTTTTTAATTTTCCCATGATGTCAAGCAAAAAGGCACTGAGTTTGAAGGTAGGCTTTGAAATACATCCACAGGTACATCTCCAATTGACTCAAATGATGTCAATTAGCCTATCAGAAGCTTCTAAAGCCCTTACATAATTTTCTGAAATTTTCCAAGCTGTTTAAAGGCACAGTCAGCTTAGTGTGTGTAAACTTCTGACCCCCTGGAATTGTGATATAGTGAATTATAAGTGAAATAATATGTCTGTAAACAATTGTTGGAAAAAAGACTTGTGTCATGCAAAAAGTAGCCCTAACCGAAACTATAGTTTGTTAACCAGACATTTGTGGAGTGGTTGAAATGACTCCAACCTAAGTGTAAATGCCCGACTTCAACTGTAGCTATATCAGCTGGTTACCATAGCTAGTATGTGTCCACAACTGCATCAGCAAATACATTAATTCCGGTAGCTACCGGTAAAAGAAAAGTGTTGCTAGCTAATAGCTATCGTCAACTATCGTTTAAATTATTGTTATTAATCTAAACCAGCAAGCTAGCTCACCAGCATGGACTCAAGAGGACCAGCTAACATCGTTAGCCGATCAAGCAATATGCCTCGGTTCTTCCCACCATTATTCTACAGTATGTTGCAATTTAATTAGATACATTTTAAGTATTGCACTGCTATAGAAATACTTATAACGAATTCAAAGAAAGAAGTAACTTATAGGAAGGCATTAAAAAAGGTGACATTTTACCTAGCCTTCTGCTTCTCTTGCTCTCAGAGGACGTTGGACCCTACCAACTGCTCTATAATGGCGTTGTTGCCTTCTAACGGTGAATCATAAAAAAAAATACTTTTTAATTCAATATGCCTTAAACTTCAGAATATTAGAACATTCGTCTGGGAAATAATTTCAATGTAAAAAAAACGGGCGCTTTCTAATTTGAAAATAAAAGTTATTCTATTCACGATGCGATAAATATGATTTGATGGTACCTCCCCAGTGACCTTTCACATTTTCAGCGGCAAGCTTCCGCTTCGTTGAAAGACGTGTTGACAATCGTTGCTGAAAATGCCATAATGTTAGACTCTTCAAGTTATTGATTTCTTTGCTCAGTTTTTGTGAAATCTTATATGGCACTTTATGGTATGTTACTTGTTAGTCTACGGCCCATTTTTATAGGACAATTAGTCTGATGGCCAACTTAGCATGCTAGCTAACTTTCGCTAGCTTGGACTGCAAACATACAATAGGTAGCTTGGCGTCTCTAACTAGTTCTGTATGATGAATAGTGTTAATAATTACTGTCTAAGTGTATCATGTCCATGGACCATGTCTGTTCACATTTTTATAAAGATCAAACCTGCAGACCTGTTCGTCGTCAGTCATATTTGCTGCATGTGAAAGTGGTTCGAAATATATAGCCATTTTGATGATACTAGGTAATGGTTTGTGTCTTGTCCCTGCAGTATGACAGCTGAGGAGAATGACTTCTATTATCAAACTGACCGCTGTGTCGGGGGTGCAGGAGGAGTCTGCCCTCTGCTACCTGCTGCAGGTGGATGAGTTCCGCTTCCTCCTGGACTGTGGCTGGGATGAGAGCTTCTCCATGGACATTATTGATGCCATGAAAAGGTAGAACACACATCATAATCTAAGCCAGTAGTTCTCAATGGGGTACTTGGCCTATCCAAAGGGTGTGCTTGGTAAGACTCAGAAGTTAGGCCTAATGATTGTTTGCACATGAAGGGGTACATCGTGCAGAGCAAAATGTGATTGGAGGTACAAATTGAGAATCACTGATCTATGCTATCTAGACATCATCTTTTATTCCTGAAGTCAACAACTAGAACTTGCCCTGTCATTCAGATCTCTTACGGGTCATTCCCCTTCTCAATAGGTATGTCCACCAGGTTGATGCGGTGCTCCTCTCCCATCCTGACCCCCTGCACCTGGGGGCTCTGCCCTACGCCGTGGGCAAGCTGGGCCTCAACTGCCCCATCTACGCCACCATCCCCGTCTACAAGATGGGTCAGATGTTCATGTATGACCTGTATCAGGTAAGGGCAGGGGTGTGTTAACCTGGTCCCAGATCTGTTTGTGATGTCTTGCCAACTCAGCAAGACGGCGCAAACCGATCTGGGACCAGGCTAGTTGATGTGGGTGATGTCCTACACCCTATTGAACAAGAGGTGACAGGTCACTGTAAAACTATTCTCACAATTGGGATCTGTTGTTTTGGTAGTCGCGCAACAACACTGAGGACTTCAACCTGTTCACCCTGGATGATGTAGACTGCGCTTTTGATAAAATCCAGCAGTTAAAGTACTCCCAGATTGTAAATCTGAAAGGTCAGTAAAACATGTATCAGTCTTACTTAATGATTGAATGATAGTATGTCTATTGAGTAACCTCCTTGTTATAGCTGAAACACTGGTTCAATCAACCTTTTTACTTTTCTGGACAGGGAAAGGACATGGTCTGTCTATCACTCCACTTCCTGCTGGTCACATGATCGGTGGGACCATCTGGAAGATCGTGAAGGATGGGGAGGAGGAGATTGTTTACGCGGTGGACTTCAACCACAAGCGAGAGATGTGAGTAGAGACTGGATGGACATGTTTAATTTGCTGCTTAACCTTCAAGGTACAGTACATGACCAAAAGTATGTGGACACGTGCTCATCGAACATCACATTCCAAAATCATGGGCATTATTATGGAATTGGTCGCACCAATTTTAAACGCCTGGCCTGTATCCCATAATGAACCTGCATTTCATATAGAACCTGGCCATCTTTTAAATTAGCATGTCCTTGCAGGGTTTGACATCCAGGTACACTACATGATCAAAAGTATGTGGAGACCTGCTCATCAAACATTTAATTTCAAAACCATGGGCATCAATATGAAGTTTGTCCTCCCTTTGCTGCTGTAACAGCCTCCACTCTTCTGGATAGGCTTTCCACTAGATGTTGGAACATTATTGCGGGGACTTGCATCCATTCAACCACAAGCAATTGTGAGGTCGGGCATTGATGTTGGGCAGTTATGCCTGACTCGTAGTCAGCGTTCCAATTCATCCCAAAGATGTTCAATGGGGTTGGAGTCTGGGCTCTGCAGGCCAGACAAGTTCTTCCACACCGATCTCGACAACTTTTCTGTATGGACCTCGCTTTGTGCTCGGGGGCATTTTTATGCTGAAACAGGAAAGGGCCTTCCCCAAACTGTTGCCACAAAGTTGGAAGCACAGAATTGTCTAGAATATTGCTGTAGCGTTAAGATTTCCCTTCACTGGAACTAAGGGGCCTATCCGGAACCATGAAAAACAACCCCAGACCATCATCTCCTCCACCAAACTTTACAGTTGGCACTATGCATTGGGGCAGGTAGCGTTCTCCTGGCATCCGCTAAACCCAGATTTGTCCGGCAGACGATGCCACATGGTGAAGCGTGATTCATCACATCACTGTTTCAACTGCTCCAGAGTCCCATGGCGGCTAGCTTTACACCACTCCAGCCGACGCTTGGCATTGGCATGGTGATCTTAGGCTTGTGTGCGGCTGCTCAGCCATGGAAACCCATTTCCTGAAGCTCCTGACGAACAGTTATTGTGCTGACATTGCTTCCAGAGGCAGTTTGGAACACGGTAGTTAATGTTGCAACCGAGGACAGACGTTTTTTACGCGCTATGCGATTCAGTACTCGGCGGTCCAGTTCTGTGAGCTTGTGTGGCCTACCACTTTGCGGCTGAACCATTGTTGCTCCTAGACGTTTCCACTTCACAATAATAGCACTTATAGTTGACCGGGGAAGCTCTAGCAGGGCAGAAATTTGACGAACTGACTTGTTGGAAATGTGGCATCCTATGACGGTGCCACGTCGAAAGTCTCACTGAGCTCTTCAGTAAGGCCATTCTACTGGCAATGTTTGTCTATGGAGATTGCATGGCTGTGTGCTCGATTTTATACACCTGTCAGCAACAGGTGTGGCTGAAATAGCCAAACCCACTAATTTGAAGGGTGTCCACACATATATATATATATATATATGTATATGTATATGTATATATATATGTGTATATATATATATATATATATATATATGTGTATATATATATATATATGTATATGTGTGTGTGTGTGTGTGTGTGTCTGTGTGTATACAGTGAGGGGAAAAAATGGGCTACAAGACCATCGCCAAGCAGCTTGGTGAGAAGGTGACAACAGTTGGTGCGATTATTCGCAAATGGAAGAAACACAAAAGAACTGTCAATCTCCCTCAGCCTGGTGCTCCATGCAAGATCTCACCTCGTGGAGTTGCAATGATCATGAGAACGGTGAGGAATCAGCCCAGAACTACACGGGAGGATCTTGTCAATGATCTCAAGGCAGCTGGGACCATAGTCACCAAGAAAACAATTGGTAACACACTACGCCGTGAAGGACTGAAATCCTGCAGCGCCCGCAAGGTCCCACTGCTCAAGAAAGCACATATACATGGCCGTCTGAAGTTTGCCAATGAACATCTGAATGATTCAGAGGACAACTGGGTGAAACTGTTGTTTTCAGATGAGACCAAAATGGAGCTCTTTGGCATCAACTCAACTCGCCGTGTATGGAGGAGGAGGAATGCTGCCTATGACCCCAAGAACACCATCCCCACCGTCAAAATCCCTCCTGAGATGTGTGCAAACCTAGTGGCCAACTACAAGAAACGTCTGACCTCTGATTGCCAACAAGTACTAAGTCATGTTTTGCAGAGGGGTCAAATACTTATTTCCATAATTAAAATGCAATTTTTAATTTATAAAATTTTCACATGTTTTTCTGGATTTTTTTGTTGTTATTCTGTCTCTTACTGTTCAAATAAACCTACCATTAAAATTATAGACTGATCATTTCTTTGTCAGTAGGCAAACGTACAAAATCAGCAGGGGATCAAATACTTTTTTTCCCTCACTGTATATATACACTGCTCAAAAAAATAAAGGGAACACTAAAATAACACATCATAGATCTGAATGAATGAAATAATCTTATTAAATACTTTTTTTCTTTACATAGTTGAATGTGCTGACAACAAAATCACACAAAAATTATCAATGGAAATCAAATTTATCAACCCATGGAGGTCTGGATTTGGAGTCACACTCAAAATTAAAGTGGAAAACCACACTACAGGCTGATCCAACTTTGATGTAATGTCCTTAAAACAAGTCAAAATGAGGCTCAGTAGTGTGTGTGGCCTCCACGTGCCTGAATGACCTCCCTACAACGCCTGGGCATGCTCCTGATGAGGTGGCGGATGGTCTCCTGAGGGATCTCCTCCCAGACCTGGACTAAAGCATCCGCCAACTCCTGGACAGTCTGTGGTGCAACGTGGCGTTGGTGGATGGAGCGAGACATGATGTCCCAGATGTGCTCAATTGGATTCAGGTCTAGGGAACGGGCGGGCCAGTCCATAGCATCAATGCCTTCCTCTTGCAGGAACTGCTGACACACTCCAGCCACATGAGGTCTAGCATTGTCTTGCATTAGGAGGAACCCAGGGCCAACCGCACCAGCATATGGTCTCACAAGGGGTCTGAGGATCTCATCTCGGTACCTAATGGCAGTCAGGCTACCTCTGGCGAGCACATGGAGGGCTGTGCGGCCCCCAAAGAAATGCCACCCCACACCATGACTGACCCACCGCCAAACTGGTCATGCTGGAGGATGTTGCAGGCAGCAGAACGCGTTCTCCACGGCGTCTCCAGACTCTGTCACGTCTGTCACATGTGCTCAGTGTGAACCTGCTTTCATCTGTGAAGAGCACAGGGCGCCAATGGCGAATTTGCCAATCTTGGTGTTCTCTGGCAAATGCCAAGCGTCCTGCACGGTGTTGGGCTGTAAGCACAACCCCACCTGTGGACGTTGGGCCCTCATACCACCCTCATGGAGTCTGTTTCTGACCGTTTGAGCATACACATGCACATTTGTGGCCTGCTGGAGGTCATTTTGCAGGGCTCTGGCAGTGCTCCTCCTTGCACAAAGGCGGAGGTAGCGGTCCTGCTGCTGGGTTGTTGCCCTCCCACGGCCTCCTCCACGTCTCCTGATGTACTGGCCTGTCTCCTGGTAGCGCCTCCATGCTCTGGACACTACGCTGACAGACACAGCAAACCTTCTTGCCACAGCTCGCATTGATGTGCCATCCTGGATGAGCTGCACTACCTGAGCCACTTGTGTGGGTTGTAGACTCCGTCTCATGCTACCACTAGAGTGAAAGCACCGCCAGCATTCAAAAGTGACCAAAACATCAGCCAGGAAGCATAGGTACTGAGAAGTGGTCTGTGGTCACCACCTGCAGAACCACTCCTTTATTGGGGGTGTCTTGCTAATTGCCTATAATTTACACCTGTTGTCTATTCCATTTGCACAACAGCATGTGAAATTTATTGTCAATCAGTGTTGCTTCCTAAGTGGACAGTTTGATTTCACAGAAGTGTGATTGACTTGGAGTTACATTGTGTTGTTTAAGTGTTCCCTTTATTTTTTTGAGCAGTGTATGTATATAATAAATTATCATTTTTCGTATTTTTTTTATTAACTAGCTTTTCTGTTACCTTGTCACCTTTTTTCCCCCCCCTTTCATATTTTGTATTTTCTATCGGATAGAGGAGAGACTGTGGGCAAGATAATATATTTTTCACAAAGGCAGTAGGCCAGATACGAGCCCACGCCAACAGTATTTGACATATTGTAAATCTTTCCTCCAGCCACCTGAATGGATGTACATTGGAGTCGGTGAGTCGTCCTTCTCTGCTCATCACAGACTCCTTTAATGCTACATACGTGCAGCCACGTCGCAAACAAAGGGACGAGCAGCTTCTAAGTAAGTTAATCAACTCTCACTCATGTGTGCGGTAATGCTATCCTGATCACACATATGTTTATGCTGTCTTGCCAACTCCTGTGGTCACTGTCACGTCATGGCCGTGGGAGTTGGCTAGACAGCACAAAAAGATCTGGGCCCAGGCTCCAGTAATACCTATTAGTTGAATATGAAAAGAATTTCTGATCCGCCAATAATTTCCCCCTTCAGCCAATGTGATGGAGACACTACGCGGCGACGGCAACGTGCTGATTGCTGTGGATACGGCGGGCCGTGTGCTGGAGCTGGCTCAGCTGCTGGACCAGATCTGGAGGACGAAGGACGCCGGGCTCGGGGTCTACTCTCTGGCCCTGCTCAATAACGTCAGCTACAACGTGGTGGAGTTCTCCAAGTCTCAGGTCTCAGCCACACGCATACCCTTTTCATTACATGGTCACACAGTACCAGACAATCTTTAAAACACTTTTAAGTGTTTGTTTCAGCCTGCCTGCAGTGCCAGATGGGTGGAATTTGCACTTTTGGGACTATTACATTGGTTCTGTTGCACTGTGCAAGCTCAGTGAAGCAGAGCTAAAGTATTTGAAAGATCTCATATAATATTTGAACCCAGGTTTGTTGCATAAATATGTCTCTTGTTAACTCACCATGAGGAGAATAGTGCTCACTGCTCAGTCATACATTTTGTGAAAAATATTAAAATGATTGCCTTTTGTGGGATGGATTTAATCTTTTTCACAATGTTGTTGTAACAAACGGTGGATGTCCTGCTAATATTGTGTGATTATCCTGTCATTGTAATTGGCATGTTAACAAGAGTTAACAAGAGCCTGTTATATTCTCCCCCTACAGGTGGAGTGGATGAGTGACAAGCTGATGCGTTGCTTCGAGGACAAGCGCAACAACCCCTTCCAGTTCCGCCACCTGTCCCTGTGCCACAGCCTGGCCGACCTGGCCCGCGTGCCCAGCCCCAAGGTGGTGCTCTGCAGCCAGCCCGACCTGGAGTCTGGCTTCTCCCGCGAGCTCTTCATCCAGTGGTGCCAGGAGGCCAAGAACTCAGTGATCCTCACCTACCGCACCACGCCTGGCACCCTGGGCCGCTACCTCATCGATAACCCCGGGGAGAAGATGCTAGACCTGGAGGTGAGACTAGGACAGGGGTCTGCCACTAGGTTTGGCTTCGGGGGAATTTTTCTGAGCTAATAGTCAACGGGTCAGACATCATTTGTATAATAGCAGCCCAATTCATAGGCCTACATGACAAATTGGACACCATTGGTCCAATGCAGCCATTTTTATCTCAATATCAAATAATTTCTGGGTAACAATAAGTACCTTACTTAGTGTTTTCAATTAAAATAGTCAAACAGAAACAAAAATAGTTTCTTAGCAAAGGGCAATTTCTCAAGCAAGAATTTTGCTATGACTGTCTGGGAGTGGTCTTAGGGAAGGGAAGACTGAACGTTTGCTGTTATTGGCAGAGGTTTGGAACGTTCTTCTTGGTCTATTAACAAATTTTCCGCTTCGTGATGTCACCATTTGAAGGCCAAAACTCCATCCCACCAAAACAGGGATAAAGTTTGAAACAGCTAAAAAGGCATTATCATAATTTTCACAATTTCTGTATATAAACAAAAATGTATATATGTATATAAAATGTATATAAAACATCACAATTGTGACTGCACTGGGCCTTTAACACATCTGGTTAGTATAATGAACATAAATAAACGCAACATGCAACAATTTCAAAGATTTTATTGAATTAAAGTTCATATATGGAAATCCGTAAATTTAAATAAATAAATTAGGCCTAATCTATGAATTTCACGTGACTGGGAATACAGATATGCATTTATTAGTCACAGATAGCTTTAAAAAAGGTAGGGGCGTAGATCAGAGAACCAGGCAGTATCTAGTGTGACCACCGTTTACCTCATGCAGTGTGACACTCCTTTGCATAGAGTTGATCAGGCTGTTGATTGGGGCTGTGCAAAGTTCCTGTTATCAGCTTCCAGGAATTGTGTACAGATCCTTGCCACCATTGGGCTGTGCATTATCATGCTGAAACATGAGGTGATGGCGGCTGATGAATGGCACAACAATGGGCCTCAGGATCTCTGTCATGGTATCTCTGTGTATTCAAATGGCCATCAATAAAATGCAATCGTGTTCGTTGTCCGTAGCTTATGCCTGCCCATACCTTAACCCCACCACCACCATGGTGCACTCTGTTCACAACGTTGACATCAGAAAACCACTCGCCCGCACGTCCCCGCACGTCTGCGGTTGTACGGTCGGATGGATGTACTGCCCACATTTGAGAGAAATAAGCTTTTCAAGCGTATGGAACATTTCTGGGATCTTTTATATTTCAGCTCATGAAACATAGGACCAACACTTTACATGCTGCTTTTTATATTTGTGTTCAGTGTAGATAATCAATTAAATGACAATAACATAATAATTTATATCTGATTACACTGATACAGTCAGCAATGTCTCTGCTAAATTCGTTTTTTAATGTATTTCTGTGCGTTGATTGGGGGAAATCATCTTGCAATCAAGAGAAAATGTCACTCTCAAAACAAAGGTGGCTAATGAAAATAAAAGTTTAAGGGAAGACTGGGCACAGAAATATGCATTCTTACCATATTTCTTCAATGTCAAACCAGACACGGAACTGTTGCTGTTTGCAAATAATGAAGTCTGGGACGTCCTTATGAATCTAAGCATGGTAGCCTACTTTCAAAAGTTAACTTTCCACCCAGACATCATCCCGACAGATACAGATTTTTTTTTGCTTAGAGTGACAGGTTAGCAAATTCAATTTTTTTGTCTTTTTCTAATATAGGTCGTAGCACAGTTTCAAAATGTCACAGAGACAAACCGTATGCATCAGTCATATTTTGAGTGCATTTTGAAAAGCTTGTTTCTAATGTAAGGCATCAGTGTTGAGCATCGTTATAGAATGCTTTATGTAATCAGGGTCCTTTTTTATGATTTCATTTCAAAATATTAAGCTAACAATAGGTAAGCTATCCCTTCTGTCCTTTTCTTATACAAAGGATATGTCATACCCTCACATACCCCCCTCAGTTGAAGGCCTGCTTTAAACCAAACACTCCAAGCCCTTCACGGACACAGGTATTTAAGGAGGGAATGGTGACAGTATTGGAGGATTTGGCTACCGACAAATCTATGGAAAGCATAAATGTATTTCTTAAGTAGGAAGAAATAGTTTAATTCAAATGAAGAAAATTAATTACTCGTTACTTTCAGCTCTATTCGCTGTACAACTCAGTTGATTGTACGCTGCCGCCGCTTCACGTTTCATTACTAGGCTTGTCACGATTCCCAAATATTACAAACGAGAGGATACCGAGTAGTATCGCGATACCATGGTGGAAAAAATCGGTGGCCTAGCAACCTGTTTGCCCCGGACGCTTGTTCACGTTTTCTAAATGTTCTCCTAAATTCACACTTCTACTCAATACAACACATTGAATTTAACTTCACACTGTTAAGTGTATAATATAATACTGCATAGAATTGCTGATTTGCAAATATTTGCAAAAGCATACCTGTGATTTGGCTGAAGGAATGGGAAGAAGGACTATGGAATGGCAGCAAATGCATGGAAACCATGTTTAATACCATTCCACTCATTCCACTCCAGCCATTACCACGAGTCCGTCCTCCCCAATTCAGGTGCCCCCAATCTCCTATGATATACATGCATAATGATCTGCATGTCATTGTGTCAGTAAGGAGAAAATACTGCATAATGATCTGCATGTCATTGTGTCAGTAAGGAGAAAATACTGCATAATGATCTGCATGTCATTGTCAGTAAAGAGAAAATATTGCATAATGATCTGCATGTCATTGTGTCAGTAAGGAGAAAATACTGCATAATGATCTGCATGTCATTGTGTCAGTAAGGAGAAAATACTGCATAATGATCTGCATGTCATTGTGTCAGTAAAGAGAAAATACTGCATAATGATCTGTATGTCATTGTGTCAGTAAGGAGAAAATATTGCATAATGATCTGTATGTCATTGTGTCAGTAAGGATAAAATACTGCATAATGATCTGCATGTCATTGTCAGTAAAGAGAAAATATTGCATAATGATCTGTATGTCATTGTGTCAGTAAGGAGAAAATACTGCATAATGATCTGCATGTCATTGTGTCAGTAAAGAGAAAATACTGCATAATGATCTGTGTGTCAGTAAGGATAAAATACTGCATAATGATCTGCATGTCATTGTGTCAGTAAGGATAAAATACTGCATAATGATCTGCATGTCATTGTGTCAGTAAGGATAAAATACTGCATAATGATCTGCATGTCATTGTGTCAGTAAGGATAAAATACTGCATAATGATCTGCATGTCATTGTCAGTAAGGATAAAATACTGCATAATGATCTGCATGTCATTGTGTCAGTAAGGCGAAAATACTGCATAATGATCTGCATATCATTGTCAGTAAGAAGAAAATACTGCATAATGATCTGCATGTCATTGTCAGTAAAGAGAAAATACTGCATAATGATCTGCATGTCATTGTGTCAGTAAGGATAAAATACTGCATAATGATCTGCATATCATTGTGTCAGTAAGGATAAAATACTGCATAATGATCTGCATGTCATTGTCAGTAAAGAGAAAATACTGCATAATGATCTGCATGTCAGTAAGGAGAAAGTACTGCATAATGATCTGCATGTCATTGTGTCAGTAAGGATAAAATACTGCATAATGATCTGCATGTCATTGTCAGTAAAGAGAAAATATTGCATAATGATCTGTATGTCATTGTGTCAGTAAGGAGAAAATACTGCATAATGATCTGCATGTCATTGTGTCAGTAAAGAGAAAATACTGCATAATGATCTGTGTGTCAGTAAGGATAAAATACTGCATAATGATCTGCATGTCATTGTGTCAGTAAGGATAAAATACTGCATAATGATCTGCATGTCATTGTGTCAGTAAGGATAAAATACTGCATAATGATCTGCATGTCATTGTGTCAGTAAGGATAAAATACTGCATAATGATCTGCATGTCATTGTCAGTAAGGATAAAATACTGCATAATGATCTGCATGTCATTGTGTCAGTAAGGCGAAAATACTGCATAATGATCTGCATATCATTGTCAGTAAGGAGAAAATACTGCATAATGATCTGCATGTCATTGTCAGTAAAGAGAAAATACTGCATAATGATCTGCATGTCATTGTCAGTAAGGATAAAATACTGCATAATGATCTGCATGTCATTGTGTCAGTAAGGCGAAAATACTGCATAATGATCTGCATATCATTGTCAGTAAGGAGAAAATACTGCATAATGATCTGCATGTCATTGTCAGTAAAGAGAAAATACTGCATAATGATCTGCATGTCATTGTGTCAGTAAGGATAAAATACTGCATAATGATCTGCATATCATTGTGTCAGTAAGGATAAAATACTGCATAATGATCTGCATGTCATTGTCAGTAAAGAGAAAATACTGCATAATGATCTGCATGTCAGTAAGGAGAAAGTACTGCATAATGATCTGCATGTCATTGTGTCAGTAAGGAGAAAGTACTGCATAATGATCTGCATGTCATTGTGTCAGTAAGGAGAAAGTACTGCATAATGATCTGCATGTCATTGTGTCAGTAAGGAGAAAGTACTGCATAATGATCTGCATGTCATTGTGTCAGTAAAGAGAAGGTACTGCATAATGATCTGCATGGCATTGTGTCAGTAAGGAGAAAGTACTGCATAATGATCTGCATGTCATTGTGTCAGTAAAGAGAAAATACTGCATAATGATCTGCATGTCATTGTCAGTAAGGAGAAAATACTGCATAATGATCTGCATGTCATTGTCAGTAAGGAGAAAGTACTGCATAATGATCTGCATATCATTGTGTCAGTAAGGATAAAATACTGCATAATGATCTGCATGTCATTGTGTCAGTAAGGAGAAAGTACTGCATAATGATCTGCATGTCATTGTCAGTAAGGAGAAAATAAACACTGCATGAAACCTTCTTTCCTCTTCAGTTAACACACTCACTCTCATAAACAAACACACCACTCTCTCTCTCTCACAGACAACGCATACACACACTGCTCCCAAATGTTCAAACTTTAGACACCAAACAGAATGTAAGGAGCACCAGAAATACATAATGTTTGATATAGTTTAGGCTTATATTAGGCGTTGTATGAATTATACCTTTTGAAGTAGAAGACCCTTTTCTTTTCTTCCTGTGCCAATCAAATTTGCCTAGACCTACTGTCGAGTTACCAGGTTGTTAGCTAGGTAACATGACTGAACAACATTGTTTGTTATCAAACCAATAATTGGCGACCCGGGATTAGTTTAAAACGGCCCGTGACATGGTTTGTGAAATGATATAACATGCGTCCGAATCCCGAAAAAGAATAAAAGGCATCTCTGGTAATATGGGTCTTATTTTATGTTTTTACCTTTTAGGCTAGTGACAAGATGTTTTCTTTGCAGTAAAGCTGCAAGCATGCTTGTCGCAATGCGGTGCTCCATTTTCCCTCCCTGACACTCCAAGTCTGCATGACAGTGAACTTGCGAAGTCTACTCAGACTGGTCTGTGCTCTTTGTTATAACAGGCGATGAAATGATACAATGTATCAGCATTGCTCACTTTGTGCATTAATCCAATGTAACAAATGTACAAATCTAACAGCAAAAGACTCATAAGGGTCTGCCTCCCCGCTCGCCATCGCGGTTAAATTATATTGAGGGGAATAAAACTGATGGAATAGACGCTCGCAAAGAGCGGACAGAGAGAAGCAGGTGAGTGAGCACTGGTAGGGGATGCGGCTGGCTGGTTCCAGCTGACACAGGTGATATGCGCTTGAAATGGATGTTGGACCTGCATATACAAGTGACTAGTGGCGGTTGCTTCAATTCAACTGAATTTATAAACCTAACTAACTTTAAACATTTTATAACCGGCGCCAGCAGGTTATTTATATCGGTAGGGCTGAAAAAGTCGGTAGTATCATATGAAACGGTACTACAGTATTCTAAAATGTTATTGTAAGTATCATGACGTTTTGGTACCTTGACATTACACCATGGTACCCGGTATACTGTGCAACACTTTTCAGCACAACATAGTGCGCTTGCCTTATTAGTTGACTGTCTCTTGCACTCTCTCTCCTCATGGATTGAAGTTAAAATGTAACTTTTGCATTATTTTGGTGGTGTAATTACTTCTTGGGACGTTACATTTGGATCCAATACTTAAATGCATAATTAATATGGGGGGCTTTGGGGAACCCAAAAAATAGAAGAGCAGCTGTGCGGCCATTTTGGCTCAGAGTGATAGCTTTTTGGATTTATTTATTTTGGTGCAGCATCTCCCTAGGGCTCTTCCTGTCTCTGTTTCCGTCTCAACTCAAGCGTGGAACAGCTTGATGTGTCACTGGCATTCGAACTGTTCCTCCTCCCTTTCTTTTTTTTCCCCATTTCATTTTCTTGTCATGTTGACAGATTAGAAAACGGGTGAAGCTGGAAGGCAGGGAGCTGGAAGAATACCTGGAGAAAGAGAGAATGAAGAAGGAAGCTGCCAAAAAACTTGAACAAGAAAAAGAGTGAGTCACTGACACTGTTTCTGTGTTTTGGGCCTCAGCTTATTTACAATATTTAGGCACTGTGAATAATATTCCCAGACGTGGGTATTGTTCTGCGTGTGTTACGCGCATGTGTGCGTGGAGGACATACTATACAGATTCATTAAGTTGGTCTCCGGGAATTAAGATGTTTGTTTTTGAGACACAGCAAGATTGTGTGTGTGAGTCTAATATATTTGTGTCTCTCAGGGTGGATGTGGACTCCAGTGACGAGAGCGACATGGAGGATGACCTGGAGCTGCCGGCGATGGTGAAGACCAAACACCATGACCTGATGATGAAGGGAGACGGCGTCCGCAAGGGCAGCTTCTTCAAACAGGCCAAGAAATCCTACCCCATGTTCCCCACCCACGAGGAGAGGGTCAAGTGGGATGAGTACGGAGAGATCATTAGGTACTGTAGTCAGTGAACTATTACCCTTTTCACACTAAGGCGCTGATCCAGACTGAGCTGTGCTGACCTGGTTATGCATCAACCATAGATGCTGGACAAGGGAAACATCAGAAATGGAAATATCAGTGCTAGTCCAGTTCGGTTGGCACTGAAGTGTAAAAATGCTCTACACAGACTGTCTTTTACCTCGGTAGAACCTGGAAATCGAAACATGAAACCCCTTTGAATAATGAGCTATGCATTGGATTTTTTTGTTGAAGCAGAGCTAACTTCACACAATGATGATTTAATTAATGACTGTCTCCAGACCGGAGGACTTCCTGGTACCAGAGCTCCAGGCTACAGAGGAGGAGAAGAACAAGCTGGAGTCAGGCATGGCCAAAGGAGACGAACCCATGGACCAAGACTCCTCATCCAAAGTACCCACCAAGTGTACCTGCACTACAGAGAACCTAGAGATCAAGTAAGTGGGCCTACCCACCTAAATTTAAAGCAGACTTCTTCAGAGAGCCTGTCAATGCAAAAATCAATATGAGTCATATTTATATTGTAATGATTACATAGTGAATACATAGTGCTGAAACATGTACGTTTGGGATTTTAATGATCGTTGTGGACATGCCAAGACTATAGTTATTTTATTATGCACAAAATATTAAAAGTACCTTAGTATTTTTCTCTAATATTATCAGGACCCCCTCTCAGGCAAACCGTCGACCCAGGGAAGCCCATCATACATTAGCAAGAAAAAAAAAACATTCACATGTCTTGTTTATTTTATTTTACGTTTTTTTAACTAGGCAAGTCAGTTAAGAACAAATTCTTATTTTCAATGAGGCCTTAGGAACAGGGGCAGAACGACAGATTTTTACCTTGTCAGCTCGGGGATTCGATCTTGCAACCTTTCGGTTACTAGTCCAACGCTCTAACCACTAGGCTACCTGCCGCCACAGTCCTCAAGTGAGTGATAATGGCATGTAAAAGTAATCTTTTTTTATTCTTATTTTATAGCTTTTGTAGATTGTTTTTTCATTATTTTGATCTCCCCACATAATTGGAATATGAAGTGTAAACTCTTAACAGCCTATTAGCTAGAAAGGTAACTCAACACACATTTTTGCTAAGAGTAGCTGTTTTGCAGCTTAACAGCAGCCAGCGGCACTTGGTAGCCTCTTCACAGGTGCTTTTTCAATCCTATGTCAGATACTCCAGTGGGTGTAATTTGTTCAGTATTGTGAGTTAAGAGATAAAGATAAAGCATCATTAGAAATAACATTTTCCTCTTTTCTATTGTAGGTATGTCATTCAAAATTAGTTTATTTTGTTGCTAGCGATATTCATAAAAATATTGAAATAAAACATATATTTCTTTTCTTTTTTTTTTCTTCCGGAAAATAAGGGGTCTTCCGGTTGAAAACCCCTGATAGTATATTTTTTTTACATTACATTTAAAATGACTATCTTAATAATTCATATTTAAAATATTGATTTTTAAATTCTTATCTGATCATTCTGTGCAGAGCCAGGGTGACGTACATCGACTACGAGGGGCGTTCGGACGGCGACTCTATCAAGAAGATCATCAACCAGATGAAGCCGCGGCAGCTGGTGATCGTGCACGGCCCTCCCGAGGCCAGCCTGGACCTGGCCGAGTCCTGCAAGGCCTTCACCAAGGACATCAAGGTCTACACGCCTAAGCTGCAGGAGACTGTGGACGCCACCAGTGAGACACACATCTACCAGGTCAGTTGGATTAGAATTTTATACAAAATGCCATACTAATTAAAAATATTTTGGGACAGATTGACTAATGCCCTGTATGATTGTGAATAATTGACATAGAATGTTGTGTTATCACAATTCACCAATCAGAAAGTTGATGTGCTTTAGTAACTCTAACTAATCTAACTCAGGTCAAGCCATCCTAGAATTCCCAACTTGACAATGGGTCAATTGTTTATAATAATAGTATTATAATATATGCCATTTAGCAGACGCTTTTTATAAAAAAGTGAGTTAGTCGTGCATGCATAAATAATATGTACAGGTGTTCCTGGGAATCGAACCCACTATCTTGGCATTACAAACGCCCGTGATCTACCAACTGGGCTACAGAGGACCCAGTAAAGCAGTTTGTTTGTGTGCAGAAACCTTTTAAATGTTAACCTTAAGCACTTTCTATCATATATATACATTAAATATTTTATTCTTCCTCCCCAGGTGCGGTTGAAAGACTCGCTGGTGAGCTCGCTGCAGTTTTGCCGCGCCAAGGACACGGAGCTGGCGTGGATCGACGGCGTGCTGGACATGCGCGTGGTCAAGGTGGACACAGGTGTGCTGCCCGAGGAGGGCGTGGTGAAGGGTGAAAAGGGAGCCGGCGAGGAGGCCGTGGAGGATGGCGAGCTGGCCATGGACGTGACCCCTGCTGACGCCGGCGCCACAGACCATAGCGTGGTGGCTCAGCAGCGCGCCATGAAGACGCTGTTTGGCGAGGACGTGCGCGAGCCATCGGAGGAGAGTGACGTCATCCCCACCCTGGAGCCCCTGCCCGCCCAAGAGGTGAGAGAGCGAGAGATAGATGGTATAGACGGAGGGGAGGGCAGAGAATAGGGGGAGGGTTGGTTATAATCCCTTAGTTCAGACAAAGGGAGAGAGGAGATGGAAAGAGGGCAAAGAGGTGGCTTTGTCCTCAGTGAAAGAGGACGGGAGAGGGCTGTCCCTGAGGGAGAGGGAGACGAGTGTTGATCCCGGGACCGTTTTTTATTCCGAGAGGGAAATGATAGATTGACTGGTTCCTCTCTAGGTTTCTTCCTAGGTTCCTGCCTTTCAAAGGAGTTTTTCCTAGCCACCGTGCTTCTACATCTGCATTGCTTGCTGTTTGGGTTTTAGCCTGGGTTTCTGTATAGCGCATTGTGACATCTGATGTAAAAAGGGCTTTATAAATACATTTGATTGATATTACAATAGACACAAAGAGCTGCAGAATGCACAGGAAGAAAGCTAGCCTGGGGCTAATTTAGCAAGAGAGAGAGGTTAGATGTATAGAAATGATTAATTATGGGGGAAAAAATGTATAGTTACATATCGCAATATTAATTTTGGATGATATTATATTGATATTTGACTCCAAGTATCGATTTGTATAGAAAATCTAATCTATTTTATTTAACTAGATAATGTTAGCTAGTGCTAGTCGGCTGTGCCAAATCTTTCATCCAATTGCTTGTTCTCCATCTTCTTTTTAAATAGTTTCTCTGCAGCAGACATATATAGGGGTAAAAAACGAGGATGCCAGTGAAGAAAGACTTCGCTGGTCACGTCAGTTTTTGGTTCACAATTTCCTTAAAAAAAAAACGTATCATATTCAACGTATTTATTCAAACAGCAATGGGTATGCAAACCAGGTATTCAAAAAGTTTGGTACAAAGTCTTGGTTGGATCTTAGCGATGTGCAATTCAGTCATCATGCACTGTATGAATGAAAATGTCTAAAGGCTTTCCCGAAAAACCTTACCAATTAAATGTTGACTGCAAAGTAGGCCTACATGGCAGAATAATTTCATGATGATTTGTGTCGATCATGGGGCATTGGTTTTGCAAACTTTGCCATCACTTGTGGCCTACACTGTATACTGTAACCTCTTTTTTTTCTATTTTTATTATTCTTCACAGACCTCTTAAGTGGTCTGCTGATGTGGTTTAAGCATGGTTGTGGACTTGGTACATCACATTTTTGTATTTCTTTCTATTAACAGAAAGTGATTTTGAGAGATTGGAATTTACCAAAAGATCAAACAGATTTTATAGGGCCCTACAACTGTTAAAAATCACTACCAATAACACAATTTTTTAGATTGTGTAAAGGTTTTATTTTTTCCATCCTAACAACAATGTACACTATGTATACAAACGTATGTGGACACCCCTTCAAATTAGTGGATTTGGCTATTTCAGCCACACCCGTTGCTGACAGGTGTATAAAATCGAACACACAGCCATGCAATCTCCATAGACAAATATTGGCAGTAGAATGGCCATACTGAAGAGCTCAGTGACTTTCAACATGGCACCGTCATAGGATGCCACCTTTCCAACAAGTTAGTATATCAAATGTCTGCCCTGCTAGAGCTGCCACGGTCAACTGTAAGTGTTGTTATTGTGAAGTGGAAACGTCTAAGGGCAACAACGGCTCAGCCGCGAAGTGGTAAGCCTCACAAGATTACGGGACCACCGAGTGCTGATGCACGTAGCTCGTAAAAATCATCTGTCCTCAGTTGCAATACTCTCTACCGTGTTCCAGACTGCCTCTGGAAGCAACGTCAGCATACAAGCCTAAGATTGCACGATGCGCAATGCCAAGCTTTGGCTGGAGTGGTGTAAAGCTTGCCACCATTGGACCCTGGAGCAGTGGAAACACGTTCACTAGAGTGATAAATCACACCATCTGGCAGTCCGACAGATGAATCTGGGTTTGGCAGATGCCAGGAGAACGCTACCTGCCTTAAATCATAGTGCCAACTGTCAAGTTTGGTGGAGGAGGAATAATGGTCTGGGGCAGTTTTTCATAGTTTGGGCTAGGCCCCTTAATGCTACAGAATACAATTACATTCTAGACGATTCTGTGCTTCCAGTTTGGAGAAGGCCCTTTCCTGTTTCAGCATGACAATGCCCTCGTGCCCAAAGCGAGGTCCATACAGAACTGGTTTGTTGAGATCGGTGTAGAAGAACTTGACTGGCCTGCACAGAACCTTGACCTCAACCCAAGCAAACACCTTTGGGATGAATTGGAACGCTGACTGCGAGCCATGTCTAATTGCCCTACATCAGTGCCCGACCTCACTAATGCTCTTGGGGCTGAAAGGAAGCAAGTCCCCACAGCAATGTTCCAGCATCTAGTGGAAAGCCTTCCCAGAAGAGTGGTGGGTGTTATAGCAGCCTTTATGGGACACAGGTCAGGTCATTATTGCTGTGAAAAATGAGTGTGACCAAAGTGGCGGGACACAATGCAAATAGTCTGTTAGCCATTTGATTACCTGTTCAGGAGTCTTATGGCTTGGGGGTAAAAGCTGTTGAAAAGCCTCTTGGACCTAGACTTGGTGCTCTGGTAACGATTGCCATGCGGTAGCAGAGAGAACAGTCTATGACTGGGGTGGCTGGGTTCTTTGACCATTTTTAGGTCCTTCCTCTGACACCACGTGGTGTAGAGGTCCTGGATCGCAGGCAGCTCAGCCCAAGTGATGTACTGGGCCGTACGCACTACCCTCTGTAGTGCCTTGCAGTCGGAGGCCGAGATGTTGCCGTACCAGGCAGTGATGCAACCCGTCTTGTTTACGAAAGTGGTCCCCTGACTACTTCTTCTTCCTATCTGTTTTGCTTACTCATAGAATTCCCAGTCTTTGTATAGAGACTGTTGACATCTAGTGGAACCCATAGGTACTGTAGTCTCAGTCCTGGTTAAAATAAAAATGAATAGGCACACTGGAGAAGATGGTCATTTACAAAAAGAAACTGCAAATCCGGATGGATTTTCCTCGGGTTTTCACCTGCTATATCAGTTATGTTATACTCACATACATTATTTTAACGCTCTTAGAAACTTCAGAGTGTTTCCTATCCAATAGTACTAATTATGTGCATATCCTATTTTCTGGGCCTGAGTGGCAGGCATTTTACTTTGGGCACGCCAGACTCTCCAAAACCATCACCTATGCAGCCGCTCCCTAAGAAGTTAATGCTAGTGTTGGAGTCGTGCCTGGCCATGCAGTCGTGGGTGAACAGGGAGCACAAGAGGGGAGGTGTTTAGTCCCAGGGTCTTTAGCTTAGTGATGAGCTTTGAGGGCACCATGGTGTTGAAGGCTGAGCTGTAGTCAATGAATAGCATTCTCGCGTAGGTGTTCCTTTTGTCCAGGTGGGAAAGGGCAGTGTGGAGTGCAATAGAGATTGCATCATCTGTGGATCTGTTTGAGCGGTATGCAAATTGGAGTGGGTCTAGGGTTTCTGGGATAATGTGAGCCATTACCAGCTTTTCAAAGCACTTCATGGCTACGAACGTGAGTGCTACGGGTCGGTAGTCATTTAGGCAGGTGACCTTAGTGCTCTTGGGCACAGGTTCTATGGTGGTCTGCTTGAAGCATGTTGGTATTACAGACTCGGACAGGGACATGTTGAAAATGTCAGTGAAGACACTTGCCAGTTGGTCAGCAGGTGGCCATGTAGGTCTTCTATGACATGTAGTTGGAATAGCAAAGTCATTTGCAGTTTGATTATTGCCTCTAAATGCCACAATAATCCTTAGAAAATATTTTGTTTCATGTTTTGAATGTTCATTCAAATTGTTTAACTGAAATTGTTACTAAGGCTGCATTTACACAGGCAGCACAATTCAGAGCTTTTTTTGGGGGAAAAAATCTAACATAGTCCTTAGTCATACTGATCTGAGGTCAGATGTACAGAAACTGTATGGTTGTGGTTCCACTAATCCACATAGGATGTGTTTACACAGGCAGCCCAATTCTGATATTTTGGCATGACCATGGCAAAAGAGCTCATCTGATTGGTTAAAAGACCAATTAGTGGGGGAAAAAAGATCAGAATTGGGTTGCCTGTGTAAACGCAGCCATAAAGTACAACTGGTCTGAGATTAGTTGTATATAATGTGTTCTGGTTCTAACCCACACACACCCTGTCTAACTCACAGATCCCAGGCCACCAGTCGGTGTTCATCAACGAGCCGCGCCTGTCCGACTTCAAGCAGGTGCTGCTGAGGGAAGGCATCCAGGCTGAGTTTGTGGGAGGAGTGCTGGTGTGTAACAACATTGTGGCCGTCCGCAGGGTGAGTTGTCCGTCTGTCTGTCCTTCTCCCCAGCACACCACAGTACAGCCACAGTCATTAATTTAGTTAATTCAGCTCGCTTTGACAGTATAAGCCAACCCCAGCCCTGACCTGCTTTATGAGAAAGGGGAAATGGGCCCAAAGGGTGCATGGGGTGGCATGTTTTTCAGCAAAAAGCTGGGATACAAAATGGCATCCTATTGCAGACCTATTATGTATGTACAATGAGGGGGAAAAGTATTTGATCCCCTGCTGATTTTGTACGTTTGCCCACTGACAAAGAAATGATCAGTCTATAATTTTAATGGTAGGTTTATTTGAACAGTGAGAGACAGAATAACAACAAAAAAATCCAGAAAAACGCATGTGAAAATTTGTATAAATTGATTTGCATTTTAATGAGGGAAATAAGTATTTGACCCCCTCTCAATAAGAAAGATTTCTGGCTTCCAGGTGTCTTTTATACAGGTAACAAACTGAGATTAGGAGCACACTCTTAAAGGGAGTGCTCCTAATCTCAGTTTGTTACCTGTATAAAAGACACCTGTCCACAGAAGCAATCAATCAATCAGATTCCAAACTCTCCACCATGGCCAAGACCAAAGAGCTCTCCAAGGATGTCAGGGACAAGATTGTAGACCTACACAAGGCTGGAATGGGCTACAAGACCATCGCCAAGCAGCTTGGTGAGAAGGTGACAACAGTTGGTGCGATTATTCGCAAATGGAAGAAACACAAAAGAACTGTCAATCTCCCTCGGCCTGGGGCTCCATGCAAGATCTCACCTCGTGGAGTTGCAATGATCATGAGAACGGTGAGGAATCAGCCCAGAACTACACGGGAGGATCTTGTCCATGATCTCAAGGCAGCTGGAACCATAGTCACCTAGAAAACAATTGGTAACACACTACGCCGTGAAGGATTGAAATCCAGCAACGCCCGCAAGGTCCCCCTGCTCAAGAAAGCACATATACATGCCCGTCTGAAGTTTGCCAATGAACATCTGAATGATTCAGAGGACAACTGGGTAAAGTGTTGTGGTCAGATGAGACCAAAATGGAGCTCTTTGGCATCAACTCAACTCGCCGTGTTTGGAGGAGGAGGAATGCTGCCTATGACCCCAAGAACACCATCCCCACCGTCAAACATGGAGTTGGAAACATTATGCTTTGGGGGTGTTTTTCTGCTAAGGGAACAGGACAACTTCACCGCATCAAAGGGACGATGGACGGGGCCATGTACCGTCAAATCTTGGGTGAGAACCTCCTTCCCTCAGCCAGGGCATTGAAAATGGGTCGTGGATGGGTATTTCAGCATGACAAGGACCCTAAACACACAGCCAAGGCAACAAAGAGTGGCTCAAGAAGAAGCACATTAAGGTCCTGGAGTGGTCTAGCCAGTCTCCAGACCTTAATCCCATAGAAAATCTGTGGAGGGAGCTGAAGGTTCGAGTTGCCAAACGTTAGCCTCGAAACCTTAATGACTTGGAGAAGATCTGCAAAGAGGAGTGGGACATAATCCCTGAGATGTGTGCAAACCTGGTGGCCAACTACAAGAAACGTCTGACCTCTGTGATTGCCAACAAGGGTTTTGCCACCAAGTACTAAGTCATGTTTTGCAGAGGGGTCAAATACTTATTTCCCTCATTAAAATGCAAATCAATTGATAACATTTTTCACATGCGTTTTTCTGGATTTGTTTTGTTGCTATTCTGTCTCTCACTGTTCAAATAAACCTTCCATTAAAATTATAGACTGATCATTTCTTTGTCAGTGGGCAAACGTACAAAATCAGCAGGGGATCAAATACTTTTTTCCCTCACTGTATGTACCTATTATCTAACTTTAATTTAATTGAAAACCAATTCTTATTTATTTACAAGAATGCTCTGTGGAAGGAACGATGACACAGGATTAAACAATCTATTTTACTCGTTTGTAGACTGAAGGGGCAACCTATGTGTAAGCAAACCATTTCTGCTACGTACTGAAGTCAGCACCACTCCGTCTCCATTCCACATCTATTTGTTGATGTAAAAGCACCAAAAAAATTGTTGTGATTATGCGTGACCCCTCTAACCCTTGTCCGTATCGCCATCCCCCCCTGTACAGACGGAGGCAGGGCGCATCGGCCTGGAGGGCTGCCTGTGTGATGACTACTATAAGATCCGTGAGCTGCTCTATCAGCAGTATGCTGTGCTATAGGAGAGACGAGCAGCCGCAGAGACGACGCCGGCCATTACATGATCACACAGAGACATTCCGTTTGGGAGGAGAGAGCGAGTGGAGAGGAGAGCAGACTATACCCAGAGGACCACAGTGTTCTAGGTGTTCTCCACACACAGGCTACCTGAGCTCCCCTCGAGCATCTCCAGCTGTTTTACTTTCAACCGCTGTGTTGATTTCTCCTTTTTTAACCCCCTTTGTCTGTTTACTGTTATTTTTTATTGTGCGTCTTCCCCCCCGCAGTGAGAGACAGATGGGCTCTCCCTTAGTGACCTCTCCTTGATGCGAACACATGATGTGCGAACGAACGGTAACCCTTATTGTCTTTTTTACCTCTCCTCAAACCCCCTCAGCTCTGGTACTGGACTGGAGAAAGTTCACCACACACTCGCTGGAGAGTGCCAACATTTCTTCACATAGGTTGAAATGATTTATCTGTTTTTTTTATTTCTACAACTCATTAAATTCCCTTTTTTGAACAGTTTATTTGGTCTGTTTCCTATATAATTGCTGTGGGTTGAGAGGGGAGACAGACTTGTATGTGTACTGTATGTAGGTTTGGAGTCAGTTCAGTCAATGTTTCAATGAGGGCAATTTTGAATGGGATTTCCAGTTTACTTCCTGAATTGAGTGAATGGAAATGGAATTGACCCCAACCCTGACTGTACTTAGTACCATTAAAAGGCTTTGCGCTACTGTGCTGCTGCAGTTATGGTTTGATAACACTAGATGGAGACATTTTTCTGCTTCTTCCCCCATCTGTACCTCTCTCACACACAGCAGCAATTCCAGGGTTAAGAGATGACACATTGTCCCTGCAGTGATATCTTGGAAAATTAGCATAATTCACTCAGTTATGTAAATAACAAGGTATAATAGTTAATTCTCTAATGCTTATATTTCAGGTAACTGAAATTAGGTTATATAGTTAAGATTGAGACAGAGGAAAGTGAAAATGTATTTAAAATGGCTTGCTGATTTGTGATATCTTCTAATCCACATATAAGGTCAATGTTATTATCCCTGTGAAGTTTAAATTAAGCTTTGTATCAGGAGACTGCTTGGGGAGAGGGGCTGTCCCAAATTGCCAAATTAACCGGAGTCTTATGGTGAAAAGAGGTGCAGTATAATGTGAGTAGGGTGGTGTGACTGATGATGCTAAGATGGAGGGGGGGGCGCGAAGCAGCCTTTTTTCTCCTCGGCTGCGGTGTGTCATTGGCTGGCTGAAGTCCGCTGCTGCAGCAGTGGTGGCACATCGTCTCAGCCCATTACGCTCACAGACGGGCAGACAGTCAGCGTTGTGCGAATCCCCGAGGTGGCCCCTCGCCTAGCCACCTTATCACATGGGTAGTTGTGGTATGTCACTGCTGTGGCTCTACCCACAACAAAGCACCCCCCTACCATACACACAATCTCCCTCGCATATACTACACACACACACACACACTCACTCAGTGACCTATCGGCATGGGTCAAACCACCTCCCCTACCATACACACACTTTACACACAGTGACACCACTTCACCCTCCGTTGTTGTAGACTACCAAACTGCCCAACCTATGACCCCGCAGCCAGTCAGAGTATGGTGGGCCACGAACGTTTTAGTCTGGGCCGACCCGACGAAGCAAACGGGCGGTGGGCAGAGGGAGAGGGGGATCATGGACATGGATGGATGGAGGGAGTTATAGGCATGAGCAGCATGGATGGCTGGCCCACTGATGCGCAGCTAGGTTAGTTTTGTAGAGAACAGTTGCGTAACATATAGTTTTGCACTTTAGAAACATTAAAATTTAAATGCCCTTTTTATTTAATCCATGGCACAGGCACACACACACACACACAATTTGTGGCAGAAAATATGCCTTTATTCTCTGTGTGTGAACATCAGTAATCCCTTCTGTGACAATAAGAGAGAGGTAGAAAGAGAGAATGGGATAGAGATAAACCGAGAGAGATGGAAGAAGAGCGAGGCTCCTGCCCAGTCACTACTTTTCATTTTGATAATTGACGGCGGGAATGCCAGAAAGGTCCATCAGCGTAATCCTCTTAGTGTTTATAATGTTGACTGTCACAGAAGCCCCTGTTTTAATGTAACGAGCAGCTAAGGCCCCACTTTGCCCCCAGGAGGCAGGGAGGAGACCTGAGCCCTGAATGCTTCCCAAATGACACCCTATTCCCTAATACACTACTTTTGACCAGAGACCTATGGCCCCTGGTAAAAGTGGGACACTATATAGGGAATAGGGTGCTATTTGGGAAGCACAGAATTTCTCCCCCTCTCAGTCAACAAGTCCCCTTATCATTTGTGCCATGGGTTTGGAGGAGGACAAGCAAGGATATCAGGATGAAAGCAAAGTTACAAATTGGGCATCTACTGTGTGTATATCCATTCATAGCTCTGTGGAGGATAAATTAATTCAAACTAATCCCGTTGAATTCCTGGTGGCCTCTCTCTTTCTCCCTCCCCCTCTCTTGTTCTCTCTTCTCTCTGTATTAAGCTGACCACTTAATGCTGCCAGTGACATCAATGGAATAATGTGAAGTAGGAGTGGTTTTCTAAGAAAGAATGTTTGAAACAACATATGGCACAGACACAAAGAGCGAAACGTGTTGTCTGGGCTTCCGAAGGTAGGCTATGTTTGAGCAGTTCCATGTGGCTGTGAAACACCCCTGATTCGCTGTATACGGGTAGGATGAGGAGGGGTCTGCTTTCACTTTCTCTCTACCCCTCTCTTCCTCCCCCGCCCTCTCTAATTCTCTCTACTCCATGGGGCCGGGTAATCCCCCTGTGCCAGTGTCTTCAAGCAGTAATGGCCCTCAATCAGGGGAGCCAGTCATGCCCACCCACTCATAAGACACATGGAGGGGGGGCTGGGCTGTCTCAAGGGGCTGCTGGGGATGCGATGGGCTGAGCATCCTCCTTTGAATTACACCATTACCAAGGTGATCCTCTTACGCAACCTGCTCCTCACACCGGCCCACAATACAAGGTAGGCGATCCCTGTGAGCACAAATCCATCCACAAAGGCAGGCAGCTCGATGACAGATTATCCCCCAGGCCAATAATACAGGCAGCTGCCATATTGCGTTTGTGATAAAACAATGGTGCATTTGTGGATGGAGGACATTGGGTTGGGTGATATGATCAAATCAACATTTTATTTGTCACGTGCTGAATACAACAGGTGTAGACCTTACAGTGAAATGCTTACTTACAAGCCCTTACCAACAATGCAGTTAAAAAAAGAAGTAAAAGATAAGAATAACAAATAATTAAAGAGCAGCAGTAAATAACAATAGCGGGGCTATATACAGGGGGTACCAGTACAGAGTCAATGTCACCAGTGTCGAGGTAATATGTACATGCAGGTAGATTTATTAAAGTGACTGCATAGATAACAGCTCTCAACCTGCTCCACGGGCGTGCTCCGTCCTCCTTTTCCTGTAGTCACCAATCATCTCCTTTGTCTTGATCATGCTGAGGGAGAGGTTGTTGTCCTTGCACCACATGGTCAGGTCTCTGACCTCCTCCCTATAGGCGGTCTCATCGTTGTCGGTGATCAGGCCTACCGCTGTTGTCATCAGCAAACTAAATGATAGTGTTGGAGTCGTGCCTAGCCGTGCAGTCATGAGTGAACGGGGAGTACAGGAGGTAGCTGAGCACGCACCTCTGAGGGGCCCCCGTGTTGAGGATCAGCGTGCCGGATGTGTTGTTACCTACCCTTACTACTTGGGGACGGCACGTCAGGAAGTCCAGGATCCAGTTGCAGAGGGAGGTGTTTAGTCCCAGGGTCTTTAGCTTAGTGATGAGCTTTGAGGGCACCATGGTGTTGAATGCTGAGCTGTAGTAAATGAATAGCATTATCACGTAGGTGTGGAGTGCAATAGAGATTGCATCATCTGTGGATCTGTTGGTGCGGTATGCAAACTGGAGTGGATCTGGGGTTTCTGGAATAATGGAGTCCATGTGAGCCATGACCAGCCTTTCAAAGCATTTCATGACTACAGACGTGAGTGCTACGGGTCAGTAGTCTTTTAGGCAGGTTACCTTAGTGTTCTTGGGCACAGGGACTATGGTGGTCCTCTTGAAACATTTTGATATTATAGACTCGGACAGGGAGAGGTTGAAAATGTCAGTGAAGAGCATGGTCAGCGCATGCTCGTTGTACACGTCCTGGTAATCCGTCTGGCCCTGCGGCCTTGTGAATGTTGATCTGTTTGAAGGTCTTACTCACATTGGCTGCGGAGTGCGTGATCACACAGTCATCCGGAACAGCTGATGCGCTCATGCATGTTTCAGTGTTACTTGCCTCGAAGCGAGCATAGAAGTTATTTAGCTCATCTGGTAGGCTTGTGTCACTGGGCAGCTCTCGGCTGTGCTCCCCTTTTTGTAGTCTGTAATAGTTTGCAAGCCCTGCCACATCTGACGAGCGTACAATTCGATCTTAGTCCTGTATTGACGCTTTGCCTATTTGATGGTTTGTCAGAGGGCAGAGCAGCGTATTTTAGAAACTTACGGGTTCGAGTCCCGCTCCTTGAAGCGGCAGCTCTTCCTTTAGCTCAGTGCGAATGTTGCCTGTAATCCATGGCTTCTGGTTGGGGTATGTACGTAAAGTCACTGTGGGGACAACGTCATCAATGCTCTTATTGATAAAGCCAGTGACTGATGTGGTGTACTCCTCAATGCCATCCGGAAGAATCTCGGAACATATTCCAGTCTATGCTAGCAAAGCAGTCCTGTAGTTTAGCATCTGCTTCATCTGACCACTTTCTTATTGACCGAGTCACTGGTGCTTCCTGCTTAACTTTTTGCTTGTAAGCGGGAATCAGGAGGATAGAATTATGGTCAGATTTTCCAAATGGAGGGAGAGGGAGAGCTTTGTACGCGTCTCTGTGTGTGGAGTAAAGGTGGTCTAGAATTTCTTTTCCCTCTGGTTGCACATTTAACATGCTGGTAGAAATGAGGTAAAACAGATTTAAGTTTCCCTGCATTAAAGTACCCGGCCACTAGGAGCGCCACCTCTGGATGAGCATTTTCCTGTTCGCTTATGGCGGTATACAGCTCATTGAGTGCAGTTTTAGTGCCAGCATCGATCTGTGGTGGTATGTAGACAGCTACGAAAAGTACAGTTGAAAACTCTCTATGTAGATAGTGTGGTCTACAGCTTATCATGAGCTACTCTACCTCAGGCATGCAAAACCTTGAGACTTCCTTAGATATTGTGCCCCAGCTTTTGTTCACGTATATGCATAGACCCCCGGCCCGTGTCTTACCAGAGGCAGCTGTTCTATCCTGCCGATAGAGTGTATAACCCGCCAGCTGTATGTTCTTAATGTCTTTGTTCAGCCACGACTCGGTGAAACATAAGATATTACCGTTTTTAATGTCTCGTTGGTAGGATATACGTGCTTTCAGCTTGTCCCATTTATTTTCCAGCATTTGAACAGTAGCTAGCAGGACGGAAGGCAAGGCCAGATTAGTACTTGCCTTACTTGGACTAACAGTATACACTTTGACACTGTAAAGAAGCATTCCGACCATCATAATCATGTAAGCCAGATAAGCCTATCACTTACATGCCCTTATATCAGTCATCAGTCACAAATAGGTTGTCTTCTTGTCCTGCTCCTGAAATCTCCTCCTGCATTCATCCCAGTCATCAACAACAGAGCATTGGGATTGGTGCATGTTGGACATCAATGTGTGCGCAATTACAATGATCATTTAATACGCTCAATTAATAAAATATATATAACATAGCCTACGTGTCAACAGTATGTTTATGGTGTAATGGAATGTTTTGCCTTGTGTGGTTGGTTCTGTGGGTTTTTACACTCTTGTGTAGGTGTCATAGCCAGCCATAAAATAACACAATATATATCAAAAGGTCTAAATATGTGTCATGACAGTGTTATGACCATATTATAACAGGTTATGTCAGCTGTTATGATATTATGACATGGTTATGACCATGTCATAATGTTATGACGCTGGGTGTCAAGTCAAGCAGAACCTGCTAGTCAAATTATTATAGATGACCCCGTAACGCATGCGCAGTGTAGCATTTTGTCTTCTACCAAACCAATCAGATGGTTGTTCGACATTACGAAGCTTCGGACGTCATTGATCACGTGCTTCTGATAAAGGATACAAGCATCGGCACAATGTTTCGAAAATATACTGCTTAGCGATTTCGACACCTGCCTCGGAGCTTCGGTATGAAACATAACATCAGTACTTATTATGCTGTTTGGAGAAAGTAAGTCCTAGATATTATGTACTTGCTGCCCTATGTTCTATCCCTTTGTATATCCATGCCCTTAGTTCCCATTCTTATTAGTCACCTGCCACTACTTTGTTTTGTCTGCAACTAAGGATTCCAACTTTTAAAAAGTGTCAATGATTTCACTCCTGGTTCCCTCCCCATTCGTTGTGCAATAAGATGTATTTTTGCTTTGTACCTGGTCTGACATGGCGGCATCCTTCTCAAGAATTTTCCATTCATCTTTGGACTGTTTCAAAGCAGCAATAAAGTTTAAAAAAGCTGTAAAACAAAAGATGGCAACACAATAAAGTAGGGGGCTGAACTGAAGTAAACAGGCATTTTTACTATGAAAGTTTTGTATGGTTTTATTTTTGTCACATCAGGGCATCAGCCAAGGTCACATCCTTATCAATTTTCCATTCATCTTTGGACCGTTGCACACAATAAACAAAATAAAAGCTGTAAAAAGACAGATGGTAAAATAGGTGGGTGTGCCTAAACTAAAGTAAACTGATGTTTTCATTCTCAAAGTTTAGAACAATCTATACTGAACAAAAATATAAATGCAACATGTAAAGTGTTGGTCCCATGTTTCATGAGCTGAAATAAAAGATCTCAGAAATGTTCCATAAGCACAAAAACCTTATTACTCTAAAATGTTGTGCACAAATGTTTACGTTCCTGTTAGTGAGCAATTCTCCTTTGTCAAGATAATCCATCCACCTGACAGGTGTGGCATGTCAAGAAGCTGATTATACAGCATGATCATTACACAGGTGCGGCAGAATTTCTTTGCCTTTTACTCTAAAATGTGCAGTTTTGTCACACAACACAATGCCACAGAAGTCTCAAGTTTTGAGGACGCATCCAATTGGCATGTTAACTGCAGGAATGTCCACTAGAGTCGTTGCCAGAGAATTTAATGTTTATTTCTCCACCATAAGCCCTCATTTTAGAGAATTTGGCAGTACGTTTAACCGGCATCACAACCGCAGACCACGTGTAACCACCACAGACCAGGACATCCACATCTGGTTTATACACCTGCTGGATTGTCTGAGACCAGCCACCCGGACAGCTGATGAAATGGGATTTGCACAACTGAAGAATTTCTGCACAAACTGTCAGAAACAGTCTCAGGGAAGCTCTGCTGAGTGCTCTTAAACCTTACCAGGGTCTTGACCTGACTGCAGTTCGGCATCATAACCGACTTCAGTGGGCAAATGCTCACCTTCGATGGCCACTGGCATGCTGGAGAAGTGTGCTCTTCACGGATGAATCTCGGTTTCAACTATACCGGGCAGATGGAAGACAGCGTGTATAACGTTGTGTGGGCGAGTGGTTTTATCGATGGCAATTTCAATACACAAAGACACTGCGATGAGAGGCCCATTGTCGTGCCATTCATCCACCGCCATCCGGCCATCCGCCGACTTCATGTTTCAGCCAAGATGGTCGCAAGGATCTGTACACAATTCCTGCGAGCTGAAAATGTTCCAGTTCTTCCATGGCTTGCATACTCACCAGGCATGTCACCCATTGAGCATGTTTGGGATGCTCTGGATCGACGTGTACAACAGCGTCTTCCACTTCCCACCAATGTCCAGAAACCTCCTAGGTTTTGTATTGAAGTCAATGTACCCAGAGGAGGATGGAAAGTATTCCATTTTATCTTCCATTTCACTATTTAAAAAAAAAAAAATCACTGAGGAGGTCGGTCCTCCCCTTCCTCCTCTGAGGAGCATCCACTGAGTTATTTTCAATGAGCATGTCAGCATTCCAACTTGTTAACATTCTTTTATCAGCCTATTGTATAGGCTCCCATACAACAAGATATATTAAGGTGTGAAAAACCATAGAAAGCTACTTAAAAAAAAAAAATCATACATCAATTTGATAAGGGCCTTGTGCGGAACAATTTAATACCATCAAACCTTTGGACAAGCGGACACATTTTTAATCTGGCCCATGTACTACAGTAAGCAGCAACTGAAATTGTATTTAAAAAGCTTTTGGCTCATCTGCTTTATTGCATATAGAGGAGTCCTTCTTCGTTGAACCTCTCCACTCCCGCATTTGTCCTATACGTTTCCCAGTCGAGCCGCATCATATTTTGGATCCTGTTTCTGAAACTCTTATCTTCTCAGAGTAAATGGGCTTGACGGACTGCGGGAATAACCTTTGTGATCTTCCTCAATGGGATTCTTTGTAGTGCTTTGCAGGGGGGAAAAGGTTAGTCTTTCTTTTCCTGCCCTTCCTTTCTGCTCGGCAGACAGAAGTATAATGAAGTTACTTATATGAGGCTCATTACAAATGCCCTGTGCCCTCACTGAGATAGCCCACTCTGTGCTTCTGTCCATCCCTTGTCGGAATCCTCTCGGACTTAAGGACGAAACTTTGCCCCCTTTTATTTAAATTGAGTAACACCAAGTCAATCAATAAATCAAATGAATTTATAAAGCCCTTTTGACATCAGCAGTTTAAACAGTTTGCCACTGGAGGGAATGCTCAAGTTCCTTTAATATCTTTGTATTGAGTGATTTTCAACATGGTAACACCAATAACATAACACTGAGGGACAGGCTTTATACTAGTAAAAATATACACTACCGTTCAAAAGTTTGGGGTCACTTAGAAATGTCCATGTTTCTGAAAGAAAATACAATTGTATGTCCATTAAAATAACATCAAATTGATCAGAAATACAGTGTAGACATTGTTAATGTTGTAAATGATTATTTGTAGCTGGAAATGGCTGATTTTTAATGGAATATCTACATAGGCGTACAGAGGCCCATTATCAGCAACCATCACTCCTGTGTTCCAGTGGCACGTTGTGTTAGCTAATCCAAGTTTATAATTTTAAAAGGCTAATTGATCATCAGAAAACCCTTTTGCAATTATGTTAGCACAGCTGAAAACTGTCGTCCTGATTAAAGAAGCAATGAAACTGGCCTTCTTTAGACTAGTTGAGTGTCTGGAGCATCAGCATTTGTGGGTTCGATTACAGGCTCAAAATGGCCAGAAACAAATAACTTTCTTCTGAAACTCATCAGTATATTCTTGTTCTGAGAAATGAAGGCTATTCCATGTGAGAAATTACCAAGAAACTGAAGATCTCATACAACACTGTATACTACTCCCTTCACAGAACAGCGCAAACTGGCTCTAACCAGAATAGAAAGAGTGGGAGGCCCAGGTGCACAACTGAGCAAGATAACAAGTACATTAGAGTGTCTAGTTTGAGAAACAGATGCCTCACAAGTCCTTAACTGGCAACTTTTGAACGGTAGTGTATATATTTGAAAATACTTTTTATTGATCTTTACAATATATGAAATACCTTTCACTTTCTAACTTTCAAAATAATAGAAATCTCTAAATCCCCAAAACATGTCACTACAACTCTACACAGCACTGCTGGGACAAGCCAATTTTCTTTCCCTAAGTACTTTAAACAATGTATAAACAAAAATGGTTGTAGTAAAAAGGACTTTCATGATTAATTATTGATTAACATTTAAATATAAACAAAATCATGTATGATGTATTTGTACTTTTGTAAGTGTTTTTCGTGGTCCTGCAACTCAGTGCTAGAGGCGTCACTACATACCCAGGTTCGATCCCAGGCTGTATCACAACCGGCCGTGACCGGGAGTCCCATAGGGCGGCGCACAATTGGCCCAGCGGTGTCCGGGTTAGGGGTGGGTTTGGCAGGGGTAGGCCGTCATTGTAAAATAAGAATTTGTTCTAAACTGACTTGCCTAGTTAAATACAGGTTAAATAAAAAAAATATGCTTCGTAGTCAAAACAGTTGATGTTTGCCAATATGTCATTGTGGCACTTTACATCTACCTGTGTTTGAGAAATAAACCTTTTATGGACAAAGTGTGTTTGCCTGGCCTGGCTGTATCAGAGGTGACACTGAATGGGTGATTGAGTCCAATTGTTATGGAGCTGATATCAGTCAGGCATAGTGCTGAAGATGACTGCTGGCTCCAGAATGCATAGACTAGGCTCTTTGCCGCTTCTCTCTCTGTGCTGTTTACTCTTCACACCCGACCAGGCAAACAAACAAACCTGCGGCGCTGCTGCTGCCACAGAACCAACGCTCTACGTCTGATGAATATTACATTTTTCCTGCAGCTAGAAGTAAATTCAGCACTTCCACAGGGACGCCCCGTGTACACGACAATGCTGTCGGGTGCTGTTTGTTTTATTTGTATATCTTTTTTATTTCACCTTTGTTTAACCAGGTAGGCCAGTTGAGAACAAGTTCTCATTTACAACTGCGACCTGGCCAAGATAAAGCAAAGCAGTGCGACAAAAGCAACAACACAGAGTTACACATAAACAAACGTACAGTTAATAACACAAAAGGAAAGAAAAATAGAAAGATCTATGTGCAGTGTGTGCAAATGTAGAAGAGTAGGGAGGTATGCAATAAATAGGCCATAGAGGCGAAAATAATTACAATTTAGCATTAATACTGGAGTGATAGATGTGCAGATGATGATGTGCAAGTAGAGATACTGGAGTGCAAAAGAGAAAGAGGGTAAGTAATAATATGGGGATGAGGTAGTCGGGTGTGCTATTTACAGATTGGCTGTGTACAGGTACAGTGATCGGGTAAGCTGCTCTGACAGCTGATGCTTAAAGTTAGAGAGGGAGATATAAGACTCCCAGTTTCCGAGATTTTTGCAATTCGTTCCTGTCATTGGCAGAAGAGAACTGGAAGGAAAGGCGGCCAAAGGAAGTGTTGGCTTTGGAGATGACCAGTGCAATATACCTGCTGGAGCGCGTGCTATGGGTGGGTGTTGCTATGGTGACCAGTGAGCTGAGATAAGGCGGGGCTTTACCTAGCAAAGACTTAGATGACCTGGAGCCAGTGGGTTTGGCGACGGATATGTAGTGAGGGCCAGCCAACGAGAGCATACAGGTTGCAGTGGTGGGTAGTATATGGGGCTTTGGTGATAAAACGGATGGCACTGTAATAGACTACATCCAGTTTGCTGCTAGAGTGTTGGGGGCTATTTTGTAAATGACAGTAGGATAGTCAGTTTTACGAGGGTATGTTTGGCGGCATGAGTGAAGGAGGCTTTGTTGCGAAATAGGAAGCCAATTCTAGATTTAATTCTGGATTGGAGATGCTTAATGTGAGTCTGGAGAGAGAGTTTACAGTCTAACCAGACACCTAGGTATTTGTAGTTGTCCACATATTCTAGGTCAGAACCGTCCAGAGTAGTGATGCTAGTCGGGCGGGAGGGTGCGGGCAGCAATCGGTTGAAGAGCATGCATTTAGTTTTACTAGCATTTAAAAGCAGTTGGAGGCGAAGGAGTGTTGTATGGCATTAAAGCTTGTTTGGAGGTTTGTTAGCACAGTGTCCAAAGAAGGGCTAGATGTACACATAATGGTGTCGTCTGCGTAGAGATGGATCAGAGAATCACCAGCAGCATGAGTGACATCATTGATATATACAGAGAAAAGAGTCGGCCCGAGAATTGAACCCTGTGGCACCCCCATAGAGACTGCCAGAGGTCCGGACAACAGGCCCTCCGATTTGACACTCTGAACTCTATCTGAGAAATAGTTGGTGAACCAGGCGAGTCAGTCATTTGAGAAGCTAAGGCTATTGAGTCTGCCGATAAGAATGTGGTGATTGACAGAGTTGAAAGCCTTGGCCAGGTCGATGAAGACGGCTGCACAGTACTGTCTTTTATCGATGGCGGTTATGATATCATTTAGGACCTTCAGCGTGGCTGAGGTGCACCCATGTCCAGCTCGGAAACCAGATTGCATTGCGGAGAAGGTACAGTGGGATTTGAAATGGTCGGTGATCTGTTTATTAACTTGGCTTTCGAAGATTTTAGAAAGGCAGGGCAGGATGGATATAGGTCTATAACAGTTTGGGCCTAGAGTGTCTCCCCTTTGAAGAGGGGGATGACCGCGGCAGCTTTCCAATCTTTGGGGATCTCAGGCGATTTGAAAGAGAGGTTGAAAAGGCTAGTAATAGGGGTTGCAACAATTTCGGCTGATAGTTTTAGAAAGAGAGGGTCCAGATTGTCTAGCCCAGCTGATTTGTAAGGATCCAGATTTTGCAGCTCTTTGTGGCATCCGATAGGGTGGGGGAAGTTGGGGGAACGGTATGGGGTGGCGTTAGCACATGGGAAACTGACAATAAAAAAGACCAGTCCTGACCTCAGTGTTATGCTATTAATACAGACCCGGAGACTACAGAACCAGAGACTACAGAACCGGAGAGTTAGCAAAATATGATTTACAATGCCAGCAAGGCATTAATGCAAGGTGTCAGACTTCCTTCAGCTCTGTGTCACCCAGGCCCAGGCAGCCTCTCCTCCGCAATCCTCCCCTCTCCTGTCCCCTCTAGAGAGATGGACACGTATGCTTGCTCGGCTGTCTGTGTGTTGCTGGTGGCCTCAGCAGAATTTGCCACTCATGTACAGTATGGGATATCCCAGCTCACCCTAGAAACTTGACATCTGAACCCATCCAAAAGAACATATCACTGTCTTCCTTTTGCTTTCTCCACACTGCAGATGCAGTTTACGTAAAGCCTGCAACCAACTTTAGAATTGAAACAAATAATGTAGCATGACGATGTAAGCATTGCTCATTTTAATTGTGAATAGTGGGGCATGAATCACCCCACTGCTGAGGTACACAGCGGGTGAATCTGCTGTATTGTTGAACACACCGATTGTTATGTGTGTCACTCAGTCCATTGTTAATGCCCTCAACACTTGTCGTCCCCGTAGAAGGAGCGAGCAAGCAGGCGATGTGTGTAGCTTTGCAATGACCAGGGACAGGCCAGGGAGTGTAGCACAGTGGATAAAGTCCTGTAAGCAAGCCCTGGCACGGCTCCCTGATTGCCTGCCTGCTGTGTGGGCCGTGGCCTGGGGGGGAACTCATCCCTTGACATGTGTGTTGCTGGCTGGCTGGCTGGTGACCCAAGCTGCAGGATGGAAGGACCTGGGGCCGGATTAATCCTGTGAGACCCTCGTTACCTAAATTGCATCCTTTACAGGCAAAATGTAAAATGTATTTCATTGTCTTATAGACACGTCAAATGACCAAAAGTAAATATATTTTTTAAGGATGGTAAACGAGGTCAGGACAACCAAATATTACTAAAAGTAAGTTAGATGTTCTCCATACATAGAAAACACCCCAAATAATTGATCCTTTCAAAAATATACATTTTTGATAGCGAAACATAAACATTTGGATTGGTCATGTCTGTACATTTTGCCATTTCAGATGTGTATATATCATTAGACAATAGTTTCCATCATGTCAATGCTTTTGCTCCATTTTAATGGGATTTGTATATCATTTGGGGTTTTTGCACAATTTTAATACCATTGAAGCCCATGTGGCCGTTTTGCAACGATTCCATCAAATTGTTCGACAAACTTGAAATTGAAAAAAAAAACATTTTAATAGAGGCCGAGTAAGTATTTCTGAGGGTAATTCATTTTCTTTCTCTAATTTGGATCTATGCTTTGGTCTCACAGGGTTAGAAAGCCCTCCCTAATGACAGAGATGCCTTCCACCCACACTTGACCAGCTGGCACATACACAGGCCACTCAGAAAACATAAATGGCACTGCAGTACATCCCTTAATGCGAAGAGTGTGTTTTGGAGGTTGAGGGTCATCTGACATATTGCAGGTCCACCAGATATTGTGAGGCGAGTGCCTTGACCCCTTGATCTTTACATCCTCCTTGGTGTTTTCGACTAAGTGGGCGGCTGCAGTAAGTCGTGGCGGAAGATGACAGGCTGAAATCTGACAGGCTGATTTCTGACAGGCTGGTTTTCCGAGAGGCTGCTTACTGACATGTCGACCTTCCCCCTGCAGATTGGTCTGTGGCTGCGTGCGGCATCTCTCCTCTCCCGCCTGTTATCTTGGTAGTTGAGGTGACCTGCGGGGCCCAGGGGGAGGGGCGCAATCTCCATTCCACAGCGCCTCAAGATCAAGGCTACGGTCTACGGCGGTCTACCCTTATGAGACAAGTTTGTATGGTTTGTAATTGTGGGATGATCCAATTGCTGATGACTTTTTTTACAACACCCCTCACTTTGACATTACCACAAACGACTTCAGCGACGGCAGACTCAGCCAGAAGTACAGTATGTAGAGAACATGTAGCAGCGGAAGAATTCAGTTTGAGTCATCAGGCAAGGTGCACATAAATGCTTGGACACACTCCTTTACATACAATAACTCACACTTCCTAAAACAAAATGGTCATGCACATAGACACCTTCATATATTATTTACCAGGGGTGCAACTTTGGTTTTAGAAGTGGGGGGGTGTAATGAATCAATTTTTTTTTTATGTAGGGGGTAGATCAGCTTTAATATTGCAGATAGATTGTGGCTTCCATCAATGTAATTGTCTGCATCATATCCAATCACCCATATTCTTTTTGTTTAAATATATTTTCCTTCATTATTTTCCACTAACCCTACCATCCCTCCCCTAATTTGAGTAAACTAATGGACAACAACTCTTAGGCTTCTACTTCCAACTTTTACATACCATATACATTTTACGTACACAGTATATTTTACAATAGTTATTTTTTGTCCAATCCTTCAGCTCCGCTCAACCCCTCTCATCTATCTCTGAACACCATCCAGTTTTGTGCTGTGATGTTTCACTAAAGTTCTGAACATTTCTATTCTCATAGATTCTACATATTGTAAATTAAAAATAAAAATGTTTGCTAAGAGTATTATTATATTATTGATCGATAGACTATGACTTTTTAAATCCCCCAGCAGTGCTATTTGCAGAGGTGGACATAACTTGGCAGGGGTTCTGGTGGTCCTCCCATTTTTGGGGGGCATATAAAGCACATTTCCTGCATTTCTACACAATCTAATAAGACCCATGGCTCGTCCAGCAGTCTCTATTTAGAACAACAAAAAGTAAGCAAAAACGCCCACAGTCATCAAGCTAGGTAAGAGATTATTAAATATACTTAGGTAATTGATAAGACTGAACTAGATCCATGATAATTAAATAATCAAAATTGTGTTGCACCATAGAACGTACTATATGTCAGGGAAACCTAATATCATGCACTCAGAAATTGTATTCTTCTGCTGGAGGTGTAAAACACAAAAGGGGACATATTTGCATATGTTATGGTCTTGTGAAGGCTGGCTGAATTCTGACAAAGAGTATGTTCTTTTATCTCAGCATGTCTACAGATTCTCCCTTTTCCCTGTTTTTGTTTGCTTGGAAATGTTGATACTGGAGACTGTTATCAGAAGAAACTGTGTAACCTGACATTTATAGTGGCTAACAAATGCATTGCCATTCATTGGAAGGATGGTTATCCTCCCACAATGTATGGAAGACATGTCAAGTTATGTATATCATCACTAGATTTGTTTTAAGATTAAGGGTATACTGTGCAACTTTCATAAGGTCTGGATGCCTTTATGGAATACTGTACCACAAAAGGAGTCTGTATTGAAAACATGCCCACATTAGGGGAGATACCTATTTAGGCAACTCCTAACTGCTGGGCTGCTCAGTCCTGGCCCTGGGGCTCTGCAGTCCTGGCCCTGGGGGTCTGCTGTACTGTTGTCACTCTGGCCTTGGCCTAACAAACCTGAAACCAATAATGAATGTTTCACTAAGATCCCAAGGCTGAGTGGGGTGTGTTGGGTTGGGGCGCTGCAGGGCCGTGGACCCCTAGGGGCAGGACGGTGTGACCCAGCCATATGGTGTGCAAGTAAAAAGAGCTCTACAGTACTATTAGGCCTATGATATGAATTATATGGAGGGTCAACTGTTTCTGTGGGTTAATATGTAGGTGTATGTGTTTTCATTCAACTTTTGTTTTCCAAACCTTTCCCTTGAGACATAAAAAAGAAAGGAATTTGTTAGGGAGAGAGAGAGGGGGTCCTGTAGAGGTTAATTGAAATGCATTCCAGGTGACTACCTCATGAAGCTGGCTGAGAGAATGCCCAGACTGTGCAAAGCTGTCATCAAGGCAAAGGGCGGCTACTATGAAGAATCTCAAATATAAAATAGATTTTGATTTGTTTGACACTTTTTGGAGAGTTACTACATGATTCCATATGTGTTATTTTATAGTTGTGATGTCTTCACTATTATTCTACAATGTAGAAAATAGTAAAAAAAAAAAAAAGAAAAACCCTTGAATTAGGTGTGTCCAAACTTTTGACTGGTACTGTAATTCACCTCAATTTCATACTAAACTCAGCAAAAAACTGAAACGTCCTCTCACTGTCAACTGCTTTTATTTTCAGCAAACTTAACATTTGTAAATATTTGTATGAACATAACAGGATTTAACAACTGAGACATAAACTGAACAAGTTCCACAGACATGTGACTAACAGAAATTGAATAATGTGTCCCTGAACAAAGGGGGGGTCAAAAGTAAGTCAGTATCTGGTGTGGCCACTAGCTGCATTAAGTACTGCAGTGCATCTCCTCCTCATGGACTGCACCAGATTTGCCAGTTCTTGCTGTGAGATGTTACCCCACTCTTCCAACAAGGCACCTTCCCGGGCATTTCTGCGGGGGAATGGCACTAGCCCTCACCCTCCGATCCAACAGGTCCCAGACGTGCACAATGGGATTGAGATCCGGGCTCTTTGCTGGCCATGGCAGAACACTGACATTCCTGTCTTGCAGGAAATCATGCACAGAACGAGCAGTATGGCTGGGGGTATTGTCATGCCGGAGGGTCATGTCAGGATGAGCCTGCAGGAAGGGTACCACATGAGGGAGGAGGATGTCTTTCCTGTAACGCACAGCGTTGAGATTGCCTGCAATGACAACAAGCTCAGTCTGATGATGCTGTGACACACCACCCCAGACCATGACGGACTCTCCACCTCCAAATCGATTCCGCTCCAGAGTACAGGCCTTGGTGTAACGCTCATTCCTTTGACGATAAACACGAATCCGACCATCACCCCTGGTGAGACAAACCCGCGACTCGTCAGTGAAGAGCACTTTTTGCCAGTCCTGTCTGGTCCAGCGACGGTGGGTTTGTGCCCATAGGCAACGTTGTTGCCAGTGATGTCTGGTGAGGACCTGCCTTATGACAGGCCTACAAGCCCTCAGTCCAACCTCTCTCAGCCTATTGCGGACAGTCTGAGCACTGATGGAGGGATTGTGCGTTCCTGGTGTAACTTGGGCAGTTGTTGTTGCCATCCTGTACCTGTCCCGCAGGTGTGATGTTCGGATGTTCCGATTCTGTGCAGGTGTTGTTACACGTGGTCTGCCACTGCGAGGACGATCAGCTGTCTGTTCTGTCTCCCTGTAGCGCTGTCTTAGGCGTCTCACGGTACGGACGCCTAAGACAATTTAATTTATTGCCCTGGCCACATCTGCAGTCCTTGCAGCATGCCTAAGGCACGTTCACGCAGATGAGCAGGGACCCTGGGCATCTTTCTTTTGGTGTTTTTCAGAGTCAGTAGAAAGGCCTCTTTAGTGTCCTCTAAGTTTTCATAACTGTGACCTTAATTGCCTACTGTCTGTAAGCTGTTAGTGTCTTAATGACCATTCCACAGGTGCATGTTCATTAATTGTTTATGGTTCATTGAACAAGCATGGGAAACAGTGTTTAAACCCTTTACAATGAAGATCTGTGAAGTTATTTGGATTTTTACAAATTATCTTTGAAAGACAGGGCCCTGAAAAAGGGAGGTTTCTTTTTTTTCTGAGTTTAGTATATCAAACTGTGAATATCCCAGTGGCCAGGGTCAGTCAGTTAGTAAAGGGTGGATGCTGCTCAGGAAAGATGCAGACAGAAAGATATTAGATTGGGTTTTTCTAATTCAGCACTATGTAATCGGGCAGGCACCTGCCCCTTTTGCTCTCCCACTTGCCAAGTGCCCTTTTGGGTAGTGCTATAATTATAGATTTTTTGGTATACATTTTTTTGTTCCGTTGTTCAGAACTCACTGCACCAAAGTCTACCCCTATCCCGCCCGTTGGTCTGCCCTGTATGGAGATTGCGGCTTGGTATTCAAACAAGCATTGTGATGCGAGTCACCGGTCGTGTGTGTGTGTTACTGCCACAGCATCATAAAATATGATTAACATTCGATTTACATCATTCAGTCTGTTTGGCTGATAGCCTATGCGCAGCAGCGCTTCATAATGTATGTCCTTATAGAATCATAGCGCGGGAAAGGTGCTGGAGGTGCTGCAGCACCCCTGATACATTGAAATACGTGTCAAAATTATAGAATAACTGCTGTCTGAAAGAAATGTAATAATTCGTAATAGCCTACTACACCATGTGCAGGGCTATAATTTAGCCAGAGAGGATCAATAGCTTCCTTTAAAAATAGCCTAGTTGTGGATTGCCTGTCGACCAATAACAAGGCATAGCCTGCAGTCGGGATTGCGCCTCAAATCTGTCAAGTGAACAGCCTGCAGACAAAACAGGCCTTTCGTAATATTTCAAATACAATGAATGAAAACACAGGTTGGAAAGGAAATGGCTCCTCCTGAAAATAAAATACTGATCTGTCTGCTGTAGGCGACCAAATTATTTTATCAACATCCAAATAGGCCTATTGAGCGAACATTGTTTAGTCTACAAGTGAGAGTATTTTGGCACAAGCGCATCCGCAAGGCCAGTGAGCAGCACATATGTTGGTCGGTGAAACTGGAAAGTTTTTTCTAAGATTATAATTTCCCCCTCATATTGCCCAATAATTGTCAACACACACCTAGGCCTACAATAGGCTGTTGATGGATTCAAGTGGTTGTTTTTATTGATCTCAGTTTGTCAAAGTAGCCTGTCATTTCAATAATTTGTGCAGTAGGCTATTAAAAATACGATGCCAAAGTCTCCAGTAATGCACATTTACATAGAATTGCATTCAATGTGTTCATAAAAAGGCAAACTGTTATGGACCATAGGCTACTAAAGATGTGCAACTTCTGTAAGCACTGCTACCGCTCAATGCCACTACGCAAATGCGATAATACGCATGCAATGCTTTATTATAAAGGTGTTTTTTGGGGGGTCAAAGAAACTGAAGTTCGGAGTGGTCGATGAGCTGCTGTCAGGATTTCAAGGTGGATGGTCCAGTGTTTTCAGTTCAGTTGTAAGAGATATAGACAAGAGATATAGACAAGAATATTATCCATTGCCGCAAACTATCACGTGTCTGCACATGACACCCTCGGAAAAGTTGCAGTTAGAGGAATCCGGCGAGGTGTTTTAAATGGACCAAAGACCGTAGCCTGGAGCGACGGAGTAGACGATAGTCTCATCATCCGCACGCTTATTATTCTGCTCTACGAATATAAGGGGAGGTTTTAGAACGATGTGACATGACTGCTACCCGAATGTAACAATTAGGCTAACCTTGATGAAATCCGATTGCGCTCTTCCGCCGCGTATTAATTGAAACCAGTCGGGTGCGCACAGTTCTGCGGCCAATGTAGTTGAATCATTTAACTGAAGAGGATGCTTTAAATGTACATTCAGTAGAACATTGAAGGCAACCCGGAATATCCCCCAATTAATTTCAAATGCCATGATAGTTTATTTGCTTAAACTTAAAGGTCAGAATCTGGGGTTTGCGAGATACATGCTGAATTGATTGGAGACCGTCGGAATTGCCCGCCCTGTCATTGCGTGTTGTGTAGACACGGAATTTTCACGCGCTGTTCTAGCAATCCAACAGCTGAACAACATTGTCTTGGTAGCACATCCAAACTGACCGCCACACTACTTCGCATCTGCGCCCAGGCCACTTGAAATGAGGACCGTGTCCCGAGCCTGCTCTGTGTGAAGCCGCGAAAACGGGCAATTCCTTCCGTGTCTCCCGTCCGCAGTGAGGCAAGGACAATAAGTCCCCGTTTGGCCGTGCTGCAGCCATGGACCAGGACGAGAACAAGAGCGTCTCGAAAAAGACCATAATCTCAAAGATTTTCAAAGTTCGCAAGAGGAGAGAGATGCTTTTCGTGCAAGTGTGTTTTCTCTGCAGTGTCCTCTGCATGGCATGGAGCATGTCAGTATTGCTGACAAAGACAGGTGAGTGTGAGCCGGGGAAACTGCTGAGAAACGCGGGGCAGGGAGGACAGCTGAGAATTCTGCGGTGTAATAGTGCACCCTCTAACCAGCTAGCCATTAGTTATACACAGAGAACTGTCTTTCACCACGCTTATAAAAATACATGTTCAAGGACATGCAAGCAAAGCATTGTCCGAATCATTTATGGTACGCCCCCCCAGCATTTCCAGATATTCATCTGCATCAAACCAATGGAGAGATAAGATCGAACCACTGATAAAGTGCATGGTTATTGCTCTTAATTATTCAGTGCAAAATGCTTAGTGAAGTGATGGTTTATAACAATGTCGAGAGGTTTTGAGAAACTCTGCATTTAGTCACAATGTCGACGCAGTGGCTGTTTTCCTCGGCATTATGACCCAATGTAGGGCCTACCTATTAATTGTGAGCATACCTCTGTGATATGGGTCACTATAATTTTTCCTCATCGTGTTCGAGTATGCGTTGGTCTTTCCGTATGCCGCAGTGTGCGCGGCTGCAACACGTTACTAATTTAAGAAGCGTGCAAGGTGGCTCACACCTCGACAACCATATACATCACCTCGGATGTAAGGCTGTCATAGAACCTCAACAATATTGTATCGTGTGTGTTGGTCAACATTTGGTTTGAGCGATGTCACCCTATGGCAAATGCCTGTGCCAGGCGCGAGAGCAACCAGCCTGGCGCATCAGTCACTCAGCGTTTGAGAGCGTAGGCTTGCGGTAATGCTGGCATCATCGTGTCTCGCCCAGGGCTTCACACACCATTGCACACTGGACAGGGCCTGCTCTAGCCTTTTGGGCCCCCTTTTTGGCCCCCAATTGTATATATTTTACCATGGGGCTACGAGAACATTTTGCAGTTTTATCAAATTTCCTGAAACTCTTACACATTTTGCCATGACTTATGTCAAGTGAGAGAGTGACTAACAAAATCAATGGGGGTCTGAGCCCCTGTGCACTTGCCCTTCATGCCTGGTCGTTAATTCGGAAGTGATTACTACAAGTTTAGATAGTTGGCTAATTTACCAATCTAAAAAATGTTAGCTGACATTGGCTAATTGTGACTGAAATAAGAGAATCTGCTGATGCACAACCACATTTCAAAACTTGCACCTTGTGTATTCTACTATTCTAACTCAATAGAAAGTTTAGACCCTGACTGAGTTGCCCATTCCTGGGCTTGATGGTAGGCTATACACAGTGGCAATTTAGCCTGTGGCGTCGATTATTAGAAACATTTATTCTCGTGTCAAAATAGACTAGTGTAAATAGGATAACTTTGTTCAGAAAGTCAGTCTTGTCCAAAAGAGTTTGTGAGTTAGTCATGACTTACTTGAGGGGTGGGATGAGTTGGACAATGCTCATTTGCCCATTCACGGGATACACAGCTGCAATGATTGGACTATCTAATCCTACCGCAGAACAGTGTGAGGCAGACCTGCCCATCAGCACAGCAGATACATAAGCACATCATGCATTTAACTTGAGAAATACTGCACCAAACACCTTAATGTAAAATTGTGAGTTATCCTATGTTCATGGACTGTTTTGGGGAAATAATACTGGCTTTTTTCATATGGTGTCTCATGGGAGACAAACCTTTAACTGCCACATCAAACCACACCCAAGACTGAAATTTGGTGTGTTCAGTCGCTCTTTAAGTTTGATGGCTGACCATGTGTGTGACATGCCCAAAAACCAAAGGTCATGGGCCCCCACGCACCTGTCATAAATCACCTCAGGCACATTCAGAATGAGTTGCCAACACATTAGGAATATGTAATCAGACAAGCAGCCCTGTCCGTTTGCTTTTGAAGAGAACATATGACTGATAAGTCCCACTTATAAGCACTGTCACTGACATTTTGTAATGACAGGAATAGAGATTTCACCCTAGATCAATTACAAATGACCAATGGATGTCAGTCACCCTGTCTTTAGGCAGCAGTGTTTAGGATTGACACTAAGCTCAGAGAGCACAACTTAAACAAAGGACTGGAAGTTTTTTATAGGACTGTCTGGTTTAGGATTTCTGCTGTCACCTTCGCACATTGGTCAGAATGCAATGAGGAGAGAGAGACGAGAAATCCAGTTTTAAGGGTAATTATTATACACAGTTGAACAGAGGCACATGGGGGGAGGGTTTGGATGGAGGTTAAGTGTTGGATAGGAATGATGTGTTAGGAGCTTGTAAGGCCTTGGAGAAAAGATTGCATGTGAGGGTCTGGAATGGAGATTTAAAAGGGAAACATCAAGAACGCAACATAAAAAGGTGCATACATGACAAAGTAGTGCCACGTGATTATGGGGAATAGGCTTAACATATAATTTAGGAGACTGTCAGGATGAACGTAACAAAGGAGCATTAGCGTGGATATAAGGGATATGACAAATTTAAACAGCATAATATACATTGTATTCAACACTTACTTTTCTCAGAGAATAAATATATTAACAGTACCAGTCAAAAGTTTGGACACACCTACTGATTCCATGGTTTTTCTTTATTTTTACTATTTTCTACATTGTAGAATAATAGTGAAGACATAAACACTATGAAATAACACATATGGAATCATATAGTAACCCCCCAAAGAGTGTCAAATAAATCAACATCTATTTTATATTTGAGATTCTTCAAAGTAGCCACCCTTTGCCTTGATGACAGTTTTGCACACTCTTGGCATTCTCTCAACCAGCTTCATGAGGAATGCTTTTCCAACAGTCTTGAAGGAGTTCCCACATATGCTGAGCTTTTCCTTCACTCTGCGGTCCAACTCATCCCAAACCATCTCAATTGGGTTGAGGTTGGGTGATTGTGGATTCCAGGTCATCTGATGCAGCTCTCCATCGCTCTCCTTTTTGGTCAAATAGCCCTTACACAGCCTGGATGTGTGTTTTGGGTCATTGTCCTCTTGAAAAACAAATGATAGTCCCACTAAGCGCAAACCAGATGGGATGGCGTATCGCTTCAGAATGCTGTGATAGCCATGCTGGTTAAGTGTGCCTTGAATTCTAAATAAATCACAGACACCATCACCAGCAAAGCACCCCCACACCATCACACCTCCTCTTCCATGCTTCACGGTGGGAACAGCATATGCGGAGATCATCCGTTCACCTTCTCTGCGTCTCACAAAGACATGGCGGTTGGAACCCAAAATCTCACATTTGGACTCATCAGACCTGAGGACAGATTTCCACCGGTCTGTCCATTGCTCGTGTTTCTTGGCCCAACATGTCTCTTCTTATTGGTGTCCTTTAGTTGTGGTTTCTTTGCAGCAATTCAACCATGAAGGCCTGATTCACACAGTCTCCTCTGAACAGTTGATGTTGAGATGTGTCTGTTACTTGAACTCTGTGCTGCAATCTGAGGTGCAGTTAATTGCTGATTTCTGAGACTGGTAACTCTAATGAACTTATCGTCTGCAGCAGAGGTAACTCTGGGTCTTCCTTTCCTGTGGCGGTCCTCATGAGAGCCAGTAGCACTTGATGGTGTTTGCGACTGCACTTGAAGAAACTTTAAAAGTTTTTGATATTTTCCATATTGACTGACCTTCATGTCTTAAAGTAATGATGGACTGCCATTTCTCTTTGCTTATTTGAGCTGTTCTTGCCATAATATGGACATGGTCTTTTATCAAATAGTGCAATCTTCTGTATACCTACCCTACCTTGTCACAACACAACTGATTGTCTCACACATATTAAGAAGGAAAGAAATTCCACAAATAAGCTTTTAACAAGGCACACCTGTTAATTGAAATGCATTCCAGGTGACTACCTCATGAAGTTGGTTGAGAGAATGCCAAGACTGTGCAAAGCTGTCATCAAGGCAATGGTTGCTAAATTTGAAGAATCTCAAGTATAAAATATATTTTGATTTGTTTCACACTTTTTTTTTGGTTACTACATTATTCCATATGTGTTATTTCATAGTTGTGATGTCTTCTATTATTCTACAATGTAGAAAATAATAAAAATAAACAGAAAGCCTAGAAGTGTCCAAAATTTCACTGGTACTGTAAATTTATTTATTTTACTAGGCAAGTCAGTTAAGAACAAATTCTTATTGACAATGACAGCCTAGGATCAGTGGGTTAATTGCCTGTTCAGGGTTAGAACAACAGATTTGTACCTTGTCAGCTCGGGGATTTGAATTTGCAACCTTCCGGTTAGTCCAACGCTCTAACCACTAGGCTACCCTGCCACCCCTCATGAAATGAAAAGGCCCTTTATCAGTCACGGCAATGTCCGGCGGAAGGATAGGGCATCACCAAGCAAACTGAAGCATGCTGCTTACAAAGGGAACTGGAGAGTGAAAAATGTAAAGGAGAGGTGATTAAGAGAGTGGGAACAGGTGTGGTTGGAAGGGGTGTGGCCTAGGGTAATTGGAAGCATTTGTAGTGCTGTAGAGTGCCATTACCCTTCACAATAACACAACATGGGCCTTATGGTGCTTTCAAGACAACTCGGATAAAAAAAAACTAGGTTAAGTCATGACGTCAGTGATCTTCATGTCGGAAATCTGAGCTCTAGAAAAATTCCTGAGTTTCTGACTTGAAATTCAGAGTTGAAAGACAGAGTTCCCAGTTGTCTTGAGCGCACTGATGTCGGAGATTTCCTAGTTCAGAGTTCCTACTGTAGTTCCCAGTTATTTTGAACGCGACAGCAATCCTAACCATTTTGAAACTTATATTTGATCAAATAAGCCTCACGTAGCAAATTAGCAATTGCATCTTTTGCTGACCAAATTCGACACTCTCATTGACCTCCATACAAAAATTCCTTACTTCGTGGGCTTATTTTCCGTCGACAGATTTTGGGCGGAGAAACCTCCCCTTCGCCTCTTCCTCTCTGCCGTGACCCTCCACCTCTCCAACCCAGTAGTGGAACATGTCTATCTGCGTCCACTCAGGCCCCTGAGCGCAGAAACCTACCATAAATCGCCTCATTATGTACTGTAGGCCTATGTCTGACTGCACTGATATGTTGGAGTTTTTATTAATTACATTAAAAACAACAAGAGGCTTAAAAGATTATTCTGGAATGATATACAGACAAAATCTCTTATCTCCTAAAGGTGGGCTCTACGGGGACCAAAGTTAAAGCTTTATGGTCAGTAATGGCTTGCCTTTTTTTTTTTGCATTTAATCAAGGTTGAATGACCTGTGCACCGTGTGCCTTGATTGTCACCATAAGAGGGTATTTGATAAGAGAGCATGCTGTGTGAATGCCTACCATGATTGGACATGTCACATGTTTGACCATCCCCTTTTGTGAGGCGAGGCAGATGTTGGAGGTAGGTGTTTGATCAGAGGGAAATACAGGTATAACCCCTCACCTCCCCTCCGTTATCCCCCTGTAATTCTCCCCCCCTCCCTAATCCCCTCTGAACGCATCAAACTGCTCTCCATATTGCTCTCAATCCTGAATCACCATAAGAACAGGAACCAGGCATTCGTAATGTCATAATATGCCCATGTCCCTTCTCTGACTCCTGCTTTTATGGATGGGAGTACTCTGGGGTTGTTTGTCTGTGACAAATGTAGTGTCAACAGAATAAGGCCAGATGGATGGGAATTGAGTGATGGATTACGTCTCTCTGTCACCCTCCATTTTGATTGGAGCAGGGTATGTCTCCATGACGGAGATGGGGAAGGTAGAGTACGTCTGAGAGTACGCCAGGTGGTTACAGAGCTATGGCCTGGTCTGACAGGTGTGTGTGTGTGTGCTGCAGGGTGATGGCACGGGGACGTCTCAGCAGTGTCAGGGCAGGAAGGCGGAGAGGAGCCGTGTTTGTGTGGGAGCCGTTCGTGGCACATGAAGTTGGCAGAGATTGATGGATTTCTTTGGTTCATCTCGCTCACCAGCTAATTGGACTGAGTTGCAGTCTCTCTCTCTCTCTCTCTCTCTCTCAATAGATTCACTGCTACTGTCAAAGTCATTCCCAAGGGGTAATAAGTTTAACAGAGCAAATTCAATTTGACCATACTTGTATCAATCATCAATGATGCTATTAAGGCCTATATACTGTAGCATTTGAAAAGTCATCAACAGCAATTGTTTGAATTTAACCCAGAATTCAACTAAAAATGGACAATACAATAGGCCTAGGGTTTCAAGCTCTGGTTGATTTCAAATTTGATGATATTTAATGATATTATTGAATTGTGCTTGGTTGTCAACACAACCAAATATCAACATTTTGCCCTCAGAACAGCCTTAATTTGTCGGGGCATGGACTCTTCAAGGTGTTGAAAGTGCTCCACAGGGATCCTGGCCCATGTTGACGTCAATGCTTCCCACAGTTATCAAGTTGGCTGAATGTCCTTTGGACGGTGGACCATTCTTGATACACACAGGAAACTGTTGAGCGTGAAAACCCCAGCAGCGTTGCAGTTCTTGACACAAACCGCAACGCGTGGCACCTTCTACCATACCCCGTTCAAAGGCACTTCCATTCTTTGTCTTGCACATTCACCCTCTGAATGACACACATACACAATCCATGTCTCAATTGTCTCAAGGTTTAATAAACCTTCTTTGACCGATCTCCTCCCCTTCATCTACTCTGATTTGAAGTGGATTTAACAAGTTTAATAAGGGATCAAAGCTTTCACCTGGTCAGTCTATGTTATGGAAATAGCAGGTGTTCTTAATGTTTTGTATACTCAGTGTATATGTTAGATTCACATCTCCATCTCAACCAAAAATCAGATAGGATAGGACTAAATAAAATCAAATTAATTTGTAGTCCAACTGGAATTAAGACCAGACTAAATCAGTGGCACAGATGGAACTATCCAAGCATCTCCTTCAAATGTTGATATTTGGTTGCGTTGACAACCAAACATAATTCAATATCACTTTTGAAATACAACAAATAGCCTTTTTAACTTCGACAAGTTAACAAATGATATGTTGGATTCACGTCTCCAACTCAACCAAAAATAAAAGTTAAAGAATGGGATTAAGGCAGTGGCTCAGATGGAACTATCCAAGCAGTAGATAAATATCCTTTTAAATGTTGATTAAATGTTCATCAAAACACAATTCAGTGTTACTTTGTAATGCAGTAAATATAGCTTCAAGTTAAGGCCATTTTACAAACCAATGTAACATTCATCTTAAATCCATGGCCACATTTCTTCCCATGTAATAATCTAAGGCGTGCGTGTTCAATATATAGTAGCATGCATAGGTCATCATCGCAGGTCTGTGGAGATCTTCACAATTGCTGTAATAATCTGTGCAGAATAACTTGCACCATGTACTTTTAATGTAATCTCAACTGCAATCCAAGTCACTCGGGCTCCCGAGTGGTGCAGTGGTCTAAGGCACTGCATCTCAGTGCTAGAGACATCACTACAGATCCTGGTTTGATTCCAAATCAGTGAGACTATAATCTAACTGGGGTCAAACGCTGACAGTTTGTAAATCTGGGTTGTTTGCACATTCCAATCTCACTGAAAACCTCAGATAAATGACTGATGGAAAGCCAGAAGAGTCGCAAGTTGGCCGTGTGTATGGGCGATTTGCATCCAGTAAATCGGGGGAATTAAACAGTTCTCATTTTGTATTCATCCCACTTGAAACTCTTAACATTCAAAACCTGAAAGGATGGGGGAAATGAATTGTAATGAAGCCTACTCCATCCTACAATGTGATTAGTTATCAATCTAGTTTGTGGTAGAATTTCCGTGCATATCCATTTTGTTTCAAATGATCAACATTAAAATCATTGTCATGATTTATGAATGCATCTGTATCTTTTTGCACCTTTTCCACAGATACATTGGTTATGTCTCGTTCAGTGTTACTCAGTGGTGGGGAAATACTACTTGAGTAAAATTCTAAAAGTATCTGGTTTGAAATGTACTTAAGTACAGTGGTGGAAAAATGAAATGCTATACATCAAATTCTTTATATTAAGCAAACCAGATGTAATTGTTTTTTACATTCATGGACAGCCAAGGGAACCCTCAGACATTATTTACAAAAATGTAGTATTTGTGTTTAGTGAGGCAGTAGGGATGACAACGCGTTATATTGCTAGGGGGGCGTGAATTCAATCATATTGCTGTCCTGCGTGAGCTTTCAAAATGTAAAAAGGACTTTTGGGTGTCAAGGAAAATGTATGGGAGTAAAAATGACATTTTCTTTAGGAATGTAGTGGAGTAGAAGTTGTCAAATATATAAATAGTAAAGTACAGATACTGCTTAAGCAGTTTTTTGGGGGGGTATCTTAAAGCATTTTTAATGAAGTACTTTATAACACTGATGTTACTCAACTTCTTTATGTAACATGGCTATGATTTTCTATGAACAAGGATGCTTCTTCTCTTCCAGGGTATGGAATAACATTAAAAAATGGACACGAGAAGCATGAACATTGGGGAAGGAAGCTCATGGGACATGAACCCGACAACGACAACGAGACCGAGTCGAAGAACTGCACAGAGCCAGGTATGCTCCCATCACTTGGGAAAACTACTGTCGACCATGGCAATAGTTTTGTATTTATTATTTGAACCCTGATTGCTGTTATGTAGAGCTTGCCAGCTTGTAGTCCTAAAAAACTGAAATGAGTTACCTCTGGTTCGTTCAACCATTCCTATGGGGGAAATTAATGGGGAAAGAATGGGGTTTTGGGATAAATACAGAAAATAAGGTCTGAGGTTAACACAGGCTTAAGAGATCTTTTACGTTTTGATCTTTTGATAATATCAGTCAGTTAACATGATCTTTATGAATAATGAAGCATTTATGCCTTATGTTCTTGTTTTGATTACATACCCACATGCAAATATACTATAGTATACTATGATATAAATACTATAGTATTCACTGTAGTATTTTTGCAGGCTTTGCTGTATTATTCATCAGGGTTACCCAACTGGTGGCCGTTTTATTTGGCCCCCCAAGTTTTCTGACAAAAAAGTGATACATTTTTGAATTTTTTATTTTCATTGTTGGACATAAAAGATTGTAAAAACACCAGTTATTTTAATTTTGGAAATCTGTTCCCAAGTATTCCCATGCATAATAGAGACACATGATTGTATACAAATGTAAGCAAAGTTTGAAATTATCATGCTTTTGTCAAATATTTTATCTGTTTGTGATTCTTGCAGTCTACATATTAATTGTAATTATGTTCTGGCCCCCTATGCTCACGGAAAAAATCGGCCTGCGGCGGAATCTAGTTGAGGATCCCTGCTGACATGCTGTAATGTTAAATAATGTTGTTGTATTAATTGTGACAGGCTCACGTTTTACTCGTACGGCGTACCCCCACTATTTATCGTACAGCGTAGCGAACCGTACCCCCTTACTTTAACCCCTGAATGTGTTACAGAGACGAAATCACGCTCTCCTGCTGTGCTACGATGTTAGTGGCTGTGATGTAGGGTTTAGCCAGTAGTTGTTGAACAGTCAGAAGAGTGAATGAAATGGTAGGAGGGACATCCCAGCTTCAAATGGTGTCAGATTTCTCATCCTGCTTCACAAAGGCAGACGAGATACTCCTGGGTCCGTGAGAATCAGGGCTAATGCTCAAGAAAGCCATTTCCATCTATGGTGTCTTCAGATCAATGTTTTAAGCAAAAATGTCAGTCGGAACCGGTACCAGAACCACCCAGATCCCTAAAACAGGGGACTTTGCATCTTTAAACACTCTGAGGGTGACACAAGGTAACAGACACTTTGGAAGGTTGTGTTGCCGGCTATTTATAGTTTCTTTGTGACACATTTGGCCCGATGGAGATTGAGTGTCTGTTTCTCATTACCAGCCACAGATAACAGAATCCTTTAGGGGCCTCACTGAAAGTGTTGAGGGTTGAAGCATCGTCTTATAAGAGGAAGTTTTGTCAGTGTTAAGTGTTGAAGTGTTTACTTCAATCTAGGCCTCCATGATTGGAATATGAGTTAACACTTATGTTTAACACTAACACATTTTCAACACTTTAACACTACAAGTGTTTCCCAATCTATAATTTGAGGATGAGTAATTTATTTATATTTTTATATTACTCTCAAAGTATATTGGATTTGTATTGTCAAGCACTTAGAATTTAGTGCATTAACTTTATTTAAACGCAATAGGGTCCTTTTGAGATGAGTGCCAGTTGACAAGATTATGTGCAGTAAATTTTACTACTTCTAATCCAGAGGGGGATTACCTTATCTCTTGTTTGTTTACGTCTTCTTGCCCACTGCAGGCAGACTGCCCCACTCATTCCTCCTCTCCGCTTTTCTCCCCCCCATTCCTTTTGTTCTACCCTTCTCCTGGCAAACAATATGTTTGATAATCTAAAACCATGGCTATTTTACATGCACTGCTCATATGAGAGCACAGTTTTGCTTCCAGGAATAGGCTCAGTGTGACCGAGACCCCCACCTAACATCCTAGAGTCTCCTGGGGCAGAGCAGGGAGATATGGGCTGGAGATGACACCAGGGTCTATATAGATGGATGAGAATTATTATTATCCTAGGCCTTTTTTCCTTTTTTTATCCTGAGTATGTGCCCCTCTAAAGCTGTGTGTAATTAGGCCAGTGTTTGTGAGATGCATAGATTATCTTCCGCATGATTTGGTCTTTTCTCTCCTCCTCATCATTATCTCTTCGCTCAGTACTTCTGGGTTCACCAGAGGTGCTAATGTTGATCAGAGATGGATGACGCTTAATGATGACCGTTATCGTAAATTAGGTTTCTTGGCCGTTCAGCAATATTAAGCTCTTAAAAAGTATTTTTCTATAAAAAAAGCTACAAATTACGTTGCTGGTACTCTAGACTATGAAGCACAGGCATCAAGTAAAAAACAATATATAATGATATTTGACTTCATTCACAGAATCATTATATGGACTGGAATGCTTCCGTATTCTTTCTTTTTCTTTTTTTGACCCGTCACTCACTTGAGTCATTAACCCTCACTCTGATCTAATTAAAATGTGTGTTTTAGAGATTTCATTTCTCCTTTGACTGTTCCAATGATGAAAGTGAACTGTAGTACTGCTGTAACTGTAGTGCTGCTTAGTTTGAAAGCAGTACTGTTTTATTGCAAAACTCATGTTTTATTAGCCCTTACAAGGTGACGTGATCCAAATTGGCGAGGGAACAATTTGTTTTTCACTTGTACTTTGTTACAGGCACTTACTCAAATGCTGCTGTTTCTTTAAACGATTGAATTTCAAATACTGTACATTTACTCTTTTTTTCCCAGTAGCATAATTAATGTTCAATGGGACATTAGAACTAGTTTCAAATACATGCAACTTTCAAGACCTGGCATATGGGAGTGTAGTGAGATACCCAATGGGCTGGACACTTCTCTTCTCGTCACTCATCTTGAAAAAAACCTACACTAAAAGCATCAATAACACAATCTAATGATTTATTATTGAAATATTGAAATAGCATGGGCTACCGAGAACATTTAATTGGTACAATTTAAGGCCAAGTGGCAAACAATAATGCAGGCACTAGGGGTGGGAGGGGTGAACATGCGGGTCTAGGCAGATGAGATTAAGTTATTGTTTGTGTGCGTCTCTGCAAGTTGTTGTTCGTATAAGTTTGTATCTGGAGCGAATTTTTTGATGTTTATATATATATATATATATATATATATAAAAATATTTGAATGCTAAAAAGCAAAGTAGAACTGAAAAATAAAGCAAAGGTTTTATTATGGCTTAGTTTCTAGTATGTAATAATCCCCTGGGGGAATTTTTGATTACAGTGGTTTTAGATACTGCATCACACTAATCTGGAAGAGGGAACAAGGGAGGGAGGGATGTGGCGGGGGAGAGGTGTGTGTATGTTGCGTGTTTTTGGCATGGGGCGAGCAGGGGTGGCGTTAGAGGAGAAGGTGAGTCACACTGCCCCCAAAACTGAAACGTTATGGCGCTGGCAGCCTTGATACGGCTGTGTCTGCGTTTGTGTTTGTTTGTGTGTGTGTGTGTGTGTGTATATATACACTACCAGTCAAAAGTTTTAGTACACCTACTCATTGAAGGGTTTTTCTTTATTTTTACTATTTTCTACATTGAAGAATAATAGTGAAAACATCAAAACTATGAAATAACACATATGGAATCATGTAGTAACCAAAAAAGTGTTAAACAAATCAAAATATATTCAAAGTAGTAGCCATGACAGCTTTGCACAATCCTGGCATTCTCTCAACCAGCTTCATGAGGTATTCACCTGGAATGCTTTTCCAACAGTCTTGAAGGAGTTCCCACATATACTGAGCACTTGTTGGCAGCTTTTCCTTCACTCTGCGGTCCAACTCATCCCAAATCATCTCAATTGGGTTGAGGTCGGTTGATTGTGGAGGCCAGGGCATCTGATGCAGCACTCCATCACTCTCCTTCTTGGTCAACTAGCCCCTACACAGCCTAGAGGTGTGTTTTGGGTCATTGTCCTGTTGAAAAACAAATGATAGTCCCACTATTGCTGCAGAATGCTGTGTTAGCCATGCTGGTTAAGTATGCAGTGAATTCTAAATAAATCACTGACAGTGTCACCAACAAAGCACCATCACACCTCCTGATCCATGCTTCACTGTGGGAACCATACATGCGGAGATCATCTGTTCACCTACTCTGCGTCTCACAAAGACTCTGCGGTTCGGAACCAAAAATCTCAAATTACATTTTATTTGTCACATACACGTGTTTAGCAGATGTTATTGTGGGTGTAGCGAAATGCTTGTGCTTTTAGTTCCGACAGTGCAGCAGTATCTAGCAAGTAATATCTAACAATGTCACAACAAATACCTAATACACACAAATCTAAGTAAAGGAATGGAATTAAGAATATTTTAATATATGGACGAGCAATGTCAGAGCGGCATAGACTGAGAAACAGTAGATAGTATAGAATACAATATATACATATGAGATGAATAATGCAAGATATGTGAACATTATTAAAGTTACATTATTAAAGTGTCTAGTGTTTCATTTATTAAAGTGGCCAATGATTTCAAGTCTGTGTGTTTAGGTTGCAGCCTCTCTGTGCAAGTGATGGCAATTTAACAGTCTGATGGCCTTGAGATAGAAGCTGTTTTTCAGTCTCTCGGTCCCAGCTATGATGCACAGAACAAAGGACAGATTTCCACCGGTCTAATGTCCATTGCTCGTGTTTCTTGGCCCAAGCAAGTCTCTTCTTCTTATTGGTGTCCTTTAGTAGTGGTTTCTTTGCAGAAATTTGACCATGAAGGCCTGATTCATGCAGTCTTCTATGAACAGTTGATGTTGAGATGTGTCTGTTACTTGAACTCTATGAAGCATTTATTTGTGCTGCAATCTGAGGAGCAGTTAACTGCTGATTTCTGAGACTGGTAACTCTAATGAACTTATCCTCTGCAGCAGAGGTAACTCTGGGTCTTCCTTTCCTGTGGCGGTCCACATGAGAGCCAGTTTCATCATACCGCTAGATGGTTTTTGCGATTGCACTTGAAGAAACTTTAAAAGTTCTTGACATTTTCCGTATTGACTGAACTTCATGTCTAAAAGTACTAATGGACTGTCATTTCTCTTTGCTTATTTGAGCTGTTCTTGCCATAATTGCCTTTTATCAAATAGGGCCATTGACTCTGTACTGGTACCCCCTGTATATTGCCTCACTACTGTTATTTTACTGCTGCTCTTAACTTATTTGTAACTTTTTTTTATTTTTACTTATCTATTTTTTACTAAACACTTATTTTTCTTAAAACTGCATTGTTGGTTAAGGGCTTGTAAGGAAGCATTTCACTGTAGGGTGAACACCTGTTGTTTTCGGCTTATGTGACAAATAACATTTGATTTGAATTTAAATGCATTCCAGGTGACTGCCTCATGAAGCTGGTTGAGAGAATGTGTGCAAAGCTGTCATCAAGGCAAAGGGTGGCTACTTTGAAGAATCTCAAATATATTTTAATATAATATATTTGTTTAACACTATTTTGGTTACTGCTTGATTCCATATGTGATATTTCATAGTTTTGATGTCTTGAGTGAGTAGTTGTGTACAGACCTTTGACTGGTAATATATACACACACACACACACACACACACACACACACACACACACACAGCCTTCGGAAAGTATTCAGACTTTTTCCACGCTTTGTTAGGCTACAGTCTTATTCTAAAATGGATTAAATAGTTGTTTTTCCTCATCAATCTACACACAAAACCCCATAATGACAAAGCAAACAGGTTTTTAGAAATGTTTGTTAATTTATAAAAAAGAAAAAGTCTCAGCTCTGGCTGGGCCACTCAAGGATATTCAGAGACTTGTCCCAAAGCCACTCCTGCGTTGTCTTGGCTGTGTGCTTAGGGTCATTGTCCTGTTTGAAGGTGAACCTTCGCCCCAGTCTGAGGTCCTGAGTGCTCTGGCGCAGGTTAGCATCAAGGATCTCTCTGTACTTTGCTCTGTTCATCTTTGCCTCGATCCTGACTAGTCTCCCAGTCCCAGCCGCTGAAAAACACCCCCACATCATGATGCTGCCAACACCATGCTTCACCGTAGGGATGCTGCAAGGTTTCCTCCCGTCGTGATGCTTGGCATTCAGGCCAAATAGTTCATTCTTGGTTTCATCAGACCAGAGCATCTTGTTTCTCATGGTCTGAGAGTCTTTAAGTGCCTTTTGGCAAACTCCAAACGGGCTGTCATGTGCCTTTTACTGAGGAGTGGCTTCTGTCTGGCCACTCTACCATAAAGGCCTGATTGGTGGAGTGCTGCAGAGATTGTTGTCCATCTGGAAAGTTCTTCCATCCCCACAGAGAAACTCTAAAGCTCTGTCAGAGTCACCATCAAGTTCTTGGTCACCTCCCAGACCAAGGCCCTTCTCCCCAGATTGCTCAGTTTGGCAGAGTGGCCAGCTCTAGAAAGGGTCATGGTGGTTCCAAACCTCTTCCGTTTAAGAATGATGGAGGCCACTGTGTTCTTGGGGACCTTCAATGCTGCAAATCTTTTTGTGGTACCCTTCCCCAGATCTGTTCCTCGACACAATCCTGTCCTTGAGCTCTACAGACAATTCCTTCAACCTCATGGCTTGGTTTTTGCTCTGACATACACTGTCAACTGTGGAACCTTATATAGACAAGTGTGTGCCTTTCTAAATCATGTCCAATCAATTGAATTTGCCACAGGTGGGCTCCAATCAAGTTGTAGAAACATCTCAAGGATGATCAATGAAAACAGGATGCACCTGAGCTCAATTTAGAGTCTCATAGCAAAGGGTGTGAATAGTTACATAAATAAGGTATTTCTGTTTATTAATTTTAATACATTTGATTACAGTAAGTCGGAAGTTTACATACACTTAGGTTGGAGTCATTAAAACTCGTTTTTCAACCACTCCACAAATTTCTTGTTAACAAACTATAGTTTTGGCAAGTCGGTAGGACATCTACTTTGTGCATGACACAAGTAATTTTTCAATAAATTGTTTACAGACAGATTATTTCACTTATAATTCACTGTTTCACAATTCCAGTGGGTCAAAAGTTTACATACACTAAGTTGACTGTGCCTTTAAACAGCTTGGAACATTCCAGAAAATGATGTCATGGCTTTAGAAGCTTCTGATAAGCTAATTGACATCATTTGAGTCAATTGGAGGTGTACCTGTGGATGTATTTCAAGGCCTACCTTCAAACCCAGTACCTTTTTGCTTGACATCATGGGAAAATCTAAAGAAATCAGCCAAGACTTCAGAAAACAAATTGTAGACCTTTACAAGTCTAGTTCATCATTGGGATTTCCAAAGGCCTGAAGGTACCACGTTCATCTGTACAAACAATAGTACGCAAGTATAAACACCATGGGACCACGCAGCTGTCATACCACTCAGGAAGGTGACGCGTTCTGTCTCCTAGAGATTAACGTACTTTGGTGCAAAAAGTGCAAATCAATCTCAGAACAACAGCAAAGGACCTTGTGAAGATGCTGGAGGAAACAGGTACAAAAGTATCTAAATCCACAGTAAAATGAGTCCTGTATCGACATAACATGAAAGGCCGCTCATCAAGGAAGAAGCCACTGCTCCAAAACTGCCATAAAAAAGCCAGACTACGGTTTCAACTGCATATGGGGACAAAAATCATACTTTTTGGAGAAATGTCCTCTGGTCTGATGAAACAAAAATATAACTGTTTAGCCATAATGACTATCGTTATGTTTGGAGGAAGAAGGGGGAGGCTTGCAAGCCGAAGAACACCATCCCAACCGTGAAGCACGGGGGTGGCAGCATCATGTTTTGGGGGTGCTTTGCTGCAGGAGGGACTGGTGCACTTCACAAAATAGATGGCATCATGAGGCGGATGTTTTGAAGCAACATCTCAAGACATCAGTCAGGAAGTTAAAGCTTGGTCGCAAATGGGTCTTCCAAATGGACAATGACCCCAAGCGTACTTCCAAAGTTGTGGCAAAATGGCTTAAGGACAACAAAGTCAAGGTATTGGAGTGGCCATCACAAATCCCTGACCTCAATCCTATAGAAAATGTGTGGGCAGAACCTGACTCAGTTACACTAGCTCTGTCAGGAGGAATGGGCCAAAATTCACCCAACTTATTGTGGGATGCTTGTGGAAGGCTACCTGAAACGTTTGACCCAAGTTAAACAATTTAAAGGCAATGCCACCAAATACTAATTGAGTGTATGTAAACTTCTGACCCACTGGGAATGTGATCAAATAAAAAAAAGCTGAACTAAATCATTCTCTCTACTTTTATTCTGACATTTCACATTCTTAAAATAAAGTGGTGATCCTAACCTAAGACAGGGAATTTTTACTCCGATTAACTGTCAGGAATTGTGAAAAACTGAGTTTAAATGTATTTGGCTGAGGTGTATGTAAACTTCCGACTTCAACTGTATAATGAAACCGGGCTGGAGAAAATGAGGTACAGTAGAGGCTTTAGTGTTGGGATAATTGATTTAAGGGGTGAGTGCCAGGGCCTGGGACGTGTGGCGGTGAGAAGCCGTAGCCTGCTCTTCAGCCCACCCTCTCTGCTCACCCTCCCTTGGTGGCGGGTCACGCAGGTTAGTCCATTTTGGGGAAACACCAGAAGGCATTTTAAAAAGGGAATTACACAAGCAGAGGATTATGCTGCTACCGCATAATGGAACCTGACCTTGCAAGCCAACAGGAAAAACAATACAGGGCCTTGTTCATTTGCCACCTAACGGCTGAAAGCGGACTGAAGCGGGGAGGTGGCTACACGGAATCGTTTCCCGGCCGCGTCAGGAAAAGTTGTGCACGCAGTTCGTCATCAGAAATCTTGTTGTTTACCTAGCAGTGGACACGATCACGTGCAACTTCAAGTTAACAAGCACGTGATCAGATGGTTATCGTCTACAACCTCGCGGATGCCGTCTGAGGATTGATCACAGAGAAAGATAGCAAGCCAGCGAGGCAAAGTAAAATATTAGGAAGGTGTTGCTAAAGTTTGGTACACTCAGAGTATTTGTTGAACATAGCAATAGCTATCAGTCTCTATTGTTTTCATGTTCGTCACTTACTGAAGTTTGTCAAGGTCTCGACATCAGCATTAGTGTGATAAACAAAACATTGCTCTATTGCAAACGCTCATTTCCTTTTTCCATTGCAAAACGTTTTAAATTGTTGGGTGCCCTATTGAACAGAACCCAGTAAAGAGAATGGGTGAGTGAGTGAGTGTACCAGGAGGCTGAAAAGATTTGGCAAGGGCCCTCCTTAAAAAGTTCTACAGCTGCACCATTGAGAGCATCTTGACTGGCTGCATCTCCACTTGGTACCGCAACGCTCGACAGAGAGTGGTGAGTACGGTCCACTACATCACTGGGCCCGAGCTCCTTGCCATTCTGGGCTTCTATACCAGGCGGTGTCAGAGCTCAGAGGAAGTCCCAAAACATTTTCAAAGACTCCAGCCACCCTAGACTGTCCTCTGCTACTTCATGGCAAGCGGTACAACTGCACCAAGTCTGGAACCAAAATGACCCTGAACAACTTCTACCCCACAAGCCTTAAGATTGCTAAGCAATACTGCTAAATAGCTAATCACATGGCTACCCAGACTCACTGCATTGAGACTTTTTTTGCACTAACTCTCTTGCACTGACTCTATGCGCGCACACACTGGACTCTACCCACACACTCACACATACTTACACTGACACTCCAACACACACGCACACACTACATACGCCCACACACACATAACATGCGCACACATGCATACTGACGCCACACACACACTCACACACACACTTTCACACTCACCACATACGCTGCTGCGATTGTCTATTATCTATCCTTTTGCCTAGCCACTTTACCCCTACGTACAGTGCCTTCAGAAATTATTCACACCCTGTCTCCACATTTTGTGTTACAGCCTGAATTTAAAATGGATTAAATTTTGATTTTGTGTCACTGATCTACACACAATAACCAATAATGTCAAATTGGAATTATATATTTTTGAAATGTTTATAAATTCATAAATAATGAAAGCTGAAATGTCTTGAGTCAATAAGTATTCAACCCCTTTGTTATGGCAAGCCTCAATACATTCAGGACTAACAATATGCTTAACAAGTCACATAAGTTGCATGGACTCACTCTGTGGGCAATAATAGTGTTTAACATTATTTTTAAATGAGTAACTCATCTCTGTATCCCACACATACAATTATCTCTAAAGTCCCTCAGTCGAGCAGTGCATTTCAAACAGATTCAACCACAAAGACCAGGGAGGTTTTCCAATGCCTCACAAGGAAGGGCACCTATTGGTAGATGGGAAAAATAAAAAAAGCAGATATTGAATATACTTTTGAGCATGGTGAAGTTATTAATTACACTTTCAATGGTGTATCAATACACCCAGTCACTACAAAAGATACAGTTGTCCTTCCTAACTCAGTTGCCGGAGAAGATGGAAACTGCTCAGGGATTTCACAATGAGGCCAATGGTGACTTTAAAACAGTTACAGAGTTTAATGGCTGTGATAGGATAACGCTGAGGATGGATCAACAACGGTGTAGTTACTCCACAATACTAACCTAATTGACAGAGTGAAAAGAATTTGGGGTAATTTTGACAACCCAGCACTGCATCAATATTGGGCAAACACATTGGGTTAATTTACACAAGCAGGCTTGGGCTGTGCTTCTAACCCAACACCTTGGGTTGAGCACTTGACCCAACTGTTGGGTAAATTTGACTATATTGCTGGGTTAAAACAACCCAGTGTGTTGGGTTGTGACAAACCCAGCACATTGGGTTGGGGGGATTGACCCAGTAGTCATTCTAATTTCAATTTTGCTTGCATATTTTAGCCTTCTCTACCATCCCACCCCCCTCCCTGTCATACACATACACTCAAGATACAATGTTGAATTTCAAATAATTAAATTCTATTGCCTGCATTTCAGAACATACATCATGTCAGAAAATGTACAAGAATATATATTTTTAAATAGCATTGAAACAAAGCCCTATTGTCTAAATATGTATTAATTCACAAGATAAGACTTCATAAGATAGGATTGATTATTAGGATTGATTATTAGAATTGATTTGTATTATTTCATGAACCGAACAGTCCAAACATCAGACTAAAGCCTCAGTTGAAATTGATGTGAACACTCCGATTGCATTCTGAGAAAAACAAAGCATGCATGCGTGTGACACTGTCTGATTTACTTGGTATTAACACAGATCTGCCTATCAGACAGTGCCAGAGCTAATCAATAGATATTCACATTCACTGACACACTTCAGCTATCTTAGTTGACAGCACACACAAACACCATGCTGTTTTGCTATACAAAAATGGTCTACATTTGGGTCGAGTTAAAACCATTGTTACACAGAACAAGTGTAAAGTATTACATTTGAAGGTCACTCTACTAAGGATATGGACTAATGACTCATTACTTAATAACTGTATTTCATTCATAAAGCACTTTTGTAACAATCCCCAATGTAACATTTGTATTTAAAATAAACTGTGATAGAATGAAAGCATACCAGAACGCACTTCAGTAGTTGAACTAAAGGCAAACAAGACAAATACCGTACTGTAGGCAAAAAGCAGGCTCAAATGCATAAAAAAAACAAACTAAAAGTCAATTTAACAGAGCTATATATAGTGCCTTAAGAGCATAGTAGCATTGAAATGAGACACTTATGGCTCATCCAGCCATTGATCTATTAATTCACAGGAGGGCTGTGCTTCCTCCTGTCACTTCTCACACTACATACAAGAGCATAAACGTATCCACTATTGTTCAGTGGAAAAAAAGACATGCGCGCACCCGTCTTACTGTGGGCTATTCTGTTCCTGGTAGCTGATACACTGCGGTCTGTAGGAGTTCCCATGCTGGGGCACAGTGGGAAAGTTGTTATCAAACACATAATAGTAAATGAAGCACACATCCAGTGCCCCAAGCAGTGTGCCTTGCTCTAATGCCGCTCCACTAATGACTGTAAACACCTGTGTGCAGTCACCAAGCGCCAACACAAATGGGTGGGGTCTGGTCACCTCCGCCTGGTGCAGGTACTCAACCATGTCAGTCTCAACCTGTTGGTGAAATCATTTGATTTTAGAATATGAGGACTTGTGCAAAGCATGGAGGCACACTGACAATGCCATCACACAATGTATTTTGTATATTTTATAGCCATTTTGTAATGCGTCTGTGTGTAGCTGGTGTAGAGGAGTCAGGCGCAGGACAGCAGAAATGAGTAATAATAGCAATTTACTCAAAATCAATCACAATACACGACAAAAAATGCCAAGCCCACAAATAATGGACCGCAATACAATAGCAAACACTCACAAACAAACATGGGGGAACAGAGGGTTAAATAATGAACAAGTAATTGTGGGATTGAAACCAGGTGTGTAAAACTAGGAAAAAACAATGGAAAGTGAAAAGTTGATTGGCGATGGCTAGAAAACCGGTGATGTTGACATAGGGAAAATTCCCGACCATCCAGCAGACCCAATCTGGTGAGATTTGTTATTGAAGCAAGACAAAAAAAAAGTTAAACAAAACAACCACAGCAATACACATATATCACTCGATGTGTGGAACACTTCAAACCATTTGGAGTAACTGTCAACCATTACCAACATATATTTCGTACTTTTATAGCTAGGGATGTGAACAAAATAAATGTGCATATTTACCAAAAGGCCCCAGTGTCACGTCCCAGGCCTGAGTTGACAGTTTAGTTTTTGGTGTAGGGTTTTTTCTGTTCTAGGTTGTGTATTTATATGTTGGGTTAATGGTTCCCAATTAGAGGCAGCTGAGTGTCGTTACCTCTAATTGGGAACCATATATATGTTTGTAGTTTTCACTAGGGTTTTGTGGGTTATTGTTTAGTTCATAGCGTAAGTGGTTTGTCTTGTTATGTTCTATGTTACGATCTTCAGTTTGTTTTGTTATTTTTCCCAGTTACGTTTTATTAAATAAATATGTATACTGGAAGCATCGCTGCGTCTTGGTCCGTCCCTATAGAAGATCGTGACAGAATAACCCACCAGAAAAGGACCAAGCAGCGAGAGAACAAGGCGTCCTGGACATGGGAGGAGATATTGGCTGGAAAGGGACCCTGGGAAAAGACTGCGGAGCATCGTCGCCCCAAGGAGGAGATGGAAGTAGCGAGGGCAGAGCGGAGCGTTAATAAGAAGATATGCTGGAACACGCCTGGCTAGAAAACCCGAGGCAGCCCCCAATTTTTTGGGAGGCACACAGGGAGGTTGGCTGGTTCAGGGTGGACTCCTGAGTCAACTCCTCGTGCTCTTTGGAGGGAGCGTCGCACTGGTAAGACGCCGTGCTATGCAGTATTGCGCACGGTGTCTCCAGTGCGCGTTCATAACGGTGTCTTGAAATTCCAGCTTCTCTCATCTGTCGGGCTAGGTTGAGTGTGCAGCCTGGAAGAGTGGTGCCGGCTCAGTGCTCCTGGTCTCCGGTGTGCCTCTTCGGACCAGGATATCCTGCACCGGTTCTGCGTGCAGTGTCTCCGGTGCGAGTCCACAGACCGGTGCGCGACATTCCAGCTCCCATCATCTGTGAGGCGAGGGTGAGTGAACAGCCGTGTAGAAGGGTGCCGGCTCCGCACACCAGGCCTCCTGTACGCTTAGAGAGCCCAGTACGTCCAGTCCCTGCTCTGCGCACCAAGCCCCCTGTGCGCATAGAAAGCCCAGCATGTCCTGTCCCTGCTCCGCGCACCAGGCCCCCTGTGCGCATAGAGAGCCCAGCACGTCCTGTCCCGGCTCCGCGCACCAGGCCCCCTGTGCGCATAGAGAGCCCAGCACGTCCTGTCCATGTTCCACGCTCCAGGATCCCTGTGCCCGTAGTGGACCCAGCACGTCCTGTCCCTGTTCCACGCTCCAGGATCCCAGTGAGCATCGTGAGTTCAACACGGCCCGTTCCTGCTCCCCGCACCAGAGTCCCAGTGCGCATAGAGAGTCCAATACGGCCCGTTCCTGCTCCCGGCACCAGAGTTCCAGTGCGCATCGTGAGTTCAACACGGCCCGTTCCTGCTCCCCGCACCAGAGTCCCAGTGCACATAGAGAGTCCAATACGGCCCGTTCCTGCTCCCCGCACCAGAGTTCCAGTGCGCATAGAGAGTCCAATACGGCCCGTTCTTTCTCCCTGCACCAGAGTCCCCGTGCGCATAGAGAGTCCAACACGGCCCGTTCCTGCTCCTCGCACCAGAGTCCCAGTGCGCATTGTGAGTCCTACACGGCCTGTTTCTGCTCCCTGCACCAGGTCCCCTGTGCGCATCGCTAGTCCAGCACAGCCTGCTCCTACTCCCCGCACCAGGTCCCCAGTGCACATCGCGAGTCCAGCACAGCCTGTTCCTGCTCCTCGCACCAGGTCCCCTGTGCGCATCGAGAGTCCAGCACAGCCTGTTCCTGCTCCCCGCACCAGGTCCCCTGTGCGCATCGCGAGTCCAGCACAGCCTGCTCCTTCTCCCCGCACCAGGTCCCCTGTGCGCATCGCTAGTCCAGCACAGCCTGCTCCTACTCCCCGCACCAGGTCTCCTGTGCGCATCGTGTGTCCAGCACAGCCTGCTTCTGCTTCATGCACCAGGTCCCCTGTGCACTTCGTGAGTCTAGCACAAACTGTTCCGGCTGCTAGCCCAGGGCCTCCTCGGCCTAGCACGGCCGGCACCGGAGCCGCCACCTTGGACAAAAGAGACCCACCCGAAGACCCCCCCATGGACTTTTGGTGCGGTCGGAGTCCGCGCCTTTGGGGGGGGGGTACTGTCACGTCCAGACCTGAGTTGACAGGCTGGTGTGTTTAGTTTCGTTTTTGGTGTAGGGTTTTTTCTGTTCTAGGTTGTGTATTTATATGTTGGGTTAATGGTTCCCAATTAGAGGCAGCTGAGTGTCGTTACCTCTAATTGGGAACCATATATATGTTTGTAGTTTTCACTAGGGTTTTGTGGGTTATTGTTTAGTTCATAGCGTAAGTGTTTTTGTAATGTTATGTTCTATGTTACGATCTTCGGTTTGTTTTGTTATTTTTCCCAGTTACGTTTTAATAAATAAATATGTATACTGGAAGCATCGCTGCGTCTTGGTCCATCCCTATAGAAGATCGTGACACCCAGGGGACTGGTAATTGTCACTTTGGACACATGACTCACTTTGTGAATCATGCGTCTGAAAAACAAAACTTTTTTATATGTATTTTTTTCTTTTTGAACTTTAATTTAACTACGAAAGTCAGTTAAGAACAAATTCTTATTTAAAATGATGGCTTATCCCAGCCAAACCCGGACAATGCTGGGCCAATTGTGCGCCGCCCTATGAGACTCCGAATCACGGCTGGATGGGATGCAGCCTGGATTAAACCAGGTACTGCAATGACACCTCTTGCACTGAGATGCAGTGTCGTAGACCACTGCGCTACTCCGGAGCCCAACAACACTGCCTGTTAAATCACTAACAAATAAAATTTGAATCACAACCCTTGATGATGTCATCTTAACTTAATTGTATCCCATAAGGTAATGGTAAAATAGACTAGAGACAGGTGTCCCTCATGCAGGGGCAGTGCTCTCTCTCTCTCCTTCTCGTGTTCCGAATCAAACATAGGATAGTTCATAAATGTTCATAAAAACGTATTCCTAATTATCTAGTGTTTACATAGCCCATTTAAATCACCCAAAGTCTCTAGTCTTTCTAGTGAGGGTGATCAGGCCTCACCAGGAGGTCAATCAACTCCATTAAGTGAGTGTTTGTTTCCCTGTACCTCAGACATTATTTAAATATATTTCCTAACATTCCAAACATTTTGTGTACCACGTTTACATTGGGTTTTCAGTACATTTCTTATCGAGGTTGGTTGTGTGTGGGTGCTGGCGTGTGTGTGGTAAAACTTGTAGGGTAAAAACAAACAAAATGGCTAGGCTGTACTTAATTTGGGAACTCCCTCAACAGCTGGATCCGGCCACCTTTACACTGCTGTCACGATCTTCTTTATGGACGGACCAAGATGCAGCGAGGTATCCAGTATACATACTTTATTTTCACGTAACGTAACTGGCAAAATAATAAACAAATAAAGATCGTAACTCCGGTGTGGCTAAACAGGCACACACCACTAAACATACTATACTAACACATTCAATGACCCACAAAACACCAGTGAAAAACAAATGACAAACAGCTGCCTCTAATTGGGAACCATTAACCCAACATAGAAATATATAAACTAGAACAAAAAAAACTCCTAAACAAAACAAACTAAATCAGGCCTGGACGTGACAACTGCACACTACACCGTCTCAATAACTGCTCTCCTAAGGCACTTGCCTCAGGAAGCCCCTCAAAGGGAGAGACACAGAACCATTGGAAAACATATTTAAAAAAACTTGAAAGAAAATAAGCATCTTAATCAGTCCTTAAAAATTGGCCAGGAAGTCTTGATAAACCCATGCGTATACAGAATTATACTTCAGACACATCAGTTGGTACAGTGTTCCATAAAGCTGAATAGGTACTTTCCAAAGTAAACAATCACAGAGCCCCTATCTTGTAATCATTGTAATTTTGACCAGTTGCATTGACATACAGTGCTGTACTAACTGTCCCTGGGACATAAACTAGTCAAAATATGAAACCTGTTGTAACTTCTTCGGGATCGGTGTGCCTTCCATGGGACAGTTGAGCTAACGTAGGCTAATGCGATTAGCATGAGGTTGTAAGTAACAAGAACATTTCCCAAGACATTGACATATCTGATATTGGCAGAAAGCTTAAATTCTTGTTAATCTAACTGCGCTGTCAAATTTACAGTAGCTCTTACAGTGAAAGAATGCAATGCTATTGTTTGAGGAGAGTGCACAATTTGAACATGAAAAGTTATTAATAAACAAATTAGGCACATTTGGGCAGTCGTCATACAAAATTTGGAACATAAATGCAATGGTTCATTGGATCAGTCTAAAACGTTGCACATACACTGCTGCCATATAGTGGCCAAAATCTAAAATGCACCTGGGCTATAATAGTACATAATGGCCTTTCTCTTGCATTTCAAAGATGATGGTACAAAAAAAATACAAAAGAACGGTTGTTTTTTTCTTTGCATGATCTTTTACCAGATCTATTGTGTTATTCTCCTACATTCCTTTCACATTTCCATAAACTTCAAAGTGTTTCCTTTCAAATGGTACCAAGGAAATGCATATCCTTGCTTCACGGCCTGAGCTACAGGCAGTTAGATTTGGGTATGTCATTTCGTCTAAAATTTTAAAAAGGGGGCGGATCTAAACAAATCTGCTAGTACCTTCAAAAAGTTGGTGCTGGCTTATCAGCTCAATACTCTATATTAAAAACAAAACATTTACGTGTGTGTGTGTGTGTGTGTGCGTGCGTCTGTCATGTAGTGGGTTTACCCAGCCATGTGGTGGGGAGGTTGAGGGAAGGTTGGAATGTGACAGGGAGGCACAGCTTGGACTGGTACGTCAACTGCCACATGCCAACAGTGGGATTTGCAGTGTCGACATGGTTTCTGGGTGCCACGGCAACATACTCAATGTGAGGCCTGACCCTGACCAGCAACTCCCCAGAGAGTGGATTGTATGACCTTTGGCCTCCATTGATGTCGTGTAATTCTTGTGTACCTACACTCCCCTCTGTATTTATTTGGACAGTGAAGCTAAACATTTTACATTTAGCTCTTAACTCCATCATTTTGTCAACTTTTATTTGAGGGTATTTTCATTTTTAACCAATAGGAACTGAATGGTGAATCATGTATTGTCATTTTAGAGTCACCTTTATTGTAAAAAAGAATAGAAAATGTTTCACAATACTTCTACATTAATGTGGATGCGACCATGGTTATTGATAATCATGAATTAATCAATTAATCATGAATAATGATGAGTGAGAAAGTTTGAGGGTCAAAGATCATACCCCCCAGAAAAGAACCTCTTACCAATAACAAGAGAGATTTGGATTTTTTTGGGGGTATGATTCTGTAACTTTCTCACTAATCATTAATCACAGTTTATGTAGAGCTGAATTAAAAAATGTTAGCTTCCCTGTCCAAATAAATACGGAGGAGTGTATGATGTCATTCGTCATGCCTGCCAATGATGTCTGTCTGGTGACACAAAGGAGTAATTATCTACCAAAAGAATTCTACAAATAATGAGTCACTGCTTCGTGATCGGTTACTTGCAGGTTTAGTAATTTATATTTCCCAGTTGAATATTATGAAAGGTGCGCCAGTATAAAACATAAAATGCATGCATTACTATAATTGTTTCAGAATTTCCAGTAAATTGGATTCTGAAACAGCATGTGTGTTTCCTAGGGGGGACATCTTTGGGTCCCATAAATCTGGCAGAGAGTGCAGACCATATGCACAAAACATCTACTATACACACATACTGTCGCCTATTCAGGTATGTTGATGTACTAATGCATATGATGATCCGTATGTCAAGTACAAGCTTGAAAAATGTTATGTTGTGCGTGTGAGAAAGAGAGATGTGGGGGTGAGGAGAGCACTACCTAGGATCACAGGCCTAATGCCCAGACAGTTGTGGCCTATAGGATCTAGTATACGGCAGGAGATTGTTGGATAACGACCTTATTGACCTATCAGTGGGTTGGTTAATGACTCGGAAACTTGGGATGCCCTACTGCCCACGTGGTTAGCACTAGCAGGCAGAGACTTTTTCTTGTAAACCCTCCAACACTTCCTCTGCTTGGGCTCTGTGGATTACTCCTGGGGCTGAGAAGATTGATGAACAAAAGTGTTGCGATTTATTGCATAAGTAGACGCCACTAGTCAGGTGTCCAAACAGAGAATCCAGTGGTTTATTTATAGATGTGTAGTTTAGCCTCTTTAGATGACTTTGTGGTTCTCTCTCTCTCTCTGGCTTAACAGTTAGACTTCCCAAAGAAACAATCCCAAGAAAACGCAACAAAGGAGGAGCGACTTTTTTTAGTTTTTCTACTGTTGTCCTTTTCAGATGGTCCTTTGAGCATTGGATGTATTTACTTGGTATAAGAATGTAGCTTGCTTGTTTATGCCAGACATTTTAGTGCAGGTGTACACTGACTGCCGTTTAACAAAGCAAGTCAGTTAAGAAAAAATTCTTATTTGCAATGACAGCCTACCGGGAAAGCCAGTTCCACTGTATTTTCTTGTTCGGGGTCAGAAAGACAGATTTTTACCATGTCAGCTCGGGGATTCAATCCAGCAACCTTTCGGTTACTGGCCCAACGCTCTAACCACAAGGCTACCTGCCACCCCATACTAATGGGCTGTTAAAAGGTCATAAAAACATCCTGCGTTATTTTTATATTTTTTTGCTGAGTCAGGCGGCTCAGCTCCAGTGATGTAACGCAACTGTGACAGCATGCACTGCTACTATTGTAGGCACGTAAAGTAATATGAGATGTTATTTAAGGGCACCATACTATTTTAACCTTGCGTGTGTTCTATATGTCACTAAGACCGTGCCTCTTTTAGCCATCTACTTTGTGGTTGTTATGACAAAACAACACAAAGGTCTTCTAGCTGAAATTGATTTGCATGAGTATGACTTTGTGGTCTAGGACCCTGTACAGTCGTGGCCAAAGGTTTTGAGAATGACACAAATATTAATTTTCACTAAGTCTGCTGCCTCAGTTTGTATGATGGCAATTTGCATATACTCCAGAATGTTATCAGTGATCAGATGTGATCAGATGAATTGCAATTAATTGCAAAGTCCCTCTTTGCCATGCAAATGAACTGAATCCCCCAAAAAACATTTCCATTGCATTTCATCCCTGCCACAAAACGACCAGCTGACATCATGTCAGTGATTCTCTCATTAACACAGGTGTGAGTGTTGATGAGGACAAGGCTGGAGATCACTCTGTCATGCTGATTGAGTTCGAATAACAGACTGGTAGCTTCAAAAGGAGGGTGGTGCTTGGAATCATTGTTCTTCCTCTGTCAACCATGGTTACCTGGTTACGTGCCGTCATCATTGCTTTGCACAAAAAGGGCTTCACAGGCAAGGATATTGCTGCAAGCGCCAGGACCGTCTCCTAAAGTTGATTCAGCTGCGGGATCGGGGCACCACCAGTACAGAGCTTGCTCAGTAATGGCAGCAGGCAGGTGTGAGTGCATCTGCACGCACTTTGAGGCGAAGACTTTTGGAGGATGGCCTGGTGTCAAGAAGGGCAGTAAAGAAGCCACTTCTCTCCAGGAAAAACATCAGGGACAGACTGATATTCTGCAAAAGGTACAGGGATTGGACTGCTGAGGACTGGGGTAAAGTCATTTTCTCTGATGAATCCCCTTTCTGATTGTTTGGGGCATCCGGAAAAAAGCTTGTCCGGAGAAGACAGTGTGTCATGCCAACAGTAATGTGTCATGCCAACAGTAAAGCATCCTGAGACCATTCATGTGTGGGGTTGCTTCTCAGCCAAGGGAGTGGGCTCACTCACAATTTTGCATAAGAACACAGCCATGAACACAGGCAAGGTGCTCCATCCTGCTGGAAAAATCATTGTTCGTCACCAAACTGTTCCTGGATGGTTGGTACCAGAATGCTGGTACCAACCATCCAGGAACAGTTTGGTGACGAACAATGATTTTTCCAGCAGGATGGAGCACCTTGCCATAAGGCAAAAGTGATAACTAAGTGGCTCGGGGAACAAAACATCAATATTTTGGGTCCATGGCAAGGAAACTCCCCAGACCTTAATCCCATTGAGAACTTGTGGTCAATCCTCAAGAGGCGGGTGGACAAACAAAAACCCACAAATTCTGACAAACTCCAAGCATTGATTATGCAAGAATGGGCTGCCATCAGTCAGGATGTGGCCCAGAAGTTAATTGACAGCATGCCAGGGCAGATTGCAGAGGTCTTGAAAAAGAAGGGTCAACACTGCAATTATTGACTCTTTGCATCAACTTCATGTAATTGTCAATAAAAGCCGTTGACACTTATGCAATGCATGTAATTATACTTCAGCATTCTATAGTAACATCTGACAAAAATATCTAAAGACACTGAAGCAGCAAACTTTGTGAAAATTAATATTTGTGTCATTCTCAAAACTTTTGGCCACGACTGTACACACTCAAGTTGTGCAACTGATAAGCAACAAATTTGTCACAAGAGTTGTGACTTGTGACACAAAGGTTTGTTTCTGTACAAGGAAACGTTTTAGTCCAAATGTTTACTGGGCAGACCTGGGATAACTATAGTTTTAGCTATGCTTTGTGGAAAGTAAGTTTTTTGGATTGGCTGCCTTCAACTAATGGCAGTGCCTTGCAAAAGTATTCATCCCCGTTGGCGTTTTTCCTATTTTGTTGCATTACAACCTGTAATTTAAATGGATTTTATATGGATTTCATTTAATGGACATTCACAAAATAGTCCAAATTGGTGAAGTGAAATAAATAAAATAACTTGTTTAAAAAAAAATAATAATAATAAAATCGGAACATTGGTGCGTGCATATTTATTCACCCCCTTTGCTATGAAGCCCCTAAATGAGATCTAAGCGTGTTAAATCCTGTTTCAGTCTTCCAGAGATTTAGGACTGGGACGGAGGTTCAGCTTCCAGCAGGACAATGACCCTAAGCATACTGCTAAAGCAACACTCGAGTAGTTTAAGGGGGAACATGTAAATGTCTAGGAATGGCCTTGTCAAAGCCCAGACCTCAATCCAATTGAGAACCCATCCAACTTGAAGGAGCTGGAGCAGTTTTGCCTTGAAGAATGGGCAAAGAATCCCATAGATGTGCCAAGCTTATAGAGATACCTCAAGCGACGTGTAGCTGTAATTGCTGCATAAGGTGGCTGGGGGTGAATAGTTATGCATGCTCAGGTTTTCTGATTTTTTTTTGTCTTATTTCTTGTTTGTTTCACAATCAAAAATATTTTGCATCGTCAAAGTGGTAGGCATGTTGTGTAAATCAAATGATACAACCCCGCAAAAATTCACATTTAATTCCAGGTTGTATGGCAACAAAATAGGAAAAATGCCAAGGGGGGTGAATACTTTCGCAAGCCACTGTATCTGGAACTGCATGTTGAAGACAGAATTAATAGAACACAATCTTCTATACTATTGTCACGATCTGACGGACCAAGACGCAGCGTTGCTTCCAGTATACATATTATATTTATTAACGTAACTGGGAAAACAATAAACAAGCGAATGACGATCGTAACTACAGTGTACATGAAACACACCAACCAACAATGAAACATGAAACAATGACCCACAAAACCCTATTGAAAACCACAAACATATATATGGTTCCCAATTAGAGGTAACGACAATCAGCTGCCTCTAATTGGAAACCATTTCCCCAACATAGAAATAGAAAACCTAGAACACAAAACCCTCCTAAACAAAAGACAAACTAAACACCAGCCTGCTAACCCAGGCCTGGACGTGACAACTATTCCAATCTATCTGACAGTCATATTTGATCTACACAACACATTTATATCTGAACATTCTATAAATGTTTTATGAGAATGTTGTTACATAATACTTTAGTAATTGCATTTTAAATGCATAGCAATGAGCTGAGTTTTTGTAACTACTGTACACAAGGAATAGTCACTGTTCCTTATTCCACTTATGTAATAACTTGATTATTATGCAATTATAAAGCAATGTAACAATGTTGCTATTTTAGTAATCAAAGTTAATACACGTGTATAAGAACTTGATGTAAAGTGTTAGTTTTACCTAATGCCGCTCATTATGAAAATATATTTGTTAGTCATTTTGAAGCTTCAAAAGTGGTCTACTCTAATGATGAGGTGATTCCATGTCCCTCATGTATTTAATTATAAGATTATCTGAAAGCCCTCCAAACCATGTGCTACTGATCATATAGTTAGACTAGTTCAATGAACTGTTGTAGTTTTTGGTTTTTCATCAAATATTTGGCAGCCATCAAATAAATATTTTTTGGTTTTCAAATAACTAGAATATATTCAAATACCTTCAAATATAATTTGGTTTTCTGAGAGGTATTCAAAATACTTAAATAATATTTTATTCGGAGACCTGTATTTGAATAAAGAAAATAGTTACCTTTTAGTTGAAACTCTATAAAAACTATATTCGACTACCATGAGTATTTGAAAAGTTGGTATTTTCAAATAAACAAAAAAATACAAAAATGTTCTGCCCAGGTCTGGTACGGGGCCTAGTTGACTCACTGCATATGATTTGAAGTTACACTATGGCAATACACAAATGTATGGTGTGCCACTTTTGGACATTTAGGTGCTACCCAGATGTTCCTATTTTATGTATGGCTAGGTGGTGAGAGACAGAGTTTAGATTTGTTGACCATGTTCAAGAATGTTGATTCCAATCCAACAAGAACATTAGGCTATTTCAAGGTTGACTCATGTTGAAACTGAATGATACATAGCCTACTCTCAAAGGTATCCCACAAGGTTACCACACAGACACACACTGACGCATTGTTTCACACTAAAGAACTGCAACAACGCGCAGAACGCAGCAGAGACTTTCCAGTGCAAAAATACCATAAACTCTGATCCAACTCTGATTAAACCTCAAGCCTACACTAATGGAAAACGTACCAATTAACTTGTCTATATGATGCAGTTCTTTGGCCAGGTTTGGGACGCGTCATTTAATCAAGCAGCACGGGAGCACCCTCCTTCTGCCTGCTGTAGTGGTAACCTAGCGATTTCCCCGCCTATCCCGGTGTGGAAACGTCTGTTGAAGCATTGTGATGTCTGGACTAACCTCTGCAGGGAGGTACATGGGCAAACCATGTACAAATGTTGTCTGGGTCACAGTTTACACCGCTTTGAGAGCGGGAGAGAGGTGACCAGACCCCCTCCGCCCGCCCAACTGTGCGCTAGCTCCCAGCTCTCGGAGGCGTCCTCTAAAGCCTTTTGGAATACTGACTGTGCAAACAGAAAGTTGCATGTGACCAAATAGGATTTGTGTGTGTTGAGACAGCAGTCATTTGCTGGCATGGCTACGCTAGTTGTCATAGTAACAACGAGTGTGTGGGTAGTGGTGTAGGCTGATTGGTGGTGGTGCTCCTGCTTCTTATCACTAGAGGTTATGTAGTATGTTAAGGTGACCACAATGCCTGCCATGGACGTTTCCCAGTTAATTTGAATGTTCAAAATCGTAGTGTAAGCCTTAAGGGATAAGATTATCTAACTTTAAATAGTGTCATTTTTGGATAGCAAATGCACTCAACTAGCTAGCTAGGTAGCTGTTTAGCTTTCTAGCACATTCACTAATTTGTTTGTAAACAATTAACAAGCTAATTAGCTACCACATGTTCTTGTCAAACTGTCAACAGAGTAGCTAGTAAGCAACAAGATATGCTAAATAACAGTCTAAAATCCACGTGAGGGCAAATAATTCAGATTTTACTGTTCAGACACAAGTTGCATGGCCAGGAATCAGATTTGTATCTGACTTCAAACCACCTACGAAGGTGGTTTGAAATGTGGCTTGAAATATCCGATTCCATGTGCTTTTTTGGCTGTTCAGACTGCAGGAAAATAACAGATTTGAATCAGATATGCAAAAAGATAGGATTTGACTTCAAACTGCTAATGTGAAGAAGGCTTTTAGTACCTTTGCCATCGTACTTCTGGGTGGGTGCTTTCAAGACAACTGGGAACCCAAAGAGTTTCCAACTTGGAATTCCGAATGGGATGACAGTTCCAAAAAATGCTCCCAGTCGTAGCTTGCTTTTCCCCGTTGTCCCAGTTGTCTTGAACACACTGTCAGAGATTTCCGAGTTCAGAGTTCCCAGTTGTTTTGATCGTGGAATTATACCACGCACACAGACAGACTTGATTGGGTTGTATCACTAAGGGGCCGTTAACTACGGAAAGGGGCCGAGAATGATGGCGGGTAGAGCCATTCAATTATTGATTGATTCACAGATCTCCCGAGTCGGTAATTAAAAGATGCATCAGACAAGGAAGTGAAAATGTGGACGATTAGGCAACAGAGCGTGTTAAAGCGCACTATAAGAATGGGAAAAATATGCTTGTTTACTTGGTTGGCAGCTCTATTTTTCGATTCCTCTAAGCTTTGTAGTCATCATTGCCAAATGAATAAAGTGATTGATAGACTACCTACTGTATTTGTCGAAGTAGCATAGGCCTATTGAAGGCTGTGTTTACACAGGCAGCCCAATTCTGATCTTTTTTTCTTCACTAATAGGTATTTTGACCAATCAGATCAGCTCTGAAATAGATCTGATGTGAAAAGAGCTGATGTGATTGGTCAAAACTGCCAATTAGTGGAAAAATCTGCAGAATTGGGCTGTCTGTGTAAACACAGTGTTTTATTATTACGTTACATGCCGCTCAAGTAGCCTAAAGACCCTTGTGCGCAGCTGTCATGTTCTATTTAATTGCACCTGTGATCTTGTGAACAGTGGAGCCTACGCAACGCTTTTTCCACATTACATGGTTTCATAAATAAAATGGGCAAAATATAATGGATGATGAAAAGTTTTCCCGCACTGAATTCCACATATTGCTTTCTTTGCTGATATCTGTAATGACATGCAGCATCTGACCTTGAGAAGACTCCAGATATTTCAGAGGGGGATGTGGTGTCACGTGGCAAAGGACCGATACCTGTGCTAATAGAAAGAAATCACGCTACTAGCGGAGAGTTAGTACCATGGATAATGACCAAGGAAAGAAACGTTCAAAGTTCTTGAAAAGTTCTGCATTGAATTACCTTCATGTCTTAAAGTAATGATAAACTGTAATTTCTCTTTGCTGATTTGAGCTGTTCTTGCCATAATATGGATTTGGTCTTTTACCAAATAGGGCTATCATCTGTATACCACCCCTACCTTGTCACAACATAACTGATTGGCTCAAACGCAGAAGGAAAGAAATTCCACAAAAAAAACGTTTAATAAGGCACAACTGTTCATTGAAATGCATTCCAGGTGACTATCTCATGAAGCTGGTTGAGCGAATGCCAAAAGTGTGCAAAGCTGTCATCAAGGCAAAGGGTGTCTACTTTGAAGGTTCTCAAATATAAAATATATTTGATTTATTTAACACTTCACTATTATTCTACAATGTAGAAAATAATCAAAAGAAATAAACTCTGGAATGAGTAGGTGTGTCCAAACTTGACTGGTGCTGTGTATATATATATATATATATATATATATATAACATTTTATTTGTGTGTCAATTTCGACCAGCCCACTCAACAAAAAATTGTCCGACCCATCTGGCATTTGCCAGAATTGCCAGATGGCCAATCCACCCCTGTTGGACAATTTCAGGTAGTACATCCTGGCTTTATAGGTTTCCAAACATTTACTCCAAACACAAGACCCAGTTCATGCTTTTTAAGTATTACCTCACTGTCTTTTTTTTAGGGGTTGAGGAGGATCCTTTGGTGACATAATGCGAATTAAGTAATGTTGACTTGAACATTTAAAAGTCTTACCAACCTCTTTATCAGTGGTGAACTCATCCTTGGTTGTGTACAAAGGGGCATCTGGGACATCCGTCACATTGCTGACACACCGTGATGATGTTGTTTTCTCTTCTCAGCTATCAAAGAGTTCCCTGAAGACATGTTTTCCAACTATGAGCGCAAGAGTGGGGCCGTCCTGCTGCACATCGTGGCGGTAAGAGAGCACTTTGAATGCTTCTATCACTAGGTATAATGCTTTTATATACTAGCCCAGTCCAAAATCAACCTCTAGTTCCCACACCTAGTTAGGGGACACGTCTTGATTGCCCCTGATACTGTAGGTATGAAAGGTGTAAGCAATATAAGAATGACTCCACCTAGACCTTGCTCCTAGAATGATGGCTGGAGTTTCCACCATGCTCCACAAATGTTTGTGGGGGCACTGATGGCGTCATTCAATATTTTCACATTAATTATTTTTATCTTGTATTTTTAATATAATGAAAATGTTAAATATTTAAGGGTCATAGGACCCCTCAGTTTCAATGGACATGATACATCTAGTACCCCCACACACATTCTTTCAGATGTACAAGTATGATCAAGATGTGTCAAGTATGATCAGGAGGTGTCTCGGTAGGGGACTAAGGTTTGAATTTGGACTGGCATACCTCGATCTCCTTTAACCACAATACACCTCAGCTTGATCTCACACCGAGGAGAACGACTTCCCCCTCTCATTAAAGCCACGGCAGTTCAAGGCCGACCGCAGTACTGCAGGCATTGTTATCAGAAACAGTATCCCCCATTATAGTGAATGAAAAAATTGCAATCTTCGTGGTCAAACTTTGTGTAAATAAAAATGTTTAGAAAACAATCATGATAACAATAATTGCATCTAATACAACATTTGCATAGTTAATTGTTTAATTCCAGCATTTTAAGCAATTTCTTCATTTCCTGCACTAATGTGTTATCATTTACACGCTGTCACGTTTCTTTCGTCTTAGTATGCCTCTATTTTGTTTTTGTAACATTACTTTTCCTTGACAGAATAATGATTCTCCTATTTGGCTATTTCTAGGGGTCATTGCTGAATTTTTTATGTAACAAATTAAACATAAAACCTCGTAAACAATACATGGTAATTCATGGTAACCTTGTAAACAATTAATTTAGACCTTGCGTTTATTTTGAAAAATGCGCTTATTTGGTGAAATGTGTGCCTTTGCACAGCAATTAAAAGGGACAGGCACACATTTGAGACTATGTTTAATTGGATGTACCGAGTTTTACTGTTAAAAGGATAATTTAGTTGATAATGGGAGCCTGCAGTACCCTGGTCGACCTTCAACTTGAGTTACTCAATGAGAGGGGGCAGCACTGAGATAGCCAGCAACGTCACGCCTTGGAGTAACTCAAACTGCGCATGTTATTTCTCTATGAGACGCCATCTTTAACTGACTTCATTTGGCTTCGTGCGCTATTGAGTCTTCCTCATGCGTCGCACCGACAGATAAACACCTCTCTGGGAAGAAAAAAGGCGGGGGTGTATGCTTCATGATTAACGACTCATGGTGTAATCATAACAACATACAGAAACTCAAGTCATTCTGCTAACTTGACCTAGAATTCCTTACAATATAATGCCGGCTATATTATCTCCTAAGAGAATTCTTGTCAGTTATCCCATTTTAACAATGTAAATTTGAGAACAAGGCTACCTAAATTCTATCAGCATATTGATTGCAGCACTGGCGTGGGCAATACACTCGATCACTGCTACTCTAACTTCTGCAATGCATACAAGGCCCTTCCTCGCCCTCCCTTTGGCAAATCCGACCACGACTCCATCTTGCTCCTACCGTCTTATAGGCAGAAACTCAAATAGGATGTACCCGTGACTAGAACCATTCAATGCTGGTCTGACCAATCGGAATCCACGCTTCAAGATTGTTTTGATCACGCAGACTGGGAAATGTTCCAGGCTGCCTCAGAGAATAACATCGATCTATACGTTGACTCGGTAAGTGAGTTTATAAGGAAGTGCATAGGAGATGTTGTACCCACTGTGACTATTAAAACCTACCCTAACCAGAAACCGGTGATGGATGGCGGCATTCACGCAAAACTGAAAGCGCGAACCACCGCATTTAACCATGGAAAGAGGACTGGGAATATGGTCGAATATAAACAGTGTAGTTATTCCCCCCGCAAGGCAATCAAACAATCGAAATGTCGGTATAGGGACAAAGTGGAGTCACAATTCAACGGCTCAGACACGAGACGTATGTGGCAGGGTCTACAGGAAATCACAGACTACAAAAAGAAAACCAGCCATGTTACAGACACCGGTGTCTCGCTTCCAGACAAACTAAACACCTTCTTAGCCTGCTTTGAGGATAATACAGTGCCACTGTTGCGGCCCGCTAACAAGGACTGCGCCCCCCCCCCCATCCTTGTCTGTGGCTGATGTGAGTAAGACATTTAAACGTGTTAACCCTCGCAAGGCTGCTGGCCAAGACGGCATCCCTAGCCGCGTCCTCAGAGCATGCGCAGACCAGCTGGCTGGTGTGTTTACGGATATATCGCTCCCTATTTCCTGTCTGCTGTTCTCACATGCTTCAAGATGGCTACCATTGTTCTTGTACCCAAGAAGGCAAAGGTAACTGAACTAAATGACTACCGCCCCGTAGCACTCACTTCTGTCATCTTGAAGTGCTTTGAGAGACTAGTCAAGGATCATATCTCCTCCACCTTACCTGCCACCCTAGATCCACTTCAGTTTGCATACCGCCCCAACAGGTCCACAGATGATGCAATCGCCATCACACTGCACACTGACCTATCCCATCTGGACAAGAGGAATACCTATGTAAGAATGCTGTTCACTGACTACAGATCAGCATTCAACACCATACTACCCTTCAGGCTCATCATTAAGCGTGAGGCCCTGGGTCTCAACCCCGTCCTGTGCATTTGCGTCCTGGACTTTCTGACGGGCCGCGCCCAGGTGGTGAATGTAGGAAACAACATCTCCACTTCGCTGACCCTTAACACAACACACAAGGGTGCATGCTCAGCCCCCTCCTGTAATTCCTCTTCACCCATGACTGTGTGGCCATGCACACCTCCAACTCAATCGTAAAGTTTGCAAACGACACAACAGCAGTGGGCTTGATTACCAACAACGACAAGACAGCCTACAGGGAGGAGGTGAGGGCACTCGGGAGTGTGGTGTCAGGAAAACAACCTCACAGTCAATGTCAACAAAACAAAGGAAATTATTGTGAACTTCAGGAAACAGCAGAGGGAGCACCCCCCATCCACATCGAAGGGACAGTAGTGAAGAAGGTGGAACGTTTTAAGTTCCTGGGCGTACACATCACAGACAAACTGAAATGGTCCACCCACACAGACAGTGTGGTGAAGAAGGCGCAACAGTAACTCTTCAACAGCTTACAGACGGTAGGCAATTAAGATCACAGGCCTTTCTACTGACTTTGAAAAACACCAAAAGAAAGATGCCCATGGTCCCTGCTCATCTGCGTGAACGTGCCTTAGGCATGCTGCAAGGAGGCATGAGGACTGCAGATGTGGCCAGGGCAATCAATTGCAATGTCCGTATTGTGAGACGGCTAAGACAGTGCTATAGGGAGACAGGACGGACAGCTGATCGTCCTCGCAGTGGCAGACCACGTGTAACAACACCTGCACAGGATCAGTACATCCGAACATCACACCTGCGGGACAGGTACAGGATGACAACAACAACTGCCCGAGTTACACCAGGAACACACAATCCCTCCATCAGTGCTCAGACTGTCCTCAATAGGCCGGACTGAGGGCTTGTAGGCCTGTTGTAAGGCAGGTCCTCACCAGACATCACCGGCAACAACGTCGCCTATGGGCACAAACCCAACGTCGCTGGACCAGACAGGACTGGCAAAAAGTGCTCTTCACTGACAAGTTGCAGTTTTGTCTCACCAGGGGTGATGGTCAGATTCATCAAAGGAATGAGTGTTACACCGAGGCCTGTTTATTGTACCTTTATTTAACTAGGTAAGTCAGTTAAGAACAAATTCTTATTTTCAATGACAGCCTAGGAACAGTGGGTTAACTGACTTGTTCAGGGGCAGAACGACAGATTTTTACCTCGTCAGCTCGAGGATTCGATCTTGAAACCTTTCAGTTACAAGTCCAACGCTCTAACCACTAGGCTAGGCTCTAACCACTAGGCTAGGAGGTGGAGGGTCCGTCATGGGTCATGGTCTGGGGTGGTGTGTCACAGCATCATCGGACTGAGCTTGTTGTCATTGCAGGAAATCTCAACGCTGTGTGTTACAGGGAAGACATCATTCTCCCTCATGTGGTACCCACCAGCCATACTGCTCATTCTGTGTGTGATTTCCTGCAAGACAGGAATGTCAGTGTTCTGCCACGGCCAGCGAAGAGCCCGGATCTCAATCCCATTGAGCACGTCTGGGACCTGTTGGATCGGAGGGTGAGGCCTAGGGCCATTCCCCCCAGAAATGTCCGGGAACTTGCAGGTGCCTTGGTGGAAGAGTAGGGTAACATCTCACAGCAAGAACTGGCAAATCTGGTGCAGTCCATGAGGAGGAGATGCAGCACTGCAGTACTTAATGCAGCTGGTGACCACACCAGATACTGACTGTTACTTTTGATTTTGACACCTCCTTTGTTCAGGGACACATTCCATTTCTGTTAGTCACATGTCTGTGGAACTTGTTCAGTTTATGTCTGTTGTTGAATCTTGTTATGTTTATACAAATATTTAAGTTTGCTGAAAATAAAAGCAGTTGACAGTGAGAGGATGTTTCTTTTTTTGCTGAGTTTTATCTATCACGTCAGCTGTACTGAAAAAATATGTTTTTCTTCGCTCACACAATGGTAAGGAACAATAGCCTGGTCCCAGATCTCTTTGTGCGGTCTCCCAACTGCCATGGTTATTTGGCATGACAATGATCATAGGAGTTGGCTATAAAGCACAAACCGAGATCTGGCACCAGGCTAGGAGAGTACTATGCACTGCAGAAAATGTCTAAGCAATAAATACAGTTTTTGAAGTGATGGGATCAATCCCAAATCAACCCCTAGCCCCTACCCAACTAGTCAGTTGTTTAGATCTGAGAGGATCGGAAGGGTATTATTCTACCTGTTCCATCTTTACGCAAGATATGATAGGTAGCATTTTCACCACATTTCTTACTTGATGTGTCTAATCACAGCTGTATCTCATCTTCTTTGATCTAGTGCTCTTCTGTATCTCATCTTCTTTGATCTAGTGCTCTTTACGTTCATCCTTCACCTCTCCTTCATTCCTTCATTGAGATCTTCCAAGTTTCCTATCTGTTCAGCCAATTTCTGCAGAGTTAACGTTTCAGACAACACGTACACACTGACTCTTCTCTCCCGTCTCGACAGGCCCTCTATATGTTCCTGGCCCTGGCTATAATCTGTGACGACTACTTTGTGCCATCGCTGGAGAAGATCTGTGAGGTGAGAGACCCTTGTCAGGGCAACCAATCTAATCTGGTGAAACTGGTCTGAGATATTAGCATGGGCCACCATGGCTGTAGCGTTATGTCCTCACCACGCGTGACTTTTCAGCCAACTTAGTAGCTAGGGTCGGCACTTTGCTTTCTCGAGTAATGCTTTTGATAATCAATATTTTCTGCGTGCACTGAATAAAATCTTTCTAACAAGGTACTTTGCTATTCTATGAGTGGTCTTGGTTGTCAAGATGATAAATAAAGGTGCACATTAACCTATACGCTTTTGGGAAGCTCAGCCCTGGCTAACCACTCTTGTCTCGTCTCTCATTCTCTCTTTCGGTCTGTTAGAAACTAGACTTAAGTGAGGATGTTGCCGGAGCCACTTTTATGGCAGCTGGGAGTTCTGCTCCTGAGCTGTTTGCCTCCATCATTGGTAAGATATGACACGCACAAACGCCATCGCACACACACACACACACACACACCAATACACACCGGCACACTCACACACTCCTTTACACAACACAGAAAACTTGGAAACCCAGAACTAAAATCCTGTCAAATCTGATTGTACGTGCTCCGAATACAACGTGTGTAGACTTTACCGTGAAATGCTTGCTTACGAGTCCTCACCAACAATGCAGAGTTTAAAAAATAAAATAGTAACACAAGGAATACAATAAAATACACATGAATAGAGCTATGTATTACAGGGAGGACCAGTACCAATGTGCAGCGGTACGAGGTATTTGAGGTAGATGTGTACATGAAGGCAGGGTAAAGTGACTAGGCATCAGGATAGATAATAACAAGAGTGAAATAAAGAACAGAGTAGCAGCAGCAAATGATGAGTGTAAAATTGTGTGCGCGTATGTAGTGTGTGTGGGTTTTGTTTTGTGTGGGAGTGTAATTACATCAGATGCTCGATTAGGTTCTGGGCGAGATGTATGATAAAAGACACTAACAAGACTAACGACGTCTCCAACTCCCTAAATGGAAATTCAGCCAAAGCATGTCGCATCAACGCTGAAAGACGTGAACACCTGCGAATGTGTGATTAGTTGCAGTGTACAGTGAACTTCTTAAGCTCCGAGCTCCAACAGTGCAGGGGTAGGAAGTCCGGGGGGGGGAGGACAGTTGGAGCAGGTAGCTGACTATGCTGGCTATTCAGCAGCTTGATGGTCTGGGGGACAAGCTATTGGCTGATAGTACAAGCTATTGGCCAGTCTGATAGTTTTAGCCATGATGCTCCTGTACTGCCCTCGTCTGAGTGATGGAAGCTGGGAGAACAGGCCTTGGCTCGGTTGGCTTAGGTCCCTCATGATCTTCTTGGACTTCCTGTGACACCTGGTGTTGTAGGTGTCCTGGAGGGCAGGCAGTGTGCACCCAAAGGTACCAATAGGTACCCTATTTCTGTCCACGAGAAATTAACCAACACACCAACGTCAAAATTCAACAAAAAGTCAGACACACCTACACCCCAGGGCTGGGGTCAATTAAAATTAAAGGCAGTCAATTCAGGAAGTTATTTGAATAGAAAATTCCAAAATGCAAAAACATATGAAATAAATAGCTACTCTTCAGTTCATTGAAAATAGCTGCATTGTTTTAGTTATTTTGAATTGGTATTTAAGTTTACTTCCTGAATTGACTGCTTTCAATTTAAATTGACCCCAGCCCTGCTACACACACACACACACACACACACACACACACACACACACACACACACACACACACACACACACACCCTCTCCCAGATAGTTGTTGTCAAGGCTGATTGTGGTTGGCTGCCTCCCCCTGTACAGGTGTCTTCATCACCCACGGTGACGTGGGGGTGGGGACAATCGTCGGCTCAGCGGTCTTCAATATCCTGTGCATCATCGGCGTGTGCGGAATATTCGCTGGACAGGTGTGTGTGTTTCTGTGCACATGCACATGCACATGCACGTGGCTGTTTCTGTGGGCGTGTGTGTGTGTGTGTGCGTGCATGTGGGTCTCGTTTAGTGCAGCATTTGCATTTAGATCACTTATGGGCTGAGAAGTAAATAGAAAGATTGAGTTCTCCTATGGGGAACCATGTCTAAATGTCTGACAGTTAGCAATTGCTCAAAGCTGTCGTTAGTCTCTGGAAAGCATATTTCTGGTCCCGTATTCACAAAGACTAGGAGCGCTGATCTAGGATCATTTTATCATTTTAGATCATAATGAATAAGATTCCATTGAAAGGGGGAACCTGATCCTGGATCAGCATTTCTAGTCTGAGACGTTTTATACACTATATATACAAAAGTATGTGGACACACCTTCAAATGAGTGGATTTGTCTATTTCCGCCACACCATTGCTGACAGGTGTATAAAATTGAGCACACAGCCATGCAATCTCCATAGACAAACATTGGCAGTAAAATGGCCTTAATGAAGAGCTCAGTTACTTTCAACGTGGCACCGCCATAGGATGCCACTTTTCCAACAAGTCAGTTCGTCAAATTTCAGCCCTGCTAGAGCTGCCCCAGCAACTGTAAGTGCTGTTATTGTGAAGTTGAAACGTCTAGGAGCAACAACGGCTCAGCCGTGAAGTGGTAGGCCACACAAGCTCACAGAATTGGCCCGCCGAGTGCAGAATCGCGTAGCGCGTAAAAATCGTCTGTTCTTGGTTCCAACACTCACTACCTTGTTCCAAACTGCCACTGGAAGCAACGTCAGCACAATAACTGTTTCTTGTATGTAGCCGCAAATATGGGTTTGGAAGATGCCAGGGGAACGCTACCTGCCTGAATGCATAGTGCCAACAGTAAAGTTTGGTAGAGGAAAAATGGTCTGGGGCTGTTTTTCATGGTTCGGTCTAGGCCCCTTAGTTCCATTGAAGGAAAATCTTAATGCTACAGTGACATTCTATACAATGACTTTCTAGACAACTCTGTGCTTCCATCTTTGTGGCAACAGTTTGGGCAAGGCCCTTTCCTGTTTCAGCATGACAATGCCCCCGTGCACAAAGCAAGGTCCATACAGAAATGGTTTATCGAGATTGGTGTTGAAGAACTTGACTGGCCTGCACAGAGCCCTGACCTCAACCCCATCGAACACACCTTTGGGATGAACTGGAACGCCGTCTGCGAGCCAGGCCTAATCGCCCAACATCAGTGCCCAACCTCACGAATGCTCTTGTGGCTGAAGTCCCCGCAGCAATGTTCCAACATCTAGTGGAAAGCCTTCCCAGAAGAGTGGAGGCTGTTATTGCAGCAAAGGGGGACCAACTTTTGTCCACATACTTTTGGTCGTGTAGTGTATCTTCAGAGATGTGATCTCTTTCCTGACTGACTGTTTCTCTCTCTCTTTCTAGGTTGTAATGTTGGGTTGGTGGTCTGTTTTCCGAGATTCATTCTACTACGTCTTGTCGATCCTCGCTCTTATTGAGGTAAGTCTGACAGTAAAATGCACATTACATGTACTGTATGCGACGATAAACAATATATTTATTTAAGTATTTTATTAGGATCCCCATTTGTTTTTCCAAAAGCAGCAGCTACTCTTCCTGGAGTCCACATAAAAAAATAAAACATGACATAATACAGAACGTTAGTAGACTAGAACAGCTCAAGGACAGAAGTACATATTGAATAATTCCTATCTGCCATTATTTTCATTTCTGCCTGTGCTTTTTTCCCCCCAGTTCATCTACGATGGGAAGGTAGTGTGGTAAGCGAGCCCCACCTCTTTCCGATTGGTCCTTAAATAATACCTTGATGTGATGGAATTTGCATTAGCTGTGTGTCTGAACTGTGGGGCTCCTTATTGGGTGATATGATAGTATTTAATTGGGCTTTATTGGGTAACTGAGATGTGATGTGATTTCAGTTGTTGTCTCTCCGTCTCAGGTGGGAGAGCCTGGTGTTGGTGGTCATGTACTGTGGATACATCCTCATCATGAAGTAAGTGCTGAACTACTGAGTCAGTATCTTTACAAAACTCAAGGCGTCATGCCCAATGAAATTGATGTGGTGGGGGAGACAGATTTACATCATTAAGGCATCTTCAATATTTCTAAGACATATACAAAGAGTCAATGCAATGATACTGAATTTGAGTTCCGCCTGATTTTCTGCGGGCTGGAAGATTTTCATCTGTCTGTCTCTGTCTGGCTGTGTGTCTGCCTTGGTTCATCCAGGTCACTCCCCTAGTAATAGTCTGTCTCTCACTTGTGCTCCGACTGCCCTTCTGTGACCCATTATGATGCCACTCAGAGAATAGCCTACTACTCGCTGACCGTTTCAAATACCATCCTATCTTGCCCATACGGCTGGCTGTGTAACATATGTGTGCGTACATACAGTATGATGTAAAATGTACAACATGGTTTCACATTTACCAGAAGTTGCAGGACTGAGTTTACCACAGTTATTGTACACATGAACAGTTGCAAACGTTTTGCTGCAGTTCACTGTATACATAGGGACAGCTTCCCGGACCCAGATTAAACCTAGTGCTTGAATACAAATATATTTGAATTGAGATTAAGTATGCTTATTAATCGGTGTTCAGGAAACTGTTCCTTAGAATTTACAGACCACATGTTGATGAAAAAAGGGAGGCATTAACCAGTGTCCCTCTCTCCCCTCTTCTCCCAGGTTTAACCAGAGCTTGCAGAAGTTATTCGCGAGTAAAGACGGCAACGACAAGAATCAGGCCAATGGTAACGCAGCGGCCAGCAGCGAGATGCAGGATGGTAATGCTAGTTATGATGACAGTGTGTGGGATGCCGACCCCATCATTGCCTATACTCAGCACGGCAGTAGGGTAAAGCTAACCAGGCAGGCTGTAGTAAAACACCAAGGCTTCTCTCGAGACACGGGCTAATTCTCTGTATCTTTACTCGTCTTCTTTTAACCCCAAAAGTTGAAGAAGACTAAATTGAACTATTGGTCGTTTCTGATCAAACAGGATTGAGGGAATGGCGGGCATTCTGGTTCAAATGTCATTAACTTAGATGACTCATCTTTGCATCTGTCCCATCATGGCATCTGAGAGCACGGGCAGCGCCATTGAATCAATCTCCATTTTGAAGTAGTCAAATTTATTTTGCTTCTCCTTCCAACAAACAAACTGAAAGGGTGCATACTGCCACCTGGAGGATGTTGTTTGAACAGGTATAAAGCCAAGGTTGGCAATTTACTACCACCTGTAGTTATGGAATGTAGACCATATTTGACCGTCTTTGAGCATGCTTTCTCACGTGGAAAAGTATTCTCAAGCTAAAGAGGGAACCCCCACTTACACAGACAGGAACCGCGACCATTTTTTCAATGGCATTTTTTATGCAACATCGTCATTAACCACCGTCTTTGAGTTGACTATTTCAAAATGGTATAAGTCCTCCATGCGGTTGCCCATGCTAAAACAGGCTTTTGGACACTATGGTTGTCTAGATCTAGGTCTATAAGTTGGGCAGGAATATGAACTTGTGGGTTCATGGGAGTTGGGTAGGACTTCCTCTGTCAATGTGGTGAAGGTGTTGCACTACAATCTCCATTCTACTGTGCTGACTAACAATGGGTAAGAGGTAACCTTCAGCTCAACCACAGCACTTAGCTCTCTATCTCTACCAGAGGAGGCTGGTGGGAGGAGCTACAGGAGGACGAGCTCATTGTAGCGGCTGGAATGGAAATATGGAATGTATCAAACATATGGAAACCACGTTTGACTCGGTTCCATTTATTCCATTCCAGCCATTACAATGAGCCTGTCCTCCGATGGCCCCTCCAACCAGCCGCCTCTGACCTCTACCTCTCTCTCTCTTTCTGGCCGCCTTATCTTTGGTATTAATGTCATAAGTGGGTTGTAACTTGTCTAGATGCGGCCATATCTTTCACTTTATTTCCACTAATGTCAAAGTGCCGGTCTTGTTTATCCTTGTGTGTTGTGTTGTGTTTCTGCATGCTAGATTGCAGTGTTTCTCCGCTTGTCTCTTGAGGTATCAACCCACTGACTTGTGTTAATGAATATCAAAATATAGGGAATGTTTGTGTCAGCTTTTTGTTTTCTTAGTATGCATGTCAATTTCTATATAATTAATAAACTTAAGAGTTGAATATAGAACCCTTATCAGACCCTGAATTCGGCCATTTTACCAGAAATATGTGTAAAACACCAGAGGAAACGTCTCACGGCAAGGTGTTTTTACACCTTAAATGGATTTTTGGTGTTTGATGTTTTTTGCTAGCATGTTTGTGTGTGAGTCAGGGTTTCTGTTAGCTGGGAATAGCTGGAATTTGGCTGATAAAATAAATTAATTGAAAAGCTGATTGTGAAATAATGCTTTATATCCTCTTCACCGATGGAAATAGATGACTGGTCATGCTTATCGGTCTATAGGTATATTTGCATAATTTAGCGGAAATAAATTGGTGCGTGTACAGTATTTTCGTTATGCATCTTATTAATCACACGCGAACAGCATTCAGATACAGAGCCTTTGAGGGGAAAATCTGTCAGACAGCATCTCAAACTGCAAGTGAATAGCCAACCGAAGGCATGCGTCAACACCACTTTGCAATGAGCTGGAGGCAGTATATGCATTTTGAAAACATATACTTAATTGTTTGTAACCTGAACGTTTTACTACATATTATGAGGAATGTCTTACCTTCAAAATAGCCTAGACAAAATCAGACCATATCCGTGGAGGCAATTATTTCCAATAAACTTTCATTGTCCAGTAGCCAAAGGCACAATCCAAGTCTCATTACCAACCCATCCTAGTTGTTTCATATTAGATCTCCCCTCTTTCTACATTTCGACCGGTATTTTCATCTCTGTCACATGAAACCCGCTGGCTTGTGCGGTGAACTTTGACAACGGTGTTTTCCCGTTAATTGCATTATGGAACAAACATTCCCACGTAGCCTACGGCCTTGTGAGCATCGCTGCGCTTATAATGTGAAGAAATAATTAGTTGATCGACATTTTAAGCTCAACGTTCTGATCTGTTCCGTCAGACTCATTGCTTTTTAACCGCTTTTTTTTATGTAGCTTGGGCTCCTGGTTGGCTCCACAACTGTCCCAGAGTCTGTTTGGAATAGGCTATTTCTTTCTCCACAAGCTGACCAATAGAATAGGTCAACTTTTCTACTATGGGGGGATAGTAGATTGCCATAGGGTAGTGATTTGACTCCTCTTGTTGGCTGAGGAAACCAAAATGTGGACAGTTATTCTTCATCTTCAAAGTGCACATCACAATTCAGTAAGAAGTTTTGCATGTTCTGTTCATATGAATTACCATAATCTAAATGCGATTTCTGTCATTCTGAGCACCGTGCGTAGACGCCCTAATCCGGTTATGCACCCAATGCATATGGGTACGGTACATTTCTCAAATGTCCGGTAAATTAAAATGCTGCTCTCAAATGTCCAGCGCCACACTTTCCTAACAGAAACCCTGGTGTGTGAGTGTGTGTGTGTGTCAGTTTTGAAGGTCTAACGTGTCTGTCCGTCTCCAGTCAAGCCCAGAAAGGCTTACAGTCGTGGGTCTGTGGTCATGGTCGATGAGATGATGCATGCCAACCCTCCCAAGATGCGCTTCCCCGAGGCCTGCCTCCGCATCATGATCACCAGCCATTTTGGACCCAAGACCCGGCTGCGCATGGCCAGTCGCCTCATCATCACTGAGGTATGGATAGAGAGGGATGTAACTGCAGGACGATGGTTTGTTTCCATGTTAGAGAATCTCATTTGTATAGATTTGATAGTGCTGTAATTGCTGTACTGTTGACTACCTGGGTCGTGTTCATTAGGCATCAAATGAGAAAGAAACAGAGAAAAAAACAGACTGAATCAGGGGGTACTATCTGGACTTGGTCCAATACCAAACACATTTTCCGATGTGTGCCCTAATGAACAACTCCCTGTTTTGCCTCTTCCTGTGACAGCGTCAGAAGTTGGTCCAGGGCGCCAATGGAGTGGAGACCCAGGTGCTGGAGGGGAAGGTGGACGTTGAGAACGGCAACGTGCCCGAGGACAAGCCTGCAGAGGAGGAGCCCGAAAACGATACAATCTCCCCCTTTCATATCCCTGGTGTGTGTGTGTGTGTGTGTGTGTGTGTGTGTGTGTGTGAGGTGTGCGTGTATTTGCGAGTTGTTTATCCAGACAGTGGATAGTTTTGATGTTTTGATGTTAAGATATGGCTCATCAGATTTAAACATTTGCTTACACTTCAGTAGAAGCGGTGCCCTTACCCAAATTATCCAGTGACTATCATATCATGACTAGTTCTAATGATCTTTGACAGAGAGTTATGTGCACAACAAACACTGCTCCAATGTGTGTATGAAACTTCCAAGTGCTTTATGATTGAAGTAGCTGAAGAGTTACATTGCTTGTGTTAGTACTGGGCTAGACCAAATACCCTGCACCTTAACCCTGCACCTTCGAGACTGCTGCCCTATGTTCAGTTATTGAACACTGGTCACTTAAATACTGTTTTACCCACTTCATATGTACAGTGCATTCAGGAAAGTATTCAAACCCCTTGACCTTTCCCACATTTTGTTACATTACAGCTTTATTGTTTTTTTTTCCTTATCAATCTACACATAATGACAAGCAAAAACAGTTTTTTGTATTATATATATAAAAAAACTGAAATATCACATTTACATAAGTATTCAGACCTTTTACTCAGTACTTTGTTGAAGCACCTTTGACATTGAATACAGCCTCGAGTCTTCTTGATTATGACGCTACAAGCTTGGCACACCTGTATTTGGGGGGTTTCTCCCATTCTTCTCTGTAGATCCTCTCAAGCTCTGTCAGGTTGGATGCGGTCTCTCCAGAGATGTTCGATCGGGTTTAAGTCCGGGCTCTGGCTGGGCCACTCAAGGACATTCAGAGACTTGTCTTGAAGCCACTCCATCAATGTCTTGGCTGTGTGCTTAGGGTCGTTGTCCTGTTGGAAGGTGAACCTTCGCCCCAGTCTGAGGTCCTGAGCACTCTGGAGCAGGTTTTCATCAAGGACCTCTCAGTACTTTGCTCCGTTCATCTTTCCCTCGATCCTGACTAGTCTCCCAGTCCCTGCCGCTGAGAAACATCCCCACAGCATGATGCTGCCACCACCATGCTTCACCGTAGGGATGGTGCCAGGTTTACTCCAGATGTGAAGCTTGGCATTCAGGCCAAAGAGTTCAATCTTGGTTTCATCAGACCAGAGAATCTTGTTCTCATGGTCTGAGAGTCCTTTCGATGCCTTTTGGCAAACTCCAAGTGGGCTGTCATGTGCCTTTTACTGAGGAGTGGCTTCTGTCTGGCCACTCTACCATAAAGGCCTGATTGGTGGAGTGCTGCAGAGATGGTTGTCCTTCTGGAAGGTTCTCCCATCTCCACAGAGGAACTCTGGAGCTCTGTGAGTGCGACCATCTGGTTCTTGGTCACCTCACTGACCAAGGCCCTTCTCCCCCCGATTGCTCAGTTTGGCCTGGCAGCCAGCTCTAGGAAGAGACTTGGTGGTTCCAAACTTCTTCCGTTTAGGAATGATGGAGGCCACTGTGTTCTTGGGGACCTTCAATGCTGCAGAAGTGTTTTGGTACCCTTCCCCAGATCTGTGCCTCGACACAATCCTGTCTCTGAGCTCTACGGACAATTCCTTTGACCTAATTTTCTCTGACACGCACTGCCAACTGTGGGACCTTATATAAACAGGTGTGTGCCTTTCCAAATCATGTCCAATCAATTGAATTTACCACAGGTGGACTCCAATCAAGTTGTAGAAACATCTCAAGGATGATCAATGGAAACAGGATGCACTTGAGCTCAATTTCGAGTATCATAGGAAAGGGTCTGAATACCTATGTAAATAAGGTATTTCAGTAAAAATAAAACACTGTTTTCACTTTGTCATTGTGGGGTATTGTGTGTAGATTGATGAGGGCAAAAAACATATTTTGTACATTTTATAATAAGGCTGTAAAGCATGGGTGGGCAACTCCAGTCCTTGAGAGGCTGATTAGTGTCACACCTTTTCTCCATCCCTAGCAAACACAGCTTATTAATCAAATTGCATTCTAAACTGAAGATCATGATTAGGTGATTATTTGAGTCAGGTGTGTTAGCTGGGGCAAAACTGTGACATCAGGCCCTTGAGGACTGGAATTGCCCACCCCTGCGTAATGTAACAAAATGTGGACTGGAATGCACAGTATGTACTGTATTCTAGTCATTGCTCATCCTATATAACTACTGCTGTATACCTTTTCTATTCATATACTGTCCATAATGTCTTTACACAACATCAAATACATATGTATATTTATATTCCGGATTTTGGGGATTTGTGTGTATTGTTAGGTATTACTGCACTGTTGGAGCTAGGAACACAAGCATTGCTACACCCGCAATAACATCTGCAAAATATGTGTACGTGACCAGTAAAATTAGATTTGACCTAGTTTTTCCAGGACCAGAACACTGTTCTAGAAGGAGTTGTACGTCCTCCTAGGGAGTTTTTCCTCGCCACTGTGCTTCTGCTTGCTCTTTGGAATTCTAGGCTTTGTTACTGTAAAGCACTTTGACTTGATATCATATTAAAAGGGCCTTATAAATACATGGTTGATTTTACCTGCCCCTTACATCCTACAGTGGGCATCAGCAGCAAGTGCAAGTGGCTGATTGCGTGGCCCCTGCTGCTCCTCCTGTTCTTCACCATCCCCAACTGTGCCAAGCCTCGATGGGAGAAGTTCTTTATGCTCTCCTTCATCCTCTCCACTGTCTGGATCGCCGTCTTCTCTTACTTCATGGTCTGGATGGTGAGTCTCAGGGTACAGTAGTGTGTGTGTGTGTGTGTGTGTGTGTGTGTGTGTGTGTGTGTGTGTGTGTGTGTGTGTGTGTGTGTGTGTGTGTGTGTGTGTGTGTGTGTGTGTGTGTGTGTGTGTGTGTGTGTGTGTGTGTGTGTGTGGGAGTTGTGTCTGGCTGTTCTGATCACTTATCAGTTGTAATGCGTGTGTGGTCACAGGTCACCATCATTGGCTACACCCTTGGCATCCCAGACGTCATTATGGGCATAACTTTCCTGGCAGCGGGCACCAGTGTACCAGACTGCATCGCCAGTCTCATCGTTGCTCGGCAAGGTACAACTCTACTTTCTGTAATTTCCCTTTAACTCTTTGTGAGGATGGAAATCAAGGGCATCTACTCATTGAAAAACAAAAGGTATCTTTGGACTGTACCATCTTTGGAAATAATCTTCAAAGTTAATTCTGGACATTGCTTTTATGTAAAATGCTTGTATTTGAATGACAACTATTTCTGTTTAGGAATGGGTGACATGGCGGTGTCCAACACCATCGGCAGTAATGTGTTTGATATCCTGGTTGGGCTGGGGTTGCCCTGGGCGCTACAGACCATGGCGATCAACTACGGCTCTGAGGTAAGAAAAGCTATAGGGAACGGAGTAGGGTTCAGTTGCCCCTTGTCGCTGATCTTGGATCAGTATAGCATTTCCCCACAAATGTTTAAGGTTAGGATAGGGGGATGGGAAGCTGAACCTAGATCTGTACCTTCACCCTGGAGCATAGGGAACAGCTTTCCTCGTAGGGAGCATTGAGAGATTACTGCTTTGCTTGACGTACAACTTTGTAACTCAATATGCACTGTAAATGCTTGTAGTTTAGTAGTCATCTTTCAGGAAGTGTATACACTGAAATGAAGTCAAGTGATGTTGACTCTGAGCGCTTGAGTTGGAAGTGTTCATCAGTCATGTTTTGGAGAGGGAATAACACATTTTTTAAGGACTAAATATCAAGTGTTTCAATACTGTGTGATTGAGTCCTTGACCCTACTGTTTCTCCAGCTCTCTCCTTCTCTCCCACACTTCAACTAGGGGTGCATCTCAATAGTATAAACTCCTGGCCAGAGAGGAAGCCACAAAAGACTATCGAGATGCCAACTTTTTGGGCCAACTTTTATCATTTAGAATATTGCTTTAATCTATACATTCAGTTAATACTATTTTTAAATATTCCCCATGTAATGTTAACTATGACTTCCCCTCTAGGTCATTATCAACAGTCGAGGACTTCTCTACTCTGTGGTGCTGCTGCTGGGTTCTGTGGCTTTAACGGTGAGCAGATTCTGTCCTCTGTAGCTCAGTTGACAGAGCATGACGTTTGTAACGCCGGGATCGTGGGTTCGATTCCCAGGACTACCCATAAGTAAAAGATGTATGCATGCATGGCTAAGTTGCTCTGGATATCAGCGTCTGCTTAATGGCATATATTATACATGTATTACATTATACTACTTACCAGAGTCTTACTGTGTATAGAGACTACAGTATCTATGTGTCTGCCAGTGTATTAGGCTATGGAACCCATGATTTTTCAAAGGGAGTCATCCGTTGACTGATGATAGACAACGGAGAAGATTGTCCAACAAATAACACTCAGGCCGTCATTGTAAATAGGAATTTGTTCTGACTTGCCTAGTTAAATAAAGGTTAAATTAAAATATATATATATATATATATCTTTTTAATGTACATATGAAGGCTTTGAGTTGACGGACAAAAACGGACAGTTGATGAATGCATATACAATTTAACCCGTGTTCTTGCACCTCTGTGTGGCCTTAGATTTTTATTGGAATGGTTCTGTTTTGTGGATATGGAAAATGCTACTGTTTTGTCTCCAACTTATCCGTGTGTATGTTCGATTTAAAGAGGCACTATGCAGAAATCGCTCATTTCCTGGTTGCTCAAATACTAATGGTTCACTTAATTTCAGTATAAGGTGCCGTGAAAGTATTTGCCCCCTTTTTAGATTTTCTCAAATTTTTGCATATTTGATACTGAATGTTATCAGATCTTCAACCAAAACCGAATATTAGATAAAGGGAACCTGAGTTTACAAATAACAAAAAAAAAATGGACATATTTTATTTATTTAATTAACAAAGTTATGCAGTAAGACAATGGCAAGACAATGATCCAAAACACACAATCAAGTCTACATGAAAATGTCTAAAAAGCAAGTTTTGGAATCGCCTAGTCAAAGTCTAGACCTAATCCCAATTGAGATCCCTTACGAAAAAAAGAGTGCAGTCAGATTGCAGTATAACTGCAGTATGCTGCAAATACTGCGTCCAAAATAAAAGTTTTTTTTTACTGCAGTAATTTTGCATTGTAACTGCAGTTATAGTGCAGTATGACTGCTGTTCAACTACAGTATAACTGCAGCTATTCTGCATTTTCAAAACTGCAATCTTTTTTTGTAAGGGATGCTGTGGCAGGACTTGAAACGAGCAGTTCACGCTTGAAAACCCACAAACGTCGCTGAGTTAAAGCAGTTGTGCATGGAAGAGTGGGCCAAAATTCCCCCACAGCGACGTGACAGACTGATAAACAACTACAGGAAGCTTTTGGTTGTAGTCATTGCAGCTAAAGGTGGCATAACCAGTTATTGAGTGTAAGAGGGCAAATACTTTTTCACACAGGGGCTTTGGGTGTTGCATAACTTTGTTTATAAAATAAACTAAATAATGATGTAATTGTTGTGTTACTTGTTCACTCAGGTTCCCTTTATCTAATATTAGGTTTTGGTTGAAGATCTGATAACATTCAGTATTAAAAATATGCAAAAGTAGAGACAATTAGAAAGGCGGTAAAGACTTGTTCACAGCACTGTCCAGTATGTGACAAAACAAGCATCGTGTAGATAATCATCGTACCATCTCAACCGTTGTGAAATGTATTTTCCATAGCCACAAATATTGTATTTTCAGCTGTTTGAAGCTAGTGTACAAAAGCGAAACAGAAGAACAGGACGCATAAAAAAAATTTGCACATAGAACATATCTACCAGTTGACTTGCTTTCAATGAGAATGACAGATCTATAACACATATTTCTATGTGAATTTGGTCGGTGCCCAAAAAGTTACATATTGCAGCTTGAAGTGATAAATTGGTGTTATTGAAAAAAGTGTCCAATAAGCTCAATTACACGAATGGAAATCATAATTCGATTAATTACATTAACAGGATGTCTTTTAATTTAATTAGATAATAGTTTCCTTTTTTTTTTTTTAAATGATCATATGGTGAAATAAAGTATAACAATTTAGAACATTTTATAAATGTAAATATTTCTGTCCCATTCTAAACCGTGTGTGTGCGCACGGGCCTTCTTGCACATGCGTGTGTGTGTGGCAGAGACAGATGAACAAAAGTGTTGCCAGTAATTTCTTGATGAACCATCAGCCACTATTCAGGTGTACATACAGAGCACTGATGTACCTCTGACTATGGTCGCGTTCCCCCTGTTCGGACGTTGCATGCATCAACCAATGTTTACGTGCCATGTCATCGACTGTCGGCCACCAGTTTGCTATAACATATGATGTGGTTGGCTGATACGTAATATCAAGGCATTGTAAGACGTTGTAAGATATTGTAAGGCATTGTAAGGCGTTGTAAGGCATTGTAAGACATTGAAAGGCATTGTAAGCCATCAAGGCATTGTAAGATCTGGCATGTGTCAGCAACGCCAAGGCATAGCAACACACCCTAAGTATGGTGTGCTGTGTGTGTGTTCCACCTCTGCAGGTGGGGGGGATCCACGTGAACCACTGGAAGCTGGACCTGAAGCTGGGTATCTACACGCTGGTCCTCTACGCTGTCTTCCTGTGTTTTTCCATCATGATTGAGTACAACGTGTTCACCTTTGTCAACCTGCCAATGTGCATGGAGGAGTAGCTAGACCCTGCCCACCCACGCTGACCTCTGAACCGGGAAGCTCTATCCCCTCAATCCCAGAGAGCAACCAATCACAATCAACCTTCTTCGCCATCATCCACCACATTACTAAACCTTGTAACTGAATCTCCTGTCTGTCTGACTCCATCTTTCATTGTCATAACAGACCTGTTGACCTAATGATCTGCTCATTGTCTTTAAATCGGTCTCTCCCTGTGCTTGGACTCGCTTTCCCACGAGGCTTTGTTCTGAGGAGTGGATGGACGCCTCTCCATGCCTCAAACGTCCTCCCCTCTCACATCCAACAGACTGGACCCATTGTCAGACTAATCTGTTTTCCATTCACCCCCTCCAACTATCTCTAGTCTTACTGTGCTTTTATTAGCATTCCATCAAAGGCTTTAGAATTAAGGGGATCCTACTCTACCTTCAGTCTCCCTCTCACAACAACCCACGCATTCCTCAGGTTAGGGTTAGTCGTAAACCCCAACATTGACACTCAACCATTTCTCCCACTCTCCCCCATCAAAACCTCTTCTCTTTTCCTCCCCACCCCACGCCACAGATCTACCCAAAGACCCTATGAAGAAAACACAACCTCACCCTCCTCGCCCTCAATCTCTACCTCTCCCCCAAATCCCGCTTGTGCCCCCACCCTTTGGAGGAGGAACTTTTTTTGGCAGCTCTTCTACTCTTTCTGGCCTGGACCCCTCTGACATGGTCCGAGCTGTGATCGTTTCCTGTTTCCATATCACTACGTCACACCCCTCTGAACCAGACACTCATCTTTCACTCCTCGGTCTAAAACTCTTTTTCTTTTCACTTCTCTCAATCACCTCTTAAGAAGGACATTTTGTCAGGAATCTTTATGTCAAATTAGTTTGCGGTCAACTCAGAGCTGAGACTGAAAGAAGAGTGCATATGATGTATATTTGCAGCACTGCACAATGTTAAAATTGTAAACATATATTTTTTTCCATTTTCTTTTTTGTATCGTGTGGGTTTTTGGTTTTCAAACGGAGTTTGAAAAGGACTATGAAATATGTAGAGGAGAGCTTGTTGCAATCATAAAGACATTGCCTGTTTCACAGTAAGGAATTGCGCATGGAGAAAATGCTTTTCTGGCTTTTTGCTGTAAGGAGATTTGGCCCCCCTCGAAGGGAGGGCGTCTGGCTGATGGAGGCGACTCTATAACACGTTGTGCTGAATTCAGCTGTTGTTTTTTTCTCTCGATCAGAGACTGATATCTCTCACACACACCCTCCAACTGCAAAACACTAAAGAGAGAAACTACTCCAGATCTTGGGAAGATGCGACAGATACGTCACTGAATGGGGGATACGGTGTCATCTTTGAAATGGTGTCCATATTAGGACATCTTCGCACCGCAGCATGGAGAAATGTGTATTGTATAACAGATGATCGGAATCGGTCTGTTCTTCTCATCTTCTGTCATTGACCTCCCTTTGACCACTAGGGGGCAATGCTGCCCCCTCACTCTGATCTGTCTGTGCATGGCAGGGGTCTTAAGCAACCACAGCCGTTTGGTTATCAGGGAATATTTGGAGCCTCTGAAGGTCCAGTAGGTGGCGCCATTGGTGGTGTTCGGTCAATGTTAATTACATGTAGATATTGCACTTTAAAACAAGCAAAGCCGTCCTCTCATTCTGAGTCAACTAGTGCTTCCTTTGTGTATGTATGTACATTATATGTGAGTGTGCGTGCGTGGGGGTGGGGGCACACCCGTGAACACACAACAGTCTGTCTGCAGTGCATTGTACTTACTGGGAGTATAAACGCAGGCTCCTCGGCAGTACGAACAGTGATAGGCTGAGGGGCGTGCGTGCGTGGCTGCCACCCCCCCCACCCACTTTATGAAAAACGGCAGCTACAAGCTACTGCAATCTAAGACATTTGACATCATGCAAAAACACCTGCGGGGACTGAGTCTACAATAAGCTGGAAAGATTTGCTTTAATAGGGGAGTGTTAATGATGAAAACATGACTTTCCCTTTTTGTGTTGGCAGCAGGTACTTGTATATGCAATCTCAATGTTATGCGTTCTGTGTGTTGGAATTAGAAGGGCCCCTATGGAGGTTGCCATAATGTTTGGGGAACATTTGAGCTCGCTTGTGTGAATGACAGCTGAGGAACCGAGCCAGAGGACATGGATGGAACGTTCTGGAATGGGGGATTCTGTGTGTGCGGGGAGACCGACCCTCCTGGCACAAGGGCATTATTCAACCACCAACTCTACCTGAAGACCAGAGGGGAAGGACTCCAGCCGGGAAGCTGGGAAACACCCCCCAGGCTACAGATTGTTTAGTCCTGTGTACTCTGAACTTTCTGGAAATTCTCCTCCAGGAAAGACAACTTTGTGAGATGAGATCTCCTCTGTGTGAAGGACCTGAGTAGCAGACATTTTAGGAGTTGGACCCCTAAGCTGCTACTCCCGGGGTTTTTTGACTCTAGCTGCGTTCTCATGGAAGGAGGTGACCACATAGATCCTCATGACTCTCAACCCCCCACCTCCCTCCTCCTCATCACATCCCAATGCCATTAATGCTACCCGTATCGTGTGTCCCCCACCCTGCTCAACTATCAATTTATAGCAGTTACCCTCACTGCACTGTATACCCCCAGTGGGTCTTTTCCCCGTAGAAGAGTGAAAAAGTATTCTCTAGTGCCATTTGGATTTGATTCTCATTGTTTCCTTCTTGTTAACGATTTTCGCATTCTCAATCTTTTCATTGTTATTAACTGTACATACAGTGGGGCCTGAAATTATTGACACCCTTGATTAAAAATGACAGTATAAAATAAATAATTCAAATACTGATCTATATTGTAAACAAAAAAAAGGGAAATTATGTGATTTTATACTAATATAATTGCTCAGAGAAATACATTTTCTTTAGGAAGTCATTTATTTTTTCATCAAAGGGTAAGGGGTCAAAATGATTGACACCCCTGTTTTCAATACTTCACCTTGTGAGGATAACGGAACTGAGACCTTTTCTACTCATTGGGAGGGATCTTGGACCATTCCTCCATACAGAATCCTTCCAGATCCTTGATATATTTTGTCTGTGCTTATGGACTGCCCTCTTCAATTCAAACCACAGGTTTTCAATGGGTTTCAAGTCCGGAGACTGAGATGGCAAAATGTTGATTTTGGGGCCAATTAACCATTTTATTTGTGTATTTTGTGTGCTTGGAGTTATTGTCTTGCTGGAACATACATATGCGGCAAAGTTTCAGCCTCCTTTTAGAAGGAACCAGGTTTTTAGGGTAAAATTGGACCCCTACTATTTTCATTAAAATATGACTTGTTAGACAAAATCTCTTTCTCTGAGCAATTGGTAGTATATTAGTATAGAATCATAATCTCCCAATTATTTTTTTGCATACAATATAGCTCATTATTTGAATGATTTATTTTATACATTCATTTCAAATCTTTATCTTTATCAAATCTTTATCAAGTGTGTCAATAATTTCGGACCCAATGGTAAGTCGGAAGATTACATTAAAACTAGTTTTTCAACCACTCCAAAAATGTCTTGTTAACAAACTATAGTTTTGGGAAGTTGGTTAAGACATCTACTTTGTGCATGACACAAGTAACTTTTCCAACATTTGTATACAGACAGATTATTTCACTAATAACCCAATTCCAGTGGGTCAGAAGTTTACATACACTAAGTTGACTGTGCCTTTAAACAGCTTGGAAAATTCCAGAAAATTATGTCATGGCTTTTGAAGCTTCTGATAGGCTAATTGACATCATTTGAGTCATTTGGAGGTGTATCTGTGTATGTATTTCAATTGCCTTTAAATTGTTTAACTTTAACTTAAACGTTTCTGGTAGCCTTCCACAAGCTTCCCACAATAAGTTGGGTGAATTTTGGCCCATTCCTCCTGACAGAGCTGGTGTAACTGAGTCAGGTTTGTAAGCCTACTTGCTCGCACACGCCTTTTCAGTTCTGCCCACAAATTTTCTATAGGATTGAGGTCAGGGATTTGTGATGGCCACTCTAATACCTTGACTTTGTTGTCCTTAAGCCATTTTGCCACAACTTTGGAAGTATGCTTGGGGTCATTGTCCATTTGGAAGACCCATTTGTGACCAAGCTTTAACTTCCTGACTGATGTCTTGAGATGTTGCTTCAATATATCCACATAATTTTCCTCCCTCATGATGCCATCTATATTGTGAAGTGCACCAGTCCCTCCTGCAGCAAAACACCCCCCACAACATGATGCTACCACCCCCGTGCTTCACGGTTGGGATGGTGTTCTTCGGCTTGCAAGCCTCCCCCTTTTTCCTCCAAACATAATGATGGTCATTATGGCCAAACAGTTCTATTTTTGTTTCATCAGACCAGAGGACATTTCTCCAAAAAGTACAATCTTTGTCCCCATGTGCAGTTGCAAACTGTAGTCTGGCTTTTTTTATGGCGGTTTTGGAGCAGTGGTTTCTCCTTGCTGAGCGGCCTTTCAGGTTGTCGATATAGGACTCGTTTTACTGTGGATATAGATACTTTTGTACCTGTTTCCCCCCAGCATCTTCACAAGGTCCTTTGCTGTTGTTCTGAGATTGATTTGCACTTTTCACACCAAAGTACGTTCATCTCTAGGAGACAGAACGCGTCTCTTTCCTGATCGGTATGACGGCTGTGTGGTCCCATGGTGTTTATACTTGCTTACTATTGTTTTTACAGATGAACGTGGTACCTTCAGGCCTTTGGAAATTGCTCCCAATGATGAACAAGACTTGTGGAGGTCTACATTTTTTTCTGAGATCTTGGCAGATTTTTTTTGATTTTCCCATGATGTCAAGTAAAGAGACACTGAGTTTGAAGGTAGGCCTTGAAATACGTCCACAGGTACACCTCCAATTGACTCAAATGATGTCAATTAGCCTATCAGAAGCTTCTAAAGCCATGACATCATTTTCTGGAATTTTCCAAGCTGTTTAAAGGCACATTCAACTTAGTGTATGTAAACTTCTGACCCACTGGAATTGTGATACAGTGAATTATAAGTGAAATAATCTGTCTGTAAACAATTGTTGGAAAAGTTACTTGTGTCATGCACAAAGTAGATGTCTTAACCGACTTGCCAAAACTATAGTTTGTTAACAAGACAATTGTGGAGTGGTTGAAAAACAGGTTTTAATGTCTTCAACCTAAGTGTATGTAAACTTCCGACTTCAACTGTACATTTTTTTAACAGCTTTTTGAGTCACAGGAACAAGCATATACCTGAGTTGATTCAGATTGTCAAATGTTTTTTTGGGGTTTGTTGTTTGCTTGTCATTGGTTTTAAGCAGTGGGTTTGGGTCAACACCTGTGTGGTCGTGTCCTTGGACCAATCCCAAATGGACCCCTAGATCCTACGCATTATGCACTTGTGGAGATCTGAGAGGGTTCGACAGGTGTAAGCAATCAGTAATAGCTCCACATAGCCACCTAACGTCCAGGCTCAGTCCAAGTTTCACTATATTGCGTTAATACTGTTATAGGCTTTGGGGTTTTGCTCGATTTCGAGAGTTGATTCTGTTTGGGTTTGTGGCTTGCCCTGATTGTAATCATCCTTGTTGGTCAGGATGTGTTGCACCTGTCGCCTTGTTAATCAGCCAATAGTTTCACCTGTGCTGGCACAGTGTTCCAGTGGAAGTGGAGATGTTGGAAGAGCTATACGGCTGTTTAGCAGTGAGGGCTAGTGGGAGGAGATATAGGAGGACGGGGTCATTGTAATTCCTGGATTGGAATAAATGGAACGGAGTCGAACGTGGTTTCTATATGTTTGATACCGTTTCATTTATTCCATTCCAGCCAGTACAATGAGTTTGTCCTCCTATAGCTCCACCCACCAGCCTCCACTGCTGTTTAGCTATTCCTCTTTAAGTTGGTTAACAAAGCCTTTTACTGTATCTCGTGTCTCATCTAAGTTGTGTGGGTTTTCTTCCTTTAGTTTGACTGATATCAGGCAAGTCTAGTGGGCGTCCATGGTGGGTGTTAAGACGCTACTCGAGTTTGCTTGGCCAGCACCCAGTCAGTAGGCACCCATATGGATGCCTTTCAAAACACACTTTGAAACGCAACCTGTTTCGCTCTGGTTGTCAGCGGCTCAGTTGTTCATTCCCTATTTCTTTTGAGCAACGATTTGTATTTATTTATTGGGGAACGTAACAATACCAATAAAATCCTTGGATCTCCACAAGTGAATAAAGCATAGGGTCTAGGGGTTGCCTTGGCATTGGGCACTGGTTGCCAGGTCCTGAAAGTAACAACAGCACAGCAGCTCACACTGCTCCTACTGTTTGACTATTTTAACTAATCCAACACACACATCCACACATATTACCAGTTTATCTGCCGCAAACCTTTATTATCAATCACTTTTTAAAAAATAAGTCAAATTCAGATACCATAAATCATGTCATAGCTCTGCATTAAAAATACATGGACACCATGTTGTACAAAATAAAAGAGCACACATAGCCACATACACCCAGGGCAACATTTACTTAGTGCGAAAGAATTATAAAAAGTGTAACAATTACCACAAACCTCATTATCAACCGAGTAGTTTGGGTCCTGAATGCTGATTGGCTAAAACAGCATTTAGCTGTGTGTATATCAGGCAATATACCACGGGTGTGAGGCAAAAATACTTGTTTACTGTTCTATTTATGTTGGTAACCAGTTTATAATAGCAATAAGGCACCTTGGGGGTTTGTGGAATATGGCCAATATACTACAGCTAAGGGCTGTATCCAGGCACTCCATTTCACGTCAAGCGTAAGAACAGCTCTTAGCCGTGGTATATTGGCTAATACACCACACCCTCTCAGGCCTTGTTAATTATAATCTGGTAGTGTGATTTAATTTTAAACTTTTCATAGTGCAAGCGAGTTGTGCAAAGAGAAAAAAAAAAAAAACCTAATTTTAATCTGAGTGACATCATTTTAAAAACTTTTCTTCAACAATGTGTGTATAAAGAGACCACTATTTATGTATTGCTCAGGTAACTAAACTCTAGTTAAATAATTGCCTCTTTATAACACACATTGTTTAACCCTCAAGCTACTGACTGGGGTCATTGTCGAATTTTTCATGACTTTGTCGATCAACATGTTCTTAACAAATCTAAATCATTGTTTAGTGTTTATGTATGAATATGGACTTTTTAAAGACACCAGACAAAAACACCTAATTCTGCTTATAGTAATTTGATAAATGGGTAACAAGTTTTCCATACCACCAGAGGGTGGAGGGGGACCTGTATCAGTGATTTTGACCAGATAGACAGATCACCTGCAGACATATAGCTTCCCATGTACTCACCTAGGATTGTACTTTTCTATACCACATATCATATGACTGTGTACTTATTTTTGTGCATATAAAAATCTGCCAATGGTATACAAAGTCTGCCAAAGGTATAAATAATTAACAATACAGAACTCGGATACACTCTGAATCTACATAGAGAGCTGTATTGGTGTGTATTCTCCGAAAAGTAATTATTCTAGGGCAAATCTAAAGTATTTATTTAAATCCAGATTTCTCTGGAGACATTAAGTTCTACATATCATCAGAGGGTGGAGGGGGGCCTTATGTACTCACTCGCCTATGGTTATAACTAGGTATGACCGTGTACAAAATCAAAATGAACTTCGACATATGCTTATTTGCAGTCAAAGCAGCTCATAAAAGTCTGTCAGTGGTATGAATACTTGGTAGAACTGTAGTACAGAAACCAGTTTCCCTCTGAATGTACACATAGTGCTGTATAGGTCTTTATCAATAAAATGTCACAATAAGGTGCATAGCGTTTGATTTGCCTGCTCTGCTAAAACTTAATTTAGCTTGATTCATCAAAGATTAGGCTTTTGGAAAGAGCTTGACATTGGCAAGTCCTCGTCCTGGTGAAGTTGTCAATTAGACTACTGTCATCACCACTATAGATGGCAAGCAAATCAATAAGTATGTGACCGATCGTCTCGATTCAGTCTTATGTAGCAAAATTAGAAATTATGTTTTTTACATTGGATAAAAGTAGAGACTCAGAGCTAGAAAATTGTATATCATACACTACAGTTGAGGAACAATGGGAAAGTCATTCTGCTTTGAAAGTTGAAAAACTTGTAACCTCACTTTTGAGAAACTGGCCCTTGAATGTTTTGGTAAACCTACTGGAGAGCTGTTCTTTGCCTACACTCATTCATAATCATTCACACCCTCTTAAGCCTTAGCCCCACCCATCTCTTTAAGGATTCACATGTCAGGCCATGTACTAAACAACCAAAGAGTTCAAGACTAAAGGCTGCTTTATACTAAGTCTATCAACAGTGGTCACAGTGACATCATGAACAGTCTATTGTCGTCCAACATCAAACTTATCGTTATGAAAAAGTATGAACACAAAAACTACAGGCTGCTTGAGATCAGCAGCCTGGTGGTCCAAAATAGCATAACTGGTGTATTTTAACACCAATAAACCCAACCGTTTAAAAATCTATTTAGTATATGTCAATCTAGAAAACCAGGTAACTAAAAGCTACTTTCTGAACAATGTTTTGGTTCTTTCTGGCTTGTTAGCTGGCTAGCTGATGTTATGTTAGCTGGCTAGCCAGTTCAAATAATGACCATATCATACAGCTGACAACGTCTTCACTTTAGCTCATTTGTCTTCATTATTACAGGAAATTAAACTTACAACAAGATCCTTATTTACAAGTTAATGACGAGCCCATTGCAGAAAATATCTTTCTACCAGATAATTTTTGAACTTGGATACTGTCTCGTTGGCCTAACGTTAAATACTAATTTGACTTTGGTGCAGGTCATGTTCTTCACATTACTGTTTCTGGTAAAAACATACTTTTGCAATTCTACTACGTGATAAAAAAAAATGTAAAGACGCGTTGGAAAGGATTACCTACACATACTGACCAGCTCATGTTATAGACAGAAGCGTGCTACATGGCAGACCAACCCAAACTCATCTCTCGGCATGTCCAGCCCATCCATTCTCTCAGCCAATCATGGCTAGCGGGCTATGGCTAAACTGTGGCTAAACCAACTAGGCTCGTAATTTAACAATTTTATTTGTATTTACAGATGGCATACACATTTGTTATTAAGGCATATTAAAGTTCACATGTTCCAGAAGGCATTTCTGCCAAAAAAATGCATTTTGATTTAAAAAAAAGTTTACTTTCAAACGCCTCTCCTGGGAAGTAGTGACGCACGACATACGCCTAGTTTCCTGAAACAAGGCACATATTTGGATATACAGCCATCTAGTTTATCCCCCTGAAAGTTAGCTTGTTAACTAGCCATATTGACGTGATCTATTTTTAGCTAGCTAGCCAATCTTACGTAGTCCATCAATTAATATAGCCTATCCTGTCTGTCAGCAGCAATCGTAATTAAACACTTAAAAACAATGTTGAGGGGATAATGCTAGCTAACTTCGCTAGGTAGGCCTATGTTGGAGAAAAAAGTACATTAGGTCTACGTATCACTATGTTTAGCCAAATGTACAAAGTTTCTACCGGTAGCTTGCAAAGTAAACATTATCAGCTAACTGACAGTACATTGGCAAATGCGCCCTTCTGCTGCTTGACAGGCAGACCCCTCAAAGGATGGGAAATGAACCTAAACCACTCATACTTGTCAGGTATAGTTCACTTTTATTTTATATCAGTCATATCAAATTAATGGTGGCCAATATTGAGAGATATTGTGAGGCTAACCTCATGTATCTGAAATTACATGATCAATTGATGTTTACTGATCATGAAAAGCAGGCAGCTACTTGCTGTATAACTCTGATGATAGAGCTAAATGTCCTCAATTGTTTTGCATGGAATAATCTGAAATGTGTAGTTCTGACTGTGCTTTTCAAGAGGTGATGATATTGCAACCAAGTAGTTAACATGTATTTAACAATCTCTTTGAATCGGCACGCAGTTGTCAATGATTTTAGCGGAGCTGGGGGTCTCCTTGCCCCCCAGTAGCCAAATTGAATGCTCTGCATCTTATTGTGAGGTTTTATTAATAATAACCTATTGGTGTGTATTCTCCCCCAAAAAATGTTCTACTGAAAATAAAGTAAATACCAGAATTCTTATAATAACCTCCAATATACTTTATGTGCAACTTGTTATGATATTCTAGATGCTATACCCTTTGGTTTAAAGGATTCAGGCATGCTTTTTGAAGAATGCTCCATAGCCCCTACCACTCCCATTGTTTCACTAACATAGATCCTAATGCTGGCTGTGGGGTAAGAAGATAAAGAAAACTAAGCCATATTTTTGGTCAATGTCTCTCAGGGTAAAATTATTTAAAATGTTGGTGTACTGCCCCTTTAAATGGCAGTAAATTTTACCACAAATTAATATTTTCTTCAAAAAACTGAAAACTAAATGATACTATAGTAAAATGGTAAATTAGCTTTTCAGGTGGAATTGTACTTTGGAAATAAGCTGCACATTATATAAAGGAAAAATGTATGTTTTCTTTTTACAAAATATGCAAATTAACTGTAAGTCTGCTAAAAAAATAGTCCAGATAACATTAATGACATGTCTAATGATGTTTTGATAATAAATAAGTTGATATTTTGCTGTGATTGTTGCTTTTTCGAATAATTTCTTATTAGGGTCAAAATGTCACTTGATGGTGAAGAAGTTTCACATTTTGTCACGTTGTTAGATTGAGGTTTATGATATTTTTTGCTCTTTGCACAATTTGTTTGCACTATGAAAATGTTGCCTACACACACACACACACACATACACACACACACACAAATGTTTAATAACTATAACTACTGAACACCGGAGTGGAACCGTAATTCTCTTGAATGAATGCGACCAGATGCACTGTGAGCTCAATGTGATGTGGGAGTCATTTGTCAACCAGTAAAAATTGGAAAACATAATAATAATCATATTAATAATAATAATAATTATTATTATTATTATTATTATGATAATACACTATTATATATATATATATATATATATATATACACACACAAAAGTATGTGGACACCCCTTCAAATTTGTGGATTTGGCTATTTCAGCCACACCGTTGGTGAAAGGTGTATAATATAGAGTACACAGCCATGCAATCTCCATAGGAAACATTGGCAGTAGAATGGCCTTACTGAAGAGCTCAGTGACTTTCAACGTGGCACCGTCGTAGGATAACACATTTTCAACAAGTCAGTTCATCAAATTTCTGCCCTGCTAGAGCTGCCCCGGTCAACTGTAACTGCTGTTATTGTGAAGTAGAAATGTCTAGGAAGCAACAATGGCTCAGCCGCGAAGTGGTAGGCCACACAAGCACATAGAACAGGACCGCTGAAGTGCGTAACAATCGTCTGTCCGCAGTTGCAACACTCACTACCGAGTATCACACTGCCTCTGGAAGCAATGACAGCACAATAACTTTTCTTCAGGAGCTTCATAAAATGGATTTCCATGACCGAGCAGCTACACACATTACTACTATGAGCAATGCCAAGCGTCAGCTGGAGTGGTGTAAAGCTTGCCGCCATTGGACTCTGGAGCAGTGGAAACACATTCCCTGGAGTGATGAATCACGCTTCACCATCTGGCAGTCCGACGGACGATTCTTGGTTTGGCGGATGACAGGAAAAAAGCTATCTGCCCGAATGCATAGTCCCAACTGTAAAGTTTGGTGGAGGAGGAATAATGGTCTTGGGCTGTTTTTCATGGTTCGGGCTAGGCCCCTTAGTTCCATTGTAGGGAAATCATAATGCTACAGAATACAAAAACATTCTAGATGATTCTGTGCTTCCAACTTTGTGGCAACCGTTTGGGGAAGGCTCTTTCCTGTTTCAGCATGACAATGCCCACGTGCACAAAGCAAGGTCCATACAGAAATGGTTTGTCGAGATCAGTGTGGAAGAACTTGACTGGCCTGCACAGAGCCCTGACCTCAACCCCATCGAACACCTTTGGGATGAATTGGAGCGCTGACTGAGAGCCAGGCCTAATCGCCCAACATCAGTGCCCGACCTCACTAATGCTCTTGTGTCTGAATGGAAGCAAGTCCCTGCACCAATGTTCCAACATCTAGTGGAACGCCTTCCCAGAAGAGTGGAGACTGTTATAGCAGCAAAGGGGGGACCAATTCCATATTAATATCCATGATTTTGGAATGAGATATTCGACTAGCAGGTGTCCACATACTTTTGGTAATGTAGTGTATATTTAATGTAAAGTTAGTTACTATAAAACATTATCGAGGACATCTGTATAACTTATATGAATGTATTGTCTTGCTGTACTGGACATATCCAACCGATGCATTTTACTGTAAAGCAATAATGTGAAAAAAATTAAATGGCAAAATAATTCCTGTACATTTGTCTCAAAGTCTTTGAATATAGGTTATCAATAAAACATCAGAATATGGTGCAGAGCATTTGATTTGGCTGCAGGGGGCAAGTAGACCCCCAGCTCCGCTAAAATGATTGACAACATGTCGTATTCAAGGGATTGTTATAGTCCAGGTTGCAGATAATGGACCCTATCACACATCTGTGTAGTTGGTGCTTTATATTAACTAATATACATTGGTTCTAACTTGAACAATATTTTTTTTGTTTACAATTGTACAATTTATGTTCCCTGTATGTGAAAACCACGAAGACTGCCGGAAAGGCCCAAACGCAAGATCGTAATTTTGATGACTCACACGGTGAGCCTACTGTACATGGTAAGCTGGTGCGCACCCCGGTTGTACTTCACGGTGAGGATTTTTCTACAATATTCACAACATATTGACACAATTACAATCTTTATAGATTAAAATCTAATTTCATCAATTAAATATGGAAAAACGTATTTGAGTGAACATTATCAAACCAGCAGTAGATGAAACAGAAAGTGAATTCTTTCCTCCTCTGTTGGAGTAGCGAGCGGCCACGCAGTTGTGAGGGGCCCTCGTGTTGAGGGTCAGCATGGCGGATGTGTTGTTGCCTATCCTCACCCCCTGGGGGCGGCCCACCAGGAAGTCCAGGATCCAATTGCAGAGGGAGGTGTTCAGTCCCAGGGTCCTAAGCTTAGTGATGAGTTTGGAGGTCACTATGGTGTTGAACGCTGAGCTGTAGTCAATGAAAAGCATTCTCACATAGGTGTTCCATTTGTCCAGATGGGAAAGGGCAGTGTGGAGTCAAACATGGAGGTGGAAACATTATGCTTTGGGGGTGTTTTTCTGCTAACGGGACAGGACAACTTCACCGCATCAAAGGGACGATGGACAGGGCCATGTACCGTCAAATCTTGGGTGAGAACCTCCTTCCCTCAGCCAGGGCATTGAAAATGGGTCGTGGATGGGTACTCCAGCATGACAATGACCCAAAACACACGGCCAAGGCAACAAAGGAGTGGCTCAAGAAGAAGCACATTAAGGTCCTGGAGTGGCCTAGCAAGTCTCCAGACCTTAATTCCATATAAAATCTGTGGAGGGAGCTGAAGGTTCGAGTTGCCAAACGTCAGCCTCGAAACCTTAATGACTCGGAGAAGATCTGCAAAGAGGAGTGGGACAAAATCCCTCCTGAGATGTGTGCAAACCTGGTGGCCAACTACAAGAAACGTCTGACCTCTGTGATTGCCAACAAGGGTTTTGCCACCAAGTACTAAGTCATGTTTTGCAGAGGGGTCAAATACTTTTTTCCCTCATTAAAATGCAAATCAATTTATAACATTTTTCACGTGCGTTTTTCTGGATTTTTTGGTTGTTATTCTGTCTCTCACTGTTCAAATAAACCTACCATTAAAATTATAGACTGATCATTTCTTTGTCAGTGGGCAAACGTACAAAATCAGCAGGGGATCAACACTTTTTTCCCTCACTGTATTACAGACTGGGTCAGAGAGAGGTTGAAAATATCAGTGAAGACACTGAGTACACGTCATGGTAATCCATCTGGCCCTGTGGCTTTGTGAATGTTAACCTATTTAAAGGTCTTGCTCACATCGGCTACGGAGAGCGTGGTCATACAGTCGTCCGGAACAGCTGGTGCCCTCATGCATGGTTCAGTGTTGCTTGCCTTGAACCGAGCATAGAAAGCATTTAGCTTATCTGGTAGGCTTGCGTCACTGGGCAGCTCTCGGCAGTGTAGTAGGATTCGATCTTAGTCCTGTATTGACGCTTTGCCTGTTTGATGGTTCGTCGGCAGGTGTAGCAGGATTTATTATAAGCGTCCGGATTTGTGTCCTGCTCCTTAAAAGCTGAAGCTCTAGCCTTTAGCTCAGTGAGCCTGTAAGCATGCCTGTAAGCAGGAATCAGGAAGAAAGAGTTATAGTACGACTTGCCAAATGGAGGGCATGGGAGAGCTTTGTACAGTATGCATCTCTGTGTGTGGAGTAAAGGTGATCTAGAGTTTTTATCCCTCTACCAGTGACAAACTTGGCTGTTATCGACATATGGCAGTACACAAACGAAAGAGGGAGAGGATAATTAGCTATAGCAATTTGATATTACAACAAAATAGTAAAAATGTATTTAACAATCCCTCGAAAACACACCTGCACAGTTATAAAGACGGCACGATAGTGCCTCTTCCTCCTCAGGAGGCTGAAATGATTTGGAATGGGCCCTCGGATACTCAAAAAGTTCTACAGCTGCACGATCTACAGCATCTTGACTGGCTACATCACCGCTTGGTTTGGCAAATCCACTGTCCTCGACCGCAAAGCGCTACAGAGGGAGGTGTGGACAGACCAGTACATCACTGGTGCCCAGCTCCCTGCCATCCAGGACCTCTACTCTATATCAGGCGGTTTCAGAAGAAGGCATGGAAAATTGCCAAAGACTCCAGCCACCCAAGCCATAGACTGTTCACTCTGTTTTTTTCGTCCAGGAAACGGTACCGGCGTATCGTCTCTAGGACCAACAGGCTCTGAGACAGCTACTACCCCCAAGCTAAAAGACTACTAAATAGTCAATGAATGGTTACCCGAACAGTCTGCACTGACCCTACGCACTCTCACTAGACTATATATACATACTATACTGAACAAAAATACTGTATAAATGCAACAATTTAACTGAGTTACAGTTTAAATAAGGAAATCAGTAAATTTAAATGAATTAATTAGGCCCTAATCTATGGTTTCATATGACTGGACAGGGGCGCAGCCATGGGTAGGCCTGGGAGGGCATAGGCCAAGCCACTGGGGAGCCAGGCCCAGCCAATCAAAATGTGTTTTTACCCACAAAAAGGCTTTATTACAGACAGAAATCCCCCCTCTCCCAAATGCACACTCCCTCAACTTGAGACATTTGTGGCATTGTTTTTGCACATTTTAGAGTGGCCTTTTATTGTCCTCAGCACAAAGTGCACCTGTGTAATAATCATGCTGTTTCATCAGCTTTTTGATATGCCACACCTGTCAGGTGGATGGGATATCTTGGCAAAGGAGAAATGTTTACTAACAGGGATGTAAACAAATTTGTGCACAACATTTTAGAGAAATAAGCTTTTTGTGCATACTTTCCGAAGGCATTGTATAGACACACACTCCCACACAAAACCCACATACACTACATACGCACGCACCACACTGTCACGGTGTGCGCTACTGGGGTTGAAATCAGGTGCAGGAGAGCGGAGAGTATCGTGCAGGCGCACACTTTATTGGCAGAAGCAAAACAAACGAATTAACGCACAATGCGTCAAACACTCCTCTAGCCAAAAACTAAAGTGCCAAGCGCGACGAAATAACACAGTCCATAAATGTAACAACAATACACTAAATAATTACGGGTGAAACCACGTTACGCGGTAGAACCTAGTCTGGTTCTTCACACGACATGAAACATAGAACAATTCCACACAAAGACATGATGAGGTACAGAGGAATATATACATGCCGTAATTACTGGAATGATAACCAGGTGTGAAGGGAACAAGACAAAACAAATGGAACAACGAATAACTGAGCGGCGATGGCTAGAAAGTCGGTGACGTCGACCGCCGAACGCCGCTCGAACAAGGAGAGGAGGCGACTTCGGTGGAAGTCGTGACATACAAAAATAATACACATGCATACTTACACAACACAAACAGAAAACACTTTTACACATCATTTGCTGCTGCTACTCTGTTCTCTATTTGACTAATTATTATCTATCCTGATGCCAATTCACTTTACCCTGCCTTCATATACACATATACCTTAAATACCTCATACCGCTGCACATTGATCTGGTACTGGGACTGTATATAACTTCATTCTTGTGTGTTTTATATTATCCTCATGTTACTATTTAATTTGATTTTAATTATTTTAAAACTACATCAATGGGAAGGGCTCGTAAACAAGAATTTCACGGTAAAGCCTACACCAGTTGTATTCAGCACATATGACAAATACAATTTGATTTGAAAACGGCACGCAGTTGTCAATGGTTTTAGCGCAGCTGGAGGTCTCCTTGCCCCCCCAGCAGCCAAATCGAACGCTCTGCACCTTGTGACGTTTTATTGATAACGACCTATACCGGTTGTATAAAAAAGTTACTTTTTAAATGTAGCACTTGAAACATATTTTGACAACTGTACTGTGCTTATACTTGAATTTATCAGCTGCAGTGTGTGTAGATCTCCTGTAATGAGGGGACAAATGCAAATTCAAAGTACATAGTATATGACCACAGCATGTTTCTTTTCCACTGAATATGTACCAGCAGCCAGCAGCCCTTTTTGATTTTACTGCTACAGTACTTGGGTTCACCCAGTGAAGAGATTTGTTTTACAGTCCTGTCTAGGAGGTGGCACTCTAGGCATAAGAAGTGTGAGAATGCAAGAGCCTCCTTACCGTCACAGAAGATGTCAATTTTTATATAATTAACTACTTCAATTATTTACACTATAAGCAAAAGTACAACTTTTCTAGTTTTGGCAGAATAGTGTTATTGGTTAAAGGGATGGTTCACCTAAATTACAAAATGACATATTGGCTTCCTTACCCTGTAAGCAGTCTATGGGCAAGATAAGACACCAACCTATGGCTTGGTGCCAAACCATGGTTCCATTTCCATTACAACTGCCTTTCGATTTCAATTCCAAACTTCTTAAATCTGGATAAAGCCCTCTATAGATTCCCCCATGATGGGTGACCATCTCCCCGTCCATCCACGCACATCACATCCAGGATCCAGCCATCTGGATCTAACAGCATGGGCCCATGTAGCCAGTGGTGCTTCTTCCGCTAATGAGATACCCACTAGGCTAACATGTTTGGGTGGCTTTGGGTTAAAAGCCCTCCTGTAATTCTCTCAGAAACCACTGTCATTTGTTTTTCAACACTTTCCCTGGATGCCACTAGTGTAATCAGTTATTAATAAAATAGTACAATTGGGGCAAAATGCCCCATGGGCAATCAGTGCAAGTCAATGGTACCTATATTAGCATTTTCCAAACCATGACCAAATCATATAGAAGTAATTTTGAGATACTTTAGGATGAGTAGGACAGGAAGGGTGAGGATATTAATAGTAGTGAGTATATTAATACTGAGATGTGCAATGTCATTTTGTTCAGATACTTTATATATTTAATGAAAATAAGATACCTAGACTTTAGCTTTTAAGAGTCAACTAGATGGTAATTGTACATGTAGTACAATTCTGCATTTTCCAAATGCACAAAAAATATAATTTCTCTGAAATTGTGCACACATTTGTTAACATCCTTGTTAGTGAGCATTTCTCCTTTGTCAAGATAATCCATCCAGCTGAGAGGTGTGGCATGTCAAGAAGCTGATTAAACAGCATGATCATGACACAGGTGCATCTTGTGCTGGGGACAATAAAAGGCCACTCTAAAATGTGCAGTTTTGTCACAAAACACAATGCCACAGATGTGTCAAGTTTTGAGGGAGCATGAAATTGGCATGCTGACTGCAGGAATGTCCACCAGAGCTGTTGCACGATAATTTTATGTACATTTCTCTACCATAAGCTGCCTCCAAAGTCATTTTAGAGAATTTGGCGGCATGTCCAACCGGCTTCACAACCGCCAACCACATGTAACCACACCAGCCCAGGACCTCCACATCTGGCTTCTTCACCTGGATTGTCAGACCAGCCACCTGGACAGCTGATGAAACTGTGGGTTTGCACAACCAAAGAATTTCTCCACAAACTGTCAGAAACTGTCTCAGGGAAGTTCATCTGCGTGCTCGTCGTCCTCACCATGGTCTTGACCTGACTGCAGTTCGGCAACGTAACTGACTTCAGTAGGCAAATGCTCGCTTTCGATGGCCACTGGCACGCTGGAAAAGTGTGCTCTTCAGATGAATCCCGGTTTCAACTGTACCGGGCACACATTGTGTGGGTGAGCAGTTTGCTGATGTCAATGTTGTGAACAGAGTGCCCTGTGGTCGTGGTGGGGTTATGGTATGGGCAGGTATACTGGACTCGCTAAATGTACAGTAGCTCTTATCCAGCTATCCAGTTAGCTAAACACTCATTCAAATAACTCCATGAGAAGCAGGGTGCCGTTTTGGTAGTCTACTTAAGTAAGTGGGAAACTGCAACAAAAGCAGAAGGACAATAACTGTACTAAACAAAAGCAGATCTTACACAATAACTATACTAAATGTATGAAATAAAGTTACTAAAAGGAAAATGTATGCTTGATATTGCTAAGCTAGGTGTCCGCCCTATGGAGAAACAGCAGAACCTGATGCTAAGTAGCTAACTAAATTCATAATACTTACAGAAACTTCAAAACAATGGTTGATAAACATTCATCTTGTGTTAATAAACACATTTACTTACAGACATTGTGTCTTACAAAGCTTGTAACTACTCTGTCAGACTTGCACATCTTTCAAATTGCTTCACTTCTGGTACTGCTTCCTGTCACATGACACAAACAGGTAAATGCTGCGCTGCTGCACTTAAACTACCACTAGGGGGTGCTAAAACAGGTCCAGAACAGTAGGCATAAGCTACGGACAACAAACACAATTCCAATTTGAATGCACCGAAATACCGTGACGAGATCCCGAGGCTTATTGTCGTGCCGTTCATCTGCCACCATCACCTCATGTTCTTCCATGGCCTGCTGACTCATCAGATATGTCACGCATTGAGCAGATAGCGTGTAAATTTTTTTACGTATCTGTGACCAATAGAGGCACTCCTATATTCTCAGTCATGTGAAATCCATTTATTAGGGCCGAATGAATTTATTTCAATTGAATGATTTCCTTATATGAACTGTAACTCCGTAAAATATTTGAAATTGTTGTATGTTGTGTTTATATTTTGTTCAGTGTAGAATGGGAATCCCCTAGAGGGGATTGTTTTACCCCCAAAACACCCCCTTTTTAGTTTCTATTTTTATTGAATAAAAATGACCAAACTTAGCTTTTTTTCTGTCAGAAAATATAAATTTCCCTTATTACAGGGCTGTTTCCCCCCAAGTCCCCTTACTGTTAACAAGCTTCTCCCCCTCTCCCCCTCTCCCCCTTCTGTTTGGAGGTGGCACCACAGGTGTTAGAGTGGTGGGGTGATTTTTGGGGACAGTGATTAATCATTTGTAAAAAGGTTTTATATGGACTATGATGGGACTAGAGTTTTCTAATCAGGTTAGGGAGGATGAAACCCCTGTCAAACTGTCTGCAGCAACCCTGTACTTGTTCAAATTAATTATATTTTAAAACAAGACTAACAGCTGGGCTTTCTTTGTACACAGACTACAGACACAGAAACAATGTTAGCCTACTCACACAGTCTATGTAGGCATGTCATCAATATTGTGTTGATTGATTCATTCCAGTTAAACATTTTGGATTGAAGGTCTAGGTAGCCTAGCAAGACCTATGATTTCTGTGAATCTGATTGGTCAAACATAAACAGACTTCCATGTGAAGGACAGATAGATGGTGCACAAGTTGACAAATCATAAGGCAATTAAAACACAGTAGCCTACATTGTCCCTCTTTTCAACGCTTCAATATTTTAAAAACTAAATTAACCTGATTGAAAAGTGCTGGTGGAAATGCCAGTTGGGTCATTGCTACAATGCAGTGCCTTTTCTGTCCCCAGGAAATACAACTTTTATTATTCAAAATATTTCTTCATTGTTTTACAGTTCTAGTTGAATTCTCTCTCATCAATAACATAACATCATGATTATTGTACTGACTATATTTTATTTAAAAAAGTTCTGTGTGTCTTGAGCAGGTGATAGATTTAATAAAACAACAAACATGGAACGAGACAACATATCAGTGGCGTCTTCATAGAAACACAGAAGCAGTACTGACTGGGGAAAGAACCTAAGAGAGTGCCAGATATAGGGGAGGTAATAACTGAAGTAATGGAGTCCAGGTGTGCCTCATGATGAAGTGCAGGTGCGCATAATGATAGATGCCAGGACCGGTGGTTAGTAAGTATACCAGCAACGTCGAACTCCGGAGGGGAGGAGCGGGAGTAGATGTGACAGTTACATTACAGCCTTATTCTAAAATTGATTAAATAGTTTTTTCCCCTCATCAATCTACCCACAATACCTCATAATGACAAAGCAAAAACAGGTTTTTAGTTCTGTTTTTTAGCAAACATTTCTATCACATTTGCAGAAGTATTCAGACCCTTTACTCAGTACTTTTTGAAGTACCTTTGGCAGTGATTACAGCCTTGAGTCTTCTTGGGAATGACGCTACAAGCTTGGCACACCTGTATTTGGGGAGTTTCTCCCATTCTTCTCTGCAGATCCTCTCAAGCTCTGTCAGGTTGGATGGGGAGTGTCGCTGCACAGCTATTTTCAGGTCTCTAATGTTCAATCAGGTTCAAGTCTGGGCTCTGCCTGGGCCACTCAGAGACTTGTCCCGAAGCAACTCCTGCGTTGTCTTGGCTGTGTGCTTAGGGTCGTTGTCCTGTTGGAAGGTGAACCGTCGCCCCAGTCTGAGGTCCTGAGCGCTCTGGAGCAGGTCAAGGATCTCTCTGTACTTTGCTCTGTTCATCTTTCCCTCGATCCTGAGTAGTCTCCTTGTCCCTGCAGCCACCACCATGCTTCACCGTAGTAATGGTGCCAGGCTTTCTCCAGATGTGACGCTTGGCATGCAGGCCAAAGAGTTTCATCTTGGTTTCATCAGACCAGAGAATCTTGTTTCTCATGGTCTGAGAGTCTTTTAGGTGCCTTTTGGCAAACTCCAAGCAGGCTGTCATGTGCCTTTTACAGAGGAGTGGCTTCCGTCTGGCAACTCTACCATAAAGGCCTGATTTGGTGGAGTGCTGCAGAGATGGTTGTCCTTCTGGAAGGTTCTCCCATCTCCACAGAGGAATTCTGGAGCTCTGTCAGAGTGACCATCGGGTTCTTGGTCACCTCCCTGACCAAGGCCTTCTCCCCCAATTGCTCAGTTTGGACAGGCGGCCAGCTCTAGGGAGAGGCCACTGTGTTCTTCGGGACCTTCAATGCTGCAGAATTGTTTTGGTACCCTTCCCCAGATCTGTGCCTCAACACAATCCTGTTTTGGAGCTCTACGGAAAATTATTTTGACCGCTCTTTTTTTGCTCTGACATGCACTGTCAACTGTGGGAAATTATATAGACAGGTGTGTGCCTTTCCAAATCTTGTCCAATCAATTGATTTTACCAAAGGTGGACTCCATTCATGTTATAGAAGGAAGATCAAGGGAAACAGGATGCACTTGAGCTCAATTGCGAGTCTCATAGCAAAGGGTCTGAATACTTATGTAAATAAGGTGTTTCTGTTTTTTAATTTTTAATAAACATGCAAAAATTGATGGGTTATTGTGATGTCATTATGGGGTATTGTGATGTCATTATGGGGTATTGTGTGTAGATTGATGAGGAAATGCATTCATTTAATCGATTTTAGATAACAATGTGGAAAAAAGGAAGGGGTCTGAATACTTTCCGAATGCACTGTATGTATAAGATTTTTTTAAATTCTAGAGAAAATTTAAATTAACCAAATGTCCTCTCTCAACCATTATCTTGTGCTCTGATGAGCCTCTTCTTCTTAATTCCCCTAACAACTGTTCCATTAAGACTGCTTTACCTCATGAATATATCACTCATGAAATGATGGCCTATACCGTTTTTTGGCCTACATATCTAGCTCGTAGTCCAACTGCCATTTTAGAGTTCTGGAGGAAAAGCTATGTTCTTCCAGCCATCTGTGGTAGTATTTTGGGGCATTTCATTTTGTGTTTGTTCCCTGGTATTTTTGACTCATTCCCACTGTTTATGCAAATTGATCTGCTCAAAGTGATGGATGGATGGTGGGTGGTAGGTAAGCATACTAGGCTGATGTTGAGGGAAACTACACTCAAAGTAGCAAATACAAAAAATTTACATTTGAAATAACACATATGAAATAACACATACGGAATCATGTAGTACCTGAAAAAGTGTAAAACAAATGGAATCAAAATATATTTGATATTTGAGATGAAATAGTACCCGCAAAACACCAGTCTCAACGTCCACAGTGAAGAGGTGACTCTGGGATGCTGTTGCAAAGAAAAAGTTGCAAAGAAAAAGCCATATCTCAGACTGGCCAATAAAAATAAAAGATTAAGATAGGCAAAAGAACACAGACACTGGACAGAGGAACTCTGCCTAGGCCAGCATCCCGGAGTCGCCTCTTCACTGTTGACGACTGGTGTTTGCGGGTACTATTTAATGAAGCTGCCAGTTGAGGAATTGTGAGGTGTCTGTTTCTAAAACTAGACACTCTAATGTACTTGTTCTCTTGCTCAGTTGTGCACCGGGGCCTCCCACTCCTCTTTCTATTCTGGTTAGAGCCAGTTTGCGCTGTTCTGTGAAGGGAGTAGTACACAGCGTTGTACGAGATCTTCCGTTTCTTGGCAATTTCTCGCATGGAATAGCCTTCATTTCTCAGTACAAGAATAGACTGATGAGTTTCAGAAGAAAGTTATTTAGAACATAAGCATTTCGCTACAATCGCAATAACATCTGCTAAACATGTGTATGTGACCAATAAAAAAAAAGATTTTGTGAAGCAAGTCTCTTCTTCTTATTGGTGTCCTTTAATAGTGGTTTCTTTGCAGCAATTCGACCATGAAGGCCTAATTCACACAGTCTCTTCTGAACAGTTGATGTTGAGATGTGTCTGTTTCTTGAACTCTGTGAAGCATTTATTTGGGATGCAATTTCTGAGGCTGGTAACTCTAATGAATTTATCCTCTGCAGCAGAGGTAACTCTGGGTTTTCCATTCCTGTGACGGTCCTCATGAGAGCCGTTTCATCATAGCTCTTGATGGTTTTTGAGACTGCACTTGAAGAAACGTTCAAAGTTCTTGAAATGTTCCATATTGACTGACCTTCATGTCTTAAAGTAATGATGGACTGTCATTTCTCTTTGCTTATTTGAGCTGTTCTTGCCATAATATGGACTTGGTATTTTACCAAATAGGGCTATCTTCTGTATACCACCCCTACCTTGTCACAACACAACTGATTGGCTCAAATGCTTTAAGGAGGAAAGAAATTCCACAAATTAACTTTTTTCAAGGCACCTGAAGCTGGTTGAGAGAATGACAGCAGTGTGCAAAGCTATCATCAAGGCAAAGGGTGGCTACTTTGAATAATCTCAAATAGAAAATATATTTTGATTTGTTTAACACTTTTTGGTTATTACATGATTCCATATGTGTTATTTCATAGTTTTGATGTCTTCACTATTATTCTACAATGTAGAAAATAGTAAAAATAAAGAAAAACCATAGAATGAGTAGGTGTTCTAAAACTTTTGACCCGTAGTGTACCTCCAGGTATCTGTTTCACAACATACAGTATATCATTTTTTGAAGGGGACATGGTTTGAAACTTTCCTCAATCCTGTTTTTTTTGTATTAGATATAGGTTTTGTTTTATATAAATCTTTACAGTAATACAGATTAATCCATAACAGATTGTAAATTCCATTCCATACTTTACTAAACTGATCAATGCACACACCATATAGCCCAGGGGCCTTCCTATGAACTCTAAATATGTATTTTCTAAACCTCCACCCCAAACCTTGTTGTTGAATTGTTTTGCGTATAGTATATTGCCTTCCTATGAACTCTAAATATGTATTTTCTAAACCTCCACCCCAAACCTTGTTGTTGAATTGTTTTTCGTACAGTATATTGCATATTTGAACATTGTATTACACTGCTCAAAAAAATAAAGGGAACACTTAAACAACACAATGTAACTCCAAGTCAATCACACTTCTGTGAAATCAAACTGTCCACTTAGGAAGCAACACTGATTGACAATACATTTCACATGCTGTTGTGCAAATGGAATAGACAACAGGTGTAAATTATAGGCAATTAGCAAGACACCCCCAATAAAGGAGTGGTTCTGAAGGTGGTGACCACAGACCACTTCTCAGTTCCTATGCTTCCTGGCTGATGTTTTGGTCACTTTTGAATGCTGGCGGTGCTTTCACTCTAGTGGTAGCATGAGACGGAGTCTACAACCCACACAAGTGGCTCAGGTAGTGCAGCTCATCCAGGATGGCACATCAATGCGAGCTGTGGCAAGAAGGTTTGCTGTGTCTGTCAGCGTAGTGTCCAGAGCATGGAGGCGCTACCAGGAGACAGGCCAGTACATCAGGAGACGTGGAGGAGGCCGTAGGAGGGCAACAATCCAGCAGCAGGACCGCTACCTCCGCCTTTGTGCAAGGAGGAGCACTGCCAGAGCTCCTGCAAAATGACCTCCAGCAGGCCACAAATGTGCATGTGTCTGCTCAAACGGTCAGAAACAGACTCCATGAGGGTGGTATGAGGGCCCAACGTCCACAGGTGGGGGTTGTGCTTACAGCCCAACACCGTGCAGGACGTTTGGCATTTGCCAGAGAACACCAAGATTGGCAAATTCGCCACTGGCGCCCTGTGCTCTTCACAGATGAAAGCAGGTTCACACTGAGCACGTGACAGACGTGACAGAGTCTGGAGACGCCGTGGAGAACGTTCTGCTGCCTGCAACATCCTCCAGCATGACCGGTTTGGCGGTGGGTCAGTCATGGTGTGGGGTGGCATTTCTTTGGGGGCCGCACAGCCCTCCATGTGCTCGCCAGAGGTAGCCTGACTGCCATTAGGTACCGAGATGAGATCCTCAGACCCCTTGTGAGACCATATGCTGGTGCGGTTGGCCCTGGGTTCCTCCTAATGCAAGACAATGCTAGACCTCATGTGGCTGGAGTGTGTCAGCAGTTCCTGCAAGAGGAAGGCATTGATGCTAAGGACTGGCCCGCCCGTTCCCCAGACCTGAATCCAATTGAGCACATCTGGGACATCATGTCTCGCTCCATCCACCAACGCCACGTTGCACCACAGACTGTCCAGGAGTTGGCGGATGCTTTAGTCCAGGTCTGGGAGGAGATCCTCAGGAGACCATCCGCCACCTCATCAGGAGCATGCCCAGGCGTTGTAGGGAGGTCATTCAGGCACGTGGAGGCCACACACACTACTGAGCCTCATTTTGACTTGTTTTAAGGACATTACATCAAAGTTGGATCAGGCTGTAGTGTGGTTTTCCACTTTAATTTTGAGTGTGACTCCAAATCCAGACCTCCATGGGTTGATAAATTTGATTTCCATTGATAATTTTTGTGTGATTTTGTTGTCAACACATTCAACTATGTAAAGAAAAAAGTATTTAATAAGATTATTTCATTCATTCAGATCTATGATGTGTTATTTTAGTGTTCCCTTTATTTTTTTGAGCAGTGTATATTAAGTGTTTTGCTAGTTTAGGATTTTACTATTGGATAATTAGATATGATTGATGATATGATTGTAAATTGGATTACAATTCAGTCTATGACCACAAGAAACCAATGAAACCTACGACTACTACAACTACTAATAAAATGTCAACCCCAAGAATCATTTTACAGAGCAGACATTGAACTATACATTTTTTCTTTGATGTTCAAATAAGGACAGAAGGGTACATTTTCTCTCAGGGACTTAACCATTCTTCCAATATCTCACTCAGTATTCTGAACAGTACTCTTTCTGGCTACCTTCAAGGTCCCTCGACCACCTCCAAAAATTCCTAAGTGTCTCTGGGTCTGAATACTGTTCCATTTAAAATTCCAATTTCACCTTTATGCGCCTTCTACAACTGTCTGGGAACCTTGCATTTAGATTACATTAAAAAGCAATAGCAAAAAAGTTGAGGTCAGTGATTGTGGCACCCATTTTGAAAAGTAGATTTATTAAAGATAGATTAACAGTGGCACATACCATATTAATTCTTATTTGTGTTTATGACATTCCAATTTAAGCATTTAGATCCCACATGCAGGGAGAAATTACCATGACACTGAATTAATAGGCTAATAGATGATACTGCAGTGTGACTCTCCGAGCTCGATTATATTAGGGCACGTAACAGAAAACCGTCCTGCAACAGAAAACGTGTTCCATGGTTCCTTGAGATGTGTATAGGCTTTGGGCTTCACCCAGGTCACTTCCTAGCCACACCTATAATACAGATTAATAATACAGATTCATCTGGAAACCAATCTGGAAGGCATCACTACCCGTCCTTTCAGTTTGAAGAACGTTTTGGGGAAAAGTGTCGTTCAGTTCAAACCTTTACGTAACTTTGCCAATTTTCATCAATGTTCTTAAACAGACTGAGGTACGTTTGCGACATCTGGTGTGGCGGGGTGTGGCTTAAAGCAATGATTAACATATTCAAAGGGCACAATAACAGCTTTCTCCAACCCACAACCTGGGTCTTCCTTTCCTGTGGCGGTCCTCATGAGAGCCAGTTTCATCATAGCACTTGATGGTTTCCAGATTGACTGACCCTCATGTCTTAAAGTAATGATGGACTGTTGTTTCTCTTTGCTTATTTGAGCTGTTCTTGCCATAATATGGACTTGGTCTTTTACCAAATAGGGCTATATTCTGTATACCCCCCCTACCTTGTCACAACACAACTGATTGGGTCAAATGCATCAAGGAGGAAAGAAATTCCACAAATTATCTTAACAAGCCACACTTGTTAATTGAAATGCATTCCAGGTGACTACCTCATGAAGCTGGTTGAGAGAATGCCAAGAGTGTGCAAAGCTGTCAAGGCAAAGGGTGGCTACTTTGAAGAATCTCACATATTGTAACATAGACGCTGGGAGTCGAGAAGCAGGTGGTAAGTTAAATACAACAAAGAACATGGAATGCCACTACATAGGAGTAGCGTCTTGAAGTTAAATAATACTGCCTGGGGATTGAACCTAAGGGAGTGCCAGATAAAGTGAAGGTAATGGAGTCCAGGTGTGCCTCATGATGAGGACGGCGCGGCCAGAGGGTCGGCCCCGAGGACGAGGAGCGGGCCGGTCTGGGTGGCGAAGATATAAATCACGGATGATGTTGGGATCCAGAATGTCCTCCACTGGAACTCAACACCGCTCCTCTGGGCCGTACCCCTCCCAGTCCACCAGGTACTGGAGCCAACCCCCATGACGTCGGGAGTCCAGTAGGGATCTGACGACATAGGCGGGACCTCCCTCGATGTCCAGGGGGGGAGGGGCGGAGAGGTGTCGTGGGGGACAGCATCAGCCAGGGGACCAGGAACCACCGGCCTGAGAAGGGAGACATGAGAAGAAGGTGCGATAACGTAGTCACTGGGAAGATGTAACCTATACGTCACCTCGTTGACCCTCCAGAGAACCTTGAACGGCCCCACAAACCGGTGGCTCAGCTTCTTGCAGGGCAGGCAGAGTGGGAGGTTCCTGGTAGAGAGACAGACACGATCCCCAGGATGGAACACAGGGGTCACACTGCGGTGGCGGTCTGCCTGCTCCTTTTGGCGGTGGACGGCGCTCTGGAGTCTCACGTGAGCGTCGCTCCACACTTCTTCTGCACACCTGAACCACTCAGCCTGGGGTCCACAGAGCCAGGGCCGGCTGAAAACCCAGAACACACTGGAAGGGAGTCAGCCCGGTGTAAGGGTGAAGTAACGAATTCTGGGTGTACTCCACCCATGTAAGGAATCGGGCCCTCTCTCCCTGCCGTGACTCCTCAGGAACCTCCCCAGCTCCTGGTTCATCCTCTCCACCTGCCGTTAGACTGAGGCCTATACCCGGAGGTGAGGCTGACTGTGACCCCGAGCTTCTCCATAAAGGCTCTCCATACCCATGATGTAAATTGGGGGCCCGCGGTCGGAGACGATGTCCTCCGGAAGGCCATAATGCCGGAAGACCTGCTGGAATAGTGCCTCAGCGACCTGGAGAGAGGTAGGGAGACCAGAGAAAGGGATGAAACGACAGGATTTGGTAAATCTATCCACAACCACCAAAATGGTGGTGAAACCGTCAGAGGAGGGGAGATCAGTGACAAAGTCAATGGATAGATGGGACCAGGGACGCTGAGGCACGGGAAGGGGAAGGAGGTTCCCCTGCTGGAGTGTGCCGGGGGGATTTGGTTTGAGCACATACGGGAACAGGAGTTGACGTAGCAAATAACGTCCTGCGCCAAGGTAGGCCACCAATACTACTCAGAGATAGATTGAGGAGTACGAGAAATACCTGGATGTCCAGCGATGACAGCCGTGTGCGCCCAGGTCAGCAGCTGATCCCTTATCCCTGTGGGACCGTAGATGCGCTCAGGAGGACAGGTAGTGATAATACACTAATTGTTTTAACGGGTACTGGGTTAACTCCAGGCAAGTCCCAAAACGGAGAATACCATCGTGTTCATGAGAGTATCATCTTTCCATAGAGTGGTCATATTAGTTAGTCGGCCAAACCGTACAGACGTTTTTGTTAGAAGACCGATTTTTGGGATGTCTCCTGGTCTGACAAACATCGCTTTAACTCACCCAGCCACTTTCCACCGCAGAAAGGCTAACATATCTCTAGTTTAAATGGACGGATTTTGATGTGGATTTTTTTTATTATGTTAGATAGATTGATAGACTCTTAATAACCGACATCTGACATGGTTTATTGTATTATGAGTGCACCTTTATTTAATTAAATATAATGTGTAAGGCCGTCTTTTTGATTGTTGATCCCCTGTGAACAAGAAGAGACATGTATTAGAGTTTGAGTTGGGAGCATCAGCAATGTGTTTGGCACCAAAACCTTTTGTTGTGCGTCTCCCACTAATATAATTGTTTATGTACCATGCGTTTCACGATCCAGAGGTTTTGTTTCACAGGGCATATGTTTAACAATTACAACTTGAAGGCAAATCTAAAGAAATGCAAATGTTTACCTTGTTTGTCCTTCATGAGACCGGGGCACAAAGTAACACTTATAGGTTTTCTTATTTAGAAAATATTATTTGAGCTATGAAAGTTAGATGCCAATCGCCATATAAAGTCCAAAGAAGGAAAAGCCTGGAAGGAGGAGAGATGACTAGAAAGGTTTCGGTTGACTGTTTTATGTGTGGAATAATTGTCGGAGTAGAGGACTTTGTGCATTTCAAGTAAAATAACAACTCAAGGTGTATATCCCAGGTCGAATTAGCAAGCAACAGCAAGCTAGCTAGCTAGCTAAATTGCCATACATGTTTAATGCTTTTTGACCTGTCCCCAAATTAATATAATCGGTTCAGAGTTTGTTTTGATATTTCAACCTGCGTGTCGTGATCACGTTTGGTGTGGGGGACACACAATCTATTTGCACACATTGGTGCACGCGCGTGGCCGGTTTGGGTACGGTGTTAGCCACCATTACACACTGTAACAACATTTCTAGGACATACCAGTCGTTTACAATTCAACCAATAGTGGTGGTAAAATGCCCCCCATGTATTTCTCATGGGGCTAATTGTAACAGGCTGCAGGGTTAATTATAACACGGTCTTCAATGGCAAAAATTTGAGGTAATTGAAATCTTCTCTGATTTGAATCTGATATAAAAATATTTTCATTTGATCTATAAGGCATGTAATATTGTCCTAAAACAGAGTGGTCAAAAATATACTTTTTAGAATTAAAAAGTATGAATATGACTTGAATATGAATATACTTTTTCTAGGGTATTATCTTAGTTGTATTGGCAAACTTGATGTAAAGAAGTGACAGTTTAGATCTATGTGAATGTGTCTAAATACCATTGCATTTTAGGTAAGGGGTTCATTGTAACAAGTGTTACAATGTACTCCCAATACAAATCTAATCTAAGGCTTGTGAGAAAATATAACAATAACTATTCAAAAGACCACTTCTTACTGATAAAACAATGATTGCCTTTGTTTGTTAATTAATCATTGTTTATACAACGGGTGGGTCTAATCCTGAATACGGATTCGTTAAAACCGCATTCCAGCTGGTGTCTATTCCACAAATTACCACCGGCTAAATCTATGACTTTAAAATGCCTATTTACTCTGTTCCATCTGACTGCGCAATCCACTCTCTCATCAGCACAGCCAAGCAAGTTATCAACTTGATCTCCACTATAAAAGCATCTAGACATTATCTCACATTTCTTTTAGACTAACATGTAGTTAGTCTAGCAGCGGGGGATATTTGTATAAACCTTGCTGTCTGTCTCCGACATTTGCAACATTGTTTCAATATTCAAATTCGTTCTCCAGCTGTCCCATAGTAATGAATGTGTAGGGGTCGGTAGTGTAGACAAGACAGACAGGCAGGCAGCGTATTTCAGCCAGGCGAAATCATGAATCAGCTGCCATCATTTTTATGGACATATACAAAGAAATGAAAAAAAAAAAAGGTAAAAACGAAACAAAGTGCAGCTATTTTGCAGTCTTTCCCGCTTCAGTTTGACGTTGGCTAGCTCCTCTGAACAACTGTTTCCTGACGAGAGAGTGCACGTTTTATATGCCAGGAGAAATCGCAATTTATTAGCTCATTGTTCTGGATGTATCCAAATGTCACTAGAAAACATCTTAAACAAATGCAGCTACTTTCCTGTTATTCTATCTGCACTGCTTGACATCACTGTAAATTAGCCATAGTTGGCTAGCTAGCAAGCAAGGGATAAGAATTTTGCCAGCCAGTATGGCAATGGAATATTTAGAATGAATGACTGATCCAGAAAGATAAGAATGAAATGGTAATGGTCTAATTAACTGAACCAAGTTTATCATAATGAACCAGAAAATCTATAGTTATTTCCGGTTGTTTATTGATGTTACCTGGCTAAGTCATTGCACGTGCTTTGTAGTATACTCCTGTGTTTATTTTTATTTGTAAGTATTGTACTGTCGCTGGCTGGTATCTCCACTTGCAAATAAAAGCCACTCTGGGCAAGAAAATATGCTCTACATTGTTGCCTCCTCACTAAAACCTCCACTGCTAGGGTGCCCTCTCAGTTGAAGAAATATATACAGTTGAAGTCGGAAGTTTACATACACCTTAGCCAAATACATTTAAACTCAGTTTTTCACAATTCCTGACATTTAATCATAGTAAAAATCCCCTGTCTTAGGTCTGTTAGGATCACCACTTTATTTTAAGAATGTGAAATGTCAGAATAATAGTAGAGAGAATGATTTATTTAAGCGTTTATGTCTTTCATCACATTCCCAGTGGGTCAGTGTCACGTCCCGGCCATAGAGAGCCCTCTGGGTTCTCTATGGGGTTTTGGGCCAGGATGTGACCAGGGGTGTTTTGTGTTTTCTATGTTGGTGATTGTGTGTGGTTCCCAATTAGAGGCAGCTGATTGTCGTTACCTCTAATTGGGGACCATACTTAGTGTGTCCTCTCCCCACCTGTGTTGTGGGTTATTGTTTATGTTGTATGTGCTGGTTGCGCTACACATATGTTACGATCTGTTATTTCTTTATTGTAAGTTTCACTTTTCATAAATATGTGGAACTCAAATCACGCTGCGCCTTGGTCCGTTCATGAAGATTGTCACAGTCAGAAGTTTACATACACTCAATTAGTATTTGGTAGCATTGCCTTTAAATTGTTTAACTTGGGTCAAATGTTTTTTGGTAGCCTTCCACAAGCTTCCCACAATAAGTTGGGTGAATTTAGGCCCATTCCTCCTGACAGAGCTGGTGTAACGGAGTCAGGTTTGTAGGCCTCCTTGCTCGCACACGCTTTTTCAGTTCTGCCCACACATTTTCTATAGGATTGAGGTCAGGGATTTGTGATGGCCACTCCAATACCTTGAATTTGTTGTCCTTAAGCCATTTTGCCCCAACTTTGGAAATATGCTTAGGGTCATTGTCCATTTGGAAGACCCATTTGCGACCAAGCTTTAACTTCCTGACTGATGTCTTGAGATGTTGCTTCAATATATCCACATAATGTTCCTCCCTCATGATTCCGTCTATTTTGTGAAGTGCACCAGTCCCACCTGCAGCAAAGCACCCCCACAACATGATGCTGCCACCCCCTTGCTTCACGGATGGGGTTCTTCGGCTTCAATCAAGTTTATTTGTCACGTGCAGCGAATACAACAGGTGTAGACCTTACAGGGAAATGCTTACTTACAGGCTCTAACCAATAGTGCAAAAAACAGGTATTAGGTGAACAATAGGTAAGAAATTAAAAACAACAGTAAAAAAAGACAGGCTATATACAGTAGCGAGGCTATATACAGTAGCGAAGCTATAAAAGTAGCGAAGCTGCATACACAGGTTAGTCAGGCTGATTGAGGTAGTATATGTACATCTAGTTATGGTTAAAGTGGCTATGCATATATGATGAACAGAGAGTAGCAGTAGCGTAAAAAAGGGATTGGCGGGTGGTGGGTGGAGGGACACAATGCAGATAGCCCGGTTAGCCAATGTGCAGGAGCACTGGTTGGTCGGGCCAATTGTGGTAGTGTGTACAGGAATGTATAGTTAAAGTGACTATGCATATATGATAAACAGAAAGTAGCAGGAGGGGGGGCACAATGCAAAAAGTCCAGATAGTCATTTGATTACCTGTTCAGGAGTCTTATGGCTTGGGGGTAAAAACTGTTGAGAAGCATTTTTGTCCTAGACTTGGCACTCCGGTACTGCTTGCCATGTGGTAGTAGAGAGAACAGTCTATGACTGTAGTGGCTGGGGTATTTGACAATTTTTAGGGCCTTCCTCTGACACCGCCAGGTGTAGAGGTCCTGGATGGCAGGCAGCTTAGCCCCAGTGATGTACTGGGCCGTACGCACTCCCCTCTGTAGTGCCTTGCGGTCAGAGGCGAACATAATGATGGGCATTATGGCCAAACAGTTTTGTTTCATCAGACCAGAGGACATTTCTCCAAAAAGTATGATCTTTGTCCCCAAAGATCGTTTCAGGTTGTCGATATGGGACTCGTTTTACTGTAGATATAGATACTTTTGTACCTGTTTCCTCCAGCATCTTCACAAGGTCCTTTGCTGTTGTTCTGGGATTTATTTGCACGTTTCACAAACAAAGTACGTTCATCTCTAGGAGACAGAACGCATCTTTTTCCTGAGTGGTATGACAGCTGCGTGGTCCCATGGTGTTTATACTTGCATACTATTGTTTGTACAGATGAACATGGTACCTTCAGGCGTTTGGAAATTGCTCCCAAGGATGAACCAGACTTGTGGAGGTCTACAATTATTTTTGAGGTCTTGGCTGATTTCTTTTGATTTTCCCATGATGTCAAGCAAAGAGGCACTGAGTTTGAAGGTAGGCCTTGAAATACCTTCAGAGGTACACCTCCAATTGACTCAAATTATGTTAATTAGCCTATCCAAGCTTCTAAAGCCATGACATCATTTTCTGGAATGTTCCAAGCTGTTTAAAGGCACAGTCAACTTGGTGTATGTAACTTCTGACCCACTGGAATTGTGATACAGTGAATTATTAGTGAAATAATCTGTCTGTAAACAATTGTTGGAAAATGACGTGTCATGCACAAAGTAGCCCTAACCGACTTGCCAAAACTATAGTTTGTTAACAAGAAATGTGTGGAGTGGTTGAAAAACAAGTTTTAATGACTCCAACCTAAGTGGATGTAAACTTCCCACTTCAACTGTACTTTTTAGTCTATTTTCCAAGTTTTGAAAATATATTTTGATACATTTCATCCATAGCCACCTGTTAGGAACATTTGTCACATCATTCATTTAAAGTGTTGTGTTTCTGTGAAACCCAGAGGCTGAGAAATTGGCGATTGAGCTCATCTGACATACCGACGCGACCTAGAGAAAGGTTTCTGCAAGGTTGATTGAATGTCTGGGCAGAATTCTAGTAGTGTGCTTTGCATTTTGAGTGAAAGTTTATGAAGACAAAAGCCAAGCGGGCGCATGGAATTATTTCATTTGGATGGATATGACAGAAAGGTACGCAGATATTTGATCTGAAAGGTGTGTGAAATGTTTGCTTCAGTATACATTTCGTTAGTGTTCAAATTATTTGTTGTGTCGCTCATGGGGGATTCAAGCATTTTGTTATTGGTTTAGGCTACAGAGAAAGGCATTGAAAATGAGAAATGGCTTCTGACTAGGCCTACAGTAAAAGGTGTTGTGTTGCGTGAGGTGGTAAAGTCTTGATGTATTTTGAAAACTGTCGGCGACAGTGTTGTTTATTTTTCTTGGGCGTGTGTTATTACCCTGGTCAAAATATGTGCACTATAAACAGAACAAGGCATTTGGAATAACCCTCCCTTTCTCTCACTTTGTTGATTAGGTCTCTAGTGGAAAAGGTGTGAATGACATGTACCCACCAGAGGCAGAGCTCCAGTACCTGTATTTCCATATAGATGGGGCTCCTTCTCACACAGTGGGACGTGGTATTGGGCTCAGGGCAACTAGCGTGGCTGGCTAAGTGATTCGAAGGTTTGGGGCGTAGTAGAGCAGAGGATAGACCAGCCGCATGGAGATTGGAGAAACAGTCGAGTCAGCAAGGTTGGTCAACACCCACAACACCCGCACTACAGTAGCTCGCCTGAGTCCCCTTATCGCCTCCATGCATGCCGTCCTGAATTAATGTTGTCGAAATTGAATATTTCACAAAGTTATGGATGCAAAATAAATCACAGGTAGGTAGAGATAGAAAAGTGCTTTCACAAACCTTATTACGTATGGAGGGAACACAACTAATTTCCTGATGCACAGGCTCTGGTTGATTTGTGAAGGAGTCTCGCCCTGCAAGAGTTCTCGCTGAGCTCCTGCTGAGGCGGCTACAGGTAATTTATTCCCATTCCCAAGTTTGCCATTTACTTTCTTTCCCCTCTGACAAGATTTATTCAAACAATAGTGGCAATCTGTGGTGGTGTTAACGTGGTGTTGTGTATTATTGGAACAACTGAGCTGGAGACACACTGAGAGCAAGGCTTAGATGTAACAAACCAATATTTATACCTTCTAGTAAGCTGAGTGATCTTCACAACAGTATTTCTGGCATGTATGCTCTTTAATCTTAAAGCAATAGTGTATATTTGAAAGGGCACTGCTCATTTTCAAAGAATGGAAAAAGAGAATTATCCTTCTTCCATTTGCTGTCGTCAGGTGCCTTCTTTTCTTTCTGTAGGTTAAAGGGTACTGTCACTGAGTTCCAGTAAGTTATTTTTGATGGTGTCAAAAGGCCCTGAGGATTCTCCATTGTGTCTTGGAGTGCTGTTACCTGTAGTTGACCTGTGCATGGATCATTCCGGTTACATAATAGTACATTGTTCACGTGGCTGAACTCTCTCTGTAATGCCAGGGTTGGCCCATGTAACAATGTTTCCATGGCAACATCAGAGTTCACATAGCGTTTGAAGTGAGATTTGACAGGGGCCATGGAAGAGTTCAGACAATAGGAGAAAATAGAGAATACAACATGAGGGGGGTTAGAAAAATATGAAAGTTCTATTTGGAAAAAGTGTGTTCAGTGGAATTGTCCCCAAAAAATTACATTGGTTATCTTTCGTAAAAACTGAAAAGAGAATGAAGTCATTTTCTTGTAGACAAAAGTACATTTTGGATCCTTTTTAACCTGGCTTTTTCAAGGTTACATTCCTCTTCTGTATAATTCTGAGTAATACAACACATCCTCGGTTATGTAGACTCCAAGTCAGAGATTGTGGGTTAAGAGAAAGACAAATCTCTCACATTCTTTGGATACTTTTATTAAAACATTACTTGCCTCCAACATAACGTTTTTGTAAAGAATGTACATACTAATAATATTAATCATATGAATAATACTTTAACACTCACTTCATCAGTTAAGTAGAAATAGTTAGCAGTTTTCAGGTTGGATTGTACATTTATATTTTAACGTTTGTCAACGAGGCCATGTCTGCACTTACAGTAAGGGAAACCAACATGTTTCTGACATGAACACATCTTTTCTCCCCTTTGCTGTTTCTTTCACACCCACTTTTTTTTAAGCCACACTCTTACATTACATCAAAATACAGTTTCACACGAATCCCCCCATCCGCCCACACACACACAGAGTTGGCTGCCTTGAGTAGAGTGTATAGTGCTGAGCTCTGGTGCTTTTATCAGACATTTGGTCATAAAGCTTCACACTGACAGAGGCAGCAGGCTCCTTTCTCAGCAGAACTAAGCAGAGGCTAAATTTCACTCTTCTACTGCCACACTTCCCCCACCATGGCTCAAACAAACCTTCTTGTTGACCCTTTCTCCTTCCCTTTCTCTCCATCCTCTCTTTCTCCACTTCAACTGAAGTGCTTCTTCAGAGCGAGTGGTATACCTCCGTTTCTATGGACAACAAAGAATAAAAGCCACGCAATGGACGGTCGAAAAGGGGCATTCGAAAAAATCCCTTATATATTCAGGGAGGAACACATTTTCCAATTTACTGTTACACAACATACGCACATCACTGAGCTGCAGAATATGAAGATTGTCCGATATTATTAATAAAGTTTTAAAACGGTTAATTTAAAAACACAATTCGATACACAATTCAATAAAAACCATGTCAGTTCCTTCTTGTCAGAATCAAGAAGGTGAATCTTTATCCTTCTCCAACAGACAGTCTAGGCTATAAATATCCCTCTAGTTGTTATATCCACAGTTGTTCACAGTTGTATGACAGGAAGAACAATACAATCCTGTCTTGAAACCCATTTCTCTCTTAACACCAAACTCTCCACGGCTGGATAGATAGAACAAGTCCAACCAGAACTTAGTGTTTGGTTAGTCACTGATCACAACGGTGGAGTGGCTCAGGTGTCAGGCGGTCATGTGTCTATGTCACGCGCTGGCGAGGGTTCATGGGGCAGGTTGGTGGAGTTGGGCAGGGTCTGCGAATGCGACGTGTGGGGCGTATGTCCATGGCACACAGAGTTTTGCTGCAGCTCCAACGCCATGGTGTTCTCGGGTGAGGGAACTCCTTCACTTGACGCCGGTACTCCAGGAACGTGGACGCCTTCGTAGCGATCGCCACCACGTTCTTGCCCACGAAGATGGTCGAGACTCTACTGTCCTGGAAGAGGACCATGTTGACCCCACGGATCAGGATGGTGACCACATTGATGGTGACTAGGCTGAGGATGGGATAGAGCATCATCTTCTGGGGTGACACATGCTCCCCTTGCATGGAGATCTCACTGAGTGAGACGCAGGGCAGGATGAGGAGGAGGATGTAGCAGTAGAAGAACATCAGTCCCTCGGCCCAGATGGGCAGGCCGGTCCGCTGAGGCTCCCACAGGTTGGCCTGGATGTCCAGAAGATCCAGAAGATCTAGAGCCACCCAGAAGAGCCTCCCCCGCATGTCCTCCTTCTTCCTGAAGGTCCTCACGTACTCCATGTTGTCCAGAGCCACTAGAACCAAGTAAAGCCCTGGGACGCACACGGACAGTAACAGAGTCAAGGCTTTCCGGGCCACAGTCTCCAGAGACTTCCTATCCGCCTTGCAGTTCTGGAAGACGAAGTAGAGCTTGATCTCCAGCACAAAGATGTAGAGGAACCAGAGGATCATAGCGTAGCCGCGGCGGGCCGTGCGCACCTCGGCGCCCACCCACACGGCCACGTAGCGCAGCACGATGAGGAAGCAAATGTCCCCGACCAGCACGATGATGCACACTCCGATCTTCCTGGGCCCCTGGTTCTGCTCCACCAGGTAGGCGTCCATGAAGGCCATGCTGGTCATGATGACGATGGTGGTCAGGCACACGTGGCGTTTGTCCGGGGGTGGCAACACCATGGCGAGGACCGGACCCGACCGCCTGCTGGCTCTCACCTCCAGTTCACGGTTTCCGAGTTCAGAAAAAGAATGGGTTCCTGTGGGAACACCAGTGAGTCATACAGTTCACCTATTGAGAGTCAGCCCAGTGAGTAAAAACAGTGAAGTCATCTCATCACTCAGCGCAGTTCCATTGATCCCCCTCTGCTAGTAAAGCAGGCGCCACAGTGAGGTGCTATATGGCTGACGGTCCATGACTGATACTGGGATGCTAATCCACACAGGGGGAGTGGAAGATACACAGAGGGGTGTGTGAGGGGCATGTATAGGACACCGAGTGCAATGTGAGGTTGTATGGGGTAGAGAAAAGCAGTGTGTTTGTGCAGCTCAGTCCCTCAGTGCGTGTGGAGGCTGAGGGAGATTCTGTTATTCAGTGTGTGGCGGAATCACCCTGTGGGGCAGCACTGGCCAAGGTGGTGCAGTGTGTGTGGCTTTGTCCAGTGGTGCAGTGTGTGTGTTTGTGAAGAATTCTGCAGTGGCCAGATCCCCAGTAGCCATAAATCACAGAGACAAGGGAGGGAGGGTCAGCGGCCCGTTGGGCCCCGCGTCCAACGCCAGCTTCCCCGGAGGGAGGCTCTCACACTGGGCCAGAGACACAGCATCCTCTCGCCCCTCCAGCACGTGCCGGCCTCGCCACTGCCTGGGGGAGAGAGAGTGAAAGGTAGAAAGGGGATGGGGATAGGGGGAAAGGGAGAAAGAAAGAGAAGTGTCAGTGCAACTGGGCTATATAATGCAGCGCTCATTGCCAAAGACAGCAGGCTGTCCACAAGCTAGAAGCCAGGAAGTGTGTCAGTATGGTTAAGCTGTGGTCTTGTTTGTTACAGTGTAGGGAGGGAGGAAGATGCTGCACCACTCAGGACCACTTTAGACTGTCTGTCATCGCTATCTCACTGTGTTGTAGGGAGTGCCTGAAGACTTGGTCCATGTTAAAATAACTTAGAATGGCAAGTAGGGGAGACTGGGGCAAGTGTAACACAAGCTAGAGTGATAAAACTCACACAGTACATACCCATTTAGGTTCTCTCTCATCTTGAAATGTTACAGCCAAATATTTCACTATTTGCAAATGGTTGTTTTTTTAGGGGTGAAAGTCGTTTTCCCACCAGCTCTATTTTTCTTATTCATTCCTGAGCATTAATGTGCCAGAATTCAAACTAGCATCATTTTCATCACTATATGTTGGCCAAACATTGACATGAATGACATGTGTCACTATTGTTGTCTCTTGCTAGGCATGTGAGGTTTTGTCATGGCTGTTGGGTTGGGGGCGATTGTGACGTGGTGTTGAAATGCCCCTGAGCCAAGCAGCCAAATGATGATGATAACAAGTCATTTTAACTTTAGGATTGTATGAATTATACAGTGCTTTTGGAAAGTATTCAGACCCCTTGACTTTTTCCACATTTTGTTACGCCTTATTCTAAAATTTATGAAAGAAAGACCTTATTTATGTAAGTGTTCAGAGACTGGAAAATGAGCTCAGATGCATCCTGTTTCCATTGATCATCCTTGAGATGTTTTTACAACTTGATTGGAGTCCACCTGTGGTAAATTCAATTGATTGGACATGATTTGGAAAGGCACACACCTGTCTATATAAGGTCCCACAGTTGACAGTGCATATCAGAGCAAAAACCAAGCCATGAGGTCAAAGGAATTGTACATAGAGCTCTGGGACAGGATTGTGTTGAGGCACACACCTGGGGAAGGCTATGAAAAAATATCTGCAGTATTGAAGGTCCCCAAGAACACAGTGGCCTCCATCATTCTTAAATGAAAAGGTTTGGAACTACCAAGACTCTTAGAGCAGGCCACCCGTCCAAACAATCGGGGGTGAAGTCCCTCTGTGGAGATGGGAGAACATTCCAGTAAAAGGTACTTGACAGCCCGCTTGGAGTTTGGCAAAAAGCACCTAAAGACTCTCAGACCATGAGAAACAAGATTTTCTGGTCTGATTAAACCAAGATTGAACTCTTTGGCCTGAATGCCAAGCGTCACATCTGTAGGAAACCTGGCACCATCCCTACGGTGAAGCATGGTGGTGGCAGCATCATGCTGTGGGGATGTTTTTGAGCGGCAGGGACCATGAGACTAGTCAGGATCGATGCAAAGATGAATGGAGCAAAGTACAGAGAGATCTTTGATGAAAACCTACTCCAGAGCGCTTAGGACCTCAGACTAGTGTGAACGTATACCTTCCAACAGGACAACGACCCTAAGCACACAGCCAAGTCAATGCAGGAGTGGCTTCGGGACAAGTCTCTGAATGTCCCTGAGTGGCCCAGCCAGAGCCTGGACTTGAACCCGATCTAACCTCTCTGGAGAGACCTGAAAATAGCTGTGCCGCGACGCTCCCCATCTAACCTGACAGAGCTTGAGAGGATCTGCAGAGAAGAATGGGAGAACTCCCCAAATACAGGTGTGCCAAGCTTGTAGCATTATACCCAAGAAGACTCAATGCTGTAATCGTTGCCAAAGGTGCTTCAACAAAGTACAGAGTAAAGGGTCTGAATACTTATGTAAATGTGATATTTCAGGTAGCTTTTTATTAATAAATTTGCAATAAATTCTGAAAACAGTTTTTTGCTTTGTCATTATGGAATATTGTGTGTAGATTGAGGGAAAAAAAAGATATAATACATTTTAGAATAAGGCTGACATATGTGGAAAAAGACAAGGGGTCTGAATACTTTCTGAAGGCACTGTACATGAATTATACAAATAATAACTTTAAATCGCCTTGGGGTCCTGTAGAGTGACAAAGAAGTTGTAAACACATATAATCTGGGCACCATCAGAGAATTCAGATGTTTTGAGAGGAATGGAATGACAATGCAAAATAATGTGTGTTACTATAATTATTGGTTTCGTACAAAGACATACTAATATTTCTTGCAAAATCATTACATACGTCTATGATAATAGACAATTCATATTTTTTTGTTGCTACATTTGACCCCAGCTACTGCAGCTACCCTTGGCACCGGGGCAAATGTAAGGTCCGGACTTTTCTGATTCAAATCAATAGTGTGAGCTGACCGTCTTATGTATAGACCTATAAATGGTATGAATGATTAGGAGACGATGTAAGTTTCTTTATATATGAGCAATAGAGTAAAATACAAAACCTGTTACAATTGCCCCCAGTCTCCCATATCATATTGTGATAAAAGATGATAGCTCGTACAACAATAACTTCACAACTGTTTGGACCTTTGCCCCATTTACTCCTAGATCATTCACAGGCTCTGCATTAATCCCAAGTGATCAGAAGTGGGTACACACTATCATAGAATAGGTTTCTCAAGACACACACGTTAAATAGACAGGATATGTCTATCTATGTCAAATATGCCTCCATAGACGGGTGAAAACGTATTTTCTCAATATAAGTCTCAATGCCAGTCAAAGTTACAACATTCAGCCATCCTACAGTGTTACTTAATACATCAGTGATGTATCAAGCTTTCTCTCTGATTGTGTTGAATGATTTTTGAAGGTGCGTGTGGTTTGACCTGCTTAGTATTCATATTGACGTGCACGTTGAGCGCTATGACAGGTGAGGTCACAGGTGCACTCGTCAACTGTCTGCTCCGACATTTACTGCACTTTGTAAAAAAAAAAAAAGTATTATGCTGGGCGCTAAACATTACCAGCATGCGGCAGCCACTCGAGCTCGCTCTCTTTATCCATAAATAACACACCAGCATATAAATGTTAGCAGGGAGAAGAAACAGAACGGAGTAAAAAGAGGAGTGTCAACATTCGGCCGGGTGTTTTCCGGTTTTTGACCACTAGAGGCTCCCATTGTGTCTTTTTTGTCTGATCCTTTTGTTTTCCCTTGTTTCCAGTTATTATTTGCACCTGTGCCTCGTTTCCCTTGTATGTATTTAAACCCTTAGTTTTCCTTAGTTCTTTGCTCTGTGTTTGTATGTTAGCACCCAGCCTCAGTGAAGCTGTGAACGTTTTGTTGCTCCAGTTGGACTCTCTTGTGGAAACTCTGTTTTGGTATCGTTTATTTTTGGATTATTCTTTTGAGACTATTTTTTTGCTGTTCCTTCTTTCCTTGTGGATTTACCTTTTTATCTTGGTGAATTACCTTTTTGCCTGAAGTACTTCATTTTTGTCATTATTAAAACACCGTCTCTATTACGGCTGTGTCTGCCTCATCTTCTGGGTTCTGCCGACAACTAGTGGCTCAGTTTGCTAAGTGACTGGTTCTCACACCGGAGACCTGAGTTCGTGACCGGGTCCTGACAGAAACACAGAACCAAAAACATGAACCAAGAGGCAGCCAGTACCCAGGAGCTTTTTGCCACGCTGTCCCACCATGAGGAGACTGTCCAACGCCACGAAGCCGCTCTGGTTCAGCAAGAGGCCTTGATGGTTAGACATTCTCAACTTCTGTCGGAAATGCTGACTTCCATAAGGCAGATATCTGATCGACTTCCTCCGACAGCCGCTCCCGCCCCAGTACCTCAGATTCCAGTGCCCGTGGCAGTTAACCCCCTGGCTGAACCCCGCCTTCCGCCTCCCCAACTATTCTCAGGTGATTCGAGTGTTTTTTTTACCCAGTGTTCTCTCTCCTTCGAGCTGTACATCATCACCCTGCTGTCGGAAAAAGCCCTGGCCTGGGCCACTGCTGTGTGGGATGCCCAGAGTCCCTGCTGTGCCAGTTACTCCGCTTTTACTGAAGAATTCAAGCGAGTGTTACAAGGTCCTACCAGCGGTCCTGACTCAGCCAAACAGCTTCTGACTCTCCGCCAAGGCTGGCGCAGCGTGACGGACTATGCCATTCAGTTCCGCACAGTGGCAGCAGCGAGTGGCTGGAACGACGAGGCGCTCACGGTGTGCTTTCTGAAGGGTCTCTCCGACGCTATCCAAGACAAGCTGTCCACTCGGGAACCACCGAACAATCTCGAGTCCCTGATCAAGTTGGCCTTGCGTATAGACCAGCGCCTGAGAGAGAGAGAGAACTCAACCGTAGACCCCCCACCCTAGCTCCTATCGGTCCCAGCTCCGAGTCTCCACCTTTATCCCCGCTGGCTCCACCGGAACCCATGCAGATCGGACGCATCTCCCAGGCTGAAAGAGACCGCCGGATGAGGGAGCGATGCTGTCTATATTGCGGCAAACCGGGCCATTTCCGCTCTGCGTGTCCCGGGCTCCAGGGAAACGCACTGTCCCGTGCAGGCCTGGGGGGACTGTAACGGGAAACATAACCTCCTCCCATCCATCAAACTCCCGTCTGCTCATTCCAGTCACCCTTTCCTGGGACATCCACAAGCTACCCCTTCAAGCCTTGATAGACTCTGGAGCCGCAGGTAACTTCATGGACGGCATCTGGGCTAAGGAGAATGCCGTTCCCTCTGACTGCACAGCCATAACCCACACATCGACTGGTCCATGGGCACTGTCAAGCAGTGGGGCCCTACGTGCCAAGCCACTTGCATTTTCCCGAGTTCCCCGAGGCCTCTTCCCGAGTCTCTAGAATCCATCGACCTGTCCCGAGTTCCCGAGTGTTACCATGACCTCAAGCTGGTATTCAGCAAACAGAGGGCCACCACACTACCACCCCATAGACCTTACGATTGCCCCATCAACCTGTTTCCAGGCACCTGCCCCCCCAGGGGTCGGATCTTTTCCCTATCTCCTCCCGAACGAGCTGCTATGGATACCTACATCAAGGACGCACTGGCAGCAGGCCTCATTCGTCTGTCCACCTCGCCCGCGGTAGCAGGTTTTTTCTTTGTGGCCAAAAAAGACGGTGGTTTACGTCCATGCATCGACTACCGGGGACTCAATGCTATAACTGTGTGCAACCGCTACCCCCTACCCCTTATGGCCACAGCGTTTGAGCTGCTCCGAGAAGCAGCCGTATTCACTAAGCTTGACCTGCGGAACGCATACCATCTGGTGCGGATCAGACACGGTGACGAGTGAGTGGAAGATCGCTTTCAACACGCCTACTGGTCACTACGAATACTTGGTGATGCCCTTCGGTCTGACCAACGCCCCGGCGGTGTTCCAAGCGCTCATAAATGATGTGCTCAGGGATATGCTTAACATCTTCGTGTTCGTTTACTTGGATGATATCCTCATCTTTTCGAGCTCCCTTCAAGAACACACTAAGCATGTCAGACAAGTACTCAAACGTCTCCTAGACAGCCATTTGTACGTAAAGCCGGAATATGCGAATTCCATGCCTCCCGAATACAATTCCTGGGATTTGTAGTGGAACCCAGCCGAATCCAAATGGACTCCAGGAAGGTAGAGGCGGTAACGGATTGGCCCACCCCTAAGTCCATTAAGGAAGTTCAGCGTTTCTTGGGCTTCACAAACTTTTACCGCAAGTTCATCAAAAACTTCAGCTCGGTGGCAGCTCCTCTCTCAGCTTTAACCAACGGTGGCAACGCAAGGTTTCTGTGGAGAAAAGAAGCTGAGACGGCCTTCCAAGGACTCAAGCAGCGCATCCTCTCTGCTCCCATCCTGACACTACCTAGAGTGGATGAACCTTTTGTGGTGGAGGTAGACGCCTCAGAGGTTGGTGTTGGGGCTGTCCTGTCTCAGAGGGGTGAAGACAAGAAGCTCCACCCTTGGGCCTTCTTCTCACACCGGCTTACCCCGGCCGAGAGGAATTACGATGTGGGGGATCGTGAACTCCTAGCGGTCAAGATGGAGATACTGGCTCGAGGGGGCTTCTCAACCGTTTCAAGTGTATACAGACCACAAAAATCTGGAGTATATCCAGCAGGCGAAGCGGTTGAACTCCAGACAAGCTCGATGGTCTCTTTTTTTCAATCAATTTCAGTTTATCCTCACCTATCGGCCCGGGTCGAAGAATCTCAAACCGGATGCGTTGTCCCGAGTCTACGCTCCTGCCGTTAGAGAAGATACTGACATGCCTGTTCTTCCTACCGCTAAGATCGTGGCCCCGATCTCGTGGCAAGTTGAGGACACCGTGAGACGACACCTTCGTCAAGGCCTGTCCCCTGTCCCGTGTGCTGCCAGGGCAAATCTTCTCACCTCCGCCCTCAAGGACTCCTTCACCCTTTACCTATCCCCCACCGACCCTGGTCCCATATCTCGTTGGACTTTATTACTGGCCTTCCTCCGTCCCTTGGTAATACTACTATCCTAGTCATCATCGACAGGTTTTCTAAGTCGGCCAGATTCGTCCCCTTGACTAAGTTACCTTCGGCTAAGGAAACGGCTGAGCTTGTAATTAACCACGTGTTCCGAGTCTTTGGCATTCCTCTGGATATGGTTTCCGACAGAGGCCCCCAGTTCGCCTCAAGGTTTTGGAAGGCCTTCTGCCAGCTCATAGGGGCCACTGCCAGCCTATCTTCAGGGTACCACCCGGAGTCCAACGGCCAAACCGAGAGGATGAATCAGGAGCTGGAAACCGCCCTCAGATGTATGGCTTCCAACAACCCGTCCACATGGTCATCTTTCATCGTTTGAGCTGAGTACGCGCACAACACCTTGCGCTCCTCCTCCACTGGTATGTCCCCGCACGAGAGTCAGTTTGGCTATGCCCCCCCATTGTTCCCTGACCAGGAGGCAGAAGTCGGAGTGCCTTCAGCCCTGAAGTTCGTCAGACGCTGTCGGCTTACGTGGAGGAAGACCCGTCTCAATCTTCTGTGTTCCTTACAGTGGTACCAACGACAAGCCAACAGACGTCGCCGTCCCGGCCCCAACCTGCGTAGGCCACACAATCTTACAGAATGGGACTGCTGAAGCACGTAGCGTGTAAAAATTATTTGTCCTCAGCTGCAACACTCACTATCGAGCTCCAAACTGCCTGTGGAAACAATAACAGCAGTGAAACAACAACCACACAGTGGAAACTGTTCGTTGGGAGCTTCATGAAATGGGTTTTCATGGACGAGCAGCTGCACACAAGCTTAAGATCGCAATGCCAAGCGTCGGCTGGAGCTCGCCGCCATTGGACTCTGGAGCAGTGGAAACACATTCTCTGGAGTGATGAATCACGCTTCGTCATCTTGAAGTCCGACGAATTAATCTGGGTATGGCGGATGCCAGGAGAACGCTACCTGCCCGAACGCACAGTGTCAACTGCAAATTTTGGTGGAGGAGGAATAATGGTCTGGGGCAGTTTTTCATGGTTCGGGCTAGGCCCCTTAATTCCAGTGAAGGGAATTAAGTATACAATAACATTCTAGACGATTCTGCCTTTTCCTGTTTCAGCATGACAATGCCCTCGGGCACAAAGTGAGGTCCATAGAGAAATGGTTTGTTGAGGTCAGTGTGTAAGAACTTGACTGGCTTGCACAGAGCCCTGACCTCAACCCCATCAAACACTTTTGGGATGAGTTGAAATGCCGACTGCAAGCCAAGCTTAATCGTCCAACATCAGTTCCCAACCTCACTAATGCTCTTGTGCCTGAATGGAATTAAGTCCCCGCAGCAATGTTCCAACAACTAGTGGAAAGCCTTCCCAGAAGAGTGGAGGCTGTTATAGCAGCAAAGGGGGGACCAACTCCATATGAATGCCAAAGATTTTGGAATGAGAGGCTCGACGAGCAGGTGTCCACATACTTTTTGTCATGTATTGTATGTAGCATTTCAATTTCATGTACAATGCAGCATTCAAAATATACTTGAAGTACTTTAACAAAGTTGTTCAACATGGAAATAATTTGGTCAATAAAATGAATAGAAGTGCATATACTGTACATATCCTACATTATTCATCCAATAACATACCCTCTTTGTTTGACACTGCAATATCTCAGCACTATATGTTGAGATGTATGCGAAGGCCACTGAGACTCAGAGCTGTGTTGGACACAAACGTAGATTGCCACTTGTGAGAGGAAGCTTCAAGCAAAGACCATCTGGTGATACAGACAGTACTGTAGTTTCACTTCTGTTTAGGAGAAACACAAGGCCACGCTGCTATGTGCTTTTGAATAACCGAATGTGTTGATGCTAGAGGGATGTTCTACAAGCAGTATTAAACAACATTGATCTGCAAACCATTAGGGACACATTCAGTCAGACAAATGTGTGCTTCATGAAGCGGACTGTGTAACATGCATTGCCATGAAAGGATAAAGTGAACATTTAAATGAGATATTGCCCCTAAAAGAAATGGAACGATGAAACTATGAAAATTATTTGTTAATATACAGTGGGGAAAAAAAGTATTTAGTCAGCCACCAATTGTGCAAGTTCTCTCACTTAAAAAGATGAGAGAGGCCTGTAATTTTCATCATAGGTACACTTCAACTATGACAGACAAAATGAGGAAAAAAAATCCAGAAAATCACATTGTAGGATTTTTTATGAATTTATTTGCAAATTATGGTGGAAAATAAGTATTTGGTCAATAACAAAAGTTTATCTCAATACTTTGTTATATACCCTTTGTTGGCAATGACAGAGGTCAAACGTTTTCTGTAAGTCTTCACAAGGTTTTCACACACTGTTGCTGGTATTTTGGCCCATTCCTCCATGCAGATCTCCTCTAGAGCAGTGATGTTTTGGGGCTGTCGCTGGGCAACACGGACTTTCAACTCCCTCCAAAGATTTTCTATGGGGTTGAGATCTGGAGACTGGCTAGGCCACTCCAGGACCTTGAAATGCTTCTTCTGAAGCCACTCCTTCGTTGCCGGGCGGTGTGTTTGGGATCATTGTCATGCTGAAAGACCCAGCCACGTTTCATCTTCAATGCCCTTGCTGATGGAAGGAGGTTTTCACTCAAAATCTCACGATACATGGCCCCATTCATTCTTTCCTTTACACGGATCAGTCGTCCTGGTCCCTTTGCAGAAAAACAGCCCCAAAGCATGATGTTTCCACCCCCATGCTTCACAGTAGGTATGGTGTTCTTTGGATGCAACTCAGCATTCTTTGTCCTCCAAACACGACGAGTTGAGTTTTTACCAAAAAGTTATATTTTGGTTTCATCTGACATTCTCCCAATCCTCATCTGGATCATCCAAATGCTCTCTAGCAAACTTTAGACGGGCCTGAACATGTACTGGCTTAAGCAGGGGGACACGTCTGGCACTGCAGGATTTGAGTCCCTGGCGGCGTAGTGTGTTACTGATGGTAGGCTTTGTTACTTTGGTCCCAGCTCTCTGCAGGTCATTCACTAGGTCCCCCCGTGTGGTTCTGGGATTTTTGCTCACCGTTCTTGTGATCATTTTGACCCCACGGGGTGAGATCTTGCGTGGAGCCCCAGATCGAGGAAGATTATCAGTGGTCTTGTATGTCTTCCATTTCCTAATAATTGCTCCCACAGTTGATTTCTTCAAACCAAGCTGCTTACCTATTGCAGATTTAGTCTTCCCAACCTGGTGCAGGTATACAATTTTGTTTCTGGTGTCCTTTGACAGCTCTTTGGTCTTGGCCATAGTGGAGTTTGGAGTGTGACTGTTTGAGGTTGTGGACAGGTGTCTTTTATACTGATAACAAGTTCAAACAGGTGCCATTAATACAGGTAATGAGTGGAGGACAGAGGAGCCTCTTAAAGAAGAAGTTACAGGTCTGTGAGAGCTCTGTGAATAGTAGGCCTTCAAGGCTGAAGGTATAGGTATGGTTGGAGGTGTGTCCAACTCACAGGTGCCATCTTGAATTGGGCTGCAAGCCCAATGTTTGGGTGGTCGGTAGTTACCACAGCCACAAAGTCAAAATTGGCTATATAGTAAAAATGTATGAAAACAAAAATGTGCTTTTTGGTCTTAATTTAAGGTTAGGGTAAGGCATACGGTTAGCAGTGGTAAGGGTTAGGTTTAAATCCATATTTTAAGAAGAGAAATTGTATAAATAGGCTGTGGTTACTAGTAACGGCCAATTGTTTGAGGAGAGCCTTGTCACGATGCCTCAATTGTCTAGGCAACGCCAAGCACATTCACATAGAAATAACAACAACTAAATGTCCCTTCTCTGTCACGAATGTTGAATACAGGTATTTGAACTTACTCTGCCGATTGTCCGTGGTGTTGGTTCTTCAGCCGGTCGAAATTGTAGACAAAATATCCACAGGAATGTATTATTAAACTGACTTCAAAACACATGTGTGTGTGTGGCAATCAAAATGTTTGCTCATGACCGAAGTACATCTACGCGATGCATGCATACTAACAGTCGCTTACATGGTTTTGCGCATGAGCCAACTGCATTTTGAGCAGCTGAAGGACCAACCGGTAGAGTTAGTTCAAATGTAATTTTATTAAACATTCTGGCTTGTAAGGAAAATGTCCTCTATTTTTCAGTGCTTTGTTTCAGACTGTATACCAAGAATTGGTATCAAAGTCAGATTTTTTGGGGCAAAGGAGAGCCTAGCATTGTTTGCACATGTTTTAGATTTTAGGCCACTTTTCTCTCATATTCCAGACTGCTTTAGTGGAAAATAGACAGAGATATCCATTTTCATTAGACCTATTGGATTTATGTTGGATAATTTACTTTATATCTTTGTTTTTTTAATGGTTTTTAATTGGACCGAAGACCCAAAGACAACCAGAGGTTCAGGTAGGGCTAAGGTTTTCTCATTTACATCTTCGGACAGTTGGCTCTGACAGGACTATTCATTTGTTGAACCCCTATGATTTTCTTGTCGATAGACTGATATTGCAAAGACCAAGTTCCATAATCTTTTATTTATGACAAGTTTGTGGTTTATGAAAGTAACTTTGCCTTGTGTCGAGCTCTGTTTCTTGTTAGTTATTTTTGTTTGGAAGAAATTGATAGATACACATGGTAAGAGAATAAAAGGAATATGGTAGGTTTTGGACAACACAATGGATATAAGACGCCTAGGGCACTGTGCAACTCGTTTGTAATCCTATCGAGTGTTTGAATGTTTGAAACCTATTATGTAGAACAGGGCCAAAGTGAGATTAAATTCATAAAATGCTGATTCATTGATTGATTAGCTGAAGGCTGTGTGCCATTCACATGCTATAAGGAACAGTGCACCCACATATATATCACATAATCATTTAACTGACATTAATTACAAACTTTGTCAGAGATTTGTTTTCCTAATGAACGGATTAGCGTCTATATGCCCGCGATAACATGAGCCCAGTTAATTGGACGGTTTGGACCTCTTCAGGAATAAAACGGGGAGAACCGTGCGATGTCATCAATGTTTCAGTGCTACGTAGTGAAGCGAGAACCGAAAACTGTGATACATTTTGGCAGTAATGGATGATTGTTAATCTGCTCTGTCACATTGGCTGCTAAATCGCCTTAGTCTGCAGAAACGGGGAGTGAGGTGTGTGTGGCAGCGCTTTGCATATCAATTCTATTAGCACATCCGTAATGTGTAGCTCATCCACTGTAGATCCATCTTGGGGTTTAGCATAGAGTTAGAATAAGTAAAATAGACATCCCAGGACAATGATCCATTATGTGGACTGGCAGCCAAATTGGGTGTTTTATTTAAAATGGTTGATGAATTAACAACTATCACCTTAGGAATTGATATGCAGTCAATTACAGTGCCTTCAGAAAGTATTCACAAACCTTGACTTTTTCCACATTTTGTTGTGTTACAGCCAGAATTGAAAAATTATTAAATTAAAACATTTTGTCACTGATTTACACACAATGTCCTATAATGTCAAAGTGGAATTATGTTTTGGGAATTTTTTAATAAGTTGCATGGACTCTGTGTGCAATAATAGTGTTTAACATGATTTTCTCTGTATTTCTGTACCCCACACATACAATTATATGTAAGGTCCCTCAGTCGAGCAGTGAATTTCAAACAGATTCAACCACAAAGACCAGATAGGTTTTCCTTATGCCGCGCAAAGAAGGGCACCCTTTGGTAGATGGGTAAAAATATCCCTTTGAGCATGCTGAAGTTATTAATTACATATTGGATGTGTATCTGTTACTACAAAGATACAGGCATCCTTCCTAACTCAGTTGCCGGAGTTCAATGGCTGTGATAGGAGAACGCTGAGGATGGATCAACAACATTGTAGTTACTCCACAATACTAACATAATTGACTGAATGAAATTAAGGAAGCCTGTACAGAATAAACATATTCCAAAACATGCATACTGTTTGCAACAAGGCATTAAAGTAATACTGCAAAAAATGTGGAAAAGCAATTCACTTTTTGTCCTGAATACAAAGTGGTATGTTTGGGGGAAAATCCAATACAACACATTACTAGGTACCACTCTCCATATTTTCAAGCATAGTTGTGGCTGCATCATGTGATGGGTATGCTTGTAATTGACAATTAAGGACTCAGGAGTTTTTCAGGATGGAAAAGAAACGGAATGGATCTATGCACAGGCAAAATCCTAGAGGAGAACCTGGTTCAGTCTACTATCCAAATTACACAGAAAGACATAGCTGTAATCACTCCCAAAGTTGCTTCTACAAAGTTTAAAATTTGTAAAATAAAAAAATACAAATATTGTTTAATTTAATATTTCTTTTTACTCCTTTTTCTCCCCAATTTCATGGTATCCAATTGGTAGTTACAGTCCTGTCCCATCGCTGCCTCCCGTACGGACTCGGGAGAGGCGAAGGTCGAGAGCCGTGCATCCTCCGAAACACAACCCAGCCAAGCCGCACTGCTTCTTGACACACTGCCCGCTTAACCTGGAAGCCAGCTTCACCAATGTGTCAGAGGAAATGTACACCTAGCAACCGTGTCTGTGAGAATTGCGCCCGGCCCGCCACAGGAGTCGCTACTGCACGATTGGACAGGAACATCCCTGTCTGCCAAAACCTCCCTTAACCCGGACGACGCTGGGCCAATTGTGTGCCGCCTCATTGGTCTCCCGGTCGCGGCCTGGTAAGACAGAGCCTGGACTCAAACCAGGATCTCTAGTGGCACAGCTAGCACTTCAATGCAGTACCTTAGACCACTGCAGCACTCGGGAGGTCCTTCTACAAAGTATTGACTTCGGGGTGTAAATTCTATATTTCATTTTCAATTAATGTTAAAAAAAAATGGGAATTATGTGTTGATGGGTGAGAAACAAGAATGCAATCCATTTTGAATTCCGTCTGTAACACTACAAAATGTGGAATAAGTGGAATACTTTGAGGGCACTGTATCTCTATGCTTATCACATCATCTCTCAGAATGCCATGTTCTTCATGCAACAACAATACTATGGAACACAATATCTATTTTACCCATTCTATTTACACTGAGGGTACAAAACATTAGGAAAACATTCCTAATATTGAGTTGCACCTCCCCCTTTTGCCCTAAGAACAGCCTCAATTCACTGGGCATGGACTTTACAAGGTGTCGAAAGCCTTCCACAGCGATGCTGGCCCATGTTGACGCCAATGCTTTCCACAGTTGTGTTAAGTTGGCTGGATGTCCTTTGGGTGATGGACCATTCTTGATACACACAGGAAACTATTGAGCGTGAAAAACCCTGCAGCGTTGCAGTTGTTGACACATTCAAACTGGCACGCCTGGCACCTAGTACCATACCCTGTTCAAAGTCACCTAAATCTTTTGTCTTTCACATACACAATCCATGTCTCAGTTCTCTTAAGGCTTAAACATCCTTCTATAACCTGTCTCCTCTCCTTCATCTACACAAATTCAAGTGAATTTATTAACAAGTGACATCAATAAGTGATCATAGCTTTCATCTGGTCAGTCTGTCATTGCAAGAGTAGGTGTTCCTAATGTTTTGTACACTCAGTGTACATGGCAGCCACAACCTTGTTATCTTGTTGTCGTTCTAGACATCCAGGGTCCTATCTAGACTCTTCCTCAGGCCCAGCTATGTATCACACCAATGACAGAAGTCGGGGCAGACAGTGGCAGTAAAGCACCAATTTGTTTCTTTGCCAACTGCTCTAAAACACCACTGCCTGGAGAAGGGAAGACAGGACAGGTGTAACAGGTGATGAGGGAGAAAAAGACAACAGAAAGGTTGCAGAGCTTTCACAGTTAGCTATCTAGGTTTATCAAACACAGAACTTCAGGGGTTTCGAAAAGGATTTACAGTTTGCTCATTTGAGGTATTTTTACATTTTCATTTCAGGTTTTTCCTTTTTGTTGGATTAGTGTGCTCACCGTTTGCACTTTTCATTACACTTGATTGTTTGGCGTATACAGTATGTTAGCTTTGTGCCCAAGGGCGTTCAAGTCTTTGAAAACGACTACGAGTAGCTTCCACAGAAGTAAATGTTTTCTTTCGTAAAGTTTGTTTGGTGAACTGTTGCCTTGAGATAGACGTGTGTTTGTGGCACCAGCACCTCATATCAAAGCTCTTTACCTGCGCCTCGGTGTCTTCAAAAACTGCTTACTCATTTATCGGAGTCGTGATGTTTATGCTGTTGGGAAGAGGTATTGTTATGCATTAAATAACTATCACAGTACGCAGCTTGGCTACACCCGCAAACCAGCTTCCTCCTCCCACTCAAAATACCTCAGGTCGAATATACAGTGTGTTCTCTTCAGTGTTTGATTTAATTCGGTGGATTACTACTTTACTTACTTCAATGTCAAATACACTGCGGTGGGGGGGACAGCTTGGATTTGCAGTGACTGAGGATGTGAGGAGGCGCAGTCCGTTTTGTGAGATATTTACGTCTCGCTGTCTTCATTAGTCTCCAAAATGAGATCCATATGTCGGCCTGGCTCTCCGCCATCGCTGTCCCTCCCAGCAGGTGCTTTCTGATTCTGACGTCCTTTTGTGTTTGGGCTGAGCATGGAACACTGCCAGTTCTGCTGATAGGTGGCCTCAGACCCTCCCAGTGGAACACAGAGGAACTTTGCACACAGCTCTCTCTCTACCCTGTTAATGTCTCATTGAAAGGGAGGAGGATGCTGACAGGGTGGTTATCGTTGGATCATGTCTTTCTCACATCCACATCCATCACTTCCCGATCACATGCTGTAACCACATGCAGCCCATGTATTTTTTACAGCAGTAAAGCATCATAGTCCAACCACCTTAGCATGTTTGTTATACCACCTGCTGGGGCTAGTCATAACAGGCCTGAGTAAGAGACCTGGGTTCAAATAGTATGTGAGGGTTTGATTGAGCCTGTCTGTAGTACCATATCGGACGGGGGTTTGCACTTTTGGGACTCTTCCATGGGTTCCATTGAACCAGACATGCTCAGGCAAGCTCAGTGGAACACAGTTAAATTACATCAGAGAAAGAAAATACAATGGGATTACCCATATTGCATTACTGTATGTGTGGCACTATATAGATTTGGTTTAGTCAATCTATTTACTTAACATCCTGCAAACTGCAGGACTCAGGGCCCTCATGCGCCTAAGCCTTGCTCCTAATGCATAATCATTCCAATTGTGTATTTATTTATTGGCAAGAAGTAGGTGTGGAAATTGCCTGCTCGCTTTTGTTCCCTTGCATTTTGTTATCATTATTTCAGGCGTGTTTGTTTTCAGTCGTTTTTATGTGAAAAATATTCATGCAATTTAATACGAGGCTTTTCGCGCGAACACAACACAGTGTTCAGCTATTTAGGCACACCTTAAAACCCCATTCTTTCGGTTGCCTTACATTATTAGTGTGGTACTGTGGTATAATTTGGCTATAATTGCTTGTGAGGTTGCGGTGGGGCGGAATACTGAGTAGGACAACCTTTGAGTAAAGAGGCTTGTGGTGTTTGTAGCTGTGGCTAAGCTTATTTTACCATCCATTACGGATGATTAAGGTTGATGCTCCCTCTCTGAAGCACTCTGTCATATTGTATGTTCAAGGAATTTGAGTGTTTCAATGCACTCTCCTGTGATCAGGATTCCTGAAGCGTATTCAAGAGCTTTCCCTTAACGATTGTTGAACTAGGATCAAACGTAATCCAAATCAAATATATCGAACATGACACGCGTTGGACGTGCAAAAAAGACTCCTCTCACACTCTAGGTTACATTTAAGTTTAAAGCCCCTCAGAAGTCTCTCACTCAAACTCAGTCTCAACATAAAAACAGGGAGCTTTTTCAACAAAATGCTATAAATGTGTGAAAAACGTCACACGTGGTACATTCTTTATTCACGAAGCTAGGGGAAAGAGTCATAGTGAATCACGCCTATAAGAGCCACAGCCTCACATTCTTCCTGGCAGTATAAGTCACTAATGCAGGGGAGGAACAAATAGTACTTGTAAGGGTCAAGCTCCTCATACATGCAGAGAGTGACACTGTCACTCTGTGGGAGTATTCATAAAGTCCTTCAAAGGAGAGGGGAATTTCAATCTCCTTTGGTACTTTTGTTACAGTATGGTTGGAAAGGAGAGAAGAGGAGGATACTTGAAAAAGCTTTACATCAACATTTTAACCCACGTAACCCAGGGTAGATGCATATTCCAGTGTCGGCAGAGCTACCACCAGACTCCTTGTTAAATAAATAGTCCAAACATCCCACAAAACAAACAAAATAACTATTTGAAAGTTCCTTTGTATTGAAGTATCACATGGCATCTTTTAGTTTTACTGGTTAGCTAACATTGGGCTATTTTTTGCCTGGTGTTGATACGAGGGGAACCTGCACCCCTCAGCATAGCAGCAAAAAAGGGATGAAGGAATGAAGGATCGGTGCTTCACACAGCAACAGTGAATAAATATACTGTGGTTATAGTGGTTAGAAATATACTGTAGTTATTCCAGTTCTTGGAAATGTCTTGTAATGATTCACATCCATCCTTCATGTCTTAAACTGGTAACAAGCTACTGTAGGTAATAAAGCAGCCTACCGCTTAAGTGGAATTCTCCCTCAGTGAAATTTAGAAACATATTGATTTTGCCTGTGCAAAACATGGCACAGTTCTCTAATGATGATTTGATGCTCTGATCACCTCAGGCCAGTAGTGATTTTTATCCACTGGTTATGCAGGGGAGATCCACTTAATCTTTGTGTCGATATTTCCCCCCAACTTCCTCTTTGGCTGTGCCTTGCCATTTCTCTCTCCCCTCTCCCTCCCCCCTTTCTCTCTTTCTCTCTCTTTCCCTCCCTTCTTACTTTCTCTTTCCCTCCCTTCTTTCTCTCTCTTTCTCTTTCCCTCGCCTTTTTCTTTCTCTTTCCCTACCCTTTCTCTATTTCTCTTTCCCTCCCTCCCTCCTTTCTCTCTTTCTCTTTCCCTCCCCCTTTCTCCCTCTTTATTTTTCCCTCCCCCTTTTCTCTTTCTCTTTCCCTCCCCTCTCTCTCTCTTTCTCTCTTTCCCCTCTCCCTCCCCCTTTCTCTCTCTCCTCCTCTCTTTATTTCTCTCTCTTTCTTTCAGACAGTTGCCATTTTTGCTCTTGGCCCACTAGGGGAGTGGCGTCTAACTTCATTGTATTCATGTTGCATGGCATTCTTGGTATCATCAATACCTCACGATATCGACGAAAATGACTCTCAAAAGACGGACACAACCCGAGACCTAGCACAATATAAAATAAAGCAGTAATGGATTTAAATGCTGTAATTATCTGTTTAAAAATGTCCTTTAACAGTCGTGAGTTTTGTTGGCCAGACGACTCCCTGTAGTTCCCATCCAAGGTGAACACACACCACACACACAAACACACAGTCTCCCTTCGCCCCTATGGCGAGCTAAGACCAACGTGTAGTGAAGGGGGAAGGGGAGAGAGCAGTCACTTTCATGCACTGGCGCAGCGGTGTAGAGGTGGAGTGACAATAAAGGAGTGGAGAAGAAGATACTGAGGGAGGGAGAGAAGGAGGGAGGGAGAGATGAGGGGGGAGAGAGAACGATACAGAGAAAGGAGGGAATTGCCATGAAAGGGGAGAGGCGCCAATACAGAGAAAACGAGGGAGGAAATCTCTCAAACTGATTGAGTGCCAGCCAGACACACAGGGAGAATCATCTAAGGCACAGGTATAATGAACCAGCCTATGTAGCAGTCCCAGGAAGCTTTCTAAAAGAGACCAACAAATGAGGCAGACGCGTGTGGATATGTCAGACAGGTCTTCCAACCCCTTTGTGTGATTCATAATAATATTTTGGATGTTGTCTTGCGAATAACTCCAAAACAGGAGTTTTGATAAAATGTGGCGTACACTTAAAATTACACTCAACTGTCGCTCTCTCGCTCCCCACGGCGACACCTGCTCTGTACGATAATGAAATGGAAAACAAGATTTCACTCAGGTTTAGAGATTCCTGTTTACACGACGACAAGACACCAATGCATGTTGACTTCCATAGCAACCGGTTTCCGGCGAGGAATGAGAGAAAGAATGAGGTAAAAGTTGGGGAACTGCATCAGTCTCTAGCGAGTGAGTCAGTGTATGTGTGTCATACAATATATATGTACCCATGGGAACTGCATCTCCAAACATGCTATTTAAAGACAATGCAAATATAGCTACACTCTTAGAAAAATGTTTTTTTTGCGGAGGGATAAGGTTCTACTCTTTTTGGAAGAGGAGAGTTTTTTGTAAGGCAACGGGTTGATGATTCTTTGAAAGCCAAGGATTCTACATAGAGCCCTTCTGCATCTGACTAAACTTTTTTTTTTTTTTTTTTTTTTTTTTGTATATTTCTTTACCCTCTTACTACCAATATATTTGACATACAGTGTATTCTGAAATTATTCCGACCCCTTAACTCTTCCCCCATTTTGTTACGTTACAGACATATTCTAAAATGTTTTAAATTAAATGCTTTCCTCATCAGTCTACAGACAATACATTATAATGACAAAAACTAAATGTTTGAAAATGTGTAAATAAAAAATACCTTATTGATATAACTTTTCAGACCTTTTGCTTCGAGACTCGAAACTGAGCTCAGGTGCATCCTGTTTCCATTGATCATCCTTGAGATGTTTCTACAACTTGATATTAGTCCACCTGTGGTAAATTCAATTGATTGGACATGATTTGGAAAGGCACACACCTGCCTATATAAGATCCCCACAGTTGACAGTGCATGTCAGAGCAAAAACCAAGCCATGAGGTCAAAGGAATTGTCCGTAGAGCGCCGAGACAGGATTGTGTCGAGGCACAGATCTGGGCAAGGGTACGAAAAATATCTGCAGCATTGAAGGTCCCCAAGAACACAGTGGCCTCCATCATTCTTAAATGGAAAAGGTTTGGAACCACCAAGACTCTTCCTAGAGGTGGTCGCCTGGCCAAACTGAGGAATTGGGAGAGAAAGGCCTTGGTCAGGGAGGTGACCAAGAACCCGATGGTCACTCTGACAGAGCTCCAGAGTTCCACTGTGGAAATGGGAGAACCTTCCAGGACAACCATCTCTGCAGCACTCAATCAATCAGGCCTTTATGGTAGAGTGGCCAGACGGAAGCCCCTCCTCAGTAAAAGGCACATGACAGCCCGCTTGGAGTTTGCCAAAAGGCACCTGAAGACTCTCAGACCATGAGAAACAAGATTTTTGTTGGTCTGATGAACCCAAGATTGAACTCTTTGGCCTGAATGCCAAGCGTCACGTCTGGAGGAAACCTGGCACACAGCCAAGACAACGCAGGAGTGGCTTTGGGATTAGTCTCTGAATGTCCAGGAGTGGCCCAGCCAGAGCCTGGACTTGAACCCAATCGAACATTTCTGGAGAAACCCCAAAATAGCTGTGCATCGTCGCTCCCCATCCAACCTGACAGAGCTTGATAGGATCTGCAGTGAAGAATGGGAGAAACTCCCCAAATACAGGTGTGCCAAGCTTGTAGCAGAGATGTTCACAAGTCTTTTAGGGCCAAGTCTAAGTCAAGTCCCTTTTTGGCAATGGCTTTCTAAACCTTGTAAATTATTTGAAGAGACTCCCTTGTTCATTAGTCCATACTTGTATGAAAGAAAGCACATCAGGCTCTATTTAAATCAAAATAAATGTCATTTTAAAATGTTGACAGTTTACATTAATAAAAGTAATTGTACTGGATATGAAAAAAAGCAAACATAACATTTTAAAGTGCATGGTATTTTGTGGCAGACAGTCTATATTTCACTTCATTCTGTCACACAAACAGAAAATCTGTAAGTGAGGGAAGATAAATGACAAGCATGAATGTAAACCAAAATGACTGATTACTGTTCAATAACTGCACTACTAAAGTGTCATATATATATGACGTTTATCTCTAAAATATACTTACTGACCTGGACACTTAACAGAAATACAATTTCCTGTAACAAGTAGCAAATTACGTCCTGTGCCCTAAGACAGAGAACATTTATGTTGCAGACCGGTTACATTTCAGAAAGATCAAGCATTCTTGCACTGAACCTGGCACCATGAGGGCAAATGATGAGGCCTCCATGACTAAACACTTTCTCCATTGGGGCACTGGTGGCAGGCACAGCCAACACTGTCATTGCTATCTGCTTGAGCCTTGGAAAGTATTTTGCATGGATTCTCCAAAAATCCAAGCAATCAACTTCCTTTTCGTCAGAAAATACTTCAATGTGAATAATCTCTGCTCTGACAGACGACTTTATGTCTCCGTTCTTCTTGCTGATCTTGTTGCGGAGGCCAGAGAACATTCTGGAGGTTTTGGCAGATGGTTGTTCATCTTCTTCTCCACTGCTGCTCTCCATAACGGTGACTTGATGTATATGATGAAGAATATAACAGTATACATTACACATGAAAAATCTTTCTTATTTGAATGCAAGTGACATAGAAAACATTGCATGTTGCAATGCATTGTACCTACCAAACAGACTCTCCTTCAATTCAGCTTTATCTTCATGTGGTATGAGGACATAATGATCAAGCCAGAGCAGGCAGGAAGATGGGTCCAGCTGTGCAGCCATTATGTAAACATTGTCACCAAATGGAAGTTTTGTTGCCTGTTCATCCAAGTGCTCCGTTCTGACATTCACAAACACCCCCTGGAATCGGCGTTTGAGTGACTACTGCAGTGCTTTTACTAGACTGACTAGGTGACGATTTGTGCTCAGTACACTTTGCAGATGATAGTTGAGTGACAGTACACAAGGAAGGGCAGCACTGAGAGTCACCACTTTCTCCCCCTGAGTAAGGTTGTGGCCTGGACAAAAAGGTACAAAATGTCCACTAGCTCCAATAGCTGGCTCCATTCCCTTGGTGATAAGCAGAGCTCCTTGTTTCCTTGGGCCTCAAGTAGAGTATTGAGGCTTTGTTGATTCAGATTGGTGACTGCTGATTGGTGATTGGTGATTGGTGACAAGCCGGAGGATGTGACAAGCCGGATTGGTGACAAGCCGGATTGGTGACAAGCCACTGATTGGTGACAAGCCGGAGGATGGAATTCCATCTGGTAGACACAGCAGCAGGGATACTACGATTGGCTCAGAACTTTAAATGCTTCTTTCAGACCACAGGTAGTATGTAGTAAGCTGCAAAGTTTAGTTACCTTAGCCATCACACTGTTTATGATTTTTGTTTCCTTTAGTCCATCTCTAATCACAAGTTGTAATGAATGGGCAAAGCACTGTAAGCTCTGTTGCCTGCAGTTGGTTTGGATAGCTTCTACATCGGTTTGGATAGCTTCTACATGATCATTGCTTAATTTGGGGAAACAAACTGTGAAGGCCTTTTTCATATTTGCAGCGTTATCACATATGATATCATCTAATTTATGTCTTATGGCAAAAATATCACATATTATTTTGAATGTATCACTGATTCTTTCCCCAGTGTGTGACCCTGTGAATCTATCACAGCTCAACAGAACTGACTTCAGTCTGGGAGTTTTTTTCTCTTCCATGGACCATGTAATGGGCCGTTACTCCCATGAAGCCCCTCATGGTCCTGTCAGTGAATATATCTACAGTGACAGACACTGATTCTGTCTTCTCTAGGGCACTTTTGTAGCTTCTTTGTTCATCGTTAAGTCATGCAGGCGCCTGGTCAATGTGGGCCTACTTACTGGTCTACATTTGTCATCTACCACTGACATGAAATGCCTAAAGTGAGGGTTGTCCACTGAGGACATAGGCAGGTTGCAGGAAATGATCAGGTCTTGGAGTATAGCCTCCGTTATGGTCTTCTGCCTGGGGTGGCCCTGGCTGTACACATGGACACCTGTGGTGGTCAAGAATGAGTCAATGCTGCTCTGTCCTTCTGTCCCTGCGCTAGCCACCTTTGCTTTGCAGAATTCAGTGAACCTGCAGATGAACAACATGATGGATAGTTGTTGCTGACTGGAGATGGAAGTACAAGGACACAAACAAATATATATGATCTATGAGATTTTTTCAGCACAAATGTCCAAGAAGTTTGCTTGCTTTGAACTCTTGTTTTATACTAAGCTACTTCCTAGGACCAGGCTACAACAAAAAGTATATTCAATCTCAGAGTGATATGCATATCACCGAGATGTAACTTAATAATCTCTGCTAACAAGTAGACATTTCCAGTTAGCTAAAAGATTAAACACAAGAAAGCTAGCTACATCAAGTTGGCGTCTGCTTAACAGACTACTATTAGTCTAACCACATTGTAACGTTGTTAGCTAGCTAGCCTAACTGACCTTTCGCGGTGAGTTTTCAAACGTCGAATGAAGTTAGATGTAGTTGTGCCAGCATCTTTAATGTTCATTCCACAAGTGTAGCAAAACAGCATTTAGTTTTTTGCCACTGGCATTATACTGCAGGTTCTTGTAACCAAATTTAATAACGAAAGCCTCACCACCTAATGACATTGTTGCTGATTTACGATTGTTTAGCTGTAGTACTACAGTGACACACAAATGTTCTAGAACGTTTTTTTCAGCCCTCTGTATAAACTACCTTCTCTGTCTTACAACAGCGCCTGTTCCATGCTATCTGACAGAATGTACAACTAAAACCTATCCCAGTACTGACTTGCATTGTTCACGAGTCTCGTCTAGAGTCCAAGTCAAGTCTCAAGTCAATTGATCACGAGTCTAAGTCAAGTCGCAAGTCATTTTCTGAGACTCGGACTCAAATTTCCATCTCTGGTTTGTAGTGTCATACCCAAGAAGATTCTAGGCTGTAATCGCTGCCAAAGGTGCTTCAACAAAGTACTGAGTAAAGGGTCTGAATACTTATGTAAATGTGATATTTTATTAATTTTTTATACATTTGCAAACATTTCTAAAAATCTGTTTTTGTTTTGTCATTACGAGGTATTGTGGGTAGATTGATGAGGGAAAAAATATATTTTGAATAAGGCTGTAACTTAACAAAACGTGGAAAAAGTCAAGGAGTCTGCATACTTTTAGAATGCACTGTACATGGATTACCGAGAAGCAACAATCATAGCAAAATATCAACATCATTCTTATCAAAACGTCATTAGACAAGTAAATGATGTTAACTGAAATATAAAATAACAAAAAAATACAGTTATTTCAGCAAAATTACAGTTAATTTGCATATAATGTCAAACTAAAATATTTTTTCCCTTAAGTAAGTAATGTGCAGCTTTTACAATCCACATAAGTAGTAAAAAGCTGATTTACAATAATTTGATGGTAGGTCTACCATTTAGTTTTTTTTACCACAGCATTCTGCAGCGATACGCCATGCCATCTGGTTTGGGCTTAGCGGGACTATCATTTGTTTTTCAACAGGACAATGACTCAACACACCTCCAGGCTGTGTAAGGGCTATTTGACCAAGAAGGAGAGTGATGGCGTGCTGCATCAGATGACCTGGCCTCCACAATCACCCGACCTCAACCCATTTGAGATGGTTTGGGATGAATTGGATGGCAGTGTGAAGGAAAAGCAGCCAACAAGTGCTCAGCATATGTGGGAGCTCCATCAAGACTGTTGGAAAAGCATTCCAGGTGAAGCTGGTTGAGAGAATGCTAAGCGTGTGCAAAGCTGTCATCAAGGAAAAGCGTGGCTACTTTGAAGAATCTCAAATATAAAATATATTTTGATTTGTTTAACACTTTTTTTGGTTACTACATGATTCTATATGTGTTATTTCATAGTTTTGGTGTCTTCACTATTATTTTACAATGTAGATAATAATAAAAATAAAGAAAAATCCTGAAATGAGTAGGTCTGTCCACATTTCTGACTGGTACTGTATGTGGTAAAAACGACAGCCGTCTACAGGGGCAGTACACCAAAATGTTAAATACACTTACTTTCATTGACAACAAGTGATTCCTCCATTGATATTGAGAGAGAATGACCAAAACTATGACTTAGTTGCCTTTATTTACTTACCCCACAGCTAGCATTAGCATCGCTGCTAGTGAAACAATGGGAGTGGTAGGGCCTATGGCAGGGTGCTTCAAAAATTCATGGCTAAATCCTCAAGTCAATTCAAACCAAATGTTATAGCAACCCAAATACCATAACAAGATGCACATATAGAATATTGGAGGATATTATGGGAATTCTGGTATTTATAAAACATTTCCCGTAAAATAACTATTTTTCAAGGAATATACATGTACAGTTCTACCATGTATTCATACCACTGCCATACTTTTATAAGCTGTTTTGACTGCAGCTAAGCATATATGAAAGGTCATTATGATTTTGTACACACTCATGCCTAGTTATAACCATAGGTGAGTATGTAATCTGCAGGTGATCTGTCTATCTGGTCAAAATCCCTGATACCGGTCACTCCCTCCACCCTCTGGTGGTATAGATAACTTGTTACCATGTCTCCAGAGAAACTTTAACTTCAAGAGTGTGAGAATGTTTTTATCGGTACCTAGAGTATGGGAATTTTTGTGCATGTATCTGGTATTCCCTTAACCATTTTCCATATCCAGCACTGACATAGTTATCTTTGCCATGATCTCTTTTTCTGGGATTTTATTGAGCAGAGAGTAGGAGAATAGAAGGGAATCTGAGTGATCAAGCAGCGTATTGTATGATACACAGCAAATTGGCTTTTGTGACTCAGTGGTGTTAAAGAGGCCCAGCGTTGAGTGTGATTACAGCATGTCATTTTTACTCGGAATACTCAAAACCATGCCCATCATTATCGTATTTCCCAGCATCCTCTTTTGTAGATTGATTTTCCGAATTGCTTGTTTTAATATCTGTGTTTCTGCATGTACATTGATTGGTTTATTAATCTTATGCTGCACAAAGATAAATAACATACATTTTTACAAACAAATGAAATCTGTTAGTAGTTGGATTTATTGCACCCGTTACTGAGATGGTAGTTCCAGTTTAGATAGTTGAGGTAACAATAACAAAATTAATAACAAAATAAAAGGGTTCTCAGCAGAATTGTTCATAGAGGGTTATAGGAAGAATCTTTAGAAGATGAAAGGGTTATTTATAGAACCATTTATCAAGGGTTCTATATAGAACCCTTCATAGAGGGTCAAGCCAAAGAACCCTATATGGTTATACTTAGCACCTTTTTTTCTAAGAGTGTAAACACAACTTACAGATCGATACTCTATGTACACTATTCAATGCAATACATCCATGTCAGTCTATCTTATTCCCCTAAGAGGCAGTTATCTACCATTGAGGCCAAACAAAACAACAGAAGCCGTGTTTGGCATCAGCAAACACAAAATGGCAGCTCAGTGGCAGCTTTCCCCATTGAAAAGAACAGACCTCCCCTGCCACTGTACTACACAAACAGATGGTTATTAAAGGGACTCGCAAAGCAATCCCCACACAGACAGATGCCATGCACCATCCACAGCCAGGGAGATCCAGCCATGCTGTCTGGTCTCAATCCCCCCTAGAGGGCACCTAACTGGGGAAGGATCACAGAGGAGTCGTTAACCCTCCCTCCTCCTCCTCCTCCTCCTCACCAGACGAGAGTGCTTGTCAGCTGATCGATTGATGTCTGCGCCTGATAGGCTGGTCAGTGTGTAGTCGGTTAAAAGCCAAAGTGATCAATCAACCACCTGCTAACAGCCTCTCCAGAATGAGGACGGATCCCTCAACGAGCCAGAGAGAGAACCTCCTCTGCTCTTCCCCTCCTCTTTTCCTCTTCTACTCTCCCCCGCTCCTCCTCCTCTCCCTCTCCTCCTCCTCCAGTACATTGTACTGATCTATACCTGATCTCCCACACACCACACAAGCTAAGTGTGATCAACAGGTGTCCAAACCCAGGTCCCCTGTGCACCTCGAGATGTGGCTTGCCCCCTGAGCTAAAGGCTCTTACCTTGAGCCAATGTGAGTATTCAGGTCTAATGAAATGGGCCTGTGAAAACTGTTGTTCATCTTAAAATTGGCATCTCCCTTTCTATTCGTGGGATGAAGGGAGATGCCAATTTTAAGATGATCAACAGTTTTCACAGGTCACTATTACACTATCCCAAAATGTTCACCATTCATTCTCAACAGTATCTCAACAGTCTTTGCTCTCATCCCAATATGTTCATTTTTAGGGAGTGGGCTAGTCTAATGAACCGATTAAAAGCCAAAGTGTAATTGAGAAGGAGGAATTAATCAAAAGAGCATTGGCTGTCGGGCCCTGCCAAAATGGGACTAAATCACTCTTGAAGATGTCTCATTTTAGCCGCTGTATTATTAAGACCGCTCATCATTTTCTTGGAAGGAAAGACAGTAGAAAGACGCTGTAGTGTGCTAGTTCATGTTGGGTCTTTGTAATGGCCTGTATTTAACTGCCTCCCACATACAGTGCCTTCAGAAAGTATTCAGACCCCTTGACTTTTTCCACATTTTGTTAGGTTACAGCCTTATTCTAAAATTGATTAAATCGTTTTTTTTTTTACCCTCATCAATCTACACACAATACTCCATAATGACAAAGCAAAAACAGGTCTTTGGAAAATTTGGCTAATTTATAAAAAAATTGTCTGAGCTCTGGCTGGGCTACTCAAGGACATTCAGATCCCAAAGCCACTCCTGCGTTGTCTTGGCTGTGTGCTTAGGGTCGTTGTCCTGTTGGAAGGTGAACCTTCACCCCAGTCTGAGGTCCTGAGAGCTCTGCAGCAGGTTTTCATCAAGGCTCTCTGTACCGCTGAAAAACATCCCCTCACCATGCTTCAGGTTTCCTCCAGACGTGGCGCTTGGTATTCAGGCCAAATAGTTCAATCTTGGGTTCATCAGACCAGAGAATCTTGTTTCTCATGGTCTGAGAGTCTTTTGGTGGCTTTTGGCAAACTCCAAGCGGGCTGTCATGTGCCTTCTACTGAGGAGTGGCTTCCGTCTGGCCACTCTACATTAAAGGCCTGTATGGTGGAGTGCTGCAGAGAGGGTTGTCCTTGACGGTTCTCCCATCTCCACAGAGGAACTCTGGAGCTCTGTCAGAGTGACCATCGTGTTCTTGGTCACTTCCCTGACCAAGGCTCCTCTCCCCCGGTTACTCAGTTTGGCAAGCCATAGGACTCTAGGAAGAGTCTTGGTGGTTCTGTAAGAATATTTAGAAGATAAATACACAATGCAGAGGACTAAAGGTCAAGACGGAATTAACGATCAATGGAAATAGTTTTTTTTTTTATTAATGATCAATGGGTCAGACACATGGGAGGAATTTGTCTGTACATTGACCCTGAAACAGGATACTTGTTATTTGGCCATTGGCCCAATTTTACTGCAAGGAATTCTAAATGGTCAACCACAGGCTAGGGTTGGGGGTTATAAATTGCATCCTGTCACTTTGTTCTGTGGATAAAATCACTGAGGACAGGGGAGAATGAACATCGACCCTCTACTCCCCAGCATGATCTGTTCTCTTGAATAAACCATTTTTTCTCCCCCTGATTTGCTTTGGGGTCTGTGTCATTGGAACTGTTAGCAGTTGATGTTACTCTTCCAAACTTCTTCCATTTAAGAATGGAGACCACTGTGTTCTTGGGGACCTTCAATGCTGCAGAAATGTTTAGGTACCCTTCCCCAGATCTGTGCCTCGAGACAATCCTGTCTCGGTGCTCTACGGACAATTCCTTCGACCTCATGGCTTGGTTTTTGCTCTGACATGCACTGTCAACTGTGGGACCTTATATAGACAGTTGTGTGCCTTCCCAAATCATGTCCAATGAATTGAATGTACCACAGGTTGACTCCAAGTTGTAGAAACATCTCAAGGATTATCAATGGAAACAGGATGCACCTGAGCTCAATTTTGAGTCTCATAGCAAAGGGTCTGAATACTTATGTAAATAAGGTATTTCTGTGTTTTATTTGTGATACTTAAAAAAAACTGTCTTCGCTTTTTCATTATGGGGTTTTGTGTGTGATTGCTGAGGATTTGTTTTTATTTAATCCATTTTAGAATAAGGCTGTTTGGAAAAAGTCAATGGGTCTGAATACTTTCCGAATGCACTGTAGACACGCAATGTAGTTTTTACCAACTATAGGGTGCGGCACTCCTAAATTATTCCCTGCTCCTTAGTGCTCTCTCTCTGTCTGTCTCTCTTTCTCTCTCTGTCTATCTGTCTCTCTCTGTCTCTCTCTTTTTCTCTCTCTCTGTCTCTCTGAGACATACACACAATTACCAACCCATGCTTTTGAATAGAAATACCAAAGCCTGCTGTTTCATGTTATTTATCAATGACATGATTCGAACTGGTTTATCAAATCAGTAGACAACCAACTCTCTAGTCTGAAAGAACTGCAGGTCTGCTTTTGAAGGATAGACAGGGAAGGTGAAGGTGAAACAAAAGCAACGCAACAACAGCAAGAGAAGAAGAAGGCAACAAGAGGAAGTAGGAACAGCTGGAGACATCCAATTACTGTAACACCGAGACGCTTGACACGAATCTGCCGTGACACGTTGTGTTGCTTGTTAGTGAACGAACGCATCATCACGACAGATGGCTTGCACTAACTAGAGTCCTGTATTTTATTATTTTAAGAATGGAATTCTGAACTCCTCACATGTTTTTTGGGGGGCAGGATAGGAGCAGAAGCAGGGAGGCATAGTAGAGGGAGCAGAAATGCATAGGATTGCAGGGATTGAACCGGGATCCCTCTGCTGCAGGGGGAAGCAAATGTTTCAGGAGGTGAAAGTGTTACCCACTTGACCAGACACTGGTCCGAGTCTAACATTTCGAATGGGATAACAAGGAGCTGTCAATCTATTCCAGATACACTTGTATTGTTATTTATTACAGTGAGTGGAACTTTGTTAATTGAGTATGAGCAGGGCGGTTGTGATGTGTGTGCGTGTGCTTCAGTAAGTGTGTGTGTTTGTGGGAGTCTCTGTGTGCATGTGCGTCCATCCGTGTGTGTGTGTGGTTATGACTGTTAATCGATGTCGTGTGGCTGTGTTGTTCTGTATGTCTCTCCCAAGTCCTAGTCATCTCTCCCCAGGCAGGCTAAGACCCCTCCTGCTATGTTGAGGCCCGAACTGGCTGTGCTCTGGAGAGAGAGAGAGAGAGAGAGAGAGAGAGAGAGAGAGAGAGAGAGAGAGATTTCAAAGCTGTAACGTTAATGGGAGAGGTAAAGAAAGAAACCATGAAGCTGCAATGGATAAAAGGAATCAAATAAACGCACACGCTCACATGTATACACACACACACACACACACACACACACACACACACACACACACACGAACACACCTCTCACATACCTGAGCTTGAATGATGAGTATCCGCAGGGGAAAAATGCTCAAATTCTCCAATTTCTCCCCTTGACTGAACCACCGCTTTTCTTCCCACCTCCCTCACAGCCCTCTTCACCTCAGAGAGAGTTCACTCATTTTCATTCAAACGGCGTCTACTGAACGTCTACTGAACGTCCATATGATGTAGCTCAAGCCTCAAGGTCATTTACCAGATAATGAAGTGGAAGTTATTCCCCAAGACTAAGATCAAATGAATGCTCTTCCTAATCACCGGGTGAATTTAATCATTTGTGTTTAACAGTTTAGTACCTTAATGTGATTGTTTTAAATTAAAATGGTCAAAAATAAACAAAAATAGCTTCTTAGCAAAGAGCAATTTCTCAAGCAAGAATTTATCTTGGACTGTCTGGGAGTGGTCTGAGTGGGGAGGGGAAAACTGAAAATTAGCTGTTACTGGCAGAGAGGTTTGGAACTCTTTGTTATTGGTCTATTAACTAATTTACCGCATAGTGATGACTCCATCCCACCCAAAAAAATATATCTTACATTAAAAGGGCATTATCATAATTTTCACAATATTATTACAACCTCATAGTACGGAAATATATATAAAACACGTATTTGACTGCACTAAGTCTTTAAGTGGCGCTTAGGATTCACCCCATATAGAGGATGTCTTATACATGTTGGTGTGATGTAACTAGTAATAGGACCCAACAGGTGTGGAGAGGACAGACCTGAGCTTGAAAAGTCCAACTGAGCAAACACAACTGTGGGAAAGTGCATACTCCTTGGTTGCTGGGGCAACCGGTCTCTTGGTAGAACGGTCTTAGTGGTGGGATATGGAAGTGTGGAGTGTGTGTGTGAGAGAGAAACAGAGAGAAGGTGTGTGTGTGTGAGAGAGAAACAGAGGTGTGTGTGTGTGTGTGTGTTTGTGTGCGTGTGCGTGTGTGTGTGAGAGAGAGAAACAGAGAGAAGTTGTGTGTGTGAGAGAGAAACAGAGAGGTGTGTGTGTGTGTGTGTTTTGTGTGCGTGTGCATGTGCGTGTGCGTGTGTGTGTGTGTGAGAGAGAGAAACAGAGAGAACGTGTGTGTGTGAGAGAGAAACAGATTGAAGGTGTGTGTGTGAGAGAGAAACAGAGAGGTGTGTGTGTGCGTGTGTGTGTGTGTGTGTGAGAGAGAGAAACAGAGAGGTGTGTGTGTGTGTGTGTGTGTGTGTGTGTGTGTGTGTGCGTGTGTGTGTGTGTGAGAGAGAGAGAAACAGAGAGAAGGCATGTGTGTGTGTGTGCATGTGCGTGTGTGTGTGTGTGTGTGAGAGAGAGAAACAAAGAGAACGTGTGTGTGTGAGAGAGAAACAGATTGAAGGTGTGTGTGTGAGAGAGAAACAGAGAGAAGGTGTGTGTGTGTGTGTGTGTGAGAGAGTAACAGAGAGAAGGTGTGTGTGAGAGAGAGAAACAGAGAGAAGGTGTGTGTGTGTGTGTGTCTGTGTGTATGCAAGAGAGTGATTGTGTGTGTGTGTGTGAGAAAGAGAGAGAAAACTAAAAAGAGAAAATGTAATAACAAAGACCGACTGACCCAGAGACTGTAAACAATGACTTCCCCCTCGGTGCAGAGCAAGGATCTAGATCTACCCATGTAACAGCTACGTTATCCGTCCTACTCATCCTTCCTGTTAAATATCCCTCCATCCACTCTCTCTCTTATAGATTATTCAAATGATGGGTCCCTCATCTCAGGAATTAGAGTGGTAGACACATGGGTCTATAAATTGGATATCGGATAACACATTCTAGCTGAGCGTATCTCTATGATATACTGACACCTGTGTGTCCTAATGCACTATTACTTCATTCTGAGCTAGGTAGTGGATGCGTCCCAAACCATGCCCTTTTTCCTACATAGAGCTCGGGTCAATAGTAGTGCACTATGGACCCTGGTCAAAAGTAGTACACTAAATAGGGAATGAGGTGCTATTTGGGACGTAGGCCAGTGAGAGCAGTGAGAGTTGCATCTGTGTCACCCAGCAAGATTAAAGTCATAAAACCTTGCAGGGAAATGATGTGACGTTTCAGCCAAGCAGTAAAACCTCTTGGTCTCAGATGCTACTCTCTTTCACACTGTACTGTAAATACACTGCTAGCAGCAAGAGGTTACAGTCAAGCAGTAAAACCTCTTGGTCTCGGATGCTACTCTCTTTCACACTGTACTGTAAATACACCGCTAGCAGCAAGAGGTTACAGTCAAGCAGTAAAACCTCTTGGTCTCGGATGCTACTCTCTTTCACACTGTACTGTAAATACACCGCTGGCAGCAAGAGGTTACAGTCAAGCAGATATTTGCATGGAGTTGAAACATGCCAATGTGAGGTTAGGGGACTGGAGAATTGTGTGTGTGTGTGTGCAACGGTATCTGTGTATGTTCACTGTGTGTGTGTGTGTGTGTGTGTGTGTGTGAGACAGTGTAAAACACAGTGAGTATCTGTGTGTGTGCCTCATCCATCAAGTGGAAAAAGAAGGGACAAGGAATGACATTGAAAAGTGGTAGCAGACGTATTCTGTAGTACATCACTCACTCATTCTCTCTCTCTGTCCTCCTCTCTCTCTCTTTTTCTCTCTCTCTCGCTCCCTCTCACTTTCTCTCTCTGTTCTCCTCTCGCTCTCTCTCTATCTCTCTCTCTCTTTCTCTCTCGCTCCCTCTCACTTTCTCTCTCTGTTCTCCTCTCTCTCTATCTCTCTCTCTCTTTATCTCCCTATCTCTCTCTCTCTCTCTCGCTCCCTCGCTCTCTCTCTCTCTCTCTCTCTCTCTCTCTCTCTCTCTCTCTCTCTCTCTCTCTCTCTCTCTCTCTCTCTCTCTCTCTCTCTCCCTGGGACACAGAGGCTGATCACTGATAGCAGATGTCTCTAATTGCTGATGGGAACTCCGGCCATGTCTCTGTCTCCTCTCCCTCTATCCCTCTCCTTCTGGCCCTGCCAGAAGCTAACGACCCCAGAGCCCCAATCACAGCATCTGCCCATAACTGGCCTTATCTCCCACCTTCAGCATGCCTCTGCAGCCAGCCCCACACTACTAGGGAGAGACAAGGAGAGGGGGAGATGGAGGGCGAAGAGGGGGAGGAAGAGGTGGGGATGGAGGTAGGTACAGGGGAGAGGGGGAGATGGCGAGAAAGTGGGGGATATGGAGGGATATGGAGTGGGAGAGGAGGAGGGAGACAGAGGGAGAGACATGGAGTGGAAGAGGAGGAGGGAGACAGAGGGAGAGACATGGAGTGGAAGAGGAAGAGGAAGAGGGAGAGACATGGAGTGGAAGAGGAGGGGGGGAGATGGAGGGAGAGACGTGGAGTGGAAGAGGAGGAAGGAGATGGAGGGAGAGACATGGAGTGGAAGAGGAGGAGGGAGATGGAGGGAGAGACATGGAGTGGAAGAGGAGGAGGGAGACAGAGGGAGAGACATGGAGTGGAAGAGGAGGAGGGAGATGGAGGGAGAGACATGGAGTGGAAGAGGAGGAGGGAGACAGAGGGAGAGACATGGAGTGGAAGAGGAGGGAGATGGAGGGAGAGATGGAGTAGAAGAGGGGGTGAAGGGGAGATGGGGGTAAAAATGAGGCAGACGAGCTGCGAGAGGAAGAAGGAAAGATGGAGTTAGGGATTAGGGGTGAGATGGGAGGGACGGGGGAGGAAGATGGAGGTGCTGGATGGAGAGAGGCAGAGTAGCTGGGAGAGAGCAGGGTTGAGGGATGGGATAATGAATGAGGTAAGTAAGAGTGAGGAGAGGGATCAGTCAGAGAGGAAGTGGGAGGAAGGAAGGTGAAAAACATCATAGAGGTGGAGCGAGAGGGAGAGAGCACGGTAAGGAGGAGAGATGGAAGGACACATAAGGGAAAGAGAGAGATGGATAAGGAGATACTGAGAAGGAGAAATAGCTAGTGAGAGAGACTTTGTCACAGAGCGAGAGACAGCCGGTGAGTTAACGAGAGCGAGACAGAGAGATAGAAAGATGCAGGTAGGGAACTTAGGAGTCCATCTCCTGCGCACTGCTCCCGCTGTCTGAGCACCTCTTTAAAATCAATTGAAGAAATTACCATGCAGCCAGAGTTTCAGCATTAGGATTTAATAATTTCATCTTCTTCCTCCGGTGCCTTTATCCCCTGGCCTCTCAGTTAATCTCTGCAGCACAGCCCCAGTGAATAATTAACCACGGCAGTGAGCAGGGAGACGATGAGCAACACACACACACAGTCTATCAGTCGCACACACACACACGCGCAAGATGAGCAGCGTACACACACACACACACACACGTGCACACAAAAGCAGGCATTGACGCACACACACATTCAGGAATACACATACACTATCTTTGATGAACACACACACATACATCTAAGAACACAGACACACACTCTACAGTGCATTATTGAATGCGCACACACACGCATTCAGGGATACACACACTGTCGTTCACACACAAGCTCACAGGCACAAATACACACAGTGTACACGCACACGCGTGCACACGCAAACAACTCTTATCGCCCGGCACGGCACACCGTCTCTCTGTTTCCTCTCTTTCTCTCTTCTATCTAATTCCCCCCTGGCGCTTTAGTAGATATCACAGTGGGAGTAACGGCAGGGAGGGGAGAGGAGGAGGCGAGGCCTCGTCCTTCACAGCTTCAGATCCCTGCATGACATAGCTGCTGGCTTGGCCCAGGTCTAGAGAGGCTAAGCATGCTGGTTCTGGGTCTGACTGAGAGAGCTGACCTGGTCTGTGTTGTTACTACCAAGGGCTTAGCTTTAAGTTCAACTGTGGGGGAGCCTTTATGTCAAGGCAATAAATGCTGCAGACTCAAGTGGCTGTCTGGATTGCTCCTGCAATTCAAACCACTTTCAGAGTCATTGCTGACACTCCAGTGGCTGTCTAGATTCGGCAATCCACTCTCAGAGCCTTTTTGGAATAATCTTCTATGGCCATTACACTCTAATGTTTGGCTAATATGATACCCTACCGTCTAAAGCTCTATTCACACTGAACTTCTACTACTAAATTACTAGGTATATCCCCTGGTATACAAAAACCCTCCACATACTACAGCGTGACACTATTTTTTTTCAAGGTCCTTCCAACTACAAGTGGTGTAAACGAGGTTGAAGATGTGTCTCTTGGATTCTGCATGTTTGTGTCTCAGTACTGAAGTAGTCCCACATTAGATATCCAACCTCCTTCCAAACCTATTGATTAATACCAATAATACTCATGAATGGCCTGCGGAGGACACGTGTAATAACCACCAGACTCCATCTGTTTCGCAGCCTTTAAACTGTTGGGCAATTACAATTAGATCCAGTGTGTAGAAGTTATAAATTATCCACATTAGCCCACGTGTTGACTAATTGTGACCATTAGAATCTTGACACTGCTGGTTGATTTGTTTCCCTGTATATTTATAGTGATAATTTGTTCCTGGAGAAGGCTAGATCCCAATGAAAGATGAGGGGATTATTAGAGGAAGTGCATTTGATGAAGTTGGAGAGGGAGCTAGGTTGGGGTATAGCTGTGTGTGTGTTCATCCTTCATACAGCAGCTTGGTTACCCGGACAGGGACAGCTAGCTACACCGAAACAGAAACCCAGCGTCATTGAATCCATCAGCGATGGCGCAGGCACTTTGATCTTCGTGTGAAATCCACGATGAGAACACACAGGACTAGCATAATTAGTGGGGGATAGATATGAGGAAATTGGAACACTGATCAGGTAAGCTGCAGTGCAGACACAGGTTGCTTCCCAAATGGCAGCCTTCTCCCTACATAGTGCACTATTTTTTAACCAGAGCCTTATGGGGAATATGGTGCCATTTGTGACACACACGTTCTGTGAAATGAGAGATGTCAACCTAATAAAACATGGACCAGCTGAACAGAGTCTACCTTTATGACTAACCTCATCCCCAGGCTAATTGCCCAACACAATCTCACGGTCTAACTTCAGTACTCAACGTGTGTCCGGAGGGGAGGGAGGGGGGATAAACATATATGGGTGAAGTGAAAGTAGGTAAGGGTTTGACGGTTACGCTTGGGCGTTAATTCAGAGTGGTTAAGGTAAGGGTTAAGGTTTTGGACAGGGTTAACACAAAACAAAACAAGAGTGCCTAGCACTGGGATTGAACCCATAACCTCGGAGCTGTAGCTCGCGGTTTAAGCCCTTCCTCGATCAACATCCAAGCCGCAGTGGTATTGGATGGTAATAGGCACTCGTGTTGCCCCTAGTGGGCGGTATTGAAGGCATCTCCCGACATCATGGGGACCTGGACAAACGTTGAATAATGCAGTGGATCTGGTGTGACCTGGCTGAATCGCCGCTGCATTTATCTGGCTGGTGGATGAGCTCACCTCGTGATACATCTCTTAAAAGGACAATTATGTCGTTTTGTGTACCACCCGACTGATTTCAGATGGAAATGCGAGTTAAAGATCTGTCACTCTCATTGAAAACAAGTTTAATAAGCTGTAGATATGGGTCCGTATTTACAAAGCGTCTCAGAGTAGAAAATTGGTCGTAAGTGCTGAGAATGGAAACATTTTACTCCTACTCTTATGGGTTAAAAATAAAAGCTATGCATGAAGTCTCTTTAGTCATAAAAGTCCTACCTAGTCGACAGATATTTAGGACACCTCATGAGGTGTAAAGATAATGTTTTATATTTCTATATGATCAATCCATAAATAATGTAGACCTACATGCTTTTGATGATTTCACATGAGTCCTATTTCACGTGATATGACTAAATGCTTATAACCACATAGGCTAATAAATAATCACATATTTTTCTTTCAATTATTTAACTAACCTACGTCATGTTATTTCAAGTTATCCCTTTGGAGCGCAACATCACGTTGTGAAAAAATAATTGGTCATGCCTATAAGTTGGGGAATTAAAGGCGTCTGGGGCCTATGTTAATAACTTTGAATTTGTTTGATTAGAATTCTAGACCTTTCTAACGTTTTATGCAACATTATCGGCAAGTTATTTGACGCCAACTGTGCCAAAGCAATTTAGAGTTGTTAAATGGGAGTGACGAGTGTGTTGTGACGAGTGGGTTGATTTGAACAATTATCAGAATTGTCACAAGAATAAATATGCACGTCAACATTTTAGCAAATAATTAAGAGTAGGCAAAGTGATCGTGTCAGGCAAAAATTATATCAAACATTTTACCTAGGGATGCACGATATATTGGTAAGCATATCGGAATCGGCTGATATTAGCTAAAAATGCCAACATCGTCTAGTTTAATGCCGATGTGCAAAACCGTAGGTAGATGACGTAATGACGCCACGAAAAATACAGCGCTACACAGAACAAAAGCAGATTTTCAACAACTAAACAAGTTCATGTTGAGCAGTCATTTGAAAGAGTAAGAAAATGTCAGCGAGACAACTCAAGGCGAAATCCATTAACGCCAAGAAAATGGAATTCATTGCCCTAGACAATCAACCGTCCTCTGTCGTGGATGATGTTGGCTTCACTGCTATTAGCTTCACAACTGACATTTGGACCAGCGATGTCATGCTGAGTCTGACAGCACAGTGGGTCGATGAGGAATTCGTACTGAGGAAAGCCATATTGCATGCTCAAGAATGTGCTGGTTCTCATACCGCTGCCGCCATTTCAATGGCATTTGAGAACATTTGAGCAGCAGACTTGATACCCTCTGTCATGGCATTGAAAAGCCTGCTCAACAAAACTGCAGACGCAGACCATGGGGTTAGAACTTGCAAAAGTACACAGTACAAGGGGCTGTGAACATGCGATTCAGTGGAATTCTTTTGAGCCTCTTTACTGTGTTACCACCATGCTCGATGCTAGGTACAGGGACCGCTACTTCGATGCAGACAAGAAATAGGGTTTACGTGAAATGTTACAGACACAGCTGGACAAGATGGAAACGGACACAGTGTGCACACCGAGGAAGAGAGGCCACGGACAGACAGCTGAAACCTCACTGCTTGACATGTACATACGTAAATGCCAACAAAATAACTTTTTAGTCAGTGTGTGTGTGTGTGTTTCAATGGTTTAACTGTACTAAAATGCTTAAAAGGCCGCTAAAATTTTAAATATTGGTTATTGGTATGTTTTAAAAAATTTGTATCGGCCAAAAATTTAATATCGGTGCGTCCCTAATTTTACCATTTTGCAAAATTTGACAGTCACATTCACTGTGCTTGTCTGAAGCGTACACAGCTGGCGATGCCTCATCACGATTGGTTAATTCCCATCATTTGCAACAATGTCAGTGAGCATCCTCACTATTTTTCCTTTGCGGTACCTCAAACTGTTGTGATTACCATCTGAGAAACATTTATGAGTTGATTTTACTCCTGGCTCAGCGTTTGTCTGAGCAGTGTCGTAACATCATCCTAAAACCTACTCTGAGCTTGGAGTTTTGTTGTTGTTGTTGTTGTCCTAAGACCTTTTCTGAGATGCTTTGCGGATACGGGCCCTGTTCTATTAGCAATATTTTCTATGCTTCTCCTCCATAAGTGTTGTGCTTTTTTTTTTTTTCTTTCTGTTTTGTACATCAACTGAAAATACAATAATTTTGATTATTCAAAATATATTTCACAGGGGTTTAGAATGTACATTGATTCTCTACAGTGCTTGTTGTGTCACATTAATTAAATCAGACAAACATTTTAGACACCAGGAAATAGCAGAGCTATTTCTACATATTACGTCTTTAACACAGAGGCATCTGACATGGATCAGAAAAGACCATCACCAGACAGACCTGTGTTCCAATACTACTTGTTTTCTTTCAAGTGCTTTAGCTGTTATTGATTTGAGTTTGCCTGGCGCAATAGAACCAATGGAACAGTTCCACATGTAATCTGGTACTCCAGACAAACTCAATCAAATGCTCAAAGTATTTAGAGGATTTCAAATACTACACTCTTTGAAAAACGATAAAACCCTTTTGGGTTCCATGTTCTCCTATGGGGACAGCCGAAGAACCTGTTTGGAACCCTTTTTTATTAGAAGGTAGCTATTTCAACACAGGTCTGCCACCAGACTAATACTCTAAATCTGTCTTTTAAAATGAAGGCTTGTTGTCTGGCTGTTTACAGTTAGTTGTGGACTTCTCTTGGTATTCCTAAGTATGCTTCCATTCTTCTGCATTGTTAGATATGAAAACTATATGATGTGATGTTGTGTAGGTCTACCCTGCAATTATTATATTCAACATGTGATAGTTACACTCCTGTTTTGATCAACAGATCATATCCCCCAGCTCCACAGCTCCGATACCTAACAGATACATTATGGTTCATACTCTGAAGTGTTGATAAGGAAAGATTCCTACTGAGTCTTCAAATCCAACAAAATGTACAATGATCATATGACAGATAGAATAGCATAGAATAATATGATCAATTTGCCAGGTCTGAACATAACCTTCAGCAGGTTGTATGGTGCAGGATGAAACATCAAGAATCCTAGTTCTTAATTCTCATGAACTCATGCAAAAAGTAAAGATTTCCGAGAGAGAGAGAGAGAGAGAGAGAGAGAGAGAGCTCTCTATCTCTTTTACCCAACATGTCTGCCACTGGAGGGCTGGAGTTGGATGGGTTGGCTGGATGATTCTTTCCCTCATTACTTCTTTCAACCAGGGCTGCTGTAGCCATCCCTCTCCCTCTGTCTGGCTCTCAGATGAAACCATGGGCACTAATACTGGGTACTTCCTGCAGTTGGCCAGAGAGCTGTGGATATGGATGGGTCCAAGGTCCAACTATCCAACTATAATAACCAACAAGCCCAATCTGGCACCCAAAACCATTATATAAAAAGCTATATCGGTTTTACTCCTTATTGGAACATGCCTGATGTTTTGATGTTGTTCAAGGCCAGAGTTACTCGGGTTGCTTGTTTGTAATTAGCGAATAAGCTTACACCTGTGGAAACTGAAAATGTCTAGTTGTAATGATGATAGTGCTCAGTAGCAAAATGATGGCTAGGCGTAGATTGTTTCATCTTTGTTTGTTGATGTTTTTCTATGCTTTTCCAGGCTAATTACAGAGCGCTTCTGCTGCTCTCAGGATGCCTTGAGAAAGAAAATGGAACAGCTAAAGAGAACATGCTAATCACTGAACTGGGATAGACACATAGAGACACAGACTCAGATATGCGCACCAACATGGCACAAATGTCGCATAAACATCACACATATACACAGACACAAACACATACACACACTCTGTACCCTCTCTTCCTCGGCCCACACGCACAGAGCCAGGAGGGTACACATGAGCATGCAGCGGAGTGTGTGTGTGTCCTTGCATTCTCTCAGTAGCGCAGAAAGTCTTATTGCAGCCGTGGGAGAGGAGCCGTAGCAGTCAAAGGAGCCACAGCTCAGAGCCCAGAGGCAGTGACACAGCAGCCAGCTGCTGCAGCTACTAGAGCTACAAGTCAAGCAGGCTGATTTCCCCAGTCAGGAGACAAGCCAGACCAGACCAGAAATGACCAGTTCAGACCAGCCAGACTACCCCAGCTAGCCTAATATAGTGTTGCTCAACCTGTGGTTCGCAGACCAGTATCGGTCCCGAGGGCGTTGCTGACGGGTTCCTCAGATGATTCACTGAGACCAATTCAGTCAGTTTTGACAAGCACTGGCCTAGTACATTTCACCCACCTAGGCCTGCTACTGCTGCTATACAGCTCCATGCTCGATGGGGCGAGACACACCACCACACAAGCAATAATGTCCGACAAGCAGGTCACAGAGACCCAGACAGCAGGGTTCATTCACTGTGGCAGTGACCCCCTGTCACTGAGCCGTGAGGGCTTGTAGCAGGGCAGGGGGGCAGCAGGGGACAAACGAGCGGGCACTGAGTGTGTGTGTGTGCGTGTGTGTTTGTGTTTGCACGGGCACACACACACATAGTATGTGTGTGAGAGAGTGAGTGAGAGAGGCAAAGACAGAGACAGCGAATGTATGGCTGTGTGTGTGCTTGCGTGACCGTGACTGCTCGTGTGTGTGTGTGTGTGTGCGTGTGCGTGTGTAATTAAATAACCCAGTGTTCTGAGACAGCATAGAGGGACCTCAGGACCACAGAACACCAGCCTGTTTGCTGACACTGTGGACCTGACTAAATTACGCCCAGAGTATAGAATGTAATTACACCTGCACAGCAAACACTGCTTGGGCCTGGGGACGTTCTAGCCTGGTCCCGCAACTGATTGTGCTGTCTTGCCAGCACAAACTGATCTGGGACCAGGCTAGAGACATTACCACCAGAGTCTAGCCAAGTGGTTAGAGCGTCGGGCCAGTAACTGAAAGGTTGCTAGATTGAATCTCCGAGATCGAATAGATCGAATCCCCGAGATCGAATAGATCGAATCCCCGAGCTGACAAGATCTTTCTGCCCCTGAACAAGGCAGTTAACCCACTGTTCCTAGGCTGTCATTGTAAATAAGAATTTGTTCTTAACTGATTTTTCTAGTTAAATAAAATAAAAAATAGGCTGCAAAGTAATGAGAGAGCATCATTTCATTTTGTATAGTGGCATTTTTTATGTCTGCTTACATGACACAGAGGACATTCCAAAGTCATTGCCGCAACGTTATTGGAACATAGCTTGTTAGCTGGACTGGTTGCAGCATATCATAATCAATATAATCTTAAAAGGCAAATGCATCTTCCACATATTGTAGCTTGTCATGCGGAGTTAGGATAATGTTTCTCAGTATTTGCTGGCTGTGTTGAGTCAATGCATTCATACCTTATTTAATCCCCCCTGCTAAATGTGCAAATGCAAGTGTAAAGCCTACTGTTTTTTCTACACACCCAAACTCCTGTTCTTACACAGCATGAGCATGAACCATAACACAACTTTACCTCTAATATTCAAAAACAAGAGTAACCAACCGGAAACTGAAACAAAAAACAGGCGTCCAACCGTATTTGTTTTTCTCTTTCATTATGCGGTGCAAACAGCGACACGTTTCGCTATCAGGTTCACCTCTGTCGGTCTGCACAGCTGCGCCATAACACAACCTAGCCTCCATCTGTACCCTGTACAGCTGTACACATAAATGAATGTGAGCACAACCATCTGTTGATGTACACAAAGCAGCTAAGCTGGGTTTGCCTGATGCCTGATTTACAGATCGTCACACTCTTAGATGATCTCCATTCGACTTGCGTCTTAAACGGCGTGGCGGCAGGGGCACACACACGCAAACATAGTGTTATATTTTACCGCGAACGCTGCAGTAGAAGTGAACTCCTCCGTGCACTAGTCTTTCGTCCGCGTCACACCTACACATACACTAAGTTCCACTAAAAGGATAGCCCTCTATGTCCTGGTGAAAATGGGTTTATATTCATCACTTTAATGGATTGTAAAAGAAACAATCTCTTTGGGATTACATGCTTTATTAATGTTTATGGCCACTTGGACTTCAGCCACCATTGCTTCTGGCTAACTCACCGTCCCTGCTCTGTCCCCTGGCCAGTCCGAAGCAGCTTGCCAGCCACTGCCTTTGTCCCCTGCCTCTGTCCCCCTGCCTCTGTCCCCCTGCCTCTGCCCCCCTTGCCTCTGCCCCCCTTGCCTCTGTCCCCCTGCCTCTGTCCCCCTGCCTCTGTCCCCCTGCCTCTGTCCCCCTGCCTCTGTCCCCCTGCCTCTGTCCCTCTTTCTCTGTCCCCTGCCTCTGCCCCCTTGCCTCTGCCCCCTTGCCTCTGCCCCCTGCCTCTGTCCCCCTGCCTCTGTCCTCCTGCCTCTGTCCCCCTGCCTCTGTCCCCCTGCCTCTGTCCCCCTGCCTCTGTCCCCCTGCCTCTGCCCCCTTGCCTCTGCCCCCTTGCCTCTGTCCCCTGCCTCTGTCAACCCCTGCCTCTGTCCCCTGCCTCTGTCCCCTGCCTCTGTCCCTCTTTCTCTGTCCCCCTGCCTCTGCCCCCTTGCCTCTGCCCCCTTGCCTCTGCCCCCTGCCTCTGTCCCCCTGCCTCTGTCCCCCTGCCTCTGTCCCCCTGCCTCTGTCCCCCTGCCTCTGTCCTCCTGCCTCTGTCCCCCTGCCTCTGTTCCCTGCCTCTGTCCCCCTGCCTCTGTCCCCCTGCCTCTGTCCCCCTTGCTTCTGTCCCCCTGCCTCTGTTCCCCTGCCTCTGTCCTCCTGCCTCTGTCCCCCTTGCCTCTGTCCCCCTGCCTCTGTCCCCCTGCCTCTGTCCTCCTGCCTCTGTCCCCCTGCTTCTGTCCCCCTGCCTCTGTTCCCCTGCCTCTCTTCCTCTGTCCTTCTTCCTCTGCCCCACTTCCTCTGCCATTAATCCTTTGAGGTATGGCCTCTACTTTAAGTGTTATCCCTTTTTACAATCACCCTATGCCAGAGTTCCCCTATTGGCGGCCCGCCGGACGAATTTGGCCTGTGGGTGATTTTATTTGGCCCCTCTAGTTTTCTGAGCAAAAAATAATAATTATATGTGTTTTATTGCTGGACATAAAGACTGTAAAAACACCAGCAAATCAAAGTATTCCCACGCATGATAGAGTGATGTATTTGATCGTATAGAAATATAAGCACGATTTGAAAGGATTATGTTTTAGTCAAATGTTAGATCTGTTTGGGCTTCTTGCGGTCAATTGCGGTCTACAAATCAAATCAAATCAAATTTATTTATAAAGCCCCCCTTACATCAGCTGATGTCACAGAGTGCTGTACAGAAACCCAGCCTAAAACCCCAAACAGCAAGCAATGCAGGTGTATGATTTGTGATTTGTGGATGGCCACGGGACCATCAGCTAAAGAAAAAAATCGTCCCAGCACTGAATTGAGTTGATGATCCCTGCCCTATGCTACCAAATCTTTTTCAGAGCAGGTTTCACCCTTCATAGACATGCATAGGGAAATATAGTACATGCATAAACTGGTCACAAAGCAGTCATAAATGAATCGTGGAGTAGTGAGAGAGAAAGCATAGATTAGTCATGTACTTTAGTAGACATAGAACAGTCATAGACCAGGCACTCTATAGTGGAGTGGTCTCTCCTCTCCTCTCCTCCAGGACAGGACAGGGCACACCACTTCAGCTGATTGATTTCCCATCAGCCCTGTATCCCTGATAACTGCATGCTTAGAGGGCTGCAAGGTCTCCACTATTACACCCTGCACCACATCCATGCTCTGTTTCCTGTGTGTGTGTGTGTGTGTGTGTGTGTGTGTGTGTGTGTGTGTGTGTGTGTGTGTGTGTGTGTGTGTGTGTGTGTGTGTGTGTGTGTGTGTGTGTGTGTGTGTGTGTGTGTGTGTGTGTGTGTGTGTGTGTGGAAAATGGGCTGGGAACAAGAAAAAATTGAATTTTTTTAATGCTGCGATTATATTGACATAATAAACACAGATGACAGATCCATTCATAATAAATGGCTCATTAACGTTATGTTGATTTTAAACTAAAAGCTACTTTTTTTCTCTAGTCCCGATGCTGAACTGAAATAGCCTAGAGCTGCCATTTCCACCCTGTCTCTAACATTACCACGTTGTGTACATTACGGTATCCAGGCCTATTGATTCCTGCTGCCATTTGGCTATTGATTGGAGTGGATGTCATTATGTCAGTGAGATTATAGCCCTGCAGCACTGTTTCTGAAGAGGCGAGAACCAGTGATGAGATGACTGCTGACTGTTAAAGCAGCTGTGTGTTTCAGCCAAGATACCAAAGCACAGCACAGCACAGTACAGCATAGCACAACACAGCACAGCAAAGAGCACAGTGCTACGAAATACATCCCACCATGCACCTTGCTCTCTCTCTCTGTACTCTGTGGAAAAGGCTGACAAAGTGCATAGCGGAGTGAGTAAGCGCATTCTGTATTCTGAACACACGCATCCCTTATTGGTATGGCTCATTGCAACCTAATATTCTCTGAGACAGCCACATCCAGCTCTACTGAGTTTGGCTTTCTCTGATTATTCAAATCGACCACAATTGACTAAGAGAGGAAAGTGAAAGGGTTCAGGGGTTTGTTTGTGTGTATCAGTGGAGGCTCCTCAGATGAGGAAGGGGAAGACCATCCTTTTCTGAATTTCATAAAAATAAAAATTGTGAAACATTAAAGTTATCCTATTTAGATAAAACTATACTAAATTATGTTCACGTCACCAAATAATTGATTAAAACACACTGTTTTGCAATAAAGGTCAACAGTAGCTTTAACTACACTGTGTAGGGTAGCACCATGGTGTAGCCGGAGGACAGCTAGCTTCCGTCCTCCTCTGGGTACATTGACTTCAATACAAAACCTAGGAAGCTTGTAATTCTCACCCCCTTCCATAGACTTGCACAGTAATTTAGACACTCCCAGAAGACGTCCTCCAACCAATCACAGCTCTTACAGGATGAACTGACATGTTGTCCATCCAATCAAAGGATCAGAAAATGAATCTAGTACTGAAAGCATAAGCGACAACTAGCGAGCACTGTAGTGCATAAAGAGTAGTTGACTCAAAGAGAGAGAAAGACAATAGTTGAACAGTTTTGAAAAAAATAATTTCTTTAAAAAATGAAGGACAGAGAGAGAGAGCTATATGTAGTATTTTATATTTTTTTTACTTTATTGCCCCCGGGGCCCGCCGGTGTAACTGCTGAACTGCTTGCTGACTGTACTGCATGATTGTAGCAGGTTTACTAAGGCATTAGTTCTAGTAGCTATGTTGACTATGACGTTACTATGTTGACAACGTTGTAGGCTGTGTGTAGCGGTTAGTGGTTATGATATGGCTTGGAACGTTTTTTTTCACCTGGTCACAGACAGCCGAAGTGTTGTGCACTGAAGTCCACAAGCGAAGCGAAAAGGTTAGAGGAGGAGAGCGCGTAGACGCGAAAAGGAATTATACAACGATCAAAGGGATCATGTTATTTGTATGTGGCTTCTATGAAATTGAACTGTGTTTGCGTGTGATCAGGGTTGTATTCATTCTGCCGATTCTGTTGAAAAACGTTTCTAAAACGGAAGCAAACTGAACGTAACAGAGATAAACATACTTTAATTTGCTCAATAGAAAACTGTTGTTTGCAACTGTTGGACTAATGGTTACAGGGGTGGGCAATTCCAGTCCTCGAGGGCCTGATTGGTGTCACAGTTTTGCCCCAGCCCCAGCCAACACACCCCACTCCAATAATCACCTAATCATGATCTTCAGTTTAGAATGCAAGTTGATTAATCAGCTGTGTTTGTTAGGGATGGAGAAAAAGTGTGACACCAATCAGGCCCCCCGAGGACTGGGGTTGCCCACCCCTGGTACACCCTAGATCGGCTAGATGCAGACAAGAGTGTGCAAGGCGGTATTGAATGTGTCACTGTCACCTTGATTACTCAAATTTCTCTCGACCTGTGCACCTAAGTTGTAAACTTTCATTCATAGGCTAGGTTGTAGCAACCTCATTGGGGGTATAGGGACAATGTGAGTATCTTAAAGTAGCCTAAACCTAACACTGTTACATTGAACTGGGTGAATGGAATATGAATGACAGTTATCCAATATGCTGTAATAAAAAAACATCCTCCCTCATCTTAAACGGCACCGACCGCCACTGCTGTGCACAGTATTTGTGTGTGTTTACATGTGTGTGTCTGTGTGTGCATGCATGCATGTGTGTGGGATGGTGTGTGTTTACTTCAGCCTTCTCTCTGCATGCTCATACTGGCCTGCTATACGGTATGTAGTTATAATGACATCAGTCTAGCAGGGTTTGAATTTAAAGAGACTCATGAATGTGATTTGGGCCGTATAGGAACACAAGCCACAGTACAGTTAGCATGCACTCTCATGAAAACGCTCTGACCTGAAATCTAGATTATGGAAAAACCCCAGTGAACACACTTATCAAACTGTCAGCCAGTCGTATTGGGTTCCTAGTGCTGTTTGTGAGATGTGATGTGTCATATAGGTTCCTAGAACTGTTTGGGACAGTTCACACTGTGTGTGTGTGTAACTACTCACACCACCAGGCCATGTTCTTCATAGAGAGGAAATCCAAGGAAGTGCACCATGCAACCCATAACCCTAGTACTCTCGCAGGACATCAGGATGAATACAGAGCTGATTTTGGTATTAGGAGACACACACACCAAGCAAGTTTAGTGTACCCTCTGTGTCTGCTGTCCATTTTCAAGTCAACAAAATGCAGTTGAGAAGAAATAATAGGTATATGAATATCATTGGCGGTCAGTGTCATTTAAGATGAGGGAGGACATGAGCATGGCCTTATTTCCATTACAGCATATTGGATGACTCATTAATATTCCATTCACCCAGTTCAATGTAAAAGTGATAGGTTTAGGCTACTACATGATACAACATTTCCCCTATACCCATCATGAGGTTGCTACAACCTAGCCTATGAATTAAAGTTTACAACGTAGGTGCACACAGGTTGAGAGACAAATTTGAAGTGACAATGGCATTCACGCCTTGCACACTCTTGCCTGCATCTAGCTGATAAAGGGTGTAATCATTACTCCAACAGTTGCAAATGAGAGTTTCTATTGGACAAATTCATGTTCTTTATTCAAGTGGTAGTAGTTCATCTTTAGCTTTTGAAAATGCCAAAAGAGCATTTAACATCATACAACAATCTGTATGATTTAAAGCTGGTTCTAAATTCAGGTAAAACAAAATGCATGGTATTTTCAAATGCCAGGCATGTTACTAATCATGTCATTGCTACATTGGCTGGACATACTATAGAGCAAGTCAAAGTGTACAAATATTTGGGTGATTGGGTTGATGACAAGCTGAGCTTCACTGTGCATGTAGAGAACTTGATAAGGAAGCTCAAGCTGAGAATTTATTTTTATTACCGGCATAAGGCTTGTTTTTCTTTTGAGGCCAGGAAGGAGCTGGTACGATGTACATTACTGGTGGTTTTAGATTTTAATGATGTTATGTATATGCAGGCCTCAGCCACCACCCTGAGAGCACTTGATTCAGTGGTTCATGCGGCCCTCAGGTTCATTACAAATCAAAAACGTCTAACACATCATTGTGAACTCTACAGCGCTGTTGGCTGGTCGTCATTGACCTTGCGTAGTCTTAAACACTGGTATACACAGATTTATAAGGCCATATTGGGTAAAATGCCATTTTAACTCTGTTCTTTTTTAATCAGGTCGGTAAATAAATATCAATTACGGTCCCATTCTCATTTGCTTCTAACAGTACCAAAAATGAAAACAGGTCATGGTAGAAATAGTTTTAGTTACTCAGCTCCGTGGTCCTGGAATTCTCTACTGAACATATAAAAATGTGATGATCTAGTTTCGTTGGTGGAGTTTAAACACTTGATCGATGTATATATCATAGAAGAGTGTAATTGTCTTTAGGACAGCTGTTTTTTAGTCAAGACTTTTGTGTTTTTTAAAGTAATATGTAATTGTTGTGCTGTATGTGTGTTTATAATTTTGTTCAATGTTGTGTTAGTGTATGTAAGTTGTTTTGTCTGAAACGTTGTTCCCCCTGCTGCTATTGGACCAAGTCTCTCTTGGAAAAGAGATATTATCTCAATGAGAAAAACCTGTATAAATAATGGTTAAATAAAATAAAAATGTTTATCCCCATTTTGTTCAGTTTTTCAACAGAATCGGCGGCTTAGATCACTGATCACGCGTAAACACAGTTCACTTTCATAGCAGCCAAGTTGTATTCCTTCTCGCATCTATGCACTCTCCTCCTCTCACCTCTTCCCTTCACTTGTGGGCTTCAATGCACAACACATCAGCTGTATGTGACCAGGCGAAAAAAACTTTCCAAGCCAGTAATATCAAAAGTTTAACTTGACTTGGAAGAGTTACAGTGTTGTGTTGGAAAGTCATAGCCAGCTAGCTAACATAGTATCCCTCTGTTTGTGCAGGGTCTTTAAGTAAGCTAAACTAGCTAGCTGCATTTGCTAACTAAGTAAGTGAAACTAAAAGTGAAAAAAATTGCAATCTTTCTCTATTTCTCTCTTGCTTGTCCTTCATTTTGGGAGAAATTAATTTGTTAACTGTTCAACTACTGTCTTTCTCTCACTTTAAGTCAACCACTCACCACATTTTATACACTGCAGTGCTATCAAATCAAATCAATCAAATCAAATTGTATTGGTCACATAAACATGGTTAGCAGATGTTAATGCGAGTGTAGTGAAGTGCTTGTGCTTCTAGTTCCGACAGTGCTGTAATATCTAACAAGTAATCTAACAATTCCACAACTACCTAATACACACAAATCTAAAGGCATGGAATAAGAATATGTACATATAAATATATAGATGCGGCATAGGCAGGATGCAATAGATGGTATAAATTCAGTATATACATATGAGATGAGTAATGTAAGATATGTAAACATTATTAAAGTGCCATTAAGTCACTAGTGATCTAATGATTCGAGTCTATGTAGGCAGCAACCTCTGGGTTAATGATGGCTATTTAACAGTCTGATGGCCTTAAAATAGAAGCTGTTTTTCAGTCTCTCGGTCCCAGCTTTGATGCACCTGTACTGACCTCGCCTTGTGGATGGTAGCAGGGTGAATAGGCAGTGGCTTGGGTGGTTGTTGTCCTTGATTATATTTTTGGCCTTCCTGTGACATCGGGTGCTGTAGGTGTGCTGGAGGGCAGGTAGTTTGCCCCCGGTGATGCGTTGTGCAGAGCTCACCACCCTCTGGAGAGCCTTGTGGTTGAGGGTGGTGCAGTTGCCGTAGCCGGCGGTGATACATCCTGACAGAATGTTCTCAATTGTGAATCTGTAAAAGTTTGTGAGGTTTTTAGGTGACAAGACATTTCTTCAGCCTCCTGAGGTTGAAGAGGCGCTGTTGCGCCTTCTTCACCACGTTGTCTGTGTGGGTGGACCATTTCAGTTTGTCTGTGATGTGTACGTTGATGAACTTAAAACTTTCCACCTTCTCCACTGCTGTCCCTTCAATGTGGATAGGGGGATGCTTCCTCTGCTGTTTTCTGAAGTCCACGATAATCTCACTTGTTTTGTTGACGTTGAGTGAGAGGTTGTTTTCCTGACACCACACTCCGAGTGCCCTTACCTCCTCCCTGTAGGCTCTCGTCGATGTTGGTAATCAAGCCCACTACTCTTGTGTCATCTGCAAACTTGATGATTGAGTTGGAGGCGTGCATGGCCACGCAGTCATGGGTGAACAGGGATTACAGGAGGGGGCTGAGCACGCGCCCTTGTGGGGCCCCAGTGTTGAGGATGAGCGAAGTGGAGATGTTGTTTCCTACCTTCACCACCTGGGGGCAGCCCGACAAAGTCCAGGAACCAATTGCACAGGGCGGGGTTGAGACCCAGGTCTTCAAGCTTAATGATGAGCCTGAAGGATACTAGTGTGTTGAATGCTGAGCTGTAGTCAATGAACAGCATTCTTACATAGGTATTCCTCTTGTCCAGATGATAGAGCATTATTATATATTCAGAATAGTTTTATCTAGAAAGGATACTTTTTTAATGTTTAACCATTTACATTTTTAGGAAATTCACTGAGGAGGATAGTCCTCCCCTTCCTCCTCTGAGGAGCCTCAACTGATGCATATTTTCTCTGATGTCTCTGTGGGGTGGCTATTCAACTTGAAATACCTAGGCTATGCATTGTCCAATAAATTGAGCATGACATATTTATTTGTCATTGTTTCACATAGTAAAGATAAAATTAAGCGTTTACAGACAATAGCACTGCAGACATAACCCACAACTCCTACTTTACAGTTAGAGCTTAGACTGTTTTCAGTCCTCAAAGAAGCCAGAGTGCAGTCTTCTGGAATAATGTCATTTCTGTTGGTTGTTTCTTCTCATGTCTGTCTGTGTCTGCACCCCTACTTAACAACTAACATTATTTTTACTCACACAGTGTGAAGGACCATATCTTTGTTGTCATGCGTTTACTAGGAATGATATTTATTCTGATATTCAGTGTTATGGAAAATGTAAAACCGCAATAGCCGTATTTGAAGCTGTAACTGAAACAGTTCCTCTCACTTGAATAGCCGAGTGTGAGAGAGTGAGAGTCAGTAAGTGAGTGAGAGCGATAGAGAAATAGAGAGTGAGAGAGAGGCCTGTCATTTTTCAAATGTTTGAGAGGGGGATGAGGTAAGTGGTTGTGCTAGAAAGGAGAGTCAGAACTGCAAGTAATGCAAGGTGTCAGGATGTCTGCATGTTTCCAGATTACTGGACACTGACAGACAAGTTCCATTGGTTAGTGCTGCTATCTCCAGCTCATTTGTAGGCCTATGTATTGTATGAAAATAAAATGGTTTATGATGTCAGTGTATTCGTGTTATTTATTTGTTCTCTGTCAGACATCGTTTATTAGCCGGTTTGAATTAAGATTCGGGGGGGTGTGATGCACGCGCCGTTTCGGATTCTTTTTTTGTGGGGGGGAGACTCCTCTTGGCTCCTCTTGGCTCCGTGCCAATGTGAAGAAATGTCTCGCGCTGAACACGAGATGATTTTCTCTGTGGAGACTCGGAGGCATGAGCTGATTTTTGCTGCTGAGTGGACACGCGCTGACTCCTCAGAATAAATAGCTGCCTTAAATAAAATGAGGGTTTTTCTCCCCCACCCGCCTCCCCCGAACGGAAACACCGTCCTTTGACAATTTTTGCTTTGCAATCACTTGAACCTCTATTCACTCTCTCTCATAGTGAACAATATTCTTGACCATATACACATCCAGTATGGAAATAGATAGGGCGCACTAACTTCATATGTATTCTTCTGAATGTTATGTTGAGTAGCCTAATAAACTTGAGAGCGCAGAGGCAGGGACTCAGGGAAATAGAGCTGCAGCAGCGTTCATATTCAAACAGTCTGCATCCTTTGGAATATATTACAAACCACCCTCATTGACCTAACTCCCCCGTTACCTAATTATCGCCTTTGTGAAGGTCTCACCCTCCTCGAATTTATTCAAGGTATGCTAATATTTTGACATGTCTCATTCAAATGTAATAATACACTTTTCTCCCTTACAACTGTGGTAAAACATTACGCAAAACATATTTGAATATCTACCACTAGCTGGTAAGTTTAGCGGACCCGCTTACCTCAACTGCTAGTCGCTGTCCAGGGTGCTGAAATCCCCCTATTCTTCTGCAGCAGGCTCCGGAGACGACCGTTAAATCCACTGAGAGCTAGGCACAGCACACAATGTAAAACGCGGTCCAACTGCTGTGGCCGTAAATTACCTTGAAAAAACTAAATTCAAGCCAACAGCATCGATAGAATAAGCCAACTGTGAAAATAATATCTTCAAAATTCTGATTTAAAACCGACGATGCAGAAGTAGCCAAGTGGCTATGCTCTCCACGGCTCCGGGCCGATTTTGCCGGTCTAATTGGCGTCTCTTTGCTATTTGCTTCTTCTTTCCCGGCTTCTCTCTCTCTCTCTCTCTCTCTCTCTCTCTCTCTCTCTCTCTCTCTCTCTCTCTCTCTCTCTCTCGCTCTCTCCAGGGAATTGGATTTATGGTCAATTTACTTAGGCGGTCTCCCCAGCCTACATGTTTCGTAGCCTATACACCGCCTGCTCTCTTTCCCCCCTTTGCCCCTCTTTTCCTCTATAGTCCCGTGGTATGCTTTTATTATAGCAACAGTTTCCTACATGACGGTTAGCGAAACCAGTAAAAGGGGGTGAGGGAATGTCTTTCTCCTTCCCTGGTGGGGGTACTGTGCGCGCTCTCTCTCTCATTAGCTTTCAACACCACATGAAGTGAACGGCACCGACTGCTACGGTAATTATACGAACTTATTGAGGATAGGACCGTCCTTTTAAACTTATTCAGGAATCACTTATCCGACACTGATGCTCCTCTCGCGTTCCAACTAATTTTCTCTGATTAGGCCTAGCTAATCAGTGTAAATTAGAATGATTGGCGCGATGTGACGTAAATGCATGAGTGGGGTTGGAGAACTGAAGGTTATATAGGCCTACCTTGGCTCAATCAAAGTGAATTATCTATTAGATGTATCAAATCAAAGTTTATTGGTCGAGTACACTGTTTAGCAGGTGTTATAGTAGGGGCAGCTACATGCTTACGTTGCTAGCAGTGTGTGTGTGTGTGTGTGTGTGTGTGTGTGTGTGTGTGTGTGTGTGTGTGTGAAATAAGCCACTAAGGATTTCGCTTCTTTGGTCACTGTATCACAGTTCTATAACCCATTTCTTGGTATCAGAGTAATATTTCATTTTATATACAGTACTAGTCAAAAGGTTGGACACAGCTACTCATTCCAGGGTTTGTCTTTATTTTTACTATTTTCTGCATTGTCGAATAATAGTGAAGACATCAAAACTATGAAATAACACATATGGTGGCATGTAGTAACCAAAGTGTTAAACAAATCAAAATATATTTTATATTTGAGAGTCTTCAAAGTAGACACAGCTTTGCACACTCTTGGCATTCTCTCAACCAACTTCACCTGGAATGCTTTTCCAACAGTCTTGAAGCGGGCGGTCATGTGCCTGTTACTGAGGAGTGGCTTCCGTCTGGCCACTCTACCATAAAGGCCTGATTTGGTGGAGTGCTGCAGAGATGGTTGTCCTTCTGGAATGTTCTCCCATCTCCACAGAGGAACTCTGGAGTTCTGTCAGAGTGACCATCGGGTTCTCGGTCACCTCCCTGACCAAGGCCCTTCTCCCCCGATTGCTCAGTTAAGGCCGGGCAGCCAGCTCTAGGAACAGTCTTGGTGGTTCCAAACTTCTTCCACTTAAGAATGATGGATGCCACTGTGTTTTTGGGGACCTTCAATGCTGCAGAATGTTTTGCTACCCTTCCCCAGCTCTGTACCTTGACACAATCCTGCAACCTGCAACCTCAATTTCGAGGGTCATAGCAAAGGGACGGAATACTTATGTAAATAAGGTATTTCTGTTTTTTATTTTTAACACATACATGCTGTGGGGATGTCTTTCAGAGGCAGGGACTAGGTCAATAGTCAGGATTGAGGGAAAGATGAACAGAGCAAAGTACAGAGAGATCATTGATGAAAACCTGCTCCAGAGTGCTCAGGACCTCAGACTGGTGCGAAGGTTCACCTTCCAAAAGGACAACGACCCTAAACACACAGCCAAGACAATGCAGGAGTGGCTTTGGGACAAGTCTCCTAATGCTCTTGAGTGGCCCAGCTAGAGACCGGACTTGCACCTGATCGAATATCTCTGGAGGGACCTGAAAATAGCTGTGCAGCAATGCTCCCCATCCAACCTGACAGAGCTTGAGAGGATCTGCAGAGAAGAACGGGAGAACGTTTCCAAATACAGGTGTACGAAGCTTGTAGCATCATACCCAAGATGACTCAAGGCTGTAATCACTGCCAAATGTGCTTCAACAAAGTACTGAGTCAAGGGTCTGAATACTTATGTAAATGTCATATTTCAGTTTTTTATTTGTAATAAATTAGCAAGCATTTCTAAAACCTGTTTTGGCTTTGTCATTATGGGGTATTGTCTGTAGATTGATGAGGGAAAAAATCTCTTTAATACATTTTAGAATAAGGCTGTAACCTAACAAAATGTGGAAAAAGTCAAGGGGTCTGAATACTTTCCGAACGCACTGTATTTCCTTTCAAAGGTGAGTAAGAATAGTTCTTCAGAATGTATTACATTTTTTAATCTAAGAAATGATATCCACCAATAAGTAATTAAAACATCTGTGGTACTGCAACAGAATAAGTCAACGTTCCTTTGACTATAATAATAATTACTTGTGGAATCGCCTTAAGCGCTGTAGGCTATTGGTGCAAAGAATATCATTTTTCTGAATGAAATCTTTATACAATAAAGTTCTATGTTTTATGTTTACTGTTCCAGTCTCAGCCCCCTAGCCACACTAATATATGAAGGCAATTTTTGTGAACAAATGTTTCATTTTGTAATTATAACAAGGTTGGTTGAAACATGTGAAAATCATTTTTGGAAGTCTGTTGCAGCTCAAGTCTACTACAAAACTCCCAATCTGTCTCTCTGGGCAGGCTGGCTAGCTAGCTAGGTTGCTAGCTAGTGAGAAAACATAGCTACAAATAATAATGATACAAGGTCAATATCACCATGTGTTGTAGCTAGCTGTAAGATCGCCTAAACAAACTGCACTATCAATTTAGCAGTCTTACTCATGAGTTCAACTTGCAGTATGTCTCTGCCACTGAGCTATACACGTCTCTACCCAGAGAGAGAGAGAGACCAGAGTAATGTTGTTTTTCCACAGAGGTACACTACCAGTCAAAAGTTTTAGAACACCTACTCATTCAAAGGTTTTTCTCTATTGTTATTTTTCTACATTGTAGAAAAATTGTGAAGATATCAAAACTATGAATTAACGAATATGGAATCATGCAGTAACCAAAAAAGTGTTAATATTTGAGATTCTTCAAATAGTCACACTTTGCCTTGATGACAACTTTGCACACTCTTGGCATTCTCTCAACCAGCTTCATGAGGTAGTCACCTGGAATGCATTTCAATTAACAGGTGTGCCTTCTTAATGTGTTTGAGCCAGTCAGTTGTGTTGCGACAAGGTAGGGGGGTATACAGAAGATATGCCTATTTGGTAAAAGACCAAGTCCATATTATGGCAAGAACAGCTCAAATAAGCAAAGAGAAATGACAGTCCATCATTACTTTAAGACATGAAGGTCAGTCAAAACTGAACGTTTAAGAACTATGAACGTTTCTTCAAGTGCAGTCGCAAAACCCAAGTGCTATGATGAAACTGGCTCTCATGAGGACCGCCACAGGAATGGAAGACCCAGAGTTACCTCTGCTGCAGAAAATAAGTTAATTAGAGTTACCAGCCTCAGAAATTCCAGCCCAAATAAATGCTTCACAGAGTTCAAGTAACAGAATATTGGAGAAGGCAAAACACTTGGTCTCAATGTTAAAAACATGTTGTTTTACTATACTAGTTACTGTATTCCAGAGTCCTGCTTTTCCAGTCCAGTCCTTATTAACTCCCATTGTGTACTTTGCCCATAAGTTGACAATGGGCCGAACAGTGTATTCTGGTTGATTCTGGGACAAGGAGAGCTCTCCTTCAAGGAGTGAATGGGAGTCAATTGGGCATTAGCTTAACAAGAAGTACAACATTGCAACAAGAAGTACAACATTGCAAATATTTTCCAAGATGTAAGATAATTCACTTGTTGTCTGTAATATTGTATAGCTTTGGAATCGTGACATTACGTACTTTCGAGGAAGACAGGCATGCTTCTCGACTCATACTCTGACTTTGTGAAGGGAAAATTAGTTTAGCAACCGCGTGACGCTGCATGACAACGTGAATGCGGTGGGTCGACAGTCAGTTGGGTGGGTCGTTCCTCCATTCATTGCCCAATGGGATTTCTTTGCCAAAAACTTGAATGTTGATTAAGGCAGCCCCCCCAAAGACACATTTCAGTTGAAGGCATTCAGTTGTACAACTGACTAGGTACCCCCCTTTCCCTTAATTATTTGTATTTCTGTGGGTGAATTATACCTTTAAGTAAGGTCACAGGGTGCAGATTGTCTATATTTCCTTACGTTGATGACTTTTTACCGCGTTGATTCATCGTCATAACATAGCTTTTTTTCTTCTTTCTGTGTAACACGGAAACAACATTGATTAAACATTTTTTTTCTTCCCCCCAGTGTCTATTCTCTCTATATTATTTCAAAGCATCAAGTAACAGTTATTTCATATCTTCCCCAAAGAATTTATAGAAATGTGATGTTCTTCTTGTCCTGGTGCCAGCGGTGTCAAGTTCTTTGAGTTCTCTTTAAATGCTAAGTCTGTCTTGGGGATATGGGATTTTGTACTTTCAAGAAAGGCAAACCATTCATCAAAAGAGTACGAGGAGGAATACAGATTGGTGTTAAATCTATAAACGTCTTCCGAAAAAAATCTAGTATCTGCACATTCAAAAGCATTAATTAATAATACATTAATTGGATTTCTCTCCTGTCTCCTTTTTTTTTATAAACCTCTATTGTAAGAACACTTGTTTTCCCCTTCCTCTATCCATCTAGCGTGAGACCTACATTTAAGTTTTTCCTGTATTCAGATTGTAGCCTACTGAACACAGACTTTCCTGTTGAGACACAGAGGAGGAATCCACTTTCCTCTTCTGACAGGCTGAAATTATGATTAGTATTCTTGAGTCCTCCTGCAGCAAATATGCATTTCACACTTGCATGCACACAGAGTGGCAGCTGCGAAGGACCCTCCAGTGACCAAGCGCTGTAGCCAGTCACATAGTCTCTTCAGATGTGTCCTAAATTTGCTCATGCTTTGAAACGCAACTTGAGCTCATGAGCCTTGGTGAACACCAGTCAAAAGAAAGAGCTAACGGGATCATGTGTCACAGACTGTTTTGTATGGTTAGCAGTTTGCGCTACAGCAAGTACTGGTAACTCATCATCAGACTTTGACCTCCAGTGCCAAAAAATAAATATCTGTCTGTTCCTCCTTTGCTAGATTAGAGAGTGTGTGGTCACATAATTATTTTTGTACCACATAAAAGTGGGATTTGACACATTCGGCCTGTCTGCCTACCTTGCAGACTCTGTACCCTTCCCCTCAGCCCCATAACAACCCTGCTTCTGTCTTATTACTGTACACACACACACACACACACACACACACACACACACACACACACACACACACACACACACACACACACACACACACACACACACACACACACACACACACACACACACACACACACACACACACACACACACACACACACACACACACACACAGGGCAGAGCTAGGGGATTGTGCTACTAGTTTGGGATTGTGTGTGTGTGTGTGTGTGTGGTATAGTTTATGCAAGTGTGCATGCATCGTATTTAGCTACCTCTTTGGATACTCGGGCTCATCTGCATGTTTCCTAGCTGCATTATTTATTCTTCATGCATGCTACACTCTCTTTCTTGCCTTTCTTCCCTTTGTAGCAGCACTATATGTCTAAACCATGCCAAGCCAAGCTGTACTGGCTGGCCTGGTTACGCAGCCACCATAGCTGCTGGAACTGTGTTGGAAAGGACAATGTGAACAGCCAAAATATAATGTCACAGTGTTTTTTGATGGTATGACGGTACTTGGCGGTTTCTGAAAAATGTAAGTTGTAAATACGTTTTATGCAGTGACGTAAATTTGGTAGAAGAAGTGGATAAACTATAAACTCCAGTGGGTGATCGAGATAAGACAAACAGCAGATATAAACGAAAACTTTTGCATTTTGAGTGCATTTTAATGTAGGCCTATAGGGAAGGCCTAATGTAAATTTATGTATTTCAAATATGAAACGAATTACACATCAGGTCAGCCCTACCAAACTACTTAATTTAGACTGGACATTTGAAAAAGTCAAAAGAAATAGAGTGGGGAAATTTTCTGATCTTCATCTAAGTCACAACAATAGACAAACAGTGTGCTTCAACTAATAACACACAAAGTATTGTATTTGTATTTGTCTATATTGAATACATCATTTAAACATTCACATTGTAGATTGGAAAAAGTATGTTGACCCCTAGTCTAATGAACAACACAAGAACATCCTGTGGCGGACTGCTATTGCATCGAATAGTCCCCGCGATATGCAACTGTTCAGGGAAGTCAGGAACCAATAAAACACACAATCAGTTAGGAAATCAAAGGCTAGCTTTTTCAAACAGAAATTTGCATCCTGTAGCTCTAACTCCAAAAAGTTTTGGGATACTGTCAAGTCCATGGAGAACAATAGCACCTCCTCCCAGCTGCCCACTGCACTGAGGCTATGTAACACGGTCACCACCGATAAATCCATGATAATCGAAAATTTCAACAAGCATTTCTCTGCGGCTGGCCATGCTTTCCTCCTGGCTACCCCAACCCCGGCCAACAGCTCCGCCCACCCAGCAGCTACTTGTCCAAGCCTCCCTAGTTTCTCCTTCACCCAAATCCAGACAGCAGATGTTCTGAAAGAGCTGCAAAATCTGGACCCGCACAAATCAGCTGGACTAGATAATCTGGACCCTCTCTTTTTAAAACTATCTGCCGCCATTGTTGCAACTCCTATTACCAGTCTGCTCAACCTCTCTTTAGTGTCGTCCGAGATCCCAAAAGATTGGAAAGTTGCCGCGGTCATCCCCCTCTTCAAAGGGGGTGACACCCTGGACCCAAATTTCTATAGACCTATATCCATCCTGCCCTGCCTCTCTAAAGTCTTTGAGAGCCTAGTTAATAAACAGATCATTGACCACTTCGAATCCCACCGTACCTTCTCCGCTGTGCAATCCGGTTTCCGAGCTGGTCACAGGTGCACCTCAGCCACGCTCAAGGTACTAAACGATATCCTAACCGCCATCGATAAAAGACATTACTGTGCAGCCGTATTCATTGACCTGGCCAAGGCTTTCGACTCTGTCAATCACCACATCCTTATCGGCAGACTCAACACCCTTGGTTTCTCTAATTGCCTCGCCTGGTTCACCAACTACTTTGCAGACAGAGTTCAGTGTGTTAAATCGGAGGGCCTGTTGTCCAGGCCCCTGGCAGTCTCTATGGGGGTGCCACAGGGTTAAATTCTTGGGCCGACTCTCTTCTCTGTATACATCAATGATGTCGCTCTTGCTGCCGGTGATTCTCTGATCCACCTCTATGCAGACGACACCATTCTGTATACTTCTGGCCCTTCTTTGGACACTGTGTTAACTAACCTCCAAACTAGCTTCAATGCCATACAACACTCCTTCCGTGGCCTCCAACTGCTCTTAAACGCTAGTAAAACCAAATGCATGCTTTTCAACCGTTCTCTGCCTGTACCCGCCTGCCCGACTAGCATCACTACCCTGGACGGCTCTCACCTAGAATACGTGGACAACTACAAACACCTAGGTGTCTGGCTAGACTGTAAACTCTCCTTCCAGACTCACATTAAACATCTTCAATCCAAAATTAAATCTATAATCAGCTTTCAATTTTGCAACAAAGCCTCCTTCACTCATGCTGCCAAACTTGCACTAGTAAAACTGACTATCCTACCGATCCTCAATTTCGGCGATGTCATCTACAAAACAGCTTCCAATACTCTACTCAGCAAACTGGATGCAGTCTATCACAGTGCCATCCGCTTTGTCACCAAAGCCCCTTATACCACCCGCCACTGCAACCTGTATGCTCTAGTCGGCTGGCCCTCGCTACATACTTGTCGCCAGACCCACTACAAGCAGGGTCATCTACAAGTCCCTGCTTGGTAAAGCCCCGCCTAATCTCAGCTCACTGGTAACCATAGCAGCACCCACCCGTAGCACGCGCTCCAGCAGGTATATCTCACTGGTCACCCCCAAAGCCAATTCCTCTTTTGGCCGCCTTTCCTTAAAGTTCTCTGCTGCCAATGACTGGAACGAACTACAAAAATCACTGAAACTGGAGACACTTATCTCCCTCACTAGCTTTAAGCACCAGCTGTCAGAGCAGCTCACAGATCACTGCACATAGCCCAACCATCTACCTCATCCCCTACCGTATTCATTTATTTATCTTGCTCCTTTGCACCCCAGTATTTTTACTTTGCACATTCATCTACTGCACATTTACCATTCCAGTGTTAAATTGCTATACTGTAATTACTTCGCCACCATGGCCTATTTATTGCCTTACGTTCCTTATCTTACCTCATTTGCACACATTGTATATATATTTGTTTTTTTTTCTACTGTATTAATGACTGTGTGTTTGTTTACTCCAAATGTGTAACTATGTGTTGTTGTGTGTGTTGAACTGCTTTGCTTTATCTTGGCCAGGTCGCAGTTGTAAATGAGAACTTGTTCTCAACTTGCTTACCTGGTTAAATAAAGGTGAAAAAAAAATAACTTCTCCAAAAGCTAATGGTGTTCATTGGAGAACACCACGGAAGAAGCCACTGCTGTACAAAAAAAGCATTTCTGCACATCTGAAGTTTGCTAAAGTGCACCTGGATGTTCCACAGCTCTACTGGGAAAATATTCTGTGGACAGATGGAACAAAGGTAAATCAACAACAGAATGGCTTCAACAGAAGAAAATATGCCTTCTGGAGTTGCCCAGTCAGAGTCCTGACCTCAACCCGATTTGAGATGCTGTGGCATGACATCAATAGAGCAGTTCACAACAGACATCCCAAGAATATTGCTGAACTGAAACAGTTTTGTAAAGAGGAATGGTGCAAAATTCCCCCTGACCTTTGTGCAGAAAATGTTTGGTTGAGGTTATTGCTGCCAAAGGAGGGTCAACCACTTACTAAATCCAAGGGTTTACATACTTTTTCCACCCTGCACTGTGAATGTTTACACGGTGTGTTCAATAAAGACATGAAAACGTATAATTGTTTGTGTGTTATTAGTTTATTGTTGTGACCTAGATGCAGATCAGATCAAATTTTATGACCAATTTATGCAGAAATCCAGGTATTTCCAAAGGGTTCACATACTTTTTCTTGCCACTGTATGAGGTAGTTGTGGTGATTGATTAAGGTAATATGTACAGTGCATTCGGAAAGTATTCAGACCCCTTGACTTTTTCCACATTTTGTCACGTCCCAGCCTTATTCTAAAATGGATTAAATCGTTTTTTTCCCTCATCAATCTACATACAATACCCCGTAATGATGAAGCAAAAAGGTTTTTAGAAATGTAAGCAAATTTAAAAAAGAAAAACTGATATCACATCTACAAGTATACAGACCTTTTACTCAGTACCCTGTTGAAGCACGTTTGGCAGTAAATACACTCTTGAGTCCTCTTGCGTATGACGCTACAAGCTTGTCACACATATATTTGGAGAGTTTCTCCCATTCTTCTCTGCCGATCCTCTCAAGCTCTGTCAGGTTGGATGAGGAGCGTCGCTTCACAGCTATTTTCAGGTCTCTCCACAGATGTTGGATCGGTTCAAGCCCGGCTCTGGCTGGGCCACTCAAGGACGTTCAGAGACTTGTCCCGAAGCAACTCCTGCGTTGTCTTGGCTGTGTGCTTAGGGTCATTGTCCTGTTGGAAGGTGAACCTTTGCCCCAGTCTGAGGTCCTGAGCGCTCTGGAGCAGGTTTTCCATCAAGCATCTCTCTGTACTTTGGTCTATTCATCTTTCCCTCAATCCTGACTAGTCTCCCAATACCTGCCGCCAGTGAAAAACATCCCCACAGCATGATGCTGTCACCACCATGCTTCACTATAGGGATGGTGCCAGATTTCCTCCAGATGTGACGCTTGGCATTCAGGCCAAAGAGCTCAAACTTGGTTTCATCAGACCGCAGAATCTTGTTTCTTGTGGTCTGAGAGTCCTTTAGGTGCCTTTTACTGAGGAGTGGCTTTCATCTGGCCACTCTACCATAAAGACCTGATTTGGTGGAGTGCTGCAGAGATGGTTGTCCTTCCGGAAGGTTCTCCCAAGGTTCTCCCATCTCCACAGAGGAGCACTCTCAAAATGACCATCGTGTTCTTGGCCACCTCTCTGACCAAGGCCCTTCTCCCCCGATTGCTCAGCTCTAGGAAGAGTCTTGGTGGTTCCAATCTTCTTCCATTTAAGAATGATGGAGGCCACTGTGTTCTTAGGGTCCTTCAATGCTGCAGACATTTTTTGGTACCCTTCCCCTGATCTGTGCCTCGACACAATCTTGTTTCAGAGCTCTACGGACAATTCCTTCGACCTCATGAATAGGTTTTTGCTCTGTTGTGCACTGTCAACTGTGGGACCTTACATAGACAGGTGTGTACCTTCCCAAATCATGTCCAATCAATTGAATTTACCACAGGTGGACTCCAATCAAGTTGTAGAAACATCTCAAGGATGATCAATGAAAACAGGATGCACCTGAGCTCAATTTCGAGTCTCATAGCAAAGGGTCTGAATACTTATGTAAATTTCAGTTTACATAATTTTTTTTTATTATCAAAACAATTTAAAAACCTGTTTTCATTTTGTCGTTATGTGATATTGTACGTAGATTCATGAGAAAAAAACATTTATGTTTTAGGATAAGGCTGTAATATAACAAAATGTGGAAAAGTCAAGGGGTCTGAATGCTTTCTCAGTGCACTGATTAAAGTACTATGTACGTGTAGTTAGGGGTTGAAAAGCAGAAAGTCCGCGTAGGCGTTTAATAAATTAACTGTTCAGCAGTCTTATGGCTTTGAGGTAGAAGCTGTTCAGGAGCCTTTTTGTCCCAGGCTTAGCCCTCTGCTACCGCTTGTCGTGTGGTAGCAGAGGGAACAGTCTGTGGCTTGGGTGGCGGGAGTCTTTGACAATTTTTTAGGGCCTTCTTCTGACACCGCCTGGTATAGAAGTCCTGGATGGCAGGAAGCTCGGTCCCAGTGATGTACTGGGACGTATGCACTACCCTCTGTTGCGCCTTGTGGTCGGATGCCGAGCAGTTGCCATACCAAGCAGTGATGCAGCCAGTCAAGATGCACTCAATGGTGCAGCGGCAGAACCTTTTGAGGATCTGAGGTTCTATGCCAAATCTTTTCAGCCTCCTGAGGGGGAAGATGCGTTGTTGTGCCTTCTTCACGACTGTGTTGGTGTGTTTTGACCATGATAAGTCCGAGGAACTTGAAGCTTTCGACCGTCTCAACTACAGCCCCGTCACTGTGAATGGGGTGTGCTTGGCCTTCCATTTCCTGTAGTCCACGATCAGCTCCTTTGTCTTGCTGATGTTGAGGGAGAGGTTGGCGCCACTATGCCAGGTCTCTGACCTCCTCCCTGTAGGCTGTTTCCTCATCGTCAGTGATCAGGCCTACAACCATTGTGTTGTCAGCAAACTTAATGAGGGTGTTGGAGTCTTGCGCAGCCACGCAGTCATGGGTGAACAGGGAGTACAGGAAGGGGCTAAGCACGCTCCCCTAAGGGGTGACGGCGTTGAGGGTCAGCGTGGCGGATGTGTTGTTGCCTAACCTCACCACCTGGGGGTGGCCCGTCGAAGTCCAGTATCCAATTGCAGAGGTAGGTGTTTAATCCCAGGGTCCTTAGTTTAGTGATGAGCTTGGAGGGCACTATGGTGTTGAACTCTGAGCTGTAGTCAATGGACAGCATTCTCACGGAGGTGTTCCTTTTGTCCATGTGGGAAAGGGAAGTGTGGAGTGAAATGGAGATTGTGCGAATATGCGAATTGCAGTGGGTCCAGGGTGTCTGGGATGATGGTGTTGATGTGAGTCATGACCAGCCTACTAAAACATTTCATGGCTACAGATGTGAGTGCTATGGGGAAATAATAATTTAGACAGGTTACCTTGGCATTCTTGGGCACAGGGACTATGTGGATATTACAGACTGGGTCAGGGAGATGTTAAGAATCTCAGTGAGGCTCTTGCTAGCTGGTCACCGCATGCTCGGAGTCCGGATAATCCGTTTGGACCTGCGTCCTTGTGAATGTTAACCTTGTGAATGTTAACCTGTTTAATGGTCTTATTCTCATCGGCTACGGAGAGCGTGATCACACAGTCATCCGGAACAGCTGGTGCTCTCATGCATGGTTCAGTGTTGCTTGCCTCGAAGCCAGCATAGAAGGCATTTACCTTCTCTGGTAGGCTCGTGTCACTGGGCAGCTTGTGGCTGGGTTTCCATCTGTAATCTGTGATAGTTTGCAAGCTCTGCCACATCCGACAAGTGTCAGAGCCGGTGTAGTAGGGTTTGATCTTAGTCCTGTATTGAGGCTTTGCCTGTTTGATGGTTCGCCTGAGGGCATAGTGTGATTTTTTTATAAACGTCCAGAAAAAAAACGTTTTTTTGAAAGCACCACCTTTAGCCTTTAGCTCAGTGCAGATGTTGCCTGTAATTCTTGGCTTCTGGTTAGGATATGTATGTACGGCCACTGTGGGGACAACGTCATTGATGCACTTATTAATGAAGCCAATGACTGATGTGGTAAAGTCCTCAGTGCCATTGGATGAATCCCGGAACAGATTCGAATCTCTGCTAGCGAAATAGTCCTGTAGCTTAGCGTACGCTTTATCGGACCACTTCCGTATTGAGCGCATCACTAGTACTTCCTGTTTGAGTTTTTGCTTGTAAGCAGGAATTAAGAGGATGGAGTTATGGTCAGATTTGCTAAATGGAGGACGAGGGAGTGCTTTGCATGTGTTGCACAGTAGACATCCTGGTAGAAATTAGGTAAAATGTATTTGTTTCCCTGCATTTAATCCCTGGCCACTAGGAGCACCGCATCTGGGTGAGCATTTTCTTGTTTGCTTATGTCCTTATACAGCTTGTTGAGTGTGGTCTTAGTGCCAGCATCGGTTTGTAGTGGTACATAGACAGCTATGAAAAATATTGATGAAAATCTATTGGTAAATAGTGTGGTCTACGGTTCATCATGAGGTATTCTAACTCAGGCGATCAGAACCTCCAGACTTCCTTCATTTTAGAGATTGCGCACAAATGTTGTTGACAAGGAGACACACACCCCCTCCCCTCAAATTACTTCGTGTGTTTATAAAGGCAACTATTTACCAGTTATGCACTCATTCTTCAAGAGTCAGGTTTTTTTTGTTTGGGGGATGTCTGTAGAAACGTCTGGAGACGTGGGACCTTAAAAATTGCAATAATAAGTGGGTAACTGCTAAGTAACCAACTAAAAAGGTGCGTAAACGGCGTTTACATGCGTTTAACCTCCACTACATCCCTTGTTTTATGAATAGTTGATGACTGTAGGATGGCAACAAATTAATTATAGGTGGTTTCAATGGTCTTTCTCCATTCTGATTGTTTAATAACGAACCAAACTAGGACAAAACTTACATTGAAGTAGTCCAATTTGTAGAACCTTTTATTTATTTAGCACTGTATCAAAATATCGTTATAGACAGTACTGCAAAAATCCATACCAGAATGTGGATCCATACCGGTACACTCAGATAAAAAGGTGCTATTAATTCATAACGGATTGAATTCATATAGCGCTTTTCACCCAAATGAGGTACTCAAAGCACTTTACATTGTAAGGGGAACTCACCTCATCCACCACCAATGTGTAGCACCCACCTGGGTGATGCACAGCAACCATTTGTTTGTGCCAGAACGCTCACCACACATCAGTTAAAGACGTCACCTTACGCAGGGCAATGTCCCCTTCATTGCCTTGGGGTATTGGGCTCTCATTAGACCAGAGGGAAGAGTGCCCCCTACTGGCTCTCCAACAACACTTCCAGCAGCATCTGGTCTCCCATCCAGGGACTGACCCTGCATAGCTTCAGAGGCAAGCCAGCAGTGGGATGCAGGGTGGTATGCTGTTGGCAATATAACCTAAAAGGGTTCTTTGGCTGTCCCCATAGGATAACCCTTTGAATAACCCTTTTTGGTTTGAAGTAGAACCCTTTTGGGTTCCATGTTGGGGGTTCTACATGGAACAAAAAAGGGTTCTACATGGAACCAAAAATGGTTATCCAATGGGGACAAAATAACCTTTTTGGAATCCTTTTTTCTAAGAGTGTATACCTTAAAATACAATATATCACCCAGCCCTAGCTCTAGACTTCAGTACAAGTGGCGTGTTGCCCAACCCAGTCAATAGCCCTAACCTACCTAGTTCTCTGCATGATCTCCTTGGTCTTGGTTGTGCTCTGTAGGGTGATCTGTGTATCTAATGAAGTGCCCCCCTGGCACTACACCAGCATACAGTCCTTTCATCCGTATATCTTTCATAGCGAGCATGTTTCTTATCCTCTGGCAAGAAGAGGTGTCAGATAGAAGGCTATGTGCTCCGGAGGTGTAGAAAACATCTCCCCCTCCTCTTCCTCCTCCCTACCTCCCTCCCTCCCTCCTTCCAGCCTCGTGCTTCTCCTCACGGCTCTTTCATCTGTGCTGCTCTATAAACAAACCTCTTTACCATTTCAAAGATTCCACCTGCGTGCTCTTTATCCTGTATACAGTTCTACAGCACTGCATCACACCATGCCATGGGGTGGGAGGCATGCCTGTGTCACCCGCTGGCTATGTGGCAAACCAGGTGGTGGTAATTTGGAAAAGGAGGAGGTAGGTGTAGGTATGTTTTTTGGGGATGCAAATGTCTATTTACTAAAGGTATTCAGTGTTCATGTTTGTTTGCAAATCTACAATATGTGCACAGTACAGTAGTTATGTGAGAACACTGTATGGTGTGTGGGTGTACGTGTTGAATAAAGAGAGACAGTGTTGGAGAGAATCTCTGTCAATATGTCATTATGTGTATTTTTGAATGGGTTTCTGTGAAGAAGAACTAGGGATAGAGGCATTGTGAACTGTAAAAATGTGTGTGCGTGTGCGAATGTACCGTGAGTGTGTGTAGATGTGCTGTCGGTGTGTGAGTGGGAGCGTGGAGGTGCGTTAAAAGGTTGGCTGGCAGAGAGAGAGAGAGAGAAGGAGCTGTTCCAGGCTAGGACTCGGCTTAGATCAGCATGTTGAGTTTTTGCCAGAAATATTCCCCCTCTCCATTAATAATTTCCTTACTAAAGCCGTATCTTATCAAACCAATTCTTTTTGTCTGTCACAGCACTTGTTAAAGGGAAAGTTCAGTATTTTATAACTCAATGTTAGATGGTTCCTCACTCTGAAAGTAGTCTATGGGCCAGGCGAACCACGGATTGCAGTTTCTACTTTCTACATTAACTTGTAAATAGCTGAACTTCCCCTTTAATAGACTATGGAGACTTTTCTCCCAAATGTCAATTTAGATTTCATTTAAAAAATATTGTTCCTTAATTCTAAAAGTAATTTTTATTGTGGTTTAATATGAATTGAATGGCTTACTGTTTAAGCCTTCATACTTGCTTTATGCTGTTTTACGTGTTACATCTATTTGTTAGGTAAATACTTGGGCACAATAAGCATTTGTAAGCCATGACAATATAGCACATTTTATTTAATTTCGGGACTGAATTTAATGGAAGTGTGAGAGTGCAATAGAGATTAGAGTGAGAACGAGTGAGGGAGAGAGATTATAAAGTAGAGAGGGAGGTCAGAGAGGTATTAGAGGCATAGGGAGAGGGAGAGAGAGAGGGAGAGAGAGAGAGAGAGAGAGAGAGAGAGAGAGAGAGAGAGAGAGAAAGGAATGATAGGTGAGAGCAAGAAAGAAAGAGAGCGAGGGACAGAAAACTATACATTTGTGAACAGGATTTTGTTAGCTGGTGAGTGAGTGTGAGAGAGTTATATGTCATAGCTTTTTATGTTTACTTTGAGCCTTGTCAATAAAGTATATGAGAGAGAGAAAGAGAGAGACTAATAGCTCCTGACTTGTTATAACTTTCTGGTTGTTTAGAGTGAGATTACAAGATTAAATGAGCAAAAAATATATAGGTAATAAAATTGTTCAACTGAAGAACAACATAGGAGGAAAAGATTGAAAGAGTGTGAGTTAAAAGACCAATCTTAATCGTGCTAGCTAGCTAAATTCAAATTTGTCAGCTAAATTACTGGCTAGCTCCAACTATTTACTGGTGGTAACAATGGCAACATGGCCACTGACGCAGCAGCAGCAGAGACTGAGAAACCCAGAAACTTTGTTTAACGACTGCTCAAACAACAGGAGTGTTATGAACCTGTTATTTTACACAGACCACACTACTGCCTGGCATACAGCTGTAACCAGGCATTGCAGCTACTAAACAAAGAAAGGCATCTGCAAGGGAAGGCAAAGACACATTTTTGAGGACAGCGAAAACATGTTTCTGACGGCACTGTCATGGTCCAGGGCAGTGAGGCTGCACTCAGCTCTTTTGTGCAGGACTTCCCCACCCTAAGGAAGATAGCGGAAAACAAAAAGGACAAGGACAGCACCACAACCTCTCCCCTCACCTCAGTCACTCCAACAGAGCCCAGGCCCAGATCCACACAACAGGTCTATCCTCCCCCCTGCCTGCCCATGACCACCAGAGCCAAGACCACACTACCATCAGCCTGCTGAGAAACAGGCTGGCTCTGTTAGAGGTATGGGTTACTGAGCTAAAGGAGCAGCCCCCCAGCTATACCACCTCCAGCCCAGACAGAGCTTCTACAGGACCAGATCAACCAGTACAGGACCCAGCTGAAGAACTCTGTCGGGGAGCTGAGAGAGAGCCTTACCACAGCGCTCGAGGAGGTAAAGGCCACCATGAGGAGAGAGCTAGTGCAGGTAAAGGAGGAGATGGCAAAGGAGTTGTCTGTAATCAAGAGGGTGCTGCAGCATAGAGAGCAGACTGTAGAGACTCCTGAGTGAAGCTTCAGCCCCCCTCCCATCCACAGGGCCCAACAGCAGGACCAGCGCATCTATGCAGAGGCTCTCAGAGGACAGGAGTACTCTGTAGGATTGATCAGCTGTACTTAACTACACTCACATACACACACACACACACACACACACAGCTATTGTACTAACAGTTTACTTGTTCAATGAATAGGAAGAAGGGAAAAAGAGAACAAATGTTTGCTGTTAACAACTTAGTAGTTAGTAGTTCCTGTATATTTGACTGTGCTATTCTTTCTTTTTGCAATAGGAAATCGCTATCAGTTAGCATGTGTAACATTCAGGGCCTAAACTCATCAGCCTTTGGACGTCATCATTCTGCAGCAGACAAGGTGTAAGGCAGACACTGTTACTCACTGTGCCACAGGCTACAGAGAGGTCATTGTGCCATCACAGAAACACAGCTCTGTCAATAGAGGCAGAGACTCTGGAGGATTGATCATTTGGTACAAATCCCAACTACAAAATCTAATTGGTAAATATCAAATTTGGTTCAAACTGAAAAAATAACTTGTTCTGACAGAGAAAAAGATGTGTCGCTTTGCGCAATGTATACCCCCCCCTCAGAATCCCTGGGGAGATCTTCCCCACCCTTGAGGAAGAGACATGCCATTTCCAGGCCCAGGGAAATATGCTCATCTGTGGAGACAAATGCGCGCACAGGGACACTACCTGTTCTAACAACCACATAAGGGGACAGCTTTACTACAGGCCATACTGTTTCTAACTGTCTTCATCTCCCCCATAGAAACAACAGTGACAGCACCATCAACAAAAACGGAAGGAATCTGTTGCAGCTCTGTAGAAACCTGGGTCTGTACTTTGTCAATGGTAGGTTACAGGGGGAATCTTTGGGGAGAATCACCTATTGCTCACCTCTTGGCCACAGCACAGTAGACTATATGATTACAGACATTGACCCTTTCTCTCTCAGCTCATTCACTGTCAAGCCAATAACACCTCTGATCACAGCCAAATTACATTGTTCCCCAAAAGAACAGACATGGAAACAACCACACATTCACAGCCCAGTAAGCTGTACAACATCAGAAATTCATACAGATGGGCCCAAAACAGCACAGAAGAATACCAGAAAGCAACCTGTAACCAAAACATACAATCTTAGATAACTTTTTGGATACAACCAGTGGCGATTTTAGCATGTAAATCTTTTATTTTATTGCTATAAATGTGGGTCTCTGCCCTGAATGACGGGTCACCACTGGATACCACACCCACTCACAGTAAAGAATTCATCAATCTAGCAGTAAAAAACAACAATATATTCAGGCAAACTGCAAAAGAAGCAAAACTGAAATTGAAAAAAAAACAAAGCAAAAAAGACCACAGATGACAACTGGTTCAGTGCAGGTTTTATAATTATAAGGAAGTAAATTAGAACACTATCAAACCGAAAACACAGAGACCCAAATAATGGTGAATTATTAAACATACACTTAGAATCAACAAAAGCACAGTACCACAGCAAGCAGCTGACATTAATTGAGGAGTCCATAAACACAAACAACTTCTGGCAAAATAGGAAAAACACCAAAAAATGTAAACTAGAGGAATTAGTGATAAAAAATAGTGACATGTGGACAAGCCATTTTAAAACACTCTACAACACCGTTCAAATTGATGCAAACAAAACAATGTCAAATTCATGAGAAATGAACGAGTGAGGGAGATGGCTTCCTAAATGAGATGCTCAAATTCACTAGTGCAAAATTTCTGGCAGTAACTAAAAATAATGATTTTCCAGAGAAGATCCAGATCTCAGGGAATTAGACCAAAGTTCTCAATTGGTATAAAATATCTATAGAGTACTGCACACACTACAATTATTTAGGTTAAACAAATAAGCTCAACTGGACACCTTAATGAGGCAGTGAATTAACTGAGAGAGAAAGCACGCAGGGCATTCTACGCCATTAAAAAACAAATTCAAATACCTATTAAAATTTGGCTAAAACAAATTCATTGTGTCTTTGAACCAATTGTACTTTATGGCAAGATTTATGGCAAGAGTTGGGACAAGATTTCTCCCAATGGTACAAACACCACATTGAAACCCTGTATGCAGAGTTCTGTAAGATTCTCCAACATGTCCAGAGGAAAACTACAAACAATGCATGCAGGGCAGAATTAGGTCAATATTGTCACGATCTTGTGGAGTAACAGACTAAGGTGCAGCGCGGACTGAGTTCCACATATTTTAAGTGGAACTTTCAACCAAAATAAACAAAGGTTGGACACGAACTGTGCCGCACATAGACACATACAAACAATGACCCACAAAGCAAATGGGGAAATGAACTAACTTAAATATGGTCCCCAATTAGAGGTAACGACAAACAGCTGCCTCTAATTGGGAACCATCAAAAACCCAAACATAGAAAATAAAACATAGACCAAACCCCCCCCCTGATCACATCCTGACCAAAACAACCTAAATGAGCCAGAAGGCTATCTGTGGCAAATATCCACTAATAATAAAACACAAAAAAATGAGCAAATAAGTTTTGGAAACATCTAAAACGCAGTGACCCCCTCTCATATCATTACCAAGCCCTGCTGGTCCTGAGTTTCCAAAACCTCTTCTGCTAACACAATGAAGCCTCAGGACCAGAACTTCCAATCAATCAGAATAAACCAAATTACAACACAGTCAAAACAAAACTACATTGTTCATGCAGTGCAATCTGGCCCTAAATCGACAGTACACCGTGGCTAACTATTTGACCATGGTTATTGATCAAAATCTTAGAAAAACCTTAACAAAGTACAGGCTCAGTGAGCACAGCCTTGCCATTGAGAAAGGTAGACACAGGAAAACCTGGCTCCCTGTAGAGGAAAGGCTCTGCAACCACTGCACCACAACAAAACCTGAGACAGAGCTGCATTTCCTGACAAAATGTAAAAAATATAAAACAATTAGAGAGTGTAATTCCCCCAAATTTGAAACCCTTTTTCAAGGTTTCAAATACTTCTCTGATGAGAAGAGTCTGCCCTTCTTCCTGTTGGGGGATGTCACATATACTCCCTCTCCGGCCTCTAGGTCATCAGGCTGCTGATTATCCCGCACACCTGTCACCATCGTCTCGCGCACCTGTGCCTCATGACACTCACCTGGACTCCATCACCTCCTTGATTATCTTCCCTATACAGTGGGGCAAAAAAGTATTTAGTCAGCCACCAATTATGCAAGTTCTCTCACTTAAAAAGATGAGAAAGGCCTGTAATTTTCATCATAGGTACACTTCAACTATGACAGACATAATGAGGAAAAGAAATCCAGAAAATCACATTGTAGGATTTTTAATGTTAATTTATTAAATCACTCACTCCCTGAACTTGTTTTCTGACTCTCAGCGCACTCATTACAGAATAACACCTCACCTAAGGGAAGTGTCAGGGAGTGTTTATATTTTATTTGTGTCAGAGTAATGACGTCGGTTCCGGGAACTGCTACAGGCTCTCATGCCTCAACCAGATCGCCATGCTCCCCTGTCTCAGCCGGCTCATCGGGCTTTCATGCCTCCGCCGGATCGCCAGGCTCCCCTGCCTCAACCGATCTGTCAGGTTCCCGAGCCCCAGCTGACTCAACAGGTTCCCGTGTCTCAGCTGGTGTGACAGGTTCCTCCGCATCAACAGGGGTGACCGGTCCGCTCCTGATCCCCGGGTTCGTCCCCTTTGACGCCGTCCTGCGGCTGAGGGGGTACTGTCACGTATACTCACTCTCCGGCCTCTAGGTAATCAGGCTTCTGATTATCCCTCACACCTGTCACCATCGTCTCGTGAACCTGTGCCTCATGACACTCACCTGGACTCCATCACCTCCTTGATTACCTTCCCTATGTCTGTCACTCCCCTTGGTTCTTTCCTCGGGTGTTATTGACTCTCATAGTTTTCATGTTGGTTTCGTTGTTTGTGTTTTGTGTTCATTGTTTCTTTAATTTATTTTAAACACTCACTCCCTGAACTTGCTTCCCGACTCTCAGCACACTCGTTACAGGGGAGAATGCAGAGAGCTGTGCGTTGGCAGCACACTACATTGCTGCCTGCCGTAAGATGAGGGACAGTGTCTGACAGACCAACCAACCTGCACATATCCTCTATGCTTATTGTTATTGTTGTTCAACATATGGTTATTTTGACACTTAATTATTGTTGTTACTGTTGTCCCGTTGACAATATTTGTGCTAATATTGTAAATCTTCAAAGTAAGCTACATTGCTACGGCATGCCAATAAAGAAAATTGGAGAGAGGGAAGAGGAGAGGGAGGGAGGGAGAGAGAGAGGTGAACCGAATTGTGTTGCCAGGTTGAGTGCTGAAGTTGATGGGTCAAAAGTCAAGGCTGATCACAGGGGGGTCAATTTGTCTCACCCACCACAATCACCGTAGTGACCCCATCATCAAGGTTTCTGCCTCATTACCCAGCAGCCCCTGGGCTCAGCAAGTTCTGACACTGTGCGCCAGGAGAGGGGAAGGAACCACAAAGAGAGGATGAGGGAGGGATGGAAGAAGAGCAAGGAAGGAATGAGGGGGGGCTGTGTCTAATCAGACACTAACATCAAGGATGGTTTGTAACTAGAGAACCACAGTGAAATACCTCCCATACATACGTAGCGTATGGCTAGAAATAACATGCTATGATGAAATGTGTCATGATTAAATACATAAGAAAGACTGTGTTCCTCTCAGGTTTTTTGTGATCTCTGCTCAGGTATCGTTATTGTCATCATCTCTCTATTGTGTGACGCTATGTGTGTTCTATTTCAAATATTAATTTACAGGCATAACCTTAACAAATCCCATGATGCTACCTGTCTCATTATGTTATGAAACGTTTTCCAGAGAGAAAGGCAAGGTAGGGGGAGGAAAGACATGGAGGAGAATGGAGAAGAGGAGGAAGAGGAGAGCTGGAGACAAAGAGGAAGAGGATTGGCTTTAGACTAGTACACGCGGTAGGAGCCATTCAGCTCTATTTGTGTTAGCTCCCGGGGCAGCGTAATGATAGATTTACACAACCCTCAAACGCTGACCTTTCAGTCTCTTTCTCTCAGCAGCTCCACCAGACGCCCACTTTCCCTCTACTATCCTCCCCAGACTGAGCATCCCTTCTTGGGCCTAGCGTAGCCTGGAGATCCCTGCCGCTTCCAAATTCCCACCCGCTTTCCACATCTCTTTGTGCTGATGATTGGAGAGTCGGGCAGGATTTGACCGCTGAGCAGAGCTGAAAGGAGAACAGAGAAAGAGAAAGGATGTGTGGGTTATTCATGCCAGTTCTTTAGAGATTGTAGATATAGAATGGAACTGAGGGCCGAGGATCCATTCATTTCTCTGGCGCTTTTCTCTGAAACCCAATCAGAATCCCACTACAGTTGTGTAATCACGATGACATTTTACAGAGATACTGTATATCATAATAGCAGCTTACTGTATGCTTGTCTTTCTCTGTCCTTCTCTCCCTCTCTTTTTCTTTCTTCCAATCTCTTGCTTTTGCTTGCTCTCTCTCTCTCTCTCTCTCTCTCTCGTCCTTTTTCTTTCTCTCCTATTTTCAAAAGCATGGTAGGGTAAAATAACTAGGCCCAATAGCAGTGACCCAATTACTCTAAGAGTTGTTCCACCCCTGTAGGATGTCTCTGTCCCTGGGGATCAAATCTGCCATGGAGAAGCTATCCATCACTCTGCCCACTCTCTCAGCCAGACACCTCACACTTCCTCCCTTTATTACTGTGTCACATAGACATACACACACATACACACATACACACTCTCCCTTTCCTTTCCTGGTGGAATATCAGGTTGTGTGGAGTCTGACATGTGTAGACAATTATTTCCTTAGTGCTGGCATCTCATCACACCTCCTGTCTTTGTTTGCATAATCTTGTCTGCGTTGTACAACCCTGTCATTATCATTTGATGAAGGGGGTTGATGTAGCAGCAAGTGGGTAACTATTAATTTGCAGAAATTACGTTTTGCTGTAAAAGTAATAAAAGTGGCGGCTGCTGAAAATAGGTGCTAATGGTTAGGAATGAGATTCTCATAGTGATACAAGGTTCATTACCAGAGTGCATATCTATTTAACATGACAAATTGAGAGTGCTTGATGTCAACCTGTTACCTAAGACTGTCTTAGATTGAATCTCATCCGTGCTGAGACGCATAGACAACTGACAAGCAGAGACACGTACGCATGCATGCACGCTCACACACACACACACACACACACACACACACTTAGAGCACACACACACACACAGAGCATGAAAATAACAGTGTGGTGACGTTAGCCCTTCTCAACCTGAGCAGATCAGTGGAGGAAGCCTAGCAAATGGGGAGAAATGGGGGAACATGACGATCTTCCAGCCGCGAGACGAGTCAATAAACACTAATTGATAAATGGGAGATGTCAGGAAATGTAATTGTGGGTCTAATCATGCTCATTAGTTTAATGGGGAGAAATGCTGAAACAAGCGAAGAATGGTCCATTCTTTGTCTGTGGAGATAATGTCTTATGGGTCAGAATCTCAAAACTACTGGTAATTTACCAAAGTTATCCAAACTTTCTGTAATTTGGGAAATTAACAGGTAATATGTGGAAATCTATGGTAACATTTGATAATTTTATACTAAAATAACAAACAAAAAAATGTATTCATTTCTAGTACAATTTTGAATTCTTTCACAACTGACACCAATTTGGCACCAACACATTTACAACAATGACATACTGACATACAGTTGAAGTCGGAAGTTTACATACACTTAGATTGGAGTCATTAAAACTAGTTTTTCAACCACTCCAAAAATGTCTGGTTAACAAACTATAGTTTTGGCAAGTCGGTTAGGACATCTACTTTGTGCATGACACAAGTAATTTTTCCAACAATTGTTTACAGACAGATTATTTCACTTATAATTCATTATATCACAATTCCAGGGGGTCAGAAGTTTACATACACTAAGTTGACTGTGCCTTTAAACAGCTTGGAAAATTCCAGAAAATGATGTCATGGCTTTAGAAGCTTCTGATAGGCTAATTGACATCATTTGAACTGATATAGCAGGCGAAAACCAGAGGAAAATCCATACGAATTTGCATTTTTTTTTGTACATGACCTTCTTCTCCGGGCTGCCTATTCATTTCTATTTTATCCAGGACTGAGACTGCAGTACCTATGGCTTCTGTTATACTCACAGACATTATGTTAACACTTTTAGAAACTTCAGAGTGTTTCCTATTCAATAGTACTAATTATGTGCATATCCTATTTTCTGGGCCTGAGTGGGAGGCATTTTACTTTGGGCACGCCAGACTCTCCAAAACAGTCATCTCGGGACCAGAAGGATCAGAAAGATTTCTGGCTCCCAGGAGTCTTTTATACAGGTAACGAGATGAGATTAGGAGCACACTCTTAAAGGGAGTGCTCCTAATCTCAGCTTGTTACCTGTATAAAAGACACCTGTCCACAGAAGCAATCAATCAATCAGATTCCAAACTCTCCACAATGGCCAAGACCAAAGAGCTCTCCAAGGATGTCAGGGACAATATTGTAGACCTACACAAGGCTAGAATCGGCTACAAGACCATTGCCAAGCAGCTTGGTGAGAAGGTGACAACAGTTGGTGCGATTATTCGCAAACGGAAGAAACACAAAAGAACTGTCAATCTCCCTCGGCCTGGGGCTCCATGCAAGATCTCACCTCGTGGAGTTGCAATGATCATGAGAACGGTGAGGAATCAGCCCAGAACTACATGGGAGGATCTTGTCAATGATCTCAAGGCAGCTGGGACCATAGTCACCAAGAAAACAATTGGTAACACACTACGCCGTGAAGGACTGAAATCCTGCAGCGCCCGCAAGGTCCCCCGCTCTGCTGAAGTAAGCACATATACATGCCCGTCTGAAGTTTGCCAATGAACATCTGAATGATTCAGAGGACAACTGGGTGAAAGTGTTGTGGTCAGATGAGACCAAAATGGAGCTCTTTGGCATCAACTCAACTCGCCGTGTTTGGAGGAGGAGGAATGCAGCCTATGACCCCAAGAACATCATCCCCACCGTCAAACATGGAGGTGGAAACATTCTGCTTTGGGGGTGTTTTTCTGCTAAGGGGACAGGACAACTTCACCGCATCAAAGGGACGATGGACGGGGCCATGCACCGTCAAATCTTGGGTAAGAACCTCCTTCCCTCAGCCAGGGCATTGAAAATGGGTCGTGGATGGGTATTCCAGCATGACAATGACCCAAAACACACGGCCAAGGCAACAAAGGAGTGGCTCAAGAAGAAGCACATTAAGGTCCTGGAGAGGCCTAGCCAGTCTCCAGACCTTAATCCCATAGGAAATCTGTGGAGGGAGCTGAAGGTTCGAGTTGCCAAACGTCAGCCTCGAAACCTTATTTACTTGGAGAAGATCTGCAAAGAGGAGTGGGAAAAAATCCCTCCTGAGATGTGTGCAAACTCGGTGGCCAACTACAAGAAATGTCTGACCTCTGTGATTGCCAACAAGGGTTTTGCCACCAAGTACTAAGTCATGTTTTGCAGAGGGGTCAAATACTTATTTCCCTCATTAAAATGCAAATCAATTTATAACATTTTTCACATGCGTTGTTCTGGATTTTTTGTTGCTATTTGGTCTCTCACTGTTCAAATAAACCTACCATTAAAATTATAGACTGATAATTTTTTTCCAGTGGGCAAACGTACAAAATCAGCAGGGGATCAAATACTTTTTTCCCTCACTGTATGTGTCGAACTGCTTTTCTTTATCTTGGCCAGGTCGCAGTTGTAAATGAGAACAATTCGCATTTGGTAGTATTGCCTTTAAAATGTTTAACTTGGGTCAAACGTTTCGGGTAGCCTTCCACAAGCTTCCCACAATAAGTTGGGTGAATTTTGGCCCGTTCCTCCTGACAGAGCTGGTGTAACTTAGTTAGGTTTGTAGGCCTCCTTGTTCGCACACGCTTTTTCAGTTCTGCCCACACATTTTCTATAGGATTGAGGACAGGGCTTTCTGATGGCCACTCCAATACCTTGACTTTGTTGTCCTTTAGCCATTTTGCCACAACTTTGGAAGTATGCTTGGGTTCATTGTCCATTTGGAAGACCCATTTGCGACCAAGCTTTAACTTCCTGACTGATGTCTTGAGATGTTGCTTCAATATATCCACGACATTTTTCTACCTCGTGATGCCATCTATTTTGGTGAAGTGCGCCAGTAATCTGTCTGACATTTCACATTCTTAAAATAAAGTGGTGATCCTAACTGACCTAAAACTTAATTGTTACTATGATTAAATGTCAGGAATTGTGAAAAACTGAGTTTAAATGTATTTGGCTAAAGTGTATGTAAAATTCCGACTTCAACTGCTGATAAGCAACTGCTTGCTAAGGTTAGGGTTAGGTTTAGAATAAGGTTTAGGGTATAGACGTCAGCATGCTTCAGTTCGGCTGGTGACTAGCCGAAGTCGGCTAGGCGAACCGAATGAGTGTGCTCGCATAAAATACCTTTGCTTGAAAAAGTTAATAGTACTGTTTGAGACGACGTAGCCAGTATACACTTCCTCAAAATAGTAAAAATGTATCTTAGATAACTCAATACATTTTTTGTTTTTGGTGAGAAGATCTTAGTTGCACAATTTTATATCAAACTAACATGTTTGGTGCAGTATTTCTCAATGAATATAAAATATCTCTTATTTGTTTGGAACAGAATTGGGCCCTCAACAGTACCTTGAAGTACCCCCTCTTCTGTCGCTGTGTACCGCCTTTCTGTCCCAGTATACCACCTTTCTGTCCACATATACTGCTTTCTGTCCCTGTATACCACAGTTCTGTCCACATAAACCAATTTCTGTCCCTGTGTACCACCTTTCTGTCCACATATACCGCCTTTCTGTCCCTGTATACCACCTTTCTGTCCCTGTATACCAGCTTTCTGTCCCTGTATACCGCCTTTCTGTCCACATATACCGCTTTCTGTCCCTGTATACCACCTTTCTGTCCACATATACCACTTTCTGTCCCTTTATACCACCTTCCTGTCCACATATACCACTTTCTGTCCCTGTAAGCCACTTTTCTGTCCACATATACCACTTCTGTCCCTTTATACCACCTTCCTGTCCACATATACCGCTTTCTGTCCCTGTATACCGCCTTTCTGTCCACATATACCGCTTTCTGTCCCTGTATTCCGCCTTTCTGTCCACATATACCACTTCTGTCCCTTTATACCACCTTTCTGTCCACATATACCGCTTTCTGTCCCTGTATACCACCTTTCTGTCTCTGTATACCACCTTTCTGTCCACATATACCACTTTCTGTCCCTGTATACCGCCTTTCTGTCCACATATACCACTTTCTGTCCCTGTATACCGCCTTTCTGTCCACATACACCGCTTTCTGTCCCTGTATACCACCTTTCTGTCCACATATACCGCTTTCTGTCCCTGTATACCACCTTTCTGTCTCTGTATACCACCTTTCTGTCCACATATACCACTTTATGTCCCTGTATACCACCTTTCTGTCCTTGTATAACACCAGTCTAAAGCCCTCTCGATTTCCTCAGCCACTCCTCATACTTACTGCTCCTCTACCTTGCGAGAAGATCTTTCTCCCTATTTACCACTGCTCTGTTTCTATACCACTCTAAAGCCCTCTGGACTTAGACGACTCACACAGCTACTCCTCATGCCCCTCACGGCTCCCCACCACAACCCTGACATCCGTCTATAAAGCCAGATAGGGCCCAGCGGTTATCTGTCCATCGGCCAGTCAAAGACTGAGGTGGACTACAGGCACCCGACACAAAGGAGGAAATACAACTGAGAGGAAGGACATGTTGATATTCACTATGGAATGGGGAGAATCAGGGTTTGACCGGTGGATTGTTTTCTCCTCTCCTCTCCTCTTTTCCATATGCGGGAATCTGATTTGTAAAAGAAGAAAGTCCTTCTTGGCATACTGCTCCCTTCTTCTGTTAGAGAGACAAGAGAAATTGAGAGATTATGCAGAGAGCGGTTAATTTGATGTTGTGAGGAAGAGATGGCTGAGTGTGTGTGTGGCTGTGTCTATTTGTGTGTGCGTGCGTGTGTGTTTCAAGTGCTGGCATGTGCACATCTCAAAATGTCTGCGTGTGTGTGCGTATCTGACGGTGTTTGTGTGTCCCGCTGTGCTCCCCCCATATTGGAGTTAGGAGCTGCTTACGAGACAAAGCGCCCGTTGAACCATTGCGCTCTCTAGCATTCTGCTAGGCGCCCATTAGAAGAGAGAGCTCCTATTCTCAGTCATGCTCCCATGCTCTCATTACCAGCCTACGCCACAGCGGAGGCAATATGGCTGACATTTAACCATGAACCATTATCCTCTACCCTACTTCCTATCTAGCCTGTGTTACTTGACTGAGTTAACAAGAGGGTTAAAGATACATTAACGATACAGTGTGAACAAACCAAGTCAGGGTTGGTGGTTTATCCCAACTGCGATTATTTCTGGTAAGCTTTTCAGTAGTATATCATCCCATACGTTAATGATGCATAGTTTTTGGGGAAAAAGTGAATGCTTTCAAATAGAAGTACAACTTTTACTACATATGCAACTTTTCAGTACTGTCAGTATGAAACATACGGTATGCCGTTAGTGTGAGCATGCAGTAGGTCATCATTATGGTGGCCTCTTGCGTAACCCGCTCTCATTACGGGTGGAGATGCCGTCTGGATTTCATCATGTTTAAACCCATAAGGTCAGCTGGCTGAAACAAAGAGAAAATTGCTAAAACACTGAATGAGTGTGTGTGTGTTTGTATGTGGTTGTGTTTGTGTGTGCGTGCGTGCGTGCGTGTGTGTGTGTGTGTGCGTGTGTGCGTGTGTGTGAGAAAGGGAGCAAGAGAGAGCGAAGAAAGACGGAGCAAGAGAAAAGTGTGAGAGAGACGGAGTGATGGAGAGGGAGAAGGAGCAAACGAGATGGAAAGAGATGAAAGAAAGAGAGCAAGTGCCAGGGAGAGAGAAAGAGAGAGTGCATGCAACTGAGCAAACAAGCTGATACTCAGTCACCATGGCAACGCTTTGACGTGCAGGTGCCATACCTGCTGCCAATAAGGGAGTTTGTGTAAAGTATGTTTCAGTTTGTCTAAGTTGTGCGAGTGTTGATTGGGGCTTTTATTGTTTTGTATGTACAGAATGATCTGCGTGGGTATAGTTCAATGTGTTTTCTGTGTGCGTCATTCTATAGGGGTGTGCAAGAAAGACAGACAAAGCTTGCAGCTTATTGGCTGATCCCTGTACATCCTTGCCCATATCCTCTCTCTCTCTCACTCTCTCTCTCGTGCTCTCTCTCTCTCTTGAATCCAATTTAATTTAAAGGGGCTTTATTGGCATGGGAAACACTCAGGGATACACTTATTTGGAACACCACCCTGTTCACAAAAGTGGTTCGCTCCTACAGACGATGAGTCATGTGGCTTGCTATGTAAAGAAGGCAGACAGGCATCGAGGAATTCAGTTACTGTTCGATTGAATGTTAGAATGGGAAAAACGAGTGACCTAAGCGACTTCAGTGGACACGCAATCACCAACACTGGGCAACTGAGGAGAGTGGAAAAACAATGCCTGTGCCAACTAATTCCTGGTTCCTGTTTCGTCATGCTGATGACAGAGTCAGGATTTGGCATAAGCAGCATGAGTCAATTGCCCCATCCTGCCTGGTGTCAACGGTACAGTCTGGTGGTGGTGGTGGTGTAATGTAATGGTGTGGGGAATGTTTTCCTGGCACACGTTAGGTCCCTTGATACCAATTGAGCAATGTTTCCATGCCCTGAAGAATTCAGGCTATTCTGAAGGCAAAGGGGGGTCCGACCTGGTACACGATAGGTGTACCTAATAAACTGGCTACTACGTGTATGTTTACATTGTCAAAGCAAGTGAAATAAACACAAATACAAAGAAAATGTACCGTAAAGATTGCACTCATAAAGGTTTTACATTTTATATTACCAGCTACAGTGTTTTTAACAATGTGCAAATAGTTGTAGTATGAATAGTAGGGGAAGACAAGTAAACAGATAAATATTGGTTGTATTTACAATGCTGTCTGTTCTCCACTGGTTGCCCTGTTTTCATGACAACGGGTCACAAATCTTGCTGATGTGAATTCACATTGCAATATTTTGTCTAACAGATATGGGAGTTTGTCAATGTTTGATTTGTTTTCAAATTCTTTGTGGGTCTGTGTGATCTGTGGGAAATAATGTGTTTCTAATGTGGTCATACCTTTGGCAGGAGGTAAGGAAGTGCTTCTCAGTTTCTACCTCATTTTATGCAGTGTGCACATTGCCTTTCTTCTCTTGAGAGCTAGATCTGCCTATGTCTGTCTTTTTTTAATAGCAAGCCTAGTCTGTACATAGTTTTGGGTCTGTCACAGTGGTCAGGTATTCTGCTACTGTGTACTCTCGGTTTAGGGACAGATAGCATTCCAGTTTGCTTAGTTTTTTTGGTTGATTCTTTCCAGTGTGTTAAATAGCTATATTTTTGTTTTCTTATAGTTTGGTTGGGTCTAATTGGGCTGCTGTGCTGTGGCTCTGTGGGGTCTGTTTGTGTTTGTAAAAAGAGCCTCTGAACCAGCTGGCTGTGGGGACTCTTCTATAAATTAATCTCTCTGTAGGTGAGGGCTTTGTGGTTGAATGTGTGGGCATCTCTTCCTTTTAGGTGGTTGTAGAATTTAACAGCTCTTTTCTGGATTAAAACATTTGCGCGTATAGTACATAATTCTGCTCTCCATGCAATGTTTGGGGTTTTGCGTTGTACATAAAGGATATTTTTGAAGAATTCTGTATGCAGTCTCAATTGGGTGTTTTTCCCATTTTCTGAATTCTTGGTTGGTGAGTGGATCCCAGGCCTTCATCCATGCAGAGCAAAGTATTATAGCCAGATTGTAATTGGGATGTCAAGTTTTATGTTCCTTTTGATGGCATAGAAGACCCTTCTTTCCTTGTCTCTTAGATCGTTCACAGCCTTGTGGAAGTTACCTGTTGTGTTGATGTTTAGGCTGAGGTAGGAATAATTATTTGTGTGCTCTAGGGCAAACGGTGTTTAGATAGAATTAGTATTTGTTGTCCTGGCAACTGGACCTTTTTTTGAACACCATTATGCTTGTCTTACTGAGATTTACGGTCAGGACCCAAGTCTGACAGAATCTGTGCAGAAGATCTAGGTGCTGCTGTAGGCCTTTTTGTTTGGGGACAGAAGCACCAGATCATCTGCAAACAATACACATTTGACTTCAGAGGCTGAGGGCAGGCTGGGTGCTGCAGACTGTTCTAGTGACCTCGCCCATCATTGATATACAGTACATGTCGAAGAGGGTGGGGTTCAAGCTGCATCCCTGTCTCACCCCACGGCTCTGAGGAAAGATATACAGTACGTGTGTTTATTGCCAATTTTAACTGCACACTGTTTGTGTACATAGATTTTATGGTGGCGTATATTTTTTCGCCCAGACACCGCTTTCCATCAATTTGTACAGCAGACCCACATGCCAAATTGAGTCAACTTCAAGCAAGTTAATTTAAATCTCTCTCTCTTTGACTCACTTGTCAGGAGACCGGGAGAAGTTTTAACATATTTCGTATTTTAATCTACGATAGACCTGTTCGGGTTAGTGATCATTTGTTGAGTGGCTCTCTATTTTCACCATGGTGAATGTATAAAGAATCCATATGATCTTCTGAAATATGAATACAGAAATACTGGACATTTCTTTACTCTTATTATGGTGCCGATTTGACGCAATTTACAATCAATGTCTTGAATTGGACTCGCATTTTTCTGGTCTCAGTCTTGACTCGGTCTCGGACCCCTTACCGCCCTCCAGACTTGGTCTTGACTCGGACTCGCTTCAGGTGGTCTCAAACACAACGCTGCTATATAGTGCACTATTTTTGACCGGGGCCCATAGTGCATTATGTAGGGAATAGGTTGTCATTAGGAACACAGCCTGAGCAGCAGGTACAGCAGGCTAGGCTAAGACTCTACAGGCCTACAAAGCAGAACAAAACACTCACAGTCTTAAGAAACATCAACAGCCAGCAGACAAAGTCAGACATGCAGATTATTTCTTTTGTTTGTCACATACACCAGATAGGTGCAGTGAAATGTGTTGTTTTACAGGTTCAGCCATAGTAGTACGGCGCCCTTGGAGCAAATTAGGGTTAAGTGCCCTGCTCAAGGGAACATTAACAGATTTTTCACCTTGTTGGCTTGAGTATTTAAACCAGCTACCTTTTGGTTACTGGCCCAAAGCTCTAACTGCTAGACTACCTGCCGCCCTATAATAAAAATACTAATACTACCACGCTGTGACACACAAAACACCTGTAGATACACAGAAACAGATCCACATACACACCACAACAACATACATAATACACACACATACACACTCTCAGACACACACACACACACACACACACACACACACACACACACACACACACACACACACACACACACACACACACACACACACACACACACACACAGACAGACAAATACAGTCAGGCACACACGCACGCACCAAGACTCTCCCGTAGCAGCACTCCACCACCCTCTGCAAAGTGATTCTCCTCAGGATCCTGCAGGGCAGAGTGAATAGGAGTGGTGTTTTCTTCCCCTTTCAGGTTGCGGTGACTGTACTGCCTGTAAAGCCTTTGAACAGTGAACCAGTACGCAGGTACCCACGCACACGTGTGCACACACACAGCGATCAGTGACTGGCCTCAATAGGAATCATAAATACCCAGATTAATAAATAATGACACTGTCATACTCACACGCCTCCACCCACGCCAAAGCTACTGTGCTACTCATGCCGCGCCGCCTGTCACTCACTCCCTGCTCAGAGGTATGGGGTGTTTACTCACAGACATGCGTGTCTGTCTGTGTCTGTGTACGTTCCAGAAAAGCAAACGTCCCGAAGCGTATTATGACCTCTGCCATCTCCTTAACCGGCAGCTGATTCTTAAAAGGCTCCCTTCCTTCACTCCCTTCATCCCTCTCCTCCTCCTCCTCCTCCTCCTCCTCCTCCCTAGAGGTGTATGCACCCCCTCATGCACTCTGGCAGTGTACAATATAAGACACAGGTAAGCACTACCACACATACAAAACCTATACCTACCATAGGAGAGGCTATAGACGAATGCCAACAAACACCCTCTATGAAGTATGTCTCACAGAGAGAGCTCAAACTGTTGGGATTTGTCGACTCATCGAGTTTTCAAGACTAAAAGTTTTCTACAGAGAAGAGCCAGGCCATATTACAGTCATGTTGAGGATTTCACCCTTACAGTCTCAGCCTTTACTTTTCACATCCCCGTCAGACGTTGAGCAGTTGTGGGGTGGAATATTGAAAGTGTGTGTGTTTGTGTGCGTGAGTGTGTGTTTGTGTGTGCGTCCACACACACTCCCAAATGCACACCCTACAACTCAAGCATCATTCTCAGCAGTCTATGTTCTTTAACTCCATACAGCAACAGAGGTAGAGGGGCTTTATTTTCAGTTCAATGCACGATGTCAATAGACAATTAGACATTTACGTGATTCTCCTCGAAAGCTAATTACACGTCTGTAATTAGTGGGAGCGAAAGCTTAAGTGTTCCCAAAATTAAACAGCAGAGAGCCACTTCCCGAGTGCTGCGCTGTGCTTGAGCCTGACACTGCAGCCTCTCACCACGACCTGAGACTCAGGAGAGACACTCACTGTAGAAGGACTAGAGAGCAACAGTAGGAGACAGGAGGAGCACAGCAACACACACACACACCACACACCACAGACACCCCACCTAGACCTGAGAGCCATTCACTGTAGAAGAAGGACTGAAGAGATAGGAGATGCTCAGTGCTATATTATGGTAGGCTAAGGAGTGACAGGGGGCTAATAAGACGGCTGAATGAGACTATATTTCTCTCTTGGGAGGGGCACTATAGATGCTTGACCAGCAGTTATGGGGGTAGGGTGCCACCATCACGCGTCCTACTTCCCTCCCTCATGCTCCCTCTTTCTCTCCTTCCTTCCCTCCCTCCCTCCGTCTTACGCTCCTTACCTCCCTCCCCCTTCCGACAGCCCCTTGACAATCCTCTCCATACAGTCTGGCTCCATTCCATTTCAATTCCGTCCATTCAGGAAATTGAATTGAAATCCCAGTCGAGAATGTGAAAATAATTAACATCTTCTGTATTGACTTGACTGTATTGGGACAATCCACCCAGAACCACGCAGTCCTTTAATTTACAGTGTTAAATAACACTAACATGTGAGAACAATATGTTTTGTGATCAACTGTTTCATTTTGGCATAATAATAAGGTTGGTAGTAACATGGAAAATCATTGTGGGAATCTCTTGCAGCTCAAGTCGTCTACAAAATCCCAAATGGAATGCCAGGTAGCTGCTAGCAAACGTAGCTACACACAATAATAACAAAGACAATATCAGCATGTAATTTAGCTAGTTAGCTGTAATATCGCCTACACAAACTGCACTATATATTTAAGAGTCTACAATCTCACCATGTTCAACCTGCAGATCGATGTGTCTCACAGAGTGGAGTCTAGCATTCGCAACGGCAGATATACTTTTGAGGAGATGGGAAACGTTGCCTATGCTACGTCAATGAGACGCGTGATGGATTCTGGGCAATTCTAGGACAAAGAGTGCTCTCCTTCAAGGAATTGGGCACTAACATTAGCACAAATTTCGTCACAACATTACAAATCTTTTCTGACATGTGAGATAATTAACTTGCTATCTTTAATATCGTATGGCTTTGGAATCGTGACATTACGTACAGTACCAGTGAAATTTATGTTTTCTATTTTCTACATTGTAGAATAATAGTGAAGACATCAAAACTATGAAATAACACATATGAAATCATTTAGTAACCCAAAAATATTTTTGATTCTTCAAAGTAGCCACTCATTGCCTTGATGACAGCTTTGCACATTCTTGGCATTCTCTCAACCAGCTTCACCTGGAAGGCTTTTCCAACAGTCTTGAATGAGTTCCCACATATGCTGAGCACTTGTTGGCTGCTTTTCCTTCACTCTGTGGTCCAACTCATCCCAAACCATCTCAAATGGGTTGAGGTCGGGTGATTGTGGAGGCCAGGTCATCTGATGCAGCACTCCATCACTCTCCTTCTTGGTCAAATAGCCCTTACACAGCCTGGAGGTGTGTTTTGAGTCATTGTCCTGTTGAAAAACAAATGATAGACCCACTAAGTGCAAACCAGATGGGATGGCGTATCGCTGCAGAAAGCTGTGGTAGCCATGCTGGTTAAGTGTGCCTTGAATTCTAAATAAATCACTGACAGTGTCACCAGCAAAGCACCCCCACACTGTTACACCTCCTCCATGCTTCACTATGGGAACCACACATGTGGAGATCATCCGCTCACCTACTCTGCGTCTCACAAAGACACGCCGGTTGGAACCAAAAATCTCAGATTTGGAATCATCAGACCAAAGGACAGATTTCCACCGGTCTAATGTCCATTGCTCGTGTTTCTTGGCCCAAGCAAGTCTCTTCTTCTTATTGGTGTCCTTTAGTAGTGGTTTCTTTGCAGCCATTTGACCATGAAGGCCTGATTCACGCAGTCTCCTCTGAACAGTTGATGTTGAGATTTGTCTGTTTCTTGAACTCTGTGAAGCATTTATTTGGGCTGCAGTTTCTGAGGCTGGTAACTCTAATGAACTTATCGTCTGCAGCAGAGGTAACTATGTGTCTTCCTTTCCTGTGGCGGTCCTCATGAGAGCCAGCTTCATCATAGCGCTTGATGGTTTTTGCGACTGCACTTGATAAAACTTTTATAGTTCTTGTAATTTTCCGGATTGACTCACCTTCATGTCTTAAAGTAATGATGGACTGTGGACTAAAGGGAGAACCATGGACTAAAAGGAGAAAAAATAGGAAAAATGTGCAAGACCCTCCATTAAATTACAATTTCTCGAGGTAGGAATATTGCAAAAATATGATCAATTGCTCATTCGAGAGAAGACATCCTTCCAAGTTATGACATTGGCCAGTATTGAAATCTGACATGTATGATAGACGTTTTCGCGATCTAAAAGTCGTATTCCTATTAACCCAGTGTAGTGAGAGCGAATTTATCACAGTACTACGTCATACCGGCCGGATTTCTGTCTGCTTTAATGCCAATAACTCAATACACGTGAAAACATGAAATGACTCAGAGAATCGATAGAACACCATTCAGAGATGCACAAAAACAATATAACATTCAACATGGGTGAACCTTTCCTTTAATGGAAATGGAACAGACCCCATTCAGACCTTGTATTCTCAATGCTCTTGACACCCCTTGCACATTTGCTCCCTTCCCTTCTAGGTATCCACTTTCCCTTCTCAATGATTTCCCTCTCTCTTTGAGTCCATGTGTGGTGACTCCTCTCTCTCTCTCTCTCTCTCTCTCTCTCTCTCTCTCTCTCTCTCTCTCTCTCTCTCTCTCTCCTTTCAGATCATAATGAATACGATTATATCGACAAAGGGGATCTGATCTAAGATCAGCACTCCTATTCTGAGACGCTTTATGAACATGGACACAGGTGTCCCAGCTCCCTAATTAGAAGAAAGAATGCAAGGACTATGACTTCACAGTAACCCTGTTGCCTCCTTGTTAGTTAACTCTCTTCCTCACCTCATCATTAGTCCTTTTCTCTTCTAGTGGTGTCAATGAACCTATAATATCTTTCCAACACCAGACAAAATCCTCCAAATCACTCCGCCAAACCAAATTGCTCGTCCCAGCACTACAGCAACATTCATAGTCCCTCTCTCAAACGCTTAAACCAATCAGAACTTCTCTCTCTCAGCTTGTATCTGTCTATCTCTCTCTTCCTCCATCATTCAGAAAGCACCAGTGACTCGGTCTATACAAAAGTGGTCAGATGAAGCAGATGTTCAACTACAGGACTGCTTTGCTATCACAGACTGGAACATGTTCAGGTCAACATTCACAAGGCTGCGGGGCCAGACGGATTACGAGGACGTGTGCTCCGGGCATGTGCTGACCAACTAGCAGGTGTCTTCACTGACATTTTCAACATGTCCCTGATTGAGTCTGTAATACCAACATGTTTCAAGCAGACCACCATAGTCCCTGTGCCCAAGAACACGAAGGCAACCTGCCTAAATGACTACAGACCCACAGCACTCACGTCCGTAGCCATGAAGTGCTTTGAAAGGTTGGTAATGGCCCACATCTACAGCATTATCCCAGAAACCTTAGACCCACTCCAATTTGCATACCGCCTAAACAGATCCACAGATGATGCAATCTCTATTGCACTCCACACTGCCCTTTCCCACCTGGACAAAAGGAACACCTATGTGAGAATGCTATTCATTGACTACAGCTCAGCGTTCAACACTATAGTACCCTCAAAGCTCATCACTAAGCTAAGGATCCTGGGACTAAACACATCCTTCTGCAACTGGATCCTGGACTTCCTGACGGGCCGACCCCCAAGGGAAGAGGGTAGGTAGCAACACATCTTCCACGCTGATCCTCAACACTGGAGCCCCCCAAGGGTGCATGCTCAGTCCCCTCCTGTACTCCCTGTTCACCTACGACTGCATGGCTAGGCACGACTCCAACACCATCATTAAGTTTGCAGACGACACAACAGTGGTAGGTCTGATCACCGACATCGACGAGACAGCCTATAGGGAGGAGGTCAGAGACCTGGCCGGGTGGTGCCAGAATAATAACCTATCCCTCAATGTAACCAAGACTAAGGAGATGATTGTGGACTACAGGAAAAGGAGGACCGAGAACGCCCCCATTCTCATCGATGGGGCTGTAGTGGAGCAGGTTGAGAGCTTCTAGTTCCTTGGTGTCCACATCACCAACAAACTAGAATGGTCCAAACACACCAAGACAGTCATGAAGAGGGCACGACAAAGCCTATTCCCCCTCAGGAAACTAAAAGGATTTGGCATGGGTCCTCAGATCCTAAAGGTCCTAAACGAAATAATATCCGCTATCGATAAGAGACATTACTGTGCAGCCGTATTCATTGACCTGGCCAAGGCTTTCGACGCTGTCAATCACCACATTATTATTGGCAGACTCAACAGCCTTGGTTTCTCAAATGATTGCCACGCCTGGTTCACCAACTTCTTCTCTGATAGAGTTCAGAGTGTCAAATCAGAGGACCTCTGGCAGTTTCTATGGGGGTGCCTCAGGGTTCAATTCTCGGGCCGACTCTCTTCTCTGTATGCATCAATGATGTCGCTCTTGCTGCCGGTGATTCTCTGATCCACCTCTATGCAGACAACACCATTCTGTATACTTCTGGCCCTTCTTTGGACACTGTGTTAACTAACCTCCAGACGAGCTTCAATGCCATACAACTCTCCTTCCGTGGCCTCCAACTGCTCTTAAATGCAAGTAAAACTAAATGCATGCTTTTCAACCGATCACTGCCCGCATCTGCCCGCCCATCCAGCATCACTACTTTGGACGGCTCTGACTTATAATATGTGGACAACTACAAATACCTAGGTGTCTGGCTAGACTGTAAACTCTCCTTCCAGACTCACATGAAATATCTCCAATCCAAAAATAAATCCAGATTCGGCTTCCTATTTCGCAACAAAGCATCCTTCACTCATGCTGCCAAACATACCCTCGTAAAACTGACCATCCTACCGATCCTCGACTTCGGCGATGTCATTTATAAAATAGTCTCCAACACTCTACTCAACAAATTGGATGCAGTCTATCACAGTGCCATCCGTTTTGTCACCAAATCCCCATATACAACCCACCACTGCGATCTGTACGCTCTCGTTGGCTGGCCCTCGCTTCATACTCATCGCCAGACCCACTGGCTCCAGGTCATCTACACGTCTCTGATAGGTAAAGCCCCGCCTTATCTCAGCTAACTGGTCACCATAGCAGCACCCACCCGCAGCACGCGCTCCAGCCGGTATATCTCACTGGTCACCCCAAAAGCCAATTCCTCCTTTGGCCGCCTTTCCTTCCAGTTCTCTGCTGCCAATGACTGGAACGAACTACAGAAATCACCGAAGCTGGAGACTCATATCTCCCTCACTAGCTTTAAGCACCAGCTGTCAGTGCAGCTCACAGATCTCTGCACCTGCACATAGCCAATCTGTAAACAGCCCATCCTACTACCTCATCCCCATACTATATTTATTTATTTATCTTGCTCCTTTGCACCCCAGTAACTTGCACATTTATCTTCTGCACATCTACCATCCCAGTGTTTAATTGCTATATTGTAATTACCTCGCCACCATGGCCTATTTGTTGCCCTACCTCCCTTATCTTACCTCATTTGCACTCACTGTATATACACTTTTACTGTATTATTGTCTGTATGTCTGTGTATTCCATGTGTAACTCTTTGTTGTTGTATATATCAAACTGTTGTGCTTTATCTTGGCCAGGTCGCAGTTGTAAATAAATAAAATAAAATAAATAAATAAAAGATCCTCAAAAGGTTCTACAGCTGCAACATTGAGAGCATCCTGACTGGTTGCATCACTGCCTGGTACGGCAATTGCTTGGCCTCCGACCGCAAGGCACTACAGAGTGTAGTGCGTACGGCCCAGTACATCACTGGGGCTAAGCTGCCTGCCATCCAGGACCTCTACACCAGAAGGTGTCAGAGGAAGGCCCTAAAAAATTGTCAAAGACCCCAGCCACCCCAGTCATAGACTGTTCTCTCTACTACCGCATGACAAGCGGTACCGGAGTGCCAAGTCTAGGACAAAAAGGCTTCTCAACAGTTTTAACCCCCTAGCCATCAGAATCAAATGGCTACCCAGACTATTTGCAGACACTGTTATTTCTTTACTTACCTATTGTTCACATAATACCTTTTTTGCATTGTTGGTTAGAGCCTGTAAGTAAGCATTTCACTGTAAGGTCTACACCTGTTGTATTCGGCGCATGTGACAAATAAACTTTGATTTGATTTGATTACAATTCCTCTATTTCTCCCCCTCTTTTCCTATGTGTGTGTGTGTGACAAGACTGTGTATTATCGCTATCTCCTCCTGTGTGTGTGTCACAGGAGTGTGTGTTGCTTTCCTCCTGTATGTGTGTGTGTTGTCTCTCCTCAGGAGTGTGTGTGGGCGTGACAGAATGGAGAGTCATTGGGCTTGTTGTGGCGTGGTGTAGCTGTCAGCCCCGCGGCTGGGGGAAGACGTATAGAGACACAGAGACAGGAGGACAGGAGTGCGTCAGAGAGGATTGAGCTGTCACTGATTCACAGCAAACTGCTCGGTCATCAAACTGCTGCTGCTCAGAGCAGGTCAGTGAGAGAGAGAAATAGAGAGTGTGGGGAGTATTTCTGTGTGTACTATAGGCTATCCATGATTATGAATGTGTGTGTGTGTGCGCTTGTGTGCCTGAGTGTGATAGAGAGACAGAGATGTGACAGAGCAACAAGCTCTCATAGTCTCACTACAGAATCCAATGTCAAATGTTAAAGGTTACGTTTAGGCATTCATTCTGAATGGTTAAGATAAGGGCTAAAGTTTGGGATACAGTAAAAATGTATTTGAAAATAAACGAGTGCCTAGCCCTGGGATGGAACACGCAACCCTCGGAGCAGAATCTCGCGGCTTACGCCCATCTGTCCACAACGCCTTAGTAAAATCCAGGCCCACTTGATGGTAATAGCAGTCACCGTCGCCCTTAGAGGCTGGTTTTGAAGTCAACTCCCACGTCATGCTTACCTGGACGGAGTCGAATTTCGCAGTGGCTCTTGATCGACCTGGCTGGATAGAGAGAAGATAATTTTGAGAGAAAATGAGACAATGTTTACAGTCTCTGTGTTTGTGTGTATCTGCATTTCATTTTAAATAAATTTTCCCAAAAATCTAAAACCATGTTTTGACTTTGTCGTCATGGGGTATTGTGTGTAGATGTAGATGTTGAAAAATCCTTTTTGAATTCAGGCTGTAACCACAGGAAGTCGGTGGCACCTTAATTGGGGAGGACGGGCACGTGGTAATGGCTGGAGCGGAATAGGTGGGAAAGTATCAACAACATTGTTTTTGATGCCATTCCATTTGCTCCGTTCCAGCCGTTATTATGAGCCGTCCTCCCCTCACCAGCCTCCGCTGGCTGTAACACAACAAAATGTGTAATAAGTCGAGTGGTAATAATACTTTCTGAAGGCACTGTATGTGTGTGTACGGATTCATTCAAATGCTTCTATGTTTTATACGTGTTGGTGTACTTACTATTTGAATGTGTGTGTGAGTTTTAATGTGTGTACTCTACGGGCGCACGCGCGTGTGTGTCTGTATGTATCTGTGTCTGTTTGTGCCTGCATCCATGCTTGTACTGTCCCTGCTCCTGTGTGTGTGTTTGTGTATGTGTGTAGTGCTGGCCATCTGCTCTGACACTGATAAATGTCTGTGGCTCTTTGAGGAGCGGCACAGAGAGCCTCAATCCCTCCTGCCTGCCTGTCTGTGCTCATTGCGCCCTCCTATTATTTATTAGTGAGCTAGGAGCCTAGCTGCAGCCTGGAGCGCCTGGGTGGGGCTCTGTCTGTCAGGCTGCAATCAGTCTGCGGTAAGAAGCCTCAGTCCTGTCGTAGAGGGAGTCACAGAAACTGTGCAGATAATTTCTCCCCTCTGCTAATTTACTCACTTGGAATGATACTGCTCAAAAACAGATGGATAGAGACACAGAGCTTTGTAGTCTACCCACACCCAATTATTTCCACAGGCGAATAAAGCTTCCCGGGGTACCACTTTCCTGCCCCATGACTTGAGGTCCTTACAATTCACATAATATACCTTTCCTGGCTTGGTAATACTGCTCCAGATACAGAGTCTTGTGCCAGTATCGCCCAATTATTTCCAGAGGTGAATAGAGCTTTCTATAGTACCACTATCCTGCCTTTATTAATTTAGTTTCTTACAATTCCCATAACATACCTTTACTGACTTGGAATGATATTGCTCACCAACAGTTGGAGACACAGAAAGAGCTTTGTATCACCTAATTCTTTCCAGAGGAGAAACGCTTTCTTGGGTAGCCTTTGACAGTTCTGGCATTTGACTTGAGGTCCTTACAATGCACATATTACTATACCTTTCCACAGTTGACACGGAATGATACTGCTTACCAACAGATGGAGATTGAGGGCCTTGTACCATCACCACCTTTCCATTTGAATAATCCAAAGGGCATAAAGCTTTCTAGGGTTTGTCTATTCTGCCTTATGACTTGAGGTTCATGTGCTATAGTAGACAATAGACATACTGTATACTATTGTTGTTGATACTATATGATACTACCTCTGTGCTGTATGATGTGTACAATGATCTGTGTGCTTACTTAAGCCTATTTAAAAGCTAAGAGACTGAATAGGCTGTTCGGCTGTTCACTTCATAGTGATAATGCAACGGCCCACCAGTGTTTAAATTAACTGGGTCATGGACCACTTCTATTCTTTCTGTTTTACCCGTTGTGTGTCTGCATGTGTCTGTGTGTTTGTGTGTTTGTGTGTACATATTTCTATATGCGTTGTTACCTGTTTGTACAGACACACAGAGAGAGAGAGAGAGAGAGAGAGAGAGAGAGAGAGAGAGAGAGAGAGAGAGAGAGAGAGAGAGAGAGAACAAGAAAGAGAACGAGAAAGAGAATGCAAACAAGAGAGCGAGAGAGAACGAGAGACAGAGACAGAACAAGAGAAAAACAGGAGACAGAGAGAGAGAGAGAACAAGAAAGAGAATGAGAAAGAGAATGCAAACAAGAGAGAGATAAAGAGAGAGAGAGACCGATATGCATCAAACACAACCAGTTCTGCCTCTTGGTGTTGCATGCTATCTGATCCAATTTTCCCTCGACAGTTCCAGATATGGCCCATCCATTTTGCACGACCAGCTGGGTAACGTAGAATGAGGAAGTCAAACGGTCGCTCAGCTGTCTTTCTCAGAAGGGAATGACAGTTTTCTGTAGAGCCACTCTATTCTGGGCCACTGGGGTTGACGGATGGCTCCTTTTAGAGCCCAGATGTTGCTTTTCTGCCGCTGTGATTCTGTTGAGCTGGCACAGGTGTTGGGAAAAGAGAGAGAAACGTAGAGAGAGGAAGGGCACACTCGTTTGCTCGTTCCTTTGGCACTCTTTCTCTCTGGTCTCTTACTCTGTTTGGCATTAGCTTTGGAGATTCATTCCCAGAATCAGGACCGGTTTCTGCCAGCCTGCCTTTTGTTCTGAACACGACCTTTCACACTCAATCATAGCTAGGGGATTTACTCTGGACAAGTGTTCTCCTGTCCACCTTTTATGGTTGTTTATTCGGTACAGATGTTGATTAAATAGCTGAAAAGGCTTCATCTAGACCTGATTAAACCATTTATCTGTGTGTGTGTTTGCATATTTCCGTGTGTGTCAGTTGTTACCTGTTTAGTTTAAATGCACATAAAAAAAGTCCAGATAACAGTGCTCATTTCTAAGATGTATCATAGTTTACAGACTATCTCCTTTTAATACTATTATCTTTCCTCCATAGTATTTCCTTTCCTCTCTCTGTGCCACTGACCAACAGTTAGTTAAAAGGTTGACTGTTCTAGAGTATTCTGGGTGTTCTTGCCTGTTAAAGGACTGTCATGGAAATGGCCACGAAGGACTCCCGGGCAGCCCACAGTGAGTGTCTGGTGTGGGCGGGTCCTCGTCGTCTTTGGTCAGACGGGAATTTCCCTTGCATGCCTTCACATGGAATGCGCCACCGGTGTTCCTTTACAGACACTCACTGCTGAGCTCCACAGGTAGAATCAATCATCCTGTTTCGTGATGCCAAATTGTCGTGGAAATTACTACTAAGGACTCCAATTCAAAACCGATGAAACCAAAATGATTAGATGTACTCATTATAACCGCACTAACCGCACTATTAATATGCTTATTGGTCATAGTAGTATGCCAAATGTTCCCGGATGTCGTACTATATTCGAAGTATACAAGCAGAGGAGCTATTTTCCATGCATTTAGGGCCCATAATAAAATTCTTCAGAAAATGGCCGTGGCTTCACAACATTGTAAAAGGCCATAAAATAGGCATCCGAAGTCCGACAAGAGTGGATACAAATTAATTTCTTTAACTAATTATAAAAAAATGTTAAGAAAATGTTGAGCAATGTTATTAAGTAATGACTTTTCAAACAAGTTACGTTACACGTTATGTTGGCAGAATTCTTTTTAGTTACGCTATCCTTATGAACCGCACAGCATATCATTACAGCAGTATGTACTGGCAATATATATTTACTAGCTACATAACGTTAGTTGGCTACTAATGCATCGAACTTGTAAGTAAATTAAATATATGCTATCCAACTACCCAACGCTGATATCACCTTTCCTACGGGAACAGCTGAGCCTCTCGGGGAAGGTACACAGGAAACGCTGCAGCGCCACTGACACCGGTGTTAACTCCAACAAGCTGCTTGTTACCTTCAGCCTGCTACTCTGTGGCGATGTACAGTACACCGCTGTCCTGGTCCAAACACCACAAAGCAAGCTCAACAACTATGCCCAAACTGTGATAAGACCGTAAGGAAGAATTCAAAAGCGGTGGCTTGTGGCATTTGTGATTTGTTTGTTTACATAAAGTGTGGAGCTATCAACCCCTTGTCATGTGATGAAGCTGTAAAGTCTCAAAGTAACATTTCGCTTGTTTGCAATGTATGCTGTATAAATGCGGTGCCAAACATTGGGATGCTGGACACAAGCAGGGATGATGAGTGCAATCTAGATGAGATAGTCGATGTATCAGCAGTGGGCACAGAAAATGACATGTTTGACTGTTTCAATCGGAGAGGACTTAATTTTATCCATGTGAACGCACGGAGCCTGCTGCCGAAATTAGAGGAATTAATTCTCCTTGATTCCAACACACGGGCTGTAGTAGTTGCTGTGACTGTGACATGGCTCGATGGGTCAGTTGAGGACGATGAGGTTGAGCTACCGGGTTATAGCATTCATAGAACTGACCCGAAACGGTGGCGGCGTGTGTTTGTACTAGGAAGGATGTGCATTTTAACCCTAGTTCAGATCTGAAAAGGGATGGTCTTGAGGTTGCATGGCTAGATATACTTCTTCCTATATGTCGTCCTGTACTTGTTGGTGTGTGCTATTGGCCTCCTAAGCAGAATAATTTCAATGATTTATTTAAATCGAATTTCTGTGATCACAAAGTATTTGCTGATAGAGAATGTATTCTGCTTGGCGATTTTAATACAAATGTGCAGTTATCACCCAAGAAAAGTACACTAGCAAATGCCCTGTATAACTTTCATCTTTAACTTGAACTAAAACAACTCATTGTTGAGCTAACCTGGGTGTGTATTGACAGTAAATCAACTTTGGATTTTATTATTGTATCAGATCAAGAGAACGTCTGTCAGTCTTAAATATTGGTTTTAGTAATCAAATGGTAACCTACAGTACCCGTAAGAAATCCAAAATGCTACTAGAGCCAGGTAATAAATACATGAAGGTACGGTCTATGAAACAATACTTAAAAGAACGTTTTGTAGAGGTCCTTGGAATTTTGGATTGGTCTCATGTACTAAACTGTGATGATGTTGATCAAGCGTGGTATCTTTTTAAAGATCTGTTTCTGTCTGCACTCGACTCTCTGGTTACGATGAAACAAATACGAATCAAAACAGCTGTCAGGGAAACGGATCACTTCCGAGATCTTAGACCTCATAAGGAAACGGGATCGCTACCTGGCCAGATTCAGAAGGACAAATCTACAACAAGACTATTGCGGTTATATTAACTGTAGAAACCAGGCAAGATACAAAATGGATAAGGCCAAATCCCAACGTTATATAGACGCCGTTAATGACAACTTACATCAGCCTCGTAAACTCCCCAAAAGGCAAAATCCTGTAGTATTGGCCTGGATATTGATAATGTTTTATGTTATGACCAGGCAAAGGTTGCAAATTATTTGAACACATTTTTTTTTACCTCATCTCTGGTTAAGAAGTTACCCATCTGCTCTGGACACTATGACCAGTCTTTCATTAACAACTTTTACCATAGCAAAGGTATCACAAATGATTTGTTTGAGCTGTGCATGATAACAGAGGACAAAGTTAACAATCTACTCTGCTTAATGATCCCAAACAGAGCAACTGGGCTGGATAACTTTCCTGCAAGATTCGTAAAGGATAGTGCTTGTGTCACTGCTAAAATGATAACGCACATTGTAAACCTTTCTATTAGTAGTGGTACATTTCCCAAGGGTCTCAAAACAGCCCGGGTGGTTCCACTCCACAAGAAGAGCAGTAAAACAAATGTAGGAAACTACAGGGCTGTGTCAATCCCCAGCACCTTAATTAAGCAGGAAAGTGAGAAGGGGAACTATACAGGTATGGTCATGTTAGACTTGCAGAAAGCTTTTGACACTGGACCATGATATTCTCCCGATGAAACTGAAATGCATGGGTCTAAATTATGTAGCAGTGAATTTGTTTAGGTCTTATCTGACCAACAGAACACAAGTACAAGTCACACGTCATGTTGGTGATGTTCTGTCAGAGGCCAAAGAAATATCCTGTGGAGTACCTCAGGGAAAAATTTTAGGGCCTCTCTTATTTATTATGTATGTTAATGATATGCCAGATACAGTAAAGTGCAAACTCTTGCTTTATGCTGATGATTCATCCATACTGGTATCAGGGAAGGATACAGTTTATGTAGAGGAGACCCTGAGTAAGGAATTACATTTTGTTAGAGATTGTTTTTCTGACAACAAATTGTCACTACATTTGGAAAAAACTGAATCGATTTTGTTTGGAACAAAACGTAGATTGCTTAGGGCTGACAAGATAATGGTAAACTGTGCAGGCAAGGAGATTGAATCTAAAACAAGTTTATCTTATCTTGGCGTGTCCTTAGATCAATCTCTTTCTGGAGACCTGATTGCTGCTAAAATGATTATTATTGACATTTTTTGGTATATTTTTTTACACCAGATATTTAAACATTTAAGTTAAGAAACTGCTTGTCTCAATCTAGATTCAGTGTCATTTTGATTATATCTGCTCTGCTTGGTATAGTGGAAATCTGATAAAGAGAATGCAGGTCATGCAAAATAATGTTATCAGGTTTATGCTGAATGTCCCCCCTAGGACCCATATAGGGGTACAGGAGTTCTGGGAGGTGGGCTTGTTGCCTTTGGAGTCCAGAGTGGACCAACTTAATCATATGTTTGACATCTTAAATTATCGTGCCCCAGGTTACATGAAAAACCACATTGATATGGTCTTTAACCAACACAGCCACAATACCAGAGCTAGTGTTATGTCTTGTAAAATCCCAAGAGTAAACAGTACTGCGAGGAGCACGTTTTTCCATACAGGAATTTGTCTATGGAACAGCGTTCCCTTGGAGATCAAGCAAATAAAAGTAAAAATAGATTTAAAAAGTTTTTCATTTGGACAATGTTGTCTAAGTAAGAGAAACCACTCCACTGCCCCTTGTGCCCCCTACTGCTGGTCAGTTTATAGTTTATTTTTAAGGTTAGGGAGAAGTGCAGTGAATAGTGATACTTTTTAGGATGTCAATATAAATGAATGTATTTATGGTTGTTTGTAATTTTGTCTTGTCTTTTAATCATTATCTGTGTTATTGTATTTACCATCGAGGACCACTTTGGAAACAAGCGTTTTAATTAATACTTTCAAGTGATATCCTCTGGGTCCACATTCTGCATTTTGTTGTATATGTCTGTTGCCCAAAATAAATTCAATTCAATTCAATTGACTTGATTATTCACGTAATTCTTAGCTTGGCTAAATGGAATAGTCGTTGTGCGTTCTCAATGGACATTGTTCATTTGGGTGGTTCGTAAATTCGCTCTGGCTGTCTGCTCCGATTTCAGAGCGCTCTCTTCTGAATGTGCCAGAACGGAGAATAACTGCTGAATTAACAAATGCTCAACATCCGTTGAATATGGCCGCTGTCAGTAAACGTCAGGGAGAAAACGTTATCAAATTGTTGCCAGCAGCATAGTTGCAGTCACCAACGCTCTTGAAAACATAAAAAAAAAAACTAACCAGCTCTGCTATTAAAATAGTCAGAGTGAGGTGTTCATGCTAGCCAACTTTTGGCATTTAGCTTGGGTGCTTGACTGCCGTTGTGAGGTTAGAACACTCGGATCAACCCTGCTCCTCGGCCAGAGAAGGCAGTGCACTCTGAACGCTCTGAATTTACAAACACACCCAAACTTGTAAGTTGTCTACCTAGTAATTTGTTATGCTAACAAGCTATCAAGACGCTGCATAGCAACAATATGTAAACTACCGGTAAACAGGCGAAGCGCTAGTATGCTCAACTGAAAGGTTACCGTTTGTTTGCACTATACTAAAATGAACTAATAGTATGTAGTATATACTCATTAAGTATGTAGTATACAGTATGTTAGTATGGGTATTCGAACACAGCTAGGGTAAATTGATAAAATGTGTATGTATGTTTTGATGGCAGGTTTGGAACCTGTTATCAAAAGGATATTGCAGGGGTAGCGGAAAAATACTGAAGCGTAGTGTGAGGGGCCGTTGGTCATTGGAAGAGTGAGTTAAGCGGGGCAATGGAGGTCGAAATTGGCTACATTTGCGACAGGAAAAATTATTATATTTGGTGGGGTAAATCGAAAGCTGTACAGATACTACCCATGTCTCTGACCATAGGACCAGTAACAATACCCGGATAATGTTACATGGCTACGGGTGTGTAATTCATTTTGGGGTTGGAAGAATCTATGCGAAATGCCAGGGTAATTGATTCTAAAAGGCAACAATTAAAAATGACCACTCCTTGTGAGTCTCAAAAAACTGTAAGGTTTTTGTAATCTTGTGAGACACTTTATTCCATCTTATTCTGAAATATATTTATAGAATTGACGAAAGGGAGGAGGGGTCACGAGAAAGTAGAGTGGAGTTCATATTTGTGAGAAAATGTTTGTAGAGTTTTGAAAAAGCAATTGTGTCAGGTGGGGTTGCCAAACCTAAAATTACCATTTAACATTTTTGTTCATGAACATGAAGGGCATTGTGGTGCAGTGGTTACGTAAAATCTTTGGGGAAAAGAGAGACCAGTCATATACGGGAGTGAATCATTAGAATGGGTGGCAAAATAAATGCTACCATGGGTGGAGGGAGGACAGTGGTCTCCCTATGAACAGAAGTGATCATGTTTGTCTATAATTTAAAACGTTTTGTTCACCTGGTAAAGTAACATTAGACGTAAAGACAGAGGTAGAGTATGGTAGAGATTGTAGAGGGAAACAAGTGTTAGAGTGGAAAATAAATGTATTGGGTGATGGTGATTGAGGGATTCTGAGGTAAAGGAAACAGATACAGTTGAAGTTGGAAGTTTACATACATCTTAGCCAAATACACTTAAACTCAGTTTTTCACAATTCCTGACATTTAATCCCTGTTTTAGGTCAGTTAGGATCACAACTTTATTTTAAGAATGTGAAATGTCAGAATAATAGTAGAGAGAATGATTTATTTCAGCTTTTATTTCTTTCATCACATTCCCAGTGGGTCAGAAGTTTACATACACTCAATTATTATTTGGTCTTTAAACTATTTAACTTGGGTCAAATGTTTCAGGTAGACTTCCACCAGCTTTTTGGCCCATTCCTCCGGACAGAGCTGGTGTAACTGGTGTCAGGTTTGTAGGCCTCCTTGCTCGCACACACTTTTTCAGTTCTGCCTACAAATGTTCTATAGGGCTTTGTGATGGCCACTCCAATACCTTGACTTTGATGTCCTTATCCATTTTGCCACAACTTTGGAAGTATACTTGGGGTAATTGTCCATTTGGAAGACCCATTTGTGACCAAGCTTTAACTTCCTGACTGATGTCTTGAGATGTTGCTTCAATATATCCACATAATTTTCCTACCTCATGATGCCATCTATTTTGTGAAGTGCACCAGTCCCTCCTGCAGCAAAGCACCCCCACAACAGCTGCCACCCCTGTGCTTCACGGTTGGGATGGTGTTCTTCGGCTTGCAAGCCTCCCCCTTTTTCCTCCAAACATAAAAATGGTCATTATGGCCAAACAGTTCTATTTTTGTTTCATCAGACCAGAGGACATTTCTCCAAAAAGTACAATCTTTGTCCCCATGTGCAGTTGCAAACCGTAGTCTGGCTTTTTTAAATTGTTTTTCTAAGGTCTTGGCTGATTTCTTTTGATTTTCCCATGATGTCAAGCAAAGAGTCACTGAGTTTGAAGGTAGGCTTGAAATACATCCACAGGTACACCTCCAATTGACTCAAATGATGTCAATTAGCCTATCAGAAGCTTCTAAAGCTAAGACATAATTTTCTTAAATTTTCCAAGCTGTTTAAAGGCACAGTCAACTTAGTGTATGTAAACTTCTGACCCACTGGAATTGTGATACAGTGAAGTATAAGTTAAATAGTCTGTCTGTAAACAATTGTTGGAAAAATGACTTGTGTTATGCACAAAGTAGATGTCCAAACCGACTTGCCAAAACTATAGTTTGTTAACAAGACATTTTTGGAGTGGTTGAAAAACGAGTTTTAATGACTCCAACCTGTGTATGTAAACTTCCGACTTCAACTCTATGTAGAAAGTAAATTGATTTAAGATTTAGCAAAGGGAAAACTAACAACGTTTATTTTCGCTTTGAGGAAAGCATGGGGTGTCCCTACCTCTCCCTTTGAAATGTTCCCGAGGCTGTTGCCTTGGGAGAGCAGTTAGTGAAATGCTGCAGTTTTATAAAGAATAAAGGCATCTGGATTTGGCTGTAAAGGGAGCTCCCAAATAAGTAAAGTCTGGCCATTTCTTAGTTTTTGCTCTACATTTTACCACGAACACCAGCACGCACACACAAGTCACCTGTTATGAATATGTGTTATTAAGTGGTGTTAATACCATGTTTGATTTATTGTGTGGGGTCTTTTTTAATTTGGGTATAAACTGGATACGCAGAATGAGAAAAATGTTTAAAATGTTTTTAAATGGTTGCTGAAGTACAGGGAAAGAAAAGGGAAAGAAAACACTTAATGGGGTTGAATGAGCTCTGTTCTGACTTCCTGGTGAGGCCTGATCACACTCACTATAAAGACTGAAGACATTGGGTGAGATTTAAATGTAAGCACTAATAATTAGGAATAATTTCATAATTTAGCAATAGTCCTATGTGTGATTTTGAACACGAAGGAGCGAAAGCGCTGCCCTGAATGAGGGACAACTGTCTTAAATCAAATCAAATAACATTTTATTTGTCACATGCACGGAATACACAGGTGTACACCTTTCAGTGAAATGCTTACTTACAAGGCCTTAACCAACAATGCAGTTTTAAGAAAATACCTAAAAAAAAGCAAGATATAAGAATAACAAATAATTAACGAGCAGCAGTAAATAACAATAGCGGGGCTATATACAGGGGGTACCGTTACAGTGTCAATGTGCGGGGGCACCGGTGTCGAGGTAATTGAGATAATATGTATATGTAGGTAGAGTTATTAAAGTGACTATGCATAAATAATAACAGAGTAGCAGCAGCGTTCCGGTTGGGGCAATGCAAATAGCCTGGGTAGCCATTTGATCAGATGTTCAGGAGTCTTATGGCTTGGGGGTAGAAGCTATTTAGGAGCCTCTTGGACCTGGTATAGTGGTCCTGATTGGAAGGAAGCTTGGCCCCTGTGGTTTACTGGGCCATATGCACTACCCTCTGTAGTGCCTTGCGGTTGGAGGTCGAGCCGTTGCCATACCAGGCAGTGATGCAACCCTTCAGGATGCTCTCGATGGTGCAGCTGTAAAACTTTTTGAGGATCTGAGGACCCATGCCAAATATTTTCAGTCTCCTGAGGGGGAATAGGTTTTGTCGTGCAATCTTCACAATTGTCTTGGTGTGCTTGGACCATATTAGTTTGTTGGTGATGTGGACACCAAGAAACTTGAAGCTCTCAACCTGTTCCACTACAGCCTGTCGATGAGAATGGGGGCGTGCTCGGTCTTCCTTTTCCTGTAGTCCACAATCATCCCATTTGTCTTGATCACGTTGAGGGAGAGGTTGTTGTCCTTGCACCACATGGTCTGGTCTCTGACCTCCTCCCTATAGGCTGTCTCATCGTTGTCGGTGATCAGACCTACCACTGTTGTGTCGTCAGCAAACTTAATGATGGTGTTGGAGTCGTGTTTGGCCACACAGTCGTGGGTGAACAGGGAATATAGGAGAGGACTAAGTACACACCCCTGAGGGGCCCCAGTGTTAAGGATCAGCGTGGCAGACGTGTTGTTGCCTACTCTTACCACCTGGGGGCTCCCCGTCAGGAGATCCAGTTGCAGAGGGAGGGGTTTAGTCCCAGAGTCCTTGGCTTAGTGATGAGCTTCGTGGGCACTATGGTGTTGAACACTGAACAGCATTCTCACATAGGTGTTCCTTTTGTCCAGGTGAGAAAGGGCAGTGTGGAGTGCGATTGAGATTGCGTCATCTGTGGATCTGTTGGGGCGATATGCGAATTGGAGTGGGTCTAGGGTGTCCGGGAGGATGCTGTTGATGTGAGCCATGACCAGCCTTTCAAAGCACTTCATGGCTACCGACGTGAGTGCCACGGGGCGGTAATCATTTAGGCAGGTTACCTCTGCTTCCTTTGGCACAGGGCCTATAGTGGTCTGCTTGAAACATGTAGGTATTACAGACTCGGTCAGGGAGAGGATGAAAATGTCACTGAAGACACTTGACAGTTGGTCCGCGCATGCTTTGAGTACCCGTTCTGATAATCCGTCTGGCCCAGCGGCTTTGTGAATGTTGACCTGTTTAAAGGTTTTGTTCACAACGGCTACCGAGAGCGTTATCACACAGTTATCCAGAGCAGCTGGTGCTCTCGTGCATGCTTCAGTGTTGCTTTCCTTGAAGCGAGCATAAAAGGCATTTAGCTCGTCTGGTAGGCTCGCGTCACTGGGCAGCTCGCGTCTGGGTTTCCCTTTGTAGTCCGTAATAGTTTTCGACGAGCGTCAGAGCCGGTGTAGTAGGATTCAATCTTAATCCTGTATTGACGCTTTGCTTGTTTGATGGTTCGTCTGAGGGCATAAAGGGATTTCTTATAAGCATCCAGATTAGTCTCCCGCTCCTTGAAAGAGGCAGCTCTAGCCTTTAGCTCGATGCGGATGTTGCCTGTAATCCATGGCTTCTGGTTGGGATATGTACGTACAGTCACTGTGGAGACGACGTCATCGATGCACTTATTGATGAAGACGATGACTGAGGTGGTGTATTCCTCAATGCCATTAGATGAATCCCGGAACATATTCAAGTCTGTGCTAGCAAAATAGTCCTGTAGTTTAGCATCCACGTCATCTGACCACTTCCGTATTGAGCGAGTCACTGGTACTTCCTGCTTTAGTTTTTGCTTGTAAGCCGGAATCAGGAGGATAGAATTATGGTCAGATTTGCCAAATGGAGGGCGGGGGAGAGCTTTGTATACATCTCTGTGTGTGGAGTAAAAGTGGTCAAGGATTTTTTTCCCCCTGGTTGCACGTGACGTGCTGGTAAAAATTGGGTGAAACTGATTTAAGTTTCCCTGCATTAAAGTCCCCGGCCACTAGGAGAGGCGCTTCTGGGTCAATCCATGGGGCACCATTTGACCTCACTTAAAGGGGCGTGCTTATCTGCTGTACTCATAAATAATTTCATAAACAAACTTAGCTACATTTCAGGATCATCCTTACTACACACTTCTAACCATTGCACATTCTTAATCTCATCCACAAATGAGTCCTGATTGAACCCTCTGTAGGACCTGTAGTAGATTATCTTAGGGCCAGCCTTTGGTATTTTAGTTTTCCTAGTGTGTGCAACCAAGTTATGATCACTGTAACCTAGTGCCACTGATACAGCTTTAGAACAACGTTCAGCCATGTTAGTAAAAATGTGATCGATACAAGTTGATGATGTGATACCGGACCTATTAGTGAACGTTCTGGTTGGTAATGTCATAACTTGGGTTAGGTTACATACATTGGCAACATAAATCCGTTTCTTTCTTATTGGACAGTTGGTGTTCAAAAAAATATATATTCATATCTCCCCAAAAATATATATCCCTATTTTCATCAGATACCTTATCCAACATTTCGCAAATTACATCAAGATATTTCACATCAGCACTAGGTGGCCTATAGCAGCAACCAACTAGTATAGGTTTCAAATGTGGTAAATGCACCTGTACCCATAGCGCCTCTAATCCATTCAACATTAAGTCCTTACGTTGTTTTACTGGAATATGACTCTGGATGTAAACTGCAACTCCACCCCCATATCTATTTCTGTCCCCCCTGATCAAATTGTATCCATGTATAGAGATCTCAGCATCCTCAAAAGAAGAATGAGTCTCTGATATTGCCAATATATGAATATTGTTTGACTCCACTAGACAGCATATTTCATGAATTTTGTTCCTTGAAGCCCATTGTCATGCCATTCATCCGCCGGCATCACCTCATGTTTCAGCATGATAATGCACGGCCCCATGTCACAAGGATCTGTACACGATTCCTGGAAGCTGAACATTTTCCAGTTCTTCCATGGCCTGCATACTCACCAGACATGTCACACATTGAGCATGTTTGGAATGCTCTGGATCAATGTGAACGACATCATGTTCCAGATCCCGCCAATATCCAGCAACTTTACACAGCCATTGAAAAGGAGTGGGACAACATTCCACAGGCCACAATCAACAGCCTGATTAACTATGCGAAGGAAATGTGTCCCGCTACATGTGGCAAATGGTGGTCACGTCAGATACTGACTGGTTTTCTGATCCACACCCCTACTTTGTTTTTAAGGTATCTGTGACCAACAGATGCATATCTGTATTCCCAGTCATCAGAAATCCATATATTAAGGCCTAATGAATATATTTCAATTGACAGATTTCTTTATATGAAATCTTTGAAATTGTTGCATGTTGCGTTTACATTTTTGTTCAGTATATGTGCATGGTTTTAATTTATTAATGAAGGGATTAGTAGGTTTATAGATTACGTTTTCAAGTTATTTTTCCAACACTGTTTTATTTATATTGTCTAAAAGGAAGGCAACAAATGCAGCACATTTTTATTTTTTATTTTACACAATATTCTGCCCATATGAACAAATGTATGTACAATATTCTGCCCATATGAACAAATACATTTTAGGGCATAAGTGAACCAATACCTTCAGACAGGTTTAAATTAATTTCCCCACGGAAGAGATATGAGAGCCTTCACGAGTTTCCCCACAGAGCCATGGAGCCACCAGCACCCAAGCTGTGTTCCCCAGCCAATCATGATACACCTGGCCTCTTTGCTGCCTATCAGCTATTCCTCTATCTTGTGGATTTATATAGAAAACGGGTGCAGATTTCAATTATTTTATGTGTGCTATGATTGCTAGTAAACCTATTTCAGATCTGGGAAACGATACAACTACCACTATTGTCACTATGGATAGAGGGTAGGATAGACAGTTAACTGGTAGATTATATTGACCTGTGGTATAGAAAGCTGTGCATAGGGGAAATACCAAAGCACCTTGATAGGGGAGGCGCATGCAAACAGATGAGGACATTTGGCTATATGGAAGACTTAATACAGTAAAACCGTCAAAATGGCGAATGTAAATCAAGGAAAAAATGCATTACCTTCCCCTGTGCCCCCAAAAACACACAACCCACCTCAACGCAAAAAAAAGAGTTTGACAACCCTCCCCTAGTTTGGGCCTGCCCCCCCAAACCAGTAAATTTCGAACTGTCCCTAGTTTGGCTGCAGTACAGCAAAGTCAAGTAAGCCCGTGCTCATGGTTCTCACATTGGAAGTGAAATGATATGCTACAATGACTTTGCCCATGATCATGCACGCTGCAAATTTAGAATTTTCTTTCACGGGTGCCTTTTCATTATCTGGATAGACACTTGTGGTTTCTAGTTAACGTTACGCCAATTAAAGCTTGGGGCATTGGGGGTAGCAGGTTTGCAAAATGCTATCAGATCACGCAATTATACCATTTATGAAATTGTCAGATCTATAAATATTTGTTATACAGACTAGATCAAAAATAAGTGAAAATTGACAAATTATGATATTTTTCCGGTAGAAAAAAGTGGAGGTGCAAAAGCATAAGTTTGCACCCCCTGTTTAAATTAGCTCCATTGCTCAGGCAGCCAAGTGGACACAAGGCTGTTTGGCTCATCTCAGTCACAAAGAGGAATAACTTTGCAGCTGTTCGTGATTAATAAACAATCCCACGCTGGTGGGTGGTAACATTCAAATTAAACCCAGCCCTGAAACTAAACGTAGGCTAGGAATTTGCAGAATGTGGGTAGTTGCAATTTGTCAATTCAAGCCCAAATGTATCATACTTTGACTAAAACGATGACTTATTGACTTAAATCGCTGTGCAACATCATGGGTAAGCTCTGGCCATCGCCTTTCAGCTCGAATACGTGGATTTCTACCGCCAAATCCCACAAATATCATTAACCATAGATCTTCCGATTCTACCATAATTGGTTGAGGAATGACCATGACTAATTAATGAATGATTATGGACTGTGTCTCCTGTCTGTTAGGTCATGTCAGGTCACATCAGGGCTAACCAGGGTCATGCCATTACTCCCCTTTCTTCAAAGGAAGATCTATAGCTTTCCTTCACAGTAGATACTAGCCCATTCAGCAGTGCTCTCTATATTAGCTAGTGTTTGTAGTGGAGTTGGTACTGTAATCACTGTGTTTCTCCTAGCCTCTACCAGGCTTTCCCCTCACCTTCGGTATGAAAGCCTGTCGAAGTTCTTGCCAATCAACTAGAAGCCGGTGCAATCAGCACTGGCAATCAGTGCTCAACTCATGTCATTTCAAACCAAATTATATTTCAAAAAATATATATAGTTTTTTTTTTGCGAACTAAAAAACAAAAAAATATAGTGTGCTTGCGATGCTAGCACAATACATGTGCTTACTCTGGTAATTTGCGCTTCTGAAGAGAGATGGAAGGGGCATTTGTTTTTGAAACATCAACCTCTACTCACACAGCCAATCAGCCAGCAGCCACTGGCAATCAGCGCTCCACTCATATCTACTTTTCCAATATGAACTCCCCCATGCTCTAGAGAACAACGTGAGTGAGGCCTGGAAGCCGAGGCTATGTTTTTCCCAATAGGAGTCCTATGGACTGCATAGTTCTCTATGAAGATCAGAGACTTTGTATGTGACTCAAATGGTGCCCTACTCCCTATTCCCTATAGGCTCTGGTCAAAACTAGCAGTGGTGTAAAGTACTTAAGTAAAAATACTTTAAAGTACAACTTAAGTCGTTATTTGGGGTATCTGTACTTTACTTTACTATTTATATTTTTGACAAATGTTACTTTTACCTCACTACATTCCTATAGAAATATTGTACTTTTTACTCCATACATTTTCCCTGACAACGAAAGTACTTGTTACATTTTAAATGCTTAGCAGGACAGGAAAATTGTGAAATTCACACACTTATCAAGAGAACACCTGGTCATCCCTACTGCCTATGGTCTGGCAGACTCACTAAACACAAATGCATATTTTTTAAATAATGTCTGAGTTTTGGAGTGTGCCCCTGGCTATCTGAACATTTCAAAAAACAAGAAAATGGTGCAGTCTGCTTTGCTTAATATAAATTATTTATACTTTTGATACTTAAGTATATTTTAGCAACTACATTTACTTTTGATACTTAAGTATATTGAAAACCAAATACTTTTAGACTTTTACTCAAGTAGTATTTTACTGGTTGATTTTACTTTTACTTGAGTAACTGTCTATTAAGGTATCTATACTTTTACTCAAGTATGACAATTGGGTACTTTTTCCACCACTGAACACTAGTGCACTATATAGGGAATTTGGGATGTAGCCTCAGGCATAACAAAAGCGACAGAGTCACTGACAGGGAAATGGAATATCATATGAAACGGCTTTGCTATTGTGTTTTCTCAGTTAACCTAACTTTTTTTCCCCGTTTTTTGTTTTTGTGTCGGCCTACGCCTACGGTAAGTGTTTGAGGGATAACAAAGATTGAAGGGGTGCCATCAAACCTTGAGCCAAATTCTCTCTCTCTCTCTCTCTCTCTAACACACAGACACACAAACGCACACTCCAAATTAATTTACGGTTGGGATGGAGGCCACCTCTGAAATAGCCAGTGTGGACGGGATACAGACAGCACACACTGACCATGGCCAGCGGCTGTTGTCCGACATCCCCGTCCGCAGGGAGAGGAACAAAGCAAATCATTTCTACTAATTATTTACTATGATTTTGTGGGGGTTTTCCCTCCAATATTCTGACAACAGAAAATAAATAAAATGTACAGGCTGAAACTCCACCAAGTAAATTATTTTGCATGGGTAAACTAGTATGCTTGTTTGGTCCTGTGGCTCAGTTGGTAAGAGCATGGCACTAGCAATGCCATACTAGTGGGTTTGGCTGCGTTTACACAGACAACCCAATTCTGAACATTTGCTTAGTTATTGGCTAAAGATCCGATCTGATTGGTCAAAAGTGGCATCCTTTAATGCCCACTGAGGTCACATACTGAAGTGTATGCACTGAGTGTACTGTAAATTGCTTTGGATAAAAGCATTCGTTAAATTGTGTCTTTTTTGTTTTGTTTTAATAGAATTACATGACGAGTGTAGCTAGCTACACTACTGTTAAAATGTTTGGGGTCACTTATAAATGTCCTTGTTTTTGAAAAAATATAAAAAATATTGTCCATTAAAATAACATCAAATTGATCAGAAATACAGTGTAGACATTGTTAATGTTGTGAATGACTATTGTAGCTGGAAATGAATTTTTATGGAATATCTACATTTATGGAATATCTCAGTAACTATCACTCCTGTGTTCCAATGGCACGTTGTGTTAGCTAATCCAAGTTTATCATTTTAAAAAGCTAATTGATCATTATAAAACCCTTTTGCAATTATGTTAGCACAGCTGAAAACTGTTGTCTGATTAAAGAAGCAATAAAACTGGCCTTCTTTAGACTAATTGAGTATCTGGAACATCAGCATTTGTGGGTTCGATTACAGGCTCAAAATGGCCAGAAACAATGAACTTTCTTCTGAAACTCGTCACTCTATTCTTGTTCTGAGAAATGAAGGCTTTCTGTTTCTCAAATTAGACACTACAATGTACTTGTCCTCTTGCTCAGTTGTGCACCGGGGCCTCCCACTCTTCTTCCTATTCTGGTTAGAGCCAGTTTGTGCTGTTCTGTGAAGGGAGTAGAACACAGTGTTGTATGAGATCTTCAGTTTCTTGGCAATTTCTCACTTGGAATAGCCTTCATTTCTCAGAACGTGAATACACTGACAAGTTTCAGAAGAAAGCTCTTTGTTTCTGGCCATTTTGAACCTGTAATTGAAGCCACAAATGCTGATGTTCCAGATACCCAATTAGTCTAAAGAAGGCCAGTTGTCACGACTTCCACCGAAGTCGGTCCCTCTCCTTGTTTGGGCGGCGTTCCGCGGTCGACGTCACCGGTTTTCTAGCCATCGCCGATCCACTTTTCATTTTCCATTGGTTTTTCCTTGTTTTACACACCTGGTTTCAATCCCACAATTACTTGTTCATTATTTAACCCTCTGTTCACCCATGTTTGTTTGTGAGTGATTGTTTTTTGGGCTTGGCATTATTTTGATGTGTATTGTATTATATTTGAGTAAAATTGCTATATTACTCATATCTGCTGTCCTGTGCCTGACTCCTCTACACCACTACACACAGACTCATTACACCAGTTGTATTGTTTCTTTAATCAGAAGAACAGTTTTCAGCTGTGCTGAAATAATTGCAAATAGGTTTTCTAATGATCAATTCGCTTTTTAAAAGGATAAACTTGGATTAGCTAACACAATGTGCCATTGAAACACAGCAGTGATGGTTGCTGATAATGGGCCTCTGTACGCCTATGTAGATATTCCATAAAAAATCTGTTGTTTCCAGCTACAATAGTCATTTACAACATTAACAATGTCTACACTGTATTTCTGATCATTTTCATGTTATTTTAATGGACCAAAAATTTGCATTTCTTTCTAAAACAAGGACATTTCTAAGTGACGCCAAACTTTTGAACGTTAGTGTACATCACCCAGAGGACAGACACGTGCCATCACACATTTCTTAGAAATTATGATCCCATGGAGCCGTCTCTCTCTTTCATCCGACCAGAATAACAAACAGGAACTTTTTTCTCTTCTGAGGGAGAGATCACTGAAGCTTTTCTTCAATCTTTCCCTTGCTCTATGTGTGTGTGTGTGTTTGTGTGTGTGTGTGTGTGTGCATGCATGTGCGCACGTGTTGTGTGTGGGTGTTGTGCGTGCGTGCCCACGTGTATGTGTGTGCGCGCCCATATATGCATGCGTGTGTATGTGCATGCTAGACGTGTGTCTGATTGCCTGGACTCTCCTCATAAGGAATTCCTCTACTGTAGTCAGAGTCAATCGTGAATCTCCCCTGCTGCTCTAGCCGTTGTTGTATTCCTGAATTTAATATAACTGACAGTTCCAAATAGCCTACTGCTCTAAAACTGGTCACCTGCTAGGAGCATTCATCATCTTCAGAGGTACCCCACTACTCCTAAAATTGCCTTCATGGACTATACCCCCTTCTACCTCATCACAAGTCCCCTTGCTTGATCCTTAAAGTCACCTCACGGCTCCAAGTGACAGAATTAGGACAGCCACCTCATAGGGAGGCATCAAAGAAGAAGAGGAGAAGTAGATGTATTAATAAGTAAAGAAATGTATGACACACAAAAAGAATAAGTTAAGCCAGATCACACAGGATAAGATGTCTCATACCAGGCTCCTGAGGGGAGGGGGAGTAGATTGAACCTGAGTGTTCTTTCTCTCTAATTAGTTCTCTTGTTCTGTTTCTCTCTCTGCCCTCTGTCCGTCTCTCTCTCTCTCTCTCTCTCTCTCTCTCTCTCTCTCTCTCTCTCTCCCCCCATATCAAAGAGATCCAACATCTCTACGCTTCCCATCCCGGCGGGAGCGTCAGAATGGGGAAGCATTGTTCCCCGGAAGATGGACGGCCCCTCTAATGTCTGCCTCTGGTAGGTGAGGAACATCAGGGGGACGTGTTTGTGCCCGCATTTACCCAGCATGCCCCTGTTCATTATTCAGCCAATCCATCAGCCACCACCAGTCGCAGTAGTGCCGCGAGAGGGGTGGGGTGTGGAAGGGGCTGTGCCGCTTGACCAATGTTTAACAGAAGTCTTGCTGTTTTTGAAAGAAGCGGGGGGAGGTTCAGATATTCCTTTGAGGAAGAAAAGAGACTAAAACAATGTTTTTAAATACTATTTCCAAAGAACACAATTAAAGTTTTGGTGGAGTCAGCCTTCTCCCCATGCAGCTTCACAGTCTACTTATGTCTTGCTGTCTTTTTCTCTCTCTTCTGTTTCCACTTCTTCTCAACGAAGAAAAGAGAAGAAAATAGGTGAAAGAGAAAAGAAAGGAAAGCTTTGGCCTTCATGATACTGTAAGACTGTTTGCTCGCTTCTCTTTCAAGTCTTCTCTCTCACCTACTCACTCTCGCTCTCTCTTTCTCTCTCACATTACTCTGGGTAGATCAGTGCTTTCTCCCTCTATCCTAAGAGAGTATTTACCATAGCTGTCACACTATATAAGATATGTGAGCTTATCTTGACATTTAAGGAGACACATCCTGTCTTGAACCCTGCTACAGGAATCAGTAGGACATGAACACCAGTTACCCAAAACTGTATTTCCCTTGCAGTCAATTTAGTTGAAGTTCAACTCCATCAAATGAGCAGTAGCTGTTGATATAGGATAACTCTTTTATCAATTTGTCTCACCCTGTTCCCTTTATAATGCACTACTTTTTTTTACCAGGGCCCATATGACTCAGTAGGTTTCTGGTCAAATGTAGTGCACTATATAGGTATCAGTGTGCCATTTGGGATACAGACCCACTCTTAGAGGTTGATGGGACTTCGATGTTTATCAGCAGTTATCGGGTGCTAAAGTATAATCTTTATGACACGGAAAAACAGCTGTGAAATTTTGAAGAGCAGTGGTAAGGTCATCCTTCTACGCCAGGCTAGCTTGTCTGTGTGATGTTGCAATGTTGTCTCGCTCTCATGCTCTAACCAGTCAGGGCTTTCAGCAGCCGTCCAACCACGGCTCTTCCTGCCAAAATTCTCCTCCAACACCTGCCACGGTTTATTACTGAAGAGCACACTCACACACACTCGCTAAAAGACAAATTACAGCGTTACAGGACAGTAGCTGCAGAGGATGAGTGACAAAATAAGTCACAGACACCCCCAACGTCTCCATTCCTCCATCCCATCTCTGACATAGAGGAGAGAGGATATGATCGTGTGTTATGTCTGATAAAGTCTGTATGTGTGTGTAATAAAGCTGTCTCCTCCACCTCCATGCTAATACATGCTGACAGGTCCTGACTTTAACTGTACGATTAATGTGACGCTCAGACCGCTACCCACCGGATACATTAAATGTCATCCAACCACAATATCGCCATCGCCCTCCATCACCCCTGCTCCCCACAAATGAGAGTAGTGCAAATGTCATAAATCCTGTGGCATGTTGTCCATTTCCATTAGTTTTAAAATGTATTCTCAGATGAGGGTTTGCTTGTTTATTTTATATACACTGCTCATGAATCCAGCCAGATCGCTCAAGATTGACTTCGAAATTTGACGTCTGTCCAACATCCAACAGTAATCCCATGACTCCGTATCCGAAGGTCACATGTTCAATCCAAGTGGTAGACACTTTTTTTTTTTTTTTTTTTTTTTCACTATTCCAAACCATAACCCTTAATTTAACGATTCGGAATCAATGCCTAAATTGGACCTTTTCACATGTGAGTTCCAAATATCTCTAACTGTCTCCCCAGAGTGAGTTTTTTTATGCACGCGATGTCAGAATGCACTCACTGTTCCAAAATGTGATTGTTACGCAACAGGACAGTTAACCCGCACTGCCCTCAAACTAAGGCACGCTGCCTGCTAATTATCTATAGGCTATGTTTCAATTTGTTAATTTCAAATTATTTTCAAAAAGTTTTATTTTCAGTTTGAAATGAGGTGCGTTCTGCCTCCTCATTAATTCACATTAAAGTAGCCCATTTCACAGTGGCAGATAATTTACTTTTGAAGCATGTTATGCTAATGTAGGGCAAGGATTATCTAGATGAGCTAGACAAACTTCTCTCTTTGATGAGAGTCCAAGCACTACCCCAGTGTTTCCCCAGGTCAAGTAAGTTCCATGTGTCAAATCAGAGGGCCTGTTGTCCGGACCTCTGGCAGTCTCTATGGGGGTACCACAGGGTTCAATTCTCAGGCCGACTCTTTTCTCTGTATACATCAATGATTTCGCTCTTGCCGCTGGTGATTCTCTGATCCACCTCTACGCAGACGACACCATTCTATATACTTCTGGCCCTTCTTTGGACACTGTGTTAACTAACCTCCAGATGAACTTCAATGCCATATAACACTTCTTCCGTGGCCTCCATCATCTCCATCTGGTCTTAAATGCACATAAAACTAAATGCATGCTCTTCAACCGGTCGCTGCCCTCACTTGCCCACCCGTCTAGCATCACTACTCTGGACGGTTCTGACTTAGAATATGTGGACAATTACAAATACCTCCTTCCAGACTCACATTAAGCATCTCCAATCCAAAATATTATTAAATATCCTATTTCACAACAAAGCATCCTTCACTCATGCTGCCAAACACACCCTTGTAAAATGGACTATCCTACCGATCCTTGACTTCGGCGATGTCATTTACAAAATAGCCTCCAACACTCTACTCAGCAAATTGGATGTCGTTTATCACAGTGCCATCCGTTTTGGCACCAAAGCCCTATATACTACCCACCACTGTGACCTGTATGCTCTCGTTGGCTGGCCCTCGCTTCATATTTGTCGCCAAACCCACTGGCTCCAGGTCATCTATAAGTCTTTGCTAGGGAAAGCCCCGCCTTATCTCAGCTCACTGGTCACCATAGCAGCACCCACCCGTAGCATGCGCTCCAGCCGGTATTTTTCACTGGTCATCCCCAAAGCCTACTCCTCCTTTGGCTGCCTTTCCTTCCAGTTCTCTGCTGCCAATGACTGGAACAAATTGCAAAAATCACTGAATCTGGAGTCTTATATCTACCTCACTAACTTTATGCATCATCTGTCAGAGCAGCTTACCAATCATTGCACCTGTACACAGCCCATCTGTAAATAGCCCACCCAACTACCTCGTTCCCATATTGTTATTTATTTTTTTGCTCCTTTGCACCCCAGTATCTCTACTTGCACATTCATCTTCTGCACATCTATCACTCCTGTGTTGAATTGCTAAATTGTAATTATTTCGCCACTATGGCCTATTTATTGCCTTACCTCCCCTAATCTACTACACTTGCACACACTGTATATATACTTTTCTATTGTGTTATTGACTGTACATTTGTTTATCCCATGTGTAACTATGTGATGTTTGTGTCGCACTGCGTAGCTTTATCTTGGCCAGGTTGCAGTTGTAAATGAGAACTTGTTCTCAACTAGCCTACCCGGTTAAATAAAAATAAAAAAATAAAGCAGACATTTGCACATTTCCAGTCAGAACCTGCCCGAACTTTTTCCCCATGGCACATTTTCCATCTGGCACCTGCTTTGCCTTCATTGTCGTTTTCCTTACTAATAATTACTTTGGACGTGTGCATTCCTACCAAAGTAAGTGCCTTATTACATTATCGTAACAGTTTCTGTATATCGTGTTTTGTCATTTATACTCTAGCACACCGTATGTATGTATGGAGCATAACGTATTCTGTGTGTATTCCTTTATATAACCGCGGATTCACGAGGTACCAATTTCATAACGTTTATGGTGTTATACTCAATTGTGCTTATGAAGCTAGCTACATTCTTCTATTAGCTTTTTAAAACAATTCTAATGGTGTCAGAGAAGTATTATCTTGTGTTGTATCCTTTGAAGCTGCCCTGCACCCTTGTGGAGCCTTTGTGGAGCTCTTCAGTTGTTGTTTCTTACTGTTTCTTATATAATTCATAATTGTGATTTTATCAATGCAACTTATTTTTATAGCACTGTTTTTGTGTTACTTCGTTGTAATATCGCTTTATTGCTATATCCTAATATTGGATTCTAATTACTAAGAATTCCTCTTTATTCTGTACTTTCAGAAACCACACACACAAACAGTATTGAACATTATTTGCCAACATCATAAATGGAATTGGACATCTTTCTTGCCTAATATTAAGGCCAGCTTTTGTATGCTAGCAATATACTGTTTGAAGTACACTCCTTTACAGTTATACTGGAGGAAAAAAACAGCACGAAAGACAGTCCTATATCCCTTGTGTGGTGTTTGGGTCTGTGGGACCCATTTCCAATGTTTACTTAAAGAAAAATGATACAATTAATATTTTTTTCCACCTGAGACTCATTGGCCTTGGCTCATTTCTGTGAAGAACATGTAAAATAACACAGTTTCATTGAGTGCACACTGTGCACCCCCCTACACATGTATATTACATGTGTGGTGTTCGGGTTCACTGGTGTGGAAAAGTGTGTGTGTGTGTAGGTGAAAACAAGTAAACATGTTACTAAAAGGTTTGCTATGTGCCTTCACTCTGTTTTCCTCCTCCCTGGGCCTGATGTTTCAACATCGCACCAAGAACCTGTCTCTCTCCCTGCCTGGTTGCCTGTCTCCTGCTTTTCTTTTCCCGCACTCTTTACCATTTGTAGTGTGTGAAACTTGTCTTGCAGGAACCTGCACAATGTTATTACTATACATTATGGTGCAAATTGGGGGAGGGACACAACAAATAAATAGCTTTGCATGTGTGGCTCCTTACCACAATCAATCAGTATGGCAAAAATTATCTCTGCTCAGAGGGCCTTAGAAATCATTTTTGTAGAGAGATAAGCTAATGTGGAAGGAGTATGAGGATCATGTCTCTGTCAATTCGGAGTCTGACAGTGAGTTGGAAGAAGAGGATGAGATTGACCCTCAGCCAGCCCCAGGACCAGTCCGTCAGCAGCCAGCCCCAGGACCAGCCCGTCAGCAACCAGCTCATCAGCAGCCTGCAGGAGGAGAAATATGTGAAATTGAATGGTCGTCTTGCCCAAGGAATGAGCCACCCCGCATGGCTGCCAATGTGATAAGAATGCAACCAGGCTCGACGCGGATGGCGATTACTCATGTGCAGGACATGAAGTCTTCTTTTGAACTTTTCATCCCAGACACCATCCAGAAAATAATTCTGGACTGCACTAATTTGGAGGGAAGGCAAGTTTTTGGAGAGATGGAAATTCATATACACACTTTGGGGTTCTTGTCCTTGCTGGTGTTCTTAGATCCAATGGGGAATCCACAGAATCCCTGTGGGATGCAGAAATTTGCAGAGCTTTTCCGTGCAACAATGTCTCTGGAAAACTTTCACATTATTTCCAGGATTATCTGCTTCGATACCTGAGACACCAGACCAGCTCGGCTGAAGAGAAACAAGCTAGCTGCAATCAGGGCAGTGTGGGCCAAGTGGGTGGCCCGCTTTCCCCTGTTTTACAACCCTGGGCCCAACATTACTGTTGATGAGCAGCTTATGCCATTTATGGGCCGCTGCCCCTTCAGGCAGTACATACCATCTAAACCCCGAAAAATATGGAATCAAGATCTGGGCTGCCTGTGATGCTGCTTCGTCATATGCATGGAAACTTGCAAGTGTATACAGCTAAGCTAGATGGAGGAGCCCCTGAGAAGAACCAAGGGATGCAGGTTGTCCTGGGCGTGACACAGGGACTCCATGGCCACAACATCACATTCCTCAAGAGGAAGCTGATGATGGTAAGAACAGTACGAAAAAACAAGCCAGCGCTCCCACCTCAGCTGTTGAATACACGGAACAGGCCTATCAATTAATCTAAGTTTGTGTTGTGGAACAGAGGGAAGCTACAGAGGAGATGGCTCTTTCTCGAGGAGCTGGGCAAGGCATTGGTAAGACCTCAAATCCATAAGAGGCAACATATTTTAATGTTTTATTTTTATTTAACCTTTATTTATGGGTAAAACCCATTGAGGTTAAAAACCTATTTTGGAGCCCTTGTGGAGCAAAACAGGGAAATAGCAGCGTGTCAATAAAATATTACAGAAAAATACAAAATACACACAAAAGACAAAGTGTCACAAGTTACAATTGAAGATGAGAAAAGCTGCAGTCATCACAAAAACAGGCAAGGACACTAACTCCCCTAACTCTAAAATCTTTTGAAGCATGTTGCAGGATGAAGGGGCATTATGGGAAAAATATTGATTCCCCATCTCAGTTCTAGCCTTTGGAACAGACAAGGACAGCAGCGACTGTGAACGAAGACTATATTGAGTGACTGATCTGGTCTGTAAGGAACAGAGATACAGAGGGAGTTGTTCCATCAATGCTTTGTACACAAAAGTGTACCAGTGCTTTAGCCTCCTGGTGGAGAGAGAGGTCCATTGCACCATAACGTACAGATGACAGTGATGGGTGAGTGATGTAGCATTTGTAATACATGTTGAAGCACCATGATACACTGTGTCCAGAGTTTTCAAGGTACTTGCTGAGGCCTGCATTTGGACAATATCACCATAATACAGCACTGATCCTTTCTGACCAACAATGAAAAGCAAGATTTGTTCCTGAAGTAGAAACTCAATTTCAACTTCAGTTTCTTGGTCAAGTTATCAATGTGCTGTTTAAAATTCAGCTTTTCCTCTATCCAAATCATAAGATACTTATAGGAGGTGGCCCTATCAATTTGCTGGCCTTTCAAAGTTAAAATCTGCAAGTGACTCCATCTGTTTGCTTTCAGGGAAGAGAACATCATGCATTTTGTTTTCCTTGCATTAAGCACAAGTTTCAATTGGAAAACCTGTCTTTGAATATCGTCAAAAGCCAACTGTAAGTCCTGAAAAGCCTTCTCAATATTAGCTGCTCTAGAATACGGTGGCAAGAAAAAGTTTGTCTGCATAAATAAGTCTTCATCTAGGTCACAACAATAGACAAACACAGTCTGCTTAAACTAATAACACACAAACAATTATAATTGTTAATGTCTTTATTGAACACACTGTGTAAACATTCACAGTGCAGGGTGGGAAAAGTATGTGAACCCTTGGATTTAATAACTGGTTGACCCTCCTTTGGCAACAATAACCTCAACCAAACATTTTTTGTAGTTGCGGATCAGACCTGCTCAACGGTCAGGAGGAATTTTGGACCATTCCTCTTTACAAAACTGTTTCAGTTCAGCCATATTATTGGGATGTCTGCTGTGAACTGCTCTCTTGAGGTCATGCCACAGCATCTCAATCAGGTAGAGGTCAGGACTCTCCCTTGGCAACTCCAGAAGGTGTATTTTCTTCTGTTGAAGCCACTCTGTTGTTGATTTACTTCTGTGTTTTGGGTCATTGTCCTGTTGCATCACCCAACTTCTGTTGAGCTTCAATTGGCGGACAAATAGCCTAACATTCTCCTGCAAAATGTCTTGATAAACTTGGGAATACATTTTTCCGTTGATGATAGCAAGCTGTCCAGGCCCTGAGGCAGCACAACAGCCTCAAACCACAATGCTCTCTCCACCATACTTTACAGTTGGGATGAGGTTTTGATGTTGGTGTGCTGTGCCTTTTTTTCTCCACACAGTGTGGTGTGTTCCTTCCAAACAAGACAACTTTAGTTTCATCTGTCCACAGAATATTTTGCCAGTAGTGCTGTGGAACATCCAGTTGCACTTTTGCAAACTTCATACGTGCAGCAATATAGACAAGAAAAATACAATAATGTGTGTGTTATTAGTTTAAGCACACTATGTTTGTCTATTGTTGTGATTTAGATGAAGATCAGATCAAATTTGATGACTAATTTATGCAGAAATCCAGGTAATTCCAAAAGGTTCACATACTTTTTCTTGACACTATAAAGAAATGTGTCATCAGCATACATATCGAGATTTGCAGAGTCAACAGTCTTCCCTATATATTTATATACAGTGTAAAATGGATCGGACCTAAAATTGAGCCATGGGGAGCTCTTTTTGTAAGCCTTCGAAACTCCGATTTCATACCCTCCTGAGCTACACACTGTGTTCTGTCAGAAAGGCAACATATCCCAAGGAACCCAGCTTCTACAGCCATCACAAAGAGGACTCAGCAGGAGGATGGCCCCATCCATCCATCCATCCGAACCACAGAACCAACTCCAATACAGGATGTATGTTGTTGTAGCATGTGTGTGTCTTACTCTCCTACCTTGGCCTGCTGTAACTTTATATGTGAGTTAGTGAGATGTTAGTAACATTCCTGAAAAGTGTTTTCATCATTCTAGATTGTAGCCGGTAGCATCAAGAATAATTGCTGCTATGTGTGTGGACCTGAGAAGGACAGGAAGACACAGTACACATGCATCAAGTGCAATAAATACATTTGCAATACACACACAGTAAAACTCTGTCCCTCGTGGTGTGTAGACCAGCCTTAATTTGTGTTCAATGGGGCTCATTTATAATTTCCATAAAATAATGTATGTAAAAATCCTTGTAATTTCTTCAGTTCAAAGCAAAAAACCTTGTTTCCTTTATATTTGTTGAAGATGAACACAATTTATTCCACCCATGTCTTGATTATATTTTTTAAAAAATGATTAGCGCTTTAATTGATAAATCTAGCAGAGGTAATTGGCAGATATTAACCATGTATGCTGTCTATATTGCTTGTAATTGATATGTTAACATCTCAGTATTAAGTATTTTTACGTAAATTGTTCTGGCTGTATTGTTTTAAAAACCTAATAATATTGTGGGTCCATCAGACCTGTGAACATTGGGTGAATAACAAAAACATGAACACCACACAAGGGATATGTAATGGTTGTCTATTTTATTGAGTATTGGTAGTGGTTGAATAACAAAAACAAAAATAAATTTAACAAGAGGAATATGCATTTGGTTGTTGAACAGCAACAATTTAATTCCCACCCCCAAAGGCATAGTATCTGTCAAGTCAATTAGTCAGTCTGTCAGTCAGTAATTTCTTTGCTCCCCAAAGCATGGCGCAACACATAACTAAACACATGTACTTTGCCAGCCTCCTCTGCTTCCTTCTCCTGGTGTTGGACAGGCAGACTTTGCAGTGTCTCCATGTGCGAAGGCCTTGAGCAGCAGTTTGAGGGACTTCGGAGGGAAATGCGTAGGGTATTGTCTGCAGCAGGACTGCCCCCAGTGGATGGACACCAAGGGGTGTGGTGCCCCTCCAGCAGCTCTCTCATGAGGTTTTCTCTGTACTTTTGGTAGGTAATTACTTTACCTATGGGGGACAGGGAGAGGGAGTGGGGAGGATGAGGGAGCTGGTGGTGAACTAGGTGGCCATTAATTAAGGACAGCAGTGTTGATCAGATGGAAAAATATCTTCTCATACTACTTTGTAGTTTTCCGAGCACATTCCACAAAGCTGTTTATCATGTCCACCTTATCCACTGCCTCCATTTTGATGTTATAGTCAAGCACACAGTCTGGTTTGATCTTTCTCTCTCCCGTCAGGTGGTCCACCTTCCCTGTGGCCGACATGGTTGCTGTATGGACAGTGGAGAAGACATGGACGTCTTGTTTGTCATGCCGCTTTACTGCCAGCTGTTGACCGCTCCCCTTAAACTCCACTTCCCCCTCCACCTCCCCCAGCTTCCTGCTTCTGAATGCCGGCATCCACTTCCTGTTCGACCAGACTGTGCCACAGGCCCTGTGCCATTAGAGAGCAGATGCTGGAAGAGTGTGGGACTGCTCTACCAATTGTCCACATACAAAGTGTGTCCCTTCCTGAGTCGAGGAGCCGGCATGGTCATCACCACGGACCTGGACACCCCAAGCCCCTCATAATGATGGGTGTCAGTGGTGGACCCTGTGTGGACAATAATGTCCTGACAAATCCCGACTTCACATCGCACATAACAAAAAACTTGACTCAAAACCTATGCCTTTTAGAGGGAATTGACAGAACCCCAGCATACCCTTCCATAATATCAGGGACTCTTCAATGCAAAGGTCCTTGTATGGCACAATATTCAGACTAAATGGTGATGTCACCATTGGTCTCCTCCTCTATGTCTCCCACCAGCTCCTCTGTCAGAAACAGATTGAGGCACTCTGCCTCAGAGGGAGATGGCAAGGTATTTGCACTACAAACTGGGACTCATCAAAGCCAACAGCAGGGCCAGGAGGGGTGAAATGGCTTGTGGCCTTCCAGCTACCGCAGACATCACGTGCTTCACCCACTGTTGGTCTGCCTTCGTCACCACCAGCATCTTCATAGGAACCTGGGACTTCGTCGGTGGGCAAGGGGTCCTCAGATTCAAAGTTTTCAATGGACACAAGGTTGGTGGACAGCTCCTCACAGTCACTGTCAGAATCTGATTCCTGACTTTTATACTCATGATTTCTGATTTATTGATACAAGTGGCACGCAGCGGTCTAGGCACTGCATCGCAATGCTTTAGGCGTCACTACAGACACCCTGGTTTAAATCCAGGCTGTATCACAACCGGCCATAGTCCCATAGGGCCGCACACAATTGGCCCAGCATCGTCCGGGTTTGGCCGGCATAGGCCTTCATTGTAAATAAGAATTTGTTCTTAATTGACTTGCCTAGTTAAATAAAGGTTAAATAGTAAAATCAAATACATTTAAAAAAATACATATAGTTTTGATGTCTTCACTACTAATCCCACAATGTAGAAAATAGTACAAATAAACAAATGTTTCTTAAAAAGACTAGAAGAGAAGTAGTACATTTCTCCTCATCCCTCAAACATGAAAGACTATCATGCAAGTTGTTGATGTTAGTTCTGTGTATGCAGCTTAGGGCAAGGTATGCTGCTTTGTTTTGAATCAGCTGCAGCTTTGTTAGGTCTTTCTTTTCTGCACCTGACCATATTGTGAACTTTTAACACTCCTATTGTGCAAGTTAGCTTAGCTAACATTAGTTAGGCCAAAAGTTTAGCTTACAGTAGTTGCTAGCTACTAACGTTAGTTAACTTTGGAGTTGACGTTAACGTTTGCTAGCTAGCTAACATTAGCTAGATGCTCTAATGTTAATGTTAGCGGATAGTAGTAAAATTAGTTTAGCTTTTTTTCCTCGTCCAGAAATGTTGTGGATTGGTAGCCTAACATTAACTAGTACAACCAGCACCTTAAGTTAGTTAACTAACATTAGCCTAATAATAGCCTACACAGTATAGAGTTACTAACAATAGCTAATGTTAGCTTATCCTAAACATTTAAATTAAACTAACCTAGCATAAGTTAGCTTAAAACTAGCTAGCGAACTCTTATAGCTACTACAGTGCATTTAGAAAGTGTTCAGACCCCTTGACTTTTTCCACATTTTGTTACGTTACTGCCTTATTCTAAAATTGATTAAATTGCTTTTTCCACTCCTCAATCTACACACAACACCCCATAATGACATTAAGGACAGAAATATATTTATAAAATATCACATTTACATAAGTATTCAGAACCTTTACTAAGTACGTTGTTGAAGCCTCTTCGGCAGCAATTGCAACCTTGAGCCTTATTGGGATTGACACTTCAAGCTTGGCACACCTGCATTTGGTGAGTTTCTCCCATTTTTTTCTGCAGATCATCTCAAGCTCTGTCAGGTAGGATGGGAAGCGTCGCTGTACAGCTATTTTCAGGTCTCTCCAGAGATGTTAGATCGGGTTCAAGTCCGGGCTCAGGCTGAGCCACTCAAGGACATTCAGAGACTTGAAGCCACTCCTACACTGTCTTGATGTGTGCTTAGGGTCGTTGTTCTGTTGGAAGGTGAACCTTCACCCCAGTCTGAGGTCCTGAGTGCTCTGGAGCAGGTTTTCATCAAGGATCTCTCTGTACTTTGCTCCGTTCATCTTTCCGTCGATCCTGACTAGTCTCCCAGTCCCTTCCCGTTGAAAAACATCATTCTCAGCATGATATTGCCACCATGTTCCACCGTAGTAATGATGCCAGGTTTCCTCAAGATGTGACGCTTAGCATTCAGGCCATGATACCAGATATTCTGGTTTCTCAAGGTCTGAGAGTCCTTTAGGTGCCTTTTGGCAAACTCCAAGCGGGCTGTCATGTGCCTTTTACTGAGGAGTGGCTTCTACCATAAAGGCCTGATTGGTGGAGTGCTGCAGAGATGGTTGTCCTTTTGGAAGGTTCTCCCATCTCTACAGAGGACCTCTGGAGCTCTGTCATAGTGACCTTTGGATTCTTGGTCATAGTGACCATCAGGTTCTTGGTCACCTCCCTGACCAAGTCCTTTCTCCCCCAATTCCTCAGTTTTGCCAGGCGGCCAGCTCTAGGAAATGTCTTGGTGGTTCCAAACTTCTTCCATTTAAGAATGATTGATGCCACTGTGTTCTTGGGGACGTTCAATGCTGCAGAAATGTTTTGGTACCCTTCCCCAGATATGTGCCTCGATACAATCATGTCTACGGACAATTCCTTCATCCTCATTGCTTGGTTTCTGCTCTGACATGCACTGTGAATGGTGGGACCTTATCTAGACAGGTGTGTGCCTTTTCAAATCATGTCCAATCAATAGAATTTACCACAGGTGGACTCCAATCAGGTTGTAGAAACAGCTCAAGGATGATCAATCGAAATGGGATGCACCTGAGATAATTTTCGAGTCTCATAGCAAAGAGTCTGAATACTTATGTATATAAGGTATTTCTGTTTTTGTTCTAATAAATTTGAAATCTAAAAACCTGTTTTCGCTTTGTCATTAAAATCAAATCAAATTTAATTGGTCGCATACAGATGTTATTGCGGGGGTAGCGAAGTGCTTGTGTTTCTAGCTCCAACAGTGCAGTAATATCTAACAAGTAATATCTAACAATTTCACAACAATACACACAATACATAAAAATCTAAGTCAATTAATGGAATTAAGAATATATAAATATATGGACAAGCAAGTGGCGTAGACTAAGATACAGTGGAATATAATATAATACACTATATACAGTGAGGGAAAAAAGTATTTGATCCCCTGCTGATTTTGTACGTTTGCCCACTAACAAAGAAAAGATCAGTCTATAATTTTAGTGGTAGGTTTATTTGAACAGTGAGAGACAGAATAACAACAAAAAAATCCAGAAAAACGCATGTGAAAATTTTTATAAATTGATTTGCATTTTAATGAGGGAAATAAGTATTGTAAACAAGTGACTAGTGTTCCATGTATTAAAATGGCCAGTGATTTCAAGTCTATGTATTCAGGCAGCAGCCTCTAATGTCCTAGTGATGGCTATTTAACAGTCTGATGGCCTTGAGATAGAAGCTGTTTTTCAGTTTCTCTGCCCCAGTTTTGATGCAGCTGTACTGACCTTGCCTTCTGGATGATAACGGGGTGAACAGTCAGTGGGTGATTGTTGTCCTTGATTATATTTTTGGCCTTCCTGTGACATCAGGTGCTGTAGGTGTCCTGGAGGGCAGGTAGTTTGCACCCGATGATGTGAGGGTGCCAAGCCAAATGTATTCAGCCTCCTGAGGTTGAAGAGGCGCTGTTACGCCTTAATCACCACACTGTCTGTGTGGGTGGACCATTTCAGTTTGTCAGTGATGTGTACACCGAGGACTTTGAAGCTTTCCACCTTCTCCACAGCGGTCCCGGCAATGTGGATAGGAGGGCTCTCCCTCTGCTGTTTCCTGAAGTCCACGATCATCTCCTTTGTTTTGTTGACGTTGAGTGAGAGGTTATTTTCCTGGCACAACACTCCCAGAGCCCTCACCTCCTCCCTGTAGGTTGTCTTGTCATTGTTGGTAATCAAGCCAACTACTGTTATCATCTGCAAACTTGATTGAGTTGGAGGTGTGCGTGGCCATGCAGTCATGGGTGAACAGGGAGTACATTCTAAAAACCTGTTTTCGCTTTGCCATTATGGCATATTGTGTATAGAATGATGAACAAAAAAAATATTTATTTTTTGATAGAGTAAGGCTATATCCTAACAAAATGTGAAAAAAGTCAAGGTGTCTGAGTACTATATTTATACACTACCGTTCAAAAGTTTGGGGTCACTTTGAAATGTCCTTGTTTTTTAAAGAAAATAACTTATTTTCCATTAAAATAACATCAAATTGATCAGAAATACAGTGTAGACATTGTTAATGTTGTAAATGACTATTGTAGCTGGAAACGGCTGATTTGTAATGAAATATCTACATAGGTGTACAGAGGCACATTATCAGCAACCATCACTCCTGTGTTCCAATGGCACACTGTGTTAGCTAATCCAAGTTTATAATTTTAAAAGGCCAATTGATCATTAGAAAACCCTTGCAATTATGTTAGCACAGCTGAAAACTGTTGTTCTGATTAAAGAAGCACTAAAACTAGCCTTCTTTAGACTAGTTGAGTATCTGAGCAACAGCATTTGTGGGTTCGGTTACAGGCTCAAAATGGACAGAAACAAATACTTTCTTCCTGATAGCCTTTGCATTAGATGACTTACCATGTGTATCATATTTCAACCCAGGGCAGGTTGACAGCAATTGCTAGGAGATGTGATGTAGAGCTGTATCAGACAGTTGGTTGCACGGATTGTATGAACACCAAGTCTTTCCCAAGAGTAGCTGTCCGCTGGACCCCAGAGGGTAGAATACAGGAGATGAATTGAGGATACGTTACAATATTGACTCTCCAGTGGTTAGAGCGTTGGACTAGTAACCGAAAGGTTGCAAGATCAAATCCCTGAGCTGACAAGGTAAAAATCTGTCGTTCTGCCCCTGAACAAGGCAGTTAACCTACTGTTCCTAGGCTGTCACTGAAAATAAGAATTTGTTCTTAACTGACTTGCCTAGTTAAATTAAGGTAAAATAAAAAATAAACACATTTCTCCCTTCTACCCAACCTCTCCCTTCCCTCACGTCTCCCTCCCTCTCTCCCCTTTTCTCTCCCGCTCTTCCTCTTCTTCCCCCGTCTCTTTCTTCGTCAGGTATGGTGGAGATTCCTCAGGCTGAGACTGAGGAAGATCCAGGGGAACATGGAGTGACTGGTTCTTTGAAGGACCACCCACTAGCTGACTGGCTACAGAAACACAGCCCCAAAGAGGACCAGTACGAGAATATATGGTCACACACAGACACACAGACACAGTTGCCCGCATGCACACACACGGTCTATGTTCTGATTGGTGTTTCTTTATGTGATCATGTCTTTCCAAATGTGTGGCAGCATTCAGAGAAGGGAGGAGAGCATGGTATTTTAAAAGAACAATCGGAACATTTAATTGACCCATGTACAGTGCATTCAAAATATATTTTAGATTGTATGCTCCACATCTCTAAATAGGCTGTGATCACAATAACATTCTGTTCATTTAAGCCCAAATTACACAGAAATATTGCATCAGCGGCAGATCTACCGTGACATTCTTTGTGGGTATAATGCTGCCATGATTACGTATAGTCCTGAATGAATGATGAGTGAGAAAGTTACAGATGCACAAATATCATACCCCCCCCCTTGGGAGTATGATATTTGTGTGTTTGTGACTTTATCACTCATTCAGGACTCCTTAATCATGGTAGCATCCACATTATCGTAGAAGTGTTTAGAAACATATTGTATTCTTATTTACAATAAAAGTGACTCCAAAATGGCACAAGACATTATTCAACGTTAATTTCTATTGGGTACAAAATAATCTGAAATAAAACCAAAACAAACAGCAAATGCATCCAACAAGTTTGCAGAGTCTAAAGCTTGATGTAATCATTTAGTGTTAGGAATATGGAACCAAACACTAAATGTTTGACTACTTTAATACACATATAAGCATATTTGCCCCAATACTTTTGGTCCCCTAAAATGGGGACCAAAACAGTTTCTTTGAAGCTCACTGTACAATTTGGAAAAATCAAAAGATGCACTATGCAGTAATCGCTCCGCCATTTCCTGGTTGCTACAATTCTAATAGTTTGCTTAATTTCAGTGTATGTGACAAAACAAGCACGTATAGTGTCAAAAATCATTGTACCATCTAAACTGCTGTGAAACATATTTTTCCAAATCAAAAATATTGTATATAGTTTGAAGCTGGTGTTCAAAACCAGGAAGCATAGAAATATTGCACATAGAACAGATATACCAATACTTAGACTTGCTTTTAATGAGAATGACAGATCTATAACTTACATTTCTATCTAAACCTAGGCCTATATCATAAGATCCTTTGAGTGACTAGTTCAGGTCATGATATGATATGGACAAAGGAATCTAGCCTGAGAACATTTTTCTGTCCTGCACTTTGGAGCAGGACATGTAATGTCCATGGCCTTTTCATTGCCAAAATCCTGATTTTCTTAAAAATATATTTTTGCCAGGTTGTGTCCAGTCCGGGGGATAGTTTCACATGTCTGGGAGGAAGGACATCAACATTGTACAGCAGCTGAAACCTGGTTCCATCTGAGTGAAAGCTCCTTGGCCACAACAACACCAGGCTCCAGACAATTTGATTTGAAGCGGTAAAAGGAGGAAAGCAGACAAAAATAGACAAGACATTAAAACCTTCAAGCAAAAAGTTCAAGCAATAAGCTTAACCCTCCTGTTGTGTTTGTTTCATGTTAATGAATTCTGTGTTCCCGGTCCAAAATGACCACCCATTATAGGTTATTATAAATCCATAATAATTCATATATTATCACCTAATGTTGTGTTAGATCTTTTTATCAACTTATGTTCTTGTGAACATTACACGTTTTGAACTTCTATTTGCTATTTATGGCCTGTAGGCCTCTTTGAACTGAGCTCATACAACTAATGTTTTAGAAAAAAAAGCATAATGTATTTGTCTATAACAAATCATCAGATGAAACATATTGTGCTATTTATCACTGACTACTTTGTGTCAAAGTTTAACAAGGACTCTGTCCTCCTCACCAGTTTCATGATCAAAGATATGATCAAGAGCCTCACATACAGTATATTGTTTGGTCATTGTGCTGACACAGAATTAATTGTGAGCAAGGCCTCAAAAAAACTTTATATACCAGAGCTGCGAGAACATTTCTATAGATTATTGTGTGTCCATCTGATGAATGGGCATGTGCCTGAACTCAATTTAATACACTAATTGTAGTCTCATCTATTCATTTCTAATGACCGGTCATTTTTGATCAGGAACACCACAGGTCTACAAAAGTTTAAATAAAACACGCCAAATTTTATGAAAATCATCAACATGTATTTTGTGTGTTCAGATGCCCTGTGTGGACAATGTCATGGAACCTTATGACAATCAGATTAAATTAACTATATTTTTCAGAGAGAGAACTTGTAAAACTCGACCAGAACACAGCAGGAGGGTTAAGTACAAAGTTAAAATACCTGAAGAGCTGCTTATTCCCCCTTGATCTTCTCCTTGTACTGGTGGTGGAGAGCAGGTTTATGCTGAAAGACAAATTCCAGAGAAATAGGTTAAAACATGAATTAATTAATCTCCTATAGCTTGTTATTGCCTGTCGACTGCTATAGCTGGACTAAAATGCCCTGTACATACTTAACCTGCTTCCAGCCAAACAATGGCAATGTAAAAACTACAAGATAACTAGCTAGATTGAAGAAACATTTAGCTTCTTAACAAATAGCTAGCTATTTAGCTATTATTTTATTCATCGTAGCTAACTAGCCAATTTAGCATGTGTCCATATCACTTAACATCGGGTTTGATTAGCTTGCTAATCGATTAGCATTCAAACCACAGTGGCTATTTTCAGTAGCTAGCTAAATAAACATGACAAACTGACAAACCTGAAAAAGAGTATCATTGTGTCATGCATGCTTAGCACATCAGCAATCAACATTAACAGCAATGCATCTGATCAGCTCAGCTAACTAGCTGGCTATAACGTTGCCTGTATGCAACAGTCTAGCTAGATAGCTAGAAAGCTATATAGCTACAAATATCTAGCAATAAAAAATCTAACATTTGATACAGTTGAGACAATAAGGTATGCACATGGAATTTTAACTGTAGACTCTTACCTGTGTATGGATTATGATGATTCACAGCACACTGAGACACTTTCAAAATAATCCTTCCGAGTCTAGACTGCTTTTGCCATAGAAGACAGAGTTGTGTCGATTCCAGCAGTTGTATTCAGGACAACACTGTTATTGAAAGCTGTAGTTATACTTTGCATGTTGTCCATGATTAAAATATGAGTAAATAGCAACAAGATCTCACAGTTTTATCAGTTTGTTTTCAGATTCTGACGTTTATCCACATCAAATTTCGAAGTGTTTCTGATAGTCTGGGTTGCTGCTCCTGCTCAACATCATTCTTTTTCCAAACATCACATTTAGAAGTTAATGGTTAAGGTTTGGATGCATAGGAGCACACGGGTATGATCATTCTACAGTGAAGTTGATGGGTCAAATAATAACAAAACCTTTTGATATAGCCAATCATTTAAATCAAAGTTAAAAAGCTATTGATTGTTCACCACGTCGCCTTCAATTCCCTCCACTCAACTCCCCGAGCCCCTATGTATTTTACCATTCCCATTTGCTCTGCTTTCCAAGGTAACACACATCTTCATTGGAATAGACAGTCCAATTTCAGTTGGGCTTAGAAACATTCCCGTCCCACCTGGTGGTCTCGTATACAGTACTATAATACCGTAAAGGAGTAAACATAAATAGGTATGAGGTAAAATTATATCATAGGAGCTTGATGCACAGATTCATTAAGATACACTCTAAGGGGGGAAGAGAGAGGGTAACAGAGGAGAAGAGGAAGGAGATTGGGGGAGAAGAGAACAAAATAAAATAAGATAAGACGAGGTGTTCAGGGATAAAGGATGCCTAGTAGAGAGATGCTGAACTAGCTAGCTTCCTTGGGTTGTCATCATTAGTGACATTACCAAGGCAGAGAACAGCCTTTGTACATTTACGGCGAGGAACACAGCTTGTTTGCGAACGCCTAGACAGTAGACAGACACCATTACAAATGGACTGTTTAAACACTCACTCCCCACCTTAAAAGGCAATCAGTCTGCTTCCTTGTTTTAAATGACATTAAACCCGAGAGAGAGAGAGAGAGAGAGAGAGAGAGAGAGAGAGAGAGAGAGAGAGAGAGAGAGAGAGAGAGAGAGAGAGTGTGACGGACAGAGAGAGGGAGAGGGGGAGAGAGTGAGTGATGGACAGAGAGAGGGAGAGAGAGAGAGAGAGTGACGGACAGAGAGAGGGAGAGAGAGAGAGAGAGAGTGACGGACAGAGAGAGGGAGAGGGAGAGAGACGGACAGAGAGAGACATTGGACACTTTATGGAACACAAAGCCTTCACTATCTCATCCTGGAATATCCAAGGCCTGAGGTCATCTGCCTTTGGCCTAAAGAGCAGGAACCTGGACCTACAGACATTGTCATCCTACAAGAAAGATGGTATAGAGGTTGCCCTCTAGGTTACAGAGAGCTGGTAGTCCCATCCACCAAACTACCAGGTGTGAAACAGGGAAGACCTAACTCACTATATTAAATTAATCAAAACAGGAACATTTTACATCTGGCTAGAAATTAATAAGGAAATGATCTCAACAGAGAAAAATGTCCTGCTGTGTGCTACCTATATCCCCGCACTAAAATTCCCATACCTTAATGAAGACAGCTTCTCCATCCTGGAGGGGGAAATCAATAATTTCCAAGCCCAGGGACATGTACTGGTCTGTGGTGACCTAAATACCAGAACCGGACAAGAACCTGACACCCTCAGCACACAGGGGGACAAACACTTGCCTGGAGGTGACAGCAGTACCTTACCCATATCCCCCCCTTAGTAACAACTATTACAATTTAACCAACAAAAACGTCACAACTCCTGCAGCTCTGTCGCACGCTGGGTATGTACATAGTCAATGTTAGACTTCGAGAGGACTCCTATGGTAGGTAGACCTATAGCTCATCTCTTGGCAGTAGTACTGTAGACTACTTTATCACTGACCTCAACCCAGAGTCCCTCAGAGCATTCACAGTCATCCCACTGACACCCCTATCAGATCACAGCAAAATCTCAGTCTACTTGAACAGAGCAGTACTCAATCATGAGGCATCAAAGTCAAAGGAACTGAGTAATATTAAGAAATGACATAGATGGAAGGCAACAACAAATTCAATCCCTTTTATACAACTTCCTGGACAAAACGTTCCACTGTAATAGTGAAGGTGTAAACTTGGCAGAAGAAAATCTAAACAGATAATTTGACCTCTCAGCTTCCCTATCAAATCGAAACATTTTAAACAAAAAAATGAAGAAAATTAACAATAACGACAAATGGTTTGATGAAGAACGCAAAAACCTAAGAAAGAAATTGAGAAACCTGTCCAACCAAAAACATAGAGACCCAGAAAACCTGCCTACACCTTCACTATGGTGAATCACTATGTCACGTCCAGGCCTGAAAAGACAGGCTGGCGTGTTTTTGCTTTGGTTTTGGTGTAGGGTTTTTGTTCTAGGTGTTGTATTTCTATGTTGGGGTAATGGTTCCCAATTAGAGGCAGCTGTGTGTCGTTGTCTCTAATTGGGAACCATATATATATTTGGGGTTTTCATTTAGGTTTTGTGGGTGATTGTTTAGACATAGCTTGTTTGTGTTTAGTATGGTCATCTTCACGGTCGTCGTTACGTTTACTCTTTGTTGTTTTACCCAGTTACGTGAGTTTCGTTTTCTATAATAAACATGTATACTGGATGCCTCGCTGCGCCTTGGTCTGTCTATCCTGAAGATCGTGACACACTAAAACAATACAGAAATACACTAAGGAAAAAAAAGGAACAGCACATATGAAATCAGCTCAATGCAATTGAAGAATCCATAGACTAACCACTTTTGGGAAAATTGGAAAACACTAAACAAACAACAACACAAGGAGTTATCTATCCAAAATGGAGATGTATGGGTTAACCACTTCTCCAATCTTTTTGGCTCTATAACAAAGAACAAACAGCAAAAACATATACATGATCAAATTCAAATCTTAGAATCAACTTTTTAAGACTACCAGAATCCACTGGATTCTCCAATTACCTTGAATGAACTACAGGACAAAATAAAACCCTCAAACCCAAAAAGGCCTGTGGTGTTGATGGTATCCTCAATGAAATGATCAAATATACAGACAACAAATTTCAATTGGCTATACTTAAACTGTTTAACATCCTCCTTAACTCTGGCATCTTTCCCAATATTTGGAACCAAGGACTGATCACCCCAATCCACAAAAGTGGAGACAAATTTGACCCCAATAACTACTGTGGGATATGCGTCATCAGCAACCTTGGGACAATCCTCTGCATTTTCATTAACAGCAGACCTGTACATTTTCCTCATTGAAAACAATGTACTGAGCAAATGTCAAATTGTCTTTTTACCAAATTATTGTACGACATAACCCATATTCACCCTGCACACCCAAATTGAAGTCAAATGTCTAGTGTTTGCTGATGATCTGGTGCTTCTGTCACCAACCAGCAGCACGTAGATCTTCTGCACAGATTCTGCCAGATTTGGGCCCTGACAGTAAATCTCAGTAAAACCAAAATAATGGTGTTCCAAAAAAATTACAGTCGCCAGGACCACAAATACAAATTCCATCTAGACACCGTTGCCCTAGAGCACGCAAAAAACGATGCATACCTTGGCCTAAACATCAACTCCACAGGTAACTTCCACAAAGCTGTGAACGATCTGAGAGACAAAGCAAGAAGGGCCTTCTATACCATCAAAAGCAAAATAAAATTCGACATATCAGTTAAAAATACTTGAATCAGTTATAGAACCCATTGCCCTTTATGGTTGTGAGGTCTTGGGTCTGCTCACCAACTAAGAATTCCCAAAATGGGACAAACACCAAATTGAGACTCTGCAGGTAGAATTCTGCAAAAATATCCTCAGTGTACAACCTAAAACACCAAATAATGCATGCAGAGCAGAATTAGGCCGATACCCGCTAATTATCAAAATCCAGAAAAGAGCCGTTAAATTCTACAACCACCTGAAAGGAAGTGATTCCCAAACCTTCCATAACAAAGCTATAACATACAGAGAGATGAACCTGGAGCAGAGTCCCCTAAGCAAGCTGGTCCTGGGGCTCTGTTCGCAAACACAAACAGACCCCACAGAGCCCCAGGACAGCAACACAGTTAGACCCAACCAAATCATGAGAAACAAAAAAGATAATTACTTGACACACTGGAAAGAATTCACAAATAAACAGAGCAAACTAGAATGTTATTTGACCCTAAGCAGAGAGTACACAGTGGCAGAATACTTGACTGCTGTGACTGACCCAAACTTAAGGAAAGCTTTGACTATGTACAGACTCAGTGAGCATAGCCTTGCTATTGAGAAAGGCCGCCGTAGGCAGACCTGGCTCTCAAGAGAAGACAGGCTATGTACACACTGCCCACAAAATGAGGTGGAAACTGTTTATTTATTTTTGCTTTCGTACTTTAATCATTTGCACATCATTATAACACTGTATATATACAAAGTATGACATTTGAATAGTCTTTATTATTTTGGAACTTCTGTGAGTGTAATGTTTATTGTTCATTTTTATTGTTTATTTCACTTTTGTTTATTATCTACTTCACTTGCTTTGGGTAATGTTAACATATGTTTCCCATGCAGAGGGAGAGCGACAGAGAGAAAGTGAGAAAGAGAGGGTAATGAATAGAAACCTTGACATTTAGGAAACAATCACAGTCACGCACAGTCGGATGTCATGGAAACGTTGTCTAAGTATACTTAATTCTAGCCTTTCTCTGACTTTAAGTGGTCTCGTCTAGCTCGTAGAATGTTCATAGTCATTGAATTGGCTACTCTCTGTAGAACTTGATATTCACGGTATTTTGAAACAAGGCTTTTACCTTGATCTATTTGCATTAGAAACACAGTAAAGTGACACATACAAAGTGGGTGTGAATAAAGCATGGCTGTTCACCATTTCTCCAGCTGTGCCTGTGGAGCCTGGTAGACGTGTGGGTGTGTGTTATTATCCCCAGGTTTCTGAAAATGTCAGCCACACACTCCACTGACTCCACTGACTCCACTGCTGACCGGAACAGGTAGAGGTGGCAGGGTGAGGGGACAGAATGATAATGAGGGGAGGTAAACAAAACAATTGCTAGGGAAAGTCTACACACCCCTTGCACACTCTTCACATTTTGCTGCCTTAAAATTAAATCTAAAAACAGATTAAATTTGATTTTTCCCCCTTACAGATCTACACAACCTACTCAACATTTTCCAAGTGAAAGAAAATAAGTTAATACCTGGTGGAAGTGCCTTTGGCAGTCATTACAGCTGTGAATAATTCTGAATAAGATTCTATCAAGTTTGCACAACTCAGAACTCTTAGGGCAACGTACACTGAGTGTACGTTCCCCTCACATTAAGGACACCTGCTCTGTCCATGACACAGACTGACCAGGTGAATCCAGGTGAAAGCTATGGTCCCTTATTGATGTCACTTGTTAAATCCACTTCAATTAGTGTAGATGAAGGGGGTGTGACAGGTTAAAGAAGGATTTTTTAAGCCTTGAGACGAATGAGACCTGGATTGTGTAGGTGTGTCATTCAGAGGGGGAATGGGCAAGACATAAGATTTAACTGCCTTTGAACTGGGTATGGTAGTGGGTGCTAGGCACATTTGTCAGGAACTGCATCACTGATGAGTTATGCTCAACAGTTTCCCCTGTGTTTCAAGAATGGTCCACCACCCAAAGGACATCTAGCCAACTTGACACAACTATGGGAAACATTGGAGTCGACATGGGCCAGCATCCCTGTGGAACGCTTTCGACACCTTTAGAGTCCATACCCCGACGAATTGAGACTGTTCAATATTAGGAAAAGGGCCTTAATGTTTCTGACATTCAATGTATATTCATTGTTTATGTCAGAATTACTCAAGCTCAGTAAATTTGGTTGGGAATCATTGATGGACACCAATATTCAATCTTTGTCGCAGATTTTCACTCCTGTCATTTTTATTTTGATCCTGACAAATTCCCCATGCATTGCCTGTGACAAACATACCAATAACATGGTGCTGCCACCACAATAATTGAAAATACAGAGGATCAAAAACATAGCACTAGTGCATATTAGAGTGAGCTATGTCACGATACAGGCGATGTGTATAAACAGCGTAAAAAAACGTACAGTAGTAGATAAATTAGAATGAGCTATGTGAAGAATACAGAATATGAATAAGAATCTGGCATATAATCCAGTATATACAGTTGAAGTCGGAAGTTTACATACACTTAGGTTGGAGTCATTAAAACTCGTTTTTCAACCACTCCACAAATATCTTGTTAACAAACTATAGTTTTGGCAAGTCGGTTAGGACATCTACTTTGTACTTTTTCCAACAATTGTTTACAGACAGATTATTTCACTTATAATTCACTGTATCACAATTCCAGTGGGTCAGAAGTTTACATACAGTTGACTGTGCCTTTAAACAGCTTGGAAAATTCCAGAAAATTATGTCTTGGCTATAGAAGCTTCTGATAGGCTAATTGACATCATTTGAGTCAATTGGAGGTGTACCTGTGGATGTATTTCAAGCCTACCTTCAAACTCAGTGACTCTTTGCTTGACATCATGGGAAAATCAAAAGAAATCAGCCTCAGAAAAACAATTGTGGATGTCCACAAGTCTGGTTCATCCTTGGGAGCAATTTCCAAGCGCCTGAAGGTACCACATTCATCTGTACAAACAATAGTACGCAAGTATAAACATCATGAGACGGCGAATCCGTCATACCGCTCAGGAAGGAGACGTGTTCTATCTCCTAGAGATGAACGTACTTTGGTGCGAAAAGTGCAAATCAATCCCAGAACAACAGCAAAGGACCTTGTGAAGATGCTGGCGGAAACAGGTACCAAAGTATCTATATCCACAGTAAAACGAGTCCTATATAGACATAACCTGAAAGGCCGCTCAGCAAGGAAGAAGCCACTGCTCCAAAAACGCCATAAAAAAGCCAGACTACGGTTTGCAACTGCACATGGGGACAAAGATCGTACTTTTGGAGAAATTTCCTCTGGTCTGATGAAACAAAAATAGAACTGTTTGGCCATAATGACCATCGTTATGTCTGACTTCAACTGTAAATAAGATTTCAGTATATAAATACGCGATGTGTAAAAACAAAAAATGATGTATGCATGTTGCCAAGTTGGTGGAATCGTATTATACATGATTCACAGCTGTAATGGCTGTCAAAAGTGCTTCCACTAAGTAATCAATATATCTTCTTTTTTTTGTTTGTTATTTATTTTGAAGATTTTCTATCATTTTTCTTTCACTTTGAAAATGTGGAGTAAGTTCTTTAGATTTGTAGGAAGAAATCCCAATGTAATGCCTTTTTTAGACGTGAAGAATGTGTAGACTTTCACTAACGACCGTATCACCCCACTTTACTTTACACTCACAGAATCAGACACAAACACACACATACAAACACAGCCCCCCACCCCGTACACACTGTCCACAGTCTGAGCATCTGAGCTCCTCCAGGGTGTACCAGCTGTCAGCCGGTGAACAACCACACCAGAGAGACAGATAATTCTCAGAGACTTGGCACTGCTGCAACACTTCTGAACTCGGACCTTTGTGGATCACTAGTCTGTCTGTGTTACATCTCCAAGGAAATCATAGAGGCTGAACTTCTCTACTTAGTTCTCACAGCTTTACTTCTCATTACAAGTCTACCTATATATACAGTGGGGAAAAAAAGTATTTAGTCAGCCACCAATTGTGCAAGTTCTCTCACTTAAAAAGATGAGAGAGGCCTGTAATTTTCATCATAGGTACACTTCAACTATGACAGACAAAATGAGGGAAAGAAATCCAGAAAATCACATTGTAGGATTTTTTATGAATTTATTTGCAAATTGTGGTGGAAAATAAGTATTTGGTCAGTAACAAAAGTTTATCTCAATACTTTGTTATATACCCTTTGTTGGCAATGACAGAGGTCAAACGTTTTCTGTAAGTCTTCACAAGGTTTTCACACACTGTTGCTGGTATTTTGGCCCATTCCTCCATGCAGATCTCCTCTAGAGCAGTGATGTTTTGGGGCTGTCGCTGGGCAACACGGACTTTCAACTCCCTCCAAAGATTTTCTATGGGGTTGAGATCTGGAGACTGGCTAGGCCACTCCAGGACCTTGAAATGCTTCTTCTGAAGCCACTCCTTCGTTGCCGGGCGGTGTGTTTGGGATCATTGTCTGAAAGACAATGAAAGACCCAGCCACGTTTCATCTTCAATGCCCTTGCTGATGGAAGGAGGTTTTCACTAAAAATCTCACGATACATGGCCCCATTCATTCTTTCCTTTACACGGATCAGTCGTCCTGGTCCCTTTGCAGAAAAACAGCCCCAAAGCATGATGTTTCCACCCCCATGCGTCACAGTAGGTATGGTGTTCTTTGGATGCAACTCAGCATTCTTTGTCCTCCAAACACGACGAGTTGAGTTTTTACCAAAAAGTTCTATTTTGGTTTCATCTGACATTCTCCCAATTCTCATCTGGATCATCCAAATGCTCTCTAGCAAACTTTAGACTTGCCTGATCATGTACTGGCTTAAGCAGGGGGACACGTCTGGCACTGCAGGATTTGAGTCCCTGGCGGCGTAGTGTGTTACTGATGGTAGGCTTTGTTACTTTGGTCCCAGCTCTCTGCAGGTCATTCACTAGGTCCCCCGTGTGGTTCTGGGATTTTTGCTCACCGTTCTTGTGATCATTTTGACCCCACGGGTGAGATCTTGCGTGGAGCCCCAGATCGAGGAAGATTATCAGTGGTCTTGTATGTCTTCCATTTCCTAATAATTGCTCCCACAGTTGATTTCTTCAAACCAAGCTGCTTACCTATTGCAGATTCAGTCTTCCCAACCTGGTGCAGGTCTACAATTTTGTTTCTGGTGTCCTTTGACAGCTCTTTGGTCTTGGCCATAGTGGCGTTTGGAGTGTGACTGTTTGAGGTTGTGGACAGGTGTCTTTTATACTGATAACAAGTTCAAACAGGTGCCATTAATACAGGTAATGAGTGGAGGACAGAGGAGCCTCTTAAAGAAGAAGTTACAGGTCTGTGAGAGCCAGAAATCTTGCTTGTTTGTATGTGACCAAATACTTATTTTCCACCATAATTTGCAAATAAATTCATAAAAAATCCTACAATGTGATTTTCTGGATTTTTTTTCCTCATTTTGTCTGTCATAGTTGAAGTGTACCTATGATGAAAATGACAGGCCTCTCTCATCTTTTTAAGTGAGAGAACTTGCACAATTGGTGGCTGACTAAATACTTTTTTTCCCCACTGTATGTATATAGTGTATAAGAGGTCATACAAGAAGTTTTGTAGTGATTCCTACAGTATGCTAATGATGTTAAAGAATATTTGCTCTTCTGTGGTGTGTAATGACGAGCACCCAGACGCTGCACTTGACACATTTATGGAGCTGCTTATTCCAGTTACTAATAAGCATGCATTCATTAAGAAGATGACTGTAAAAACTGTTAAATCCCTGTGGATTGATGAGGAATTAAAAAATGGTATGGTTGAGAGGGATGAGGCAAAAGGAATGGCAAATAAGTCTGGCTGCACTTCCGATTGGCAAACGCACTGCAAATTGAGAAATCATGTAACTAAACTGAATAAAAAGAAGAAGCTATACTATGAAACAAAGATAAATTATATAAAGAATGATAGTAAAAAAGCTTTGGAGCACCTTAAATGACATTTTGGGCAAAAAGGTAAACTCAGCTTCATCGTTCATTGAATCAGATAGCTCATTCATCACAAAACCCACTGATATTGCCAATTACTTTAATATATTTTTTTCATTGGCAAGATTAGCAAATTTAGGCATGACATGCCAGCAACACACACTAACACTACAGATCCAAGTATATCTGATTAAATTATGAAAGACAAGCATTGTAATTTTGAATTCCGTAAAGTGAGTGTGGAGAAATCAACAATGACAAGCCACCGGGGTCTGACTACTTGGATTGAAAATTACTGAGGATAATAGCGGACCTAAAAAAATGGGGGTCAATGCAAATAGTCTGTGTAACCATTTGATTAGCTGTTCAGCAGTCTTATGGCTTGGGGGTAGAAGCTGTTAAGGTGCCTTTGGACCTAGACTTGGCGCTCCAGTGCCGCTTGCCATGCTGTAGCAGTGAGAACAGTCTATGACTAGGGTGGCTGGAGTCTTTGGTCATTTTTAGGGCCTTCCTCTGACACCGCTTGGTATAGAGGTCCTGGATGGCAGGAAGCTTGGCCACAGTGATGTACTGGGCCGTACGTACTTCCCACTGATGTGCCTTGCGGTCGGATGCTGAGCAGTTGCCATACCAAGCAGTGATGCAGCCAATCAGACGAATTCTCACAAGGCACCCAGATCTGCGTCCACTGTATCGGCATCTCTTAATCTTGCGAATGACGTGGATTTGGGCCTGGTGCGGTATCAGCAGTAAATCCTTCTTGTCCGACTCGTTAAAAACAAAATCTTCGTCCAGGTCGAGGTGAGTAATCGCTATTCTGATATCCAGAAGCTCTTTCGTTCATAAGAGACAATGGCAGAAACATTTGGTACAAAATAAGTTACAAACAATGCAACAACAAAAAAAAAACACACAAAATAGCACAATTGGTTAGGAGCCCGTAAAACGGCATCCATCCTGTCCGCGCCATTTTTTACATTAAAGTACTGCTTTAACAACATTATCAACACATCAGGTCCTACAGGCCCTAGTTTTGTCGCACCTGGACTACTGTTCAGTCGTGTGGACAGGTGCCACATAGAGGGACCTTGGAAAATTACAATTGGCTCAGGACAGGGCAGCACGGCTTAAATGTACACGGAGAGCTAGCATTAATGATATGCATCTAAATCTCTCATGGCTCAAAGTGGAGGAGAGATTGACTTGATTACTACTTGTTTTTGTAAGAAGTATTGACATGCTGAATCCCCCGAGGTGTCTGTTTGACTAGCACACAGCTCGGACACCCATGCATACCCCACAAGACATGCCACCAGAGGTCTCTTCACAATTCCCAATTCAAAAACAGACTATGGGAGGCCAAGTACTACATAGAGCCATGACTACATGGAACTCTTATCACGACTCAGGATATGACCCAGATGCAGACACAGAAGGCGGATAGTACAGTTCTCAGATAATTTATTATAAACACGGGGCAGGCAAAGGGCAGGTCAAGGACAGGCAGAAGTTCGTGATCAGGTCAGAGTCAGGCAGGTACAGGACGGCAGGTAGGCTCGGGGACAGGGCAGGGCAGGCAGAATGGTCAGAACCTGAAAGCACGCTGGTAAGACCTGACAAGACAAGACGAACTGGCAACAGACAAACAGAGAACACAGGTATAAATACACAGGGGATAATGGGGCAGATGGAGACACCTGGAGGGGGGTGGAGACAAGCACAAAGACAGGTGAAACTCTATTCCACATTAGGTAACTGATGCAAGCAGTATAATCAGATAAAAAAAACTGATTAAAATACACCTTATGGAACAGCAGGGACTGTGAAGAGATACACACACACACACAGGAACGGACACACACTAGCACACGCACTCTACACACGCGTACATTGTAATATTGTTGTATGGTGATATTATGCATTTTGTATTGTAGATATCTAGTGGCGTAATAATGTTATATGATGTACTGCTTTATATTTTGCTTTATGTAAGTACCTTGATGTGTCTGAACCCAAGGAAGAGTAGCTGCTGCCTTAGCATGGGGATCCCTAATAAATACAAATACCTAGCAAAATACTAGGCTGTAAGGTTGCAAAATTCACAGGTTTTCCGGAAATCCCATTTGGAAGATTTAGGGGAATCAGGAGGGAATAGGCTGAGACCACCAACCACTATTTTTCTCTCTCTCTCTCTCTCTCTCTCTCTCTCTCTCTCTCTCTCTCTCTCTCTCTCTCATCAGACAGAGTATTGCTGCTGTGTTGTAGAGCTGTCTCTGTATCTGTCCCCTCTCCAGACTCTCCCCAACTCCTCTTCTGATAATGCAGGCGGAGACCTGTTGATTTTCACCCTCTTCCTGTATTGACAGTGCATTTAGCTTCCCTCTCCACTATAGAGACCACACTTCATACCACATTTATATGGTAGGGCTATAATCAATAGAGAGGAGTACTGAGTGCTGGTTCACTCTATGGACCTCTATATGTGTGTTTGTGTGCATATGTGTGCATGCATCCTTTCATGCAAGCCTGCTTAGGTGATATGCCGATGACCTACTAGATTTGTGAGTCTCAATATCAATCGAACTTCAATCGAACTACCATTTACTTTAAATTAACTTTCACTTCAAAGTGTAGATTTACGGGTCAAATATGAATTCCCTATCTCTGTTCCTGTCATGTGGCTCAGGTACCTGCCTGTAAATTAGTACAGCAGGGAAACACCTCGTTGAGAAACACCACCATTTGAATAGAATAAGATACTTTATAGTTCATTTTAGTCTAGTACATCCCACATAAAACTACCGCTAATCGTGTCGTTTTAAATCACCACAAATGGGCACACCAGAGCATAATGGATCTTGTTGCTGTAAAAAATACGAATAAAAGTCCATATTCCACTCGTGCAGTACCTACTAATGAAGGGGAAATTGAGCTAAATGTGTAATGTAATGTGAAATTCAAAACAATAAAGAAAGTCATATTTCAACTGTCGACTGGTGTGATATTTATCGTGTCTGTAACAGAGACCAGGCCGAGCAGAAAGAGAGAGAAGAGCGAGAAGAGAGAGGGGGGAGAACAGAGAGAGGAAAATAGAGCAGAGAGAATAGCGAGAGAGAGAGACAAGAGGAGATGAGAGGGAAGAGACAGAGGAGAGAAAAGACAAGAGGAGAGAGAAGAGAAAAAGAGAATAGAGACAAAAAGGGATAAAACTAGGAGTGCAGACAGCAGAAGGCGCTCAGACAGAGACCACATAAATGAGCAATGGCAGACATCAGGCATGGTGTCTACTTATGAATTACTTTCTCATCCCTCTGACACTTGGCCCTGAGAGGAGGATTGCATCAGAGCATGCAGGCCCTGCGGCACGCCTCAGGGTACGATACTTGAACAGTGTGATTTCAAAGAAGAAGACTGAATTATCATTAGGCCTATTCTCAATGAGAGTAGAAAGGCAAGGCTGTTGGAGGATCTAGGAAACTGTAGCAATGTGATTTGGCTTCAGGAGGAGAGAAGTGATCAAAGTCAATACCATGTACTGAGACAAGGTTGATCATTGCGACGTTACATCTCCAAAGAAATGTCTATGATATGCACTTACAGTTGAAGTCCTAACCGACTTGTTTTGGCAAGTCGGTTAGGACAACTACTTTATGCATGACACAAGTAATTTTTCCAACAGTTGTTTACAGACAGATTATTTAACTTATAAATCACTGAAAAGTGCAAATCAATCCCAGAACAACAGCAAAGGACCTTGTGAAGATGCTGGAGGAAACAGGTACAAAAGTATCTATATCCACAGTTAAACGGGTCCTATATCGACGTAACACGAAAGGCCGCTCAGCAAGGAAGAATCCACTGCTCCAAACCGCCATTTAAAAGCCAGACTACGGTTTGCAGCTGCACATGGGGACAAAGGTCGTACTTTTTTGGAGAAATGTCCTCTGGTCTGATGAAACAAAAATAGAACTGTTTGGCCATAATGGCCATCGTTATGTTTGGAAGAAAAAGGGGGAGACTTGCAAGCCGAAGACCACCAACCCAACTGTGAAGCACGAGGGTGGCAGCATCATGTTGTTGGGGTCCTTTTCTGCAGGAGGGACTGGTGCACTTCACAAAATAGATAGCATCATGAGGAGGGAAATGATGTGGATATATTGAAGCAACATCTCAAGACATCAGTCAGGAAACTAAAGCTTGGTCACAAATGGGTCTTCCAAATGGACAATGACCCCAAGCATACTTCCAAAGTTGTGGCAAGATGGCTTAAGGACAACAAAGTCAAGGTATTGGAGTGGCCATCACAAAGCCCTGACCTCATTCCAATAGAAAATGTGTGGGCAGAACTGAAAAAGCATGTGCGAGCAAGGAGGCCTACAAACCTGACTCAGTTACACCAGCTCTGTCAGGATCAATGGGCCAACATTCACCCAACTTATTGTGGGACGCTTGTGGAAGGCTACCCAAAACGTTTGACCCAAGTTAACAATTTAAAGGCGATGCTACTAAATACTAATTGAGTGTATGTAAACTTCTGACCCACTGGAAATGTGATGAAAAAAATAAAAGCTGAAATATATAATTCTCTCTACTATTATTCTGACATTTCACATTCTTAAAATAAAGTGGTGATCCTAACTGACCTGTGACAGGGAATTTGTACTAGGATTAAATGTTGTGAAAAACTGAGATTAAATGTATTTGGCATAGGTGTATGTAAACTTCTGACTTCAACTGTAAATAAGAATTCAGTATAAATACGCAATGTGTATAAATAGTTTTACAAAAATGCAATGTACATTAGTAGATATATTAGAATGAGCTATGTGGAAAATACAGTATATGAATTCACAGTGTGAAAAACAGTCCAGTGTTTAACTTCTTAGGGAGCAGCGCATGAGGTGACCGTTTGGAAACCGTGGCGTGCCCAAAGTAAAATGCCTCCCATTCAGGCCCAGAAAATAGGATATGCACATATTTAGTACCATTGGATAGGAAACACTCTGAATTTCCTAAAAGTGTTAACCATTTGTCTGTGAGTAAAACAGAACGGATATGGCAGGCGAAACCCCGAGGAATTTCTGTCCTGGAAAAAGTGGTTTTGACACATTGCTCAATTGGAACCCCTCCCTTATGAAAATTGCCCATATAAGGGCATATGAATGCAGTACCTATCGCTTCCTCTGGATGTCAACAGTCTCGAGACACTGTTCAGATTTTTTTTAGAAACTATTAGAGCAGAGAAGAAGAGGAATCAGGAAGTGTCCCCAGAGATGTCAATAGAAGAGGACGCGTGCTGTCGCCAAGCGCGTTCTGTGGTTTTTTCCTTTCTTATAGCCCAGTTTATATTCCGGTTTAATTATTATAGTAAATATACATAAAAGTGTTCCTAAGGATACATTAAAAAGGATGTTTGATTGTTCTTGGACAAGTTTATAGGTATAAGTTGAACGAGTTCTCTTCACGTTTCAATGGACGCTGTAGTTTCTGATTATAACGCGCGAACCCCACGGAGATTTATCAATATAATACATGACTTTTTCTAACAAAAGAACCATGGATTGTATTCGTTGGACACTTGGGAAGCCATCAGCAGAAGTTCTTCAACAGGTAATTGATTTGTTTTCGCTGTGAAATGTGTTTTCTGTGAACCGTGGAGGCTTATGAATTCATGGTAATGGTAAAAATATGTTAGGTGCTACCCTCAAACAATCAAATGTGGTGCTTTCTCCGTAAAGCCTTTTTGAAATATGATGCTGTGATATTGCCAAGAAGCAGAGCTTTTGATGACTATGAAACACTTGTATATTGATGCATGTTTAATAATTCAACTTTTGGATTTTGAATTTGGCGCCTTGCATTTCACCTGGTAGTGTCGGGAGTGGGGCGCTGCGCCCCAGCGCACCTTACTGGTCCTTAATGTATCTACAGTATATACAGTTGTAGCCAAAAGGTTTGAGAATTACATAAAATATAAATTTTCACAAAGTCTGCTGCCTCAGTTTGTATGATGGCAATTTGCATATACTCCAGAATGTCATGACAAGTGATCAGATGAATTGCAATGAATGGCAAAGTCCCTCTTTGCCATGCAAATGAACTGAATCCCCCCAAAACATGTCCACTGAATTTCAGCCCTGCCACAAAAAGGACCAGCTGACATCATGTCAGTGATTCTCTCGTTAAAACAGATGTAAGTGTTGACGAGGACAAGGCTGGAGATCACTCTGTCATGCTGATTGAGTTCGAATAACAGACTGGAAGCTTCAAAAGGAGGGTGGTGCTTGGAATCATTGTTCTTCCTCTGTCAAACATGGTTACTTGCAAGGAAACACGTGCCGTCATCATTGCTTTGCACAAAAAGGCCTTCACAGGCAAGGATATTGGTGCCAGTAAGATGGCACTTAAATCAACCGTTTATCGGATCATCAAGAACTTCAAGGAGAGCGGTTCAATTGTTGTGAAGAAGGTTTCAGGGCACCCAAGAAAGTCCAGCAAGCGCCAGGACCATCTCCTAATGTTGATTCAGCTGCGGGATTGGGGCACCACCAGTACAGAGCTTGCTCAGGAATGGCAGCAGGCAGGTGTGAGTGCATCTGCACGCACAGTGAGGCGAAAACTTTTGGAGGATGGCCTGGTGTCAAGAAGGGCAGCAAAGAAACCACTTCTCTCCAGGAAAAACATCAGGGACTGACTGATATTCTGCAAAAGGTACAGGGATTGGACTGCTGAAGACTGGGGTAAAGTCATTTTTTCTGATGAATCCCCCTTCTGATTGTTTGGGGCATCCGGAAAAAAGCTTGTCCAGAGAAGACAAGTTGAGTGCTACCATCAGTCCTGTGTCATGCCAACAGTAAAGCATCGTGAGACCATTCATGTGTGGGGTTGCTTCTCAGCCAAGGGAGTGGGCTCTCACAATTTTGCCTAAGAACACAGCCATGAATACAGAATGGTACCAACACATCCTCCGAGAGCAACTTCTCTCAACCATCCAGGAACAGTTTGGTGACGAACAATGCCTTTTCCAGCATGATGGAGCACCTTGCCATAAGGTAAAAGTGATAACTAAGTGTCTCGGGGAACAAAACATTGATATTTTGGGTCCATGACCAGGAAACTCCCCAGACCTTAATCCCATTGAGAACTTGTGGTCAAGAGGCGGGTGGACAAACAAAACCCCACAAATTCTGACAAACTCCAAGCATTGATTATGCAAGAATGGGCTGCCATCAGTCAGGATGTGGCCCAGAAGTTAATTAACAGCATGCCAGGCCGGATTGCAGAGGTCTTGAAAAAGAAGGGTCAACATTGCAAATATTGACTCTTTGCATCAACTTCATGTAATTGTCAATAAAAGCCTTTGACACTTTTGAAATGCTTGTAATTATACTTCAGTATTCCATAGTAACATCTGCCAAAAATATCTAAAGACACTGAAGCAGCAAACTTTGTGGAAATTAATATTTGTGTCATTCTCAAAACCTTTGGCCACGACTGTACATGCTACAGCAGCGTTGGATGTGTGTGTGTGTATGTGGCTAAGGTGTATGTAAACTTCCAACTTCAACTGTATGCATTCACAGGGATTCACCCTCATACAAAGTGATCATCACTCACACACAAATACTGTACATTGTTCAAGACATGTACACACGCATGTAGACACACAATGTGTATGTATGTGTGTGTGTGTTTGTGTGTGAACGTACGTTTCTGAGCTTATCTCCATCCATACATATTCATTCTGTAATATCTGCTATGGTTATCTGTGTCCTACGTCTTTGCAGTTCCAGTGTGGACCTGCGTGTGTGTTTGTGTGCATGCACGTGTAGCAATATGAAACACTTTCCAGGTACCAGCCTTGAGTTTATCAATGTGGACAGTGGTCACCACAAGAGCACACTTGATGAACCACGGAGCTACGTCCTAGCTTTTACTGAAATTAAAAAGCGACGTGATTTACATGACAATGGGAGCGCTGAGCCTTTGTCACAGCTCCAAATGGACACAAAAACAAATATCAATTAGTTGCTAATCCTTTGGTGGAGTGCCGATCCCATTGGAGGGATGAGTGGGAGGAGAAGACTGTGAAGCCCTATACAGACGCCTATTAACCACACTAGATAGACAGCGATATGACAGCGATAAGAGTCATATCAATTAATGAACAGTCAACAAACTCAACGTGGGGCTGTTATCTCTAGAAATGTGGGGGTTGGATACATCCGTTACTCCACCAACAACTCCTTTCTTAGATCTACATTTTAAACAGTGTAATAATTCAATTCAATATAACTATCATTGCAACAACAAAAACATCATTTGTGTTTAGGAATGTTTTAAGACATTAGGACCCCACAAAAACGTGTATTCTCATTTTCAAAGGATGTTTTCTGTCTTCAAATGATAACATTTTCGCCTTGGTTTAGTTGAATATGAGCTAGTGAATAGCTTCTGGTCTAAAGAATGTGAGGAAAATACCATTAACATTAAAATAGAATATGTGTTTGCTTCTGAGAGACAGACTAGAATGGGTGAATCTACCAGATGTATCCATCCACCTTTGTGAATTGAAGGGAGAATTCCATTACCATGAAAAGGCTGTATCTGAGGTCTAAATAGTGTTTGTGGAGTGAGTGTGCTTACAATAGCTGTGCTCAAGCACACTCATCTCCCAGAGGAGCAGATGGGTAGGCTCTGCAGATGTGACTGGTGTGTGTGCGGGACAGGGGATGGGTTCTGGGGATTGGGAGGGGGTACTGTGTGTGTGTGTGTGTGCCCTAGGGTCCTTTATCTCCTCTCTGAGATTCAGCGCTGGCATGACAGTGCATCCTGGCTGGTCTTGGATCAGTTCCACACCTTCTCTCTCGCCCTCTAGCTCTCTCTCTCCCTCTCCTCTTCCACTCTCTCCCTCCCTCCCTCCCTCCCTCACCCACTCACTCACTCCCTCTCTCGCTCCCTGTCCCTCTCTCTCCTCCACACGCACACACAAACACCCTCACTCTCTCTCTCTCAATTTCTCCTCCTCCTCACCTCCTCTTCATCTCAGAGAGGGAGCACAGGGAGTCATTCTTCAGTATGAATTCCCCCACACCTTGTAATAGCTGTCAGAACCCTCTCTGACAACTCATTTAATTGCTTATCTTTCCATTGTATGGGTAGAGCTTTAAGGTGATGGGGAGAGAAAGGAGAGGAGAGAGAGAAACAGGGAAAAGGAGGCAAAGAGGGTACAGGTAAGAAAAATGGAGAGGCGAAGGGGCTGGTTTCTGAGAAGAGTAACGAATTGGGTAGGCCAAGGAGTACAGGTTCTGTTGGCACAAGAAATAACAAAATTTCTAAATAATATACCATCAAGCTTCACACAGCAATATTCTTTAGAAAATGATGGATTCAGCTATTGTAGCAAAAATATTGAACTTTCCCAGCAAACATTAAAACGGTACTGTAATTAATGTGTCGCACCATTAATATGCGAAGTGAAGGTGGTGAATTAATGATGTTGGTTGGTGGGAGGACTGCGTGGGTGATGCTTCACATTGTTCACGCCGACGGTTTGCGGCTCTGTAATTGCTATAAGTGGTGTCATTAGCACTCCATTGAGCTCCACGGAATGTGGGATCACACTTTATCCTATAGTTTGTTTCAGGAACACCCGGCGAAGAGAGTAGTTGGTTGAAGATAGTAGTGAAATTTAGGAGTGGTTACATTTCTCCAGTTCCATGTCTTAGCTGTTTACCAAAAAAGTGTCAGGATAGCAACTTTATTGTTATTTGAATCCCATATTTCCCCTAAAATCGAAACCATGACTTTTAGTCTCTTCTAGCACATAGACTACCGTCAGGGTGAGGAACTTACTGTAACCTTAAGGTCTAAAATAGCAAACGTACCCTTTAACATAATGTGATACAGCAGTATCAGCTCCTTGTTGAATTGACATGTCCTTCTACGTTTTAAAAACATGTTGTCAATGTGCAGATGATGTTGGGATGTACTGCTGAGCCTCAATCTGTGGCTGCAGGTGTTTTCACCCAGGTCCTCCTCATGCTACTCCTAAGGAAGGGGAGAGGTGGGGAGAGAGCCCCCAGTGTGCTGGGAGTGTGTGTGTTGCACGCATATGAGTGTGTGTTTGTTCACGTGTTCGCATATGCCTGTGTGTGTGGTTCAGAACTAGTCAGTGAGGAAAGCAAACAGCCTTAATCAGAGCACAGCAGCACAACCCAGCACTCCAGCAGGCCCTAAGCACATAGAGCGGTGCACCCTTGGATTGCTAGCTGTTTCATGGGAGATGGTACTCCGGGACCATGCAGCGATGCAGCAACCGTGGACAACTAATAAATGTATGCTCTCTCTCTCTCTCTCTCTCTCTCTCTCTCTCTCTCTCTCTCTCTCTCTCTCTCTCTCTCTCTCTCTCTCTCTGCTGCAGTCTTTCTTCTAACACACATACACACTACTGCATTGGAGACCTCTCCTAATCTGGGTTCAAGGAAGGAAAACAAATAAATAAATAAACACTGTGTCATTCCTGAAGATGAAGTGGCCAATCGCGGCCATCCAGAAGATTAGTCTCCCTGGGCCTGGTTGTGTCTGCTTTGATGAATATTCATGAACTAAGGAGCAGCATCGCGGGCGGGCAGGTGTATAACAAATGTTTATTCCTGCGTGGAGTCGGGGGCGTGTGTATGTGCCTGTCTGTGTGTATTTTCACTTTTCCCCCAGGGGCTCTGCGAGAACAGGGAAACGGATTACGATACCTGCATCGCCGTAAGGACTGTGGTGACACATAGATGAGGAAGGAGGGATACGGAGCTATGGGGTCGAAGGCCATTGAGATGTAAACACAGAGAGGGTCATGAGGAGGTGGGTGGTGGTGGTGCTCAAACCTCCTATAGCTTATACAGTACTAGGCTATCCATCCATCCTACTGCAGGGAGAGAGAATGAGTTTAGGATGGAGGGAGGTAGGGGGATGGAGGGAGGGAGGGGTGAGAGAAAGTGATAAAACAGCAACAGAAAGAGCGAAAGAGAAGGGGAGAAAGGTAGAGAGAGATGAGCCAGGCATGGGGAAGGAGAGTAGAGGAGAGGGGGAGAAACTGAGGGAGGATCAATGAAGTAGGAAAGCAAAGTCCTGGGCTTCACACAGAGAGAGGATTATGGGGAGATATGGGAGCATCGTGCTGGGCAACACAAAGTACCACAGCACCGTGACAGACATGAGCAAAGAGAGTGAAAGAATGAAAAAAGTGTACTGAATTACAAATGACTTGAAAGGACTGTAAGGGGGACAGGGAACTAGCACAAATAAATACAATGAAACTTGTTTCTGTTTACAGTGTTTTCTATTAGATGACCTACAACTATGACATACAGTGCATTCGGAAAGTATACAGACCACTTCCCTTTTTCCACATTTTCTTAGGTTAAAGCCTTATTCTAAAACGGACTAAATATTGTTTTTCCTTATCCATTTACACACAATACCCTGTAATGACAAAGCAAAACATTATCATTTAAATGTTAGCAAATGTATTAAAAAAAAAAAATTATACAGAAATATCTTATTTACATAAGTATTCAGACCCTTTCCTATGAGACTTGAAATTGAGCTCAGGTCCATCCTGTTTCCATTGATCATCTTTCACATGTTTCAACAACTTGATTGGAGTCCACCTGTGGTAAATTTAATTAATTGGACATGATTTGGAAAGGCACACACCTGTCTATACAAGGTCCCACAGTTGACAGTGCATGTCAGAGCAAAAACCAAGCCATGAGGTCAAAGGAATTGTCCGTAGAGCTCCGAGACAGGATTATGTCGAGGCACAGATCTGGAGAAGGACACCAACAATTCTCTGGTCTGATGAAACCAAGATTGAACTATCTGAATGCCGTGTGTCACGTCTGGAAGAAACTTGGCACTGTCCCTACAGTGAAGCATGACGGTGGCAGCATCATGATGTGGGGATGTTTTTCAGCAGCAGGGGCTGAGGGACTAGTCAGGATCGAGGGAAAGATGAACGGAGCGAAGTACAGAGAGATCCTTGATGAAAACCTGCTCCAGAGCACTCAGGACCTCAGACTGGGGCAAAGGTTCACCTTCCAACAGGACAACAACCCTAAGCACACAGTCAAGACAACGCAGGAGTGGCTTCGGGACAAGTATCTGAATGTCCTTGAGTGGCCCAGCCAGATCCCGGACTTGAACCCGATCAAACTTCTCTGGAGAGACCTAAAAATAGCTGTGCAGAGACACTCCCCATCCAACCTGACAGAGCTTGAGAGGATCTGCAGAGAAGAATGGGAGAAACTGCCCAAATACAGGTGTGCCAAGTTTGTAGCGTCATACCCAAGAAGACTTGAGGATGTAATCACTGCCAAAAGTGCTTCAACAAAGGACTGAGTAAAAGGTCTGAAAACTTATGTAAATATAATATTAAAGTTATTTTTAAACCAGTTGTTGCATTGTCATTATGCGGTATTGTGTGTAGATTGATGAGGGGAAAAAAACTATTTGTGGAAAAAGTAACTAAATGTGGAAAAAGTAAAGTGGTCTGAATACTTTCCAAATGCGCTGTACAGTCAGGGGAAGAGCCTGCTAGATTTAAGTGAAGTCTTGATAAAAGTGTGACTAGGAAGTTTAGGCTGAATCCCTAACCATACCAATTAGCTCGGAGTGCCCTCCATTGTCACGTGTCGCTGACGAAACTCTGAGGCTGACTTCTTGGCTGCGTTTACACAGGCATCCCAATTCAGAACTCACACCTGGACAGGACAAAACCAGACAACAGATTAGGGGGCAGAAAGACAGACAGACCAACAGACAGGCAGCTAGGCAGACTGCCGCAAGCCTACTTGATGGTAATAGCGCTCACCATTGCCTCAGTGGCCGGTTTTGAAAGCATCTCCTGACATCCTGGGGACCTGGACGAGCGTTGAATATCGCCTTGGATCTCGAATGACCTGGCTGGGCAGGCAGCCAGACACACAGGCAGCCAGACATGCAGCCAGCCAGCCAGACAGGCAGAAAGAGAAAACAAACAGCCAAGCTGAGGAATCAATCTAGGCAGCCTGTCAGACTGGCCTCCATGATAGAAAATGTGGATGTTCCCTGTCTATTTGCTGCACCAGCACGACTAATATGAAGAGCGAATGCTGAGCAATATCTGCTGTTGCCACGCTATATCAGCATAAACATCAAGGCAGAGTGTGACTCCCGAGGGGAGTGTGTGTGTGTGCGTGCGTGCGTGCGTGTGTGTGTGTGTGTGTGTGTGTGTGTGCGCACATCTATACATGTCAGTACATACACACAAAAAAGTAGGTCACATGGGGAGAGGTGTTGCGCTGAGGTGTTGCTTTATTTGTTTTTTGAAACCAGGTTTACTGTTCACTTGCGCTATATGAGATGGAAGGGAGTTCCATGCAAACATGGCTCTGTATAATACTGTACATTTCCTTGAATTTGTTCTGAACTGGCTGTGACCAGAATAGAAAGAGTTGTGGGAGGCCCCGGTGCACAACTTGGCAAGAGGACAAGGACATTTGATTGTCTAGTTTGAGAAACAGATGCCTCACAAGTCCTCAACTGGCAGCTTCATTAAATAGTACCTGCAAAACACTAGTCTCAACGTCAACAGTGAAGAGGCAACTCCGGGATGTTGGCTTTCTAGGCAGAGTTCCTCTGTCCAGTGTCTGTGTTCTTTTGCCCATCTTAAATATTTTCTTAATATTGTCCAGTCTGAGATATGGATTTTCTTTGCAAGTCTGCCTAGAAGGCAGAAGCATCCCGGAGTCGCCTCTTCACTGTTGACGTTGAGACTAATGTTTTGCAGGTACTATTTAATGAAGCTGCCAGTTGAGGACTTGTGAGGCGTATGTTTCTCAAACTAGACACTCCAATGTACTTGTTCTCTTGCTCAGTTGTGCACCGGGGCCTCCCACTCTTCTTTCTATTCTGGTTAGAGCCAGTTTGCACTGTTCTGTGAATGGAGTAGTACACAGCGTTTCTCGCATGGAATAGCCTTCATTTCTCAGAACAAGAATAGACTCACGAGTTTCAGAAGTAAGTCTTTGTTTCTAGGCATTTTGAGCCAGCTATCAAACCCACAGATGCTGATGTTCCAGATACTCAACTAGTCTAAAGAAGGCCAGTTGTATTGCTTCTTTAATCAGGACAACAGTTTTCATCTGTGCTAACATAATTCCTAAAGGGTTTTCTAATGATCAATTAGCCTTTTAAAATGATAAACTTGTATTAGCTAACACAACGTGTGTCACGACTTCCACCAACGGTGGCTCCTCTGCCTGTTCGGGCGGCGTTCGGCGGTCGTCGTCACCGGCCTATTAGCTGCCACCGATCCTCGTTTCCTTTCTGTTGATTGTTCTATTGTTTGCACCTGTTTTGTGTTTTTATTCTAGGGCTATTTAAGCCGGTCAAGCCCGCCTCCTTTTGTGCGGGCTTGTTTCTCTGTTTTGGTGGGCGTTCGTGTGTGTCATCATTTTGTGCCCGTGTCTGTTTTTGAGCGCCTGTTTGTTTGTGCGCCTGCCGTGTATTGGGCATTGTATTTCACACGCCGAATTAAAGAGGAGCGTTTTTCCCTACACCGTGCTCTCTGCGTCTGACTCCACACCCACCACTCCTAGCTGATCGTGACAACGTGCCATTGAACACAGGAGTGATGGTTGCTGATAATGGGCCTCTTTTCGCCTAGATATTCCATTACAAATCAGCCGTTTCCAGCTGCAATAGTCATTTACAACATTAACAATTTCTGATCAATTTGATGTTATTTTAATTTCTTTGTGAATATTTAGTTAGTTAGTAAATAAATAATTAAGCCAATTTGTATATTGATTATTCATCACTTAGCTTAGGGTTCATGCAGATTTACCAAGTCAACGACATTCAGAATGAGACTGATATGAGGAAATTATTAATTGAGGACTGGTATGATATCGATATATTCTTGAGTTAGTTCGGGAAACGGTAACTCATTAAATAAACTTTTACCGTGGTGCCCCAAATTCCTAATGAGTTAATTGTTACAAGATTAATATAATTGAGTAATAATTAAACGTACTGTAGTAGGTAATTATTTTATTAATAGCAGTCATCCCATTTTCACGTCACGACAGGACTGTGAAGAAATCCCTGGTGGCGTGTCTGGTGGTGTAACTGTGTGTGACAGTACTATGTGTAAGTTGACTATGACAACAATTTGGAATTTCCAACATATTCATGTTTCTTATAAAAACAAGAAGCAATGCAGTTAGTCTTTCCTCAATTCTTAGCCAAGAGAGATTGGCACGCATATTATTGATATGAGCCCTCTGATTACAATGAAGAGCAAAATATGCCTCTCTGTTCTGGGCCAGCTGCAGCTTAACTAGGTCTTTCTTTGCAGCACTTGACCATATGACTGTATAATAATCAAGATAAGATAAAACTAGAGCCCGCAAGGCGCTTTGTGGAGTGTGGTGTCAAAAACAGCAGAGAATCTCTTGATCACAAACAGACCTCGCCCCATCTTTGCAACCATTGAATCTATATGTTTTGACCATGACAGTTTACAACCTAAAGTAACACCAAGTCATTTAGTCTCCTGAACTTGCTCAACAGCCACACCATTCATTACCAGATTCAGCTGAGGTCTAGAACTTAGGGAATGATTTGACTGTAAGCAATTGATAATCACTAACATCAAAATTAATGGCTGCATTTTGTGGATGATGGTGAATGATGAATTAGCTCCCGCTTTATTTAAAATGATGCAATATACAACCAAATACTCATTCCCATCTACAATTATTCATAATAATCACCCATGTGCCCCTAACATTGGGTCAAATGCATGATACTGTTTTTCAATCGTCGTCCTCAAATTTATGTTATATTTGAATGAAATCCCCTTCATGTGAGTGGCAATGAACCATTTTATTCCTAACATATTGCATTTATTTTGTTTGACACCAACCATACAGTATTGCCATACACCATACACTATTGTATCATGGCTGTGTTATGTGCTGTACTCATATTTTGTTCATCCTCCACTGCTCAGGTCTGGATATGAATGTCTCTGGGCTCTACAGCGCAACCTGCATACCGCCAGCTGCCAGCCAGGGCCCGGACTCCCAAAAGCATCTTAAGGCTAAGTTCATCATTAGAACCGTGGTAGGAGCATTGTGAAAACTCAGATCTGTTTCCCAAAACCATTGTTATTAACGTTGCACTTGAAAACGCTTGTAATCTAACGCCTGCCTCAGACCACTCGTAGAATAGCTAAGTGCGTCGTTAGATCCTTTTTTGCCCTCCTATGTCAATTTATACACAAAAGATATTGGTTAAACATAGAATCACATGGTTTATCTGTCTCTCTGTGATCACCAATAACTTCAGAACAAAGTTCACTTCAAATACAAAGTTTCCAATGTCTTTGCAATTGATGCAAACAAGAGACAAATAAAAAGATGCTTCAAATGAAAACCATGATGACTGCATTCAAATATAAACAGTAGACTATAGGCCTATTTCAATCATATTGAAATACATTTCATGTTCAATCCATTGAGTTCTGTTTTGCTACTTGTAGGTTACTGTCTGTATTGTCTCAATATATTTAATGATGTGTAGCCTAACGTGCGCAACGATGTGCCAAATCTGTGATTTAGTGCATTTTCATTGGGTAAGCTTTATAATAAGCCGCCTCAAAATTTGCAGCCGTAGGTGATAATACAGTATCTCTCTAGGATCTGATCCATCATCAGTATTGTAAAATAATTCTAACGTTAAGGAAGGATTTCTTTCAACCCTATCAGTGTCGACACAGGCTCCAACAACACACTTAGCGACCGTTCTCTCTGCGTGATGTTTTCGGAAACTAATGTTACATCTTCGGCCATTGTAGGAAAGGTGCATCGTTAAAACACATAATCCTGTTCCATCGCTATCATTAAGAACCGGGCCCAGGTCCGTAAATCCTCTCTGGTGGTAATGTCTACTGCTCTCTGCTCAAGAGTAGTACCTACTCATCACCAGCTCAGCCTCTCATCTCCTCATCTCTGTGTTTACATAGTAGCCCCTCAACTGGACTATTTCAACACAGATACACATACACACATTCGTGCAAGCACACACACCCACACACATCTGTATCCAGTGGTCGCTTCCAACTCTCATTTCAATGACTCATCAGGCCCACTCTCTGCTTTGTTTATGTTTCTATGTGAATATATTTCCCCTTCACCATTCCCCCCAGTTTTTTTTGCCTCTCTCTATTTATTTCTCTCTCCTTTACCCTCCTCCACTCTCTCTCTCTATTTTTCTCTCTCTCTCCCTCCTCCACTCACCCTCTCTCCTTTCTCTCTATCTCTCCACTGTATACTACCCTTCTCCTCGGTAGACCACTTTCCATATCCTCTCTGGGAAATATAACGAGCAATGTGGGTAATTAGCCAAAAACGGCTAACATTTTCCTGTTCTATACACTGCGTCCCTCCTCATGCTAATGCAGGCAGATGAGCCTGATAAGATGGCAGAGTTGCTCCCCATGGAAGGGCTAAACTTCGTTGACCATGATTTCACCTCAACACCAATGACATCAGACCCAGAAGTGCTGACTAAACACTAGTGATGAACACGCAAGGCCCCCTCAGTACAACACGCCTCACTGTAACAAAGGAACGGTAATGAACACACACAACAACACACACTTCAAACAATGTACTTGCACCAGGGAGAGAAAAGGGTGGGTATGAACAATACACAATGCAACACAGACAATGATTAGTACACGTATATAATCTTCATAACAAGGCTAATTAACTGGCTGCACTGTTAGCCTTGCTTGGAAACACAGTTAAAAAACAATGGATGCTCATTTAAAAAACAATGGATGCTCATTTAAAAAACAATGGATAGACATTTAACAATAAATACACCGTTTGTTAACAAAAGATACACAGTTCAAAAACAATGGATACACAGTTCAAAAACAATGGATACACAGTTCAAAAACAATGGATACACCGTTCAAAAACAATGGATAGACATTTAAAAAACAATGGATACACAGTTCAAAAACAATGGATACTAATTTAAAAAAACAATAGATACACAGTTAAAAAACAATGGCTACACAGTTAACAATAAATACACTGTTTGTTAACAGTAGATACACCGTTCAGAAACAATGGATACACGGTTCAAAAACAATGGATACACAGTTCAAACCCAGCAATAATGAAGGATGATTTATGAGGAAAAAGCGGCATACAACTAGTGTTTCCTCAAAGGAAAAACATTCAAATTAATCAAAGACTAGAGCAATTATGGCTGTACAATAAGTGGAATCTGAATATGTCGACTAGTGTTGAAACTGGTTAGTACAGTGCAGTTCACTCTCAGTTAATACGCTACATCATTTTTTATTTGGTCTGTATATCTTCATGCTCTGGTTTAGTGTGTGTATTTACGACAGCCTCAAGCTACTGTGTTTATCAGGAGTAGTATCATTATAAACCTGTATGTGAGTGAATGTTATCCTAGTCTGTAGTTGTAGATTGTGTGCTGCTCTCCTACCCTATGAGTCAGAGACGTGTGTGTGTGAGTGTACGCGCACATGCATGAGTGTGTGTGTGTGTGTGTGTGTGTGTGTGTGTGTGTGTGTGTGTGTGTCAGTGGTGTGTGCACGTGTGTGTGTTTGGGCATATTGACGCAGATATCATCTGTAGGTTGTTCTGAGCTTGAAATCTGTTTTGGGGCTTCAACACACCACTTCTCCTTCCTCTATGCCTCATCGTTAAAAAGTTATTGATTTCTTACAGGTATCTTGCCTTTCAGTATCTCATCAATATCAGATAAAACCAACTACCTAGATACAGCATTGTTTTCTTCTGGGGTGTTATTTTATTATTCTCACAGATGTGTATTCTCTTAGTAACCTTGTTGCATAGTGACCTGATGAGAATTAAAAAAATGGCAACTTTTTTTTTTTTGCTTCTTCAACAGAGTACTGTTGGTAGCATAAGTGTTGCCTAGGTAGAGAGGCTGCGGGCAATTTTTTGTCATTGAGAGGATTTTTAAGAGGATTTCGAAAGGATTATTAATCAAAAAAAGTGTCACATCTTCTCCTGCTCCTCCCCTCCGGTGTACAACGTTGCCGGAATACTAACCACCGGTCCTGGGAATCATCATTACGCACACCTGGCACTAATCATTACGCGCACCTGTTAATCATTATGATTCACACCTAGACTTCATTAACTTAATAATTTCTTCCCTTTTATATGTCGATCTCTTCTGTTCACTCACTGGTTGGTATTATTCTTGTGTACCGGCGTGTAGCCACATTGAATTGTCTTGTTCCTGGTTTTGTTGTTTTATTAAACGTTTCACCTGCTTCCCAACTCACAGCTCCATTAATACAGAATACTAACTCAAACTATGGAACGGCAGGAAAATTTGATATCTCTCAGACGGTCGACGAACAAGGATACCTTCTAAGTCAACACCATGACCAGCTGACTCAACTGGGGACGGCCATGGAAGAGGTTCTCCACAGTCTGCAGCGTCTCGAACACTCCCGAGAGACATTGCAGTCCAGCAGCGGAGGATACTCTAGAGCCAGTCTACCCAGTGAGCCAGCGCAACAGCCCATTCAGCAACCCGCACAGGTCAGCGATGCCCATCTATCCCTCCTGGAGAAATATGACGGTACATCATCCAAATGCTTTAGTTCCTCCTTCAGTGCTCCCTCTATTTTTCACATCAGTTGGGAGCCCACACCACCGAGAGGTCTAAGGTTGCCATGGTTATTTCTCTGCTGACTGTGCTGGCATTGGAATGGGCTACGGCCATCTGGGAGAGAGGAGAGGAGGAGCTAGATTCTTATGAGGGGTTCATGGCTCTGTTTAAATGCATTTTTGATCATCCCGCGGAGGGCAGAGAGGGAGGTGGGCTACAGCAGGGGAATCCAGTGGATGGAATGAGCCGGCGCTTCGCACGCTATTTAGAGGAGGTCTGCGCAAGGAGGTCCAGACAGAACTGGCCTGTCGGGATGACAACCTCACCCTGGACGCACTCATTGCGATGGCCAGCCTGGATAACCTTCTCCGGGAGCGTCTGCGTTCTCGTCGCTTCTCTCCCTCCTTCGGCGAGTACTCGGGATCAGAGCCTGAACCCATGGAGGTAGGGGTCACATGCCTTACGCGGCAGAACGACGTTGGGGCTATGCCTGTGCTGTGGACAAGGAGGGCACAAGCTGTGGACAAGGAGGGCACAAGCTCCAGCAGTGTCCGGAAAGGAAGGACAGTCACGTGATGTTCCATCGCCTGGACCAGGAGTGAGTTTTCCACATTCAGCTCTTCCTGCTAGACTCTTATTGGTGTCCATCACTCTGGCTGACTGTCCCTTATGTACTGTGTCTACAGCTTTAGTAGATTCCGGCGCCACAGGGAACTTTATGGATCAGACCCTTGCCTCCTCCCTCAACATTAACATCTACCCGCTCTCCTCTCATTTTCTGGTTCAAGGTCTTGACTGTTGACCATTAGGATCTGGGACCATCACACATCACTCAACCACTCACCCTCACAATGGAGTCCAATCACCAGGAGAACATCCCCTTTTTCATCACCACTGCACCAGTTCACAAAATCATCCTCTGCCTCCCTTGGCTCCAATGCCATGACACTACCATCTCATGGTCAAGTATGAGAATCAGACTGGTCACCTAAATGCCAGAAGACCTGCTTCCCTGTCCCCTGTGGATCCACATTGGTTGAGAGTCCTGTGGTTGACCCTCAGACCAACATCCCGGAGGAATACCAGGACCTATGGGAGATATTCTCCAAGACCCGCGCTACTTGTCTCCCTCCTCATCGCCCCTGGGACTGTGCCATCAATTTTATTTCTGGAGCTACACCTCCGTGCAGACGCATCTACCCTCTGTCTGTGGCTGAGACCCAGGCAATGGAGGATTACATTCAAGAGGCGCTCCAACAGGGTTTCATCCGCACATCCATGTCTTCTGCGTCGGCTGGTTTCTTCTTCGTGGCAAAGGAGGGAGGATTGTGCCGATGTGTCGATTACCGAGGACTCAATGACATCACCAAGAAGTATCGGTATCCTCTCCCGTTGGTGCCATTGAGCAGCTCCGCGGGGCCCAGTTCTTCACCAAACTGGACCTGCGGAGTGCCTACAATCTCATACGCATCCAGGAGGGGGATGAGTGGAATACGAGATTCAGCATGATGCCTGGTCACTACGAGTATTTGGTTATGCCCTTTGGCTTAGCCAATGCTCCGTCAGTGTTCCAAGCATTCGTCAACGAGGTGTTCAGGGACATGCTCGGACCTCAGGTGATTGTATGCATTGATGACATCCTGATCTTCTCGACCAACCTGTATGATCACATCACCCACGTTCGAGCAGTCCTGGAATGTCTCTTGGTCAGTCACCTGTTCGTCAAGGCGGAGAAGTGCCAATTCCACCAGAAGGCTGTATCCTTAAGTTACCAAATCAGCCCGCAGGGAGGGGGGATGGAGGACAAAAAGGTAGATGCGGTAGGGTCATGGCCAGTCCCAACCACCATCAAGGGGTTACAACGTTTTTGGGGTTTGTCAACTACTACCACTGCTTCATCAGGATCTTCAGCGTCACCGCCCCTCTCACCTCCCTCCTCAAGGGTGGGCCTCATTGGTTGGTGTGGTCTCCAGCAGCGGACGAGGCCTTTCATCTTCTCAAGGGGTGTTTCACCTCTGCCCCCTCACTAAAACACCTGGAACCCACACTACCTTTTGTGGTTGAGGTAGGCGTGGGGGCAGTTTTGTCACAAAGACAGGGTAACCCATTGAAATTGAATCCTTGTGCTTTTTTCTCCAAGAAACTGTCCTCTGCAGAGGAATTACGTTGTTGGCGATCGGGAGCTCCTGGCGGTGAAGTTGGCATTGGAGGAGTAGAGACACAGGTTGGAGGGCGCCAAGGAACCATTTGTCATCTACGATTCGGGAGAGGGTCCTGTCCAGAGGGCACCCATAATCCCATCCTCCCGAGTCGTGGGTCCAGTGGTTTGGAACGTAGATGTGGACATCCGCCAGGCTTTAGAGAGGGAGCCCGCACCCTGGAATTGTCCTCCCGAGCGTGTCTACGTTCCCACAGGGATAAGGGATCGGCTGCTGACCTGGGCACACACAGCTGTCGTTGCTGGACATCCAGGTACTTCTCGCTCCATGCACTCCGTCGCTGAGAAGTACTGGTAGACCACCTTGGTGCAGGATGTCACTCGGTATGTCAACTCTTGTTCCGTATGTGCACAAACCAAGTCCCCCCGGAATGCTCCAGAAGGGAAGCTCCTGCCGCTTCCCGTGCCACAGCGACCTTGGTCACATCTATCCATTGACTGTATAACCGATCTTTCCCCCCCTCTGATGGGTTTTATTCACCATTCTGATGGTAGTGGTTAGATTCTCAATGTCAATTAATCCCTCTTCTGGGTCTCCCCACTGCTCTCTAGATCGCTGAGGCACTCTTCCAGCATGTCTTCCGGCATTATGGCCTTCCGGAGGACATCGTCTCCGACCGTGGCCCCCAATTTACATCAAGAGTATGGAGGGCTTTCTTGGAAAAGCTCGGGGTTTTGTTTTATTAAAAGTTTCACCTGCTTCCCTACTCACAGCTCCATTAACCTCTTAAGCATTCTCAATTACCAGTGGGTCGCTAGCGGGCTCATCCCGACACTACCAGCTAAAATCTAAAGCGCCAAATTCAAATTTCGATATTTGAATTATTAGACATCCAGCAATATACAAGTGTTCCATACTCATCAAAAGGTCTGTTTCTTGGCAATATCACAGCGTTGTCAGATTTCAGAAAGGCTTTACGGCGAAAGCAGCACATTCATTTGTTTGAGGCTAGCACCTCACATATTTTCCAATAGCCATGTATCGATTAGCCATCATGGCACACACATAACACATTTCACAGCGAAAACAAATCAATTACCTGTTGAAGAACTTCTGCTGAGGTCATCCTAAGTGTCCAACGAAGACAATCCATGGTTCTTTTGTTAGAAAAAGTAACGTCTTTTATCCATAAATCCTCCATTTGGTTCGCGCGTTATAATCAGAAACGACAGCCTCCACTCCTGTTTTGAAACGCGGCGCCAACTCGTTCAAATTATACCTATAAACTTGTCCAAAAACAATCAAACATAGTTTTAAATGTATCCTTAGGAACATATTTACGTATATTTACTATTATAAATCAGCCGAATATAAACTGAGCGCTAAAAACGATAAATAAGGCACAGCGCGCCTTCTCGTGCGCGCGCAATCTGAAGAGTTTTCATAACGTGGTGTCCCCATTCCATGCTGTGTATCAATGGCCGAAATTCCTCCAAGATGGAGTAAAACACCGTCTCGTGGTTGATGACATCATAAGGAAGCGACGTGCACTGCGTTCACATGCCTATATATGGTCATTTTGGATAGGGAGGGGTTCCAAAATGAGCAATGTGTCAAAATGACTTTTTCCAGGACAGAGATTCCTCAGGGTTTTGCCTGCCAAATGCGTTCTGATTGACCCACAGACAAATGGTTAACAGTTTTGGAAAATTAAGAGTGTTTCCTGTCCAATGGTACTATTTTCTGGGCCTAAATGGGAGGCATTTTACTTTGGGCACGCCAGGCTCTCCAAAACAGTCAGTTTTGCTGCTGGAGCTTGTGAGGTTAACTACTTAGGGAGCAGTGGGGCGCTTCCCTACTCCCGACACTACCCGGTGAAATGTAAGGCGGCAAATTCAAAATCCAAAAGTTGAATTATTAAACATTCATCAATATACAAGTGTTGCATAGTCATCAAAAGCTCTGATTCTTGGCAATATCACAGCGTTGTCAGATTTCAAAAAGGCTTTACGGCGAAAGCACAACATTTGATTGTTTGAGGATAAGCCCCTTTCATATTTTATTCATTAGCATAAATCCATAACCAACGCGGGTCTTCTTCTATTACCATCCAGAGCAACCTAACATCACCAAACACTGTTTAGAGACTGTTGACATCCAGTGGAAGCAATAGGTACTGCAATCTTACTCCCAGATATGGCTGTTTTCAATAGGGAGGGGTTCAAAATGAGTCAATGTGTCAAAAACACTCTTTCCAGGACAGAAATTCCTCGGGTTTTTGCCTGCTATATCAGTTCTGTTATACTCACTGTTTTAGAAACTTCAGAGAGTGTCCTATCCAATAGTACTAATTATGTGCATATCCTATGTTTCTGGGCCTGAGTGGCAGGCCTTTTACTTTGGGCACGCCAGACTCTCCAAAACCGACACCTCAGCTGCCGCTTCCTAAGAAGTTAAGAAGCACGGTTTAGCGGGTCATGTTTCAGAGGACATGTGACTTGACCTTCGCCTTTCACGAGCCTGTCGCAGCGATGAGACAAGCTCATAACCACAACATTGGGGAGAAAAATTGGGTTAAAATTCCAACAACAACAGAAATGCTTTTTAGACAACACACTCCACAAAGCAAGTCCTACAGGCTCTAGTGTTATCTTATCTTGATAATGGTCCAGTCATATGGTCGGTCAAATGCAGCAAAGAAGGACCTAGTTAAGCTGCAGCTGGCCCAGAACAGAGCAGCATTTCTTGCTCTTCATTGTAATCAATAATATGCATGTCAGTCTCTGTCTAAGATTTGAGGAAAGGCTGACTGCATAGCTTCTTGTTTTTTTAAAAAACATTAAAACGTGTTTTAAATTCCAAATTGTTTGTGTAGTCAACACATAGCAGTGACACAGACAGTTACATCACAAGACATGCCACCAAGGGTCTTTTCACAGTACCCAGGTCCAGAACAAATTCAAGGAAACGTACAGTATTATATTGAGCCATGATTGCATGGAACTCCCTTCCATCTTATATAGCGCATGTGAACAGCAAATCTGGTTTCAAGAAGAAAAAAAAAATAACACACCTCACGGCACAACGCCTCTCCCCCGTGTGACCTATTTTTTGTGTATATGCTCTGACATGTACAGTATGTGTAACTGATAGATGCAAATACACATGCACACTGCATGTTAATGTTTTAAATGTACTTAAATTGTAAAGTATTTTGTCTGTAATGTATTTTTTTCGCTATGTGTCGGAACCCAGAAAGACTAGCTGTTGCCGTTGGCGTCGTCTAATGGGGATCCTAATAAATCTAATAAAAAACTCTGACAAAACCGCCTATTCCCTCCGTTTATTTGGTGAACCAACTGGACGAGCTCCGTACGAGACTATCCTATCAACGGGACCTGAAGAATTGTAATATTCATTGTTTCTCGGAGTCATGGCTGAACAAGGACATGGATATTACCATCTTGTTGGTTTTTCTATGCATTGGCAAGATCGAACAGTAGCCTCTGGTAACCTCAAGGGGGAGGTGTGAGTCTCCATGTTACCAACAGCTGGTGTCTCTAATATTAAGGAAGTCTCAAGGTTCTGCTTGCTTTTTGGCCTGCGACCCCATTTTGATATCAAAAATGTTTTGTGAACCAACCATGTAAAAAAAGTTATGTAATCAACATCCAATGTTAACTTTTTTAATTGGGGCATTTACAGTCTATAAAAATTTGTCTGACAGTGCTTTTGACATTATTTAAATCAGAACAAAGAATGGTCGGCCTTCTGGGCTTTTCATGTACGACAGTGTCTAGGGTTTACAGAGAATGGTGTGACAAACAAAAAGCATCCAGTCAGTGGCAGTCCAGTTTGTTGATGAGAGAGGTCGAAGGAGAATGGCAAGAAGCCTACATGATGAGCTAAATGCCTTCTATGCTCGCTTTGAGGGAAACAACACTGAGCCATGCATCAGAGGACCAACTCTTCAGGACGACTGTTTGATTATGCGCTGACCAGCTGGCAAGTGTCTTCACTAATATTTGCAACCTCTCTATCACGCTGTTCAAGCAGACCACCATAGTCCCTGTGCCCAAGAACACCAAGGTAACCCTGTCTAAATGACTATCGCCCCGTAGCACTCATATCTGTAACCATGAAATGCTTTGAAAGGCTGGTCATTGATCACATCAATACCATCATCCCAGACACCCTGGACCCTCTCCAATTTGCATACCGCCCCAAAAGCTCATAGATAATGCAATCTCTATTGCATTCCACACTGCCCTCTCCCAACTGGACAAGAGGAACACCTACAGTTCATTCGGAAAGTATTCGGCCCCCTGGACATTTACCAAATTTTGTTACATTAAAGCCTCATTCTAAAATGGATGAAATACATGTTTTCCTCATCAATCTACACACAATACCCATAATGACAAAGCTAAACAGGTTTTTAGAAATGTTTGCTAAAGTATTAAATATTTTAAAAAGAAATACCTTAATTGCATGCGTTTTCAGACCCTTTGCTATAAGACTCGAAAATGTAGCTCAGTTGCAAACTGTTTCCATTCGTCATCCTTGATATGTTTGTACAACTTGATTGGAGTCCACCTGTGATAAATAAATTCAATTGATTGGACATGATTTGGAAAGGCACATAGCTGTCTATATAATGTCCCACAGTATACTATATAATGTCCCACAGCAAAAACCAAGTCATAAGGTCGAAGGAATTGTTCGTAAAGCTCCGAGACATGATTGTTTTGAGGCACAGATCAGAAGGGTACCAAAAAATGTCAGTAGCATTGAAGGTCCCCCAAGAACACAGTGGCCTCCATCATTCTTAAATGGAAGAAGTTTGGTAAACACCAAGACTCTTCCTAGAGCTGGCCGCCCGGCCAAACTGAGCAATCGGGGGTGAAGGGCCTTGGTCAGGGAGGTGGCCAAGAACCCGATGGTCACTCTGACAGAGCTCTAGAGTTCCTCTGTGAAGATGGGAGAACCTTCCAGAAGGACAACTATCTCTGCAGCACTCCACCAATCAGGCCTTTATGGTGGCCAGACGGAGGCCACTCCTCAGTAAACTCTTTGGCCTGAATGCTAAGAATCACGCCTGGAAGAAACCTGGCACCATCCCTACGATGAAGCATGGTGGTGGCAGCATCATGCTGTGGGGATGTTTTTCAGGGGCAGGGACTGGGAGACTAGTCAGGATCGAGGGAAAGATGAACTGAGAAAAGTACAGAGAGCTCCTTGATGAAAACCTGCTCCAGAGCGCACAGGACCTCAGACTGGGGCGACGGTTTACCTTCCAACAGGACAACAACCCTAAGCACACAGACAATGCCTGAGTTGCTTCAGGACAAGTCTCTGAATGTCCTTGAGTGGCCCAGCCAGAGTCCGGACTTGAACCCGATTGAACATCTCTGGAGAGACCTGAAATAGATGTGCAGCTATGCTCACCATCCAACCTGACAGAACTTGAGAGGATCTACAGAGAAGAATGAGAGAAACTCCCCAAATACAGGTGTGCCAAGCTTGTAGCGTCGTACCCAGGAAGATTTAAGGCTGCAATCACTGCCAAAGGTGCTTCAACAAAGTACTGAGTAAAGGGTCTGAATACTTACAGTTGAAGTCGGAAGTTTACATACACCTTAGCCAAACACATTTAATCTCAGTTTTTCACAATTCCTGATATTTAATCCTACTAAAAATTCCCTGTCTTAGGTCAGTTAGGATCACCACTTTATTTAAGAATGTGAAATGTCAGAATTATATTTGGTAGCATTGCCTTTAAATTGTTTAACTTTGGTCAAATGTTTCAGGTAGCCTTCTACAAGCTTCCCACAATAAGTTGGGTGAATTTTGGCCCATTCCTCCTGACAGAGCTGATGTAACTGAATCAGGTTTGTAGGGCTCATTGCTCGCACACGCTTTTTCAGTTCTACCCACCCATTTTCTATAGGATTGAGGTCAGGGCTTTGTGATGGCCAATCTAATACCTTGACTTTGTTGTCCTTAAGCCATTTTGTCACAACTTTGGAAGTATACTTGGGTCATTGTCATTTGGAAGACCCATTTGCGACCAAGCTTTAACTTCCTGACTGATGTCTTGAGATGTTGCTTCAAATATCCACATAATATTCCTTCCTCATGATGCCATCTATTTTGTGAAGTGCACCAGTCCCTCCTGCAGCAAAGAACCCCCACAACATGATGCTGCCACCCCGATGCTTCACGGTTGGGATGGTGTTCTTCAGCTTGCAAGCCTCCCCCTTTTTCCTCCAAACATAACGATGGTCATTATGGCCAAACAGTTCTATTTTTGTTTCATCAGACCAGAGGACATTTCTCCAAAAAGTACAATCTTTGGCCCCATGTGCAGTTGCAAACCGCAGTCTGGCTTTTTTATGGCGGTTTTATAGCAGTGGCTTCTTCCTTCTTCCTGAACCAGACTTGTGGTGGTCTCTTGGCTGATTTCTTTTGATTTTCCCATGATGTCAAGCAAAGAGGCACTGAGTTTGAAGGTAGGACTTGAAATACGTCCACAGGTACACCTCCAATTGACTCAAATGATGTCAATTAGCCTATCAGAAGCTTCTAAAGACATGACATCATTTTCTGGAATTTTCCAAGCTGTTTAAAGGCATAGTCAACTTAGTGTATGTAAACCTCTGACCCACTGGAATTGTGATACAGTGAATTATAAGTTAAATAATCTGTCTGTAAACAATTGTTTGAAAAATTACTTGTGTCATGGACAATGTAGATGTCCTAACAGACTTGCCAAAACTATAGTTTGTTAACAAGAAATTTGTGCAGTGGTTGAAAAACGAGTTTTAATGACTCCAACCTAAGTGTATGTAAACTTTCAACTTCAACTGTATGTAAATGTGATATTTCAGTTTTTTTGTTTATAATACACTTGCAAAAATTTATAAAACCTGTTTTTGCTTTGTCATTATGGGTTATTGTGTGTATATTGATGAGTGACAAAATAACTACTAAATACATTTTAGAAGAAGGCTCTAACATAACCAAATGTGGAAAAGGTCAAGGGGTCTGAATACTTTCCGAATGCACTGGTCAGCCTAATTTCATCTGTCAAACAGGTAGGCCTACCTCTTTTTTCTAAATAGGAAGAAATTGGCTCCAACCGAAATCCTTCCTGTTAGTAAAGTCTGTGTCTAAAGTCTAATTAAAATGAAGATGGTTGAAAGAAATTATGGCTACTCATACTTGCCTACGTTCAGCACCATGAGCTGTCCATTTCTGACTGATTGTACCACAGCTCCTGGCTTAAGTTTCAGCACCACAGTGCAAGTTACTCGAATCTGGCTTATTGTGAGGTCAATAACTCTGATAAATACATAATCGGCAAGAAACACATTGTTTTTAGTCAAATCAATTATAGTAGCAGCAAGCTATCAAAGTTGACCTCCAGTCCTCCTTCTCATCTTCGCGCTCTCCTTATCAAACTGAACAGAACATAGGTTATAGGCGAAACATAGTGAATTTTTGGGACTAGACTAAAAACTTCAGTTTTTGACTCTCCTCCTGAACTGCCCCTGTAGGCCTACACAGCACAGCCATCGGTTAGGCAGCACACAACAAAATGTTTTTGATCAGATAAAGCAGAGCAGGTCGGGTCTCAGCGTTGGAATATCCATTGCAGTGTGTAATGCAGTCTAGTTTTATTTACACTATTCCAGCAGCTATCTTAGAAATGTAACTTTGCTCTTCTCCGCATGCACTTCGTGGCCCATAACCTAAAGGGGCACTTGATATTGTGCGCCCATCTGAGAATCAGAGATGAGGGGCGGCATCGTGCACACATCGATATATAGCCTAATAAGCAACACATTCTAAAACACAGAAATATTGACATTTCATCAATTACAAATTGCATGACTCTCCCATGGACTATATTTAAAAAATCCTAAACCCTACCCTTGACTGAAAAATCATGACCCTCCCCTATTTTCCTCCATGTAACCATTCTGTTCATTTCTATCCATCCCTTGCATCGGACAGTTCGTAGGGGGGTAACTCTTCAGGAGGGCTCGGCCGCGACCTCCTTAGGTAGTGGTCGAGATGTGACCAGTTCGCAAGTTTACATTACAGAAAAAGGTCTAGCCGAGGGTATTTTCATGTAATCTCTAGGCATTCTCTCGTAGTGAGAATAGGGCCTAAGGTATAAGGCATTGTTTTCGTATTGCATCTCAAAGAAACCAGGATGTCAGGTTATTTGCTGTTTTTGACTAACTAAGCCCCCGAAAGATGTGCATATTTCCCTAGGCAAGACAATGTTATGTCTCTTTGTAGCGTTTGGACATATTCTCCACTAATGATATTGGATTATGAAGTTAGCGAACTCTGCAGGGAGTGAAAAGCCTCATTTGCATGGTAGTAATTGTTTACTTTCCGTGGCAGCTCAGTGACCAATTCATTACGTCAAACACCAACTTGGAGATAATTGTTGTAGCTTGTGATCTTGGAGAAAACAGCCAGCCATCTTGTCTTCTTCGTAGCATAAGGTCACAGGGGCGTTAATGAGCAGCCCTCTGTTCCACAACACACACACACACAGAGACAGTTATTCAAAAGGCAGGAAAGCTGCACCTTGAACTGAACCTCCTCCGCAATTTATTGTGGTTTCTCTAATTGTCTAATATAACTACTTTGGAGATGCATAATCCGTCAGTGACCTCAACCTGTCCCTACACTCGGCTCCCAGCACAATACTGTCACAACACAGCTCACCTGAGCTTCCAGGGGCCACGTTTTATAGCCACCAAGACATCCAGAATGTGATATACCTGTAAATGAATGGAGATCTTAGGCTTCGTGTTTTGTTTGGCTCATATAAGCTAGATCGTATACATGAGGGGAAATCCACAATAAGTGTGACAAAATGGACAAGCTGATTTTTTTAACGGGAGAGTATGTGAGTTTACTGTAGAAAGATGACTATATCTGGTGTCTTGTGGCAGACTGGTGCTTAGAGAGTCGGTCCAATGTATCCAAGGGTTTATGGGAAGGCAGTCCAGACAGAAGCACGGATGTGAGCCTTAGAGCTACGGTGAGGGATTAAGAGAGAGAAAGGGAGAGAGAGAATGAAAGAGAAAAAAAAGAGAATGAAAGAAAGATAGAGATAAGAGTCAGAGAACATTTTAAGGCTACACTTTTGAAACTCCAATAAAGCCAGCTGGCTTGAGGCTCCTTTGGAAAATGGATAATGGGCTTTCAGTGTTGGAGGAAACCAGAGGCCAGTGGAGCGGAGGACAGGGATGCGGGCCCAGCAGAGGGGTCTGGCAGAGCTAAACCATAGCATGGTCAGCCCAAAGTGAGAGAGCTCATTTGCCATGGTTAAGATTGCTGAACTGGAGCTCAGCTGGGTTGAGCTACACAGCTAGCCTTCTGATCCTCTCTGGGCTTTTCCACAATCTCCAATGTCTTATGAATATATTCTAATAAGCAGTAAATCATAAGGAATAATTCACAATATCGTAGTGTATCGTAGTGTATCATATTTACAGCTATTCTTGCGTATTGGAGGCAACTGCAATCTATACGGTTGAGTGGGTAGGCCTATATAGTACAAACGGCTGCATAAACAGTGTGGAGTAAAGTCATTGCAGATATGTGTCTCTTGGGTGATACTACACACACTACACACACACACACAAACTACCCTGCTCCCCAACCCTGTGGTAATGACAGTAGTCCCCCGCTGCTGCGTCCCTCCTTGCTCTTCTGAGACGCAATATTAACATCAAAGTTGCATGCAAAGAACCAGGAAGTGCTTTCGACCATGATATTCCTTCTACCCTGCTTATCCCGACATGCCAGACTAGTTTACCCTAGCCTAAAGGCCTGTAGCAGCCCAGCCATGTGCATACCTCCTGTTTACCGCCAGTGGAATATGCACTGCTGTGTGAAAAACACCTCCTCTCAGGGATGTACATATAATGATATAATGATTATAATCCCCGAAGTGTCTCTTCCGGGTGCAATCAGCGTTTCAACAGATTCATGAAGGAGTTTGCATCCTGATTTTCCCACTTTGACTACTGAGAAGAGAAGAAAGTTCAGCTGCAATTAAACGAGAAGGCTGTGGTACTATTTCACATGGGTGAACGGTGAATCCCCACTCTACCTCTCAGTAGGCTAAATCTCCTAAGCTTGGCAACAGTGCCCTCTTACTGTAGAGGGTCAGACCGTGGGTTCAAACAGTATTTGTTTTCTGGGACAGTTGAACCAATAAACGAGTCCCAAAAGTTCCTCCCATCTGACACTCAAGTCAGGCTCAATATAACGCTTCAACTATTTCCCAAGTCTGGGAAGGATAGGGCTGGTGCAACTGGCCTCATTGGCACCATAGAGTGTACTGTGCCACAGACAGAGGTGCTTCATTACTATTTGGCTCACTGAAGAGTGGGTGTAGGGTGAGTCCATGCTACGCTATGGAGAAATTGATCCCACATCCTCTCAGACGTAAATTATAGATAGTCATTATGAAGTGAATTCATCTTGTTAGGGACCAAGCCACGGCTCAATATTTTGCTCTAGATCTTCACCTCAGCTTATTGACTGGTCCTCAGTCAGTGGGGAGGAGAGGGACTTGCCAAAAGAGGCTGGCGGGATGATGCCTGCCTGAAAATCAACATCTTTGTCATGGCTTCATCTAGCATAGGATATGCATAGAGAATATGTTTAGCTTACATTAAATGCATATGCGCATATATCCACTTGCACACACACACACCTTTTCAAACACGCTACGGCTAGATAAATTCCCAAACTACCGTAAGATGACTCAGCAGTGTGTGTGTACGTGATGCAACTCAAGTACATCCTCCTTGCATTATTGCATACATGCGCGTACGTGTGCATTCGTGCACAACCCTTCCACACGTGTACATATATTTATGGAGTTGATCTCATCCCAGCCTTGACCACATGAACCTTTGACGAGGATCCTCTGTCACGATCAACTCTTCGTCTCTTCTCCTCTCTCTCTGTGTATGTCAATGGATTGGCATGTTATATCCACCTGGCCCTACGTCACATATTTTACATAGTTATCAGCTGGAGTCATCTCCCCCGTCATCCTCTGGGGTAAACAGACTGAACCCCGCTTGTGTCCCAAATGTCACCCTCTTCCGTAGATAGGGCCCCAGTCAAAAGTAGTGCACTATCTGTAGGGAAATGAGGTTCAATTTGGGATGCAGGCATGGGAACTGTCCCGCACACGCCTGTCTGTCACTCTGGATGTGCTGCTGTCATACTGTAGTTAACGCATAGGAGGCAGCAGGAACGAGCTACACATGGAGCCATTCAGCTCTAACTTTGGCAGCTGTCCCTCTCTCTCCTCTGCACTCCTCTCCAACATATGGAGGATTTGGGAAAGGCAGGAAATAATGTCTTTCCTTCCTACAAAACAACCCCCATCTGTGCATGAGTTTTGGGTACCCACACACCTGCAGCTCATATGCACACACACACACAGGAATACACAAGTGTGTGCAGGCGCGCAAGCATATATGCAATGGTACACACACACACATGCATCGCACACACACACACACTATAAACCCTCCACCTTCATCCAGCACACCACTAACACACACCTTCCCCTCCCAGCTCCTGGAGGTCTTGTAGATAACCCACTATCTCACACATTAGAATACGCAGTCAGGCAGCTCAGCTTCAGCACACTTTGTAATGGCATTGGATTAGTGGCTGTCTCAAGGTCCAAATTCAATTTAAATGTTTAGTTGACATGCTCTGGGTGTATGAAATGGCATGTGCGTATGTATTTGAACTGTATGTGCGTGTGTGTTCATGCGTATACACTGTGTGTAGGTGTGGAATGTTAGTGTGCAGAACTGCCTCACTTTGTATTGTCCTGCATTAGTCTGACGACTAGAGTACCTGGGGGCATTTCTAAAGCCCTCATGACTGGCGCTCGAACTTGTGTCCATGTTTTGACATGCTGTTAAACGTTTGGCCTTTTCAGAGTACATGTTCATAGTATGCCGCCACTGATGAGTTTCATGGTTACCTAGCTTTATTTTCCCATCGAGCCAAAATGTCAGATACTTCCACAGTCAAGAGGAAAAGAGCACATGCAGTACACAAAGACTTTAACCCATAAAGAATAGTGCCACTGCTATTACAATATGTACTTTCTAGTATTACTAACACTTATGGCAGACATATTTTAGCATGATGACAATGAGGAGGGTGATGATGATAAAGAAAAATAATAGCAATGATAATTCAAAGTATAATAACAATAATAATTATAACAATAATACTATTAAGGCACTCTACAAATTAAGTAATAATAATATTTAATTTGCAGAGTACCCTCACAGGCTCTTCACTGTTGAGTGATGATGATGATGGTGATGGTGCTGATGACGGTGATGACGATGATGATGATGACGGTGATGATGATGACGATGGTGATGATGATGAACAGAAGGAGGATAAAGGAGAGGATAGTGTATAGACTGCAGAAGGAGCAGAGAGTCTCAACCCAATCCAGTAGTTCTGTAAAAGGAGCAGCACTGACATCTGGTGGAAACCGAGAGCAGTAAAGTACAGCATAAATAACCCCACTGACTCTTGGTCTGTGAACAGGGCAGAATGTCTGCGGTTGTGAGGTCGGTTGGATGTACTGCCAAATTATGTAAAACGACGTTGAACATGGCTTATGGTAGAGAAATGAACATTCAGTTCTCTGGCAACAGCTCGTGTGGACATTCCTGCAATCAGCATGCCAATTGCACACTCCCTCAAAACTTGAGACATCAGTGGGATTGTGTTGTGTGACAAAACTGCACCTTTTAGAGTGGCCTTTTGTTGTCCCCAGCACAAGGTGCAGCTGTGTAATGATCATGCTGTTTAACTTCTTAGGGATCGAATATAACGATAAAATAAATCACTTACCTTTGAAGATCTTCCTCTGTTTGCAATCCCAAGGGTCCCAGGAACACAAAGAATAGTTGTTTTGTTCAATAAAGTCCTTCTTTATATCCCTAAAAGTCAGTTTAGCTGGCGCCATGGAGTTCTGTAATCCAGTCGTTCAACATGCAGACAAAGAAATCCCAAAAGTACAGGCAAAGTTTCTCAAAACAAGTCAAATTAATCCTCAGATTGTCAAATATCTAAATAAATGATAATATTTCAGACGGAAAATAGTCTGTTCAATAGGAAAGAAAAATAACGAGGAGCATGCACACTGTCACGTGTGCAAAACAGTAGTGTCTGTTTCAACAGCCACTTGAAAGAACTTCAATTTCTTGTTCATTTTTTTCCAAAAAACAAGCCTGAAACCACCAAGACTGTTGACATCTAGTGGAAGCCATAGGAACTGCAATCTGGGAGCTAATTCCCTCTGTAGTCAATAGCAAGTCAATGGAAAAACTGTGACATCAAAAAAACACATTTTCCCTATGGATTTTCCTCTGGTTTTTGCCTGCCATATCAGATCTGTTATACTCACAGACATTATTTTAACCGTTTTAGAAACTTTAGAGTGTTTTCTATCCAATACTACCAATTATATACATAGCTTCTGGGCCTGAGTAACAGGCAGTTTACTTTGGGCACGTCAGACTCTCCGTACTTCCGAACACTGCCCCTAGCCCGTAGAGGTTAATCAGCTTCTTGATATGCCACACCTGTCAGGTGGATGGATTATCTTAGCAAAGGATAAATTCTCACTATCAGGAATGTAAACATTTAGTTTTTTGAGAAATACATTTCTGGGTTCTTTTTTTCAGCCCATGAAACATGGGACCAACACTGTATGTGTTGCATTTCTGTTTTTGTTCAGTTGACATAGATCTTTATGTGCACTAACTAATATCTTTGGCTGATTGATTTGGGGTTCAACACCTGAGGAAGTGGAAACAAAAACCACATTACCTTGATCACTAACTCTAAATATAATACACACTGCTAGTAGCCATGTACTAATCCAACAGTAAATGTAATGTCTTTAAAAAACTTTGCAGTTGTAGGCTACTACCGATGAGACCTATAGGCCTATGCCCTCACAATGGCCGGTGCACATTTTGTGCACGTTCACAGCTCCATATCTCAAAGCCATATTAAATATCTTGGTTGTAAAATAGTTGCTTATGAGCTGAATATTGATAGTTGAAAAATAAATTATACCGAGCTAAATGTTGAGAGTTGAGAAATAAATGATGCCTACAGAAAGCTGAGACCCTCCTCTCTTCGACAGGGAGAAAGGGGACGAAGCTTCCAAAAGTGTTTTTCCCGCAATTTCATTTCGAAATGTTATACAATCAGAAATCATTTTTAATTTTTCCTGCCCCTGGGCAGGGGTGGGGCACACACTTTCATTACAGGAATCATGAGGATAATGCACTTTGAAAGATTGTCCAGCCCATCTGACATTTTCCAGAATTGCCAGATGGGCAATTTGTCCCTGTCCGTGAATGACCTCTCACCTCTCTGTACCTCCTGGCCTCTGTAATGACCCAATGAAATGATTTGGCATGGGTCCTCAGATCCTCAAAAGGTTTTACAGGCGCACCATCGAGAGCATCCTGACGGGTTGTATCACTGCCTGGTATGGCAACTGCTCGGCCTCCGACCGCAAGGCGCTACAGAAGGTAGTGCGTACGGCCCAGTACATCACCAGGGCCAAGCTTCCTGCCATCCAGGACCTCTATACCAGGCGGTGTCAGAGAAAGGCCCTAAAAATTTACAAAGACTCCAGCCACCCTAGTCATAGACTGTTCTCTCTGCTACCGCACGGCAAGTGGTACTGGAGCGCCAAGTCTCGGTCCAAGAGGCTTCTATACAGCTTCTACCCCCAAGCCATAAGACCATAAGACTCCTGAAAAGCTAATCAAATGGCTACCCAGACTACTTGGGTTGCCGCCCCCCCTCTCTCTTTTACACTGCTGCTACTCTCTGTTATCATTTATGCATAGTCACTTTTAAAATGTTTTTATTTCACCTTTATTTAACAAGGTAGGCCAGTTGAGAACAAGTTCTCATTTACAACTGCGACTTGGCCAAGATAAAGCAAAGCAGTGCGACAAAAACAACAACACAGAGTTACACATGGGATAAACAATAAACAAACTTACAATCAATAACACAATAGAAAAATCTGTAATAAGTGTGTGCAAATGAAGTAAGGAGGGAAGGCAATAAATAGGCCATAGTGACGAAATAAATACAATTTAGCAATTAACACTGGAGTGAAAGATGTGCAGATGAGGATGTGCAAGTAGAAATAACGGTGTGCAAAAGAGCAGAAATAGAAAAACAAATATGGGGATGAGGTAGGTAGTTGATTGGACGGGCTATTTACAGATGGGCTGTGTACAGCTGCAGCGATCGGTAAGCTGCTCTGACAGCTGATGCTTAAAAGTTAAAGGGATATTATGAGTCTCCAACTTCCGTGATTTTTGCAATTCGTTCCAGTCATTGGCAGCAGAGAACTGGAAGGAAAGGTGGCCAAAGAAGGTGTTGGCTTTGGGGGTGACCTGTGAAATATACCTGCTGGAGCACGTGCTACGGGTGGGTGTTGCTATGGTGACCAGTGAGGTGAGATAAGGCGGGGCTTTACCTAGCAAAGACTTATAGATGACCTAGAGCCAGTGGGTTTGGCGACGGATATGTAGTGAGGGCCAGCCAACCAAAGCATACAGGTCGCAGTGGTGGGTGGTATATGGGGCTTTGGTGACAAGACGGATGGCACTGTGATAGACTGCAACCAATTTGCTGAGTAGAGTGTTGGAGGCTATTTTGTAAATGACATCGCCGAAGTCAAGGATCAATAGTCAGTTTTGCGAGGGTATGTTTGGCAGCATGAGTGAAGGATGCTTTGTTGCGAAATAGGATGCCGATTCTAGATTTAATTTTGGATTGGAGATGCTTAATATGAGTCTAGAGTCTAGAAGGAGAGTTTACAGTCTAGCCAGACACCTAGGTATTTATATTGTCCACGTATTCAAAGTCAGAACCGTCCAGAGTAGTGATGCTAGTCGGGCGGGCTGGTGCGGGCAGCGAACGGTTGAAAAGCATGCATCGTTTTACTAGCGTTTAAGAGCAGTTGGAGGCCACGGAAGGAGTGTTGTATGGCATTGAAGCTCGTTTGGAGGTTAATAACTCTACCTACATGTACATAATACCTCAATTACCTCGACACCGGTGCCCCTGCACATTGACTCTGTACCGGTACCCCCTGTATATAGCCTCGCTATTGTTATTTACTGCTGCTTCTACTTTTTTGTTGTATTTTCTTTTAACTGCATTGTTGGTTAAGGGCTTGTAAGTAAGCATTTCACGTTAAGGTCTACACCTGTTGTATTCAGCGCATGTGACAAATAACATTTTATTTTATTTGTGAAGTTAATTCAAACCATGTAGACACACCAATCCATTACAAATATGACCGAATTAGCAATATTACATTATCAAGTCACTTAAGATTGCTTTGTTACAGGAATCTTGAAAAGAGAATAAATGAATATAACACGTAAAGACAAGACTAAATAAGGAATAGAAAAGACCTGGTACGGTGTTTAGTAACGGCAATACAATGTAATTAACCTAAAATTCAATGAAGATATCTATTTTCGTTTAGTTGCAATTTATTCCCTATTATTTACAATTATAAATGTTGGTTTGAAGTCAAGATGTCTTCACAGAATAGCAAAAATAATTTAAATGGAGCCATCCTCTATTAAGCTTCCAGGCGTCTTATGCACAGTTCAGATGCCGAATTGAATAGAAATGAAGAGCGGGCTGGCACGGTTAAGAGCTTTGGTTGACATACCAATTAGTTTCATAAAACCGCTCTCAACACTGCAGCAGACTTCCTCGATGGCATTGGGGACGAATTCTCGCATATCAGCGACCTCTCACAAAAGACCTCCACCTGCAAATCCAAGGCCATGATTGTGCATTTGTTGTGGGTGTGGTAGAGACGCAACCTTTATTTGAATGCAATTAACATATATTAACATGTAATGGCAGTGGAAGTGTAAGAACTGCTCGGGCGCGCTGCAAGAAACAGAGGCGTGCTTCAACCGCACCGCGCCGAAAGAGCAGCAGAGGCTGCCGAACTACCGACAAAAGTCCGACGAGGCTCACTGTTTCAGACAGCACTATATCCCCACTCTTGCAAAGAGAAAGTTCCGTTTTTTTTAGTTCGGTGCGGCGACAGAGCGATGTTTGAACTAGGGTTTTACTGCCCTAGTGAGATGCTGGGTATGAGACGGTCGCTGTCCACTGCCCTGGGGTGCTGAACTTGGGAATGACAGTTATCGCTGGCCGCTTCAGTGGTGCTGAAACGCGCTACCAGCCATTTTACACTCATGACACTTGAGACAAAGTAAGCACGTTACTTGTTTCGGTAATAACTGTAGGCTATCTATCTCAAATGACGCCTTGCAATCAGATGATGTATTATTGCCTTCTGAACACTGGGTGGCAGGACTGTGTAGCCTAAGTAAAGCCAGCGCCAATGCTGACCATTGAACACAGTAGAAGAGATGTCCCTAAGCCTTTATAGATGAGAGCTGATTTATCATTCAGATTTCCACCATGTCTCTTGTGTGATTTTAGAATTTTACGCCCACCAAAACGTTTAGCCACAGCATGTCACCCTAAATGAACTGTAATGAGTAATGAGCATTGAGTAATGCCATAGATAACAGGGCTTAGTAGTTGTATGTTTGATCCAATTTCGTCTAGACCTGCACCCTTAATAGGCCTAACGCTCTGAGGTAGCCTACAGAAGGTGAGTGGATATGTAGCACTGGGGAGTGGAGAAGGGTGAAGTTGCCACTAAAAACGGATCTTTCCCAATACGGGTTAAGGTTATATGGGGAGGGGAAGCGGATCCCAGATATGTACGGGAAACTTCACCCGGAGCCTGAGGAATAGCACTGCGCAATGAAGGGTCTATGCAGGGTTGCTGTAGCCTATCAGTGCTTTTGGCTTGATTCGATTTTTATTAATGTTGAAACTAAATTAAACTGGCAAAGTTGTTGTACGTTTGTATTATCTTAAACCCGCATTCAACATAGCGTTACTGAAGTTACTCTGAACGTTTGCTGATTCGACGCACATATATCTGATCAGTGAGCTGATTCATGTCAATAAAACGTAGACTAATTTATTAAACTGACCCCACAACTGTGAGTGCGATTAGAGGGTCGGAGATGGCTGAGTATGAATACTTCCGGGTTATATGGTCGTGGTTTATAGATGTGTGAAGGGAACATGGCTTGCAGCTACACTGGCCAGCTAGGTAGACTGTGTTGTAAATTAATGAGCTTTTGCCTGCGTTATTTAATTGTACAGCACATAAATGTGACTCTTAAAACGATCAGTTGTACAAAGTCATAAAATGCAAGGTGGGTAAATTGCCATGCCGCGGAAGAGCCCATGCTTTTAGTGCGCAGTAACCAAAAGTGAAGTTGCCGCTTCCTCGCTCTTCCCATTGGAATCGCAGTAGCAGAGTCAGAGTGCTCACATTATGTAGGCTATGTGACTGCCAGACCTCTCTTTCTCTCTGACACCGATGCGGTGGCACTAGGTAGCAGATTGTCAAACTGCGGGGTGAGGAGCCGCGAAGGAGACGTAAACCCAATAATCAGTGCCACAGGGACGTCTATCAACGCGGCTGCAGTACAGCAATCTGACACTGGCATGCGCACTGCAGTTTAGAGTCAATTCGAGTCTCCTCAACCGGAGCCACAGGCAGCAGTGACTATTCCGATAACAGCCGTCCCCAGTTCCTGTTTCCGCCGAAGCTTTTTCCAACCGAATTTTGGACCAAAACATCACCGCTGCGTCAGACTTCAACTTCGTCAGGCCCCCCCTCTCGGATCTCCCGGAAGCCTGGTGTGTCAAGTGAAGGTACGTGATTTTTCTCTGCTGGTTGTCTCTGTGCATAGCGAAAACGCAGTGAGGTGAGCTCCGAGCTCGGTCCATATGATTCCAGTCCATCCTTGCCTGGCATGGTGACTGCGTCGCTGCTGCTGTTGAGATCGTGGTGAAATAATAGCGGTCATGTTTGGAATGACTAGTCCCTGTAATATCCCCGCTCTGGCCCGGTGTGCTGTGTGTGTTATGTCCTGCTCCGTATAGCCAATGGACAGAGCTGTTTCCAAACGATCTCTGTTCAAAAAATCTCATGCAAGGTGCATGTCCAAAGCATATTGCCGCTTTCATGGAACAAATGCGTTGATTTGATGAACAGGACTGGGTGTATCTGAAATGCACAAAATACATTGCGAGACATTTCAGACCTATGTGAGAATTGTAATATTCGGAGACCTGCTGCTGATGTGTTGCACATTCACTGCCTATATTGGTACTATTGTGATGTTATTGTTATGAGCTGCACATGGATGAAAACTGGTTTAGTGGCATAACTAGAAAGTGAAGTGCTCTCACATCGGGCTCTGACCTCACCCGTGAAATCGTGAGGGAAATAAAATTGACACATGACATGGTCCTATCTGACCATGTTATGCTGAATGGACAAAGCCTGTTGTCGGAAGAGTGTTGCTGATGCTGCAGTGCAGTCAGAGTAAATAACACCAGAAATGACATTGGATGCACATCTTCCATGTGCACGCAGCACGCACAGCTAGACAGACAGCGTATGGGTCCTTCGGGTTATTGGGTGATGACAGCGCTTAGGCTAGCCTACTGAGCCGCGGTAATGGGTGATGCTTCGACCATGCCAAGTTTGGATATGTCTGCATGTGATGCGACACGAGCATGACGAACCGTTCATAATTCATATTTTGTTCTAAATTCAGATACCGGAACACAGACCTAGAAAGACTAAGTCGCGCGCGGGATTCTGACTCAATTTCCCACCCAGCTTTGTCACCAACATTCTCGCTGTAAGTGCTCATGGTTTAGATTTCGTATTGCTGTTGTTTCCCAGCTTGAGTTTGGGTTCATTCCAGGCACGTATACAGATAGGGTTCTACCTGTGATAAGAGCACATGCCCAGTTGCCCTTTTGTTTACGGTAAAACAGGAAATATATAATAATAATTCCTATACAGTTTTTGTCATTGTTGTCCACAAATATTTAGCAAACCCCCCCAAAAAAATCAGTAGAAATGTATTGTTTACTCATAATATTTGTCTTACATCATCAATTAATATGTAATCATATTATCGGTAAATCCAAATAATTTTTACAGCTATTCTTATTTTCCTGGATTTACTTTAGTAGTGTGAATTCAAATAAATTATTCAATTATTTTACTCAAAACATAGGACATTATATTTACTCAATAATATTGTGTGTAAATTCGTTGCCTGAATTTTTAAAAGTAGATTCAACACCTCATAATTAAGAAAAGTACCAGGACAACAGGAAACCTTGTCAAACAAATGTACATTTCTTTGTTAAGATACTTGACATTTTTTTTCTCTTTAGATATGTAGAAATGCAAATAGTAAATATGGAAACAAGACAGGGACAGATTACCAAACTGGCACACAGGGCACGTGCCCCGGGCCTAGAGAGGTCCGGGCCCAGAAAGCATATTATAGAAACATTTGTAGAATTGCAGGACATTTTCTTTAAAAGTAAATGTTTCTCTCAGCCTCATGGCAAAATTTGTAGAATATCAGGACATTAGTTTTAAACTGCAAAATTATCTCAGCCTCATGTCAAAATGTGAACAAAAGCATGAGATGAGCTATAAAACAGCACATTCGACAGTATATTTGCCCCATGAAGTGTAGAAGTGCAGGAAATTAGCTTTAAAACTGCAACAGTTTATTTCAACCTAATGACAAAATGTGTAGAATAGCATTATAAAACTGCACATTTTGCTCTCTGCACCACAGCAAAATGTGTTGAAATACAGGAAGTTAGCTGCCCTGGGGGCCCCAAATGCGGAATTTGGCACTGAATGAGACAATACAGTACATGTGCTTACTGCCATTCACTTTTCTGCATACTGGATGTGGAAAAATAAGCTCTGTGAACCTTTTTATAAAAGCCACGAAATACTGAATAGCTTTACTTTAGACTTGGCCTCTGTAATGATAAAAAATCATCCAATTTCCTATGTTAACCGGTCGGTCAAATAAAGGCTGAACTCTATAGACCTTAAGGAAAATTATAAATGTAGATGGTTTCATTTGGAAATTACTACGGTAGCACCCACGGGAGCAAAAATGCAACATTTCCTGGTCTTACAGGGTTAAGCCAGTAGCTTATTCTTCAGGGCTTGCACTTTTGGGGAGAGCTTAGAACTATCCAGCTCCAGGAAAAGCTTCTGGAACGCCTTGATGGTGTACCTGAGCTCTTTGGGATAGCAGAGGTTGAGTGCGTACTTAAGCCCTACAAGCACGGAGCAGGCCTTTGCAACATTACCCAGGTGGATCAGTACTTGTACTTCCAGAAGCACGCCCTTCGTGATCACGCAGACTTTCAAAGGCTGTAGTGTGAGGTCCTGCAGGACCAAATCACCAAATCAACATGACCATGTTGTCTTTGTCATGTCCTTGCTGTCATCTGTCAGGCTACACAGCTCTCAATGTTGGGGATCAAATGTTAAAATTGAACTTGCATGACGCACGATTCAGAACTGCCATGTTTGTTATCAGAATACACGGTTGCATTTTCTTAAGTTATGCATCAAGAGCAGAATTTTCACAAAAATCATATATATACACACACTACCGTTCAAAAGTTTGGGGTCACTTAGAAATGTCCTTCTTTTTGAAAGAAAAGCTATTTTTTTTTGTCCATTAAAATCACATAAAATTGATCAGAAATACAGTGTAGACATTGTTAATGTTGTAAATGACTATTGTAGCTGGAAACGGCTGATTTTTAATGGGATATCTACATAGGCGTATAGAGGCCCATTATCCGCAACCATCACTCCTGTGTTCCAATGGCACGTTGTGTTAGCTAATCCAAGTTTATCATTTTAAAAGGCTAATTGATCACGAGAAAACCCTTTTGCAATTATGTTAGCACAGCTGAAAACTGTTGTCCTGATTAAAGAACCAATACAACTGGCCTTCTTTAGACTAGTTGAGTATCTGGAGCAACAGCATTTGTGGGGTCGATTACAGACTCAAAATGGCCAGAAACAAAGACATTTCTTCTGAAACTTGTCAGTCTACTCTTGTTCTGAGAAATGAAGGCTATTCCATGCGAGAAATTGCCAAGAAACTGAAGATCTCGTACAACGCTGTGTACTACCCCCTTCACAGAACAGCGCAAACTGTCTCTAACCAGAATAGAAAGAAGAGTGGGAGACCCCAGTGCACATCTGAGCAAGAGGACAAGTACATTAGAGTGTCTAGTTTGAGAAACAGACACCTCACAAGTCCTAAACTGGCAGCTTCATTAAATAGTACCTGCAAAACACCAGTCTCAACGTCAACAGTGAAGAGGCAACTCCGGGATGTTGGCTTTCTATGCAGAGTTCCTCTGTCCAGTGTCTGTGTTCTTCTGCCCATCATAATCTTTTATTTTTATTGGCCAGTCTGAGATATGGCTTTTTCTTTGCAATTCAGACTGGGACGAAGGTTCACCTTCCAATTGGACAACTACCCTAAACACACAGCCAAGACAATGTAGGGGTGGCTTTGAGACAAGTCTTTGAATGTCCTTGAGTGGCCCAGTCAGACCTGATCTACAAAAAGAGGCAACAGAGACTGTACTTTCTCAAAAAGCTGGGATCTTTTAATGTAGACCGTACTATACTACTCTGTTTTACAAATCTTTCATTGAGAGTATTTTACCTTTTTGTATTGTTTGTGGGTTTGGCAATGCCACTGTCAGCCAGAGCAATATGCTGAGAAGGATTATCACCACTGCAAGCAAGGTACTTGGAGTCAAACAGACAGGCCTGGATGAGATCTTTAAGGTCAGGGCCCTCCGCATGGCTCACAAAATCCTTTTAGACCCAAGCCACCCCCTGTACCCGGACTTTGAACTACTCCCCTCTGGGCGCAGGTATAGGGCACCCCTCAGCAGGAAAAACAGAACTAGACAATAATTTGTGCCAGGTGTGATATCCTTCCTAAATAGCTCGGGCTAATGTTCCTGACGACTCAGTAAGGCCAGCAGGCTAATGTTCCTGACGACTCAGTAATGCCAGCAGGCTAGTCTCTTTTTATTGGTATGTAACTGTTATGAAAGTTGTATTGTCAATTTTGTTTTGTATTTAAACGCCACTTTAAACGTGTACATGACACTGCAACAAAACTTCCCCATGGGGATAATAAAGTCAGTAAGTAAGTAAGAGCCCGGAATCGAACATCTCTGGAGAGAGACCTTAAAAAACTGTGCAGCGACGCTCCCCATCCAACCTGACAGAGCTTGAGAGGATCTGCAGAGAAGAATGGGAGAAACTCCCCAAATACAGGTGTGCCAAGCTTGTACTGTAGAATCATACCCAAGAAGACTTGAGGATGTAATCGCTGCCAAAGATGCTTCAACAAAGTCCTGAGTAAAAGGTCTGAATACTTATGTAAATGTGATGTTTCAGTTTTTAATACATTTGCAAAGATGTCCAATTATTTATTTTTTTGCTTTGTCATTATGGGGTATTGTGTGTAGATTGATGAGGGGAAAATATTTTATTCATTTTAGGCTGTAATATAACAGTGTGGAAAAAGTCAAGGGGTCTGAATACTTTCCGAATGCACTGTTTATTTATGTTAGTGCAGATTGCAATTGGATGGCACATTTGCCAATACCCGATACACTCCTGTTATTTTTTTTTTTCTTCTTGAAGTTCCAAGTGGGTTAAACACCTCAAAATCATCAACAAAGAGGACTAGAGATTATTTCTTCTTGTCCAGCATCAAAGTAATTTTGCTTGAAATATTTAACATCATAACATGACTCATACCTTGCAGTACTACACTGAACAAAAACATAAAACACAACATGTAAAGTGTCCGTCCAATGTTTAACGAGTTGAAATAAAAGATCCCAGAAACTTTCCACATGCACAAAAAGCTTATTTCTCAAAAACAAGTGCACAAATTAGTTTACATCGCTGTTATTGAGCATTTCTCCTTTAACAAGATGATCCATCCACCTGACAGGTGTGTCATATCAAGACGCTGATTAAACAGCATGATCATTACAAAGGTACACTTTGTGCTGGGGACAATAAAAGGCCAATCTAAAATGTGCAATTTTGTCACACAATACAATGCCACAGAAGATGCCTCAAGTTGAGGGAGCGTGCATTCTCACTGCATGAATATCCACCAGAGCTGTTGCCAGAGAATTGAGTGTTAATTTCTCTACCATAAGCCACCTCAAACATTGTTTTAGATCATTTGGCAGTACGTCCTTCCGGCCTCACAACCGCAGACCACACCTGGCACAAATTATTGTAACCAATCCAGCCCAGGACCTCTACATCCAGCTTCTTCACCTGATGGATCGTCTGAGACCAGCCACCCAAACAGCTGACGACACTGTGTGTTTGCACAACAAAATAATCTTTGCAGTAACTGTCAGAAACCATCTCAGGGAAGGTCATCTGTGTGCTCGTCGTCCTCACCAGGGTCTTGACCTGATTGCAGATTGGCGTCATAACCAACTTCAATGGGCAAATGCTCACTTCGATGGCTACTCGCACGCTGGAGAAGTGTGCTCTTCATTGATGAATCCTGGTTTGAACTGTACCGGGCAGATGGCAGACAGCGTGTATGGCGTCGTGCGGGTGAGCGGTTTGCTAATGTCGGCGTTGTGAACATAGTGCCCCATGTTGGCGGTGGGGTTATGGTATGTGCAGGCATAAGCTACGGACAACGAACACAATTGCATTTTATCGATGCCAATTTTAACCCTCCTGTTGTGTTCGTTTCATGTTAATTAATTCTGTGTTCCCGGTCCAAAATGACTGCCCCATTATAGCTGATTATAAATCCATAATAATCCATATATTATCACCTAATGTTGTGTTAGATCTTTTTATCAACTTAAGTTCTTGTGAACATTACACGTTTTTAACTTCTATTTGCTATTTCTGGCCTGTAGGCCTCATTGACCTGAGCTCATACAACTAGTTTTTGAGTAACAAAAAGCATAATGTATGGATTGTTTGGACTATAACAAATACTCAGATGAAACATATTGTGCTATTTATTACAGACTACTTTGTGTCAAAGTTTAACAAGGACTCTCTCCTCCACCAGTGTCATGATCAAAGATATGATCAAGAGCCTCACATACAGTATATCGTTTAGTCATTGTGCTGCCACAGAATTAATTGTGAGCAACAATGTTGCGATTGTTAGAATGGACACAGGTGTGGTTCCCGTGAGGGAAAGATTCTATTGGGGAAAGGTTCCCGTGGGGGTTGCCATGGAAGCCAAGAAGGGGAGTGAGGTGTGTGTGTGTGTGTGTGTGCTCAAACACACATGCATGTGGGGGTCTGGGAGAGGACCTGTGTCTATCTGATGAATTGGCATGTGCCTGAACTCAATTGTATACACTAATTGTAGTCTCACCCATTCATTTCTAATGACCAGTCATATTTGCCTGGGAACACCACAGGTGTACAAAAGTTAAATAAAACACCCAAAATGTAATGAAAATCATCTACATGTATTTTGTGTGTTCAGATGCCCTGTGTGGACAAGTCATGGAACGTTATGACAATCAGATTAAATTAACTACATTTTTCAGAGAGAAAACTTGTAAATCGGTCCAATTCGACCGGAACACAGCCGGAGGGTTAATGCACAGAGATACCGTGATGAGATACTGAGGCCCATTATCGTGCTATTCATCCTCCGCCATCATCTCATGTTTCAGCACAATAATGCATGGCCCCATGTCGCAAGGGTCTGTACACAATTCCTGGAAGCTGAAAATGTCCCAGTTCTTCCATGGCCTGCATACTCACCGAACATGTCACCCATTGAGCCTGTTTGGGATGCTCTGGATCGACGTGTACGGCAGCATGTTCCAGTTCCCACCAATATCCAAAAACTTCACACAGCCATTGAAGAGTGGGACAACATTTCACAGGCCACAATCAACAGCCTAATCAACTCTATGCCAAGGAGACGTCACGCTGCATGTGGCAAATGGTGGTCACACCAGATATACGGACTGGTTTTCTGATTCACACCCTACCTTCTTTTTAAGGTATCTGTGACCAATGGATGCATATCTGTATTCCCAGTAGGGCTGTCCCCGACCCCATAAAATCTTGGTAGACCGAGAGTCATCCTGTTCTTGTGTTTAAACATATTTTTCCATATATAGTATAGACAGACACCCTATGTGTTTGAATACAATCAACTACATATGCACTGAGCTTGTCTGATGCTTTAAGCACACTTTTTGATTAAATAATGAAGACACAAATGACTCAAGAAAGTACCCAATGTTTACACTGTTGAGTCCCTGTGTGACTGGCGCATGTCGTCTTGCTCTGCTCCCTACTGCAGTGAAAAGGCACCACAGCACAGCAAGTGTTTATTGTGATGTCCAAGCTGAAGCTGCCACATCATTACAGCCATTTAGTTTCTTACTTGTTTCTGACTGAAAAGTTATGTTACCGAAATCCCTAATTTGTTTAGGAAAAACATTCCCTATTCCCTCAACCCTTGCTTTATTTATGTGAAACCTATAGCTTCACATAGACCTATAGCATATCTTAATCACATTCATAAATAGGTTATAACAAACTTCAAACACAGTAACGCCTGACAGCAAAATGGATGCGGAGGACGTGAAAAAGAAACTCAAACAAATGTTTACTGGTTCCTCAGCTGGGAAAGGGGAAGTCAGATTTGTGGAAGACATTTGACTTGGTTGTGGAAATGACTGGAGATCCAGAAGAAGGAGGGTATAGGAACAAACGTTGCGTGAGTAATATGTGTGCCAAGCTGTTGCTGTTAGATTACACTATGATCATTCTTTCTGACCATTTGGAACAGTGTAAACAAGAAAAGTGTACCAGAGAGTCTGCTCTAAAGAGAGAAAAATAAATATATAAAGCCTTTATTACAGCAGATTAAGAACAGTTGCATGCATTCACAAATTGCGGTTTATTTATTGTTTAGGCTAATTATTAAAAACTCCCTTTATTAAATTTTTTTACTAAAATGCTTGATTGCATTTCAAAGCATGAATGTCTCGTATGCTGTGTGATGGCATGAGCTAATGAATGATTGATTGATGGATACAGTAGCCTATATATTGAAAGATAGTAAGTTACAGTATTAAGACTGAACAGGACGCACTCTTAGGTCTACAGCTCGATGTTGGTTAAACAAGGCTACTATACTTAGCCTACTAATGACAATGCCATGACTTATTATAATGATGATCATAATAATAATAACAACAATAAGGAGGAGATCTAGAAAAAGGAGGGTATTGGAGCGAGACCTGCTGTATTATCTGGGACAAACAGGTGCTGTTAGATTACAATATTATTTTTCTGACTGTTTGGAACAGTGTAAACAGCACTACATACAGTGGCAAAAAGTTTGTGAACCCTTTGGAATTACCTGGATTCCTGCATAAATTGGTCATAAAATTTGTCACAAAAATAGACAAAGTCTGCTTAAACTAATAACACAAACAATTATACGTTTTCATGTCTTTATTGAACACACCGTGTAAACATTCACAGTGCAGGCTGGAATGAATATGTGAAACCTTGGATTTAATAACTGGTTGACACTCCTTTGGCAGCAATAACCTCAACCAAACATTTTCTGTAGTTGCGAATCCGACCTGAACAATGGTCAGGAAGAATTTTGGGCCATTCCTCTTTACAAAACTTTCAGTATAGCAATATTCTTGGGATGTCTGGTGTGAACAGCTCTCTTGAGGTCATGCCACAACATCTCAAATTGGGTTGAGGTCAGGTCTCTGACTGGGCCACTCCAGAAGGCGTATTTTCTTCTGTTGAAGCCAGTCTGTTGTTGATTTACTTCTGTGTTTTGGGTCGTTGTCCTGTTGCATCACCCAACTTCTGTTGAGCTTCAATTGTCAGACAGATAGCCTTTTTCCGTCGATGATAACAAGCTGTCCAGGACCTAAGGCAGCAAAGCGGCACCAAACCATGATGCTCCCTCCACCATACTTTACAGTTGAGACGAGGTTGATCTTGGTGTGTTGTGCCTTTTCTTCTCTACACATAGTGTTCCTTCCAAACAACTCAACTGTAGTTTCATCTGTCCACAGAATATGTTGCCAGTAGCGCTGTGGAACATCCAGTTACACTTTTTGCGAACTTCAGACGTGTAGCAATGTTTTTTTTTTTGGACAGCAGTGGCTTCTTCAGTGGTGTCCTCCCATGAACACCATTCTTGTTTAGTGTTTTACGTATCGTAGACTCGTCAACAGAGATGTTAGCATGTTCCAGAGATTTCTTTATGTCTTTAGCTGACACTCTAGGATTCTTCTTAACCTCATTGAGCATTCTAAGCTGTGCTCTTGCAGTCATCTTTGCAGGACAGCCACTCCTAGGGAGAGTAGCAACAGTGCTGAACTTTCTCCATTTATAGACAATTTGTCTTACCGTGGACTGATGAACATCAAGAGATACTTTTGTAACACTTTCCAGCTTTAAGCAAGTCAACAATTCTTAATATTAGGTCTTCTGAGATCTCTTTTGTTCGAGGCATGGTTCACATCAGGCAATGCTTCTTGTGAATAGCAAACTCAAATTTTGTGAGGGATTTTTATAGGGCAAGGCAGCTCTAACCAACATCTCCAATCTTGTCTCATTAATTGGACTCCAGGTTAGCTGACTCCTGACTCCAATTAGCTTTTGAAGAAGTCATTAGCCTAAGGGGTTCACATACTTCTTCCAACCTACACTGTGAATGTTTAAATTATGTATTCAATATAGACAAGACAAATACAATAATTTCTGTGTTATTAGTTTAAGCACACTATGTTTGTCTATTGATGTGACTTAAATGAAGATCAGATCAAATTTGATGACCAATTTATGCAGAAATCCAGGTAATTCCAAAGGGTTCACATACCTTTACTTGCCACTGTAAATTATAAGTAATACCAGTCTGTTCTAACGGGAACAAATTGTACAGCCTTTATTAATGCATAGTAAAGATTAAAAACATCAACATCTGTGAAATTGCTTTACCCAACATTTTGCCATTGCATAAGGCTTGGTGCTCATGGAATGAGTAGGCTATTAAATAAACACTCAAACAGGCAACAGAAGCAAGATTTGTCTTATTTATGTAGATGTATATGGATGATTTATAATGCCGGCACATTTAATAGTTAGGCTATTGATTATAGACCTACTTTCTTAGACAATTAGGCTAAAGCCAGGGCTGTTTCCTCAACTCCGCTGCTGCTGCCTACGCCGCCTTGTTATCAATCCCAATATGATGGTTAATTTTGCTATTATGCACATTGCAACACAGGGAAAGGGCAAATTCTACGGTGCATTGAAGATTATGTTTCAGAACCGCGGACAGCGACCATATCCAACGCGGGGAGAAAGCACATTTGTTATAAAATTATATTCGATTTATTTGTGTTGCACCATTATTTTTACATAATATAACCATATATAATTTCAGTATTCCATGTTTTAGAGTGATGGACTGTGCCATCCCCCGTGGCCTCCGCAATGGATTAGTCCACTCAGACAGACGCGAATCTGACAGATGTCTTGTGCACCATGAAAAAAAAACACAATATAAACTGCAGCTCTTCCACTAAGTCATCTATGCATTTCACTGAGACATTGTATATGCTTTTCAACTTCAGCAGCAGCGAGCCAATTTTTGCGACAATTGTGTATTATGCATCTGCCGGATGGTCACAATCTAAACTTGTGTGTGTGTGTGTGTGTGTGTAATGTTCCCGTATATATTTGTTCTGAAATCACATCCATCAAACACACACACTACAGTTTCATGATTCTTCAGATGACGACTGACATGTTGAATTCACACCTTCTCTGTAGGATAATAGGCGCTGCAAACTGTACACGTAAGAGAAGGGACTACTCCTGGCCCCAGAGTTTCCTCATTTTCATGGTATCTAGATAGATGTGTGCGAAGAGCAAGGGCAACTGTGATGTAGACATGGTAGGGAATGCCGACAACCAAATGTTCCATGTTGTCTACTATAATGCTTCAGGAGATCCCCCCTTTGTGGGAGACACAGATTTGCAGACCTTACACTGCCATCTCATGAGCAGACGCCTAAGAAAAAAACATTAAAGCAATATTCTGAGATGCAGTATTCTCACTGACCAGATGTTTGGCAATTAGCCTACACCAGTAACAACACTTCTAATCCACTTAGCTGAAAAGTAGCCCTAATTTATGTTGTCCTCACTTTATCAAGCATATAGTGTGATACATACCGTAAGGTTAAACTGTCAGAGACTTATGGGATTCGGTTTCCATGTGCACCTGTTAAGAGATTAATATCACGTCATACTATTGAAATATGAACATTTCCTCACATTGGCACGTCTCTCCCTTTTCACTTTACTCTGAACAAAGCAGCAGCGTGAGTGACCTGTGATTCTCACTTTGTGCATATGCCCTTTTCAACTACGAGTTTGAACACCCAGGATAGACTGTCAATATTTAAATGTCATAACTGTAACAAACCGAAATTCCAATGAATTGCTCATCACTACTAGCAAAGAGTCAATCTAATTGCTGAAAACATATTGACATGCTATTAAAATAATGTTGTGGTCATTAGCTAGTTACCTAGCTAGTTAGTAATGTGAGTGTCCTACTGCTGTAGCTCCGTGTACATAGCTAGCTAATGTTAGCTAACTAGCAACACGTGGAATTTCCTAGTAGCTAACTCGCTAGCTAAATAGGGAATTCCACATGTTACTACTAGCTTGCTAGCTAACGTTAGCTAGCTATGTACACAGAGCTACTGCAGTACTCAGACATTATTTTAATTAACATTACCACCATAGCCGGAACCATCATTTATTTTTGCATGACACAATACACTTTTATGAGAACAGAGTCAGGCATGTTTTTGGTTAGAAGCCCCCGAAATCTACCTAGCTAACTTGCAAATCAGAGTTAAAACAGCTACATAGCTAACGTTAGCCGTTTCTAAATTCTAGAGGCAATTGGCCAGCTCGATCAGCTTTGAATTCAAAATGACAAAAGCAATGAGGTTAGCTAGCTAGCTTTTAGCTATGTCTTTGTGTATGGAAGCTAGCCATATTCAGGGATAGCATTACTTGTTAGCTAGCATTGGATTTAATGTTACAGGACAGGCTAGCAAATTTTATTCATCATACAAGCCAAAATTATTTATGAGTCATCTTCAACTGATATCCAATACTTTATAATGGTAAAAACAGCTCTTACCTTACTTGATGTCAAATCCAACAATGACGGCACTGTGTGTTGCGGTATGGCAGGCGAATAAACAGGCCTTGGCTTGTTGGAGTGGTGGTGGGTGCGAAATGCATTTCAGGAAGTGCAAGGTAATTAAAACCAAAGAGTTCAATCACAAAATGTTCTCGATCTATGGTTATCCTCATAAAATATACTTCCATTTTGAGCAACATATTAAGTTAAAGTTTTTGTATTTTTAAATTGTCAAATGAAATATATAAATAAATAATTGAAACGACTTCCATTCATTTGTATTAAGTACAATGACGGCAATGTGCCGTCACTACCGGTAAAAGTTTTAGAACACCTACTCATTCAAGGTTTATTTTTATAGTGAAGACATCAAAACTATGAAATAACACATATGGAATAATGTAGTAATCAAAGAAGTGTCAAACAGATTCTTCAAATAGCCACCCTTTGCCTTGATGACAACTTTGCACACTCTTGGCATTGTCTCAACCAGCTACACCTGGAATGCTTTTTCCAACAGTCTTGAAGGAGTTCCTACATATGCTGAGCACTTGTTGGCTGCTTTTCCTTCACTCTACAGTCCGACTAATCCCAAAACATCTCAATTTGGTTGAGGTCAGGGGATTGTGGAGGCCAGGTCATCTGATGCAGCACTCCATTACTCTTCTTGTTGGTAAAATAGCCCTTACACAGCCTGGAGGTGTGTTTTGGGTCATTGTCCTATTGAAATACAAATGACTGTCCCACTAAGCGCAAACCAGATGGGATGGCGTATCGCTGCAGAATGCTGTGGTAGCCATGCTGATTAGTGTGCCTTTAATTCGAAATAAATCACAGACAGTGTCATCAGCAAAGCACCCCCACACCATAACACCTCCTGTTCCATTTTATACAGTGGGAAATACACATGCGGAAATCATCCGTTCACCCACACCGCGTCTCACAAAGACATGGCGGTTGGAACCAAAAATCTCCAATTTGGACTCCAGACCAAAGGACAAATTTCCACCGGTCTAATGTCCATTGCTCGAGTTTCTTGGCCCAAGCAAGTCTCTTCTTTTATTGGTGTCCTTTAGTATTGGTTTCTTTGCAGCAATTCGACCATGAAGACATGATTCACACAGTCCCCTCTGAACAGTTGATGTTGAGATGTGTCTGTTACTTGAACTCTGTGAAGCATGTATTTGAGCTGCAATTTCTGAGGCTAGTAACTCTAATGAACGTATCCTCTGTAGCAGAGGTAACTCTGGGTCTTCCATTCCTGTGGAGGTCCTCATGAGAGCCAGTTTCATCATAGCGCTTGATGGTTTTTCCGACTTGAAGAAACTTTCAAAGTTCTGGAAATGTTCCATATTGACTGACCTTCATGTCTTAAAGTAATGATGGATTGCCGTTTCTCTTTGCTTATTTGAGCTGTTCCTGCCATATTATGGACTTGGTATTTTACCAAATAGGGCTATCTTCCTTGTCACAACACAACTGATTGGCTCAAACGCATTAAGAAGGAAAGAAATTCCACAAATGATCTTTTAAGAAGGCACACCTGTTAATTGAAATGCATTTCAGGTGACTACCTGAAGCTGGTTGAGAGAATGCCAAGAGTGTGCAAAGCTGTAATCAAGGCAAAGGGTGGCAATTTCAAGAATTTCAAATATAAAATATATTGTGATTTGTTTAACACTTTTTTCATTACTATATGATTCCATAAGTGTTATTTCATAGTTTTGATGTCTTCATTATTATTCTACAATGTAGAAAATAGAAACATTTTGACCGGTAATGTATGTTTGTCAGGGATCAGCCAGGCTCCACCACCACACAATCACAGAGATCACTGTCACCTGAGTTCTAATCACCCACACCTGCACGTCATTGGATCATCAGCACAGTCAGCATATAGGCACTCCCCCAACACAGTCACTTTGGTCTTGTTTGAGTAAGGACTCACTCCCTGTTCCTCTAACCTCGACCTTCGTTAGCGACCTTGTTTCATCTACCTTCCAGTGTCTCCCTCGTCTTCCTGGTTCCAGTGTTCATCCTCCGGCTACCTCCTTCTCCTCATACAAGAATACCTGTCTGGATTTCCCATCACCATCTTACAGAGACTTTCTCTACTTCATTTTGTCATCACCAGCTATATTCCATTAAACCTGTTACTCCTTTTTAGAAACTTTTTTGTCTTGAGTCTCTGTTCCATAACAATGTTATTTTATTTTATTAATCAATTTTAAATCACCCCAGATTTTTTTTTACAGTGTAGGATGTTAGGGTTAATGTTAGTGTTAGGAGTTAGGTTAAAGGGTTAGTGGTTAGGGTTAGGGGAAGGGTTAGCTAACATGCTAAGTAATTGCAAAGTAGCTAAAAAGTTGTAAGTACACTACATGACCAAAGTATATGGACAGTATCTGCTCGTCAAACATCTCATTCCAAAATCATGGGCATTAATATGGAGTTGGTGCCCCCGTTGATGCTGAAACAGTCTCCACTCTTCTGAGAAGGCTTTCCACTAGATGACTAGATGTTGGAACATTGCTGCAGAGACTTGCTTCCATTCAGCCACAAGAGCATTAGTGAGGTCGGACACTGATGTTGGGCGATTAGTGGCTCACAGTCGGCGTTCATCCCAAAGGTGTTTGACAGGGTTGAGTTCAGGGCTCTGTCAAGTCAAGTTCTTCTACACTGATCTCGACAAATTATTTCTGTTTGGACCTCGCTTTGTGCACGGTGGCATTGTCATGCTGAAACAGGAAAGGGCCTTCCCCAAACTGTTGCCACAAAGTTGGAAACACAGAATCGTCTAGAATGTCATTGTATACTGTAGCGTTAAGATTACCCTTCACTAGAACTAAGGGGCCTAGCCCGAACCATGAAAAACTGCCCCAGACCATTATTCCTCCTCCACCAAACTTTACAGATGGCATTATGCATTGGGGCAGGTAGCGTTCTCCTGGCATCCGCCAAACCCAGATTCGGCCGCCAGACTACCAGATGGTGAAGTGTGATTCATCACTCCAGAGAACACGTTTCCACTGCTCCAAAGTTCTTTGGCGGTGAGCTTTACATCACTCCAGCCGACGCGTGACAGTTCACATGGTGATTCTTGTGTGCGGCAGCTTGGCCATGGAAAACCATTTAATGAAGTTCCCGACAAACAGTTATTGTGCTAACGTTTCTTCCAGAGGCAGTTTGGAACTAGGTAGTGAGTGTTGCAACCGAGGACAGACAATTTTTACATGCTACGCGCTTCAGCATTCGGCGGTCACGTTCTGTGTGCTTGTGTGGCCTACCACTTCGCGGCTGAGCCGTTGTTGCTCCTAGACATTTCCACTTCACAATAACAGCACTTACAGTTGATCGGGGCAGCTCTAGCAGGGCAGAAATTTGACAAACTGACTTGTTGGAAAGGTGGCATCCTATGACGGTGCCACGTTGAAAGTCACTGAGCTTTTCAGTAAGGCCATTCTTCTGCCAATGTTTGTCTATGGAAATTACATGGCTGTGTGATCGATTTTCTACACCTGCCAGCGACGGGTGTGGCGGAAATAGCTGAATCCACTAATTTGAATTGCTGCCCACAAACTTTTGTATATATACTGTATTTGCAAAGTTGCTAAGTAGCTAAAGTTGTCCTTGATGAGATTCGAACACGCAACATTTTGGTTACTACGTTTGCATTATACGCCCACCCAACCACCCTCCTTTAGTTTTTGCCTTAAAGGGAAACTACACCACTGTTTAACTTTCCTTATCTACAGCACAATATCAGTGTCAACATACGTGAAAACTGACAAGGTAAAAACTTTCTACCCAATGACATTATCAAAAGTTAAAACATAAAAAATAAGTGATTTTCAAACACTATGAGATTCACGGTGACATGGGGAACAAGAACATACCCTCTCTTGGGCTAGAAACTCGTTTCATGTTTTGAAAATAATTTTTTCAAACTTTTAATCCTACTCTGTGATGTCACAGAGAACCACTTTCTTCTTGTCTTTTTAACCACAATGCTGTTTTCATGTATACTGGTTTGATGCTGGATATGATGGATAGGAGGTTGATAAGTGGCAGAATTATACTTTAACTGTGTTAAGTTACTATACTAAACGTAACATATCATACAAATTGTTATTTACTATGTCCAGTCTATGTGACCAGCCTGAATTAAGAGGGATGCTGCCCATAACTTTTTGTGCAGCATATGCCTACCTGAATCCTTTGTTAGCTTGACTATATCTAGCAATAAACTTTGTAGCAACACTAGGCTGTTAAGATGATGAAACAGCCCTCTGGGGAGAGGACAGTGTAAGTCGACGCTTCTGGGCAGCTAATGCATCATTAATGCTTATCTAGTACCGTGATGCCTTGCAAATGGAAGCAAATTAGTTGAGTAAGTAGCCGTAATTCATCCATGAATAAGTAAACAGCTATATATTGTGTTGACAGATACCATCATTATAGTGCCTATCAGTCCGTTATCGCTGGCACGCTGGCGGTATCCGCAAATGGCGGCCTGCTTTGAGATAGACCTAAGCTAGGCCTATTATTGGGCTTCGATATTCAGACATTTCAAGGTAAAAACGACAATTGCACTCATTGGTTCTCCGCAGCCAGGTTAAACACTGGCTTTTCAATTTACAGGCCAACTGATTAAGTTTGAATATTAGTGTAATAAAGATGTAATAAGTGTTTAATAACCCAGGGGCGCAATAATAATATAAAAATATCCAGGGGCGCAACTTTGGTTTTAGAAGTGGGGGGGACATAACTTGGTGGGGTCTTGGGGTCCTCCCATTTTCTGGGTTATCGAAAGATTATTTCTACACAATCTAATATGTCCCATGGCCCTTCTAGCCGTCTCTATTTAGAACAACAAAAAGTAAGCAAAAATGCACACAGTCATCAAGCTAGGTAAGATATCATTATTAAATATGTTTAAGTGATTGATAAGAATGAACTACATTTTTGTTCAGGGAATGTCATATCATAGGCCTAATAGTACTGTAGAGCTCTTTTTACTTGCACACCATATACGTAGCTGGGTCACCCCGTCCTGCCCCTAGTGGGCCAAGGACCTGCAGCGCCCCAACCCATCACACCCCACTCAGCCTTAGGATCTTAGTGACATACTAATTATTGGTTTCCGGTTTGTTAGGCCAAGGCCAGAGTGACAACAGTACAGCAGACCCCCAGGGCCAGGACTGAGCAGCCCAGCAGTTAGGAGTTGCCTAAATAGGTATCTCCCCTAATGTGGGCATGTTTTCAATACAGACTCCTTTTGTGGTGCAGCATTCCATATAAGGCATTCAACCTTATGAAAGTTGTACAGTATACCCTTAATCTTGTAATTAATAATATCTAGTGATACATACAGTGAGGGGAAAAAAGTATTTGATCCCCTGCTGATTTTGTACGTTTGCCCACTGACAAAGAAATGATCAGTCTATAATTTTAATGGTAGGGTTATTTGAACAGTGAGAGACAGAATAACAAAAAAAAAATCCAGAACATTTTTCACATGCGTTTTTATGAATGGAATTGCATTTTAATGAGGGAAATAAGTATTTGACCCCCTCTCAATCAGAAAGATTTCTGGCTCCCATGTGTCTTTTATACAGGTAACGAGCTGAGATTAGGAGTACACTCTTAGGAGTGCTCCTAATCTCAGTTTGTTACCTGTATAAAAGACACCTGTCCACAGAAGCAATCAATCAATCAGATTCCAAACTCTCCACCTTGGCCAAGACCAAAGAGCTCTCCAAGGATGTCAGGGACAAGATTGTAGACCTACACAAGGCTGGAATGGGCTACAAGACCATCGCCAAGCAGCTTGGTGAGAAGGTGACAACAGTTGGTGCGATTATTCACAATTGGAAGAAACACAAAAGAACTGTCAATCTCCCTCGGCCTGGGGCTCCATGCAAGGTCTCACCTCGTGGAGTTGCAATGATCATGAGAACGGTGAGGAATCAGCCCAGAACTACACGGGAGGATCTTGTCAATGATCTCAAGGCAGCTGGGACCATAGTCACCAAGAAAACAATTGGTAACACACTACGCGGTGAAGGACTGAAATCCTGCAGCGCCCGCAAGGTCCCCCTGCTCAAGAAAGCACATATACATGCACGTCTGAAGTTTGCCAATGAACATCTGAATGATTCTGAGGACATCTGGGTGAAAGTGTTGTGGTCAGATGAGACCAAAATGGAGCTCTTTGGCATCAACTCAACTCGCCGTGTTTGGAGGAGGATGAATGCTGCCTATGACCCCAAGAACACCATGCCCACCATCAAACATGGAGGTGGAAACATTATGCTTTGGGGGTGTTTTTCTGCTAAGGGGACAGGACAACTTCACCGCATCAAAGGGACGATGGACGGGGCCATGTACCGTCAAATCTTGGGTGAGAACCTCCTTCCTTCAGCCAGGGCATTGAAAATGGGTCGTGGATGGGTATTCCAGCATGACATTGACCCAAAACACACGGCCAAGGTAACAAAGGAGTGGCTCAAGAAGAAGCACATTAAGGCCAAGGAGTGGCCTAGCCAGTCTCCAGACCTTAATCCCATAGAAAATCTGTGGAGGGAGCTGAAGGTTCGAGTTGCCAAACATCAGCCTCGAAACCTTAATGACTTCGAGAAGATCTGCAAAGAGGAGTGGGACAAAATCCTTCCTGAGATGTGTGCTAACCTGGTGGCCAACTGCAAGAAACGTCTGACCTCTGTGATTGCCAACAAGGGGTTTGCCACCAAGTACTAAGTCATGTTTTGCAGAGGGGTCAAATACTTATTTCCCTCATTAAAATGCAATTCCATTTATAACATTTTTCACATGCGTTTTTCTGGATATTTTTGTTGTTATTCTGTCTCTCACTGTTCAAATAAACCTACCATTAAAAATATAGACTGATAATTTATTTGTAAGTGGGCAAACGTACAAACTCAGCAGGGGATCAAATACTTGTTTCCCTCACTGTAACTGGACATTTCTTCCATCCATTGTGGAGGATAACCAACCTTTCAATTAATGACACTCCATTTCTTAGCTGCTATAAATGCTTGGTTACATAGTTTCTTCTGAGAACAGTCTGCAGTATTTCCAAGCAAACAAAAACAGGGAGAAGGGAGACTGTAGACATGCTGAGATAAAATAACATACTCTCTACCAGAATTCAGCCAGCCTTCACAAGTCCATAACATATGCAAATATGTCCCCTTTTGTGTTTTACACCTCCAGCAGAAGAATACAATTTCTGATTGCATGATATTCAGTTTCCCTGACATATAGTACGTTCTATGGATGGTCTTAAACTGCAGTCATTCATGTCTGATTTATGTCTATATGAACATGACTCAACATTCTAACATATATGTTTCCATTCATCATCATCAATAGTGTCTCCCAGGTCTTCTTCACATTTTTATTTGTCATGTTTTGTTTCATCGGGAAAAGCCTCTATCCCTTGATACAGTTTGGAAATCAACTTTAGAGGTTTTTCAGACTGCCTTAAAATATTGTCCATGTTCAAAGCTTCTGGCTTGTCCAGAATCAATGGTTCAATAATTTAAATGACTATTATTCCCAGATCCCAGACTGTAGCCTACCCATCAACTCAGGATTGAACTTTGTATCAAGTCACTGATTGTTATAATATACTGCAAAATTCACCTGAGCTCCATAGACTGGTCTTCCCTGGCTGTCTGATCCTACTGGGACACCTGTCACCATCTGATCCTGCTAAGACATGATGAGCATAGTGTTGTGTACTGACTGAGCACCATGACAGAAGCCTGTAGAGCTGTATATTACTGTGTCAGTGTGAAAAGTATGGCATTAGCTAGGGAAACTGACAGATCAATAATGTTACATTGCTATACTGACTAATAAAAACTTCCGAATATTGGTCTTCAATCGTTTGGCAGCTGGTTTCGTTGTTTGATTCGGGTCTAGTGTGGTTCAGACAAAAATTATAGCTAAAGTTAGTCATCTAGCTAGCAAGCTAATGTTAGACAACATTTGGCTAGCCCTAGCTCATGGTACAATAGTACATCATCAAATGTACTTCTGTTGAAACGGGACAAAACAAAGGCTATAAAACATTTCCATACACATAACAGCTGTTAGATACTGCTACCTGACAGATTGCTAGAGGCTAGCTAGAGCTGAACTGGCTGTGGTAGCTATTAGCTAGCTAACTAACTTCTAGTAGCTAGTTCATTCACTTCAGTCGAGAAGGGATGAAACATTAGCTAATGTAACATGTCAGTTACACTGCTAGCTCAGCACTGGGAATAAATACTTTTTGACTGTCAAACAGCAGTTACCTTGCCAGCTAGATCAGTCAACTAAAGAGTAGCCCATTTCTGCTCTGCTTGCTTTTACAACTCGGAGAAAAAGTGCAACACAGACAGCAGCTGCCTCTGATCATCTCTCCAGTGCTGGTCTTATACACCAGCCTTTCAGAAGCTTTGCCTTCACACAGCCTGTCCGCATGTGCATGCAGTCCTAAATTCTGCCGGATGAAACCGGAAAACAGCCTACCCTCTCTGAGGCGCCCGCATGGTCCTAAAGCACACTGGTTCTGTGTTGTGTATCACAGTGCAATGATAAAACTGGGGGACGACAAAAATGCTATTTCAGAATGTGGTGGGGTCATGTCCCCCTGTCCCCAGTGAAAGTTGTGCCCCTGCCATTATCAGTTATACATTGCTGATCTATCTATATAATTTGGTAATAACATGAGGCCTATTATGCCTGGAACCTCCTCCTTTCTCTCAATCCTTCCTCAGTTTGGAATTCAGACCATAGTCCTCTCATCCAAATCTTCATTCCACAGTCTGTCTGTCTTCATTTTGATACTAATCACTTCATTAAACATGTCAGCGCCGCTGAGGTTAGATGGTGTGGCATGAGCTAAAACGGGCTTTGGAACATTTCGTTTCTTTGTTTGTGTATTCAGCAGTCAGTCGACAGTCACACATATTGGATCAAATAACCACGGCGAGCTTCGAGGCTCCCAGTTGGTTTTACTCCCTCTGTTTTACATTGCTTTCTGACACACAATGCACCAGCCAAGTAGATTTCTAGTTCAAACATTTCCCGAGTCTGTCTTCACTGGTACCTTGTTCTTTGCACACAAAGAAACTGTTAATTTCAAACATCACAGTGCCGACTATGCCGTGTTGGACTCAATGTATATCACCTTGATAAAGCCTAACTATACATCCGTTTTACGTACCACTGTTTCCCCAGCTATCCTAACCTAGATCCCTTTCTTAAACAACACTGGAGGGATGAGATGAGAGCTGAATAGAGAAAAAGCAGCAAACAAACACTGTTTGAAGGAGAATTCCCAGTTCACATTCCTCATGCAACACATGTAAAGGGCCTGTGAAGGCGAGAGGACTATGAGAGAGCATCGCTTGTATCTACAGTAACAATGCAGCCAAAAAAGGAAGACTGGTAGCTTTGTTTTGTTTTATTCTTTATTTCCCAGCTTTCCAATTACATTTATAAAGTCAATAGAGCCAGGCTATAGAAAGCAGTCTTTGCTGCTCTGAGGAAAGGAAAGTCAAAATATCATCCTCTGTGTGTGTGCGTGTGTGTGCGTGTGTGTGTGTGTTTGACAGGGTGTGCGCTAGCGCAGTGTTTCCCCACCCTGGTCCTCCAGTACCTCCAACAGAACACATTTTCATTGTAGCCCTGGACAAGCGCACCTCATTCAACTTGTCAACTAATCATCAGGCCCTCAATGAGTTGAATGAGGTGCGCTTGTCCAGGGATACAATGAAAATGTGATCAGTTGGGGGTACTCGAGGACCAGGGTTGGGAAACACTGCGCTAGTGTATGTGTTTGCGTGCGTGTGCTTCCACACACTGATACAGAGAGGGTCATTTTGTGGCATTTTGCCGGCGTTTTTTATGTACGGCTAGCAATTGATGTCAGTTCTCTATCTGTCCCTCTATCGTCTGTCCCAGGATTTTGAAAATGGTGAAAAAGAGAGATGAGGAATGATGGAGGACCATTATCATTCCCCTCTGACGTTTTATTTGTGGTGGAAGATTCTTATGAACTCCCCATAGCTTTCAGACAGACGGGTTGAAGCCTAGCTGACTAGCTCCCAGATGGATCGCACGGTGTGTGTGTGCTTTGAGTCTGCGTGTGCCGTGTGAGTGTGTGTGTGTGTGGTTTCTCTCAGGCGGTAATGGGAAAGCCCCTGTTATTAACACTACAGGGCAGAATCACTATGAAGACAAGAGAGAAGTCAGCTCTCCTTGACTTCCTTAAATTCTGCCATCACTCTTTTTAATGCTTTTCTGCTGGAAATATTGTGCGTGTTGTAAGACAGACTGTCTGTCTGACTGTTGAGTGCACAAGCCAATCACATGGCTAGTCTGGGGGAGGTTTGCATGGTGAAACGTTGCGAGGGCCTGGCGAAACTCTGATCCCTTGGTAATATGGTAATATGATATGTACTATTCTCCGGCAGCTGAAAGAGAAAGGGCCCCGACAGGCCTGTCCGCCTATCTGCCTGTCTGAATGTTTTTCTGTCTGACTGTCTGTCTTAAACAGGTGAATTTCTGAAAAGAGTGGGAGACAAGGGAAAAATAGATATTTGAAAAAGAACCAGCACAATATAGAAGCAGCCAGGCGCTAAGGCAGGGTTTCGGGACCCCAAGGGGTGCACGTTTTAGTTTTTGCCCGAGCACTACACAGCTGATTAAAATAATCAACTAATCATCAAGTTGTGATAATATGAAGCAGCTGTGTAGTGCTAGAGCAAAAACCAAAACGTGCACCCCTTGGGGTCCCGAGGACCGAGTTTGGGAAGCAGTAAGGCGAGGAGACGCGGTGTCTGCTTGGATTAGTAGCTAACTCTTGATTAGCCTTAAATGCTTCTGCCTATAGGGATTGGGTCTAAGCTTTGAGTGTGTCCTGTCCTTGTCCCTGTGTTTGTTGTCCCTGTCGCCGTGGTGACCAGTGATCCTGAACCCGTTCCTTCCCCAAGTGCCTGCTGTTCTGGCTCTGTTTGTCCCTGCAGGATTGCTGTCGTTGAGCTGTTAGTTAGGGATGTGGAGAATCAGTGTGTGTGTGCGTATGTGCGTGTGTGCGTGTGTGCGTGTGTGCGTGTGTGCGTGTGTGCGTGTGTGCGTGTGTGTGTGTGTGTGTGTGTGTGTGTGTGTGTGTGTGTGTGTGTGTGTGGCGGCCCGTCAGGGATGCCACCGTTACAGCTACTAGGAGGTGGGTTGCGACATGGTCCGCTCTAAGGAGAATGTCCAGAAATAGACCCTATGCCCTCATCTAACTGAGTATCTAACTGATTTATTCACTTCTTCCATTTTCTTCCCCCTTTCACCAGAATACACTTAACTCTATCTTTGGTTAAATAGCCTCATGTCAGTGCACGTGCATGTTCGTGCGTGTGTGGGTGCGAGTGCATGCACATGAATGTTTGTGTGTAAGTGTTTAAGGGAGATGGGCCTTGGCGTACCCAGTCGTCCCGGGTGATGCTTGTTGCACAAGGAACTGATTGCAAAAGGACATGACATCCTTTTTTAGGTAAGGTGGTCACTGCAGGGCAGGCTAGCTGAGTATCCAGGAAGAACACAGGCTTCCTAGCAGCATTTCAACACCCTCAATAACCCCCTAAGCCGAGTGGTGGACAATAACATTTAAACCTCCCTAAAACAACCCTACCCATCCCTCCCTCCCTCCTTCCCTCCCTCCCCCACACAGGGCCAGAGATGGATGGATAGGGTGATAGAAGTGAAGGAGAGGCAGATGTATGGGGATGAAGGGATGACGAGGAGGGGGAAAAAAGTGGTAAATGGGACAGCTTTGGTGCAGGAGCCCAGCCCAATGAAGACACACACCCAGATGCCCTTATGATCCTGTTGTGACAATGGCCCAAATCCACTCCCGAAACACACACAACACACACACACACACACATTCCCCACAACCCACACACACTCTCTCTCTCAGGGACACACCGACAGGATAGTACGAGCTAAGCTGACAGAATGAGCACGGTTCACACTTTTTAGGGCTGAGTGTCTACGACAGGCCTTTCTCTCTGCATGGGGTGCTTTTCAGATCTATGTCCTGTTACTTTCTCAGCAACTCCTATTCTCATGAGCCCAAATGGCACCCTATACCCTGTTGTATGTAGCGCTTCACTTTTCAGCAGGGCCCATAGTAGTGCACTATATAGGGAACAGGGTGCCATTTGGGCTGCAGCCTAGTCTTTACCCTCCTGAGGGCAGATGAATGGCTCATGAAAGATCTCCACGACCACAGTGCTACCTGATCTGGGCATTCGTTGACACGGAGTGAGTGCCACGCGGCACCCTATTCCCTTACATGGTGCGCTACTTTTTAACAGGGCCATTAGGACACACCATGGTGGTACCAGATACAGGGCACAGTAAAAGGCATCCTAGTGGTTGCTGACCCCATACTGGGCCATCCAGGGTTCAGTTATGGTCCCCAGGGGATAGAGCTTGACTCTGATGAAAGAGAGTCTTTATCACTTTCTGGCAGGGTAACTTAGGTCACTGTGGTGCCAGCCAATCAGCCCTGCATCCTAGGGGGTAAGGGCTTTGTGTGTGTTTGTGTGCGTGTGAATATGAGTTTGTTGCATTTACTTTCTGTGTGTGTTTGTAAATGAGTGTGTTTGTAAATGTGTGTGTGCACTGTCTGTGTGTGAGTGATAGTTAGTGACATGGGGTGCTTAGCAGAGAGGATTTGGAAGGATCCATAGGGATTGGCCTGATAGGATTTATTCTCATGTTGGCCCTGCCACAGGGGGAAGTGTCACCTGTCGCCAGCATGGAGCAAAACAGCAGGACAGTTTGCACACACACACACACACACACACACACAGGCGCACACACCTACACACACACACACACACGCAGTGGTTACATTTAACTGCCCAAGGTCCTGCACTGCCATCTCCAACTCTGACCAGTAGCATCTCCTCAATCCTGAAGGACTGATAAGGACAAACCCAGAGGCACTGCAGACCACTGCTGCTGGAGTGACCTGATTGCCTGGGGATAAAAGTAGTGATTTTATATTTTTCAGACATAACTCCAGTTATGCCAGCCGTATCCGGGGAGCAGAAGGGCAGGGATAGGTCAAAGCTTTTCAACCCCTTGAGTCAACTGAGGCTAAGGCAGCCTCAACTTACTGCTCCCTAAACATCCTCTCCCCTCACCGGCATGGCCACGAGCTAATCAGATTATTCCATACTACCCTCCAATAACCTCCTGGCTCCTAGTCACATCTGATCTTTAACACAACTCTGCGTATCCATAACTTCTCTCAACTGCCTCCAGCAGCCACTCTTCTCTCCCTCCATCACCACCTACCCCAGTGGTTGTCAGACTGGCAGGACTGGCATCCACCTACGACTAGCCCCTGCCACCACCCAGCATGATACATACTCTGTCTGCCTGCCTCTTCCGCACCCACCACCACCACCAATCCCTGTAGGCTTACATCAAACCCAGATATAAGGCAGGGATGGCAGGAGGGTGGAACGCCAGGATGGCTTGTCCTGTGCACCACTCTTCATAATGACATGCTGCCCCCACTGTGTCCAGGCAGTGTCCAGACCAAGCAGGGCAACTGGGGCTGCCATAGGCAGGTCCATCTCCTCAGGCTCAGTCAGTAGTCCTCTGTGCCAATGAGAGGATAGTTAAGAACATGGCAGTCAGGAAGTAAGAGGCCCTAATGGGACTGGGTTTGACGACATGACAGCGCCAGGGCCATTACAGCCACTGAGAGAGAGAGAGAGAGAGAGAGAGAGAGAGAGAGAGAGAGAGAGAGAGAGAGAGAGAGAGAGAGAGAGAGAGAGAGAGAGAGAGAGAGAGAGAGAGAGAGAGAGAGAGAGAGAGAGAGAGATGCAGCTCTGTAGAAGCCTGGGTCTATACATTGTCAATGGTAGGTTACGGGGGGACTCTTTTTGTCTTTCTTTAATGAAACATTCTCATTTCATTAAAAACTACCCCCTTTAAAGTAAAACACCAAAATATATCCTGTACTGCATACATGCACCAAAGTCACCTTTCCCTATACCACACAATACAAAACAACACCACACATCACAATAACCAAAAACCTTCTACAACCGTATTTCCAAAACTTCTTCCCCAACTATACAGACAGCCCCCCCAACACACCATATCCCCTGAAACACCTCCACACTTTTTATCATTATATAAAACTCAAATTCCACCCTAAGGCGCGCAGAGACCATCCCATTAAATAATAGTAAATGGGCTGTTATCCCCCCACCTTTGACCCTGTTCCTCCTTGTTAGCCAAATAGCCAACTTCGCCTGAGCAAACAGAAAATTCAACAAAACACATTTAGCCTTCTCATTTTTCGGATATCTGTACCCCATTATAAACATCCCAACAGTAAAAACCACCTCCAACCTCTCACACAGACATTCCAACAGAGACATTATTGGCATTAACCTGGCGCACACAGAAAACACATGAATCACAGTTTCATTTATAACACAGAAAGGACACCCCTGCCCGATTCCCGGTTCAACCCGTACCAACCAGCTGTTAGTGGCCAAGGCTCCATGAAGAACCCTCCACTGGAGGTCCCCTGACCTCTTCGGTACTGGGGGTTTGTAGAGCCCCCTCCATCTAAAACCCACCATACTCTCCGCCCCACATACACCCTGCCACTGATGTGCTTTCACCCCTGTTAGGCTCCTAATGTTCCTTACCTTAATGCAGAGGTTGTAGAGGGCTTTACCACCCACCCATTCAAACTCCCCCAGGCTCGGAGTGTTAAAATCTAACAAGTCCTCCAGACCCCCTTGCCAGTCCCCAGTCTCTGCCGTCACCTGCAGTGGCGGAAACATTGGTGGCCCCTCCCCCTTTGGCCTCTCAAACACCCCCCTTACCGGCTCCGTCAGTGCCTCCTGGACCTCCTCCAGGAATCTCTCCAGCAACCTAAGAGACGTTATTCGGAATGCAGCCACTCTGCTCTCCAGTTCCACCAGGCCCTGTCCTCCTTCGTGGACGGTCATGTACAACACTGCCGCCCTCAGCCAGTGATGGCCTGACCAGAAAAAGTCCACCAGCTTGCGTTGCAGGTCTGCGAGCAGACCAGCGGGGGGGTTGAGGACAGCCAGTTTATGCCACAGGGAAGATGCCACCAGGTTGTTGATTATCAGCACCCTCCCTCTATATGACACTTGGGACAGGAGCCACCTCCACCTGGCCAGTCTTGACACCACTGCCTGTGACAGCCCCTCCTAGTTCTTCCTGACCCACCTCTCCGAGCCCAGGTATACCCCCAACATTTTAAGCCCTTCACATCCCTACTGCAAACCCCCTGGAAGCAGAGGAGGGGCCCTATCCCCCCATGCCCCACATAACAGAGCTTTGCTCCTTTGCTCTTGCCCCAGTTTACCTTAGCTGACGAAGCTCCCTCGTACACCTTCAGACTGGTCTCGAGTGCCTGCATATCCTGAACATCCCTGACCATCAGAGAAACATAATGGCTTGTCCTGTGTACCACTCTTCATAATGACATGCTGCCCCCACTGTGTCCAGGCAGTGTCCAGACCAAGCAGGGCAACTGGGGCTGCCATAGGCAGGTCCATCTCCTCAGGCTCAGTCAGTAGTCCTCTGTGCCAATGAGAGGATAGTTAAGAACATGGCAGTCAGGAAGTAAGTTGCTCATCTCTTGGCCACAGTACAGTAGACTATATGATTACAGACATTGACCCTTTCTCTCTAAGCTCATTCACTGTCATGCCACTAACACATCTGTCTGATCACAGCCAAATGACGTTGTTCCTCAAAAGAACAGACATGGAAACAACCACACATTCACAGCCCAGTAAGCTGTACAACATCAGAAATGCATACAGATGGGCCCAAAACAGCACAGAAGAATACCAGAAAGCAACCTGTAACCAAAATATCCAAACACTCTTAGATAACTTTCTGGATACCAGAAATATCCAAACACACTCTCTCACTCTCACTCTCTCTCTCTCTCTCTCTCTCTCTCTCTCTCTCTCTCTCTCTCTCTCTCTCTCTCTCTCTCCACTCACAGTGAAGAAGGCATCAATCTAGCAGTAAAAAACATCAACTATATATTCAGGCAAACAGCAAAAGAAGAAATTGATTAAAAAAAAAAAAAAAAAGACCACAGATGACTACTGGTTTGATGGAGATTGTAAAATTATAAGGAAAAAACTTAGAACACTATTCAACCAAAAGCACAGAGACCTAAATAATGGTGAATTACGCCTTCATTACTGTGAGACTTTAAAGCTCTATAAACGTACACTCATAACCAAAAAAGCACAGTACAACAGCAAGCATCTGACACTAATTGAGGAGTCCATAAACACAAACAACTTCTGGCAAAATTGGAAAAAACTAAAAAAAATCAAAACAAGAGGAATTAGCGATACAAAATGGTGACATGTGGACAACCCATTTTAAAACACTCTACAACACCGTTCAAATTGACAAAAACGCAGAACAACGCCAAATTCATGAGAAGTTGAATGGATTAGAAAAAGCTATAAAGGACAATCAAAATCCATTGGACTGCCCAATTACTGACCAGGAGCTCTATAAGAAACCTCAGGCCCTCAAATGTAGAAAAGCATGCGGACCTGATGGCATCCTAAATGAGATGCTCAAACTCACTAGTGCAACATTTCAAATGGCTATATTAAAACTGTTTAATTTGATCCTGAGTGTAGGTTATTTCCCTGACATCTGGAATCAAGGACTCATAACCCCAATCTTTAAGAACGGAGAGAAATTTGACCCTATTAATTACAGAGGCATTTGTGTGAACAGTAACCTGGGGAAGGTTTTCTGTAGTATTATAATTGTACGAGTTCTAAACGTTCTTAATAAGCACAATGAGCCTGGACCTGCTAGAGCAGTACTGCCAGACCTGGGCCCTGGCAGTAAACCCCAAAAAGACTAAAATAAAGATTTTTCAGAGAAGATCCAGATCTCAGGGAATTAGACCAAAGTTCTCAATTGGTACAAAATATATACAGCACACACTACAATTACTTAGGTTTAAAAATAAGCTCAACTGGACACCTTAATGAGGCAGTGAATGAACTGAGAGAGAAAGCACGCAGGGCATTCTACGCAATTAAAAAATAAATTCAAATTGAAATACCTTGAAAATTTGGCTAAAACGAATTGAATGTGTCATTGAACCAATTGCACTTCATGGCAGCGAGGTGTGGGGTCCACTTGCAAAACAATAGTTCACCATTGAAGATTTCACCCATTGAAACCCTGCATGCAGAGTTCTGTGAGATTCTCCTACATGTCCAGAGGAAAACTACTAACATGTCAAAAATATAAAAATATAAAACAATTAGAGAGTGTCATTTCCCCAAATTTGAAACCCTTATTCAAGGTTTCAAAGACTTCTCTGATGAGAATAGGCTACCCATCCTGTTAACGGGGGAGGACGCAGAGAGCTGTGGGTTGGCAGCGCACTACATTGCTGCCTGCCGTAAGATGAGGGACAGTGTCTGAGAGACCAATCAACCTGCACATGTCCTCTACTGTATGCGCATTGTTATTGTTTAATATATGGTTATTTTGACCCTTGGATATTGTTGTTACTGTTGTCCCGTTGACAATTTTGATTCTTGTTATTTTCATATTGTAAATATATGAAGTAAGCTTTGGCAATATGTACATTGTTACGTCATGCCAACAAATTCAATTGAATTGGGGATGGTAATAATGAACTTGCCATGTCAATGAAGTCGAGAGAGAGAGAGAGAGAGAGAGAGAGAGAGAGAGAGAGAGAGAGAGAGAGAGAGAGAGAGAGAGAGAGAGAGAGAGAGAGAGAGAGAGAGAGAGAGAGAGAGAGAGAGAGAGAGAGAGAGAGAGAGAGAGAGAGAGAGAGAGAGAGAGAGAGAGACGGTCAGTCGGTCGGTCGGTCGGAAAAAAGTATTTGATCCCCTGCTGATTTTGTACGTTTGCCCACTGACAAAGAAATGATCAGTCTATCATTTTAATGGTAGGTTTATTTGAACAGTGAGAGACAGAATAACAACAAAAAAATCCAGAAAAACGCATGTGAAAAATGTTATAAATGGATTTGCATTTTAATGAGGGAAATAAGTATTTGACTGCTCTGCAAAACATGACTTAGTACTTGGTGGCAAAACCCTTGTTGGCAATCACAGAGGTCAGACGTTTCTTGCAGTTGGCCACCAGGTTAGCACACATCTCAAGAGGGATTTTGTCCCACTCCTCTTTGCAGATCTTCTCCAAGTCATTAAGGTTTCGAGGCTGACGTTTGTCAACTCGAACCTTCAGCTCCCTCCACAGATTGTATATGGGATTAAGGTCTGGAGACTGGCTAGGCCACTCCAGGACCTTAATGTGCTTCTTCTTGAGCCACTCCTTTGTTGCCTTGGCCGAGTGTTTTGGATCACTGTCATGCTGGAATACCCATCCACGACCCATTTTCAATACCCTGGCTGAGGGAAGGAGGCTCTCACCCAAGATTTGACAGTATATGGCCCCGTCCATCGTCCCTTTGATGTGGTGAAGTTGTTCTGTCCCCTTAGCAGAAAAACACCCCCAAAGCATGTTTCCACCTCCATGTTTGATGGTGGGCATGGTGTTCTTGGGGTCATAGGCAGCATTCCTCCTCCTCCAAACACGGCGAGTTGAGTTGATGCCAAACAGCTCCATTTTGGTCTCATCTGACCACAACACTTTCACCCAGATGTCCTCAGAATCATTCAGATGTTCATTGGCAAACTTCAGACGGGCATGTACATGTGCTTTCTTGAGCAGGGGGACCTTGCGGGCGCTGCAGGATTTCAGTACTTCACGACGCAGTGTGTTACCAATTGTTTTCTTGATGACTATGGTCCCAGCTGCCTTGAGATCATTGACAAGATCCTCCCGTGTAGTTCTGGGCTGATTCCTCACCGTTCACATGATCATTGCAACTCCACGAGGTGAGATCTTGCATGGAGCCCCAGGCCGAGGGAGATTGACAGTTCTTTTGTGTTTCTTCCATTTGCGAATAATCGCACCAACTGTTGTCACCTTCTCACCAAGCTGCTTGGCCATGGTCTTGTAGCCCATTCCAGCCTTGTGTAGGTCTACAATCTTGTCCCTGACATCCTTGGAGAGCTCTTTGGTCTTGGCCATGGTGGAGAGTTTGGAATCTGATTGATTGATTGCTTCTGTGGACATGTGTCTTATATACAGGTAACAAACTGAGATTAGGAGCACTCCCTTTAAGAGTGTGCTCCTAATCTCAGCTCGTTACCTGTATAAAAGACACATGGGAGCCAGAAATCTTTCTGATTGAGAGGGGGTCAAATACTTATTTCCCTCATTAAAATGCAATTCCATTTATAAAAATGTTCACATGCGTTTTCTGGATTTTTTTGTTGTTATTCTGTCTCTCACTGTTCAAATAAACCTACCATTAAAATTATAGACTGATCATTTATTTGTCAGTGGGAAAACGTACAAAATCAGCAGGGGATCAAATACTTTTTCCCTTACTGTATATACATACATACATACATGGTAAGATGAGCACAATAACTCCACCATCCTCACACAACATCCACCCAAGTGACATGACACAAAATCTTAAATAATAAACAAATCACATTTGCATAATAAGTGTTTACATTAATTGAAAAATCCTATTTTAATAGTTCTTGTTGGATTGTGAGTGTTTGTCTCATTTTGAAGGTAAAGAAAGAAAAGAAAAGTTATGAAATCTTTTTACGTTGCATGTTGGAATTTACAAGGGTTGAAGTCCTCTGCTTTTTGGCTAAAGAGCAGAAACGCAGACTTCCTGAAATAAATTTATGATGTTGATATTGTAGTACTACAGGAAACATGGTGCAGAGGTGATGTTTCCACTGGCTGTCCACTAGGTTATAGGGAGATAATCATACCATCCACTAAATTAAAATGAATCAGACAGGGCAGAGACTCAGGGGGAATGCTAATATGGTATAAATCTGAACTAATTAATTCAATCGAATTGATCAAAACAGGAGAATTCTTTATCTGGTTAAAAATCAACAAGGAGGCTATCTTTACAGATAAAAACGTCTTCATCTGTGCCACATACATTCCCCCGTCAAAGTCACCCTACTTTAATGAAGAGAGTTTCTCCATTCCAGAGGGGGAAATTAGTCACTTTCAGGCCCAAGGCAACGTACTGGTCTGTGGAGACCTGACTGCTAGAACAGCAGAAGAACAAGACACTATTAACAGTCATGGGGATAAACACCTACCAGGAAGCAACAACCTTTGCCTCCTCACATACCCCCACAGAAACAACTAGGACAAAGTGAAAAACACAAATGGAGTACAGTTCGTGAAGCTCTGTGGAACACTGGGTCTGTTCACAGTCAAAGCTCATCCCTTGGCAGCAGCACTGTAGACTACTTCCTCACCGACCTAAACCCAGAGTCTCTCAGAGCCTTCACAGTCAGCCCACTAACACCTCTCTCAGACCACAGTAAAATCACAGTGTATCTGAGAAGAGCAGAACCCAACCATGAAGCATCACAACCCAATACATTGCATGGTACTAAACAGGCCTGTAGATGGAGTGCAAAAAGTACAGACATCTACCAAAAAGCAATTAGTAGCCAAATAATACAATCTGTCCTGGACAACTTTTTAGCCTTAACATTCTCTTACAGCAATGAAGGTGTAAATTTGGCCGTTTGGAACATAAACTTTATATTTGACAAATTCGCCTCATTGGCTAATCTAAAGAAGCATAAGAGCAAACCAAAAATAACAGATAATGAAACATTTTTTGATATTGATTGCAAAAATCTAAGAAAGTAATTGAGAAATATATCTAATCAAAAACAGTGAACCGGACAACAAAAATATACGCCTTCAATATGGGGAAGCACTGAAGCAATACAAACACACCCTAAGAACAAAAAAGGAACAGCACATTAGAAATCAGCTGGATGGAATTGAGGAATCCATAGAATCAAACCACTTCTGGGAGAATTGGAATAAATTTAAACAAACCTCATCATGAGGAATTGGCTATCCAAAATGGGGATATGTGGAGAAATCACTTTGCAAACCTCTACAGCAATATAACAAAGAGCCAAAATTACAAATCCTTGAATCAGCAGTCAAAGACAATCAGAATCCTGTGGATACCCCAATTACAGAAAAAATATTATTGGAAAGACTATGCACTCTCCAACCCTAAAAGGCCTGTGGTGCTGATGGTGTTTTAAATGAAATGATCAAATATACAGACCACAAATTCAAATTGGCTATACTCAAACTCTTCAACATTATCCTCACTGCAGGTATTTTCCCCGATATTTGGAGCCAGGGATTGATCACACCAATCTATAAAAATTGAGAAAAATTTTACCCATATAATTACAGAGGAATTTGCGTTAAAAGCAACTTGGGGAAAATTCTCAGCATTATTTTAAATAGCACGAACACAACGTCCTGAGCAGAAGCCAGATTGGATTTCTAAAAGATTATCGTACGACAGACCACATTTACACCCTTCACACTCTAATTGACAAACAAGTAAACCAAATTAAAGGCAAAATCTACTCGTGTTTTGTAGATTTCAAGAAAGCATTTAACTTCTTTGGCAGCAGCGCATGAGCTGACCGTTTTGGAGAGCCTGGCGTGCCCAAAGTAAAATGCCTCCCATTCAGGCCCAGAAAATAGGATGTGCACATATTTAGTATCATTGGATAGGAAACACTCAGAATTTTCTCAAAGTGTTAACATTTTGTCTGTGAGTATAACAGAACGGATATGGCAGGCGAAAACCCGAGGAATTTCTGTCCTGGATAAAGTGGTTTTGACAGATTGCCTCATTTAGAACCCCTCCCTTATGAAAATGCCCATATAAGGGCATATGAATGCAGTACCTATCGCTTCCTCTGGATGACAACAGTCTCGAGAAAGTGTTCTGATTCTTTTTAGATGCTTTTAGAGCAGAGAAGAAGACGAATAAGGAAGTGTCCACGCAGATGTCAATACAAGAAAAGCGCGTTCACGGCTGGCACGCTTTGTGTTTTTTTCCTATCTTATCGCCCAGTTTATATTCCGGTTGACTTCACATTATTTATTCAAAGTGAAACGTCCAAAACAATAAAGAAAACAACTATTCGTAACATTCGTAGCGCTCACTGGCACTAGCACAAGACAAAAACAATATCCCACAAATGCAGGTGGGAAAATGAACACCCTAAGTATGATCCCCAATTAGAGGCAACGACTAACAGCTGCCTCTAATTGGGAACCTGTCACGATCTTGTAAAAGCAACGACCAAGGTGCAGCGTGCATGGTGTTCCACATATTTATTTATAACTGTGAAACGTACAAAAACAATAAAGAACAACAGATCGGAACTTACGTAGCACACAAACAAATGCACTAACTCAAAACAATAACCCACAAACACAGGTGGGAAAGAACCAAACTATATAGGATTCCCAATTAGAGGCAACGAACAACAGCTACCTCTAATTGGGAACCACACAAAACCAAAACATAGACAACCCTAGAAACCCCTAGTCATGCCCTGACCTAACACACCATAGAGAACCCAAAGGCGCAGACTCCGACCGCACAAACTGAAACTTGATTGGGGGGTTTTTAGAGTGGGGCACTAGCATCGGTGGCGGCTCCGGTGCGGGACGTACTGGGCTGGAAAGGCGCACCGGACTCCTGGTGCGTGGATCCGGAACAGGTTTACCCGGACTGAGAAGTCGCACTGGACTCCTGGTGTGGGGAGCCGGCACCGGACGCACTGGGCTGGGGAGGCGCACCGGCATCCTGGTGCGTGGAGCCGGCGTAGGTCCCACCGGACTGACGACACGCACCTCAGGGCGAGTGCGAGGAGCTGGCACTGGACGTACCGGGCTGGGGAGACGCACTGGCATCCTGGTGTGTGGAGCCGGCGTAGGTCCCACCAGACTGACGACACGCACATCAGGGCGAGTCCGGGGAGCTGGCACTGGACGTACCGGGCTGGGGAGGCGCACTGGCGTCCTGGTGCGTGGATCCGGCGTAGGTCCCACCGGACTGACGACACGCACCTCAGGGCGAGTGCGGGTAGCTGGCACTGGACGTACCGGGCTGGGGAGGCGCACTGGCATCCTGGTGCGTGGATCCGGCGTAGGTCCCACTTGACTGAAGACACACACCTCAGGGCGACTGCGGAGAGCTGGCACTGGACATACAGGGCTGGTCAGATGCTCCTCTAGGCGCCTGCGCTGCATCTCCTTCCTCGCCAAAACTTCTCTCCTATATCTCTCATTAAACTCCTCATACGTCCTCCATTCAGGCTCTCCCCTCAGCCCGACCGCTAGCCCCATGTGACCACCCCCCAAAAAATCTTGGGGCTGTCCCTGGGCTGTCCTCTTACTCCCGCCAAGGAAGGGTCTCGCTACCCCCCATAATCTCCTCCCAGGTCCAGAACTGCTTCTCCTCCATGGCACGCAGCTTGGTCCTGGTTTGGTGGCTTATTCTGTCACGATCTTGTAAAAGGATGGACCAAGGCGCAGCGTGCATGGTGTTCCACATATTTATTTATAACTGTGAAACGTACAAAAAGGGCGAGTGCGGGGACCTGGCACAGGACGTACCGGGCTGGGAAGGCGCACTGGAGGCCCTGTGCGTGGAGCCGGCACAGGTTGGACCGGACTGGTGACACGCTCTTCAGGGCGAGTGCGGGGAGCTGGCACAGGACGTACCGGGCTGGGAATGAGCACTGGAGGCCTGGCACGTGGAGCCGGCACAGGTTGCACCGGACTGGTGACACGCTCTTCAGGGCAAGTCGGAGCCGGCACAGGGCGTGCCGGGCTGGGAAGGCGCACTGGAGGCCTGGTGCGTGGAGCCGGCACAGGTTGCACCGGACTGGTGACACGCTCTTCAGGGTGAGTGCGGGGAGCCGGCACAGGACGTACCGGGCTGGGAAGGCGCACTGGAGGCCCTGTGCGTGGAGCCGGCACAGGTTGGACCGGACTGGTGACACGCTCTTCAGGGCGAGTGCGGGGAGCTGGCACAGGACGTACCGGGCTGGGAATGAGCACTGGAGGCCTTGCGCGTGGAGCCGGCACAGGTTGCACCGGACTGGTGACATGCTCTTCAGGGCAAGTGCAGGGAGCCGGCACAGGACGTACCAGGCTGGGAAGGCGCACTGGAGGCCTGGTGCGTGGAGCCGGCACAGGTTGCACCGGACTGGTGACACGCTCTTCAGGGTGAGTGCGGGGAGCCGGCACAGGACGTACTGGGCTGGGAAGGCACACAGGAGGCCTGGTGCGTGGAGCCGGCACAGATTGCACCGGACTGGTGACACGCTCTTCCAACCACCTGCGCTGCAGCATACTGCTCGCCAACACCTCTCTCCGATATCCTTCCTCGAACTCCTCAATCGTCTCCCATTCGGACTCTGGCTCTCTCCTCGTTTCGGCCGACCTCCCCATGTGCCCCCCCCAAAACAAATCTTGGGGTTGCTCCTGGGCTGTTTGTGGATGCAGACCCCGGCGGCGTCGCTGTCCCCCATTATTCCTCGGCGACTCCCGCCAAGGAAGGGTCTCGCGTCCACCAATGATCTCCTCCCAAGTCCAACTCTCCTTCACCTTCGTTGCACGCTGCTTGGTCCTGGACTGGTGGGATATTCTTGTACGATCGTCGTAATAATAAACGGACCAAGGCGCAGCGTGCGTAGAGTTCCACATTATTTATTCAAAGTGAAACGTCCAAAACAATAAAAAAACAACTGATCGTAACATTCGTAGCGCTCACTGGCACTAGCACAAGACAAAAACAATATCCCACAAATGCAGGTGGGAAAATGAACATCCTAAGTATGATCCACAATTAGAGGAAACGACTAACAGCTGCCTCTAATTGGGAACCATACACAAAACCAACATAGAAATGAAATACTAGAAACCCCCCCCTAGTCACGTCCTGACCTAAAACACCATAGAGAACCTAGAGGGCTCTCTATGGCCAGGACGTGACAGAAACAATATAAACATACACTGAAATGCAAAGAAAAATATAATACCAACAAGACACTTGATGAAATTGAAAACGCAATTGATCAAAATCAGTCCTGGGACATTTGGAACAATTTAAGCACGACAAAGCCACAAGAATCAGCCATACAAGATGAAGGAATTTGGAAAACGTATTTTGATTATCTATACAAAATCTTTACATTCCACAAAAAGACAACAGAACCAATTAGAAATTCAAGAAAAATTTAACGTCCTTGAATCAGTCATTAAAAACAACCAAAATCCATTAGATTACCCAATAACCCAACAAGAACTAAATGAAAAGCTCAAATCTATAAAATCAAAGAAGGCTTGTGGTCTAGTTAACATCAGAAATGAAATGCTGAAAAACAGCACACCTGAGTTGCAAAATGCTGTGCTTAAATTATTCAACATAGTTTTAACTTCTCGCTGCTTCCCTGATGTCTGGAACCAGGGGCTCATCTCCCTTATCCACAAAAGTGGAGACAAATCAGACCCCAATAATTACAGGGGAATTTGCATAAACGGCAACTTGGGAAAGGTTTTCTGCAGCATTTTGAAAACAAGAATTCAAACCTTTCTTCAAGAATAAAATGTAATAAGTAAATGTCAAATTGGCTTTCTCCCCAAACATTGCACCACTGACCACATATACACTTTACACACACTAATTAATAAACACATCCACCAAAAAAAGAGGGCAAAATCTTGACTTTAAAAAAGCATTTGATTCTATTTGGCATGAAGGGCTCTTCTACAAAATTCGCCAAAGTGGGCTTGGTGGTAAGGAGTATGACTTAATAAAATGTGTGTACACAGAAAACAAGTGTGCAATAAAAATCTAAAACCAAAGAACAGAATTATTTTCACAATGTCTAGGTGTGAGACAAGGCTGCAGTTTGAGTCCAAATCTTTTCAAGATGTATATCAATATCAATTCATATCAATGAATTAGCAGACATGTTGGACCATTCTCCAGCCCCACGACTCACTAGTTGACACAGAGGTAAAATACCTGCTATATGCTGATGACTTGGTACTTCTATCACCAACCAAAGAAGGTCTTCAACAGAACCTTTAAAATTCTACAGCAATATTGCCATAATTGGGCCCTGGCAGTAAATAAAAAAAATTAAAAAATCATGATTTTCCAAAAGAAAACCAGATGTCAGAAACACAAATATTAATTCACTCTGAACAACACCATAATTGAACACACAAAAAATTACACATACCTTGGTCTGACCATATCTGCATCGGGAAACTTTAATATGGAAGTGAATGCACTCAAAGAAAAAGCCCGCAGAGCATTGTATGCAATAAACATGAAATTATTCAAAATCAACATCCCAATTAGAATTTGGACCAAAATATTTGACAGTGTAATCCTACCAATAGCTCTTTACGGAAGTGAGGTTTGGGGGCCACTCAATAAACTGGACTTGTGGGACAAACATCCAATTGAAGTGCAGAATTCAGTCGGAAAATTCTACAAGTCCAGAGAAATACACCAACTAATGCATGTAGGGCAGAATTGGGCCGTTTTCCAGTTGTAATGAAAATACAGAAAAGATCTTTAAAATTTTGGCGACATCTAAATTCAAGTCCAAATTCAAGTGTGCAATTTAAAGCACTTCAAACCCAAGACCTGAGCCCAGAAACGAGTCCTCTCAGTCAGCTGGTGTTGGACCTAACCAACCAAGCTGACACCAGCACTGCTTCAAAAGAAAGAATTCCAATAAACAAAATCATGAACCAATCAAAGGACTCATATTTACAACATTGGAAAAAACGAAACAAAATCCCAAAGCCGTCTAAATTGCTATCTGACCCTGAACAGAGAATATGAATGGGTGATTATCTCTACTCTGTCAGAGATACGAAGCAGAGACAGATCCTTACCAAGTACAAGCTGAGTGACCACCAATTGGCAATAGTAACCGGCCGACATAAAAAGACATGGCTACCCAAAAAGGAGCTTGTATGTGGTCACTGCACGACAGGGGAGGTAGAAACAGAGATGCACTTTCTCCTTTACTGTGATAAATATTCCTCACCAAGAGATTCATTATTCACAGAAATGACTACATTTATTCCAAATTTTAACTTATTGAACCCAGAGGAAAAACTAAAAATATTCATGGGCGAAGGAGCAATGGCTCCTCTTGCAGCCAAATATGTATTTGCCTGTAATAGCCTGAGGGACACTGAATAATAACATCTGCATAGTAAGCAGTAACTTACTTATTATTACTATTATTGATATTACTATTATTGTTATTACTATTATTATTGTTGTTTATCAGTCCAAATAGTAGTGGTCTGGGTAGTAGGGTGATGGTAATGATGGCAGTTTAATGATGGTGGTGGTGATAGTAGTGGTAATGATGAGGGTAGTTGTACTACTGATGTAATGGTGAAGATGACCGTTATTTAGTTATAAGTTAGTTATAGTTTCATTTTTCATATTTATATTTTTATATTTATTACTTTTCTATTATTGACTGTTACCAATTTATTGGTATTATTTTTGTATTTAATTTTGTATTATTATTTACTACCATTTTATATTATTATTTGTTATTGTTTATAATTTTATTACAATGTATATTGTATACATTGTTGCTTTGGCAATATTGACACAATGTTTTTCATGCCAATAAAGCATCTTGAATTTGAATTTGACAGAGAGAAAGAGATGGCGATGGAGAAGAACAAAGAGATCAGAGATGGAGAGAGATGGATGGGGAGAGAGAACAAGAGAACAACAACAAAAAAAGCCACGGGATGGACGTGACAGAGTTGAAGGATGGAGGCTGGCTGTGGTGTTTGTGTTTGAGGGGAGGTCTGTCCCTGTTGGTTCCTCTGTGCTGTTGTGTGGCCTGTTGAGGGAGGGAAACAGCCATAGAGCTAGAAGACGCATCTTTGTGCAACGTCATGCCGGGAAAGAAGCAGCAACAACGAACCAGTGTGACAGCCAACAGCCAGCGACATGAATACAGGCCTCTTCAATTTTCTATTTAATAGGTTTTCTTTGCTTTGATCTCTGTGATGAAAGCAACAGCACAGTGTCCAATATGCCACCAAAGAAGAAGCCTACCACAAAGACAACCAAAACACTTACGGAGGTGTTTTACTCCCTGGGCTTTGATTTCTGGTCTAAATTGAGGATTATGTTGGATTAACCCAATGTTGTGATCCCCCTTCCCCTAAAAAGGATGTTTACTCAAAATGTGTAATTCTGTACGCCTTCCTGAACTGTCATATTTACAGAATAAGATCGATTCAAGCGTCCACTTGTGAGACGTTTCGACAAGCTAAGTACCTGCTCTTATTACCGCAGTACATGAGTTGTATCATCATAACCAGTGAATACAATGAGTGTAGTGTAAGCCCAAATGTAAGCTTGCCTCCTCCATTTGAAACTTGAACCTTCCTCTCAGTCAGAATACTACTTACACCATTTCCCATTTGAACGTGTACATAAATGGAGAAACGTCATCCTTCTCCTCTTTGTTGCTCTCACTCGGGAATCCATCCATCCATCCACACCTTAATTGAGGCTCTCTCCACCGATGTTTGAAGTGATGTTTATCACCGTGGCAACATTGCTGCGCCTGCAGATTGTGGTTGTGTTGTCTTGTGTGAGGATTACCATAACAACAGAGCGCAGGCTTTAGCTTTAATTCCACTAACACTGGACCCGGCTCCTCTGTGGATCGGCTCGCCTGGCGGGCTCGTCTTAACTGGTATTAGCAGGCGTGGGCAGGGAGCTAACACTATCGCCCGTCTGAGAGGCTGATCTCGCCTGGGGAGCCCCCATACGGCCCGTACGAGGGCCTAGTGTTGATGTTCCACTGTTCAGTTCACTCCTCCTAAGGTGAGCCCCAGCCTTAGCCCTTAGCATGTCAGGCACCCCTAGCAATGTCCACCCAACCCCAGAGTGCCTGCCTGCTGCTCGGCTAGCTAGCGGTTAGCGCTGTCCACCAGGCTAATGAGTAGGTGGGTCACTACATGCTGCCTCTCAGTGGGCGCTTATCGGAACCTGCAGCCCGATGGGACGGGGGGTTGGGGGAAAAGAGAGAGTGTGGAAGAAGAAGAGGCACAGACGACATGTCGGCACGGCTAAGCTGGCAGAGGAGCGAGGCAGGAGGAGGAGGAGGAGGAGGAGGAGGCGTTAGGGGATGTGAGGGCAGGAGCTGACCCTGTAAGCAGAGGAGATTAGGGAGAATAATGAATGGGGTCTTGGCAGTGCTTAACTAATATGTGTGGTAATCTGAAGACGATGTGTGGAGAGGAAATGTCAGCTGTGTGTGTGCAACAGCGGGACAATGCAACTGTGTGTCTGAGTGTGTTTGTGTGTTCTCGTGTGTGTGTTATTTGCATGGAGGATTGCTGCAGTCAGGCCTACAGAAAGAATTCAGCCTCTTAAGCAAACAAGTGTCGGAGCATGGAAAATTAATTTCAGGCCTCCTCAAAAGAATAGCCCGACCGTTGACATGGAGTGCCTACGAGAGACTAACAGAGTCAGTTAGGTCTCACTACACACACAAACACATCTGTATGTGAGGGGTGGCGAGTGAGGATGAATTTTGCCCTTTAAACCATAATACATAAGATCACATGGACAAGGAGACATTTCTATTGTACAGGCCTAGCTCTTCAGCCCTCTCCAGCTCTCCAAGTGTGTCGTGTAGGAGTGCTGTTCTGGGATCAGGTCCCTCCGATCTATATAATCATATTCATAGTGACTGAAAAGGCTAAACTGATCCTAGATCAGCACTCCCACTCTGTTGACTATCAGATGATTGATTAGTAGGCTGATAATTCAACTGTTCATTTCAACAATGGCCTTGGTCATTTCCCGAGACAAGAAAGTGTCAGGGAGAAAGTGTCAACCCTTTTAACTCCTTCAACATTTCCTCACGTTTTTCTACGATTTAATTTGAGTATGATTGATTTTCCCATAATTGATCTTTCATTCCCCGAACCCTCTCAATGGGACTTTAAATAATCCAACCTCTCCTCCTCTCCCTTACTCATCCCTGAGCCTCAAAAGAGAGAAAGAGAAAGAGAGAGAGAGAGAGAGAGTGTTAAGACTTTTCCTTTTTCTCTCTCATCCTTTCCTCCTCCCTTCGCTGTTTGGTGTTGTTTGTTATTCTGGCCTCAAAACAGATTTGTGATGTGTCTTATCTCCGCTCATCTGTTTGTTTTACGGTTCCTGCCATGTTTGTGTGTGTGTTTGTGTGCTTGCCTATGTGTGTCTTCTCTTCCTCTTCTCCAGGGGACACCCAGCCCCAACTCTCCGTCCCAAACTCCCAGCATTCCTTGTAATGGATCAAAGTTCTCATAATATCGTAATGGTGTGTTGACCATGTCCCTGACCCCCAGTTTATCAAACTCTATCACAGATGGAGTTTTTCCCCTGCAGAAGTGGAGAGATGTATTGTTTTGTATCAGCGGTAGAGCATTTCACTGCTGCGTTGACTACCACTGACTGAGTGTGTGGCCAAGCTGGAGGTATGCTGTGTTTTCCCTTGGCTGTGCTGGGGTAATGTAGCTAGCCCAGATACATCTAAGGTGCTGTCTGTGTCCATGTCTGTGTGTGTGTGTTTGTTTTGGTAGCATGGCTGAGTCTCTGATCTGTGATCTGTGATCTCCAGATGTAGGACAGGGCCATAGGCTCAGGCTGTGAGATCTGCTGTAACCCAACCTGACCCCAGGCTTAGCCCCATACAGCCCAGGCTTAGCCCCATACAGCCCAGGCATTGGACCGTGGAGCTCAGGTGAAAGACTGATACCCTGATGTAAAACTGAGTAGGAGACTCCTCACGGGCATGCAATGGGATAGAGCATGCTGTCTCAAGTTCTCTGGCCTCTTTTCACCCTCATTCTTTATCATATGTGACCGACCAGCTCCATTCGGTCTCAAGTAGCGACATTTGAAATTGTGTTTTTTTACATTGGATAAAAGTAGAGACTCAGGACTGGAAAACGGTATATCATACGCTACAGTTGAGGAACAATGGGAAAGTAATTCTGCTTAGAAATCGCTTTTGAGAAAATTGCCCTTCAATGTCTTGATACACTTACCGGAGTGCTCTTCTTTGTCTACACCCATTCAACATTTTCACTTTATCCCCATCCATCTCTTTAAGGATTCACATGTGAGGACATGTATTGAACAATCAAAGATTTCAAGACTGAAGGCTGGTTTATACTACGGGTGAGATCGTAAACTTAAACTGGAGTGCCAGAGTGTTTTCTGAGCGTTCGTAAACTGAGCGTTGTCAGATTGTCCGTTAGTAAATTCAGAGCGTTTTTGCTCTCCGAGCATTCAGAGCGCACACTGGACGCTCTGACCGAAGAGTACTGTTGATTTGAGCGTTCTGACCTAACAACAGCAGTCAAGCACCAAGCTAACTGGCTAACGCTACTTCCAGACACAAATGAGAGAACAGCTCTGTCTTTTTCCGTGGCTAAACCAACTAGGCTCATCATTTAACTATTGTATTCATATTTACAGACGTCATACAAGTTTGTTATTAAGGCACATGAAAGTGCACATGTTCCAGAAGGCATTTCTGCCAAAAAAACGCATTTTGATAACAAAAATAAAACGTTTACGTTCAAAGGCCTCTCCTGTGAAGTAGTAACGCGTGACATACGCCTAGTTTCCTGAAAAGAGTCACATATACTGGCCCCATTTCATTCTCATTCTCACTCTCTCTCTCATTCTCTAGAATGTGCTCACTTGAGTTGCCTAAATCAGATGTGAGATCTACACAGATGCAGACACACACACGCATGCACACACACACACACACACACACACACATAAACACACACCAGTGAGGAAGAAAATGCCCATCTCTCTCTCTCTCTCTCTCTCTCTCTCTCTCTCTCTCTCTCGCTTTCTCTCGCTCCCACGCATGCACACACGCTGTTGGGGAAAGTCTAATCAATAATGAGGAGAGACAAGGTCAACCACCAATCAGGATATTACTTTATTCAAAATGTATTAATAACATTGATTAATTATAGCAATAATGAAGCTGGTTGACGACCCACCCGTAGGTGATTCGTTGAGAGTCCAACGAGCGGATTTGAGTCACAGCATTTCATTGCAAAGTACATCCTCCTGAATGTTCATGACAAACAACAGATGTATGGAATGGGTCACAGGGTTAGGATTCGTATGAAAGATAGTAATCATTCACAGCAGACAGTATCTACGGGAGAGACTGTAAGCATTTCACTGTTAGTCTACACCTGTTGTTTACGAAGCATGTGACAAACAAGGGTTTGAACCAAAATAGTTTTTCATTCGTTTTGTTTTGAACAGAACCACTGTTCTGACCAGTCAAATGAAGTTCTGAACTGGTTCGAACACTAACAAGTAACGGTTGATATCGTTCCTTTCTTTTCCTTTTTAAACATCTGAAATCTACATATAATTTTTTTTACATTTATGTAGCTCGACATTAAATGACTTCACCATTGTATAGAAAAGCTTGCTATGGAGCGAGTAAAGCTATTCATTAGACAGACAAGTGTAGTGTAGGGTTCGACATGCGACTGAAATGTTGTGGGTGAGGAGAGCGCTGGGCATGCAGGGCATCTTGTTGTTATGCCATGCATTATCTAAATTAGGCCCACATAATTATACCTACGGGGAAACGGCTTCTATGAAGCAACTTTGAATGTCTTTGACCTTCAGAGAGTTGGCTTAACTAACGTTGGACCAGAGCTAGCATTTCATCATGAGTCTCAGTTCCATTACATTATACATAATGCCGCCTAGTTTTCGAGAGCTAGACCAGAACTAGCTAACAAGCTATGTGTGCATAATTGAACTAAATCAAATGTGAAACTATATCCTTAACTAGCATTGAAAAAGTACATCCATTGTTTTCTTCTATTCCAGTGTCTCCTCTCTCCTATTTTCTGAATCATGCCTGTAATGTCAATAGCTACAGTAGACAACGCATGCTTCGGAGGGAGGGGGATGGGCCGTTAGCCTACACACATGCTGGCAAAGATTTTCATCTGGCAGCCAGGGAGACACTGGAATAAGTTTCTGTGTGACAGTGAGGGCACAGGCGCTTTGTTGCATATTTTGTCAGACTGGAAAAAAATGCTTGGAATGTAAAATAACGTTATTAACCGGTTCCCATGCTTTTAAAATAACGGTTTTGTTCTTGAACAGCATGGATCACTTTCGTTCTTGGTTCTGGTTCTGTTCCTCAAAAAAAAAAAAAATCTCCAGTTTTCAGTTCTGTTCCCTGGACCGGTTCCAACCCCTGGTTATTTCTATTACTTGTTTAAATCTGAAATTCAGTTTAATTTCAGTTCGTTTTCAGACTTGATTTACTAGTTTTTATTCAGTTTCAGTTTGATAAAAACTTTTCTATTTCATTTTTATATTATTTAGTTTCAGTTTTAATTTTAGTGTTAGGGACAGAAAGTAGCCTATGCATGGGATGCTAGGATACATGTATGTGTTGTAGGACTATAGCAGGGGTACTCATGTACTATTTGAGATGGTCCGGTCACACAAATTTCCAAGGTGGTACAGGTCCGGATGGATATTGTCATTTATCGATGTAGTAACAAACCCCCACCTCGCAACCTATGCGACCCCAAACTCTTAAAACTGTTGCCATTGAGCGAAGAGAACATTTAGGAGGTGTAAAGTTCATTTCCTGCTATTCTAAAAATGTTTGTGGTCTTGATATCTGTCTCACCTCGTCCACTGCTGGTGTTGGGTTTGCTGCCACTATTGTTCATGCCTATGGTTCACGCTCATGCTCCACGGTCACCCTCTGATTTCTTCCCTTTTAGCTACTGATAGCTAGTGATAATGATGCGCAAGCTAGTCCTATTTGTAACATCGCCATCAACTGTCAGCATTTCCTGCCAGGTTCAGAAGCTGGAAAACCTGATTAGAAAAAAACGTATTTATTTTATTTCAGTTTACTAAACAGTTTTTCCAATGTATTTTTTATTTTCATCTCAGTTTTCGTTTACTGTAGTAGTCTTGGCACGCACGCATGCATTCAGGCACACACACAGAAACACACACGCACGCACACACACACACGAACACACACACACACACACACACACAAGCACACACACACCCACACCCTGGGCATGTGGTAGGGCTGTGGGCCCCTCACAGGTGTTCCTCTAGTCTCAATGTATGTGTGAGGTGGGCAGTATGTTCTCCCTGTTACTCCTTCACTTCAACTGGTTATCCATATGGCTACTCTGTCAGAAGCTCACCTTCAGCCCACTACATCCATCCCTCCCTCCCTCCCCTTTTCTTTACTTCTCCTTCTCCTTCTCCATCTCCTTCTTCTCCATCTCCATCTCCATCTCCTTCTCCTTCTCTTTCTCCTTCTCCTACTCCATCTCCATCTCCTTCTCCTTCTCCTACTCCATCTCCATCTCCATCTCCATCTCCTCCTACTCCATCTCCATCTCCATCTCCATCTCCTTCTCCTTCTCCTTCTCCTATGCCATTCATTCGTTATTACCCTCCAGTACAACCACTCAGATACTGTATTCCCTTTCACTGTCTACTCAAAACACTTACACTGTCCAATAAATCCGGTTTTGTTATTTTATATGCATTTCCTTTTTCAGAAAGGCAAGTCATACAAATAAAACCTTTTCCACTGTGTAAAGCAAACCAAGCACACAAAATAGGAGCTATATGTAAAACGCAGGCCCCTTGTGGAAATTAGGTGAATTGCAACACCATTCAAACGACTCTACCCCTATTCTACACAAAGATAAATAACATACATTTTCTGAACTAATCCAGTCAGTTTTGCGTCCGTTACTGAATAGGTTTTTCCATTTTAAATGGTTTAGATAGTCTCCTCTAAATGTCCCTAACTCTGACAGTCGTTCTGAATGCAGGTTGCGGGTGAATTAAAGTTCCAGCTGTTGGATGTCCTAACTCTGGATGGATTCCAATAGGAAATATAGCTGCACGCAGCAACACCGAGTTTCAGCTGTGGGATTACTGTACCACCATCAGGACTAATTGGACACATCACCCTATGATGAGCTACTTCTGTACTGTTTACCACGCAATATTTTATAATGCTGACTGCTTTAAACGTCTTCTCCAGAACCGCTGGACTGATCGGCACCAATTTGGTACTTAGCATCTATGGATGCATATTTTCAAACGCAATATTTTTCAAGAGTCTAGCTGGAAAAATATGGCCACTATAACCCAATTAACTTGCAATTCATGTTTTTTCCTGTCTTCTTAGTGCTAGGCCCCTTTTTTCTCAATTTCCGCCTGAATGACGTGCCCAAAGTAAACTGCCTGTTGCTCAGGCCCTGAAGCCAGAATATGCATATAATTGGTACCATTGGAAAGAAAACACTCTGAACTTTGTAGAAATGTAAAAAAATAATGTAGGAGATTATAACACAATAGAAATGGTAGGAGAAAATCCAAAGAAAAAACAACCAGAATTTTCTTTTTTTTGAGAGACCATGCTCTTACAAGGATGCAATTCCTATGGCTTCCACAGGGTGTCAGCAGTCTTTGTTCAAGGTTTCAGACTTGTAACTTCTAAAACGAATAAGAAATATCTGTTTTAGTACAGGGACACAGTCTTGGAAATGTGTGTTTGCGCGTGCTATGAAGACAGGACTCACCTGCTAAAATCGGTTTCCTATTGAACATACTTCTTTCCGTAAGAAATATTATAGTTTGATTACATTGTATGGTATCTGAGGAGTAAATAGAAACGTATTTTGAGTGTATTCACTGTTGTGTCCATTCACTCCATTCTCTCTCTATTAATAGCTGCCATTCATTCCATCGTTTGCTTGTTTGCCAGAACTGTATAAGCTCCCTCTCTCTTTCTATAATTTTCTGCTTCCCTCTCGCTCTTCCCATTATCTCTCTCTCTCTCTCTCTCTCTCTCTCTCTCTCTCTCTCTCTCTCTCTCTCTCTCTCTCTCTCAGTATCCAGGAGATGATAGAAAAGGTGAGGGAAAGAGAGAGGATCTCTTTGTCTCTTCTCTTCCACCCTCTCCTGCTCTCTCCTTCCTCATATTTCTCTCTCTCTCTCCTCTCTCCATATTCCCCCTGTCTTTCTCTCCTACTCCCCCCTCTCTCTCTCTGTCCACCATGTACTCCCGCCCTCCATCCCTCCTTCCTTCAAGCGTGAGTCATCCGCTGCTCCCTGACTTGTCACGTTTTGCTCAGTGTGTCTGTCCAGCCCCATCACAGTGCTAGCCGAGCTGACACGTAGCCACAGCAGAGTACAATACAGCACAGCGCTAAGGGCCTTTGGTCTGCATTCCAAATGGCACCCTATTCCCTCTTCAGTGCATTACTTTTGACCAGGGCTCATAATTCTCTGGTAAAAAGTAGTGCACTAAATAGGAATAAGGGTGACATTTGAGACATTGACAAAGTCCACAGCACAATATACAGTGGTAAGGGCCGCTGACCTGTCTCTGTCCCTCACTCCTTAAAAGCACTGTGTGTTTATGTCTGTGTGGGGTGTGCATGTGTGCCTGTGTGTACGTGTGTGTGTGTGTGTGTGTGTGTCTGTACCTGTGTACCTGTGTGTGTCCCTGTCCCTCACTCCTTAAATTAAAGCACTGACATCATCAAAGGGGGACACGTTGGGACACAGTTCTTTCCCCCATGGATAATCATTGGACTATGGACGTACATAAAATACATTCTAATGTGTTGTTTCTATATGCGAGGGGACAACATACATTTTGACTCATTGTTTTTGGATGTTGACAGTTGACCTTGTGTACAGTGGTGGTTGCCTCACTTGAAATTCCTGGCCTCTTTTGAGTTAAAGACACCTCATCAGCACTATTCTGTTGGAGCGTTTCCCACTGATGCTTTGCTACACACACACTCATACATGCACGCATGCACACTGAAGTCATTATAAAGGCTTGCATCAAATCAAATCACAATTTACGCTGAGTATACCAAACATTAGGAACACCTTCCTAATATTGAGTTGCCTCAATTCATCAGGGCAAGGACTCTACAAAGTATTGTACTACTACCATACCCCATTCAAAGGCACTTATTTTTTGTCTTGCCTATTCACCCTCCTTGTCACACACACACACAATCCATGTCTCAATTGTCTCAAGGCTTAACAATCCTTATTTAACCTGTCTCCTTCCCTTCATCTACACTGGTCAGCTTGATAGTCCTCAACGTGCGCCAGAAGAGGAAATAACTTATCCCAGCCATGAAAGCTGCCAGAGCACGTGGGGACATTGCTTACATCCGCTATGACAGGCTTATTGTCAACGCTCCCTCCCAAAAGCCTGGTAGGGATGAAAGAGCCGAGCAATTGGGTTCGTAGCTTTAACCCCTCAGCACACACACACACTTACACACACCAAATGATTAATGGACTGCTGAATGTATCTTTTTTCTGTTGCTTTGTTTGCTCTTTTCCATATTATGTCTGTCTCTGATAAGGTACCCAGGAAAGGGCTGAAAATAGGCCATATTAATATATGTAGCCTTAGAAATAAGATTCATAAAATCAATAACTTGCTAACATCAGATAACAGTAATATATCAGCCATTTCTGAGACTCTCTTAGATAAATAATTTGATCATACAGCAGTAGAAATACAAGGGTATAACATCTATAGAAGAGACAGAAATGCTTATGGGGAGGTGTTGCTGTATATTCATATATATATATATATATATATATATATATATATATGTATATGTATATGTGTATATATATATGTATATATATATATATGTATATATAAGCCGTACGTAAACAGAGAGCTCTACTTCCTTGGGGACCTGAATATTGACTGGTTTTCATCAGGTTGTCCACTGAAGAGGAAGCTTCTCACTGTAATCAGTGTCTGTAATCTGGTTCAGGTTATTATTCAACCTACCAGGGTGTTTACAAAAACTACAGGAACAAGATCATCCACATGTATTGATCACACTTTTACTAATACTGTAGAACTTTGTTGTAAAGCTGTAACCGTACCCATTGGATGCAGGGTTATATCCAGAAAGCCAAAGTTCCAAAAGCTAGGCCTAAAATAGTGTATAAGAGTTCATACAAAACATTTATGTGGATGATGTTAAAAATATTTGTTGGTTTGATGTGATTAATATGAACCATACAGATGCTGCACTTGATGAATTCTGGAAATTACATTTTCCAATTATTAATAAACATGTAACAGTTAAGAAACTGACTGTTAAGGCTCCATGGACTAAATTCAACAAAAAAAAGACTGTATTATGAATCCACAATCAATTACATAAAGAATGATGGAAAAAATGTTGGAGTACTTTAAATTAAATTATGGGCAGAAAGACAAATTCAACTCCATCTTTCATCAAATCGGATGATTTATTCATCACACAACCATTTGATGTTGTTATTTTAATGATTACTTCATTGTCAAAGTTGGCAAACTTAGGCAGGAAATGCCAACAATGAACAGTAAAAAAAAAAAGGGAGAGGTGGAAAAATTGTTATCGATCGACAATGACAAACCTGGCATTGACAATTTAGATGGAAAGCTACTGAGGATGGTAGCTGACTCTATAGCCATTCCTATCTGTCATATCTTTAATCTGAGCCTAGAGGAAAGTATTTGTCCTCAGGCCTGGAGGGAAGCCAAAGTCATTCCTCTACTCAAGAGTTGTAAAGCGGCCTTTACTGGTTCTAACAGCAAACCTATCAGCCTGCCTCCAACTCTCAGCAAACTTGGAAAAAATTATGTTTGACCAAATACAATGCTATTTCTCTGTAAAAAAATGACAACATACTTTCAGCATGCTTAAAGTGAAGGGCACTCAACATGTACTGCTCTGACACAAATGACTGATGATTGGTTGAAAGAAATTGATAAGAAGATTGTGGAAGCTCTACTGTTAGATTTCACAAAGCATTTGTTGAAAAAACATACAGTTGAAGTCGGAAGTTTACATACACTTAGGTTGGAGACAACTAGTTTTTCACCCACTCCACAAGTTTTTTGTTAACAAACTATAGTTTTGGCAAGTCAGTTAGGACATCTACTTTGTGCATGACACAAGTAATTTTTCCAACAATTGTTTACAGACATATTATTTAACATATAATTCACTGTATCACAATGCCAGTGGGTCAGAAGTTTACATACAGTTGACTGTGCCTTTAAACAGCTTGGCAAATTCCAGAAAATTATGTCATGGCTTTAGAAGCTTCTGATAGGCTAATTGACATCATTTGAGTCAATTGGAGGTGTACCTGTGGACGTATTTCAAGGCCTACCTTCAAACTCAGTGCCTCTTTGCTTGACATCATGGGAAAATCAAAAGAAATCAACAAAGACCTCCGAAAAAGAATTGTAGACCTCCACAAGTCTGGCTCATCATTGGGAGCAATTTCCAAACGCCTGAAGGTACCACGTTCATCTGTACAAACAATAGTACGAAAGTATAAACACCATGGGACCACGCAGCTGTCATACCGCTCAGGAAGGAGACGCGTTCTGTCTCTTAGAGATGAACGTACTTTGGTGCAAAAAGTGCAAATCCCAGAACAACAGCAAAGGACCTTGTGAAGATGCTGGAGGAAACAGGTACAAAAGTATCTATATCCACGGTAAATTGAGTCTTATGAAGACATAACCTGAAAGGCCGCTCAGCAAGGAAGAAGCCACTGCTCCAAAACCACCATAAAAAAGACGAACTACGGTTTGCAACTGCACATGAGGACAAAGATTGTACTTTTTGGAGAAATGTCCTCTGGTCTGATGAAAGAAAAATAGAACTGTTTGGCCATAATGACCATCGTTATGTTTGGAGGAAAAGGGGGAGGCTTGCAAGCCAAAGAACACCATCCCAACCGTGAAGCACGGGGGTGGCAGCATCATGTTGTGGAGGTGCTTTGCTGAAGTAGGGACTGGTGCACCTAACAAAATAGATGGCATCATGAGGGAGAAAAAGTATGTGGATATATTGAAGCAACATCTCAAGACATCAGTCAGGAAGTTAAAGCTTGTTCGTAAATGGGTCTACCAAGTGGACAATGACCCCAAGCATACTTCCAAAGTTGTGGCAAAATGGCTTAAGGACAAGAAATTCAAGGTATTGGAGTGGCCATCACAAAGCCCTGACCTACAAACCTGACTCAGTTACACCAGCTCTGCCAAAATTCACCCAACTTATTGTGGGAAGCTTGTGGAAGGCTCCCTGAAACGTTTGACCAAGTTAAACAATTTAAAGGCAATGCTGCCAAATACTAAGTGAGTTTATGTAAACTTCTGACCCACTGGGAATGTGATGAAAGAAATTAAAGCTGAAATAAATAATTATTCTATTATTATGACATTTCACATTCTTAAAATAAAGTGGTGATCCTAACTGACCTAAGACAGGGAATTTTTACAAGGATTAAATGTCAGGAATTGTGAAAAACTGAGTTTAAATGTATTTGGCTAAGGTGTATGTAAACTTCCGACTTCAACTGTATGTGTTATGGCTTTTCAACCTCTGCCATATCGTGGATTCAGACCTATCTATCTAATAGAACTCAACGGATTTTCTTTACAGGAAAATTCTCTAATGTCAAACATGTAAAGTGTGGTGTACCACAGTGCAGCTCTCTATGCCCTCTACCCTTTTCTATTTTTACCAAAGACCTACCACTGTCATTAAACAAACCATATGTGTCCATGTATGCTGATGATTCAACCATACACACATCAGCAACCACTGGTAATGAAGTCACTGAAACCCTTAACAAAGAGTTGCAGTCTGTTTTGGAAGAGGTGGCCAGTAATAAACTGGTTCTGAACATCTCTAAAACTAAGAGCATTGTATTTGGTACAAATCATTCCCTAAGTTCTAGACCTCAGCTGAATCTGGTAATGAATGGTGTGGCTGTTGAACAAGTTGAGGAGACTAAATTACTTGATATTACCTTAGATTGTAAACTGTCATGGTCAAACCATACAGATTCAACGGTTGTAAAGATGAGGAGAGGTCTGTCCGTAATAAAGAGATGCTCTGCTTATTTGACACCGCACTCCAAAAAAGCAAGTCCTGCAGACTCTAGTCTTGATTATTGTCCAGTTGTCTGGTTGAGTGCTGCAAGGAAAGACCTAGTTAAGCTGCAACAGGCCCAGAAACAGGCCCTTGAGATGTTCTTGTCTATTAATATTCTGTATTATGTCATGTTTCATGTTTTGTGTGGACCCCAGGAAGAGTAGCTGCTGCTTTTACAACAGCTAATGGGGATCCTAATAAGATACCAATAATCAAAGCTTGATGATGAGTTGGTTATTTGAATCAGCTGTGTATTGCTATGGCAAAAAAACGAAATGTGCATCCAAGGGGCCCTAGGACTAAGTTTGAGAAACCCTGCCTTACAGGGTACCATTACAGTGAAAAGCGTTTGTACCCCTTTAAGTACAATTTGGGGCCTTTTTCCCCCAGAGTTTCCCCCACACTGTTCGTGTGACCATGAATATAGGCTAGTACAGTATGCCTTTATAACACGCAATAACATGCAAATTACCTAACAACCCTGGGCTCATTAAATAAAACGTGAATAAGGACAAAAGTGAACTCCTTTTGCATATTCATTAGGATGAGGTCGCTGGTTTAATTCAGTTGCTGCAGGAGTGGGATGGGTTGGATGTTTTGTTCAGTGTGGATCCTCCATCCATTGAGATGTGCATGGTACTGTCTGGGTGTAGCATACCAAGCTAGGATCTGGGTTCAGGAAGAGAGATGGATACTGAGTGGTCAGGGAGTGGACACATCCATCAAGGAGCCAGTAGCTTACCCACTAGCAGAGCCTGGAGGGAAGGATTGGTCTGCATTGCACTGTAGAGCTGAGCCGGCTGATCAGTCGCCAAGAGTGACAGAATGGAGCCCTTCAGAGGAGTGCAACTGTGACGGACAGCGTTCATTAGTCCAATTAGGAGTGGTTCGCTGACATGCACGTACACACACACACATGCATGTACACGTATGTATGCACGCATTGCACACACACACACACACACACAAATACATTCATACAGGCCATAGCTCCAGTCAGAGGCAGGGCTGAGCGGAGCGTGGGCGCTGATAGCCTCAGCCGCTGTATTGATGGGTGCTTAGAGTGGAGCGGAGGAGAGAGGATGAGAAAGAGAGAGAGAGAGAGAGAGAGAGAGAGAGATGGAGGGAGAGAGAGAGAGAGAGAGAGAGAGAGAGAGAGAGAGAGAGAGAGAGAGAGAGAGAGAGAGAGAGAGAGAGAGAGAGAGAGAGAGAGAGAGAGAGAGAGAGAGAGAGAGAGAGAGAGAGAGAGAGAGAGAGAGAGAGAAATGGAGTGTCATCCAGGTCACTGGAATGCCTCAGCTCAAATCAAATCAAATTTTATTGGTCACATACACATATTTTGCAGATGTTATCGCGGGTGGAGTGAAATGCTTATGTTCCTAGCTCCAACGATGCAGTAATACCTAACAATGCAAAACAATACACGCAAATCCCAAAAATAAAAAGAAAGGAATTAAGAAATATGGGAATATTAGAATAATTCATGTCAGCGTCCAGAATATACAGTGCCTTCAGAAAGTATTCATACCCCTTGACTTATTCCACATTTTGCTGTGTTACAGACTGAATTCAAAATGGATTAAATATTATTTTTTCTCATCTACACACAATTCCCAATAATGACAAAGTGGAAACATGTTTTTAGCAATCTTTGCAAATTTTGTGAAAATGAAATACAGAAATATCTCATTGACATAAGTATTCACACCCCTGAGTCAATACTTTGTAGAAGCACCTTTGACAGCGACTAAAGCTTTGAGTCTTTCTGGGTAAGTCTCTAAGAGCTTTCCACACCTGGATTGATTAACATTTTCCCATTATTCTTTAAAAAAAAATTCAAGCTCTGTGAAATTGGTTGTTGATCATTGTTAGACAACGATTTTCAGGTCTTGCCATAGATCTTCAAGTCAAAACTGTAACTCTGCCACTCACGAACATTAACTGGTAAGCAACTCCAGTGTCAGATTTGGCCTTGTGTTTTAGGTTATTGTTCACCTGAAAGGTGAAGTCATTTCCCAGTGTCAGGTGGAAAACAGATTGAACCAGGTTTTCGTCCAGGATTTTGCCTGTGCTTAGCTCCATTCCATTTATTTTTTACCTGAAGAACTCCCCAGTCCTAAATGATTACAAGCATGCCCATAACATTATGCATCCACCACTATGCTTGAAAATTTGGAGAGTGGTACTCAGCAATGTGTTGTATTGGATTTGCCCCAAACATAACACTTTGTATTCAGGACAAAAAGTTTATTTCTTTCTTTGCCACATTTTTTGCAGTTTTCCTTCAGTGCCTTGGTGCCATTTGGGACGCAGGCGTAATGTTTTTTACTGTACTATGGTGGTTGCGCTGTCATTCACTTGTTGCCTTCCAAATACCCGGCTGAAATGCAATGAGCAGTGTGTATTGACTGTGGGCCAGTTGTGTACGTGGTTGACTCAATGGCTACGTCCCAATTGACTCCCTAAGCCCTATATAGTGCACTTTTCTTGACAAGAGCGTTATAGAGTGTTTGCTATATTGTAATTACTTTGCCACCATGGCCTATTTATTGCCTTACCTTCCTTATCTTACCTCACTTGCACACTTTGTATATAGATTCGTTTTTCTACTGTATTATTGACTGTATGTTTGATTTACTCCATGTGTAACTCTGTGTTGTTGTATGTGTCGAACTGCGTTGCTTTATCTTGGCCAGGTCGCAGTTGTAAATGAGAACTTGTTCTCAACTTGCCTACCTGGTTAAATAAAGGTGAAATAAAAAATAAAATAAAAAATAGGCCCTGGTAAAAAGTAGTGCACTATATAGGGAATAGGGGGCCATTTAGGATGGACAAAGGTAGTGGTCTGTCAGCATTCATCTTGGATTACCAGGAAAAAACTGATTGTATGTCCTTGAATGGACAGACAGACAGACACAGACCTTTGAGCGGAGAATAATGGTGGTAGACTTTGCTATTGGGTTCCGTTTATTAGGAACAGGCGATGCTTTGTCTGAAGGATACCTACATCAGGACTTCATAACCCATTTATAACCCATACATAACTCATTCATCTGTAGTACATAATGTCAGCAACTGTGTCGTTGTTGAGATTAGCGCTTAGCTACTGCTTATAAAAATCCTTATGTAGGTAGCCTTCAAATAAAGCCTTACGGATTTGGTCTCAGCATTTTTACGTCTTCAGAGAGGCTCTCCACACACGCACGCACGCACGCATGCACGCACACACACACACACACACACACACACACACACACACACACACACACACACACACACACACACACACACACACACACACACACACACACACACACACACACACACACACACACACACAGTCTAGTTCAATGTCCAGCTACTACAACAGCAGTGTTTGTTTTATGATTCATGACAACAACTATTGAACAGACGTAGCAGACGTGCGTATTATGTGTTGTTTTCCTGTGAATGTCACACACAAACATCTAGCAAGCGCCTAGCTGGAGCATACTAGCCGCTTTCCCCTCCTCTTTCTCCCCCCTCCTTTCATTTCACTTCTCATCTCTCTCTCCCAAGGCTATGGGTGCTATCAGATGAGACAGTGGGAGTCGGCGTTGGCGAGACCACTCTGTCTCGTTAGATGAGCTTGTGTGACCGTGTGTGTTTGTGTGTGCGTCCATGTGTGTGTTGAACTATGCAATGCGTGCCTGCGTGTGTGCACGCATGTGTGCCCACTTGTGTTTTTGAGTGCTTTTTGGATGTGTCACAATTAACACGCTCCCTTGATTTAAAGCTCCCTTCTCTCTCTCTCTTCGTGGGCACATTGGTCCGGGAACATTGGTCCGGGGATAAAAACAGATCATATTTGCTTTCCTTCCTCCAGAAGAGTGATCTGTACAGAGCGGTCGGTAATGAATTCCAGGAGGCTGAGCATGCTAACGAGTTCATTATTCCAGCCCGGGTTCGGGAGTAATTACCATTTTGTATCCCAAACTGTTCAAGACTGTTAAGCCGAGGCTGATTTTGGATAAATATTTGCATAAGTGTAAGTGTTGCGCGACTGATTGGGCTGGGCTAGGCTGGTTCACTTTGTGACAGCTGGAGAAATTGGAGTGTGCGTGTTGTTGAGTGGCCGGGCAGTTTCCACAGCGCCAAAAGTGATGGTCCGTCACCTCAGATATTAGTGGGTGTCTTTTGATTGGCCGAGGAGGAGGCTACAGGTTTCTGTCAGAGTGGATGATTGGTGGATGGTGAGGGGTTTTTCCCATGGCTGGCTGCTGATAGGATGACTGATTGGAATGATGAACTACTGACACCAGCTGTACAGGCCTCTTGCATCGTGTTAGTCCACGTAAACAACATTCTACTTGGCTTGAGTCTTTGCTTTCATCGATGTTCCCAACATTCAACAGACTCATACAGATCAATGTAAAAGAGTACATATACCATCGCACCCTATCCTATTTGTATTCATATGACTAACAACCTTCATTACAATCAATGTGCCGTAGCATTTACAACAGACACGTATGGCAGTCAACAAGGGACAAAACACCAATAATTCATGCCTTTCTTCTCATCCATCCCGCCCATCACCTGCCGCTAGCCATTCAGCTGTTGTTTTCATATACCGTCAGTGTGGAACTGATTGTTATATATTTAATATTTGGAGATAGTGTAGCATTAGTTTAGCTCCGATGAGATAATATATATTTTTTTAACTTGTAGTAAATAGATTGTGTTATTTTCTCTCAGAATTGTTTTTATAATGGAGTGGATGGATGATGTTTGCAGGGTTAATATTTAGTTGCTAGGCAACAGTTGTTGGCATTCGCCAGGAACCTTCAAGTAAAGCGGGTGGAGGGCGAGAGGAAGGTGGGGGCCGCTGGCGTACCAGACACCCTCGCAGTCCCCTCAAGGCGGATGGGCCGATGAGCTCTGGAAGCCCATGCTTCTGTTATCCATGTCTATTTTTTAAATGTAAAAAATAATTTTAACAGTAATTCATAAATGCATATGTACTAGGAAGCTAAGTGTTTGTGTTTGGGCTTCAAGAAAATGCTGTGGTTAAGGCTACAGTGGTGCCAGTGCAATGAGTAGAGCTTAATCAGGTGTTCAAATAAGCAAATCAAGAGCCTGATGCTTCTTCGTAGTTCTTTTAGAAAACAATCTGTCCACAGAAGCGACAGTCTTTGGTTACAGGGATGGTTAAAACAGCTTGATTTCTTCCATAGCAACATCAGTTAAACTGGGCAGAAGGGAGTGCAGCTTCAAATACAGCAGTTCTGCAGCATCTTTAATTGAGCCTCTTATTCTCCTTAATTGCCGGCCTCAACACGTTACTGAAAGAGAATAGAAAGCTCTGGGGACAGGTTGTCTGGATACTGGACAGCCAATAAATTGGCAGATGAAAATAGAATATCATGTTTAGCGGAAACAGTTCTTGAGGGCTAAAACAAAAGGAAGCGGTTGACGATTTTGATCATACTGGTGAACTGGCGTTTGGGTTGTCTGGTTGCAGTATATCCAGTCCCTTATCGCTTGTATATCTTGGCATGCATCATTCAAGACTAAGGGCTCTATTCAGTCTGTAAAGCCGAAGCGTTACAGATTCCGCGACAGAAATGTAGCCTATAGGGAATTTCAGATTGAACCTACATATGCAGCGTTTGCCGTGAATGCAGTCTCCACTAAAGCAGGAACATTACATTTGATTGAAATTGAATCTGTAAAGCTGATCTTCCGGGATGCGGATTCAGTATAGCCCTTCGTTTAAATGATGTGCAGTGCAATGGACATATAATGCACAGTTTCTCAGAAAGGACAGTCTGGGTTGTCAATACTCAGTATAGAAAACAGTCGGACCCGCAACCTGGATCTACAGGCCATGGTGAAAACATTTGCACAGAAAAATGCAAGGCGACTCAGTTGCGTACTGTGGCTACTATAGGCCTCCACTTAGAAAATGTATTTAATTTCCTTGATTGCAGCCCATTTGTATAGGCTATTAGCCATATAAAAACAACAATAAATAGTGGCTGAAATGATCCTCAACCGACTACTTTTACATGTTCTTTTCAGAGGAAATGACTGGACTGAAATAGATGTGTATGGACAAATGACAATTTCCCCAGGTATACAGTACACTGATCACTTTGTTGTGAAATAATGGCCCGTGCTCAAGATTTTATCTAGGAACTACCATGCCAACTGCAACCCTTTAGCTTCCAAGATTGATGTATTCCAGTGTTCAGACCCAGGCATTTAAGGTTCGATCAACAGAATGTGTCAGGTGTTGAATGGATACCGCTCAGCGTTGTAACAGTTTATTCGTAGAGTCTGTGTTGTAGTGACGGCCCGGCTCCCTATCTGACTTTTATCAACTGGATACAAGGATTCTTTTGTGTTTCTCAGGAATGCTGAATTATTTGGGTTGCTCTCACCATCATCCCCCATACTTTCACATCTCTGTGAAGCAGAGGTGATGTTGTGAGACAATCCTGTACATTACTCATCTCATATGTACAGTATATACTGTATCTTATACCATCTATTGCATCTTGCCTATGCCGCTGGGCCATCGCTCATCCATATATTTATATGTACATATTCTTATTCCATCCCTTTAGATTTGTGTGTATTAGGTAGATGTTGTCGGAATTGTTAGATTACTTGTTAGATATTACTGCACTGTCGGAACTAGAAGCACAAGCATTTCGCTACACTCGCCTTAACGTCTGCTAAGCATGTGTATGTGACCAATAACATTTTATTTGATTTGAATTGAGGTCTGATATCTGATTGGACATTTACTTTGACAGTATTCTATTGGACAAACAGATGGTCAGATGGTTATAAAAGAGTCTCAGATCCATTGCTCTTTCTCTTTTGTTCCTGTCCTGCTCTGGTGAGGTACCTCTCTCTCTCTCTCTCTCTCTCTCTCTCTCTCTCTCTCTCTCTCTCTCTCTCTCTCTCTCTCTCTCTCCTTCCCATGGTTATTTAGGTCATGACTTCTCTCTCGCTCTCCCTCTGATCATGACTAGATTAGTAATGCTTAGGTTAATCAGTAATGTCTTGTAACTTATGGTTTTGCCTGGTATGATGGAATCTATTGATTTTTACAATGTTGATCAATTAATTTGCCTTTGATAGACAATTCTCAGCCCTTTCTTGGTTGTCTATTCCTGTAACTCAAACATAGTCCTGCTTTCACATGGCTAAATCATCTTTATGGAGTCAGATATACATTTTGATAGACTTTGTTATATTAATTGCATAGTCTTATTACGAGTCGCATATAAGGTACTTTACATACAAATATTACCCACTACAGTGTGGAACGTTCAGGCACTTAAACCACTTCACCACTTAGCCATTTGTACCACTCCATGAGGAACATATAGGCAGTTCACAATGTCGCCCTGCAGTCTGAGCGTGGCCCAGGAATATGATCTATTTCTCTCCATAACATCCCTGCTTAAATAAGTTCTGTTAATTTGTCATATATATATTTTTGCAAGTAAAGTAAGTCGCCTTGCACGATTCTTTGAGCCTTCAACGATGCTATGTATATAATACAATGAAAGCGAACTCCTCTAAAAACAGAGAGCCGCACTATCCTATCCTCTCTACCATCCCTGTCCTATCCCTGTCCTAGTCTACCCCTCTATCCCATGGCTTCCATCCTAAAACCCTGGTGACACTGAGGTCTGCTTTCCTAACTCCGTCCCCGATCCAGACCCCATTTCCTCTGCGTTCAGATTGGTGTTTCTGATATTTATAATCTTTGCGCACTGAGCTAATGGTATTTTCCGGCTCAAATCAGTTTAGGTCATGTTTTCTGTAATAGCTTTTGCTTCGTGGCTGCAGTCAGAGGCCCAATCCTGAGTGGTGGAGGGATGGCTCTCATTTGGGGACTAACAGGGACAGCTTCCCAAACTGCACCGTATTCCCTACATAGTGCACAGCTTTTGACCAGAGCCCTGTCAATGGGGCAGAAGGCTGTGTGTTGTTATGATTCTAAACAATCAGTAAGTTAGCAACAATGACAAGAAGCTGCCATGTGGGGAATCGTAGCTGGCATGTTTCAGCTACTGTAGTTGTATTTTTTCTTGATACCATGTCTTATTTTGAAGTGTCTATGCTAATATGACTAAAACTCATTAGCTAACTAACCAACAACTGTAACAACGTATTTGAGAGACAACAAGTGCTTATTGTGTAAATGTATTTATGCTTTCAATAAACATTTGGAGTTGACAGTTGTTTTGCCTCAAAGTTGCGCACGCAGCTGTTTTGTTCCTTAACAACCCACCAGTCTATTGGGAGATGTTTTGCACAAATAGAATAATTAATGATTATCATACTTATCATCCTTATGATCGCTATCATCATCATCATCATCATCATTCATATCATTTTAACAGTTCATTTCCTTGACCAGATTATGTCAGGTAGCTACAGGTAACTGCTAAAATAAAGGGAAACACCAACATAATGTGTCTCAATAGGGTGTTGGGCCTCCACGACCCAGAACAGCTTCAATGCGTCTTGGCATAGATTCTACAAGTGTCTGGAACTCTATTGGAGGGATGCGACACCATTCTTCCATGAGAAGTTCCATCATTTGGTGTTTTGTTGATGGTGGTGGAAAACGCTGTCTCAGGCGCTGCTCCAGAATCTCCCATAAGTGTTCAATTGGGTTGAAATATGGTGGCTGAGACGGCCATGGCGTATGGTTTACATTGTTTTCATGATCATCAAACCATTCAGTGACCACTCGTGCCCTGTGGATGGGGGCATTGTCATCCTATGGGGGCATAGCCATGGTAGCCAAAATAATGGCCTGCCAAGCATTTTTATACATGACCCTAATCATGATGGGATGTTAATTGCTTAATTAACTCAGGGAACCCACCTGTGTGTAAGCACCTGCTTTTATTATTCTTTGTATCCCGCAGTTACCTGTATGTAAAGTTAGCTATGTATATGGTCTGTATTGAAGCTCTCAAAGCCTGGGCCACTATCATAGATTACAGGAGCGCAGGTATAAAATATGGTTGAAATTATAATACATTCTTTGTTACTGGTAGCGTTTGTTCAGCCAGTCTAAACTCCTCTGCCTGCCCATCACCTTGGCAACTGAGGTAAAGAAGGTGGGCGCTAGGCTCGCAGGCGGCGGCAGCAGCTCCCTGTAGCTCGCAGAGGCAGTAGCACCTGTGTACCTGTGTGACACGAATCGGGGAGGGAAGGAGGCACAGAGGGATAGGTGGCGGCACGGAGGGAGGGATGGGGGGGATAGAGGGTGGTGGAGCCCAGGTGGGGATGAATGTCTGAGGAAGACCAGCGCTGCAGTCAGTGGCTTGTTTACATTCCACAGAGCCAACTAAAGCCTCGTACACGCCATGCTATATGTGAATGAGAGACAATCCACACCGCTGTGTCTCGCCTGCCGGACTACCGTAGGTTGCAGTGCGTGCAGTGTGTCGCATTCGTTGGATTTTTCCAAGTTGTGCGTAGCTTTGACGTGCAGGATCAGAAACTGAAGTAGATAAACCACCGAAAAATGAGCTAATGTAGCATGATTCTTTTTGTTGTGAAGCGTGTATGGATTGCAATCATGAAGTAAAATGTACCGTACCGCAATGTAATGATGTAACCACGCTCACCCACCACGATCCCCTTATCCACATGTCTGCCTTCCAGCTGCCAGAGAATCATAGAGACGGCTACACACACACACACCCCACCACTGCCATGAGTATTCCTCAGCTGTACGGCGTAACCTTGGAGACGGCGTCACCTTCCCTAGTCCGAGGGGAGGAGTCAGCCAGTTTAGAGCTTTAGGGACAGAGACCTGCCCTGCTCCTCACACACACAGACATTACCAAGGATCCCGACTCTAGCCTCAGTGCTCCACAATCACCTGTGTACTATAGCTACGACTCAGCTAGTGGGGGCCATTAGCGTGTGTGTGTGGGAAGGAGCGTCTGTGTGTGTGTGTGTGTGTGTGTCTGCCTACGTGTATGGGTGTGCTTTTGTGTGTGTGTGCAGGTATAATGTGTGGTGTGTGGTCTGTGGTCTGTGTGTGTGTCATGGTACATGCTCATCTTGAGGGTCTATGATGACTCTCTCTTCTCGTGTCCAGGGGGGCCGGTGAAACCGCCAAATCAAATCACAAATTTTCCTCTCCCCTCAGAGGTATTCTTTGGATGTCCTTGGCACCGACACAGATACAGGTTAATTTGACATCCATCAAAATAGACATAAAAATAATACGCCATACCAACTGGTTGAATCAATTTTGTTTCAATGTAATTTGTCAACGTATTGTGACGTAGGCTCTAAGTGGAAAATACATTGGATTTGAGAAAAGTCATCAGCTCTCGTTTTCAGCCACAGGATTATGTCATCATAGGAAACAAATGTCAACCTAGACAAACCATGTATAAAATATGCTGTATTTCTACCTTCAAAGACATGCTCCAGTACTTTGGTGACTAAGTAAGTGTTTTTTAAACATCACGCTTTCAGGCTGGATGTGTCAATGTGTAGTTCATACATGCATCATCTAGGAGCAGAATTGCTGTTTTACCTCAGTTAGCCACAAAATGACTCGTTTTAAACTTTAAACAGAGAGATCCTTGATGAAAACCTGCTCCAGTGCCCTCAGGATCTCAGACTGAGGTGAAGGTTCACCTTTCAACAGGAAAATTACCCTAAGCACACAGCCAAGACAATGCAGGAGTTGCTTCGGGACAAGCCTCTGAATGTCCTTGAGTGGCCCATCCAGAGCCCGGATTTGTACCCGATCTAACATCTCTGGAGAGACCTGAAAATAGCTGTGCAGTGACGCTCCTCATCCAATCTGACAGAGCTTGAGAGGATCTGCAGAGAAGAATGGGAGAAACTTCCCAAATGCAGGTGTTCCAAGCTTGTAGCATCATACCCAAAAGACTCGAGCCTGTAATTGCTGCCAAAGGTCCTTCAATAAAGTACTGAGGAAATGGTCTGAATAATTATGTAAATGTGATATTTCAGTTGTAGGTTTTCTAAACATTTCTAAAAACCTGTTTTTGCTTCGTCGTTATGGGGTATTGTATGTAGATTGATGAGGAAGAAAATAAGGCTGTAACGGAACAAAATGTGGAAAAAGTCAAGGGGTCTGAGTACTTTCCAAATGCTCTGTACACGAGAAACTGTTGATCGTGAAAAACCCAGCAAAGTTGCAGGTCTTAACACTCAAACCAGTGGGGCTGGCATCTACTACCATACCCCGTTCAAAGGCACTTAAATATTTTGTCTTGCCCATTCACCCTCTGAATTGCACACGTACACAATTTGTATTTTATTTAACTAGGCAAGTCAGTTAAGAACAAATTCCTATTTACAATGACGGCCTAGGAACAGTGGGTTAACTGCCTTGTTCAGGGGCAGAACAACATATTTTTACCTTGTCAGCTCGGGGATTCGATCTAACCTTTCGGTTACTGGCCCAATGCTCTAACCACTAGGCTTCCTGACACCCACAATCCATGTTTCAATTGTTTCAAGGCTTGAAGATATTTGTTTTACCTGTCTCCTCCTCTTCATCTAAACTGATTAAAGTGGATTTTACAGATGACGTCCATAAGGGATCATAGCTTTCACCTGGATTCACCTGGTCCAGTGGAGGCTGCTGATGGGAGGACGGAGCAAATGAAATGGAAACCATGTATTTGATACCATTCCACCAATTCTGCTCCAGCCATTACCACAAGCCCGTCTTCCCCAATTAAGTTGCCACCAACATCCCGTGACCTGGTCAGTCTATGTCATGGAAAGAACATGTTTTGTACACTCAGTGTGTATACTATTTGAAACGTCATCAACAGCTATTGTTTCAATTCAACACAGAATTCAAATAAAATAGACAGTACAATAGGCTTAAGGTTTCAAGCTCTGATTGTAATGATATTTAGTGATATTGAATTGTTAAAAATTAGTATGTTGGATTCACATCTCCATCTCAATCAATTCTTTTTTATTTAAAGTTAATTTAAATTGATTTAATTTGATTTAGTCCTATTCTTTAATATTTGTTGAGATGGAGATGTGAATCCAACATACTAATTTTTAACAATTCAACATACTAATAAATTATTAATTTGTAGACAAACTGGAATTAAAGCCAAATTAAGTCAGTGCCTCAGATGGAAATATCCAAGCTGTAGATACATCTCCTTTATTTAAGTGATAATGCCCTGTAAGCCGGTGTTTTGATATAATGGCGCGGGTGTTGTTAGGATATATTGGCAAACCGTGCCAAATTATCCTCCAAACACCGGCTTTGAAGGCATTACCACTTTTATACAACGGATTACCAAGATATAATTTTTTTTGGACATATTTTAATAAAACATGAATTTATTCTACAAGATATAGTCCCGACACAAATCTAAGGTTGCTACCAATGCCGGCTGGTCATTCATTCTATTGGTTCAGTTGCCAGAAACGCGACCCAGTCTTTTTGTTCTGTATATATGGATGCAACCCAGTCGTTCGTTCTAAATGTTCCATTGCCATACTGGCTGGCAACGTTCTTATCCCTTGCTTGCTAGCTAGCCAACTACGGCTAACTTACAGTCACGTCAAACAGTGCAGCTAGAATAACAGCAAAGTAAGCTGTTTTCTAGTGCCATTTTTTGGGATACATGCATATCAATGAGCTAATGATGCATGATTTCTCCTGGCATAGAAACATGTGCTCTCTCGTCAGGATACTGTTGTTCAGAGGAGCTAGCAAACAGATTTAAGCTGGAAAGACTGCAAACTAGCTGCATTTCATTTAATTTGACCTGCTTTCTATTGACATTCCTTTGTATATATCCATAAAAATTATGCCAGCTGATTCATGATTTTGACTGGCTGAGAAAAGCTGTCTGCCTGTCTGTCTCTTCCCAACTCTTGACACGCTCATTACTGTGCTCAAGATCGAATTTCAACATTGAAACAATGTTGCAAATGTTGGAAAGACAGACAGCAAGGTGTATACAAATCTCCGCTGTTGAAAACTAAATGCTAGTCTAAAAGAATTGGGAGATAATGTCTAGATGCTTTTTATAGTGGAGATCAAGTTTCTAAATTGCCTGGCTGGGCTGATGAGACAGTGGATTGGGCAGTGAGATGGAACAGAGTAAATAGGCATTTCAACATCATAGCATTACCTGCTGGTAACTTGTGGAATAGACACTGGCTGGAATGCGGTTTTAACCAATCAACATCCAGAATTAGACCCACCCGCTGTAAAATGTTGATATTTGGTTGCGTTGTCAACCAAACACAACGCAATATTACTTTTGTAATACAGTAAATAGCCAAAGTTAAAGCTAGAGTCCTAATTGAAACAATAACAAAGAAAACACCCCACCTCTGTTTTGGTAAAAAAGCTGAGGAATGAGCATGGAGAAATTTAATAGACATAGCTATGGATGCAAGGACTGACCATCCATGATATAACAATTATAGTTTTAATCATGTTATGAGTCTATACAGTGTTTGTTTTGATTGTTTACAAACATTGGAGTAAAACAAGCTTATATGTTGGGTTCTTATAAGGTTCGATAGTTGAACTAAGCTCATTAGGTATTTATTTCTAAGTTATATTCTTCAAGAATCCATAGGTATGTTAAGTTCAAAGAGGGGTTTACTGTAGCAACTAAGGATTCTAGCTTTAAGGCTATTTTACAAACTAATGTAACATTCAACCTTAAAATGAGTTACACATCCATGGGCACATTTTGAGGTTACTGTAACTATACATTTCTTTTTATGTAGTCATATAAAGCGTTTATGTTCAAAATATCATGCAGAGGTAGTCGCAGGGCTGTGGAGATCTTCACAATTGTGGTAATAATCTGTGCAGAATCTTGAACAGCATTGATCACTTGCACTGTGTACTTTTAATGTAATCTCAACTGCAATCCAGCTTGGTTCTGCTATTTGAGGAAGAACAGTGAGAACACATTAATCTGTTGTATATAAATCCCAAATATCTGACATTGTATTCCCATTTCAACTTTGCTGTGCTTTAAGTTGGTTGAAAGCATAGTGCTAACAAATTGGACATTCAACTAACTTGTAGCTGTCTTTTAGAGTGGGTGAATATATTGTTGTAATCTCACTGATCAATGTCTCAACCAAATATTACCCAATTATTCAGATTGAAATATTGTGTGGTGCCCAGTGGGTAGTGATAAATGATAAACCCTCTATACATAATCATGTATCGCCTTGTTGAAAGGATCTGTAACCCACTTCCTCATTCATTTCCTTGCTAGATGGGTCTATGGGATTTATAATTAAATGGCTCCATTAGATCCGTGCCGGAGCATCAGTTGCCTGTAGGTCTTCTTCTGTGATGGTTAGAGGAGAGGAAACTGGGCTCCCGACAGACGTCTGCTGCTTGCAGCTCGTTAGCCAGGCGTAATGGTGGGGCTATGGGGAGGAAGTCAGGGTGTTCCTTCCCTTCCTACTCCTTCAGCAGATGGACAGACACAGAAACAGTGGTGTCCCGAAACGTGGTAAAGTAGAGCTGACAGACAGACGAGTTGGAGAGCAGTGGATGGTGAGCAAGCCAGCAGGCATAGACACGTGGATTGTGCGAAGATCAATACATACTTTGTATGCCTGCCTGCCTTGAAGGTTTATTATGACTCTTTAAGTCTGATGCCTTCTTAGATGTGAGAACTTTCATTTCCATGTCTATGCTCTGAGTTCAGTCACGTGTAGTCTTAAGATGCTGATTAATAAGGTCAAATTAAAGATAAACTTGACTGTAATTTAAAGAATGCATGCATGACTGGATAAAAGTGTCTGTGTATATATATATATATATATATATATATATATATATATACATATATATATATACATATATATATACACACACATACATATATATATACACACACATATATATATATATAATCAGTAGATGGCTGCTCTAATGAATTGACCGGCTCTTGAATTGTATGACTGTTTCCTTCATTAGTTATCAGCCATGTGTTTACCTCGGGCTTGTGCTACTGGTCCCCGTCTCTCCCAGCCCCCACCACATCTGCGTGTTGAGAGTGACAGTGGGGAATGATCACCCCTGCTTATTGCGTGTACAACACACACGCTACCGATCAATAATTCAAGAGAGGGGAACCAGTCACGCCAGCCACCTCCATTACAGGGCAATATCACAACATGAAGCTTGTCACCGTGCCCAGCACGCCGCATGGACGTCGGAGAAACGGTGGGGGTTAAGGAGGGTGTGTGTGTGAGGGGATTTGGGGGATGGTAGTATTATGGGATATCTGGTTTCTCAGCCTGAGGTCCGCAGCACCTGCCTACCAGTATCGTTTCCATCCTATGTCCCTACTGGTGGATTGAGAATAAAGTTCAATGCCATGCAAACAAACAACATCTGCAGCAACAGCAGATACTGAGCTACCTGGCCCTCTTCATTTACCTCACTCTCCCTGCCATGTGTGCTCACGTTCAGTTAAAAATCTCTTACTTAGGCCATCATTCATCAATGTCTTCCATTCCTCCTTCACCCCATGTCTGAGAAGAGATACTTCCTTTGATTGTGAGAAGACGTCCCAACTGGGTTCTGTTGAATGGACTGGGTTCTGTTGAATGGTACAAACTGTTACGCTCACTAAGTTGCAACACAATAGCAGGGCTTTGATGGTTGTGCTTATGATCTAACCTTGGTGTTCTTAGGACATAAATATGTTTTATGTGCACACTTTATTATAATTATTAGAATACTTATGACAGGCACTTTGATACATTTGGTAACATATGCTTGTTTTTCTTATACTCCAACCCCATTTGATGCATTGAACGGATGTGGGTGGAGCAATGTCTACATAAGGGTGCAAATTAAAAACACTAACAAAGCTCTGGCGAAGGCCTTGAGGCCGATACGCAAAGCTTATTAAAGAGCAGTGATACTATCAAGAGCCGTGTGCGGGTTTCCTCTTTTTTCTCATCTGTTCTTAGAAAGCAAAAGCTAAGCAAAAAGCCTTTTTTTCCCTTTAGAAGTGCTTATGTTATGCATAATTTCACCAGTAGAAATTAGTGTTGCTCTCTTTTTTTAATATGAGAGCCTGATAACAAGTTCAGCTCCTTTTGTTTGCTGCCTCAGCCCTGTGTGTGTGTCCGCGGTCCTAAAGTTGCTCTCTAGAGGAAGATTGACTGGCGCACCTGTATCTTTGTGATGTAGTTGACTCTACTGGTACTGCCAAGTGTATATGTATGTACAGTTGAAGTCGGAAGTTTACATAAACCTTAGCCAAATACATTTAAGTTCAGTTTTTCACAATTCCTGACATTTAATCCTAGTAAAAATTCCATGTCTTAGGTCAGTTAGGATCACCACTTTATTTTTATTAAGAATGTGAAATGCCAGAATAATAGTAGAGAGAATGATTTATTTCAGGTTTTATTTCTTTCATCACATTCCCAGTGGGTCAGAAGTTTACATACACTCAATTAGTATTTGATAGCATTGCCTTTAAATTGTTTAACTTGGGTAAAACGTTTCGGGGTAGCCTTCCACAAGCTTCCAATAATACGTTGAGTGAATTTTGGCTCATTCCTCCTGACAGAGCTGGTGTAACTGAGTCAGGTTTGTAGGCCTCCTTGCTCGCACATGCTTTTTCAGTTCTGCCCACAATTTTTCTATAGGATTGAGGTCAGGGCTTTGTGATGGCCACTCCAATACCTTGACTTTGTTGTCCTTAAGCCATTTTTCCACAACTTTGGAAGTATGCTTGGGGTCATTGTCCATTTGGAAGACCCTTCCTGACTGATGTCTTGAGATGTTGCTTCAATGTATCCAAATAATTTTCCCTCCTCATGATGCCATCTATTTTGTGAAGTGCACCAGTCCCTCCTGCAGCAAAGTACCCCCACAACATGATGCTGCCACCCCCATGCTTCACGGTTGGGATGGTGTTCTTCGGCTTGCAAGCCTCCTTCTTTTTTCCTCCAGACATAACGATGGTCAGAACGGCCAAACAGTTCTATTTTTGGTTCATCAGACCAGAGGACATTTCTCCAAAAGGTACAATCTTTGTCCCAAAGTGCAGTTGCAAACCGAGGACCTTGGCAAATATATTGTAGTCCGCACAGAGCAATGCCACAGGCCTCCAGTTCGTAAGTTCACACAAGTCCCCTTATCTGGGCAGGAGAGTGAGAGCCGCCCGATGACAGCTCATCGGCAACTCTCCTACCCCGAGAGAGAGAGAGAGAGAGAGAGAGAGAGAGAGAGAGAGAGAGAGAGAGAGAGAGAGAGAGAGAGAGAGAGAGAGAGAGAGAGAGAGAGAGAGAGAGAGAGAGAGAGAGAGAGAGAGAGAGAGAGAGAGAGAGAGAGAGAGAGAGAGAGAGAGAGAGAGAGAGAGAGAGAGGAGAAAATATTGGCCCTTTCCTGTTTAGGGCATGAGTTGCACAGCGGTATTGAGTTTTCTCATTTTGCTCGCTTAGTAAATCTGATTTGCGCATCAGATCCATTCTGTGGCGACACCGGGGAGAGAGGGAGCGAGGCTAGTGGTACGTCCTAACTGGCATCCTGTTCCATACATAGTTTAAGTTCGAATCCCAGATAATAATATAAGAATATAGGTGAAAAATCTGTCGATTTGCCCTTGAGCAGGGCACTTAACCCTAATTGTTTCAGGGTTGCCGTTCATAATAGCTGATCCCTGGCTGTGACCCCACTCTACGAGGGTGTCTCAGAGAGAGTTGGACATGCAAAATACACATTTCCACCTCACATGTGTATTAATACACACTTGTACATGAAATGGCTATAAGCACCCATCAAATGATTGTAGGTTATGGGGTGCCATTTGGGATGGCTGTAGATGTTGAGCCTGTATTTAAAGGGTGTGCTAATAGGGGCCAGGGGACTGAGTGGCGCTGGAGCTCACTGTTTTGACTGTAATCACATTTGGGGAAAGTCTGTTCCCAGGGAGACAAGGCAAGGCTATTTTAGGCTTTTTTTGTGAGCCTTGTTTCTTCTTTATTGTCCTGGAAAGGGGGAGGGGAAGAGTATGACGTTTAGACTTAGAGTTGGGCTGTAACTGGAACTGCTACAAGGCTACGATATTGTCTAGGTGTGAACAAGTGCAGAGGGGATGTGCGTAGTTATGTCTTTTCATTTTCAGTTTTATGGACAATCTTAGAAGTTCTTTCTCACGTACAGTAGGCTAAGAGGAATGGTAAAGACAGTCTTGTCTCCTCAGATGGATGTTGACAAGACGAACAGTTACACAGTTGCATACACCTACGCACTCACTCACACAAACAGAAGGAGAGCAGAGGAAGGGAAGTCAAGCGAAAGTGTGTCGAGTATCGACCCAGGAAACGCAGCGTGACAGGCCGTGGGACTGACCCTCTATATACCAGAGTAATACTACCTATACTCCACACACAGAGATTCATACAAAGCTCTCTCCCGCCCTCCATTTGGAAAATCTGACTATAATTCTATCCTCCTGATTCCTGCTTACAAGCAAAAATTCGAGCGGGAAGCACCAGTGACTAGATCAATAAAAAAGTGGTCAGAGGAAACAGATGCTAAGCTACAGGACTGTTTTGCTAGCACAGACTGGAATATGTTCCGGGATTCCTCCGATGGCATTGAGGAGTACACCACATCAGTCATTGGCTTCATCAATAAGTGCATCGATGATATCGTCCCCACAGTGACCATACGTACATACCCCAACCAGAAGCCATGGATTACAGGCAGCATCCGCACTCATCTAAAGGCTAGAGCTGCCACTTTCAAGGAGCGGGACTCTAACCCGGAAGCTTATAAGAAATACCGCTATGCCCTCAGACTAACCATCAAACAGGCAAAGTGTCAATACAGGACTAAGATCGAATCGTACTACACCGGCTCTGACGCTCATTGGATGTGGCAGGGCTTGCAAACCCTTACTGACTACAAAGGGAAGCACAGCCGAGAGCTGACCAGTGACACGATCCTACCAGACGAGCTAAACTACATCTATGCTCGCTTCGAGGACACTAAAGCATGCATGAGAGCCCCAGCTGTTCCGGAAGACTGTAATCATGCTCTCCGCAGCCGATGTGAGTAAGACCTTTAAACCTGCAACTGGATCCTGGACTTCCTGACGGGCCGCCCCCTGGTGGAAAGGGTAGGTAACAACACATCCACCATGATGATCCTCAACACAGGGTACCCTCAGGGGTGCGTGCGCAGTCCCCTCCTGTACTCCCTGTTCACTCATGACTGCACGGCCAGGCACAACTCCAACACCATCATTAAGTTTGCTAATGACACAACAGTGGTAAGCTTAATCACTGACAACGATGAGACAGCCTATAGGGAGGAGGTCAGAGACCTGGCCGTGTGGTGCCAGGACAACAACCTCTCCCTCAACGTGATCAAGACAAAGGAGATGATTGTGGACTACAGGAAAAAGAGGACCGAGCACACCCCCATTCTCATCCATGGAGCTGCAGGGGAGCAGGTTGAGGGCTTCAAGTTCCTTGGTGTCCACATCACCAACAGACTAACATGGTCCAAGCGCACCAAGACAGTCATGAAGAGGGCACGACAAAACCAATTCCCCCTCAGGAGACTGAAAAGATTTGGCATGGGTCCTCAGATCCTCAAAAGGTTCTACAGCTGCACCATTGAGAGCATCCTGACTGGTTGCATCACTGCCTGGTATGGCAACTGCTCGGCCTTTGACCGCAAGGCACTACAGAGGGGAGTGCGAACGGCCCAATACATCACTGGGGCCAAGCTTCCTGAAATTCAGGACCAGGCGGTGTCAGAGGAAGGCCCTAAAAAATGTCCAACTCCAGACACCCTAGTCATAGACTGTTCTCACTGCTACCGCACGGCAAACGGTACCCAAGCCATAAGACTCCTGAACATCTAGCCAAATGGCTACCCAGACTATTTGCAGTGCCCCCCTCCCTCTCACCCCCTCTTTACACAACTGCTACTCTCTGTTGTCATCTATGCATAGTCACTTGAATAACTCTACCTAAATGTACATACTACCTCAAATAACCGGTGCCCCCGCACATTGACTCTGTATCGATAACCCCCTGTATATAGTCTCACTGCTGCTCTTTAATTACTTGTTACTTTTATCTCATATTCTTATCTGTATGTTTTTATCTGTATTCAGCGCATGTGACTAATAACATTTTATTTTATTTGATACCAATATGTCTTCAGGTGTGTGGAGTGCTGTCGTGGAGCATAGTAAGAAATTAGGAATATAGGAATCAAGAGAGGAGGCTGGGTGAAGACATTGTGACATACTATGAAGGTCGAAGAGGTGGGAGACAGGAGAGGGTGATGACAGGAGAGGGTGACGAGGCAGAAAGGAGAAGAGATGGGCCAGATGGGTGAAAGGAGGGGTTATAGAAAAGGAGAAGAGGTGAGAGGGGTGAGCGGAGGGGTGAGAGAAAAGGAAGGAGAAGAGTGAGAGGGGTGACAGGAGGGGTGAGAGAAAACAGAAGAAAGGGAAGGAGAAGAGTGAGAGGGGCGAACCAGTATTCACACACAGGCAGGTTGGGGCAGAACTAGAGAGGTAATGTAGCAGAGAGAGGGAGCGAGGGATGAATGGGCCACAGCTTCAGGTTATTGCTGTTTATAGAACTCCCTCCAGCCCTGTGTGTTAGTCAGACTCAGGACCCAAACACACCCAGGGAGCACTCTCACTCTCTCTCTCTTGCTCATCATATTGCAGACTCTAGCACTACTTTTGTTACACTGTCTTTAATCTATTTTGTCCTGTCTCTATCACTCCTTTTCTTTCTCTCACTTTCTGTCCTTTCTTACTCCACCCTCCTCAATCATGCTTTTATTGGGAGGTTACAATCAGAGGCAGGGACGTTTTTCTCCACTGTCTCCTCTCGACAGCTGCACCCCCCTAAACAGCCCCAGCTAAAGTCTCTTTGTTTCTCTCTGTCTGTATGTTTTTCTTTCTGCCTCTCTCTCTCTCTCTCTCTCTCTCTCTCTCACCCCCCCTCACCCCCTTTATCCTCTCTTTCCTCTATGGCTGGCTGATTGGTTCTCTGTTTTCTCTCTGTCTGTCATTAGGCCCGTTGAAGTGACTGAACGGAGGTGGGCACTGTCAGTGGAGGGTTGCCACCCGCTCTGCTAACCCCCACTGTGCCCATCTCCCCCTCGTACCCCTCAGCCCCTGGCCCGCCAAAGGTCAGCTGTCACTGGGGCCTCATGAGAAACAGAGACTGGAACAGACAGACAGTGTGTGTGTCAGAAGCTGGGCTGTGGCAAATTCAGGCGGGAGCAGTAGACTGGGTTTTCTAGTACTGTTCAAAAGCAATTACAGTCAAGTTTCTATGTCTGAAACGGGCATGTACGAATATGGAGAACTATCAACAGGATGCTGTATGCACATTTAGTGAAAGCATATTGACAAGGCTGGGACACAAACACTCAAGCACACACACACACACACACTCTTGAAAATGCAGTTTCCCGCCTTGTCGTATTGTGATGCATGTCTGTCTAAGTCCACTCTCTCTTTCTCTCGCTCTCTCTCTCTCTCTCAAACACAACAACCCCAGCCTTTGCCCCCACACACACTCCCTCACTCCCTTTTCAGAGTGTTACCTTGAACCAGCCTCTCTCTGGCTCTCCCTGGCTGTGTGGATTGACGAGCACGTCCTTGACCATGTCTTAGCCCCGACGATCAAATCAAGTCAAATCAAATGTATTTATAAAGCCCCCCTTACATCAGCTGATGTCACAGAGTGCTGTACAGAAACCAAAGCCTAAAACCCCAAACAGCAAGCAATGCAGCAAGCAATGCAGATCCACCTTCACTCGTCAGGGAGGCAGACTGGCCTGGCATATTGGCCTCGGTATTGGTGGGGCCAGTACCGAGCCTACCTCCCCCGTACACTTTTATTTGGACATAAAAAGTAATGAAACAGGGGAATGATGGGAGTGTTTTACTGCTAATCATGTGTCCCTTCGTCCCAATTAAAGCCTTGTTTGTATAACAGTCCGCACAAACAAACTCCCTCTTCCCTCTGTCTCGCTCGCTCTCTCGGCTCTATACCTCTGGGCTTGGAAGAGTGTGTGTATGTCCAACTGTTTGTATATTGTGTGTATGTGTGTGTGTGTGTGTCTGGACCCTGTCAGCAAATTCTCTGCTGAGATAACCTTCAGGGAGAGGCAGTGTGCTTAGCTCTGATACCGAGTGCCGAGCCTAGCTGCATTGTGTGTGTGTGTGTGTGTGTGTTTGTGTGTATGTTGTGTGCACTTGATACTGCTACCGCTTCCTCCAAAGTTAATCCCAAAGTTGTAATGAGGGGAAACAGTGCCTACATGGCGCTCCAGGAGTAACTCAAGTTACGATACACACACACACATGGACACGCGCACACACACACAGGCAAACTCACTCTCACACTCACACAGTGTTAGCCCGCTGAGCTAAAGCCTAGGCATTAGCTTGGGTAACTAAGAAAAGTGAGGTGTAGAATCACCAACTAGCTCTCACAGTCTCATGTCAGAATTAGACGTTCCTCCATGCTTCTCAAATGTCAAATTTCTAAGTTGTTTCAAACATCTTTTTTATTTTTTTATTTAAGGTTACATTTAGCCATTAACAAAATATGTTTTACGTTAGGGTTAAGTTGAGGCATCAGCTCTGAAATCTTAAGGTTAGGCATAAACTCTGAATGGTTAAGGTAAGGGTTAAGGTTTGAGATAGGCTTAAAACAAAAATCACTGGATTTGAACTTGCAACCTTTGGAATCAGCTGTGTAGTGCTTGGGAAAAAAACAAAATGTGCAACCCTTGGGGTCCCCAAAAAACGAGTTTGTGAAACCCTACCCTAGCAAAACTGAAACTTATTTGAAGGTAACAGAGCTCACTGTTGCCCATAGCGGGCAGTTTGCATGTCATCTCCCGACGTCCTTAGACATGGATGGATGTCGAATACTGACTTGTATCACGGGTGACCTGGCTGGAATTACTGATCTACAGGTTTTGTGCGACTCAAATTAGAGAGATTTTGAGGATTTTCTACTTGTTGTAACACCAGTGGTTAATGCTGGAAATACAAGTATAAAGCACAGTGCATACATTTTCACACCAAAAAGCAGGGCCCCACACATTAATGACTACACTACCCATAATGACACTGTAATGGCATTATGTCATCACCTCAAGAGCCTCCTACTGGTAAACCTAACAGCCTCAGTTACTGTCTCTGTGGTCTCTCTGTCTCTGTGGTCTCTCTGTCTCTTCCTCTCTCTCTCTTTCTCTCTCACTCTCTCTCTCTCTCCCTCCTTCCCTCATTCACTCCACCTTCCCTCCCTCCTTTTCTCCCACTTTCGCTCTTTCCTTCAATCCCTCCGTCTGTCTATCCCTCTCTGGTTTCCATACGGAGATCTCTCAGTGCGCTCTGTGCCATTTAAGTTAATGGACTCCTGCGCAGTCAGCCTGGAAATGTTGTCAAGCAAACAGCAGCTCATGAAATATGCAGCCGCCTTCTGTCTGTGCAGCCACCCATGCCCAACCCAGCCCTACCCAGCCCTACCCAGCCCCAGCCCCAGTGACTCCTAAACACACACACACTTCACAGAGATAAATGCAGAAACATAGGCATGCACACATACACAAACACCAAGACACACACATCGCTTTTACGCACCAAAAAAGCAGCCGGTTCTGCACTTTTGCCGAAAACTATGTCAAATGTAGCATCCTGACTGAGACGGCTGTAGTCTACTCCTAATGATGAGTCAAGTAGAATCCTAACTGAGACAGCTGTAGTCTACTCCTAATGATGAGTCATGTAGAATCCTAACTGAGACTGCTGTAGTCTACTCCTAATGATGAGTAATGTAGAATCCTAACTGAGACTGCTGTAGTCTACTCCTAAGGATAAGTCATGTATTATCCTAACTGAGACTGCTGTAGTCTACTCCTAAGGATGAGTAATGTAGAATCCTAACTGAGACTGCGGTAGTCTACTCTTAATGATGAGTCAGATGTTTGCAGACCTGTTTATTTGCTGCTCCTATTTGCTGTATTCAACCCCAGGTGTGTGTCTTGTTCCTCTTTACTTAAACGTATTCCAGTAGTCAGCCAGCGCACCCATCACCCCCTCCGTCTTGTTCTTAGCAAGTGGGTGAACCTGTCCTCCTGAGCTACCTAGAGGTAATACCAGGAGCACATATGCACAGACTCATGCAACCACACACACAGAGCACACACACTGTACAAATGGAATTCCATTACAGTCTTCCACGAGTCTGAACGCCACTACATGTGTAAGAAAAGTATTCTGAAGCTTCATGCTTTATTTAATAGATTGGGTTTAATTCTAATGCTTATTGTTTGGTGACTATGGCCTTGTGAAAGATTGATGACCTTTCCTAGGGATTCACGTCTAGCTCTTCTAGCTCTAAGTTATGCTAACACTGGTTGGTCTTATAGACAGTCTGTGTTTGTGTGTTATTTGTTATTTTGTTATTTCATTAGGATCTCCATTAGAGTTTTCAAAAGCAGCAGCTTCTCTTCTTGTGGTTCACACAAAACATAAAACTTGACATAATACAGAATATTAATAGACAATAACAGCTCAAGGACAGAACTACATACATTTACAGTGAGGGAAAAAAGTATTTGATCCCCTGCTGATTTTGTACGTTTGCCCACTGACAAAGAAATGATCAGTCTATAATTTTAATGGTAGGTTTATTTGAACAGTGAGTGACAGAATAACAACAAAAGAATCCAGAAAAACGCATGTGAAAAATGTTATGAATGGAATTGCGTTTTAATGAGGGAAATAAGTATTTGACCCCCTCTCAATCAGAAAGATTTCTGGCTCCCAAGTGTCTTTTATACAGGTAACGAGCTGAGATTAAGAGCACACACTTAAAGGGAGTGCTCCTAATCTCAGCTTGTTACCTGTATAAAAGACACCTGTCCACAGAAGCAATCAATAAATCAGATTCCAAACTCTCCACCATGGCCAAGACCAAAGAGCTCTCCAAGGATGTCAGGGACAGGATTGTAGACCTACACAAGGCTGGAATGGGCTACAAGACCATTGCCAAGCAGCTTGGTGAGAAGGTGACAACAGTTGGTGCGATTATTCGCGAATGGAAGAAACACAAAAGAACTGTCAATCTCCCTCGGCCTGGAGCTCCATGCAAGATCTCACCTCGTGGAGTTGCAATGATCATGAGAACGGTGAGGAATCTGCCCAGAACTACACAGGAGGATCTTGTCAATGATCTCAAGGCAGCTGGGACCATAGTCACCAAGAAAACAATTTGTAACACACTACGCCGTGAAGGACTGAAATCCTGCAGCGCCCGCAAGCTCCCCCTGCTCAAGGAAAGCACATACACATGCCCGTCTGAAGTTTGCCAATGAACATCTGAATGATTCAGAGGACATCTGGGTGAAAGTGTTGTGGTCAGATGAGACCAAAATGGAGCACTTTGGCATCAACTCAACTGCTGCCTATGACCCCAAGAACACCATCCCCACCGTCAAACATGGAGGTGGAAACATGCTTTGGGGGTGTTTTTCTGCTAAGGGGACAGGACAACTTCACCGCATCAAAGGGACGATGGATGGGGCCATGTACCATCAAATCTTGGGTGAGAACCTCCTTTCCTCAGCCAGGGCATTGACAATGGATCATGGATTTCCAGCATGACAATGACCCAAAACACACAACCAAGGCAACAAAGGAGTGGCTCAAGAAGAATCACATTAAGATCCTGGAGTGGCCTAGCCAGTCTCCAGACCTTAATCCCATAGAAAATCTGTTGAGGGAGCTGAAGGTTCGAGTTGCCAAACGTCAGCCTCAAAACCTTAATGACTTGGAGAAGATCTGCAAAGAGGGGTGGGACAAAATCCCTCCTGAGATGTGTGCTAACCTGGTGGCCAACTACAAGAAACGTCTGACCTCTGTGATTGCCAACCAGTGTTTTGCCACCAAGTACTAAGTCATGTTTTGCAGAGGGGTCAAATACTTATTTCCCTCATTAAAATGCAATTCCATTTATAACATTTTTCACAATGCGTTTTTCTGGATTTTTTGTTGTTATTCTGTCTTTCACTGTTCAAAAAAACCTACTATTAAAATTATAGACTGATCATTTCTTTGTCAGTGGGCAAACGTACAAAATCAGCAGGGGATCAAATACTTTTTTCCCCTCACTGTAAAAAAAGAATATAAAAAAGGTATTGTACTGATGTGTGTGTGTGTGTGTGTGTGTGTGTGTGTGTGTGTGTGTGTGTGTGTGTGTGTGTGTGTGTGTGTGTGTGTGTGTGTGTGTGTGTGTGTGTGTGTGTGTGTGTGCATGGTTGCTTGTGTGTGCGTGCATGTGTTTATGTGTGATAGCATCATGACAACGTCTTCCAGTCCTAGCTGTACTGAGAGTTAGGCGTGAGGCGTCAGTAATAAGGTTTGGCGGTATCCAGATTTTTATATCATCATACCGTCCTTCTCTCATCCCGTGATTTATGCTATTACGGGCTTAGTACATAAGTGGGCGCCAAAAAAATGCAAAGGAAGCCCATTGGGATCACAATGCTAACAAACACAATTATCACAAGTAATAGTGAAATTCCATGGAGGCTGCTAGCTAAATATGCAAACGAGCACAAACAGACATAAATGAATTGCAAAAACATGCAATCCAGCTAATAAAGTTACACATAGTGTTTATGAGCTGAAATAAAAGATCCCAGAAATGTTCTATACGCACAAAAAGCTTATTTCTCTCAAATATTTTGCACAAATTTGTTAACACCCCAGTTAGTGACCATTTCTCCTTTGCCAAGATAATACATCCACCGAACAGGTGTGGCACATCAAGAATCTGATTAAACAGCATGATCATTACACAGGTGCACCTTGTGCTGGGGAAAATAAAAGGCCACTCTAAAATGTGCAGTTTTGTCACACAACACAATGCTACAGATGTCTCAAGTTCTGAGGGAGTGTGCAATTGGCATGCTGAAGCAGGAATGTCCACCAGAGCTGTTGCCAGAGAATTGAATGTTAATTTCTCTACGATTTACCGCTTCCAACGTCGTTTTAGAGAATTTGGCAGTATGTCCCACTGGCCTCACAACCGCAAACCACGTGTATGGCATTGTGTGGGCGAGCGGATTGATGATGTCAACGTGGTGAACAGTGCCCCATGGTGGCAGTGCGGTTAAGGTATGGGCAGGCATAAGCTACGGACAACGAACACAATTGCATTTTATTGATGACAAATTTAATGAACAGAGATAACGTGTCTAGATCCTGAGGCTCATTGTCATGCCATTCATCCGTTGCCATCACCTCATGTTTCAGCATGATAATGCGCGGCCCCATGTCGCAAGGATCTGTACACAATTCCTGGAAGCTGAAAATGTCCCAGTTCTGCATACTCACCAGGCATGTCACCCATTGAGCATGTTTGGGATGCTCTGGATTGACGTGTATGACAGCGTGTTCCAGTTCCCGCCAATATCCAGCAACTTCCCACAGCTATTGAAGGGGAATGGGACAACATTCCACAGGCCACCATCAACAGCCTGATCAACGCTATGCGAAGGAGATGTGTCGCACTGCTTGAAGCAAATGGTGGTCACACCAGATACTGACTGGTTTTCTGATCCACGCTCCCCTACCTTTTTTTAAGGTATCTGTGACCAAGAGATGCATGTCTGTATTCCCAGTCATGTGAAATCCATAGATTAGGGCCTAATGAATTTATTTCAATTGACTGATTTCCTTTTATGAACTTAGTAAAATCTTAGAAATTGTTGAAAGTTGTGTTTATAGCTCCCAAATGTCATTTTTCGTGAGTTTGGACATTTACAAGTGAATGTGAAGCCTCGTTACCTTATTAATTCAGCCACTTACTTAGATAACTAGTAAGTTAAACTTAGGGGTTGCTTTAACCTCTTACGGATACGGTAGGGATAGGATCCCGTTAACGGGATCGTTTTCGGAGCAAACAAAGCGCGGCAAATTCAAAATACAAATGTGTAATATTTAACATTCATCAATATACAAGTGTTGCATAGCCATCAAAAGCTCTGCTTCTTGGCAATATCACAGCGTTGTCAGATTTCAAAGGCTTTACGGCAAAAGCACTACATTTGATTGTTTGAGGCTAGCACCTCACATATTTTCCACATTAGCATGAATTCATATCCCAGCGCAGTCTCACAATGTCCATATCACAGCTAATATAAATTGCTTACCTTTCAAAGAACTTCTGCTGAGGGCTTCCCAAGTGTCCAAACAAGAGAATCCATGGTTCTTTTGTTAGAAAAAGTCATTTATTATATGCATAAATCTCAGTTTGGTTGGCACGTTATGTTCAGCTACTCCACCAAGCATTGCCAGTCTACTCGCCCGTTGTACAGTGAAGAGAACGCGTTCAAGTTATACCTCTCAACTTTTCACAAACAAATCAAATATAATTAATAATGCATTCTTAGGTATCCTTTTATGAATAATAGCGATCATATTTTACACGGATGGTAACCGAAACGTTATAAAAGGAAAAGAAAGCTGGGCGCGTTCACGTTCTCGTGACCTGGCACTGTTGTTTACCTTTTTCCCTTCCTGCAGTCTTTCTTCTTTTGTACGGTTCTCCTCAGGGCTATTCCCTCCAGACACTGCCCAGAGACTGTTGACATCCAGTGGAAGCCATAGGTACTGCAACCTGTGTCCTATCTCCTATTGAGGTATATACCCAGGCATTCAAAGTGAGAGAAGGTCAAAAAGAAAAATGATTTCCGGACAGAAATTTCTCGGGTTTTTGCCTGCTATATCAGTTCTGTTATACCCACAGACATTATCTTAACGGTTTTAGAAACGTCAGAGAGGTTCCTATCCAATAGTACTAATTACGTCCATATCCTAGTTTCTGGGCCTGAGTGGCAGGCATTTTACTTTGGGCACATCAGACAGGCAAAAATTCGGAAAATGGGACCCTAGCCCTAAGAAGTTAACGCAGAATTCTGCATTTTTCAGGGAGGAAAAATAGTTAGAACGCCTAAGAAATATCTTGCTGTGTTTTATAAATACCGATCTAAAATGCTTCTTATTGTAATTTCTGCTCGGCATGAGACTCATTTTGTGCTTCAGTTGCACTTCTCGGGATGAGAATTCACCAACGGGAATTATACCAGTAGACAGTGCTCTGATTGATGTGTAGATACTTTTCTCCTGTAGGCTACTTTTCACAGTGTAGCGGCATATTTTTAAGTTAATGCGAGATTAACTTTAAGCAAAACATTAGGAAATGTAGCTTGCTACATTCTTTCTATGATAAACATATAGAAATATGATGGCCATGCATGTTTTTTTGCAAAAAAAATATTTACTTGTATGGCTGCTAGCCAAATAGCGTTGCACTTCTGTTGTCATCTGATGAAAATGAAGCTATTTTCTGCCCGATTGTGTTGCACTAATGTATCTTCTGTGGAAAACTATAGTTGCACGTCCCTGATTACTCTACTGAAGCAAAAAAAACACTGTTGGGTTTCAATATAAAATGCGACCCCTGTTAATACACAGCTGGACTCACCTCACGTTGTGCTATTTACAAACAAACACATGACTGGCTCAACTGTTCTGGTGGAACTACAGTTTCATAATGTAAAATAATGTGACAGGTGAAATGAAGATGCAATCTGCTTTATCTCCTAATGTATTGCACAAGTTGACTGCAGGTATTTACTTAAAAAGTAGCCACAAATATAAAAATGTATTGAAAACCCCCCGATATACGGTATATACGATATACCGCCCAAGCCTAGTCGGTAAGAAGATTGGCGAGATGGCGGTGGCTTGAGTCTATCCACTTACGAATAGCGCTACGCATCTTTATTCCCTTCTATTCACCCATATTCCCTCCAGTGCAAATGTAAAAAAAAGCCATCACATATTTAATTTAGGCTGGAGTGGCTGGCGCTTCACTTTCAATCAGGTTGCTCTTTTTTGGAGGGGAAGAGGAGAGGGGGAGGAGGGAAATGGTGGTCAGAAACAAGCACTAAACGACTAACTTGTCTGAAAATGTCACCGCTGTCAGCAGAACCGCCTCGTGGTCCTTCCACTTCAAATGACTCTGGTGCTGAGGCAGGATTTTTGATTTCCTGACTTAGACCTGACATTACTATCATTTTTTGACTACTGCATCTCACTGTTGGCTGGGCTCCCCGCTTGTGCCATCAAAACCCTGAATGCTGCACCCCCCCTGGATTTCAACCTTCCCAAGTTCTCCCATGTCACCCCGCTCCTCCGCACACTCCACTGGCTTCCAGTCAAAGCTCGCATCCACTCGAATCCATGGTGCTTGGCTACGGAGCAGCAAGAGGAACAGCCCCCTCCCTACCTTCAGGCTATCCTCAAATCCCCCTACACCCCAATCCGAGCACTCCGTTCTGCCACATCTAGTCTCTTGAACTTCCCGCTCAGCCCAGTCCAAGCTCTTTTCTGTCCTGGCACGCCGATGGTCGAACCAGCTTCCCCTTGAAGCTAGGACAGTAGAGTCCCTGCCCATCTTCCAAAAGCACCTGAAACTCTACCTCTTCAAAGACTTTCGTAAATAATCCCTCCTCACCTCGACCCCCTCCCTCTAGCTCTGAATTTGCTAATAGCTACTGTATTGAGGAAACTTACTATGCCTGTGATATGTGGTTGTCCCACTTACAGTGCTGTGAAAAGAAGTAAGTGCCCCCTATCAAATGTTCTCTACTTTTGCATATTTTTGATGCTGAATGTTTTCAGATCTTTAACAAAACCTAATGTTAGATAAAGGGAATCTGATTGAACAAAGAACACAACAATTATATACTTATTTCATTTATTTCATGAACAAAGTTATACAACACCTAATGCCCCTGTGTGAAAAAGTAATCATGCACTAAGTCGCTCTGGATAAGACCTCTGCTAAATGACACAAATGTACATACAGTGGGGCAAAAAAGTATTTAGTCAGCCACCAATTGTGCAAGTTCTCTCACTTAAAAAGATGAGAGAGGCCTGTAATTTTCATCATAGGTACACTTCAACTATGACAGACAAAATGAGGAAAGAAAATCCAGAAAATCACATTGTAGGATTTTTTATGAATTTATTTGCAAATTATGGTGGAAAATAAGTATTTGGTCACATACAAACAAGCAAGATTTCTGGCTCTCACAGACCTGTAACTTCTTCTTTAAGAGGCTCCTCTGTCCTCCACTCGTTACCTGTATTAATGGCACCTGTTTGAACTTGTTATCAGTATAAAGACACCTGTCCACAACCTCAAACAGTCACACTCCAAACTCCACTATGGCCAAGACCAAAGAGCTGTCAAAGGACACCAGAAACAAAATTGTAGGCCTGCACCAGGTTGGGAAGACTGAATCTGCAATAGGTAAGCAGCTTGGTTTGAAGAAATCAACTGTGGGAGCAATTATTAGGAAATGGAAGACATACAAGACCACTGATAATCTTCCTCGATCTGGGGATCTCACCCCGTGGGGTCAAAATGATCACAAGAACGGTGAGCAAAAATCCCAGAACCACACGGGGGGACCTAGTGAATGACCTGCAGAGAGCTGGGACCAAAGTAACAAAGCCTACCATCAGTAACACACTACGCCGCCAGGGACTCAAATCCTGCAGTGCCAGACGTGTCCCCTGCTTAAGCCAGTACATGTTCAGGCCCGTCTAAAGTTTGCTAGAGAGCATTTGGATGATCCATATGAGGATTGGGAGAATGTCAGATGAAACCAAAATAGAACTTTTTGGTAAAAACTCAACTCGTCGTGTTTGGAGGACAAAGAATGCTGAGTTGCATCCAAAGAACACCATACCTACTGTGAAGCATGGGGGTGGAAACATCATGCTTTGGGGCTGTTTTTCTGCAAAGGGACCAGGACGACTGATCCGTGTAAAGGAAAGAATGAATGGGGCCATGTATCGTGAGATTTTGAGTGAAAACCTCCTTCCATCAGCAAGGGCATTGAAGATGAAACGTGGCTGGGTCTTTCAGCATGACAATGATCCCAAACACACCGCCCGGGCAATGTAGGAGTGGCTTCGTAGAAGCATTTCAAGGTCCTGGAGTGGCCTAGCCAGTCTCCAGATCTCAACCCCATAGAAAATCTTTGAAAGTCTGTGTTGCCCAGCGACAGCCCCAAAACATCACTGCTCTAGAGGAGATCTGCATGGAGGAATGGGCCAAAATACCAGCAACAGTGTGTGAAAACCTTGTGAAGACCTTGTGAAAACGTTTGACCTCTGTCATTGCCAACAAAGGGTATATAACAAAGTATTGAGATAAACTTTGTTATTGACCAAATACTTATTTTCCACCATAATTTGCAAATAAATTCATAAAAAATCCTACAATGTGATTTTCTGGATTTTTTTTCCTCATTTTGTCTGTTATAGTTGAAGTGTACCTATGATGAAAATTACAGGCCTCTCTCATCTTTTTAAGTGAGAGAACTTGCACAATTGGTGGCTGACTAAATACTTTTTTCCCCCACTGTATATATATATACAGTACCAGTCAAATGTTTGGACAAAAGTACTCATTCCAGGGTTTTTCTTTATTTGTATTATTTTATACATTGTAGAATAATAGTGAAGACATCAAAACTATGACATAACACATATGGAATCATGTAGTAACCAAAAGTGTTATTTTGAGATTCTTCAAAGTAGCCACCCTTTGCCTTGATGACAGCTCTGCACACTCTTGGCGTTCTCTCTACCAGCTTCATGAGGTAGTCACCTGGAATTTCATTAACAGCTGTGCCTTGTTAAAAGTTAATTTGTGGAATTTCATTCATTCTTAATGCGTTTGAGCCAATCAGTTGTGTTGTGACAAGGTAGGGTTGGTATACAAAAGATAGCCCTATTTGGTTAAAGACCAAGTCCATATTATGGCAAGAACAGCTCAAATAATCAAAGAGAAATGACAGTCCATCATTAAGGTCAGTCAATTCAGAAAATGTAAAAAACTTTTAAAGTTTCTTCAAGTGCAGTCACAAAAACCATCAAGCGCTATGATGAATCTCGCTCTCATGAGGACCGCCACAGAAAAGGAAGACCCAGGGTTGTGGAAATTCCACAAATTAACTTTTAACAAGGCACACCTGTTAATTGAAATGCATTCCAGGTGACTACCTCATGAAGCTGGTTGAGAGAATGCCAAGAGTGTGCAATGCTGTCATCAAGGCAAAGGGTGGCTATTTGAAGAATCTCAAATATGAAATATATTTTGGTTACTACATGATTCCATATGTGTTATTTCATAGTTTTGATGTCTTGATGTCTAGAAAATAGTAAAAAAAAAAAAAAAAAAACTTGAATGAGTAGGTGTCCTAAAACTTTTGACCGCTAGTCTAGTGTGTGTATATATATATATATATATATATATATATATATATATATATATATATATATATTTATATACACAGTATATAAAAGCATAATGGAGCGTTATTAATAGCCACTGAATGACATTGTAGGTGGACAATAAGAACAAATACAATGTGTTAGACAGTAGAGATAGAAATGGACAAACGGGGTCTTTCTCAATATGCGTACTACCGTGCTCCACACTCTCATGCTTCGAGTGTATTCTCTGAGAACGCTGTCTTGAGTGAGTTCTTGTTAGGACGCATAAAATATTACATTTAAGAAGCACTCACACTCCCCCTACTGTATTACCTCATGCTGCACCTCCCCATTCATTGAACCTTCTTAGAGAGAAGAAACAAGATATACACAAGCAAACATTTTACTTCATAATTATCAGCTAGCTATACGTAAATCATAATTATCTAACCAGCCAGCTAGTTAAACAGGTAAAAAAAAAAACTCTAACTAATATTGTGCAAGGTAGAAGGCTTGCTGTCAATTCTTCGTGGGTAGCTAGCTACCAATTATACTTGTCTAGCTAGCTAGCCATATAGCCCTATTGACTTACTATTTGCTCTGATTAGCACGCGATCCACGCACACTAGAGTGGGTGTTGTAGGCAGTTAAACACACCAACATTGACACCGTATGTATTTACTAATGGATCAAGATAAAATATTGTAGTCAGGCAACATATGAGATGTAAATGGCAACATTTAATTCGAAAGTCTGAGATCATTTTCTCTCGCTTCAGCTCAAATAATAATAACTTAACCTTTATTTAACTAGGCAAGTCAGTTAACAAATTCTTATTTACAATGACAACCTACACCGGCCAAACCTGGATGACGTTGGGCCAATTGTACACCGCCCTATGGGACTCCCAATCACGGTTGGTTGTGATACAGCCTGGATTGGAACCAGGGTGTCTGTAGTGATGCCTCAATCACTGAGATGCAGTGCCTTAGACCGCTGAGCCACTTGGGAGCACCTGAAATGATGGTTTCAAGAAATGTTGTGTTGTTTTTTACATGGGTGCATTATATTTCTGTGCATACGTTCCGTTGAAGCTTGCATCGATGCATGCTTCAAAATATGTACAAAGGGAGTAGCATCCGAGAAATGCCCTCCGTGCTTCGCTTTGCAAACTTTGATTTGGATTCATGCTCCAACCCTTCCTTGCTCCAATTAGAGGCCTCGGAGCATGGTAGTACGGATATTGAGAAACACCCATAAACTCTTAAGGGGAATTTTCGCCTAAAATGACATACCCAAATCTAACTGCCTGTAGCTCGGGACCTGAAGCAAGGATATGCATATTCTTGATATCATTTGAAAGGAAATGTGAAATTAATGTAGGAGAATATGAGCCATTCGATCTGGTAAAAGATAATACAAAGAGAAAACCAACCATCTTTTTTTTTTGTACCATCATCTTTTAAATGCAAGACAAAAGCCATAATGTATTATTCCAGCCTAGGTGCAATCTATATTCTGGCCACTAAATGGCAGCAGTGTATGTGCAAAGTTTTAGACTGATCCAATGAATCATTGCATTCCTGTTGAAAATGTTGTATCAAGACGGCCCAAATGAGCCTAATTTTCAAGTTCCTAACTGTGCACTCTCCTCAAACAATAGCATGGTATTCTTTCACTGTAATAGCTACTGTAAATTGGACTGTGCAGTTATTTTAGAATTTTAGCTTTCTGCCAATATCAGATATGTCTATGTCCTGGGAAATGTTCTTGTTACTTGCAACCTCATGCTAATCGCATTAGCCTACGTTAGCACAACTGTTCCGTGGGGGACCCACCGATCCTGTAGTGGCTAGCTAGGCTACTTCTACTGTAGAAGGAAATGAGAATACATATTATTCACCACTTGAACAAAGTAAATTTTATGGCATAGATTGTGATTTTCTCCCACATTCCATAAGATTTCACATAGCCTAGACCTATATGGTAATCTCAGGGTTAATGTGTGGATCTCACATTTTCATTCCTGTGAAACGCAAGCGTCTGAAGAGTGTCACCTCTCCTTTCACCTCATATTCACAACAACGTCTGTATTGAACCATTGAATCAGAAAGCATAGAAGGCAGCCTTCCATTTTAGTTTCACTTATGTTTCTATTCTATTGTACTAAAGTCATTGTAACCTACTGATACACAGTATGCCACTAGCTTCGCCTGCTTATTTTGTATGTGTTATAGAGAAATATTAGCAAATAGCAAATATTGGCCTGTGTTATGGTGAATTCTGGCACTGAGGGTAGTGTGTTTGTAATGCGTCTGTGTGATGCTGGTGTAGAGGAGTCAGGCGCAGGACAGCAGATATGAGTAATAATATCAATTTACTCAAAGAATAATCACTATACACAACAAAATATAGCCTAGCCCACAGTAACGGACCGCAATACAATAAACAAACACTCACAAACAAACATGGGGGGAATAATGAACAAGTAATGGAAAACCAATGGAAAATGGAAAGTGGATCAACAATGGCTAGAAAACCAGCGACGTCGACCGCCGAACGCCGCCCGAACAAGGAGAGGGACCGACTTCGGCGGAAGTCGTGACAGTACCACGCCGACACTGGCCTCGGGGACGACCCGGAGGACGAGGCGCAGGGCGATCCGGATGGAGACGATGGAACTCCAGCAGCAATGAAGGGTCCAGAACGTCCTCCACCGGCACCGAGCATCTCTCCTCCGGACCGTACCCCTCCCACTCCACAAGGTACTGAAGGCCCCCTCATGGCCGTTGCAGGTGCACATGGGCGGCGTCCCAGGTCTCCTCCGAGCGCTTAAACCATTTGTCCACCGCAGGAGCCTCGATCTGGCTCTGATGCCAAGGTGCCAAGAACCGGCTGATACCCCGGTACGCACTGGAAATGAGAGAGGTTAGTGGAGGAGTGGTGGAGTGAGTTTTGGGCCATCTCTGCCCATGGGATGAACGCCGCCCACTCCCCCGGCTGGTCCTGGCAATATGACCGCAGAAACCTACCCACATCCTGGTTTACTCTCTCCACCTGCCCGTTACTCTTGGGGTGAAAACCTGAGGTGAGGCTGACCGAGACCCCCAGACGTTCCATAAATGCCCTCCAGACCCTGGACGTGAACTGGTGAAGGAGGGGTGGACAGTAGGGCCTGCTGTAGTGGAGCTGGTGAAGGCGCTGGAAGACCTCCTTCTCTCTCCCAACGATCCATTGTCTGCAGCACGCGATCATTGGCGGTGCCCAGACGTTGCAACATGGTCGCGTGCTGCTGGACGAGTTCCTCTACCGCTGGAGGGAGGGTGTCTGCTCCTGCTAACTCCATTCGTCAGGTGAGTGTTTCTGTAATGAGTCTGTGTGCTGCTGGTGTAGAGGAGTCAGGCGCAGGACAGCAGATATGAGGAATAATCACTATACACAACAAAATATAGCCTAGCCCACAGTAACGGACCGCAATAGAATAAACAAACACTCACAAACAAACATGGGGGAACAGAGGGTTAAATAATGAACAAGTAATTGTGGGATTGAAACCAGGTGTGTAAAACATTGACAAAACCAATGGAAAATGAAAAGTGGATCGACGATGGTTGGAAAACCGGCGACCAGCAGAAGTCGTGACAGTGTTCCCTCTCTATTTACCATTTTTTTATTGTCTGGGGTAGCAAGGGTTCATAGTCATTGTTTTGCTAATCTCTGTTAACCCAGAAGTAAAATTTCATGTAATTTGGTCAGCTGCATGATTAACTTCTGTGTTCCTACATGTTAGAAATTATTGAGAGTTCTCCACCCTCGCAACCCCCCCAATCTGTGTGGGCACAGCGCTAAGCATACGAGGCAAAGCAGTTGGCGCTTTGCCTTCGCCCCAATCCTGATACGGCCAAACAACCTGTGACGAAAACCCCAAAAATGGAACTAATGCTGCTCGTTATCTCACGCATCCCAATCAGTCCCAGCAGATTCTTCTACGTGCAAAATCTGCCCACGGGAGATTACTGTCTTGCCAAAGCACAAACAGATATTTTTGAAGGCTGTGTCAGGAGAAACACTAGCCTGGTTCCAGATCTGTTTGTACTGTATGTCAAAGAGCATATATGACATGGCCATACAACCAAACAAATATGGGACCAGTGCTAATGTGGTACTCACCCTGACCCGGTCCAAGCCCACTTAACACAATCTTCATTACTACTCCAGCCAGACAACCTGTCTCCCTCTAACATGATGACGAGTGATTCACAGTCCCCCTCCACCAAGCAAATGCATTAGCTGGCAGCAGCTACTCCTCGCACTGCTTATTTCCCATAATAAAAACACAGCTCAGCATTATCCTAGCCCTGCATACAGTACGTCAACCTGTCCTTATGTCAGCTCATGTTAGTCACAACAACAGTGCAGAGCCGCCACGGAGCACAGTGGCACAATATCATTTTGGCTCTCAATAGCAGGCCAGAAGGACTGGTCGGCCATTACGACTTTGTTGTGTGTGGGAAGATCTCAATTGCATTCTCCTTGCGTCGTCTCTCCTATTTGCTCGCCTACATCTCAAAGACCACTGGATGAGAAAGCCAGAGGTCCTTCCCGCCTGACCTTCGCCTCCCATGGGTTTTGAGAAGTAGACAAGGAGGGAGGATGCGAGGAGTTTGCAATTGAGATTCTCCCTGTGTGCATGACCGCAGCTGTGTTCAGGAGTGTTGTCAGTGAAGCATGAAGGGCTTACATGGCACCACTTATGTCCTACATGCCAACTACGCAGGACGCTCCAGAATTCACATGTTGACGTACACTGGCAGTACAGCTAACCTACTTATGTGTTACCACGCAAGTCCCAAGTGATCCTGTCTCACACTGAATACGCATGCAGAACCAAAACACATATCCATAGTCACACCCACGATCACACACACACACATCCTAGTGAGACCACACATGCAGATAGGCATGCACACATGACATTCCCTATCATGTCTCAAAGCACGGTCCATACGCAGCATCTGTAAGTCCAGTGCTTTGTTGCGGTTGGGAGTTGATAGAAAAGGTGTGTATTGTCATAAACAAATGTTTACATTGCCAAAGAAAGTGAAATGGATAAACAAAAGTGAAAAAAAAAACAATAAAAAGTGAACAGTAAGTATTGCACTCACACTAGTTCCAAAAGAATAAAGACATTTTAAATGAAAAGTTACTGCTCCCACTTCCCTCTTTGTCCCTCAGGCTCCGCCCCACCTCCTCTCTCTCTCTCTCTCTCTCTCTCTCTCTCTCTCTCTCTCTCTCTTTCTGTCTCCCTCGCTCCCTCCCTCGCTCCCTCTCTCTCTCCCTCTGGGTGATGTGGGAGAAGTGAAGTGATGATACAGGTATTTTCTCCACATGCTCCATTGGGCTCGTCACATCACCTTGACAATGTTCGCACTTCGTCACAAAGACAATGGCAATGGCAGCGGGAGTGTACAGGGGAAAACCAAGGGAGCGGCCGGGGATTTAGCTGTCAGCATGGGAATTCATTAGCCATTAGGCTTAGCCATGCCTAAAAGTGAGAGGAGAGGTGGAGAGAGAGAAAGAGAAAGATAGAGAGAGGAAGAAAGAGAGAGGGAGTGGGAGAGAGAAAGAGAGGCAGAGAGAGAACGAGAGACAAAGTGGCAGAGAGCGAGAGAAAGAGAGATAAGAGAGTGAGTGAGTGATAGAGAAAGTGTTAAAGAAAATACCACACCAAACACTCCCAGCATGCACTGCGAGAGAGAGAGAGAGAGAGAGAGAGAGAGAGAGAGAGAGAGAGAGAGAGAGAGAGAGAGAGAGAGAGAGAGAGAGAGAGAGAGAGAGAGAGAGAGAGAGAGAGAAATATCCCAGTCTCTCTGCCTCCTCATCACAGTGCATTGTGTTTCTCATCACGCTGGAAATGTAAATTGCAGTGTCATGCTGATCAATCCTGAGGGGCTGCTGCTGAGCCTGGGCTCTGTCAGGGCCAGTCAAACAACACATCCACTGTTACACCCAGCAAACCTTGTTCCTCTGAGCTGTGTCTGTGCTTCTCTGGGATTGTCTGTGGCATGTCTGATGCTCAGCTCTTCTCCCAGGCATCTGTCTGTCTGTCTGTATGTTTGACCATCTCTCTCTGTCTGTCTATGCGTGTGGGTTTGGGTGTGTGTCTGAGCGTCCGTCCCTTCATCCGCCCATCTGTCCGTCCCTTCGTCTTTCTGTCCGTCTGACTACCTCTCTTTCTCTCTCTGTCCCCATAGGAGCCAGGACAAACGCATGAAGTTAACAGGACCGGAGGAAAAGGTGACGAGTACAGACCAGGGGCAACCAGCAGGGGGCAAGGAGTGGAACGATAAACACACCATCACCAAGGAGCACGAAAAAACAGGAGGTGGAGACCCCTGCAGGACAGGACAGGAACAACAGCCAGGAGCCTCGGTCGGTCAGTGAACCCTCTGAGGAGAAAAACATGCTCTAGCACAAGGAGAGGGGACCTCACCAAAGAAACACGCAATTGTATCCCCTTTCACGCCTTCCACAAAACCCCTCGTCTCTCTTACTACCTCCCCCTGCCCTGCGGTGCCAGCGAGGATGCCCAGGTGGGTATTGTGACGGGGCGCGACGGTTTGTGTAGGTGGCCAGGCTGAACTACAATGCGGCCCTGGGCGGGCTCGTGGCGCTGGATCACCCTGGTGTTGCTGGCGTGGGGCACACTGCTCTTCTACATCGGGGGCCATCTGGTGAGGGACAGCGATCACCCTGAGAGGTCCAGCCGCGAGCTATCTAAGATCCTGGCCAAACTGGAGCGCCTCAAGCAGCAGAACGAGGACCTGAGACGCATGGCAGAGTCCCTCAGGTAACTCCCCGGGGAGGGGATGTAGTGTAGTGGGGGGTAGATGTGGGGGGGTGTTAGTGTGTGTCTGGTTTGTGTGCGTTTGTGTGTGTATTGGTGTGTGTGTGTGTGTGTGTGTGTGTATGAGGGCCTGCATTAGTCATAAGTCCAGCTGTAGGTACAGCTTTCAGTTCCCTCCTGTGATATCCTCAATTGCTTTGAAGCACACACACAAACACACACTTCAGACAGCTGGTCTCCGATTAAATCCCTTGCTTTTGTAATTATTCATTATTGGCTTGAAAGCAAAGGTAGGATGCATGGCATCAAAACAAGTCCAGCTTTCAAACAGGCACTGTCCAGATGGGTCTCAGTCAGAGTTCTTGTGTTTGTTGTTATTGAACAGATAGAGCCATTGCTCTGGGACCAGTCAGTTATAGCAGGTCAGGACCAGTGTTACCATACAGCGTCATAATGGTAATGTCTTGCTGTCTTGCTAAAGTCCCTCTAAGCTATATAGCTAATAATCAGAGATGACATGCCAGAGCTATGAGGCTGGGTGGATGGGTATGTATGTGTGTGTAGCGGTGAGTCTGAACTGAATGAGGCCCAAGCCAGGAGACCGCTGCGTAGATGTATCTTATCTGCGTATTAAGAGAGTCCCCGCCATTCTCCACCACCTAACTGCTGGCACAGACATGGACCAGGGCCTTTGTGTGTGTGCGTGTGCGGTGTGGCTCTTACCACGAGTTGTGACTAACTGACAAACTCACTGACTCACTGTTTGACTGACTTACTATATACACAGAGTGTACAAAACATTAAGAACACCTTCCTAATATTTAGTTTTTCCCTCAGAACAGCCTCAATTCGTCAGGGCATGGACTCTACATGAGATGCTGGCCCATGTTGACTCCAATGCTTCCCACAGTTGTGTCAAGATGGCTGGATGTCCTTTGGGTGGTGAACCATTCTTGATACACACGGGCGTGGAAAACCCAGCAGCATTGCAGTTCTTGACACACACAAACCGGTGCGCCTGGCACCTACTACCATACCCTGTTAAAAGGCACTTACATTTTTCGTCTTGCCCATTCACTCTCTGAATGGCACACATACACAAAACACGTCCCAATTGTCTCAAGGCTTAAAAAGTATTATTTAACCTGACTTCTTCCCTTTCATCTACACTTATTGAAGTGGTGTAATATAATTTTAATGTTTGTGCTTTTCTTATAACTAATTTCTGTGTTCTATTCAAGTGCTGTTCTATAAACCAATTTCTGTGTTCATGCAAGTGACTGACTGTACAAATCCTCACTAACAGTATCTATAATTTGGCTGTCACGATCTTCATGCGGGACAGACCAAGACGCAGCGATGCTTCCAGTATACATTTTTATTACGACGAACGTAACTGGGAAAAATAACAAAATATAAACGAAGATTGTGACACTGACCACAACTAAACATACAACAAGCTATGACCAAACAATAACCCACAAAACCTATACGAAAACCCCAAACATATATATGGTTCCCAATTAGAGACAACGACACACAGCTGCCTCTAATTGGGAACCATTACCCCAACATAGAAATATAACACCTAGAACATAAAAACCCCTACACCAAAAACAAAACTAACCACACCAGCCTGTCCTCTCAGGCCTGGAAGTGACATTGGCAGTACGCCCAGACCTTGTTTTGAGAACGAACTAAAGATATCTCAGTTTCAAGGTCTCAGCTTAGAGAGAAGAAGCCTCGTGAGATATTGGTCAGTCACATGAATGAAACAAAACGGTAATGATTAATTAATTATGCTAAATCATGCAAATATAACGTGTCTGTGTATAGCCGTATATAAGATAACTGCTGGGACTGCCCAGGCAGAGCTTCTGATTAACATGTGTACTATGGTGCATTGAGATAGTCGGAACCTCTCCAGCGTGCTGACAAATAAACAATGATTCATTTAAGATTGACTTTGAGTGTCCCCGTGTAAGAAGTTCCACGCCAGTGGATTTGACATTAAGGGATCATAGACTGACCAGGTGAATCCAGGTGAGTGCTATGTCATGGAAAGAGCAGGTGTTGTTAATGTTTTGTACACTCAGCGTATGTCACCATCTCACTGACTGACTGAGTGAATTATGACTGATTGAATAGTTTCAGGTTGACTACAATGCCTGCGTAGGTGTTTAACACGTTGTGTTTAATATATCAGCTAACCCCATCACATGATATAGAAATCTGGTGTCAGACTGTGGAGTTGATGACGTGGAACAGGACTTGTGAGCATGTATTGCAATGTAGTCACCCTGAGGTGCAGCCATTAACTCAGTATCTCACACCTCCACTACATTAACTCCCACACTCAGCCTCTCCCTCACTGATTTGAGTGACATAGCCGATAGCCCACCCACCAATCACCCAGCCGCACTAATGAGGGGTGAACATAGGGTCGGCGTGGCGATCTGCCTCTGGCGCCCCCTCTCAACAGCTGTCAATCACCTGGTGTGTCTCACAGAGATGATTACACGCGCAAGCGATATGGCGAGAGAGAAAGCGAAAGAGTGTGTTTGTGTGTGCTCGTGTAAAAAACAGGTGGCCTGAGCGATGAGGGCCTGATCGATCCCCAGGCATGCGGATAGAGAAAGGGAGGGATGATGGATGAGGTGAGATCTGCACCATGCAGATATTTAGGGATGGGTGGAAGAAGAGGATTGTTAAAGAGAGAGGACAGCAGTGCCGGCACTGCCGTAGCAAACACCCCAGCAGCCCCCGCAAGGCAAGGGGCCCACGTCATAAGCCATGATTTTATTTTTTATAGCAAGAAATTAGTTCTTAATAAACAGCATCATTTTCTCCAGGCCTCATGGCAAAATCTGTAAAATAGCGAGAAACTGCAATACGCCACTGAGTGAAGGCCACTATGATAACATGGACAGGAGGGAAAGAGAGTGGAGGGAAAGACATGGACGAAATGGAATGGAGAGAAATTTACAGTCTTCATGCTCAAGCACACACACAGGGCCGGTTGCAGGCACACACACAGGGCCGGTTGCAAGGCACACACACAGGGCCGGTTGCAAGCACACACACAGGGACCCCCCCCAACCAAATCTTGCTTAGGGCACCCAAAAGGCTAGAGCACACACAGACACAATAAGAAAAAGCTGAATGGTTTTATTGGTTTTTCTCCACAGTGTCCATTGACCATTATCTGTCCATTAGACGGTCTCCTCCTAATGATGTAGACTTATTGGAGTCTGTCAGTCTGACTGTCTGCCTCCACTGAGACTGAGAGACAGATTACTCTATTACTCTATGTGTTCTCCATGCTCCTTGCAGCAGATCTATATTTGGGCTTTATGTGCGGGCGTGCGTGCTTGCATGAGTTTGTGCGTGCATGTGTGTGTCTTGGCTGTCTGCTTAGGGTCGTTGTCCTGTTGGAAGGTGAACCTTCGCTCCAGTCTGAGGTCCTGAGCGATCTGGAGCAGGTTTTCATCAAGGATCTCTATGTACTTTTCTCCATTCATCTTTCCCTCGATCCTGACTAGTCTCCCAGTCCCTGACACTGAAAAACTTCCCCACAGCATGATGCTGCCACCACCATGCTTCACCATAGGGATGTTACCAGGTTTCTTCCAGACATGACAATTGGCATTCAGTGCCTTTTGGCAAACCCCAAGCAGGCTGTCATGTGCCTTTTACTGAGGAGTGGCTTCCGTCTGGCCACTCTAACATAAAGGTCTGATTGGTGGAGTGCTGCAGAGAAGGTTGTCCTTCTGGTGGTCAACCATCTCAATTGGGCTGAGGTAGGGTGATTGTGGAGGCCAGCAGTTCATCACTCTCCTTGGTCAAATAGCCCTTACACAGCCTGGAGGTGTGTTTTGGGTCATTGTCCTGTTGAAAAACAAATGATAGTTCCACTAAACGCAAACCAGATGGGATGGCGTATCGCAGCAGAATGCTGTGGAAACCATGCTGGTTAAGCATGCCTTGAATTCTAAATAAATTACTGACAGTGTCAGCAGCAAAGCACCCGCCACACCATCACACCTCCTCCTCCATGCTTCAGGGTGGGATCCACACATGCAGAGATCATCCGCTCACTTACTCTCACAAAGACACAGCGGTTGGAACCAAAAATCCCCAATTTGGACTCAACCGACCAAAGGACAGATTTCCACCGGTCTAATGTCCATTGCTCGTGTTTCATCTTCTTATTGGTGTCCTTTAGTATTGGTTTCTTTGCAGCAATTCAACCATGAAGGCCTGATTCATGCAGTCTCCTCTGAACAGCTGATGTTGAGATGTGTCTGTTACTTGAACTCTGAGAAGCATGTATTTGGGCTGCAATCTGAGGTGCCATTAACTTTAATGAACTTATCCTCTGCAGCAGAGGTAACTCTGGGTCTTACTTTCCTGTGGCGGTCCTCATGAGAGCCAGTTTCACCATAGTGCGACTGCACTTGAAGAAACTTTAAAAGTTCTTGACATTTTCCGTATTGACTTACCTTCATGTCTTAAAGTAATGATGGACTGTCATTTCTCTTTGCTTATCCAGTCAGGGATTACTGGGTCGCTAGCGGGCTCGTCCCGACACTACCAGCGAAAATCTAAAGCGCCAAATTCAAAATCCCAAAATGGAATTATTAAACATCCACCAATATGCAAGTGTTCCATACTCATCAAAAGCTATGTTTCTTGGCAATATCACAGCGTTGTCAGATTTCAAAAAGGCTTTATGGCGAAAGCAGCACATTTCATTGTTTGAGGCTAGCACCTCACATATTTTTCCAATAGCCATGTATCGATTAGCCATCATGGCACACACATAACACATTTCACAGCGAAATCAAATCAATTACCTGTTGAAGAACTTCTGCTGAGGTCATCCTAAGTGTCCAACGAAGACAATTCATGGTTCTTTTGTTAGAAAAAGTAACGTCTTTTATCCATAAATCCTCCATTTGGTTTGCGCGTTATAATCAGAAACGACAGCCTCCACTAGTCCATGAAACGCGGCGCGAACTCGTTCAAATTATACCTATAAACTTGTCCAAGAACAATCAAACATAGTTTTAAATGTATCCTTAGGAACACTTTTACGTATATTTACTATTATAAATCAGCCGGAATATAAACTGATCAATAACGAGGCTACAAAAGACACTCCGTGACTTCTCGTGCGCGCCACGGAACTTTTCTCAGAACGAGGGGTCTTCCTTGTTTGCTGTTTTTCTCTGCTCTAAATTCATCCAAAATGGAGGGAAACACCGTCTCGAGGCAGTTGACATCATAAGGAAGCGACGTGTACTGCATTCATATGCCTATATATGGTCATTTTCAATAGGGAGGGGTTCCCAAATGAGCAATGTGTCAAAATCACTTTTTCCAGGACAGAGATTCCTCAGGGTTTTGCCTGCTATATGCGTTCTCATTCACTCAAAGACAAATGGTTAACAGTTTTGGAAAATCCAGAGTGTTTCCTATCCAATGGTACTAAATATATGCATATCCTATTTTCTGGGCCTAAATGGGAGGCATTTTACTTTGGGCACGCCAGGCTCTCCAAAACGGTCACCTCATGCACTGCTCCCAGAGAAGTTATTTGAGCTGTTGTTGCCATAATATGGACTTGGTCTTTTACCAAATAGGGCTATCTTCTGTATACCACCCCTACCTTGTCACAACACAAATGATTGGCTCAAACACATTAAGAAGAAAAGAAATGACACAAATTAACTTTTAACAAGGCACACCTGTTAATTGAAATTCATTCCATGTGACCTCATGAAGCTGGTTGACAGAACGCCAAGAGTGTGCAAAGCTGTCATCAAGGCAAAGGGTGGCTACTTTGAAGAATCTAACATAAAATATATTTTGATTTGTGTAACACTTTTTTGGTTACTACATGATTCCATATGTGTTATTTCTTAGTGCTAAAGTCTTCACTATTATTGTACAATGTTGAAAATAGTAAAAATAACGAAAACGAGTGAGTCAGTGTTTCCAAACTTTTGACTGGTACTGTATATTATGTCAGCCATCGTCAGCCATCGCTCATCCATATATTTATATGTACATACTCGTATTCATTCCTTTACACTGTGTGTATAAGGTAGTTGTTGTGAAATTGTTAGATTTCTTGTTAGATACTACTGCATGGCCGGAACTAGAAGCACAAGCATTTCGCTACACTCGCATTAACATCTGCTAAGCATGTGTATGTGACAAATAACATTTGATTTGATTTGATGTCCCCCCCACTTCTAAAACCGAAGTTACGGCCCTGATCTAATCAAACATCAACAGTTTTCTATCCCACGAAGGGGAAAACTTACTGTAAGTAGACCGTTTTCTCTTCTGTCTTGTCATGTAGTTGCCATGTCAGTGTGTTTAAGCCCCATCAATAAATTGTTTATTTTATTTTATTTTTATTTCACCTTTATTTAACCAGGTAGGCAAGTTGAGAACAAGTTCTCATTTACAACTGCGACCTGGCCAAGATAAAGCAAAGCAGTTTGACACATACAACAACATAGAGTTACACATGGAGTAAAACAAACATACAGTCAATAATACAGTAGAAAAACAAATCTATATACAAAGAGTGCACATGAGGTAGGATAAGGAAGATAAGGCAATAAATAGGCCATGGTGGCAAAATAATTACAATATAGCATTTAAACACTGGAATAGTAGATGTGCAGTAGATGAATGTGCAATGTAGAAAAACTGGGGTGAAAAGGAACAAGATAAATAAATTAATACGGTAGGGAATGAGGTAGTTGGTTGGGCTATTTACAGATGGGCTATATACAGGTGCAGGGGTCTGTGAGCTGCTCTGACAGCTGGTGCTTAAAGCTGGTGAGGGAGATAAGTGTCTCCAGTTTCAGAGATTTTTGTAGTTTGTTCCAGTCATTGGCAACAAAGAACTGGAAGGAAAGTCGGCCAAAGGAGGAATTGGCTTTGGGGGTGACCAGTGAGATATACCTACTGTAGCGCGTGCTACGGGTTGGTGCTGCTATGGTGACCAGCGAGCTGAGATAAGGCGGGGCTTTACCTAGCAGGGACTTGTAGATGACTGGTGCCAGTGGGTATGGCGACGAGTGTAAAGCGAGGGCCAGCCAACGAGAGCGTACAAGTCGCATATTAACTTTGATAAACCCCCCAAAATGTTTGTCCCATGTCTACGATTTCCGACTATACCACCATCCGTTTGAGACATCGTTTCATACTTAGTAAATTCCAGGAGAAAAGGTTTGCACAGGTAATCACATGAATTCTTTCTTGTTAAATTTTGAAAGCAATCGGTGAAGTGGCAATTAGTTGACAACTAGATTATCCACTTCTCAAACACAGCCAAATGATAGCAAAGAGATGTTTTTCTCAGGTAGGCTTGGCTTGAGCCTTGCTAGTGTGTATGCATGTGTCTGTCTGCGTGTCTATGTGTGTCCCCCATTGTGTGTCTATAACCTCATTGTGTGTGTGTGTATCTTTGTGTGTCTCTGTATGTAAGATCTTATCTCATGACTTGAGTGCTGCCTGTGGCCCTTGACTGTATTCCTTGTGTGGTGACTCTGGTGAGAGGACTCATTTACTGGGTAATGTCATTAGCCCAGTATGGTTCCACTGAGCAGACACTGCCTGCTGCCGCTGCCACCGTCTCCAGACTGAACTCCCATCGACCTGGTCGTCTCACGGAAGGCAGGGGCTCTGACACCAACACTAGCCCATTGTGAGAGCTGTCTGTGGGCACAACAACTGTGTAAGCCTGGCCTGATCTGGAGAGATGAGCTGGAGAGAGCTGGAGTCTGGCCGTGTGGGCGTGGATTAGCTCCTACTCCACTTCTAGTGAATTTGAGGTTTGGAGTAATAGGGTATCAAGCACCAGCTGGGATTTTGACTCCAATACACGGCCTTTAACATACACTCTCTCTCTCTCTACCTCTCTCTCTCTCTCTCTCTCTCTCTCTCTCTCTCTCTCTCTCTCTCTCTCTCTCTCTCTCTCTCTCACACACATATGGCCTCCTCCCACGGCCCCACACAGCACCCTCCTTTTCCATTAATGTTCCCCCTTGATGTAAATTGTATTTATGTAGCCCCACTTTTATCTGCGTGATTCTAGCAGTGCTTTACATTCCTATCCATATGTATGTCTCAGGTCAGCTCTAAGGTCACCTTTGAAGTTTCGAACACAGAAGGTAAATGGAATATTTCCCACAGACATTTGTATGCAATACCGTTATTCGTCGCATACATTATTCTCCCCCCGTTTAAACTGCTGTATCCAGCTCTGATCTTAATGTGACTCCTAACTCCATGGTTACCAGGCGGAGGTGAGCCAATGAGGAGGCAACGGGCAGCGTTTCCGAGGGAACGGGGGCTGTGCGTGTGGGATCTCACCTGCTTTCCGCCTCAGTGGCCGTTGCCGCGGGGCTCCCTGCTCCCTCATTCCCAGCCTGTCCTTCTTTCACTCAGACTGAGCAGTGTTCTTCATTCCTCTCTCTCCCCTCCCAGTTGGAATTTTCCCGTCCGCTATCTCTCTCCCGTTTCATTAAATGAATGCCTAGATTCAATCAGAATGCGGAAGATCCGGGTTATAGCGTAATTTACATTTAATTAGTAATTTCCGATTGAGTGGACATGTGTTTATCGTGATATTATCGTGATATTAAGGAACGTTGCCTTTAAAACATGCATAGAAGACAATGCACGATTGGATTGTGCCGTTCTACATATTTTACCTTCCAAGTTGCCCTGCCTAGCCTCAGCTCTGTTTGTCCTTAGAGAAAACAATATAGCACATATTCATGTCAGGGATCCTTTGAGCACTTTTTGTTCCATTCATGTGTATTCTGTCAGTGGTAGGTCGTCTTTGGTGTTGTTGCTATGTTTGCATTCATGTTGTGTCTTTGTCTCTGTGTTTACATGTTTACGTCTGTTGTCTGTGGCTGCAGGTGTCTACTACTTGACGTCTCTCTGTTAGCATCTGAGCTAGCAGTAGACACATGTTATGCTTGTTAGCCTTTGTTAGCATCACATAGAGTGAGTGCTGTAAGGATTTGTGTCTCTAGTCGGAGGTGCTACACTGTGGAACTACAAACTTGTGTGCCTCCTCATTCCAGGATCCTCATGGGGTATTTTCAGTAGTGTAGAGCATTCAGAATGTTGCAGATAGAAATGTAACATATAGAGCTGTAATCAGAGGCTCTCTTTAACTGAAATTATGATATATTCCACAGGACAGAGAATAATGTCATATCATAGTCTACATGAATTTCTATCTGAACATTCTGCAAGTTGCATCGTCCTGAACAAGCCCCCAGCCCTTGTTCCTACGTGATCGTGTGGGCTGGGGAGTAAGGCGGTGGCCTCTGGTAGTTCTTCTCATTGTCTTGTTACAGTGTGGTCAAACGTTCATAATGTTACACATAGAAATGTAATGAAAACGCTTCTTCTAACTGAACGTTTTGTAACGTTGCACACTTCTGAGCTGACCCCTGACCTTGAAGGGGGAAAACACTTCGTAAGAGCTTTGTCAGACTCAGGCAAGTGAAACAGCCCTTTCTCAAGTTTCTGCGACTCAGGGAGAGTTGGAAGATCATTTCACAGTAATATGAACTAATATCACAGGGGATTTTTGAAAGGTTAACCTTGTCCCTTATCCACTGCTGCCCAAATGTGAACTTCAAGTGGTTATTCATCAGTCCTTTTTTCGTTTCTTGGTTTCTTTACTCACCCACTGCTGTTAGCTTAGTTCCCTGATGTGTGTGCATGTTTTATAATGACGATATAATGTTATAGGCCCATGTTACTATAAAAGTCTCCTCCTTCTGCCTGACAGCTTCTGATGTTCCCCACTCAGGGAGCAAATTGAGTTTGCATGCCTTGATGACTCATTAGCAAAGCCTCTGTCTCAGTTCACGAATGACTGGATGTGTCTGGATGCACTTGGAGCTGTTTCTATTCATATTTTCATATAGGTATTAATGTATTAGATAGCGTTAAGGCGTTTTAATTTGCCATCATGATTGAAGATGAAGTGTCTGTGTGTGTGTGTGTGTGTGTGTGTGCGTCTGTGTGTGTGTGTGTGTGTGTGTGTGTGTGTGTGTGTGTGTGTGTGTGTGTGTGTGTGTGTGTGTGTGTGCACATTCGTGGCTTTGTGTAATCTGTGTGTTATGAAAAAGAGGACAAACTTTTCATGAGGTAATTGAGATGCTCAGGAAATGGTATCAAATGAAATCAAGTGAGATATTTTCATTCACTATAGCACACACTGTATACAGCGTTGAACTGTGGTACACCTTGAAAATTCTACGGCTCGCCTAAAATATCCCTATTCATTTATTTAATGGTAATGACCTCCATCTCATCTGATCCATGTTTTATGGATTACATTTTATTTGAACTATTTTCATAGTTCCTTACTCATGATGATTAATTTGTGTGTACCCTTTTAAGGAAGTAAAATCCTTTTTGAATGGTTTGGGCTAAAGACAAGCGTTTTTTTGCATTGTAAAGATCCAACCTTGGACACAAAGCCATAGTCCGTTTGTTTCTATGTCTTAGGATGTGATACAGCTAATTCTAATCAGACTTGCGTATGCTAATGGTTCTCACAAGTGAAGTAAAATTAAACAAATGACATTCCTCATGTTGTGCACCCCTCATATAATACCATTGTGACAACAGCCTGAGCACACTGGAATTGAAACTACCATACAGATGTAACCATGTGCCATTTCATGTATTATCTGAGCGTCACTGGTGCTCCCAATTCAAAATTCCCTGTGTGTTCAACAGATCACGTTTATAAGTGAGTGTTCCAAAAAATGTACACGATTAGGAAAGGTTTCACAACACACCGGTTGAAAACCACTGCATTATACTTTACAAATACTCATTAGTGAGAAGCGAGCAATGTAGGTTACATTTTAAATGGGCTGAAAGGCGGCCTGAACATAATTTTAATTGTAATTAGCAATTAAGCTTTGCAAGATTTTCAGCTGCAAATTTGCTAAGCTCACTGAAATACTGTGCTATTGAACACTCTTTGATGCATGCTCACATTTAATCAAGACAGCCACAAAGAGCTACACACACACACACACACACACACACACAAACACACACTACACTGTACAAGAGCTGTAACTCATATACTAACCCAGCTGAGAAAGATGTTGAAAAACAACACACACACACATCCACACACTCCCATACCCATTGCTCTCTCTAACCCTTATCTCTTGTTGTAGGATACCTGAGGGCAAAGTAGAAGAGGGAGGGGCCCTGGCTGTGGGGAGACTACGCTCCCTGGAGGACCAGCTGACCAGAGCCAAGCAGAAGATCCACAGCTTCCAGAGACTGGCCGGAGATGGTGAGCAGAACAGCAGGACCTGGGAAGGACATGTCGGGGGAGAGTCCCAGATAGGAGGGGGTGACCAGGTTATACTGTACTTATAGGATCAGTTTGAATGAATTCAGATAGGTCAGGCTAATCCAATACTATGCTAGCAGCTAAACTCAGCTGACAAGAACAATGTGTGTGTGTGTGTGTGTGTGTGTGTGTGTGCGTGTAAATATGCTTTTTTAAAGCTTGCATCTGTGTGTGTCTAGAAAGTGAGTGTCAGGAGGGTAGGGTAGTTGCTAGGTGAGTGGGTAAATGTGTGAATGGAATTGAAGCACGTGTCACACAGGGAGGGAGAGAGACTGAGAGAGACTGAGAGAGAGAGAGAGAGAGAGAGAGAGAGAGAGAGAGAGAGAGAGAGAGAGAGAGAGAGAGAGAGAGAGAGAGAGAGAGAGAGAGAGAATTGAAAACGAATACAACAATTTTGAAACCAAAGGAGATAATCCAATATCTATTGGGAGAAAAAACCCTTTGTGCCGTATTAGCTGCAAAATATGTAGCTTCCTGCCCCACTCGTAGGGATAGCCAGTGGAACGACCAACCAGAGCAATAACATTTCTACCTGTGTCTTTCTCACTATTTCATTATTGTCCTCATTCATTTCTTACTGTAGTGTCCTGTTAAATGTTACTACTCACTGAGTATTATTATTTTTCGTATTATGATCTATCTGCATCATCATTGATTCTATATGTGTCCATATGTTTGCTTTGACAATGTATGTGGTAACACTTTTCATAGCAATAAAGCCATTTGAATTTAATGGAGAGAGAGAGAGAAAGAGAGTGGTGGGGAGGGCAGGGTCAGAGCTCTTGTTTACTGCTGCAGGGGAAGCTAAAAATACCAGAGAGAGAGAGAGAGTGGAGGGACGGCGGAGCCTGAGGGACAAAGAGAGAAGAGGGAGCAGTAACTTTTCCTCTCTCCTATTTCAAGCCGTCCTTCCTTTCCCTTACTCTACTGTTCTTGACAGTAACCACATAACCACCTGGCTCTTCCTCCATATGGATCACACTTCCTTGTTGTACTGCAGGCTGACTACAGACATTCTATTTCTATGAGGCTGGCTAGGTGAAGTGTGGTGTTCCATCCTGTATGGACAAAACAGATGCGCTAAAACTGTTATGATCAAAGCAACCCCTTGGGAGGGTGGTTGAGAGGCAGGGATTGAGAAAGCAGACAATCCAGTCTTTTCCTGAAGCTCCCATGTGTTCAATGACAATTCTACCTGTGCTTTCTGCTCCTAATTGTTGTTCTATCCCCCCTCCCTCCTTCCTCCCCCTCTTCCTTCCGCCATCCCCACCACCCCTCAGGTCCGGGCCCCACCCAGGAGGAGCTGAGGCGGAGGGTGGAGAACGGTGTGAGGGAGCTCTGGTACTTTGTCCGCAGCGAGGTGAAGAACCTGGGCCATGTGGAGGCCGGGGAGAGGCCCAGACAGGCTAACACCCTGCTACAAGACCTGGGACACCAGCAGAGGTCAGAGACACATACAGACAGTACTTAAACACAAACATGCACACATGCACACACGCAATAACATTTGATTTGTCCTCTTAAAAGCCTTCCACAGGCTGGCCCCCCCTCCCGCCACACACACAGAAACACGCACGCACACCTTTCCTTTCCACTCCTCTCTTCCAGCGGCTCTCTCTTCCTTTGTGTTGGCCTTGAGCTCACCGAGAGCAGGGAGCGGTTGAGACATGAGACACACGTTCACGTAGTTGTTGGGCCCTGTAAGACTGCAGTGCCCCCCAGCCCTCTCTCCCCTCCTCCCACCCTCCTTTTCTCTGCCTCCTTGTTGATTTATTGGGTACTTGTAAATGGGGCAATAATTGCCCACCAATTGGAGCGGGTAATCAGTACTCAGGGCCGCTCAGCTCAGCCGCCCGTCAACCCCTGTCTCCAGCCTGCAGCTTCGAAAGTCTGCATCTGCAGCAAGCGCCGGGGAGAGGAAGCCCCCACAAGCCACACAGAAAATGAGACGGAGCATGAATACAGAAAGACAAACATACACAAACACACACGAATACAACCAACAAAAGAAGCCCCCCTCTCGTCTCCCAAAGCCCACAGGGTCTGTCTGCCTATTCTCCCACATTGATCTTTCAACTAAATATTATTGAGTAACTGGTTCCACAGCCTTTTTGTTTTGTTTACTCAACTATTTGGTCAAAGTGTTACATAAATTGAAAATGTTTAGGTGGCCCAAATATAGCTCCAATATGAGAAAACTTAAAATGTGTTTTCTCAAATTGTCTCATATGTTAATTCAACTAGAAATTATTATTTGGGCATCATAACAAAAAAAATAGGTTAGGAACTAGTTACACAGGAAATGGCAGAGCGATTTCTACATTGTGCACCTTTAATCTGTTCTTTAAAGGTTCCCAGAATGTTGTGAGAACAGTCTGGTGAGAACATTGTGGGGACGTCACATTGTGGGGACAAAGATATGTTCCCAAAACAGTTGTGAGGGTGATTCTACAATATTTATTTTAGGGTGCAAAAAAGATTCACCTGATGTTGCACGAGCGTTCCTAGAACACATTTTGTCTGTTCCTTAAAGGTTCCCAGAATGTTTCATTAGGTTGTGGGAACAGTCTGGTGGGAACATTGTGGGGACATCACAAAAGATATGTTCCCAAAACACCAAAACTGTCCAGTTGTGCGAATGATTCTTTATTTTAAGGATGCAAACAACATTCACCTAAAATAATCTGGATATTTCGGAGTAATCCCAATATCATATACATTGAGTACAAAAAACATTAAGAACACCTGCTCTTTCCATGACATAGACTGATCAGGTGAATCCAGGTGAAAGCTATGATCCCTTATTGATGTCACTTATTGATGTTAAATCCACTTCAACCAGTGTAGATGAAGGGGAGGAGACAGGTTAAAGAAGGATTTTTAAGCCTTGAGACAATTGAGACATGGATTGTGTATGTGTGCCATTCAGAGGGTGAATAGACAATAAAAAATATTTAAGTACCTTTGAATGGGGCATAGTAATAGGTGCTAGAAACACCGCTTTGTGTCATGAACTAGATTTTTTAACGCTTAACAGTTTCCTGTGTGTATCAAGAATGGTCCACCACTCAAAGGAAATCCAGCCAACTTGACACAACTGTTTGAAGCATTGGAGTCAACATGGGCCAGCATCCCTGTGGAACACTTTCAACAGCTTGTAGAGTCAATGCCCGGACTAATTGAGGCTGTTCTGAGGGCGAAAGGGGGTATGGTGCATATCTACAAAACTCAAAATATGCATTGGAAATGTTCTGTATTCTGTAGAATATATATTAAAAATTGTTTCATGTAAATATATTACTGATATGGACACTTTTTGCCCAGTGGTGTAAAAAACATTCACCTGATGTTACAAGAACGTTCCCAGAAAACATTTTGTTGGAGCATCACATTGTGGGGAAAAGAATATCTTCTCAAAACACTAAAACTGTCCAGTTGTGTGGATGATTCTACAATGTTAATTTTAGGGTGCAAAAAACAAAATGTATGTTCCCAAAACACCAAAGCTTCCAGTTGTGCAGATGATTCTACAACGTTTATTTCATGATGCAAAAAACGTTCACTTGTTGCAAGAATGCTCCTAGAACACATTTAATCTGTTATTTAAAGGTTGTGGGGACATCACAAAATATACATTCACTTGGGGCCGGTTGCTCCAGTTGGGATTTAAGAAGTTGGTTTTATGGTCGTATCTACATCCGACTTTGGGATCAGAATTTACACATTGAACCGTTAAAAAATAAGACTAGTCATAGCTACGTTCGGCGTAAGCAAAGTGTGTCCATGTGATTTGATGCTTCATAATAATAGTTGCTAGGCAGCACCCGATACTAGGCTGTTTCCCTCCTCGTGGCAGTTCTGAAATTTGCGAGGAATGTCACTTCACTTCGCAAAGCCCACCACTAAGCATGCACGTTTTCTTAACCACGACAGCAAGTGTCAATCAATAATTATGCGAATGAATATCACTGAATGATGAAAATATTGGAATAAAGTTGGCTAATGCCTTTGAAGGCATATATCATATTGTTGCTTACTGAAACTCCCAAAGTCATCCAACCATTTTAAATACTTTAAAGCAACAGCTTTAAAGTATTATCAACTATAATGTTGGCACCGCTCTGATTGCAACAGCGTTAACGTGCTGTTTTGAGACAAGTGTTGGGACTCGTCTTGATAAATCAATCAATGTCAGAATCTCAGTTTGAATACTTACAATTAGGCTGGCAAAATGTTATTGGAATTGAGGTGAGTGCTCATGGTGATAATATTTAGTCTAGTCCAACAGTGTAATCCGAAAATGTTGCTAGCATGCTATGTAATGTAGCCTACGTTAGCCTAGTATAGCAGGTGGATTATTTTGCTCTTCACTCGCGTAGTAGCCTATAGGGGCTATATCCCAACTAAAAGCCCTTGACTTGTCTGATAATCAATGGGATTTTGTTTCATTGAATCTCCATCTGTATATTTGGTTATTTGATTTTTGGCTGGGCAAATAAGTGGAGGTGGCAACTCATCTATTCGTTTCCTAATATCTGATCAGACACATTTAGCATGCTATAGCATATACATTTCAATCACAGAAACAAACAAGCCTCATAGATAAAATACTAGACAGATCTATCATATGTACCACTGCATCAAATCCTAATGACAATCACATTCCTCAGTAATACGTGAGTCAACCAAACGTTTAAACTCCTCCAAGGGAACAAGATCATGGTGTTTCAAGCTGGTCTGGAGAGAATTCCAAGACCACGGAGCTGAGTAGCTTTTTGCCGTGATCCGTTCTGATTTTAGGAACCGTTAAAAGTAAGTAGGAGTGAGACCATAACTGGTATTTATTTTCTGACCTTATCAAGGAATAACAGAGATAAAGTGTCAGTTTTCCTAAAATGGCCTTAGGCTTCAACATTGGTATACTATGATCTATGTACTGTATAGTCAACGAAGACCAGCCAACAGCGCTATAGAGATCACAGTGGTGTGTCAGACACTTTTGCTTGGTATTAAACCTGAGAGCTGCGTGAAACACAGAACAGAATCAAGTGCCTTCAGGGTAGCGCTTGAGGTCTGCATATAAATGACATCACTGTAGTCCAAGACAGACAGGAATGTACACCGTAGCAGCTCTTTTCTGGCCTCCAAAGAAAAATTTGCCTTATAACCGGTAATAAAACCGATTCTCAACCTGATCTTCTTTACCAGGATCTCAAGATGATTAGTGAAGCTTTGCTTCTCCTCCACCCAAACGCCAAGATATTTGTACTTATTGACTTGCTATATGGAACTCCCTTCCAAGGTAGTAATGATATGGTTTTCAGAGTGTTTAGTATTGGAAATTAACATGTATTTTGTTTTAGAGGAATTCAGAACAAGCTTCAAGTTGTACAGATTATTTTTGAATTATGTTAAAAGCAGTTTGAGCTTTTCAAAAGCCAAAATCTAACTGCTGTAACTTGAATAGAGACAGTGTCATTCGTATTAAACATTTACCTCAGCTGCCTCAACATGTCTCCCAATGTTGTTGATCTAGATAATAAACAACAGGGGACCTAAAATGGATCCTTGAGGCACACCTGAGTGCAGCTCTATGATGTCAGATTTACAACCATCTGCCTTAACACACTGGGTTCTATTTGACAGGTAGTTCACAAACCACTCTAGAGCATGACAAGTAATCCCAATACACTTCAGTCTCTGCACCAATACAGTATGGTCCACAGTGTCCCATTCCTTTGACAAATCTATGAACAAAGCTGATACACAATGCAACTTCTTATCCAGAACATAGTAAATATCATCCAAAACCTTCAATATTACTGTAACAGTGCTGTGGCTTGTCCTGAAACCTGATTGCATATCACTCAAAATATTGTTTTCCTGGAAGTAGGCCTTAAGCTGCTTATTAACTAGGAACTCCCATACTTTTGCTAAAACAGACAATTTAGATATGGGCTTATAGTTATTCAGTAGACTGGGGTCACCTCCTTTCAAAAGAAGTAGGTAAAATGCTGATTCCCACAACTTGGGGATTTCATTACATTTCATAGTGAGGTTAAATGTGCATGTTAAAGGGGGAGCAATTATGTCTGCAGCTTATTGTAATAGGCAGGGGTCTAGACCATCAGGGCCAGGGGATTTGTTTTACATCAATTGCTTTCACCGCTCTACGCACCTCTGAGACAGAGAAGGAGAACCTGGAGAAGGAGTGGACGGGGGTATCAGGTCATTTCACAGGGGACTCATTTTGACCTTTAACCCTATCAAATAATCCACCTGCATCAAGAAAATGCTGATTAAAAGAATCTAGGTTTTCTCAGTTACCACCTACCAGAAGTTGTTTATAAAGCTGTGCATCTATAGGTTTGAGGTAGTTGTCTCCATTCAGCTTTCGGGTCCAAGCCACACCCTGATTCCAAAGGCGTTTAAAAGCCATCCAATCTTCAGCCAAATCAGACCTTCTTGCTTCAGCCCACACAGCATTCCATTTCCTTACGATTTCAGCTAGTTCATCTGAGAACCAGGCATCTCTCTGCCCTTAATTCTGTATTTTTGAAAGGGGCATGCTTGTTGCATACATCCTGGAATGCTTTGTGGAAGTAAGATAAGGTTAATTCAACATCAGGGATGAATTCAACTCTGTTGAATTAAAAACAAAATGTAAAAAACTCTGAATATCAAACTGCTTCCAGTTCTTTTCATGATGGTACGTGGAGGTAATTGTAGCAAAATAACAGCAAGTCTATGGGAAAAACACTTAAAGTTCTCCGCATTTAAGAGGCATCAGGCCCTACCAGCATTATCCTCATTGTAAGATTAAAGGGTAGACAATAGCAACAATAGAATTATGTGCGTTTGTGGCCGATCAATCAACGTGAGAAATAACCATAAAAAAATTTTCTAAGACTAAAATAATATGCTTATGATGTTGCACTTCTCACAAATAGGCCTAAGCTACGGTACATAAGCTACAATGAAATACCAATACAGGCCAAGTACACTGTATAACCGAATAAGTTAGCAGAACTCAATACACATGTGGCAACTAATTGCTTCATTTTTGTTGTTGTTATGAAACTTAAAAGTATTGATTGGGCCGGCAGGTAGCCTAGTGGTTAGAGCGTTGGACAATTAATCGAGAGGTTGCAAGATCAAATCCCCGAGCTGACAAGGTAACAATCTGTTGTTCTGCCCCTGAACAAGGCAGTTAACCCACTGTTCCTAGGCTGTCATTGAGAATAAGAATTTGTTCATAACTGACTTTCCTAGTTAAATAAAGTTGAAAAAAATAACAGTACTTAATAATTTCTGTTAATTAATATACATTTTAGATTTTTTTGGTAGCTTAATTAAAGTAATTAGAATTAACTGTATTACTATGATCTACAGTAACTTAAAATATATATATCGATTTAACTCATTAAGTAAATGTAACACACCCCTTTCAAGTAGTTTTACTACAAACGTCATGTTGCATGAACTTAATATTTTAGTGTTATGCTCACTTCCTAGCCATTAACCTGTAATCAATTTTTGTAAGTTGCAACAACTAATACGCAAATAAACACTATAACTTACTTAAATCAAAAGTTAGTTCTGCATCTAATCAAAAACTTTGTGGCAACTGATTGCGTGGGTTTTCTTTAGTAGCACTAACTCAATCAAAATAATTGCAATGTTAATAGAACAAAATAATTACTAAAAAAACATGTACAAATGAATGCTTTTGAACCAGGAATAATATGGATTTATTGTTGAAGTAACAATAACAATCAGAGTACATTTAAAGATAATCCAGTAAAAGGTTCACATGTTCCACAAGAGAGAGCACAGAGCACAGATTGGGGTCCATGTGGCAATGTCTCAGTGGAGGTGAGGTTTGGTTCAGTCATTTTCAATTCAGTCGATTTGGTAAGTAAACTGAAATTCTAATATTTTCCTCATTGCCTCCTTTGAGGAAAATATTTGAATTTCAGTTCAAACCTCCACTGAGAGACATTGCCCCATATGTAAGCCCCAAAATCAACTTGTCAGTGCTAGGCCTATTCAAGTGCTGTGTGTTACAAACAGTGGACAACATGCTTGAAAAGAAGTAACAGCGGTAGACCTATTCAAGTGCCATGTTAATAACGGTGGACAACATGCTAATTATCTCAACGCATTTGAGCAAGGAAATAATGGCAGATCTAAGAAGCACCATGACCTACAATTATTAGCCTACATAGGGCAAAGGTTAACATTTAAAGAGAACACTTTACTGTAGCTCTTCCACCATGGTTGGGCTCAATCTCTTTTCAATTCAGGAAGTAAACTCAAATTTCAATATCAATTCAAATTTTTCTCATTGCCTCCTATAAAATGAAATTAGAACTGGAATTTCAGGTTACTTCCTGAATTGAATTGTAATTGACCCCAACCCTGGTAGAGGTGCTACAGTAATGATGATTAGGGGTAAGAGAAAGTGTCTTTTGTGGTTCCTTTCGTAAACAATAAAAAAAATGCAACAACGTCAACAAATAATAGTTTGGGATTATAAAACAACTCATTACTTAAATTAAACTGAAATTCCAATAGAAATTGAGACAGCTCAACAGGGACAAGTAAAGTAAAGTCGCAACAATTCTATGTTCTAGAGTTCTATGCAAATTCCACCTGCATGGTTTAGGGAAAGCCCATGTAAAGCACTTGTGGTAGGTGGCCTGTAAGATTTTCTCTTCCAACTTCAAACCAAATACTCTGACAATGTTGTTTACTGTATTCCAGCAGCTCAGCATAACACGTCTTACAGAATCCAACACAATGTCATCTAAAAAATAAGATTCCAACCTAAAGCCACATTTCGTTATGTTGAAACAAAAACAAAGAATGTTATCAGCTTGTGGTAGGCATGTGGTCAATGCTTACACATGTATCATTAAATCATTCTTCAGAGCCTGTAGCCTTGGCTTCGATTTCCCATCTTCTAAACCTAGCAGGATTTTATGAATGATCTCAAACGTGTTGGACAGTTCTTTCGGATAACTGAGATGTAAGAGCATAAATCAGACCAAACATTACCCAGGAAAGCATCCGGCAGTCTGGGGAGCTCAATCACCACAACTTCCCTCTCCAGGACGACAGAGATCTTGACCGGATTGTAGTGGACTGGATTTTCTGTGTTGTCACCAACGATTGTCAGCAGGGCTACCGGTGAGTCACCAACCTCTGGCTCGTCTGAATCCAGATGAGAATACTAGACAGACATGTTATATAGCATTATATCTACACTGACATATGGTTGGCTAGATTGATCATACTCACCCATCTAATCCTCTCAGATCACCTCAGGAGCTAGAGTGGGTTGATTGGGAATGGGCACAATAATACAAAATTACTAGAATGACAGGAAATCTACCTAGCATGTTTTGAAAAATCTGGAGACTTACTAGCGCAGAAACACAGGAAGAGCATGGAGAACAGTTGTACACCTTGTGTGGGCATCATGTGTTCCTAAAGGGATACATAAATGTTTAGCCTTAAATCACTGAGCTCGGTCTAATTAGGAACATGGTAAAATGGAACCAATGGAATAGTCCCAAAAGGGCAAACTATCAGGTGCCTTTTTAAATGATGACGGTCAATCTCAGCATAGAAGATAGTTTGACAGGTTCTGGTCTGTGATTCGCTGGAACTTTTATAAATTGATTTGCATTTTAATGAGGGAAATAAGTATTTGACCCCTCTGCAAAACATGACTTAGTACTTGGTGGCAAAACCCTTGTTGGCAATCACAGAGGTCAGACGTTTCTTGTAGTTGGCCACCAGGTTTGCACACATCTCAGGAGGGATTTTGTCCCACTCCTCTTTGCAGATCTTCTCCAAGTCATTAAGGTTTCGAGGCTGACGTTTGGCAACTCGAACCTTCAGCTCCCTCCACAGATTTTCTATGGGATTAAGGTCTGGAGACTGGCTAGGCCACTCCAGGACCTTAATGTGCTTCTTCTTGAGCCACTCCTTTGTTGCCTTGGCCGTGTGTTTGGGGTCATTGTCATGCTGGAATACCCATCCACGACCCATTTTCAATGCCCTGGCTGAGGGAAGGAGGTTCTCAACCAAGATTTGACGGTACATGGCCCCGTCCATCGTCCCTTTGATGCGGTGAAGTTGTCCTGTCCCCTTAGCAGAAAAACATCCCCAAAGCATAATGTTTCCACCTCCATGTTTGAAGGTGGGGATGGTGTTCTTGGGGTCATAGGCAGCATTCCTCCTCCTCCAAACACGGCGAGTTGAGTTGATGCCAAAGAGCTCCATTTTGGTCTCATCTGACCACAACACTTTCACCCAGTTGTCCTCTGAATCATTCAGATGTTCATTGGCAAACTTCCGACAGGCATGTATATGTGCTTTCTTGAGCAGGGGGACCTTGCGGGCGCTGCAGGATTTCAGTCCTTCACGGCGTATTATGTTACCAATTGTTTTATTGGTGACTATGGTCCCAGCTGCCTTGAGATCATTGACAAGATCCTCCCGTGTAGTTCTGGGCTGATTCCTCACCGTTCTCATGATCATTGCAACTCCAATAGGTGAGATCTTGCATGGAGCCCCAGGCCGAGGGAGATTGACAGTTCTTTTGTGTTTCTTCCATTTGCACCAACTGTTGTCACCTTCTCACCAAGCTGCTTGGCGATGGTCTTGTAGCCCATTCCAGCCTTGTGTAGGTCTACAATCTTGTCCCTGACATCCTTGGAGAGCTCTGGAGAGCTCATCCTTGGAGAGTTTGGAATCTGATTGATTGATTGCTTCTGTGGACAGGTGTCTTTTATACAGGTAACAAACTGAGATTAGGAGCACTCCCTTTAAGAGTGTGCTCCTAATCTCAGCTCGTTACCTGTATAAAAGACACCTGGGAGCCAGAAATCTTTCTGATTGAGAGGGGGTCAAATACTTATTTCCCTCATTAAAATGCTAATCAATTTATAAAATTTTTCACATGCGTTTTTCTGGATTTTTTTGTTGTTATTCTGTCTCTCACTGTTCAAATAAACCTACCATTAAAATTATAGACTTATCATTTCTTGGTCAGTGGGCAAACGTACAAAATCAGCAGGGGATCAAATACTTTTTCCCCTCACTGTACACCTACGCTTGGAATAGACAGACAACAAAGGACAGTATTTAGAAGTTATCACAAGTTTGGAATAGAGTATCAGAATTTAATTCAGTAGAACTAATATATTAATACAGGTCAAATTTGTGTAAAAACAGCATTGCATTTTTACCTGCGACTCCATGCTCAGAGCAGGCCAGAGATCAAGGAACTCCTTTACAGTTTGAGTGTCGGTGACTATACCCTGGCGCCGCAGGGCGAATGTGGTCTGCATCTTTCTATCGATCAGGGGTTAAGTTCCTTTCCGTCTTCTGAACTTCTTGGACCATTTTCTGCCTCAGCGTTTCAAGACTCCCCGAGTCCTCTCCAAGGGGGACGTTTGGCAGGAAGTTCACTTCACCCCACTTATGTCTCTTTATGTTTGAGTGCGGTGGTTCATTCTCTGGATTGCTTCTGCTTCTTTTTCCTGTGTTTACGGAGACCTGACATCCTGCTCTCCTCATCTTGGTTCTGTAGTTACCCATCTTGAATTTGATGCTGTTCTTCCATCTATTCCACCCAGTGTCAGATCCTGCCTCTTTTAGACAGGGGTGTTTCGAAACAAGAGCTTCAGCTGACTTTAGTTAGCTAACGTTAGCTCTAGCCAGGTAACCTACCTGGCGCCTAGCTAATTAACTAACATTAGCCCTGCCTGGCTCTTGCCAGATAACCAGATTACTAGCTTGACAGACATCCATTCGATGTTCGACAAATCATTTACGCACGACACAGTTAAAAATCATTAATACAAAGCATCTACTGTCGTAGGGACCGTCTGCCATGTTGAAAAGATTTTGAAATGCTGCATGCGTGCCTTTGAACGTCGACGTACACTACCGGTCAAAAGTTTTAGAACACCTACTCATTCAAGGGTTTTTCTTTATTTTTACTATTTTCTACATTGTAGAATACTAATGAAGACATCAAAACTATGAAATAACACATATGGAATTATAATGTAATAACCAAAAAAGTGTTAAACAAATCAGAATATATTTTATTTGTATAATATGTATTTGAGATTCTTCAAATAGCCACCCCTTGCCTTGATGACAGCTTTGCACACTCTTGGCATTCTATCAATCAGCTTCACCTGGAATGCTTTTCCAACAGTGTTGAAGGAGTTCCCACATATGCTGAGCACTTGTTGGCTGATTTTCCTTCACTCTGCGGCCCGACTCATCCCAAACCATCTCAATAAGGGTTGAGGTTGGGGGTTTGTGGAGGCCAGGCCTCCATCACTCTCCTTCTTGGTCAAATAGCCCTTACATAGCCTGGAGGTGTGTTGGGTCATTGTCCTGTTGAAAAACAAATGAAATCCCACTAAGCCCAAACCAGATGGGATGGCATATCGCTGCAGTGTGCCTTGAATTCTAAATAAATCACAGACAGTGTCACCAGCGAAGCACCCCCACACCATAACACCTCTTCCTCCATGCTTTACGGTGGAAAATACACATGCGGAGATCATCCGTTTACCCACACAGCGTCTCACAAAGACACGGCCAAAATCACCAATTTGGACTCCAGACCAAAGGAGTGATCGGTAAGCTGCTCAGACAGCTGATGCTTAAAGTTAGAGAGGGAGATATAAGACTCCAGCTTCAGAGATTTTTGCAATTCGTTCCAGTCATTGGCAGCAGAGAACTGGATGACCAGTGCAATATACCTGCTGGAGCGCCTGCTGCGGGTGGGTGTTGCTATGGTGACCAGTGAGCTGAGATAAGGTGAAGCTTTTCCTAGCAAAGACTTGTAGATGACCTGGAGCCAGTGGGTTTGGCGACGGATATGTAGTGATGGCCAACCAACGAGAGCATACAGGTCACAGTGGTGGGTAGTATATGGGGCTTTGGTGATCAAACGGATGGCACTGTGATAGACTACATCCAGTTTTCTGAGTAGAGTGCTGGGGGCTATTTTGTAAATGACATCGCCGAAGTCAAGGATCGGTAGGATAGTCAGTTTTACAAGAGTATGTTTGGTGGCATGAGTGAAGGAGGCTTTGTTGCTAAATAGGAAGCCGATTCTAGATTTAATGTGAGTCTGGAAGGAGAGTTTACAGTCTAACCAGACACCTAGGAATTTGTAGTTGTCCACATATTCTAGGTCAGAACCATCCAGAGTAGTGATGCAAGTCGGGCGGGAGGGTGCGGTCAGCAATTGGTTGAAGAGTATGCACTTAGTTTTACTAGCATTTAAAAGCAGTTAGAGGCCACGGAAGGAGAGTTGTATGGCGTTGAAGCTTGTTTGGAGGTTTGTTAGCACAGTGTCCAAAGAAGGGCCAGATGTATACAGAATGGTGTCGTCTTGCGTGAGGTGGATCAGAGAATCACCAGCAGCAAGAGCGACATCATTGATATATACAGAGAAAAGAGTCGGCCCGAGAATTGAACCCTGTGGCACACCCATAGAGACTGCCAGAGTTCCGGATAACAGGCCCTCCGATTTAACACAATGAACTCTATCTGAGAAGTAGTTGGTGAACCAGGCGAGGCAGTCATTTGAGAAGCCAAGGCTATTGAGTCTACCGATAAGAATGCAGTGATTGACAGATTCGAAAGCCTTGGCCAGGTCGATGAAGACGGTTGCACAGTACTGTCTTTTTTATCGATGGCAGTTATGATATCGTTTAGGACCTTGAGCGTGGCTGAGGTGCACCCATGACCAGCTCGGAAACCAGATTGCATAGTGGAGAAGGTACGGTGGGATTCGAAATGGTTGGTGATCTGTTTATTAACTTGGCTTTCGAAGATTTTTAGAAAGGCAGGGCAGGATGGATATAGGTCTATAACAGTTTGGGTCTAGAGTGTCTCCCCCTTTGAAAAGGGGGATGACCGCGGCAGCTTTCCAATCTTTGGGGATCTCAGGCGATACGAAAGAGAGGTTGAATAGGCTCCTAATAGGATATATTTATATGCTGCGTACTTCTGAGTCCATATTTACAAAGTGTCCAACACTAAGAGTGCATCCTCTCTTTTATACTGAACAATATAATATAAATGCAAAATGTAAAGTGTTGTTCCCATGTTTCATGAGCTGAAATAAATGATCCCAGATTTTCCATAAGCACAAAAAGCATATTTATGTAATGTGCAGCAATGTGTTTACACCCCTGTTAGTCAGCATTTCTCCTTTGCCAAGATAATCCATCCACCTGACAGATGTGGCATATAGAGAAGCTGATTAAACAGCATGATCATTACACAGGTGCACCTTGTGCTGTGGACAAAAGGCCACTCTAAAATGTGTTTTGTCACACAACACAATGCCACAGATGTCTCAAGAGCTGTTGCCCGAGAAATTTATATTAATTTCTCTACCATAAGCTGCCTCCAACATCGTTTTAGAGAATTTGGCAGTACGTTCAACCGGCCTCACAACCGCAGACCATGTGCATGGCGTCATGTGGGCGAGCGGTTTGCTGATGTCAACGTTGTGAACAAAGTGCCCCATGGTGGCGATGGGGTTAAGGTATGTGCAGGCATAAGCTATGTCCCCACAATGTTTCCACCAGACTGTTCCCACAACCTAAAGAAACATTCTGGGAACATTTAAAGAACAAACTAAATGTGTTCTGGGAACATCAGGTGAGTGTTTTATACAAACATTTCATAATCATCATTACAACTGGACAGTTTTTGTTTAATGAGAACATTTGCCAACGCCTAAGGAAGGTTCTGGCAACTTTCACTTTACCAATGCAGGTTTACTGGGAAGATTAAATTGTGCATGTTTATTTATACAGTAATTTATATTCAACATCTCGTTAACTGGGATTTGTACTCACAGCCTCGTGGTTCACAACATTTCAATCTTCTTGCTACGCCACCATGTCTGTTTCAAGAACTGAGCTCACCTGTATTGCTACACTTTGCACTTGAAAGTAAATATCAGCTCTGTTAAAAGGACATTCAGGAAAAACTATTGTATTTATCATAGTGATTAAGGAGTAACATTAAAACAGAGTAATATGCCCCACCAACAGTAGATAACAGAAAAACCTACAATACTTAAATAAGTCAATCAAATCAATATTGAGAGAATAATCAAGGTGACTGAAACTGGCACAGACATGGTACCGTAGCAGGAACATTGGAAAGCCATGAACCAAGAGGTTGTGCATTCAAATCCTAGGTGAGGACATGTCGAATAATAATTACTGTATAATTGAACATGGACAATGTAATTATGTTAGTCAACATGTGTCAAATATGTATGTTAAAAGCACTGTGTGTGTAACCAGTTGCACAGACTTTTTTAGTTAAGATACCAAAATAATAATGTTTAGTTGAGTGAACATATGAGACAAGTTGAGCAAACACATAATTTGAAATTGACTTTACTTTTGCAAACGTTTTCTCAATTTGGAGCTAAGTTTGGGCCCAATTTTTGTTTGTTTTGGTAACACTTGTAACCAGTTACTTAGTAATGATCAGTTGAAACATCTAGATATGTAATATTTAAAAATGTATTTACAGTGCATGTTAACTCAGTGACTAGCGGATAGTTGTAGTTCTCTCACAGGGAGACTGTGATAGATCCCTGGTGGGTTCTGGGTAAAGGAGTTTGACATGGCTTCAAATCAAACACACACGTTGTGGTTTAAGATTAAAAATGGAAGCATGAGTAATGATTATGTCTTGCCAGAGGACATAATGTGCACAAGTGTATGTGTGTGTAAGTGTGCATGGGTGCTTGTGCTCAGGAGGTTTCCCACACTGAGGATGTGACTGATTTGGGTCACTGAAATTAATTGAGCCATACTGGTTTTTAGAGACTGCTGTATATGTGTGTCTGTGCTATGTAGCACACTGGACTTATGGCTTTCTTTTTCTGTCTCTTTTTGTGTGTGTCTGTGTGCCTGTGCATGTGTGCGTGTGTGTGTGTGCAGGTCTATCATGACAGATCTGTACTACCTCAGCCAGGCTGATGGAGTTGGAGACTGGAGAGTGAAGGAGGCCAGGGACCTGTCTAACCTGGTGCAGAGCAGGATCACCTACCTACAGGTACACACACACACACACACACACACACATACACTCTTTCTCACACATGCTCTTCTCTACCTAACACAAGCCAAACCTGTCAGAATCACCATAGATGAAACACATCGTGTCTAAGGGTCTGACTGCTGTCTGATGCCTGTATTTCATCTATCCTGTCACACACACACACCCACCATCCTCCGACCATATCCACTTTCTGTCATCCCCTCATATACCCTCCCCCCCAGTGACCCAGGAGTCTCCCCTCAGCCCTCCTCCCTTCCCCAGTTTGCATGCAGCAGGCCTGGGGTGGGGCTGTGCGGCGCTGGGCCCTGCAGCATTAATGAGCCTTGGTGTTTGATGAAGAGAGCCAGAGTGAGTGTGGCTGGGTGGAGACGCCATGGCTAACAGCTGCTGTCACCACCACTGAGGGATCACACAGCTTCAGCGGCCGTCATCACTAATTCATCACCCACACACAGTCCTCACAGGCTGGCAGACACACACACACACACACACACACACTTAGGGAGCCAGGGACCCGTCTACCTCTTACACTTCTGTCAGTAGCATCAATCCCAGGTCTACAAACACACACACACACACACGGATGTGCATGAGCACACATACACACACTCCTGCACACACACACACACACACACACACCACCCTTCCCCCACCCCAATCCAGCGCTCCCACCCCACCAACATCAGCCCCTGCGCCCTTCGGTCCCTGGCCCGGCTGACTCCATCACCTTGTCTATCTGTCTGTCTGTCTCACTGCGCACTCTTCAATGAGAACACAGTGGCCTTTACTTGGTGTCCCTTTGTTCAGTGTCACATGGTACCACCTTGTCGCAGACACAAACACACACAGTACCTCCTCCATTTTCAGCCTTCCACTTTCACTTGTTCTTCTATAGCACATCATCAGTGCTGAACCAGCGTATTATAGGTCATATATAATATGAGTCACCCTCTCTCTCTCTATCTCTCTCTTTCTTTCTCACTCACACGCACACACACATTTTCAGTCTACTGTATTTTAACTAGAAAATGCAGTTTTTGAAGGGCTACTTAACCTATAGCAGTAAGGTTCAGCCTTGGTATTTCACTCTCCCCATAATTACCATTGAACTTTGTCTCCTAGCACATCTGAATTACATGAATCTGTCATTTTTAAACAACCAAAGTAGTTCAGAGCTTGTGCGCGTATGGTTGATTGTCGTTCTGATTTAACGCCATGCTCCAAAAGAGATGGGCTCGCTGGTGTAAAACTGCCTTTCAAGTCGTTGTTGTCGAGTATTTAAATCAAACGTAGTTTACAAAAGTTCAATCAGGAAGGCTGGTCTAAATGCTCGTTTAACTTCATCCGGTAAGCATAACATCATTCACCTAATTTCCAATTCTACTGGCATAGTTGGATTGAATACAAATGTACACTATATATACAAAAGTATGTGTGGACACCCCTTCAAAGAAGCTCACGGAACGGGACCGCCAAGTGCTGAAGTGCATAACGCGTACAAATCTTCTGTTCTCGGTTGCAACACTCACTACCGAGTTCCAAAGTGCCTCTGGAAGCAACGTTAGCACAATAACTGTTAGACTCATGAAATGGATTTCCATGGCCGAGCAGCAGCACACAAGCCTAAGATCACCATGTGCAATGCCAAGTGTTGACTGAAGTGGTGTAAAGCTTGCCGCCATTGGATTCTGGAGCAGTGGACATGCGTTTGCCAGAAAATGCCCCAATGCATAGTGCCAGCTGTAATGTTTGGTGGAGGAAGAATAATGGTCTGGAGCTGTTTTTCATTGTTCAGGCCCATTAGGTCCAGTTAAGGGAAATCTTAAAGCTACAGCATACAATGACATTCTAGACGATTCTGTGATTCCAACTTTGTGGCAACAGTTTGGGGAAGGCCCGTTCCTGTTTCAGCATGACAATGTCCCCGTGCACAAAGCGATATCCAAATAGAAATGTTTTGTCGAGATCGCTGTGGAAGAACTTGATTGGCCTGTTCAAAACCCTGACCTCAACCCCATCGAACACTTTTGGGATGAATTGGAATGCTGACTGTGAGCCAGGCCCAATTGCCCAACATCCGTGCCCGACCTCACTAATGCTCTTGTGGCTGAAAGGAAACAAGTCCTCACAGCAATGTTCCAAGTGGAAAGCCTTCCCAGAAGAGTGGAGGCTGTTATAGCAGCAACGGGGGGACCAACTCCATATTAATGCCCATGATTTTGGAATGAGATGTTCGATGAGCAGGTGTGCACATACTTTTGGTCATGTAGTCTATCATCAACACAGAGTCTTGCCTCTTCTCCTCTTTCCTATTAGCCATTTGTGGAAACTCATTCACCTATTCCCTTATAGCCTATAAGCATGGCACAATAATGCACATTCCTCACCCTTGCTGTTAAACCTATGGGCTCACTCCGGCAATTATCACTTACCCATGTTCTCTCACTTGCTGTTTTTCAGCAACAGTTTCGACAACCATCCTCCTCCCCACCACCAACAGCTATAATAACCTTAAGGCCCGTCACTGGAACGCCTTTCCCCCAGCGGAGGTGTTTCAATGCCAAAAGCCTCGCATAGGGCTACCTGCCATCACATCATCTGAGACAAGGCCATTCACCAAGAACTTTAATAACATGTCATATTACATTCCGTCTTTGTTATTTATTCAGTAAAGCCTGTACTCGATTGAACTGTAAGTGTGATACCTATGGGGCCAATATGGAGAAGAAGAGAGATATTTACCTCAAACACACACACACAGAGATTCCGCAAAGGAAATCTTCCCAGTGGCTTGTTTGTTACTTCGTTGACATCTGCTTGTGTTGTTCAGGTTATTATTGAACGTCGGCGGTAATACATTTGGAACATGAAGGAACATTAGCTCTCCTCTAGTTGTTAAACAGACAAGCGGTGTGATAACGTTAGTGCTTGCCAGACGCCTTGCCGCCATGATCACCGCCAACCAGCTTCAGCTGTGACAGCCTAATGAGCAAAACACTCGCAATGCAGAGTAAATTGCTATTTAGAAAGATGTTGGCACAAGTGGGTGCGGAGTGGGGAAAGAAGATGGGAACCAAAGATGGTAGATACATTTTGTTCACTCCGGCCATTTACTCTGGAGCACTGATACTCTAACTTCCGCGATGCATACAAGGTCCTCTCCTGCCCTCCCTTCGCCAAATCTGACCACTACTCCATTTTGCTCCTCCCTTCCTATAGGCAGAAACTCAAACAGGATGTACCCGTGACAAGGACTATTCAACGCTGGTCTGACCAAACGGAATCCACACTTCAAGATTGTTTTGATCACGCGGACTGGGGCATGTTCTGGGTAGCCTCAGAGAAAAATATAGATTTATACACTTATTCGGTGAGTGAGTTTATAAGGAAGTGCATAGGAGATGTTGTACCCACTGTGACTATTAAAACCTATCCTAACCAGAAACTGTGGCTAGATTGAGGCTTTCGCGCAAAACTGAAAGTGCGAACCACCGCATTTAATCATGGTAAGTTGACTAGGAATATGGCAGTGTAGTTATTCCCTCTGCAAGGCAATCAAACAAGCAAATGTCAGTATAGAGACAAGGTGGAATCGCAATTCATCGTCTCAGACACGAGACGTATATGGCAGGGTCTACAGACAATCACGGACTACAAAAAAAAAACAGCCACGGACACCGACGTCTTGCTTCCAGACAAACTAAAACCATCTTTGCCTGCTTTGAGGATAACACCAACGCAGCCCACTACCAAGGACTGTGGGCTCTCCTTCTCCGTGGCCGACGTGAGTAAGACATTTAAACGTGTTAACCCTTGTGAGGCTGCCGGCCCAGACAGCATCCCTAGCCGCGTCCTCAGAGCATGCGCAGACCAGCTGGCTGGTGTGTTTATGGACATATTCAATCACTCCCTATCCCAGTCTGCTGTCCCCTCGGACTGCCCCCAGGTGGTGAAGGTAGGACACAACATCTCCACTTTGCTGATCCTCAACACTAGGGCCTCACAAGGGTGCATGCTTAGCCCCCTCCTGTACTCCCTGTTCACCCATGGCTGCGTGGCCATGCACGCCTCCAACTCAATCATCAAGTTTGCAGATGACACATCAGTAGTAGGCTTGATTACCAACAACAACAAGACAGCCTATTGGGAGGAGGTGAGGGCACTCGGAGTGTGGTGTCAGGAAAACAACCTCTCACTCAACGTCAACAAAACAAAGGAGATGATCGTGGACTTCAGGAAACACCCCCCTATCCACATCGATGGGACAGCAGTAGAGAAGGTGGAAAGTTTTAAGTTCCTCGGCTTACACATCACGGACAAACTGAAATGGTCCACCCACACAGACAGTGTGGTGAAGAAGGCGCAATAGCGCCTCTTCAACCTCAGGAGGCTGATGAAATTTGGCTTGTCATCTAAAATCCTCACAAACTTTTACAGATGCACAATTGAGAGCATCCTGTCGGGCTGCATCACCGCCTGGTACGGCAACTGCATCGCCCATAACCGCAGGGGTCTCCAGAGGGTGGTGCGGACGGTACAACACATCACTGGGGGCAAACTACCTGCCCTCAAAGACACCTACAGCACCCAATGTCACAGGAAGGCCAAAAAGATAATCAAGGCCAACATCCACTCGAGCCACGTCCTGTTCACCCCGCCGAGGTCAGTACAGATGCATCCCAAGCTGGGGCCGAGAGACTGAAAAATAGCTTCTATCTCAAGGCCATCAGACTGTTAAACAGCCATCACTAACACAGTGGGGCTGCTGCCTACATACATAATTGTAATCATTGGCCACATAAATAAATGGATCACTCATCACTTTAATAATACCACTTTAATAATGTTTACATATCTCGCATTACTCATCTCATATGCATATGCTGTATTTTATACCATCTTTTGCATCTTGCCTATGCCACTCTGTCATTGCTCATCCATATATGTATATATTCTTATTCCTTTCATTTACTTTGATTTGTGTGTATTAGGTAGTTGTTGTGGAAGTTAGATTACTTGTCAGATATTGCTGCCCTGTCGTAACTAGAAGCACAAGCATTTTGCTACACTCGCAATAGCATCTGCTAACCATGTGTATGTGACCAATAAAATTTTATTTTATTTGATTGAAAACATTTTACTTAAGGGGGTGGCTCTCCCATAGACACCAATGCGATAGCAGCTGCATCTGGTCTACTTAGTTTCTTGACTTCCATTGAAACAGAAATAATGAGGGAGTGGGATATCTCGCTTCCTCTTCTGTCTCTGTGGGGCACGACGCGGTGCCGCATGGCATCATTTTTGCCACCGCTCGTCTGATGAGGTATAGTTGAAAACGGGGGAATCGTCTCACGTCGTGATTTACAGGTGCCATTTTGAGAATGCTTTTTTGTTGTTGCTCATATTTTGGTAGATCTCTTTGTCATGAGAGACAGAGAGGGGAAGAGAGTGAAAGAGAGCGAGAGATATAGGCAAATTGTGTTATCATAAGTTAGAGAACAATGCCCAGAAAGCTATTTTGGGTCCCCCAGAGGTCAAGTGGTCAAATGTATGTTCTTACACCCATATGTCTCTATCTCCCCCATCCCAACTCTGTCGTTTTCTTCACTCCCTCTCTCTCCGCTCCGTCTCTATCTGTCTCTCTCTCCCTCTCATCCTCCCTCTCTCTACCTCTACCTCTCCCTCCCCCCTCATCAGAACCCCCAGGACTGCAGCAAGGCACGTAAGCTGGTGTGTAACATCAACAAGGGCTGTGGCTATGGCTGCCAGCTGCACCACGTGGTCTATTGCTTCATGATCGCCTACGGCACCCAGCGCACCCTCATCCTGGAGTCCCACAACTGGCGCTACGCCACGGGTGGCTGGGAGACCGTCTTCCACCCAGTCAGCAACTCCTGTACCGACCGCACTGGGGTGTCTACAGGGCACTGGTCAGGTAGGCACGGTGCGCGCTGTCTGGTAAGCAGCCAGGTATTTATAGTTTGGCCCGGTTCTATAGCTACGGTTGGACCATTGAGGTATCTGCATTATGGTGCATTTACATTTTTTTATTTGATTTTATTTATTTAACCTTTATTTAACTAGGCAAGTCAGTTAAGAACAAATTCTTATTTACAATGACGGCCTATACAACACTATAAAATTCTATCCTCCTGAGACCCAGCAAAAAAATATATATATTTTCACATAAATGTTTAGGGTGAAGAACATGTAACAAAGAAAAAAATATTTGTATTTACTTTTATATTGTACTGTATGTGCACTGTGGGAGCCATTAGGATTTAGACAGTAAATAGGACAAATTTACATTATAGTAAATGGGGACAGTAGGTTAAAAACATAGTTAGCACATCCTGATGTCCATTACAAAGGACATTTATTAACACGCTCTTATTTAGCTCGTATTGTTCATGTGAAAAAATTATTACACTGCTCTGAAAACTCACCAAACTATTCCGGAGATATTTACCTATTAGAAACAATTTCAATATCCAACTCACAAAAAGTATAATCACACAATGACACACACAGAATTTTGATGGGAACCATTTTGAAGAACAAGAAAGACAAAATGATCATGGTGCCACACCACATGTGATATCATTGAAAAGCCTAGAATGTCCTCGCAATGGTAGAACAGGAACTAACATGGTGGCTGCATCATTTTATGGCTATGCTTGTAATCGTTAAGGACTGAAGAGTTGTTCAGGATAAAAACTAAACAGAATGGAGCTAAGCACTGGCAAAATCCTAGAGGAAAACCTGGTTCAGTCTGCTTTCCACCAGACACTGGGAGATTCCTAGTGGTTAGAGAGTTGGACTAGTAATCGAAAGGTTGCAAGATCGAATCCCTGAGCCGACAAGGTAAAAATCTATCATTCTGCACCTGAACAAGGCAATTAACCCACTGTTCCTAGGCCGTCATTGAAAATAAGAATTTGTTCTTAACTGACTTGCCTAGTTAAATAAAGGTAAAATAAAAAAGATTAATTCACCTTTCAGCAGGACAATAACCTAAAACACACGCCCAAATCTACACTGGAGTTGCTTAGCAAGAAGATAGTGAATGTTCCTGAGTGGCTGAGTTGTAGTGTTGTCCTAAATCTGTTCAACAATCTATGGTAAGACCTGAAAACGGTTGTCTAGCAATGATCAACAACCAATTTGACAGCATTTAAAGAATAATGGGCGAATGTTGCACAATCCAGGTGTGGAAAGCTCTTAGACACGTAACCAGCAAGACTCCGAGCTGTAATAGCTGGCAAACGTGATTTTATCATGTATTGTCTCAAGGGGGTTGAATATTTTTTTTTACAATTTGTTTTCCACTTTGACTTTACAGAGTATTTTGTGTAGTTCATTGACAAAAACGGCAGTTAAATCCATTGTAATCCCACTTTGTAACACAACAAATGTGGAAACTTACTTTCTGAAGGCTCTGTATGCTAGCTACATTTTTCCTCTCTGTCTCTCACACTTCCTCTCCAGCTTCCTTGTTCTATCTTTTTCTTTGTCCCCCCTCCCCTCCTCTCCATTGGGCTTTCTTTTTCTCTTGCTTTTCCTGTTGTATTTTTCTATTTCTCTTGCTTTTCCTGTTTTAATTTTCTCTTTCTCTTGCTTTTCCTGTTTCCTGTGTTTTTGCATCTTGCATGCTCTAATGCATGCCCTCCCTGTCTCCTTATTGATTGGCCCTGCTTGCTCTTTGTGTGGTGAGTTCATTTCACTGGTTTACTGCTCATCTGAGCTGGATTCCTTATAGGAGCTGAGGCACTTATACACATGGTGCGAGAGTACATGGGTGTGTATTGTGTCTGTGTGTGTGGGTGTCTGAGGGGGGAGGGGGGTATTGTGTGTGTGTGTCTGGGGGGGTGGTTATTGTGTGTGTGTGCATGTGTGCGTTTTCTTGTGCTTGTGCTTGTGTATGTGTGTGCATGTGAGTGTGTGTGTGTGTGTCCATGTGTGTCCGTATTTGTGTGAGCGTGCTTGTGTGTACAAGTGAATACTGCGTCCCTGTGTTCATGTGTGTGCTTAAGTTTCTGTATGTGTTGTAGGGAAGTGTACGAGAGAGCATAGGAGCCAATCAACAAAGATACTGACATCGCGGTCAAAAGAACAATGCATTATGGGTTAAATTTCCTCTCCATTCCTGCCTCAAATAGTGAATTAGCTAGAAGTGAAATAAATGTCTTAAATTGTTGCTGCATCAATTTATTCATGCAGATTGCGGAGGTTGAGTAACAATTTTGACTCTTTGTGTCCTAATTAGGAAGCTATGGGAGGGGGAAGGAGCGCTTAACTGTGCAGTTGTGCCAAGAATTTCAGGCCTAAAAAATTTGCCTAGTCCCCTCTCTCCCTCTCGCAAAACCTGCCAATGATGATATATAAAGCAAAGAGAAAGAGCTTGGGAATCTTTTTTCTGTTAAATATTTAATGCTTTTGCCAATTTATATTCAGCTCACGCTTCATGGAGTACACATGCCCTTGCACCGCCACCCTGATTTTTGTTTCCTTGTTGTTATTATTTTTTTAATTTTTTATTCCAGTTACACTTTCTATGAAAGGCCATTTTTAATGAGTAATTATGCCATTTGTTTGACAATGGGTTATGAAAGCTGTGTGCAGTTTTATTAGGCTTACTGTAATGGAACAAGTCACTGTAGCTGCAACTTCACAGAGAACAGCAGTTGTAGTCTAAGCTCATTTTTCAAACTGTAAAAAAACATGTTCAAAAATTGTCCTCTGGTTTAAGACTGGATGTGAGTGTGAATGGAGGTTGTCTGCCAGACATATCCCTTCTGGCGAGATGAGATTAGACCGAAAGTGTGTGTGTGTGTGTGTCCACGTGTGTTTGCACGCGTGCGTGAGTGTGTGTGTGTCCTTGCCACTCCTTTGTGTACTGAGGCTTAACACCCACTCTCCCAGGTGGAAAGGCTATCAGGAACCCAGAGAGGATGACCTTCCTAATCAGCCCAGCTCAACCCTCCTCTCTGCCCACTGTGCCCAGAGCCCCTGCCAGGCCCATGCCCATCTAGAGGCCACCCTCTGGGGTCAGCTGGTGCCAGTGTTCCACCCCCAGTACCATGGAAGTATATGGGCTCACCTTGGCTTTTAAAGGAATAATCCACTTAAAACTACAAATTCGTATGATTTACATTGTTAAATAATACTAATATGTGATAACAATATACGTTGGGAATTTTATTTGCATTTTGTAGTTATAATAATTTAGGAAGCAACTTGCAAACATTTTTTGTGGAGATCTGCTGAGTAGAACCCACAATGCAACGCTTTCTCTAGATAGGCTGGCTGGCTGGCTAGGTAGCTAGCTAGAAAATGTATTTAACATAATAGTACCGAAGCCAATATCAGCATGTGAATTAGTTAGCTAGTTGTAACATCCCTGAAACAAACTGCGCTATGAATTTAGGAGTTACACATTCACAATGTTCAACCTGGTAGAGATTGCCTTTCTAGCTCAAAGCTGTGCGAGTCAGGTTGCTATGGACACGTGCATGGGCCCTGCCAGCCTGCGTGCAGGGAGACGAGAGGAGAAAACTGCTTTGCATCATGGTAGATGATGGAAAAAAGGAAATTAATTTGATGCTGTACTGTGCACTTTGAAGACATTTGAACAAAATATATTTTGCCGTGAATATATAGACAGACTGATGTGTTTTAGACAAGCATGCCCATACTATCTATTGGCTGATTTGGCGATCTGGAGTGCAGGTAATTGTTTTCAAAGAGTAATGAAATGTGATCGTTTGTTATCCCCTATCTCCAGTGACGAGAACCTTATCATGATGACGTAGCATGTCACATTTCAATTTTAGGGTGGATTATCCCTTTAAAGAAGGACAGCCAAAGGGCAACTGTCACTCTGAATGCAGTGGGGATAAAGCGATAGAGAGAATTGGGATTGTTGTTTTGAAAGGGCACGACTTTCTCCTGTCTTCTCTAACTTCTCTATCCTTCCATGACTTTCTCCTTTCTTCTCTAACTTCCTTCACTCTCTCTATCTTTTTGTCTGCGGTTCATTCCATACCCTTTTCTCCACAGTGTGCACTTGTTCACTGTAGCTGTTAGATGGTACAGAGTGGAAAGAAATTGTCTAGCCAAGGTTTACACTAATCCAATGAGTGTAAGTGAATGAGGAGTTAAGTCTGCGTCACAGATAGAAAAATGAGACAGATATTTCACCGGGATATATAAATGTGAAGCTTCCGCTTGGCGTTTCCAAATATGGTAGTGAGAGGAAGCTCAGTGGCTGACAGTGGGAGATGATGGAACGCGATGAATTTTGGCCAACATTCTGCACATTTTCTCATTGATTAAACATTTGATCTCAATAAAATGTTCTGTTCCCCAAAGTAGAATCTGTTATAAACAGAGTGGAATTTACCCTTGGCCAGAGTTGTAAAAAATTGCGTTGTTTAGAAGAAGTTCATAGGCAATTAGAGTTATTGCACACACGCACTTCACAGAGTAGGCGTTCCCTAACGGAAATATGCAAATGCATGCTGGAATGAGCCAATAGGATCTCACTAGCTCGTGCTTGGCTCTGCCCACTAAGACTAATTTGTTTCCACTTGAAACAACGGGCTGTGGTCTAATTTAGCGGTGGTTAGCCTAGTAGTTAGAGCGTTGGACTAATAACCGAAAGGTTGCAAGATCAAATCCCCGAGCTGACAAAGGTGAAAATCTGTTGTTCTGCCCCTGAACAAGGCAGCCTGTTCCTAGGCTGTCTTTGAAAATAAGACTTTGTTCTTAACTGACTTGCCTAGTTAAATAAATAAAACATCTTGGCTTAGTTATACAAATATTTTAATAGTCTAGAATGGCTCCCTCCTCTAATTTCTTCTCATCCTTATCTGCTCTGATCTGAGATCATTGGATGAGTAGAAGAAGTAATACGGCAGAAAGTTATCTGGATTACAAATGTCACCTATCTGTGTTTTTAGATTTGTATAAACCAAGGATAGGACCCAAGAGGAGGCCACTTAGGTCAAAGGGGGGTGAGTGTAGCCATGTTTAATAGCTAGCTAGTTAGCTATGTGTGCAATAGACTAGCGTCCATCAGACGACATCACCTGCCCTGATATCTAGAAGTAGTTGCTCTCCCATAGCGTTTGTGGGGTGACAGGTAACACTGCTTTGTGCAAAGTGTTGTTGGCAGCAGAAGGTTGCTAGTTCACTTCTAGTGAGGGATGGACAAAATCCACTCTGTTACAGATGCTGAATGGCCTGCTACACTAGATGTGAGATGTGTAACTTTTGCAGAGCGCGAGTCGCTCCTAACTGTCAATTAAACCAGGGTGTAACCAGTGCGGCTGTGCAGCTCCCCAGTAACTTTCCCTCTGTCTCTGTAGGTGAGGCCCATGACAAGGACATCCAGGTGGTAGAGTTACCCATTGTGGATAGCCTACATCCCCGCCCCCCGTACCTGCCCCTGTCCATCCCGGAAGACCTAGCCCAGCGCCTACACCGTCTCCATGGTGACCCGTCTGTGTGGTGGGTGTCTCAGTTCGTTAAGTACCTGGTTCGTCCTCAGGCCTGGCTGGAGAAGGAGATTGCAGACACCACAGCCAAGCTGGGTTTCAAGCACCCCATCATAGGGTAGGTGGATGCATGCACGTACGCATTAACACACACATGCGCGCACACACACACACGACACCCAACCTGGGTCAAGCTGGGTTTCAAACACCCCATCATAGGGTAGATTGAATAGTCACTTTAATAACTCTACCTACATGTACATATTACCTCAATTACCTTGAATAACCGGTGCCCCCGCATGTTGACTCTGTACCGCTACCCCCTGTATATAGCCCCGCTATTGTTATTTTACTGCTGCTCTTTAATTATTTGTTACTTTTATTTCTTATTCTTATTTTTTTATATATATTTTTTTTAAACTGCATTGTTGGTTAGGGCTTGTAAGTAAGAATTTCACAGTAAGGTCTACACCTGTTGTGTTTGGCGCATGTGACAAATAACATTTGATTTGATTTGAAATAGGAAAGACACTTTTTGAGTCTGTCTCTTTCGGTTTTTGAATTTGAAGTGACCTCTTTCTCTATCTCTTTGTGTATGTTTCTGTCTGTTAAAGTTGTGTAAAACTCTTTCTATGTCTGCGTCATAATCCTCTGTCTCTCTCTTTCTCTTTCAAACTGTCTCAAATTCTCAAATAATCTCCATACTCTCTCTGTGATTATCTCTCTTCCTCCTCCCTCTTTCAATCTTTCTCTCTGATATACTCTTTCTTTATCTTGACCTTTCTCTGTTTCTCTGTCTGTCTGTCTTTCTGTCTTTGTGTGTCAGTCTCTCTATTAGGCCTACTTCTTTTTCAGTTTCTTCTGCTGCTACCTTTTTCTCCCAACCCTCTTTCATTCTCCCTCTCCTCTGTTGACTATGAATCATCCTCCTTTCTTTCCTCAATCAAACTTTCTCTCTCTCATGTTTTCTGCACGTCTATCCTTTCTTTCACCTGCTCCTCTTTTTGACTTTGTCGTTTATTTCACGCACCTCTTTCTCTACTTCCCCCTGTATCGCTTTCCCTATTTCCCATCGTTGTCTCTCCCATCTCTATCGCTTTGTCTTCTCCTCTCTCCTCTCCTCACTCGCTCCCTCCAATCTCCCCCCTCTGTCACTGGGGAGCCCATTGAAATGAAGTGCTGGTTGGAAAGAAAGTTTCCTCTGCTCCTTTTCTCTTTCTGCTTCCGTCTGATAATATAATAAAGTGCCTGAGTACTTGGGGGAGATAGAGGGAAAGAAGAGGGCGGGGGAGCAGTTGGGTAGGATTGGGGTTTGGTTGGGGAAGAGGAAGATGGGGTGTGGGGGAGAGCATGAAAGTGAGGAGAGTGAGGAGAGTGAGGAGAGTGAGTGAGTGAGTGAGTGAGTGAGTGAGTGAAAGGGGCTAGAGGAGGAATGCGAGAGGGGCTTCAGGGGAGGGAGTGGATGAGGTATCTCTGAGGACACGAGACGACGTGGAAGCCAGCCTTTGGCTCCCGTCTCCCTGCATCCCCACGCTCCTGTGAAAAGCAATGCCGTAGCAGCGGAGCCTCTACCCTCAGTAGGGCTGCAACACACCAGACTAAAGCATCTAAAAGCAGCCGTCAGCACAACCCCAGCCCCGGCTCAGCATCTCACAAGCAGTGGAGACAGCCAGAGAGGAGGGGGAGTGGAGAAGGAGGGAGGGAGGGATGGGGGATTGATTACTCGCACGCCGTCTGGCACTAAGCGCACAGGCACGGCCGCATCGTCTGCCAAGGAACGGGCGGCGGGATGAAGGGAGGGATTGAGGAGAGAACGAGAGGAGGAACAAAACAGGAGGAGAGATGAGAGCGGGAGAAAGACAGACAGAGACCATGGCAGAGTGAAGCAGAGAATGGAGAGGCTCGTAGTCAAGTCTCACTTATAATCAAAAGTCCCTTCAGACCAGATAGAGGGAGATGGAAAGAGAGAGTGAGAGAACAGGGGAGTGAATATGAAGATATGAACAGACAGAGAGAGAGAGTTAAATGGATGTAGAGAAACAAAGATGTTCACTTTCAGCCTTACGTGCACCTGTAGAGAATCCCTCCCCCACTCTACTCCTCTCCATCCCTCACTCTCTCTTAATCTCCCGTTCCCTCTATTCTCTCTGATCCAGGAGTGTGTTAGGGTAAATAAAGGTGTTTGTTTCTTCAGTGAGCATCCTGAGGACTGGGCTGACTGATCTCAGGCCAGTTCTGGTAATTAGACACACTGTGTTTATTATCTCCTTCCTTCGATTTCTCATTCATTCGTTCTCTCTCTCTCTCTCTCTCTCTTTCTCTCGCTCTTTTCTCTCTCCTCTCTTTCTCTCGCTCTCTTATTCCCTTTGTCTCTACCTTCTTTATTCTCTCCCTCTTAACCATAGATGCTGGCTTTGTTGTGTTATGAGCGATTAAACAAAGAAAGCACTCAGTTTCACAAACACTTGCAGCGCTGGTCTATTATTTGTCCATTCGCTTCTTTCTCCCATTCAAACCCCCTTTCTTTCAGCCTTTAGTTTTCTGTCATTACTCCTACGTTGTGCCACTGGGTATCTCTCTCTCACTCTCTCACTCTCTCACTCTCTCTGATTACGAGCAAGACTGGCAAGGGCACAATGATGCTGCCAAATCAAGTACAATATGAAGTAGCTGATAGTGAACGTATTGACTGAAAGTATTGCTCTCGCTCTCTCTCCCTCCCTCCACCCCCGTCTCTGTCCCTGTAGAGTCCATGTTCGGCGGACGGATAAGGTGGGGACAGAGGCTGCGTTCCACCCTATAGAGGAATATATGGTGCACGTGGAGGAACAGTTCCAACACATGGCCAGACGCATCCACGTGGACAAGAAACGAGTCTACCTGGCAACAGATGACCCCTCACTACTGCAAGAGGCAAAGACGAAGTGAGTGACAACCAATACCCTTATAATGAAGGTTCTGTGTGTGTGTGTGTGGTGCCTCAGCTCCTATAAGGAATCCAGCTCAGATGAGCAGTGAACCAGTGAAATGAACTCACCACACAAAGAGCAAGCAGGGCCAACCAATAAGGAGACAGGGAGGGTGGTGTAGCGTTCGTGTGTGTGTGTGTTTGTATGTCAGAATCAGAATCAATCAAGAATCAAGTCCATTAGTCTCTATGGGCCAGATGGCTGGTTGGTGAGGGCCACAGCCCGGGGGAAGAAACTTTTCAGGTGCTCGGCGTGATGTAGACTCTGGAGAGCATGCTTTAGACAGAATAGTGAAACACACACCACCTTTGGATTTATTGGACTGCTCCGGGATCAGCCCAGATCAGCTGGAAGCCGGCTAGATCCACAGCGGTGTCGGTAATAGAGGCATTTAACCATAAAAAAGAAAGTAGAGGTGAGAGAGAAGACCTTTTTTCTCATCATCAGAAGTTGTAGCTCCTCGGTTTTGTTGGCGAGTGAACGCACATTGGAGAGGGAGATGCAAGACAAGGGGCACGGAGTCCTCACCTTCTGAAAGGCACTAGAGTCTCAGCTCCTCCTACCCCTGTGTCTCTGTCTCACAGTCCCATAACCTCGGTTTTAAACCCGACTCGATAATCGGGGTAGTTTTCAGTAGTATATTTTTGGATGATGACAGAATTTCAGGACAAAAACCAGCAAGTAATGTGTCCCTAATTTTTATTACTAATCGTACTAGATAAAACACACTGTTTTATAAAAATGTATCCAGCAAGCAACAACTATCAACATTTTTGGTAGCCCATCCCCATATCTAATTATCAGCTGATGATCAGTTGTTGTCAAACACACGTGGGTCGGAAAAGATGACTCTCCTCCTAAATAGTTTGCAGCGAATTCTACTAGATAAAAAGTCTACATGAATATGACATCTTGGCATTCAAAGCATTCAAAATTTCACATAAAACATATTTTCGCATACCCAAAACGGCTACTATTTAGAACGCAAGTTCGGGTATTCAGACACGGCCATTGTGTTTTTGTTTGTATGTAGAAGCCCATATGGGTAATAGTATGTGTGTCCTACAGGTACCCTGACTATGAGTTCATCAGTGATAACTCCATCTCATGGTCAGCCGGCCTGCACAACCGCTACACAGAGAACTCTCTGAGAGGAGTGATCCTAGACATACACTTCCTGTCCCAGACCGACTTCCTGGTCTGCACCTTCTCCTCACAGGTAGGGGTACCACATCCCAGGGGTTCTCAAAGTGGGGTGTCTGCGAAGGTACTACAGGGTGTCCTTGGCCAAAGCAAAAAAAAATATACGGTTGAAGTCGGAAGTTTTCATACATTTAGGTTGGAGTCATTAAAACTCGTTTTTCAACCACTCCACAAATGTCTTGTTAACAAACTATAGTTTTGGCAAGTCGGTTAGGACATCTACTTTGTGCATGACACAAGTCATTTTTCCAACAAATGTTTACAGACAGATTATTTCACTTATAATTCACTGTATCACAATTCCAGTGGGTCAGAAGTTTACATACATTAAGTTGACAGTGCCTTTAAACAACTTGAAAAATTCCAGAAAATGATGTCATGGCTTTAGAAGCTTCTGATAGGCTAATTGACATCATTTGAGTCAATTGGAGGTGTATCTGTGGATGTATTTCAAGGCCTACCTTCAAACTCAGTGCCTTTTTGCTTGACATCTAAACAAATCTGCCAAGACCTCAGAAAAAAAATGTAGACCTCCACAAGTCTGGTTCATCCTTGGGAGCAATTTTCAAATGCCTGAAGGTACCACGTTCATCTGTACAAACAATCGTACGCAAGTATAAACACCATGGGACCACGCAGCCATCATACCGCTCAGGAAGGAGACACGTTCTGTCTCCTAGAGATGAAAGTACTTTGGTGCAAAAAGTGCAAATCAATCCCAGAGCAACAGACAAGGACCTTGTGAAGATGCTGGAGGAAACAGGTACGAAAGTATCTATAAAAAAGTATCTATATCCACTGAATATACAGTTGAAGTCGGAAATTTACATACACCTTAGCCAAACACAGTTTTTCACAATTCCTGACATTTACTCCTTGTAAAAATTCCCTGTGTTAGGTCAGTTAGGATCACCACTTTATTTTAAGAATGTGAAATGTCAGAATAATAGTAGACAGAATGATTTATTTCAGGTTTTCTTTCTTTCATCACATTTTCAGTGGGTCAGAAGTTTACATACACTCATTTAGTATTTGGTAGCATTGCCTTTAAATTGTTTAACTTGGGTCAAATGTTTTTTGGTAGCCTTCCACAAGCTTCCCACAATAAGTTGGGTGAATTTTGGCCCATTCCTCCCGACAGAGCTGGTGTAACTGAGTAAGGTTTGTAGGCCTCCTTGCTCGCACACGCTTTTTCAGTTCTGCCAACAAATGTTCTATAGGCTTGAGGTCAGGGCTTTGTGATGGCCACTCCAATACCTTGACTTTGTTGTCCTTAAGCCATTTTTCCACAACTTTGGAAGTATGCTTGGGGTCATTGTCCATTTGGAAGACCCATTTGCAACCAAGCTTTAACTTCCTGACTGTCTTGACTGTCTTGAGATGTTGCTTCAATATATCCACATAATTGTCCATCCTCATGATGCCATCTATTTTGTTAGGTGCACCAGTCCCTCCTGCAGCAAAGCACCCCCACAACATGATGCTGCCGCCCCCATGCTTCACGGTTGGGATGGTGTTCTTCGGCTTGCAAGCCTCCTCCCCCTTTTTCCTCCAAACATAATGATGGTCAGTTCTATTTTTGTTAAATTAGACCAGAGGACATTTCTCCAATAAGTATGATATTTGTCCTCATGTTCAGTTGCAAACCGTAGTCTGGCTTTTTTATGGCGGTTTTGGAGCAGTGGCTTCTTCCTTGCTGAGCGGCCTTTCAGGTTATGTCGATATAGGACTCGTTTTACTGTGGATATAGATACTTTTGTACTTGTTTCCTCCAGAATCTTCACAAGGTCCTTTGCTGTTGTTCTAGGATTGATTTGCACTTTTTGCACCAAAGTACGTTCATCTCTAGGAGACAGAACACGTCACCTTCCTGAGCGGTATGACAGCTGCGTGGTCCCATGGTGTTTATACTTGCGTACTATTGTTTGTACAGGTGAACGTGGTACCTTCAGGCGTTTGGAAATTGCTCGCAAAGATGAACCAGACTTGTGGTCTACCATTTTTTTCTGAGTTCTTTGCTAATTTCTTTTGATTTTCCCATGATGTGAAGCGAAGAGGCACTGAGTTTGAAGGTAGGCCTTGAAATACATCCACAGATACACCTCCAATTGACTCAAATTATGTAAATTAGTCTTTCAGAAGCTTCTAAAGCCATGACATAATTTTCTGGAATTTTCCAAGCTGTTTAAAGGCACTGTCAACTTAGTGTATGTACACCTCTGACCTCTTGGAACTGTGATACAGTGAATTATAAGTGAAATAATCTGTCTGTAAACAATTTTTGGTGTCATGCACAAAGTAGATGTCCCTAACCAACTTGCCAAAATTATAGTTTGTTAACAAGAAATTTGTGGAGTGGTTGAAAAACAAGTTTTAATGACTCCAGCCTAAGTGTATGTAAACTTCCGACTTCAACTGTATATATATATACACAAACACACATAGATATATATTATTTATATGAATATTACTAACAGTAACAGATTAAACAAATTATGACCAAGGGATCTGTGGAATATGTTTAGAGGGTGTAATACAATACAATGTAATATTATTAATGTACAATTTATATCCTTAATCATGTGCAACATGGGCCTGTGAGGCGCCCAGGGATATTGGTATCCTCAGTACTCTACCAATTATACATTGTTCAACTCAATACTTCTTAAATTCCCTCAAAATGATATTATTTTGTTGTACATAAACACACTGTAATTTAAGCTTTAAAACTGCAACGTTTTCTCATGTTAGAATGAGTAAAATTGCAGGAAATTAGCTTGAAAATTGAATTTATTCTCTCCAATGCAATGAGGCGAGCCTTTAAAATGTTTCTTCCCAGGGCCCGTGACTTGATTCTTACAGCCATGCACTGAAGTCATAATAAAACTCCTTGTTTGCTATTTTTATGATTATGAGGGGGTCCCTGATGAATTTGCTTTTACAAAAGAAGTCCTCGGTCCCAAAAGGTTTGAGAACCCCTGCCATATCCGACACAACACCCTTTAAGGGAATATAAGGTATATTATTCACTGATCTATACGGTTACAAACCTGAATAGCCTACTCCTACTGTCATTGTCATGTTAAACCCTGACCATAAGAGATGTTAAGACAACAAATAGATCTGGGACCGGGCAACCTGTTCATCTGAACAAATCTAAATAGTCAAATCCACATAATGTACAGTGCATTCGGAAAGTATTCAGACCCCTTGACTATTTCAACATTTTGTTACGTTACTGCCTTATTCTAAAATGGATTAAGTAGTTTTTATCCCTCATCAATCTACACACAACACTTCATAATGACAAAGAAAATGCAGGTTTTAAGAAATGTTAGCAAATGTATAAAAAATTTAAGTATTCAGACCATTTACTCAGTACTTTATTGAAGCAGCCTTGAATCTTCTTGATGCTACAAGCTTGGCACACCTGTATTTGCAGAGTTTTTCCCATTCTTCTCTGCAGATCCTCTCAGGCACTGTCAGGTTCGATGGGGAGCATCGCTGCACAGCTATTTTCAGGTCTCTCCAGAGATGTTCGATCAGGTTCAAGTCCGGGCTCTGACTGGGCCACTCAAGCACAATCAGAGACTTGTCCCGAAGCCACTCCTGTGTTTACTTGTCTTGGCTGTGTGCTTGGGGTAGTTATCCTGTTGGAAGGTGAACCTTCACCCCAGTATGAGGTCCTAAGCTCTCTGGAGCTGGTTTTCATCAAGGATCTCTCAGCACTTTGCTCCGTTCATCTTTCCCTCGATCCTGACTAGTCTCCTAGTCCCTGCCACTGAAAAACATCCCCACAGCATGATGCTGCCATCACCATGCTTCACTGTAGGAATGGTGCCAGTTTTCCTCCAGACGTGACACTTGGCATTCAGGCCAAAGAGTTCAATCTTGGTTTCATCAGACCAGAGAATCTTGTGTCTCGTGGTCTGAGAGTCCTTTAGGTGCCTTTTGGCAAACTCCAAGCAGAGTTTGGCCGGGTGGCCAGCTCTAAGAAGAGTCTTGGTGGTTACAAACTTCTTCCATTTAAGAATGTGTTCTTGGGGACATTCAATGCTGCAGAAATGTTTTGTTACTGTTCCCCAGATCTGTGCCTCGACATAATCCTGTCTCAGAGCTATACGGACCATTCCTTCACCTCATGGCTTGGTTTTTGCTCTCACAAGCACTGCCAACTGTGAGACCTTATATAGACAGGTGTGTGCCTTTCCATATCATGTCCAATCAATTGAATTTATCACAGACTCCAATCAAGTTCTAGAAAACATCTCTAGGATGATCAATGGAAACAGGATGCTCCTGAGCTCATAGAAAAGGGTCCGAATACTTATGTAAATAAGGTATTTCTGTTTTTTTGCTTTAATAAATTTGCAAAAGTCTCTAAAAACTTATGGGCTATTGTGGGCTAACTTATGGGCTAATTATGGGCTATTGTGTGTAGATAGATGAGGAATTTGTTTTATTTAATCAATTTTAGAATAAGGCTGTAACGTCATAAAATGTGGAAAAAGTCAAAGGGTCTGAATACTTTCCGAATGCACTTTAAGCTAACATGCAAGCTAACATGATTCTTCACGCTTCCTGGTCACACGACCGGTTTCCTGTATCTATACTTTTTTTGGGGGGGGGCTAATTTATTGACATTTAAGTACAGACATATCTAATTTACATAAGTATTCACACCCCTGAGTCAATACTTTGTAGAAGGACCTTTGGCAGCAATTACAGCTGTGAGTCTTTCTGGGTAAGTCTCAATATTTGCCCACTATTCTTCTCAAAATTATTCAAGCCCTGTCATATTGTTTGATGATCATTGCTAGACCATCATTTTCAGGTCTTGCCATAGATATTCAAGTAGATTTATGTCAAAACTAGGCAACTTGTTGTCCTGCTCCCAGTGTCTGATGGAAAGCAGACTGAACCAGGTTTTCCTCTAGGATTGTGCCTGTGCTTAGCTCCAAACTCCCCCAGTCCTTAACTATTACATGCATAACCATAACATGATGCAGCTACCACTATACTTGGAAATATGGAGACTGGTACTCCGTAATGTGTTGTGTTGGTTCTACTAAGCTAAACTCAGCCAAAAAAGAAACGTCCTCTCACTGTCAACTGCGTTTTATTTTCAGCAAACTTAACATGTGTAAATATTTGTATGAACATAACAGGATTCAACAACTGAGACAAACTGAACAAGTTCCACAGACATGTGACTAACAGAAATGGAATAGTGTGTCCCTGAACAAAGGGGGGGGGTCAAAATCAAAAGTAACAGTCAGTATCTGGTGTGGCCACCAGCTGCATTAAGTTCTGCAGTGCATCTCCTCCTCATGGACTGCACCAGATTTGCCAGTTCTTGCTGTGAGATGTTACCCCACTCTTCCACCAAGGCGTCGGCAAGTTCCCGGACATTTCTGGGGGGAATGGCCCTAGCCCACACCCTCCAATACAACAGGTTCCAGACGTGCTCAATGGTATTGAGATCCGGGCTCTTCGCTGGCCAAGGCAGAACACTGACATTCCTGTCTTGCAGGAAATCACACACAGAACGAGCAGTATGGCTGATGGCATTGTCAAGCTGGAGGGTCATGTCAGGATGAGCCTGCAGGAAGGGTACTACATGAGGGAGGAGGATGTCTTCCCTGTAACACACAGCGTTGAGATTTCCTGCAATGATACCAAGCTCAGTCCGATGATGCTGTGACACCGCCCCAGACCATGATGGTAACTCGGGCAGTTGTTGTTGCCATTCTGTACCTGTCTCGTAGGTGTGATGTTCGGATGTACCGATCCTGTGCATGAGTTGTTACACGTGGTCTGCCACTGTGAGGACGATCAGCTGTCCGTCCTGTCTCCCTGTAGCGCTTAGGCGTCTCACAGTACGGACATTGCAATTTATTGCCCTGGCCACATCTGCAGTCCCCATGCCTCCTTGCAGCATGCCTAAGGCACGTTCACGCAGATGAACAGGGACCATGGGCATCTTTCGTTTGGTGTTTTTCAGAGTCAGTAGAAAGGCCTCTTTAGTGTCCTAAGTTTTCATAACTGTGACCTTAATTGCCTACCGTCTGTAAGCTGTTAGTGTCTTAACGACCATTCCACAGGTGCATGTTCATTAATTGTTCATGGTTCACTGGGAAACAGTGTTTAAACCCTTTACAAAAGTTATTTGTGAAGTTATTTGCATTTTTACGAATTATCTTTGAAAGACAGGGTCCTGAAAAAGGAAGTTTATATGGAATTGTTTTAAGAAGGTTTTAAGGTCATACCGTTGATCATTTTGCTATTTGATTTAGAATTTTAAGACCCCTTGAGATATAAAAAAAAAAAGATTTGATGAAAGATTCTCTTTTTTTTTTCGGCCTTAATGCTATTAGCCTATACAAATGCATTGAATAACAGATTTACTACATGGAACAGCAGATAGTCCCCCCCAATTATTTTTAAAGGAAGTTTGTTCTGAAGTGTCTGTCCTATATCTGAGAGATATAAAAAAAGATCAGGATTTTATTTAACCCCTTATTTTTTTCACTAAACAGTCTCCATATATACTTACATACATTTTTTTTAAACCGGTAACAGGGGACCTTCAGACGAGTCTTGTGAGCCCTGTGGGCGTCCTAGATCAAAACAACCAACACGTATGTGTTCGTGAGAGTCTTACCTTTCCACAGAAATAGTGGTCGGACGCTACAGACAGAAGTTGGCAGATCGGCTGTACCGATTTCAGACAAGTCCCAAGACACTTGTGGGGGACGTAGAGCACAATGGAGACCACTATCGTGTTCGTGAGAGTCTCATCTTTCCATAGAGTGTGTAGGCCAAACCGTTCGGACGCTTCAGACGATTCTCATGGTCTGACAAACACCGCTCTAGATATGTCACCTTTCACTGCAGATGTGGAAGTGTGACATGCAGATGCAGAGGATCGAGACGCCTCCAATGCATATTTTTATGGAATGTATTTATTATGCTAATTAATTTTATGTGTGGGGTAAAGAGATGAGGTAGTCATTCATGAATCATGTTAAATACTATTATTGCATACAGAGTGAGTCTATGCAACTTCGTATGTGACTTGTTAAGCAAATGTTTACTCCTGAACTTATTTAGGCTTGCCATACCAAAGGGGTTGAATATTTATTGACTCAAGACATTTCAGCTTTTCATTTTTCCACTTTGACATGATGGAGTATTGTGTGTAGGCTGGGGCCGATAGAGATGGTTGCCTCGCTTCAAGTCCATAGGAAACTATGCAGTAATAGTTTTTTTTATGTATTGTTTCTTACATTGTTAGCCCAGAAAATCTTAAATGCTATTATATACAGCCGGGAATAACTATTAGATATATGAGCGGATCCGCGGATCCGCTTTACCGAAGAAGCGGTAAAGCGGACCTCCACCCTGGACATTGGATCTAATCCCAGAAGCTGACCCAAAACAACGTTGTCGCCGCAGGAGAGGCAGACGAAGCGGCCTCCTGGTCAGACTTAGAAGGCGAGCAACCATCCACCGCTTCCGAGGTTATTACTCGCCAAAGTCCAGTGTCTAGACATCAAGGTGGACGAAATTAGGGGACGAGTTGCCTTCCAGAGAGACATCAGAGATTGTAACATGCTCTGTTTCATGGAAACTCACTCAGGACATGTTGTCAGAGTCGGTACAGCCACCGGGTTTCTTCATGTGTCATGCCGACAGAAACAAACATCTCTCTGGTAAGAAGAAGGGCGGGGGTGTATGCCTCATGATTAACGACTCATGGTGTAATCATAACAACATACAGGAACTCAAGTCCTTTTGTTCACCTGACCTAGAATTCCTTACAATCAAATGACGACCGCGTTATCTCCCAAGAAAATTCTCTTCGATTATAGTCACAGCCGTGTATATCCCCCCCAAGCAGATACCTCGACAGTCCTGAAAGAACTTCACTGGACTCTATGTAAACTGGAAACCATATATCCTGAGGATGCATTTATTGTAGCTGGGGATTTTAGAAAAGATAATTTGAGAACAAATCTACCTAGATTGTTGTAGCACATTGATTGCACTACCCGCTCGAGCAAAACACTGGACCACTGCTACTCTAACTTCCGCAATGCATACAAGGCCCTCCCACGCCCTCCCTTCAGCAAATCTGACCATAACTCCATCTTGTTGCTCCCTTCTTACAGGCAGAAACTAAAACAGGAGGTGCCCTTGCTTAGGTCTATCCAACGCTGGTCTGACCAATCGGATTCCACACTTCAAGATTTCTTCGATCACATGGACTGGGATATGTTCCGGGTAGCCTCAGACAATAACATTGACATATACGCTGACTCAGTGAGCAGGTTTATAAGGATGTGCATAGGAGATGTTGCACCCACTTTGAATATTAAAACCTTCCATAACCAGAAGCCGTGGATTGATGGCAGAATTCGCATAAAACTGAAAGCGCGAACCACTGCATTTAATCATGGCAAGGCGACTGGAAACATAACCGAATTCAAACAGTGTAGGTAATCTCTCCACAAGGCAATCAAAGAAGCAAAGCGTCAGTATAGAGACAAAGTAGAGTCGCAATTCAACGGCTCAAACATGAGACGTATGTGCCAGGGTCTACAGACAATGATGGATGACAAAAAGAAAACCAGCCCCGTCGTGGATATCGACGTCTTGCTCCCAGACAAATTAAACAACTTCTTTGCGCGCTTTGAGGACAATATAGTGCCACCAACACAACCCGCTTGCTACCAAAGACTGTGGGCTCTCCTTCTCCGTGGCCGACATGAGTAAAACATTTAAACATGTTAACCCTCTCAAGGCTGCTGGCCCAGACAGCATCACTAGCCGCGTCCTCAGAGTATTCGCAGACCAGCTGGCTGATGTGTTTATGGACATATTCAATCAATCCCTATCCCAGTCTGCTGTCCCCACATGCTTCAAGATGGCCACCATTGTTCCTGTTCCCAAGAAAGCTAATGTAGCTGAACTAAATGACTATCGCCCCGTAGCACTCACGTCTGTCATCATGAAGTGCTTTGAGAGACTAGTCAAGGATCATATCACCTCCACCCTACCTGATACTCTAGACCCAATCCAATTTGCTTACCGCCCCAATAGGTCTACAGACAATGCAATTGTCATCACACTGCACTCTGCCCTATCCCATCTGGACAAGAGGAATAATTATGTAAGAATGCTGTTCAATGACTACAGCTCAGCATTCAACACCATAGTACCCTCAACTCATCATTATTAAGCTTGAGACCCTGGGTCTCGACCTCGTCCTGTGCAACTGGGTCCTGGACTTTCTGACGGGCCGTCCCCACTGATCCCCAACACTGGGGCCCCACAAGGGGAGCAAACTATCTGCCCTTCAGGACACCTGCAGCACCCGATGTCACAGGAAGGCCAAAAAGATCATCAAGGACAACAACCACCCGAGCCACTGCCTGTTCACCCCGCTATCATCCACGAAGGCGAGGTCAGTACAGGTGCATCAAAGCCTGGACCGAGAGACTGAAAAACAGCTTCTATCTCAAGGCCATCAAACTGTTATACAGCCATCACTAGCATAGAGAGGCCAACATACAGACTCAAATCACTGGCCACTTTAATAAATGGATGTAATATAAGGTATCACTAGTCACTTTAAATAATGCCACTTTAATAATGTTTACATATCCTACATTACTCATCTCAAATGTATATACGGTATTTCACACCATCTATTGCATCTTGCCTATGCCGCACGGCTATCGTACCTCCATATATTTATATGTACATATTATTCCATCACCTTACATTTGTGTGTATAAGGTAGTCGTTGTTATTTTCTTAGATTACTTGTTAGATATTACTGCACTGTCGGAACTAGAAGCACAAGCATTTCGCTACACTCAAATTAACATCTGCTAACCATGTGTATGTGATCAATAAAATTTGATTTGATTTGATAACACAACAAAAATGTGAAAAAGTGAAGGGGTGTGAATACTTTCGGAAGGAACTGCATCTGTACTTCCTGTATCTCTACTTCCTGTTATCTGTATCTCTACTTCCTGTTTATACTTCCTGTTTCCTGTATCTCTTTCTGGTTCCAGGTGTGCCGCGTGGCCTACGAGATCATGCAGACGCTGCACCCGGACGCCTCCTCCTTTTTCCACTCGCTAGACGACATCTACTACTTCGGGGGCCAGAACGCCCACAACCAGATCGCCATCTACCCCCACCACCCCCGCAGCCCCGAGGACATACCCCTGGAGCCCGGTGACGTCATCGGAGTGGCAGGGAACCACTGGGACGGCTACTCGAAAGGGGTCAACCGTAAAATGGGCCGTACCGGCCTCTACCCATCCTACAAAGTCAAGGAGAAGATCGAGACCGTGAAGTACCCCACGTACCCCGAGGCAGACAAGCTGCTCTCAAACTCCCAACAGAAGTGAAGAAGAAAGGGAAAGATGAAAATAAAAATGGAGAAAGAGACTCTGAATCAGTGAGAGAACAGGGGGAAAGAGATGGTCGTTTTTAGGCTGCACTGAGAGTCTGTGTGTGTGTGTGTGTATATGTGTGTGTGTGGGTCTGTAAATTATGGAATCTTGCAGCTTCCACTACATCGTCCCCGTGCACACAGATTATGAAGAAAAGTATCAATCAAACATTGATTTCAAACGAACCTGAAAACAATTAACGCCCGTAGCCGACAACGTGGACTGGGAATGGAACTAGCCAATCGGGTTGAGCCTTAGATCGAGGGCTGAAAAACAATTATAAACGGGAAGAAAAAAACTTGTTTTCATTTTTATTCAATTATTTTGGTGGTTTTAATTCTATTCTTGCCTTATTTTTTTCTCTCCTGTGTTCATTAAATGTACTGTATCTTGTATCTTCCTCTTGCCATATTCACTCACTGCGTTCCTCCCCTCTCCTTTTGCTCCAATAGCACTGTCCTACATCTTGTCTCCTCATGTGCAATTCCTTTTATACCACCTTAATGTGCTTTTTAACAAGTGATTTTAACGTGCGTGTGTCTGTTTAGGGGCCATGACATGGTGCCTGTCATCAGTGAGCGGCGTCCTTATGTCCTTATTCCTGAATGAATAGTTGTGTTGTGCTCAATGAGACTGGTGGTGGACCCTTAGCAGGAACTTACAACAATGAACAGTGAACTATGGTGACCAATAGTGAAGATTGATGACGATGAACAATGTTGATCTATGTTGAACAATAATACTCTATGGTGACCTATGATTACCTTTGAACTATGATGACCTATAATGACCTATGGTGAACTACAGTGCACCCAGGAGCACTCTTTAGGCTCACCAAACGAAGCACTGCACTGAGCTAATGTCCTTTTGACATCTCTACGTACGTCTAAGTCCATCTGTTTGTTTGTGGTATTTTTTTTTTTACTAACATTACTGTTTAAAATATATGAGGGGGAAAAAAAAGAGATGCTTATGTTTAAATTGATAATGCTATGTCATAAGAGGTTTGTAATCGACCGTGATAAAGAACTTTGTCATAGCTTATGTTTCAGGGGGAATTTTCTTTGATAACAACCACTGATCGAATAAACTTGAGAAAACCAAGTGGCACTTGTGTTGTCCCACTTATGTTGTCCAACTCCATCTACATTAAAAGGAATCCAAAATGATTCTACCTCTACACTCAAACCCCCCTAAAACTCCTTATGAATGATGTTGAATAAATGTGTTATGAAGGTTGTTATGGATGATACTGCTACTCCCACAAAGGTTGATATTAATTGTTCAATGTGAACCTACCAGGAATGTCAATGTCCCAAATCAAGATGGCCTCCTAGTCAGGTGACCTATCACCAGTCACCTGACCTCATCAAGATGGCAAACGTTTTATGGTTTGGCAGCCATCAGAGGACTTCATCCAGTATGTGTTCATGACATGACTGTTATGTATGCCTTAACCCTTCAAGTAAAGTGTCATCCCTTTTCCTTTAGTAGAAAGGGTCCAGCCAGAGCCAAATATTTAGAGAGTTGGGACAATGCAGTTTCTGTCTGAACGTTCCGAGAGCGCTACATTCTCCTCCGTAGCCAGTGCTTAGTGATAACTGACGCTTCCGTGTTGTGCTGTTTATTCTGAAAGTTTTCTTAACCAATGAAGATGTCCATTTGTTGACACTACAATAATATATATATATATATATATATATATATATATATAAACACAGTAAAGACTTGGAATCACATTATCCTGAATGCTAAATCAATAAAAACGTCTATTAAATTCACTGCTCTGTTTTGCTTGTTTACAGTGGGTCAATACATAGGGAACTGTCTGAGGTGCTATCTTATTTTTACATCACCAAAATGTTGAGAATAAAAGCAATAAAATGGTTCTAGAAGTTGTTCAAACTCTCTAAATATATGGCTCTGGGTCTGGCGGCACTGACGGCCAAGGCTGTCGATGCCCTCTTGTGTGGCCGTAATGCCCACTAAAAAAGATCCGTGCTTTGCTGCCAAAGTGGCCATTGTGCCCTTGGGCTGAATATAATAATTTCCTTCTCACGGCTGCCAATCACCGTTCTCCTAAGCGTCTCTCACTCATATCTCTCTCTCAGATATCTAAATTGAACTCTGTGAAGCATTTATTTGGGCTGCAATTTCTGAGGCTGGTAATTCTAATGAACTTATCCTCTGCAGCAGAGGTATATCTGGGTCTTCCTTTCCTGTGGCGGTCCTCATGAGAGCCAGTTTCATCATAGTGTTTGATGGTTTTTACGACTGCACTTGAAGAAATGTTCAAAGTGCTTGAAAGTTTCCGGATTGACTGACCTGTCGTTTCTCTTTGGTTATTTGAGCTGTTCTAGCCATAATATGGACTTGGTCGTTTACCAAGTAGGGCTATCTTCTGTATACCACCCTACCTTGTCACAACACAACTGATTGGCTCAATCACATTAGGAAGGAAAGAAATTCCACAAATTAACTTTTAAAAAAGCACACCTGTTAATTCTCCCGGCTGCCAATCATGTGCTCCTAAGCGCGTCTCACTCAAATCGCTCTCTCAGATATCTAAATTCTTATTAGCCAATACCTGTCACGTGATTTTTTATATTTTCTATATTGTAGAATAGTAGTGAAGACATCAAAACCATGAAATAACACATGGAGTCATGTAGTAACCAAAAAAGTGTTTATAAATATTTTATATTTGAGATTCTTTAAAGTAACCACCCTTTGCCTTGACAGCTTTGCACACTCTTGGCATTCTCTCAACTAGCTTCACCTGGAATGCTTTTCCAACAGTCTTGAAAGAGTACCAACATATGCTGAGCACTTGTTGGCTGCTTTTCCTTCACTCTGTGGTCCAACTCATACCAAACCATCTCAATTGGGTTGAGGTCGGGTGATTGTGTAGGCCAGGTCATCTGATGCAGCACTCTGTCACTCTTGGTCAAATAGCCCTTACACATCCTGGATGTGTGTTGGGTCATTGTCCTGTTGAAAAACAAATGATAGTCCCGCTAAGCGCAAAGCAGATGGGATGGCAGAATGCTGTGGTAGCCATGTTGGTTAAATGTGCCTTGAATTCTAAATAAATCCATCACACCACCTCCTCCAGGCTTCACGGTGGGAACCACACATGTGGCGATCATCTGATCACCTACAAAGACATAGCGGTTGGAACCAAAAATGTCAAATTTGGACTCATCAGACCAAAGGACAGATTTCCAATGGTCTAATATCCATTGCTCGTGTTTCTTGGCCCAAGCACGTCTCTTCTTATTATTGGTGTCCTTAAGTAGTGGTTTCTTTGCAGAAATACGACCATGAAGGCCTCATTCACGCAATCTCCTCTGAACAGTTGATGTTGAGATGTGTCTGTTACTTGAACTCTGTGAAGCATTTATTTGGGCTGCAATTTCTGAGGCTGATAACTCTAATGAACTTATCCTTTGCATCAGAGGTAACTCTGGGTCTTCCTTTCCTGTGGCAGTCCCCATGAGAGCCAGTTTCATCATAGCGCTTGATGGTTTTTATGACTGCACTTGAAGAAACATTCAAAGTTCTTGACATTTTCCGGATTGACTGACCTTCAATGGTAATGATGGACTGTCGTTTCTCTTTGGTTATTTGAGCTGTTCTTGCCATAATATGGACTTGGTCTTTTACCAAATAGGGCTATCTTCTGTATACCACCCCTACCTTGTCACAACACAACTGATTGACTCAAACGCATTAAGAAGTAAATAAATTCCACAAATTAACTTTTATAAAGGTGCACCTGTTAATTGAAATGCATTCCAGGTGACTACCTCATGAAGCTGGTTGAGAGAATGCCAAGAGTGTGCAAAGCTTTCATCGAGGCAAAGGGTGGCTACTTTGAACTATCTCAAAATATAAAATATATTTTTCTTTGTTTAACACTTTTTGGGTTACTACTTGATTCCATATGTGTTACTTCATAGTTTTGACGTCTTCACTATTATTCTACAATGTTGAAAACAGTAAAGATAAAGAAAAACTCTGGAAAAGTAGGTGTGTCCAAACTTTTGACTGGTACTGTATATGTAATTCAAAGTCAAATTAAAGTTTGGCTACATTTTCAGGTGCCTCATGTCAGCATCGGTCTGGACATGACAGGCTGTATCCAATGCTCATAGACTATCACCTACACTTTGACATGTAGCCTAATTATTTATGTACATTTACAGTACATACACTTATGTTTACATGAGGCACCTGAAAGTGTAGCCAAACTTGAATTAGACTTTTAATTTCACATGTTCTGTATATACAGTATGGTTGAGCCTAGTCATGTTTGACAAATATAATGTAGGATCATTATTCATATCTGAAGGCTGGATTCTGTCGACATACTTGAGGCGCTGTTAGTCCAGATAGGAGAGAAAGGCCAGTGCACTGCAATCTCACCCACCTTGCAATCTGAGTGGAGGCAGTCAATATCTAGAAACTATAAATGTAATTGTTTAAAACCTGAACGTGTTTTGTCATTTTATGATGCAAGTTTTACCATGTTCCGACGGAATGTTAAGGGGATTCTTTTATAAACACTTCCTCATATGCCATTGTAACTAGTAGCCTATTTATCTCATGTTCTAAACTTTCAGTTTTCAAATCCATGTAATGGGCTATTTTGGTTAATGGCCTTGATGCCCTGGCAGGTTGGGCACCTCTTGAAGGCCAAATGGCCTTGCCCCTAAAATCACGAAATTCCAGGCCTGGTGCAGCCATAACCAATTATTTATCTAGATATACTGTAAAGCTGCCAGAGTGAGTCAACCCAATGGACAATTCAGCCACCTAAAAACCCCCATGGCTGCACCAGATGACAGAGAAGAATATACATTTAGCAGACACTTTTATCCAAAGCGAGAATCTAACCCACAACTCTGGGAGTGCATACGCCATGTTATTTTACACAGTACTTCTTGTTCTCTCATGTCCTGTTTTCTACTTCCTACAACGTCTTAGTCGTTTAGGATCTCTAATTATGCGTCTTATTTTTGTAGACTCCTTATGTACCCAGCACTGGCGGTGTATGGGAGCTTTGTTACATATCCCTCCTTTAACTCCATCAGTGATCTACATGCCTCGTTGGACAGAAACAAGATAAAGCGCAGAGCTAGTGGGGAGATGAGTTTCGGGTGTACGAAGGAGAAAATCATTTTTATAGCTTTTCACACTTCTGACAACAATTCGGAGCCAATTTAGTCTGGGTTGACAAGCACACACACAAAGTGTGTCTCTTTCACTGGGTAAGCGGTGCCTCCTGGGCTTTCTAAATGCACAAGTTAACTCGAGGGGAGTTTAATTAAAACACTTGACACTGTAACAGTCATTTAACAGAGACGTTAGTTCAGTTAATTATTCTGTTAATTGGTCTGTGGTACCCGGTGTGTGTGCCTTCAGGTTTTTAACTGGCCGAGTCTCCTCTCTCTATTTACTTATGGCCTAATTGTTAAAACATTTGTACCTCTCACAGAGAACACAGGGCTTGTTTTATAGGCGGTGTAGCGAAGGTGTGTCCTACTTTGTGTCCTGAGGGTAGGCCATTGCTGCAGAAAGAGCATGTTCATGGTCATTCTCCTGGTTTCTGGAGTATTTGGGGGCTTAATCCATGCTTTATGTACAGTATACAGTTATTGTGGCATTGAAGTGGGAGTCACTGGAAAACTTGTAAATTTTGGCAGCCATTTTAGATGTAGTTTTATTCTTAGTCTTTTGACTAAAATAGCTTGTAGTCTTAAACACATTTTAGTAATTTAATCCTTCTTAGTTTTAGTTATTATCAGTCGTCTAATCTCTGGACAATTTTTGTCTAGTTTTAGTCAATGCATTTTCTATTAAATAATTCATATTTAGGATAGCAGAGAATTAACTGTAACGTCCCAATGGGAAAAATGTCTTAGACACACAATACTGCTCTATACCAAATAGACACTGTAGATTACACACTAAACATAATGCATACCCTTATTATCATACACTGCTCATATAGCCATATACATAGCCACATATAGCGTCTGCCTGTGGGGAGGATGGACCCTATAGCGTCTGCCTGAAGGGAGGAGCTGATATTCAGAGAGAAGTACATGGGAGGGATCTGAAATAATTTTCTGCGCCTGTTTAGTAACGATCTGTTCAAAAATAGTCTGCAGGGAGGGATACTGCCTCACACCCATGACCTTCATGGCAGAAAATTATTTCACTTGCGCATGTCTAACTAATATGCTGTCTTCAGTCCACACATTAAAAGATTTCAAGAGGGGTTTATAGCACTTGAGCGCTGTACTGTAGGTGGGAGTGAGATGGACGGTACTGTGATTGGAGTTAGACAGGTGGTTCAGCTCTAGCTGAGTACACATTTTGAACATTTCCAAAACATTTTTGACCCATTTCACGAAGCAAGGCATATGTCGCAAGTCACTACTTCACCGGAGAGGCATTTGAATGTAATTGTTTTTTCAATCAACATTTATTTTTGGGCAGAAATACCTTCTGGAACATGTGAACTTTCATGTGCCTTAATAACAAACTTATATGTCATCTGTAAATAAGAATTAAACTGTTCAATTATGAGCCTTGTTGGTTTAGGCATGGAAAAAGGAAGGGAACCTTCCCGCTAGCCATGATTGGCTGAGATAATGAATGGGCTGGACATACCGAGAGACGAGTTCGAACTGGTCTGCCATGTATCATGCTTCTGTCTATAACGTGAGCTCTTCAGTATGTGTAGATACTCCTTGCTACTGTGGCTTTTTAAAAATGCTGTATATAACATTAGCCATAGAGAACTGCATAAGTGTTGATACTGCTCTCAACAACATTGCTGCCCTGAATTTAGCAGGCGCTATCGACAAAGTGGGAAAAAGTTGTGATTGACTACTTTCCGCACACAGTCAGAGTGAACCGGAGTGACTTGACACAACGCGGGCCAAACAAGCTGTACAGTCTACAGACAAAACAGAGTTAAAGGGGTTCCATTCTGCTGTGATGCGTTCATCCATGTATACGGGGAAGAGCCTAGCTACATTTTCAGATATTATACAGTGCGTTTCTAATTTAGTCAGAAAGTCGTTTTCATTGCAAGTTAAAGCATACTTTAACTACTGTAGCTAGCAAACGTTAGCTTGCTGGCTCGCTAGCTAACGATGCGTGTATGATCTGTGTAGTAATATTATTTGTATCTCAGAAAAACCATTTGCATTGCTAGTTATAGCATTGAACCTCATTGGTTAGCTTTAGATACCTGCAGATTCATACTACAGCATCATACAAAATTGGGATTACAAGTTTATCAACTTTCAAAGCAGAATTACTTTCCCATTGTTCCTCAACTGCAGTGTATGACATACCATTGTGTTGCTCTGAGTCTCTACAATATAAAAAGCACAATTTAAAATATTGCTACATAAGACCGAAAAAAGGGGGTCGGGCCTTTGTCAAGGATTCTGTTATTTTTAGTGTCACATTTAACATATTGTTCATACCCAGGTGGTGACATTTCCAGTTTGCAATGATACACAAAAAGTTTCCAAAATAAAAAATAGGGGCTTTTGGGGTGTGTTGTAGTTGTTGGTGGACATAGTCAGCTACTTCGACAGCGGCCCTCGTAGCCTTGGCACTAGGGGGTATGTACAATAATGTTTCTGAATTCCTGGAGTAGGTAAAACAGCCTTAGACTCAAACCTAGCAGTTGAATGTCTGGATTGTATACTGTCTACACCATTTGTTGTTGATGTACACACAGATACTGCCCCCTCTGCTCTTCCCTGACGCATCACTCCTATCCAAGCGGACATGAGTAAACCCCTCTATTTCAATAGGAGAATCACGGATGTCTTGATGTAACCAAGTCTCAGTAAATGTCATGATGCAGGACTCACATTATTCGTAGCATGCTCTGGTTTTCAGTCGGAGTTCATCCATTTTATTTTTCAGAAAACACGAGTTGCACAAGATCATAGATGGTAGAGGTGGTCTGCTGCTCCTTCACCGGAGCCACTGTCTGGTTCCCTTACTTCCATGCGCACATTGAGCCTTGTCTATACCTTAACTGGCAACATTGCTATTGTGGCAGAAATAGGCATGATTAACCATAAGCTACTACAAAGCCTTGTCTATAGGTTAAACAATTTACAGCTCTACTCACATTTGCGGACAGCAAGATGAATAAAGCGCACATGGCAAAATAGAGTTTGGGATGTTATCAAAGCAAAAATTGCCAACAGGTTTTGTTAGAATTTAGAAGTGCCCTGACGGTGCATCAGCGCAAAAGACATAATGACTTCCTGAGAGCTGTGTGTGTTGCAAAGGCAGGCAGGGCCAAGCTCAGGTAACCTGTGCACCTGAAAAACCAATGACAGGATTGCATTACAATTTCTGAAAAGGCATGAGTACTTATGATTGGACAAAACAGATGAAAAGGAGCTTCATGTCAAAATGTAATGTCCTTTCTCGTCTCACATAAAATGAAAACTAATTTGTAATAGTTATCAGGCTTTTTTCCGGACATCTCGTCTCGTTATTGTCATCGTTTTATTCAGGGACAATAGGTTGTTGGTTATTTGTAACTCTTGGGAATTATGTGAAAATGCTTTACACCTGCTAGACCATCACAGGTATCAGATGATGAGTGAGGGGTTTGGGAGATAAACACAGAGAGAGTGTTTTTTCACAGGGGATCGTTCAATGTGATCAAATCAAATCAAATGTTATTGGTCACATACACATGGTTAGCAGATGTTAATGAGAGTGTAGCGAAATGCTTGTACTTCTAGTTCCGACAGTGCAGTAGTATCTAACAAGTAATCTAACAATTCCACAACAACTATGGAATCAATCCCTTTCTGACTACACCCATTTTGATTTGAATGAAACCTTCCATACCTGTTTGCCCATGGTAAAAGTTGTCAAAAAGGGACTTTTTGGTGAACATTCAGGAGATAGAGGTGCTCAAAGTTTACCCATGTTGCATACCCCACGTCCATGTCTTCATCACTCATTAAGATAAACGTTTGAATTTGCTCTCATTTGAAAGATAACAAACAGGGTTTTCAAACCGTTTATGATTCATTGAAAAAATTGGTTGAACTTGAAAACTTGAATAAAAAATATATATAAAAAAATAAAAAGACGGTTGGAGGTCCACACAGCTGTCACGTATGCTCCCTCTCCGGCCTCTAGGTCACCAGGCTGCTTGTTATAGTGCACACCTGTCACCATCGTTACGCGCACCTGCGCGCGGTCAGACTCACCTGGACTCCATCACCTCCCTGATTACCTTCCCTGTATATGTCACTCCCTTTGGTTCCTTCTCCAGGCGTCATTGTTTCTGTTTCTGTTTCATGTCTGTGTGCTGTTAGTGTTTCTTGTTTTGGATTATGTTTATTTTATTAAAACACTCACTCCCTGAACTTGCATCCCGACTCTCAGCGCATATCGTAACAACATCAGAACATTTTGACTTGAGTGAGAATGTCCATTGTTATAAATTAAAATGTAAATATTCCATAGTAAACCTATTGAAATATAGATAATATAATATATATTCCCATTCTCTCTCTCTCACCTGCTGTCTCGAATGCTCAGCTACGAAAGATGACATTTATTCCTGAGGTGCTGACCTGTTGCACCTTCTATAACCCCTGTGATTATTATTTTACGCCGCTGGTCATCTATGAACGTTTTAAACATCTTGAAGAACGATCTAGCCTTAATGGCCTTGGACTCTCATAATCTCCACCGGCACAGCCAGAAGAGGACTGGCCACCCCTCAGAGCCTGGTTCCTCACTAGGTTCCTGCCTTTCTAGGGAGTTTTTCCTAGCCACTGTGCTTCTTCATCTGCATGGCTTATTCTTTGGGATTTTAGGCTGGGTTTCTGTATAAGCACTTTGAGACATTTGCTGATGTAAAATGGGCTTCATAAATATATTTGTTTGAAATTTGATATGACCACTTCCACTCTGGGCAAATATATATGAAAGGTTTTGTTCAAATCAAAAGGGGTGCAGTGAGAAAGTGGTTGAAATCATATGGAACGACCCAGGGCAAATGGATTGGGTGTTGTCAGTGTTCTTTGTCTGAACTGAGCTTGTGTGGGGTCACCCTAATAGTCCACGGATTGCACACTCAGAAGATGAGCTCCAAAATGTGTTACCGTCTCTTAATGCTCTTATTTCTCTTCATTGTCTTCTCTTCTTCTCTCCAGTCTTTAAAAGGTGTTTCCAATTTTGGTTATTCCTTAACACCCCCACCCACCCCACCCCAACTCCCTCCCCACCCGCTTCTGCCTTGGCAGCATCTGGCCAAATTGAGCCTGTGTAAGGTACATCACCACTTAGTAAAGCAAAAGGAGTTTTGTTTGGCACACACAACAAAGTGATTCTCGTTTGCAGATCAGATAAATCAATGACTTATTTGAGCTCTGAAGCAGTGAAGGAGATGAGAGACAAATGTGCAGTAGGCTTTTCCAAATGTTCCAGGATGAAAGAGAATAGTAAAATAGATCTGGGCTGCTGATGGCTCTTAAAAGTATTTGATTGGTTCGCCTGTAAAAATGTTCCGATAGATTTTGTGATAGTTGCGGTGGTAGAGACCAGTGTGATGTTCTTGTTGTCAGAAACAGCATTGTGATGTCACAGAGTTTATGTTGTTGCAGTCAGAAACAGCATTGTGATGTCACAGAGCTTATGTACATGTGGTCATAGAAACAGATAATTGTTATGTCACAGAGTTTATGTCCTTGCGGTCATAGAAACAGGGCATTGTGATGCCACAGAGTTCATGTGCTTGCGGTCATAGAAACAGAGAATTGTGATGTCCCAGAGTTTATGTGCTTGCGGTCATAGAAACAGAGCAGTGTGATGTCACAGAGTTACATGTTGTTGCTGTCAGAAACAGCATTGTGATGTCACAGAGTTTATGTGGTTGCGCTCATAGAAACAGGGCATGGTGATGTCACAGAGTTCATGTGCTTGCGGTCATAGACTGAGCATTGTGATGTCACATATTTCAGGTGATTACAGTCATATAAGCAGGACAGTGTGATGACACAGAGTTCATGCTTATAAAGCTGTGTTTGCGGTTGTAGAAACAGAGCGTTGTGATGTCACAGAGTCAGTAATGACATAGATTCAGAAGGAGGACTCTGTAATATTATGATGGTGATAATGATTTCACAGTGAGCAGAAGTCTGTATTTATGGGCTCATGAAGGCAGTGATTATGTCCATCCGGTTCCAATGATGATGTCACATTCAGCATATACTGTAGATATCTTTGTAGCCATTGTGGTGATTATATTTTCACCTAATGTGACTACAGTGATACCATGGAGTTTCCATGTTAACCCAATAGCTCTAACTATTATGTGTCTGGCGTTTAAAGGTGTCCCTCCTCTCTCCTCTCCCCCTGTCCCTCTTCCTGGGGTTCCACCTTCCTGTGGTGATGACCATTAGTGTGTGGCTGCAGCCTGCAGGAGATAACAGGTGATTTAGTGGCCCTGCATCCCATCACAGCCAGAGAGAAATGGCTGCCAGCCGTTTATCTTCCCCGCTCCGCCATTCTCCACACACTTTTACATTAGGTTGCCCCATTCAAAGCCATCTGTCTTCCCAGTCAGAGTTTGATAAAGAGACGAGGAAGGGAGGAAGGGGAGAAAGTGGGGAGGCTGTGAAGGCACACCACACAACTCTCCCTGCATACTTATATTAAACATTGTTTGCTACTAGGAGTTCAGTAGGCACGAAACAGAGGAAACGGTCCGGAATGGATTGGAATTGAACTTGTTCAATAAGAAATGCTCACTTTGGTTTGCTACAATGTGTCATTATGAACACGGCCCAGGACAGGACATAGCTGGAAGGTCTGTATTTAACAATATATATATGTATGAAAAAGAATGTCTAAAATAAATAAATTGTACTACGGTCATTGACGATGATTTGCATAATAAAAGTTTCTAAAGTATTAATTCTACACCATTCATCATTCATCGCTCCATGGTAGCACAATGGGTTTAGATAATAATAAATGTATCTTGTATAGTGCTTCTCATTAAATAAAATAATATCAAAGCGCATAAAAAGCAAACAAATGTCATGGTTATCTCTTGGGACAGACCAATGCGCAGCGAAGTATCCAGAATACATATTTATTGACGAACGGGACTTGACGGAACAAAACAATGAACATGACGTGAACACAAACACTAAATCCTAAACTAGACACTGACATAAACCTAAACACGATGGCATGAACCTAAACACGATAACCATAACATTCAGCAATAACCCACAAACTTTTGTGCAAAACCCCAAACATATATATGGTTCCCAATTAGAGGTAACGAGACTCAGCTGCCTCTAATTGGGAACCATTACCCCAACATAGAAATACACACCATAGAACTGAAGAAACCCAACACCAAAACAAAACTAAACACTCCAGCCTGAACACTCAGGCCTGGACGTTACAGTACCCCCAAAGGCACGGACCCTGACCGCCCCAAAAGTCCATGGGGGTCTTCTGCTGGGTCCTTTGTCCCAGGTGGGGCTCGGTACCCGGCCGTGCTGGCTCGAGTTCACGCACCGGAGGCCCTGGACCATTAGCCGGAACAGATAGTACTTGACTCATGATGCTCACTGGAACTCTGGTGCGTGGAGCAGGAACTGGCCGTACTGGACTCATGATGCTCACTGGAACTCTGGTGCATGGAGCAGGAACTGGCCGTACTGGACTCATGATGCTCAAGGCGCACAGGGGGCCTGATGCGTGGAGCAGGGACAGGACGTGCCGGGCTCTGAAGGCGCACAGGGGCCCTGATGCGTGGAGCAGGGACAGGTCGTGCCGGGCTCTGAGGGCGCACAGGGGCCCTGATGCGTGGAGCAGGGACAGGTCGTGCCGGGCTCTGAGGGCGCACAGGGGGCCTGATGCGTGGAGCAGGGACAGGACGTGCCGGGCTCTCAAGGTGCACAGGGGGCCTGATGCGTGGAGCAGGGACAGGACGTGTTGAATACACAACACGGACATGGATCTTGGAACGTGGAACAGGCACAGGACGTGTTGAATCCATAACACGGACATGGATCTTGGAACGTGGAACAGGCACAGGACGTGTTGAATCCACAACACGGACAGGGATCTTGGAACGTGGAACAGGCACAGGACGTGTTGAATCCACAACACGGACATGGATCTTGGAACGTGGAACAGGCACAGGACGTGTTGAATCCACAACACGGACAGGGGACCTGATGCGGAGAGCCGACACCATTCCTCCAGCTAGCTCACTAACCCTGGCCTCACGGGTGAGTGGACCTGGAATCTCTCGGACTGGGCTGTGGATTCGCACCGGAGATTCTGCCCGTAGGACCGCAGGATATCTTGGTCCTAGGAGACGCACTGGAGACTTAGCGCGCAGAGCTGGTACCACTCTTCCTGGCTGCACACTCAGTCTAGCCCAACTGATGAGTGGAGCTGGAATTTTTTGCACCGGCCTCTGAATCTGCACAGGAGAAACCGTGCGCAAAACTGCATAGCATGGTGTCCTTTCAGTGCGACGCTCCCTCCAATGCTCCCTCCAAAGAGCACGAGGAGCACGGCCAACCTCCTCGTGTACCCCAGTTTTTTGGGGAAGCGGTTCGGCCCTTCTAGCCAGGCGAAGCCCAACATATTTCTCCCTCTCCGGGCTCCATGCCCCATATAGCTCCTCGTAACTCCCCCGCTCAGCTTTCGCTGATTTCTTCCTCCTCCTGGGACGACGATGCTCCGCCGTCTCTCTCCATGTCCAGGACTCCTGGTCTTCTCGCTGCTTGGTCTTTTCGGGGTGGGTTATTCTGTCATGGTTATCTCTTGGGACAGACCAATGCGCAGCGAAGTATCCAGAATACATATTTATTGACGAACGGGACTTGACGGAACAAAACAATGAACGATGAACATGACGTGAACACAAACGCTAAATCCTAAACTAGACACTGACATGAACCTAAACACGATGGCATGAACCTAAACACGATGGCATGAACCTAAACACGATGGCATGAACCTAAACACGATGGCATGAACCTAAACACGATGGCATGAACCTAAACACGATAACCATAACATTCAGCAATAACCCGACAAACTTTTGTGCAAAACCCCAAACATATATATGGTTCCCAATTAGAGGTAACGAGACTCAGCTGCCTCTAATTGGGAACCATTACCCCAACATAGAAATACACACCATAGAACTGAAGAAACCCAACAACAAAACAAAACTAAACACTCCAGCCTGAACACTCAGGCCTGGACGTTACAACAAATGACACATTGAAATTGATATAATGATGTTAGTAATATCTCTAGTTGGCTTCGGATGATGGAAAGGCTGGGAGTTGAGGTCTTAAAAAAAAGGTGCTCTCTGGAACCTAAAAGGGTTCTTCGGCTGTCCCCATATGAGAACAACTTGAAGAACCCTTTTTGGTTCCAGGTAGAACCCTTTGGTTCATTTCCACAGAGGGTTCTACATGAAACCCAAAAGAGTTCAACCTAGACCCAAAAAGGGTTCTGCTATAGGGACAGCTGAAGAACCCTTTTTGGAACCTTTTGTAGTTTGGATTGGAAATGCAGTGTAGCTTCAGCGGAGGGGGTATTGATGGTACAGTCAGGAAGAAACAAAGACAGTCTGACAAACATTGGTTAAGAACAGTCCCCGAGCCTCCTTTGCCATCTCTGGACAAAGCATACAGTCCTTGTAGATATTCCCGACAGATGAAACAAAAAAGCCAGGGCTGCATTATTTAAATCCAAACAGCCATCTAGCTAGCTATAAGCAAAAAATATATACTTTTTTTATCCCAAATCTGCAAATCTGAGAATCATGACCACAAGATGTAAGTGATCAAACCCCAGAGCAGTAAAACCCACACATAAAAAATAAAAGAAAATGCTACTAAAAACACATAATAAAAAATGAAATATGTACAATATTTACAGAGCTCTCTGCCTAGGCAATCTCATGGCACCATGACAACCATGAAGATGCGACCATTCCACAAAAGAACAACATGCAATTTCTCCTGAAGTCTTGTTTTCTTTCTACATGGTGAATTCCACAGATGGTGGTACTAGTGGAGAGTGATTAAGATAGCAGCATGGAATCCAGAGATTCCACCGCCACACTGGTCGCCACCACACCACCATGTCTGTACGATGTCGTGATTACATCTTAATTCCTGAGCAACTGTGTAAACCTCCAGCAGGCATGTAAAGAGGATTCATTCTGCCTGGCTGATTGCATGTTGCCATTTTGCCACTAAGTTACATCACGCCAGGCAAGCTCAATCAAGCTCAACTAAAATCTAAAAAAATATTTGGAATACTATTTGAACCCAGGTCTGATTGCAGATGCATATGAAACGAAACAGGACGTATCATACATCTACAGTCAGAACTCAAAAAGCCTGATAAAACCCCTAGTATCTTAGCCTAACAGATTGCTAGCTGCCAGGCTCCCTAGGAGGAAAAAGAAAGAGCGTGAAATTGTGATGTGGTGCAGTTTTTAAGTGGTTGTTCTGTAATGGCCGAAACCAACGTGCTGATTGGTGATTTCTCTTTGGTGGTAGCGTGTCAGAGTGAGAGTGGAGCCTTTTCAAGTCTTTTGTTTGGTCCCTGGTCTGTAATTAGGATGTCATTGTGTGACAGGAGAATAGGACCGTGATGAGCTGGTGGCTTGCTAGGAGGACAGCAAGGTGTCTGGTGTCTAAGACGCATGCTGGGAGAGAAAAAGGGGACTCCTCTTCTGACACAGGTCTGTGGTCTAGCTGAGGTCTTCTCTCTCTTTCTCTCTCACTGTGTCGCTTCTCTTGCTCGCACACCTTTCTCCCTTCTCTCCTCTCGCTCTCTCTAATCCCATATCCCCCCCTCTCTCTCTCCCTCCTCTCCCTCTCCATCTCCCTCCCTGGCCCCTGTCCCTTTTATCCAGATGACCAAGCAGAGGTGAAGTGTGCCTGTGTAATTAACTGTGTTGCTACGAGGTTAATGAGTCTATCTCTGTCTCTCTCTATGTGTCTCTCTCTCCCTCTCTCTAGTCTCTCTTCCTCTCTCTCTTCAGTCTCCCTCATCTGTTGATAGACTATAGGCCTTGTGCCTTGCATAACAGTGTGTGTTGCCTTTGTCTAGGGGACAAAATAGGAGGATAGTGGCCGAAGTAGCACAGCTGCTGCTGTTTCTTCTACTGGGAATAAATCTGAAGAGATTTTTGCTCATCTTCCGTTCTTGTTTCTCATCAGTGTATATTACTCCCTCATGTATACAGACAGTATAGGCTTCTTTACTTTAATTGACATGCAGTCAGGTAGTCAGGCACTCCCCCGGACCCCAATCCACTACAGTGGAGGCGTTTCTTATTTTGTGTCTGTAGCTCCATCCAATTGACAACATATTTTCATGTGAATATTCTAAAATCTGCATAAACCATCTGTCTACTGACGGTTTTGTCAATAAGAATGTTGTGTTATATAGCAAATGTGTCCACTAGGGTCTTGGTACGTGTGTTCTAGCCAACAGCTCGCCGATACAGTGAGGGTATAGCCTACATGATGAGATTGTGGATAAAATAGCTATCTTTTTTTTTTTGTCAATTGTCAGCCAAGCCTCCATCATCATGTTATCAGATTAAAACTCTCGATATTTATTGCAAAGGAGGATCAAGCTCATCACCGTACACTTTCACCCCCCTGTGAAGTTCATCATCATTTATTTTATCTGTAGACTAAAAAACTGCATGCTTTCCCGAGTCGTAGTGGGAGGACCACACAACAAATCATTGCATATCATGTTTACTTGGATATGATGGTTATTATACTGTATCACATAATACATTTTACAGAAACAAAAAGGTCCCACCTTTTCTAACCTATTTTGTTTTATTGACATTTGGAAGTTTTACCGTCAAATTTGCCGTTTGCATCAGGCCTGTTGTGACTTTTTTGTTGTTGTTGTGACATGTACTTTTCTTACAAAAAATTGTTTGATGGAAACCTGGTTAGTGAAGAATTGGAATGTTGAGTTTCTGTCCACTATGAGTTTCTGTCCACTACCATAGAGTTGAAAAGCAAGATTTAAAAATGAAAACAAAGTGAACATTTAAATGAAACTTTTGCCCCAAAAGGAAAGACATGTTTAAACTATGAAAATAATGTGTTAATGTAAATACAGCGCATTCGGAAAGTATACAGACCCCATTACTATTCCCACATTTTGTTACGTTACAGCCACATTTTAAAATTGATTAAAAAAATATTTTCATCGTCAATCTCAATAATTGCAAATGTATAAACATTGAGCTCAGGTTCATCCTGTTTCCATTGATCTTCCTTGAGATGTTTCTATAACTTGACTGGAGTCCACCTGTGGTAAATTCAATTGATTAGACATGATTTGAAAAGGCACACACCTGTCTATATAAGGTCCCACAGTTGACAGCGCATGTCAGAGCAAAATCCAAGTCATGAGGTCGAAGGAAATGTCTGCAATTATTGGAGAAGGGCCAAGGAGGTAACCAAGAACTCTGACAGAGCTCCAGAGTTCCTCTGTGGAGATGGCAGAACCTTCCAGAAGGACATCTCTACAGCACTACACCAATCAGGCCTTTATGGTAGAGTGGCCAGACTGAAGCCACTCCTTATCAGGCATCCAGGTAGGGTTGATCTTGTTTCATATCACAAAGGCATTTTTATGAGGACACATCAATGATGTTATGAAGATGACCAGGGGCCAGTGGGAGTGGCCAAAAGGCACCTCTCAGACCATGAGAAACAAGAGTATCTGATATAATGAAATCAAGATTTAATTATTTGGCCTGAATGCAATGCATCACGTTTGAAGGAAACCTGCCACCATCCCTATGGATGTTTTTCAGTGGCAGGGACTGGGAGACTAGTCAGGATCGAGGGAAAGATGAACGGAGCAAAGTACAGAGAGATCCTTGATGAAAACCTGCTCTACAGCACTCAGGACCTCAGACTGGGGCGAAGGTTCACCTTCCAACATGACAACGACTCTAAGCACACAGCCAAGACAACGCAGGAGTGGCTCTAAATGTCTCTGAATGTCCTTGAGTGGCCCATTCAGAGCCCGGACTTGAACCCGATCGAACATCTCTGGATAGACCTGAAATTAGCTGTGCAGCGACGCTCCCCATCCAACCTGACAGAGATTGAGAGGATTTGCAGAGAAGAATGGGAGAAACTCCCCAAATACAGGTTTTTTATTTGTTATACATTTGCAAAAATGTCTATTGTTTTATAATAAGGCTGTAACCTAACAAAATGTGGAAAAAGTCAAGGTGTCTGAATACTTTCTGAATGCAATATATGTACTTGGCCAAGAATATGTTAACACGCTCAAGAATATGTTAACACGCTCTACTGTTATGATAATTGTCTTTTAAGCTGTTTACCTTTAAGGCTTCAGGTATAGGTGCCATATTGAATTAGGTTGCAGGCCATTGGTATTGTTTGCTAATAAGAAGGATTTTAGGCCTCTTTTCTCCTATATTCCACACTGCCGAATAAAGGTTATTACTCTGAGCTTCATTATCTGTTCACAATGCACGTTAGTTACATCTGCTGGTCAGCAATAAATATCAGTGTGTGATTGTCATTGGTTTTCTCCACTTTTTTTATCAAAACTCTGTGGCGCAGCAGGAAGTCGTTGGCTTCAATAGTCTATAATCAGTTGTAATATCAGATTTGCATCTTACATCATGCTTCACTTTTTTGCCTTTAAGTTGACTATTTTTCAAACTGAATCTATGAAATATTTAGGATACTAAAAACCTCTTAACCCTTGTGTACTGTAGTCTTAACATTCTGTACACTCCCCTTGTCCTGAAGGTAAAAAATGACCCGCCTTCACTAAACCCCTAAAATAAAGCAGCTTAATTGAATTTTAAACCCAAATCTATTTTGCACGAAGAAACAACCTGTCATTCATCACAAACATTGTGAATATCTGGGTTTTCCCTTTTCACAATGCATTTAAATCAGTGGAACCACTCGTTTTTATTACAACACACCTGTCATAATTGTTTTCTTTACTAAAGTAGACGTTTATTATTATTATTATTGCTAAAGGTACTGCATATAGAGATAGCACCTGTATAGCCTAAGAAAGTAGCAGAAATGTGCAGAAAGTAGTTTTGAATCCATTTTATTGAAGGGAAACAATAACAGTTTTGAACTTTTTTGGCAACATAGTGATATATTCTTAAATACTGTACAATGAGGAAATAATCTACAAAATACTAGTCTTCTCCCATTTTTCGAACCATTGCCCTCACCCACAAGATGTATAAACTACAACAATAAATAAGAATAAAATAAGATAATAGATACAAAACAAAAATGTGAAGAACATAAATCAATCAACTCAAATTAGCACATGTAGAAGAGTATGCAAGTGTGTGTGTGCACAGATGTATTTCTCACATGTGCAGCACATAGTATTTGTTTTACAGACCTTCTTTGGGGGGCAGAATTGGAATCTCCTCCTCTTGCCTGCCCCAGCTGCAGCCTCAGGTGGATCAGGACAAGATTCAGCCCCTTGTACAGCTTTCACAAGCGCTGCAGAGGCTGCTGTGCGGGGGAGTGCCTCCCTTCTTTGAATGTGTGGGGTTACAAGTGCCTTTCCCAGCTGCTCAAGAAACACCCTCCTCTTGTTCTGCTTATCAGTCATCCAGGTAGGGTTGATCTTGTTTCAAATCACAAAGGCATTTTTATGAGGACACATCAATGATGTTATGAAGATGACCAGGGGCCAGTGGGCAGTCATCCTCCTGCAGCTGTAAGTTCCAATCACCTTGTCCAGGTTTTCCACGCCTCCTTTGTTATGGTTATAGTCCAGGATGATGGCTGGCTTCCTGTCCTCCAGATCACTGATCTCAGCTGTTTTGTGCAGTGTGCTCAGGAGGACCGCATTCTTGTTCCTCTTTGGGAGGTAAGCAACTAGAGTGGTGGTGGGGTTGAAGGAAAACTTTGATGAGAAGGCCTCTCTCCCCCTTGTTGCGAGGAGTGCAGGGGGAGCTCAGGCTTGTTCTTTGTAACTGTGCCAACCATGGTGATCGTCCTCTTCAGGAGCTGCTGGCTCAGTTCAATCAGTAGTACACATAATCTCAATTCCTCATTGTGTGTGTGTGTCTTTGTGGTATTTGTGGTGTGTAAATGATTTTATTACTGCCGTGTCAAAAATGACCCTAAGACAATATTTGTTTCCAGGTGGTGTACAGCTTTTGTGGAAATATGAACAAAGACGATGTTTCACTTTTTCTAATGTTGGGGTCACTAGGAAAAGTCATCAAATTTCAAGTTGAACAAATATCATTTAGGGAGTTTTCTCTGCTGTTAAACATAGTGGCACGTAATTGTTGACCCTTAAGACAACACAAGGGTTAAGGACCGAACCCTTTTTTCCAATTTCTGCCTAAAATGACCCAAATCTGACTGCCTGTAGCTCAGGACCTGAAGCAAGGATATGCATATTATGTGCAAGTTTGTGAAAATGTTAAGTTAATGTAGAAGAATATAACACATTAGATCTGGTAACAGATATTACAAAGAAAAAAACATCATTTTTTGTCTTTTTTTGTACCATCATCTTTGAAATGCGAGAGAAAGGCCATAATGTATTATTCCAGCCCAGGCACAATTTAGATTTTGGCCACTAAATGGCAGCAGTGTATGTGCAAAGTTTTAGACTGATCCAATGAACCATTGCATTTCTGCCGGCCGTGACCGGGAGACTCATGGGGCGGCGCACAATTGGCGCACAATTGGCCAGTGTCGTCTGGGTTAGGGGAGGATTTGGCTGGCAGGGATGTCCTTGTCCTTTTGCAGCACACGGTTTGAAAAAGCACGTGCTCAAATGAAGCTTCAGACGTTAATTGATGACATACTTCAGATAGTGATAAAAGCATGCCTCGAGCTCCGGTATCAAACGTAACATCACTTGGAAATAGACTTTGAATAGTTGGGTTGTTGACTTTAAACCTGGGACTGTGTTTGGATTACCGTTTTTGTCTATTTTAGGGGGGTTTCGTTGGATTATTTCCATGGATCTGGATTCGGACACAGATTCCAATGGGGCGTCCACATGTTGTCGGAGTTATCAGAAGTTCAGAGTTCCGACTGGGAAGTTTCACTTGAATGACCCTACAAGTCGCAATTACAAGTGAGAAACTAAGAAAAGGTTGTTACCTGAGTTGCCGAGTTGTGACGTTTCACCACTGACCATTTAACTTTTTAACCAAATGATGACAACAAATCTGTTTTGACAATTATAAACGTATCAATTTGGATAATGTATTATTAACAACGTTAGCTAGCTTATCAAGATATCAAGATAGCGAAAAAAACGACTTTGAACAATTACACCTACTTCAAAAGCACTTCAACACAATCATTTGGGACTTACAACTTCCCCACTTCTCAGTTTCCCACATCCCTTGAGCACATAAATGCCCCAATAAACTAAAAAAGTAAACCAGAAGTTCTGGCAGGACTAATGATTTATATGGACGGTGAGCTGTGACAGGACTGTCATTTGTTCATTATTCAATCATTATTTTTGTTGCTTATGTTGAAACTCTATGATTTTCCCATATTCTAGTATTGCACTGCCCAATTTCCTCAGTTATTCCTGGGATGTTTATGCTAGGTTGTTACACCTGTTTATGCAAGGTTGTTATGTTGGCCTGCTCTCCCTCCATCTACTAGTCAATTTAGGCTAGGAAAAATGTCTAGGATAAATCCACTTGAATGCCTCTCCAACTGGTAATTACTAGTGGGTAACTTGCTTATCATTGAGCACTGACTTCTCCCACATGCTGAACTCTCACATCACATGCTAAGGAAATGACCTCAATAACTGCATTTTCGGCAGTTAGATAAAACAACAAAACGTTATTTGTAAAAAACAATCTATTAATATGTTTTGTTAAAATGTTGTTTACGAGCATGATAGTTGTACTTTCAGGTTAAGTTAGACAACAAGTTAGCTTGTTTTCCATTACCTAATAAGCGTTCTCAACTTGTTTAAAGCCTGTGAACGCACAAAACTCATTGCTCCCAGTTTACAAGTAGTATTTTCCCAGTTTCCCACTTGTTATGAACACATCATTAAAGGTAGAGTTTCCCATACTGAGTATAAAACATACATCAGTTACATCTCAACTGATTTTTTGGACAGGTGGTAAATTTTACGCAAAAAGTTTCACAGTAATCCGTACTGTTCCTCAATATCAACCAGTTATATTCACTCATCACCCAATTTAATTTTGTTTCTGGAAATCCAAGATGAAACAAAACCGCTCTTAGCTATGTACACTATTGCAACTTTTTAGTCTTTGATATTAAGCGGGTCTCGAACTTCACTTTCTTTTAAAACTTTTTTTGTATTTACAGCCTCTGTAGTGCTTTTACATTGGATAAATATAGAAAATGGTATATCATACACTGCAGTTGAGGAACAATGGGAAAGTAATTCTGCTTTGAAAGTTGATAAACTTGTAACCCCAATTATGAGAAAATGGCCTGTGAATGTTTTGGTAAACTTACTGGAGAGCCCATCTTTGTCTACACATTCAGTGTCGTTCACACCTTCTTAAGCCTTAGCCTCACCCATCTCTATAAGGATTCACAGTGTAGTAAACAACCAAAGATTTCAAGACTAAAAGTGGTGAAAGTAGTAGTAAAAATACACATGATCTAGTTCTTGGGTCCAGAGTGGCGCAGGGGTCTGAGGCACTGCATCTCAATGCTAGAGGTGTCACTACAGACACCCTGGTTTGAATCCAGGCTCTATCACACCCGGCCGTGATTGGGAGTCCCATAGGGCGGCGCACAATTGGCCCAGCGTCATCCGGGTTTTGCATTCAAAACAAATGGGAACTCAGAGAAAAACGAGCTCCAACTGGGAAAAATTTATTTGAATGGTCATCCAACTCGGAATTTCAACTCGGGAACTCTGGCCTCTTTCTAGAGGTCCGACTTTCTGACCTGAAGATCACTGATATCATAATTTGACCTCATATTCGCAGTTGTTTTGAACGCGGAAATACTTCCATGCATGAATCTGCAGGTAGCTAAAGCTAACCAACTAGGGTCAATGTTAGCTAGCTAGGCTATAACTAGCAATGCAAATGGATTTCTGAGATACAAATAGTATTACTACACAGATCATACATGTAACAATAGCTATCGAGCCTAGTACCATTAGCTAGCTAGCTAATAGTAAACTTTAACTTGCAATGAAAATGACTTTCAAACAAAATTAGAAACGTATAATGTCTCAAAATGACTCTTAACAATATATATGGATGAACTCTTCTCTTCTCTATGTCATGGATGCCATGGCTGCCCTTTAAAGATGTGTAATACGGAGACAAGTGTTTTATACAACAACATTTTGTGTTCTCTTTTGGACTCTCTGCGCATTTGGCAATCATCTCTTTGCTTCCACCTGGCATTTCACTGATTTCAAAACTTGGTCAACTTCTTCTGTGACAACGACACCGTTTCTTCCCCACCACTGTCATCAGAAGACTCTACAATGTCTGGTTCAATGAAAATGTTTTGACCTAAATCAGGGATTTCCTCGTTGTCTGATTCATTTTCAGAATCAGACAGAGTCTGCATGGCACGATTGTCCTCCAGAAAGTAGTCCAGCAAAACTTTTTCAGTTCTTCATGATACAGTATCTTTAAAAAAAGCTGCAGTAGAAATTATTATTCACACATACTGACAGAAGAATGCTACATGGTAGACCAAGCTGAAGGTTCCTATATTTTTCCGTGGCTAAACAAACTAGGCTTACAATTTAACAATTTGATTCGTATTTACAGATGGCAGACACGTTTGTTATTAAGGCACATGAAAGTTCACATGTTCCAGAAGGCATTTCTGGCCAAAAACACATTTTGATAAAAAAAAATTATAATAATTCTACATTAACCTCTACAGGATCAGTGTCCCCCCACAGGATGTTTGAGCTAAGGTAGGCTAATGTGATTAGCATGAGGTTGTAATTAACAAGAACATTTCCCAGGACATAGACATACGCTTTTTTTCTTTGTATTATCTTTTACCAGATCTAATGTGTTTTATTCGCCTACATTAATTTCACATTTCCACAAACATCAAAGTGTTTCCTTTCAAATGGTATCAAGAATGTACATATTATTTGCTTCAGGTCCTGAGCTACAAGCAGTTAGATTTGGGTATGTCATTTTAGGCGAAAATTAAAAAAAAGGGTCCGATCCTTATACCTCTCCTGTGAAGTAGTGACGTGCGACATACACCTAGCTTCTTGAAACGGGTCGCATATATAAATTTTTCTTCCAAGGAATGTGTTCCTATGAGTCCTTTTGGAAAAAAAAATGTGCATTTCATTATTTTGAAGATGCACCTTGTGTGACTGTAGTGTGTATAAATGGGCATTCTAATTCATGGCAGGTGCTTGTGCATGTTTGAGTGAAATAGTACACTCAGAGGCTTAGATTAGACATGCTGCTAGATGACTGCCTGCAGCTGCAGCCTCCCTATGATTATGGCCTTGCCCTGACTCTTGCCTGCAGCTGGAAAGGGGGGTGGGGCAGAGGGTAGTGTGTGTGAGAGTGTGTGTGTGTGTGTGTGTGTGTTCATCCATATTTCTCAAATGTGTGTGTGTGTGTGTGTGTGTGTGTGTGTGTGTGTGTGTGTGTGTGTGTGTGTGTGTGTGTGTGTGTGTGTGTGTGTGTGTGTGTGTGTGTGTGTGTGTGTGTGTGTGTGTGTGTGAGGAATGGAGTGAGGGAGGGAGGGTGGAGGTGGTAGTGTGTGTGTGTGTGTGTGTGAGAGGGGGTGGGGCGAGGTAGTGTGTGTGTGTGTGTGTGTCAGAGAGAGAGAGAGAGAGAGAGAGAGAGAGAGAGAGAGAGAGAGAGAGAGAGCATCAGAGCATCAGAGCATCAGGAGGTATCTATTTCCATTTCTATTTTGGATGACCTCTCCTTTTGTTATCCTCTCGTTGCGCTGAACAAGTAAAACTTGCAGAATGTCTTTTGCTGAAAGCAGCATTTTACCAACTGTTTCCCCCTTTAGTTGTCTATTCTTGGCCAAACCAGCATTGAGATGTTAGCTCTTATTTCAGAGCGTATGTCATTACCCAAGTAGTGGGATCGATGCTCTTTCTCTGCTCTCTGTGTATATACTCACACTCACACGCACCACACGGTAAACCTCTTGTCCTGGCTGCCTTTAATGAAAATAGTTACTAATTATGGGAAGTATTTATTGGGATGTCTTGGCACGACATTCATCAACGACACCCCAGGGATTCATATTCCATTATTCCACTATTCCATGGCCAGGTTGATCCAATTCAGCCTATTCATATCAACCATGTTTGCCGACTGACTTAATATAACACCCAAGCAAAGCCCATCCCCATCCAAGCAGAGGTCATTATGAGAAGGGATAATACACTGCTCAAAAAAATAAAGGGAACACTTAAACAACATAATGTAACTCCAAGTCAATCACACTTCTGTGAAATCAAACTGTCCACTTAGGAAGCAACACTGATTGACAATAAATTTCACATGCTGTTGTGCAAATGGAATAGACAACAGGTGGAAATTATAGGCAATTAGCAAGACACCCCCAATAAAGGAGTGGTTCTGAAGGTGGTGACCACAGACCACTTCTCAGTTCCTATGCTTCCTGGCTGATGTTTTGGTCACTTTTGAATGCTGGCGGTGCTTTCACTCTAGTGGTAGCATGAGACGGAGTCTACAACCCACACAAGTGGCTCAGGTAGTGCAGCTCATCCAGGATGGCACATCAATGCGAGCTGTGGCAAGAAGGTTTGCTGTGTCTGTCAGCGTAGTGTCCAGAGCATGGAGGCGCTACCAGGAGACAGGCCAGTACATCAGGAGACGTGGAGGAGGCCGTGGAGGGCAACAACCCAGCAGCAGGACCACTACCTCCGCCTTTGTGCAAGGAGGAGCACTGCCAGAGCCCTGCAAAATGACCTCCAGCAGGCCACAAATGTGCATGTGTCTGCTCAAACGGTCAGAAACAGACTCCATGAGGGTGGTATGAGGGCCCAACGTCCACAGGTGGGGGTTGTGCTTACAGCCCAACACCGTGCAGGACGTTTGGCATTTGCCAGAGAACACCAAGATTGGCAAATTCTCCACTGGCGCCCTGTGCTCTTCACAGATGAAAGCAGGTTCACACTGAGCACGTGACAGACGTGACAGAGTCTGGAGACGCCGTGGAGAACGTTCTGCTGCCTGCAACATCCTCCAGCATGACCGGTTTGGCGGTGGGTCAGTCATGGTGTGTGGTGGCATTTCTTTGGGGGGCCGCACAGGCCTCCATGTGCTCGCCAGAGGTAGCCTGACTGCCATTAGGTACCGAGATGAGATCCTCAGACCCCTTGTGAGACCATATGCTGGTGCGGTTGGCCCTGGGTTCCTCCTAATGCAAGACAATGCTAGACCTCATGTGGCTGGAGTGTGTCAGCAGTTCCTGCAAGAGGAAGGCATTGATGCTAAGGACTGACCTGAATCCAATTGAGCACATCTGGGACATCATGTCTCGCTCCATCCACCAATGCCACGTTGCACCACAGACTGTCCAGGAGTTGGTGGATGCTTTAGTCCAGGTCTGGGAGGAGATCCCTCAGGAGACCATCCGCCACCTCATCAGGAGCATGCCCAGGCGTTGTAGGGAGGTTATTCAGGCACGTGGAGGCCACACACACTACTGAGCCTCATTTTGACTTGTTTTAAGGACATTACATCAAAGTTGGATCAGGTCGTAGTGTGGTTTTCCACTTTAATTTTGAGTGTGACTCCAAATCCAGACCTCCATGGGGTGATAAATTTGATTTCCATTGATAATTTTTGTGTGATTTTGTTGTCAGCACATTCAACTATGTAAAGAAAAAAGTATTTAATAAGATTATTTCATTCATTCAGATCTATGATGTGTTATTTTAGTGTTCCCTTTATTTTTTTGAGCAGTGTACATTTCCAAGACTTCCACTTCTACCAATGTTGGCTACCAGGGTTGTTTTCAGTGGGTTCAATTTGGAAGAAAATGCTCTGAAAGTAACTGAGACAGGGAGGTACTGTCTGAATGTGTCCAATGACAAACGTTCATTTTCGTTTACCGTTGCAAAGGTGTGCCTAATGAACATGACCCAGGTTTGGATGCAGGTAGCCAGAGTGACATGGTAGCTCCAGAAAAGGGGAGAGGAGGCATAAGACTGTACTGTAAGATATTTGTACTGTACTGTAAGATATCCTATTTGAATTCTATTGGACTACATTTTTCCTATTGGGATTCAAAAGTAATCCTATTGGGCCCTACATGATTCTCACAATCCTATAGGATTTTGCATCACCTCTATCAGAATCCTATTGGACTACTTTTTTCCAATTGTAAATCAAAAGTAATCCGATTGGATCCTATAGGTTTTTGATGTAGCCCCAATCAGAATCCTTTCAGAACCTTTTTCTTAATTGAACCCATTCAATTATAGTTTGTTGTCATTAGTTCCAGTACAATGCAACAACATGAATTACAGTATTCTCATTGATCGGAAACAACAGCTCTATATTCAATTCTGTTTCATTCACCTGTAAGAAGGCCTGTCCCTTTAAGAGTGACTGATGACTTCACAGCTAGCGCAAGCTCACAATGTTAATTAGCCTAACTCCCGAGTTCAGCTTGCCACCTGTGGCTGTGCAGAGAATCTCTGGCTGCGTTTCGAACACATAAAAGACACACGCTCCTCCACTTACCCTCGCCTTATGCCCTTGGGGGAATCCCCGCGGCCATCTTTGCTGTCGGTCCAAACAATTAGCCAGGCAAGGGAAGTTGGCAACGTAAGCCTCTCAGCCCTTGTTTGTGATTGAGTTTGCGAGTGTACAATTCTGTTCACTCCGGGGCCTGAAACACCCCATAATTAAATTCCTGATGATTGTACATCCGCTAACAAAAGTCAGCCAAAACTTACAACCAACATCAATATGGAGAAGAAGTCAACATAGAAGTATAAGTTAGAAATTGTGCTACTAATGCACATGATGCCACAAACTCGTCTCGTAAGAGTAATGATGTTTTTCTTTAGTTAGCTTTTGGAAACGTTAGCTAGCGAATACAACTTTCCCTGACATCACACTTCTACATTGTCATTTCCGACTTACCTGACATCGTCATATGGCTAGCATTCGATGTCTGCGGATGCTTTCTCTCTAGCCAAGATATGAAATGCAATCATAATTGACTGTAGCTTATATAAAGCACACACAACAGCTACCGGTGGTTCCATGATGATTGAAAACACAACAATGGGAGGAACGAGTGACACATATCCAGGCAAGGGCGGTATATTTAAAATTCATTCATTCTTTCCTCGCCCCTTGCAATTGTCAAATCATCATACGCGACCGGGAGACCCATGAGGAGGCGCACAATTGGCCCAGCATCATCCGGGTTAGGAGAGGGTATGGTCCGGCTGGGATGTCCTTGTCCCATCGCGCTCTAGCGACTCCTTGTGGTGGGCCGGGCGCATGCACACTGACTTCCTCCAACACATTGGTGCGGCTGGCTTCCGGGTTAAGCGAGCAGTGTGTCAAGAAGCAGTGCGGCTTGGCAGCGTCGTGTTTCTCATGGCTCTCAACCTTCGACTCTCCCGAGTATGTACGGGAGTTGCAACGATGGGACAAGACTGTAACTACCAAATGGATATCACGAAATTGTGGAGAAAATGTGAGTAAAAGATATAAATACATTTGAGGGCTGAGGGGAGAGGGTGTGTCTTTTACGTGTTTGGAATGTTGCCTCTGGTTTTCTAGCATTATTATTCTAACTGTTATCCTTCACTGTGCTTGAATGCAAGAACTGTGACTACAGTATTTGTTTCTTTATGTTTCCTGATGAAGTTGTCAATATTTTCGTCATATTTTCGTAATTGTACAGCATTAACTGCACTCATTTTTATGTTAGCCACATGTTGCCTTTCATCTGACAAGCTAGCTTAGTTTTTGAGTCAATGTATTGTTATAGCAGATGATAAATGTTTTTTATTGTTTGTTGTTGCTAAATACAGTATATGTGCCTTATTATAGGCAAGTCAATCCCATTTTCATGATTTCTGGTAGATCATCAAAATAAATCGATCACATCACATTTTTGGACTCATTCACCAGTTTTTACCTAATTAAGTGCAATACTATTGGAAATTAATGTTGAAAGTTCCATTTATTTTCCTTAAACCCTGTTGTTTTGACAAGTGGAAATTAATCACTCATATTGATTGGGGGGATATCAGGTTATATGCGCTCTTGAAACTAACGCAACTCAAAAACCAAATTGAACTGGAAATACTGCTGTAGTGGGCAGTAAAATATGATATGTGTATATACAGTATATATGATATTATAAATACCTCACATCCAACTCATAAGACAATTAGCCTATTAAAATCTTTATCTGGCTCCATAAAGATAATTAGCAATATACAAGAGACTATAGTTGAGTTACAGTAATAGGCAATGAAGAAATGCCTGAGAATGGAATCCTAAATACAAGTGTATTTAATTACTTTGTAAAATGAATGGATTCACATACAAGACATAAAGCTTAAGTTACAAGCATTACAGGGCATTATTCTAATCATGAACAAAGAGATGCCTATTAGGCCAGAGGCCACGAAGCCTAGGAAATTAGAATTGATCATACAACCTTCCTCCATGGACTGGATACAGGAGACATTTAATTCCAATTATAATATATTTTTATAAGATGTAACCTTTCAACCCAGAACCAACCACCACTGACCTATCAAACGATTCCAAGTTTACAGTAATCTAAACACTCCTAGGCCCAAACTCCACAGGGTGGCATCATTTAAAGGCTTGTGTGGGGGATGAGACCAAAGTAAATAAGACAGAATTCCTACATCCATACAGATAGCATCAGAGATATCCTCGGTGAACAAGTTTCAGATAGATACCAGACATGGATAATCTAGCATTACTCTATCACAGTAGTGTGTGGCAGGTAGCCTAGTGGTTAGGTAGCCTAGTGGTTAGAGCATTGGGCCAGTAACCGGAAGGTTTCTGGATTGAATCCCTGAGCTGGCAAGGTAAACATCTGTCGTTCTGCCCCTGAGCAAGGCAGTTAACCCATAGTTCCCCAGGCGCCGTGGATGTCGATTAAGACAGTCCCCCGCATCTCTCTGATTCAGAGGGTTTGGGTTAAATGTGGAAGACACATTTCAGTTGGACAACTGACTAGGTATTTCTCTGGATACTGTAACAAAGAGGTACATTTTGGCCGTTCGGAGGGGGAAGGGCTGACTAGTCCTTGGGCATTTTCCTTTGTTCCTGGACCGTTTCCCATGCAACTCCAGGTGACAGAGAGCACATACATTAGGGCTGAGCATACATTGTTTACATCACTTGTTAGAGGACAATCTGCTGAAGACAACCAGTTACATTTTGGAGTGATGCATTTTGATTTGGGGTTGGCCAAAACGGAAAGAGCAAGTCAACACTTATTTGTCAATCACTCATATTGATATCACGTTGAAATCAATAGAACGAGAGAGGGGAGTCGGGTTTCACGTCCTGTTCAAACTGACCTTACTAAATAAAACACGGAATCTGGGAATAATAGGTATATCATTGGTTAGAGGACAACTTGTAGAAGACAGCCAGCCACATTTTGGATTATTGCATTTTGTTTCAAGTGGGTTTCCAATACTGAAAGGTAAACGCAACACTTTTGTTAATCACCCATATCGATATCAATTTAAAATCAATCGAGCAGGGGAAAATGTTTGGAGTGTATGCACTGTTTAAACTAACACTGAAAGGCCACACTGACTCTGAGAATCATTTGCTGAAGACAATCATCTAAATTCTAAAATGTCGGATGGAAGTTTTGGGAGGCTGCCGAAAAAGGAAAGAAACTAATCAGTTGGTTTGTTATTTAACTACAACAAAATTTCTATCAGATTTTGGACCCAGTCCTATTGGACTCCTATATTTTTTTTTGACTAGGGTGATGAAGATTGACAGTGGTAAATGACATTCGCAGCATAATGGTAGTCTCCCTCACTCTGGTTCCCTCCTCTGACTGACTGGCTGTCTACACCTGCACAGGGCCTGGAAAGGGGAGTATTTTCCCAATGTGTCAAATGTACTGTATGTGCAGTAAAATTATGCAACCTACAACCTTCCGTAGGTTCCTGCTCCTCCCTTTCCCTACAGTATTTTTCAGATGGACAAACTTCTGGTAAACTAGCTTTGATGGTTCTTCTACATGCAACCATCAGAGTTTTAGAGTCCAGACTGCAAGCTGGAACTCCTAGTCAGTCTAACCATCCCATAGGAGGTCCCAATCCACCCTCTGTATGTCTGATGTGTCTCTAGCTTTAGACCTCAGCCGACACACCACAGTGTCATGATCAATATTCCAGAGAGGGCCACCCGAAGGCTCCTCTGAGATGGAGCGGAGACAGATCTTATCTGGGGGCACGACACACACACACACACACACACACACACACACACACACACACACACACACACACACACACACACACACACACACACACACACACACACACACACACACACACAACCACAGACAACCACACACACACACACAACCAAACACACACACACACACACACACACAATAGACACCCAGTGAATATCCAGTCGCCATCAGAGATAAATGGAGAGGATGCACTGTGAATAATTTACACCCAGACAAAATAAGAATCAAAAAGCTGTTCCCTCTCAGAGCCCCAGGGGACATTCTGAGCACAAAGCCAAAGGATTGGAGGGAGGGGGAGCAGCTAGGAGCAGGGGGTGAATCTCAATTGTATGTCCTTGATTCCTTGCCTCCTCTCTCCATGCTTCCTTCTCAAAACTAATTAGAAGAGAAGGGCAACATAATCCGCATCTATGACAGATCATAAGCAAATGATGCAATTGCATGTCAAATGCTGCTCGTATGTAAATCACAACACTCTTAGGGTGCACTCGCTCTCTCTATCTCTCTCTCTCTCTTTCATGATCTGCTGAGTGTGGAAAAAGAGCAGTGTATTATGCTGACAAGTGGGAATTCAATTATATGATCTGATGGAGGAGAAGTGCTGACTTCAACTGAGAGCTGCAGGTTGGATCCCACAGACTGATTGACTGGCTGACTGAGGCATAGTGAGTAGATTCTCTATTGGTGGTTTGGGATCACAAAGTGTATGGATACATCAATCTATGTAGGGTGATTGCTGGACTTCGGGCAGGGCACACTAAATGTAATCACAGAAATACCATGTTAGACGAAAGGACGGATTGTTGGATTGATGGAAGAGATAAACGGTTTTATGGGGACACAGGACTAACTAAAGACCTACAGACACTAGCAAGGGTCCTCCCGGTAGTGTTACATTTGATCTAACCAGTACCATAGATATAAAACAGTGGCTCTATGACATCATCCTGTCTAGGGTTCTATATCTTTGACAGGTACCCCCCCACACTGTTGTCATGACAACTAGTGCCATTTGTAGTTCCAAATTAAATAGCTTGCCATCACTACTACCTCTCTCCACTAAGCAAACCTCCCCTCCATCTGATATGGCACCCTATTCCTTATGTAGCGCACTACTTTAGACCAAGGCCCCTAGGTCAAAAGTAGTGCACTATATAGGAAATAGGGTGGCATTTGGGACGCAGCCCATGTGTACTGAACCTTTTCATCTCCTGTAAGCCTTGGGCATTATCTAAACTCTCTCACCTTATATGGCAAGCCTCCCCCTCTCTTCCTGTCTGTTAGATGGGAATAGGAGCAGATAGCTCCAGTAGACTGGAAGTGAGCTGTTACAGGTAGATGTTAACTCTACCTGAGATGCTGTCATCTTCAGTGCAGTCCACCACCACCACCAGCACCACTACCACCACTATCTCCCAGGTAAACACACAGGTACACTGTCTTTCATCTATCCTGTGACAGGTCCGCTCTCCCCGGCTCTTGTAATATTGGGACACCATCATGGGACATCATCAACGCTGTCAAAACTGGAGCCGCGGCCCAGGACAACGTGCAATCAATCCCTCATCTGCCATTCTCTCTCTCTCTCTCTCTCTCTCTCTCTCTCTCTCTCTCTCTCTCTCTCACTTCCTCTCTCTCTCCATTGCACATCTCCTCATCCCCCACTCCTCGGAATACTGCCAGAATACCGCTGGAGTTCTCATCTCCCGCTGTTTCGGAACATCGTCTCCGGCACTTGTCCCTCCCCTCCTCCCAGGTGGCAGGTGGATTATGAGTGGCTTGGAATAATGATGCAGATTTATGGCACATAAATCAGGAATAGTATTCCAACGGAATCTGCCAATTCTAGAGGCAATTTCACATTACAGTGATCCTATAATCTGTGCCTGGTGGTTACGATGGAGTGGGGGGAGAGGGGCCGGCTGTAGAAACCTAGATGGATGGGATGGGAGAGATAGGGCTGGGGCTGGGGCTGGATTGGTGGCACACACGCTCGTATAGACAATGCCTCTGACCTAAATAGCTTGTATCATCTCTTTCCTGAGTACATCTGGTGTTTGGGTTAAAGTTAAAGATAAGATGTGCCCTTGGCATTAGAATAGCAGGGCCTGCTTAGAGAAAGCAATTGTAAGCAAAGCCTCAATAGAGTAAGGACATACACAGTTCATTCGGAAAGTATTCAGGACCCTTGACTTTTTCCACATTTTGTTACGTTATAGCCTTATTCTGGAACGTATGAAATCGTTTTTTTCCCTCATCAATCTAAGTTATTGCAATTGTTTTGTACGAGACTCAAGTTGTAGAAATTGAGCTCAGCTGCATCCTGTTTCCATTGAACGTCCTTGAGATGTTTCTACAACTTGATTTACCTGTTGATTGCACATGATTTGGAAAGGCACACACCTGTCTATTTAAGGTCCCACAGTTGACAGTGTATGTCATAGCAACAATGTATCCATGAGGTCGAAGGAATTGTCCGTAGAGCTTCGAGATATGATTGTGTCGAGGCACAGATCTGGGGAAGGGTACGAAAAAATGTCTGCAACATTGAAGGTCCCTAAGAACACAGTGGCCTCCATCATTCTGAAATGGAAGAAGTTTGGAACCACCAAGACTCCGCCCAGACAAATTGAGCAATCGGGGGAGAAGGGAATTGGTCAGGGAGGTGACCAAGAAACCTTTCAGAAGGACAACCATCTCTACAGCACTTCACCAATCAGGCCTTTATGCTAGAGCGGCCAGGCAGAAGCCACTCCTCAGTAAAAGGCACGTGACAGCCCGCATGGAGTTTGCCAAAAGGAATCTAAAAGACTCTCAGACCATGAGTAACAAGACTATCTGGTCTGATGAAACCAAGATTGAACTCTTTGGCCTGAATGCCAAGTGTCACGTCTGGAGGAAACCTGGCACCATCCCTACGGTAAAGCATGGTGGTGGCAGCATCATGCTGTGGGGATGTATTTCAGCGGCAGGGGCTGGGACACAAGTCAGGATCGAGGGAAAGATTAACAGAGCAAAGTACAGTGAGATCCTTGATGAAAACCTGATCCAGAGCGCTCAGGACCTCAGACTGGGGCAAAGGTTCACATTCCAACAGGACAACGACCCTAAGCACACATGGAAAACAATGATCTCATTTAGAAGGCTAAAATCACATTTCATCGTCTCACAAATAGTGTCATATTTAATCATGTACGTTTTACAACATTTAGATATAAATCTGATAATCTGGGAAGTATACATTTGTAGAGTTACAGTTATTTAGTTATACAGTCCTTAATGATATCACAAAACAATAACATTTGGACAGGATTTATTGTTTGGGCGGGGTGAGAGTCATGACACTGTATAATATATAATATATGCTATTTAGTCATGATCTGTATAATATGATACTCTGCTCAGCTTACTGATTAACTGAGAATCTCTCAGGATGTTTAAAGAACATTAGTGCAGTTGCAAGATATCAGGGTCTGCCTCAGTAGAGCAATTTTATGCTTAAAGTCAGTAGATAAAGTGTGTATTCTTATTTTAAATGTATGTAGTTCTGACCTTGAGTTGATACCTAAGTACAGTCAGGGAAAAAAGTATTTGATCCCCTGCTGATTTTGTACGTTTGCCCACTGACAAAGAAATGATCAGTCTATAATTTTAATGGTAGGTTATTTGAACAGTGAGAGACAGAATAACAACAACAAAAATCCAGAAAAACGCATGTGAAAATTTTCATTAAATGATTTGCATTTTAATGAGGGAAATAAGTATTTGACCCCCTCTCAATCTGAAAGATTTCTGGCTCCCAGGTGTCTTTTATACAGGTAACGAGCTGAGATTAGGAGCACACTCTTAAAGGGAGTGCTCCTAATCTCAGTTTGTTACCTGTATAAAAGACACCTGTCCACAGAAGCAATCAATCAATCAGATTCCAAACTCTCCACCATGACCAAGACCAAGACCAAAGAGCTCTCCAAAGATTGTAGACCTACACAAGGCTGGAATGGGCTACAAGACCATCGCCAAGCAGCTTGGTGAGAAGGTGACAACAGTTGGTGCGATTATTCGCAAATGCAAGAAACACAAAAGAACTGTCAATCTCCCTCGGCCTGGGGCTCCATGCAAGACCTCACCTCGTGGAGTTGCAATGATCATGAGAACGGTGAGGAATCAGCCCAGAACTACACGGGAGGATCTTGTCACTGATCTCAAGGCAGCTGGGACCATAGTCACCAAGAAAACAATTGGTAACACACTATGCCGTGAAGGACTGAAATCCTGCAGCGCCCGAAAGGTCCCCCTGCTCAAGAAAGCACATATACATGCCCGTCTGAAGTTTGCCAATGAACATCTGAATGATTCAGAGGACAACTGGGTGAAAGTGTTGTGGTCAGATGAGACCAAAATGGAGCTCTTTGGCATCAACTCAACTCGCCGTGTTTGGAGGAGGAGGAATGCTGCCTATGACCCCAAGAACACCATCCCCACCGTCAAACATGGAGGTGGAAACATTATGCTTTGGGGGCGTTTTTCTGCTAAGGGGACAGGACAACTTCACCGCATCAAATGGACGATGGACGGGGCCATGTACCGTCAAATCTTGGGTGAGAACCTCAGCCAGGGCATTGAAAATGGGTCGTGGATGGGTATTCCAGCATGACAATGACCCAAAACACACGGCCAAGGCAACAAAGGAGTGGCTCAAGAAGAAGCAGATTAAGGTCCAGGAGTGGCCTAGCCAGTCTCCAGACCTTAATCCCATAGAAAATCTGTGGAGGGAGCTGAAGGTTTGAGTTGCCAAACGTCAGCATCGAAACCTTAATGACTTGGAGAAGATCTGCAAAGAGGAGTGGGACATAATCCCTCCTGAGATGTGTGCAAACCTGGTGGCCAACTACAAGAAACGTCTGACCTCTGTGATTGCCAACAAGGGTTTTGCCACCAAGTACTAAGTCATGTTTTGCAGAGGGGTCAAATACTTATTTCCCTCATTAAAATGCAAATCAATTTATAAAATCTTTCACAATGCGTTTTTCTGGATTTTTTTGTTGTTATTCTGTCTCTCACTGTTCAAATAACCCTACCATTAAAATTATAGACTGATCATTTCTTTGTCAGTGGGCAAACGTACAAAATCAGCAGGGGATCAAATACTTTTTTCCCTCACTGTATGTACTGATGTTTGTGTATCATTGGAGGCTCCTCAGAGGAGGAAGGGGAGGACCATCCTCCTCAGTGAATTTCATAAAAATGTAAATTGTAAAACATTTAGTTATCCTTTTTAGATAAAACTATACTGAATATAATCACGTCATGAAATAATTGATTAAAACACATTTTTTTGCAATGAAGATCTACCGTAGCCTCAACAGCACTCTGTAGGGTAGCACCATGGTGTAACCGGAGGAAAGCTAGCTTCCATCCTCCTCTGGGTATATTGACTTCAATACAAAACCTAGGAGGCTCATGGTTCACACCCCTTCCATAGCCTTACACAGTAATTACGACAACTTCCAGAGGACGTCCTTCAACCTATCAGAGCTCTTGCAGCATGAACTGACATGTTGTCCACCCAATCAAAAGATCAGAGAACTAATCTAGTACTGAAAACATAAACTACAGCTACCCAGCACTGCAGTGCATACTGTACAATGTGGTGAGTAGCTGACTCAAAGAGAGAGAAAGACAATAGTTTAACAATTATGAACAAATTCATTTCTTCCAAAATGAAGAAGCAAGAGAGAAATAGAGACAGAGATTTTGTCTTTTTTTTCACTTTCAGTTTCACTTTCAGTTTCACTTACTTAAATAGCAAATGCAGCTAGCTAGTTTAGCCTACTGAAACACCCTGCTCAAACAGAGGGATGCTATGTTAGCTAGCTGGCTATAACTATCCAACAGAACACTGGAAATATTCCAAGTCAAGGTAAGCTTTACTAATTTATTGCCACCTGGGGCCCGCTGGTGTAACTGCTTACTGACTGTACACTGTAACGTTACTACATGATTGTAGCAGGTTTACTAATGCGTTAATCCTATTAGCTATGCTGACTATGATGTTACTTTAGCTAATATGGTGACAATGATATAGGCTGTGTAGCGGTTTGACTTGGAAATGTTTTTTCACCTGTTCGCATACAGCTGATGTGTTGTGCATTGAAGTCCACAAGCGAAGGGAAAAGGTGAGAGGAGGAGATCACAAAGATGTGAGAAGGAATACAGCGTGGCTGCTATGAAAGTACACTGTGTTTACCTGTGATCAGGAGTGTATTCATTCCGCCGATTCTATTGAAAAACATTTCTTAAATGGAAGCAACAGGAACAAAACGGGGATAAACATACCTGAATTTGTACAATATTAACTCTTGTTTGCAACTGTTGGACTAATGATTACACCCTATATCAGTTAATGCAGGCAAGAGTGTGCAAGGTGGTATTGAATGTTACTGTCTGTTCATGTGTCACTGTCTATCACCTCAAATTTGTCTCTCAACCTGTGTGCACCTACGTTGTAAACTTTAATTCATAGGCTAGTTTGTATCAACCTCATGGGTTTTGGGAAAATCTGAGTATCATGTAGCAGCCTACATCTATCGCTGTTACGTTGAACTGGGGGAATGGAATATGAATTACAGTCATCCAATATGCTGTAATAGAAATAAGGCCATGCTCATGAAAACAAATGTGTTTTCCCTCATCTTAAACGGCACTGACCGGCACTGGTCTGTTTGTGTGTGACTGGTGGACGCTGCTGGGTGTGAATGTGGTGTTGGGGAATGAAGGTAGAAATATAGGAAGCTGTTGTGGTGCAAACCATTATGTTGAAACTTTAGAGGGAGGAAACTACACATGAGTCAAGGTTGCTAAGTTCACGTTTCTTAAAACACTGATCAAAGTGGCTGAGGTGAAAGCCACTCTGAGAGCCATTGACCTTATGTGAAACTCCCATCTGATTCTGGTTCAGTTTATATGAGCAGGAGCGTAACAACTCCATCTGATTAACAGGACCTTGTTCATTATAAGAGCAGGTCCAAACCTAGCGTGATACCTCAGATACTCAGATAACCCTTTATGGGTGGTAGACTGCAACCAATTACACTATAGCTCAGCTAACCCCTAATGGGTGGTAGACTGTAACACGTTACACTATATATCAGTTAACCTGTTATGAGTGATATACAGTAACAAGGCTCAAGATTCAAGGCCTGGTTATTTCATGTCCATGAATGTTGCATTTTACCTAATGAAACCTTTTGTGGGTGGTAACTGTTAAAAGTCTATGCTTTTCCCCAGGATATGGTCTGTAACTATAGAAATAAGGGGGAATTTAGCGAAACAAGGTAGCTATATTCACGTCAGGGGAATTTAGCGAAAAGTGTCAGCGTATTTGCAATGCACCTCCATGTTATTGCATTTCCATTGTCGTTTTTGTGTGTTTTTTGAATCACATGATTATAAAGGGATTCATGTGTGAAAGCGTGTATACTTATTTAAAATGTATATAGTTCTGTCCTTGTGATGTACTTGTATATTAATGTTCTGTATTATGCCATCTTTTATATTTTATGAGGACTACAGGAAAAGTAGCTACTGCTTTAGCTGAAGCTAATGGGGATCCTAATAAAATACTCAAATACTATAAACTCATACACATTTACAGTATACACACACGTACACACTAATACATGTACACAGGGACACACACGGGCACACACATACTTAAAGAAGTACCTGGTGTGTGTGTTTGTGTGTATTCCCAGTGGTGGGTCCTTGCCAGGATGATGACAGCGGAGAAGAGTAGAGGCCTGCTGAGACTGCGACCGTGCAGAGTGGGCCTTTGTAGTTATAAAACAGAGTGGGAGGGTGGTATCCTTAACTTGAGTTGCACACACTTACATAATTTGATGATTGCGTAAATCATGCATTGACTGCCAAAACTTTGGTTAGGATTCAGCCTTTTGTGTTCTTTAATCCTGTTATTAGAAAACTGCTGGGTATGCAGGTTTTTGTGCTAGCCCAGCATTAAAGGGTTCTTTGATGGTTCTTCATTTGTAAAACAACTAAAAAGGGTTCTCTTTCAGGGCCAGCTGAAGAACCTTGATTCCAGGTACAGCACCTTTTCTCAAAAAAATGTTTAATGACAGACAGGAAAAAACTGAAAAAGCCATGCCTCACAAGAGTTTATTCCACAACCCACAGCCACCCTCCCTTATAACACTTTAGCCTACATACAGATAAAACTGACTAAGATTCTGAGGAGACTACCCTCAAGGACACATCACTCTGCTATCATTTACATTCATGAATAAATAATCCCCCGTTGTGATGAAAGAGAGCAAAAAGAGAGAAGGAAAAAGTGATCTTTCATCTTTGGGTCATTTCTACGTTAGGAAGCCCCAATCTTCATTACTCACCATGAAACGCACCACAGTGCATGGAGAGAGTTCCATTTCCAATCGCATCGAACCTCTGATGGTGCCCAACCTTTTCATCTCCCAATTTATGTGGTCTTTTTATTCACACCTAAGCCATAACTTATCAAACGGTTGACAGCAAACAATGTTCTCCATGCCGTCGTCCGTTTGCAGGCAGATCTGTGCCTGAAATACAGAACAAAGTAAGACCTGTTTTATGGTGCAAACCCATCCCCTCTATTTCCTACCTGCATACTGGAGTTGTATAGTGTCTGGGAAAAATGGGCCTATGCACTGATCTAAGGACCTATGCAGTTTTCTTCTAGGAATCCCACATTCAATTATTAGTGGAACCAATTGCCATCTCCTCCACTCCGTGTGGTTGATCGTCATCTTGGAGACTGACATATAGTTGACCAGAGGTGTTTGTAGGATTTGCACATATGTGATTTTTGGGGGGGCAGGGTCTGGAAGAAATTACTTTTCATAAACGCATTTCATGCAATTCTATGTGATTTACATGACTGGAGACGTTTTAGCTGAATCGTTTTTAGTACCAAAATGAGTAGCTACTCGGACAAAACAGAGATCAATTAACAGAACCTCAATGTGAAAGCAACCAACAGCACAGGCCATTGAAAAGAGAGGAAACACACAATATTAGGAGGAAATATAATAGGCTGCTTAAAAAACTTTTCAGTGGCACTGACTCACCCAATAATAAAGATAGCATGAATATGTGTCTAGGCTACTCACCGGTGATGGCTGATGCTCTCAAGATTGGCTACTTTGAAAAACAGTGCTGTTGGCTCAAATTTAGAATTTTGAGAAAAGTTTTGGTTGCTTCTATAGACAGATTAGTCTTCTCAGTAGTAATTTCATTTCCAAACTACGCTTTTCTCGTGATTCTATTAAGACATTTGCGAAAGGCCAATTATGGCTACTGTTCACTGACCATAGAAATAAAATTCATAGAACGGATATGCCCATTCAAGTCAGGACTGGCAGCCATTGCAAGTGTATGAGTTTACCAGTGAAATTAGAGATTCCAAGGCCTTTCTATGGATAATATTTATATGGCTTCAAAGCAACAAGCTGTTCAGGCTTGCTGACCAAATTGCGTCTCTCTGATATTTTTTATGATTTTATTGATATATGTAGGCCAGGGGTCTTCCACCTTTTCTTTGCTCAGGGACCACATCATATGTTAGCAAAACCATTTTCAGGGGAATGAATGTCCAAGTAAAAACATTTTTTTTATATCCAAGTCAGAAAAGCTTATCAGCAGCCAATGGCACATGCTGGCTTTTTTTCAAAGCTGATTTTACATACTCCAATAAGTGTAGCTCCAATTAGCTCCAAGCCCAACAGATGATGCCATCTCTATTGCATTTCACACTGCCCTTTCCCACCTGGGCAAAATGAACACCTATGTGAGAATGCTATTCATTGACTACAGCTCAGCGTTCAACACCATAGTGCCCTCAAAGCTCATCAATAAGCTAATGACCCTGGGACTAAACACCTCCCTCTGCAACTGGATTCTGGACTTCCTGACGGGCCGCCCCCAGGTAGTAAGGGTAGGTAACATCACATCTGCCACGCTGATCCTCAACACAGGGACCCTCGGGGGTGCGTGCTCAGTCCCCTCCTGTACTCCCTGTTCACTCATGACTGCACGGCCAGGCACGACTCCAACATCATCATTAAGTTTGCCAATGACACAACAGTGGTAGGCCTGATCACCGACAACGACGAGACAGCCTATAGAAAGGAGGTCAGAGACCTGGTCGTGTGGTGCCAAGACAGCAACCTCGCCCTCAACGTGATCAAGACAAAGGAGATGATTGTGGACTACAGGAAAAGGAGGTCCGAGCACGCCCCCATTCTCATCGACGGGGCTGTAGTGGAGCAGGTTGAGAACCAACTAACCTGGTCCAAGCACACCAAGACAGTCTTGAAGAGGGCACGACAAAACCTATTCCCCCTCAGGAGACTGAAAATATTTGGCATGTGTCCTCAGATCCTCAAAAGGTTCTACAGCTGCACCATCGAGAGTATCTTGACTGGTTGCATCACTGCCTGCTTCGGCCTCCGACCGCAAGGCCCTACAGAGGGTACGGCCCAGTACATCACTGGGGCCAAGCTTCCTGCCACCCAGGACCTTTATACCAGGCGGTGTCAGAGGAAGGCCCTAAAAATTGTTAGACTCCAGCCACCCTAGTCATAGACTATTCTCTCTGCTACTGCACGGCAAGCAGTACCAGAGCACCAAGTCTAGATCGAAGAGGCTTCTAAACAGCTTCTACCCCCAAGCCATAAGACTCCTGAACATCTAATCATTGCCCACTCCTCCTCCCCACCCCTTCTTTTACGCCGCTGCTACTTTCTGTTATTATCTATGCATAGTCCCTTTAATAAATCTACCTACATATTACCTCAATTACCTGCTGCTCTTTAATTACTTTTATTTGTTATTCTTATTGGTATTTTTTAAACTGCATTGTTGGCTGGGGGCTTGTAAGTAAGCATTTCACTGTAAGGTCTACACCTGCTGTATTCAGCGCATGTGACTAATAACATTTGATTTGATTTGAATTAGTGTATTTTGATCAATATTAGCAATTTAGAAAAAAAGTTGACATCATTAGAAAGAAGATTCATAGTGAGCTCCAAAATTATTGGGACAGTGGACCATTTGTTGTTGTTTTGGCTCTGTACTCCACCACTTTGGACTTGAAATGATACAGTGACTATGAGGTTAAAGTGCAGACTGCTTTAATTTGAGGGTATTTCCATCCATATTGGGTGAACTGTTTAGACATTACAGCACTGTTGTACATAGTCCCCCCATTTTAGACGAACAAAAGTATTGGGACAAATTAACATGGATTAAAGTAGTAAAAAGTTATGTTTTTTGTCCTATATTCATAGCACGCAATGAGCTTGTGACTACACATTTGTTGGATGCATTTGCTGTTTGTTTTGGTTGTGTTTCAGATTATTGTATTCCCAGTAGAAATTAATGATAAATAATGTATTGTGTCATTTTGGAGTCACTTTATTGTAAATAAGAACATAATATCTTTCTAAACACTTCTACATTCATGTGGATGCCACCATGATTATGTATAATCCTGAATTAATCGTGAATAATGATGAGTGAGAAAGTTAGACACACAAATAACATACCCCCAAAACATGCTAACCTCTCACCATTACAATAACAGGGGAGATTCACATTTTTGGAGGGTATGATATTTGTGCGTCTGCTATGGCAAATCTATTCCGATTTATCAGAGGGTGCTGCACCACCTCCAGCACCCCTACTTCCCACAGCTATGCTCACAATAAGATCCAACTGCAGCAGCAATATCAATAACCCCATGTAATACTTCCGCTTCAATGCCCAATCTAGCTCTATAAACACACAACATGACGTTGCCAGACAATCATGACATATTGTCTGATGTCACTCGATTTACAAATCTAATTTACTGCTCCATTTGGAACCCAAACACTGATTCAGCTCTACAGACCTGTTGATTGTAGCGAGGAACTCGACACACACACACGGACATTCTAAAATGGATTTTACATGACCTGTTTCCATGGCAACTGTCTAATATTAATGTTGTTGTTTCTACGGCCAATTGAGGGGGTAATTTGTAAAGCAATTAGGGCCTTAAAACCAGGTTGGTAGGATTTACATAATGAATGGCCACGCCACGCTAGATCAGTCACCGGCAAGCCACTGCTGATTGCTTTTTGATTTGTTTCTTGCCATTGAGTGTTTAGTTGCCATAGTGTTCTCAGCCCATTGAGTGCCACTGTACCAGACATAATATCACGACTCAGGATACTTTTATTTTATTTATTTAACCTTTATTTAACTAGGAAAAGTAGTTAAGAACAAATTCTTATTTACAAATGATGGCCTACCCCTGCGACGCTGGTCCAATTGTGCACTGCCCTATGGGAGTCCCAATCACGGCCGGATGTGATACAGCCTGGATTCAAACCAGGGACTGTAGTGACACCCCTTGCTCTGAGACGCTCGGGAGCCCAATATGACCCAGATGCAGATACAGGAGGCGAATGGTTCGCTTCTCAGAATATTTATTATAACCAAGGGGCAGGCAAAACGGCAGGTTGAGGGCATGCAGAGGTTCGTACTCCAAGGCAGAGTCAAAAAGGGACAGAACAGCAGGCAGGGTCAGGGCTGGCAGAAAGGTCTGAACTGGGAAAACTAGAGCACGGGAGAAACCGGGAACCACGCTGGTAAGACCTGACAAAACAAGACGAACTGGCAACAGACAAACAGAATACGCAGGTATAAATACACAGGGGATAATGAGGAGAAAAGGAGACACCTGGTGGGGGGTGGAGACAAGCACAAGACAGGTGAAACAGATCAGGGTGTGACACAAGTGTACACTGAGTGTACAAAACATTAAGGACACCTGCTCTTTCCATGAAGTAGACTGACCAGGTGAAGGCTATGATCCATTATTGATGTCACTTGTTAAATCCACTTCAATTAAAGAAGGTTTTTTAAACCTTGAAACAATTGAGACATGGTTTGTGTATTTGTGCCATTCAGAGGGTGAATGGGCAAGACAAAACATTTAAGTGCCTTTGAAGGGGAGATGGTAGTAAGTGCTAGGCCCAGGCGCACCGGTTTGAGTGTGTCAAGTACATCGGACCCAGCTTTGCCAGCTCAATTTAGGAATCCACCACTTACTGTATATAGAAGAGGTCACAATTTACGCGATAAGTTGGTCCATGCCAACTGTCAGCCACAAAGAAAATTACGCCCTCTTCCGATTGGTAGCTATAAATGCAGAGGTTGCGCACTGTGCAACAATATGATGAAGTGTGAATATTTCTGCCACCAACATACAGGAAAACGGTTCCAAATAAATGACATTATTATGTGCTCCACCACCCATGTTATCTACATGATTAAATGTCCATGTGGGCTGTGTTATGCAGGTAAAACCTCTCGTTCTCTCAAACAGAGAATTTGTGAACATAAAAGTTCAATCAGGAGAAACGACAGGAATTATCCAGTCGCAGTACATTTTAATGACCTAAAAATATGACATTTCTACCATTTAGATTTTGTGGCTTAGAGAAAGTTAAGATATCAGACAGGTGAAGTGATATAAATAATGGATTTTCACCCTCCAGACATTATTTCCTTAAGGTCTTAATGATGAAATGCCTATGTATGTTATGTTGTAAATGTGAATATGAATTATGCCCCCATTTCAGATTACTCTGACGTTTTTCTTGCACTGTACCCAATGATTTATGAAAACTTGCTTGGTAGGCCGATGTCCTCATTGTGGTTTTACAGACATGTTTAATACGTTTTATGTACACACTTATTAGAATATTCATGAAATGCACATTGTTATATTTGGTAGCACTTATTTGTTTTCCCTTGACTCCAACCCCATTCGATGCATGGAACGGATGTGGGTGGGGCTAAGTCTACATAAGGATGCTAATTTAGAAAGCTCTGACGAAGGTCTTGAGGCCGATACGTAAAGCTTTTTAAAGAGCAGTGATACTATCAAGAGCAGTGTGAGGGTTCCTTCTTTTTTCTCATCTTATTCAACTGTTACCATGCACCTGCATAAAAGATAGCTCAGATGTGCGTGTGCCTTTTGAATTTTGAGTGTGTCAAGAAATGCAACGCTGCTGGGTTTTTCAAGCTCAACATTTTCCCGTGTGCTTCAAGAAGGGTCCACCACCCTAAGGACATCCAGACAACTTGACAACTGTGGCAAGCATTGGAGTCAACATGGGCCAGCATCCCTGTGGAACGCTTTTGACACCTTGTAGAGTTTATGCGCGATGAATTGAGGCTGTTCTGAGGGCAAAAAAGGGTGCAACTCAATATTAGGAAGGTGTTCCTAATTTTTTGTACACTCAGTGTATATACCAACACAATGGAGACATTTGCCATAACTGCAGGCAACAGATACTATGGACAATGTTGCTTCTAAGAAATATAATTCCTTGGTGCACATTAATACTGTAAGTACTGTATGCTACTTCTATTCTATTTTTCTGTAGGGTACAGGAGGTTCTAGACAACAGTAAATAGCACAGAGACAGTCTGGGGTTGTTCATACTGATAATCGTGTCTCTCTAGAGGTCATGTTACTGTGGCCCAACAAACCCTAGGGTAAACTTCACACTGTGTCATAACCTTTCTTTGGGCCTTTGACTCTTCCACTCTCATAGTTCCTGCCCTCTGCCAAATTCCAAGAGGGTGTGTGTGGGGGAAGGGACTCTGAGAGTTTAATCACATCCTGACAGGTGTATTGGGGTATTGATTTGTTACTGTGTCTGAGCATCGCTCCTCACGGCCCTCAGGGAGGAACATAAACCCCCTCTATCAGAGCGACCTCCCCACAGAGTACCAACCCACACACTGTTACTACATCGTGTGTGCGTGTGTGTGTGTGTGTGCGTGCGCATGTCTGTGTGTGCACGTCTTTACTGGGGTTGACAAAAAGTTGAACTTTGAGGCTCTTTCTAATCCACTTTAGCACTCTTTTCACACAAGGAAAATGTGTAGCTTTCCTCTTGCAAATGTAAATGGTCTATTCTTTCTTTAGAGAAAGAAAAAATGTATGCATTAACCAAGCTTGTGTGAGCTTGGTTAATGCACACATCACACAGGCAGCTAAGAGAAGGTTAAGAAATATAGGCCTACAGCATGTGCAGCAATTAGCCTAGCGGTTAGAATGTTTGGCTGGTAACCGAAAGGTTGCTTGTTCGAATCCCCTAACCAACAAGGTGAAAAATCGGGAAATGTGTCCTTGAGTATGGCCCTTTACACTTGGCAGATTTGGCAGATTTGAACACTGATAAGCACCTAAATTGGAATGCAGTGGCTGTACTGTAACATGCTACCAATGAAAATAAATGTGTACTGATGCATGTCACATTCTCTAAACCCCTGCACCACCCCTCTTCAGTGCCAGGGTGCAGGGTCTTACTGCAACAGCCAGTTTGACACCATGACCTACTCAAGTGCATTAAGCACTTCTTGGTAAACACACCTACAGTACAATCCATTGGCTACATAAGACCAGTTCTGGAGTATACTGTCCCTGCCTGGCATCCTGGCCTCACTCAAACTCTGACCACTCAGCTGGAGTGTGTCCAGAAGAGAGCCTCCAGATATTTGCTCAATCTCTGCAGAGCTCCTAGTATGAAGACTGGCTTCCCCCAACCAGACAGCAGATTACTGGATGGGCAACCCGCAACAGCCATAAACTGAACATTCCACACTAAAGTGATCAATGCAGACACTATATAGCCCAGGGGCCTTAGAAGTGCCTTCCTAACAACTCCAAATATCTAAAGCTGCCACCCCAAACCTTATCATTGTTATTTTGTATATATTGCATATTTGAACATTGTTTATATTAAGTGTTTTGCTAGTTTAGGATTTGACTATTGGATAATTATATATATGTCACGACTTCCGCCGAAGTTGGTGCCTCTCCTTGTTCGGGCGGCGCCCGGCGTTCGGCGTCGCCGGTCTTCTAGCCATCATCGATCCATTTTTCATTTTCCATTTGTTTTATCTTGTCTTCCCACACACCCGGTTTCATTTCCTTCATTACATGTTGTGTATTTAACCTTCTGTTTCCCCCATGTCCTTGTCTGGAATTGTTTCTTTTGTAAGTGCTTGTGCACGTTGTTCTTGGTGTGCGACGGGTTATGTTGCCCATTTATTCTGTTTACTGTGTTTTCCGGTGTTTTTTTTTATTAAACTGCTCCGTTGTGAAATCACAGTTCTGCTCTCCTGCGCCTGACTTCTCTACCGCCAGTACGCACCCCTTACAATATGATTGAAGTTATGATTGTAAATTGGTGCAAAATTCAATCTATGTCTGCGAGAAACCAATAAAGCTACTACTACTACTACTACTACTACTACTACTACTACTACTACTACTACTGTTACTACTGTTACTACTATTACTACTACTACTACTACTACTACTACTACTACTACTACTACTACTACTGTTACTACTATTACTACTACTACTACTACACTATAAATGATGTGAGATCTCAGGGTCTACGCTTCACAGCTGTGTTTGGGTTTTGACTGATAGCCGTTCTGAAATTGAGCTCAGCCCGCGACAAGGAATTACCCCCATTCCCTCCCGCTAATTGGGCAACTTTTGTACATTTTTTTTGTCTGAGTGAGGGAAATGCTGTAAATTAAGAGGACTGAGAAGATTAAAAGTTATGATAAATACCACTTGGATGTCATTACAAGCAAGCCAAACAACTGTGAGTCTAAATGTGCACTTCACATTCCCAAATCATAAAACTCATGCCGTATACAGTGTCGACATTAATGATCACTATGTTTGATGTACGGTTACTAGATGACATAGCGCCATACCTTGAACAGAATGAGCCTATGTTTGTCTATTGTGAAGAACATTTGCTGCTTAACGCACCCACATGCACTCATGACTCCTTTCTATGCGCACCAGAATGAGATTTAAAATCCACCTTATAGTTGAAGACTCTTCTTTGAGTCATAAAAGTGTATTGGAATTACTTAGGAACTGTGCACACTTTGGAGAGGTGTGTGGCCAATTGGAGACACCAGTTAGTCCTCTCACTCAAACCCTTGTCATTTTTTGTGTTATGTTGCACCTACTGCCATTTACCAGGAATATTCTTATCATGTTACTGAATGTATCCAGAGTATTTTCAGATTTTGTTAGCAATAAATTTGGCAAAAGTTTAGTAAATGTAGAATGCACATAAAATCAACAGTGTAATGTTATGATTCAGTCTTGTGTCCGGTGTGCATTTTATAGTTCTTCAGTAAGAGTAATTTCAATTTATCCCTATCCATATAGGCCAATTCCCACGAGTGGCAGACCCTTGCCATGACCCCATGTCTCAGGGAGAGTTGGGATATGCAAACAAATACAATTCACAAATACGTAATATAACCACCCACCAAATTATGATTATTTTAGTATGTGATATGCAAATGATTTTCCACTCTCTCTATAATAAACAAATCTCTGTTTTAAAAAGAAAATTAAATTAAAGAAAAATGTATGAAAAACATATTTTGCTCACACTATGGTTTGTGGTAGCATCGGTTGGAGCACCAGTCCTGCACTCAGACGAACATGTTTTTAATTGAAAAAACACTATCTCTGAATGCATGTCTGTATTGGACATGGAGAGATGGAGTGAGAGGAGAAAGGAGGGAGATATGGAGCTGGAGAAAAAGAGGGAGGGTTGAAAGGAAAGAGCGTAAGAGCGATAGAGGGAAAGAGGGAGGGCAATGAGGGAAATGAGAGGAAAGAACAAAGAGCGATAGAAGGTACTCTTCTGAGGCAAAAATGGACCACACACATACGCACACATACACGTACACACACAAACACACTCATTAATGATCCAATGAATTAACTGGAACATGACCCCTTACTCATCGGGTCTCTTCATTAGACACACAATGGATCAGTGGATCATTACACTAAATATGCCCCTCAGTCCCGCTTACAGGTCATACTATCCTGTCCCCTTAGCCCCATGCTAAGTCATGCTTCTACATCTGCATTGCTTGCTGTTTGGGGTTTTAGGCTGTGTTTCTGTATAGCACTTTGTGACATCGGCTAATGTAAAAAAGGCTTTATTAACACATTTGATTGATTAATGCAGTTCATATCCCTTTCCCTGTTGGTTAGTGTAAGGGGTTTAGTGGGTTGCTAATTGGTTGGAACACAGTGGGGGTCTAACTATACAGTTGAGTGGCGATGGTTCAACGCCTTCATAGGGAGTGGGGTTATAACTATGCTGAATATTTTCTGTAGGGTTGCTTGTTGTGTAGGGGCCTTGAGGGGGGAAATGGCCCAGTGGGTAGAGGTGTGTGGGCCGATTTCTGGTCCCAGTCTGTCCCTGTGTAAGTGTATACGGTTGCGTCTGTATCATAACAGAATATGACCCAGATGCAGACACAGAAGTTCGGTTCTCAGAATATTTATTATAACAAAGGGGCAGGCATAGGGTAGGTCGAGGGCAGGCAGACGTTCGCAATCCAAGGCAGAGAATGTCAGGCAGGCTCAGGGTCAGGGCAGGCAGAAAGGTCAGAACTGGGAAGACTAGAAAACAAGAACTTAAGAAACGGGAAAAACGTCATAAGACCTGACAACAAAAAAAGACGAACTGGCAACAGACAAGCAGAAAACGCAGGTATAAATACACAGGGGATAATGGGGAAGAATAGGAGACAAGCACAAGACAGGTAAAACAGATCAGGGTGTGACAGTCTGAGAGCTGTTTCAACTGGAATCGTTGAGGCAAAAGCAGAGGTAACGTTGAAATAAAACTCAGAAATGATCAAAACTGTCAAACTTAGTTGTATAGTGTGTATCTTTACAGTGTTGTGCTTCCAAGGTCGGTTTGTCTGGAATGGTGAAAGCCTAGGTAACATTGAAGTAAAAGTCAGGCTGACTGGGTTCGCAAGTTGACTGGGTTCGCAAGTCAACCATTTCTCAAATCCAAGCAAACATTTCTGTTTTGTTCTTTTGTCATCTTGATTCAATTTGACAAGAAAAAACCTATTTACCTTTGAGTTTGAATCATCTGGGCAGATCTGGGTGACACTTTCTAACAAATTGGTCTTGGTCAGAAAATCTGCAGGAGCACTTCCATCCAATCACAATGTCAAGATAATTGTAGTCATCTACTGTATAGTACATTTTTTAAATAAATCTATAGTGTGTAACCCATCAGTCTAACCTTGAGACCAGATAAAGGTTTGTGACTCCTTCCTGAGAGACATCAGGGACTGTAATATACTGTGGAATCATGGCTCTCTCCGGATATATTGTCACCGTCCATTCAGCCAGCGAGGTTCTCCGTCCTTCGTGCCGGCAGGAAGAAAGAACTCTCCGGGAAAAAGACATGTATTTAGCTTGGGACTTTAATAAAGGAAATCTAACAAAACGCTACAGAAATTCTATCAACACGTCTCCTGTGCTACACACGCAAAACGGACCCTGGATCATGGCTACTTTTCCTTCCGGGACGGCAAGAAGGCCCTACCCTGCCCTCCCTTCGGCAAATCAGATCAGCCACTTCAACCTTGGGAGGCTGAAGAAATTTGTCTCGGCCCCTAAGACCCTCAAGAACATATGGAACTTTGAGAGCTTCCTGTTGGGCTGTATTGTCGCCTGGTATGGCAGTTGCACATCCGCAACCGCAGGGCTCTCCAGAGCGTGGTACGGTCAGCCCAGTGCATCACCAGTGGCACACTTCCTGCCCTCCAGGACATCTCCAGCACCCTGTGTCACAGGAAGGCCAAGAAGATCATCAAGGACCTCAGCCACCCAAGCCACGTCCTGTTCACCCCGTTACTATATAGAAGACGGAGACAATACAGGTGCATCAAAGCTGGGACCGAGAGACTGAGAAACAGCTTCTATCTCTAGGCCATCAGACTGTACCCAGACCTGAACCTTAGTCACTGTTCTAGCCGGCTACAACCTGTACACTACCCTGCACCTTAAAGACTGCAGCCCTATGTACATGCAGTTGTCATTGAATACTGGTCATTTTAATAATGTTTACATACTGTTTTACCCACTTTGTACCTTTACTGTATACAGTATTCTAGTCATGGCTCATTCTATACAACTACAGCTGTACACACCTTTTCTATCATATACTGTCCATGTTGTCTTTACAAACCATTATATGTGTATATACACTATATATACAAAAGCATGTGGACAACCCTCACAATTCTCAACAATTCTGTGCTTCCAACTTTGTTTCAACAGTTTGGGGAAGGCCCTTTCCTGTTTCAGCATGACAATGCCCCTGTGCACAAAGCGAAGTCAATACAGAAACGGTTTGTCGGTGTGGAAGAACTTGATCGGGCTGCATTGACCCCTGACCTCAACCCCATCGAACACCTTTAGGATGAATTGGAACGGCGACTGCGAGCCAGGCCTAATCTCCCAACATCAGTGTCCGACCTCACCAATGCTCTTGTGGCTGAATGGAAGCAAGTCCCCACAGCAATGTTCCAACATCTACTGAAAAGCCTTCTCAGAAGAGTGGAGGCTGTTATAGCAGGAAAGGGGGGACCAACTCCATATTATTGCCCATGATTTTGGAATGAGATGTTTGTCCACATACTTTTGGTCATGTTGTGTATTTTATATTCGATCTTAATTTCTTAATTTGTTGTAATTATTTTGGGGGATTATGTGTGTGTTGTTTTTAGGTTTTTATTGCTAAATATTACTGCACTGTTTGAGCTAGAAACACAAGCATTTAGCTAAATATTACTGCGCTGTTGGAGCTAGAAACACAAGCATTTAGTTAAATATTACTGCACTGTTATTGAAGCTAGAAACACAAGCATTTCGGTGCACTTGGATAACAGCTGCAAATCTGTGTAAGCGACCAATAAACTTTGATTTGATTTGCATTGGTTAGTAAAACTGTTTACGAGTGGGGGTTTCGAGCTTCATATAGCCCTTTCCATTGTTCTGATTGGTGAGCAGTTGATGGGGGTGTTAGCAGGTTGTTAACTTTGAACTGAGCTTTAAGATTAAATCAAAGCTAGATTTATATGATACTAGGTGTTGCGTGCGATAAATCTCAAGGCCATTGCTGGAAAGTTATTGCTATAATCTGTATTGTTTGTGTGTGCTCGTGCGTTTCTCTCTGTACCCTGTGGCCTGTGATTACCCTGGATCTGACAGTAGAATGACAAATACCAACCAGTAACTTAATGATAGCCTACAGTACTCGAGTCCATTCTCACCAGCCAGTGCCTGACGCCTCAATCACACCTACGGCGTCATTGCGTTTGGATACACCGGAAGTTCATTCACTTCCAATGAAACGCTGTGTTTGCCTTGCAGCATTGCAGTGCGCTCTGTGTGGTGCATACGTTGCATTTATCGAACGTATGCATCAAATTGTACTTGTAGGCGGCTTAACAGAAATGGTAGTGTTTTGTGCAATGACGTGGTAGGTGTTCTAGACAGAGACCCCAGTGCCAAGTGGTCTAATGAAACCACCATCTTTCTCCCTGTGTCCCCTTCTCTATGACTCTGTCACCTCTGTCACAGACAGTGGGCTGCTGAATGGAAGTCAAGGTCAGCACAGAGATTGGCAGTGTCCGAAATCTGTCTTGGCTACTACTTACTAAAACAACATACTGTGTACTAATCGTACTACATACTATTTAGAACGTACTGTTTATGAAAACGAATGCAGCAAGCAACAAATATCCACATACTAGGCTCACCCATACTGAGAATGTGTCACCTAATATTGTTTCCCGCCATTTCTTTTTTTTCTTAGCGCAACCCCTTATCTAATTATCAGCGTGGGTATGCAGAATATTCTAGATGAAAGCCGAAATTAGTATGACATCCTGGCATTTAAACCACACAACATTTTGGAAATTTAATATACTATAAAAAAAAATTGGTATCAAGAATATTAATTTCATACAATAATAGCCACTCACATATACAGTGCATTTGGGAAGCATTCAGATTATTCTAAAATTGGTGAAATTATTTATTTTTCTCAATCTACACTCAATACCCCATAATAACAAAGCGAAAACAGGGGTTTAGACATTTCTGCAAATGTATAAAAATTATGAAAACAGAAATACCATATTTACATAAGTATTCAGACACTTTGAGACTCAAAATTGACCTCAGGTGCATCCTGTTTCCATTGATCATCCTTGAGATGTTTCTACAACTTGAATTCTATTGATTGGACATGATTTGGAAAGGCATACACCTGTCTATATAAGGTCCCACAGTTTACTTTTGCATGTCAGAGCAAAAAGCAATCCATCAGGTTGAAGGAATTGTCCGCAAAGCTCCGAGACAGGATTGTGTTTTATTTCTTTACTTACCTACACACACACACACACACACACACACACACACACACACACACACACACACACACACACACACACACACCTTTTTTTGCACTATTGGTTAGAGCCTGTAAGTAAGCATTTCACTGTAAGGTCTACACCTGTTCTATTCGGCGCACATGACAAATAAACTTTGATTTGATATCATTTGAGACCATGAGAAACAAGATTCTCTGGTCTGATGAACCCAAGATTGAACTCTTTGGCGTGAATGCCAAGTGTCACGTCTGGAGGAAACCAGGCACCATCCCTGAGGTGAAGCATGGTGGTGGCACCATCCTGCTGTGGGGATGCTTTTCAGCGGGCAGGTACTAGGAGACTGGTCAGGATCGAGGGACAGATGAACAGAGCAAAGTACACAGAGATCCTTGATGAAAACCTGCTCCAGAACGCTCAGGACCTCAGACTGGGGTGAAGGTTCATCTTCCAACACGACAACGACCTTAAGCACACAGCCAAGACAACGCAAGAGTGGCTTCGGGACAAGTCTCTGAATGTCCTTGAGTGGCCCAGCCAGAGCCCAGGCTTGAACCCGATCAAACGTCTCTGGAGAGACCTGAAAATAGCTGTCCAGCTTCAATAAAGTACTAAGTAAAGGATTTCAATACCTATATACAGTGAGGGAAAAAAGTATTTGATCCCCTGCTGATTTTGTACGTTTGCCCACTGACAAAGAAATGATCAGTCTATAATTTTAATGGTAGGTTTATTTGAACAGTGAGAGACAGAATAACAACAAAAAAATCCAGAAAAACGCATGTGAAAAATGTTATAAATTGATTTGCATTTTAATGAGGGAAATAAGTATTTGACCCCCTCTCAATCAGAAAGATTTCTGGCTCCCAAGTGTCTTTTATACAGGTAACGAGCTGAGATTAGGAGCACACTCTTAAAAGGAGTGCTCCTAATCCCAGCTTGTTACCTGTATAAAAGACACATGTCCACAGAAGCAATTAATCAATCAAATGTCAAACTCTCCACCATAGCCAAGACCAAAGAGCTCTCCAAGGATGTCAGGGACAAGATTGTAGACATACACAAGGCTGGAATGGGCTACAAGACCATCGCCAAGCAGCTTGGTGAGAAGGTGACAACAGTTGATGCGATTATTCGCAAATGGAAGAATCACAAAAGAACTGTCAATCTCCCTCGGCCTGGGGCTCCATGCAAGATCTCACCTCGTGGAGTTGCAATGATCATGAGAACGGTGAGGAATCAGCCCAGAACTACACGGGAGGATCTTGTAAACAATCTCAAGGCAGCTGGGACCATAGTCACCAAGAAAACAATTGGTAACACTCAACGCCGTGAAGGATTGAAATCCTGCAGCGCCCCCTGCTCAAGTAAGCACATATACATGCCCGTCTGAAGTTTGCCAATGAACATCTGAATGATTCAGAGGACAACTGGGTGAAAGTGTTGTGGTCAGATGAGACCAAAATGGAGCTCTTTGGCATCAACTCAACTCGCCGTGTTTGGAGGAGGAGGAATGCTGCCTATGACCCCAAGAACACCATCCCCACCGTCAAACATGGAGGTGGAAACATTATGCTTTGGGGGTGTTTTTGTGCTAAGGGGACAGGACAACTTCACCGCATCAAAGGGACGATGGACGGGGCCATGTACCGTCAAATCTTGGGTGAAAACCTCAGCCAGGGCATTGAAAATGGGTTGTGGAGGGGTATTCCAGCATGACAATGACCCAAAACACACGGCCAAGGCAACAAAGGAGTGGCTCAAGAAGAAGCACATTAAGGTCCTGGAGTGGCCTAGCCAGTCTCCAGACCTTAATCCCATAGAAAATCTGTGGAGGGAGCTGAAGGTTTGAGTTGCCAAACGTCAGCCTCGAAACCTTAATTACTTGGAGAAGATCTGCAAAGAGGAGTGGGACATAAGAGATGTGTGCAAACCTGGTGGCCAACTACAAGAAACGTCTGACCTCTGTGATTGCCAACAAGGGTTTTGCCACCAAGTACTTAGTCATGTTTTGGTCAAATACTTATTTCCCTCATTAAAATGCAAATCAATTTAAAACATTTTTCACATGTGTTTTTCAGGATTTCTTTGTTGTTATTCTGTCTCTCACTGTTCAAATAAACCTACCATTAAAATTATAGACAGATCATTTCTTTGTCAGTGGGCAAACGTACACAATTAGCAGGGGATCAAATACTATTTCCCTCACTGTAAATGTGATATTTCAGGATTCTTTTTTTTATACACTTGCAAAATTGTCTAAAACCTGTTTTTGCTTTGTTATTATGGGGATTGATGAGTAGATTGATTGAGAGACATTTTTTTGTCCATTTTAGAATAAGGCTGTAACGTAACAACGTGGAAAAAGTCAAGGGGACTAAATACTTTCCCGAAGGCACATGTACATTATGAAATTGAGCCGTAGAGATATTATGACAGAGAAGTGACAGGAGCTACAAAACACATACAAAATGGCAACCAAAAAGTCAGTGAATTCCTCCCTTTTTCCCCTCTAGATAACCAAACTCCAAACTCTCACAACATCTTCACAAAACCATAAAATAGTAAAACCAATAACTGACTGTATATTTTACTTACAAGTAACAATAAAGTGCATACATGTATACATAATACATACCTGTTATGAGACTGCAAATAAGGTGTCTGGTTCGTGGACAGCTTCACTCAGAATGAGGAAGTGGCACCAAGGTCAAAGTACAACACCAACCAGAGCTCCCAAATCTTGCAGTCTCCACCTTGTAGTGACACTTGGTATAAATGACTTCCAATGTAAAGTCTGGAGGACATATATTCTTTACAGAATATTTACTGCAAGTAGAAAAAATTTGGTGCAGACCTTTTAAATATAAGAAAACATCAAATTAACACAACTCTGACCATACATTGTGTGTACATCACATGCCCAAGGTCCAAATTTGACTTCCACTTCATCCCAAATCCTCCAAAACACACACATATATGTTGGAGCAGGGGGGCTGCCACACTGGGTGCCTGTGGAGAAGTAGTTGTGGGCTGTTAAGTGCTTTGATACCAGCAACCCTCCGGTTGCCAGCTCACTTCCAAAAATATTTTTCCCATCAGACCCAGGACTCGAATTGGCAACCCTTCAGTTTGTGGTTTGCCTCTCTAACCACTAGGCTACTTGCCACCACATACACAGCAGGCTGCTGAGGGCTGGAATGGTGAATTGAATGGTATCAAACACATGGAAACCATGTGTTGATACCATTCCATATATTCCATTCCAGTCATTACTATGAGCCTGTCCTCCCCAATTAAGTTGCCACCAGCCACCTGTGGCCCATTACACAATACCAGTCAAGGCTTCCATTCCCAGAAGTATCTCAGCTTTATTCCTCCTACAACATATAGTTACATCACTGACCCTCTGATAAATCCATTGCTATGTATCCACCTTTCATCTAGTCTACCAGCTGCTTTACTCTTTTTCTCATTAGCTGTTGTTGCAGTTCCGTGTTGTAATCATTTCACTGAGTTTCTCTCTCCTATTTGATTTTAATGAAGAGCATTGATTTGTCCTCATCAAATTGTGATTACTCACCATTATGCCATTGCCGGCCATCCCTCTCTCTATTATAGCATGGAGTTCACACTGCAGATAAATAACAGGGAATGAGTCCATTGAAATGAATGATGATGAAGAGGAAAATAAATACATCATATTACATTTATGATTATGAATACACTCGCAAGCAACTGTGCCCGGGGGAAAAAATGTCACAGGAGCAGACAGTCTATATATTCAAAGTTACAACAGTCCTTCTCATGAAACCTTGCATAGACTGTCTGTGTATAGTTTTAGGAGCTATCCGTCGTTCATGCTTAACATGCTCCAGCTCAGTCTTACGACAAGCCCAGAAAGTGTTGAAAAGCTCTAAATCAATATTATTCTGCCAATATGAAAGACTTTTATTACTCAGGGGTCGATTACTCTTACAGTATGTGTCTGGTGGTACAGGTATGGAGTGCAAAACGGAGACAGAGAGAGAGAGAGAGAGAGAGAGAGAGAGAGAGAGAGAGAGAGAGAGAGAGAGAGAGAGAAACATAGAAGGTGAGAGAGAGAAACAGGGAGAGAGAGTTTCATGAGAGAGAAAAAGAGAGACAGAGGCTCCCCCAAGTCTGTAAGGCAAACCTTGTGTTATGTCATGCCAATGAAGCACCTTGAAATTGAATTGAATTGAAAGGAAAGAACCATATAGGAGAGTAAGAGTAGATTTACAGAGAAGGGGGGATAAGGATGATGAGAATGTGTGGGGCTTATGTGCCAAGGACATCGGAAAGGTGATTGCCATAGCATGTGCCCATCTGTGTGTTTGTTGGGGGGGGGTAATGTGTGTGTGTGTGCCCTAATACATTCAGCCTCACACCCCAGGCAGAGGTGTAGTGTGAGGGTCAAGACATCACCCCCCTGCCAGGTCCTGATATATCCTCATTCTCTCTCCCACCGTTCTTTCCCCCTGCCTATTTATCCTTCATGACCCTCCTCTCCTCCCTCTCTTACCCCCATTGCTCCCTCCATCCCTCCCTTCCTCTACATTTACCAGCGGTGGCCCGCTCCACTCTAACCCATCATTGTGTCGCCCGTTAGCTGGGTTTATGCAGCTGATCGGTGGGGAGGCCTGTGCATTCTACCAAGCTACATCTAGCACCCTGCTAGCTGCCCACCTGCTGGCCCTGTGGATGCTATGGTGCTAATATGCTACGATGCTAATTGGCTACGATGCTAACTCAAGCTACTGGCCCTGCTGCTGTCTACCTGCTGGGCCAAACCCCCTTTGATGTGAAACTACAGCTATTTATGACCATTGCTGACCCTCTATTGACTTGCTTCTGCATCACTGCTGCTAGAACTTCACTTTTGCCCTGGTCGACTGGCTGCCTTTTGCTAATGAGGATTTGTGAGGAGAAACGCACCACTGAGAGAGAGAGAGAGGCAGAGAGGCAAAAAGAGAGACCCAAACAAATTACGACAGAATAGAAATTCAATTATTTGACATATTGGAAAGAACTAACCAAAAACACACAATTTGAATACTATTTGGCCCTAAACAGAGAGTATACAGTGGCAAAATACCTGACCACTGTGACTGACACAAAATTAAGAAAGGCATTGACTATGAACAGACTAAGTGAGCATAGCCTTGCTATCGAGAGAGGCCGCCATAGACAGACCTGGCGAGAGAGAAGACAGGCTTTGTGCCCACTGCCCACAAAATGAGGTGGAAACTGAACTGCGCTTCCTAACCTCCTGCCAATTGTATGAACATATTAGAAACACATATTTCCCACAGATCACACAGACCCACAAAGAATTTGGAAACTGACCAAATAAACCAGCCAACAATCAGGCCAATGTCACACACATCACTCTGAATCACCCCATGTTCATACATCACGTACAAATTACAGGTCAAAGCCAGAATATTGAAATACTATCATAGTATTGCATGCCACTGTGCTTGAGAAACACACACACACACAATAATTCAGAACTAATTTAGTCTGTCCTAACACACAAACTAACACACAGTCTCTCTCTCTCTCACACACATACTCACAGGCTCATCAGCCCTTATAGGTAACCTATTTTTCCCCTTTCTTCTTGATCAACACTCATCTATAATTCAGGCATGGCCCATTAGCTTTGTGATAAATACCAGCAAGCAAGTTAAGCATGCCATTTATTATTCAATGTGAGTACAGTGCAAGTTTAACCCTGATGGATAAAGGTTATAGAGCTAGATATTTACTGTTAGCTACAGCTCTTGATGATTATACTTAATGTCAGCAGCCTCTAGCAACCTTAAAAACATGTGCATCAATTCAAATCACTCCCAATCTTAACTGTAATCTGAACACATTTTACCCTCTCAAATTAAATTCCAAGTTGCATATCAGGGCCGTATTCATAAAGCATCTCATCGTATGAGTCCTGATTAGTTTCGACTTTCAGATCATCATTAATCAGATGACATGGACGGTGGGGGACCTGATCCTAGATCAGTAGTTAATAAATATGGGCCCTGAGCAGTATCTCTTCTGGTCCTGCTCATGAAATGTGATGGTGTTGTACTAACATTCACTATCACCCCATTTCCTCAAGTGCTGCTGAAATAGCTGATGTGTGTACAATAAGCTGGGAGATTGATACTTTCTGGGTGCAACTTTCACACACGCTCATAGTGTTGGGATCAACAAGACTGTTCTCTTTGCAGCCCATTGCCTATTCTGCTGTCATTTGTACACACACATTTCTCTCTTTCTCTCTCTCCCCCTTCCCCATCTCTCTGTCTAGTATTATTTGTGACAGCATTTAAAAAAAAGTCCCTTCCACTGTGTTCAGGCGTTTGTCATTGTGTGTCAACCACACCTGTGGGATTTTCTGCTTCAATTCGCAAAAACACTTGTTCTGTTGCATCAAGCGGCAACTGTCATTGAGCTACACCTGGAACAACATGCTAAGCAAGCCGGACTTGCGCACCAGACGCACGGGTGGAGCTGGTTTGGTCAGCATGTAAGAAGATTATGTGGTGAGGGTAAAGAAAAGTAGTTTATTTTCTGGTAGGTATTAATTAAGTGGTTAGCCAGGTGCTCAGCTCCTCTCACTCTCTCTATTTCTATTTCTATCTCTCTCTCTCTCTCTCTCTCTCTCTCTCTCTCTCTCTCTCTCTCTCTCTCTCTCTCTCTCTCACTCTCCCCATCTCTCTCTCTCTCTTTCACTCTCACTCCCCATCTCTCTCTCTCTCACTCCCCATCTCTCTCTCTCACTCCCCATCTCTCTCTTGCTCTCCCTCTCTTCACTTGTCTTTTTCCACACACTTGTCTCTAGGCCGTCTAAGCTCCTCTCAAGGCCAGTACATCACCTATATCCCCTGTGAACTACAGCACAGACCTTGTCCTTCATTCTTACATTTCCTCTTTCTCTCCCTATATCCCCCTCTCCCTCTTTAGCTTTTTAGCTGTTGGTTTTCTTCTCGCGTTTTTGGCTAAAGGCACCACAGGAGGCTGCTGACGGGAGAACGGCTCATAATAATGTCTGGAACGGAGCAAATGAAATGGCAACCTGGAAACCACGTGCTTGATGTATTTGATACCATTCCACTATTCCGCTCCAGTCATTAACACAAGCCTGTTCTCCCCAATTTAAGGTGCCAGCAACCTGTGATAGGCACTGATGTTTCTTTTGTCTTTTGTGACCATGCACATGTGGTGAAGGTAAGCTCTATGGTTGGTTGCTGCCGTGACAAATTCATTTCCTCTAGGGGATTAGTAAGGTATCATCTATCTAACCAACAATGGAGTTCTGAGTGCTAGTGGGAATATGGTATTGAATCTAGCCATAGTTGATACATGATGTTCTGAATATGCAGACATATATGAGCACACAAGCACAATAACACACACACACGGACAATAATTCAGGACCAATTTAGTCTGTGCTGACACACGCTTACACTATCTCTCTCTCACACACACACACACGCACACAACCCCCCACCCCACCCTGCAGCCTCAATTAATATTCCCTGTGCCTCTCCATGCACACACAGGCATTAAAACCCAGCTATTAACATCATTACCTCCATGAAAAAATATCAATACGTTGTGTTGAATTAGCGTTAATGTGGCTACTGACAGGGCTCGTGTTCCCCTCTGCCAGCACAAATGCCAGCGTGCTGTTTTCTAGCTCTGCCTGGCAGGGGGCCCACGCCCGACGCTACCCCTGAGACCCCCGCCACCCGCTGCTGCCCGCTGCCCACTCACGACCCCCAAACACTTGTTGTTGTCAGGAAAATGGATTGGTGGATCTGCTTGTTACGTTTTTTCTTGTGCGCTAAATTCTTTTTTTGTAAATTGGATTAATTGCAATAATTGGAGGTTGTCTCACCCTTGCTGCCATGCCTTTTATCTCCACCTAATTGCTGCTAGCACACTCGTTCTCTCACTTACTCCCTCCCTCCCTTGCTGTTTCTATTTCCCTTTCTCTTTCCTTCTCTCTATCACTTGCTCTCTCTCTCTCTCTCTCTCTCTCTCTCTCTCTCTCTCTCTCTCTCTCTCTCTCTCACTGTCTCACTCTCACTCTCACTCCCCATCTCTCTCTCTCTCTCTCTCTCTCTCTCTCCCTCTCACTCCCTTTGTCCCTGCCTCTCTCTCTTTCTCTCTTCCATCTCTTTCTCGCTCCCCCTCTAGCCCTCTCTCTCTCCCTTTCCCTCCCTTCCTCGCTCACTTTCTCTCTGCCATCTCCCTCGCCCTCGTTTTTCTCCTTCTTTATTATTTCATTATGTGTTGCACTACATGATAAAGAATGCCGTTGTAATTTCAAATGCAATTTCATCCAATTCTCATTTGATGGTTATCACATATTTTGTGAGAAGAGTTATCCGTACAGTCCATGACTGCACCACCAGTATCCACTATAATGGATACAATATGCCTCCCAAATGAAACCCTATTCCCAAAGTAATGCACTAGCTACTTTGTGCACTACATAGGGAATAGGGTGGCATTTGGGATGCAGACACAGACAATAGACAGAATAGAACAACAGGGAGTAAAATAACAAATGGAACACATTGTACATTTGGCTATACACTCAAGCACTTGTTGCCGTTCAATTCAAAGAACATGTTAAAGGGAGAACTGCAGTGTATCACCAGCCAGGTCACACCAGATTTGTCCATGCCCCCAGGACATCAGGAGATGCCTGAATACCATCCACGAGGGGCAACACAAGCTTGTATTACCATGTACTAGGCTCGCAACTTGCTAGGGTGTTGTTGATGGGGATAGAGGAAGAGCTTAAACCACGAGCTAATGCTCAGAGGATCGCAGGTTCAATCCCAGTGCTAAGCACTCATTTTAATTTTGTATTTGTTCTGTTTTAACCCTATCCCAAACCTTAACCCTTGCCTACTTTGACTTCACCCATAGACTAGGGCTAGAGAGTTCCTTGTTATTGGTCCCATTCCCTTTTCGCCAAGTTTAGAATTGTAAACTAATAGAAAACAGAAGTGGGAGAGTATTGCGAGTTCTCATGAGAGTTCTCATTCTCAGTCCGAATCCCAGTCTTATACCCGGCTGGCCCTCAAATTCTGTGAATTGGTTTTGGCCGGGCGGATTTTGGGCTTGCCGTCCTGTTTTATGAAAATAATTTCTGTGCGTGTCTGCTACGACTCTCTGAGCCACAGCAGCTGCAGACACTAGTGGCTGTCAAGACTACTCACGCTCTCCCGCTCAGGCGCTCGACATCGACAGTTTACAAACCACCAGTCCTGGCAACCCATCATTACGCACAGCTGGCAAGCATCATTATGCACAATCCTTATGCTTCACCTGGACTTCATCACTACCTTGAGTACTTCACCTTCATCCAGAGCTCTGTAGCCTCACTCATCAGGCAGTATTGGTTCTGTTTTCTTGTCCTGCACCTGCTTCCTGACTCACTGTGTCTCCGTTACAGAATACTGCCTCAACAAATGGAAGCAGCAGGGAATCGGGACATCTCCCAGATGGTCGGCAAACAGGGACACCTACTTCGCTAACACCACGTCCAGCTGGCACAACTAGGGACGGCTATAGATGAGGTCCTCCGCGTTCTTCAACGCCTCGAACAAGGATTGATGATGGATGGGTAGAAGGTTGATGCTATCAGGTCATGGCCAGTTCAAACCACCACAAAGGGGTTACAACGGTTTTTGGAGTTTTCCAACCTCTACCACCGTTTCATCAAGAACTTTAGCTCTATCCCCTCTCCTCAAGTGTGGTCCCCGTAAATTGGTGGTCTCCCCGACAAACCCTTCCACCTACTGAACGGATGTTTCACCTCAGATCCTACGTTGCCCTTCGTGGTGGAGTTGGACACTTCAGAAGTGGGTGTGGGGGCAGTCCTGTCCCAACAACAAGGTAATCCACAGAAATTGTAGATTACCTTGTGCATATTACTCAAAAAAACTATCTCCTGGATCGGGAGATCCTGACGGTGAAGTTGGCATTAAAGGAGTGGAGAAACTGGCTGTAGGGCGCCAAGGACCCATTTCTCATCCTCACTGACCATCCGAACCTGGAGTACATACGGACAGCGAGGCAGCTGATCCCGCATCAAACAAGGTGGGCCCTTTTTTTCACAAGATTCGACTTCACTCTGACATATCGCTCAGGTTCAAAGAACATCAAAGCTGATGCCCTGTCTGGTTCCTGTCCTGAGGTTCCTGTCCTGCGTCATATCCCCTGTGCTCTGGGACGTACAGTAGATGTGGACATTCACCAGTCCCTGGAGAACAAACCTGCACCTGCTACCTGTCCTCCTGAGCGCACCTATGTTCCCACGGGAATAAGGGTTTGGCTCTTGACCTGGGTGCACACAGCTGTCGTCGCTGGACATCAGGGTATCACCCGCACTATTCAATCCATCTTTGGAAAGTACATGTGGCCCACCTTGGCGCAGGACATCACTCGCAACGTCAACTCCTGTTCCGTATGTGCCCAATCTCCCCGGCAAGCTCCATCAGGGAAACTCCTTCCCCTTCCCATGCCTCAGTGTCCCTGGTCCATAGATTATTGTTACTGATCTCCTCTCCTCTGATGGTTTAACCACCATTTTGATGGTTGTGGACAGGACAGATTCTCTAAATCCTGCCATTTTATTCCTCTCTCTGGTCTCCCTAATGCTCTCCATGTCGCTGGGGCACTGTTCCAGCAGGTCTTCAGGCACTATGGCCTTCCGGAAGATCTTCATACCCGTGATACAAATGTATTGGGGATCCATGGGACAGGCTATGATGGAGTCGCAGCAGAAGATTGCAGTGTGTGGCAGGTATAATGTGTAGGCTTAATTTTCCCACTGTAGCCTACCTTTAGATCTAGCCAGAATGAACGGTGGGTGGGTGGTGGGTGGGTGGTGAATTGTCTATTTCTGTTGCTATTTCAGAAATGAGAAACAACGTTGATTCCACCAGTGTGTGCCTAGTGGATTTCTTTTTTTACTGTGTGCATTAGGGCCTACGTGTTATCTTTATTTATACTGTGCAATAATTGCATTTTGTACACACATCCAGATACTCAGCTCGTTTGTGTGGTAACAGTTTTAGGGATGGGAGAGATTCTCAGAACATTTCGTTGTATGGCTGTGGACAGGTCGAGGTTATCGGGACAGAAGCCTATTACGCCCAGTCTTACATAGTTGGATAGCAAAAGTAGACTCTAATGATGAGAGCATACAACTATTGACTATAAAAGTGTCGATTCAAACAGATTGTGTCATGAGGGAGCTCTAAGGCAGGTTGGATTAGTTTGAATACAGGGAGGGACCAGGGAATCTTGATCACAATATGGACGAAGTGGGCAGATAAGAGACACATTTTATTACCATGCATAGACGCAACAAATCTCTATCAGATAAGGATCGGATCATCTTGATCGGATGAGGACAACCACATGTTAATGCAAGGTGTAACCATAGCTTATGACTGCCCTGCTAATGTGCCTTGCTGGACCTTGTAAACTATATACAGTAGACCTATAACTGATCCAAATGTTTTCAGCTCACCGGGCTTAGGTCGGTATCAGGTTCGAATTTTCAGGCCCGTTGAGAACTCTAATGGGGAAGTGAAGGATGTCAAGGGACTGTGCATCCAGTTAAGTTGTGCTTCTTTTGCTGCGTCAGTCTTGCTGATAACCCTAGCCCTTCCTGGTAAAATCTTCTCTCCAATTCTGATTGCACCAGTTCCACCTCTTCAAACAACTGGCGTCTCCACAAGAGTTCTCCTGCTTCGGGTGCTACCACGTCTCTCTCTCTCTCTCTCTCTCTCTCTCTCTCTCTCTCTCTCTCTCTCTCTCTCTCTCTCCCCCTCTTTCTAAGATACGCTTGTCTCAGTGGCTTGGGGGGCAGGGGTGGAGGGTAAATGTATGTTGTGAGAATGTAACACTAACTGCTGCTTAACAGTACAATGAGTTATAAGATGCAGAGCTGCCCTCAGGGCCAAAGCAACATAAATCCTCTCTACTGGCCTGGGCCACCTCATAAAGGCAGAGGACCACTCTATTTCTTATTATTAGTATTTATAACAGCCAAGTGTTTGATGCAGTGCGGCTCCAGGCTGCAGTCTGGGTCCGCTTCCTCTGTACTTTATACTGTAGTCTACCAACAGGCACTCTCAAGGTTCAAGTCAGCTGAGACTGAGACAGGGTCTCAGGACGAAGCAAGAGCTGACATCTAGTGGGGAAATGTCACATTGCAGGATAGATGGGTGTGTGTTATATGCAGTATTGCAACAAGACAGACTGAGTCACACACAGTGGAATAAAAGAGTTGTGTTTACAATCGTAGCTGCTTTTCATGATCATCAATAACCATTACTTGGAATTGTTCATTTAACACACATAGCCAAAGTCAACAGTCGTGTTTACATCAGTGGTGATTTGGACATTGTAATGACTGAACAAATGACTGCTAGGAGGTCTTTGTGGGCTAACACTTCAGCTACACTACACGCGTCGCATTGCGTCGCCATCAGCATCATGTCAATTTCTCATTATTTAAATTCACAAGATGGCCCGTCAGCCAGTGAGAATTGAACCTCAGCAATTCTATAGCTTGGATGCTGCCGTTGGACATGACTCAAAGCTGGTAGTATATCAGCTTCATTGATTTCAAAGGAAGCATTCCCTCGTTGGCTGATGGCAATGCTGGATGCCTGATGGCTGGAGTATAGCAGGGCTGTAAATCTTTCAGTGGTTTAAAACTCCCAGGCACTGGCCCATGTCCCCCTTTTTCTTTACATTGACACTCTTTTCTTTTCTTTTGACAGAGAACAATACATATGAAAATTGGGATGAATTTTTCTGTTTATTTGTTTTCTCTCACTTTTACTAAGGGATGAAGTAAATCATTTTTGTGTCGCTTTGTGTCTGTGGCTCTGCCTCTTGTCTCTGTCTGTCTCCTCTAAATCAAATCCCAGCCAAAAACACCAAACAGTAAGCAAAGCAGATGTAGATGTAGAAGTACGGTGGCTAGGAAAAACTCTACTTTCTGCATGACACAAGTAATTTTTCCAACAATTGTTTACAGATTATTTCACTTATAACTCAATGTATCACAATTCCAACAAGGAAGAAGCCACTGCTCCGAAACCGCCATAAAAAAGCCAGACTACAGTTTGCAAATGCACATGGGGACAAAGATTGTACTTTTTGGAGAAATGTCCTCTGGTCTGATGAAACAAAAATAGAACTGTTTGGCCATAATGACCATCGTTATGTCTGGAAGAAAAAGGGGGAGGCTTGCAAGCCGAAGAACACCATTCCAACCGTGAAGCACGGGGGTGGCAGCATCATGTTGTGGGGGTTCTTTGCTGCAGGAGGGACTGGTGCACATCACCAAATAGATGGCATCATGAGGATGGAAAATTATGTGAATATATTGAAGCAACATCTCAAGACATCAGTCAGGAAGTTAAAGCTTGGTCGCAAATGCGTCTTCCAAATGGACAATGACCCCAAGCATACTTCCAAAGTTGTGGAAAAATGGCTTAAGGACAACAAAGTCAAGGTATTGGAGTGGCCATCACAAAGCCCTGACCTCAATCCTATAGAAGATTTGTGGGCAGAACTGAAAAAGCGTGTGTGAGAAAGGAGGCCTACAAACCTGACTCAGTTACACCAGCTCTGTCAGGAGGAATGGGCCAAAAGTCACCCAACTTATTGTGGGAAGCTTGTGGAAGGCTACCCAAAATGTTTGACCCAAGTTAAACAATTTAAAGACAATGCTACCAAATTCTAAGTGAGTGTACGTAATCTTCTGACCCACTGGGAATGTGATGAAAGAAATAAAAGCTGAAATAAATCATTCTCTTTATTATTATTCTGACATTTCACATTCTTAAAATACAGTGGTGATCCTAACTGACTTAAGACATTGAATTTCTACTAGGCTTAATTGTCAGGAATTGTGAAAAACTTAGTTTAAATGTGTTTGGCTAAGGTGTGTGCAAACTTCTGACTTCAACTGTAACCCCACCCACTTTTCCAAAGCACAGCCCCCACACCACTAGAGGGATATCAACAGACCACCAACTTACTACCCTGTGACAAAGCTGAGTATAGCCCATGAGATCTCCGGGGCGCAAAACCAGACAGGAAGATCACGTCAGTGACTCAACCCACTCAAGTGATGCACTGCTCCTAGGGACGGCATGGAAGAGCACCAGCCCCCGTAATAGAATCCCAGTGGAGAGAGGGGAGCCAGCCAGGCAGAGACAGCAAGGGCGGTTTGTTGCTCCAGTGACTTGCCATTCCCCTTTGCAACCCTGGGCCAGACTACCCTCAATCATAGGACCTACTGAAGAGATAAATCTTCAGTAAAAACTTAAAGGTCGAGACTGAGTCTGCGTCTCTCACATGGATAGGCAGACCATTCCATAAAAATGTACCTCTATAGGAGAAATCCCTACCTCCAGCTGTTTGCTTAGAAATTCTAGGGATAATAAGCAGGCATGAGTCTTGTGACTATAGCATACGTGTAGGTATGTACAGAAGGACCAAATCAGAGAGATAGGTAGGAACTGTCACAGTTTCTGTGTTATTTGATTGTTGTTTCCTTAGGTTACCCGCACCCTGTTTTCTAATTCCCAGGTTACCCTGATTATTACTTATTGGATTCACCTGTTTAATTACCTTCTCTGTTAACCTGGTTGCCTTGTTATTTAGGTTCCTCAGTTGGCCTGTATCTTTGCTTAGATATCATGTTTTATTAGTGTGCTCTTGAGCGGTTGCCTTGTTTCTGTTAAGACTCTCAGTAAAAGTTCTGGATTTACTCTTACCTCTGCTTGCTGTGTTTCCTGCGCCTGGGTTCGAGTTGGTACTAGCATTATTGTTACAGTAGACCTAAGCAACGAACAATGAACCCAACAGAGATTTCTCAGTCGTCCGAGGCACATACAGTCTGGACATTTCTGTGCCTCCTGTCCCGAGCAGACCGGAAACTGAATGACTCGTCAGTAGACGGGAGAATACTGGTGAGTCAGATATAGTCTCCAGCTGTCGACATGGCAAGCGTCTTACTTCTGGACAAAATGCGGTGGGCCAATGGGCAGTTGAACCTTCCTGCTTTCATAGACTCTTGGGCTACCGGCTGTTTTCTGGATCGCACATTAGCTTGCCAACAGGGGCTGCCTCTCACTAAGCTGGACATTTCGTTGTCGGTCACTGCGCTGGATGGTCAACCCCTAGGATCTGGGAAGGTGAAACAACTCACGATGTCTATTCAGCTACAAGTTCTGGATTATCATGTGGAGTTATTCCAGATACATTTGGTGGACTCTCCTGAGCTTCCCCTGGATCTTGGACATCCATGGCTTTCTATCCATAATCCACAAATTGACTGGCCCTCGGGAAGAGTTCTGTGATGGAATCCTTCATGCCTGTCCACCTGCCAGCAACTCTCTCCAGATCTTTCAGGCCCTGATCGTCTGGAGGCTTCCGATTCTCCGGTTTCCCCGGCTGGGGATGACAAGCCTTTCCCGCATACCTCGGGATTACTGGGATCTGGATCAGGTCTTCAGCAAACGAAGTGCCAGCGAACTGCCTCCTCACAGGTCCTACGATTGTGCCATCGACCTTCTGCCCGGCACCACTCTTCCGAGAGGAGAGCTGTATTCTCTCTCAGGTCCAGAGACTGCAGCCATGAACAGTTATATTAAGGAGGCGCTGGCGGCTGGTTTTATTCGGCTGTCCACTTCACCTGCAGGGGGATTACGTTCCTGTATCAATTACCGGGGTTTAAATAACATTACCATCAAGAACCACTACCCTCTTATGTCATCAGCCTTTGAGAGACTCCAGGGAGCTACTGTTTTCTCAAAATTTGATTTACGGAACACGTACAATCTGTTGCGCATCAGATAAGGAGATGAGAAGAAGACAGCGTTCAACACCCCAAATTGACATGAGTACCGTGTCATGCTGTTTGGACGTACAAATGATCCAGCCAATTTCCAGGCCCTAGTTAATGATGTGCTGCGTGACTTCCTTCACCAGTTCGTGTTTGTGTACCTGGATGACGTCCTCATTTTCTCCAGGTCCATGGTTGAACACATCCAACAAGTTCGCCAGGTTCTTCAAAGACTCCTCTCTCACCACTTGTTAGTGAAGGCCGAAAAGTGAGTTTCACATTCCTCAGATCTCCTTCCTGGGGTACATCATGTCTCAGGGCTATTTGTGGATGGACTCCCAAAAGGTAGAAGTGGTGGTCAACTGGCCGCGGCCCAGCATAGTCAAGCAATTCCAATCTGTGTTTCTCTGCGCCTGTGTTTGAGTTTGTAATAGCATTATTGTTACAAGAACAAGCCCATGTAATGCTTTGTAGTGTCACGTCCTGGCCATAGAGAGCCCTCTGGGTTCTCTATGGTGATTTAGGTCAGGACGTGACTAGGGGGGGGTTTTGTCTAGTTGTTGTATTTCTAGGTTGGTTTTGTGTATGGTTCCCAGTTAGAGGCAGCTGATTGTCGTTACCTCTAATTAGGGGATCATACTTAGTGTGTTCTGTTTCCCACAAGCTTTTGTGGGATATTGATTTGGTTAGTGCGTGTGAGCACTACGTTTGGTCGATTCGTTGCGTCTTTGTTGTTTTTGTTGTATGTTTCACTATTAAATATGTGGAACTCAATGCACGCTGTGCCTTGGTCCAGTTATTTTGAAGAGGATCATAACCTGTAGGTCATCAGTTAAACCTTGAAATCAGCCCTAGCCTTTACAGGATGCTAGTATAGAGAGGCTAGCACTTGAGTAATAGGATCACGTTTTGGGGATCTAGTCAAGATTCTAGCATCTGTGTTAAGCACTAACTGAAGTTTATTTAGTGCTTCATCCGGGTAGCCGGAGAGTATCGCAGTAGTCTAATCTAGAAGTGACAAAAGCATGGATTAGCTTTTCTGCATAATTTTTGGACAGAAAGTTTCAGATGTTTGCAATGTTACGAAGATGGAAAAAAAGCTGTCCTTAAAATATTCTTGATTTGTTGGTCAAAAGAGAGATCAGGGTCCAGAGTAACTCCGAGGTCCTTCACAGTTTTTTTGGAGACGACTGTACAATCATCAAGATACATTTTCAGATCCAACAGCAAATCCCGAATGACACCAAAATGTAGAATATATATATAGTGAAAACAATAGTGATCCTAAAATGGAACCTTGAGGAACACTGAAACTTACAATTGATTTGTCAGAGGACAAACCATCCACAGAGACAAACTGATATCTTTCTGACAGATAAGATCTAAACCAGGCAAGAACTTGTCTGTGTAGACCAATTAGGGATTCTAATCTCTCCAAAAGAATGTTCTCATCGATGGTGTCAAAAGCAGCACTAATGTCTAGGAGCACGGGGACAATTGCAGAGCCTTGGTCTGACGCCATTAAAAGATAATTTACCACCTTCACGAGTGCAGTTTCAGTACAATGAAGGAAGGAAGGAAGGCAGTGAGTTTTTTGCACAACAGTTTTTCTAAAATGTTTGATAGGAATGGGAAATTCGATAGGCCGGTAGTTATTTAGATTTTCCTGGTCAAAGTTTGGCTTTTTAAAGTGAGGCTTTATTACTGCCACTTTTAGTGAGTTTGGTACACATCCATAGGATAGGGATTATTATGTTCAACATAGGAGGGCCAAGCACAGGAAGTAGCTCTTTCAGTAGTTTAGTTGGAATCGGGTCCAGTATGCTGCTGGAAGTTTTAGAGGCCATGACTAATTTTGTAATTGTGTCAATAGATGCATGATAAAAAACTTGAGTGTCTCCATTGATCTTAGGTCCTGGTAGTACTGTGCAGACAACTGAGCTTTGAAAAAATATGCATATTCAAAGATGGATCCGTAATTTGCTTTCTAGCGATCTTTTCATGAATTCATCACTGTTGAAGTGAAAGCCATCCTTTCGTGGGAAATTCTACTTTTGAGTTAGCTTTGCGACAGTATCAAAAATACATTTTGGATTGTTCTTACTCTCCTCAATTAGGTTGGAAAAATAGGATGATCGAGCAGCAGTGAGTGCTCTTCGATACTGCACGGTACTGTCTTTCCAAGCTAGTCAGAAGACTTCCATTTTGTTGGAACGCCATTTCCGTTCCAATTTTCTGGAAGCTTGCTTCAGGGCTCAGGTATTTTCTGTATAACAGGGAGCTAATTTCTTGTGTCAAATATTTTTTTTGTTTTTAGGAGTGTGACTAAATCTAGGGTATTACACAAGGTTAAATTTAGATCCTCAGTTAGGTGGTTAACCGATTGTTGTACTCTGACGTCCTTGGGTAGGTGGAGGGAGTCTGAAAGGGCATCTAGGAATCTTGGGTTGTCCGAGAATTTATAGCACAGCTTTTGATGATTATTGATTGGGGTCTGAGCAAATTATTTGTTGTGATTGGAAACGTAATAAGATGGTGGTCCGATAGTCCAGGATTATGAGGAAAAACATTTAGATCCACAATGTTTTATTCCACGGGACAAAACTAGATCCAGGGTATGACTGTGGCAATGCGTAGGTCCAGAGACATGTTAGACAAAACCCACTGAGTCGACGTGGCTCCAAAATCCTTTTGGAGTGGGTCTGTGGACTTCTCCAAGTGAATATTTAAGTTGAATATTATCTGCCATGACTACAAGGTCCAATAGGAGTTCAGGGAACTCAGTGAGGAACGATGTATATGGCCTAGGAGGCCTGCAAACAGTAGCTATAAAAAGTGATTGAATAGGCTGCATAGATTTCATGACTAGAAGCTCTAAAGATGAAAATGCAGTTCTTTTTTGGGTGGTAAATTGAACTTTGCTGTCATAAGTGTTAGCAACACCTCTGCCTTTGTGGGATGCGCAGGGGGATATGTCCACAAGTGTAACCAGGAGGAGAGGCCTCATTTAACATAGTAAATTCATCCGGCTTGAGCCATGTTTCAGTCAGGCCAGTCACATCAAGGTTATGATCAGGGATTAGTTCATTGACTATGATGCCTTGGAAGTGAGGGATCTAACATTAAGTAGCCGTATTTTGGATGTGAGATATCACAATCTTTTTCAATAATGTCAGGAATGGAGGAGGTCTATATTCCAGTATATATATTCCAGAGGTCTATATTCCAGTTGCACTAAGACAAACATTGCCATGTTTAGTTTTGCCCAACCTAGATCGAGGCTCAATGAATATAGCTGAGCTGACTACACTGACTGTGCTAGTGGCAGACTCCACTAAACTGGCAGGCTGGCTAACAGCCTGCTGCCTGGCCTGCACCCTATCTTTTTGTGGAGCTAGGGGAGTTAGAGCCCTGTCTATGTTGATAGATAAGATGAGAGCACCCCTCCAGCTAGGATGGAGTCCATCACTCCTCAGCAGGCCAGGCTTGGTCCTGTTTGTGGGTGAGTCCCAGAAAGAGGGCCAATTATCTACAAATTCTATCTATTGGAGGGTAGAAGCAGTTTTCAACTGTAGAGCTCATCACTCCCCCTAACTGGGAGGGGGCCAGAGACAATTACTCGATACCGACACATCTTTCTAGCTAATTTACAAGCTGAAGCTATGTTGCACTTGGTGACCTCTGTGTCAGATGGGTTGGTGTACCTGGTGTACCAAACACACTTTACTTAGACAGCACAAAGTAAAACCATAATTCAAAGTGCAAAAGAACGGTTGCCACAGAACACGTGTGAAATAAATAGCACCCAGCACAAACCAGCCGGAACAATACCGACCTGAACAAAACTGAACAATCACACACAAAGACATGGGGAAACAGAGGGTTAAATACATGACACTTCATTTGGGAATTGAAACCAGGTGTGTGGGAACACAAGACAAAACAAATGGAAAATGAAAAGTGGATCGACGATGGCTAGAAGACCGGTGACGTCGACAGCCGAACGCCGCCCGAACAAGGAGAGGGACCGACTTCGGCGGAAGTCGTGACACTGACTGTTTCATCCTAACATCGTTGGTGCCGATGTGGATAACAATATCGTTATACTCTCTACACTCACCAGTTTTATCCTCAGACAGCACTCTTCAGATTAGCCTTCACGTCGGTAGCCCTGCCCCCTCGTAAACAGTGTACGATCGCTGGATGATTCTTTTTAAGTCTAATATTGTAATGGAGTCGCCAATAACTAGGGTTTTCAATTTGTCAGAGCTAATGGTGGGAGGCTTTGGCGGCTCAGACCCCGTAACGGGTGGAGGAGAGACCTGAGAATGCTTGGCCTCTGACTCCGACGTGTTGCTTAATGGGGAGAACCGGTTGAAAGTTTCTGTCAGCTGAATGAACGACACCGGTTGAGCATGCCGACAGCATTTCTTGCTGAGGGGACTGTGCAGGGGATTTATAGTACTATCTGTACTCACTGGTGGCACAGACTCTGTTTTATACTTTCCTACACTTACATTGCCCTTGCCAAACGATTGCATCTGAAGCTGGGCTTGCAACACACCTATCCTCACCATAAGGAGTTAGCTCTCCTGTAGATTATGAGTACAGCAACTGCAATTTGATGGTATAGAGTTAATGTTACTACTTATCTTTTTTGGCTGGTGGAGATCCTGTAGAACCATGTCCAGATAAAGCGTCCGGGGTGAAAAAGTTGAATGAAAGAAGTTGAGCGAGGAAAAAAACGTTGGTAAATGTGTTGAATGCAGAGTTGAATGCAGAGTTTTGTTGAATGCAGAGTTTTGATTAAACTGTTATTAAAAGTAAAAACGAAAACATTTGGCAGGTAGCCAAGTAGCAACAAACAGCACAGCAGCACGGAGACAACGTGGAAGTGTGACATCATCAGTCTTCTCCAGCTGCCTCTCTGCCCCTGTTTCTGTCTCTTTCTCTGTCTGTCTCTGCCTCTTTCTCTGTCTGTCTCTGCCTCTGTCTGCCTCTGTCTACATCTGTCTCTGTCTGCCTCTGTCTACATCTGTCTCTGTCTGTCTCTGCCTCTGTCTGCCTCTGCCTCTGTCTGCCTCTGTCTGCCTCTGTCTGCCTCTTTCTGCCTGTCTCTGCCTCTGCCTGTCTCTGCCTCTGCCTCTGTCTGTCTGTCTCTGCCTCAGTCTGTCTCTGTTTCTGTCTCTGTCTCTCTCTCTGTCTACATACAGGTCCCCATATGTATCCCGGAGGCTGATGTAATGCTGAAAGGTCATTGGAGAGAGTCTCTTGGATATCATCACGCTACGTCTTCTTTTTTAATTCCTCCTTGTCATGTATGTGCACAGCCACCGCTGAGGCATCTCTCCCCTGGGCCCTAATCATCTGAGAGGCTTTCAATGTGGCCCCACCCTCACGATTAACCCCCCTGTGTGGGCGTGTGTGCGCGTGCGTGTGTGTGCGCGTGCATGTGTGTGTGCGAGCATGTGTCTCTCTCTCTTTTTCCACCCCCCTATCTCTCTCTCCCTTTACCCTCCACCCCCCACCCGTCTTTCTGAAATGGTCTGTACATCACATGACTAAATGTCTCGTTTCAGAATATATTTGCCCTCCATCTCTCTCTCTTTACGTATGCAACTATAAATTGCCCATAGGAATATAGATCCTCCAAAGAAATATGACATTCAATATAAGATAAATAACACATATGTTAACAGGCTCTTAATGCCCCCTCCCCTCACCAATCTAGCCTGTTGTTATTATGAATGCCTCTTTAAAGTACAATCTGTTATTGTAATGACCGGGACTAAGAGATGGCCAGAACCCATTTACACTATTATGTCAACTGGCAGCCTACTTAATGAACACACTTTGTCTTTTTCCATACAGGAGAATATACTGTTGAAGGGAATCGGATAGAATGTAAGCCGACCTGGGTTCAAATAGTATTTGAACAATATTGAATGTGTTTAGCATGTGTTTGATTGAGCTTGCCTGAAACAATGGAGCGAATGGAATGGTCCCAAAAGTGCAAACCCTTTCGATCTGCCACTCCAGGCAGGCTCAAGCAAACATTCAAATGCAGAAAGATTTCAAATAGTAGTTGAACCCATGTTTGAATTTAGGTGCAGATTTCATGCTGGTTTACCTATGAGATAGAAATGGTTTAAATTGAACTATTCGTTTGTCACATCTCTTGTTTGTACTGTGCAAATTAGATATAGAGAACACACTTATTTGGTCTGTCCTGCTAGCATGCACTATTAACACAGGGTGGCGCTCTTCGCCTCCTCAAAACCACCTACCTAGCCTATAGTCCAGTGCTGTGATGTATGTCGTGACACTGGGAATCACTGTCTTATGATGATTAACTGATATGACGAAAAAAAAGGAATCCAAAATGAAGGAAGAAGGAACATGGACTCACGTATAACAAGCTATTGCACAGCAGGCTTGTGTGTAGCATAAGCCCTACTTTTATACCAATTGTCATTTTATTATTATTATTAATGGCAATTTCAGTAACATTCATGGACGCTGAGTGTACAAAACATTAGGAACAGCTGCTCTTTCCATGACATAGACTGACCAGGAGAATCCAGGTGAAAGCTATGATCCCTCATTGATGTCACTTGTTAAGGACATCCAGCCAACTGGGAAGAATTGGAGTCAACATGGGCCAGCATTCCTGTGGAACACTTTCGACACCTTCTAGTCCATGCCCCAACCGATTAAGGATGTTATGAGGGCAAAAGGGGTTGCAACTCAATATTATGCGGTTCCTAATTTTTTATGCACTCAGTGTAACAGGTTAATGGGTTTAGTAATCCAGATGAGTTTAATTTGCATAGCTGAAACTACACCTGAGTGCTCCTAGACTTACCAGTGCACATGGAACTGTCGACCAGTGAAACGCCTGAATGTAAAGGTAAGTGTGTCAAACATAGAGATAGATAGAGGATTCAACTTGGATATAACCCATTTTAGCATGGACTTTGCCATTGAGGGGTTCCACCATTTTATACTACTGGGTGGGGATTCCTGTGGTTTAAGAGCGATCAGCCAATGACAAGACCATTGTCTTCTTCAAATTGGTGCTACGGTTTGTAAATGGCTTTACGCTATATCACCGCCGTTTAGTGGCCACAATAAATGAATGCCACACAAGAGTTGGTTCAGAACTCGGCAATATTAGCTTGACACTTTTTTCGAACACAAAAGAGTAAAACATTTACTACTTTCAAATGGATATAGCCTAAATTGCGCTCCCCATGTGGTTGCAGACGCCATAATGGTACAGATACAAAGATGAGACGTCATTCCATCTCTATGGTGACAAACGATTTTACAGCCCCTACAGGTCCACATTACCCATAAGCCCCATGTCCCGGCCCAATTGGACAAATAATCAATTTCACAGATACTTCTAATGTCAAATTCGTGCAAAATTGTGCTATTTAATTGAACAATAGGGCCATCATGTTGCGTGAGGGGTTGGAGTAAGTACTTGTTCTTCCTTCTGTTAAACCAGCACATAGTTCAACATGAGGACAGCGTTAGCGTGCTCTATCGCGTGCAGCCTGCCGCTTGCTTATTAAACCGTTTAGGAAATTGCAACGGGTCGTTCCACTGTGATTAAGACACAAATTGTGCATCCTTCCCTCTCCACCTCTCCCGGTCCTGGGTCCTCCATTTATTTGACCCTTTTTAGTGGTGCAGACATTGGCTTTGTGGTTACATTTGCCTCCCTGTTCATTCTTTTTTATTCAACCTTTATTTATACAGGTTAGTCTCATTGAGATCAAATCTATTTTTCAAGAGAGAACTGGTCCAAACAACAAAAATGGATATACCTTGAAAAATATATATTTTGTACTTCAAAGGGACAACCTGGTAATAAAAGTGTACCACTTTAACCTTCTGTAGTGGGGGAAAGAAAGGGGTTTTAATCAGTTTACTCTGGAAGAAGCAACTTATAGCAGAACATTCACATAGAAATCTATATTCTACAATACATGATTCTCAGTTTATCAGGTATAAGACAGCTCTACATCTTCTATATCTATCTGGAGAAGCCTCCGTGCAGAGTTGTGTTGATGTTGTAGATAGACGATTTGGAGTAGATCTGTTTGTCTGTCTGGGGGTGGATGTGGATGGGGAGAGGTGGATATGGCAAGAGGGAATATCCCTCTGGCTCCCTGGCTTTCAGGCCTTATGTGGCCCTTCTGGCTGGCCCCCAGTCATTTCAATCTAAATGCAAATATCATCAACCTGCCACTAAAAAGACTGATATTAGTATCAAAGCCCATATGTTACGCCTGTAACGCCACCAACGTGTCACTCTCAATAGCATCACCATGGAGGCCTGTCAATCTAACCTGGCATCTGTAGGAGCTTTCTATTTCCCTATATGCTTCTATTTCCTTCTATCTCTGTCTCACTCTGTCTCACTCTATCTCACCAACTTGCTGTCTCTCTATCTGACGCTCTCTCACTCGCTCTTTCTCTCTCTTTCTCTCTCTTTCTCTCTCTGACACTTCCACACACTCTCTCTCTCTTCCCCAGGTGACTGGTGGCACCTTACTTGTGGAAGACGGTCTCATAGTAATGGCTGGAACAGAAATACATGGAATGGTATCAAACACATCAAACACGTGGTTTCTGTGTGTTTTAGTACCATTTCATTCATTCCATTCCAGCCATTAGTATGAGCCATACTCCCCTCACCCGCCTCCTGTGAGTAGTCTCTCTCTCTCTCTCTCTCTCTCTCTCTCTCTCTCTCTCTCTCTCTCTCTCTCTCTCTCTCTCTGTGATGTTCTGGAACAAACACACACACACACAGACACACACGTACACATACCCAAACACACACACATACAGAAACACACACACACATACTCAAACACACACATATGCACAAACACACACACACATACACAAACACACACACATACCCAAACACACACACATACACAAACACACACACACACACACACACATACTCAAACACACACACACATACACAAACACACACACAAACACAATCTCCAAGTTCACTCTGACTCTCATTCTTTTCCTCTCTATCTCCCGCTCTCTCTCCTCTGCGTCCCCGCCTTCATTCTTTTCCTCTCTCTCTATTTCCTTGTCACTCAGCACTCCCCCCCACACACACACACACATTCCCTCAAATGTGCTCTTACCTAACATCTCCTCTGTTCCCCTCACACAGACCTTCATCCCCTCATTATCTCTCCAAATGTTGTGTTCTAACTTTCCTAGCTGTCCTGCCCTTGTACTACTCTACCCCAGCAGTGCCCCTTTACACAAGCACACACGCACACACACACACTCTCACACACACAGAGCTAGGCTCCATTGACTCAGTAGTTCCCCACACAGCAGTGTAAACTCATCAGCCCTCTGCTGCAGTCTTAAACACATCTCTCATTTTATCCCCGGTAAAAATACACTACCTCCATTTTCACTCAAACAGGAGCCCATGTGTTTTTGTAGACAGCTGAGGCCGGCGGTGACTGGTGAGAGCTGGGGAAATGGAAGGAGGGGTGGGATGGCCAAAGAGAGGGCTCTGGCGCGAGGGAGAGCAGGGAGGTGGGGTTAGAAAGGGAGGATGAGGAGGAGAGGAGAGTCAGCAGGGTACCCCGGGGAGGCTACGCTCCAGGGGTTGTTCACATGCAGGATGCATATTTCTGAATTGCAGAGCAGCCTTATCTTGCCGTGCTAGGTCACTGAAGCACTTCATTCCCCTCCTTCTCTTTTACGTGTGTGTGTGTGTGTGTGTGCGCGCGCTCATGTGTGTTGCGACCATGCCGCCAACAGCAGGAAATGTGGAGCTCAGCTCCGAGGGGAGGGACTCTCTTCAAGGCTCTCTCCTCTCATTTACTCTCTCTCTCTCTCTCTCTCTCTCTCTCTCTCTCTCTCTCCCTCTCTGCCTCCCTCCCTCTCTCCCTCTCTCTTTCTCACACTGCAGCAAGAAACACTTATCAAACTGCAACACACATCCCATAGAAGCACTCAGATACAGCAGTAGCAACTCGGCCTCACGTTAACACAGGCAAGACAATGCACGAGACAGCTAACAGCTTAACGAAGTGTTTCCCTTAGCTTGATTTCCTCCCAGGCAGGGCACCTTGGCCCCAGGATATAACACGCTCCATTGAAAGAAACTGAAATCATACGTCAAGGGACAAATTTGCCTCTGATTTTGTCAGGATGTTGCATACGTCCGTATTGGTAAGGAAAGATTATTCGGCTATTTGTCCTTGTGAGGTAAGACAGGTCAGTCAACTTCTAGTAAAGTTTCTGTTTATGTCAAACAAACAGGATATGACGCGTTTCATAACCGGTGACCATCTGCAGCATGTATAGTTAGGATTTCTGCACACTACTCACTCACGCACGCACGCACGCACACACACACACACACACACACACACACACACACACACACACACACACACACACACACACACACACACACACACACACACACACACACACACACAACATCCCCTCCTCCTTCATCTTGATATCTTGGTCACGATTCTCTCCATTCGCCACACTGTGCCAATACTATTATCATGCAGATTGGCTTCCCTATTGTCATTATACAATCACGCAGAGCCACTCAGAGGTCAGGCTGGAGACTTTCTTGTTGTGTTGAGTGTGAACGGATTCCGCAACGATGCTTGATAGAGATTGTGTTGTTTTGTTCGTGTTTTGTATGTATGCATTTGTGTGTGTGTTGGGGGGGGGTTGATAGGGTGGTAGTGTGTGTGTGTGTGTATGCTCGTGTGTCTGCATGTGTGTGTGTTTGTGTGTGTATGCGCGTGTGTGTGTGTGTGTGCAGCAGAGGGCCAGATCAGGAGGGCTGCTGAGTCCCTGGGGTCTCTCTTCATGACTGAGTGGACTTGCACTTTAGAAATCCAGGTTCAAAAGACAGCTTTTAATAGATGCACTTTAGTCGCGCAACTCGCGCATTTTAACCAAAACTGAAGGGTTGCCTGGCCCTTCTGCTCTGCTCTACGTTGAATGTATGTATGCACAGTATGTATGTAATGAATGTATGTATGTACGTATGTACTGTATGTATATATGTATATAGGTTAGTGTTTTCTGTAAGTTCTCTATGTTGTGTGTGAGGGTTGATGTTTTTAATAGATGACCATTAGTGTCTGATCCGACCCGTGATGTGCTGGCTTGGTTGTTTTATTTTCATGTCGTCACTAATAACACAGTTCCTGCAACTATAGTGGATGCAAATCCATGCCAGCCAGTATAGCTGAGCTTGGCCCAGTTTGTCCCTATAGTGTGAATCAGGCATGCATACAGTGTTTTATGCATCATCTGCATTTTAACTGGAGTCTGTCTGTGCGACAGCTCGCTCTGTTGTCACTCTCTTGCCATCCAAATGTATATGAAGAGTTTCATTCAGAAACGCTACATGTCCATTTTCAGAAATGCTGGTAAGTTAGCTTTTATTGTAAATTATGAAAGAGATAGGAAGGTTTTTTTCACTGTCTAATCATGGCATGGGGTTGTTCAATGACAAGCATGTGTTTGTTTAAATCACTTGAGGGTTTTGTTTCAGAGAGGCAAAATGCTATATATCCACCTCACTCTCAGATAAAGTACTGCTAGGTTTTACACAGTTAAATGTAACAAATAATTACATTTTTAATAAAGAAATGATACATTTATGACTTCAATATGAGGATTTATTTTTTATTCGATGCAGTAATATGAGATCTGTATGTAAAACATTTACATTTCACATTTTAGTCATTTAGCAGATGCTCTTATCCTGAGCGAGTTATATCTTGCTATTGTTGGCCTGAAGACTGGGGGTGTTCGGGAGTGTCTTTAATGGTGAGTGCATTCATCTTAAAATAGCTAGGTGAGACAACCACATATCACAGTCAAATATACAGGATACAAACATTCCATTTCAGCTAATGGATATGTAGCGTTGTGCCGATTTATTTTTTCTTTTCATACACATCTAAAATCTATGAATAAAACAATCTGAGAACAGTAACATCTGACGTACCCAAAAGCCATCATTTCTGATGAAAAAAACACAAATGTGAAAAGTTGGTGTATATAGATATTTGGAAATAAACTTAATTGATTGTAGTATACTTCATTACTAGGACATTTTATTCGCCCCAGCAACCCACAATAAGTGATGCACATTTGACTATACTGTACAGTGCCACTTACATATTACACACATGCACATTACAGTAGGCAGGGCACTGTACTGTTTATACTCAGTCTATTTAAATTAATTGACTCCCTTTTATTATAGATGTGGCAGCCTTCTTTTTCTCTGTGATGGCACATAGATGGAAAAAGAGCCTGCAGAGAACAAGGTCAGCATTAGAAGCACAACAGACATATTCAACTTCAACTTAATATTCAAAACATAAAACATTTTTTTATTTTTTTATTTTTTAGGAGCTGTCTTTTTTGTCTTTTGTCTGTTTTGGGGGGCACTTCTTTCCTTGTCTTTATTTTTCATTTTCTTTCATGTAATCAGTGGCGTGTATTCATGGATGCCAAGGGAAGCCAGGCTTCCCCAAATATTTGATGAATGAAAAAATAAAAAATATTAAAACAAATTCTCTTTCATCTCTGTTTGTGTTTTCATCATTTCCCGTCAATTTGCAAATGGCTGAATCTCAATGGAGAAATCATCAGAGTGAGGGAGACAGCGCCCATCTGTCTCAGTATGTGTAGCCCATGTGTCTGATGCTGTCTGGGACAAAAGAGTACGACATGCTGCAGCCGTAGCATTTGATTGATTGATGCCAGTAAGCATTTGGCATCCCTTGATTTAAAAAAAAGAATTAGCCAATCATCGTTGTGCTGAGCTCAACTGTGGGTTGTCCTGATGGAGCAAGACGCTCCCCAAGTGGGGCCAGTTTGGAGTTGGCTTCAAACCAATCAAATCACTTCGTAAGCAAAACATTTTGATTTTCAGAAAAGTGTATCTGTTTCTGGTCTTCTTGTGTTGATCAATCAATCAATCAAATGTATTTATAAAGCCTTTCTTACATCAGCTGATATCAATGTGCTGTACAGAAACCCAGCCTAAAACCCCAAACAGCAAGCAATGCAGGTGTAGAAGCACCGTGGCTAGGAAAAACTCCCTAGAAAGGCCAGAACCTAGGAAGAAACCTAGAGAGGTGGTCAGTCCTCTTCTGGCTGTGCCGGGTGGAGATGATAACAGAACATGGCCAAGATGTTCAAATGATCATAGATGACCAGCAGGGTCAAATAATAATAATCACAGTGGTTGTCGAGGGTGCAACAGGTCAGCACCTCAGGAGTAAATGTCAGTTGGCTTTTCATAGCCGATCATTCAGAGTATCTCTACCGCTCCTGCTGTCTCTAGAGAGTTGAAAACAGCAGGTCTGGGACAGGTAGCACGTCCGGTGAACAGGTCAGGGTTCCATAGCCGCAGGCAGAACAGTTGAAACTGGAGCAGCAGCAAGGCCAGGTGGACTGGGGACAGCAAGGAGTCATCAGGCCAGATAGTCCTGAGGCATGGTCCTAGGGCTCAGGTCCTCAGAGAGAAAGAAAGAAAGAGAGAAAGAGAGAGAGAAAAAAAGAGAGAGAGAATTAGAGAGAGCATACTTAAATATACACAGGACACCTGGATAAGACAGGAGAAATACTCCAGCCCCCCGACACATAAACTACTGCAGCATAAATACTGGAGGCTGAGACAAGAGGGTTCGGGAGACACTGTGGCCCCGTCTGACGATACCCCTGGACAGGGCCAAACAGGGAGGATATAACCCCACCGTAGGTATGTACGGCAGGACCAAATCGGAAAGATAGGTAGGAGCAAGCCCATGTAATGCTTTGTAGGTTAGCAGTAAAACCTTGAAATCAGCCCTTGCCTTAACAGGAAGCCAGTGTAGAGAGGCTAGCACTGGAGTAATATGATCAAATTGTTTGGTTCTAGTCAAGATTCTAGCAGCCGTGTTTAGCACTAACTGAAGTTTATTTAGTGCTTTATCTGGGTAGCCGGAAAGTAGAGCATTGCAGTAGTCTAACCTAGAAATGACAAAAGCATGGATGAATTTCTCTGCGTCATTTTTGGACAGAAATGTTCTGATTTTTGCAATGTTACGTAGATGGAAAAAAGCTGTCCTTGAAACAGTCTTCATATGTTCGTCAAAAGAGAGATCAGGGTCCAGAGTAACGCCGAGGTCCTTCACAGTTTTATTTGAGACGACTGTACAATCATCAAGATTAACTGTCAAATTCTCTTCGTTTTTTGGGACCTAGAACCAGCATCTCTGTATTGTCCAAGTTTAAAAGTAAAACATTTGCCGCCATCCACTTCCTTATGTCTGAAACACAGGCTTCCAGGGAGGGCAATTTTGTGGCTTCACCATGTTTCATTGAAATGTACAGCTGTGTGTCATCCGCATAGCAGTGAAAGTTAACATTATGTTTCCGAATGACATCACCAAGAGGTAAAATATATAGTGAAAACAATAGTGGTCCTAAAACAGAGCTTAGAGGAACACCGACATTTACAGTTGATTTGTCAGAGGAAAAACCATCCTCAGAGACAAACCTTTCTGACAGATAATATCCAAGCCAGGCCAGAACTTGTCCGTGTAGACCAATTTGGGTTTCCAATCTCTCAAAAGAATGTGGTGATTGATGGTATCAAAAGCAGCACTAAGGTCTAGGAGCACAAGGACAGATGCAGAGCCTCGGTCTGACGCCTAAAAGGTAATTTACAGTCTTAGTGCTATGTGCAGTGCAGTCTCAGTGCTATGATGGGGTCTAAAACCAGAATGAAGCATTTCGTATATATTGTTTGTCTTCAGGAAGGCAGTGAGTTGCTGCGCAACAGCCTTTTCAATTTCAATTTTGAGAGGAATGGGAGATTCGAGATATGCCAATAGTTTTTTATATTTTCTGGGTGAATGTTTGGCTTTTTCAAGAGAGGCTTTATTACTGCCACTTTTAGTGAGTTTGGTACACATCCGGTGGATAGAGAGCCGTTTATTTTGTTCAACATAGGAGGGCCAAGTTGGAATAGGGTCCAGTATGCAGCTTGAAGGTTTAGAGGCCATGATTATTTTCATAAATGTGTCAAGAGTTATAGTACTACAAAACTTGAGTTTCTCCCTTGATCCTAGGTCCTGGCAGAGTTGTGCAGACTCAGGACAATTGAGCTTTGGAGGAATACGCAGATTTAAAGTGGAGTCCGTAATTTGCTTTTTAATGATCATGATCTTTTCCTCAAAGAAGTTCATGAATTTATCACTGCTGAAGTGAAAACCATCCTCTCTTGGGGAATGCTGCTTTTTAGTTAGCTTTACGACAGTATCAAAAATACATTTTGAATTGTTCTTATTTTCCTCAATTAAGTTGGAAAAATAGGATAATCAAGCAGCAGTGAGGGCTATTTAATACTGCACGGTACTGTCTTTCCTTTCCTTTCTTTCCAATTTTCTGGAAGCTTGCTTCAGAGCTCGGGTATTTTCTGTATACTAGGGAGCTAGTTCTTATGGCAAATGTTTTTTGATGTTAGGGGTGCGGCTGCATCTAGGTTATTGCGCAAGGTTAAATTGAGTTCCTCAGTTAGGTGGCTAACAGATTTTTGTACTCTGACGTCCTTTGGTAGGCGGAGGGATTCTGGAAGGGCATCTAGGAATCTTTGGGTTGTCAGAGAATTTATAGCACGACTTTTGATGATCCTTGGTTGGGGTCTGAGCAGATTATTTCTTGCGATTGCAAACGTAATAAAATGGTGGTCCAATAGTCCAGGATTATGAGGAAAAACATTTGGATCCACAACATTTATTCCACGGGACAAAACTAGGTCCAGAGTATGACTGTGGCAGTGAGTAGGTCCGGAGACATGTTGGACAAAACCTACTGAGTCGATGATGGCTCCGAAAGCCTTTTGGAGTGGGTCTGTGGACTTTTCCATGTGAATATTAAAGTCACCAAAAATGTGAATATTATCTGCCATGACTACAAGGTCCGATAGGAATTCAGGGAACTCAGTGAGGAACGCTGTGTATGGCCCAGGAGGCCTGTAAACAGTAGCTCTAAAAAGTGATTGAGTAGGCTGCATAGATTTCATGACTAGAAGCTCAAAAGACGAAAACGTCTGGGTTTTTTTTGTAAATTGAAATTTGCTATCGTGAATGTTAGCAACGCCTACGCCTTTGCAGGATGCACAGCGGATATGGTCACTAGTGTAACTAGGAGGTGAGGCTTCTTCTAACACAGTAAATTCATCAGGCTTAAGCCATGTTTCAGTCAGGCCAATCACATCAAGATTATGATCAGTCATTAGTTCATTGACTATAACTGCCTTGGAAGTGAGGGATCTAACATTAAGTAGCCCTATTTTGAGATGTGAGGTATCACAATCTCTTTCAATAATGGCAGGAATGGAGGAAGTCTTTGATGACCTGCAGTTGCTAGCTTGATAAATCGACCCTTCCCTAAGCCATGGATGGAGATGTGGATTTGGACTTATGGTTTTGACTTAATTCTTTGTACAGGCCAATGATTATGACGGTGATTCTGATCTAACCATAAATTAATATGTTGTGCCACTGGCCTGAGGTGATTGAAGTTCAATATGTAGCCTAGATGTAGCCTAGATGTAGCCTAGATGTAACCTAGATGTAGCCTAGTAGGCTCACGCTAACTAGCTAGCTAACTTAGCTGGTTCATTGTTGCCCATGCAAGGAAGTTAGGCTAGCACGCATTTTAGCTCGGTAGCCTTTGACAACAAAAACTAAAAGCGTACTGTATGAGAGAGCCAGGGACCGTTTTGCCAACATGAAAGAGAGGAGGATGGCATTGTCGTTCAACTGGTCTACAAGTAGTAGGTTGAGTTAACATTTATTGTTTTACTTGAGCGCGCACGCACACAAACACACACACACACAGAGAAATCAGTGCCATGGACAGTCACATGATATTTAGCAACATTGATTGGACTAAATTGTTTTTGCTATCTTCTAGTTTGTTTTCAGTGTATTAAACTAAGCACATACAGTTGAAGTAAGAAGTTTACATACACCTTAGCCAAATAAATTTAAACTCCGTTTTCACAATTCCTGACATTTAATCATAGTAAAAATTCCATGTCTTAGGTCAGTTAGGATCACCACTTTATTTAAACAATGTGAAATGTCAGAATAATAGTAGAGAGAATGATTTATTTCAGCTTTTATTTCTTTCATCACATTCCCAGTGGGTCAGAAGTTTACATACAGTCAATTAGTATTTGGTAGCATTGCCTTTAAATTGTTTAACTTGGGTCAAACGTTTTAGATAGCCTTCCACGAGCTTCGCACAATAAGTTGGGTGAATTTTGACCCATTCCTCCTGACAGAGCTGGGGTAACTGAGTCAGGTTTGCAGGCCTCCTTGCTCGCACATGCTTTTTCAGTTCTGCCCACAAATTTTCTATAGGATTGAGGTCAGGGCTTTGACTTTGTTGTCCTTAAGCCATTTTGCCACAACTTTGGAAATATGCTTGGGGTCATTGTCCATTTGGAAGACCCATTTGTGACCAAGCTTTAACTTCTTGACTGATGTCTTGAGATGTTGCTTCAATATATCCACATAATTTTCCTCCCTCGTGATGCCATCTATTTTGTGAAGTGCACCAGTCCCTCCTGCAGCAAAGCACCCCCACAACAGGATGCTGCTACCCCCGTGCTTCATGGTTGGGATGGTGTTCTTCGGCTTGCAAGCCTCCCCCTTTTTCCTCCAAACATAACGATGGTCATTATGGCCAAACAATTCTATTTTTGTTTCATCAGACCAGAGGACATTTCTCCAAAAAGTATGATCTTTGTCCCCATGTGCAGTTGCAAACCGTAGTCTGGCTTTTTTATGGCGGTTTTGGAGCAGTGGCTTCTTCCTTGCTGAGCGGACTTTCAGGTTATGTCGATATAGGACTCGTTTACTGTGGATATAGATACTTTTGTACCTGTTTCCTCCAGCATCTTCACAAGGTCCTTTGATGTTGTTCTGGGATTGATTCACACTTTTTGCACCAAAGTACGTTCTTCTCTAGGAGACAGAGTGAGCAGAGCTGTATGATGGCTGCGTGGTCCCATGGTGTTTATACTTGCGTACTACTGCCACTTTTAGTGAGTTTGGTACACATCCGGTGGATAGAGAGCCGTTTATTTTGTTCAACATAGGAGGGCCAAGCACAGGAAACAGCTCTTTCAGTAGTTAAGTTGGAATAGGGTCCAGTATGCAGCTTGAAGGTTTAGAGGCCATGATTATTTTCATCAATGTGTCAAGAGATATAGTACTACATATATAGTACTATAGTACTACTAACTTGAGTTTCTCCCTTGATCCTTGGTCCTGGCAGAGTTGTGCAGACTCAGGACAATTGAGCTTTGGAGGAATATGCAGATTTAAAGTGGAGTCCCGTAATTTGCTTTCTAATGATCATGATGCACAAAGTAGATGACCTAACCAACTTGCCAAAGCTATAGTTTGTTAACAAGAAATATGTTGAGTGGTTGAAAAACAAGTTTAAACGACTCCAACCTAAGTATGTAAACTTCCGATTCAACTATATAGCCTTGTTGATTTGATGATGTTTAAATTTGGAAATGGTGCTGGAATAGCTAGGGGAGTGTTTCTGTTGTCTTTGTTCTGACTTGCGGTAACTCTTCATGGTTCTAAATCAGTAGTTGTTTAGTAAAACTGTCGAAAACATTAACTTGCTTGTGTCATATAACTGTTTGTTACATGCAATATTTGCTTTGTGGACATCACCGGACAGATGTGGCTCTCTGGTTTTGTGATGAAACAAACTATGTGTAGTTGAATTTATTCCGCCACTGTGTGACTGTTGTCTTTTTGTTGTCACAGCCTTATTGTGTATCATGGTGGTGTATGAACGAACGGGTTATAGAGCAAACAACGCAATTATCACAACATAGGTTGTAATATGGCTTTTTTTACTGTCTTGGCTTCCTTAGTGATTTCACCCATGCACCTGTACTGCATGTAATACCATTGACAGCCATTACAAATAACCATCCCACAATAGAGAAGTGGGAGGTAAAGGTCCATGGTCCTCCAGACTACCCGCCACACCTCCCAAGACCACCTCACCCTCTTCAGCCCACTACCTCGGTGTGGTGGACACACAAAAGCAAACAAAAAAGCAATTTACCGTAACATAGTAGAAAAGGACATGAACAGGGTTTACACCCCCTCCCCCTCAACAAAAACACAATAAACAAAAACAAATAAAAAATAATCCAGAATTGTCATATGACTGGTGATCAGGAGCACCTTCCCTTTGAATATGAAATCAGGCCCATCCCTCTTTACATGTTATTTGGTCCCACTTATCAGTAAAATCTTGAGACCTTCCACTTTCTTTTCCCAGACTCTTCTTTTCAAACTGTCTCCTTCACAGTCTTCCCCTCCCTCCCTCCCTCTCTCCCATTCATCGGAGTACATTTTCTCAATGAGTGTGTTCTGTCTGTCGTTGGTCGTTTGCGTGCCATATCCTCTCTGCTCTTTGTCTTTTCTGCCTGGCTGAGTTCATTGTTTCCGACTGTGCCGGGTGTGAGGCAGGCGTCCCACGGTGGAATGGAAGCCTGCCTTGCTGTTTGGTACTGTGCCTGGCCAGAGCCACTGAGATAAGCTCTCTGCCCTGGGTCCAGACACGCAGACAGACCCAGGGAGGGTGGAGGGGAGTGGAGAAGGGAACTGGCTGACGATAGGGGGCCTGGGCGTCTCCTAGTGTAGGTTGTTGATTGGAAGGAGAGTGGGAGAGTGAAGTAGGGGGACGGGAATGGGAAGGGGGTTCTGGCTGACTCAGGATGTCGGGGCTGTGGGTTCAAGCCCCAGTGTTGTAGCCTATAGCCTGTGGGGGTGTGGGTTGAAGACTCAGGCTCACACTTCCAGATAGCGTCTCAGGCTGTGTGTACCACATGTAGCAGGGAGGTCCAGCAGGGCCCGGGTCTGGATGAGTAATGAGTCATATAAGCGCTGGCTGACGTGGACAACCTCTCTGCTTCCCCACAGGCGGGGGGTTGGGGTGAGGGAAAGAGAGAGGGGAGGAGAGGAGGGTGATAGAGAGAGGCAAGGCGGACGGTAAGGAAGGCACCTGCACTCTGCAGTGAGTATGTGCGTTTGTGTTTGCGTATCTAGGAGAGAGCTCTCTACAGGAGCATGTCTGATCCAATCAGGCGGTGCCACTGACCCCAGCCCGCTGACTCTGCTTCCGGGCCCTGTCAGCTCCAGCATCTCTCTTTCTTTACCTCCCTCCCTCCATCTCTCTATCTCTCTCTTCTCTCTATCTCCCTATTTTTCCCTTCTCTCTCTACCGCTCTCTTTTATTTTTCCTCTGTTCTTCCTGTCCTTCTGTCTCTTTCTCTTCCTCCCTGACTCCCTCTCTCTCTATCCTCCTCTGTCTTCTCTTCCTTCCTCTCTCTTTATCTTTCTTTCTTTTGTCTCGTTCTTTCCCTACCTCCCTCTCTCTCTCTTTCATTCTTCTCTCTTTACCTCTCTTTATCTTTCTATTCCCTATCTCCTTTAGTATTACCTGTCTTTCTCCCTCTCTCTTTCCTCTCTCTCTCTCTCTCTCTCTGTCTTTCTCATCCTCTCTCTCTCTCTCTTTCCCCCCTCCCTCTCCCCCCTCCCACCACCAGGGTTAGCTGTCAGCTAGGTCCAACAGTGGTACGCTAACCACATTACCTGCAGCTTGCCACCGTCATTACCCTGACACCTCACCCACTGGAGCTTGAAAGTCATTCCAACTTCTGTGTTGGGGGCTATTAGTTGTGTGTGAATGTGTGATTACGTTCTGTGGGCCAGAGTGGGTTGTGTGTTGTTGTGTTCTGTTGTGACGGACAAAACCGAGTACAGTTTCTTTGGAGAACGTTTGGAAAGTGGTGGAATGGGTGCCATTTGTTTTTTTGTCCCTGTTACTGACTGCTTGTCTGGCTGATTGCTTGTCTGCATGGCTGACATGGCTTGTCTGGCTGGATGAAAAGATACATTTACAATTGCTATGGACAGTTTTCTTGTTATCGGTACAGGCGTGGTTGAAACAATGGTGAGTGAATGCAGCCGTCAAACCACGTGACATGTGAAGGACATGGAACAGATATGCTGTGCTGAGAGTGCAGGCTAGATTACACTAACATTACATCAGATGTCACTATGTACAGGGACAGAGTTAGAGATGGTTAGTATGGCTCTGACTGGGGAAAGAGAGGAAGGCTTGTCTTGATGTTTTAGCGAAAAGGCCTGCTTTTTTTCGATGCTGTGCATTCCGTCCTACATTTCCCATGTTAACAGTAACTGAACATAGGCGTACATTCATGGGGGACAATTTGCAAGGGGAAGATTGGGGTCCATGAAATCATTTTCATGTGTATATAAATATATTTATATTTTTTAAGGTGAATACCTAGGATTTTCCAGAGTTCCCAGACGGATTTGACGGCCGTTTTGGGTTCATTTATTATGATCAAGTTCGATCCCATGGTGAATTATTTTAAAGTTCCCTACAAATTGAGATATTTAATTAAATAGGGATCCATTCTAACTACTACGCTTGTGGTCACACAGGGCCACGTGCCGACACAGACCAATCACAGGCCCGGAGGCTACGAGGAGGTTCCGGTTGACTCTCTTAGGCAGGATGAAAATGTCTACATCGACCATGATCCTTTGCTAGTTACGGCCACTTTCACCATGATCCTTAGAGATTTCTTGGTGCCATTTAGACCCATTCAGCAATAGGGCGCGCTTCAAATTCAAATAATTTCCATAGGAATACGTGGATGATGTCAGCACCATCACAATCTACTGGCTGTAAAATAATCTCTGGCTGCATCCGAAATGGCACCCTATTTCCTATCTAGTGCACTACATTTTGTAGTGCACTGTATAGGGCATAGGGTGCCATTTTAGACGCAGTCGGAGATAATTTTTTTAAGGGCAGAAAATCTGTATGTTTAACTCCTTTGCATCAGCCAGACAATTACGCGGCTGGAAACAAAATCACCTGGGGTATTTTTTTGTCCAAGGTTGTTAGTGCTGACATTCTGCTTTTCAAATGCCAGTTTGTTAATTATGCAAATGACATAGCTAGGCCTATGACAAGGAAAGCTGGGTATGTGCTAGTAGACTATTGACTAGAGTATAGGGGCTATTTAAGCCTAGTCCTGGACTAAAAAGATAAAAAGAGGTTGTACAGGTAACTGCCAAAATAGGAAAGGAAACACCAACAAGTGCACTAATAGGACTTTGGGCCACAACGAGCCAGATCAGCTTCAGTGAACTTTGGCATAGATTCTACAAGTGTCTGGAACTCTATAGGAGGGATGCGACACCATTCTTCCATGAGAAGTTCCATCATTTGGTGTTTTGGTTGATGGTGGTGGAAAACGCTGTCTCAGGCGCTGCTCCAGAATCTCCCATAAGTGTTCAATTGGGTTGAGATTTGGTGACTGAGACGGCCATGGCATATGGTTTACATTGTTTTCATGATCATCAAACCATTCAGTAACCACTCGTGCCCTGTGGATGGGGGCATTGCCATCCTATGGGGCCAAAATAATAGCCATAATAATAGCATTTTTAGACATTACCCTATATAATATAGCTTTTCATTTTTTCCTTTATGTTATTTAGTAAATATTTTCTTCTTAAAATTGCATTGTTAGTTAAGGGCTTGTAAGTAAGCATTTCACGTTAAGGTCTACACCTGTTGTATTCGGCACATGTGACAAATAACATTTGATTTGATTCGATTTTTGATATGGGATGTTAATTGCTTAAATAAATCAGGAACCACACCTGTGTGGAAATACCTGTTTTCAGTATACATTGTGTCCCTCATTTACTCAAGTATTTCCTTTATTTTGGCTGTTACCTGTACATTGAACATGCTCTCTATTACATATATGGCCAGTTTCCTAAAACGCAGACTCAGATTAGTCCTAGACTAAAACACTTTTGACTAAAGGGTTAATCTGGAAACCTGCCCGTGCATGTTATAGCAAAAGCCATCCCTTTTATTTCCCCTCTTCCATCAAATAAAATAAGAATCAGAAATACAAATTCCTCCTATTTCACTATTCCTCCTCTTTTGCTCCCATCTCTAGTATCCTCCCTCTCTCCAGGCCTTCTGATTCCCACCATATCCTCTTTTCCTCTCCCGTCTTTGCGTGGAGATGCTATGCGACTCTGGCCGGCTTTCGGAGCGGCTCGTCCACATTGCATTAATTCCGAGTAGTGGAGGAATCCAGTATCAGATGTAATGGGTTTGATTCCAGCGCCCTGGGGCCATGTTCCGCAGCAGCCGCTGTAATGGTGGGAGTCTGCCCAGATCCTGCTCTCTCTCTCATCAGAATGCCACTGCTGCTGCTGCCGTGCTGCCTGTGTGCTTTACTGCTGCCTAGATAAGGCTAAGGCACACATACACACACACTCTCTCACTCTCTATTTCTGTCTCCATATCTCTTTCTTTGTCTCTGTCTTGCTCTCTCTTTCTCTCTTTTCTCTTCTCTCTTACTACCTCGCTTTCTCTTTCGCTCTCTCTCTCTGCTAGTCTGTCTTCTCCCCCTCCGTCCCTCTATTTTCTCTCTCTCTTTCTCTGTTCTCATTCTCGCTCCTTTGATCTCTCCCTCATATCTCCCCACCTCTCTCACTTTCTAACGCTCTTTATCTAACTCTTTCTCTCTAATTCTCCCAAAATCTGCCAACCCCCCCACCTCCCACCGCCTCATGTACACTAGTCAAAACGCCTCTCCTCCATAGCATGTGTTGTTCCCTAATTATTGTCTCTAAACAAGGGGCTCGTCCCCAGCAGTCCTGAATTAAGTGGTTGCTGTTAATCTCTCGGCAGAAGGAAGGGTAATTGTTTTCTTCCCTTCTTTCTTCCTCCTCTCTCCGTCTCTCTACACTTTACATTTTACATTGTAGTCATTTAGCAGATGCTCTTATCCAGAGTGACTTACAATTAGTGCATTCATCTTATGATAGCTGGGTGAGACAGCCATATATTAGAGTACATTTTTCCTCAATCAGCAAAGTCAGTAAACTTTTTTATCTGTGTGTGTGTGGGGGGGTCATTTAAGATGAAGAGGCAGGGAATCAGACATTTTCAGAAGATGGGCAGGGACTGCTTTAGCGTCAGCTGGAAGCTGGTTCCATAGAGAGGAGCTTTGACTGAGTGCCAGGACAGGGAAGAGCTTTGATTGAGCTGAGCGGGAGCTGACCCCCGTAGGAGTAGGAGGGCCAAGAAAGCAGAGGTTGCGGAGTGCTCAGGTTGGGGTGCAGGGTTTGAGCCTAGCCTGAAGGTAAGGATGGGCAGTTCCCCTTGCTGCTCCGCAGGCAAGCATCATGGTCTCGTAGTGGACGCAATCTTTCTCTCTGTCTCTCCCCGTCTCTCTCTCTCTAACCCAATCTCCTCTCCCTCTCTCTCTCTGTTAAAATGAGGCCAAGTACAGTCACACCTATGTAATAAGGAAATCTGGAGAGTGTGAATGTACTGTATCATAACAGAAGAGAAAATTAACTTGACTGAAAAACAGCTGTGCAAGTTATTGTATTCTTATTGGGTTTCTTGTATTTTGGTACATTTATTAAAAAAAATGTATGATGCTAGTGAAAACAATAAGATAGTGATGGGCATTCCGAGTCTTTTCGGTACGCCACAACATTTGGCTCTGTTCATTGAGCTCCTAAACGGCTCCTCATTCAAAATTCTTGAAAATCGATCTAGAACCATGAAAAAATTGAAAATCTCTAATGTAAGTGCAAAAAGTAGGCTACCATTATATCAGATAATGATATGCACAAATTATTAGAAAAATGAAGATTATGCAAATATGAGCGTGGATTCACCATCTTTATAGATGGATTTTGTAGCTTATTTGCAGATAATCGTTGTCTGAAGCTCAAAACAACAGCAGTATTACCAGTATACAAATCAGGGAGTCAAATGAACGGCTCATTCACGGATGCGGTTCGGTTCGTAACGTTCACCAAAAAGAGCTGTTTGTTCGCTAACGACCGATCACTAAAATAAGACTTACCACCATTGGAGGCAGTGTGGTGGGAATTTTGTTACAAGTGTAAACATGGGAAGTGGGTGCTGATCCTCGGAAACTGCGATTTCATCGCTATCCACTGGAGTAGTGCAAAAAAATACCACTATTTTTAGCATCACATGTCAGTAAACAGCGACAATCTAACTTGCACTTGCGTACATTCCCGTTGGGAGATAAATGGGATAGGAAGCACAGCTATGGCAGAAGTGACTTGACGTAGCAGGTTAGGAGACCTAACGCAGCAGGTTAAGAGAATTAACGTAGCAGGTTAAGAGAATTAGGTTAAAGTTAGGAAAACGGTTATGGTTAGCTAAAATGCTACAGTTGTCAGTACCTCCACGATTAAGCAATTCTGTTTTTTTTATTTTTGCAAATTCAACAATTCCCGGCATGTTATGTAAGGGCTTCCAAATTTGACCACCACTGCACTATTACCACATAATATTGCAATGATTTTACTGTTTTATCTCATAAAACGGACCGATTGCCGCACTATGAAAAGGAGGGCTCGCAATTTCAACCAATCACAGCACATTTACATCATAATATGCTTCAATCAAGCCATACATTAACAAACATTTTTAGGTGACAAATTGGACTCGAAAATGCAACTTTTGGTCTGTACCTTTACTTCACCTAGCGACAACCAGGAAGTAGGCCTAACCAGGAAGTTAAAATCCTTGTAGAAGGACCATGGATCGAGACACAGCCAAAACAGTCAGCCAATCACCTTTCTTTAAATGTCCTTTCTCTTCTTGCAACTCTACCTCCTCCCCATACTGTTTTTATTTACTTTTCTGCTCTTTTGCACACCAGTATCTCTACTTGCACATGATCATCTGCTAAATTGTAATTACTTCGCTACTATGGCCTATTTATTGCCTACCTCCTCAAGCCATTTGCACACACTGTATATAGACTTCCTTTTTATTCATTAATACTATTAATTAATTTATATTTTTTTCCATTGTGTTATTGACTGTACGCTTGTTTATTCCATGTGTAACTCTGTGTTGTTGTTTGTGTCGCACTGCTTTGCTTTATCTTGGCCAGGTCGCAGTTGTAAATGAGAACTTGTTCTCAACTAGCATACCTGGTTAAATAAAGGTGAAAAATTTTTATAAAAAAACAAATTATATAAAAATTTAATAAAGATGCCCAAACCCTCAATAAAAAAAACGAATGTACTCCTTGCTAATCACATTTCAATATTCAATGAAATATTTGACCCATATAAAATGATGAGGTACAACACTGTACACGCAAAGATGAGTTTAACTTAGTGCAGCTCCAGTAAAACCTCCGGCTGCATGTTTTATCATGCATTTAACAGCTATTTTAGCTGTACTGTTTTCTTTTCAGGAATGGAGGGAGCGGATGGAGGGAGGCAGGGATGAGAAGTCGCTGGGCCGGAAATAAAGGTTTATGGCTCGTTCCCTCTCTTTCTCACACACTCACCCACTCTCACTCTTTCTCTCTTTCTCACTCACTTAGGATGAGGTAGAGGGAGGTAGAAAGAGAGGGAGGAACGTTTGTTGGAAAATGCCATACTTATTAATCTGGAAGATAAAACGTTTTTTGTAAGGAACTCTGGAATGTGTTTTATGGGTCTTTGCCTATTTAGTGTGTTCTGCTTTTTAACATTTGTGTGTGTTTCCATATGGTATATTTGTGTGCAGGCACCTTCCTCCCTGAATGTGTGCATATGTTCCTGTAGGTAGTGGGGGATGGTGGTGTGCTAGTGTATCCAGTGCTCCTGTTCTGCGGTCGTCCCAGGACAGCCAGGCAGGCGGGCGAGGTATACCGTAGCTTTAGCACTGACACTGTTGCGTCACGCAAACAGCCCAGCACAATCTGCTGTCCTCTGGCTGTCCCCGCCTGCAGCTGGAGCCTGTGGGCTTTCCCTGCCACCGCCACGAAGACAGCGTTGGAGCCACACGCCTCACACATGCACACACACACACACACACACACACATGCACACACACAATCCTCTGCACACCAGATGGGGTCCCCAGCCCATTGCATCCATCATATGGCGTGGCTCCCTCTTGCCCCCTTTTCCTCTCTCTTCATCTCCTCCCCACCTCTCCCCTCTCTTTCCCTCCCCCTCTCTCTCCTCTCTCTCTTTCCCTCTTTCACTCCTCTCTCTCCTCCTATCCCCCTCTATCTCTCTATCTTTCTCTCGCCACTCCTGCGCTCAGTAACAGGGGAATTCCATCCTTCCAGGAACTCCTGCCAGCTCTGGACCGGGATGATGTGGTGTCTGCTCGTTCTGGGCCGGGCGCTAACAGTTAGCTCAGTTTCTGGTTAACGCCTGGGCTTGTTGTGCTGCTGACAGCATGATAGATGTGGATGAAGACACTGGAGGACATTCATGTCTTGTCAGGGAAGGCTTCTTCTCAAAGGTCAAAGGGCAGAAGGTCCCATGATTTCTCAATGACGTCCATCTTGGTTTGTGTCAGGGACAAGAATTAAGAAATAGAGGTGGAGGTCGGAGGGACCAGATGTAGCATTTTGAAGGGGTAACGTTACTAAGCACTCTGACTAACCTCACATGATATAGTGTTTAATGGAGCAGCGTAATCACATTCACAAAACTAGATTATCTTCGATGTGAACTCATACTGTCAGGTTTCATTTCACCACCCTTTAAAGGGGCAATCAGCAGTAGACACAATAACAAAGCGTTTTCCCTTTCTCTGTAAAAAGCTGAGGGATGGGGCTGAAGAAATGTAACCTCTCTTTAATTCATAAACAGAACAATGGATGCAATGACATCAAAATTATAGCTTTAATCATGTTTTGAGGCTATACAGTGTTTGTTTACATTTATTTTGTTTACAAACTTTGGGGTAAACAACATGCTTATATTTTGGATTCTGATGAGGTTTGTGGAACTAAGTGGAACTAAGCTCATAAGGTATTTATTGTGTAAGTGAAATCCTTCAAAAGTAAATGGGTACATATCATTCATGTAAGTTACAAAAATGTATGTAGCAACTGCTGATATATTGCTCTTTTAATCTTTTAATAAACATCCCAGTGAGCAAAATTACTTTGAAATCAGGTTCATTTTCAGTTCTGAACGAGTGTTGAAAATAAGTATTTTCCAGATGTTGAAAATACGTATTTTCCTTGAAAATATTTGTAATGGACTTTGAAAATGATATTGCCAAAGGTCAGCTGTACATACATTCACCTATATCTACAGGTAACTGACAAAATAAAAGAGGGACACAAAGTATATTGAAAGCAGGTGCTTCCACACAGATGTGGATCCTGAGTTAGTTAAGTTACAGACACTTGTAGAATCTATGCCAAGGTGCATTGAAGCTGTTCTGGTGGCCCGTGGTGGCCCAACGCTCTAAGACAATATGTTCGCTTTATTTAGGCAGTTACCTGTACATGTCAGTGAAGAAAGCATTATATCACCTCATCCTACCTCATTTGTACTCTTTGTATATAGATTCTTTTTTTTTTTACTGTATTATTGACTGTATGTTTGTTTTACTCCATGTGTAACTCTGTGTTGTTGTATGTGTCGAACTGCTCTGCTTTATCTTGGCCAGGCCGCAGTTGTAAATGAGAAATTGTTCTCAACTTGCCTACCTGGTTAAATAAAGGTTAAATAAAAAAAATCAAAATTCAAAAATTCAAAATTTGAAATCTAATTTTTTGTGGAAAATGGAAATAACTGAAGATTTCAGTACAGAATATTTATTATTGCTCCCAATTCTCACATGTCTTTATGTTGGGGTTTTCAAAGCTTTAGAACTGGCAGTGGTCAGAAGAAGAAAATACAGAACACTTCAACTACAATAGCGTTCCCAGTAACTGGATAAGAGTGTCATGCTAAAAGCCTAAAATTTACATTTTTAAAATTTACACTCCGCCCCCAAACAATACCTAATTTGGACGGACTAAATCTGAGCATTCATAGACATCTATGTTTTACAAGTTGGGACAGCACATTACAGTAAAGCACAGTAGAGTAGAGTAGAGTAGAGCACAGTAGAGTTTAGTTCAGTACAGTAAAGTCCAGTTTAGTTCAGTAGAAGTTTAGTACAGTAAAGTACAATATAGTAAATTATACTCACTCTACTTTACTGTACATTACTGTACTGTACTGTACCAAATCTGAACAAATCATAGAAATCTATCTTACATTGGGCTAAATCGAGGCAGGTCCGGACTGGACCAAATCTGAACCATACAGACTTCTATAATGAGTTCTTATTTGGTCTAATCCGGACCAAGAAACGACATATGTGGACGTTGAAATCAAGGCCAGGGCAGATCTTTCCAAATGTTGGATGTTGGAGGGTCATCACTGGGATGTGTGATTCTGGGAGTGTGAACTGCCACCCTCACCTAAAATCACACTGATTAATAAAATACATGGATGTGTAAGTAAAATGTTGTCAAGGTTTCCATTCATTTGTCGCGTGCGCCGGGGAGTCATTCGAGACACGACTGACTTGATGTTTTTGAAGTGAGGGAGCGGTCAGGCTTGAAGAGTTGACCCAGTTCCCGCCATGGTGCACGCTACACTCCATCTCCATAGTCCATAGTCCCACTACTTATATAGGCTAGGTGTGTTCATGAATCATGTATTGATAAAATCCGAACAGAAGCGGGAGGATGGGACGTTTTTTTCCACACAAATAAACAAGGGGAACTATACACCACGGAAGCGTGCAGTCAGACTAAAAATAGAAGCGAAATTTTTGCATTTGGATGCAGTTGCATTTTTACAGGTCAGACTGTGATCTTGAGCTTCTGAGGATGGAAACGCTGTAGGCCTACATAGTCCTCACATCTCCTGGTCATTACTATTTCATACGAAGCCAAACACCCCATAGACTAAAAGTGCCTTTTCATCACCCAATATACTATGATCCATAGACGGTGTAACACCAAACATATGACGTGGGAAAATTGGAGTGGCATTACCGACGCATTGCTTAAAGCCTATCTGTTTCTCTGAGTCTTCATAGAGAAATCAATAGTGGTCTCCAAAAGAATGAATCTGGAATCCACACTACTACCATGGCAGACGGCCAGCTGAGTGATGTGTGCGGTTTAAACGGCCCCCGCATTCTGCCGCGCAGGGCCAGCTTTCTAGGTGTCTTAATCGCTCGGCTCTCCACTTCTCTCGCCTAGCTCTGCTCTTCTTCCTCATTCCCTCCCTCCCTCCCTCCTTCTCCTCCTCCTCCTCCTCCTCCTCCTCCTCTTACCCTCCCCCTAAGTTCGATGTGATCGGCTCTTGGCCCTGCCGTGAGTTCTCAGTGCGGGCGACAGCGCTGCTGAACATGGCGTCAGACGGGATGATTTTAACTAACCACGACCACCAAATCCGTGTCGGAGTCTTGACAGGTAAATGCAGAATTGCATTGAGTGATTCATATTTCTCTGTGACAATGTGAATTAATTTCCGTTGACTGTCGGTTGGGGTGCCTCTCGCGGGCGTCTCATAGGCTACATGTCGGTTGATTTTGCGTGGCGGCTCTCTCCATCTCTTCTCATTTTGCAGTTCTCAGCCCCCCTTATTTCCACAGGACCAATTGATTTAACACGTCCTTGCATGCGACGGAAGATGACAATGTAGCCTACATTCATACAAACCTGTTCGGTATCATTCGTTGCCATGGCGTTTGCGAGGCAGTTTTTCTCGGTGAAGGGCTCAGTTTTGTGTGTTGAATTATTCATAGCCCGTATCTGCTTCTGCTTGTCAAATCTGAAAATGACAGCTGACCGTGTGCGGAGCTAAACATGCTCGCGCTGTATGTATTTCTGTATGTATTTCGCTATTGACACGCGGTTGACTACAGCTTTTCTCCAAATGTAGCCCATGAAGGTTGCTGATGATACGTTTATGTATTTAAGCGCACAGAAATGCCCGTGTTAATTGCCGAATACATGGCAAAGCAGGCGCAATGAATGATATGTGACTGATTTGTGAATGACATTGCTAATTGAAGCGGCTGGTTAACGTGACTGAGGCTCTGCTGGTTTCGTGAGCAGAATACGAGTCGACTTAGGCTACCGATCGGAAAACGATATATAGGCTTCAAACTCTTATACACAAGACATTGCAAATGGCTATTTCTATGTGTTTTTAGGTATGTTTGCTTTGTCATGTTTCTTATTCAGAACTGTGATGTTGAACAAGGCGAATAGTCGTGCGGTGTCATGAGAGGAAAGCACATGAAAGATACATGTTACCAGCGACTGTTAATATTGACAAATACAGGCTTGCCGCTGCTGTAGCGATGCTGTTGAATTGGGGAAAGTGTCGGATGAGAAAACGAGTAATGGAGGTGGATGGATGATTCAATTCATCATGATCGCCATGTATTCGTGATCGGCTATGACATTCTCCCTCATGGTAAATCCGGTTGGAAGATGGTATTGTGTAGCAATGGAGGAATGACTGTAGATCCTGAAATCTGCTAGGGGAAACCCCGCTCACCTCTTCCCTCCCTCCCTCCCTCCCCCCGCCTTCCCTCACGCTGTAGAGAGAGGAGGGAGCGCTAGTGAGGACTTCAGCGCTGTCCGTGGTGCTGAAATAGCGTCAGTCACAAATTAGTGCGATGGTAAATACACTGCACGTTGATAAGCATCCAGGCATAATGTAAACCGAAACAGAGCGGGTTAATGTATGTATGTATGTAGCCTATGTGTGTAGCGTTAGTCACTCGAATCCTCTTCTCCCCCCCAGCCAGTGTGGTGACAGATTGCTAGTTTGATTTTGAGGTGCTATGCTGACTTTTCCTGCAAATATATGCTGATTTTGGCGACGCAGAAACGCAACCCACTTCGTATTTGCATTTCTGTTTCTTCTAGTGGCTCTTTTTTCTTTCTCTCTTGGGGTTGGAATGGGGAGGTATGTTGGGAATCCAATACCCGTTTTCGGGGGTCTAAAAAAACGGTGACTATGCAGACATGTGAAACGGTAGGTTTACTGCATATTTAGTTGTTCTGAATCTCGGTCCAAAATATCTTTAGCCTATGACCCCTTACCTTTCAAGAATTTCATCCTGGCAAAGATGAGTTATTTTAAAAAACCAAACGTGTTTTCAATATTAGATATCACACAAAACATCAACATCCACAAATAAACTCCACATCTTCCCTGCCATCCTTCCCAACCTCTACAATAACACCACACTAACCACACAGTGCCATCTATAATCTATAACAGTGCCATCATTAGTCCTGCTGCACCATGCAGCTCTGTGCTCAGCATTCTAATGCCCCCCCAATCTCCCCATCTGGCCTCATGAGAAGGTCAGGGGTTAACCCTCCATCCCTCCTCCATAGCCACGGGGGGATTAGATGAGTTGACCCTCCTCCTCCGTTTGTGGCCTGACAGGTGATGTGGTGACAGCAGGGCCCAGGGGAGAGCAAGGGAGAAGGGGGGTATCACTGGCCGGCCACTGCTCAGGCCAGGGATGGAGGGTTGGAGGGAAGTAGATCTCAAACCTCTATGATGGTGTCTTTAGATATATAGAGAGTTAGGAATCGAAAGGCTGTATAGATCCCATGTATAATGGTTTATTCAATGTAGAACTGCACACTCTATAGCGCCAATGCAAATGATAGCAGGGGAGGGCATGGCTCACACCGGCCAAAAGGGGGAAGGTGAGGTGCATAGCTCAAATCTTTATGGTGCTTTGTTTTGATGTATCGTCAGGGCTCTGGGTTTGCCTTTGGATATACATTATTGGTGCAAGGTGTACTATAAGGATGTGGGGAAATGCATGCAAGGGTTTGTTTGTGGATATATTTGTGGAAAATCTGAAGGAAAAAAATGATTAGGGTGAACTAAAATGAATGACTGACACCTGTCAAGTATGTAATCCTACAAATGTGAGCATTAAAAAGCTTCTCATGCTGTGACGGGTTTGTTGCCTTTATGCATGTGTTTCAACGTGTATCAAGAGTGTGTGTTTGTGTGTGTATGTATATGTGTGTGTGAGAGAGAGAGATGTTGTTTTAATTGTGTCTCTATCTGGGCCTGCCTGAGGGTGTGGACAACACCATTCTCCAACACGCTCTCCTAGCTAACCCTCCACCTTCCTAATTACCCCACACACACACACACACACACACACAGCTCCCCCAACAGCCTGTGTGGCCTCATTGTGTTGTGGTGCTGCTAGGGAGAGATGGATACACCATGCAGAGTGCAGAGAGTGTGTGTTCTCTGGACCTCTGTGTTCTGACGTAGCAGGCATGTCACGTTATATGTATTACACACAGTCAGCTTCACACAACTGTGTGTGTGTGTGTGTGTGTGTGTGTGTGTGTGTGTGTGTGTGTGTGTGTGTGTGTGTGTGTGTGTGCATGAGTGAGTGTGTGTGTGTGTGTGTGTTTGTTCATCCGCATGCATGTGTAAGTACTCTCTATCTTTGTGCACTAACAGTGAGCTCTGGTTGAAACACAAACCCCTGGTCCCAAATATAGCTGCTGTATGCATACATCCCATGAACACAGTGAAACAGCTCAGTGCAAAATCCATTCCATGGCTTTTAATCTGTAGAAATTATGTGTATGTGTTACCATACACTACATGACTGTAGCAGAGCACTGTAGCTTGATTGATGGTGTGTATAGCATTACAGCCCATTGATGCTGGGCTACTGATAGTGTGTGGGTTCCACACACACACACACACACACACACGTATACAGTCACACACACACACACACACACACACACACACACACACACACACACACACACACACACACACACACACACACACACACACACACATATACAGTCACACACACACATACAGACACACATATACACACACACACATACTCACAAATTGACAGATACATACACATTGCCACACACATGCTGCTGAATAGACAGACATGGACAGTATGCACTCAGTAGCAACCTGCCAATGAGAGCGAGGCCTGGGTCGGAAATCTCCTCTCTGCGGCAGACAACACACATTCTCCATCTCTCGCTCTCTTTTCTTCACTCATTTTTTCCCTCAGCTGTAGCAACTGAGAGAGAGAGAGAGAGAGAGAGAGAGAGAGAGAGAGAGAGAGAGAGAGAGAGAGAGAGAGAGAGAGAGAGAGAGAGAGAGAGAGAGAGAGAGAGAGAGAGAGAGAGATGTGTGGGCGGCGCTCCAGCTCCAAACTTACATGTCAGAAAGACATGAATCGACACCAGACGCCCCAATATTTAGCGTCGCTCGCAAACGGTGAAATAGAGTTGTATTTCTTTTGGGGCGGCCTTTATTCGTGTGTTACTGTCTGTTTGGGGTCTAATGTGATTTTTCATTATGATTCCTCCACGGCAGTCTAGAGGGATATGAAGGGAGGGAAGGAGGGAGAGAAGGGGGACTGGTAAGGGCAGGTGGGGAGGGAGAAGGCAGGCAGGCTCTGTGGGATTTCCCCTCTTAAAGGGGCTACCACCACCTTTCTGTAAGGAGGATATAAAGGGAGGCTATGTGGTCTAGAAGTCAGACTGGTGATGGTGAGGCAATGCAGGGACTAGAGGGTTTCATATTTTTCAGTTGCTTACTCCTTGTGTGTGTGTGTGTGTGTGTGTGTGTGTGTGTGTGTGTGTGTGTGTGTGTGTGTGTGTGTGTGTGTGTGTGTGTGTGTGTGTGTGTATGTGCGCTTGCATGCATATATGTGAGTGTGTAATACAATGCGTCTACGCGCATGCGTGTGCCTGTACACACATTAGTGTGCGGAGGGCCAATGCAATAACTATCTAATCTCTTTTTTCACATCGTTTAATCTCTGGAGGTTATCCCAAGCTCACCTTAACCACTACAGCACCTGGTAGCACTGAGGCATGCTGGGAACAGGAAACCGAAGAGGCGGCCAGTCAGTCAGCGAGCGGCCTGGATGGCTTACGTGGCAGACTGTCCTGCCCAGAATTAGGAGACTCTGTCATTTGTCACTGAATGGGGTTGGGTAGCTGCCAGGTTATATAGCAATCTCCTCTCCAAGTCTGCTGTGAATGGTGAACGGTGAACGGTGAACGGTGACACATGGGGCTGGATGTCTGCTTTCTGCAGCGATTGGCTAGGCTGGCCTATTCATTTTTATCCACCTTTATTTAAATAGGGGAACCCATTGAGACCAGGGTCTCATTTCCATTGGTGCCCTGAAAACAACAGTTCAAGCATGATCACTACAAAATTACAGTTACAACATTTCAATTAAATGACATTACATTCAAAAGGGCAGTAGAAACAAATATATACAATAAGTCAAAACAAGTGAACTGTAGTTTTTATTGGTCACATTTTTTAGCAGAGTTCTAAATGAACTTTTTGGGACCAACGAATCAAGTTTCAGAGTGACATGTAGGTCATTCCAGGACTGAGGGGCACAGAAACGGAAAACAGTCTTCTCTAACTCAGAGAAGACCTGTGGAACCTCTAGAACCAACCAGTCTTGCGAGGGATTCTTATAGTTTCTAGACACATTTCCAATTTAGAAGAGAGGTGAGATAGTATGGGAGTTTCTGGAGAAGAGCTTTATATACGAATAATAGCCAGTGTTGAGCCCTTCTGGTAGTTAGAGACTCCCAGCCAACAGAACTATATAAGAGACAACAATGCGTATGGAAATTATCACCAGTGATAACACACAAGGCTGAGTGGTAGACTGAATCCAGAGGTTTTAACACAGAGGCTGAGTGGTAGACTGAATCCAGAGGTTTTAACACAGAGGCTGAGTGGTAGACTGAATCCAGAGGTTTTAACACAGAGGCTGAGTGGTAGACTGAGTCCAGAGGTTTTAACACAGAGGCTGAGTGGTAGACTGAATCCAGAGGTTTTAACACAGAGGCTGAGTGGTAGACTGAATCCAGAGGTTTTAACACAGAGGCTGCATGCAGATTGAGTTGCCATAGTAAATTACTGGGAGGAATGTTGCTTGAACAATCTTCCTCCTATTTTCAGAAGTGAGACAGGATCTATTTCTATAGAGGAACCAATCTTTGCTTGCAACTTTTTAGTCAGCTTATCGATGTCACGTTCAGGCCTGATATTTATAGGCTGGTGTGTTTAGTTTCGTTTTGGTGTAGGGTTTTTTTGTTCTAGGTGTTGTGTTTCTATTTTGGGGTAATGGTTCCCAATTAGAGGCAGCTGAGTGTCGTTACCTCTAATTGGGAACCATATATATGTTTGTAGTTTTCAGAGGGGTTTTGTGGGTTATTGTTTGTTCATAGCTTTGTTGGTTTCACTTGTTATGTCCAACGTTACGGTCGTCGTCCGTTTTGTCAGTCACGTTATTTAATAAAGAATGTATACTGGATACCTCGCTGCGCCTTGGTCCGTCACTCAAGGAGATCGGGACAGAATAACCCACCATAAAAAAAACTACACCAAAACGAAACTAAACACGCCAGCCTATAAATATCAGGCCTGAACGTGACAATCAATTTGTGTTTTAAAGGACAGTGTATCACCAATCCAAATACCTAGATACTTATAATGGGGGACTAGCTCAATTTGGGCTCCTCTCAAGGTACAGATACGCACGTCTTTGGGATCAATTTTACAAGACCTGGATAGAAACATAAACTTGGTTTTATCAACAATTAGCACAAATTAAAGATCGGTGAGCGATTCTTGAAGATAATCAAAGCCAAGCTGCACTGAGGGGGCAAGGGAATAAGTAACTGTGTCATCCACATAGAGATGTAAGTCCCAGTTCTTATTATTAAGGGACAAACCAACATTATTCATGTAAATAGTGAACAGTAAAGGTCCTAGTATCGAGATTAGATTTGTATTGTCTGTATACAGTAGGTTTTACCTTGTCTTGTCTGGTGGCTATCTATAAGGATAGCGCTAGACTTTAGGCTATGTGTCACAGGAGGTTGGTGGCACCCGAATTGTGGAGGACAGGCTTGTGTTAATGACTGGAGTGGAATGGTATCAAATAGATCAATCACATGGTTTCCATGTGTTACTCTGTCTTTCTCTCTCTCTCTCTTTCCCTCCCTCCCTCTCTCTCTCTTTCTATCTCTCGCTCTCTCTTTTTGGTAAAGGCTATTTCTGGGAAACAGACAAAAATCTAATCTCTAGTCATCTCTCTCTATCTCTTAAGCTCATAGAAATCAACCACACTCAATGTAAATATATCTTAATTGGACGTTGAGTTTGGGAAGAGAGGCCAGCGTTATTTGGTGGATGAACACTCTGATTCACTCTCACCGGCTCTTGTAATCCCTCCAGAGAAGTGTGCTCCATCAAATCCATTCCCAGAGTTGGCTAGGTAGGTAAGGACATTGTTGGGAATTTAATTTGGAACGTGTCTCAACGTGTCTCAACTAACAATGCACTCTCATCACTTGTCATTTATGTGAAGTAAAGTTGACGATAAGGGCTACGTTTGGCCTTCTGTATGTGAGAAAGCCCATGTTAGCACTGAATGCTAACGGTGTTGATACTAGGGATGGAACTTGAATTTAAAAAGACAATATCTTAGAACAATACGGTTTGTGTTGGCATGGTAGTGTGAAAATGGTTCAAGTCTGGTCTAGAATGGGTCAGGCAAGGTGCTCTCTTGTCTTACATGATAATTAAAGGGTCAAGTCATGGTGGAATAAAGAAGTGTATGTTTTAAGTGATGAGTCACTCTATGGTCTGTCTGTACTGCCCTCCATCCCTCTATCCTCATTCATCTCTTCTGGTTACTGGTGTTAATCAGGGCATGGAGGGTAGCATCGATTCATCAGCTTCAGCGCGCCTCCTCACGTTTTTTATCCTTCCACATCTAATAGAGCTCTGAAATATAGAGCCCTTTCGTGTTTCAAGTCTTGGGAGAGTGTTTTTGGCTAGCGTCTATCATACTGTTGGCTATCCCTATGAAATAGTCGTGAGATCTGCCTTCGATGTTTAGCTCAGGTCAATATCGTGACCTCCTGTCATTTCTGATTGAAAAGCTAACATGGATGACATGCAATGTTTATGTTTATGTATTTTTTCTTATACATACATTCATCGCATCATTATATTGTTGACTTTGATGCCCCACTCCAGGATCTGCTCTACAAGGATCTGTTTCCTTGGAGACTCTATACTTACATCAAATTGCATGGATAGGATGTAGGATACATGTTATATTTCTATCATATTGAAGCTGTTGTTTCGGATTCCTACAATGTGTTACAGAATGAGTTATTGGAGCCCGTAAGGGATGATTATTCCAAAAACACACTACAATGTCACTGTGTGTAACTAATGGTGATGGATTGACAGTGTAGTATTGTACAGTAAGTATAGTTATTATTACGTACTGTTTTGTCCCAGGAATTTTAACTTCGTCCCTCCCTCTTTCAGTCTGTGTTCTTCCGCGAACTGCCTAATGAACACAAACCAGGTCTCAGATCATCCAAGAGCATGTTTCCTCCACAGCACTGAGTAGAAGATAACTTTGCACAGAGGAACGGGCTAGCAGATAGCAGCCTTCGTACATGACTATGCCACAAACACACGCACATACATACACACACACACATACATACACACACATACACACAAACAAACCTCAAGGTCAAACTGATGAACTTGAAGTTGGATATTTCTCTCTCTCACATGCGCTCACACACTTACACACACGCATGTACATACACACACCTCCCGAATTAGCCTACACTTTGCTCATATATTTAATAATAGCAGTTACATGTCAGCTCATGCTGAACTAAGTTAGCATGGTTGACCTTCAAGATGCAGTGGAACTTTTACTCCAAGAAACTCTCTCTCTCTCTCTCTCTCTCTCTCTCTCTCTCTCTCTCTCTCTCTCTCTCTCTCTCTCTCTCTCTCTCTCACACACACACCACTGACAGGAATTAGGAGATGATGATGAGAGGAAGACAGTGGTCTTTTTGCTCAGATCTTCTCTGTGGTGCTGAAGCTATTAAATCTTCCATTCGCTGCCTGCCTCATGCCTTCACTTCTGCTGCTGGGATTCTGAGAGAGAGAGAGAGAGAGAGAGAGAGAGAGCTAGTCAAGTAAACCCATTCTAATGGAATGCATGTATTACAAATGTATAAGTGTAAGGAAGACAAGCTAACTCATGTGTTTTTGACGTTCAGTCCAAAAATCTGCTGTCAAATAGTTACTTTACACTACGATAGCAGCAACTCTCACTAGCAAGACATAACATCACAGTAACAAGCCAATCACATCACAAACACAAGTCAAACATTCCTTGGACAAGAATAGCACCACTGTGAGTGGTACAAGCACAGGCACAGTACAACAGTGTGACTTCTGGCTGTCACCATTGGCAAAGGCTACGGTTTCCTTGTTGTCACTCTGCCAGGCTGTCCATTGGTTTGTCACTCGGCCAGACCCCTCCCCCTTGTCTTCTGTGGAGGTGAACACAGGTGAGGTGTGATGCGACTGATCGATGTGTGACATTTCCAGAAATGGCACCTAGGCTCGTCTGAGTTGGGAGTATGTGATCACCTAGGGTATATTCAGAGAGGTGAAATGTTCAGATCATTGCTGATAGAAATGTAATGAATAGAACTGACATGACGCCCAATTCTGCATGACAGAATATCATATCTGTTCTACATAATGCGTTTATATCCGAATGCTTTGTGATTTTGCAACCTTCTGAATAGACAGATTCCAGGAACGGCACCTAGTCTTCTCTGAGTTGAAAGAATGTGCCCAGTTCAGTTCTCGCCTACCAAAATGACAGGTAGAACACAAATTCCCCAAAAGAAATACCAGAATCCTTAGCATTTCTCTGGAAGAATCAAAATGGGCTGATCTTAACACACTGCTAAAAATAAGAACGCATTGTGCTTTTATATAGATTGAAGATATAGCACCATTTTGTTTTATTTTCTGTCAGTAATATTTGTCCTGTTGCAGTACTTCAAATAAAATCAATTACTTTTCCTGCAAAGTGTGTTTACACTACAGTCGCCATCGAATGAGCACAGTGATTGCCTGCATAATTTATGACTATTGACAGTAATTATATTGGTAATTTGCATGTTCATACATCATTCATATTGACATCAATTTTGCTAATCAATCAATTGCTGTCAATGGTGGTTGGTTGAAAATGTTTTAGGAATGTACATGTATGAGGAATTCTCTCTCCTTCTCTGTTACTCTCTTTCTGCTATTCTCCCTCTCCTTCGGTAGCCCCGTTTATACCAGGTTCTAAATTGCGTCCTTTGTCCTGAGCTTGTCCACATTCTGATTGTGCCCACAAGCATTGTGTCTGGATATCTTACAAGTGTAGACAGATCTTGACAGAGACACCATTTAAATCATCCTTATTCTGCCCTCTAAAATCATTGACAGGCGGCACCAATAATAAATAAATATTATTTAGAAAGAATAGCTGTGAAATAATTGGCATAAAGGAAGGGACCAGGAAATCTGGTCACAATGCAGACACAGTGGATGGATAGCAAACACATTTTAATACCATGTGTAGACACATTTCTGGTCATCTGGGCACAATCAGAATGTGGACAAGATCAGGACAACGGACCCATGTTTGGAAAAAGGTATAAACAGGGCTTCTGCCTCTCTCTCGCCACCTCTCACCTCTCCTGTCTTGTCATTTTTCTGTCCCCCTCTCTTTCTTTTCAGCTTTCTCTCTTTTTCTTTCACATCTCTCTCCCTCTCTCTGTCTCTTTCTCCACCTCTTTCTCTCTCCTTCCCCGTCTTTTTATATTGCCGTACCCCTGGAAGTAAGAGAGTGACGCAGGAAGAGGGGGAGCCTGTAACTGTGAATGATAGAGGAGTGCAGCGTCCCTCTAATAAGTATATTTGATGGCTGACCTGGCCCGTGTGTGGCCAAGGTGCGCTCTCTCCTCCCTTTCTCCTCCTTTCTACCCCCTCACTCCTGTCCTCCTTGCATTATTGAGCCTCATGCGTTTCTCATGTTTCCCCGTGTGCTACAGGGAAACCCTCTCAGGTCGTGTCACCCGGACATCACGTGTTAACCCCATTGGAACAGACTGTACTTCACACGTGTGGCTGTGGATTGTGGAAACCAAACCTGGGATTGACATGTTGGGGGTAGACCATCTTGCTGTTTTTAGTCACTACGATGAAGAGGGGAGAGTGTTGCAGGCAGGGGATTTCACGTTGTTTCCCTTCAGTTTATTGAGGATCCTCGGGATACCCTACTCTTCTTTTTCTGTGAAAACAACATTTACTTCTCTTCCCTCCACTCCTCTCTCCCCCTCTTCTCTTCTCTCCTGTGTTGTGGTGGGCCCAGGTTCTAGTTGTGTCTATAGGGGCTGTGTTGCTATGTTTTAGGGAGATGAGCCAGAGAGCTAAACACCCACCACTGATAAACAGGAGCTCCTCCCAGCATGTTGTCTCAGCAATCAGAGGCCTTGAGAAGAAGGCCAAGTGTTTCCTCCTGTGTGTGTGTGTTTGTGTGTGTTTGTGTGTGTTTACGTGCACACTTGCATGTGTGTGAGAGATAGAGAGTCTCTCTGCAGCCTGTGCTCTGACAGTGGGAAGCTGCGATGTAATTGCTGACACCGTCCAGAGGATTGAATGTAATGAAGGTAGCTGCTTACAGCCTGCTTCATTAGTGCAGATGGGCTCGGGGCACTGTGGGTGTGTGGGTGGGTGTGTGGGTGGGTGTGTGGGTGGGTGGGTGTGTGTGAGAAGACTCCTAGGCCCAGCGTCGTGGGAAATCACACACACTCATGCACTGACACACACACTCATACTCATCACACACACATTAGCAGCATGTGATGGGGTAGAGAGCATAGCTCCTCCAGTGAGGGGAGGACAAAGCCTAAACCCTGAAGACTAGAGCCAGTGGAAGTTCCTCCAGTCAAATGTGCACATTGCCCTCTAGTGGCCTCATGGGTGGAATGTTAATAATTTCATAATTAATAAACATGTTTCAGAAAATCCGGTGTTTCTATGTCAAACGTTATATTTCAGTCTTCTGTGATGTATAATAAGTGTAGTATTGGGATGCAAACCCAGAATAGAATACATTTCAACTCTGTATCTGACATGGTACAAGTGTCTTCATTTCTTTAGGCCCATAACCATGTGTGTGAGGTGTATACTTTTTTAAAAAGTAGATTTGTTTAAGACTACCAAGAAACACTCTGTGTGACCATGATTTAGCCTAGTGCAGAAAAAGGCTAAGCTAGCACAATGGGATAGTAGTTTCACTTTGCAGGGGGAAGTGTTGTTGAGCGGGGTGTCAGCTAAGGACAGCTAACAGCATGTGGTAGTTCCTCCTATCAACTACAAACTCTGTGGCTGTGCAATCTAGTGGAAACCATTCATCATCCGCACACGAGCTTGAATATCCCAGCACCAGTTTCAGCACCGCCTTCGCCCAATCCTGTCCAAATAATCAACAACAACAACAAAACAAACCATGAACTGCTGCTGCTCGTAATCACATCATTCTACGTGAGCCTTGACAGTTTTATCTGTCCGCGAGAGATGTTGTAGTACCAGTTACCTGCTTGTCCTCTGTAGCCGATGGATATGTTTCACCCTCATATACAACCTCAGATTGGAGTCATATATGGACCTAACAGAAGAACTATGTAGAATATCATTGAAATTCTTTGGCTAGATTGACTGTTGATAAAGTTGAGTTTGGATATTTCTCTCTCTCACATGGGCGCACGCACACACACGCATTTACACACACGCATGTACATACACACACACACACACACACACACCTCCCAATTAGCCTACACTTTGCGCATATATTTAATAATAGTAGTTACATGTCAGCTCATGCTGAACTAAGTTAGCATGGTTGACCTTCAAGATGCAGTATAACTTTTACTCCAAGAAACTACACTCACACACACTCACACACTCTACTAGCAGCATGAGCATAATACCTTCTCATGGCGCATACTGCATCGTTGGTTGGGGCAGCAGAGTTCTGCTTTCTGCTTTGTTCCACTGATTTCACGTTGATTGTCGGCACAATGCGCTCGAGCCGCAGCTGTGCCGATCTGCCTTTGTTTTGCCTTTCTGGAACATCTCTGGCATGAAATGGGATTTGCGGGAACGCCGGGCAGAGACTGGGAGCTGTCACGGCGAGGGCAGTGGCGGGCAACCAGTGGACCAGAGCATGGCAGGGGATGGCACTGCCAATGCCACATGGGGACAAGTCGGATGCCCCTATGCCCAAATCGGAGGGATTTAGATCAGCGTTCCACTTAGTGAACAACATTTGAACAGCGTGTCACTTACAATATGCTCCGTGTTCCCTTCTCCTGAATCGCCTTGACAGCTGTATCTCTTGAGGCAGGGCTGTCATCATGACTAAAGCCGGGGTCATGTTCAGTAGGAAGAAAAACGTCTCGAAACGGAGAGAAACATGGAGGCCCTATCTGAACTCGTCCAATAGGAAATGCTCTCTTCGTTTTTCTGATGCAGTGTTTTGCTACGGTGTGCCCTAATGAACACGACCTAGGGTTTGCGTCAGAGGATGGGTCTTTACTTTCCCAACATGGCTACTGATGCAAGTCAAAATGACTACCCTGGTCTGTATGGGTTCATATCGTAACCCCAATATCTGACCCAGTCAATGACCCAAAACGGTCAACTCTGACCCTAACCTTGACCCTTAGCCCGCATGACCCCAACCCTAGCTTTAACCCTAACCCGTGACCCCTGATTCTCATTGGTTTGGGGCTCTTAGAAGTGCTGGGAGCACATCAAGGCAGGATAAATCAATAGTTGACTTCATTAGCTCCTCAATGCATGTATTTCACTTAAAGCCCCTAAAAGCCGATGGTCGAGAGAGGCTTTTTAGCTAATGTTAACCATCCATTTCTAATACAGCCTAATTAAGTACTGTCCACTCTTATCTTTAGTCATATTAAATGAGCTAAACTATGTGTGTGTATCCTGTGTGTGTTTGCATGCATATGTACGCACAAATCACGGATCACGTCATGTTCCTGATGGGAGGTGGGTTTCCCTGTATGGGCAGCCTAGCTAGCAGGAGAGGACATGCAGATGGACACATGGGGTGGAGAATAGAGATCAGAAATGTGCAGGAATATTAAAATGGCCGCAGATCCCTATAGAAACCAATAGGATCGCTGGCAGAGCCTTCAGAGCATTAGTAAGATAATAGTACCAGAGGTTATCAATAGAGCGGCGATGGTGCTGGGTCATAGTCCTTTTGGCATACCGTAGTAAAAGGTTTTTGAATGGAAAACGAAAACAAGCTGTTCTTATTAGATAAAAACAGGTATTCACTCTTCAGTTTTATGCCTAATAAATACGATCCAGAACAATCCCTAGTGGAGTTGGATGATAGGCGAATACATGAAAATTGAGTCCAAAACAGCCAACATTGCAATTCTATGGTATATAAAGCATATGGGTCTTTAAGGTGGACCCAGGGTTGTCCTGCACACTGCCAGATAGTTCTGTGAACAGCATAGATAGTTGTGCTACATTGCTACATAGTATCAGCTAGGGCTAGGAATTTCCAAGGACCTCACAATACAATATTATCACTATACTTAGGTGCCAATACAATATGCGTTGTGATTCTCACGTTAGATGCGGTAAAGTGGTCAATGGAACTCACCCAAAACAATAGCAATGCCATGGAAACGCGAGGGGGAAAGATGCCATGGGGGGAAAAGCCTGAATCTCCTCATTACCGCCCAGGAAAATTTGGACTATTGTTTATATTTATATTTCACACTATGTTGAGGTAAAAATCAGAATATAATGCTTGTATGGATGTCAACCCAACACATGTTCATGTCATCGTCACCAATCAACTGCATTACAGTTAAAAACGACTTCGACTACCACCACTGATTTCTCTATGCTAGCTACGCTACCAGCTTATACAAAAGGGAGTTAGCATTTAGCAGTCACTTCTTCTAAACCTGAAAAGGGACAACTTCCAAATGTTATGCAACGAAAACAGCCAAATATATCCAAATCTGACTTTAGTAACCACGTTGGGCCTGTTACAATACATCAATCATGACGGATTTGACGACCCTCCACTCCAGTAAGATCAGATGTTTTGAATGTACCCCAATCCAGTATCCTTCTCCTATTCCCTGCTGCAGAGAGATAAGAGAGAGTATTATCAAATGAGTTAAGATCAGTCATGGAAATAAAGGTGATGAAGACATGTCGGCTCACTACTGAAAGAGAAGATGGAGAACAAGCTATAGGATGAAAAACATCAGCATTTTGGGACAGGTACAGCCGCCTAGTAAGTGAAATAAGAAATGCAAATAGAAATTGATTCTTGGAGTCAACGTATCGATGTAACATTGTTCAAAATAATATTGCGATATGCAACTGTGTTGTTTTTTCCCTCCATCACTACTACCAGCTCCCGATGGAGGGGTCAGTGCTATTGATCTTAATGTGTCCTTTTATCTATCCGGAGATATGGTGTGTTTGACATTACAGTAACAATCCCTTCTTCAAAGGTCACTTGGACTGGATAAAAAGCACTGTTCATACATACATGGTGTACAGTATGCACACACACACACACACACACACACACACAGTATACTCTTACTCACTCACTCACACACCACACACGCAGTGAGAGCCACACACTGCACGCTAACAGGAGCAGTATGCAAACAGCCCCTCTAAATGCCATGAGAGAATGAACTAGCCCACTAGCCCTGGGCTCTCCCAACATGGAAATGGCATGCTAAGGGGTAAACACTGAGGTTGCCTACTATACTTTTCTACTGGCTTGATTCTAATGTCAGGTTCACAGACGAATTCATCATCATCATCATCGCCACATCGTCATCAGAGCTCTGACCTTGTTATATGAGTTATTATTAGTAGCCCAGCGGTTGGAGCGTTGGGACGGTAAACGAAAGTTTGCTCGTTCGAAACCCCCGAGACGGCAAGGCGGAAAAATCTGCAGTTCTGCCCTTGTACAAGGCAGGTGACCAGCACTACAACTGTTCCCCGGGCACCGATGACGTGGATGTCGATTAAGGCAGCCGCCCTCACCTCTCAAAGGGATTCAGAGGGGTTGGGTTAAATGTGGAAGACACATTTCGGTTGAATGCGTTCAGTTGTGCAGCTGACTAGGTTTTCCCTTTCCCTTGTATGCATGACTCATATTCATGAGGGGCCGTGGACAATGGGGTGGCCACACCTTCAATCCCTCCAATCACATTGATCTGATACCAGTGACGAGGAGAAGAGAGAGTTAGAGAGGGAGGCCAGAAAAGAGAGGTAGAAGTGATGATTGGAAAAGGAGGAGAGAAGAGGAGAAAGAAGGAACGAGATGGGGGAGGAAAAAGAGGAGAGCAGGAAAAGGAAAGTCGAGGAGGCATTGTGGTGACACTGAAAAAGAAAAAAAGAAATGAAAGTAGAAAGGGGAATAGAGAAAGAGTCCACTGCACTGCACTGTAAAGTGTCTTTTCTCCGTGGCTTCATTAGGAAGTGTCTCTTCAATGTTGATGGTGGTGTTAATAAACCATCGATAAGAGAGGGATTTGTGCAGAGCTGCGGGCGCTCCACCAAACAGCCTTCTCTGCCTGGGTTTAACCAAATGATTATACAAGCAAGGTTCAGGTGAGTGCTAAGGAAGAGAGGGAGAGTAGGGAGAAAGAGAGATTACTAAAAACAGGGGGGAAAGAGTGATATTGGGTCCTGGCTATTCAAATTAGAGAAAGTATGAGATTGAGTACTAAGTATCTCCATTGCTTTTTAGTGCATGACTAGGATTCCTCTGTGGCCGGGAAACTGTCCTTAAAGAAGCTTGTATGGCTATTGCCTATACATGAGATAGACGAGTAGCGAACAGTGTTCTGACTCGGTGTGAGTGTGTTGTGGTGACACAGGAGAGAATGTGTGTGTGAGAGTGTGTGGTGTCGGTGTTTGAGTGTGTCTATTTCAGTGTGTTTTGGTGGTCAGTTTGAGGGGGTGTATCGCGTGACGGTGTATTGCGGTTGGAGTGTATGTGAGTGTTCATGCCCGTGTGTGCGTACACGTGTGGGCATGTGTGTTTGTGTGTGTGTGTGTGAGAGCATCCATGTGTCCGTTCATCCGCCCAACCGCTCGTGTGTTGCATGCTCATGCGTGTGTGTGTGCGTGTATGTGCATTTTTGTGTGTGTGTGTTTGTCCATCGGTCCGTCTGTGCGTGTGTGTGGCTCCAGTGCCAGGGTGCTGACTAAGTGCCTGGCCTGGCATTGGGGCCCAGTCTCTCTCATGTTTTATATATTCCAGTGGAGACTGCCAGGGGGAGCAGGCCTCTGAAGCTGGGGTGAACACTGAGGGTCAGCACAATCACTCGTTCTCTCTTTCTCCATTCCTCTCTCTCTTTCCCTGTATCTATCTAGGCCTATCTTTAGATGTCGCTCTCTCTACCTCTCTACATCCCCCTCTCGCACTCTCTCTTCGATCTCCATCCTTCTCTGACCCCCTCCATGTCCTCACTCTTACATTCAAAGACTTAAGGAGTGTGTGTGCTCGAGTGCTCGTGTGTGTGTGTGTGTGTTTGTGCGCATGAGTCCCCTGTTTCTATGTGTGTGTGCGCACGCGCGCGTGTGTGTGTGTGGATGGCTATCTGTGTTTTCCCAGTAAGATCTATTTTCTCTCCAATTATCTCTCCTTCTATCTCCCTCCATCTCCTTTTTTCTCCCTATCCTCCTCCTCCTCTCCCCCTCTCCTCCTCCATGCCCTCCTTCCTCTCCCCCATCCCTCAAGTCGTGTTCAGTGCTCAGCTGAACTCTCAATGGCACTGTTGCTCTCCATGGTGCTGAGACAGCCTCCCTACACTTTTCCCTCCCTCCCTCCCTACCTCCCCTCGATCTCCTTTCCCTGCTCCCGTCTCACTCCCCTCTGTTCCTCTCTTCAGACCTCTCTCTTCTGTCTCCTCCCTCTCTCTCCTTTATTTTTCCTCTCTGTCTTTCCTCCTCCCTCTCGTCTATTTGATCTCTCCTCACTCTATTCTCTCCTCTCCCCTCAGTCCCTCTCTCCTCCTTCTGTCTCCTCCCCCTCTCTTCTCTCTATCTCTCCTTCAGGGTGAATTGCACTCTTAAACCCATGTTTAAGTGGTTGGGATTTGGGCTCCATCCCCCCAGCCCTCCACCGATCACCCCCTCTCTTCTACACAGCCCAGCCCAGCATGGAGATGTCTCTCTTGGGATTAGGAGGGCTTGGCTTCGCCCTGACTCGGCCTCAGCTGGGCTGGTGGAGCAGCAGTCTCTCTCTGCACATCTGCTGAGAGAAGGGAAGAGAAAGATAGTGTGGGGTTTGATTGAGCAGTGTGTGTGTGTGTGTGAAGACTCCTAGGTCCAGCGTCGTGTGCAACACACCTGCACCAATTCTGCCTGAACATGTGGGAAATGTAGTTCACTAACAAAACTTGTTCAAATACCTATTAGCTGCAGTGCTAGAGTGGCTACCAGTGCTGCTACTGTTTGGGCTGTTCCCTCCTACAGTTGCTACCCCTCCACAGTAGCATAGCGTAGTGTCGCACTGACTCCTCTCCCTTACGTAACACCCCACCCTAATTTAGATCGGACTTCAAATAAACCAAAATCAAGCCATTGGTTGGCTTCCCTTGTAGTTGGATATAAATAGCGTTTTCCAATCTGATCTGGAAACAGTGTTGTAGAGACGGGAGAGGCTTTGAAATGCAGCCCTGCCGATTAGGATCCTATTGTTCCACTCTACACCCCCTCTCTTCTCCCGGCTGCTTACAGTAAGCCCCGGGATCTGTGTGTGTGTGTGTTTGTGTGTGTGTGCATGCGCGCTTGCATAACAGTAATTGAGATTGGCTCTGAGTGTGTGTACACGTGTGCGATGTGTCTTAGCATGTATGATCTGTGAGTGTCAGTAAGTGATTGCTCGCGTGTGCCTGTCTGTGCGTGTATGCACTCGTCACATTTCGGCGTGCATTCACACTCTCGCGCGTGTGCATGTGTAACTGCCGGGTGTGTCTTTCACGATGGACGCTGTCCTCCCGCTGCCTACCCCACTGCTCCACTCAGAATGAACAAGGTTGCTAAGATACGCTAGACTTATACTACATCAGGTTATCTGCCATTATTGCTGTTACTATATTTTACTCAGCACCGTCAAACCGTTATTAATTTGGAAATTCACCCCACCACAGAATTATACGACGCTGCTGCTGGTATTTGTCGCACCACTGCCTCCCTGCTTTACCCTAGGAGGGAGTTGTGAAACATTTAATGCCCCTAGTAAAATGTAATTCCCACCCCTCGACAAAGTGGGGGCGGATCCACACCTCGATTCATCATTAAGCCCATTTAATCCCAGGCCTCCGGCTCCAGTGGTTCCATTTGACACGGAACAAGCCAATAAGACGGAGGGAGGAAGGGAGGTGATGTCATTTTTGAGGAGACTGATTGGTTGAGGAAGGTGTGAGCCCTCCCACCTGCAGATATCATTTGAATCCAGTGGTTGGTAGACCCTCATGTTGGTGTGTTCCACCACTGGAAGGGCATTGGCACTGAAACAGATGAACACAGAAGACAGTGGAGATGCCAACAGTAGGGTTTAGCTGTGGTATTATTTTATCACGGGAGGGAAATATGTTTGATATGTCTATTCGTTTTAATATTCTAATATGTTTGGATGAAAAAGCTGTTATTTCCTCAAACTTTTCCTGGTTTGATTATCCATTGATCCAACTTCATCTTCAATTTGAGAACAAACGGACTCAATTTACTGTTACCCATTGTGACACCCATTGAGAAGCATGTAGGTAACTGTGCAAAAAAAGTATGAAGAGCAGCAAAACCAGCCAAGTAAAATAGCATAGTAATGACTGACCTATTCAGAGAGGAGTACACAGCAGCAGTAGCTAGAGTGAGCAAGGTCTGGGCCGGGGGTGATTTGTGGCTGAAGTTGTGTTCGGGAGCAGTGTGGGTGTGTGTGTCTGTGTGTGTGTGTGTGTGTGTGTGTGTGTGTGTGTGTGTGTGTGTGTGTGTGTGTGTGTGTGTGTGTGTGTGATATTTCAAATTGGTTATATTTCAAAATGGTTATATTTCATAATGGTTATATTTCAAAATGGTTATATTTCATAATGGTTATATTTCAAAGTGGTTATATTTCAAAATGGTTATATTTCTAAGAGAGTGTGGGTGTGCACTTGTGTGTGCACTTGTGTGTATGTGCACATGTTTGCATGCGTATGAGCCAGGGTGTTCTCGCATGTGTTTGTGTGTGTATGAGCGCGCATATGTGTTCTTGCCCATGTGTGTGTGTGTGTGTGTGTGTGTTCTTGCACGTGTGTGTATGAAAGTTCCTTGGTGGTATAGGGGAAGCCCCATTAGTGTGGCATCCCTGGGAGATAATGAGAGCTGACTGCTTTATGCCCTGGAAATGATTGACTGGCTGGGACATCCTAGCACACCATGAATCCTTCCTGTTAACTGGGCCCACACACCACACACACTCCAGCCACACCACACACACACCAGCCACACCACACACACACACCAGCCACACCACAAACGCACACACATCAGCCACACCACACACACACACACACCAGCCCCACCACACACACACCAGCCACACCACACACACACCAGCCACACCAGTCACCTATCACACATGTGGCCTTGGGTCGATGTCTTCTCTAATCTCTCCTAGTGTCTTCTCTAATCTCTCCTAGTGTCTTCTCTAATCTCTCCTAGTGTCTTCTCTAATCTCTCCTAGTGTCTTCTCTTATTAGATATTTACTTCTCTTCTTTTGTTTTCTTTCCTTTTCTATCCTCCTTTCCTCTTCTAGCTCACCCTTTCTTGTGTAATGTAATCTCTTTCTATTACTCACTTCTCAATCACCATTCCTCCCTTCATCTCTTCCCTTCTCCTCGTTTCTCATTATATTCTTCTCTCTTAGCCTCCTCTTTGTCACCTTTCTTTTGTTGTCATTCCCTCTCCTTTCCGTCTCTTACCCTTTCTTTTTACCTCTCCTACTCTGTCTCCATCTCTCCATCTCTCTGATATGTGTTGGGGCTCATATTAACCCTTTAGAAAGTGAGTGTCCACCTGGATCCCATGTGGATGCTGACTTCATTGTTCTCAGTGGAGCCGCTCCGCCCTGCATAATGCTTCTAAAGCACCGGCCTCCTGCTCTCCTCCCACTCCTACTGCTAGCCTGGGGAGATACAGGCACTCTAGCTAGTCTAGAAGACACTCACACTCACACACTCACACACTCACACTCACTCACTCACTCACAGACACACACACTCACTCACTCACAGACACACACACACTCACACAGAGACACACACACACACACTCACTCACACAGACACACACACACAAACACAGACACACAAACACAGACACACACTCACAGACACACAGAGACACACACACAGACACACAGAGACATACATACAGACAGACATACAGACAGACAGACAGACAGACACACACACATTCACTCACACACACACAGACAGACACACAAACACACACAGGCGCGTAGACCCATACATACAAAGACACTCACACATACAATATGATACACACACACAGACACACAGACACATACACACATATATACAGGGACATAGAGACAGATGCAGACAGACATAGCGATATGAGCAGATAGACACATACAGGGAGATACAGGCAGATGCAGACAGATCAGCTCGCCATGCTTATCTATGGAGAAACTCCATGTCCAATTCAACTGACAGGAATGAAATGGAATTGACCCAAACTCGAGTCTAGACCAGCCAGGTCACCTGTGATACAAGTCAGTATTCAATGTACATCGATGTCTGAGGACGTCGGGAGATTACATGGAAACCAGCCACTAGGGGCAACAGTGAGCGCTGTTACACTGCGGATGGTGATGGTAGATGGGCGTAAGATGTTGACTTGTTGGGATGCGGAGTGTCTGTGGGTCCTAGGGAATATGGTGTGCTGGGGATGGACGGGATCATTGCAGCCCTTGCTAGAGACGGTCTAAAACTGCTATGATCTTCTCCAAGTTGCCTTTATGCCGGGTATACTCAACCCGACTTCGCCACCTTTTTTGCCTTCCCCGACAAGTTTTCATGATCGGAGTGAAATCTTATGAACTTGGGCTAGGATCAGTACGTCGGAACTCGCGTAGTTTGAGCGGGTCAAGGACGCATCGATGATAGCTGTTCCATTCCCCAGAACCCTGTCGGATGTCCCTGTCATTTTCTGACATGTCAGAAATGTTGGTTGTGCAACTGCAATGTGTCGTATGAGCAGTGCTACGACGTGATTGGGCAGTGACTACTGCAAATAACCAATGAGCACTCAGCATGTGAAACCAAAACAAAATTGAAATTGGTCCATAACAAAAGTGACATACTATAATTAATCATGTGGAATAATGAGTAGGATTCTGTGTTTTCACATGCAAAAAGTGATGGCTTTTGATAAAAAACGTTTTATCTGCCTTCCCAATAAAAACTAGTTTGAAAATTAACATATTTTATGGAAAAGAGATTGTATTTTGTATGTTTCTGGACGATGCACCATGCTACCTTGTTGACAACACGACCAAGCGGCGCAGATTACTGTTCCATTTGAGAAAGGTGCTCCTCCCTCACCGCTTTTGCCCTCCCCCGTCCCGCTCAGCGTAAACGAATCTGCCCGTTGATGGTGAAGAGGAAAGCAACAACAACATGCACCATGTGGACCGAGGCAACGGAAGACAGATTGGTGGAGCTGTGGAGAGAACGCAGCCTTTTCAATATTAAAAGTTAGATATAACCTCCAATTCCCTCAGTAGAATAGAAACTCCATATTGTTTATATCTGTCCAACTATTGGCGGGTCCATATTCTGCGCCTCTTTTTGATGTTTCTGCACATAATAATGTGCCCACTAATAAAGCAGCTCGCTGTTTGCTCATCGGCATTTTTCTTCCAGTGCAGGATCGACTAGGGAATCATGGTGTAATGTGAGCACCCACGTCCTGGGGTTGAGGATGGATATAATGGAAGATTTGGGACAAGGAAATTGGGAAATGTGAGCACATGTGTATTCCCAGCAGTACTGTAACTAGTGATCTGGGATCTGTATTCCCTGTCCCTGGTCTAGCGTTAACTCTTTTAGGTTAAAAGCATGGACTGATTTGAGATCAGTGCCCAAACAATTTTTTTTTGCTGCAGTGAAGCAGACTTGCAGTAGGCTTAGGGGGAGGAGCTGGATGGTGTCGGGGGGAGGAGTCTAAACAGCCAGCCACTCCCATGCTCCTGAGCTGCAAGTTTACCTGGGAATAGGTGCGGAGCGGAATCCACAGCGTCATGGCCGACCATCTGCATTCCTTCCCTCCTTCCCTTCCAGCTCCTGCATAGGATCACATTAATATTCCTTTGAAGCCTGTTTCAACTGCAGCCAGATCTCCCTCCCTTCTCTCTCTCTCTCTCTCTCTCTCTCTCTCTCTCTCTCTCTCTCTCCTTCGCTCATCTCACTCTCCTTCTCCCTTACACTCTCTCATCCGTACTCTCTCCTTCTTTCTCGCGCACACTGTATTTCATTCTCCTTCTCTCTCCCCCTCTTCTCTCTCTCTCTTTTTTCACTCTCCCAGTTATCCCACTTGAGGGAGGGGCACACCTGCCTCGTGTTGTATTACCTTTAGTCAGGAGTTCCCCCTATCACAAACACACACGGATAGACACAGAAAAGGGTGGTGGGTGCCGATGCCTTTGACAGAGCATGTTGATTGGTTCAGAATGGTTGCTGCCTCTTGTAGGAGAGTGGAGTAGCTATTTTTAGATCAAGGGGTAGCTGGGTGAGAAAGACTGAGGAGGGGTGGTTGTGTGTGTAAGGAATACTGCAGTCTTAAAGGAAGTTCCCCCTTCCACACACACACACACATACACACACACGAGCACACACACACACACTCTCTCTCTCTCTCTCTCTCTCTCTCTCTCTCTCTCTCTCCCACTCTCTCCCACTCTCCCTCTCTCTCTCTGTGCAAATGTCAGCAATCTCCAATGTATTTGCCAGAGCCCAGAGCACTGGCCTACACTCTCTGTTTACCTCTGTCCCCACAGCAATCCCTTTATCCTCACCTCCCCCTCTTCTATCTCATCCCTCTCTCTCATTTTCCTCACCCTCCTCCCTCTCTCTCATCCCCCGCTCTTGCATTTTCCTCATACCCTCCTCTCGGTCATCTCTCTCTCCCTCCCCCCTCTCTCTCTCCCCCTCCCCTCCCCTCTCTCTCTCCCCCTCCTGCTCTCCATCCCTCTCGATCTCTCCTTCTCAGCCTCCCCTTCACTTCTCCCTCTCCCTCTCTTTTTGTCAGTGGTTAAACATTTAACCGTTTCCTGGCATCCAAGTCTCTTTAGTTGTGTTATGGAGTTAGTTGGATGCACTGACGATGCATTGTCACTTTATACGTCTGTCTATTTATAAAGTGATATTTTTGCATCTTATATAAGCTCGCCTGTCCTTAGTAATCACTTAGACCATGAAACACCTTGTCTCTTTCTTAGTGATGTCTGTCGGTCTCTCTCTCTGTCATTCTATCTCTGACCACAATGATGACTCATGTGGCTCACACCTGCTCAACAGTCATGGGGCACAGCAGTTGCAGATGTGTTCGTGTGTGTGTGTGTGTGTGTGGACTGGGGGGGATGCTTTTGTAATGTCTACATATTGGCCCACTTAACTGATGATGTATCTCTCTCTGTCCTCTTCTCTTCATCCAGTGAGTGACAGCTGTTTTAGGAACCTGGCAGAGGACCGCAGTGGAATCAACCTCAAAGATCTCGTGCACGACCCCTCCTTGTAAGTCTTCCAACTCTAAAACTCCAGCACATTCTACATGAGACTACGGGACCATACACACACACGCACACACACTCACTGGCTGCTCAGCCTGGTCGGTAGACTGGGCTGAGGGTTTCCATGGGGCAACACCAGTGTTTCAAAGTATGACTGCTGATCTAGGATCAGTTTTACCTTTTCGATCATAATGAATATGATTAAATGGATGGGGGGAGCTGATTCCAGATCAGCACTCCTGCTCTGGAACACTGGTGTTGCCCCATGGAAACCCTGGTCTGCTCTTATATGTTATAATAGCACAGTGTATTACTGTATTAATGTCATAGGGCCTGTGCTGTAGCCCTCAGCCCAATCCAACGCCTGTCTGTCTGTCATGTCCTTTAGTGTGTAATATGGAGGCCTATGTGTGGAAGCCTGTGTCATGTCTCACACGTCACGCTGTCTTGGGACACACTGATGGAGCTAGCACTGACGCCACTAACTAGCTAGACTGTCAACCGGGCTGTCACACACTCATTAGCGTGTGTGTGGAGAGGAGGGTGGTGTGTTTGTGTGTGTGTGTGTGTGTGTGTTCCTGGATGCATGCTTGCCTGTGTGTGTGTGTGTGTGTTTGCACGTGCGTGTGCATGTGTGTGTGTGTGTCAGTGTTAAGGACCAGGCTGGTTAGCCAGAGTGTGTGTGTGTGTGTGCCCATGTCTGGTGTAATATCATCCCAGTAGCTGATTTAGACTGCTTTGTCCCAATACTGGCAGTTGTCCCTCAGGGGGGGAGTGGCACTCGACAGGCAACTAGTGGTAGGGAGAGATAAATACCCCTAGGGAATTGGACATTACTACATCACTCGCACACATCAGAAGCCGCCAGTGGATAACACATAATTCATTGACTACAAGCCTTGGGTTTTTCACAATGGCTGTACTGGCAACAGTAATAGCTTTCACTGTATTTCTCAAGCAACAAATATGTACTAACTATATGAGCAACAAATGAGAACAGAAAAAACAAAAAATGTTCCTTAATGTAACCTACCCATCCTCTGGCTGTGGTTCAATGTGGAGTTGGAACTGAAGCAGGACTTTCCTTCCATAATAGCAATTTGACATGTAACAGTCACATTTCCTTCAGTCATTTTCCACTGGTTAATAATTATTAGCCAGTGGAAGCATTGTAGAACAATTAAAACCACTGTTATGAACTAATATTTATACTAAATGTTTTAGGGTCTATACACAGATCAGCTATAGTTGCACAGCCATAGACATACAGTACGGGATTTTGATCCAGCACTACACAATAAGTTAGAAAAGAAGTACGTTACTTCAGCTGCACGTTACTGCAATAAACAACAACGACAAGTGATTGACTTCAAAATATTTTTTATTGAACAGCAAGGCAAGCATACACAATTATACATTCAATTTGCAGGAAATGCTTTAAATAGATTATTTAGCTCCACTTGGTTTCACAAGACAATCTGGTTTGCTCAGGGATTCCCTAAAACATTAAACAACACAAATTGCAAGTAATACAAATGTAAAAATCCCATATAGCTAGCTAAATATATTAGTTAGCTAGTCAGACAATTTGCTAAATAGTGATTTTCGTAAAACAACTTTATGACAAAAAAAAAAAAAAAAAAAAAAAAAAAAAATCGGCACAATAATTTGTCTCTGCATTAACTAAAATATTCCGCTTAACTGTCCATTTTTCGTTACATGATTTGTACATGAGTCGTTATTAAGTTATAATGACTTAAATTTCCCTTCATCCTCCTATTTTTGGCAGCCATCTTTCCTGCAGAAACTATCCAGCCTCGGGTCGCAGAGCTTCATGGGTAATTCGAGTACCACTCACTAGGAAGTCTGCAACTTGATTCGCTTTGTTTGGAGCACGAACTAGAGGGCTGAAAGGGCACTACGCGTAGCTCCAAATTTAATCAGAAAACCACTCCCACTCCAGGAGAAGTCTCGAAAACCCAACCCAAGGTAACAGTGACTAGGGTCTGATTTCAATGACAGTCTCATTTGGACTAGAGGAACAACGTCAATGTCTTATTTTTGCCTGCAAACGTTGGTTTTCGAATTGCGACGTTCTGGCATGTCAGGCTCCTGATTTGTTGGGAGAGTTGTCTGTCTGAAGAGCAGCCACCCTGTAAAAAAAATTCTTTATCTTATTGAAGTTGTGAAAAGAGTCTGCAATTGAAACCAGACCCTAATCACCGTTGCCTAGGTTCGGGTTTTCGAGACTACTCCAGGTGGCTCACGGAGTCGCGAAAAACGTCCAGGGAGTGCTAAGGGGGTTATTGGGATTGAGCCTGACCCTCTACTCCCCTCTATAGGCTGTGCCATGCTGTGCCACATTTCCACATCACGTGTTACTACCTCAGGATGACCAGCTGGAGACAAATTCTGGCCACAATGTGCCACGGCACAGTGTCTGGGACAGGCACACGCATACGCACACAGACGTCTATTTACGCACACTGTAACGGTTTTGACTTGAGGTTATAGTTTATAGGGGTGCCAGGTAGGTTTTGCCTACCAGAGAAAATATTGGTTTCTCCTTTTGGTTTGGGAGGGAATGAGTCCCATCTGGTCCGTCAAGTCTACACCAATACAAAGGAATCATGTAAAAGTCAGGATGAACATACAATTTTCATAAACCCTTAAAACATTGGAAATAACTTCCAAAACAATGGTATCCTTTTGCGTGGGTTGTATTACCAACATAAATGATTACACAAACATAATAACAAATAATGAGCTCTGGATCCTCCAGAAAAGTCCTGTACCTCAAGCCTAAAAGAGTCCAGCCCGGTAAAGGAGTTCAGGGAACTCAAGTGACCTTAGTCGCGCAATGTTTGTCCATTCATAAAAAAGTGTAGCGTAAACCCGGTATCAATCATACAATCAAAATAACAATTATTTCACCACAACCATAAAGCGTATCAAATCTTAATAAGTCCTCAATTACAACTGACCACATAAATCATCACGCTATACATCACACCAAAACAAATGAAATACCGTATACAAAAAGGTGGTAGTCAGTCGTTCAGTCAGTTAGACAATCCAATCCGCCAACAGATCTTCAGCGGAGAAAGGCCACTAAGAACAATGGAGATGGGTAGTCCAACGGACGCAAAGAGTGGATCCGATCCTGGGTAAACTTGCTATTAGGCTACAAAAGTACACTTTAAGGCAACAAACAAACGGAAGACAGAAGCTTCGTAACTGAGTGTTGAACACATCCTCATTCGCAGCTCCATCACAACCCCACTTTTGCGCAGCTGATGCTGGCTATTTAATTGGGAATTAAAGGGGAAGCTCTATATGGGAAGGAAAAGCACTGAGACGGTTCAGACAATTTCAGGGCAGTCACAACACTCCAAACACAGGGTAGAGCCACCCACAGCCCACCAGAATCAGCCCAGACACGCAGGCACACACATACGCACACACACACAGACGTCCATTTACACACACACATGCACACTCCAAACACAGGGTAGAGCCACCCACCGCCCACCAGAATCAGCCCAGAAACTTGAAACCAGACAGCTGTCACTCAATGGAACACATATTCTTTAAACACCAGTGGTCACCAACCAAGTCACTTTCAGAGTCAAAGTCTACCGCTCAGATTTTTTTCCGTGTAGCCTATGCAACATTAACTTAATACATTTACATTTTAGTGGCCCAACGCTCTTAACTGCTAAAAAACTGTTCTGTAAGAATAATGTTTGCACAGTAGGCCTAATACATTATCACAGCATATTGGCTATGTTTGGCCTGCCAATATTGTTATTATCAGACCATACTATCTTTAAAATCTCGAGCTATGTAGATCAGTTGTTGTATTACTTGTGAGGTATAGTGGAGCATAATTAGCTTTGCTGGACTGATTGCACGGTACCCTTCCTCTGATGGTCAGTCCTGGCGGAGGGAGGTCCCTGCTCTCTCCTTTCCTCCTGTGAGACTGACCAGAGGGAGGGGACACCATCTTCTACCTGATGACGAAAGTTGAGTCGCACTGCATTATTTCTGCCTCATGAACAAATTCATGTTGTTCCTATGTTAAAGAGAAAGTGAAATATTACTCAATATTAAAATAGACACGACAAGCTGCTAATAATAGAAAAAAGGGATTATTGATATACAGTGAGGGAAAAAAGTATTTGATCCCCTGCTGATTTTGTACGTTTGCCCACTGACAAAGAAATTATCAGTCTATAATTTTAATGGTAGGTTTATTTGAACAGTGAAAGACAGAATAACAACAAAAAAATCCAGAAAAACGCATGTAAAAAATGTTATAAATTGATTTGCATTTTAGTGAGGGAAATAAGTATTTGACCCCTCTGCAAAACATGACTTAGTACTTGGTGGCAAAACCCTTGTTGGCAATCAGAGGTCAGACGTTTCTTGTAGTTGGCCACCAGGTTTGCACACATCTCAGGAGGGATTTTGTCCCACTCCTCTTTGCAGATCTTCTCCAAGTCATTAAGGTTTCGAGGCTGACGTTTGGCAACTCTAACCTTCAGCTCCCTCCACAGATTTTCTATGGGATTAAGGTCTGGAGACTGGCTAGGCCACTCCAGGACCTTAATGTGCTTCTTCTTGAGCCACTCCTTTGTTGCCTTGGCCGTGTGTTTTGGGTCATTGTCATGCTGGAATACCCATCCACGGCCCATTTTCAATGCCCTGGCTGAGGGAAGGAGGTTCTCACTCAAGATTTGATGGTACATAGCCCCGTCCATCGTCCCTTTGATGCGGTGAAGTTGTCCTGTCCCATTAGCAGAAAAACACCCCCAAAGCATAATGTTTCCACCTCCATGTTTGACGGTGGGGATGGTGTTCTTGGGGTCATAGGCAGCATTCCTCCTCCTCCAAACACGGTGAGTTGAGTTGATGCCAAAGAGCTCCATTTTGGTCTCATCTGACCGCAACACTTTCACCCAGTTGTCCTCTGAATCATTCAGATGTTCATTGGCAAACTTCAGACGGGCATGTATATGTGCTTTCTTGAGCAGGGGGACCTTGCGGGCGCTGCAGGATTTCAGTCCTTCACGGCGTAGTGTGTTACCAATTGTTTTCTTGGTGACTATGGTCCCAGCTGCCTTGAGATCATTGACAAGATCCTCCCGTGTAGTTCTGGGCTGATTCCTCACCATTCTCATGATCATTGCAACTCCACAGGGTGAGATCTTGCATGGAGCCCCAGGCCGAGGGAGATTGACAGTTCTTTTGTGTTTTTTCCATTTGCGAATAATCGCAAATGTTGTCACCTTCTCACCAAGCTGCTTGGCGATGGTCTTGTAGACCATTCCAGCCTTGTGTAGGTCTGCAATCTTGCCCCTGACATCCTTGGAGAGCTCTTTGGTCTTGGCCATGGTGGAGAGTTTGGAATCTGATTGATTGATTGCTTCTTGGGACAGGTGTCTTTTATACAGGTGTCTTTTATACAGGTAACAAGCTGAGATTAAAAGCACTCCCTTTAAGAGTGTGCTCCTAATCTCAGCTCGTTACCTGTATAAAATACACCTGGGAGCCAGAAATCTTTCTGATTGAGAGGGGGTCAAATACTTATTTCCCTCATTAAAATGCAAATCAATTTATAAAAATTTTCACATGCGTTTTTCTGGATTTTTTTGTTGTTATTCTGTCTCTCACTGTTCAAATACACCTACCATTAAAATGACAGACTGATCATTTCTTTGTCAGTGGGCAAACGTACAAAATCAGCAGGGGATCAAATACTTTTTTCCCTCACTGTACTTGGCTACTCATCCATTACTGCAGATGCAGTGCTGGTTGTAGCACGAGTTCAAGTAGGGAGAAGCGCGTTTTATGTTTAGTAAAAGTGTTGAAAAAAAACAGTATTGACAGTGCTAAATAAAAACTTAAACATAAAAACAGTAGCTCTTCGTTGTAATCTTTGACAGTCTCTCTCTGGTTATGGTTTTAAAAGTTATGACATCTCATGTAGGCTAGTATCAAACTTTCCTGTGGGTTATTGGAAGCTGCAGGCACAGTGATTTGAGGGATCCAATTCGCCAGTGCAGTATACACACTTGATTTTAGCTCTCCAGATCTGCCGGGTAGGCAGAGTTTGTCCCTTCGCCTAGCCGGCTCGCAGGGCAGCTGAATCAACTGCACCTACCGCCAATGGCGCAAGACAAATAAAATACAAATAGAAGTGCAAGGCTTTATCGTTGGCTTCTCTACAGAAATGTTTGGGGATTGATTAGGATTTCCTTGAAGGTCTCGATCGACCGGTTAGTGACCACTTCTTTAAACTAGGCTTGGGCTGTATACCGTATATACCATATACCGGGCTATTTGGAAAACGGGATTCTTTTTCAATACCTTCAATACTGTTCAATACCGTCTGTCAGGTACTCAGCAGGAAGGTCTGATTACTCTATTATTAAAACAAGACCCAGATGGCAGATATAAAGACCCAGTCTATCTAAAAAAATAGAGAAATGCATAGCACTCAGAATTAAAAGGGTTACCAGGTATTGTTCATCCTGATAAGACAGGTTTTTTACATGGACAATACATTGGAGATAATATACTACTAGAAATAATAGAACATCTAAGAAGCCAGGCCTGGTATTTATAGCAGATTTTGAAAAGGCATTTGACCAAGTAAGACTGGATTTTATTTATAAATGCCTGGATTTTTTCAATTTCGGTGATTCTCTTATAAAATGGGTAAAATTATGTATAGCAACCCCAGGTGTAAAATAGTATATAACGGCTACTTCTCAGAGAGTTTTGAATTGTCATGAGGCGTTAAACAAGGGTGTCCCCTGTCACCATATCTGTTCGTTATGGCCATCGAAATGCTAGCTATTAAAATCAGATCCAATAACAACATTAGAGGATTAGAAATCCAAGGCTTAAAAACAAAGATGTCAAACCTAGATCCCTGCAATGTCTCATTGAAGATCTAGATAACTTCTCTGTACTCTCTGGACTAAAACCTAATATTACGTATTGGATCTTTAAAAAAAAAAAAAAAAAATTACATTACCCTGCAGTTTACCTAAAGAAATTAGCTGATGGTGAAGTAGACATACTTGGTATTCACATCACAAAATATATAAATAAGCTCTCCACAATGAATTTCAGTAGAAAACTTGTAAAAATAGACAAGATCCTGCAACCATGGAGAGGTAAATACTTGTCTATTCATGGGAATATTGCCCTGACTCCTTAGTCATATCTCAGTATACTCACTTACTTATGGCGCTACAATTTCAATTTCATCCCCGTGATAGAACAAATATTACAACAAATATTATGTCTGAACTCAAATGCGCTGGTTGATAAAATAACTGTATTTATGAGAAAGATGTTTGAAAAGGGTATTTTGATATTGTAAATTGGAGTGGTAGAGTTATGTCCTTCATTGATTACAGCATTACCCCAAAAATAGAGGAGGCAAGTGGCAGCGGGAGGAGGTAGGGAACTGGTCTGTCTGCCCAATATAAAGGATCGAAACTGGCGGAGGAATAAAAATAGCATAAATAGGAAAGTATACCAGTTTTATTTGAGGACCAGGATGTTGGCAACTGTGCCATACAGATTGCAAAATAGTTGGGAAGAGATTTTTGATGTACCGATTCCATGGTACAGGGTGTATGAGTTGATATATAAAACAACACATGATTCAAGACTTCGTGCTTCTCAGCTAAAATTATTATACAGAATTCTTGCCACCAACAAAATGTTGAATATTTGGGGCATAAAATCATCAAAGCTCTGCAGATTTTGTTGTGAGGATACAGAATCAATAGACCATTTATTTTGGTATTGCCCTTAGGTAGCCTGTTTCTGGTCTCAGGTTCAGGAATGGCTGAAAATGCATAGCATTGATCTAAAATTGACCCTAGAAATAGTACTGTTAGGAGACCTGGAGAGACCAGGTCAGTCAATTACTAATATACTAATACTCTTAGTAAAAGTATTAATCTTCAACTCGAAATCTGTGGATTCTATTCGATTAGATAGATTGAAATTGTACGTTAAACATCACAGCATAGTTGAAAGATATGTGTTGCGTAGAAATCTGAAGAGGGTCGGCCAGCAGAGATGGGCTGAGGGAAGCTGAGGTTTGGGATGTGGAATTGGAGACAAGTGGGAGTGGAGTTGCTGTGCGGGAGATAGAATGATGGTCAAAGATAAAAGTACAAAAAAAGTACAAATAAAACATAATAAAAAGTATGTTAAAATGACACTGAGGGGCAGTGTTTTTACAACTAATGCCGGTTTGCCTGAGGCTGATGCCGTGCAGGTGTTTGTACACATGCATATACACACACTCTCATTCAAATAAATGCACACATACATGTAATAGTGCCAGACATGCACACAAACGTATACAGTTGGCATTGCTGTTATGATTTTAGTTGTCCTTGATGTCTTTTGTTTTTTAGTATTTCTTTTATTTATTCATTTTTTTTATTGCATTGTTGTTTGCTGTTTTATTCTGTTTTATTCTTTTTTCTCTTTAGTTAATTTTCTTGATTGTTGGTGCATGGGGGGTTCGTGGGGATGGGGAATGGAATTAATTGTGTTTTTCATTTACATTTTTTCTTCTTGGGGGGGACTGTGGGAGGGGTCTCGAATGGTTGAGGGACAGCTATTGGGGAACTGTGGGGGGATCTTGGAGGGTTCGGGTTCAGGTTTTTTGGCCTGGTGGTAGATCGGTCAACATGCCCTTGAGCAGGGCATTGACCCTGGATGCTTCTGTGTGTCGTTCTGAATGGGAGTCTGTTGGATGACTGGTGTGGTCTAGCGGCTTCACTGCAAGTATATTGTATCAATAAAAATAAAAATAAACAAATACATTTAAAAATACAGTTGAAAATATTTATTTGAAGTTTTTAGTAAATATGAATATTTGTAGCTACTAGTAAATACCTGTAAATACCTGGAGTCAACTTACACAATACGTTAGGAGATAAAGAACATTAAGTTTTTCATTTCACTGGTCACATTTCTTTTCGTTATGAAGCTTATGGTTGTTTACAAATACACAACGACAAGAGACCGGGGCCTTGTGACTGTTGTGCATCATGCGCCAGATGATCTAGTTACAGTATGGAATTCACAACTAATTGTTTACCAGTTAGCTATCGTATAACTATTATGTAAACTGTCTAAAATGTGCTAAATGCTCTGCAGTTGTGCATTTGGTTTACTAATTTAGTAGCTAGTTAACAATCTAGCTAAGTGGTTAGTTTCTTCCAAAATCAAGCATTCACTTCGTAACAGCAGAGAATTCCCTCCTGGATCAAGAGCCTTGCTGGCTATTATTAGTTGTGTACGTGCAGCAAACTGTGAGTAGCTTGTAGTACTTGTATACTTGTATAGTTTAGGTCATAAACTGTACAAAATGTTCGCAATGAGCTCGTTAGCATTTAGTTAGCATTCTCTATGGGATTTTACATGTGCTTGTTAGCATTGCTAACTTTCTATTACAGAGAATAAGTGGGGTTTGAAAGCAGCGCCTCTTGTGTTCAGTGCCGGTATTACCGAATATCCCGGTATGGCACAAGGACGGTATGAAGGTATGACAATCTGGATACCGCCCAAGAGAGAGAGAGAGAGAGAGAGAGAGACAGTGCAAGACAGAGAGAGAAAGGGAGAGAGACACAATGCAAGACAGAGAGAGAGAAATAGCAAATAGAGAGAGAGAGAGAGAGAGACAAAGCAAGACAGAGAGAGAGACAAATAGATAGAAAGAGACAAAGCAAGACAGAGAGAGAAAGAGAGAGAGAGAGGGGTCAGGAAAATGACACCCATTCTCAAGGACAGATGGGTTGGTGTGTGTGCTCAATGTGTACAGTTCTCCCCCTCCTGCTTATTTGTGTGTGTGTGTGCGTGTGTGTGTTCACATGCGTGCATGCACATCTGTGTGTGTGTGTGTATATTCTGGAGCATGTGTATGTGTGTGTGTTGAAGGTTGAATGAATATCCTCCTGGGGCTCCAGCCAACACCATGTTGCCGCCCTCGAGCAACTTGGGTTGTAACATCCTTTGTCAATTTTACAAATTGTCGCAGCTAAAAATAGCATCTGTATAAATCAGATGGGTGACAGTGTGCTCATTTCACCCACAGAGCAGCAGTCACTGGAAGGAGACAGACAAGACGGGTCCACTGGGCTACGTTAGCAAGCTATCTTATGCTAGTCTGTGAATGCTTCTGTACTAGCCTGTATTAGCCAGTATTAGCATTTGCTAGCCTGTGCTAGCCTTATCTAGCGCCTGCTAGCCTGCAATGTGTTACGCTATGTTATCATGCAAATGATCTGCTGTACATGGACTTGTCAAAATGACATCGTATCCCGGGTTGCGGCAAATTACATGTTGGAGGGGTTTTGGATAGTTCAGAGAATAAGAGATTGAGGGGAGACAGATTTCTGCAATTTGACCCTTTTTATACTAGAGACAAGCTGAACTAAGCCAAGGTGAGCTGTACTGAGCTGGCCTGGTTACGCATCCGCCATAGTTGCTGCAACTGTGCTTTAAAGGACAAAGTGAAAGGAAAATCCCAGGCAACACAGTACAGATTAGATATGCATGATAGTGTGGGGTCCTAAATATAGCTGGGTTGGGTTGTTCTTGAGTGTATCTCTGTCTGAGTTAGTCTAAGTGTGTGTCTCTGTGTGTCTCTTAGCTAGTGTTTCAGTGTGTGATTGTTAAGGTGAGTGTAGCACTGGGAGTGTAGCACTGGGAGTGTAACACCGTACAGAGCACTCAGAGCACTCAACACTGGCTGGTGGTGGGGGTTGTGTGTGTGTGTAATGCGAATAGGGCCCCTCAAAGACACACATATACACCCCTCTCACTGCAGACATGTTGAAAGGAATTGTTGACCCTTGAGAGCTTCCCTACATCGCTGCCATCACAGCCAGGCTCTATTAAGATGTCTTGGAGTAGTTAGGGTAGGGATGATGGTGCTGGCCCTCTGTGTGTGTGTGTGTGTGTGTGTGTGTGTGTACTCGTTTTCCTACATTATCAGTAACCCAATATCCTAACAGGAAAACAATAACTTTTTTGAAAAGTCAGGTTGTGAATTTGTTCAAACAGTATTTTAAGCTTAAGGGTTACTTTTAGGGTTTTGGGATTAAGGTTAGGGTTAGGGTTTTGGGGTTAAGGTTAGGCTTAGGTTCATGGTTGGGTTTTGGGGTTAAGGTTAGGTTTAGGGTTAGTGTTAGGGAAAATACGATTTTTAATGGTCAAACAAAGCTGTGTGTGTGTGTGTGTGAATGCATGTGTGCATGTCTCTGTGTGTGTGTGTGTTTGTGTGTGTGTGTGTGTGTGATGGAGAGCCCTGTACAAAGACCATGCATTATTAATGCCACCACTACAGCAGATGGGCCTCATCATAGAGCTGGCCCACAACTGTACAGACCTGCACAGCTGGGTCACAGACTGTGTGTGTGTGTGTGTGTGTGTGTGTGTGTGTGTGTGTGTGTGTGTGTGTGTGTGTGTGTGTGTGTGTGTGTGTGTGTGTGTGTGTGTGTGTGTGTGTGTGTGTGTGTGTGTGTGTGTGTGTGTGTGTGTGTGTGTGTGTGTGTGTGTGGGTGCAGGGGTAAGGGGCATTGGTTAGTGGGTTGTGTCTTGATGTCTTATTTTTTTAATTGAACCTTTATCTAGGTCGTCTCATTGAGATCAAATCTATTTTTCAAGAGAGACCTGGTCCAACCAACACATCAGCAGGGGGGACAAAGTCTCAGACAAATCTCAGACAAGTGTCAGACATAACAACTTACAGACATAGACACACCATAAACAAATAGACGTAGACACACATAAATTACGATTACAATCATATGTACCACCGCATTAAATCCTAACGAAGTGGTTAGAGCATTGGACCAGATACCGAAAGGTTGCTGGATCGAATCCCCGAGCTGACAAGGTCAGAATGTCATTCTGCCCCTGAACAAGGCAGCTATCCCACTGTTCCCTAGTAGGCTGTCATTGTAAATAAGAATGTATTCTTAACGTACTTGCCTAGTTAAATTAAAAAAATGACAGTCACATTCTTCAGTAACTTGTGAGTCAACCAGGCTTTCAAACTCCTCCAAAGATCCTGGTGTTTCAAACTCAAAGACCATGTACGCGGGAGTCTCAGGTCCCTACAGTACATGATATAGGCTCATATCTTGCTCTCTATCCTGTCATGCTGTCCTCCCGTTGTTCTTTCTGTCTGTCTCTCTCTTTCTGTCATTCTCTTGTTTTGTCTCTATGGCTCTCTGGCTGTTTTTCTCAATCTCCTATTGGCTTTCTCCCTCTTCCCTTCCCTTCCCTCTCCTATTTTATTCATAGAGTAATCTGGGCAAAACATCCCGTCTTCCAGGCCAAAGCCCTGTGTCCTCCCATACTGTACCAGCATCAGTGCTGCATGTGTCCACACCTAGAGCAAACAGCCATAACTCTCTCTCTCCCCCATTGGACAGCAGTGGGTCAGATCCAGCTCCTCCACAGAATGTTTCAGGAAGTGCTCTGTGCTGGAACACCATGGAGTAGAGCGAGCCATAGAGGAGTGTTGTTACACTGTCACATTAAAACACACACACACACACACGCACACACACACACAGGTATGCAACAACACTCAAACAGACACTTCAGAGACATAGCAGAGACACGGCATCCCGAAACACAGCAACAAAGCAAACACACTCATGATAAACATGGAAACCAGAGGCTTCAGATAGAATGGGGTTGCCTAGGAAACAGCTGGAAGGAATCGTAGCTATTTGTGTTTAGCATATTTTCATTTTGGCTAAAACAGAGAGGGAGGAAATGAACATACAGGGAGGGGATTTGTTTTTACAGGTCCTTTACTTTCCCGGGGTGAAGCAACACAGTAACCTACACTGAAAACCCTTGTGCACACACACATACGTGTAGGCACACACACTTCATCGCTGAGAGTAAAGCACTCACACTCTCGTCAGACCATTGTTAGCATAGGTGTGTGTGTGTGCGTGCGTAAGTGCATGTATACCTCTGTGTGTGAGTGGGTGCATGTGTTTGTCCTACAGGCAAAACCTCTCTTACCTTCTCACTGGCGTAGCGCAGTTTCTCTGGACCCCTGCAAAGTCGGAGTTTAACTTTAAAAATGTATGACCTTTTATTGAGGCAATAAACACAACCAGTCATTATGTTTTCATTTGATCGTCCAAAAATCACTTAAAATGGCTCCTTTAAGTAGGCGTGCTAGCTTCTACCTGTGAGGGTGTTTCATCAGTCGAGAACGAGCTGGTAGTTTTGCTGACGTGGTTTTTTTTCAAGCGTTTTTCGGGCACTACTTGGTCTTACCTTTTGTTTATCCATCTTGAACAACTCACTCATTCTCCATCCGAGTCCCACCTGATTCACCTAACTTTTTTTTAACTTGATTGGCAATTAGGTGCAAGAGAACAATATTGTCTGACTCACCTACTACCCATGTAGATTGGACAACAAACACTTTGCTTGCTGCATGTGGAAATTACTGTCAAAATTATTAGACTAGGTGTGAGATGATAGGCACATGGGCCCCCAGAACTCTTGTGCCCCCCCCACCCTGCGGGGGTTTCCGCTATGCCAGTGTACCTTCTGTATACTTTAGCCCGGGCAGGTCAACTGTGATACAAGTCAGTATTCGACATCCATCTATGTCCGATGACGTCGGGAGATGACGTGGAAACATGCCACTTGGTGAAACATTGAGCGCTGTTACCTTCAAGAAGGTTTTGGTTTTGCTAGGGCGATGTGGACGGGGATGGCGAACGGACGGAAGCATCTGCCTCTGGTTCCAAAGGTTGCGTGTTTGAATCCAGCCACAGTAAGTTGTTTTTTATATTTTTGTTTTAAGCCTATCCCAAACCTTAACCCTTACCTCAACATTCAGACGCAATGCCTAACCTTAAGAATTCAGACGAACGTCAAATTCTGACATGAGCCTATGAGAGCGTGTTGCTTTAGCCACAGTCCATACTCCAGCTCTGTGACAAATGATGCTATAATACAATTACTACGCTCTATCACTTTTGCTTTTTCATTTTTTAACAAGATGGTTTCCCTCTAAAATGAAAAAGTTATTTATTACAAGCCAAGCTCATTATTTTGATGCAGTGCCTCTATGGGATTGAAGAGCTCAGTAGTCAGTGTAGCAGGGATGTTGTAAGGGCTAGATGGTACTTTAGTGTGGCTGTGGAGTTCCACCACAGTACTGTCTGAATGGGTGTCATGTCACTAAGTGTCCGTCACAGAGAGGGAAACATGATGCAGTAGTTTCCTAAAAAATAGCACCTCCTTACAAAAACGGGTTAAGTAAGGAAGGAGTGTCTGTCTGTGTGTCTGTGTGTCTGTGTGTGTGTGTGTGTGTGTGTGATTATACCATAATTCGTACGTGGAGATTCTTCACCTTGAGCGTGCTGTTGTATTTTCACCTCTTGCTGCAATACCGGCGCTGGCCACCGGAGAGCGCCATGGTACACTGCTTCAAACAGCAGACTGTCCTTGTGAGTGTAGTATCCCTGACGGGCCGTCCTGAGGAAACCCTTTTAGGAGGGGATGTTCAAGGGCATTCACGACTCTCCTTCACTCTCTCTTTCACCCCTCTTTCCCTCCCTGCTAGGTCTGCTTGGGTAAAAGAACAGGAATTTGCTCTCGAGCTCTTGGGTTGCGTATCTGGAGGTTTGAGCCTGCTGACTGTTTTGAAGACGCTCTGCAATACAGCAAGAAGCTTTATGTTTCTAGTTTCACATATGAAATGGGAGTGACTGTGTCCTGATGTTCTGTGTTTCTCTCTCTCTCTCAGGCTGGGAGGCTTTATTTCAGCCTATAAGATCGTGCCAGATGAAATTGATGAGATCAAGGTAAGTTGATCATTGGATGTCTATCTATTTGTCAGTCATCAGACCTGGGTTCAAATAGTATTTCAAATCAAATACTTTGAGCATGTGCTTTGGTGTGCCAGATGGACAGGGTTTGCACTTTTGGGTATATTCTATTGGTTCCATTTTGCCCGACAACCTCAATGAAGCGAGACTTAAGTATTTAAAATATTTCAAACACTTTTTGACCCCATGGTCTGTATTATAGTGTCTTAGAGTAGGAGTGCTGATCTAGGGTCAGGTCCTCCCATGTCCATATGATCTTAATCACAATAATTTAAAAAAATAAAAATAAATGATCCTAGATGCGTACTCCTACTTTGAGACGAATGAATATGGTCTGCTCAGCAGTGACTTATCTTTCTATCACTGGCTCACTGTCTTTCTAAAAGACATAAACCCCTTCAAATTTGGAGAATTTTGAATTTTGAATTTTGCTATTTCAGCCACACCCATTGCTGACAGGTGTATAAAATCGAGCACACAGCCATGCAATCTCCATAGACAAACATTAGCAGTAGAATGCCTTACTGAAGAGCTCAGTGACTTTCAACATGGCACTGTCAACTGTAAGTGCTGTTATTGTGAAGTGGAAACGTCTAGGAGCAACAACGGCTCAGCCTCGAAGTGGTAGGCCACACAAGCTCACAGAACGGGACCACCGAGTGCTGAAGCGCATAGTGCGTAAAAATCATATGTCCTCGGTTGCAACTCTCACTACTGAGTTCCAAACTGTCTCTGGAAGCAATGTCAGCACAGGAACTGTTCGTCGGGAGCTTCATGAAATGGGTTTCCATGGCCAAGCAGCAGCACACAAGCCTAAGATCAGCATGCCCAATGCCAAGCATCAGCTGGAGTGGTTTAAAGCTCACCGACATTGGACTCTGGAGCAGAGGACATGCGTTCTCTGGAGTGATGAATCAAGCTTCACCATCTGGCAGTCCAACAGACGAATCTGGGTTTAGTGGACACCAGGAGGACACTACCTGCCCAATGCATAGTGACAATGGTCAAGTTTGGTGGAGGAGGAATAATGGTCTGGTGCTGTTTTTCATGGTTCGGACTAGGCCCCTTAGTTCAAGTGAAGGGAAATCTTAACGCTACAGCATACAATAACATTCTAGATGATTCTGTGCTTCCAACTTTGTGGCAACAGTTTGGGGAGGCCTTTTTCCTGTTTCAGCATGACAATTCCCCCGTGCACAAAGCGAGGTTCATACAGAAATGGTTTGTCGAGATCGGTGTGGAAGAACTTGACTGGTCTGCACAGAGCCCTGACCTCAACCCCATCAACCACTTTTGGGATGAATTGGAATGCCGACTGCGAGCCAACCTTAATCGTCCAACATCAGTTCCCGACCTCACTAATGCTCTTGTGGCTGAATGGAAGCAAGTCCCCGCAGCAATGTTCCAACAACTAGTGGAAAGCCTTCCCAGAAGAGTGGAGGCTGTTATAGCAGCAAAGGGAGGACCAACTCCATATTAATGCCCATGATTTTGGAATGAGATGTTCGACGAGCAGGTGTCCACATATTTTTGGTCATGTAGTGTATGTCCCACCCTGTATACAGTCCAAGCCACCTAGTTAGAATCGTCACCACCATGACCTCTTACCAGTGACCTACTGTATGTCACATCCTCTCCATCAGTGCCAATGAGGCTCATGTCACAGGACATGAGGTATACCTAGGAACCTATCAGATCCTATGTCTCAGTCTGTCTCTCCCTGTCTGTCTCATCAGGAGACTCTGGTGGACTGGTGTGATGAGAAAGAACTCAATCTCATCTTGACAACCGGGGGGACCGGCTTCGCTCCTCGTGATGTCACACCTGAGGTAAGTGTGTGTGTCTGTCTGTCACCTAGCAATTGTACCTTGCAGTGTTACCCAGTCACAGGTTCTCTTTCCTCTTTGTCTACTGCCTCTTGTCTGCACCGGCTCCCCTTGTCTTGAAGGAAACTAACATGCAGATCCAAAATGACAATGGGTGGTGTGTGTCACTGAGAGGGGAAAGGAGTGGAGTGTGAGGGGGTGGAGGAGCCTCCATAGATGATTAGTACAGCCACACACAGGGCTGTCTGTCCGCTACTGTTACTAATGGTTCTCAGAAGTACTACTGGAGTCCCTTCATTTATCACCACTGAGACACTTGTGGGTTGGTTGAAGACACACACTCAGTAATATGTTATATGATAGCCGTGTGTGTGTGGACGTGATTAACTATTCTTGTAGGGACCAGAAGTCCCCACAAGAATAGTAATCCAACCATTAGTCGCCATGAGGTCAAATGATATATCTAGGGGGTTTAGGGTTAAGGTTAAAATTAGTGTTAGAATTACGTTAAGGTTAGGGTTAGGAGCTAGGGTTCGTTTTAGGGTTCGGTTTAGGAGCTAGGGTTAGTTTTAGGTTTAGGGTTAGGTTTTTGGGTTTATGGTTAAGGTTAGGGTTAGGGTTAGGGTAAGAGTATGGGTTAGGGGTTAGGGTTAGGGTTTAGGGTTAGGGTAAGAGTATGGGTTAGGGATAACAGGATTTTGAATGGGACTGAATTGTGTGTCCCCATAAGGTTAGCTGTACAATACTGTGTGTGTGTTTCAGTGTCTTGTTTATTGATGAAGGCATTATTACCCAGTATCCCCTGCTTCTGTGTTGATGATCCCACTCACTGTAGGTGTCAAGGGATTCTCTCCCTCTCTCATTTCCTCTCTCTAGTTCTCCCTCCATTCAGATATGCTTCCTTTACACTCTAGCTTATCTCTCTCCCCCCTCTCCTTCTACCACCCTCCTTTCTCACCCACCCTCTCTCTCTTTCCCTCACCACCTCCGCTCTCTCTTCCTCCCTCCCTGTCTCTTCTCCCCTTCCTCTCTCCCCCTCTCTGCTCTCCCTCTCGTCTTATTCCTCCCTCTCTCCTGAGTCCTAGCCCACGATGCTCATCAGTGGCTGGTACTCTTTGAAGTCTTCTCTTTCCTCTTCTCCCTCACTAATGGGCTGTTTGTGTCACTCAGCTCAAGGGCACAGAACATACAGCTGGAGGAGGTGGGGGATTCTAATTTCATTAAACCCCTTAACATAAAACACAAAAATATATCCTGTACTGCATAAATGTACCATACTCACCTTTCCCTCTACCACTTGATACAAAACACAACACATCACAATTACTCCCCAAAAAACTCACTACTTCTACAACCGTATATCCAAAACGTCTTCAACAGCTATACAGACAGCCCCCCCAACACACCATATCTCCTGAAACACCTCCACACTTTTTATCATTCTATAAAACTCAAATTCCACCCTAAGGCGCGCAGAGACCATCCCATTAAATAATAGTAAAGGGGCTGTTATCCCTCCACCTTTGACCCTGTTCCTCCTTGTTAGCCAAATAGCCAACTTCGCCTGAGCAAACAGAAAATTCAACAAAACACATTTGGCCTTTTCCTTATTTGAATACATGTACCCCATTATAAACATCCCAACAGTAAAAAACACCTCCAACCTCTCACACAACAGAGACATTAATGGCATTAACCTGGCGAAGACAGAAAACACATGAATCACAGTTTCTCTCATAATACAGAAAGGACACCCCTGCCCGATTCCCGGTTCAACCCGTACCAACCAGCTGTTAGTGGCCAGGGCTCCATGTAGAACCCTCCACTGGAGGTCCCCTGACCTCTTTGGTACTGGGGGTTTGTAGAGCCCCCTCCATCTAAAACCCACCATACTCTCCGCCCCACATACCCCCTGCAACTGATGTGCCTTCCCTCCTGTTAGGCTCATAATGTTCCTTACCTTAATGCAGAGGTTGTAGAGGGCTTTACCACCCACCCCATCAAACTCCCCCAGGCTCGGAGTGTTAAAATCTAACAAGTCCTCCAGACCCCCTTGCCAGTCCCCAGTCTCTGCCGTCACCTGCGTGGTGGAAACAGAGGTGGCCCCTCCCCCTTTGGCCGCTAAAACACCCCCCTTACCGGTTCAGACAGTGCCTCCTGGACCTCCTCCAGGAATCTCTCCAGCAGCCTAAGAGACGTTATTCCTGTTTGTTGTGCCAGGACTTCCGAGGTTTTCCACCCCTCCTCTCCCAGTAGCCACAGGTCACCCAGCCTTAGTAAACTCACTGCCATCAGTTGCCTCTGCAGGGTGGCCGACTGAATCGATCTCAAAGGGATGGCTGGGTTGTGGAAGATAGGCTCCTCCCACACCCACAGTCCAGGCTCCACACCCCCTTCTCGTGTTGGCCTTAGCAGCTGCCAGGCCCTCAGCACTACAGAGTAAAAATCAGAGAGACCTGCTGTACTCAGACCATCTCCAGCCTCATGAGGAACAGCAGTCCAACCCTAATCTGCCAGCTCTCCTCAGCAGCGCGCATGCTGGTTCCCTCCAGCTAACATCTACGCCACCTTTAGTCGGAATGCAGCCACCCTGCTCTCCAGTTCCACCAGGCCCTGTCCTCCTTCGTGGACGGTCATGTACAACACCTCAGCCAGTGATGGCCCGACCAGAAAAAGTCCACCAGCTTGCGTTGCAGGTCTGCGAGCAGACCGGCGGGGGGGTTGAGGACAGCCAGTTTATGCCACAGGGAAGATGCCACCAGGTTGTTGATTATCAGCACCCTCCCTCTATATGACACTTGGGACAGGAGCCACCTCCACCTGGCCAGTCTTGACACCACTACCTGTGACAGCCCCTCCCAGTTCTTCCTGACCCACCTCTCCAAGCCCAGGTACACCCCCAACATTTTAAGCCCTTCACATCCCCACTGCAAACCCCCTGGAAGCAGAGGAGGGGCCCTATCCCCCCATTCCCCACATAACAGAGCTTTGCTCTTGCCCCAGTTTACCTTAGCTGGCGAAGCTCCCTCGTACATCTTCAGACTAGTCTCTAGTGCCGGCATATCCTGCCCATACCTGTCCAGCACACTCCCTGCCGTCTCCTGCGTAGAAGACCCAAAAAAGGCTCAATGGCTAGTGTATAACTGCCCCGATAGAGGGCATTCTTGTCTAATGCTCCCCTCCCACCTTGACCATACATGACGCCCCAGCATACAACAGCTTCACACAGGTCAAAAAACTCTTCCCAAACCCAAACACAGACATCACATTAAACAGATACTCATGGTCCACTCTATCAAAAGCCTTCTCTTGATCTAAAGAGACCAGTCCAAAGTTCACATTAGAACCTCTCGACAAGTCCAACATGTACCTGATTAAGAGCAAGTTGTCCGTGATTGAGCGTCCCGGTACACAATATGTTTGGTCCTTATGTACTATCGAGTCCAGATGGGACTTCAGTCTGTTAGAGAGGACCTTGGCAAATATCTTGTAGTCCGCACAGAGCAATGCCACAGGCCTCCAGTTCTTAAGTTCACACAAGTCCACTTTTTTGGGCAGGGTTATCACCACTGAGACACTTGTGGGTTGGTTGAAGACACACACTCAGTAATATGGTATATGATAGTGTGTGTGTGGACGTGTTTAACTATTCTACCCCAACGCATTCACGCTTCACGCAAAAGAAGTCCAATCCAAATATTCCCCAGAATTTTTTATAAAACTCCACTGGGAGTCCATCGACCCCCGGTGCACGGGGGACATCTGGGTTACGGCCTCTGCCAGTTCATGGGACAACAGGGGAATGTCAATTTCATCCCTCTGTGCCAGAGAGAGCTCAGGGAGTTCTGCGAACAAGACCTGAGCACACATAGGTTTACACATTTCTGCCCTATACAACTCAGTATAAAACTCCACAGAGGTCACCCGCCCATCAGACAGTCGTAGACAATGCATACCCTTGGCTTCACCGCTCTGTCTTTCCAAACCAAAGAAGAAGGAGCTGGGAGCATCCATCTCTTTGAGCATGTAGAACCTAGCTCTTACAAGTGCTCCCTTTGCTTTAACCTGGAAAAAATTACCCAAGTCCCTACGTAATTCAGCTAAATTAGCCTGGAGGCCTACATTGCCTTGCCCCACCCTCTACCTCCATCTCACTAATACTACGCTCTAGTTCCCCCAATACTCTCCTAGCCTCTGAGGATGAAAGAGCTGTATACTGTTGACAGAAAAGCAGAATTTGGACTTTCCCCACAACCCACCATTGACTCAGAGACTCATACTCCTCTCTTCGCTGCCCCCACCTTTCCCAAAAACCTGAGCAAAAAGTGGCATCTTGTAAGAGCTTTACATTAAACTTCCAATAGGATGCCTGCCGGGTCCCTGGTGAAATAGACAGCTGAGCCATGGTTATTTGGTGATCCGAAAACCCCTCCGGGAGAATGGTAGCACCCAACAGCCTATTGTTCCGATTCCTGGACATGTAATAACGATCAAGTCGGGCTGCACTCGCCCTAGCCCCAAAGACTTTCACCCATGTATACTGTCTTGTGTTGGGATGTTTAGTTCTCCAAACATCCACTAGGTCAAACTGATTAATGATGTCCCTTAACACTCCCACTGACACTGAATGAGGCTCCTCCCCATTTCTGTATTTCGTAAAATCCATTGGACAGTTCCAGTCCCCGCCGACCACCAGCGTCTCCTCAGGTGTAACCTGTGAGAGTTCCTGTCTAAGACACCCAAATAGAATCCACCTTTCTCTCCCTGTGTTAGGCGCATGCACATTTATAAGGACAAAACCCATGTTGTTAATTTCTGCTTTTACAACAAGCAGCTACCCCTACACACCTCCTTTGAGGAGCACATTTTTACAGCCAGACCCGGTACAAAAAGGACTGCCACCAGGCACTCAAATTTGACCCATGGCTCAACGCACTTACCCCTTTCCACCAGAGCCCTCAATCGACTTTACTCACCACATCACTATGTGTCTCCTGCAGAAACAACACCTGTACTTTTTTTGTTTTACATGTTCACCCAACACACTCCTCTTTCCCGCATCTCTGGCGCCATTTATATTGAGCGAGCCTACCCAAAGAGTCTCCATGAGGAGTGGGAGAAAAGCCAGCAAAGAAAGAGACCAATAGCAAAGCTCAAAAAGCCCCAGTGCCAGAAAGAAACTATACATCTAAACAGTGTCTGAAGGTAGACCCTTACGCACTGTTGTGACCCACTTCCTCAACCTAAACCGTTTCCTGGGTGAGAGGACACCATGCCCCTCATTTTTCTTAGCATGTTGTACTGATCTTACAAACTTTCTCGGATCAGAAAAAAAAAGCCTCAAGATTAACTTTTTTCCCCTCATCTTGTCAGTTCCATCAACGTGTACTTTGACCCCTCTGCTTGACTGGCTGTCAGCTCCGGACCCATTGGAGAGGAGTTTTCACTTTCCTCCTCAACTCCATCTCCCATCCTGACCACCTGCCCTTCCTCTCTGGTCAGGGCCTCGTGCAGGGGGCAATGAGGCCCAGCCTCTGCTGTCTGCATCTCATTGCCCCCTGCACGTTGACCTCGATTTCCCCCACTGGCGCTTGTACCCTCACCTTGTCTACGGCCTTTATGTGGGCACGCAAAGCTCTTATGCCCCAAATCCCCACACTCAAAACACCGTAGACTACCTATGCTGGCAAACCCTGCGTAGAGCCCCTCCCCATGCTTCACTTTAAAATGCACATTTAGCTGTTGCTCATTGTTATTCAGAAACATAAACACTTGCCTCCGGGAACGAAACAACGTGCTTAACGGCATCTGCCTGAAAACCTGCCGACAGTACACGGAGGCAAATTTGCAACTACCACCCTTTTCGAAAGGGGTAGAAAGAGGTGAAATTGGCACCAACACATCAACACACAAATATTCTACTAGCAACACAAATATTCTACTAGCAACACAAATATTCTACTAGCAATTAGCCAACCAAATTTGCTCTTTTCATGAACACACCTACAGCTTTGTTCATTCTAGAAGCGGAATGTATAAATTCAGCTCCTACCTTTTCACCGACCACGAGCAGAACCTCCTCCACCTTAACACACCTGAATCCATGCCGTATCGACAGCATCTCCTCCGAGCTAGGCTGAGAAGCCATCGCGTACACCAAACTTTACAAACCCCAGGAAACGTTATATACACACACACTCATATGGAAACTGAAACACACGCACATAGAAACTGATACAAACACACATGGAAACTGATACACACGCACATGGAAACTGATCGACACACAAAAAGGGAAACTAATACACACAAACATGGAAACTGATACACACACACACACACATGGAAACTGAAACACACGCACATAGAAACTGATACAAACACACATGGAAACTGATACACACACATGGAAACTGATCGACTCACAAAAAGGGAAACTAATACACACAAACATGGAAACTGATACACACACACACACACACATGGAAACTGATACACACAAACATGAAAACTGATACACACACATATGGAAACTGAAACACATGGAAACTGATACACACACACATGGAAACTGATGCACACACACACGCATGGAAACTGATACACACACAGAAAATGATACATACAAACACACAGAAACTGATACACAAACACACATGATAACTGACACACACACACACACACAAACTGATACACACACACGGAAACTGATACACACACACACACAGAAACTAATACACAGGCACACATGGAAACTGACACACATACAGAAACTAATACACAAGCACACATTGAAACTGATACACACACACACACACACACACACACACACACACACACACACACACACACACACATGAAAACTGATACACACACATATGGAAACTGATACACACACACACACACATGCACATGGAAACTGATCCAAACACACACGGAAACTGATACACACATGGAAACTGATTCAAACACACAGAAACGGATACAAACACACAGAAACTGATACACACACACACATATGGAAACTGATACACACATATGGAAAGTAATACACACACACACACATATGGGAACTGATACACACAAATTCACATGGAAACTGAAACACACGCACATGGAAACTGATACACACACACACGGAAACGGATACACATATGGAAATTGATACAAACACATAGAAACTGATGGAAACACATGGAAACTGATGCACATGCACATGGAAGCTGATACACACACACATGGAAACTGATACACACACACGCACTTGGAAACTGATACACACACAAAAATGGAAACTAATACACACAAACATGGAAACTGATACACACACACACACACACACACACACATGGAAACTGATACCCACACACACACACACACACACACACACACACATGGAAACTGATGCACACACACACGCATGGAAACTTATTCACACAAACACACAGAAACTGATACACAAACACACATGGTAACTGACACACACACACACAGAAACTGATACACACACAAACTGATACACACACACGGAAACTGACACACACACTCACACACATGGAAACTGATACACATGGAAACTGATACACACACACACATGGAAACTGATACCCACACACACACACACACACACATGGAAACTGATGCACACACACACGCATGGAAACTGATTCACACAAACACACAGAAACTGATACACAAACACACATGGTAACTGACACACACACATACACACACACACTGATACACACACACGGAAACTGACACACACATAAACTAATACACAAGCACACATGGAAACTGACACACACACACACACACACACACACACACACACACACAGCTGATACACACAAACATGGAAGCACATGCAGACTTACATGCAAACATCAAATACATACACGCACACACACAAACATGCAAACAGATACACTTACACACAAACAAACAATGTGTGTTCTTCTCTCTCTCTCTCTGTCTCTCTCTCTGTCTCTCTCTCTCTGTCTCTCTCTCTCTGTCTCTCTCTCTGTCTCTCTCTCTCTGTCTCTCTCTGTCTCTTTCTCTCTGTGTCTCTCTTTGTTCCTCAGGCTACTAGCGAGGTGATAGAGCGGGAGGCTCCAGGGATGTCTCTGGCCATGCTGATGGGTTCTCTCAACGTCACACCACTAGGCATGCTCTCCAGGTGAGACACAAACACACTGACATGTATACTGTACACACACACACACACACACACACACACACACATGAATGTATACTATGTACACCAGAGGAGGCTGGTGGGAGTAGTTATAGGAGGACAGGCTTATTGCAATGACTGTAATGGAATGAATGGAACAGAGACAAGCATGTGGTTTCCATATGTTTGATGTGTTTGTCTCCGTTCCATTAATTCCATTCAGCCATTACACTGAGCCCGTCATCCTATAGCTCCTCCCACCAGCCTCCTCTGGTTTACCCACTCATTCACGCACATATACACACTGTCAAACTGTGAACCTCTAATACACACTCTTCTCTCGTGTGTGTGTGTGTGTGTGTGCAGACCCGTGTGCGGCATCCGTGGCAAGACACTTATCATTAACTTACCAGGGAGCAAGAAGGGTTCACAGGTAAGAAAACAGAACCACTTTAACACCTGCGTTCAGATCAGTGTTTCAGGGCCTGTATTCACAAAGCGTCAGCTCTCCGCCTTTTATTCAATATGATTTAAAGGGTCAAAATGATGCTAGATCAGCAATCCTACTCTGAGACTCGTGGTGAATACGGCCCCTGGTCTCACGTTTACTTAGATCAGTGTCGATGTGACTGAGTACTTATAGTAGTAAAGGTAGCATGCATGTGCACACTATACCTCTCTCTGTACCTGTACCTCCATCGGTCTATCCTTCTTTCTCTCTCTCTCTCTCTCTCTCTCTCTCTCTCTCTCTCTCTCTCTCTCTCTCTCTCTCTCTCTCTCTGTCTCTCTCTCTGTCTTTCTCTCTCTACCTCTCCCTCCATCTGCCTCTCTCTCTCTCTCTGTCTCTCTCTGTCTTTCTCTCTCTACCTCTCCCTCCATCTGCCTCTGTCTCTCTCTTTCTTTCTCTCAATTCAATTCAATTCAATTTGCTTTATTGGCATGACGTAACAATGTACATATTGCCAAAGCTTACTTATTTACAATATGAAAATAAGAACAATCAAATATGTCAACAGGACAACAGTAACAACAATAACCAAGGGTCAAAATAACCATACATTGAACAATAACATTAAGCATACAGTAGAAGACATGTGCAGGTTGATTGGTCTGTCAGACACTGTCCCTCATCTTATGGCAGGCAGCAATGTAGTGCGCTGCCAACCCACAGCTTTCTGCCTCCTCCCCCAACAGGATGGGTTGCCTACTCTCATCAGGGAGGTCTTTGAAACCTTGAATAAGGGTTTCAAATTTGGGGAAATGACACTCTCTAATTGTTTTATATTTTTTTACATTTTGTCAGGAAATGCAGCTCTGTCTCAGGTTCTGCTGTGGTGCAGTGGTTGCACAGCCTTTCCTCTACAGGCAGCCAGGTTTTCCTGTGTCTACCCTTCTCAATGGCAAGGCTGTGCTCACTGAGCCTGTATTTTGTCAAGGTTTTCTTAAGGTTTTGATCAGTAACCATGGTCAAATAGTTTGCCATGGTGTACTGTCGATTTAGGGCCAGATAGCACTGCATTTTGCTTTGTGCTTGTGTTCCCCAATGAGAAATGTAGTTTTGTTTTAATTGTGATGTAATTTGTTTTATTCTGATTGATTGTATGTTCTGGTCCTGAGGCTTTAGTGTGTTAGTAGAACAGGTTTGTGAACTCAGCCCCAGGACCAGCTGGATGAGGGGACTCTTTTCTTTGCTCAGCTCTTGGCATTGCAGGGCTTGGTAATGATATGAGAGGGGTCACTGTATTTTAGATGTTTCCAAAACTTAATTGCTCTTTTTGAGTTTTTATTATTAGTGGATATTGGCTTAATTCTGCCCTGCATGCATTGTTTGTAGTTTTCCTCTGGACATGTAGGAGAATCTTACAGAACTCAGCATGCAGGGTTTCAATGGGGTGTTTGTCCCATTTGGTGAAATCTTGTTTTGCAAGTGGACCCCACACCTCGCTGCCATAAAGTGCAATTTGTTCAATGACACATTCAATTAGTTTTAGCCAAATTTTAATAGGTATTTCAATTTGAATTTGTTTTTTAATTGCGTAGAATGCCCTGCATGCTTTCTCTCTCAGTTCATTCACTGCATCATTAAGGTGTCCAGTTGAGCTTATTTTTAAACCTAAGTAATTGTAGTGTGTGCAGTACTCTATATATTTTGTACCAATTGAGAACTTTGATCTAATTCCCTGAGATCTGGATCTTCTCTGGAAAATCATTATTTTAGTATTTTTGGGGTTTACTGCCAGGACCCAGGTCTGGCAGTACTGCTCTAGAAGGTCCAGGCTCTGCTGTAAGCCATGTGCTGTGGGTGACAGCAGGCATAGGTCATCTGCAAAGAGTAGGCAATTAACCTCTGAATTGTGGAGACTAACACCAGGGGCTGAGGATTTTTCTAGAATAGTGGCCAATTCGTTGATGTAAATATTGAAGAGTGCAGGGTTCAGATTGCAACCCTGGCGAAGGCCCCGTAACTGGTTAAATAATTCTGTTATTTTCTTGGCAATTTTAATGCTGCACGTATTGCCAGTATACATTGATTTAGTTATGTCATATGTTTTACCCCCTACACCACTTTCAATAACTTTGTAGAACAGTCCTGTATGCCAAATAGAATCAAATGCTTTTTGGAAGTCAATAAAGCAAGCGTATATTTTGGAATTATTTTGGTGGACATGTTTATCTATCAGGGTGTGTAGGGTGTAAAAATGGTGTGCGGTGTTTTGGTATGAATCCAATTTGGCTTTTACTCAAGACTTTGTTCTTATTAAGGAAGTTTAGTACTCTTACATTTATAATACTACAGAAAACCTTCCCCAGGTTACTGTTCACACAAATGCCTCTGTAATTGTTAGGTTCAAATTTGTCTCCGTTCTTAATGATTGGGGTTATGAGTCCTTGATTCCAGATGTCAGGGGAAATAACCTACGCTCAGGATCAAATTAAACAGTTTTAATATAGCCAATTGAAATTTTGCACTAATGAGTTTGAGCATCTCATTTAGGATGCCATCAAGTCTGCATGCTTTTTTAAATTTGAGGTCCTGAAGTTTCTTATAGAGCTCCAGGTCAGTAATTGGGGAGTCCTGTGGATTTTGATTGTACTTTATAGCTTTTTCTAATTTTATAGAGTTTCACAGTAATGAAGGCGTAATTCACCATTATTTGGTCTCTGTGCTTTTGGTTGGATAGTGTTCTATTTAAGTTTTTTCCTTATAATTTTACAATCTGCATCAAACCAGTTGTCATCTGTGGTCTTTTTTGTTTAGTTTTTTTATCAATTTCAGTTGTGCTTCTTTTGCTGTTTGCCTGAATATATATATATATATGTTTTTTACTGCTAGATTGATGCCTTCTTTACTGTGAGTGAATGTGGTATCCAGAAAGTTATCTAAGAGTGTTTGGATATTTTGGTTACAGGTTGCTTTCTGGTATTCTTCTGTGCTGTTTTGGGCCCATCTGTATGAATTTCTGATGTTGTATAGCTTACTGGGCTGTGAATGTGTTTTGAGGAACAACGTAATTTGGCTGTGATCAGACAGAGGTAGTGGCTTGACAGTGAATGAGCTGAGAGAGAAAGGGTAAATGTCTGTAATCATATAGTCTGCTGTGCTGTGGCCAAGAAGTGAGCAATAGGTGAATCTCCCCAAAGATTCCCCCTGTAACCTACCATTGACAAAGTACAGACCCAGGTTTCTACAGAGCTGCAACAGATCCCTTCCGTTTTTGTTGATGGTGCTGTCACTGTTGTTTCTATGGGGGAGATGAAGACAGTTAGAAACAGTATGGCCTGTAATAAAGCTGTCCCCTCGTGTGGACGTTAGATAAGGTAGTGTTCCTGTGCACGCATTTGTGTCACCACAGATGAGCACATTTCCCTGGGCCTGGAAATGGCACGTCTCTTCCTCCAGGGTGGGGAAGATCTCCTCTGAGTAATATGCGGATTCTGAGGGGGGGATATATATTGCGCAAAGGAACACATCTTTTTCTGTCAGTACAAGTTTTTTTTCTCAGTTTTAACCAAATGTTATATTTACCAATTTTGAAGGGATCAATTAGATTTTGTAGTTTGGATTTGTACCAAATGATCAGTCCTCCAGAGTCTCTGCCTCTATTGACAGAACTGTGATGGCACAATTACCTCTCTGTAGCCTGTGAGACAGTGAACTCTTCAGTCCAGTGCTAAACTCTTCAGTCCAAAGGTTGATGAGTTTAGGCCCTGAATGTTCCACATGCTAACTGATAGTGATTTCATGCTGCAAAAAGAAAGAATAGCAGTCAGAAATACAGTAACTACTAACTATTAAGTTGTTAAGAGTGAGATAAACAGGATAACTGCTAACATTTTCCTGTTGTATATATACAGTTGAAGTCGGAAGTTTACATACACTTAGGTTGTAATCATTAAATCTCGTTTTTCAACCACTACACAAATGTCTTGTTAACGAACTATATTTTTGGCAAGTCGGTTAGGACATCTACTTTGTGCATGACACAAGTAATTTTTCCAACAATTGTTTACAGACAGACTATTTCACTCATAATTCATTGTATCACAATTCCAGTGGGTCAGAAGTTTACATACACTAAGTTGACTGTGCCTTTCAACAGCTTGGAAAATTCCAGAAAATTATGTCATGGCTTTAGAAGCTTCTGATAGGCTAATTGACATCATTTGAGTCAATTGGAAGTGTACCTGTGGATGTATTTCAAGGCCTACCTTCAAACTCAGTGCCTCTTTGCTTGACATCATGGGAAAATCAAAAGAAATCAGCCAAGACCTCAGAAAATAAATTGTAGACCTCTACAAGTCTAGTTCGTCCTTGGGAGCAATTTCTAAATGCCTGAAGGTACCACGTTCATCTGTACAAACAATAGTACGCAAGTATAAACACCATGGGACCACGCAGCCGCCATACCGCTCAGGAAGGAGACGCGTTCTGTCTCCTAGAGATGAATGTACTTTGGTGAGAAAAGTGCAAATCAATCCCAGAACAACAGCAAAGGACCTTATGAAGATGCTGGAGGAAACAGGTACAAAAGTATCTATATCCACAGCAAAACGAGTCCTATATTGACATAACCTGAAAGGCCGCTCAGCAAGGAAGAAGCCACTGCTCCAAAACCGCCATAAAAAAGGCAGACTACGGTTTGCAACTGCAGATGGGGACAAAGATAGTACTTTTTGGAGAAATGTTCTCTGGTCTGATGAAACAAAAATAGAATTGTTTGGCAACAATGACCATCGTTATGTTTGAAGGAAAAAGGGGGAGGCTTGCAAGCTGAAGAACACCATCCCAACCGTGAAGCACGGGGCGGCAGCATCATGTTGTGGGGGTGCTTTGCTGCAGGAGGGACTTGTGCACATCACAAAATAGATGGCATCATGAGGCAGGAAAATAATGTGGATATATTGAAGCAACATCTCAAGACATCAGTCAGGAAGTTAAAGTTTGGTCGCAAATGGACAATGACCCCAAGCATACTTCCAAAGCTGTGGCAAAATGGCTTAAGGACAACAAAGGCAAGGTATTGGAGTGGCCATCACAAAGCCTTGACCTCAATCCTATAGACAATATGTGGGCAGAACTGAAAAAGCGTGTGCGAGCAAGGAGGCCTACAAACCTGACTTAGTTACACCAGCTCTGTCAGGAGGAATGGGCCAAAATTCACCCAACTTGTGAAATGCTACCCGAAACGTTTGACCCAAGTTAAACAATTTAAAGGCAATGCTACCAAATACTAATTGAGTGTATGTAAACTTCTGATCCACTGGGAACGTGATGAAAGAAATAAAAGCTGAAATAAATAATTCTCTACTATTATTCTGACATTTTACATTCTTAAAATAAAGTGGTGTTCCTAACTGACCTAAGACACGGAATTATTACTAGGATTGAATGTCAGGAATTGTGAAAAACTGAGTTTAAATGTGTTTGTCTAACGTGTATGTAAACTTCCGACTTCAACTGTATATATATTCCTATTCATTGAACAAGTAAACTTTTAGTACAATAGGTGTGTGTGTGTGTGTGTGTGTGTGTGTGTGTGTGTGTGTGTGTGTGTGTGTGTGTGTGTGTGTGTGTGTGTGTGTGTGTGTGTGTGTGTGTGTGTGTGTGTGTGTGTGTGTGTGTGTGTGTGTGTGCGCATGATTCTGTGTGTGTGTGCGTGTTTAGTGCAGTTTAGTGCAGATGTATTGGAGGAGCTGTTTAATCTCACTTAATTCTACAGGGTTCTCCTGTCCTCTGACGACCTCTGCGTAGCTGCGCTGGTTCTGATGTTGGGCCCTGTGGAGTGGAGGGGGGCCAGGTCTGGGCTGTGGGGCTTCCTCTCTGGTCTGGTAGAGGTGGTGGTCTGGTGCGGGGTAGTAGACTGGGCCCGGTCCAGTCTGGCTAAGCCGATGGAAGTGGTGATGCTCTGGTGGTGGGTGGGGCCTGTGGGGTGCACTGGGTCTGGTGTGGCATTGAGGGGGCCTGGGGATCCTTGGTGATGCAGTGGTCTGGTATGTGTCTCTGGGTGGTCCTTTGTCCAGTACGGAATTGGGTGTTTGTCTACCAAGTGCCACGTCCTTTAGAGACTTGGCAAACATCCCTATTGTCTGCTTCCTCAGGTGGGAGTTGTTGTGCAGGTGCTCTGGGGTGATTGTTGGGTGGTGAGCAACATGCACGTTCGGGAGTTGGCCACACCCTCTAGTGATGTCAGCGTTGACTGAATAGTACAGGGATGAAAGTCTTTGCGGGGCAGCAGAGTGGAGATGGTGATGTGGGAGTTGGGGAACCACTCAGAGGCCCTCTCTGCTACTCTGTTGACCAGGCTGCCTACTCTCTCCTGCTCCTTTCGCAGGTTGTTGGTGTCGGTGTGAATAATAATCAAATCAAATCAAATTGTATTTGTCACATACACATGGTTAGCAGATGTTAATGCGAGTGTAGCGAAATGCTTGTGCTTCTAGTTCCGACCATGCAGTAGTATTTAACAAGTAATCTAACAATTTCACAACTACCTTATACACACAAGAGTAAAGGATTGAATACGAGTATGTACATATAAATATATGGATGAGCGATGGCTGACCGGCATAGGCAAGATGCAGTAGATGGTATAGAGTACAGTATATACATGTGAGATGAGTAATGTAGGATATGTAAACATTATATCAATGGCATCGTTTAAAGTGGCTAGTGATACATTTATTACATCCAATTTTTTATTATTAAAGTGGATAGAGATTTGAGTCGATGGCCTAACGGCATGGGCAAGATTCAGTACATAGTATAGAGTAAAGTGTATGCATTTGATATGAGTAATGTTGGATATGTAAACATTATATACAACATTTGTTACATCCAATTTTATATTATTTAAAGTGGCTAGAGATATAAGTCAGTATGTTGGCAGCAGCCACTCAATGTTAGTGGTGGCTGTTTAACAGTCTGATGGCCTTGAGGTAGAAGCTGTTTTTCAGTCTCTCGGTCCCAGCTTTGATGTACCTGTACTGACCTCGCCTTCTGGATGATAGCAGGGTGAACAGGCAGTGGCTCAGGTGGTTGTTGTCCTTGATGATCTTTTTGGCCTTCCTGTGACATCGGGTGGTGTAGGTGTCCTGGAGGGCAGGTAGTATACCCCCGGTGATGCGTTGTGCAGTCCTCACTACCCTCTGGAGAGCCTTACGGTTGTGGGCGGAGCAGTTGCCGTACCAGGCAGTGATACAGCCCGACAGGATGCTCTCGATTGTGCACCTGTAGAAGTTTGTGAGTGTTTTTGCTGACAAGCCAAATTTCTTCAACCTCCTGAGGTTGAAGAGGCGCTGTTGCGCCTTCTTCACCACGCTGTCTGTGTGGATGGACCATTTCAGTTTGTCCGTGATGTGTACGCCGAGGAACTTTCCACCTTCTCCACTACTGTCCCGTCGATGTGGATAGGGGGGTGCTCCCTCTGCTGTTTCCTGAAGTCCACGATCATCTCCTTAGTTTTGTTGACGTTGAGTGAGAGGTTATTTTCCTGACACCACACTCCGAGGGCCCTCACCTCCTCCCTGTAGGCCGTCTCGTCATTGTTTGTAATCAAGCCTACCACTCTAGTGTCGTCAGCAAACTTGATGATTGAGTTGGAGGCGTGCTTGGCCACACAGTCATGGGTGAACAAGGAGTACAGGAGAGGGCTGAGAACACACCCTTGTGTGTTGAGGATCAGCGGGGTGGAGATGTTGTTTCCTACCCTCACCACCAGGGGCCAGCCCGTCAGGAAGTCCAGGACCCAGTTGCACAGGGCTGGGTCGAGACCTAGGGTCTCGAGCTTAATGACGAGTTTGGAGGGTACTATGGTGTTAAATGCTGAGCTGTAGTCGATGAACAGCATTCCTACATAGGTATTCCTCTTGTCCAGATGGGTTAGGGCAGTGTGCAGTGTGATTGCGATTGCGTCGTCTGTGGACCTATTGGGACGGTAAGCAAATTAGAGTTTGTCTAGGGTGTCTGGTAGGATGGAGGTGATATGATCCTTGACTAGGAGTCTCTACAGTCTGCTCTCTGTGCTGCAGCACCCTCTTGATGACAGACAACTCCTTTGCCATCTCCTCCTTTACCTGCACCAGCTCTCTCCTCATGGTGGCCTTTACCTCCTCAAGCGCTGTGCTAAGGCTCTTTCGTAGCCCCTGGACAGAGTTCTTCAGCTGGGTCTCTCTCTCTCTCTGTCTCTCTCTCTCTTTCTCTCTTTCTGTCTCTCTGTCTCTCTGTTCTCACTCTCTCTCCACTAGCGCTGACCCCACATCTGTCTCTGTCTTGTTACTGAGGCCCGTTTCTCCTGATCGATTTTATTCTTTATTTTCATCAATTACACCACCTCTTCCAATCTGGTGCCATATTAGTGTCTCCCCCATCAGGCCACCAGTCAACTGCATGAACGACCCATCATCCACTTGTATTATCTCAGATCCCACATCATAAAGACGGGGTAAGGAGGGAACGTAGCCGGCTGAGCTAGTAGTCATCCTGTCTCTCTTTCTCAAAGTTTCTCCTGTCTGCTAGTCTTCTTTGGGGCGGCAGGTAGCTTAGTGGTTAGAGTGTTGGACTTGTAACCGGAGGGTTGCAAGTTCAAATCCCTGAGTTGACAAGGTAAAAATATGTTGTTCTGCCCCTGAACAAGGCAGTTAACCCACTGTTCCCCTGGGCGCTGAAGACGTGGATGTCGATTAAGGCAGCCCCCCGCACCTCTCTGATTCAGAGGGGTTGGGTTAAATGCGGAAGACACATTTCAGTTGAAGGCATTTGGTTGTACAACTGACTAATAATGGTGACTTTCTCTTTCACTGATTGTTCTTTTTATTTCTCTCTCCCTCTCCACCTCTCTCTCTTTTTCTCTCTCATTTTTTCTCTCCCCCTCTCTTTCCCTTTCTTTCTCTCCCTCTCCACCTCTCTCTCTCTTTCTCTCTCTCCCTCCCCCCCTCTCTCTCCCTCTCCCCCTCCCTCCTCTCTCTCTCTCCCTCTCTCTCTTTCTATCTCTCCCCTAATCCCCTCCTGACATTCCTTCTTCATTAATGTGACCCATTGGCTGTCTGTCTTTTTCCCAGGGGATTCTACTCCTGAGCATTTCTGACACCCTTAAAATGCCTTTTCACACTGTATACTTCAGGCTATTTTAGCCCCAGGCTAGACTGGCCCTGGGCTAAGGATTTTCGCTTGTATTTTAAATCCCTGTGCTAACGGGAAAGCACAACATGCCACCAACAGTCTATCTCTGACACGTGACCAATGTGGTCAACAATAACATTTATTAACATGTAATTTCCTTTTGCTTCTGGCCTAGCTTTTGATATCTAACAGGGATGGTTTGTATAAACCTTGCTGTCTGCCTGTCTGACAATATTATTATCATGGATATATCCAATTAAATGCCAATAGAAAATCGATGAAAACAGACGTAAATTTAGTGTTTGCTGCCATTAGCCAATAACAAAAATAATTGTTAGGCATAGCAACCAATGTTTTTGTACGGATGAAAGTCTTTTGGTTTTTGTCTTCAGATGGAAGGATCAAATAGTATGAACTTACTCATCAAAATAACATGCAGAACGCATTACAGGCATCACGAGCATATGTAATTTAATCGGCAATGCAGCTTTTGTGATTGGACAGTGACCATTCTAGGCATTGTTCTTGACCCTGTTTCACATGATGTAACACAAACTAAATGGATGACGTTGTACACAATTGTGCACAATTTTCGTGGACCAGTGTTGGCTCGTGAGCACTACTTTCAAATCTACTGGCTGAAATTACACAAAATCACTTTAAATAAAGGTTACTATTGTCACTTTAATCGTGGTAAAAATATGTTATGTGCATTAATGAATAGGACATAGAGCATCATCAGAAAGGAGGGGAGCTGTTTCTAGCCTGGCATATATAAGGACTTGATTCATTATGTACTCTATTATTGCAGCGCTTAAAATGCACAGGAAGTTAAATAATTGCACAGATTACAAGACTTTCTTGTTTACCCAACCGTGGGACAGACTACGTTTGTTACAACACTCTGGACTCTGACTCTCTATTGGTTACACAGACTTTTGGCCTTCCATCCTATTCTAACCACCTCTCACCGGCTTTGTATTCATGTTACCTGATGAAATTGCTCTACAATGTGATCTTGTTGCCGTCTAGTGCACATTCAAATGTCATAAATAAACACTGCAGAGCTCTCCCTGTCCTCTGCCTTGCCCTGATTGCATTACTGCTGATGATATCTGGAAATGTGCATGTACACCCTGGCCCACCTACTGTTGATAGACCTAATTCGGACTTAATTCGGTGCTCTGATATCGGCTTCACTGATTTCTGCTCTCGTAAAAGCCTGGGTTTTCTGCACATTAACACTAGAAGCTTATTGCCTAAAATGGATCAATTGAAAGTGTGGGTTCACAGCTCCAATCCAGATGTGTTGGTCATTACTGAGACGTGGTTAAGGAAGAGTGTTTTGAATACTGATGTTAACATTTCTGGCTATAACCTTTTTCGTCAAGACAGATCCTCCAAAGGTGGAGGAGTTTTTTATTTCTATAGGCCTATTTCAATTTTGCCTGGCTTTCTTGATGTCTACAGTGTTCTCTCTGGTATGCAATTTGGTTTCCGCTCAGGTTATGGATGTGTCACTGCAACCTTAAAGGTCCTCAATGATGTCACCATCGCCCTTGATTCTGAGCAATGTTATGCTGCTATTTTTATGGACTTGGCCAAAGCTTTTGAGATGGTAGACCATTCCATTCTTCTGGGCCGGCTAAGGAGTATTGGTGTCTCTGAGGGGTCTTTGGCCAGGTTTGCTAACTACCTCTCTCAAAGTGCAGTGTATAAAGTCAGAACATCTGCTGTCTCAGCCACTGCCTGTCACCAAGGGAGTACACCAAGGCTCGATCCTAGGTCCCACGCTGTTCTCACTATACATCAACAACATAGCTCAGGCAGTAGGAAGCTCTCTCATCTATTTATATGCAGATGATACAGTCTTATACTCAGCTGGCCCCTACCCGGATTTTAAGTTAAAAGCTCTACAAAGCTTTCTTAGTGTCCAGCAAGCTTTCTCTGTCCTTAACCTTGTTTGTTCTGAACACCTCCAAAACAAAGGTAATGTGGTTTGGTAAGAAGAATGCCCCTCTCCACACAGGTGTGATTACTACCTCTGAGATTTTAGAGCTTGAGGTAGTCACCTCATACAAGTACTTGGAAGTATGGCTAGACGGTACACTGTCCTTCTCTCAGCACATATCAAAGCTGCAAGCTAAAGTTAAATCTAGACTTGGTTTCCTCTATCGTAATCGCTCCTCTCTCATCCCAGCTGCCAAACTAACCCTGATTCAGATAACCATCCTACCCATGCTAGATTACGGAGACGTAATTTATAGATCAGTAGGTAAGGGTGCTCTCAAGCGGCTAGATGTTCTTTACCATTCGGCCATCAGATTTGCCACCAATGCTCCTTATAGGACACATCACTGCACTCTATACTCCTCTGTAAACTGGTCATCTCTGTATACCCGTTGCAAGACCCACTGGTTGATGCTTCTTTATAAAACCCTCTTAGGCCTCACTCCCCCCCCCTATCTGAGATATCTACTTCAGCCCTCATCCTCCACATACAACACCCGTTATTCCAGTCACATTCTGTTAAAGCTCCCCAAAGCACACACATCTCTGGGTCGCTCCTCTTTTCAGTTCACTGCAGCTAGCGAACGAGCAGCAAAAAAACACTCAAACTGGACCGTTTTATCTCCATCTCTTCATTCAAAGACTCAACCATGGACACTCTTACTGACAGTTGTGGCTGCTTTGCGTGATGTATTGTTGTCCCTACCTTCTTGCCCTTTGTGCTGTTGTCTGTGCCCAATAATGTTTGTACCATGTGTTGTGCTGCTACCAGGTTGTGCTGCTGCCATGTTGTGTTGCTACCATGTCGTTGTCATGTGGTGTTGCTACCATGCTGTGTTGTCATGTGCTGCTGCCATGCTATGTTGTTGTCTTAGGTCTCTCTTTATGTAGTGTTGTGGTGTCTCTCTTGTCGTGACGTGTGTTTTGTCCTATATTATTATTTTGTATATATTTTTTTATCCCTGTCCCCGCAGGAGGCCTTTTGCCTTTTGGTAGGCCGTCATTGTAAATAAGAATTTGTTCTTAACTGACTTGCCTAGTTAAATAACATTTAAAAAAATAATATTTTAAATTAGTCCTCTGGAGTGTTAGCTGCGTTAGAATGCCTGGTCTGGGTGTGGTCTGGTCTGGGTCTGATCTGGTCTGGTCTGATCTTGGTTTGGTCTGGGTCTGATCTGGTCTGGTCTGATCTTGGTTTGGTCTGGGTCTGGTCTTGGTCTGGTCTGGCTCTGGTCTGATCTATTCTGATCTGGGTCTGGTCTGGGTCTGGTCTAGGTCTGGTCTGGGTCTGGATCTGGCCTGATCTAGTCTGATCTGGGTCTGGTCTGGGTTTGGTCTGGGTCTGTTCTAGGTCTGGTCTGATCTAGTCTGATCTGGGTATGTTTCTGGGGCTGGTCTTATCTGGGTCAGGGTCAAGGCTGGGTTTCCCAAAAGCATCATAGCACTAAGATCATGTTCATTCCATTGAAACTAAATGGTGCTACGATGCTTTTGGGAAACCCAGCGCTGGTCAGGATCTGGTCTGATCTCTGTCTGATCTGGTCTGGTTCTGGTATGGGTCTGATCTGCGTCTGATCTGTCAGTGTCTGGTTCTGGGTCTGGTCTGGTCTGTACAAGCCTAGCTTAGTCACCAATTTACCAACCTACTATATGTACTACTACCGCTTAGCAGAAGCTTTTATCCAAAGTAAGTGAATACATTTTTAATATGTGCATGTGATCCCTTCAGGAGTTCAACCCACTACCTTAGTTTGCTAGCTTTCTATGAGCAAGAGCCGAGTCACGGACTTGATATTGTTACCCTACTATTATGCTATTGATCAGCTATATTAACCCCTCTCTCCATGACCTCTAATCTCTGACCCTCTCCCCTCCTTCCAGTTCATCCTGCCTGTGCTGTCCCACGACATCAACCTGTTGTATTAACTCCTAACTCTCCTCCTGACCTCTAACCTCTCCTCCAATAGGAGTGTTTCCAGTTCATCCTGCCCGCGCTGCCCCACGCCATTGACCTGCTCCGGGACGCCGTGGTCAAGGTGAAGGAGGCAGTGGACGAGCTGGAGGACCTCCCCTCGCCCCCGCCTCCCCTCTCACCGCCCCCCAACAGCTCGCCGCGGCGCCAGACGGAAGACAAGGGCGTGCAGTGCGAGGAGGAGGACGATGAGAAGAAGGACAGCGGTGTGGCATCCACTGAGGACTCCTCGTCCTCGCACATCACCGCCGCCTCTATTGCCGCCAAGGTAACCAATGGGGAGGTAAGGGAACGGGAAGCTGGCAGAACTGTGATCAAAACTTAATGTGCAATGTCTACATTCCGATTCTCCACTTTTTTGTGCACTTGCAAGACTCCTCTCCTAGATTTAAAAACATTAGATTGGTGTAAGCATTGGCTAGAGAAAGTTTCAACTATAAATCCATGATGGGAAGCGTACAAGTGCACACTGGGAAAAGGGTGGCGAATCGAGACGTACACATACAGTGTGTACAGTATGTACATATTCCTATGAGTACACCACCCGCCGTGTCAACATTATTATTTCATACAACATTCTCATAATCATTCTGTATGCTTGTAACGCTTTTCAGATGGACATTTGTGTGTGTGATTGTGTGTTACGTGTGTGCTATGTGTGTGCATGTGTGTGTGTGTCATTCATCGTCCATTGAAGTGACAGTTGTACATTTTCATTTTCCTGTCCCGTCCAACATCAGAGTGGACTTATAGCTCTGTGGTCCTAATGTCATGGTAGCAGGTTTTGGTCCAGTCCCGGCTCCATTCTGGCATTTTTCTCATTGTTCAATCATGGACATTCATTGGTAAGACTCCATTACATGCACTCCATGGGGAAGTTTCCTGGACACAGATTAATCCTAGTCATGGACTAAAATGCACTTTCAATGAAGATTGGTCATTGACTTTGCTTTTTTTGGTTCAGGACTAGACTTACTCTGTGTACGCTAAACCACCGCCATATCTATTACATATAAATAAATCCTGATTCATCTCTGTGATCTATAATCTATCCTCATTTCGTCCTGAAAATCATATCATTACCGTCCATATTTCCCAGTTTCATCGATAATTCATTCATTACTTAAATATCATCACACTTAGAAGTGTCTCAGTGGCTCTTGGCTCTTGGCTATAGAATGTTTGCTTTAGGAAGGAGGGTTAGGTTAAGTTGAAGGTTAGTTGTAATTTTTGTGAGGTTTAAGGTTAGGGTTAGGGAAGGGCATGAAAGTTAACATTGGGTTAGCATACCACCGCCATTTCTTTCCTTCTGGTCAAATACGCACTGCCTATAATGAACACTGAGGCACAAGATGCTGTGCTAGGTAGTCGACGTTAAAGGGTCAGATGTGTAGCATGCTATCTGTAATACAAATTCTACAGTCAGTCATAATGGACCGTTATTTGAGTGTGTGTGTCTCTCGTTCTTTCTTTCTGTGTGTGTGTGTGTGTGTGTGTGTGTGTGTGTGTGTGTGTGTGTGTGTGTGTGTGTAGATCCCAGACAGCATCATCTCCAGGGGTGTCCAGGTCCTGCCCAGAGACACAGCCTCTCTGAGCACCACGCCCTCCGAGTCGCCCCGTGCCCAGGCCACCTCGAGCCTCTCCACCGCCTCCTGTCCCACGCCCAAAGTAAGGCCTTACACCCACACACACATATGTTACGGACAGACGCACACACACACACACACACACACACACACACACACAGTCATACCATAGACAGACACACAGTCGCCATTTCTCTACAGAAGTGTTCTCTTCAGAGTCTATCTATCATCATCTGAAGATGGCGCCGACAGACATGGAAGCTCTGCTTCCAGCTCCTAGGCAATTTTTCACAAGCATTTCGCAACACCCGCAATAACATCTGCTAAATATGTGTATGTGACCAATACAATGTGATTTCATTTGATTTGATCACGGTGCTATGCCAAACCAAAATGCGTGTGTGCTTGTGTGTGAAAGGGCCCCTGCTGTGGCTAGTATGGTAGTGGTTGTGTGTTTATGTGTGCATATCCTTGTTTGCGTGGGTCAATTGCATTATATTGAATTAACCCTCTACCTCCACCACACACACACGTCCTCCTCCACTCCCTACCTTAAGTCAACCCACTCCAGTTTCTCATGCAGATTGGTGTACTACGACGCGAGATAGAGTGGCTAGGGAGCTAACTTTGGTCAACTCTGACTTCAACTCGGGATAACTGGTGACAAGAAAGTGTCTCACCTTTTAGCCAGGTACATTTCTATGGCAACGAATCCTTAAGAACTAACCTGCTCCGGGACAGGCTAACTCAGGACTAGCTGCGAGTTGAGGACCAATCAAATCAGATTCCCCCCATCACCGTCTCCTTCGTTCTCCGGACCATATTTGAGGAAGACAATTGATTGAATATTGTATTTATTAAATGTTCTTATACGTGTTAAAAATTGGAACATTCAAATACATATCACACTACATAATCCGGAATGACTTAATAAAATAATTGTATCGAGTCAAAATAAGTGGTTGTGCACTGATAGCAAGAGAGACGCTGTTAACGATCCGCGTAATGAAAGTAAGACGACCCACACTTATTTCGCACCATAGCCTCATGAAATTGCAGGATAACTTTTCTTTCATTTTCATTTCGGCAAAAAGGTAAATGTGGCACTGACATGGATGATGGTTTCAGCAATGTCTCAATAAAGAGTTTTCCGTTCGACTAACCATATGCGACATGCACACGTAGTTACATGCCTGCTAGAGTTAGCGACAACTGCAGGATCAATATCCACCTTCATAACATGGATGAAGCCTGAGCTGGAATGTGAAGCTAACTGAAGTTGGCTAGCTTTATAAAGCGCTGGGTTGATCTAGATGGCAATGTACTATACCACTATGGTCTCACAGTCAGTGATGCAGTCTCTCTATCTCTCTCTCTCTCTCTCTCTCTCTCTCTCTCTCTCTCTCTCTCTCTCTCTCTCTCTCTCACTCACTTACTCTCTATCTCTCTCTCTCTCTCTCTTGGTTCTCCTCCTGGACACTGGGCAAGTGTCATGGGAATAGACTAGCGGTTGCTATGTGAATGGCTGAAGGGGACAGTCACGTGATGAGGGTGGTTGAAGCCAGAGACCAGTATATACTGTATACAGTATATAGATTCCACCGCAGGTTCACAGGGTCGGTCAGGCTGACCATCGTCATGTAGAATTCTCTCTGTTTCTATTTTCGTAGTTGCCATGTCTAACAGCTCCAAGACGACTGGCTTACTTAACTTGGGTTGTTGTGGAGCATTTGGTGCCAATAGTTTGCCAAATTATTTGTTTGTTTATTCTCTGCGTGTCTAAGGCTGTAGAGTCCAGGCGTTGTGCTACTGTCCCAACGTGCCTGTAGTTCCGCTGCAGTATGAGGTAAAATTACTCTACCTCACTAAAACTAAAGCCGTTTTGTTAATGACCCAGTTTGAGTTGCTGCTTCTCTGTCAGGAGCTACCGTGTCCTCCACATTCTACAACCACATGAGTCAGCGCGACCAACAAAGTACATAGACACATGCAGTAAATCAGGCGTGTACGCCGCTTTCCTAACTCAATATGATTATCCAATGTTCAGTAAAGGGCTTTCCAGACAGGAAGCAATAGGGGGAGCGTAGTTGGCCAAAATAAAGCAGATTTCTATTTTCTCTGCCTCGGCTGAGCGGCTTTTACGTTCACGAGCACCACTGACCGCTAGATAGGATGTGCCACCCCAGGCCATGTCTGTGTATGTGCGTGTGTGTGTGTGTTAGGCGCCTCTCACCACACGTTCTCACAGGTCTTCATGTGAAGCGGAAACAGCCTCTGCTGCTCTGCCTCCAGACCAGAGAGAGAGAGAGGCACCCACATGCACCGCTCTAATGTCCAAACCTGTCTGTCTACACAGCACAGGAGCTGGGGGCACACACACACACAGATACCGTACGCACACACACACACACACACTGACTCACAAATAAGACAACATGAAAATAAAGACACACAGACACAGGGATACCATACACTACTCAGGCAAATCACTAAGCCCAACCTGCACTCATACATGCACACACTACATGTTCATTCTCACAGGCACAGAGTATCTCACACACGCACACACACACACGCACACACACACACTCCTACTGTGATGGTTTGGTAGTGTAGTTGTACTCTTCCACTCTTGTGAGCATGTAGTGCAGTTGCGTAATGGTTGAGTTTGGATTAATGAAGCATATGGGAGTGTGTGTGTATGTGTGTGTGTGTGAGAGAGAGAGTAGGATTTGACTCAGTGGGCGGTGGAGGGTTATGGGGGTTCTGATACACTTCTCTCTCTCTCCCTCTGCACTTTCTCTCTCTTCCTTTCTCTCAATCTCTTTAAATCTCTCTTCCTCTCTCTCAATCTCTCTCTTCCTCTCTCTCAATCTCTCAATCTCTCTCTTCCTCTCTCGCAATCTCTCTCAATCTCTCCTCTTCCTCTCTCTCAATCTCTCTCAATCTCTCTCTTCCTGTCTCTCTTCCTCTCTCTCAATCTCTCTCAATCTCTCTCTTCCTCGCTCTCAATCTCTCTCTTCCTCGCTCTCAATCTCTCTCTTCCTCTCGCTCAATCTCTCACTTCCTCTCTCTCAATCTCTCTCAATCTCTCTCTTCCTCTCTCTCAATCTCTCTCTTCCTCTCTCTCAGTCTCTCTTCCTCTCTCTCAATCTCTCTCTTTCTCTCTCTTACTCTCTCTCAATCTCTCTCAATCTCTCTCTATGAGGGGTTCTCCCCCTCTCCTGTCAGGGCTTTCCTCAAGGTAAGTCGAAAGGCTGAATCACACACACACACACACACACACAAACACATGCACATACACACAAACACACACACGCGCATACACACAGACACACTAACCGAACATACATACAGTCAGCTACTCTCTGCACACTGAAGCACTGTGTTCCTACAACCAGGACTGAATGTATCCTATTCGTTCCCTCCCCTGACACTAATCCTAACATTAACCCCTAACCCTAATCCTAATCTTATGATATTTATGTAAACAATAGATGTGGTAAAGAGGTCAATGGATCTCGACCCAAACAATGGAAATGTAATGGAAACACATGGCGGAAAGTTCCTGAATCTCCTCATTGCCCCCCAGCAAAATTAGCCTACATTTGGCTATTTTTTATATTTATATTTCACACTATGTTGAGGTAAAAATCAGAATGTAATGCTTGTATGGATGTCAACCCAACACATGTTCATGTCATCGTCACCAATCAACTGCATTACTGTTAAAAACGACTTTGACTACCACCACTGATTTCTCTATGCTAGCTACGCTACCAGCTTATACAAAAGGGAGTTAGCATTTAGCAGTCACTTCTTCTAAACCTGAAAAGGGACAACTTCCAAATGTTATGCAACGAAAACAGCCAAAACAGCCAAAACAGCCAAATATATCCAAATCGGACTTTACTAACCACGTTGGGCCTGTTACAATACATCAATCATGACAGATTTGATGACAATCCACTTAGTAAGATCAGATTTGTTGAATTTACCCCAATCCAGTATCCTTCTCCTATTCCCCATGACATATGTTCCATTGACCTCTTTACCACATTTATATCCATGTCACCTCTACCTGTCTTCAAAAGCACCACCATATAACCTAAAATCATCAAAAATGTGAAATCCTAGCAGCATAATAATAACAGCTTCCATGTTGAATCAGCAGTGTGAAGATGGTTTTTGTGTTAAACTGGTTTTGGATGTACATGAGGCTGCCTGAGTTAATGGTCTTCCAATAGCCTTTTGATGAATGCGTTTTATGGATGGGGCCAAGGCTTATTCAAGCCACTTCCTCTTTCCTTCTCCACTGGAATATGAGTCACTATGAGAAGACTGTTATATACAGACCACCCCCTTGACCTGTATCTCTGGCCGCCTTAGAGGAGTTATGGCCAAGGCAAGGGTGTTGCTCAGGCACACACACACACACACACACACACATACACACACACACACTCTCTGTACACACACACATGCCACACACACTGTTAACCTCTCTGGGATTGCTGGGGGCGCTAGCGCCCCAATCCCGACACTACCAGGTGAAATGCAAGGCGCCAAATTCAAAATTCAAAATCCAAAAGTTGAATTATTAAACATCCACCAATATACAAGTGTTCCATACTCATCAAAAGCTCTGTTTCTTGGCAATATCACAGCGTTGTCAGATTTCAAAAAAAGGCTTTACGGCGAAAGCAGCACATTTGATTGTTTGAGGGTAGCATCTCACATATTTTTCCCATAGCCATGAATCCATTAGCCATCATGGCACACACATAACACATTTCACAGCGAAAACAAATCAATTACCTGTTGAAGAACTTCTGCTGAGGTCATCCTAAGTGTCCAACGAAGACAATCCATGGTTCTTTTGTTAGAAAAAGTAATGTATTTTATCCATAAATCTCCATTTGGTTCGCGCGTTATAATCAGAAACGACAGCCTCCACTCCTCCATTGAAACGTGACGAGAACTCGTTCATCTTATACCTATAAACTTGTCCAAGAACAATCAAACATAGTTTTAAATGTATCCTTAGGAACACTTTTACGTATATTTACTATTATAAATCAACCAGAATATAAACTGATCGATAAAGACGGTAAAAAAGACACAGCGCGCCTTGTCAGTACCCAGCGCACGCTGGGTACTGTTGACATAAAAAAGGATACTTCCTGGTTTGCTCTTATTCTCTGGTCTAAAGCATCCAAAATGAAAATTTACACTGTCTCGAGACTGTTGACATCTAAAGGAAGCAATGGGTACTGCATTCATATGCCCTTATATGGTCATTTTCATGAGGGAGGGGTTCCAAATGAGCAATGTGTCAAAAACACTTTTGGAAAATTCAGAGTGTTTCCTATCCAATGGTACTAAATATGTGCATATCCTATTTTCTGGGCCTGAATGGGAGGCATTTTACTTTGGGCACGCCAGGCTCTCCAAAACGGTCACCTCATGAGCCGATCCCTAAGAAGTTAACACTCACACAATAACACTTTGTGTAAATACACATTCACACACACACACACGTATTCACTCTGTGTACACACACACACCACACACACTGTTGTTAACACACACAATAACACTGTGTGTAAATACACACACACACACGTTTTCCCTCTGTATACACACACACACCCCACACACACTGTTAACACTCACACAATAACACTGTGTGTAAATACACACACACACACACACATCCATGCATCCATACTGTATTATCAATGTTACCACATTGGTCATGTAGAGCATAGTGAATGACACCCATGCTGTTGTTAGTCCTATCTGCAATCCAATTCACTAATGGATGTAGGATGCAGCCAGCCGTAGTGGGCTGGATCAATGAGTCCTTCCTAGTCTGTAGCACACTGTACTGTGGTCACTGCTACATCGCCTTGAACAAAGATCCACTGTCTGTAGGGTAGATCTCTGTCTACGCTGTGGGTGTAGTACAGTGCTTGATGGGGTCATCGCTACAGTAGCTGTGCCCGGTGGATATGTCTGTTCAGTACAATAGATGTCTGCCTATGCCGGTGGTCCTCTGTAGCTTGAACATGGGGCTTGCGACGCCAGGAAAGTGGGTTTGATTCCCGGGACCGGTGGTATGTAAAATGTATGCACGCATGACTGTAAGTCACTTTGGATAAAAGCCTCTGCTAAATGGTATATATATTATTACAGTATATTATATTATTACAGTATATTATATTATTACAGTATATTTAAGCAATAAGGTACAAGGGGATGTACCACGGCTAAGGGCTGTTCTTAGGCCCCGACACGGAGTGAAGGGCCTGTAAAACAGCCCTTAGGAGGGTGTTATTCACGATTATTCCCGGGTTTGAGGGGCTTACTGCTTTTATAAAACCGTTGCCAACATATTAGAAAAAGATTAATGTCATTGTTTCATTTGAGAAACATATAGTCTAGTCTAGTCATGGCATGGTAGACATCACACAACGAAAACTGCTACATTGTTGCACAGGTCAGAGAGGAAGAGGGCAAGATTTACACCAACTGTTGGAAACAGTTTTTTATAGGGGAGATTAAGTTCATGAATTGCCTGGCTGGGCAGTGGGATAGTGGATGCACATTGATCAGTCAAATGGAACCGTTAACAGGCATTATTGTGGTGAGTAAACCAATCAGCATCCAGGATTTTCTATAAAATAATCATCTTGGTTGATTATTTTATATATTTTACATGTGATTAGGCCACACAGGGACAGAGATAACTAGATGTCATGTGATTAAAAAATAAGTACAAGAACTTGACAGTTACCAGAACTATACCCTCCCTTTGCAACCCTATGTTTGTCCTAAATAGCAGCCTAATCCCTCTATAGTGCACACAGGATCTTATGGGCCCTGGTCAAAAGTAGTGCACTATATAGGGAATAGGGTGCCATTTAGGACAAAGACTATGTGTAGCTGAGTGACTGTGGTCATTGGTACAGTAGCCTTCTACAGTGGATGTCTGTTCAGTACTGTCGAGGTCTGTCTATGCCGTGTTTGTAGTGTCTGCGGCCCGATGGCAGTGGCTGCTTCCTAATGGCGTGGCGGTGGTGTTAGTAAGTGTATAAAACAGAGTGTGTGTGGTCGGGGGCCGACAGCGGTAATGTCCTCTGGCTCAGGGCGCTGTTGGACCAGGCTGCCAAGCGGCCCTCCCTCCCTTCCCTCCTTCCCACTGTCGACAGGGGATTTGTGTGTGTGTGTTTTGGACGGCACTCAGAGGATCTGTACCTACTCTCTCACTACCCCCTCTGGCACACACACTCATTTCCGAGAATGCCACCAGAGACGTGGTGGTGTGGGAGGGGGGCGGTTGGTTGGGGTGTGGGTGGGTGTGTTTGTGTGTGTGTGTGTGTGCTTTTGTGCATGCCAACTAAGGCTAGTGGTCTATAGATTATTATAAGGCGTGGAGGAAGGCTGTGTGAGAAAAAAACCTTAACTGAGTGCTTTCTGTGGGTGTGTGTGTGTGTGTGTGTGTTTCTGTTTGTGCATGTTTTCCTCCAAGTCTGTGCCCTGCAGTAAGTGAAGGCAAACAGGCAGTAGGCAGCAGGCAGTAGGCAGCAGGCAGACGTGGGTCTCTGCTGTTGGGCTGTGTAGAGCCTGCTCTTGTTTTACAGCCTGTGCCATAAAGGCTTTATTCTCCTGTGGAAGGCATAGACATGGGCTCTCAAACTCATACACCTGTGTGTCTGTGATTGTGTGTGTGTGTGTGTGTGTCCCACAGCGAGGCTGGGGTAGCAGCACTGATTGTGAGTGTGTGATAACCCTCCTCCAGCACAGGGAGGCTCGTAAAAGTGACTCCTCCTCCTCGGACCACTGGAAGTGTGGAGGATTTATGAGATGCACTGAGAGAGAGAGTTGAGGGAAAAATAGAGAGGAGGGAGTGAGAGAGGGAGAGAAGGGGACAGAGAGAGGGGAAGAGAGGGGTGATGGAGATAAGGGTGGGAGTAGGGTAGAGGACGATGAAAGGGAGGAAGAGAAAGAGAAACAAGCTGAATGTGGAGGTATGTCCTGAGCATCATAGCAGTGCCTTGCCTCGGTAAGAAGGCCCCTGCTGCATTGGCTGTCTGTCTGCCTCTCTTTCTCTGTGTCGGTCTGTCCATTTCTGTCCTTACTCTGTCTTCAGAATGGGTGTGTAAGCCCAGTAGCATTCGTCATATCACTCAGTCACAGTAATTGTACTCCCTCTGCTACTCTGCTACTGCTCCAATCAGTACAGAGAGAGAAAGGGAGAGAGAAAGAAGAGAGAGTAGAGGGACAAGGGATGGAGAGTGTCAGCCCCTCTACCATGTGCTGACAGACAGGCAGACACTCACATGGGCGCTGCACACCCACCACCCCCCTTCTTATTCTGTCACTCCTCCTCTCCCTCTTTCTGTCTCTCTGTTGCTTTCCCTCCTGTTCTCTCTCTCGTGCACGCTGCTTCTCTGTTGCTCTTCCTCCCTAACTGTACTCTCTCTGTCTCTCTCTGCTTACTCTGTCGCTCACACACACTCTCAGATTGCCTGTGTGTGTGTGTGTGTGTGTGTGTGTGCTCGTGTGCACATGTTGAAGAGCTCGCTCAGTGCAGACTCCACTCTGAGGATGGTAAGTAGTGTCTTTCCTCCTGCTTTTTTGAGAGTGTGTTTCTGGACTGTGTTGTTGGGAGTGTGTATGATGGAGGATGCTGTCTGTACGTAAATTATAGTGTTTACTGTCAGTATTTGTGTAGTGTGCCTGTGTGTGTGTCTACTGTATGTGGGGGTGTGCGTCTATACGCATGCCCGAGTGTGTGTGGTCTGATGATGATGATGATGATGGTGACAATGATGGTTAGCCTAAGACATGTACACAGCGATGATAAAGCTGTGTGAAGGTAGGAAGTACACAGGGATGAGAGTTGAGAGGGCGGGGGAGGGGACATGCGTACGTTGACTGCGGGGTTGGGGTGAGGAGGAGGGAAGAAGGGGAGGAGGGGGAGGTGCAGGACTCACGTGCCTAGTGTGGTGGCCGTGTCGCTGCAGTATTCAAGAGAGAGTGAGAGACTGAGGGTTACATAAAGGCAGGGGGGAGGAGAGGGAGACAGAGACAGGCAGCTCCACTGGGCTCCATAGTCCCTCTGAGCCAGGGCCCTAGAGTAGGGTCCACAACCGGAGCTGGTAGGGGACTGGATGGATGGAGAAATGGAAGATATATACTGCAATACAGACAGTACACTGTCTATTTAAAGACCAACAGCAGCTAGAGATGCAGTGACACATGAGCTCATAGATCTTGAAATTACAATGCAGTTTCTTACTGTAAAATGAAAAATGTAAAATCCTATGAAGTGTTGACTGGAATGTAATAGAATTAGGGTTGGGCGGTATCCAGATTTTCATATCATCATACCGTCCTTTTCTCATCCCGGGATTTATGGTACTACCGGCTTAGTACACAAAGGTGAGACAAAAAAAAAAACGCAAAACACCCATTGGGCGTCTATTACCAGAATGCTAACAAAATTAGCAAGTAATAGCGAGTTTTCATGGAGGCTGCTAGCTAAATATGCTAACGAGCCCGAAAATAAACGAATTGCAAAGACAGGGAACGCAGCTCATAAAGTTATACATATGTAGGTAGGAGCTACCGAATGTCATTTTTGGTGAGTTTGGACATTTACAAGTGGATATGAACGAGAGACATTGTGGAGATGAACAAAGTTTTGACACATGCTTGTCTGAAGGAAGAACAGTACTGGCACTGAAACAGCATGTGTAAACGCTGTGTCTGTGTGGACTCTGAAGTCGCTAGGACAACAGGTCTGCCTGCTCTGATTGGAGAAGAGAGGGGAGGAGCAGACAGGCCGAGAACTGAGTGGACAAAAACCACAAGTAAATCAAGATACAGATAACTCATCCAAAAGGCTTTGACTTCCCAAACACGGCAGAAAGCTACCACAATATGATGCCCCGTCACCTTATTCATTCAGCCACTTGCTTAGATAACTTGCAAGTTAAACTTAGGGGTCGCATTAACGCAAAATTCTGTGTTTTTCACGCAGGAAAAAAATGGTAAAACACATGAGAAATATAATTGATGCCAGATGTAAAATTCAGTTTGTGCTTCAGATGAGAATTCACCAACAGGCATTCTACCAGCAGACAGCACTGATGTGGAGCTACTTTTCTTGGTGTTAATAGCCTACTTTTCTCAGGTAAAATGAAAGATTAACTTTAAGCAAAACATTAGCAAATGTAGCTGGCTACATTCTTTCTATGATAAACATTAGAAATATGATGGCCATGCATCATTTTTGCCAAAAAGACCTTGATTTTTCATTGTAAACTAATTTACTTGTGTGGCTGCTAGCTAAATAGCGTTGCACTTCTGTTGTCATCTGATGAAAATGAAGCTATTTTCTGCCGAATGTGTTGCACTAATGTATCTTCTGTTGCACGTCCCTGATTACTCTACTGAAGCAAAAAAAACACTGTTGGGAGACCCAGAGAACCATGCACACACACACACACACTCCACTGCGTTACCCCCTTCCCTCCACTGCACCACTCTCACTAGCTCATGGTTTACTACTACAATAGGACTTATTATCATTTCTACATGGAGCATACTGCAGCTGCAGCCCTTTGAATTGAATGGCCGAGAGGATTTGATGTGCAAACCTCCCTTTGCTCTGGTCGCTATTCCATTGTGCATTCCTGCCACAGCCTCATGCGGTCTTTCCCTTACAATTCCCAGAGTGGCAGTTTAGAGTGGATCTCTCAGACCGTTAGACTATGTTGAATCAGAAACGGCACCCTGTTTCCTATGTAGTGCACTACATTTAACCAGAGCCTTATGGGCCCTGGTCAAAACTAGTGCACTACATAGAGAATAGAGTGCCATTTAATGCGCTGCCTAAGTAATTGATGATTTTAAAGGCTTCTGAAGATGCTTGGTGTTAGAATACCAAGGTTGGCCGAGTCATTTGTGCTTGTTGGCCGAGGCATATTGGTGGGTTGGCCGAGGCATATGGTGGGTTGGCCGAGGCATATTGGTGGGTTGGCCGAGGCATATGGTGGGTTGGCCGAGGCATATTGGTGGGTTGGCCGAGGCATATTGGTGGGTTGGCCGAGGCATATGGTGCGTTGGCCGAGGCATATTGGTGGGTTGGCCGAGGCATATGGTGGGTTGGCCGAGGCATATTGGTGGGTTGGCCGAGGCATATGGTGCGTTGGCCGAGGCATATTGGTGGGTTGGCGAGGCATATTGGTGGGTTGGCCGAGGCATATTGGTGGGTTGGCCGAGGCATATTGGTGGGTTGGCCGAGGCATATGGTGGGTTGGCCGAGGCATATGGTGGGTTGGCCGAGGCATATTGGTGGGTTGGCCGAGGCATATTGGTGGGTTGGCCGAGGCATATGGTGGGTTGGCCGAGGCATATTGGTGGGTTGGCCGAGGAATATTGGTGGGTTGGCCGAGGCATATTGGTGGGTTGGCCGAGGCATATTGGTGGGTTGGCCGAGGCATATTGAGGAATTAGAGGGGAGCAGTGGTTTACTGGTCTGTCATTGGTCAGCTTTTGAGGGTAGTGTTTGTCTCGTCTGTCATTGGTCAAATTAGTGTTTGTGTGGGCTACAATAGATTGAAATACTTGTACTTATGTACTTAATGAGGTAATAGGGTGCCATAGTAAAAAAATATTTTCCTTAAATATGTCTTTGAATAGATCCCCATATCACATTGATCCCCTCCCATTCATCAGGCTACAGAGCAGCTAGGGATAGAATGGTCTGAGGTCTACAGTTCAGTCTACAGATCAAACAGGGGATAGACAGTTATGGGTATGGTAATGCGATAGTTTGTATTATGTTTTCTATGTAGAAAGCATGAGCTCCCGAGTGGCGCAGCAGTCTAAGGCACTGCATCTCAGTGCAAGAGGCGTCACTATAGTACCTGGTTTGAATCCAGGCTGTATCACATCCGGCCGTGATTGGGAGTCCCATAGGGTGGTGCACAATTGGCCCAGCGTCGTCCGGGTTTGGCTGGAGTAGGCTGTCATTGTAAATAATAATTTGTTCTTAACTGACTTGCCTAGTTGAATAAAGGTTTAAAAAAAAAAATGAACACCCAAACAATTTTGTAGAGTAAGTTGCTGATTAACGGAGGGTAAACTGTCACACAATTTCCTACGGTAAGTAAAGGTTTTGGTGATTTGCTTTGGGTCATTCACACACACACACACACGCACACAATCAACAAAATAGACGGTCAATATAACAATTCCAATAAATCAAATTGATCCAATGTAACTGTGCTCTACTCTGGTCCTCAGTCAGGAGTCTCAGCTTTACCCTGTTGTCCTGTACTGTACTATATGTGTCATAATGCCTGACCCTCGGCTGTGCTGACTTACCTGAGACAGACACACTGATGTTGCATTCATGTGGAAACTAGGAACTGGGAAACTGGGGGTACAACAAGGCTACCCGAGTTTCCCACTTGAATTTAAGACTTGGAAGGCAATTTTGGATGCTGTCTTGATGCGTCTGAGCTGCTTCATGGCAGTGTTAGTCCTGAGTATGCGATAATTCTGATATCACATGAACACGGCATGAGACAGGGGCGCTGTCTGTCTGTCTCAGTCTGTCTGTCTGGCTTCTGGCTGTGTTAACCCTGTTCTCTTCTCCCCTTCTCCTTCTCCTCGTCCTCCTCCTTCTCTCTTGTGGCACCAGGCGCGGCTCCCCTCCTGTTCATCCACCCTAAGCATTGCTGAGGTACTCTTGCAAGCCTACTAAGGAATCGCCATGGCCACCGTCGTCATGACGTCACCATGGCATCGTCATGGCATCGGTTACCATGGTCCCCCCTCCTCTTTCACCTGGCATGCTTGCGCAGTCACTCCATCCCTCCTTCCTTCTTCCTTCTTCCTCTGTTTTGCATGATGTTCCTCCTCCTTCTTCCCTTTGTCTGTATATCTGCCCTGCATGCTGCCCCTGCTAGGTGGAAGGACACAGTCGTCTCTCGGAGTACTGCAAATCCCAGAATCCTTTGCATTTTTAAATCTCCTCCTGTATCAGAGTATGTACAGGCCTTTTGACCAGTCTCATGTCACCATTTGGACCATAGTGTAATCGAACGCATCATATCGTCTGAGATACCCTAAATTGGATCTAATTGAATCCCTCCCTCCCCACACACAGCTTCACTCACGTCATCACCTCACCATCCACTCACACCTCCTGCCATGTGACATGTGACTCAATGACGTTCCAAATACAGTGTTAGAGATGAGACGTCATGCCCTATCCCGCTGTGCGGCGGCAGCGTTGCTTGTACCGACAGTGCATTGCTCTAGCCTTCAGCTGGTTTTGAGGTAGGCTTGCTCTTACTCAGCATCGTGACACCATCTCTAACAGGCACCTCTCTTGTGCTTGATTTATTGTTAATGAGATGATTGGGAAGGGGTATGGTATCCATCTACAATAGATGGGCAGCGGGAGGACAATAGATCTCCTGTAAGTAACATCTATTTAGAAAAATAAATAGAAAAGCTGGACACTAATGCAGGGGTGTCAAGCTAATTTTGCCCGTATTCAGTCATCATTGAGGTCCGGAGGGCCACACTGAAAATGTGTTATAGTTCCATGCCGTTAAAATTAGCATAAAATAATCCTCTATACATCGTTTCTGGAATGTTCTGTGGTCCATGGCTATCTAAGCTTTCATTTCAGTGATTAGTGAGCTGGACACAGTCAACTGGATGAATGTAGGTCCGTTATCATTCTACACATTTGGTTTTAGTCATGTTAAAGTATATTGAGTTTGTTCGTTCCCCCTTAAATTTAGTTTTGCAAAATAGGTAAAATGTCAAAGATTGGACCCTCTTGTGGGCCGGATCTGCGGACCAAATGTTTGACACAAATGTTTGACATGTCAGATTTCAATACTGGCCGATGTCATAACGCGGGAGGTTCTCGGATGCAATAAGTTGAATAAAGCAATGTTTGGACAGCTAAGCATAGGCCTTCATCAGGGTTTCATCTGATTTAGGGTCAGCTTTCTCGATCCTTGCGGCAACCAATAATGTGAGTTCTAACTGACCTTGGATCATTTTATAACCAAGATACAGGAACCATATGTCAAGCACTGAAGAGAAAAGAGGCACATTTCCAACAGTACACCAACACAAACAAAGCTAAAGCTGTGTGTGTGTCTCAGGAGTAGCTTGTGTGTGTGTGTGTGTGTGTGTGTGTGTGTGTGTGTGTGTGTGTGTGTGTGTGTGTGTGTGTGTGTGTGTGTGTGTGTGTGTGTGTGTGTGTGTCAAGTGTCTGTCTTAAGTCCTGGGGTGTCGTAGTGTCTGTATGCAAACTGTTTGATTTATGTGAACTGTACTAAAAAGTCTGTGTATGTATGTGTTACATTTTGCGTGTGCCAGGCCACAACTATGTGTACTAATGTACTGTACCAGGACATTTGAGTGTGTGTGTACATGTGTATGTGCGTGCCTGTGTGCGTACCAATGTGGGACGTGTGTGTGATGCGTGATGGCGTGTGTGAAGGCGAGTGACCTATCCTGTGGCTTCCTCCAGGCCTCACGGAGAGAGTTCAGGGCTCACCTGGATGAGGTCATCACGCTCAAGTCAAGGTACTCTACCTTGGACCAGGTAAACCCCCTTACATTCTTCCTACCCTTCCTCTATACCGGCATGCAGGCCTCGCTCCTCACCATAGACACAGCCACAGTCACCACACAGCACTAGGGCCTCAGAGAAACCAAAGACACCGGTTAAAGACCCCTGACAGACATCCAGAGGTACGTAGACAGACAGGGGAGGTGCCAGGATCCACAGCCCACAGAGGGCTCGCCATCTCAGGCAGCCTGCTCTCGGCGGCTCCCCTGTGTGGTCATGCAGTACTGGAGCTCATCTACAGGAAAGATAGCGAGAGACTGTAGGGAAGAGAGGGAAGAGAGGGAGGAGAGGGAGGAAGGACACGTCAGATATATTGCCATAGGGGAGCAACACACAACATGAAAGGTTCCAGTAGGAATTTGGCTCACAGAGTAGTATGGGTAATGTAGTCTTTCTATGCGTTTTGGCTTGATCTGTTCATACCAATACCTCTCTCTCACCAGGCATTTTAGCAAAGCCCATGCAGTGAACAGTACAGTAGGCTTGAAGAACTCCACCAGCGTTCATTCTCTCTCATCCGTCACCCATCTAGTTGTGTGTGTGTGTTGGCAGCTGGGCAGGGGGAGCAGTTATTGTAGTGTTTTTGTATGTGTTGTTGTGCTTTTGTTCATGTCTATGAGAAGATGTGCACATCAATGTCCTTGTACCAGAGCATTGCTGTGTGTGTGTGTGTGTGTGTGTGTGTGTGTGTGTGTGTGTGTGTACGGGCGTGCACACGCGTGTGTATGTGCGTGCGTCTGTGTGTATGTACATGTTTCTGTGTGTGTGTGTGTACCACAGTAGCTTGCACGCAGTTTAGCCAGAGGAAGTTGTCTTACGTCAGGTGGCGTCACTCCTACGTGACGCTCGTCCCTCTCCGCGGATCGACCCTTGAGTAGTGTAGAGGGGCATCTCACTCCCCCCTCACTCTCTCCCTCCCTCGCTCCCCCCTCTCCCCCTCTGTCCCCCCTTAGGCCCTGCTCTGGCAAGTGAGTGTTGTCTTTGGAGGGCCACAGAAGCGTTTGTCCCGTCTTTCCCAACTCTGTCACCGTCCTCTCTTCCATCCCTTTCTCCCGTGGGACAGAGTGGTGGTAGGAGGGTTTTGAATTCCTTCTCTCTTCTCACCCCTCTCCTTTCCTTTCCTCTCCTAGTCTTGCGTAGCCACAGCTCCAAAATAACCTGGTTGTCACACCTGCCTTGGAGAACTGGAGAAGTTTGTATTGCAAAAAAACGGTTTGAATGGACCGTCGGATTTTGATTGGATGTTACATTTCAAGAGCCCTCCCCACTTGCCCGTTGGTGCTACGTGTTATGTTCGTCACTGTTTTCAGACCAGGTAGGACACATTTTGCAGTGAGTTGTTCTGTGTGCTAGTTTGCAACATCCTAGAAAAATGTTGAGTTTTGTCAGAAGTGTGCTCTATACAAAATCGGCATCCAGTATATCAACATATTTTGATGAGGTTTTAATCTGTGATTTCCCGTCTTTCCTCATGTCCTGCTGCACCTACTGCACTAATCTAGTGAGCACCTCTGGAGCTCCGCCCAAGCAAGACATTTGATTGTTTTGATATGTTGCGATGCGTCACTGGGTTCCAAATCCCACCCCTATTTAGCAATTTTTCTACCATGGACTTCCCCAGGCTTCCCATGTAAGGACGAGGCTACTCCTCCCGTTCTCTCCTCCCCTCCCTGCCTCATGTCACATCGCTCTCCTCTTCCTCTCCTCCCAAATCCCCCTCTTTGCATAATTTGTCAGACAGCGCCTTTGTTTTTTGCTGAGCTCAGCACAGAAACACAGAGACAGTGGCTGTTCCCTCGTCCGTTATTGGCTAACTAATGTCCCCCGGGCTGTGGTAAGCTTAGCGGCGTCCGTGGCTCGCCGTAGCCGTCCACTCCGAGACCTTTCTCCCTGATCCGGCCTCCATGCTCGCCACTCGCTATTCCACATGCACCCCCTCCGCCATTGATCTCCGTGGACGATCGCCATGACAACCCATCGTCAGGCCGTTTCCGCGGCGACTATCGGGTTGCCGTGTATAGCAATTAGGGTTGTTTTCCGTGTGTGTGTGTGTGTGTATATTATGTTCCATTAAGGTTCAGTTTAATAGGTTGGTGTATAGTCAGGGTTTCGCCTAAGGGTAGGCATATTGCTGCAGGGCCTGAGAGCTCTGCTACACACACACAGACAGACAGACAGACAGACAGACAGACACACACAGGCAGACAGACACACACAGAGACAGACAGACAGACAGACAGACAGACAGACAGACAGACAGACAGACAGACACACACACACACACACACACACAGACACTTAGCGTACTCACATGGACACAAACAAACACACTCTTCAATCAGTTCTACTACACACACACAGCATACTCATACATGATATATAAACACTCTCATTCAGTGCAGCTCACATGTTCTTCAACACAGTCAATGGCAGCCATCCCAGTCACAAATACACCTACACACACTCCTGGCACAAGTATCGCTACAGTGCAGTGTGCCTCAAATAGACTTTCAGTAATTCCTACTTTTGAATTACACTGTTGGGCATAAAGTCATATTCACTTTTTCACACTACAGAGTGTGTGTGCGTGTGTGCGTGTGTGCGTGTGTGTCTGTGTGTGTGTGTGTGTGTGTGTGTGTGTGTGTGTGTGTGTGTGTGTGTGTGTGTGTGTGTGTGTGTGTGTGTGTGTGTGTGTGTGTGTGTGTGTGTGTGTGTGTGTGTGTGTGTGCGTGTGTTAAGTGTCTGTCTTAAGTCCTGGGGGTGTCGTAGTGTCTGTACGCAAACTGTTTGATTTATGTGAACTGTACTAAAAAGTCTGTGTATGTGTGTGTTACATTTTGCGTCACTCATGCATACAGTATACTTCTCTTTCTCTGTTTTCCAAGGAAAGGGAGGGATCGAAGGAGGGATAGAGGGAGGGATAGAGGGAGAAAAGGTGGGAGTGTATGATGTTAGGCTTTGCTTCTGCACCCTTTCTCCGCACTCTTTCTCACTCTCTCCTCTCTGCGCTCTTTTTGTCTGTCCATATAAGTTGTTGTGCTCTCTCTCTCTCTCTCTCTCTCTCTCTCTCTCTCTCGCCATGGCTTTCTGGTGGTACATCTCTTTAGTAAGTGTTTGTCTCAGTGATGTTCTGTTGTCTGTCTCTTTCCACCTGTGTTGGTGTGTCTCACCCTCTGTCCATTCCTAGTGCCACCAATGTAGCAGCATCATCCACCGTTCTCATACGGTTATACCCAAACGTTACATGAACGGCAAGGAGCGGTTAGCCTAGTCACTGACCTGATCCCCTTTCCGCTTAGTATAATATCACGTTAGTATTGCGCTGGTGAGGAACAGAGTTGTTGACAAGCATAGAGAATATAAACAGATTTGCTGTTTAAGGTTGACTTTTGAAGGGGTTCCCTTGCAGACTGGCTAGATAGATTTCATTAGAAAGACACCCAATATATGTGTTTTTATGTTGTGTAATACATCTTGTTGAGTTCATGGTTATTTTTGTGTAGTTTGTAAAAAAAGTCCATGTTAGACATAAAATGGTACTGTTAGTCCTGATAAAACCTTTCAGAAAAAGGCACACCTGTAATGTTCTACATCTCATAACTTAGTTAGGTTGTTTATTGTTAGTCTTCATTGTTGCTTTCTATGTATTCTGCAAGTTGATCTTTCTATGTCTTCTGTAGACTTAGTAACTCCCCCCTCCCTCCCCCCTTCTCTCTCTTTATCGCTGTCTCTCTATCTATCGTTCTCACTATCTCTCTCGCTCTTTTCCCCGTCCCGTTCTTTCTCCTCCTCTTTTCTCTACCCCTCTCTCTCTCTCGCTCCCCCCTCTCTCTCCCTCTCTCTCCTCTCTTCCTCTCTCAACCTCGTCACCTACCCTCTCTCACACACTCCCCCTTACCCTATCCCTTCTCCCTTCTGCTAGCAGTCGATTGTTGCTCCTTGTGTCTCGCTCTCTTGTTGTCTCTGTTGTTGTGTTGTGGTACAGTACTGATGCATCCTGGGAGTTGATGTTCACTGATGCCTGTGATGATGCTTTATCTCCTACTAGCTCCAGTGTAGGTTGGAGGGGCTTAAAGATGATCGCAGGAGCCATAGGACCTTCAGCTCTCGAGTAACTATCCCCCCCCATCAATGAGGAGCTGCCGCCCTCCGTTTCTGGCTTTCTCTCTGTTTCTCTGTCTTTCTTGCCATCTCTCTTTCTTTCTCTCTCTCCCTAACATGCTCTGCTTTTAGTATCTGTGTCTGGTGTTGCAGGATGTCTGTAGACGTCATCAGTTTGCTCCAGTAGTGCACACTCTCTCTCTCTCTCTCTCTCTCTCTCTCTCTCTCTCTCTCTCTCTCTCTCTCTCTCTCTCTCTCTCATCCTTTCGCTCTTTCTCTCTCTCTCTTTTAGTTCACTAGTTTAGCTGCGGTCTTGTCTGGTCGTTTTGCTTTTCTCTCGGCTATGGGACCACATCCTGCTATCCCTCCCTCCCCTCCATCCCCCTTGTCCCTCTCTCCCGCCTCTGACTGTGCAGTACCCAGCGGTGTTGCAGTAGTTGTATTTGGGGGGTGGGGGGGGCAAATGTTGCAGAGCCCCATAGACATGGAGCAGATCATACAGACAACCAGACAGGCAGACAGAGACAGACAGACAGATAGGTATGCAGGTAGGTAGATGGGAGACAAAACGAAATAGAGACAGAGACATCATTTCTGAGCTAAAACTGATTGTAATCCCCCAACCCCTCAACCAACACACATTCACATAGTGTGTGAGGGCTGTACTCACTGTACCGCCTCACTCTAACCATTCCCTCTGTCTAGCTACTCCTCTGCGTTAGTTGAGCGTTAGCTTATCATTCCCATAGAATCAGATGTTTTCAGAGAAACGCAGCCCTCCTGCTCCACATCTGAGCAGCCACTATCAACACTGCTATTATTGCTGTTAATATATCTGTTATTATCAATGTTTAGTCAATATGGATGTTGTTGCCTTTGTCCACTATATCTGTGAAGTACTCATCTATTTTAGCTCAGTCTAACTAATCCAGCTATATCTGTGAATTTAACTCATCTATCTTAGCTCAGTCTAACTAATCCAGCTATATCTGTGAATTTAAGTAATCTATGTTAGCTCAGTCTAACTAATCCAGCTATATCTATGAATTTAACTTGTCTATCTTAGCTCAGTCTAACTAATCCAGCTATATCTGTGAATTGAACTAATCTATTTTAGCTCAGTGAAATTATTTCAGCCGCTATCACTGTATCAAGCAAGACAAGGAGGCACTTGAATTAATTCTACCCATGTGATTTACAACGCTGCTATGCCTATGAGATTGTACGCACCATATAAAAGAGGATAATGATACGAGGTCAGGAAGCGGAAGACATCTGTATGGAAGGACAAAGAGCAAGATAGGTGTAGTGTCACAAAGCTCTTTCTCGGTCACTTTTTGACTGTTGTGAAAACATCTCACCTTTCAAACATGTCGAAAAGGCAGCCTGGTCTATATAAAATCTCATTGTGTCTCTTTTTTCTCTCTCTCTCCCTCTCTCTCGCTCTCCCTCTCTCGTTCGCCAGGTGCAGTCACGATGCAGCAGCAAAGAAAATATCCTAAGATCAAGTAAGCCCTCTACCGCAAGTGCTTGTGCGCGTGTATGTGTGCGTGTGTGTTCACACATGAGCATTTCATGCATCCGTCCGCGCACACGTGTGATGTTGTGCCAGGGGCTAACTGAGGCTCATGTTAACAATCTGAAATATGCTGTGGAAGCTTACGTTTAAAAGACAGGGAATTTGGTCAAGAGAAATCCATGCACTGTTGCTTCTCTTCTCTGTGCTGCTAGGCAGAGGTAGGAGAGAGAGCAGAAGAGAGAGATTACGCGTTAGTTACACCTTGCTTTGTTCTTCCGCTTACCTTTGGAATTATTCCACTGCTGTTATTAGAACAGCATGGTCGCTGTCAAGAGCTGAAATCGTGTGTGTATGTGTGTGTGTGTGTGTGTGTGTGTGTGTGTGTGTGTGTGTTAATAATAGTGAAGACATCAAAACTATGAAATAACACATACGGAATCATGTAGTAACCAAAAAAGTGTTAAACAAATCAAAATATGTTTTATTTTAGATACTTCAAAGTAGCCACCCTTTGCCTTGATGACAGCTTTGCACACTCTTGGCATTCTCTCAACAAGCTTCATGAGGTAGTCACCTAAAATGCATTTCAATTAACAGTTGTGTTGTGACAAAACCATCAAGTGCTATGATGAAACTGGCTCCCATGAGGACCGCCACAGGAAAGGAAGACCCAGAGTTACCTCTGCTGCAGAAGATAAGTTCATTAGAGTTACCAGCCTCAGAAATTGCAGCCCAAATAAATGCTTCACAGAGTTCAAGTAACAGACACATCTCAACATTAACTGTTGAGAGGAGACTGCATGAATTAGGCCTTCATGGTCAAATTGCTGCAGAGAAACCACTACTAAAGGACACCAATAAGACGAAGAGACTTGCTTGGGCCAAGAAATACGAGCAATGGACATTAGACCGCTGTAAATCTGTCCTTTGGTCTGATGAGTCCAAATTTAAGATGTTTGGTTTTAACCGCCATGTATTTGTGAGATGCAGAGTATGTGAACGGATGATCTACGAATTCGTGGATTCCACCGTGAAGTATGGAGGAGGAGGTGTGATGGTGTGCAGGTGCTTTGCTGGTGACACTGTTGGTGATTTATTTAGAATTCAAGGCACACTTAACCAGCATGGCTACCACAGCATTCTGCAGCGATACTCCATCCCATCTGGTTTGCACATAGTGGGACTATAATTTAGGCTGTGTAAGGGCTATTTGACCAAGAAGGAGAGTGATGGAGTGCTGCATCAGATGACCTGGCCTCCACAATCACCCAACCTCAACCCAATTGAGATGGTTTGGGATGAGTTGGACCGCAGAGTAATGGAAAAGCAGCCAACAAGTGCTCAGCATACGTGGGAACTCCTTCAAGACTGTTAGAAAAGCATTCCAGGTGAAGCTGGTTGAGAGAATGCCAAGAGTGTGCAAAGCTGTCATCAAAGCAAAGGGTGGCTATTTTGAAGAATCTCAAATATATAATATATTTTGATTTGTTTAACACTTCTACATGATTCCATTTGTGTTATTTCATAGTTTGATGTCTTCACTATTATTCTACGATACGATAAATAAAAATCCTTTAATGAGTAGGTTTGTCCAAACTTGACTGGTACTGTATATGTGTATGGTTCTGTTTAAGACCCTGTCTCTGTCTCTGTCTCTGTCTCTGTCTCTGTCTCTGTCTCTGTCTCTGTCTCTGTCTCTGTCTTTGTCTCTCTCTCTCTCTCTCTCTCTCTCTATCTCTATCTCTATCTCTCCTCTCCCGTCAGGTCACAGTGCGGTGGACATCACCAAGGTGGCCCGGAGACACCGCATGTCCCCGTTCCCCCTCACCTCCATGGACAAGGCCTTCATCACTGTGCTAGAGATGACCGCCATCCTGGGTACTGAGATCATCAACTACAGAGGTGAGGAGGGGAATACACACACACATAAGCTATAAAAGTGAATACACAAATACTGTACACACACATGGAAGTATGGAGGTGAGGACACACACACACATACATACACACGTCAACTATACAACACACATGTCACACACACACACACATACACACATGCATGCACAAATCAGCACACACATCAACTAGTCTGTATTGTGTCTGGTCAGCATGATGAGTACATCTATCAATCATCTATTACAAAGGCCAGGCAAGAGAGTGAGTCATCCACTGACTACATCAATATTACTGTATATATCACCTTGCGAATACATCAACTATAGATGTATGAGAGAGAGAGAGAGAGAGAGAGAGAGAGAGAGAGAGAGAGAGAGAGAGAGAGAGAGAGAGAGAGAGAGAGAGAGAGAGAGAGAGAGAGAGAGAGAGAGAGAGAGAGAGAGAGAGAGAGAGAGAGAGAGAGAGAGAGAGAGAGAGAGAGAGAGAGAGAGGCGCTTTCTTTAATGGTACTTTCTTTAATGGTACATCCTCATTTCATTAACCCTGTTCCTGTTCCTCCTAGTTAGCCAAATAGCCAACTTTGCCTGAGCAAACAGAAAATTCAAAACACATTTGTCCTTTTCCTTATTCGAATACCTGTGCCCCATTATAAACATCCCGACAGTAAACTTCACCCCCAACCTCTCACACAGACATTCCAACAGACATTAATGGCATTAACTTGGCGCGCACAGAAAACACATGATGCACAGTTTCACTCATGACACAGAAAGGACAGCACTGTCCGACTCCCGGGTCAACCCATGCCAACCAGCTATTAGTGGCCAGGGCTCCATGTAGAACCCTCCACTGGTGTTCTCTTGACCTCTTTGTAGAGCCCCCTCCATCCTAAACCCACCATACTCTCCGCCCCACATACCCACTGCCACTGATTTGCCTTCACTCCTGTTATGCTCCTAATGTTCCTCACCTTAATGCAGAGGTAGTTGAGGGCTTTACCTCCCACCCCCTCAAACTCCCCCAGGCTCGGAGTGTTAAAGTCCAACAAGTCCTCCATACCCCCTTTCCAGTCCCCAGTCTCTGCCGTCAACTGCAGTGGCGGAAACAGTGGTGGCCCCTCCCCCTTTGGCCGCTCAAACACCTCCTTACCGGTTCAGACAGTGCCTCCTGGACCTCCTCCAGGAATCTCTCCAGCAGCCTAAGAGATGTTAGTCCTGTTTGTTGTGCCAGGACTTCCGGGGTTTTCCACCCCTCCTCCCCCAGCAACCGCAGGTCACCCAGCCTTAGTAAACTCGCTGCCATCAGTTGCTTCTGCAGGGTGGCTGACTGAACTAATCTCAAAAGGATGGCTGGATTGTGGAAGACTCAGGCTCCACACCCTCTTCTCGTGTAGGCCTTAGCAGCTGCCAGGCCCTCAACACTGCAGAGTAAAAATCAGAGAGACCTGCGGTACTCAGCCTCTCCAGCCTCATGCGGAACAGCAGTCCAACCCTAATCTGCCAGCTCTCCTCAGCAGTGCGCATGCTGGTTCCCTCCAGCCGACATCAGTATGGGTACAGCAATCTCTGCACCGCCTTTAGTCAGAATGCAGAGACCCTGCTCTCCAGTTCCCCCAGGCCCTGTCCTCCTTCGTGGATGGACATGTACAACACTGCCACCCTCAGCCAGTGATGGCCCAACCAGAAAAAAATCCACCAGCTTGTGAACAGACCAGTGGGGGGATTGAGGACAGACAGTTTATGCCACAGGGAGGTTGTTGTTGATTTTCAGCACCCTCCCTCTATATGACACTTGGGACTGGAGCCACTACCACCTGGCCAGTCTTGACACCACTGCCTGTGACAGCCCCTCCCAGTTCTTCCTGACCCACCTCTCCGAGCCCAGGTACACCCCCAACACTTTAAGCCCTTCACAACCCCACTGCAAACCCACTGGAAGCAGAGGAGGGCCCTATCCCCCCATGCCCCACATAACAGAGCTTTGCTCTTGCCCCAGTTTACCTTAGCTGACGAAGCTCCCTCGTACACCTTCAGACTAGTCTCTAGTGCCGGCATATCCTGCAGATCCCTGACCATCACAGAAACGTCATCTGCATATGCTGACACTGCTATGCCTGTCAACACATCCATGCCTGTCCAGCACACTCCCTGCAGTCTCCTGCGTAGCAGGCCCAAAAAAGGCTCAATGGCTAGTGTATATAACTGCCCCGGTAGAGGGCATCCTTGTCTAATTCCCTGCATAACCCAGACTGGCCTACTGAGCCCCCTCCCACCTTGACCATACATGACGCCCCAGCATACAACAGCTTCACACAGGTCAAAAAACTCTTCCCAAACCCAAAACCAGACATCACATTAAACAGATACTCATGGTCCACTCTATCAAAAGCCTTTTCTTGGTCTAAAGAGACCAGTCCAAAGTTCACATTAGAAACTCCCTGATTAAGAACAAGTTGTCCGTGATTGAGCGTCTTGGTACACAATATGTCTGGTCCTTGTGTCCAGATAGGACTTCAGTCTGTTAGTGAGGACTTTGGCAAATGTAGTCCGCACAGAGCAATGCCACAGGCCTCCAGTTCTTAAGTTCACACAAGTCCCCTTATCTGGGCAGGAGAGCGAGAGCCGCCCGATGGCAGCTCATCGGCAACTCCTACCCTGATGCGCTCGCGCTTCACGCAAAAGAAGTCCAATCCAATTATTATCCAGAATGTTTTATGAAACTCCCCTGGGAGTCCATCAACTCCCGGTGCATGGCCGGGGGACATCTGGGTTACGGCCTCTGTTCATGGGACAACAGGGGAATGTCCATTTCATAGGGAGTTCTGCAAACAAAACCTGAGCACACACAGGATCACACAGTTCTGCCCTATACAACTCAGTATAAAACTCCACAGTTCGCTCCCGCATCTCTCCCACCACAGAGGTCACCCGCCCATCAGACAGCCGTAGACAATGCATACCCTTGGCTTCACCGCTCTGTCTTTCCAAACCAAAGAAGAAGGAGCTGGGAGCATCCATCTCTTTGAGCATGGAGAACCTAGCTCTTACAAGTGCTCCCTTTGCTTTAACCTGGAAAAAACTGCCCAGGTCCCTACGTAATTCAGCAAAATGACATTGCCTTGCCCCACCCTCTACCTCCATCTCACAAATACAACGCTCTAGTTCCCCCAATACTTTCCTAGCCTCTGAGGATGAGAGAGCTGTAAACTGTTGACAGAAAAGCAGAATTTTGACTTTTCCCACATCCTACCATTGACTCAGAGACTCATACTCCTCTCTTCGCTGGAAACCTGAGCAAAAAGTGGCGTCTTGTAAGAGCTTTACATTAAACTTTCAATGCGATGCCTGCCGAGGCCCTGGTAAAATAGACAACTGAGCCATGGTTATGTGGTGATCCGAAAAATCCCCTGGGAGAATGGTAGCTCCCAACAGCCTGTTGCTCTGATTCCTGGACATGTAAAACCGATCTAGTCGGGCTGCACTCGCCCTAGCCCCAAAGACCTTCACCCATGTATACTGTCTTGTGTTGGGATGTCTAGTTCTCCAAACATACACTAGATCAAACTGCTTAATGATGTCCCTTAACACCCCCACTGAGTCTGATAGAGGCTCCTCCCCATTTCTGTATTTCGTAAAATCCATTGGACAGTTCCGGTCCCCGCCGACCACCAGCGTCTCCTCAGGTGTAACCTGTGAGAGTTCCTGTCTAAGACACCCAAATAGAACCCACCTTTCTCTCCCTGTGTTAGGCGCATGCACATTTATAAGGACAAAACCCATGTTGTTAATTTCTGCTTTTACTACAAGAAGTCTACCCTTAAACACCTCCTTTGAGGAGCACATTTTTACAGCCAGACCCGGTACAAAAAGGACTGCCACCCCTGCACTAGCATTTGTTCCATGTCTCAGCACACTTGCCCCTTTCCACCAGAGCCCCCAATCGACTTCATTCACCACATCACTAAACAACACCTGTACTTTTTTGTTTACATATTCACCCAACAGACTCCTCTTTCCCGCATCTCTGGCGCCATTTATATTGAGCGAGCCTACCCAAAGAGTCTCCATAAGAAGTGGGAGAAAAGAGACCAATAGCAAATCTCAAAAGCCCCAGAGCCAGAAAAAATCTATTCATCTAAACAGGATCTGAAGGTAGACCCTTACGCACTGTTGTGACCCACTTCCTCAACCTAAAACATTTCCTGGGAGAGAGGACACCATACCCCTCATTTTTCATAGCGTGTTGTACTGAACTTACAAACTGCTTGACACCCTCCCCCACCGCCCCTAGTCACTTGCCCTTCCACCCCTATATTCTCCTCATCCACTAGCATAACCTGACTAGGCCCAGCCTCATCTACACCAACATCCATGACATAACTAGACCCAGCCTCATCTACACCACCATCTATAGCATGACTAGACCCAGCATCAGCTACACCACCATCTATAGCATGACTAGACCCAGCCTCAGCTACCCCACCATCTATAGCATGACAAGACCCAGCCTCATCAACACCAACATCTATAGCTTGACTAGACCCAGTCTAATTTACACCACCATCCATAAAATGACTAGACCCAGCCTCATCTACACCACCATCTATAGCATGACTAGACCGAGCCTCAGCTACACCACCATCCATAGCATGACTAGACCCAGCCTCATCTACACCACCATCTATAACATGACTAGACCCAGCCTCATCTACACCACCATCCATAACATGACTAGACCCAGCCTCATCTACACCACCATCTATAGCATGACTGGACCCAGCCTCATCTACACCAACATCCATAGCATGACAAGACCCAGCCTCGTCTACACCACCATCCATGACATGACTAGACCCAGCCTCATCTACACCAACATCCATAGCATGACAAGACCCAGCCTCATCTACACCACCATCCATGACATGACTAGACCCAGCCTCATCTACACCACCATCTATAGCATGACTAGACCCAGCATCAGCTACACCACCATCCATAACATGACTAGACCCAGCCTCATCTACACCACCATCCATGACATGACTAGACCCAGCATCAGCTACACCACCATCTATAGCATGACTAGACCCAGCCTCATCTACACCACCATCTATAACATGACTAGACCCAGCCTCATCTACACCACCATCCATAACATGACTAGACCCAGCCTCATCTACACCACCATCTATAGCATGACTGGACCCAGCCTCATCTACACCAACATCCATAGCATGACAAGACCCAGCCTCATCTACACCACCATCCATGACATGACTAGACCCAGCCTCAGCTACACCACCATCTATAGCATGACAAGACCCAGCCTCATCTACACCAACATCTATAGCATGACTAGACCCAGCCTCATCTACACCACCATCCATGACATGACTAGACCCAGCCTCATCTACACCAACATCCATAGCATGACAAGACCCAGCCTCATCTACACCACCATCCATGACATGACTAGACCCAGCCTCAGCTACACCACCATCTATAGCATGACTAGACCTAGCATCAGCTACACCACCATCCATAAAATGACTAGACCCAGCCTCATCTACACCACCATCTATAGCATGACTAGACCGAGCCTCAGCTACACCACCATCCATAGCATGACTAGACCCAGCCTCAGCTACACCACCATCTATAACATGACTAGACCCAGCCTCATCTACACCACCATCCATAACATGACTAGACCCAGCCTCATCTACACCACCATCTATAGCATGACTGGACCCAGCCTCATCTACACCAACATCCATAGCATGACAAGACCCAGCCTCATCTACACCACCATCCATGACATGACTAGACCCAGCCTCATCTACACCACCATCTATAGCATGACTAGACCCAGCATCAGCTACACCACCATCCATAACATGACTAGACCCAGCCTCATCTACACCACCATCCATGACATGACTAGTCCCAGCATCATCTACACCACCATCTATAGCATGACTAGACCGAGCCTCAGCTACACCAACATCCATAGCATGACTAGACCCAGCCTCATCTACACCACCATCTATAACATGACTAGACCCAGCCTCATCTACAGCACCATCCATAACATGACTAGACCCAGCCTCATCTTCACCACCATCTATAGCATGACTGGACCCAGCCTCATCTACACCAACATCCATAGCATGACAAGACCCAGCCTCATCTACACCACCATCCATGACATGACTAGAACCAGCCTCATCTACACCACCATCTATAGCATGACTAGACCCAGCATCAGCTACACCACCATCCATAACATGACTAGACCCAGCCTCATCTACACCACCATCCATGACATGACTAGACCCAGCCTCAGCTACACCACCATCTATAGCATGACAAGACCCAGCCTCATCTACACCAACATCTATAGCATGACTAGACCCAGCCTCATCTACACCACCATCCATAACATGACTAGACCCAGCCTCATCTACACCACCATCCATGACATGACTAGACCCAGCCTCATCTTCACCACCATCTATAGCATGACTGGACCCAGCCTCATCTACACCAACATCCATAGCATGACAAGACCCAGCCTCATCTACACCACCATCCATGACATGACTAGAACCAGCCTCATCTACACCACCATCTATAGCATGACTAGACCCAGCATCAGCTACACCACCATCTATAGCATGACAAGACCCAGCCTCATCTACACCACCATCCATGACATGACTAGACCCAGCCTCAGCTACACCACCATCTATAGCATGACAAGACCCAGCCTCATCTACACCAACATCTATAGCATGACTAGACCCAGCCTCATCTACACCACCATCCATAACATGACTAGACCCAGCCTCATCTACACCACCATCCATGACATGACTAGACCCAGCCTCATCTACACCAACATCCATAGCATGACAAGACCCAGCCTCATCTACACCACCATCCATGGCATGACTAGACCCAGCCTCAGCTACACCACCATCTATAGCATGACTAGACCCAGCATCAGCTACACCACCATCCATAAAATGACTAGACCCAGCCTCATCTACACCACCATCTATAGCATGACTAGACCGAGCCTCAGCTACACCACCATCCATAGCATGACTAGACCCAGCCTCATCTACACCACCATCTATAACATGACTAGACCCAGCCTCATCTACACCACCATCCATAACATGACTAGACCCAGTCTCATCTACACCACCATCTATAGCATGACTGGACCCAGCCTCATCTACACTAACATCCATAGCATGACAAGACCCAGCCTCATCTACACCACCATCCATGACATGACTAGGCCCAGCCTCATCTACACCACCATCTATAGCATGACTAGACCCAGCATCAGCTACACCACCATCCATAACATGACTAGACCCAGCCTAATCTACACCACCATCCATGACATGACTAGACCTAGCATCAGCTACACCACCATCTATAGCATGACTAGACCCAGCCTCATCTACACCACCATCTATAGCATGACTAGACCGAGCCTCAGCTACACCACCATCCATAGCATGACTAGACCCAGCCTCATCTACACCACCATCCATAACATGACTAGACCCAGTCTCATCTACACCACCATCTATAGCATGACTGGACCCAGCCTGAGCTACACCACCATTTATAGCATGACTAGACCCAGCCTCATCTACACCACCATCTATAACATGACTAGACCCAGCCTCATCTACACCACCATCTATAACATGACTAGACCCAGCCTCATCTACACCACCATCTATAGCATGACTAGACCCAGCCTCATCTACACCGCCATCTTTAGCATGACTAGACCCAGCCTCATCTACACCACCATCTATAGCATGACTAGACCGAGCCTCAGCTACACCACCATCTATAACATGACTAGACCCAGCCTCATCTACACCACCATCCATAACATGACTAGACCCAGCCTCATCTACACCGCCATCTATAGCATGACTAGACCCAGCCTCATCTACACCACCATCTATAACATGACTAGACCCAGCCTCATCTACACCACCATCTATAACATGACTAGACCCAGCCTCATCTACACCACCATCCATGACATGACTAGACCCAGCCTCATCTACACCACCATCCATGACATGACTAGACCCAGCCTCATCTACACCGCCATCTATAGCATGACTAGACCCAGCCTCTGCTACACTGCCATCCATAACATGACTAGACCCAGCCTCAGCTACACCACCATCTATAGCATGACTAGACCCAGCCTCATCTACACCACCATCTATAACATGACTAGACCCAGCCTCAGCTACACCACCATCTATAGCATGACTAGACCCAGCCTTGGGTTGCCTCCAGAACCAAACAACGTGCTTAACGGCATCTGCCTGAAAATATGCCGACAGTACGCGAAAACCGATAGCAAACTTACCAAACCAACTCAGCTCTATCATTCATAACAAACAGAGGTAGATTCGCAACTACCACCCTAGTCGAAGGAGTCGAAAGAGGAGAAATTGTCACCAACACATCCGTTACAAATATTCCACTAGCAGTCAGGCTACCCACCAAATGTACTCTTTTCATGAACACAACCACAGCTTTGTTCATTCTGAATGCTGAATGTATAAATTCAGCTTCTACCTGTTCGCCGACCACGAGCAGAACCTCCTCCACCTTAACTCCTCCACCTTAACACACCTGAATCCATGCCGTATCGACAGCATCTCCTCCGCGCTAGGCTGAGAAGCCATCGCGCACACCACACCTTCCAGATACATAAGAGAGTCCCACAGACATAAAGTAAGTGACCATTACCTAACTTACCTAACATGATCAGTAGCTCAACAGTGTGGTCCTAGGATAGTGGGTTTGACTCCCGGGACCACCCGTATGTAAAATTGTAATTTGGATAAAAGCGTCTGGTAAATAACATTTATAATTTTACAATAGAATGTCGGCGATACAGAACAGACTTGTGGCACCTTGTCAAGCTCAACCACCTCACTGACAATATGAACTACACATGACAGGGTATAAATTGACTCTGATTCTGTCTGCAGGCTTAGATGTTACACATATACTCTGAATGTCAAGTCACAGTGTACAGACACATTCAGAGGAGTACAAACACACTGGTCCTGGAGCATGTCTGTCCCCCTAGCTATTCCTAGGGAACTGGCCTCAGGGCCTTTGTCAGAGTGCCTTAGGGCCGTGGTCACCCCCCTGGCTGTGTGACATCAGTGTGGTGGTGGTGACACAGACCTGGCATGGGGCCAGGGGGCAAGGCACAGGACACACACTTACACACTCACACACTTCTGATTCAGCTCTGTGTTCATCATGACTAATAGAACAGCTATGGTGGTGTGTTCTCTCTCTTTTCTCCCGGTAAAGTGATGTTTCATGTTGTTCTGGGGGAGTGCTTTCAGGATGGAACAGCTCCCCTGCTGTTGGGGAGAGGGGTGTGTGGTGGGGGGAGGGGATGGAGAGGGTGTGCGTTGGGGGAGGGAAGGGAGAGGGGTGTGTGGTGAGGGAGGGAGAGGAAGAGGGAGAGGGGTGTGTGGTGAGGGAGGGAGAGGGTGTGGTGAGAGGGAGAGGGAGAGGGTGTGTGTGGTGGGGAGGGAGGCAGAGGGAGAGGGATGTGTGGTGGGGAGGAGAGAGAGGGGGTCATGGTCCATGTGTGTGCTTGATGGAGCTTGTCTAAGCTTGCCTAGCACAATGCTATCAATTCATTGAATAGTCCCAAAAGTGAAAATCCACTCACGTCCCAATATCTGGCACTCCGGGCTCAATCAAATGCTTGAAGTATTTGAAAGATTTGAAACACTATTTGAACCTACTCCTATGTGTGTGTGTGCTTTTGTGTGTGTGTGTGTCCCTCTCCTCAGCTCTCCGTCTCATGTAAGTCATTGATATCATAGCTCAGATTTCTCATTAACACCCACTTAATAATCACAGAAAGACACACACACACACAAGAGTGTGTGGGCATGAGTGTATGTGTGTGTCTGTGTATGTTCGGATGTGTGTGTTTTTTTTTGTTCGGGTGTGTGTGTGCATGTGTGTGTGTGTGTGTTTGTTCAGGTGTGTGTGTGCGTGCGTGCGTGTGTGTTTTTCTGGTCAGGTGGTGAGTCACCCACAGAGATCCTGATGAGAGGTGTCACACTCTCTCTCTAACACACACACCTCTGGCACATATGTCTCTCCGTGTCTTCATCTGAAACAGATGCCCTCTCTCCCTCCTCTCTCTCTCCCTCTCTCCCTCTCTCTCTCTCTCCCTCTCTCTCTCCCTCTCTCAATTCAATTCAATCCCTCTCTCCCTCCTCTCCCTCCATCTCTCCCTCTCTCTCTCCCTCCATCTCTCTCTCCCTCTCTCAATTCAATTCAATCCCTCTCTCCCTCCTCCCCCTTTCTTCCTCCCTCTCTCTCTCCCTCTCTCAATTAAATCCCCCTCTCCCTCCCTCTCTCCCTCCCTCTCTCTCTCCCTCTCTCAATTAAATTCAATCCCTCTCTCTCTCCCTCGCTCTGCCTCTCTCTCATGCCCTCTTTCATTCTATCCCTCTACATTTTTTTTCTTTCTTTCTTTATTTTTTCTGTTTCCCTACATCTCTCCCTTCCTACCTCTTTCCCTCTCTCTCTCTCCCTGTCCCCCTTCTCCCTCTCTCTTCTCCTCCCTCCATCCTCTCTCTCTCTCTAGATGGGATGGGACGAGTCCTGGCTCAGGACGTTTATGCCAAAGACAACCTGCCCCCGTTCCCCGCCTCTGTCAAGGATGGTTATGCTGTAAGAGGTATGTATTCAACTGTAATATTTTGCAATGTAGCCTACACAATCACACACACACACACACACACACACACACACACACACACACATACTGTATACCACACTTATGTGATATTGTACTGTACTGCTATCCCATCTCTCTGTGCTGATATGCCCTTTCTGTTTGTGAAGTCAGGAGGCACTACCCACTGAAACACGAGTCAGCTAAATGACACTCCTCCACAGTCACACACTCACACACACATATCGTAGATACACACACACACACACAGCATACACACAGAGACAAACATTGATACACACGCAGCAGCATATACACACAATCATACAAACATACACACATGTGTAATTACATTTTATTTTATTTTATTTTTTTAGCAGCTGACGGTCCAGGCGACCGTTTCATCATTGGAGAGTCCCAGGCTGGAGAACAGGTCCGCCCCCTTACACACACACACCCTTACACACACACACACACACACACACACACACACACACACACACACACACACACACACACACACACACTTACAGACAGACACACACACCCTTACAGACAGACACACACACCCTTACAGACAGACACACACACACAGACACACACAAACACACCCTTACACGTAACTACACACACAGCTACAAGCAACTGGATGGAACCCCCCTTCATGTAGAGAAATATCGAAATACACACACACACACACACACACATACAATTGTGGCATGGCTGCTAGACAGAGGAGGTGGATGTAAAACACTCCTTCAGAGGAGAAGTGTGTATGTGTGTGCGTGGGTGCGTGTGTGCGCGCGAGGAATGCGCCCCCGTAGCGTAGCGTTACAGTACTGACTCAGCGTACTGAATTACCCAGCAACCCACTCACTCGCAGGTGGGCCGCCCGCCTGGGCTCATTATACACGGTATCACACACACACTGATGCATGACACGGGATCACACACACAAACACACTGACACATCAATACACCTCCTGCATCCTGATGCGATATGTTGTTGTGCTGTTGCTATGTGTCTGCCTGTGACTGGGAAACACAATAATACGCTTAGACACATACCAATGTTTTTGGATTCTGAGAGAGTCTAGGGGGACATTCTACAGATACGTTTGGAGCGTGCGTGTACGTCCGAGTGTGTGTCCGTTCATTTGCATGTGTGTGTGTGTGCGTATTTGACACCAGTCTCTTTCTTTCTCTGTCCCTGCAGCCCACCCACACAGTGATGCCGGGCCAGGTGATGAGGGTGACGACGGGGGCTCCTATCCCCTGTGGGGCGGACGCTGTGGTGCAGGTGGAGGACACAGAGCTGCTCCGCGAGTCTGAGGACGTGAGTCTCACCTTTGACCCCTGACCCTTAGCCCTGTGAAGAGTGACAGGGTTCATGTCCTAGCTTTTTCTAAGGGACTAGCAGTGTCTGTCTAGTACCTGGGTATAAGGTCTAGACCCGGGATAATAAAGTAGATAGAAACTTACTAGGCCAGGGTCTAGGTCTGGGAACAATAGGGCCTAACTACTTCCAACAAAAGACTTGGGCTAGTACCAGGATATAGTGTCTAGATCAAGGGGTTGGTTAGACAAAGATTAGACAAAGCCTAGTATCAGGTATAGTGTCTAGCTGCTGAAGGCTTAGCGGCTATGCTGATTACCCAGGAACAGAGAATAGGTTTGGGAGTGATGATGGCTCCTTACAGAATGTTTTGTCTTGTCTCCTTCTCAGGGCACCGAGGAGCTGGAGGTGCGGATCCTCGTCCAGGCCCGTCCAGGACAAGACATCAGGTGTGTGTGTACGCGTGTGCGTCAGTGGAGGCTGGTGGGCGGAGCTATAGGAGGGTGGGCTCATAGTAATGGCTGGAATGGAATGAATGGAACGGGATCAAACCCATTGCACATATGGAAACCACATGTGTATGTGTCTTTCTGTATGAAGTGTGTGTGTCTGTAGTTATTTGTCTGTAAAATGTGTGAACATGTGTTTCAATGGTGTCCCTCTGAATCCTATCCCATCCCTGTCTCCGTTCCTCTCCAGGCCCATCGGTCATGACATCAAGCGTGGGGAATGTGTCCTGTCTAAGGGAACCCACATGGGCCCCTCTGAGATTGGCCTGCTGGCCACCGTAGGGGTCACCGAGGTGGAGGTGCAGAAGTTCCCCGTGGTGGCTGTCATGTCCACAGGCAACGAGGTGAGACAGACGGACAGACACATACAGACAGACAGACAGGCAGACAGGCAGGCAGGCAGATACACGCACGCGCACACACACATTGGCTGTGTTCCAAATCCTCCTATTAGGCCCCTCCGCTCTAGTGGATTGATCCCCGCACCACAATCCTGTGGTTAGTGCATCGCTTTGGTGACCTTCCCCTCTCCACTCTGATCACTCCCAGTCCTAGCAAAATTCCTGCTAGAGAAATGGTTTTTGCTAAAAAGCTAATTTTGTTCACTTTTGACCATTTTAAATAATACAGCAAGTTATTTCATTGTTACCCAAAAATTATTTGATATTGAGATCAAAACAGCTGCACTGGGTCTTTATTAAAACATTTTGCAACAGAAACCGACAATGACTGTTTCTTATTGGACAAATCCAGGTTGTCCCTTCCTGTTGCAGTTAGTTTTTTTTTCTTCCAATTGGTGCCTAATGAACACGTCCCCTATTGTCTCTAGCTGTTAAACCCTGAGGACGACCTCCATCCAGGGAAGATCAGGGACAGTAACCGCTCCACGCTGCTCGCCACCATCCAGGAGCACGGATATCCCACCATCAACCTGGGCATCGTGGGAGACAAGTAGGACTTCACACTCCTCTTCCTGTTCTTGATGCTCCTCCTCAATCTGTTCATCTTCCTTTTCCTCCTCCTCCTATCCCTTCTCTTCCTCTCTGTCTACTCTCCTTCCTGTTCCTAGTCCTCTTCCTCTTCCTACCACTTATTTTCCTTCTTCCTCTCTTCTCCTCTTCTGTGGTGTTTGATGGTAACTGGTAACTGTTCTCTGTCTATCGGCCCCACAGCCCAGACGACCTCCTGAACGCCCTGAACGAGGGCATCAGCCGTGCTGACGTCATCATCACCTCTGGAGGGGTGTCTATGGGAGAGAAGGTATGTGAGCAAATAGTGAGTATGAATGGTCATTGGTTATGACATTGCACTATGCTGACACCTTGTGGTTGGGATGGGGAATTGTTTAAAAATATATAGTAGATATTATTTCAGCCTGGTCTCATAGACTAGATGTAACAAATTAGTATCATATGTTATGTTTGGTATGGTTACATAAGACAGATGGTTATTAAAGGCACAAAAGAAAGTAGGATGGATGGACGGGAGTATAAGGCAAACGTCTAGCAACCCAAAGGTCGTGAGTTTGTATCTCATTACGGACAACTTTAGCATTTTAGCAAGTTTTAGCAAATGTTTTATTTTAGCTAACCCTTCCCCAAACCTTAACCCTTTAACTTAACTTCTACCCTTAACCCTAACCCCTAGCCCTTCCCCTAACCTTAACCCTTTAACCTAACTTCTACACTTAACCCTACCCTTAACCCTAACCCCTAGCCTAGCTAACCCTTCCCCTAACCTTAACCCTTTAACCTAACTTCTACACTTAACCCTAACCCCTAGCCTAGCTAACGTTAGCCAACTAGCTAACGATAGCCACCTTGAGCAAATTCGTAACATATAGTACATTTTGCTAATTCGTAACATATAGTACATTTTGCAAATTTTTAACATATAATAGAAATTGTCATTTGTAATATATCATACGAAATTGGTGATGGACATCCACAAATTAATACATACCATACAAAACGTTACATATTATACTAAATGCAAAATCTCGAATTTACTTACATAATGATACGAAATGCTCTGAGACCAGGTTGTTTATTTGCCCATCCCTCTTTGGAGGACATAATTGTTATTTTTTACAGCTATTTCATTACCTATACATTTGACATAAATGTTACATACATACATGTAATTGTGGTGTCAATATTATGTGGACAATTGTAGAATTTCACACATTACAGGGTCGTATTCATTAGGGCCCAAAATGAAAACATTTTTGCAATGAAACATTTCTAAGTTCTCCCTTCCTGTTTCAGTCAGTTGTCTTCCGTTTGGTGCCTGATGAATACACCCTAGTGGTGCACAAGACTTATCTGTGTTTTAGGTACAGCTACACTATAACTAGAAGGTGAATGTTTTTGCCTAATGTTTATATGTACCTTTGAAGACTCCAAAATGTGTGCTCCTCTTTTTCAGGACTATCTGAAACAGGTGCTGGATATTGATCTGCATGCTCAGATCCACTTTGGACGAGTCTTCATGAAACCAGGGTATGATAGATGGAGGGGGGATGGCTGGCTGGCTGGATGTGTGGATGGATGGTTCCTTGAACAACCATGTTGTTTTTCTCTTCTCCCATCATTTCAGTCTCCCGACAACATTCGCCACTTTGGACATGGACGGTGCTCGCAAACTCATCTTTGCCCTCCCAGGTAGTGTGTAAAGTAAAGAGAAAGAGGGAATCAGACAATCGTTTCCAGACTGGTTTCTAACACACTCTTCTTTTCTCCCCCACCCCGCCCCCCGGGCCCAGGTAATCCCGTGTCTGCTGTGGTGACATGTAACCTCTTTGTTATCCCTGCCTTAAGGAAGATGCAGGGGATCCTGGACCCACGGCCCACCATCATTAAAGCCAGGGTAAGAAGGCACAGGACTCCATGAATCTTTCTCAATTTGTCTTACCAAAATTGCTTGCGTTCTCTATCTCGCCGTCCTCTCCAAATTCATTGGAGGAGATGGTCAGAGTGGAGGAATCTTGGATCTTCTCCTCCAATGCATTTTGAGAAGGAATCGAGAAAGAACCCGCATACCTCGAAGTATGATCAGCTCCATACAAACACTATACTCTGCGTATGCACATTTTATAGTGGTTGATGTATTGTATTGCAAGCAGGCTAGTAAGTATTTTGTGCATAGAGGGGATATGATGACATGCTTATTCTTATTATTATTTTTTTAACAGGAGCCCTTTGACGTTAGTGATAAGAGTGGATATCTCTGTGTTTTATTTTTGGAATGTAAAATAATTTGACATAGAAATCTATCTCCTATTCATTTTATTTTCATAAACTTCTGGCTGTGATGGGTTCATATTCGCAAAGAAGTCATACAACAACATACCATGCCCAAATCTCATTTAATTGGGCCTAGTAGCCTAGTAAATAGAAGGCTGTGTATTTCAGGTTTTGCTGTATGCGATCCCATAGGTAGTGGGGTTAATAATAGGTTACACAGTCGAATTTCAAAGACCAACACTTTATCTTTTACATTGAAGTATGCTACTGTATTTTTTGTTGTTGAGTAGGCCTAGAATATACAATGTTTCAGTCCAGCATATTTGGGTTGGGGGAAAAGTTGATGCAAAACATTGTTGAATTCAACAATTCTGCTGACAGGTCCACAACAATTTGCCAAGATTCTGCCATCTACAAAAACATTATAACATTTGCCATTGATCTTTCTTTTAGAAACTGCCGTTGCCTAATTCCAATAGTTCCAAATTCCACAGCAAAATGTGTGTTATTTTCACCATGAAAGTTGAATGGAGGGTGTTTTCCAGGTGGCGTTATAATGCTCGTTCAGTTTTACGACAGGTCTGATTTACAACGGGAAGCATGCGCACAGTATGTATGGCGTGTGCAAAGTTTTAAATATCTATATTTTTTGACGTAAGTACTCTTTTCAGAAATGGCGCACTCAGATATTTAGTATGAAACGGTTATAAATGAGGCCCCTGGGCCCTACCTATGAGCGTTTACATTTTTGCGTCCCATTAATCTGCCCTTACACCTGAAGTGTACACTAGTTCACTTCCTTTCATGTCTCATAGTTGTCATGTGACGTAAAGTTGGATCCTCGCCCTGAGTACCACCGCTGCATTCTGACATGGCACCACCAGGAGCCTCTGCCATGGGCCCAGAGCACAGGTAATAATGGAATAATTATATATAATTCCCCTAGCTCGGGGATTTGAACTTGCAACCTTTTCGGTTACTAGTCCAACACTCTAACCACTAACCTACTCTGCCACCCCATACACACGCACTATACTGCATGTGTAGTCACAGGCTCTATAACGGATTACCAATGGACTGTTCATTGATTTTGTTCATGGGCAATTGTAGAGGGGTTAGCTACAGTCCTCTCATCTAACAAAGCCTCCCGCTGTGACTATTTTCACTGTTTTGTATTCCATGTAGTGCCTAATTGATTCAGTATACTGTAGAGCTCAAGAGCATAAAGAGCTAGAATTAGATTGTGTGGTATTAGTAGCCTCTCACTGCATGGTGTGGTACAGAGGTCATCCTGACTGTCATGGGTTAGATCCTCCTGGACTTGTGTGGTTGGTTAGGGCCTAAAGTGCACGTATTCTCATTCTCCCTCTCTTTCTCTCTCCTCCTTTCCTCCCTCCTTTGCTCCCTATCCTTTCCTCCATCCTGTAGGTAACCAGGTGAGCAGCAGGCTGATGAGCATGCGCAGCGCCAACGGTCTCCTGATGCTACCTCCAAAAACAGAGCAATACGTGGAGCTGCACAAGGGAGAGGTGGTCGACGTCATGGTCATCGGCCGGCTATGATGTCGTCAAAGGGGGACGTTGAGATGGCTTCATAGAGAGAGAGGGTTCAACTGGGTGTTTCACGGTGCATGTCCACATATCATTGACTATTCTGTAATATGCAACGGCACAGCTAGTTTTTCTTGATTTGGATAACGTTGAGGTATAGTCAACATCTCGATCACAAACCTAGGTACATATGATACAAAAAAATATAATTACTTTAAAAAGATTATAATAGTATTTCAGACAAAGAAAAATATAACTTTTAAAGAAAAAAATCTAATTATCAAAAGAGATTTATTCTGTAATATATTATTATGATTATTCGTATTATTGTTATCATTATTCTTCTTATTATCATTATTATATTATAAGTCAACTTTATTCCTTTCATTGCAATTGCTTTGTGTGTTCAATGCTAGATCTTATCGATATCAGTAGCATTTTAATAGAGCTGTAGGTGCCTGCCAGGACAAAAAAATAAATATATATATATATATTATTTTCTCATCTTTAGTGGGGTAAAAAAAAACATTTTTTTTTAAATATGAAGAAAAACAATGAGGAAGACTCCAGATTTCCCACGGTGCTCGGCTAAAAGGAAGGAGGGGAGGGCATAATCTAGGTCTACTTCCTCTGTGGTGTGACGCTTTAACGGTGACGCCATACACTTCTATTTTTCTCTCGTTAGTATGCATCATAATGGCTTCACAAAGAGCTTTGCTTGTTGTTTATCTTGTGAGTCTTGTTTATGTGCGCAGTGCCAAATGCCTGGGCAGGGACGATGGTGGTCCTGGGAGGGAGGGGGGTCGGACAGTCACCCACCAACCTGCCCAGACCCTGAAGCTTCCTTATTTATCATCTGACCAGGTGCAACTCTGCGCCCGACCCCACTGGGACGTGGTCACCCGTGAAAAACAAAAACTTTTATTTGTTCGACAAGAGTTAGGGGGGGAAAAAACATCAAATAAAAGAAACAGCCTTTTTAACTGACTTCACAAAAAAATGTACAGATAAAAAAATACGAAGAAGATGAACCATATTGTACAGTTATATGTGACCAGCACTCTTAAGGAAATTCTTATTATTAAGCAATGAAGAGACATTGAACAACGCTGTACTATAATACATTTTCTGTAATGATATGAAACTGATGAAAGAGACTACGATAATAAAAATCCTTGATCATTATGTAAAAAAAAAAAAAAAAAAATGTTGGGTTTCCTTTTTTCAATAAAACCTATTCAAAGAAAAAAAAGGGATTTTCTTCTTTGTCGCATGCAGTGACACCGTGTTTTAGGGTGGACCATTAAAATGATCAAATTGATCAAGTTCATTAGCAGTTCCTGAGCCTGTATTCACGAAGTGTCTCCGAGTAGGAGTGCTGATCTAGGGTTCGTTTTGCAATTCCTAGATCAGCACTGCTACACTGATACACTTTATGAATACGGGGACCTGAACGCTCTGCATCCTGACGTAGCCTATGAAGAAGCCTAGGCCATTGAAAGGTTGGTTAAGTACACGTGTCACTGAGAGATGAGAGCGGATTACCCTCATAGAAAATACAGTGGAAACACTTCTGAAGCTGTGATTGGGCAGACAGATACAGCGCAGGTGCCATTGACTGACTGTTCCTAGAATCATGAATTGCTTCCCTCTTCGGTCCCACTTTCAACTAAGTACAACTTGTAAAAGCTTTATATAGCATACGTAAACGCTTCATAAGCACTACATAAAAGCTTCACAAATAATATATAAACGGGGTGTAAGCGTACATAGTGCATTATGTCGCATTTGGCACTTCACCCTACAGTGGGAATGGTTATTCCACCCTTTACAAACCATTTATAGTATTACATACTCTTAAAGAGGATTTGTGATGCAGTTATGTAGTGTTTATTAAGCTTTTATATCCTATGTAAAGCCTTTATAAATTGACGGCTACTTCATTTAAAGTGGGACCCCGTTTTCATTGACTTCATGCACACTGCCAGGTGATATTACAATATAATTCCACTAGTCATATATGATTGTGGGGTGCACAGTCTATTCTCCATAACTCCACTAATTCTGACCAAAGTCTTCTTTTTGTAATATTTAGCCTTTATGTACGTATCGTGCTAAAAGTAACCTCGTGCATTGTTTGGGGAATAGGATGTCAAGGTATTTCAGGCTATTGACAGGTGAACACTTTGGCGCATGACCATTTAAATGGTCAATTTGTGGCGCTGTGGATTTGCCTGGGAGATGCCCCCAACGCCATGCGCAGTTACACCACAATGACGTGAGCTGTCCCAACTCGCCACAGACCCGCTAAGTACGATCATGAGAGACCAGGCCGAAGAATAAAGACGTTAAAGCCTCGTATCTTGGAAATGTTATTCACGCAATATAGCCGACATTTCAGAACCATCGCATATTAAGGGATTACGGGATTACTTCTGTAAAGACTTGGAAGCGGTGAGTAGACTTCTCTGTGTAGTGAGACTTGAGTCCGATCGATTGACTACTCAAGAAACATTCATTGAATACCAACTTCACCAAAAGGATCAGCGCACTATTGAGTGTGTGTGTAGAATGCAATGACTGTATGGTGTGGAATGTTGGCCACCAACGGTATTCCAACTATTCTATAAAGAAAATCACAAACAACAAAATTGCAATGTCAGTAGCCTACAAATGCATCAATTTAACGTGTATAAAATATTGCTGTATTTCACAATTTAAGTGGCTGTTTATCACAATTAAAACTGTACATGACAGATCTGCACTCCAAATGTAGGCTATAATTGTTGCATGAACTGTGTTACTATGTAACAATAACTCCTTGCTCCCAGTATTAGCCCCACTATTAGATATTTAATAGGTTTTGCTGTTGCCAGCCGTGAAACAAACCTCTAGGCTACCTAATCTAAGTAGGTCTAACAATAACTTACTTTTAAGCAAGCACACATGGCTGTCCTGCTTTAGCATAACTTCTATATATTTCTATAGATCTATATTTTCCAGACCAAATGTAAAAACCGTTGCTATTTTGGAACCCTTTTGACTTATGAGTCCACCTGACATTTAAAAGACATTTAAGACAGAGTTGTACAATGGACTCCAGGGCATAGTCCTGTGAACAGAAGCCCACATTTTTAGACCGGTATAAACAATCAAAACACACATTGTCCTGCCCACCTCCAGAGGAAGTCAGACACGCATTGTGTCTGGATATTTTACAAGTGTAGACAGATCTGGACAAAAACTCTGTTTATACCTGCTGTTAACATGTGTCCTTCGTCCTGATCTTGTCCTGATCTTGTCTGTTTAAGATCTGATCACAATGCATCTTTTTATCTTCTACACTTGTCAAAAATGTGGGCACAATCAAAATGTGGACAAGATCAGGACAAAGGCTGCATGTTAGAACACAGGTATAAACAGGGCCAGAGACACCATTTAAATCATCATTATTCCGCCCTCTAAAATTCCTGACAGGTGGCACCATTATGTCTTACAATAAATAAATAAATATTATTTAGAAAGAATAGCTGTGAAATAATTGGCATAAAGGAAGGGACAAGGAAATCTGATCACAATGCAGACACAGTGGATGGATAACAGACACATTTTAATACCATGTGTAGACACATTTCTGGTAATCTGGGCACAATCAGAATGTGGACAAGATCAGGACAACGGACCCATGTTAGCACCAGGGATAAATAGGGCTATAGTCAGTGCTGCATCCCAAATGGCACCATATTCCCTATTTGTGCACTACTTTTGAGTCCATAACGCTGGCCAAAGGCAGTTCACTATATAGGGAATAGGGTGCCATTTTGGTACACAGCAAGTCACTCTGACAAGTAGTCTAGCCACCAGCTGTAAGGAACAGTATTTAATTAGCCACCAATTTGTACCTGTTTACCCAGAGGGGCACCTCTTATCAATGTCCTCCTCAATGAACCAATTAGCTATGATCTAGTGTAGTTAAAGCTAGATGACCCTTGAGCCCTACTGTCTATTGTAAAGCTTACAGTTAGTGAATTGATTTTACACACTTCTAAATTATATAAGTGAAGATAATCCTACTTAGGCCTAAACTTGGATAAAGTTACCCCTACAAAGTGTGTGTGTGCGTACATTCATAGTTGAATTTACATACAGTCATCTCATCAGAACCAATGCCAGCTCCCAGATCTCTCCTCAGTCTCACACTGCTGACAGAGATGAAGCTTGGAGGAGTATAGTAAATCAGATCTCTCCTCAGTCTCACGCTGCTGACAGAGATGAAGCCTGGAGGAGTACAGTAAACTAGGAGGCTTCCCCAGGCTTAACCAACCCCACAGGAGAGGAACAGAGGAACAGATGGCCTTGGTGGCTGACTGTGGCTGTCTGTGCTGTTTGTCAGCCTCACCGCGCTCTAAACGGGGCTAAATGAGAGCAGACCTGCCAGACATGATTAGCTGGTGAGGTTGATAGGGAGGTTTACCATGTGGGACGTGTCAGGTGTGTATGTTGTGGGTGGCTGCATCTCTGACAGGATCCTCCCAGGTTTCTGTCCAAGAAAATGCAGAGAAAATGTCCAAGATAATCTTTCGTTATTACATTGATGACGTTCTCATGTTATTTCCTGTTATTCCCTTTCACTGGGTTTCCTTTTTGTCATGTTAGTTCAAGACAATTACATTCTTTGCTTCATTTTTTTAAAAGTTTCCCGCAGCATCAGGTCTGACTGGGTCTTGATTGGGTGGACATTTTGAGAGCCAGCTGATTTTTATAGTGAAGTGCCCCAAACACTACCTGAGTAATAGTCCTAGCTTTCTGCTTCTCCATTCTACTGTTCTTAGCCAGACAGGACCTCACCTTTGTGAGAACTTTGTCCTCACATCCTGGCATCCTGAAATACTGTGTACTTCTGTCCCACACACACAAAGCGCTTTCTCCTCATCCATTCTCATCTCTTTCTGAAGAAAGAAAATATTCACATTGGCCCTGTAAAAAGAACTTGATGTTCAGTTGTCTATTTCCCAAGAGAGTGAACATCTAATAGTCATACAATCATATAGTTGGCTAATCCAGATTAATATTGGGTAACATCCTTAAAATAGATTGTAATCCACAGCAGCAATAGCAGATCAGGTTGGTTGTATACCTGTAGTATAACGGTACTGGATGAGTGCAATATCTTACACTTATTGTCTCATTTTGTATCCCTATTATGGCTGTAGATGGATAAGATCAGCCTGAAGGACCCAGAGAGCAAAGAGTTAAGTGCTAAGCAGGTATTAAACGAAGGAGAGATACTCAGGCAAGGCCGGCTGGGGACAGAGTGACAGACACAGGTGGATGAACCTGCTGGACTCAAGGGATTGCAGCAGGCAAATTGAGGGCGGGCCAGGGAGGTTGCCATGTTAGGGGTTAGATTAGCTCTTCCTGTGATAGGAAACCTGGGAGGAGGAAGGAGAAAATGGTGGTTCTTGTAATAAGGTAGGTGATTAACAAAGATCAGGGTGAAGCAACCGGGTTGGCTATTATTGTCGCATATGGCTCACAAGACTAAAACAGTGGTAACCTTGCTGCTCTATCCTGATTATCTGTTTCAGGACCTGCTGCCCCACTGAAGACAGATAAGAGCCGTTCCCAACTGAAGTGCTATGGCCCCTGCTGCAGTGAGGAGTCCTAGCCTCAGGCCTTCATAGTGGACATTGAGCTATCATCACACACGGGTGTAGGCCAGGGCCAGGCCAGGGTCAGACTCCCGGAGCAGGGATGATCACTTCCCACATGAACGGAGGACCCGGATATGTAACAGAGGACCCAATGGGGCCTGTGAGTGGCACAGAGTGTCTTGGGAGTGAAGCCAAGCTGCAGCAGAGGGAGAGGGCTGTGGACTGCCCCCCTGAGGACAAGGTGGTGGGGACTGGGAGCAGCGTGGTGCAGGGTTCCCGGTGCAGCGCCCAGATGGAGAGGATCCAGCGGTACCAGGAAGAGCTGAGGAGGAAGAGGGAGGAGGACGCCAACAAAGGGAAGCATGAGATCGATCTCAACGCCTCGCTCAGGCTCAAGAAGCTTGCCCAGAACCCAGCCAAGACGGGTATCGACAACCCCACTTTTGAAGCGCCTAAGGCGGGCAAGGAGACAAAGGATGGGAGCCCCCCGCTTGGCGGGGACACGGTTGTGGGTGAGTAGGGTCGTGTGGGACTGAAGGGAGGAAGTGGGGGAGGTGGAGGCGAGGGGTAGCTCTCTGAGAAGAAGACTAGGAGAGTTGGGAACTTTCGTGGCAATTCTGTGAAACAAGAGTCAGTGTTTTAGGGAGGGGGCTGAGCGAGGGGCATTGGTGGAGAATGGGGGATCAGAAGTGAATGTCAATGCAGAGGCTCTCTCCATTTAGTCACATTAAAGTCACTCACTCCCCCTCACCTCTGGATTCATTTGGAGTTAAAACACTTCAGTTTGGAAGTTTTTTGTCGGAGGTGTTCTCATTCCTGCGTAGGCCTGAAAACGATCTGTTTTGTTGGAGGGTGGTTGTAAATCATATTAAGTGATCTTAATATGTTTTGTGATGTGAAAACGAGTTCATTTAAAATACAGTTTTCCTCAGAGTATTAGCTTTTGTGTCAGTTGGCTAGATTTAGAGGAGACAGTAGGCTGTAGAAAATGTTGTTGCTGCTGAAGAGTTTTAGCAGACTCTTGTGAGCCTAAAACTCAAGTCTGCCTTAAGTGCCTATAGTATATAGACCATTTATAAAATATAACCTTATATCTGCACCACCTTTTCAAAAACACACACACACACACACTCAACATGGGCATACACTCCCCTACTTATTTATTTGGACAGTGAAGCTAAAATGTTTTATCTGGCTCTGCACGCCAGCATTTTGGAATTCAGATAAAAAATAATAATAATATGAGGTGACTGTACAGAATGTACTTTTATTTGAGGGTATTTTCATACATATGTTTTACCGTTTAGAAACGAATGCACTTTATGTATCTTGTCCCCCCGTTTGAAGGTGTCATAGCATTCAGACACATTCACTTATAGTAAAAAGTTTAGTATTTGGTCCCATATTCCTAGCACTCAATGACTACATCAAGATACTAAGACACACACACGCACATACTGCACACCCTCCCTGCTTCTTCTTATCTCAGGTATACCCCCTGATGAGATCACTATCTTGATAACATTAATCAGGTCGTAATCGGTAATCAATGCACCTGGTCACTTCAATATATGACAATATTCAATTAGTAGCATGGTTTTCACATAACCACGCTGTCTCCATGCAAGCCAGTGCTCTCTAACCAACCTCTTTGTCTCTCCTCCTCCCTCTCCCCTCCCCAGAGCTGGAGGAGCTGCTTGAGGCCCTGCGGCGGGTGCAGAGCTGCCTGGTGGACGCCCAGTCGCAGGCCGACGTGGCTCTGGTGCTGGGCCTGCTGCACAAGGAGGACTTCCAGAGCGCCTTCGCCATCCACAGCGCCGTGGCCCAGCAGATGCAGCCGCGTGGCAGCCCGCCCTTGCCCCTCACCGCCCAGGCCCGCTGCCTTTATCAGGAGGTAGAGTGAAATAGAAAAGAAACTCCAACAGACTAGTGATCTTGATGGATCTAGAAATTGAATGGATCTTTTTTCACCAATGTATCGGTCAGGAGGTAGGGGGGAGAAAAGAGGAGGAAGAAGGGATGGTGTTAGGAAGAAGGTGGAGAAGTGTTGGGAGAAGGGGGAAGAGGATTTTGGGGATGAACAGATGGAGATAAGAATATGGAAAGGAAGAACAGTACAGCAGGGTAGGGAAGAGAAGTGGAGAGAGAGATGGATGGAAGGGGATAAGGATGAGAGGATGGTGACAGAGAAACTTAAAGAAAGGAGGGTAAATGGGGCCAGGGACAAAAATATCCTTGGCACTGACCTTAGTGTGTTGAAACTGGATTAGGGTTTTGGCTGGATGGAGTACAGCTACAGACTGAAGTGACTTTAAGTAGCAGGTAAGGAGAACTAACACAGAAGGTTAAGATAATGTCGCAGGTTAGGATAGTTAGGTTAAGGTTAGAAAAAGGGTTAGGGTTAGCTTAAACGCTACAGTTGTCCCCGACGCAACTCAAACTCAAACTCAAACTCAAACAAACTTCTGGACCATAGCTATATTCTATCTAGCCACAATCCTGAATTCCCCTCTCACTTGTTGTTTCTTGCCTCCATGACGTCAACATTGAACACCTCACAACATTTCCCTGCTGGGAGTCGTGCTACTCACTGTACCAAGATGACAGATGTAACATGAACTCAGATGTGGACATGCACCCTGAGTTGTCTGAATACGGGCCTATGGCTCCACTGGACCTTTCCACGATGTATATTCCATATAATAACATAATTCACTAGGTTTATAAAGCCAAGCAGTCTTGTCATATAGCCAGTCATGAGAGAAGGAGTTGATCTAGCTACACTGTAATATATTTGATGGGATCCTCCCACAGTATACAAGTCCTCAGGATTGATGTCAAGAACTAATATGACATGATGGAATTTAACACACGCTTGTCAATATTGATCAGCATTCTAATAGTATTAACTTTTCTTCCAAATTATTTAGCTGTGCTTGATTGAGCTTGCCTGGCGCATTGGAATAAATGGAATAGTCCCAAAAGCAAACTTCGCTCATTTGGCACTCTGTGGCAGGCTCAATAAAACACTTAAGATTTTGAATGAAAACAAATACTATTTGGACCCAGGTCTTGATTTCTATAGGAAAGCTGGCTGTCAAACAGTCACAGTAGGATAACTGACAAAGAGATCGCTTTAGGCTGGTAGGGTTAGTTTGGAGAGCACTGTGTGCAACACATCAGTACTCTTGTGATGTGGTGATGACATTAAGGAAGAGGTCGTAGGCTACGATTGAGGGCCTCGATCAGTGCGATGATGATCTCTCTCACACACACACACCATCTCTGTGCGACAGTAAATAGATGTATACATTTGCACCAGGAGATACTTAGCAAGGTGGTAATAGTTTGAGCCGGTGGACTGTGTGTCTAAACTAAGATGCTGGTGCCGTGGGACTCCCTGATTGGCCTTCAGGGCAAGCTAATCTCCCTGCTGCCCCTGGGCCTGGCAGGAAGTGGCTGGGGATCTGAACTGCCGTGGACAGAAAAAGAAACTCCAGCGGCTTACAGGCTAGAGGGGCAAGGGCTGGAGGGAGGGGGAGAGGATGGCTGGAGGATGGAGGAGAGGAGGGCTTGAGGGAGGGAGGAGAGGAGGGCTTGAGGGGGAGGCGAGGAGGGCTGGTGGGAGGAGGAGTGGAGGGCTGGGAGAGGAGAGGAAGGCTGGGAGAGGAGGGGGAGAAGAGGGCTGGAGGGAGGACAGGAGGGCTGGAGGGAGGAGGACAGGTGGGCTGGAGGGAGGGAGGAGAGTAGAGCTGGAGGGAGGAGGAGAGTAGGGCTGGAGGGAGGAGGACAGGAGAGCTGGAGGGAGGAGGAGAGGAGGGCTGGGAGAGGATGGCTGGGAGAGGAGGGCTGGAGGAGAGGAGGGCTGGGAAAGGAGGGGGAGAGGGGAAAGTGCGTCACCTCGTTACTGACACCTTTGATTCGTTTAATGGATGAGCTAAGCTACAGCCAGGAACCAGGATAGAGGGAGTCGGAGAAGAGGGGGAGGAGGGAGGATACAAGGGTGGAGAGAAAGAGAGGATTAGGATTCTCTTTTTGAAATGTGCTGTTTTTTTCTGAGGAAGGAGTTTGTGGATAGTTGTGGGTGCTATGAAGTTCTGAAAAGACATGCTGTAGAAACACTAACGTGATGACAGCACAACCAACTTCTCATGCTTCCATTGGACCTCACATGTTGAGAGCTTAATTCAGTGTCTTTATTTTCCAACGCAACAGCCAGTGAGCAGAATAAGTGTCCGTCTCAAGTGACAACCTATCCCCTATGTAGTGCACAACTTTTGACCAGAGCCCTATGGGCCCTAGTCAAAAGTAGTATACTAGGGGATAGGGTGCCATTTGGAATGGAGACCGTTACAGTAGTGTGACTTCCCTGTCTGGAATGTGAAACTCCGCTGTGACTCATTGGAGAGCTGCCAACTCTCTCTGTGTGTGTGTGTGTGTGTGTGTGTGTGTGTGTGTGTGTGTGTGTGTGTGTGTGTGTGTGTGTGTGTGTGTGTGTGTGTGTGTGTGTGTGTGTGTGTGTGTGTGTGGACTCCAATCGATTATGTTAACAGCAGAATGGCGTATGACATGACCTTCACGTAAGAACAAATGATTTGCAGATTGAGACACCCTCAATTATGAGGCAAACATATTTACTGTTGTGGCCTTCAGATGGGGACAAAATACCTCTGATAACAGGAGCCCTCAGTCATAAATCATGCACTACATGATGACAAGCGTAGCTGGATGAACCATCAGTGGTTTTAACAATAACATACCAAGAAGTCGTTTCTGAGTAATGACTAAAGCTTTGGCTATATTGATAACGTGGTGATTCTTCAACCCATGACTTGTGTTCAGGAAGTTGTATGATTCATCTGTGATGTTAAATCACACATCAAGGAGTATTCAAGATGGCCATGTCCCTACTGGTTCCTGGCTGGTGATGTTATTAACTCATATGCACACTTTGAACTGTATGACGATTCCAGATTACCAATGATGCTTACTTAGTGGTACTTATACAGCTTACGATAACCTGACGCCTTCTCTCGCTCTCTCTTCCTTACCATCCCTTCACCTCCTCTCTCTGACTCTCTCCCCCTCTTTCTGTCATTCCCTCCCCTCTCTCTCTCTTTCCATCCTCTTCCCCCTCCCCATCCTCTCTCCCCCTTCCTTCCCTCCCGATCTCTCCCTACTCTCCCCCCTCTCACTTTCAAGGTGCAATGCATCCTACAGTCCAGTCACCAGGAGGAGGGTGTAGAGCTCAGGAACCTACTCACCACCCCCCACTTCCAGGTAAGAGACCTGAGACGCACCAGAACCTTCAAACAACAATTAGGAAACATCAGAATAACCTCTGATAACATCTAGAAAACATTATTTAGTTTGCAGGGTGTCCATGCGCCCTACACTTTGTCAGTGTTCCTGAGCTGGCCACCTGAGACGTACTATGGATCAAATCCCAATTTCCAATTTGTCACTCAGATATCTGTGAATATGCTCCATATACCTTGTCCATAGATTCCATATACTGTACATCTATCCGAGACCCTGAGTCATCCTCATGTGTCCGACTGTATGCGATCCTGACTTCAGCCTCAGAGGAGCTAAGGAAAGTCACTTAGTGGGTTTTAAGTGGCTTGGCCCTTTAAGGGCCTTGAACTTTACTCTGTGTCTTGACTAAAGGTACACATGACTATCCTCGATGAAAGGTGGCTATCGAGTAGGGGAGGACACTACCATTTGCCTATTAACGAATTGGCATGGTTTTCAGGTCACGGATGAGAGAGGACAGAGGAGAAAGGGTGGAGAACAGACTTTTCCCAAATGAGAAAAGGCCATTGTATAGGTGATATTACAGGGCGTTGTGAGTTTGGAAGGTTAACATGATACATACAATTTGGATGATACTTACAGTGTATGCATCTCGGACACTGAAATCTCTTCTTTGGGTTTACAGCCGAGCATGTCGTCAACAAATCCTTAGATCTACGAAGTAGCCTAAGAGTTGCGCTTTGACGCTTGACCCAAGCTTCTTTGCTGGTCAGTGTCCAGCTCAATGGCATGCCCATATGCGTGCTACACAGGTACAGAGAGGTCACTCAGTATAGATGGCTTACCGCTGACGTTTACATGATTGACCCCAGGGCTACGTGCCAGCCTGGTGTTGGCACTGCTGAGATGTGCTCTCTAAAGCCTGTCGCATGCTTCCCAGTCAAAACAGTTTGCGCATATATTATGACTACATTTTGTGACGTTTTGTTAGTTTTGGTGTTCGGCAGGGTTTGTTCGTCTGTTCGCGCACACTAAATGTTTTCTTGGGGCAGGTCAAAGTTCGATAGCCATAGTCTACGCCCCTTTGTCGGTGATTGGTCAACAGTACTACCCCTAGTGGCAGTGGGAACTATGGACAGGATTCTTCAAGCGAAGGTCTTTCAAGGGAGTGTGCGAGGCACATACGTTTGCTTCGCCTAGCCGAGTTCTGCTAGGAGCAAACCAAACCTTCTTCTTGTTCGCTGGTATTATGGCGATCGTTAAAGGGGAATGCCGCCACCTACTGATTGGGAGGCCTCCCCATTGCGGGAAATGGGAAAGACCCAACATCATATACAATACAAAAATAAAATAAATCCCAAAACCCATTCCCCACCCTTCAGACATAGTCTAGATCACATCCCAATACAGGCGCAGGGGTCTGTGAGGACGGAATATTTGTCGTCAGGATTCCTTGTAATGCCTGTGCTGTAAAATCCCTCACAACGATGCCTATTTCCTCCTATTTCCGCTTTGTTTATAACCAATTCAATAAATGATATAAAGTCCAGCTTTTTAACTTGCGACATGTCAGGATCCTGTCGGCGAGTAACATTTACTGGGGTCTCTTACCCAACTACCATGGTTTCTTCAACGTTAACCCCTTATTCCACTCTCCTCGACGCCTTCGGATAGGAGACAGGCTGGACAACCTGGCTCTTACATGGTATCTCACTTAACCCAAATATACACTGTACAAAACATTAAGGCCCCCCCCTTTTGCACTTAGAACAGCCTCAATTGGTTGGGGCATGGACACTACAAGGTGTCGGATGCTGGCCCACGTTGACTCCAATGCTTCCCACTGTTGTGTCAAGTTGACTGGATGTCCTTTGGGTGGTGGACCATTCTTGATACTGACGGGAAACTGTTGAGCGTGAAAAACCCAGCAGCGTTGCAGTTCTTGACACAAATCGGTGCACCTGACACCTACTACCATGCCTTGTTCAAATGCATTTAAATCTTTTGTCTTGCCCATTCAACCTCTGAATGGCACACATACACAATCCATGTCTCAATTGTCTCAAGGCTTAAAAATCATTCTTTAACCTGTCTCCTCCCCTTCATCTACACTGATTGACGTGACATCAATAAGGGATCACCTGGCTTTCACCTGGATTCACCTGTTCAGTCTATGTCATGGAAAGAGCAGGTGTCCTTAATGTTTTATACAACCGGTGGGTCTAATCCTGAATGCTGATTGGTTAAAAGCGTGCATGCGAAGGGAGAGACTCTTTTTCAAAGAACAAAATAATACGGGCGTGTACCAACCACGAAATCTATATTGAACAGAAATATAAACTCAACATGCAAGAATTTCATTGATTTTACTGAGTTACAGTTCATATGAGGAAATCAGTCAACTGAAATAAATAAATAAACAAGGCCTTAATCTATGGAGTTCACATTACTGGGAATACAGATATGCATCTGTTGGTCACATATACCTTTACAAAAATGGGCCTCACAATGGGCCTCAGGATCTCGTCACGGTAATTTTGTGCATTCAAAGTGCCACCAATTAAATGCAATTGTGTTCGTTGTCCGCAGTTTATGCCTACCCTACCATAGACCCCACCGCCATCATAGGGCACTCTGTTCACAACGTTGACATCAGCAAACTGCTCGCACACATGACGCCATACACATGGACTGTGGTTGTGAGGCCGGTTGACACATCTATGATTTTCATCGAGACGTCAAACGGATCTCCAAGATAACGCCATTGGTCCAAAACCCTCACTCTAACAATAACAAAAAAAGAGTCAGAACAAGGCTTGGATTTGCTAGATTCCACGACTACTTTACTTCTCTTATTTCCCTCCTTGTTCGCCACTGTAATCCATTCCTTCTCACGCTCATCTTCAACTCAACGCGCCATCAGTTTCAAACAAAACGTCCCCGCCTTCGCCATCTTCCTCCTGCTTCACCTTTTGATGTCAAGCTTACAATCTCACGCCATTCGAAAAGCGAACCTAGTATGCAGGTGCCTTAACAACCTCCAGTTGAACACTGTTCCCTTAACGAGGGTGTGGCAGCCCTCTAATTGACTGCCTAAAGACTTTAAAGGCCCAGTGTGGTCAAAAAGGATTTTCCTGTGTTTTATGTATATTTCCACACGATGTTGGAATAATACTGTGAAATTGTGAAAATTATGATAATGGCCTTTTAGTGTAAGAGCTGCTTGAAAAGACCTCAGCCTGTTTTGGTGGGATAGAGGCGGTATAAGTTAACTGACCAATAACAAAGAGCGTTTCAACCGCCAATAATAGCTAGTTTTCAGGTTACATATCCCTCCCATTAGGCTTGTCCAATTAGGCCCCTCACTCAGACCACGCCCAGACAGTCCAAGATAAATTCTTGCTTGAGAAATTGCTCTTTGCTAAGAAGCTATTTTTCTTTCTTTTTGTCTATTTTAATTAAAATCATCACATTAAGGTACTTAATTTTTTCCCAGAAATGATTTGATGTTGATATAAAAACGGCAGCATTGGACCTTTAACTCTGCTGTGGAGAGCACACGTGAGCGATATGGATGGGACCTTTCTGCTTTCTGCGTTTAAGCTTTAGGCTCTGATGACTTAGTGCTTTTGACCTCTAAGTTTAGTCTGAACCTTGTAGAACTCCGGAAGAGCCAGGCTTTCATTTGCCTTGTCTACACTGAACAAAAAAATATAAATGCAACATGCAGCAATTTTAAAGATTTTACTGAGTTGCAATTCATAGAAGGAAATCAATCAATTGAAATAAATTCATTAGGCCCTAATCTATGGATTTCCCATGACTGGAAATACAGATATGTATCTGTTGGTCACAGATACCTTTATAAAAAAAAGAAAAGCAGGGGCGTGGATCAGAACACCAGTCAGTATCTGGTGTAACCACCATTTGCCTGATGCAGCGCGACACATCTCCTTCGCGTAGAGTTGATCAGGCTGTTGATTGTGGCCTGTGAAATGTTGTCCCACTCCTCTTCAATGGCTGTGCGAAGTTGCTGGATAATGGCGGAAACTAGAACATGCTGTTGTTCACGTTAATTCGTAGCATCCCAAACATGCTCAGTGGGTGACATGTCTGGTGAGTATGCAGGCCATGGAAGAACTGGGACATTTTCAGGATTTTTTTTTTACAGATCCTTGCGACATGGGCCGTGCATTATCCTGCTGAAACATGAGGTGATGGCGACGGATGTATGGCACGACAATGGGCCTCAGGATTTCCTCATGGTATCTCTGTGCATTCAAATTGCCATCAATAAAATGTAATTGTGTTCATTGTCCGTAGCTTATGCCTGCCCATACCATAACCCAACCGCCACCATTGGGCAATCTGTTCACAATGTTGACATCAGCAAACCGCTTGCCCACACAACCACATACACACTACCATCTGCCCAGTACAGTTGAAACCGGGATTCATCCATCAGGAGCACACTTTTCCAGCGTGCCAGTGGCCATCGAAGGTGAGCATTTGCCCACTGAAGTCGGTTACGACGCAGTACTGCAGTCTGGTCTTGACCCTGGTGAGCACGCCTAGCATGTAGATGAGCCTTCCTGAGACGGTTTCTGACAGTTGTGCAAACCCACAGTTTCATCAGCTGTCCGGGTGGCTGGTCTCAGACGATCCCACAGGTGAAGAAGCCGGATGTGGAGGTCCTGGGCTGGCGTGGTTACATGTGATCTGTGGTTGTGAGGCCGGTTGGACGTAATGGCAAATTCTCCTAAACGATGTTGGAGGCGGCTTATGGTATAGAAATGAACTGGCAACAGTTCTGGGGGATTATCTTGGCAAAGGATAAATGCTCACTAACTGGGATGTAAACAAATTTGTGAACAAGATTTTAGAGAAATAAGATTTTTGGGTTTAAACAACATTTCTGGGAACTTTTATTTCAGCTCTTTAAACATGGGACTAACACTTTACATGTTGCATTTTCACTTTTTGTTCAGTTTAAATAAAATCCTCTTTGTTTGCCCCGCACTCCTGTCTCCTGTGCCTTTACCTTTGAGTCACTGCCTATGCCCGACCCCCAGACAGTGTTAAAAGTCTTGCACTGTCACAGGACACAAAGGGGTGCATATTTTGGTTTTTGCCCTAACACTTCACAGCTGATTCAAATCATCAACTCATCATCAAGCTTTACTGATTTGATTCAGGTGTGTAGTGCTAAGGCAGAACGGATTAGGTTGTTACGAGTGTACTGATATAAGTAGGACACGTGACATCCCAGCAAGTTCAAGGCAAAACACTTCATATCGGAGTTGTGCCTGGTTGTCACTAGTTACCACAACCACAAAGTCATAAACCCCATCTATTGCTACAATTTCTCCTCTTAAAATGTGATTCTAAACCTATCCTTAACCCCACTGCTAACCTTATGCCTAACCCTAACTTTAAATTAAAACCAACAGCAAATGTTTGTTTTCATGAATTTTTACGAAAATAACGGATTTTGACTTTGTGGCTGTGGTAACTAGTTGAAACCGTTGTGCCTGTTGTTTTCACTGCCCTTTGGCTAGAATGGTCCCACCTGATCTTGCCTTGTTAGAGCGGCCACTAGAGTATCCGGTCAATATAATGGGTAAACTGTGCCTAGAAGGTGCAATCAGTTGAATATAGGAAAGAGGACCTGGGGTGCATTCATTCTGCCGACTCCGTTGCAATATATTTCTTAAGCTGAAGCACACACACACACACACACACACACACACACACACACACACACACACACACACACACACACACACACACACACACACACACACACAGAGGTAACCGCTAGTAACCGCTAGGAACAAAACAAAATTGCCTCCCTCTCTCCCTCTTCCCCTTTTTCCTTCCTCCTCTCCCTGCCGTCTTCCTTCCTTCCGGGGAATACCGAGATTGAGGTGTTTTGATGATTGATGGAGGGGAATCCTGCCTCCTAAATGCAGGGCAGATTAAGACGGATTGTGTGTACGCTGGAAGCTTAGCCAGCCCTCCTCTGGCTCCTCAAGTCTCTCTGCTGCAGAATAGAGACACTAATTTGGCTCGACGGTTATTAATTGCGGAGTACGGAGCGCCTGTCACCTTAAATGAAGTGAGGGAGTAATCTTTGTATTCTTGTTGGCTTAGAGGTGGAGACTGCTGACGGTTTGTGTTAAGGAGGGAGGGAGGGAGGGAGAGAGAGAGACAGGCTGGGCTTTGGGTAACAGGTGCATGTTTAAGCCTGGGATGGGAGCAGAGTTTAAGTTTCCCGCTTGACCTTTTACAATAACTGGTGATTATGAAAAGATATGCGTGTGGATACACTGTGTATCATGTAGTGGCTCAAGATCAAGAAGCTCAAATTCACCTTAGTCATTACTACAACAATCTAATTCAAACAAAATTGCATATACACACTTCCCAGTTCTCACGGCACACACACTCCTTCTCATCCATGTGCCTGTGTGTGTTGTGTCCGTCCCAGGCTCTGATGCAGGCCCATGACAGTGTGGCGGAGCAGGAGTTGGAGCCGGACCCAGAAGAGAGATTGATTCAGTACCTGGGAGAGACCGTCAAACTGGTGCGGCTGGAGAAGGCCAGCGACATTCCTCTGGTGAGCCACTCCCCCACCCCCACTCACACACCCATCTCTTCTGATACTCCAAGACATTCGAATTGCTATCCCTCAAAAATGACCGGTTATCGGTTGCTGAATCCTCGAGCTGACTGGGAGGAAGTCTGCAGGGAGTGAGCTGGCAGCTGGAGGGTTACCGGCTTCAATATCCTATATACTACAGTACATGCTGCTGTTGTGCACTTGATCAAGGCACCCTAATTGCTCCAGGGGTGATTGTGTGCTGCCTGTGCTACTCCCAGCCTGTGATGTGTGTTAAGTAGACCAATAAAGCATGTCATGTATTGTATGTCCCCGATGCAGACTTGTCTTTGTAGTGGATCTTTGTGTCTTTGTGTCAAGTACATCTAGGTGGCTTGTACTGATAAGCATGTCTGACTGGTATTTGCCCAGGGCGCCACGGTTCGTAACGAGATGGACAGTGTGGTGGTGAGTCGTGTGGTGAAGGGCGGGACAGCCGAGCGGAGCGGTCTCCTGGCTGAGGGAGATGAGATCCTGGAGATCAACGGCGTGCCTGTCCGCGGGAAGAACGTCAACGAGGTCCACGACCTTCTGGTGAGGAGCGGGTTAACAAGTCAGGATTCCTCACACTGGATATCACATCTGTCATATTTCAATTGACTGGTGTCAGTGGCACATTGATGCCGTCAGATCTAATGGATATAACATTTTATATAGTGCCGCTCCCATCTTACCTCAAGCCATTCTAGAACCAGAATATGTGTTGAGGTCTGGTCCCTCGAGACTACATTGTGTGATAATTACTTCATTTCAATCAAGCTGATTCCATGTGGATTCTAATCAGTGTGCGTTACCGTGTTCTCCTCTCTCCTCAGGTGGAGATGCATGGCACTCTGACCTTTCTCCTTATCCCCAGTTCTCAGAACAAAACACCCTCACACAGGCAGACAGTGGTAAGGTCTTTTCTTCAGAGTGTGTGTGTACACAGAATGTGTGTTCAATTATTCAATTCTAATCACTTAATAAACTCTTTGGAGAGATGATGATGTCACCCATGTCTTCAGATGCACGTGAGGGCTTACTTTAACTACGACCCGTCTGATGACCCGTACGTGCCATGCAGGGAGCTGGGCCTGTCCTTCCAGAAGGGAGACATCCTCCACATCATCAGCCAGGATGACCCCAACTGGTGGCAGGCCTACAGGGACGGGGATGAGGACAACCAGCCCCTAGCCGGGCTAGTACCAGGTACACATCCATAAACACCCTAACCCCAAAACTAACCTTAACCACCCTAACCCCAACCCTAACCACCCTAACCCCAACCCTAACCACCCTAACCCCAAACTAACCTTAACCACCCTAACCTCAACCCTAACCACCCTTACCACCCTAACCCCAACCCTAACCATCCTTACCACCCTAAATCCAACCCTAACCACCCTTACCACCCTAACCCCAACCCAACACTAACCTTAACCACCCTAACCCCAAGCCCAACACTAACCTTAACCACCCTAACCCCAACCCTAACCACCCTTACCATCCTAACCCCAACCATAACCACCCTTACCACCCTAATCCCAACACTAACCCCAACCCTAACCCCAACCCCAACACCTACCCTGACCCCAGCTGGTGGCAGGCCTACAGGGACAGAGATGAAGACAACCAGTCCCTGGAAGGGCTTGTCCCTGATATGAGGCTCCTCCTTGGAGAACTATAAACTATGACAGTCTATGGGTTAGTCATAGTGCAGAGTTAGGCTACATCAACACTTTCATTGAAATACAATTTTTTTTCCACAAGTAATTGTTTATGTCTCCCTTCTCCCTCTCCCAGGGAAGAGCTTCCAGCAGCAGAGAGAAGCTATGAAGAAAACCATCGTGGACAGGAATCCTGACAGCCCAGGTAAGGGTTTATATACTACCTGCACAGTTACACACTCCGGCCACCGTCACAAGCGTCTTAACACACAAACACACACACACACACACACACACAACATGGGCATATGATCGCTGTCATTATGATCTGATAAGCTGCATTGTTAGTTAAGGGCTTGTAGGTAAGCATTTCACGGTAAGGTCTATACCTGTTGTATTATGAAAAATACAATTTGATTTGTTTTGATAGGCTCCAAATCAGCCTTTGATAACATTCCACATCTCATTTTCTCCAGGGAAGCTTTGGTGTGCAAAGAAGAACAAGAAGCAGAGGAAGAAAACCATGTACAACCCCAACAGGAACGTTGGTAAGGCTAGTTCTTTTTCACAGCTCTTTTTGGTCCAATCCCAAATCGACCCCTAGACCCCTATGCATTTGTGGAGATTTGATGGGTATGAGCAATATGATGAAACTTCCACCTAGCCTATCAAAGGAAAAGGTGGAGCTTACACCTGTCAAGTCCTCTCGGATATTCATAAAATAGAGGGGGCATAGGTCATAGACATACTACGTAGGCATAGGAGTTGATTTGGGATTTGGCCTCTCTCTCAGTCAATGTCCCTATGTACATTCTAAGACTTGATAGGTCTGCTGGTTCTTGAGCCAGACTTGGTGTTGGTGTCACATGTACCCAGGAATCATGCCTGCTCTATCCATTACATTTATATCGGCAACATTTACCCTCAGCTGAGTATTCAGATAGGTATATCTGTTCGACATGACATATTTCTATCTGATAGAGTAACATTTCTATGACAACACTTCACCTCCAGTACACCCCCACCTCTCTACCTACCTCTGTCCCACCCAGACTACTACGCCGATGAAATCCTGACCTATGAGGAGATGGCACTCTACCACCAGCCTGCCAATCGCAAGCGACCTATTGCCCTGATTGGTCCGCCCAACAGCGGGCAGGACGAGCTGCGGCAAAGGCTGCTGTCCATCGAGCCGGACAGGTTTGCAGGCGCCGTGCCACGTAAGAAGACCAATGAGAGGAGGGGATTGGGGGACAGAGGGCGGGGGCAAGACTTGAGATGGGTCTAGGCTACACAGTTATTGTGTGATGTTAAGTTAGTGGACAGTTAGGTATGATTTTCAATATCTTTTATTGTGTCCATTTTCTATAAAGTGTTGTGATTATTCAATGCACTTTAAATAAAGTTTGATGGAGTTTGATAGCTTGGAGCATTGACAAATTACCACAAGAATTCAATCGGGTAGGGTAAACGTTACCAATACATACAGCTTAGCTTCTACCAATTTCTCATGTATTTTTTATGTTAAACTGTTTATTATAATAGACTAGACAAAAACTAAATTATACAGTACCAGTCAAAGGTTTGGACACACCTACTCATTCAAGGGTTTTTCTTAATTTTTTACTATTTGGTTAATTTGTCAATGCTCCAAGCTATCAAACTCCATCAAACTTTATTTAAAGTGCATTGAATAATCACAACACTTTATAGAAAATGGACACAATAAAAGATATTGAAAATCATACCTAACAGTCCACTAACTTAACATCACACGATAACTGTGTAGCCTAGACCCATCTCAAGTCTTGCCCCGCTGGAATGAGTAGGTGTGTCCAAACCTTTGACTGGTACTGTACATTTTAAAGTACCAAATTCTCATTTCACAATAATTATCACACAGATACAACGAGAAACCCTCGCATACATGAGAAGAACGGGAGGGAGTACCACTTTGTAAACCAGCTGGCGTTTGAGGCAGATGTGGCAGCGGGGAAGTTCATTGAGTCTGGGGAGTACGAAAGGAACCTGTACGGCACCAGCAGTGACTCGGTTCGACAGGTCATCAACTCAGGCAGGATATGTCTGCTGTGCCTGCACACTAAGGTAGGAAAATACATATTTTTAAGCACTACATAGAACTTCATAAGCACTGCATAGAACTTCATAAGCACTACATACAGTTGAAGTCAGAAGTTTACATACACCTTAGCCAAATACATTTAAACTCAGTTTTTCACAATTCCTGACATTTAATCCTAGTAAAAAATTCCCTTTGTTAGGTCAGTTAGGATCACCACTGTATTTTAAGAATGTGAAATGTCAGAATAATAGTAGAGAGGATGATTTATTTCAACTTTTATTTCTTTCATCACATTCCCAGTGGGTCAGAAGTTTGCATACGCTCAATTAGTATTTGGTAGCATTGCCTTTAAATTGTTTAACTTGTGTCAAACGTTTCAGGAAGCCTTCCACGAGCTTCCCACAATAAGTTGGGTGAATTTTGGCCCATTCCTCCTGACAGAGCTGGTGTAACTGAGTCAGGTTTGTAGGCCTCCTTGCTCGCACATGCTTTTTCAGTTCTGCCCACACATTTTCTATAGGATTGAGGTCAGGGCTTTGTGATGGCCACTCCAATACCTTGACTTTGTTGTCCTTAAGCCATTTTTCCACAACTTTGGAAGTATGCTTGGGGTCATTGTCCATTTGGAAGACCCATTTGTGACCAAGCTTTAACTTCCTGACTGATGTCTTGAGATGTTGCTTCAATATATCCACATAATTTTCCATCCTCATGATGCCATCTATTTTGTGAAGTGCACCAGTCCCTCCTGCAGCAAAGCACCCCCACAACATGATGCTGCCACCCCCCGTGCTTCACGGTTGGGATGGTGTTCTTCGGCTTGCAAGCTTCCCCCTTTTTCCTCCAAACATAACAATGGTCATTATGGCCAAACAGTTCTATTTTTGTTTCATCAGACCAGAGGACATTTCTCCAAAAAGTACGATCTTTGTCCCCATGTGCAGTTGCAAACCGTAGTCTGGCTTTTTTATGGCAGTTTTGGAGCAGTGGCTTCTTCCTTGCTGAGCGGTCTTTCAGGTTATGTCGATATAGGACTCGTTTTACTGTGGATATAGATACTTTTGTACCTGTTTCCTCCAGCATCTTTACAAGGTCCTTCGCTGTTGTTCTGGGATTGATTTGCACTTTTCGCACCAAAGTATGTTCATCTCTAGGAGACGGAATGCGTCTCCTTCCTGAGCGGTATGACGGCTGCGTGGTGCCATGGTGTTTATACTTGCGTACTATTGTTTGTACAGATGAACGTGGTACCTTCAGGAATTTGGAAATTGTTCCCAAGGATGAACCAGACTTATGGAGGTCTACAATTTTTTTTTTCTGAGGTCTTGGCTGATTTCTTTAGATTTTCCCATGATGTCAAGCAAAGAGGCACTGCGTTTGAAGGTAGGCCTTGAAATACATCCACAGGCACACCTCCAATTGACTGAAATGATGTCAATTAGCCTATCAGAAGCTTCTAAAGCCATTACATAATTTTCTGGAATTTTCCAAGCTGTTTAAAGGCACAGTCAACTTAGTGTATGTAAACTTCTGACCCACTGGAATTGTGATATTATAAGTGTAATAATCTGTCTGTAAACAATTGTTGGAAAAATGACTTGTGTCATGCACAAAGTAGATGTCCTAACCAACTTACTAAAACTATAGTTTGTTAACAATACATTTGTGGTGTGGTTGAAAAACGAGTTTTAATGACTCCGACCTAAGTGTATGTAAACTTCTGACTTCAACTGTAGATGCTTCATCAATCACGTGTAAGCAAGTCATTCTACATAAAAGGTGATAGGTGCTTACATCTGGTGCTTTGCAAAATGTGGCATAGCCCTGGTGCCACACATTATAGAGCATGACATTTTTAAGCATCTAAACAGGCCTTAAAAAGGGTTTATTAAGGCTTCATTATCCTATGTTATGTTGTGTTTAAAGTGGGACTCTTGTTAGCCACTAGTTGAGAATATGTTGCGGAGCAGTGGTGTAAAGTACTTAAGTACAAATACTTTCAAGTACTACTTAAGTGTTTTTTTGGGGTATCTGTACTTTACTTTACTATTTATATTTTTGACAACTTTTAATTTTACTTCACTACATTTCTAAAGACATAATGTACTTTTTACTCCGTACATTTTTCCTGACACCCGAAAGTACTTACATTCTGAATGCGTAACAGGACAGGAAAATGGTCCAATTCATGTACTTATCAAGAGAACATCCCTGGTCATCCATACTGCCTCTGATCTGGTGGACTCACTAAACACAAATGCTTCGTTTGTAAATTATGTCTGAGTGTTGGAGTTTGCCCCTGGCTAGCCATAAATAAAAAATTAAAAGGTGCTGTCTGTTTTGCTTCAAATAAGGAATTTGAAATTATTTATACTTGATAATTAAGAATATTTAAAACCAAATACTTTTAGACTTTTACTCAAGTAGTATTTTACTGGGTGACTTTCACTTTTACTTGAGTCATTTTCTATTAAGGTATCTTTAGTTATTAAAAAAAAAAATCTAGTATCTTTACTTTTACTCAAGTATGATAGTTGGGTACTTTTTCCACCACTGTTGTGGAGGGTATTTTATAAGCAGGTTTTGAAAGCATACTAACCACGCTATTACTCTCTTCTCTATTACCTACCTCTTTTCTAACCTTCTCTCCTCCTGCTGCTGTTTTCATTTGTCCTCTGTCAGTCACTGCGGGTACTGCGGTCCTCCAACCTCAAGCCCTATGTGATCTTCATCGCGCCTCCCTCTCAGGAGCGATTGCGCACCCTGCTGGCCAAGGATGGCAAAAACCCAAAGGTATTTCCTGCTCTGCTTATCTCACAAAAAACTATTTTATCAGCATCAGCAAGTATCGTTGATAAATTCATATCCACAGTGAATGTGTTACTACATTGATCACACGTATCATATAGATCATATATACCTGTGAGAAACTATACTCCCTTTTGTTGGTACAATGCTTAAACACTGTTATGATCAACTTCTCCTCTGCTAGTATAGTAATAGTTCTGCCTTGCCATCTACTGATCGAGGTGGAATTTTTGCCATATTTCTTGTACATTTGCAATCTTTTCCAATAGGAGGTAGATGCTAGGCGTTGTTTCTGGACATGGCCTACTTCTCTCACTATCATCCATTTCCATTTGGAATGGATATCTCTAACCCCTGTCCTTCCCTCCTGTATTTCCCTGCATATAGCCAGGATATCTCTAACCCCTGTCCTTCCCTCCTGTATTTCCCTGCATATAGCCAGGATATCTCTAACCACTGTCCTTCCCTCCTGTGTTTCCCTGCATCTAGCCAGGATATCCCTAACCCCTGTCCTCCCTCCTGTGTTTTCCTGCATCTAGCCAGGATATCTCTAACCCCTGTCCTTCCCTCCTGTATTTCCCTGCATCTAGCCAGGATATCTGTAACCCCTTCCCTCCCTCCTGTGTTTCCCTGCATCTGGCCAGTATATCTGTAACCCCTTCCCTCCCTCCTGTGTTTCCTTGCATCTAGCCAGGATATCTGTAACCCCTGTCCTTCCCTCCTGTATTTCCTTGCATCTAGCCAGGATATCTGTAACCCCTGTCCTGCCCTCCTGTATTTCAATGCATCTAGCCAGGATATCTCTAACCCCTGTCCTTCCCTGCATATAGCCATGATATCTGTAACCCCTGTCCTTCTCTCCTGTGTTTCCCTTCATCTATCCAGGATATCTGCAACTCCTGTCCTTCCCTACTGTGTTTTCCTTCATCTAGCCAGGATATCTGCAACTCCTGTCCTTCCCTACTGTGTTTTCCTTCATCTAGCCAGGATATCTGCAACTCCTGTCCTTCCCTACTGTGTTTTCCTTCATCTAGCCAGGATATCTGTAACCCCTGTCCTTCCCTACTGTGTTTCCCTGCATCTAGCCAGGATATCTATAACCACTGTCCTTCCCTACTGTGTCCCTACATCTAGCCAGAGGAGCTGAAGGAGCTGATTGAGAAGGCCCGGGAGATGGAGCAGGCCTATGGCCACCTGTTTGACGCGGCCATTGTTAACGGCGAGCCAGACACGGCCTTCCACGAGCTCCTGCGGCTCATCAACAAGCTGGACACGGAGCCCCAGTGGGTGCCCTCCTCCTGGCTGTGCTAGGGGTAAGAGGTCAGGGTTGAGGGGTCAACCTAGCGGTCAACTCCAGGGAGCAACAGGAAGGAGAGTTTGGCCTGGGTTGTGTTCATTAGGCACCAAATGGAAGAAAACGTATTGAAACAGGAAGGGAATACGTGGACTTATCCAATAAGAATCATTTGTTCTAGTTTTTCATAGAAAAAATGTTTTAACACATTTGACTACGGTGTATCCTAATGAACATGACCCATAACACAGCTCTGGAGGAACGACCCTAAAAGGATGGATGGACAATGATCATTGAGGCCACTGCTAGACCATTGTTGAGCCTCGCAGACACAAAATGGAGGGCCCGTTAATTTTTGCCAGAAAGGGTAACTTGTCCTTTATCTAGCCTTCTTATGAAAGTTGGAGTTTACTTCATTTGCAGGGATGGACTTTTTATTATATAAGTGTTGTTTTCTGTGTTTGTCTTTGTGAATGTTCTTTTGGGTTTTTGTCAATGTCGGCACCATTCCAGATTCCAGTAGCATATGCAAAGACATTTATCCCATCTGTAGAAAACATATTTTAATTTTATTCTACTCTAAATAGTTATTTATGATTGTAAATATCTATTTTTAGATGAAATGGCAAACAAATGTGATTTACCATTACCTCAGACCCAGTCAAATAATGTATGGTTTGTTTGTATGTGGTATACAAGACTGGAACTGTCTGTCTCAATTGAGAACCAATTTGCTCCTGGGGAACTATGTAACTTTCTCCCAGAAGTAAGAACCAAAGAGAAATCCATTGTATTCTAAAGATGGGTAAAGGTACTTGCTGTGTATCAATGCTAGTATTATGTTGTGTTATCTTGAGTTGCTGCACATCAAAAACAGACCTCAAGAATCCTTGATCATCAGTAAAGATGACCTCAGTATCCATTGTCTAGTGTACCTAGTGTCTACCTAAGGACATTAACAGTGTGAAAACCACATATCAATTTAGCATCATTTAATCTGACCAACTTTGTTTTTCTTTGGTACTTAATAAGCACAACTCAAAAGAAGCCATCTTCAATATGATTTATATTCCTGATGAGAATTGTTTCAAAATGGTGGACATTAAAGTTACATTAATACTATTTTATCAGGTAAATGTATGATTTTGGAATATACTTGATACATATTCATTGTGTATGAGGGTCCGCATAGTTAAAACATTTGAGTAGGAAAAAGAACGAGAGCGAATATTAAGTGTTCATTCATTCCTTACATGAATTCGCTCCTTGGCACCACATAATACAGCATGTTACCTTTCGTGCTTCAATGCAAAATGGCTGCCATTTCACATACAGGTGTGGGCCCCAGATACATTTAGGCTGTTGTACCTTGTAATAGCTTTCTCAGACATTACTTGGTTCAATGTTTCCAGCACAGCTTTGTCAACAGACATCAGCAACTGAGTGACAAATCGTGGCTAAAACACCTACAGTAACACTCATTTGAGATAAGAATCACAAAGTGACACTTGGAGAATATTCAGATCACCTTTATTTGGATGAATTGTTCCGACATAGGTGGGGTTGCACTCAGGGTGCCACTGCAGATGGTTATAGGGGGTCAGGTAGGTGAACTACATTGTCATTTAGCAGACACTCATCCAGAGTGACTTACAGTACTGAATGCCTACATTTTTTTCATATTGGGACACTGTGGGGGGGGATGGAACCCACAACCCTGGCGTTGCAAGCACGATGCTCTACCAACTGAGCCACACAGGACCCACATGTTAGCCATCCTCCTGTAAAGGGTCAATACAGTACCATAGAAATAGAATGAAATTCATTATTATATGGTCAATACAACCCCACTGATATGGGGTGACCATGGAACGGATTAGCATCCACAACACAGACACTTGAGGGGGGAGAACGACCACCCTGTTAACTGTACAGAATGACAGCATGCATTGACTGAGTGCTCTGATGGAAGCATTACCATTAGCCATCTATGTCCTAACCCAATTAGATGGAATGCTTAATACTGTTCACATTTGTAAACCATGTCATTTAACTCAATGTACATATATTATTTGCTACTTAAGCATTCAAAAGATAACTCATCTTCAACAAGTTTGACACTCTAGCGAACTGATGTGATTGCTGTTAGCAGCAAAGTTCTGGCAGTTCTATACAGTGATACATCTGGACACTCATCTCCAATACTGAAAACGACAACAAAACATCACCGACATGTACACAAAAAAACAGACAATTCTTCCCTTTCGCACACAAGAAGAAGACATCTACGTGGCCGGAGAGGCACAGAATAAATAGGACGTGGCTGACGGAGTTGCCACAGGTGACGGGGATAACGGCATGTCACTCAAACAGCAGGTCCTGGTCGGTTTCCTCCATCAGCATGTTGGATGGCTCGGCGATGGGGCCCAGCTTGGCCAGACGGGCGGCGATCTCCTTCTCCGTCCTCTCCCTCATCTGCTTCTTTTTCTCTTGGATCTTCTTCAGCCTGAGGAGGTGGGACTCACCATAGAATTTGAATTAGAACACTCAATATCTCTATGAAATACACGACCAGTGATCCTCCAGTCAGATAGGGGTGTAGACTTGGCGTTGATGATGAGGAGTCTGAGGGATGACGTAACTTACCTGTAGAACTCTTCTCGTTCCCTCTCATCCAACTCAGTGATGATGTAGCTGAGGGTCCGCTCAATGCGGGGGATGATCACTGCGGACAGTTCAAACCACATTTAATCATCTCCACGCTGTCCTCCAACCATCTCTTTTGACTGCCATTATCGATGTGTAGCGCAGGTTTAGTTATTGTGCCAAAGCGGTGCAGACTCACCATGCTCTATGGCGTTCACACGGCGGTTGGTGATCTTGATGGCCTGATCCAGCGTGACAAAGGAAGTCTGTTGATCAAACAGTGAGACCATGAGGCTTTGTTGTTCAGTCACACATACTCTGCATGGTTTACCAGGTCTTGCGAGACTTACCTGTAAGGAGGCCAACTCCACTAACAACTCCACTGCTTTACCATAGTTCCTCTTCAGCCTGGAGAGCTGCTCTCCTCCCCTGGCCAGACCAGTCAGCTCATAACCTAACAAGGAGAGGATAGAGGGAAGCAAAGAATACAGTGAGCAGTGACACAGAAACACACTGCAAGTTCAATAGCAGGGCATAGTTTTCTATAAGTTGTTAAACTACATTTGCCCATAAATGCAGCCATGCCAATATTTGAGATAATAATAAATGCCATTTGCAGACACTTTTGTCCAAAGCCATACAGGACCACCGGGTTGGGGTTAATTCCACAAATTAAATTAGATTCCCTCTCCCTGTAAATTCCATTGAATTCTATTCAAAATTCTAGGTCTTTGAATTAAGAACAGTGTTAGGGAAGCTACTCTGAAAACATAGTTTACCAAGCTACCAATTACTTCACACTGGAAGAAGTTATGCTACACTACAGAAAAATATAGATTACTTAACTAAAGTTACTTTGGACAAGTACTTCACTACATACACACCACTTTGTGAAAAATGATCAGATATAAATCTGAAATGTCATAGGATACTTTGGGATCATACGTTAACAGAACGTATAAAAACTAAATCTCACCCATCTACATAAAATACATGTTTCTAGACATTTTTGCAAATGTATTGAAAATTAAATGCAGAAATATCTCATTTACACACCCCTGTTATGATGCTACAAACAGAGGTTAGATGCATTGAATTTCCTTTGATCGTCCTTGATATGTCACTACAACTTTGATCGTCCTTGATATGTGACTACAACTTGTGGCCAATTCAATTGTTTTAGAAAGAAAACACACCCGTCTATTTACAGTGCATTCAGAAAGTATTCAGACCCCTTGACTTTTTCCACATTTTGCTATGTTCCAGCCTTATTCTAAAAAAGATTTTTTTCCCCCTCAATCTATACACAATAAAGCAGAATGACAATGCAAAAACAATATAGATTTTTTTTAATGTTTGCAAATTGATAAAGAATTCAAAACTTAATTATCACATTTGCATAAGTATTCAGACCCTTTACTCAGTACTTTGTTGAAGCACCTTTGGCCTCGAGTCTTCTTGGGTATGACGCTACAAGCTTAGCACACCTGTATTTGTGGAGTTTCTCCCATTCTTCTCTGCAGATCCTCTCAAGCTCTGTCAGGTTGGATGGGGAGCGTCGCTGCACAGCTATTTTCAGGTCTCTCCAGAGAAATTAGATCTGGTTCAAGTCCAGGCTGGACCACTCAAGGACGTTGTCCCGAAGCCACTCCTGCGTTGTCTTGGCTGTGTGCTTAGGGTCGTTGTCCTGTTGGAAGGTGAACCTTTGCCACAGTCTGAGGTCCTGAGCAGGTTTTCTTCAAGGATCTGTCTGTACTTTGCTCCGATCATCTTTTCCTCGATCCGGACTAGTCTCCATCTCCCTGCCGCTGAAAAACATCCCCACCGCATGATGCTGCCACCACCATGCTTCACCATAGGGATGGTGTCAGCTTTCCTCCAGACGTGACGCTTGGCATTCAGGCCAAAGAGTTCAATCTTGGCTTCATCAGACCAGAGAATCTTGTTTCTCATGGTCTGAGAGTCTTTAGGTGCCTTTTGGCAAACTCCAAGCAGGCTGTAGTGTGTCTTTAACTGACGAGTGGCTTCCGTCTGGCCACGCTACCATAAAGGCCTGATTGGTGGAGTGCTGCAGAGATGGTTGTCCTTCTGGAAGGTTCTCCCATCTCCACAGAGGAACTCTAGAGCTCTGTCAGAGTGACCATCGGGTTATTGGTCACCTCCCTGACCAAGGCCCTTCTCACCCGATTGTTCAGTTTGGCCGGGCGGCCAGCTCTACGAAGAGTCTTGGTGGTTCCAAACTTCTTCCATTTAAGAATGATGGGAGGCCATTGTGTTCTTGGGGACTTTCAATGCTGCAGGTACCCTTCCCCAGATCTGTGCCTCAACACAATACTGTCTCTGAGCTCTACTGGCAATTACTTTGACCGCATGGCTTGGTTTTTGCTCTGACATGCACTGTCAACTGTGGGACCTTAGACAGGTGTGTGCCTTTCCAAATCATGTACAATCAATTGAATTTACCACAGGTGGACTCCGATCAAGTTGTAGAAACCTCTCAAGGATGATCAATGGAAGCAGGATGCACCTGAGCTCAATTCCGAGTCTCATAGCAAAAGGTCTGAATACTTATGTAAATAAAGAATTTCTGTTTAGTTTTTTTATGTTTGCAAAAATCCAAAAAAACTGTTTCGCTTTGTCATTATGGGGTATTGTGTGTAGATTGATGAGGATTTTTTTTTTTAATCCATTTTAGAATAAGGCTGTAACATAACAAAATGTGGAAAAAGTCAAGGGGTTTGAATACTTTCCCAATGCACTGTAAGGTCCCACAGTTGACAGTGCATGTCAGAGCAGAAATATACAATCAAGTCCAAGGAACTACCTGTAGATCTCCCAGATAGAACTGTGATGAGACATACAGTATCTGGGAAGGGTATAAAACTATTTCTAGACTGTTGAGAGTTTCCAAGAGCACAGTGTTCTCCATCATTGGGACATTTAACAAATATGGAACTACCCAGACTCTGCCTAGAGCTGGCCTTCCAACCAAACTGAGCAGCTGGGCTAGAAGGACCTTGGTCAGGGAGGTGACAGAGAACTTAATGACCATTCTGACAGAACTACAGAGTTCCTTGGCTGAGATGGGAGAACCTGCCAGAAGGCAAACAGTGTCTACAGTACTTCACCAATCTGGGCTTTATGGGAGTGGCCATATGAAAGCCATGCCTGAGAAAAAGGCACATGACAGCATGCCTGGAGTTTGCAAAAAAATTGAATTCTTTGGCCTGAATGCAAAGCACTATTTCTGGAGAAAACCAGGCACAGCTCATCATCTGTCTAACACCACATCTAACACCATCACTACAGTGAAGCATGGTGGAGGCAGCATCATGCCATGGGGATGTTTTTCAGCAGCAGGGACAGGGAGACTGGTAAGGATAGAGGGAACAATGAATGGAGTCAAATTCAGGCAGGTCCTTGAAGAGAACCTGCTTCAGAGTGCAAACGACCCCAAGCATACAGCCAAAGCAATGCTGGAATGGCTTCAGAATAAGACTGTGAAAGTAAAATTCTTGAAGATTGCTGTTCACCGCTGCTCCCCATCTAACTTAACAGAGCTTGAGAAAATCTGCAGGGAAGAATGGGAGAAAATGCCCAAATCCAGATATGCAAAAAAACAGACATACATACCCAAGACAACTCAAAGCTGTAAAGGCTCCTACAAAGTATTGACTCCCGTGTAAATACTTATGTAAATTATATTTCTGTATTTAATTTGCCATAAATTTGCCAAACATTTCTAAAAATATGTTTTCAGTTTGTCATTATGGGGTATTTTGTGTAGGGGGAGAAAAAAAAATGTATCCATTTTTATTTCAGGCTGTAACAACAAAATGTGGAATAGGTCAAGGGGTATGAATACTTTCTGAAGGCACTGTAGATTTGAATACCACCAAGCTACTGCACTATGTAGTTAAATTACTAGTTGAACTACATGTAGTTTACTACTACCCAACACTGATTCAGAGATATTGGAATTGAGAGGAATTTAATTGTTGGGAATTTATTTATTGGAATTTACCTAATTCAATATTATCCCCAACAATTCCATAAATTCCAATTTGAATTCAATTCCCCTCAGGCTTTAAGGCTGATCATGCCACTGCTCAGACAGCCTAGCTATACTGGAAATATAGAAATACAAGTTAATGACTTCAAACAAATCCTGCAGTCATTTCATTAACTGGGCGATGTAGAAATATTTAATTTGAATTATTAACTGTTTTTATAATTCCAATTCAATTCCAATTTAAACCGTCCAAATAGCCTAATTCCAAATCCATAACTTGAAGATCGTTGAAATTCTAATTGAATTCAACGTAAATTCTCCAATTCATGAGTGAATTCAAGAATTGAATTGGAATTTCAAATTAAATTGGAATTGACCCCAACCCTGCATGACCAGATAAGAACACTACTTACTGTCCCCTCCTTCTTGGTAGTGCTCAAACACAGGTAGAGTGACACCTGTGAGGAAGAGGAGAATCACACAGGTGAGACATTTAGGAGAGACATGCTGTTGTTCTAAAAAGATACAGAGAAGTCCAAAGGTGTTGACCTGCCACGTTATCCTTCTTAGCCCGAACCTTCACCTGGGCCTTGTTCACATTCTGGATGACAGTGGTGCTGTGGGAACATGATAATGTTATGAGAATATTGGCTAGCACTAGCAAAATATTGACATCAGACAAACACCTAAATAAAGGCCTCAAATGGCTCACGATGAGGCCCATCCTCTCACCTGAAGTCGCCAGCAGCAAATTTCGCTTCAGCCAAAGAGAAGGCCGCCTCCCTCATCACTTCACCCATCAATGTCTTTGTCTAGACATCGGGAGAGGCAACAAAAGGACAGGAGTAACATGCCCCGATGACAGTATTTTATACAAAGAAATTATACAAATGACTTATTATAAATCCGATAAGAAACAGAGAATTAGATCATGTTTTAATCATAGAAACAGAACTACTAGAACAGATTTTCCCATTCAAAAATCTATGGTCCGTGATGGGTGGGCCGGCAGACATATTGAGTTTACTCATGAGCATACTGTCAAGTGTCCATGGTCTGAGGGGCTTTTTCCATTCTAGTCACTTGTTTCTATGGTTTTAACCCCCCTTGAATTACCTCAATGATCTTGCGGAGGATCTGACGGAAGCGCATGGAGAGGGCATCAGCCTTCTTCTTCAGTAGGTTTCTACCAGTCTGGGCCCCCTTCAGACGGGCCTTCATGATGGTCTGGGCCCTTCACAGACAAGTCATCAGGAGTCAGAGAGGACTTCCATAATAAACATGCATGGCCATTCAGATTTGAATCATGTTGAAAGATATTGCTGCTTTTATGCCGTTTTCTGCAGGTCAACACAATATCAAAGTGCCTGATATAGACCCATCATTATGATGTTCAAGACAAATTAACATAGTAAGTAGTTAGACATGGCCTTATCTGTGCCATAGACTGTGTGAGTAAAGTTAAGGCACATAAAAAGCTCCCAGTGGTTGTTTGGAAATTATGGACAGTCATCACATGACAGTGACAGTCCATTTCCTCATTTAGATGTTCATCATGAAATGGGAAAGAAATACAACGATTGACTCGAAATAATAACTAATGCCATTGCAAATTGTTGGAAAAATACACAGGTTGAGTTTTTTCATCATTTATTTTAAAGGGTTCACAATTGACTGCGCTTGGCTAACTATCGGACAGCTGGCTAAGCTTACTGATCTGTCATTTCCTTCATTTCAATCTGGCTCAACCTAACACAACTAAAAGGTCATGTACATTTATATTCATTGGGGGGCATGAACTTGCAACCCTAGATTGAGTGGACTAGCTTGCTAGAAATGTCAAACTATGCTAGCTAAAATAACAAGCTACCTAGACTAGCCACTTACATTCTAGAGGGGAATACGTCGATTCTCTCTTTTCCTGACATCTTGTCCTTCTTTGGCTGCAAACGGTCGTATGTACTTCGATGACGTCTGGACGGCGATTAGATAACGAAACAGCACGCAAATACTTAAAATATTAAAGAATAGGGTATTGCACAGTTTTTATTACTTGGAGTATAACAGATTTGTAACCGATGTCGCGATATTCATGATATTCTATTGCAAAAATCCATCAGCTGGTAGTCATGTGACTATGTCGTTAACCGCTATTGCGCTTGCGCGTGTCAACCCCGGCGCTTTCTCTACCGGGTCGAAAGATTGGCACACCACGGATGAATTTGAAGTTGTAGCAATCGGGCCTAAATTCGCTAGCTACGTATTTGAATCAAAATTATAACGTTTAAAAAAAAAATCTAATACAGGACATTCAACAGTATTGTTCTGTAACCATACGATACAGGTAAGGCATCTATTCGAATCACTGCGAACAAAACAGCTGTTTGCCGGAGTTGTGAATAACTGGCTAAGTAACGTAGCTAGCTAGCTACTGGTGCTGTAGGTGCATGTGCCGCATGTATGAGCTAATGGGTTAGCTGGGTGGCTAGCTAGCTACATGATCAGTTTTGTGTGTGAATAAATGTGGATGCGTTGACGTCTATACACCAGACTGAAGACATAGATCCATGTTGACAGTTGTTTAGTCTTGCAAGTGTATATGGCACTGTGTTAGTAACACCTTCAGCTCTAGCCAGCTACAGTAGCTAAGTTAGTTAACGGTAAGTGAGTGAAACAAGGATAGCTACATGACTATGAGAGATGACTGACATTTCTGATATTGCAATCTAGCGGCACCAGATCACTCCTCCTTTCAATTGTTCCAGTACTGTTACCAAGAATGATTGACAAAAGAGAACTACCACTGTATATCATGAGAATGTATTCCATCTTATTCCTGATGTGACTGTCCAACCAAATCTACATCCCATTTCCCTCTTTTCAACCGAATGATCTCTCGTTCAGTTGCTCTCTAGAGTTTAATCATAGCCTGTTTAAAACCCTTCGTAAGTATATGGAGTAGCATCTCTCTCTGGTTTCATTATATTGGCCTCTGTCCTGTTGTCTCCCTAACCCTCCCAGTGATGCCGAACCTTAGCTGTAGGTTCTACCAGCACCGGTTCCCTGAGGTGGAGGATGTGGTGATGGTGAACGTGCGCTCCATTGCCGAGATGGGCGCCTATGTCAGCCTGCTGGAGTACAACAACATTGAGGGCATGATCCTGCTGAGCGAGTTGTCGCGCCGACGTATCCGCTCCATCAACAAGCTCATTAGGATCGGGCGCAATGAGTGCGTGGTGGTCATCCGAGTGGACAAAGAGAAGGGTGAGGCGGGGTTTGAGTGTGTCCCGTCAAGAAATGTAGACTGTGTGTGTACACATTGTGTTATAGGTTAAAAAAAACATATTGTCAACTCTTTGCAGGCTACATTGATTTATCAAAGAGAAGAGTATCGCCAGAGGATGCTATCAAATGTGAAGACAAATTCACCAAATCTAAAACCGTAAGTCAGGTTCACCGTCAACACTCAGCCACGTGCCGGAGGATGCTGTAATATACAAAACTCTATTTATCATTCCGTTCCACCAGTTTGTGTAGCCTGGTCTGTTGGTGCTGTACAGCCTACTACTACTGTCGTCGTTGGGATGACAATGACCATAGAAGTCCGTAAGAAAGCACAAACAGGGCCGTATTCATAAAGCATCTCAGAGTATGAGTGCTGATCTAGGATCAGTGTAGCCTTTTAAATCATAATGAATATGATTACACGAACAGGGGTCACCTGATCCTAGATCAGCACTCATACTCTGAGACACTTTATGAATACGGGCTCAGATCTTGGACCAGGCTGACATTTGTGAGTCTTCCCTCTTGGCCAGAGGTGATATCGAGGTGTAAATGTTTTTATGGTGTGGCGTCCGCGGCAGGTGTACAGTATCCTTCGACACGTGGCTGAGGTGCTGGAGTACACTAAGGACGAGCAGCTGGAGAGCCTGTTCACGCGCACCGCCTGGGTGTTTGATGAGAAGTACAAGCGTCCGGGATACGCGCCTACGACGTCTTCAAACAGGCTGTATCGTGAGTATCGTGACTCTTCTTCCTTTATACAGGACCAGTAAAAAAAGTTTGGACACCTACTCATTCAAGGGTTTTTCTTTATTTTTACTATTTTCTACATTGTAGAATATTTTATATTTTAGGTTCTTCAAAGTAGCCGCCCTTTGCCTTGATGACAGCTTTGCACACTTTTGGCATTCTCTCAACCAGCTTCATGAGGTAGTGACCTGGAATGCTTTTCCAACAGTCTTGAAGGAGTTCCCACATATGCTGAGCACTTGTTGGCTGCTTTTCCTTCACTCTGCAGTCCAACTCATCCCAAACCATCTCAATTGGGTTGAGGTCGGGTGATTGTGGAGGCCAGGTCATCTGATGCAGCACTCCGTCACTATCCTTCTTGGTCAAATAGCCCTTAGATATTCTCACTAAGCGCGAACCAGATGGGATGGCATTTCGCTGCAGAATGCTGTGGTAGCCATGCTGGTTAAGTGTGCCTTGAATTCTAAATAAATCACAGACAGTGTTAACAGCAAAGCACCATCACACCAGCTCCTCCATGCTTCACGGTGGGAATCACACATGCAGAGATTATCCGTTCACTTACTCTGCGTCTCACAAAGACAGCGGTTGGAACCAAAAATCTCAAATTTGGATTCATCAGACCAAAGGACAGATTTCTACTGGTCTAATGACCATTGCTCGTGTTTCTTGGCCCAAGCAAGTCTCTTCTTCTTATTGGTGTCCTTTTAGTAGTGGTTTCTTTGCAGAAATTCGACCATGAATGCCTGATTCACGCATTCTCTGAACAGTTGATGTTGAGATGTGTCTGTTACTTGAACTCTGTGAAGCATTTATTTGGGCTGCAATCTGAGGTGCAGTTAATTGCTGATTTCTGAGGCTGGTAACTCTAATGAACTTATCCTCTGCAGCAGAGGTAACTATGGTTCTTCCTTTCCTGTGGCGGTCCTCATGAGAGCCCGTTTCATCATTGCACTTGATGGTTTTTGCGACTGCACTCAAAGTACTTCACATTTTCCGTATTGACTGTCTTAAAGTAATGATGGACTGTCGTTTCTCTCTGGTTATTTGAGCTGTTCTTGCCATAATATGGACTTGGTCTTTTACCAAATAGGGCTATCTTCTGTATACCAACCCTACCTTGTCACAACACAACTGATTGTCTCAAACACATTAAAAAGGAAAGAAAGTCCACAAATTAACTTTTAGCAAGGCACACCTGTTAATTAAAATGCATTCCAGGTGATTACCTCATGAAGCTGGTTGAGATAATGCCAAGAATGTGCGAAGCTGTCATCAAGGCAAAGGGTGGCTACTTTGAAGAATCTAAAATATATTTTGATTTGTTTAACACTTTTTTGGTTACTACATGATGTGTTACTTCATAGTTTTAATGTCTTCAGTAATATTCTACAATTGAGAAAATAGTTTACAAAAACTGAAAAACCCTGGAATGAGTAGGTGTGTCTTTGGACTGGTACTGTACACATGACGGAGCCAAACCAAGCTGTGTTAGGCTGGCTTGGTTACAATGTGAAAATAATATATCTGAGCCTGCACGGTGGCTGAACTACCCTGTAGTGTGAATAAGGTTTGCAATGAGACTAAGACCTTTATGTAGGTCTGCCCTTGCACTGTCCTTGTCTATTAATGGTCTGTGTTATGTCATGTTTTGTGTGGGTCCCAGGAAGAGTCGCTGCTGCTTCTGCGACAGCTAATGGGGATCCTAATAAAATACATTCTGTCATTCTTAGTAAGAGATGGAAGCAGATATTGTTTGCGGGTGTGAAATGGGTTGTAGTGTAGTGTTTGCTCCCGATCTCCTCTAGTCAGATATCCGTGCTCCAAAAATGTTATATTTTTCCCAGTGACCCTGCCATACTGGATGGGCTGGACCTGACCGAGGAGGAGAGGGCCGTGCTCATCGACAACATCAACAGGCGTCTCACTCCACAGGCTGTCAAAATCAGAGCAGGTCAGACTGAGATCACAGCACACCCAACATTAACAGTGCAATCAGTATGTACTAGACATGTTAGAGAAGATCAAGGGGGGTATCCATAAATGGCAGGGAGATTACATTGCAAAGATAATATTTAAGTGAACTTTTTTTGGGGGGGTAGTTTTGAAGCTACTTTCCTGCGGCTGAGAGAAAATGTTGCAGATTTACTGCAATTCTATGCATTTTGCCATGGCTAATGCTGTGTTGTTTTGCTCGAACATAATAAGAAAATCTATACTGCTAAATTCAATTATTTTCCGAGGATCATTCATTTAGAAACATTTTTCCCACACTGTTTGGACTTAGGCGACCTGAAAAAACGATTAGGCGGCCCACCCAAGGATTTCAATGGCAGGAAAATTATTGGCTAACTGATGAAGTCTTGTTGGGTCCGTATTTCCATATTTGATGTGTGGAGTTAAAAAAGAAACTTGTTTAAATAAATAAAATATGCCTACACAGCTATGGAAATTAGAGACTTATGCTACATAATGTTCATTGACTTGTTCACCAGAGTGGCATGTTGATGACGCTATTGAGCTCCTCCTGAAGTCTTCAAATTAGAAACATGGCAACTTGTCACTTTTTATTTTCTTTAAACAATCTATTTTTACTATCGTCCTTGCAGACATTGAGGTGGCATGCTACGGGTATGAGGGCATTGACGCTGTGAAAGACGCTCTGAGGGCGGGGCTTAGCTGCTCGACAGAGGCCATGCCCATCAAGGTAGGTTGCATCAAGGAACTCTCATACCTAATACTTATAATCTATTTAATTATATTTCTATATCGATTTCATTTGTTGTTCTATGGTTGACCTCAACTTTCTCGAAGGCGTTGTATGACCGCTCGAGTGCATTCTCTCCCTAGATTAATCTGATAGCACCGCCACGCTACGTCATGACCACAACCACTCTGGAGCGCACCGAGGGCCTGTCGGTTCTCAACCAGGCCATGGCAGCCATCAAGGAGAGGATCGAGGAGAAAAGGGGTGTCTTCAACATCCAGATGGAGGTGAGACTGAGGATATGCAGTGCTTTCAGAAAGTATTCATACCCCTTGACTTATTCCACATTTTGTTGTTACAGCCTGAATTCAAAATTATTTCAATAGGCCCATCTATACACAGTACCCCATAATGACGAAGTGAAAATGGTTTTAGAAATGTTTGCACATTTATTGAAAATAAAATACAGTATTCACACCCCTGAGTCAATACATGCTAGAATCACATTTGGCAGTGATTACAGCTGTGAGTCTAAAAGCTTTGCACACCTGGATTGTACCATTTTCAAGTCTTGCCATAGATTTTAATCAAAACTGTTAATCGGCCAGTCAGGAACATTCATTGTAGTCTTATACTCCAGTGTATATTTGGCCTTGTGTTTAAGGTTATTGTCCTGCTGAAAGCTGAATTTGTCTCTCGGACTCAGTTGGAAAGCAGATTGAACCAGGTTTTCCTCTAGGATATTTCCTGCTATATTCAATTTATTTTTATCAACAACAAAAAACTCCCTAGTCTTTGCTGATGACAAGCATACCCATAACATGATGCAGCCACCACCATGCTTGAAAATATGCAGAGTGGGACTCAGTGATGTGTTGTTGGATTTGCCCCAAACAAAACGCTTTGTATTCAGGACATGACGTTTATTTCTTTGCCACATTTTATGCAGTTTTACTTTAGTGCCTTATTGCAAACAGGATGCATGTATTGGAATAATTTGTATTCTGTACAGGCTTCCTTGTTTTCACTCTGTCATTTAGGTTAGTATTGTGGAGTAACTACAATGTTATTGATCCATCCTCAGTTTTCTCCTATCACAGCCATTAAACTCTGTAACTGTTTTATAGTCAACATTGGCCTCATGGGGAAATCCCTGAGCGGTTTCCTTCCTCTCCGGCAACTATGTAAACCATGTTTATCATGCAAAAGAGCCCAAACTCCGATTGATGTTTCAAATGTTGACTCAGCGAAGATGTACCAGCTGAATACATCCATTTACACCCTTATCTCTCACCCAGGATTTCTCCATGCATATCATATCAGTCAGGAGAGGCCTTGATTCATTGGGAGTGCACATTCCTTCAGTCCCCTGCAGTTGGCTAAATAATTACACTTCTCATACACAGAGCTGGAACCGAACACTACTTTCAATCTCTAAGGATATATAAAATCGATTCATACTAAGAATATAAACAGTAAAGATATAAAACAGTAATTTACAATCAGTAAATAACAACTTGACTGTTGTACCTTTTCTTACTAGCACGTTCTTTTTCAGTTAGCCGCTGTTTTTAAGTTTTACTTTCAATAATATTGTTTTACTTACCTTTACTACAATAATAATAATTAGGTGTGTGCTTATGTTTGTCCTATTTCACACGTGTGAATTGGATTATACATTTTTGTTGTTGCATAGCCCACTCCCCTTGAGTGAATGAATTGATTATGTGCACTGGTTATAAGTCGGTCTTTATAAGAGTATCTGCTAAATAACTAAATGCGGTGTAATGTTCTTGTTATACCCCTCTCAGGCGAAGGTGGTGACGGACACGGACGAGACCGAGCTGGCCCGTCAGCTTGAGAGGCTAGAGCGGGAGAACGCAGAGGTGGATGGAGACGATGAGGATGGAGAGATGGAGGCTAAAGCAGAGGACTAGTGCAGTCAGCCCTGAAAGAAGGGATGTTTGGAAGAAAACAAAAGGATGGACAGACTTGGCCATAGTCACTGTCCCACAGATGTGTAACTCAACTCTCATATTACAAAAACAGAGGTATTCACTGGCAAATAACCCTCTAAATTGATAATTAGGGACTTCTCAGAAGATGGAGAGAAACATACATTGCTATTCTCTCAAGTCTAGAAATTGGTAGACTGGAATGTTTTAAAGCAAATAAGAAACTATAACAGTAACAATTTCAGTACAAACACTAATTTGGATCAATTATAACCATATCTATATGCAGGAAACTGTTTACAAGCAGTGGCCTTTTACTTTCTTGGAAAAGAGCCCAGTGTCCATTGCAAATTCACCTCTCGCTGGTCACAGGAAGTTATGCGTGGGAAGAGGTATAGGCTCTAGTCTTGTGTGTGTGATACTGGCTTGGATGACTCATGTGCCGTTCCTCTTCCAGTAGTATGGATTTTTACTGGCAGGATCTTGCTCTTGTGTTGCTCATGACATGAATAAAGTTCTGCAAGTTTGATCTCAGTGGTTTTGTAGGTAAACGTGTGGAGTTAGGTATGATTTGCAGCTGTGCTCACATTCACATTAAAATAACCAACATGCCCATATTAACAAGTATTCAAACTTTAATAGCACAATGAATGGCTATCCTAACGTGCTTGTACCATGTCGCCGTGGCACAGTGGTTCTTTATACTACCAGACATTTCTAGTAAATACCAATTATTTTAACTATTGGTGTATACAAGACTCACTGGGCCACATCAGGTTTCTATTGACAAAACCCAAGTATACAATTATTTAAAAAAAAATCTTTATTCAAAACAAAATATCCACTGGTACAAAAAGAAAAAAATGGAAACAATGTTTTTACAAATCAGTATCCTTTCCAGGTGGTGCTGTGCCTGTGTTACAACGTTAAGAGACCAACCACAAGTCAAATGTTCAATAGCTGGCCTATCCTCAAATAGAATTTATAGAAAGTATTGTTTGTAATACAAAAACAAATCTACTTAAAAGGTCTACCCTTTGCATAAACAGAAGTTTCACTCAGCAGATGCCACGTCGAAACAGCAGTCCAATAACATCACAAAACTAGAGAGAAACAGAACGGTGAGATGCTTTTCAGTGAGCATCTTCCCACAGCGTAGTAGCCATGTTCTCTTCTTCAACCGTTAACCCCTTATCTGCTACCTCCACTGTCACCCTCAGAACATCCAACTTGAGCCAAGAGACTGTAGTAGGGCCATTGTCCAGGTGGTTGCTTTCATGCATCTTCAATAAGCACTTCAGTCATTCACGCAGGCTATACACCAATACAAAGTCAGCAGCTGCAGTAGAGTAACATGACATGTACCGGAGTCTATTGGAAGAATGAGAAAACGGGAGCTCAATGTGTGAAAGCTGTTGGGGTATTAAGGTGGAGCCCATTCTTTGATTTTAGGTTGCTCAAATTGAGAAGTCTTTTTGGTGACTGGCAACGCTAAAGTTGGATTTGTTCAGTGCTTTCTTATTTCACCAGCCCAATCTTCTTGGCTTCCGTTTCGTAGATCAGCAACCTCCACATCTTGACGATGAAGACCTCTGCTTCTTCATCCAAAACCTTGGTGTAGAGAAACCGCATTGCAGTCAGATTAATGACGTAGTACTTTTAACAACTTTTCTTTAAATCAGGAGACCAAAAGGGGTTCACCAAGGCTCTTTTAAGGCCTGTTTAATACTTCGATCTAAACTCAATCTTATCAAATACAGTTAAATCAGTTTTAGCTGGACAGACAATTCTGAGAATATGTTCCCAGTATATTTCTTGGGATACTCACCATGGCAACATCATCCAAGATACCCTGTGGTGTACCATGAGCCATCACCTGGAGAGGTCAAAATTAAGGAATCAGAATGAAACTCGTATTGCAAAAACACCCAGCTCCCCAGTAAATTGCGTCAATCACGCTTACACACCTTTGAGCAGACAAAATCGACTAGCGTAGCCTCCTCTTCTCCAATGTACTCAATGATCTTTTTGTTGATCCAGGGGCGTATGCGTTGATCCATCAGAGTCTGGGGAGGACAGTCAGACGTACTTTAGTCACTGCACCAGATATTATTCATATAGGTCTGTACCAGTATTGTAGGGAAACATTGTCAAAGTAGAAAAAAAAAAGGGCTACATCAGCAATTCCCTTGGACTACAGCTTCTAGTCGTTGAATTATCAAAACCAACAAGCGTTATCTGTATGTCATATTTCCTCTGGTCTCCCCACCACTAGTCTGGTTTCCAGTCGGGTTCTGTGCTCTTGCTAACACAGAATTAGTTGGCAAGAGAGCAGAAACAGACTGGAAAGCAGTGTACTGCCACATTCTATCCTCACCGGGTCCACGGCGGACCAGTCCAGCGGATAGGAGAACAGCTCCGTCTTGCCCGTGGGGATTTTCTCGATCAGGCTCTTGATGTGCTTGCGCTTCTCCTCTGTGTTGGCGCCCTTGATGGCTGCCAGGCCCGAGGCGCCGTCTACCACACTCTGGAGGTTCTTGTCGTCGTCGCCGTAGTCCAGTGGCACCAGCTTGCGCTTGCGGGGAGCCTCGTCCGCCTCCTCGTCATCAAATTTGTTAAAGACGCTGTCCACAGTGAGCTTCTTGCGTTTGATGGCCACGTTGGGCTGGCTGGGGCTGCTAGTGGCTCCTAAAGAGATATTTAGACATACTCCATGAAGAAAGGCTTAAAGTATGTCTGAAACAGGACAGTTCCATTTAATTTATATCTTAAAGCAGTTTGAGTGACATCTCTCAAATTAAAGTTTGTCAGGTCACAGCCCAAGACATCTGTGCAGATACAGCTATATGCCTCAATCCAAAATGAATGGTAAAAATGAATGGTCTTATTTCATTATTTTATTTGGTCCTGATCTTTCCCCTTCATTAGGGATTGAGGTGCTTAATTGGATCTACACAACAGATCATTGGTTAGTTAGCAATATAGTTGTCATTATCTCCAGATGATTCTAGACCTAGCTTGTCCCACCGACCGAACTCACCCAGTTTGAGACTGAGGCCGATCTTGGGGCGGAACTCTTCTTGGGGCGGGGTCTCGTGAGGGGGCGAGTTCTCGTGGGGGATGATGATGCCGCAGGGCGACTCGTCCCCGCCACAAGGCGTGTTGGGGGTGGCGCCCCCACTGGCCGAAGAAACAGAGGGGGCCGCCGTGATTGGTCGCAGCGTGGGCTTCAGGCAGGGCTTGGACCCCGATTGGTCGTCATCATCAAACACCTCCTCCCCCTCATCATCAGAGTGGGGGTGGTGATGGTGGGGTACATGGTGGTCCCCTCTGTCTCTCTCCCGGTCTCTTTCCCCTCTCTCCCGGTCTCTTTCCCCCCTCTCTCTCTCCCGTTCACCTCTGTCTCTTTCCCCCCTCTCTCTCTCCCGATCACCTCGGTCTCGATCACCCCGGCGATCCCGGTCCACCCGTGGGGCCTTGTGCACCCGCTCCTCCTCGGGATCAGGCTCTGGCTTCACCGGGGGCTGGCGCAGACGCTCCACCTCCTCTTCCATCTGGGCCAATCGGTAAAGAGAAGCAGTGTGAGACAAGGGGCTTACAGTCAGGAAAGTGGATACACTTGCCTAACGTTATTGTGTAGCCAAGATAGCCAGATGGATAAAGACCCACTTACAATGCAGACATATAGACAAAGGGATCCGAGGACAAAATGACCTTCAGGCATAAACACAGTCAGGCTGATAGTCAGTCACACACACACACACACACACTCCCTCCCTCTCTCTCACCCTGCGTATCTCGGCCTCGGGGTCTGGGTGTCCCTCGGCCAGCAGCCTTTGTCTGATCTCCTCCAGCTCTTCCTTCTCTCTCTTCCTGTCGCGCTCATCCACCTCAGTCTCCTTCTCCCGGTCTCTCAGACGCTTCTGCAGTGCGCTGCCCCTAGGGGTCGCACACGGAACAACACCTTTTATAACAGCCCTGACACTCATCAATTATTATTATTTATTTTTTTAAGTAGGGTGGTCTCTCTTCCGAAATGTCGAAGCCAAAAATGTATAATGTTGTCATTTCAGGCCGCCATCATCTTGACCGTTTACATTATCGACATTAAAATGGTCTCAATTATATCTTCCATTCTGATTTATCTTCTGTAGTATGTAAGCCTAGCGGATCAGCATCATAAATGAATGAAATGTGCTGGTGGTCACCTGTAGTACTTAGGGTCATCTCTGTCGTCATCATAGTCCTCCAGGAACTCCTTCAGCCGTTTGCCTTCTTTAGTCTGTAGGACACAATGATGAATGGAAACACATACCAATTATATCTACGGTAGGACCCTTCAAAACCAAAAGGACATTTCACGCCCAGATCAGCGGTAAACCTGAGTCCTGTTCAGTAATGGGGCACAGCGTAGCAAAACGTTTCGCAACGGACAATGAAAATCTGCGTTCCCATTGGACAAGTTAGGGTAGTCCTTCCCCCTGTTTCAAAAGGTTTTCTCCCTGCTGAACACGACCCAGGAGAGCCATGCGAGGGTGAGAACAGGGTTTGTGTTTCTTCCTACCATCTCTCTCCTGCGCTCTTCCTCCCGGTCAGACTCCTTGGAGTAGTCTCGAGCCTTCTTCCTCTCGCGGATCTCCCAGTTTTTCAGACGCTTCAGACAGACACGAGACAGAAATTAAGCAACATTTCACAGCCAACACACACAATTCTCACGCCACTGTAAGCTACCTCTTGATAGGCTGCCTCCTTGTCTCTGAGTTTCCTCTCCAGCCTTCTCCGCTCGTAGACCTCCTCCTCATCCTCCTGGTCACGCTTCTTGTCCTTGTCTCTGTCGCGACTCACCTCTCTACAACATAGCATCAACCTAGTTACCTCCCAATCATTCCTTCCTTCACAATTCATTGCTTTATTTAAAAACACACACCTGGAGTGGCTGCGGTCCTTGCTCCTGTCACGGCTCCTCTCCCTTTCCCACTCCCGCTCTCGCTCTTTCGTCCGGTTGCGATCACGATCGCGGTCTCGGTCACCTCTGTCCCGTTCGCGGTCTCTCTCGCGCTCACGCTCCCTCTCCTTCTCGCGCTCTTTCTCCCGCTCGCGGTCCCGGCGCTCCCTTTCACGTTCCCTCTCCTTGTCCCTCTCCCGTCGCTCACGATCAAACTCTGCACGCTCCTTCTCTTTCTTGTCCTTCTCCTCCTCCAGTTTCTGCAAAGAGAACAGAGGAGGTTGATAAGTTGGAGGCTCCGGGGAGGACAGCCATGCAACAGAACAGGAGGCTGGGTCACACGCTTCTCTATAAGTGCACAGAAGTGGCTTCCAGGCTCTGGGGGCGGAGGGGACTACTGTAACAATGTAGTTCCTGTTATCTAAGGATGAAGTAGTTGAGTTGGATAGAGGCTGACGTTTTGGCACAACTGCCGCTCCTTGGCAGGGCTAAGAGTTTCTATGGGAAAATAACAACAAGCTGTCATGAGACACGGCACTCCTTTGTCCATGTATAGCATGATTTCGTTTTTTTTTTACTGAGAACCTTCCGGGCCAAATAAAAACGGCTTGCAGGACAGATTTGGCCTGCGGGCCACCAGTTGCAGACCACAGTATACATATAGTACAATGATTGTTTAGCACAAGCAGGGTGACTTACAAGTTAACTAAAAAGACACTGGAAACCACTTTGAGGTCAAAGACAACATCTTGTTGGCCATGTCAAAAGTCACAGGCATTCAAAACGAGAAAAAGGCGCTGCTTGATAGACAACGCTTTTTCTCTCCCAAGTCAGTGTCCTCATTACAAGAAAAAAGGCGTCAATCCTTTTGTGAAACTAGTTGTTGGTGACTTACAGGTGTTGAACTACGGATTGCAGCCCGTCGCTGCCCCTACAAGCCTATAAAAGTTAGGCCTAGAAGGAAAAGCAGGTCAAACGATACACGGGGTCACTTTCCCTCAAGCAAATCATCAAAAACAACCGTTAACTTCTATGGGGTACATTGGTAAAAACAGAAAACCGTGAAACATCCTGGTACATCTTTTTTTTAAATTTATTTTTTTACATTTTCTGGACAGGTAAATTAAATAGAGGCTCTTACCCCTGCTTCGGTCTTCTGTAGTTCTCCTGTGACTCGCTTTCCCAGACACACGCTAAGAGACAACTCTCTCCTAGCACTACACCCATGGCTCCCCGTGTACTCAACTGATTTACAGACAATTACAAACCATGCATTCTGAATACACTGTGAGGCTCAAGTTTGTGTTGGGTTTTTGTGAAATACACAGGTGAGACCACATGTTACCTATGGGCCTTTCCCACAAGGTCAGACCGCTAAAAGCAGTCCATAACGAACAACAGATGGCTGTCCTCCTGGACTGACCCAAACTACAGAGCCACGGGTCTAGTGCAGCTTAAGACGAAGAGCAAGGAAAACAACAGGCAGAAAAGGAGAGATGGGGGAATAGAGAAGAGAGTGTACAGGTACTATGGGCATGGGTGGAAGGGGTCTGATTGGTTAAGTCTTCCTACTTGAACTTACCTCGCTCTGCGTTCCATTGGTGACAGCCTGGGCATAGAGTAACTGCAGGGAGACCATAGGTACATGACGTTCCCCTTCTATATGAAGCATAGGCCTTAACATTTGTGCTTGAGAACAGATCTCATTACTAGTACCTCCTTTACTGCAAGTCTACTGGATTATGAACGACACGAAATAATGGGCGCGTGAAAATGAAGATGAAGGGGGTCAACGGCAATTAGAAATCAGGAAGAAAGGGACAGACAAGTTCAGAAAATAAAGGGAGAAAGAGCTAAAGTGACAGAGGAGAAAAAAGAAAGAATCAAAGAACGAGAGAAATAGAGGGACTGACAAGTGGACACAGGACGAGGAGAGATAGGGCTTTTCTCTAACACACACACTTATCCACAGGGTGGGTTGGAACTCACCTGGCTAGTCTTCAGAACGCAGAGTGCTGTGGAGGGGCGCCCCCCCCCCTCACTGCTATAACAGTACAATCTACAGCCCAAATCACTGCAGTGGTTATTGACTGAGTCTCAGTGACTTGACTTGTACACACACATTATGTAGAATGAACATCATTTACAGAGGACTCACACAGGTTCACTGGCCTATCTGGCTTGCGGACATGATAAATAGATGGAAATCAAAAAAAAAATAACATCGACGTGGTTCTCTCCACATACGGCAAATAACTGTTCTAAAAGCAAGACCAACATTCTGTTGACATGTATCTAATGGAAAAGGTTGGCTGTGCGTTGAGGTTCTCATTAAGTTCCACATCCTCAGCCACCACTGTATGCCAGAGTGGGTGTGCAGTTGCCCCTATGCGAATCCTCGAGGGGGGAGCGCCCAGTATATGTCCAAAATAAAGGAAAGCTCATACTTACATGCTATCCTCGACAACTTTTTCCAAAGCTCTGAGATTCATCTTGCTTTAGTCACCATATGATCTCTATCATAATGGTGGGGTTTAATGAATAGATTAGCTTTAAGGTAACTTTACATTGTCGCCATGCATTTTGTTTGTGTGTGATGAATGAGTTATGGATCTAGCCATCTATACTATCACACCTAAATACCCTAATATATACAAAATAAAATGTCCCGTCGACACGAGTCAAATTAGGTTTGAAAACGGTGACAATACTACAAATCCAGATATTTCACATTGAGATTTTTGAGCAAGGTATGCAATATTTTGATGTAAAAATGTTACTATTCTCCCATCCTAAATTTAGACCAGGGATGGGCAACTGGTGGCCCGTGGGCCTTTTGAATTTCGAAATTTGGCTGTACATCAGCAGTTTTACTCTTGTCATGTCAGTCACTGATAGTCAATTTGCCCATGTCAGCTAAAATGTTTTAGATTGCCAAGTTAGTTTAGCGGCCAGCTATCTAAACTTGTTATCATGGTGGAATTACCGGCCGGGGGCCCCCATTGATTTTGTTAGTCAGTCTCAGTCAGAAAACATTGAAAAAAAACTGCAAGCCTTTTTCCACCGCATGGAAAAGCAAGTAGAATTGCACACAAAAAAAAAAAATATATATATATATATATATCCACTGTCAAGAGGGGGGCCACCAAAATGTTTGGCTCGCAGTGTGTGGGTACGTAGACCCCGCGAGCAACTGCAGCCCCTCATGATAAGTTCAGATTTTGTGGCCCCCAACCCCAGCAGAGTTGCCCATCCCTGATTTAGACTATATAAAACAGGTCCTTACACAAAATGTCCCCTAGCAGTAAGTGTGAAAACCCAAAAGGAGTGTACTACTAGCGTGTGTAGCTTCTTTTCCAAAAACCTGCAATGTGAATGAGAGAGATGAATAAGGTAAAATACCTTGTGGGTGTCGCGGAATTTACTGATCTCTCTAGAAATCAGGTCTCTCTTGTCATCCTCCAATCCGTCAATTGCATTGATATCCTCCTACGGGACGATGGGAGGCAGGAAGAAGGGACAGTGTTCAGGGTCATGCTGTCAACCAGACTGACACAAAACTATTTGATTAATACAACAACATGTTGAATCTGTAGTCTTCCTCAAATTAAGGGGATTGGTCCTTAAGTCGTGGCACAGTCATTTCATTTAGGTTAAATGGAGTTAGCCTGCACCGGACCAGGTTAGTGCTGTAGGATTCATTGCCATAGAAATGTACCTAGCTAAAAAGGTGAGACACTTTCGAATGACCGGTTATCCCGAGTTGAAGTCAGGAGTTGACCAATGTTATCTCACCAACTCCTCACACCAGGTACCTAGGATATTCCTCAGGACTAGACTTAATCCCTATCTAGACTTTCATATACCAACAAATACAATGTAGGCAATTGGATTAATATAAAATCATTTCCCCATTTTTTTTAACATACCATTTATCTTGTATTTTTATTTTCCCTTTGTCTCCCCAATTTCGTGATATCCAATTTGTAGTTACAGTCTTGTCCCATCGCTGCAACTCCCGTACGGACTCGGGAGAGGTGAAGGTCGAGAGCCATGCGTCCTCCGAAAACACGACCCTGCCAAGCCGCACTGCTTCTTGACACAATGCCCGCTTAACCCGGAAGCGCACACCTTGCGATTGTGTAGGCGTGCATTGTGCCCGGCCCGCCACAGGAGTCGCTAGAGCGCGATGGGACAAGAACATCCCCTGCCGGCAAAACCCTCCCCTGACAAAGCTGGGCCAATTGTGTGCCGCCCCATGGGTCTCCTGGGTCGCGGCCTGGCAGCGACAGAACCTGGACCCGAACCAGGATCTCTAGTGGCACAGCTTGCGCAGGCAGTACAGTGCCTTAGACCACTGTGCCACTCAGGAGGAGTTACCCTGCCTTTTTTTTGCTCATCTTTATCAAGGGTGCCAATAATTTCATGACTGTATAAAATGTGCCCGAATACAATATCACAACCCCTAACCAACGTGTACCAGGTAAATCTAAAGTGAGATAAGAGAGAAAGTAACCCCACGTACCTCTTCTTTCTTCTCCTTCTTCTTCCTGCGGTGGGGGGACTCGTCATTCGAGGCAGCATTGAGCTCGCTGGCATACTCGCGGATCAGACCATCGATGGCGCCCTTGACGGCCTGATCCCGCCTCTTGGTGTCCTCGTCAATCACCTCCTCCTCCTCTTCCTCCTCCTCTTTTCCACCCTCTGCCTTTTCCTTCAAGCAGAAAGAAAAACGGAGACAGCGAAAGAGACAGGCGGGTTAGTATTACATCTAAGTCAACTCATCTTCAGCCTCATTTGCTAAAACAATTATTTGAAGTATAAGGAGCTATTTTGTTTCAGGCCTTTCACCACAGAGTTCCCCATTCGTTTAGCCAACCCTGCTTCCTAGAGCTGGGTACATCTTAGTCTCCACTGGATGACACTCAGACCGGCAGGAGGCTGAAGGTTTTAATTTCATTCAACATTTAGGACCGGTTTCCCAAACCCAGATTAAGCCTAGTCCAGGACTACGCTGTGTCCTAGAAAGTAGCCCATAACCTACATAGTAATGTGATGTTCCCCTCTCCCATCCCTCCAGCTCTGAGTGTCCCCCTTCCCCACTACATTACCCACCCCATTGCCGTTGGTGCTGCTCTTCTTCTTGGCCTTGAACTCATCCAGCTGGGCCTTGGTCTTGGCGTCCACTTTCACCAGCAGCTTTTTCACCCCGATCTGCAGCTCATGGAGCAGCCGCAGGGCCCGCAGCGTTGACTCAGGCTCCTTGTACTCACAGAACCCAAAAGCTGGAGAATAGAGAAGGAAGGATGGGCACAGAGGGTTTATATCAATACACAGCCATCGGAGTCACGACCAGGAATGACGAATAGCTCCAGCAGGGCATGGAATGACGAATAGCTCTTCATTAGGGCATGGAATGGAACATTTATACAAGTGTTTCTTATCAGACAAGTCCATGTAGTTACAACTTTTTTTAGTCTGCTTTCTTCTGATTAATGCCTACTGAACAGGAGCCTGCAATTTTTATTTCATTAAATAGTAGTTGCTTCACATTGGCAAAGCACGACTTGGTGTGGGTGACATTGGACTTACATGGTGGTAGAGTACTTTAGAAGTGTTGTACCTGTTCTGTTTTTACCTTGAAGTTTTCCAGAGGCTCCTTGGACTCTCTTCCAGCTTAGGACCAGGCCACATTTCTGAAGAGTGAATATAATTGCTTGCTTTACTACAGGGACCTACTAAAAGGACATTGCTTTTTATCAGAGTATCAGGGAAATCATTTTTAGCCAAAAGGGAAAAACAGCTTTTATAAATCAAACCTAAAGGCAAACTGCACCGTCACAAAACAGGAACAAAACTAACTATCCTGGTTCAGAAAGGTCGTTTCAATTGTCTATTCCACTAGCACGACTTGTGACTAAAGACAATGTCTATAGCCTAAATAAAGCTTCATGTCTCTTTCCAAAGCAAGTTCCCCTTTCTCACCGCCAGCAGCTGTCGAATCAGCATGTCCGAGGCTTTCTCTGAGATGTTCCCTACAAACACAGTGGTGGTGGGGCCGCTGTTCTCGTCCGTCTCCTTGGCCTTCACCAGGGAGGCCTCCTTCCTGGGTGCCGCAGGCATGGAGGCGGGCACCAAGACCGCGGGGGTTTGGGTCATAATACCCATGTGAACTGGTATCATTGGGGTACCTGGAATAGAGAATGCGATAATGTATAAATTCGGTAATCAGACTTTTTGGACGATTACATTGCAATCCACAAGGAGACTGCGTGGCAGGCTGACCACCTGTTACGCAAGGGCAGCATCAAAATGACCTTGTTGCTGCAAGGAGCCAAGGTAAGCTGCTAGCTAGCATTAAACGTATCTTATAAAAAAAACAATCAATCTTCACATAATCACTAGTTACACATGGTTGATTTACTATTACTAGATTAACTAGCTTGTCCTGCGTTGCATATAATCAAAGTGGTGCCTGTTAATTTATCATCGAATCACAGCCTACTTCAACTTCGCCAAACGGGTGATGATTTAACAAAAGCACATTCGCAAAAACGCACAATCGTTGCACAAATGTACCTAACCATAAACATCAATGCCTTTCTTAAAATGAATACACAAGTATATTTTTTTAAACCTGTAAATTTAGTTAAAAGAAATGCATGTTAGCAGGCAATATTAAATAGGGAAATTGTGTCACTTCTCTTGCGTTCAGTGTAAGCAGAGTCAGGGTGCAGTTTGGGCCGCCGGCTCGTTGAGAACTGTGTAAAGACCATTTCTTCCTAACAAAGACTAATTAATTTGCCAGAATTTTACATAATTATGACATAACATTGAAGGTTGTGCAATGTAACAGCAATATTTAGACTTAGGGTTGCCACTCGTTCGTAAAATACGGAACCATTCTGTATTTCACTGAAAGAATAAACATTTTGTTTTAGAAATGACAGTTTCCGGATTTGACCATATTAATGACCTAAGGCTCGTATTTCTGTGTGTTTATTATATTATAATTAAGTATATGATTTGATATAGCAGTCTGACTGACCGGTGGTAGGCAGCAGCACAGCAGGCTTGTAAGCATTCATTCAAACAGCACTTTACTGCGTTTGCCAGCAGCTCTTAGCAATGCTTGAAGCACAGTGCTGTTTATGACTTCAAGCCTATCAACTCCCGAGATTAGGCTGGCAATACTAAAGTGCCTATAAGAACATCCAATAGTCAAAGGTATATGAAATACAAATGGTATAGAGAGAAATAATCGACGCGTCATAATTCCTATAATAACTACAACCTAAAACTTATTAACTGGGAATATTGAAGACTCATGTTAAAAGGAACCACCAGCTTTCAAACAGTTGAAGTCAGAAGTTTACATACACTTAGGTTGGAGTCATTAAAAGGGAAATCAATCCCAGAACAACAGCAAAGGACCTTGTGAAGACGCTGTAGGAAACAGGTACAAAAGTATCTATATCCACAGTAAAACGAGTCCTATATCAACAAAACCCGAAAGGCTGCTCAGCAAGGAAGAAGCCACTGCTCCAAAACCGAACCGTCCAGAGTAGTGATGCTAGACGGGCGGACAGGTGCGGACAGCGATTGGTTGAAGAGCATGCATTTTGTTTTACTAGCATTTAAGAGTAGTTGGAGGCCACGGAAAGAGAGTTGTATATCATTGAAGCTCGTCTGGAGGTTAGTTAGCACAGTGTCCAAAGAAGGGCCAGAAGTATACAGAATGGTGTCGTCTGCATAGAGGTGGATCAGAGAATCACCAGAAGCACTTTAATAATTAAAATTGGATGAAATAAATGTATCACTAGCCACTTTAAACGATGCCATTTCTATCATGTTTGCATATCCTACATTACTCATCTCATATGTATATACTGTACTTCATACCATCTACTGCATCTTGCCTATACCGGTCAGCCATCGCTCATCCATATATTTATATGTACATACTCGTATTCATTCCTTTACTGTTGTGTGTATAAGGTAGTTGTTGTGAATTTGTTAAATTACTTGTTAGATACTACTGCATGGTCGCAACTAGAAGCACAAGCATTTCGCTACACTCGCATTAACATCTGCATGTGACAAATACAATTTGATTTGAGCAAGAGCGACATCATTGATGTATACAGAGAAAAGAGTCTGTCCGCGAATTGAACCCTGTGCCACCCCACAGAGACTGCCAGAGGTCCGGACAACAGGCCCTCCGATTTGACACACTGAACTATGTCTGAGAAGTAGTTGGTGAACCAGGCGAGGCAGTCATTTGAGAAACCAAGGCAGTTGAGTCTGCCGATAAGAATGCGATGATTGACAGAGTCGAAAGCCTTGGCCAGGTCGATGAATTTTGTTTGTTCCTCCAATAAAATCGGTATCGACATTGAAAAAAACATAATCCCAATGTATTTTAAATTAATGTTTCTCTCTCAATACAAAGTTTGCTGAGTATTAGATATCCTTACAAATCAGTCATGTTAACAATCTAGTTGCTGTTTAATTTACATACAGACAGGCCCATAGGATGGGATGTCTGTCTCTGATGACTCACCTGAAGGAAAACCAGCAAACTGTGGAGGGGGGATGCCCGGGGGCAACAGGGTTCGGTTGAGATGAGGAGGGAACGACATCTTGTGGAAATCACCCACCTAAACATGGGACCAAAGAAAACCAGTCAGAACTGTAATAAGAGAGTTGTACGAATTAGACCCTGTCCATCTCTCAACACAAGATAACAGCACGTGCTCAGTTGGCTTTTTTGTACCTGTGGCTGCATATGGCAGCTGACAGATATCCACCTCAGGTCGTAAGTTAGATCTGTGTGGTCGAATGAAGGCCTGGTACTAACGTTAGCCAACTTAACTAACGTTAGCGAAGTCAGTTAGATGGCTAGTTAAGTTAGTTAGATGGCTAGCTAACTGGATAACAGTACCGTCAGATCAGATCCATGACTCTGGGTAACGTTAGCTAGCTAAGTTACTTATGAAAGACATTAACGATATGACCAACAAGGTGAAGTTAAGGTCAGCTACAACGTATTCTAATTAGTTAACGTTAGCTATACTCGCTAAGTAACAGGTTTTGTCCTCCACAACAAGCCTGGCAAGGCTAGCTTGTGTGTTGGAACTACGCTAACTACCGTACCGGGCAACCATTCTCACAGTTTGTTCGCTACACTTAGCCAGCTAAATACAGTCGATAATACTCAAGACAATAAAGTGAAAAACAAGCTACCGAATCAGATTGTACTTACCCACAACCAGTCGGTGTATCGGTTAAGACGGGCTACTTCGCTTCTGGGTACCTCCGGTGAGGTGGCTAAATGTGATAGCTAGCTACTGTACATCAACCCCGCAAAAAGTCAGCGGACCAGAGATATTACAGAAAGGAAGAGATGGGACTCATATTGGGCAATTGATAGCGTAACGTATAACGCCCCACCCAGCAGACTGTCGACCAATCGCGTTAAAGTTGTAAGTCTACGTCACGCAACTGCTAAACTAATCGTCAAGCGTCCAGGTGCCAGTCGGAACTAGGAAACGGGTTGGAGTTACACAAGTGCCGCGCTCAACGAATCAGCAAGTCCGAAATTTCCGCGTTTCCTAGTTCCGATTAGCATTTCCGTCTAGAAATCTGAAGTCTGCCTATTTTCCTCGAAAGTACGTAATGTCACGATTACAGAGCGACACGGTATTACACTGAACAACTCAATTATCTCAGTTAAGATTTGTAATGTTGTACTTCTTGTTCACAACATACATGCTAATGTTTGGGTCCTTTCGCTCCTTGTCCCAGAATGCCTTGCACGGCCCATTGACAACGTACAAACGGCGTTTAAATTATTGTAATAGTTTCCCACCTCCTCGAAATAAGCGTTTAAGTTATTCTAATAGAGTTTCCCATCTCCTCTAAATAAGCGTTAATATGATTCTAATAGAGTTTCCCATCTCCTCGAAATAAGCGTTTAAATGATTCTAATAGTTTCCCATATCCTCGAAATAAGCCTTAATATGATTCTAATAGTTTCCCATCTCCCTTAATATGATTCTAATAGAGTTTCCCATCTCCCTGTAATGAGTGTTAATATGATTCTAATAGAGTTTCCCATCTCCTCGAAATAAGCGTTAATATGATTCTAGAGTTTCCCATCTCCTCGAAATAAGCCTTAATATGATTCTAATAGAGTTTCCCATCTCCCTTAATATGATTCTAATAGTTTCCCATCTCCTCGTAATGAGCCTTAATATGATTCTAATAGAGTTTCCCATCTCCTCGTAATGAGCCTTAATATGATTCTAATAGAGTTTCCCATCTCCTCGTAATGAGCGTTAATATGATTCTAGAAGAGTTTCCCATCTCCTCGAAATAAGCGTTTATATGATTCTAATAGAGTTTCCCATCTCCTCGAAATAAGCCTATATATGATTCTAATAGAGTTTCCCATCTCCTCGTAATGAGCGTTAATATGATTCTAATAGAGTATCCCATCTCCTCGTAATGAGCGTTAATATGATTCTAATAGAGTTTCCCATCTCCTCGTAATGAGCGTTAATATGATTCTAATAGAGTTTCCCATCTCCTCGTAATGAGCTCTGAGCGCACGCAGCAAGAGATGGACATGTTTTGTAAAAGAGCATCTGATTGGTCGATTCGGTAGCCATGTTTTTAACCTCCAGTTCCCTCTGTTGTTTTAGCTAGCTAGTTGTTTATCCGGTTAGCCGTCGTCATTTTATTGCTTTAAAAAAAAAAGTCAATTCGCAAACCCGTTCTTCTAATTTTCCAAGAGAACTAACGTTATGCCGGTGCACGCCCGTGAAAAGAAAGAAAGCAACCACGAAGAAATGGAGGTTGATTTTCCTGATCAAGACGCTAGCAGCACCGACGAAGAGGACACTGTAAGCTCTTCTGTATCCGAAGATGGAGACAGCTCGGGTAAGGGATAGGTACATTTCTAGTCTGTAAATATTAGAGCTAGCTAGGCCAAATGCAGCTGGCTGCTATGCATAATGCATTGTAGTTCCTAAATGAATGTGTGTTTGTGCAATGTAGGTCCATTTTTATGATGATCATCTTAATTCTGGCGAAAGAAAGTGATGTTGATGCTGCGTGGCCAACTAGCTAGCTAGCTGACGTTAGTTAGTATCAAGCGACCTCTAGTTTGTTTACTGTATGTTTATTTTTGCCAACAGATATGGACGATGAGGACTGCGAGAGAAGACGAATTGAATGCATGGACGAGATGACTACCCTGGAGAAGCAATTCGGTGACTTGAAAGAACAGTAAAGACACTTTGCTACATTTCACATTTAATCACCCTTTCCACATTGTTTTCTTTCTGGTCCATGTTTACATGCATGATTATAAGCCAACCAACTACTGATGCTGCTGTATTGCTCACTGCTGTCTGTCTCGTTGTGACTAGGTTGTACAAGGAGAGGCTAAGTCAGGTGGATATAAAGCTGAAGGAAGTGATAGCTGGCTGTGCCCAGGAGTATCTGGAACCACTGGCCAACCTGCAGGAGAATATGCAGATCAGGACTAAAGTAGCTGGTAAGTTTGAATGTAATTTTAGCCTACACTAGATTAGATACTAACGTCCCACTTAGTAACTTGAGTAGTGGCAGATGTCAATGTCAGGAAGATCAGTGGTTTTCTAACATTTTAGTTGTGTGTTCCTCAGATGACCTACCTACCAGCTCCCTGGGTAGGCTACCTCCAAATATAAGAAACACACATCTGTTTATATATGTTGTCTCTATTCTCATATGCAATGTACTGTTATAACACTGTAATATATGTCTCTGTTCTCAGTGATGTCAAACCTTCTGAAGGGTGCCGACTGAGGGTAAAAATATGTTTTCTTTGTCTTGTATCTTCTCCAGGGATCTACAGAGAGCTGTGTCTGGAGTCTGTGAAGAACAAGTATGACTGTGAAATCCAGGCTGCCTGCCAACACTGGGAGGTCAGATGGCAATTTAATACAATAAACCTTTATTTATCCCCAAGGGGCAGTTGTTGGCCCAGTGAGTAATAACAGTGGTCAAGCATAAAGTGCATTCATTGTTTATCTCCGGCCATGTCTAAATACTGTAGGCTCTGAATGACCAAGGCTCTAAATCTGTCCTTGTGCTCCTAAACCTTAGTGCCGCTTTTGACACTGTCAATCACCACATTCTTTTGGAGAGATTGGAAAGCCTAATTGGTCTACACTGACCAGTTCTTGCCTGGTTTAGATCTTATCTGTCGGAAAGATATCAGTTAGTCTCTGTGGATGGTTTGTCTTCTGACAAATCAATTGTACGTTTTGGTGTTCCTCAAGATTCTGTTTTATGACCACTATTGTTTTCACTATATATTCTACCTCTTGGTGATGTCATTCGGACACACAATGTCAACTTTCACTGCTATGCGGATAACACAGCTGTATATTTCTATGAAATATGCTGAAGACCCAGGATTGGGGGAACTTGAGTCAGTTGAGCCACTGACGGGATCTTTCTGTCCGGTCTTGCACCCCCTCGGGCCCATGCGGTGGAGGAGATCTTTGTGGGCTATACTCGGCCTTGTCTCAGGATAGTGAATTGGTTGTCTGTTGATATCCCTCTAGTGGTGTGGGGGCTGTGCTTTGGCAAAGTGGGTGGGGTTATAGCCTTCCTAGTTGGCCCCGGGGCTATTGTCGGATCTCCCCGTCTCAGCCTCCAGTATCTCTGCTGCAATAGTATATGTGCCGGGGGTCTGTTATATCTGGTGTAATTTACCTGTGTGAACTTAAGTATGCTCCCTCTAATTCGCTCTCCTTCACGGAGAACCTGCGCCCTAGGTCCATGCCTTAGGACTACCTAGCATGATGACTCCTGGCTGTCCCCAGTCCACCTGGTCGTGCTGCTGCTCCAGTTTCAACTGTTCTGTCTGCGGCTATGGAACCCTGACCTGTTCACCGGACGTGCTACCTTGTCCCGTACCTGCTGTTTTTGACTCGCTCTCTCTCTCTACCACACATGCTGTCTCGACCTCTGAATGCTCAGCTATGAAAAACCAACTGATATTTACTCCTGAGGTGCTGACATGTTTGGTGACCTGTACAACCACTGTGATTATTATTTGACCCTGCTGGTCATCTATGAACGTTTGAACATCTTGAAGAGCAATCTGGCCTTAATGGCCTTGTACTCTTATAATCTCCACCCGGGCACAGCCAGAAGAGGACTGGCCACCCCTCAGAGTCTTTAGGTTTCTTCCTAGGTTTCTGCCTTTTTCTAGGGAGTTTGTCGTAGCCAACGTGCTTCTACATCTGCATTGTTTGCTGTTTTAGGCTGGGTTTCTGTATAAGCACTTTGTGACATCTGCTGATGTAAAAAGGGCTTTATAAATACATTTGATTGATTGGGCAGGTGAAAGCAGTTGGATTGAATCCTTGCCTCCACTTGTACAGTCACATACAGATCAACAATATGGCTATCTCAAGGAAGGGAGGCATGAAGGATGCATGGAAAACTACTGGGATATTACCTTTGTCTAAGTAATATGCTTTGCAGTTCTGCAATCAGGAAAGGTGCATTTTGTATGTATTGGACCAGGGTCTCTCTCCGTGGCTTTAGTACTACAGTAGGCGTCTGTTTACTGTGTTTCTCTTCCCAGAGTGAGAAGCTGTTGCTGTTTGACACGGTGCAGAGTGAGTTAGAGGAGAAGATCAGACGCCTGGAGGAGGACCGACACAGCATCGACATCACCTCAGGTACCCTGCACACAGGACCTCTAGTGATCTGGAATGTTTTGTTCCAGCCCTGCACTATAATAACAAACCTGGTTTAAGTAATGGAGGAAAAGTCGACCAGTCGAATCAGGTGTTTGAAAGTTGGGCTGTAACAAAAGCCTGCACTGCCTGTAGCTCTCCAGGGTTTGCTTTGCCCTCTCTTTTTTTTCTCTTTAAAAAAAAATCTTTCTCTGCATTCCAGAACTTTGGAATGATGGTTTACATTCACGGAAGAACAAGAAGAAGGATCCCTTCTGCCCTGCCAAGAAGAAGAAGCCTGTTGTCGTCTCAGATATCCTTTCTTTCTACCGGTCTTCCTCTATCCATCCTCTGATACAAAGAAATACTGTCAGGGGTAATAAAAATGTCTCATTTCAATACTGCGCCAGAAGTTTTAATTTTTCTTAACCCCTTTCTCACGTCCATATATTGTTTATATGCTACAAGACCTGGATATACTTGAAGACTGGACAGCAATACGAAAGGTATTTGAGTTAACCAAACGTAAGCCTTTGTTGTGATTTTGTTTAGGGTTGGAATTTAACCTTTTGATCTTGTTCTGTATGCACCACAGGCGATGGCGTCGTTGGGACCGCACAGGGTCAAGGTTGACGGTAAGAATCTCTCATGTCATTGTGTCACTGTAAAGCCCAGTGGCCTCACTTATAACCGTTGTGTAATTTTCCCCTTACGTTTCTGAAAAATCTGCCCACATAGAAAAATATTGAGATTTATAAACTTGGCGCACACCATGCATACGCATGTTTCCCGTTATGAATCGGTCTTGTCGTAAAACTGTGCGCGAGCGAGAATTAGAACTCTGTCTGGAAAACGCCTCCGTTCACCTTGTATTGGTACGACACATCGTGCAAAATATGAGTTGTTGTTCAATATTTTGTTCGTCAATAGATTATTGGGTTTATACAGTGCATTTGGAAAGTATTCAGACCCCAATAATTTTTCCACATCTTGTTACGTTACAGCCTTATTCTGAAATTGATTAAAAAAAAAAAATTCCCTCATCAATCTACACACAATACCACATAATGACAAAGCAAAAACTGGTTTTTAGTAATGTTTGCAAATGTATTAAAAAAAAAATCAGACCCTTTACTCTGTACTTTGTTGAAGCACCTTTGGCAGCGATTACAGCCTCAAGTCTTGGGTATGATGCTACAAGCTTGGCACACCTGTATTTTGGGAGCTTCTCCCAATATTTTCTACAGATCCTCTCAAGCTCTGTCAGGTTGGATGGGGTGCCCAGCTATTTTCAGGGGTCTCCAGAGATGTTCGATCAGGTTCAAGTCTCTGGCTGGGCCACTCAAGGACATTTCGAGACTTGTCCCAAAGCCACTCCTGTGTTGTCTTGGCTGTGTTCTTAGGGTTGTTGTCCTGTTGGAACGTGAGCCTTCATCCCCAGTGTGAGGTCCTGTGCACTCTGGAGCAAGTTTTCATCAAGGATCTCTCTGTATGTTGCTCTGTTCATCTTTCCCCCAATCCTGACAAGTCTTCCAGTCCCTGCCGCTGAAAAACATCCCTGCAGCATGATGCTGCCACCACCATGCTTCACTGTAGGGATGGTGCCAGGTTTCCTCCAGATGTGACGCTTGGCATTCAGGCCAAATAGTTTAATCTTGGTTTCATCAGACCAGAGAATCTTGTTTCTCATGATCTGAGAGTCCTTTAGGTGCCTTTTGGCAAACTCCAAGCGGGCTCTCATGTGCCTTTTACTGATTGTGGAGTGCTGCAGAGATGGTTGTCCTTCTGGACGGTTCTCCCATCTCCACAGAGGAACTCTGGAGCTCTGTCAGAGGGACCATCGGGTTCTTTGTCACCTTCCTGACCAAGGCCCTTCTCCCCCGATTGCTCAGTGTGGCCGGGCGGCCAGCTCTGGGAAAAGTCTTGGTGGTTCCAAACTTCTTCTATTTAAGAATGATGGAGGCCACTGTGTTCTTGGGGACCTTCAATGCTGAAGAAATGTTTTGGTACCCTTCCACAGATCTGTGCCTCGACACAATCCTGTCTCGGAGCTCTACGGACAATTCCTTCCACCTCATAATGACAAAGTGAAAAAAGGTTTAGACATTTTAGCAAATGTATTCAAAATAAGCTCAGGTTCATCCTGTTTCCATTGATTCCATCTACAACTTGATTGGAGTCCACCTGTGGTAAATTCAATTGATTGGACTTGATTTGGAAAGGCACACACCTGTCTATATACGGTCCCACAGTTGACAGTGCAAGTCAGAGCAAAAACCAAGCCATGAGGTCGAAGGAATTGTCCATAGAGCTCCGAGACAGGATTGTGTCAGGGAACAGCTCTGGGGAAGGGTACCAAAACATTTCTGCAGCATTGAAGGTCCCCGAGAACACAGTGGCTTCCATCATTCTTAAGTGGAACAAGTTTGGAACCACCAAGACTTCCTAGAGCTGGCCGCCCGGCCACACTGAGCAATCGGGGGAGAAGGGCCTTGGTCAGGGAGGTGACCAAGAATCCAATGATCACTCTGACAAAGCTCCAGAGTTTCTCTGTGGAGATGGGAGAACCTTCCAGAAGGACAACCATCTGCAGCACTCCACCAATCAGGCCTTTATGGTAGCGTGGCCAGATGGAAGCCACTAATCAGTAAAGGCACATGGGAGCCCGCTTGGAGTTTGCCAAAAGGCACTGAAAGGACTCTCAGACCATGAGAAACAAGATTCTCTGGTCTGATGAAACCAAGGTTGAACCTTTTGGCCTGAATGCCAAGTGTCACATGTGAAGGAAACCTGGCACCATCCCTGTGGTGGCAGCAGCATGCTGTGGGGATGTTTTTCAGCGGCAGGAACAGGGAGACTAGTCAGGATTGAGGGAAAGATGGAAGGAGCAAAGTACGGAGATATCCTTGATGAAAACCTGCTCCAGAGCGCTCAAGACCTCTGACTGGGGGCGAAGGTTCACCTTCCAACAGGACAACGACTCTAAGGACATAGGCAGGACAATGCAAGGGTGGCTTCGGGGACAAGTCTCTGAATGTGCTTCAGTGGCCCAGCCAGAACCTGGACTTGATCGATCATCTCTGGAGAGACCTGAAAATAGCTGTGCAGCGACGCTCCTCATCCAACCTGACAGCGCTTGAGAGGATCTGCAGAAAATATTGGGGGAAATTCCCCAAATACAGGTGTGCCAAGCTTGTAGCTTCGTACCCAAGAAGACTCGATGCTGTAATCGTTGCCAAAGGTGCTTCAACAAAGTACTGAGTAAAGGGTCTGAATACTTATGTAAATGTGATATGTCAGTTAAAACAATAAACTCTTTCTGCTTTGTCATTATGGGGTATAATGCACTCAAATAGCGAATATATGATGCTTTTCCCATGGTTCATTTTCATGCCAGCCAGGTAGGCTATACTCCTGTTATAAAGCAAAGTAATGTGCTTAATATTAGGTAAGTTCATAAATAATTATAATAGGCCCAGCCTATAGAAACCTGATGGGATCCTCTTCTTTTTAAGAGAGGCCATCAAATTTGTTTTCTCATGCAATTGTATAGCCTGATTCAGAAAGGTTGGGTTAAATGTGGAAGACACATTTAAGTTGAATACAATCAGTTGGACAACTGACTAGGAATACCCCTTTCCTTTTCTTTTAGAAATTGCGCAACATGAGCTTATGGGCACTCATGAAGTGTTTGATTAGAATGTCGATTACATTTGCATTGATGTCAGAGTGATTAGAGGGACAATAGTGTTGAGTACCAGGCAGTTAGCACGTTTGGTAGGCTACTAATGACCATCGGCAGCATCAGAGCTTGGAGAAGTATCATTTTGGCGACTAAACAGTCACGTGGGAATTTGACTGCCGTCATGACTCGTGACCGCCGGTGTGACTGTAATACGGCCACCGTAACAGTCCTAAGCCTACCCATTCTGTCAAGTATTTTACATAAGCCACCGGCCTATTTACTGTGTTGGCCGAATGTTTTAATCTTCAGCAGTAATTTATGCTGTATCTGGAAAAGGAATGTCAGTTTCTGAAAGAAAAAACGATGCTAAATTGTTGACCTGTCCGCAGAACGTTTGAATTCAATAGTGTTTTGCATTGACTTTTCCCACAACCTAAATATGATGGACTGCTTGCGAATTCTGAAACATCGTAGGGCAGACCAAAAAATTAAGTTACAGTTCTATCTTGTGTGTTTTTGTTCTACCTGACTTTTTTTTTGGACATGTTTTATAGTGCTACTGATATTCATTACTGCGTTGTTGGGAAAGAGCAAGCAAGAAAAGTATTTCACTGTACTTGTGCATGTGACAATGAAAATGTAACTTGATGCATAGTCCTACTTCAATGTAAAAGATCAGCTGTTAAATGCAACTCTATACCGGTATTATAAACCACATTGCCTATGATATAACAACACTTGAAGTAAACGGCCTATCTATTTACTAGGCTACTATGGCCCATCAAATGAGAGATGCGCGTGGTCATTTTCTGTATGTCTCCTTTGGGAAAATGAACCCATCATGGCTAGAAAAGGTGAGGAATATATTCTGTGACGGTTAGGAAAGTAAATATGAAAAAGATTCCTATGTCTAATTATTTTATTTTCTAAAAATAACACAGATTTTCGCTCTTATAACTAATGGCAAATAGTTGCATGCTTGTTTTTAGTTTTTCATGATTAAGCTTTTCATATCACCCATTTGCACAAAATATACTTGCCAGCTTGCAATACAATATTTCAACCACTAGCAGATGTGCAATACGCATGGTCTAAAATTTGCGAGGAGGTGAGCACATTCTCACGTCAAGTACATTTTGTGTAATTGCCAACTTTTGCATGAACTGGTGCACGCACATTTTGGGGTATATTTTGTACCTGCGCATGGTTCATAAAGGATCTATTAGTGTCTAATCCCAGATGATATTAAGTGTCTCTGAATCTATGTATTTAGATATTAATTATAAAATATTAGGAGACCTTCCTTTTGCCCTCAGAACAGCCTCAATTCGTGGCGGCATGGATTTGACAATATGTCAAATGTTCAAGGGAGATGCTGGCCCATGTTGACTTCAATGCTTCCCACATGTCAGTCAAGTGGGCTGGATTTCCTTTGGGGGGTGGATCATTCTTGATATACACGGGAAACTGTTGAGCGTGAAACACCCAAACCCAAACTGCCACCTAGTACCATACCCACCCTCAGAATGGCACACGTATACAATCCATGTCTCAATTGTTTCTAGGCTTAAACCTTCTTTAACCTGTCTCCTCCCCTTCATCTATACTGATTTGAAGTGGATTTAACTTGGACGTGACATCAATAAGGGATCATAGCTTTGACATGGATTTACCTGGTCAGTCTGTCATGGAAATAGCAGGTTTCCTAATGTTTTGTACACTTAACGTAGACTGGTACAGTGTAACTGCAGTGCAGCTATTGGTACATAGTAGTAGTTTAAACTGTTGTACCTACCCTGTGTGTGTGTGTGTGTGTGTGTGTGTGTGTGTGTGTGTGTGTGTGTGTGTGTGTGTAGTCCCTACCAAGGCTGACAGACACCACCATGTGGCGAGGTCTGAGGAGGGCAGACTGTTCTATGACAGCCAGTGGTACTGCAGAGGACAGGCCATATGCATCAACAGGAAGGACGAATACCCCACCAGGTGTGAGTCTGTATATGAAATGTATGTTTTTAAATGGTCTGTGCGCTTATGTTGAAGTCCTTGAGTAAAGTGCGTGCATGTATATTTGCATGTGACGCAATTGTGCGTGTATATGCTGCTGTCGTTCATAGACTAGATTCAAGTGTTGTTGTGTGGTGAGGCGTGTGTATATAATGTACCTTCCTATATTTTATTATCCAATCCTCTTCCATCTCTCCCCCACAGTGCCATGATAACCACCATTAACCATGACGAGGTGTGGTTCAAACGGCAGGACGGCAGCAAATCCAAACTCTACATCTCTCAGCTGCAGAAAGGCAAATACACCATCAAACACTCCTAATGTCCCTCACGGCTTGCCGTACTTTCTCTCCCTGGATAACAAATAGTGAACTTCAATGCCACAAGATCCCGTCCCTTACTTTCATTGCCGTAGGGGGAAACTACATTATGTCAATGGTCTTCACCAACTGCTGGAGAGCTATAGGTCAGGGTGGGTAGGGGTTTTTCCAGGTTGGTGACTAACTACTGCTTTCTCGAAATATGGATGTATGTTACTAATATCTGCAAGGCGTCCAAGTGTCTTTCCTCCTGGAAGAGAAAGAAGCAAGTGCTGCTAAGAAGGGATGAGTTGCTGTTGAGAGTAGTGGTGGTGTTGTAGCGTGCCTTTTTTAACAAGATGCCTACAGTCCTGAACTAACTCAGTGCAGTGAAGCCTTAATTCCTACGGCCTGTGAGAGCAGTACTAGGATCAAGTCAAAGCGGGTAATTTTTTAGAGGGGTGGGTGAGTAAATGGAAACCTACAGTGTACCATCCAGGTTAAGAATGAACTATTCGAATTTCCTAAACATTGAGATTGCATCTTTTACGCCGGCAGGCTGGCACAGCCAGTAGTATGTTTGCCCTCTGTACAGAACCTTTGTTGATTATGATGAGGGCCAGAAGATCTCTGAGGTCTGGTTAGAGACATGCGCGTGAGAACTCTGTTGGACACATTGTCAGGAAAAACTCCTGGCCCTAATTCTGTGTCATGTCTTAACTTCACTGTGAACTCAGTAGCCATCCGCCTCTTGTAGTGTACTTTTGGAGAATCTCAATTGCGTATTCCTTGTGTCCTTTCGCCTCACCTCCCCCTCAAAACCGAGTTGGAGGAGAAAGCCAGAGGTCCCTCCCCTCTGACCTTATCCTCCAACGGGTGTTGAGGAGTTGTCAGGGAGAGGGGACACGAGGAGTACGCAATTGAGGTTCTCCCTGCATTTTTCTGTGTCATCTTCCCTCCCCTGTGAAGAACTCCCTGCGTCTCTATGTTCGAACTATGCTCCACCTTTTCTCCTGTAGTGCGCACTTGTGCACTCCTCCCTACCCATGCCAGAGGGATCTGATGACATTGAGAAGGCTCAAAGTGTCTGGTTGTCGTACACTCCCATCCACTCTTTTGCACCTTATTGGATAGAGGGGAAACCGTGTGTGTGTGTATATAGTAATGTACTGCTGGTTCAACCTCTATGTGGTCATGTGGTGCTTTACATTCACAGCAGCATCACATCTGTATAAAAGTATCAACTGCCAACAGTATTGCATTTAGAAGATTCTCAACATGTTATGAATTGTGTGGAGATGTTACAAGCTGTAATGTCGGGACTATTTGCAGTGTTGTTTTTATTTTAAAAATTCTTTGCAGCTCACGAAGGTCTGTCATAAAACGATTAGGCCAAATGTTACAGTGCCATCAATTGAAACGTAGTATTGCTTTTGTCCTCTTGATTTATTTTTCAAGTATGGATTGTTATTTTGTGTTTTTTTTTTTTTTTTTTTTTTTTGTAGTAAGTCATATCACTCAGCCGCTACACTACGCTATCGTTTTATATCATGCGGGAGGGGAATAGGAATACAACTCTTGTCATAGTGCCAATGCATGTACAGCAAATAAATGTTTAATTTTGTAGTAAACGTGTCACTTGCCTTCATTTGTAACGATTGAAGTCCCATGAAGCATTCATAAAGATATAACTAGATTTATCGCCATTGATTGAAGCGGAATATGCTGTATGGGATGTTAGGCCCTATCATAATTCGTTTTTATATCGTCTGTCAGAAAATATATAATGTGCTTGTTCGAAGTTGGTGCTCGGGTTGAGCAGTATCTTGATTTTCATTCTGTTTCTGTAGGGAGTATACGATATTACCTAAAGTGCAAAAAAAAACATTTACAAAAATTTGTTGGAGCTCACAACAATTTAGGCAATATGGGGATCTTGATCCAGGAGGGGATTCATTGTCTCTGCTGTAACCAAGAAGCTTGATCTGGACACTTAGCAAGTTAGCTAACCAAATGCACGTCTGGATCCCTGAGCTGCATACAATTTATTTAGCAAATCTTAGTTAACTTATAGTTATAAGCAGTGGCGTAGCACGCATCCCCGCGAGGCGGTGGGGCCCTCAACCCCCATTATATTTATATATATATATTTTTTTTTTTACGGTATTGACAATCACCCTCAGTATGTCTAAATACCCCGGAATACGGTATATCGCCCAAGCCTAGTTGACAGCATGTCTAGCTATAGCTAAATCAACTTGACATGTAATGGGCAGTCCGCTGTGCTCAGCATAAGCCAATCTTTATTGCTCTCTGTCCATTGTGAACTGAGAAGCATTAATTACCACAGCCAAATCACTAGGTATAATCTTTATAGCGCCAGTCTGGCTGACAATGCTGTCAATTCCAAGGTTTATGCAACCTAACCCTCTTCATTTGAAAATGGCTTGCTTTGAAAATAGTGAGCGTGGCTAGTTTGATAATGGCTTAAGTCCGCTGTGCTGTTCAACCTTTTAGCCAGAGTTGTCTGCCAGTGGGGCACTCACTAGATTAACACACTGTATTGGGATCGATTCAGGATCCACTTAAATATTTCACTCATCCCCTTCTCCATTCTCTACTTATCCCCTATGCTGAGCACAATCTAATACACTAATTTACTAAGTAGCCTACTGAATAGGAGTTGACCTTAGACACAGATCTAGGATCAGTTCACCCTGCCCCCAATCCTACCCACAACCATTAGAGGTATGAAAGATATCTGACCCTGTATCAGTCGTTAGAGGCAATTTTACTCCCACAAGCACATGCAGTATTACCAAAATCGAATTTCTCACTGCAGAACTCCCTTCTGACCAGGTAGTGTCAGTAGAGCTCCACTGTGGCGGTGTTACAGCACTGCACTAGATCGGAGAGGAGAGGAAAGTGGTCCCTGTAACTGAGGCACCCTTCTGGAGAGAAGCTTCCCAACTGATGATGGTTGGGAGGGAGGGACGCAGGCGGGCGTCTGCTGTGGAGGGCCGCTTTCATCACAGCTCGCTGGCCATGTCTGCTGCTGAGAGAGAGAGAGGGAATACAGAGAGATGGAGGGAGAGAGAGCACTAGAGAGCGAGAGAAGAAAATCCCCATCACAGTGTCAAAGGCAGGCAGGACTGGGCCCCGGCTGTCTGTCTACACAATCGCATCTCTCTAGAGCCTTCTCTCTTTGAGCAGGAATCTGTTCAAACATGCATAACAAGAGGAGATTCTCACTCTGTCTTTTGCTCTCCTCTCATGTTCTCTCTCTCATGTCAGAAGGTCTGCGTTGTGGTTTAAGCCAGGTTGTTTGGAGCTTTGTATAATACTAGGTCCTGTAACTGCAGAGGTCTTGAGGTGTTGCTGGATGAGAGCGAGGCAGAGGCAAGTTTCGGTCCTATCCATAGTTGATGAGCCACCAGACTGTGAGGGTCATTGGGATGTGTTTAAAGCAACACATGGGGCTGATTAGACCGTGAAGTGTGACCCTCCGCTAAATAACGTATAGTCCCCTGTCCCTGTGTGTGTGGGTTGCAGTGTGTGTGCGTGTGTGCGTGCATGCATGTCTGTGGGTATGTGTGTGACGATGTAATATGCGCACATAGGCTGGACAAGCAATTCATCAGCAGTGGAAGCATTCACCACGATGACTGCGCCCTCAAGGGCAATTTATTATCAGCATGGCAAGAAAGGCATTCTCTCAGGTATCTGTCTCACTGTGTGAGATACAGAAACCAGGTATGCCTCGCCTGCCCAGTGCAGCCAAGGGTCACCTGGGTTGTGTTCACTAGGGCACACGACAGAAAACGTTTTAAAATGTTGTGCAACGGAAAACAAAAATGAGCGTTTCTTATTGGAGTCAGGTAGTCCCTCCCTGCTTCAGTCTGTTTTCTTAAGTTTAATGCCTAATGCACACAACCCTGGCCTGGTTAAAGACTATGAACTGTCAGGTTGGCTGTGTAAATAAGGTTCCTTACTGTCTTTCCTCAGACCCATATCTCATTAAACAAAGTGAAGGGAAGCGTATGCTTGTACTGTAAGTCATTTTGGATAAAAGGAGTGTCTTCGGAGTGGCATAATATAATGTCAAATGTATGATATGGAAAGCAGCAGCTGTAACTTCCCTATGAAGGTGGGCAGGGCTGTAGGGTGGCAGCAGTGTTGGCACAAGCACAGAGCTGGGCTGATATGGAAACGTAGTCAAATTTTCAGCTGGTGTTGGTCGTCATTGGGAGACTGCAGAGCCAGTGCTGGAGTAGCCAGTGCTGGATTAGTCATGAATTCAACTGTTTTTGGCTTTTATTTACAGAAGTTGTGTGTGCACGGCGGTGCATACGTGTGTTTGTGTGCGCATGCATGCAAGTGCGCATGCATGCAAGTGCGCGTGCGTGTGTAGTACTGTCAGTGTGTGGGCGTGTAGTACTGTCAGTGTGTGCAGACTGGTCTCAGAGTTAATGTGAATCTGGGACACTCAAATTCGTAACTTATCATACCAAATTGGGGATGGACATCCACAAATGAATACATACCGTACGAAACGTAACATATCATACCAAATGGAGAATCTCAGATTTACGTACAAAATAATAGGAAATGCTCTTCAGACCAGGTTGGTGAGTGTATGTATTTTTGTGGCTGCGTATGTATCTGTGTGTGTGTGTGCGCGTGTATGCGTACTGGACACTGCAACTCAGACTCAGTGGAGTGAGGAGGAAGCTCAGCCAGCCGTTTGGCTCTGGTCCTAATTGGTTGAGTTGACAGGATGCTGCCAGTGCATCTTAGACAAGTAGCTACTTAACTGTGTGTGTGTGTGTGTGTGTGTGTTCCTCCACCCTCCACCCAGGAATCCCCCGCTGTCCTAATTTTCACCAAAGAACACAGCAGCAGCCCTTTCCGTCTTCTGAGCTGGGCCTTTGAAGAGTACAACTTTGTTTTTCGGAGCTTTCGCTACAGAAAAAAAAGGGACGAGGGAACATGCTGGAGTGGAGCCAAGCGTAAGAAGATTTTTCTCTGCTCGTCAGCCAGTTTGTTCTTCTGCATGGTGACCCAGCCCAGCCTGGACACACACACACACACACACTAATTATCTCGGTACTTCAGACAAATTGAGCCAGACTTCCTGGGCATAGATAATCAAACTCCCACACGTACAGTTTACACACTTGCTTGCCGCGGAGGGCAGAAGGGTGTGTCTAGTAGGAAGACTGCAATTTAAACAGGTTATATCACCTGCTTTTACCCAACATTATGTAAATGTTCAGGTGACATCCATACGTACAAACTAGGAGTTCCCCTTTGGTCAGTTCACCTGAAATAGACTGCATCATGTATTCCACTTGTGGACTATTTTGTGGCACTATTTTGAGGAAACAGAAATGTGTCTGTTTTTGTGTCTAATTTTGTTGACACACACATAAACAACTACTAAGAGATTAAAGCCCAGGGTCCGCCTCAGTCCAGTGCCCCCAGAGAAGGTTTTAAAGTAGCCTGAGTAGACCCTGGTTACATATCTTTCTAGGAACCTTCCAGAAATGAGGGAAAGCAAAATAGTCTGACCTCAGAGCAAGCAACATTGAAAAGAAGTGAACTGTCATTAATTCCTTCAACAGAGAGGCAGAGTTAAGAGGAGGGAGAGTTGTAGCCGGCGTGCCAAATGGCACTTTATTCCATAGTGCACTACCTTTTACCAGGGCCCATAGGACTATATAGGGAATAGGGTGCCATTTGGAATGCAACTGTAGTGTTGAGTGTCCAGGCGTCTCAGAGCCTACTGTCAGGGGACGACTGCAGTGGAGGCATGGTTAACTAGCTTATACTCACTCCTCGCGGTCTCCGTCTCACTATCCCTACTCTCTTTCTCTCGTCCTCTCTCTCTGTTTCTCTCCCTCTCGCCCGCTCTCTCTCTCTCACCCTCTCTCTCTCCCACTCTTTCTTTCTCTCTCTCGCCCTCTCTCTCTTTCTCTCCATCTCGCCCTCTCTCTTCCTCTCTCTCTCTCTCTCTCTCTCTCTCTCTCTCTCTCTCTCTCTCTCTCTCTCTCTCTCTCTCTCTCTCTCACCCTCTCTCTCTCCCACTCTTTCTTTCTCTCTCTCGCCCTCTCTCTCTTTCTCTCCATCTCGCCCTCTCTCTTCCTCTCTCTCTCCATATCTCTCTCTCTCTCTCTCTCTCTCTCTCTCTCTCTCTCTCTCTCTCTCTCTCTCTCTCTCTCTCTCTCTCTCTCTCTCTCTCTCTCTCTCTCTCTCACACACTCACTCTCTCAGCACATACCGACATCACACTGTTTCCTTTCCCAGCACCCCTTCCCCTCAACAGTCCTGCAGCACATGTTCGCTTCATAAAAGAACAGCTTTATGATACAAAACATGTGAGGTTGCAACGGCTACAAGTGTTACTGATTTACACACATCTTTCTAGTAAGATCTCCTGTTAGGTCTTATTCGTAGGTCTCCATCTTTTTAGGAATTCAAATCTGGCTTGATAAAGATCATAGAAGTTTGGAAAAAGAAAGAAAGAGAACTTGCACGCTTGTACATTTGACCCCTGTCTAGGCTATTCAGGGTTGTCGTCGCTTCTGCTTTTTACTGAGAAGCGACACGCAGATTGAAAGAAAGAGTCTCTAAAAGTTCTTGTTTTAGCTTTGTTCTCTGTAGGTTGGAGACACTACTCTGCTGTGTGTGTGAATATTTGACTGCGAGTGAAAGTGTGCACTGTTTTACTGTTCCCCCTAGCTGCTTCCTTCTCCATTTCTGATGTTCTGATGTCGATTCACTCTGTTTCATGTCCATATTATCATCCCTGAGTCACAACAAATCTCTGATTGATGTTGTACAATTGCCAATGAACAAGAGAAACCTTTCAGCTGTGCTACAGAGATCTCCAGGGCATTACGGAGAAGTTACAGTAAACCTGTTCCACTTATCAGGGAGCTGGTTTAGCGCTTAACCCTTAACATTGGTTCATCTATCATGATAAGCCAACATTGCCTGCCACATACTGTATGAGACACACTGTGTATTGCCACCCTAAGGAAGGAACCGGACATAAGAGGCAGACCTGGGTTAAAATATATTTTAGTATCTGATATTTAAAATAGTTTTTTTTTCTGTGTGTTTGATTATTTCCAAACAACACAGCTCTAACACCCCTTCAGCTTAACAGCCATGCCTGGGCTCTCTGCGTCTGAGATTTACCTTCACCTCTTTTGTAACCAGGAAGAAGAGAGTGAGAGAGAGAGAAAAAGAGACACTTTTTTCCTTCTTCTTCACTATCTTCGTTGAGCTTTAGCATGGCCGCAGGATGTGTTTTAGCTTACAGACTGTGCACTGTAACATACTATATAAAGGGGTGGAGAGAGAGAGAGAGAGAGAGAGAGAGGGGAATGTTTTGTAATAGTGGTTGGATAGAGGGAAGTAGTCCACTTGGCTTTACAGGGAGACGTTGGGTTCCCTTTATTCTGTCAGAGACCTAATGCACAGGGCCACGGTGTTACAGTATGTGTGTGGTGAAAGGGTTGTGAAAGCGTTCTTATTGCGAAAAGGACAATGATGTAATGGGTTTGCGTCTATGGTTTGTGTACAGACAGATGCAGACGGACCACAGCCAGCAGACAGAACAACAACCACTAATGGAGTGAGTCCCTGAAGGTCTAATCATTTCCTGGTCAGACCAACCCAATTGGCTGTTATATTGAATCGCTAGTATTTTCCTTGCTTGTTCGAATTCACCAAGAATGAGTGAGCCTCATAGTAAATGTTGAAGCCTCTCTGCTGTGCTTTGTTGTTCGCTAGATAGACTGTGGTTGTCAAGGATGTCTAGGATCTGTCCCAATGTCCATACTTGCACACAATGTCTTTGCGTACTATGTATTATGACAAGACATTTTATGGACTTTAGGACTGTCATGATTATCTTCCGGACGGACAGACCAAGACGCAGCGATGTAGCCAGAATACATGATTTAATTATAACACACGGGACAGAACGAAAACAAAACAATAAACGAAGAAACAGACGTGAGCCCTACGCTAAATCCTAAAACACGAACACAGAACTCTAAACCTAAACATGAATGGCGAAATCTAAGTGAAACACGGAGAAACCTAACTAGACATGACTGTAGAAACCTAACTAGACAAGAACCCGACCGAACACGAAAAGCCTAACATAAACATGACATGAACAATAACCCACGAAACTAAGGTGCAATCCCCAAACATATAAATGGTTCCCAATTAGAGGCAACGAGACTCAGCTGCCTCTAATTGGGAACAATTAATCAACATAGAACTAGACACCATAGAACTGTGAAAACCCTAAACCAAAATGAACCCAAAACGCTCCAGCCTGTAAACCCAGGCCTGGGCGTTACGAGTACCAAAGGCGCGGACTCCGGACGCGCCAGAAAATCTGTGGGGGTCTTCCGGAATGGTTCCTTTTTGTCCCCAGGTGGGGCTCCGGTGCTGGCCGTGCTGGTCTGATGTCACGCACCGGAGGCCCCGGACCCTTTCTAGGAACTCTGGTGCGTGGAGCAGAAGCTGGCCCTACCGGACCCACGATGCTCATGGTAACTCTGGTGCATGGAGCAGGACCTGGCCCTACCGGACCCGTGATGCTCACTGGAACTCTGGTGCGTGGAGCAGGAACTGGCAGTACTGGACTCGTGATGCTCCCTGGGACTCTGGTGCGGGGAGCGGGAACAGGCCGAACTGGGCTCAGGACGCGCACTCTGGTGCGGGGAGCGGGAACAGGCCGAACTGGGCTCGGGACGCGCACTCTGGTGCGGGGAGCGGGAACCGGCCGAACTGGGCTCTCTGAGCGCACGGGGAGCTGGGTGCGCGGGACCGGAACAGGACGTGCTGGACTCTCGGAGCGCACGCGGAGCTGGGTGCGCGGGGCCGGTACAGGACGTGCTGGACTCTCCCGGAGCGCACGTGGAGCTGGGTGCGCGGGGCCGGAACAGGACGTGCTGGACTCTCGGAGCGCACGTGGAGCTGGGTGCGCGGGACCGGAACAGGGACGTGCTGGACTCTCGGAGCGCACGTGGAGCTGGGTGCGCGGGACCGGAACAGGACGTGCTGGACTCTCGGAGCGCGGAACAGGGTCTCGGAGCGTGGAACAGGGTCTCGGAGCGTGGAACAGGGGTCTCGGAGCGTGGAACAGGGGTCTCGGAGCGTGGAACAGGGGTCTCGGAGCGTGGAACAGGGATCTCGGAGCGTGGAACGGGGGTCTCGGAGCGTGGAACGGGGACTGGACGTGTAGAAACCTCCGCCCGGACCGGGGATCTGATATGGAGAGCCGACACCATACCTCCAGCTAGCTCACTAACCCTGGTCTCATGGGTGAGTGGAGCTGGAATCTCTCGGACTGGGCTGTGGATACGTACCGGAGATTCTGCCCGTAAGACCACAGGATAACATGGGCCCAAAAGGCGCACTGGAGGCCTGGCTCGCAGAGCTGACACCACTCTCCCAGGTAACACACAGACCTCGGCCCGACCAGTGAGTGGCGCTGGGATCTCTCTCACTGGGCTGCGGACACGTACCGGAGACACCGCACATGGAACTGGAGCAGGATATCCGGGTCCCAGGAGGCGCACTGGAGACTTAGCGCGCAGAGCAGGCACCACTCTTCCTGGCTGAACGCTTCGTTTACCCCGACTGATGAGTGGGCAGGAATCTCTCGCACCGGCCTCTGACTCCGTATAGGAAACCGTGCGCAACACTGCATTGCACGGCCTCCCTTTGCTGCGACGCTCTCCCTACGCTCTCTCCATGAAGCACGAGGGTTGGCTCAGAGTCCCTCCTGAACCGGCCAACCTCCTCGTGTGCCCCCAAAAGTTTCTTGGGGCTGCCTTACGGGCTTCCCTGGCCCGGCGAGGTCTGAGAAACATTCCTCTCTCCGGGTCCCATGCTCCCATCAAGTCCTCACACCTGCGCCGCTCCGCCGCCGCTGCTTCCAGTTCCTCTCTGGGTCGACGATACTCCCAGGCTGGTCCCAAGCACTCCCATAGAACAGCTCCTTCTCCCAAGACCTAAGCTCCCGGGTCTCTCGCTGCTTGGTCTTTGTTTGGTGGGTTATTCTGTCATGATTATCTTCCGGACGGACAGACCAAGACGCAGCGATGTAGCCAGAATACATGATTTAATTATAACACACGGGACAGAACGAAAACAAAACAATAAACGAAGAAACAGACGTGAGCCTAACGCTAAATCCTAAACACGAACACAGAACTCTAAACCTAAACATGAATGGCGAAATCTAAGTGAAACACGGAGAAACCTAACTAGACATGACTGTAGAAACCTAACTAGACAAGAACCCGACCGAACACGAAAAGCCTAACATAAACATGACATGAACAATAACCCACCGAAACTAAGGTGCAATCCCCAAACATATAAATGGTTCCCAATTAGAGGCAACGAGACTCAGCTGCCTCTAATTGGGAACATTAATCTCAACATAGAACTAGACACCATAGAACTGTGAAAACCCTAAACCAAAATGAACCCAAAACGCTCCAGCCTGTAAACCCAGGCCTGGGCGTTACAAGGACACTGCTATATATTACTGACCTAAGCCCTAGGTAGTGCCACTTGGAGGACTGGGCGTGATGCCCAAAGGCCTTTCTCTGCTCCCTCCATGGTCTGTTCCTCTCTCCCTAACCCCCTCCCGGCCAGGCCTTCCTGTGGGTGCTCCAGCAAGACTGAGCTCTGACTCTGACCCCAGTCAACTGTCCATAACCCTCCATTATTAAAGAGGTACCACATCTCACGTGGCTGCTGATAAACACTCTGTCCTCATGTAGGATCCAGTGTCTCATTAATACACCGGGGTTAAGGAGTTATTACCTCCATGACTTCAGCTCAGCCGCAGTCTGTCAACCAGCCAGCACAGTTTGGAATCAGAATGCCTGGGTTGAAATACTATTTGAAATCATTTAAAATACTTTATCTGGGCTTGATTGAGCTTGCCTAGCGCAATATAACAAATTGGTGGCTAAATGGGCAAACCCCACACATTTGGCTCCCCAGGCAGGAGAAAGCAAACACTCAAAGTATTTGAAAGATTTCAAATTGTATTTGAACCCAGTTTTACTAGCCAGCCCGTTTGTCATCCAGTCTCAGGGAGCCGACTGATTGGGCCCAGGCAGGGAGAGCGATCTGACAAGCTCCACTCCAGGGTAAATTGAAGCCGGGTTGGTTAGATGGTGGTGAGTTTCAATGCAGCGCTTCACCGTGCTGTGTCCCTGCACTTCTCGGGTTCTTCATCCATGTTGAGTCCCCGCTGCGTCCCCGTAGCAACGCTGGATGGGCCCTCTTTAATTTATCTATCCACTTTAGTGCTCGTTCAGTGACAGTGAAAATAAGCAAAGCTGTGTGTGGGGGTGTGTGTGTGTGTGTGTGTGTGCATGTGTGTTGAAGTGAAAGAAAGTGTACTCAGACAGACAAAGGAGCACTCCATAGCCTAGAGATGTGGTACGGGGAATGTCTTTCTCTCTTGGTCTAGCACTCCATACGTTTCTCACACTACAGCTTCGTTGTTCACCCCTTCCCCACTTCACTTAATCTGTCTCTGAAGCTGTGCACCAGCTAGGCCCTAGAATTTAACATTGGCCTGTATGACCCCTCTATTTTCCACAAAGACCTATTAGAAAAGAAGGTAATAATGCTTTATAACTTGTTATAAGCATGTATGAGCCTTTATCATGTCTTAAAATATGGATTTAGATGCTTGCTCTTTTCTCAGATAAAAAAAAAAAAAGAAGTAAACGTTTGTTAATTAAAGGACAGGCTGTCATTTGATTCCCCCTCATTAGATAAAGTCAGTAGTTAGAAAGCAAGGCCCTTAATCTAATCGTGACTCTTCACTATCTTACGAATTTGCAAAACGTATGATATGTTACGAATTCCAATTTGTTGTGGCTAACATTAGCTAGGTGGCTAACGTTAGTTAGGCTAGGGGTTAGGCGCTAGGTTAGGGTTAGGGGAAGGGTTAGCTAACATGCTACGCAGTTGCAAAGTAGCTAAAAAGTAGTAAGTAGTTACAAAGATTCTAATTAGCTAAAATGACCTGTGATCAGATTCAAACACACAACCTTTTGGTTGCTAGGTGTTCGCGTTGTACCCATCCACCCCGACCAACCACCCTACTTTCGTTTTTGCCTTAAGTGAACTTCTGTCTTATTTAACCATACCAAACATAACATATCATACTATTTAGCCTGTTTTACGTTTACTATGTTATATCTAGTCTATGAGACCCAGGTTGGTTTAACACTCATGGCTACTTTATAATGATTATGATGATAATATGGTATTTATACATTTAACAGATGCTTTAGTACATTATGCATTTATCCAAATTGAGTCATGCATATATCCAAACTTGAGTATAGGGGACCCATCGGGAATCCAACCCACAACTCATAACCACAACTCTTGGTTTTGTACTCAGTATGCTTTGTCATCAATCTGAGTTATCTGACATGTTATCTGTTCCTAATAATACATTTTCTTATATTGGAAAGGTTGAATTGCTCATCCTTTGGTAGACACTGCAAATATGATTCTAAAAACCTTATGAAGGTCTTGTGTAGGTAAATGTTGTCTTTCGTCCTGAAACAGCCCTACACATCTCTGCAACGTGTGTGTTTGCGCTACATGTGTGTGTGTATGTGTGCGCGCGTTCACCATAGATGGAAACTATTTTTCTTTGGCTCGGGAAAGCGATCTTATTTGCGTTTCCGTCGCTGTGAGCCTAGATCTGTTAGCCAATCAGGCTGGACTGTGAGTCCAACCTGGTGAATAGACCTCTGTGTGTGTGTGTGTGTGTGTGTGTGTGTGTGTGTGTGTGTGTGTGTGTGTGTGTGTGTGTGTGTGTGTGTGTGTGTGTGTGTGTGTGTGTGTGTGTGTGTGTGTGTGTGTGTGTGTGTGTGTGTGTGTGTGTGTGTGTGTGTGTGTGTGTGTGTGTGTGTGTGTGTCTGTCTGTGTCTGGTAGGACGTGGCGCTATGGACGCTCACTGCTCAAAACCATCAGCCTCTCTGTGATCAGACAGGCAGTAGTCTGATGACATAACTAGCAACGCATCCATTCTCTAGTCTACCAGATACTCTTTTTTTTTTTTAAATGGGTGAATCTACGACCGCAACAACATTGATGTGTTATTTATTTGGTACTGACACTTGTTGCCTGTCCCTACTGTATCAGATACATTTGTTAGATAATGCTAAATATCTTTACCAGATATATTCTGTTGTGTGTTTTGTTGTTTGTTAGCTACTGTAGTGTATTGACTGTATGAGATTTGTCCTGGTCTATTTGGTGTCAGTGTGTCTATTTGAACTGTTATGTCCCAGTGGCTTAATGCGTTATAAAGGTTTTGTATAATTCCAGACAGTAGTTTTGAAAGTAGTGCTCATGAGCAGGGGTGAAAGTAGATAAAAATGATTGTCGGTATGGCACCTCTTATCTGTGCACGCGCTTGTGTGTGCACAAATATTTTTGATGGTCCCAATTCATATAGATCCGTCTTTTCACTTACATTTTTTTCTTACCTTTTAATATACCGGTTAGCAGAACCAGTCATAGCATTTTCATCTGATTGACAAACAAATCACTTCAAAGGCACCGTAGGTATCCTGCGCACGTTGATTCACTCTAAATAATTCCAGGATCCAATAGCGAACCAGCCATCATATCTGCCTTGGCAAAGTTTCTGTGTACTCCTCACACACACACAATAGCAAATACCCCCCACACAAAAGGCCAATGGAAAATGAATATAGAAAATGAAGACTGGAATAGACTTCATGAAACAAAGGTTTAATGACATAACTCAAGTCCTGTCGACATAACAAATAGGCCAAATAGTCATCATTACTAATGATCCAAACAAGTTAATGAACAAAAGCTATTGCCTATAGAACAGAACTGTGTCAGTGGGCGGCGGCTTGGCGCTGTGGCAAGAGAAAAGAGGTGGACAGCTCCCTGTTGCTGAACATTAGATCAGATTCAGAGATGAATCATCGTGAACATTAGAAACACTCAGTATATCATCTTGCCATATATAATCTTTAAAGATTAAATCAAAATAACTAAGTTAATCATATAACTTAACATTAGTTCCATCCACTTCACGTAGCCATTAATGACATCAAAACATCATCTCATCTCTCTTCTGATAGGGTGTGTTTGTGTGTGTGCGTGCATGCATGCGTGTGTGTCTGTGTGCGTGTGTGTGTGTAGCTCTACTCCGACAGAGCTTTTCCCACAGCAGAAAGAATATGTAACTGGACCTTAGCCTGTCCATCTCTATAAAAACTTCTGAGTCGACTGGTTGTTGTTGCCACTATAGTCGACACTCAACAATAGTGAGGGAAACAAAATATAAATTAGAATAACGACACATGCAAAAACAACACTGTCACAACACATTGTGTAGCTAACTCAATAAACAACACTGTCAACAATACATTGTGCAGCTAACTCAATAAACAACACTGTTACAACAACACATTGTGTAGCTAACTCAATAAACAACACTGTCATAACAACACATTGTGTAGCTAACTCAATAAACAACACTGTCATAACAACACATTGTGTAGCTAACTCAATAAAAAAACGCTGTCATAACAACACATTGTGTAGCTAACTCAATAAACAACACTGTCATAACAACACATTGTGTAGCTAACTCAATAAACAACACAGTCACAACACATTGTGTAGCTAACTCAATAAACAACACTGTCATAACAATACATTGTGCAGCTAACTCAATAAACAACACTGTCACAGCACATTGTGTAGCTAACTCAATAAACAACACTGTCACAACACATTGTGTAGCTAACTCAATAAACAACACTGTCACAACACATTGTGTAGCTAACTCAATAAACAACACTGTCACAACACATTGTGTAGCTAACTCAATAAACAACAGTCATAACAACACATTATGTAGCTAACTCAATAATCAACTGTCAGAACAACACATTATGTAGCTAGCTCAATAAACAACTGTCATAACAACACATTGTGTAGCTAACTCAATAAACAACACTGTCACAGCACATTGTGTAGCTAACTCAATAAACAACACTGTCACAACACATTGTGTAGCTAACTCAATAAACAACACTGTCACAGCACATTGTGTAGCTAACTCAATAAACAACACTGTCACAACACATTGTGTAGCTAACTCAATAAACAACACTATCATAGCACATTGTGTAGCTAACTCAATAAACAACAGTCATAACAACACATTATGTAGCTAACTCAATAAACAACACTGTCACAACACATTGTGTAGCTAACTCAATAAACAACACTATCATAGCACATTGTGTAGCTAACTCAATAAACAACACTGTCACAGCACATTGTGTAGCTAACTCAATTAACAACACTATCACAGCACATTGTGTAGCTAACTCAATAAACAACACTGTCACAGCACATTGTGTAGCTAACTCAATAAACAACAGTCATAACAACACATTATGTAGCTAACTCAATAATCAACTGTCAGAACAACACATTATGTAGCTAACTCAATAATCAACTGTCAGAACAACACATTATGTAGCTAACTCAATAATCAACTGTCAGAACAACACATTATGTAGCTAGCTCAATAAACAACTGTCATAACAACACATTGTGTAGCTAACTCAATAAACAACACTGTCACAGCACATTGTGTAGCTAACTCAATAAACAACAGTTATAACAACACATTGTGTAGCTAACTCAATAAATGACACTGTCACAGCACATTGTGTAGCTAACTCAATAAACAACTGTCATAGCAACACATTATGTAGTTAACTCAATCTCCCTTGACAGCCCAGAGAGCACAGACCATTTGAAGTTGAGTTTTATCACATTTTTTAATCAGAAGAGAACATTAACATTTAATAAGAACTTGTTCAGAAGGAAAAGGGGAACAGTGCTGCATCTTGCCATACACAGACTTACAAGACTAAAACAAGATTTGTTTTGAAAATTGTATAAGATGCCTACGTTGTTGTTTTGCTGTACTATGTCGAGATGACCAAAATCTGGGTTATGGTAGTAAAAGGCTGCTCTGTATGGGTAGAGTTGGGTTGAGCTGAGAATCTTTTTTCAGATAGTGAAAATGCTAGACTAATTCACCTGTAGGGTTCCTGGATGGGTGTAGTAGTGTTTTGGAAGGGGTGAATATTCAGTCAAAAATGTAATAAAATGTCCCCTCAAATTGACTCAACATGTCTGGTAATGTCAGCGGATCGGGATCCAAATACAATCCACATCAAGTCAGTGTGTGCTATAGTTGTCATGAAGAACAGATATTCGAGTTTGTCGTTTGATTTAGTTACACAGCTCTGCATAGACTCTTGACACGGCATCAGTTCTAATCATCATCACAGAGGAAATTAAATATTCCCAGAACATCCTCAATGCTGAATCACGTCTGCAATGCTGCTCCTCTCTTGTCTTCAACTTATGTTGGCACTGCAAGACTGGTCCTTTCCCTCAACCCCTTCTCCATCCCCTGCCTCTCTGTCTTCTCCAGACTGTGATGGGTAACAGCCGGTGCACTCCGGTCTTGTTTGTGTGTGTGTGTGTGTGTGGGTGGGGGGGGGGTACTGTGCAGGAAAAAGGGGAATACATTAGAGGGTGGAAATCCCTGTCACGAGGATCCCAGTTCAGCACTTTCTCCCTCTACACACACACTGGCTGTACTACACACACTGGCTGTACTACACACACACACACACACACACACACACACACACACACACACACACACACACACACACACACACACACACACACACACACACACACACACACACACACACACACACACACACACACACACACACACACACACACACACACACACACACACACTGACAGTACTACACACGCACGTACACTTGCATGCATGCGCACACAACTGCTGACACTGCCACAATCCTCTGCCACTAAGTCATCCCCCCTCTGTGTGTGTGTGTGTGTGTGTGTGTGTGTGAGTTCAGTCAACTGTATTATGTGTAAGGCGAATAGGGAGTGTGTGAAGGGGAGGGGTGAGGGTTTTCCCCACACAGCTGTGTAGTTGCACTTCAGACTGTGTTAATGTTATTACCGTAACTCCATGATATACATAAGCTATCAAAGTGAGGGAAGGCCCCATTGTGCAGATATGCACCCAGTGATTGTAGGTGGGCCCCATGGCGCAGGTAATCCGTGTGTTGCAGATAAGCCCTGTGGCGCTGTTGGACCCCACGGTGCAGGTTATCCCCACTGTTCCAAGGTTCTTAACAATGTTTGGGCTCTACAATGCAGGTGGGCCCCACTAGGAGCCATAGATGGCCGGCTGATCTATGCCTGCTGTCTTGCACGTACACACGCACATTCATACTCACGCACATACAGTGAGGGAAAAAAGTAATTTGATCCCTTGCTGATTTTGTACGTTTGCCCACTGACAAAGAAATTATCAGTCTATAATTTTAATGGTAGGTTTATTTGAACAGATAGAGACAGAATAACAACAAAAAAATCCAGAAAAACGCATGTGAAAAATGTTATAAATTGATTTGCATTTTAATGAGGGAAATAAGTATTTGACCCCCTCTCAATCTGAAAGATTTCTGGCTCCCAGGTGTCTTTTATACAGGTAACGAGCTGAGATTAGGAGCACACTCTTGAAGGGAGTGCTCCTAATCTCAGCTTGTTACCTGTATAAAAGACACCTGTCCACAGAAGCAATCAATCAATCAGATTCCAAACTCTCCACCATGGCCAAGACCAAAGAGCTCTCCAAGGATGTCAGGGACAAGATTGTAGACCTACACAAGGCTGGAATGGGCTGGCAAGACCATCGCAAAGCAGCTTGGTGAGAAGGTGACAACAGTTGGTGCGATTATTCGCAAATGGAAGAAACACAAAAGAACTGTCAATCTCCCTCTGCCTGGGACTCCATGCAAGATCTCACCTCGCGGAGTTGCAATGATCATGAGAACGGTGAGGAATCAGCCCAGAACTACACGGGAGGATTTTGTCAATGATCTCAAGGCAGCTGGGACCATAGTCACCAAGAAAACAATTGGGTGCTACAGGATTTAAGGTCCCCCTGCTCAAGAAAGCACACATGCCCGTCTGAAGTTTGCCAATGAACATCTGAATGATTCAGAGGACAACTGGGTGAAAGTGTTGTGGTCAGATGACACCAAACTGGAGCTCTTTGGCATCAACTCAACTCACCGTGTTTGGAGGAGGAGGAATGCTGCCTATGACCCCAAGAACACCATCCCCACCGTCAAACATGGAGGTGTAAACATTATGTTTTGGGGGACAGGACAACTTCACCGCATCAAACGGACAATGGACGGGGCCATGTACAGTCAAATCTTAGGTGAGAACCTCCTTCCTTCAGCCAGGGCATTGAAAATGGGTCGTGGATGGGTATTCCAGCATGACAATGACCCAAAACACACGGCCAAAGCAACAAAGGAGTGGCCCAAGAGGAAGCACATTAAGGTCCTGGAGTGGCCTAGCCAGTCTCCAGACCTTAATCCCATAGAAAATCTGTGGAGGGAGCTGAAGGTTCGAGTTGCCAAACGTCAGCCTCGAAACCTTAATGACTTGGAGAAGATCTGCAAAGAGGAGTGGGACAAAATCCCTCCTGAGCTGTGTGCAAACCTGGTGGCCAACTACAAGAAAGTCTGACTTCTGTGATTGCCAACAAGGGTTTTGCCACCAAGTACTAAGTCATGTTTTGCAGAGGGGTCAAATACGTATTTCCTTCATTAAAATGCAAATCAATTTATAACATTTTTCACATGCGTTTTTCTGGATTTTTTGGTTGTTATTCTGTCTCTCACTGTTCAAATAAACCTACCATTAAAATTATAGACTGATCATTTCTTTGTCAGTGGGCAAATGTACAAAATCAGCAGGCGATCAAATACATTTTTCCCTCTCTGTACGTGCACAACACGTACACACACATTCACACGCACGTATGTGTACGTACACACACACATACACACACACTGCTAGGAGGGGGCAAACTGTTCCTGTTCTGCCAGTCCGTCCATTACTAAAGGTTGTTTGTAATGCCTGGCCTGGCGAGGGAATCGTATATTATCGCCTGTGAATATTGCTTGAGTTCAGAGGCCCTGTTGTCGTGACACTGTAGTAATATTTCCCAACAATCAAAGATGGATCAGAGTGTTGTCTCATAGGTACAAGGAGGGAGAGAGAATAATGAAACGAGGAAAACCCCCAAAGACGAAACCAGACGGAAAAAATCTAGTGAAATGAAAGAGATGAGTGATGTGGGAGAATAAAAATGAAAAATGCTGTAAACAGAACGGGTAGGGAGACAGGAAGAGGGGGGAGCAATAGGGGGGGTGGAGAGAGAGCAATAGAGAGAGGGAGATATATGGCGGAAGAGAGAGCTGGAGAGAGAAGGGGGCCCTAGTGATGAAAGGTGCTCCTTGTGGTCATAACTCCAGCTCCGCAGAGAGAGAAAGAGATGGAGAGAGACAGACCCAAGCTGAAAAGACACGCAGGGTTGATTCAGTAGGCTATAGGTTGGGATGACTAGGGAATAAAGGGGCTGTACAGCGAGGTGATAGATTACTAGAGATACCCTGTGGCTCAGCTCTGTAAGACTGCACCAATACTGCAGTCATCATTATATGCCAGCAGTTGTTCAGTTTATGGCCAGTTCATGCTGTCAGGAAAAACTCCTGGCAGGATCCTATGAGTCGGTGTGAACCCAGAAAGAGATAAGTGCCCCCCTCCCTCCACCAATGCAGACACTTGCAGACTTGTAATTCACAGGCCTGTCTCATAAGTGTGCCTAGTTCTTTTCCGCAGTAGCAGTAGCAGCTGTGATACGTGATCTCTCCCCTGCTCCGTCTCTCCCTCCCTGGCCAGTGCTTCTCCCCTTACTACCACTGCCACCGCAAAGTGCTGCTTCATTTACACATAAAATATTGACGTTCTTAATTTAACCCCTGGGGGGCTCCGGTGTTACTACAGAGAAGATCTTACTGGTATGCAGTGTGTGTGTGTACGTGTGTAACCCACCAGTGTCACACAAGAGTAGAGGGGAAGTCTGGTCTCGCTCTTCTCCTCCGCCCTTCACCTCAACCGTGCACGTCTGTGGAGTCTGGTTATTGGCTGACGTGGCGCTCCGCCTCATTGGCCGGTTGTCAGTAGTAGGGTATTGTTCATTGTCACGCCCACTGGTTTTGTTCACGGACCACCCATACGTAAAATGGACGCACGTATGACTGTACAACGCTTTATATAAAAGCATTTGCTAAATGGCATGTATTGTCAATACCCCACCTGTCCACAATCAGTATTGGATTTTAGAGTAGTGTGACAGTCCTGTGTGTTATAAGTCTCACCACTAGCATCAAGCTAACCACGAGAGTGAGTGGCTGCCAGGTTGCACCACACGACCATGAAATGGAGCCTTCGGTTAACTGGTCCCTATGGGGTGAAGGTGGGTTGTCAACCTCATCAATCGATTTCACGACTGGTGTTCCTGTGGCGTTCCATGTCAGCGAGAGTGAGTGCTTCTGTGGTGAGAGTACCTCCACATGGTAAAGGGTTCCCGGTGCACATTTTCATCACAAGATTTATACGCAGTCATAAGATGTTTACAATGCCTGGAAATGTGTTTAATATATCACAGAGCCACATAAACATTATGCAACAATCCTATATGCCTCATCTACGCAGAACATGTGTGTATCTGGAATGCACATTAAATGAATGTGCACATGCTATAACCTATGGAGATATGACATTGATAGTAAAGGGTGCCGTGTGTATGTTAGCAGATTCGCTGACCGAAAGCAGAGCCACTACACTATGGAGACGCATGTGCTTTCTGGCTCTCCTATCAGTACTGAGTGAACTGCTAAAACATAAAAATCAGAATGGAGCTGGGCTAGCCAAGGGTGGACACTGTAGAGACAGCCAAAACTCGTACTCCTCACCAAATATGGTCAAATCGTGACCCAAATATGGTCAGACAATGTGGTTCCGTCTTCATGGACTTTCTGGTAACACCATAGAGTGGTCAACCACATTTCTCTACTGGTGTTTGAAACATTATGGCCATTTTAGCCTGGGTTTGCCTGGCCTTACTAGGACACGGCTACATCATGGAAGCTTCGCTCTCCAGCTGAGGCTTATTAAAACTCCCTCTTGCCTTTTTCAAACCCCCAACATCCTAGTAACAGCATGCAGCTGTTGCCTAGCAACAGAGCCAAAGCACAGCCATAGATGTTTATCTATGGCTGAGTGAGAACGCAAACAGTGGTGTCTTTTTCCTTTTCCCCCCCAAGCCTCTAGCTAGCTAGTTTGCTGACAGAGCAGGAGCAGATATTCAAATGTTGCTGCGACTGGTTTGGCTAAATTGAACGACGTGTACTACACAGTAATCTTGAGTCATTGAATAAGCTAAGACTATAATTCAGTCTTCTACGTCAGCAATATGCATACTTTGTCTTTATTTTTTGTAGTATCACAGTTGATATTTGACAATTGATTCAAAATCACTGTCACATGACATCTCAGCAGCATCCTATAAAACACACAACAACAGCCATTCAGTTCATGGTCTTTTTTTTTATTTGAAAAAAAAAAAAATGAAAGACTAGCATGTACAACTTGGAATGAATGTAAACTGAACTCAGATGAACAGTTGAAAAGACTCGTGCTGCAACTCTTACCTACAGAATGCATACAGTACACAACGCCACACTCTTGTCCGAGTCGAGAAAACAGAAGAAAAACGTGAAGGCCAGTGAATCTCCCTTAATGCCAGAAAGAGGGACACTCCATCTCAGCAAAAAATAAAGCTTCACCATAAGACTTTTTATATCCCTCCTCTTCAGGGCAGGGCCGCAACAAATACCTAAGATGGCCATCCAAATAACATAAAAACTAAAAAAAAAAAACATTTTGAAAATGTACTTTATCTAACATACAAGTAAGTTCCATTCCACTTTCAGCTTGAATTATAAACCTTCTATCCTTTCATATACCATATACCTAGGGTTCCTCTCCAAATACAAAAAAACTGTACCAAACCAACAATACCAAACCAACGACACCCCTGTGGAATCAGCACGCTCGGATTGGCTGGAGGAAGTGCTCCAGTCACAAGCTGCATGCATGAAGAACAGGAAAGAGAGAGAGATGGCCAGCCCAAACATCACCAGCAAATGGATGGAACTTGGAAGGGGTTCCAGGGGATCCAAATGCCTTGCTTCAGTTTGAAGGTAGTTATTACAGGGTTGTTATATGGGTCTTTAAAGTACTGATGCTAAACTCATCTTTGAGGGTGGGAGGGGGGACAGTGTCACTAACCATATCATGCAGATATTTTTTGTATCATTTTGTTTTCTCTGTGTGGATGGACAGAAGGATATTTTATTTTAACATTCAATTATTTTCTATACAGAAACAGTATGAATAAATGAACATTTTTCTTCCCAAGAGGTAAGTAAAACTTGTGATTTTTTTTCTTTTTTTCTTCTTCTACAAGGGGACAAGGCAGGTTGGCCGAGCTTCACTTTGCAGTCATCATCTGTACAAACTCTGTTGAAAGGAGAGACAGAGAGCGAGACAGAGAGAAGAACACAAAGACACATAAGTAACGTACTGTAGCTCATTAAGCCCCATTGGCAAAGCGCCAGGCGAGGCAGTCACCTGCTAAATTGTTAAACTGTTTATAATTTTTTTTTTTTTATCAAGCAGTGGAGGAACAGAATGCACATCATTCTAATTAGTGTCCCATTTCCAAACGGCTTTCATGTTCATCTCATTAAGCTTATTTGATTAAAAAGTCAGTGCACTGTGAAAACAACACAATGACGTCCAACCAAAATAAAGAGAAGGCTTTCAAATGCTTAGAGTACATATGCTTTTTATGGCACAATGAGAGAGTGAGGAAGTAGGGCGCTTTCCAGCCAAGACATATGGACTGTTTATTGTGTCAACAGCTCCTTCTAAAAAAAATGAGCGCAGTGTCTTGTGCAACGCACTTAGGGAATAGGAGTGACAGTGAGGGGAGGGGGAGAGAGCGTAGAAAACTGAAAATGATCGACATCGACCATACCGATCACTCATCGCAGGCATAATCGTGAAGTTTGAAATTAAAGGCATTTTCTAATGTGGGTGATTGTTAATGGGACAATTGACAGATACAACCATCAAACTAGTAGTAGTAGTAGTAGTTTAAAGGATCATTTAAAAAAAAAATCTGTGGTGCACATTAATGTTAGAAACTTAGCATTCTATTTATCGTTATCGCATAAATTCAGGCAATTTATCACAAAATAGATTTTTGTCCATGTCACCCAGCTCAGAGAGGGAGAGAGAAAGAAGAGAGAAGGAAGGAAAGAGAAAGAATGACAGAAAGAGAGAGGAAGCACAAGAAAGAGAGCAAAAAGGCTGGTTACGCCTGCTACAGGGCTGGCACTACACATGGTATATGTAGCTGGTTACGCCTGCTACAGGGCTGGCACTACACATGGTATATGTAGCTGGTTACGCCTGCTACAGGGCTGGCACTACACATGGTATATGTAGCTGGTTACGCCTGCTACAGGGCTGGCACTACACATGGTATATGTAGCTGGTTACGCCTGCTACAGGGCTGGCACTACACATGGTATATGTAGCTGGTTACGCCTGCTACAGGGCTGGCACTACACATGGTATATGTAGCTGGTTACGCCTGCTGTACAGTGCTGGAAAGGCTGTATAACCAGTAGTAACCACTGCTACATGTAGCTGGCTATACCCCTTACATGTCTGTTACATGCCTATTACAGGGATAGCACTGACTGATGCATGTACAGGGCCTTCATAACCCTTGACTTATTCCACATTTTGTTCTGTTACAGCCTGAATAAAAAAATAATGATACATGTTATTATATCATTTTGTTTTTACCCATCTACACACAATGACAAAGTGAAAACATGTGTTTAGACATTTTTGAAAATTAAAACAAATATCTCAATTACATAAGTATTCAATACTTTGTAGAAGCAAATTTGGCGGCGATTACAGCTTTGCAGATCTGGATTTTCTCCCGTTCTTCCTTGCAGATTTTCTCAAGCTCTGTTTGGTTAGATGGGGAGCGGAGTTGAACAGCAATGGGATTCAAGTCTGGGCTTTGGCTGGGCCACTCAAGGACTTTCACATTCTTGTTCTGAAGCCATTCCAGCATTGCTTTGGCTGTATGCTTGGGGTCATTGTCCTGTTGGAACATAAATCTTCACCCCAGTCTAAGGTTGTTTGCATTCTAAAGCAGGTTCTCATCAAGGATTTGCCTGTATTTGGCTCCATTCATTGTTCCCTTCCCATTGTCTCCAAGTCCCAGCCGCTGAAAAGCATCCCCATAGTATGACGCTGCCACCACCGTGCTTCACGGTAGGGACGGTGTTAGACGGGTGATGAGCTGTGCCTGGTTCTCTCTAGACATAGGGCTTTGCGCATTCAGGCCAGAGTTACATTTTTGTCTCATCAGACCACAGAATATTTTGCCTTATGATCAGTCTTTCACATGCCTTCTTGCAAACTCCAGGCATGCTGTCATGTGCCTTTTTCTCCGGAGTAGCATCCGTCTGGCCACTCTCCGATAAAGCCCAGATTGGTGAAGTGCTGTAGAGACTGTTGTCCTTCTGGCAGGTTCTCCAATCTCAGGCAAGGAACTCTGTAGTTTTGTCAGTGGTCATTGGGCTCTTGGTCACCTCCCCGACTAAGGTTCTTCTTGACCGTTTTCTCAGTTTGGTTGGACGGCCAGCTCTAGGCAGAGTCTGGGAAATTCCATATTTCTTTTATTTCCCAATGTTGAAAACCACTGTGCTCTTGGAAACTTTCAACACAAAAACTTTTTATACCCTTCCTCAGATTTATGCATCGTCACAATTTGATCTCGGATCTACGGAGAGTTCTTTGGACTTCATGGTATAGTTTCTGCTCTGACATGCACTGTCAACTGTGGGGCCTTATATAGACAGGTGTTTTTCTTTGCAAATCATGTCCAATCAATTGAATGAGCCACAAGTGGACTCCAATCAAGCTGTAGTGACATCTCAAGGATGATCAAAAGAAATTGGATGCACCTGAGCTCAATTTGGAGTGTCACAGCCAAGGGGTGTAAATACTTATGTAAATGAGATATTTCATTATCAATACATTTGCCCCCCAAAACTGAATTGAATCCATTTTGAATTCAGGCTATAACAACAAAATATGGAATAAATCAAGTGGTATAAATACTTTCTGAAGACCCTGTTGCTGGTTATACCTGCTGTACAGGGTCATGTTCATTAGGTACCAAATGGAAGAAAACGTACTGAAACAGAGAGGGACTTCCTAGACTTATAATATGAAACTAATTTCTGTTTTCCAAGCAAAATGTTTTTAAACGTTTTCCATTTTGTGACCCAATGAACACTACCCAGACCTAGCCTGGAACAACCACTGTCCTCCTCTTACCTTCATAGTTGACCTGTCCATCTCCGTCAATGTCTGCTTCTCTGATCATCTCGTCTACCTCCTCGTCTGTTAACTTCTCCCCCAGGTTTGTCATGACGTGACGGAGTTCTGCTGCGCTGATGTAGCCGTTTCCGTCCTGGAGACACAAGGGAAGAAATTCCTTTGGGTGAGAATAGACGGAAAGGCATTCCCATTGGGGAGCAATCAGGATATTAAAGAGACGCAAATCCCCATTGGGCAATGATGAGTGGAGAGGTGAATCCCCATTGGGCAATGAACGGAGAATCAAATCCCCATTGGATGGTTAATGATATATATACACTCTTAGAAAAAAAGGGTTATTCGGCTGTCCCCATAGGAGAAGCCTTTTTGGTTCCAAGTAGAACCCTCTAGGAAAAGGGTTCTACTTGGAACCAAAAAGGCTTCTCCTATGGGGACAGCCGAAAAACCCTTTTAGGTTCTCGATAGCACCTTTCTTTCTAAGAGTGTAGCATCACCATAACTGGAAGTTTTAACGATGTGTTTATCAAAAGGTGGGTATATCTTATGAAAGACGACTGTTTACTAGTTTATTACAAAGCAATGTTGTTGTTTGAGGATTACTCTCCAAGGATGTGTTAGATAGTAAACATACAGTACTTTACATAGAGTACTTTACCTTGTCGAATACCCTGAAGGCTTCACGGATCTCCTCCTCACTGTCTGTGTCCTTCATTTTTCTGGCCATCATGGTCAGGAACTCCGGGAAGTCAATGGTGCCATTGCCTGGATTGGAGATAGGACACACCCCGTTTAGTTCATTACACCATCCCGTTTAGTTCATTACACCATCCCGTTTAGTTCATTACACCATCCCGTTTAGTTCATTACACCATCCCGTTTAGTTCATTATACCATCCCGTTTAGTTCATTATACCATCCCGTTTAGTTCATTGCAATGATAAGATGCTGATAATAGTAAACATACAGTAAAAAAGAGGCTTGTTTGTTGACTAGCAATTCTTCATCATCCTATGATAAAAGACCCTGAAAAGCCTTTCTGTGAAATCACCTGTTATGTCCTTGCATACAACTCAATTCACTTCCTGCTATGTGTCCTAGTACTAGACTGGGTGTCTTTCCTCAGGGTAGCCCTGGGAGGAGGTTGTAGATGTGTAGTGTCCAGCTACAGAGACCAGAGGAAGAGGGACAATCCATCCTCAGACATCTCCTACTGTATGCTGGGCTGGAGTCTGGGCCAGGCCCCATGAAATCACCTCTCATCTGAGGGCCTCGCTCTGCCTGGGGAGTCAGGGACCGGGGAGCCTGCTGCCACCTTCACGTAGCCTCTAACCATATCGAACCCTTCTCTCTAACCAGGCCTCACAGGATGTCTGGGTCACAGGGGGCTGCTGAGGGGAGCACGGCTCATAATAATGGCTGGAACGGAGTAAATGGAACGTGTTTGATACTGTTCCCTTTATTCCAGCCATTACTATGAGCCCGTCCTCCCTAGTTAAAGGTGCCACCGGTCTCCTGTGGTGTGGGTTCATCAGTGGTGGATGAATGGATGGACGTTGGTGGCAGCCGTGGGATCTCTCCCACAAAGCCTCTAACCAACTCAACTCTAACCAGTTTACAGTGAAATGGGTGGAGGATGGATGTATGTTAGTGGCAGCGGTGAGATCCCTACCCTTTCCCTGACATAGGCTCTAACCAGCCTATTCTATGGATGGACATACAGTACGTTGGTGTCAATGGTGGGATCAGATCCACAACATGTAGCCTGTTAGGTTGGGATTACCTAGGGATTATAATGGTACTCTACAGGGAGAGGATAGGCTCTGGGATCTACTACTGTACGAGGATTGTGTGTGTGTGTGTGTGTTAGATTTGGGGTTAGGGAAAATAGGATTTCAATGGAAATCAATTTTAGGCCCCCACAAGGATAGTAAAACATATGATGTGTGTGTGTACAGTATGTGTTTGTGTGTGTGTGAATGTGTGTGAGTGCCTTTCAGCAAGAGAGTGAGCTGGGTGGGTGGGCGGACTGGGATGTGCGGGGATGGCGGAGAGAGGGGGAAGGACATGATTAAGAGCAGATAAAAAAATGAAATGATTTGATGCTGCTGCCTGCTGGGATTGAGGGAAGGTCGGAGGAGAGGTCAGAGTACCCTCTGGATTAACCTCGCATGGAGTAGAGTGTGTGTGTGTGTGTGTGTGCGCCCTGTATGCGTGCACTGTGTGTGTGTGTGGAGCGGAGGATGGGTGGCGCTGGTGGTACTGGGATTAACCAGGGAAGAGCAGATCTCCCTGTAAGCATTGCTGAGAGCATAATGCGATGAGGCAGATGGTGATCTAATGGCCGTGGGCTAGTGATCTCAGGACCTAACACACAGAGACAAACAAACATGGAGACACACGGGGACACACAGAGAGAGGAGTCACACAGAGACATAGACAGAAAGAGACACAGACAGAAAGACGATGAGATACAGAGAGACGCGCGCACACACACACACACACACACACACTCTGTTGGCCGGGCCAGCAGCACAAGCACAGCAGCCATCAAAAGGAACACATGCCACTGGGGAGCCCCAATCAGAGAGCAGACAGCCTTTGTGTGTGTGTGTGTGTGTGGTGAGCCCCTTTGCAGCCAGGCAGGGCCTGAAAACATACCACTTGAAGAACAATCAAGAGGAGGTCTGGAGTAATAAAGCAGCCCGATCACTAGCAATGAACAGCAGTTTCGGACGTTTGACAAGGTCCTGAGAACGTCGATATGCCTTCCTCGGCGCTCAAAAACTTTTATAGAAAAACGATCGCTCAGCACTGGGCGCGATCACGTGATGCTCGGAGCACGCTGCTTAAGACTACTGGATGTTTTTCATGATTTTGTTTTAAGCCTTCCCCGAAACATAGACCTAACCTTAAGCACTCAGAATTAATACCTAAACTTAACCCTTTGAGTTGTTTCTGTTCTAACCCTGTAAGCATGCAAAATTAACCCTGTAACCACTCTGAAATAGACGTTCATCTGTAACAAATTCAATTTCGAAAAGAACCTATGGCTACTATCTCAAAATGCATCCTACCGTGCTCTGAGCACTCAACTTGGAGCACGGGACGGTCGGAGTAGGAGTCCAAATCAAAGTATGCGAAACAGAGCACTTCTCGAATACGTACTCTTTTTGTACATATTTTGAAGCATGCATCGATGCAAGCTTCAGCGGAAAGTATGCACAGAAATATGACGCAACCACAAACACTTTTGCTACATTTCTTGAAATCAAACGGCGCCCATTATTTGAGCTAAAGCAAAAGAAAATGCATTCTGACTTCAGAATGAAATGTTGCCCATTCACATCTCTTATGTTGCCTGACCACAATATTACTCTTAAATACATGCTGTGTTCATTTTGGCATGTTTACCTGCCTACCAATACCCCCTGCAGTGTGCATAGGTTGCAAGTCCATTGTACGTCAATCGGGCTAACTTACTGTAGCTAGCCAGATAGCTAGCTAACAATTCTTCGTGGCTACCTACACAGAATTGACATCTACGTTGCATAACATTAGTTTAACAGGCTAAAACTATCTGTTTAGCTAAATTATCACGATTCACATGTAGCTGATAGTTATAGTTCCCTCAGAAATGTTTCATACCCCTTGACTTATTCCACATGTTGTTGTGTTGCAGCCTCAATTCAAAATTGATTAAACCAATTTTTGGGTGCAAATTTATTGAAAATGAAATACAGAAATGTCTCATTTACATAAGTATTCACACCTCTGAGACAATACTTTGCAGAAGCACCTTTGTCAGTGATTAAAGCTGTGAGTCTTTCCACACCGGAGATTGTGCAACATTTGTTCATTATTCTTTTTTTTTCTTCTTCTTCTTCTTCAAACTCTGTCAAATTGTTTGTTGTTCGTTGCTAGACAACCATTTTCAGGTCTTGTCATAGATTTTCAAGTAGATTTACGTCAAAACTGTAACTCGGCCAATCAGGAACATTTGTACTCATGACTAAAAAAGTGAATTGCTTTGCCACATTTTATGCAGTATTACTTTAGTGCCTTGTTGCAAACAGGATGCATGTTTTGGAATATTTGTATTCTCTACAGGCTTCCTTCTTTTCACTCTGTCAACTAGGTTATTACTGTTGAGCAACTACAATGTTATTATCCAATGATCCTTCCTCAGTTCTCAGTCATTAAACTCTGGAACTGTTTTAAAGTCACTATTGGCCTCATAGAAGGACACTTGTATCTTTGTAGTGACTGGGTGTATTGATACACCGTCCAAAGTGTACGTAATAACTTCACCATGCTCAAAAGGGATATTCAATGTCTGTTTAGTTTCTAAGATGCCCTTCTTTCAATAGATGCCCTTCTTTCCGAGGCATTGGAAAACCTCCCAGGTCTTTGTGGTTGAATCTGTGTTGAAATTCACTGCTCGACTCAGGGACCTTACAGTTAATTGTATGTGTGGGGTACAGAGATGAGGTAGTCATTCAAAAATCATGTTGAACACTATTATTGCACACAGAGTGAGTCCATGCAACTTAAGTGACTTGTTAAGCACATGTTCACTCCTGAACTTACTTAGGCTTGCCATAACAAAATGGTGGAATACTCATCTCTTTTGCCACTGTTCTGGCTGTAAGTAAGTCAATAGGCCTAGCTAGCTACCCACAAAGAATTGACCTATACATTGCATAACATTTGTTTTAGTTCGTTTTTTCCTGTTAAACCAGCTGGTTAGCTAGATTATTCCGATTCACATAGCTAGCTGATAATAATTAAGTAAATTGTTTGCTTTGCGTGTACCTTGTTTTGTCTCTATTCTTGCCATTGTCCTGGCTGGAAGAACATTCAGTGAATGGGGAGGTGCAGCGTGAGGCAGCAGCGGGAGTGTGAGTGCTTCTCAAATGTAATATTTTAATCGTTCTCCACACTCTTGTCCTCACAAGAATGAACTCGAGAGAATGTCCTCGGAGAACGCACTCGGAGCATGAGAGTGTGGAGTCCGGTAGTATGCATATTGAGAAACACCCGATGAGATCTTGCTGCAGCGAGAGCTGGCTGTGACTCCAGGGCCCGACTGCCAGGCTTGAAGTACAAGAAGGAGCGATGGAGTGGGTGGGAGAGATGGAGAGAGGGAGATGAGGAGGAGAGAGGGAACGAGTGGGAGATGGTACGATTATACTGTATATAAGAGCCACTGCTGACGCAAACTATAGGAGGAAGACTCATTCTACGGTCTATGAGGACATTCATTCCTTAGGCTAGTACTAGTTCCCCATAGCTTTTCCTAGGCAAGGCGGACCGGCCCCTAAGACAACATGCAAAATGTTCCATTGAAAAAAAAGAAGTCCAAATATTTTTCACACGGGGCCAACAGAGATTGGTGGGGAGCGATCAAACCCGGAGAACCAATGATAGGGTAACAAAACACCACTTCAGAGCCCAAACAAGAGGCCTCCTCTCTCCTCTCACAGAGACCAACAGCACACCTCTCTAGGGTAAAGCTAACCTCATTCTCTCCTTCGGGCATCCACTCTGCTTGTTTAGTAAATAATCTGTGGCCCTGCTGTTGACATCACTATGAGGGTACTGAATGTACAAAGCGGAGAGGGGAGAAGATACTGAATGTACAGCGCAAAACGCAGATCAGACCAGAGGTTATGTAATTAGTTTTATTTTCCATTACTAGCTTCATCGCTGTCTGACCCAGATTGCCTAAACCAGAGAGAAAACTCTGTACAGAGAACAGAGAGAAAAGACAGAGGGGGACTTTGGATAGATAAAGCGAGCCGAGCCAAACAGTGGTGAGATCTATCAATGTCTGCAATTGATAAGGCCCCATTTACCAAAACCCTTTAAGCAGACAGGGCATCACCTTGGTAAAGGTGGCCTGGCCGCCTAGACGACTGACAGGTTTAATTTCCAACATCGTTAAGAGTCAAGGACACTGCCTCCTACCATGATCACTCTCATTCTTAATGACTCAATGTGCGTCCCAAATGGCACCCCCTATGGGCCCTGGTCAAATGTAGTGCACTGTAAAAGGGAACAGAGTGTCATTTGGGATTAAGCCTCAGAGTCGCAGTTGATTCAGCCATATCTATTTAAATCAGGAGACAGTTGTATTGATACGTTGACAGGGGTCTTGAAGACGTGTCACTCACCATAGTGCTCTTAGTGCGAAAGCTGACACTGACAGTAATCTGTCTGGCCTTCAGGCAGGTAACAGTGAAGTCATGAGACACTGAGGGACTGGACTGTTTGACAGGCAGTGAGTGACTGAACTCCTGAAGGCACATTCCCAAACAATTGTATAGGCTAAACTCTAAAAAGGGACAGACCGTGCTAAACCAATATGTGGAGATCACGCAAGTGCATTCTGCTCTGGTCAGTTTATGGTGTGGAACTCACAATGACTACAGGTTTCGTCGCCTTTTGATGAGGCACGTGTTTGCCCAAGTTACCCCCCGTCTGAGCTTCACATCCCCATTTCAAAATAAAGATACCAATCAGGTGTGCCTAACCCAGCTTCAGATGTTTTACTCACCGTCAGCGTCGACCTCGTTGATCATGTCCTGCAGCTCTGCCTCTGTGGGGTTCTGTCCCAGCGACCTCATCACGGTGCCCAGCTCTTTGGTTGTGATGGTGCCGTCGCCATCCTTGTCGAATAAGGAGAACGCCTCCTTGAACTCTGTGAGGAGGGAGGGAGGAGAATGAAAGGTGGGGTTACGTAGTCTCTATGGTTAAGTCAGTGGTTCTTACTGGTGGGTGGGTCACAGACTCAGTCGGGGCTGTGGCTCAAGCTTTGGTTATGGGTAACACTTTCAATTAAGATAATTAAGGGGGGTTGTAAAGGGTTTATATAGACAGTTAATTACTAGTTAGTAAGACGTAGTTCAAGCTAGACCTCCAGCCAAAGGTCTGTGTTTTAGGAAGTTTAGTGTAGAAGTAATGGTGTTTGATAACTTGTTCAAATCAATATACAGGCAGATCAAGGGATTTTAATATTGAAGGGCCATAAGAAACCCCTCCAGAGTAAGATGTTTGAAGTGTACTGCTGAAGACAAGACCGAATTAGCCTGGGACCCAGTAGCATTGGCTAATTAGCCACCGAGGGGTTTAGAGATCTAACTGAGGAGAATAACAGAGTGTACTAGCTAGTTATCACTGGCCCAAATCACACACACGTCAAATGAGAAGATTATATTTCATTCCACTTATTTCAGACAAGAACATGGCTGAAGTCAATGGACAGTGAGAAAATAAACTCCTGTATTTTTTCCTTACAGTATGTTATTTGTCGTCCGGGTTTGGCCGTCTTGTAAATAAGAATTTGTTCTTAACTGACTTGACTAGTTAAATAAAGGTTAAATTAAAAATATATATATATGTGTATGTAGTGTGTGTGTGTGTGTACTGTTCACGAATTAGTCAAACAATGCTAGAGAGTGGGATTACTCAGTCGTTCCTACCTGCAATCTGTTCTTCTGTTAGTTGATCGGCCTGAGGGTAAAACATTGAGGGAGAAAAACAAACAGTCATTCACTCAGTTGCTAAATCCCAAATACCAAACGACTTAGTCATGCTCTCCAGGCTGTCGCCTGCCTCTATGATGTCCCAACATCCCACAGTGAGGACATTGTTCAGGGAAGAGACTCCCCCTACCTTGTTCCAAAGACTACCTTGGGTCATTTTCAGTGACCACAAACATGTTTTTGAAACAGAAAGAGTGCTCTCTCTTATTGGCCCAAGGTCATGTAATAGACTACCACCTTTGTTTCTAAACATTTTTATTCCTACTGAACACTACCCAGGTAGAAGAACCTGTTTTGTGCCTACTGGCCATGGCCATGGCCTGCTGTTGGCTGAAAATGCTCAAATGCTGTAGGGGTGTGTTCAGTTGATCTGGTCTCCCTGACTCCCTCCCAGCATGTTCCCTGTTCTCGGTTAGCCCTATTTAATGACTCCGGTGAGTCAGAGGCGCTTTAATGAGGGTGTGTGTGTGTGTGTGTGTGTAATGACTTGGCAGCACTCCTCTACAGTGGGCCCACAGATGGATGAAGTCTTGACACACACACAGGGCCTCAGGTTTCAAACAAACAGTTACACACAGCAACAGCAGCGTAGGTCTTACAACACTGTGTGTGTGTGTGTGTGTGTGTGTAAATGGTAAATCCCGCGGTACCCTCCCAGATTGGCAAAACATGCTTATGATTACGGCAACAAACCACTGACGTAATGCTGAGTGCCTGCTGCTGGCAGGGGGGAAAACAGGAACACACTCTAATTGGCATTTCCCTCTATACCATTAGTTTCCATCACCAGGTTTCCTGTGAATTAGTCACATAGCAACCAGTTCAGTTCTGTCCCAAAACAGACCAAATATCCGACAGTCCAGTAGATATGTAGGTTTTTATAGACGTCTGTGTAACTACAACACCAAACATAGACCACTATAGTGTTGATTCTGTCTCAGTCAACCATATGAAATGGTCATGTGCAAAGGGCACTCCTTATACTGTACCATAGTGTGTATGTCGGGTGAGGTTTTCTTTCCTAGCAATGAGGTCTGTTGGTTCGGATAGATCAGACGCAAAGTAATGGAGGCGGCCGGGGGAAGGCCTAGACCTCAAATGACATGATTTTGTATTTTAGATGCTCTTCAACAGGCTGATAGCAAAATAGCCTCTACATGGCTCCAGTGCTACATCGGTGGCCTAGGTTGATACGTCCAGTGCCATGGTTAACTTCACCAGGCTAAATTAAATTAGCTGACGTGATTCAATAAGCGTCGGACAATAGCCTTTTCTTCCCTCTCCTTCTGGTCTCCCTGTTCCCGCCATCTGCGAGATTTGTGAAATGTCAGAGATAAATGATTTTACACTGACGGGTGGGGTTAATGAACGAATTGACATTGGCCACGGCCTCTCTTCCCGCCCTACAACTCATGTTTCTCTTATCCCTCACTCCTGTTATCTTTCTCGCTCCTATTCCTCCCTCTCTGTCATCCCTTTCTTCTTCCCTCTGTGAAGGGCAGAGCGTCAGGTGGGTTCAGTGGCAGAGCTCCTGTGGCTGTTTCCCAGACAGCTGGGCCTCACCGTGCTGGTGCGTGACCAGGCCTTCTCCGGCCCTTCCTTTCCCTTGGCATCACTGGGGCTGCCTGGAACCAGGCCCACGCTCCTACTACAGGCCTTTCCCCTCTGGGGCGCCCTCTCACTCGCTTTTGGCCAGTCTAGCTGGAAGGCAATGGGGGCTTGGTGGATGTAGCAACCTGCTGGTAGGCAGCAAAGTACTGCTGAATTAACACAACACAGAACCACACCACCCGCTACACACACACACACGTCTGTGCCCAGGGAACTCCCTCTGAGTCACAATTTCCTATGGAAGTGAGGGTGTTGTTGGGCAAGCAGTCAGGCCAGCTTGAGAGAGAAGGCTGTGGGTGTAGGGGTTCCTGCCTGTTACAGGTTCTCTGGAATAGGCAGGACAACCACTCCCACTGACCAACCACAGCACGGGACTAGAGACAGGTGGCATCAGTGAGGCCCCTTATATGGACTTGCTTCCCCTAAAGTGTATGAATATGACTCATAACAAAGGAAACTCTTAGTCCCCAGGGACATACTATATGTATGAGCACACAGACACACATTTGTACTGGGAAGCCTTTGAGCTCATGTGTTGAACGCCTCTTCTCTTTCAGTCTGGACAAAAGATGAGGAGGAGGAGGGGGCACACGTCACCAACACCAGCCTAGGGCACCATATGGACTTGAATGGTGGGTTGAGTTTTGGGTTGTGTTCATTAGGACCCACAGTAAATAATGTTAAACATTTTGCAACAGAAAACAAAAATGTGCATTTCTTATTGGATGAGTCTTTTTTTTGAGTCTGTTTGGTGCCTAATGAACACAACCCTGATAGCAGTTTACAGGTCGACTCATCCAGGCCAGGACCACTTGCCAAGCAAATAAATGATTCAATGCTCTGGATCAGATGTCCTCGAAGTTACTAAACATGCACCAGCAAACAAGGCTGGAACAGGATAGGGACAGGACTACTTACTTGATACTTGCATCTCAATAGAGATACACGTTTTCCACTTCAATAGTTGTATTATGTTGGAGTGTATGGTAGGCCTACACAGGGGTTTACTCCCGGATTCAACTTTTCAAAAGGGCGATGCGCAACGTATACTCCCAATTACTACACTGGTGTGCAACATGAAACCTACTGCATGCAGCAGTTCAATACCATACGGGATAGATATGTGATCACACAGAGAAACATTTCTATTGACTCCCCTAGTGCTATGAATGAATTGATTGGGAGAGACTTTTCCCTTCAACACACCCTGCTTCACCACTTCCACTGGTGGACGTATCTTGCCATGACATTTGAGAGATGCTTTTATATGGTTCAGAGGGGTTGGGTTAAATGTAGAAGACACATTTCGGGTTTGAATGCATTCAGTTGTGCAACTGACTAGGTATCCCCCGTTCCCTTTCTACGTAATTGAATGAACTCAATTTCGACAGTTGGAACTTGTGTGTGAGCTGTTGGATCATTGACAGTTATACAGTGAAGTTTGAAACACATTTCTGATTTAGCCTAACAATGATTCCCATAACATATAGCTTTGTTGCTGCTAAATTATATAATAAGAATGACATTAAACATCAAATTCTTTATTCTGCATTTGAAGGAATAAAACAAAACAGCAGACCCAAGACTGAACAGCTGTTGATGTTCTCGCCTAGGCTACCGAGTAGGCTTTTCTATGTGACAGAGGGCTTCTGCGACTCGATGCAACGACAATCATCGCATTTGCATACCATTAAGAAAGAAAAAGGCAACCTAAGCAGGCGGCGTTGCAGTGAGATAAACGGCGCGTGAAGGCGAAACTTTATAACTACCGTACCGTAGAACGCCAGAGGGCGGAATTATATATAATGTTTCAGATTCCCCCATATAGGGAGATGAGCGATTTCCGTTACGGATCCCAGGCGATTGATTTATTGCTGCAATTCGCATTATGGTTGGTCCATCAGACAGAGCGCGATGATGCAACACGGGATGTGGAGCTAATAACGATCATTGGAATGGGTTTATTTTCCTCAAGATGGGATGAATCCTATTCGGTATCATATAGGAGTTGATATAACTAGACTGCCCATTAATAAAACGTGTTGAGACATGAAGCAGCAGCATAGGTAAAAGGGCTTGTCACGCTTTACCCCATCATTTGCCAGTGCGCTTTCCTATTCCAGCCAACACACCATCTACTCTGAAATGTAATCACGTTAGCTACTGAATTGTGCTGTAATCATCCTGCAACTTGCTAGTTATCCCAATGCTATTAATCCGATTTTTGAATTAAATCTGCACCGTGCAGCCTCGAACCAGCAACATGCCCGGATATAGCCATCGAGCCAACTACTATGCCGTAAGAATTGCGCAGTTATCGCGGAATCCCGCTCCATTTTGTGTTACATCCTGTTCACTTACACCTCAGCGGTTATATCGCCCTAGAAAATGTTCCTCCAAATAGATTCAACTCGCCCTAGTAAGACTAAAGATTACATATCCCATGCAATTATATAACCGCTGCAAAACAGCAAGCTTTTTGATCGCCCTAATTTAATTCCCGGTCAGATAAAATGCTGTAAACCTATATGAATGAATAGCAAAATTGTGGATTTCCCCATATCTTGACCCTCTTCCATTTCTCATTACATCGTGGCATTAAATGCATTGACAAATTATCAAAACATGAATAAAAAATATAATACATACCATGTTCGATGGATCTGGGCTGATTGTCTATGAACTAGACAACGAGTGTGCTCGTTCCTTAGATGGAGTTTCCAGCGGGATGGAGGTGTGTCGCCGTGGTGGTGAGAATGGGGACTATGTATCCCTCCGCGACGCTAGTCCAGCCTCTTCACTCACTTCCTTCTCACTTCAACTGGAGATATTGGCTAACCTAAGCCCCTCCCGCTACAGGACGGAGACACGCCAATCACAGCACAGCTTGCGTCTACTGTGGCATACTGGAGTGCAGCAGGCCTCGGGTGTATTCATTCCGCCGATTCTGTTGCAAAACGTTTCTTAAACGTAAGCAAACGAAACGGGGAGGAACCTACCTACATTTGTCCAATAAAAACTAATTTTGCTTTTTGCTTCCGTTTGGAAACAGTTTCAGTAATGAATACACCCCTGCTGTGCACATCCCCCAATTCAATGATGATTTACGCCATAGGCACAGGAGGCTGCTGAGGGGAGGACGTTTCATAATAATGTCTGGAATGGAATGAGTTCGATACCATTCCATTGATTTCATTCCATCCATTACTATGAGCCTGTCCTCCCAAATTAAGGTGCCACCAGCCACCTGTGTAGCAGAGATAGATAGACAGTTCTCTCTGCTACCGCTCAGCAAGCCGTACCGATGCACCAACTCAGACTATCTGCAACATTGACCGTTTTTGCACGAACTCTTTTGACTCAACACATACACTGCTGCTACTGTTTATTACCTATCCTGTTACCTAGTCACTTTATCCCTACCTACAGACAGTATATGTACATACAGTATCTACCTCAATTACCTCGTACCCCTGCTCATCAACTCTGTACTGGTACCCCGTGTATATAGCCAAGTTATCATTACTCATTGTGTACTTATTCCTTGTGTTATTATTTTTCTATTATTTCAATTTTTTTCTCTCTGCATTGTTGGGAAGGGCCGTAAGTAAGCGTTTCGCTGTTCATCCACATACATACATTTGATTTGTTAGCAGGTGCAACTCTCCATACACTGGGGGCAACAACAGCCAAGAACATTGTAAAAGTCATCAGGGTCATTGTAGATAGGCCCTTTTGTGTTATTTTTACTATAGGCATTATAGGCACATCTCATCCAAGTCTAAATAACCATTTAGCTATAAATGTTTTCCTTCAGTAATAGATACCTGTGCCCATATTGGTTGACGATCACTCAAGCACGAGGATAGATGATAGGGGAACCTCCAAACACCCTTTAATGTTATATTTCTGCAAAATCATACATTTATCACACCTCAGTAAATATGTCAGTGAATAACAGAGACATTCGTTCCGCATTAGTATCATTATGACCATCTATGATACTGTATTTCGAAGGGCCATAAAATCAAACTAAACTTAGATCTGTACTCTAGCAGCACAGAACTTCTACAGTGAACTATTTCACTGCAGCGGAAGGATACTACTGGTGTATAAAGACGCTACCTGGTTGACGCTGGAGAATTTTGCAATGCTGTTATGTGACGCTGCCGCTGATTGGTTAGAGCAGACCCGCAATATTACACACTATGTATTGGCCACAATTATTGGCTAGGTCGGATCTGCATTGCACCAGGCAGTAGCGCTTGATGGAAATCCCATAAATATAACAAAGTTAAAACAAATGCGATTTAGGGCCGTTGCTTGTCCAAACAGCACATTTTAATCCTGTAGATTTTGTTCTAGATGGGTATGTAATTGTGGTTTACTGAAAGCTGTGGAAGTGTTAGTATTTTGTGACAGAAGAGAGGATCTATCGGGCTGACATGCTGCTGAGACTCGATGCTGGGAGGTGCAAGTATTTCCATTGGATGATATGCAACCTACTAGAACGTATTTCTAAATGTACGCGACATTTAAGAATGGAGAATAGTTGCGGTGGTGTAAATACATGTAATTGGGCAAAAGCTGCAACACTGCTCTCTATATTTTATTTGAACAGTTTTGCCTTCATAATAGACAGAATCAGTGTGTTGTATTTGTTGCTTTGATAAGGAGTTGATGGGGCTAAATATAAAATGCTTTCAAGGAAAATTATTTCAGGATTTAGCATAGGTTACAGTAGTTCATAACGGAGTAAATGTTGTGTTCGATTGATGAAAACAAATATCAGACTTTATGCGATATTCGTTGTCCAAGAAGTGTGACCAGCCTAATTCTCACGTCCAGTTTACTGCACTTTAGGCGCCACCTAGTGGTGAATGATGAGAATGCTTCTCCCTCTGGCTACAGAGAAATCCAGTTGCAATCCAGTTGCAAACCCAATCAGTTCCTGTCTGTCAGAACATTAATTAAAGTATTTGAATAATCTATGAAGTCTTTAAGAAGTCTCTGCCTGCAATGAAGGTTGTTAAAGTCACCCAAAACATTAGAAGTCAATGACAATGAAGAGAAGTCTTCAGATATGTCCATGATATTTGCCTCCTCAGTTGACTGAGAAATCAGTGGGCCTGTCAATCAAATCTCAGTTCAATGGTAAAATTAGAATAAATATGTACCAGAACATGGAAACAAGGTTAGCCTTTATTATTATGCGACAGTCCCACATTACATAGGTTTTATTACACAGTAATAACCAGTAGTTATAACTATGTAGGCTAGCTCTGCACAACCAACAGTCTCTCATGCCGGCATGCATGGTGTGGCTCAGACATCCTCAACAGATATTATCCTTGGCAGGCCAAATGGCTCATTACAATTCGCCCCTCCTATCCTGTCTCTCTGGCCCTACTATACGCTACGCTTGATTTAAAGCTTTTTTAGGATTTGCTGAATGTGCTGCAATGTGCGCTGCGTTGCAGCTGAACTGCGTGACAGATTTAATAAGGGGGATGACAGGGAGAGTGATCAAGGCTGCGTGCGGCATTTTCACTCAATCCCGAAACGAAGCTGTATGGGCTAGCGAGCGCTCTGCTGAATACGAAGTTACACATGGCCCAACATCAAGAGGAAGTAAATCAATGCTGCGTCTCTGCTGCACGTGTCAAATGAACTGCAGCTGCTCAACCGCACACAAAAAGCAGATTAATTTGTGCTCTTAAACTCAGTGTACTGGAAAAAGTGTGAACATAGGGGGAAATCACTGAAATGGGGATTGGAAATGAGTAGCTCCTGAGAGGCCCTGAATGATTCAGACAGGCTGATTTGTTTCAGTGTGCACACACGTGTATAACATATCTTTGTCATATCAAAGCGATGTACTACACTTCCTATTAAAACAGAGAGAGAGAGGTGATGCGAGGTGACTGCTTCTGGGGGGGCTCTGTATTATGCGCATTCCAAAACAACGTCGTGTGCGGGTGATACTGGAATATTCCTGTTAATAGTGGCGGTCTTCTTTTAAGTAGAGAGAAAGAGGGGAGCGAGATGGTAAGGAGAGATACAATAGTTTCAGCATCAGGACACGAATTGCATCCTCCCTAGTTCCGCTATTCTGTCTTTGGAATCAGACAGACCTCTGCAACCAAGAGGAATAGCTACAAAGCGATATCCCTGAAGTCTGACAATGAAGAAACATGGCATCTGTATAAACAGTTTGTACAGTGTTGTCTGAATAATACTGGAAGACGGTGATTGAGCGGAATAAATAAAATGGGATTCGTTTCCCGCAAAATAAACATATAAAGATTATTACTGGGGCTGATGAACCAGTTATGGAATCCAAACGTGGGTATGATGCAGACTGTATGCTATTGAACACTACTTCTACTCTAGCCTAGATTTCCAGGCTTCTCCAATGCAGACCACATTTTAGGACAACTGTCTACGTGACACTACCTGTGGCGGTTCTAGACCATTTCAACTGGGGGGGGCAAGCTGGGGCCAGTTGTACTGTTAGAGGGGCCAGTTACATTAGACGTTATTGTTGTCATATGGTTTTCTTCACTGCATTGCAGGCATTAGCAGGCAAAACACCATGTTCATAATCATTCAACTATTTATTTGCATTTCCATTATAATTTTCATTTGCATTACATATTCAGTATCAGGTCACATCAATTGTATTCTCCGGTTTTTGTGCAAAAAGATCAGCAAATTCATCTAGACTCAAGGCCTTTGCCCTCCTTGACTCAATACTTAATACACCTAAATTGCTTAATCTGTCATCGTGGACCTGAGATACGTTTTCACCAGCTTTAGTGCAGAAAAACAAGAACAAGTTCATTCACAAGAAGCAGTACTAACAGGGATTGAAACAGCTATCTTGCACAGTTTAAAGAGCTCAAAGAAAACTTATGTATAAGGCTCAATGAATAATGCCAGCTCTACTACACTCTAGGGTCTCTGCATGCCACTCTGTATTTTCCTTTCTAAAATTCTTCTGAACTGATGTAGTTCATGCCCCAAGTCCTCAATATTTGATTCATACATTCTAGCAAATGGAAACAGGGACTTCTCTTTGAGAAACGCATCACTTGTAGGGTTTAGAGTTTGGATGCCATTCGTTATGTCAGTTTCTGCTAGAGAACCTTCTGTTAAGCTCATTGAGCATATGATCTCAAACAGGGTAGAAAAGGGTTGTACGAAAACTGCCTTTTTCTTGTTCTGAATCTGACCTCTGACCCACTGTAATGAGTACACAGTCTCCATTAAAATTGAGAGCTTAGCTTTTTTTGGTCGTTTTGCAGGGGGGTGTATTGCAGCATCACATTGCTCAGCTGTGTTCAACACTTCATTCCATAGGTCATCAAAAAATGACTCATCCCTGTAGTCATTCAAAGTTGTAGTCATTCACAGTCTTCATCACTTGACCTGTCAAAGGCTGTTGATTTAGTTGAAGCCTTAGTTAAGGCTTCAACTAAATCAACAGCCTTTGACAGGTCAAGTGATGAAGACTGTAGCATATCTGATAGAAATGTTGCTTCTCCAAACACTTTGAGTGTAACAAGGCACACAATGAATTGTAAATCTATCTGTGCAAGCAGACCTCGTGCCTCAACAGATCTGTCACCATTGTGTTCTTGGACTATGTCTTGCAGGACTCGCTTAATGGCAGGTAATCTACCCATAATAGTATGTAGAGCCATATATCGACATGCCCAGCGAGTGTCACTTAGTCTCTGAAGCTCTCTAGGTGCACCTGGGTACATCTCTTTTTGTATGCTAAGCCATTTCTGATGCACATATGACCGAGATGTTAAGACGTAAAGTCTTTCTAAAAAGGAGAACTGTCCTACCTCAGGGACAGCTTTGACTGTATCCACTAAAACTAAGTTTAGACCGTGTGCACTGCAGTGGATGTAAAAGGCATGCTTTGCTTGTTCTTTAATGCGTGCCTGGACGCCTGAATGCTTGCCACTCGTAACGGAAGCACCGTCATATGCTTGGCCTACTAGGTTGTTTTTGTATTCAGGACCATGACTTTCTAATATGTGTGTGATTTTGTCAGTAAGCCCTGCTGCATCTAGTCGATTCAAAGTGGAGAAAGCTCTCACGGACAGCTCCTCGGAAATAGTACCTGAGTACTAGAGATATCTCCTCCTTTTTTTTTAACATATTTTGTTTTTCGTCTGCCGTTATGCTAAAGACCTCACTGTCTTTCACTTCTTCTATAGTTTTTGTTCGAACCATGTCTGCCAAACAACTCAGAACCTCATTCTGAATCCCTTTGCTTGTATATTTTGCATCATGAATGGAAGTCAACCTTTTTTTCACAGTTGTGTCATGCTTAGCTATTGTTTCTAGGATTGCCATGAAGTTCCCTTTATTATCTGACTCTGCAGACTCATCGTGTCCTCTTTGTGCAATGTTTTGTGTGGCTGTAAGTAGTAGTACTTCTCCTATTGTTTTAATATAGTTCCGATTTTCTTGAACCTGTTTGTTGTGTTCCTTGTTTAGGGCATTTAACAGCGTTGCATTACTTTTTACAGCTTTCTGATAGTCTCTCCATGTAATCATTGCTTGTTTGTGCTGCTCAGACCTTGTCTGAATTGCAAATCCCCCCTCTTTGTAAGTTGCCTCTTCCAGTTGTTAAAACCCAATTGTGAATCAAATACAGTCTCTGAGACTTTGGGAGGGCTAAAATGCCTGCAGGCGTAATAAAACACAGAGTCTGATTTTTTGGAATATTCAAGCCAGGGGTGGATATGGTACCAGGCCGCCTTGAAGCTCCTCCTCCGGTCCCCATCAGAGTTCTTGGGTATATGTTCATCATTGGCTGCACCGGTGGTTCCTCCCGGGATTTGCTGATATCTGCCAAAGAAACAAATATATAATTAAAAGTATCTATTTGGGTAATTTTTGATATACCATTGCCATCAGGCAACTTCTGAAATCCATCTGATATCTATATCACAAGCCCAATAGCATGTTAAATAAGAATTCATTTCAATCACAAACCGACTCATTTCTATACACCATATAAACAGACTAATTGCACTGCTTTACTAGTAACCACAGATTTATTCAACATCACAAACCTGATGGTCCACTGCTTGTGGACGCACGAGGCTCCTCTGTTGGTGTCTCACTCTCAGCCTCTACCTCAGCCTCTCCATCTGTCTCACATTCCTGCTCTACTATGCCTTCCCTCTCAGTCTCTCCAATGGACAAGTCTTCCTGCTCTCTCTCTGCAGGCTCTCTGCTCTCTCCACATCTGAACCACCTGGCTCTGTCTCACTGTCTGCCTTGTCTTTTCTTTGGAAGAAGGACATGATGTCCTTTGTCTTCATTTTGGGGAAAACCTTTTTCATACTGCCACAAAGTAACAAACGGCCAGGTTAAGATAAGCTGATCTAACGTTACACTTCTGTAATGCATTTAGTACAAATACAACATATTAAAAATTTTACTCACCTCTGTATTTCATTCTTTGTGCTTGAACTATAATATTAGTTCGGAATTTCTTACAACTTCTGAATAGAAAAAACGTGCAGATGCATGTGGTACGATACTGTTGTGTTCCGCCTAAAGCCGTCCTTCTAGAAAATGTGTGGGTTAAATTAGTGTTCCGAGTAACGGATGTAAAAAAAGAACGATAGCAAAAATAAAATTATGTAAAAAATATTTCATACTCCACATTTAGGGGGGCCACAGGGGGGTCCAACATTGTTGTCACAGGGGCACTGGCCCCCCCTTGCCCCCCCTAGAACCGCCAGTGGACACTACCTATACTAAACAGAGCACGGAGGGAAATGAGAGTAATCATACATGGAACAATGAATAACAACCCTTCTCTCCCATTCAGATTTTTGAATTTATTGTCAGAGTTCATGAAGTTGAAGTAGACAACTGGAAAGGAAGCCAAGCATAACATGCAACGAAATATATCAAAACTCTCTCTGCTCTCTCACACCGCGGACAGGGTACAGGTCAGGGGTTAAACGTCCGAGGTTAGAGGTAAAGGCCCTCCGGCGTACCCTCCTGCTTCCTGTACAGCACGTTCCCCTTGGACTTCTTGAAGTCTTCGTTGGTGACCTTCATGCTGCGCTCTCTCACGTCCATGAAGCCTGCCTCGGTGTAGATCGCCTGGAGGAGGGGGAGAAAGAGAGGAGAAAGGTCAACTCAGGTCAGCCTCAAAAGATCAGGGCCTGTATTAACAAATAGTCTCGGAGTAGGAGTACTGATCTAGCATCAGTTTAGTCTTTTATGTCATCATGAATAAGAATATATGGACACGGAAGAGCTGATCCTAGACTTAACTCTCTCAGATCCATAACTTCAAGGAAGGAGGGAGGCATTCTGAAAGTAGTCGAACAAGGCCCGGCATTGCTGGGAAGTAGGAGAATCCTTTCAGGATTTACCTTAAAAGAACTGCCACTAGAGGGCAGCAGAGTCAAGTCAAATATACTACATCTGTTTTAGCTAGAGGCAGTTTGAGAATCATGTTTTCCCAAGAGTGGCTGCAAACACCCCTAAAGCCACACACCTAAAGCAATTGAAACCCATGGAGGCCAACTCTTTGTGGGCAGGCAGGGGGGCAACAGTGCCAGAGAGGGGGACTACCCCACCTTAGTAGTGGTAATGCAGTGTTTTAAAAAAAACTATCGCCATGGCCTATGCTCTTATGAGTCTTCCCAATGACCATGCAGATAGACCAGGTACCCAGGTTGAGGACCACTGTGGAAGAGGAAACCCTGGACATCCATACCTTAATGTCAGCTCCTGACAGGTCATCCTTGGCCAGGATTAGGTCGTCCAGGGTGACGTCATCGGCTACGGTCATCCTGCTGGTGTGGATGTTGAAGATCCTCCCCTTGGTCTTCTCATCAGACAGAGGGAACTCTATCTTTCTGTCAATACGACCTGGAAAAACATAGGGAAGGGGGTGAGGGGCATGGAATATCAAAGCGAGGGAATGGCTGTTCGGTTCTACTCATTCTGATTCTAGAACAGAATCCTTATTGACATTGACTCAACAGTGTGGGAAGTAAAAAGATGCTTGGCTCAAATGGCTTCAGTGAATGTTGTTGTTTTTGATCGGAGTCCTGTCAAGTGTTTTGAGAGCTTCATCTGTCGTTCGCTCAAGGTCAAGGGATCAGTGCCACAGATAGAGCTCAGAAGGAGGAAATTCATCTGCATTCATTTTATAGTAGAATCTCGATCCTCAATATACACTTCAACTGAGGTTGTTTTATCCCTGTCTAAGAGTCCCGCTCTACCGGTCGATTTTAATATGATACGCGATACAAAATAGGCTCCATCTTTCAGATACTCATGAGAGTGTCTTACCAGGTCTGATGAGTGCAGGGTTTAGGGTCTCTGTCCTGTTGGTGGCCATGATAACCTTGACATCTCCTCTGGAGTCAAAATCATCCAGCTGGTTGAGCAGCTCCAACATGGTCCTCTGGATCTCCCTCTCTTCTCCAGAGTTAGACTCATATCTACACATGGAGAGAAAAACAACGTTGAGTCACACCTAAAGGGCAGAGAACCAGTAGTTGGCACAATCCCAAATCAACCCGTCAGATCCTGTAATTGTGAATATCTAAGAGGATCTGGTTGGCCTAAGCAAAATGATTAAACTTTCACCAAGCCTATCAGAAGGCAAGGTGGAGCTATTAAACAACCTCGATATGCCTATTCCTATCATTTAAAGCTGCAATATGTAACTTTTGGGGCAGCCAACATAGAAACGTGTTATAGATCTGTAATTTTTAGTGAAAGTAAGTCTAAGAAGCGGTAGATCTGTTCTATGTGCTATTTTTATGCTTCCCGTTTTTATTGTTTTTGCGTCTTTTACTTTCGGTTTAAAACAGCAGTTTTAAACAGCTGAAAATACAATATGTTTGGTTATGGGAAATATATTTAGATGGTATAATGAATATCTACACTATACTTGCTTGTTTTGTCACAAACTGAAATTAGGTGAACTACTATAATTTTAGCAACCAGGGAATTGCAGAGCGATTTCTGCATAGTGCAGGCCAAATTCAGTTTTTCCTGTTTCGGATCATATTGTACACAACAGCGGATAAAACACTTTAAAAGTGTAATTTCCTGATTCTATTTTCAACCAGCAACTATCTACACAAGACCTTCTAATCAGCAGCTTTTAAATGGGTGTAGTTCCACCAGGCAGTAAATTAGTTAATAGACCAATAACAAAGAGTTCCAAACCTCTCTGCCAATAACAGCTCATTTTCAGTTTTCCCCTCCCCACTCAGACCACTCCCAGACAGTCCTAGCAAAATTCTTGCTTGAGAAATAGTTTTTTATTAAAAAGCTATTTTTTTGGGGGGGACTATTACAGTAAGGTACTTAATTGTTAAGCAGAAATGATTTGATATAAAAACTACTGCATTGGGCCTTTAAGTGGCATATTTTAAGAACGTGGTTGTAGTAAGTACCGTTTAGTGCCGATGGCGTCTATCTTGTCGATAAAGACGATAGATGGTGCGTGTTCCTCGGCCCACCCTGAACAGCTCTCGGACCAGCTTGGGCCCGTCTCCCAGGTACTTCTGGATCAGCCCTGAGCCAACCACACGCAGGAATGTAGCTGATGTCTGGTTGGCCACCGCCTTGGCCAGCAAGGTCTTACCTAACACACAGAGAAAGGCACAGGCACACAAACATATTAGCAGAGACGCACAAACAGGCACAGATATGCACGCAAACACAGACAAACAACCTTGCACGAACCGCACCAATATTAAGTAATATGGTCCTCTTTAGCTCAATTGGTAGAGCATGGGGTGTGCAAAATGAGGATAGTCAGTTCAATTCCCGGGACCACCCATATGTAAAATGTATGTATGCATGACTGTAAGTCTCTTAAAGTGACTGTTAAATGGCATATATTATGATATTTATTATATTGTAATATGATTTCAATGTATGTTTCCCTGTCCATACTTCATGTCGCTAAGTATGTCTCAGGGATTATGTACATTGTTTTGATGTTTGTTATTATGTATTGATGGTTTATTTAATGTCCATCTAACTCATCAGTACCAGGTGCTCCGTAGAGGATGACTCCTTTAGGGGGCTTGATGCCCATCTCCTCATAGTACTCAGGGTGGGTGAGGGGCAGCTCCACGGACTACAGAACAACAGCGTCACAGCCAGAAGCAGACTGAATTATTTTAGGAAAACAGTCCTAATGTTGGAAAAAAACAGCCTTACGTTGTCACCCAGAGTCACATTTGTTTATTTTGCAAGCTATAGCACACAATATTTGACATAAAGTAGGTTTTTAAAAAGGACCATAGAGTTCTGTATGCTTCCGTGTTTTCTTTTTTGCCAAGGAAAATCTGGTATCGCGATACCGGTATCCTAACAAACGTACAGTGAATGACTACAGGCTGTGTCCAGAGAGTCTAGTATAGGCTGGTACATAACGTGGTACTCATCTCATTTCGGATAAAATGCTTAAAATACTTACTAAGCAGTTACAAGGTATGACGTTTAGTGGAGTCCTCTTCTTGTACCTTGATCTCCTGGATCTGGCTGTCCTGTCCTCCTATGTCAGCGTAGGTCTCCTGAGGGGCCTTCTCAACCTTCATCACCGTGACCAGGGGATCAGTGTCGTCCATCAGGACACCAATCACGGTATGGACCTAGAGGACAGACACGGACCAGAGAATAGGGACAGAGTCAGTCAACGTCACTCACTACTCAACCCAAACATAATAATAAATACTTCCCCCACCAAACTAATGAACTTTGACTTGGACACCTTTTTGTCATTTAGCAGACACTCGTATCCACAGTTAGTGTGTAAAACCTATACCCCTTTCACACTATTGTGCCCACCGAACCCAAACTATGCCAACTCAGATATTCTTTTCTTCCACATTGTCCTTTTCAGTACGTTTCCAGCAACTATACTGGATGCATAACCACGCCAGCCCAGCACAGCTCGGTTTGGCTCGGCTCAGTAGTGCAAAAAGTCCTATAAAATAGGTATTGTGTACCTTGTGGTTGAGTAGTATAGAGCACATAAAGGTAACTGCCAAAATAAAGGAAACACTTGAGTAAATGAAGGATACAAATATATTGACAGCAGATGCTTCCACACAGGTGTGGTTCCTTAGTTAATAAAGCAATTAACATCCCATCATGCTCAGGGTCATGTATAAAAATTCCCAGTTGCCCATTATTTTGGCTACCATGGCTAGAAGAAGAGATCTCAGTGACTTTGAAAGAGGGGTCTCAAATGAGCATAGGGGGTTTAAAGGGTGTGTGTGTCTCAGTCACCAGATCTCAACCCCATTGAACACTTATGGGAGATTATGAAGCAGCGCCTGAGACAGCGTTTTCCACCACCATCAACAAAACACCAAATGATGGAACTTCTCAATGAAGAATGGTGTCACATCCCTCCTATAGAGTTCCAGACACTTGTAGAACCTATGCCAAGCTGCAGTTAAGTTTTCTGGGGGCTCATGATGGCCCAACACCCTATTAAGACACTTTATGTTGGTGTTTCCTTTATTTTGTCAGTTACGTGTATACATCAGTACCTTGTGTGTGAGTAGTACGGAACAGCTATATGTCAGTATCTTGTGGTTGAGTAGTACGGGACAGCTATATGTCAGTATCTTGTGGTTGAGTAGTACGGAACAGCTATATGTCAGTATCTTGTGGTTGAGTAGTACGGAACAGCTATATGTCAGTACCTTGTGTGTGAGTAGTACGGAACAGCTATATGTCAGTACCTTGTGGTTGAGTAGTACGGAACAGCTATATGTCAGTACCTTGTGGTTGAGTAGTACGGAACAGCTATATGTCAGTACCTTGTGGTTGAGTAGTACGGGACAGCTATAAGTCAGTACCTTGTGGTTGAGTAGTACGGAACAGCTATATGTCAGTACCTTGTGGTTGAGTAGTACGGAACAGCTATATGTCAGTACCTTGTGGTTGAGTAGTACGGGACAGCTATATGTCAGTATCTTGTGGTTGAGTAGTGCGGAACAGCTATATGTCAGTACCTTGTGGTTGAGTAGTACGGAACAGCTATATGTCAGTACCTTGTGGTTGAGTAGTACGGGACAGCTATATGTCAGTATCTTGTGGTTGAGTAGTACGGAACAGCTATATGTCAGTACCTTGTGGTTGAGTAGTACGGAACAGCTATATGTCAGTACCTTGTGGTTGAGTAGTACGGAACAGCTATATGTCAGTATCTTGTGGTTGAGTAGTACGGAACAGCTATATGTCAGTACCTTGTGGTTGAGTAGTATGGAACAGCTATATGTCAGTACCTTGTGGTTGAGTAGTACGGGACAGCTATATGTCAGTATCTTGTGGTTGAGTAGTACGGAACAGCTATATGTCAGTACCTTGTGGTTGAGTAGTACGGAACAGCTATATGTCAGTACCTTGTGTGGTTGAGTAGTACATAGTTCTGAACGATTAACCAACATTTCAGTTATTTTTTAAATATATATTTTTAAACGAATTGACCGAAGTCGGCTCAATTATTTGAATTCCATTTCGTTCCTTCTCTTTCTGTGAGCTTAATGCACACATTGCGCAGTTTCTCTAGAGATAAATCAGATCAAGCCCCAACTGTGCAATGTAGTAAGGAGCTGTAGTTCCCAACAGGCCAAAATTCTACATAGTTTAGCGCAGAAAACGTGGCAATTGACGACAACCATAATCTATTGCGCGCCTACTAGTCCGGCCTGTGTGTTTCTTTTAAGCCTGCTACGTTAGGTTAGTGTGGGGCAGACACAGAGAGAGAAGACAAGAGGGATAGAGAGCAGTTGCTTCCCAAGGTATCTCTACTTGAAAATACATGCTCTAAGTGGTCGATAGTTGGTATTCAGCAGTCCTAAAAAAGTATGGCTAATTTACTTTAAAGAACTTTTAAAATAGTGATTTCTGTCAGACAGCATGAAGACTAGATGACTTAGAATGAAATAATACAATGAAATAAATCAAATTAAAACAAATGTAACATACACAACAACTGAAATATATTTATTTTAAGTAATGTGAATATATGGTTAATAAGTGATAAGCAGTAATGGTCAGTCACTACCATTATGGGACTTGTATTCATTGTTTTATTATGTGTTGTTAACAGCATTCAACCCACATAATGCATATCATGTAAAAAATTATCGAACCAACCTCAAAAAGCACTAATCGCTCAGCACTAGTAGGACAGAGCAGATATGCCAGTACCTTGTGGATGAGTAGTACGGATCAGATATACACCTTCCTAATATTGAGTTGCGCCCAACCCCCTTTGCCCTCAGAACAGCCTCAATTATCCGGTGGCATGAACTCTACAAGGTGTTGAAAGCGTTCCACAGGGATGCTGGCCCATGTTGACTCCAATGCTTCCCACAGTTGTGTCAAGTTGGCTGGTTGTCCTTTGGGTGATGGAACATTCTCGATACACACGGAAAACTGTTGAGCATGAAAACCCAGCAGCGTTGCAGTTCTTGATACAAACCGGTGCGCCTGGCACCCACTACCATACCCTGTTCAAAGGCACTTAAATCCTTTCTCTTGCCCATTCACCCTCTGAATGGCACACATGCACATCCCATGTCTCAATTGTCTCAAGGCTTAAAAATACTTCTTTAACCTGTGTACTCCCCTGCGTCTACACTGATTGAAGTGGATTTAACAAGTGACATCAATAAGGGATCCTAGCTTTCTCCTGGATTCAGCTGGTCAGTATATGTCATGGAAAGAGCAAGTGTCCTTAATGTTGAATACACTCGTGGTTGAGTAGTACAGAGCAGATATACACTGAGCAAAAATATAAACGCAACACGTAAAATGTTGGTCCCATGTTTCCTCAGCTGACATAAAAGATCCCCCGAAATGTTCCATTTGCAAAAAACGTATTTCTCTCAAATGTTGTGCACAAATTTGTGTACATCCCTGTTAGTGAGCATTTCGCCCTTGCCAATATAATCCATCCACCTGACAGGTGTGGCATGTCAAGAAGCTGATTAAACAGCATGATCATTACACAGGTGCACCTTGTGCTGGGGACAGTAAAAGGCCACTCTAAAATGTGCAGTTTTGTCACACAACACAAGTTCTGTGGGAGCGTGTAATTGGCATACTGACTGCAGGAATGTCCACCAGAGGTGTTGCCAGAGAATTGAATGTTCTCTACCATTAGCCGCCTCCAACGTCGTTTTAGAGAAGTTGGCAGTACGTCCCAACCGGCCTCACAATCACAGACCACGTGTATGGCGTCGTGTGGGCGAGCGGTTTGAGATGTTAACGTTGTGAACAGAGTGTCCCATGGTGGTGGTGGGGTTATGGTATGGGCAGGCATAAGCTACGGACAAACACAATTGCATTTTAGATACTGTGACGACATCCTGAGGCCCATTGTCGTGCCATTCATGATTTATTTTAGACAGTATGAACTGTAACTCAGTAAATCTTTGAAATTGTTGCATGTTGCGTTTATATTTTTGTTCAGTATGTGTCAGTACCTTGTGGTTGAGTAGTACCGTGCAGCCCGGCTCCAGCAGGCCTTTGTCTATTAAGGAGAGGATGCTGCGGTAGTGACGTAGACACGATGGAATGGTTGTCATTGATGATCTCCTCCAGGTTCCCCACAGACATGGGGGTTCCCCTCAGGTCATCCATCTTGGACCTCTCCTCCTGCATAAGAACACACAGGAAATACATGTTAGACACAAGAACTTTATGAATTGAATTGACATAATCTATTGTCTCTTTACCTCCTGTTTCTCCTCCAGGGATTTCATCTGTTCCTGCTTCCTGATAATCTAAAGTAATAGCTGTAGTATTATATAGCTCTATGTTCAGTACCTCCTGTTTCTCTGCTCTATAGTTTCATATATACACACACACACACACACACACACACACACACAGGTAACTGCCAAAATAAAGGAAACACCAACATAAAGCGTCTCAATAGGGCGTTGAGCCACCGCAAGCCAGAACAGCTTCAATTCAGCTTAGCATAGATTCTACAAGTGTCTGGAACTGTATTGGAGGGATGTGACACCATTCTTCCATGAGAAATTACATAATTTGGTGTTTTGTTGATGGTGGTGAAAAAATGCCGTCTCAATGCCACTCCAGAATCTCCCATAAGTGCTCAATTGGGTTGAGATCTGGTGACTGAGATGGCCATGGCATATCGTTTACATCATTTTCATGATCATCAAACTATTCAGTGACCACTCGTGTGCCCTGTGGATGGGGGCATTGTCATCCTATGGTGGCATAGCCATGGTAGCCAAAATAATGGCTTGCCCAGCATTTTTATACATGACCCTAAGCATGATGGGATGTTAATTGCTTAATTAACTCAGTAACCAAATATCTGTGGAAGCACTTGCTTTCAATACACTTTGCATCCCTCATTTACTTAAGCGTTTCCTTTATTTTGTCAATTACTTGTATCTCGATGGTCTACTCCGTACCTCCTGTTTCTCCTCCTGGGGTTTCATCTAGTTCCTGATAAACTAAAGTAATATAGCATTATATGTAATATAGTATAATATATCTCTATGTTCAGTACCTCCTGTTTCTCTTCCAGGGGTTTCATCTGCTCCTGGTTCCTGATAAACTCCTCCTCCATCAGTAGGTAGTCTTTGATCCTTCAGCCTGCAGTGGGTGTGAGGGGTGACTGCAGAGGGAGATACAATACGTTATCAATATAGTTTTTCTTGACAAGCGAGTGAGTGAGAAATGACATAGCTAGAGAGTTAGGAATGACGTAGAGACATATCCTCGATATTGAGTTGATGGGTCCATTATAAAGAGAGATTCTTTGTTCTAAGTGAGGTGACATTAATAGCGTTACCTAAAGGTAGCTCGCTGGCCGCATCTGGTCCCTTGCTCTTCTTCTTCTTCTTCCCAACTCTGGTGGGGATGGGAGGCTCATACTTCTTCTTCTCCTATAAACACATGATGAGGTTACATGTTTAGTGGCAGTAGAATAAAGCAGGTTAACACAGACATCTGAAAGATCCAGGTGAGGAGATGTTGTCAGAGGCTCTGGTTGTTGCCATGTCATTCTCACCTTGTCATCCTTCTTGGCCCCCACTCTGGCTTTGAACCTGAAATTATAAACACACACATTAGCTAGCTAGATATCCTGTTTAACCTTAAACAAGACTTAGTGTTGGTAGACTTTATTGACTAACTAGTAGCTAGTTAACGTTACTTCAGCTATTTAGCTGCTGACAGGTTATTTGAGTTGACCACAGACTCAACATGGAGTACTACATGCTTATGTGACCGGTGTGAAATGGCTAGTTAGCTAGCGGGGTGCGCGCTAACAGCGTTTCAATCGGTGACGTCACTCGCTCTGAGACCTTGAAGTAGTTGTTCCCCTTGCTCTGCAAGGGCCGTGGCTTTTGTGGAGCGATGGGTAACGATGATTCGTGGGAGGCAGTTGTTGATGTGTGCAGATGGTCCCTGGTTCGAGCCCAGGTAGGGGCGAGGAGAGGGACGGAAGCTATACTGTTACACTTAGAGTAATGTTAGGATGATTAAGTTCGTAGTCGCAGCTATTTATTTCATGATCGGTATCAGCATGAAAGCTAGCTGCCGCTACAGGCAAACAACGCTGTAACTTTATTCAATGGAAGACGAGCTACTGTACCGTTAGCTAGCTAACGTAACGCTAAACTTAGCTGACAATAATGAGGGTTTTATACAGTGAAAATGTTTCAATTTTCTTTTCTTTTTTTAAATATAACTACATCAAATATTATGATCTGCATAAAGAAAACTGCCACGTCTCTAATATCAAGCTACACAAATTGGAAGCTAAATCATTGTACTACTTAATGAAAACACGAGCCAGAAATACATTTGCTTTCACTTACCATTGCTAAAAAAAAAAAAGAATTACCATTGCTGCTTGGCCCTCTAAATTGATGTCACTACGATAAGCAATGTGGGATACTTTTTTTTTTTTTATTATAACAAAAAAAATATATATATAAAAAATGAGCATTTCAGGTGTCATACAATACTATGACTCATACAACTAAATAGCTGGTAATGTACAAGGCAAATGTACAAGGTTAGCTAGGAAACTAGCTTTACTTTGTTACATTGAATTGCAATTATCATCAATTAGAATGAATATGACAGAGTAGGAACCTAAGTTTTAATCAGTTTCCCTCGGCTCTAATTAGGGAAGGGAAAGTTGGAAAGTATAAAAGCGCCCCTTCGAGCTGTTAGCAGTTGAGGGTTGGATAACTCAATGCATAGAAGATGGCGGTGGGCTTGGAAAGAAGTTTCATAGAGTTTGAACGGCTAAAAGGACCTGGGGATAGTAGATGACTGTAGGTTGAGTACATGGTGTAGCGTATCTCTTGAGGAGGCAAGAAAGAGATTTAGACTTGGAAAAGTGGAATATTCTCAGAGTCGGTAATTGGTAAAGGAAGAATGAGGTAAGGTTGAAAAGACTGAGGGAGGCAGAGAATGGGTGTGAATCTATTGAAGCCAGTAATAATGAGAGAGAGGGTATGTCAAGGAAGATTGGTGTCAAGTTTAGAGTGAGCTGGATGCCAGTTCGAGTTCTGGAGGTGAAATGGAAGAGGTGGAAGGTGTGGTGAGGAGCCTGAGCTTTGCATCGATGGATATCGTTATGATAGAGATACATTTGGTCCAGTGCGAGTGAGATTTTTGAAGAGGGTGGATCCATTATTTTTGGCTGATCCATGGGTGGTTTCAGGTTTTGTGGAAAAGATGGTGGGTGGTGTTGAGTCGGTGAAGGTAACCTCAAGTGGACTTGTGATGTTTCTTCAGATCAGCGAGAGCAGGCGCTCCGTGTGATGCAACTTGGGGAAAGACCTGTATCTTGCTTTACGCTTAGGCACAGGGCACCATTTGGGTAGTGTGGAGGTGGAGCAATTGACGTTGAAGATTCCGGGTGTTTGTAACGCCCCCTGGTGGAGAGTGTGGTGATTTAGTCTTTACCTGACAAAGTAATGTTAGGATATATGAGTTATGCTGTTAGAGCTTTTGTGCTGAATCCACCGCCTAGAAGGCCAGCATACCGGAGTCGCCTCTTCACTGTTGAAGTTGAGACTGGTGTTTTGCGGGTACCAGTTGAGGACTTGTGAGGCGTCTGTTTCTCAAACTAGACACACTAATGTACGACAAGTACAGTTGCTCAGTTGTGCACCTGGGCCCACCACTCTTTCTATTCTGGTTAGAGACAGTTTGCGCTGTTCTGTGACGGGAGTGGTACATAGCATTGTACGAAATCTTCAGTTTCTTGGCAATTTCTCACATGGAATAGCCTTCATTTCTCAGAACAAGAATAGAGTGACAAGTTATAGAAGGAAGGTCTTTGTTTCGGCCCATTTTGAGCCTGTAATCAAACATCTACAATAGTAATTTACAACATTAACAATGTCTACACTGTATTTCTGATAAATTTGATGTTATTTTAAAAAGTGTGCTTTTCCAAAAACAAGGACATTCCTAAGTGACCCCAAACTTTTGAACAGGAGTGTACGTTTCAGTAAGCTTGGCTTCTTAGTGTTCAGAGCAATGGTTGTCAACTGTACTGCAGGGATGGAACGTAAGTCACAGAAAATAGATTTTGTGGTGGCAGCTGCAGAGACTTCAGAGGGTGTTTTGAGTGGTAGTGTCCCGTCCTCTAAGGTCGTTGCCCTAGGGTAGGATCAGATAGGGTTAAAGTAGTGGAATAATGTGTTTTAGAAAGTTAGTTAGGCTAATAATTTAAACCACCTAAATATATTCTCATTCTGAACATTTAGTATTTGAAACATAAACATTCATTTCCCAACTGCTTTTTCTATAATCCTGCAGACTTCATCATTTTCCATACCTTATAGTCCAATGCATCCAACATTATGCATGCCCACCATGGTATTGGGCAGCTGCTGATATCTGAGAACTCATCTGGTTTAGAAATCAAACTATGGTCATCTTGCACATAGTATACAGTACATTGTGCCTAGCTGTTTTTAGAGAAGATTGTATTGCAAGCCATACTATATGTGTAGAATATGCTGTGTTGGCTAATATGCATGTGCAGCTGTCATTTTCAAACATCCATTCTAGCATACATGACACACACATCTATCTATGTACATGCTTTTATTTGGGTTTGCAAAGTATATTATTTAATGTTTCTTTAAGCCTGCAGCTAGTTACTTGAAATGAGACAAATAATCATGCCAAAACATGGTTCGAAAATGTAATTCACTGACAGAGATAGCTAATGAAACACTAGCCTCCTGAGCAGGCAAATTGACATTTACAGTAGCTGGCTAGGCTAGTCAAACTAACATTGGCTAGCTTTCAATAAATTGGCTAAATGGTCAACGGAGTTGCGTCTTCATACGATCAAGACAATTCATATTGCATGCTGCATATTTCAAGTGCACTCGAAAACATATTTATCTTATTTCAGTCTTTGGGAGCTCATCACACACAGACAGACAGCAGCTTGAATTTTCACCAGGCTCTGTTTACATCTTAGAAGCAGCTCATTGGCTGCCTTCATCACAAGGGGTATGTACAGAAGATCTGATTGGTTCCAAGTTTAGCAGTTCGGTGTTGAAATATAAATTTTTATGAGAAAATGTCCAAGAATTGAAGGTGCTCCTCCCTCGATGGGAATTGATCAACTTCACGTTTTTTGGCTTCGGCCCACAATCTATTATACAGATTTATGACTTTATATTGGCACATAATGTAACAAAAAAAGTGGATTAAATGTTTAGAAGCTGAATATCTGATTAGTCTTTTGTTTCTTTGCCAGGCCTTGATTTGGAGTGAAAGCCGGCTGTGACTTTACTTACTCAACTAGGCCTATGCATTGAATTGAGATGATCACTCGCAGATACAGTATGTTAATCATACTGTATCCTAATTCACTTCTACCCAATAGCCGCATGGGAGCTCTCATAAGCCATTGAGATATTGCACAACTCCCACCTTTCTCCAGCTCTCTGCGCCCACCCTCATTCACACACGCTTCATAATGGGATTGCAATTAATATACTTATCGGTGCAGCCGTTTACTCCTATTCACATAATGGCTGAGGTTCTACTAATGGAATAAATATGCCAGCCTTTGTACGCCAGTCATCACCTCATGTGCATCTGTCTGTTCTAATTGAAGAGCCTTTGTAAGACTTCGTTTACCCCCGGACATGCATTAACCACATCAGACTCAAAATAGCCTAACTAGCTCTAGCATGTCAACACCTTTTCACTTTCTTGTTGTTACACGTGCAGGGACGTCAGTTTCACAACCCCATGGCCTTAATAGGAAGAAAATCTTCAGACTCTAGCTTTTCAACACCTCATCTCTACTTCGTCATATCTCAAGTCATCTCTATTTATGTTTGCTACATGTGTTTATCCAGTGTGGCGGCAGTGTTCTTGGGAATGGGCATAAAGGGAATAGTGAGTGGGCAGCCACTTAACACTCAGCTACAGCTAGGAACTCCACAAAGAGCCATTGTGACTATACGGGATTTGACGGGAGCTTTGAATAACACAGTGAGTCACCTTCTCTTCTCACACCTCCTGTTTGCTAGACAGAGGAGAAGAGGCTCCCTCACCCTCTTTCTGCCTCCCTCCTGAACGACATTAGCCAACTACTAGCCTCGGCTCCCAGGTCTCGCTCATGTTGGGGAAAGCCTGGCAGAGGCTAGCCAACTACTGTTCTCTCTGTGACAAAGTTAGTCCCAACGGGACGACATACAAACAAGACCACCAGACAAGATCATTTCAGGTGTATCCATATTTTTTGACACATTCTTGTCAGTACTCTACAGTTAGTTGTAATTTCTTTGTCAACAGTATAGTCACCCAATGATACATTGGTTGTTTCAAAGTGGATGAAATTACAAAGTAGCAAAAACAATCTTCTAGTGACAATAAGTAGCAGAGTTGTATCATTTTCTATATAATATACTTTACAACCGTTTCAAATCGTGACATGAAATTAGATCACCATTCGGTACAAAAATATCACGTCACATTAATTTGCTGACTCACACTGTGGGCTATGCTGTATTCAGACCGCCACACTCATTATACTGCTTCTCCACTGTGGTGTGTTATTAGAGGTAACAGGGAAGACATGATAAATTGGCCTTTTCTTTTCTCTACGGCTTTTCTGAATAACTAGCTAGGTGTTGAGACATTCAGCACTAAAGCTCGCCGTGACGTAACAGCTGGGGAATCTGTAGGAGTCTGTCTCACTAGCACCATGTATAATTTGAGCATCTTCTTCGGTGCGCTCAACAAGGCGTGTGGAAGAGGCGTATGTCGCCTCTGCTCCAACCCAATGCATAATGTAGACTCTGATCTGAACAGTTCTGCTCTTCTCTCTCTCTCTGCTCATTACTACTTTCTTTCGCCCAACTGGCTCTCCTTTCACAGATCTATCTGTTTCTGCTTCTCTGTTTTCTCTTTCACCCAACCGGCCTTTCTTTCCACAGATCTCTCTCTCCCTTTCTCACTTTTCTCCCTCTTTCTCTCGTTCCAGTTTCAGAATAGAACGAGAACACTTCTGTCATGGAAAGAATGAGAAGAAGGTCCTGAAATAACCTAGAGAGAGACTTGTTTTTCATAGGATTAATATGAGCATGCTGGCCAGGTCCAGATAGATATGGACAAAAGAGTGATACTTCATTGTTAGAGTCCGTATGCTGCTGCCTTATGGTGCTTCAACATAGTGTGGTGAAACAGCAAGATAACAGCCCTTGGATAATACGCTCTAAATTGGAATCTCTAAAGAATAGAATTCTGTTTTTCATTTTGGTTAGAATAAATAGATATCCATTAGTTTGTAATGGTGCTGCTGTGCTGGGTGTTATTGTCCATTGCAGTATGTCTCGAACATAACGGATAACAAGTTAGAGGAAGCAGTGCAATAGAAAACCCATTACAGCTGATGAACATAACAAGTCTGTAGCCATAACCACTCAGACAGAAGCATGATATTTAGATAGTGTTTCTGTCGGCCACATTCAGCTGTCTCTAAAAGTCTTGCCAGCCTTTTCATAAGGTTGTCTCCTCTAATAGATCGGTTGCGGTTTCTTACACATAGTGGAAATTCAGTATTTTTCTTAGAAGGCTATTTCCCCTCTAGGTGTTTTCTCTGAAAAGCAGGCAAGCGGTGGGTCTTCTTGATCAAGATGACAGTATAGGGCTTTTGTAGTCGTGGTGATTAGCAGATTGTTGGCTACTAGTGATATGAAGAATACCATAGGGTAGTTTGAAACCACTCAGCTACAATGTCTTTGGGTAGCTTTCTGTATTCTGTAGTGTCACCATGGAAACTGCCTCGGTAACCGTAACCACCAGATTCCAGCAGTAGCTACAGTTGGTCGTGATCCAGATGTGGGTGAAGGAGACGTGCACACAAACACACTCATGCACGCACGCACATAGACACTGCCTGATGAACCAGCATGCATCAGAGAGGAGTGGGCGGCGGCAGGCAGAGTTCTCTTACAATGGAACCTCGTCGCGGTTTAGGTTGGTACTTCAGGTCAATTATTCTCCTGCGGTGGACAGCTTGATTGAGTAGGGCAGACGTACTGTATGTCATTGACTCTACAGTTATGAAACAGCTAACTTTCTGCACACTGAATGCCACTGCATTTCCTTCCCCTCCGCAGCTTGATTGGATGTGTGGGGTGTATTCTGAACGGATGTGGTCTGGCCAGGCTGTAGTCCATGGGGTCAATTATTCTCCTGGAACTGAGTTGGGCTGGGGTATTGTACATTTCTCTATTTGTTCAATTCAAACCAATGTATTTTTAGAGGAAGTCCTGATTTCTTGTGACTGTCTCTCTGGCAAGTTAATCAGGCTGACCTATATGTATACATAGGTCTGGGCCTATCTGTCCACGCTGGTCTCTGCCAGGCGGTTGTTCATGATGCCCAGGGCGCCCACCCCTCCGGAGAAGCCATTATGGCCGTGGCGGGAGCTGGAGCCTGACTGGCGAGGGTGACCGTTAGCCATCTCTGACAGCTGCTTCTGCATGATGGCCAGGTTCACCTGATGAATGGAGAGAGACTAATTCATTACCAAATAAATGTAGAACAAGCGCTGGGTACAGCAATATAGCAGTAAAAATACATCTAATGATACAGCATCAATGTTTCCTGGAACGACCACACGGGCAGGAACCACGATTAGTTTGGATCAGGGTACCAAACACTCTGCAGGATCTGGATCTGATAGGTATATGTGAACACGCCTCAAGTATTTCACATCTGCCCAAAGTCTGATCTGGGAACAGCAGTAAACCGTAAGTAGTGGACGCATACATGTTCATGTCTTCTCCTCACCTTATTGGCAGCCAGGAAGTCTTTCATGGAGATCATCTCTCCAGACATCCTCCGTCCGTCCGCCTCGCTGTCGTTCACCGCATCCGTCTCGATGGACAGGTCCCGCCTGGCCCTCAGGTGTCCGGGCACTACCACGTTCCTGCGGGGGTGTCTGGGGTGCGGTTGGTGCCCCCCCCTTCCTGGGCAGCGACATGGCACTTCCAGCCTCCTCAGCAGCCAGTTCAGCACCTCAAAGTCCCAACATAAATGATCAATGGCGATGCTATAATAAAAGTCTCAGAGATTTAGCTTACATTACATTTTTCTGAATACAATTCTTTTTTTTACTATCCCGAAATGGCTACAATAATAACTTTTATTCACAAGTGCTTTTCAAAACACCCAAAGTCACTACTTTACTTAATAAAATGAGCAAGATGAATACAGTAACAATAACAATAATCCCACTGGGTTGATGATGATGAAGGCCGTTATCAGGTCATTATTGTCAAAGAGTTTTTTCTCAATGGCTTACCTGGTTAAATAAAGGCAATAAGATCTGAAGTATAATAAGTATATACCTGTTTGATGACGATGGAGATGACGTTGAACAGGGAGTAGATACAGCAAACTCCTGTCAGAATAAACAGGAAGTTACCCACCCGGTACGCCGTCTGGTTCTCATTCCCCTCGTCGTACGCAAACATCTGGCTGCTCACCATGTCCCCAAACCCAATGGTGCTGAACGCTACGAAGCAGTAGTACAGAGAATCCAGATAGCCCCAGCCTTCTACAGCAGAGTACATGGCCGAGGCACAGCAGGATACCAAGATGGCGGCGGCGCCCAGGATCAACATCACACAGTACACAGAGGGCTTCCACCCAGCCAGCCCCTCTCCCCTGCCGCCTCTTCCGCCCCTGCCGCCTCCACCGCTACCCTCAGAGAGGCGTCGGCGGCCATTTTGAGCAAGCACGGCCTTGCGAAGGTGGCGACGCTCGTGGCAGGACTTGAGGACGAAGGCGATGACGGTGATGACGCGCTCTAGGAAGAGGTTGAAGAACAAGATGGTGGAGGCACAGCCGATCAGGCCGTAGAAGATGAGGAAGATCTTACCGCTGATGGTCGCTGGCGTGGTCATTCCAAACCCTGAGGAACATCAAGATGGTGGGATATGTTATTATAAAGAAAACAGAAAGAGAACAGTTCAAGTCAAGTTGCTTGAATTTATTACCAATTACACCATGGTTGGATAGATAGTGGAATCATTACCATTAGAAAACAACAGTGTGACAAAACGATACTGAATCACAATGAACAACGCAGCATGATTTTTAGTTATATTTAAAATCCTGTTTATTCACAATCATAAATCAGTCTGCCTGAGAATAATGTATACTGTCAGCTTTCAGACAGGTGGAAAAGAACATTATAAGTTGAAGCAACGCTCACACAAGACAGGCCCCAAATAGAAGTGTCAAGCACGCACACAAACACGACGGCCTTGCTCTGGCTTTTCGATTGTGTGCGCGTTTTAGCATCTGTACAGTAAGTAAGCTCAGAGTTTGTTCAACGCTGACGGTTAATTGGTTGTTAACAAGCACACCCTTCCTCCCTCCCTCTGCCCTGAGTGGAGTGAAGCACCACTCAGTCACATGCACAATGCCTCCTCAGCCACTCACTCACCCGCCTACAGGGTTGCTAATGGTGACAAGAATAATATTAGTCTTGATTCTTCTCCTTCTCTCTTTCTAGACATCCCCTCATCGTTATCTCTTTATAATTCTCTCTAATTGACTTCTCTCTCACACACTTAACCCTCCCTTTTTAGTTCTCTTCCTCTTTACCTTTCTTATATCTCTCTCTCATCCTCCCTCTTTTCTCTTTCTCTTTACCATCCTTTATCCCTTCTTCTCTCAATCTCGCCCCACCCCTTTATACTACACTAGGAATGCCTACTTTCATACCAATGGAGGACCCACAGAATCACACACACACAGCTCTTATCTGACGGACAGAGTGAGCCCAGCTATGATGAATGCCATGATGAGTCCATCCAATCCAGCCCTTGACTGCATGCTCTCCCTGTTCCATGACGACCATGTTCCATTTCGCACTGCATTTAACAATGAGCAGTCAGAGGTGAAAATGGATCTCTCCTTTTACTTCCATTCACTGGCTGCGTCTCATCCCCCCCCAAACACACAAACAAAAGAGTAGGGAATCCTTTTGTCCCCTTATCTATGTACAATAAGTAAGGTTATATATACTACTATGTTTGAAATTACAGAACAGAAATGTGCTGTATTTAGTATATCTGTACTGAATACAAATGCATTAGCCAAGTTTCTCCAAATCTATTTATTTTCTTTCTTGACATGTAATAAAGTAATCTAGAGGCATTAAGGCTTTTAGCTGTGTTGCTTAGCTACGAAAGATCAGAGATAAGACTGGCATGTGAGCCATAAACATCCCCTCTTCACCAGGCTTTTGTTTGGCAACACAGTCAGAGTTGCCAACACAGTCTCGTATCACTCAGACAGAGAGGGAGAGACAGAGAGTTGCTGGAGTTTCCTAGTAATTAGCATTCCAGGCGGCACTAATTTAACGGGGTTTCATATTGAAACCAATTACATGACACACAATAAGACAAATTAAAACTTGATAGGCATGCATATTGAAGCATCATTTAGTTGGCTGTGATTGTTCTAGTTGTGGAATAATTTAATGGTATTCATAAGAGCATGACATCCCTATAGCCTGCACAGTGCAGGTCCTATAGCCTAATTTTCCTTTAAAATGACTTAAAATAACTACAGGTTTTGGAGAGCTGAAAAATAAAAATTGCCATGTAATTTTGTCCCAAGTAAGTTAAATATAAAATTGATTATCTCCATCTTTCAGCTTTGATTCATGGTGTTGGATACGATTCGTGTCATATGTGATCATGAGAGAATCTATAAACTACATAGAATCTCACCTATGGTCGAGACCACAGTCCCCACGAAGTAGAACGCGCCGGTAAAGTCCCACCGAGGTCTGATAGTGTCCACGCGAATCCCGGCCAAGTTCGCCTCCTCGTAGTTCCTCAAGAAGTTGTCCAGCTCTTTCTTGCTCAGGTTATTCTTTTGGCTAAACTGTTCAAAACGCTGCGCCCAGCGGTCCTTCGCCTCTGCTTCCATCGGCTGTTCCAGTGCTGAAAAGACAGCGGCACCGCAGAGGAGGTATAGGATTATAAACACCGCTAACATTAGGAACCTGGCGTTATCCTCGTTGAAGGGACCGAAGCCACAACAGCAGCCGCTCCGGCAGGCCATAATGTAGGCTAGTCACTGTTCAACAGGTGCTGGGAACGCGCCGCATCGTTTAATTATGTAACAATTTACACACTCCTCATTATCCATCTTAATGTTTATCGTGGAAAATAACAAACAGGTTCAGAATAGAAACTCTGGTGAAATAGAGGTGGAGGCTGCGGGGATAGAGAGCAGAGATAGCCAGAGAGAAAATGAGGAGAGTTTTCCTCGGAGATTCAACAGCTGGTCACCTGTCATTGTGAAAATTCATCGAAGAACAAACAAAACAGTAACAATCAGTTGTCAAGGCTATTTGGCCATCAAGTCCAAATGTCCGTTATTATTATCCGTTACTATAACCATATAGCCTATACGCGCTTGTCCAAAATAAATAAACTAATTTTCACCTCTCTGTTAATAGAGTTCAAATGGTGTTAACCAAAAAGCCGCACAGTTGAAAAGTGGCTTTGAGCGAGTGTGCAAACGCAAAAATAAAATCCACAAACCTTAGTTTACGACGCTGCGTTCAATGCGCAACCTCCCTTTGTCTCAAAATACGCCCCTCTCGCAGAGCGCGTTAAGAAGAAGGTGCTTTCGAATAGCTCGCATTGAATAGAATTTGTCATCAAATGGTGTACTCTGTATAAACCCAAGGAAAACCCAAGGCTGTTATAGTCAACTGCAAGATGTTCTGTCTGTCTGCAACAGTGCGCGTCTAACTGACCTGCACATCAAGAGGCGCCGAGGGCATCGACTGGGCTACACACTCTGTACAAGCCTCAGTCACAAACTCACCCACACACACATACTCCTCTGTTCTGGTCGAGACCAAGTGGAACAGGATTGAAGCAGGGAAAATACTAAGAGTTTTGTAAGTCCTTTAGGCCAATGCATGAAAGCAAAATGTAATCAAAGTCAAGCTATAAACTTCAGCTTTAACTTCAACTTAACAAACATGAGCAACTGTGAATTTACAAATTGATAAAGTCAGTAAAGATTACATATGTATTACAAATAAATTCTCGAGTAATATCATTAAACAACAACCAAATGGAAACATTCTTTGACTATCAAGTGAATCAAGATACTGTCTGGTCACCATGTGACTTGATCAGCCTGCATCAATGCTAAGCATGATTCCAACATTTGGGCAGTCTCCTGCTGTGCTGCCCATTGAATAATGGGGCCATGATGTCTTCTGCCATGAATCAATATGATGTGACCTTTCAGATCCAGGTCTGAACATTCATGTGTTTGCACAGGGACATCAAGGGACAAGCTTAGCAAATGTCACTACCATGGAACAAGCTGTAAAAATTCAATATGCACATCAGATGGAGATGGACAACAAAAGTCTATTTTTAAAATCTCTGTAAAAATACATCCTGTTTTGAATGTTTAGTGAAGTTAATCCTAACATTGCTGGTGTATCTGTTGTAGCTATGGCTCACAATTTGAGGGGCAGAGAATTTCAGTACATTGGACAGTTAATAGTTATGGACAGTGAAGCCACTGACCTCAGACTGTGTTTCAGTCCTGGAGGTAAAATTGACTGGCAGATTTGCAGCATGCCCACCATGTTACGATAATACTCAGATGGGTGCTTACATTTGTCCTATTTCACATGTACAAGTGCATCAGATATTAGTTATTTGCATTTCCCACTCCCCCTAAGTCACCCTCGAACAGTAGGGTGAGAGCCAGGGATCAGCCGTTATTGACAGCGACCCTGGAGCAATTAGGGTTAGGTACCTTGCTCAAGGGCACATCAACAGATTTTTCGCCTAGTCGGCTCTGGGATTTTAACCAGCGACCTTTCGGTTACTGGCCTCCTAACCGCTAGGCTACCTGTCGCCCTTGTTGTGCAGTTACAGAAGAAAAGCCTATTTTGTTGTTTAGTTAACCCTAACATTTCTAGTATAATTGAAACAGTGCATTTCAGCTCATACTATTGGTCAGTAGCCCAACATTACTGGTGTAACTTTGGTAAACAATTTGAGGGTAGAACATTTGCGCACCACGGACAGCTTAATAGATAGACCCTACTTGTGGCCAGACTCTGCCAGACTTTAGCAAGCGTAAAATAAATGCCTGAAACTATATACGATTTTGATAAGATTAGCTATGCACTTCAACAGTTGTGCAGTTGAGGCCCAACGAACAGTGTCGGGTCTTTCAGATGCTTCACTACAACAGTCAAGTTACCCTCACCCTGGGGTATAAATGGACTGCAATGGTCACCTATCATTTTGTAAACCCGTATGTACTTCGCCTTCGGCTACAAATATACTTGCACATAAATCATCTTACCCATAACACATTAGTCACTACTGCTAGTCCATTTACATAGTTATAAACATACTAAAACAAGCTCAAGTCAATTGTACAGTCGTGGCCAAAAGTTTTGAGAATGACACAAATATTAATTTTCACAAAGTCTGCTGCCTCAGTTTGTATGATGGCAATTTGCATATACTCCAGAATGTCATGAAGAGTCATCAGATTAATTGCAATTAAACATCAGGGATAGACTGATATTCTGTAAAAGAAGAAGAAGAAGAAGTTTTATTTATATAGCGCCTTTCCATAGCTCAAGCTCGCTTTACATTGCACATTACAATACATTCAGAACACACACACATACATCGCAGTCACATAGGATACACACTACCCAAAATGCATGTCAAACAGATATGTCTTCAACTGGATATTGAATGCACCCACGTATGAGGTATTGCGTAGTGTAAGAGGTAGTGAATTCCATAATTTAGGAGCATTAACACCAAATGACCTCCCACCTACAGTGGACAACCGGAAACGAGGGACGGTCAACAAACCAAGTTCAGCTGATCTAAGGGACCGAGCAGGGCGGTAAGGATAGAGTAAGTCAGAGAGATATTGGGGAGCAAGACCATTTAATGCTTTAAAAGTTAGAAGCAATACCTTAAAGTGGATACGTGATGCCACAGGTAGCCAGTGAAGGTCATGAAGCAGAGGAGTGATGTGAGCAGAGCGCCTAGTGGAGGTGAGAACTCTTGCTGCTGAGTTTTGAACATACTGTAATCTTGCAAGTTTTTTGGGAAGACCAAGAAGTAAGGCATTGCAATAGTCCAAGCGTGAAGTGATTAATGCATGAATTAGAGTTTCAGCATCAGCTAAAGTGAGAGAAGATTGGAGACAAGCAATATTACGAAGATGGAAAAAAGAGTTTTTAACAAGAGAAGAAATGTGAGAGCCAAAAGATAGAGTTGAATCGAATAAGACACCAAGGTTACGAATCAATGACGAAGGCTTAACGTCTATTCTCTCCCCACTTCTTTTATTTGACACCCTTGTTTTGCCTCAGCCTTTTGCCTTGTAAGAGAACCGTGTATATTTACTTTGTATGTATGGTCCGACTGTGAAGAGGGATTGGACTGCTGAGGACTGGGGTAAAGTCATTTTCTCTGATGAATCCCCTTTCCGATTGTTTGGGGCATCCGGAAAAAAGATTGTCCGGAGAAGACAAGGTGAGCGCTACCATCAGTCCTGTGTCATGCCAACAGTAAAGCATCCTGAGACCATTCATGTCTGGGGTTGCTTCTCAGCCAAGGGAGTGGGCTCACTCACAATGTCTAAGAACACAGCCATGAATAAAGAATGGTACCAACACATCCTCAGAGAGCAACTTCTCCCTACCATCCAGGAACAGTTTGGTGACGAACAATGCCTTTTCCAGCATGATGGAGCACCTTGCCATAAGGCAAAAGTGATAACTAAGTGGCTCGGGGAACAAAACATCGATATTTTGTGTCCATGGCCAGGAAACTCCCCAGACCTTAATCCCATTGAGAACTTGTGGTCAATCCTCAAGAGGCGGGTGGACAAACAAAAACCCACAAATTCTGACAAACTCCAAGCATTGATTATGCAAGAATGGGCTGCCATCAGTCAGGATGTGGCCCAGAAGTTAATTGACAGCATGCCAGGGCGGATTGCTGAGGTCTTGAAAAACAACACTGCAAATATTGACTCTTTGCATCAACTTCATGTAATTGTCAATAAAAGCCTTTGGCACTTATGAAATGCTTGTAATTATACTTCAGTATTCCATAGTAACATCTGACAAAAATATCTAAAGACACTGAAGTAGCAAACTTTGTGAAAATTAATATTTGTGTCATTCTCAAAACATTTGGCCACGACTGTACTGTATCATCCACAAAGCCATTTGTATTGATGTGCTTTAGCATTAGAATTCTGATAACATGGTAAAACAAAACCCCTACTATCAATGTTATACAAACCAAATTTAAAAAGACTGTCTTCAATGCTCCACGTTGAGTCTATCACTCAAATTCATGACCCTCGACTTAGCACACATCGACACGGCTAGAATGTACATGTACAAACGGTATATTCATCTTATATTCCCAGCATTAACTATTCTTATCACTTGTGGTAATGACAGATTGGCATATCAATGCATTCTTAGTCTAAATTACTATACATTTCACAGGGGGGAGACCAACACAATCAACATGATACCCCAAATAAACAATTTTGGATAAGCCTAATTCAATTACGGGCACGGTTAACCACCCCCTCTTTCCCGGCACTCATCTTCTGGCGTGTCTTCATGTTCTTCTTCAGATAGCGTTTCAGTTCGTACTCCCAATGGCACATGTTCAAAGTGGATGGCCCTTGATAATGTTTCTCACCTGAGCCCCCACTGTCCTTTACAGTCCATTATGTCTTGTCCATTTTCCCACCAGTACACCAGCAGCATGAGAGACGTTTGGACAGGATCTCTCTCCATGCTCACTCCACGTGGACTCATGTCGCACTCCTGAGAGAAAAGACATGAGAGAAAAGTCAGTTGATAGCTTCGACTGGATGCTGTGTACAGGTTGCTGGTTCAGACTCAGGTCTCACAGTAGAAGTCGTAGTGAACGCATCTGTTGCTATTTCTTCATCCGGTTAGGGGGGGGTGAGGTTCACACTGTTCTCGTCGATGTATTCCTTCCATGCATCAAGATACCATCTGCAGTCACTATCGCCATAACTTTGAGAGAGGACAGACCAAAACAACAGTTTTAGACATTTCTGATTCTGGAAATCCAGACCAACTATTCACCCTATGACAAATTATTACATTCCCAATTTTCTTAATACCAACATTTCTAAGACAAATGTCAAAGAGCATAACAACACACTTGTTGAAATAATTTTGCAAATTTGCTTATACTCCCTTATCATACTGGCGACCTCCCCTCAGAGTTACCCCTTACGGACCCAATTACGGACCCAACAGCAGACACAATCTGGTGAGATTTGTCAAACAAGACAAAAACAAACACAACAACAGCAATACACTTCTTCATATAAACTAGAGGTGGGAAAAACTTTTCTTCATTTTATAGACAGACATGTGAAGAAACACATTTGCATATTTACCAGAGGGCCGCAGGGGACCGGTAATTAAAAACAAGAACACTGCCTGCGAAATCAAAAACAACCAAATTAGAATAACAAATCAATTTAGAATTACAACTCTTGATAAGTCCATAAGGAAACAATTGTATCCCATAAGGTAATGGTAAAATAGACTAGAGACAGGTGTCCCTCATTCTCTCTCTCCTTTTCGTGTTCCAAATCACACATAGGACTATTGCTAAATTATAAACTAATTCCTAATTATTAGTGTTTACATATCCCATTTAAATGTCACCCAATTTCTCCAGTCTTTCTAGTGAGGGTGATCAGGCCTAACCAGGATGTCAGAACAAAGGTCATTCAACCCCATTAAGTGTTTTCTTTCCCTGTACCTCAGAAACAATTTAAAAACATTTCAAACATTTCCATCATTCTATGTACCCAGTTTACAACCAAATTAAAAAAGACCCACACAATAAATCAAACACGGTATTAACACCACTTAATACGTATTCATAACAAGTGAGTTGTGTGTGCATGCTGGTGTGTGTGGTAAAACGTAGGGCAGAAACAAACAAAGAAATGGCCAGGCCTTATATATCTGGGAGATCCCTCTACGGCCGGATCCGTACAACTTTATTCTTTATAAAACTGCAGAATTTCACTAACTGCTCTCCCAAGGCAACAACCTCGGGAAACATTTGAAAGGGAGAGAAAATAAACATTTAGTTAGTTTTCACTTTGTTAAATCTTAATCAGTCCAAACTTTCCTATTAAAAAGTTTTAAATTACAGTCAAAACAAACATGATAACTTCTGTTCACAGGGAGGCCACTGTCCTCTTCCACTCATTAACCGTTTTTGTCTTCTGGTGGCCCCTCCTCCCTTTCGTCAATTATATACATCTATTCAGAATAAGACTAAATAAAATAAAAAAGTTTTCCTGAGTCTGCAAGGAGTGTTTGGTCGTGCCAAAGAACGCATTCTTCCTACTCGATCACGTGTAATGTGCTTCGTGACTTCCGAAATCGTAACCCCCAAATATGTTATCTCTTGCTTCGCTGGTTGTACTTTTCCATATGATGCTTTGTGACCCTGCTTTGCCAAATAGTTTACTAATGTGGTGATGGCTGGCACATGAGTTTCTTTGTCTTTTTCCCGCAATAAAAATTTTACTACAAACTGTACCAACACAGAACCCTATAATGTACAAACTTAGCGATTGTTTCAACGCGGCGTGATACAAAGTTGGACCATTTGTAAACATTGTTTGTGCTCTCGCCCATATATACTGCCAATTTTCACATGTTACCTTTTAGAATCCACTGTCTTTGATTCTCGCAAGGATAATCCAATCCCAAAATCAGTTCCACACCCATCGCCATGTAAAATTTTCTGGGTATTGTTGCTGGTCCCATGTTTGAACATGGGTAGTAGTTGTATCGCTTTCGATTCTGCCCCGTGTCCCCACTAAATATAATACTTTTCCTGTCATACATTTTGCCAATTTCAAGCTCTATTGCCTCTATACTCACTTTTCCAATGACCGTCGGCTCCACACACTACTGTACACTTCGGTATTTTTTCGCTACCCCCACAATATCCGTTTTGATAATAGGTTTCAAACCTGCCATAAAAGCAGACGTACACATTCTATCAATGCACTCACTTACCCAGTGATTTTGCAGCTGTGTTCGAACGGTGTGTTCGTAAATTCAGACCGTTCAGACCGCACGCTGTGTGGGTCACAAAGGCAGTCAAGCAGCCAAGCTAACTGGCTAAAGTTGGCTAGCTTGCTAGCTACTTCCAGACACAAGTAACACCTCACTCTGACCACTTTACTCACCCTAGCAGAGCTGGTTAGTTTTTTTTCATGTTATCCAAAGCGTTGTTGACTAACTGTGTTGCTGGCAACAAATGAATTATGTTAGTTTACCTCTTCTATAATGGTTATTTCTGCTCCTCTGTCAACGGTGTCCAGAGTTTAGATTTCTTCACTCACGGTTTTAATATATGCCAATTTGAACAATTTTCCAATGTAGTGATACCCACTTCCCCAGCGAGTAGTTATGTTATTTGTGGCTTTTAATTGGTAACGGTTTTGATACTCTGTATTAGAACCAATCCAGAAGCGTCTGAAAATGTACTACTGGAGAACATGGGAGACCTAATGTCTTATTTCTGTCACACGCTTCAAGTATCACTGTTGTTGACAATGCCAAATTACCAAAATATGGTCCATCTTCTGTCCATAATATAAATCTCTCGTCAATACACACACACTCAGGAAACAAAAACAAACACACAAACAAACAATATTTGGTTAGGAATGTCTTCCTTTCTTATAATTAAAAAAATTTACCCACATGGTTGTTCCTATGCACATATTCGTGTAGGGTTTACATCTATAGCTGGTTTCCGAATCATAACCAACTGTTTTACCAGTACACTGACTAATTAATTGTCTTTTACAATGTTTTTCTAACCTGAAGGAAGATTTTCTTACTTCTTCAGGACCTAGTCCTGGAAAACCTTCATCAGGACCCTGTCCTGGTATCTCTTAACATAGCTCATGCATTTACATCTTACGATCATAACCCATGGTGTATTACTTCAGGACACTGTCATAGTATCTCTATAGTACCTTAGGATCTTATCTTCTTAGGGAGAGGCTGCCGAGGAGACGGTTTTGGAGAGTCTGGCGTGCCCAAAGTAAAATGCCTGCCATTCAGGCCCAGAAACTAGGATATGCACAGTTTCTAAAAGTGTTAAAATAATGTCTGTAAGTATAACAGAAGTGATATAGCAGGCGAAAACCCAAGGAAAATCCATACGGATTTGCTGTTTTTTTTGTAAATGAACTTTTTCTCTATTGTGGCTATTCATTTCTCTGTTATGTAGGACTGAGACTGCAGTACCTATGGCTTCCACAGGATGTCAACAGTCTTTAGAGAAGGTTTCAAAACAGTAGGGCTAAAGGGAATCATATAGAAGAAGATTTACTGAAGGAAGTGGAAATGAGAAATACTTTTTTCGGTCACGAGAACGAGAACGTGCCTCACTTTATTTTCCTTTCTTATCAGTCAGGCTACAATCCGGTTGAAATATTATAGTAAATATACATAAAATGATACCTAAGGAAACATTAAAAATGATGTTTGATTTGTTTGAAGAAATATGATAGGTATAATTTGAACGCGTTCTCTTCACGGTTCTATGGGCGACTCGACGGTGGATTTTATTAACATAACGCGCCAACCAAACAGAGATTTATGGATATAATAAATGACTTTTTCTAACAAAAGAAGCGTTGGTTATGGATTTATGCTAATGCATAAAATATGAGTGGGGCTATCCTCAAACAATCAAATGTTGTGCTTTCGCCGTAAAGCCTTTTTGAAATCTGACAACGCTGTGATATTGCCAAGAATCAGAGCTTTTGATGACTATGCAACACTTGTATATTGATGAATGTTTAATAATTCAACTTTTGGATTTTGAATTTGGCGCCTTACATTTCACCGGGGTAGCGCCCCACTGCTCCCTAAGTAGTTATTCTGGTATCTCTTTCATCAGGACTCTGTCCTGGTATCTCTAACACGTGACCTATTCCTAGAACTGGATTTTAAAAGTTCACAGAACTTTCCCCAGTTGCGTTTAAGAAAATCTGTCTCACCCTTAACTTTTATGTTCGGAATGGCGTATCCACTCACTAGCCATCCCATCCTCGTCGCCAGTTGTTGTGGTAATATCTAACCTAAAGGAGAAAGACTGTATTCTTCAAAACAACTTTTTTGATAAGATTTGTAAAAATGGAGCAGTTAGCTATGCACTTCAACAGTTGCGCAGTTAAGGCCCAACGAACAATGTCTGTTCTCGGCTTTTATAGAGAAGCACATCCTTTTTGTATACGTGGCAGTCAGCAAATAGTGTGTAAAAAGGCAATTAGTTGTCTGTGCAGACTTAGATAGCACAACCGTCTAACTGCATTCACAACAGCAAACACTATAATGTGCTCCTTTCTGCAAGTTTCCATACATGTGTAGATAGTAAACCCACGGGATGTCACATGCTGCGGTTGCACCCAAACGGATCTTAGCTATACGCCAAGTCTTATGACTAAGTCGCATATAACAAGAGACTATTATTTAAGCAGTATAACATGGGATAGCATGACTAATTATGTAATTGTCCATAACACACCCTGTCTGAAAGAATTTAGCATTTTTTAAACACCTGAAACAGCGGTTTCCTGCAATCTAGAGCCATTATCATTATGCTTAATTCTATGTCAAAAATGTGTATTGTTCCTGCATATCTAAGCATACCTATTTTTTTGAAGGAAACTAAATATGCTTCTCTGCACCACCTGTCTGTGAAAAAGGTTTTTGAGGCTGCCCGGAAGTTAGTCCAACTTCGGCAGGGCTCGCTCAGTGTGGCGGACTATGCAGGGGAGTTCCACACGCTGGCAGCATTCCTGCACGGATTATCGGCGGTGGTAAAGGACGAGCTTGCAGCCCGGGAACTACCGACGGATCTCGACTCACTCATCGCTTTAACCATCCGGATCGATGGACAGTTACGGGAACATAGGAAGGAGAAGAGGTCTGATTGCGGTCCAAATCGCTTACTCAAGGATCCCACCTTGCATCTGATGAACTCCGGACGTCCCCGAGAGGACCGAGCTTACCCGAGTTCCTCCAAGAGCCTCTGAAGACTGCCTAGTTGCCTCTTCCTGAACCGACGCAGCTCTGCAAGGCTAGGCTGCCTCCAGCCGAATGCGTACGCAGACTGAACACCCAGAGTTGTCTGTATTGCGGTACTGTCGGTCATTATCTGTCTACCTGTCCCTTCAAGAGACCCAGCTCATTCGTTGGAGTGAGTACTCTGGTGGGTCTTAAAAATAGTTATTCTTCTCCCCTTACTCACCCCCCTCTCCATGCCACCCTGCTGTGAGGCGACCAAGTCTTTCCAGGTACTCATCGACTCGGGGGCTGATGTGAGTCTCATGGACGTTACCCTGGCGTCCGAGCTGGGCATCCCCACTCCACCCTTCTCCATTCCCATGGGTGTTAGAGTGCTGGACGGGCACTCTATAGGCCGGGCCACTCTATAGGCCGGGTCACCCACCAGACCACCCTTGTCAACCTACGAGTGTCGGGGAACCACAGCGAGACGATCCAATTCCTGCTGGTTGAGTCTCCGCAGGTTCCTGTGGTATTGGGATTCTCTTGGCTCAAGCGACACAATCCCTGGGCTACTGGTGCCATTGTGGGCTGGAGTCAGCTCTGCCTGCCCCAGGACATCTTCCTGGGGGCTTGGAAATTGCCCCGGACCTCTCCGCCTGCTCTGCAGAGTACCAGGACCTCCGGGAAGGGTTCAGTAAGGCCCGGGCCACTTCGCTTCCGCAGCACCGACCGGTATCCAAGAAGCTCTAGGGTAATGTCACGCCGTGATCTGTTTCACCTGTCCTTGTGCTTGTATCCAACCCCCTCCAGGTGTCACCCATCTTCTCCATTATCCACTGTGTATTTCTATCTGTGTTTTCTGTCTGTTGCCAGTTCGTCTTGTTTGTTCAAGCCTATCAGAGTTTTGTCTCAGCTCCTGTTTTTTTCCCTAGTCTCTCTTTTTCTCGTCCTCCTGGTTTTTGACCTTTGCCTGTCCTGACCCTGTACCCGCCCGCCTGACCACTGCTTGTCTCTGACCCTGACCCTGAGCCTGCCTGCCGTCCTGTACCTTGGCCTCTGCTCTGGATTATTGACCGCTGCCTGCCCCAGTGGTTATAATAAAAATTGTTACTTCACACAGTCTGCACTTGGGTCTTACCTTGATTCCTGATACAGTGTGTGTGTGTACGTTCCTTTGTGCTTCTGTGTTTGCCTGCACATGTGTGTGTTCTTTGTGTGTGTGTGTCTTGCACTTATACTCAACTCTTTAATGTCCTCTCTTGTCAGTCTCTTCTCTCCTTCCTTTCATGGCTGTGCTTGCCGTTAGCCCCCTTTCATGCCATTACCTGGCAGTACCAAGGCCACGGTCTAGCATTGACATCATTGTCAACCTTCAACAGAACACAACCTATCCATTTATTGGTGTGAGGCACCCAATTATGGCAACTCTGTGTCCATGGTATCAATCATTAGAAAATAGATTAGATAGAGATAGAAGGAGCAATACAATTGGTCTTAACCCTGAAATTAAGAAATTGTTGAAATATTTTTGTTTTCTAGCTCAAAACGCAATCTCTGGTTTTATAACCAATATGTTTCTTTCTTTCTGTCTCTCTATCTCCTCTCCTTTCTCTTTCTCATTTCTCTCTCTTGCTCTCGCTCTCTCGCTCTCTCTCTCTCACACTCTTTCTCTCTGTCTCTCTTTCTTTCTCCCCCCCAAATAAATAGATTATATAATTAATGATGACTCCCTCCATAGAACATTAAAACCACAGGCAGACCTTTCCAATTTCCTACAGGGCAAATATAGATCAGAATACCAAATGGGAAACTGCAACTAAATTCCATATTGCCCCTTTGAAATCCACGACAGGAGGTCTGGTCTCTGATCAATTGCATGTAATAGCTAGGAGTAAAACACACACAGGGTGTCAGGGAATTGGCTGTGTGTGTATTCCATTAGTTTTTGTGTGTGTGTGTGTGTTTCTGTGGTGCATGTGTCAATGCTTCCGTTGGCGTGTGTATGTCGTTGCTCCAGTGCGTGCGTCAGCCAGCCCTCGTCGACAAAGCTTTGATGTCCGCCGCCTAAAGTCCCATTGGGTTGTGGGAAACGAGGAGCTGTGCGTCTGTGATGCTTTGAAATCCGTCGCAGCCATAGTATCTAAGCCAGACGTAATTGGATCGGGGGTATGTCAGTGATAGCAAGGATGGAAGAATTGTGCCGCTGTGATTTGGTGGACCAATTAAACCCACACTGCTTCCTCCCTACCATGCCAAGAAGCGAATTTATTCTTCCAAGGGTTGACCTTTGACTTGTAAGTTAGAAGTTACTTCATAGGGTTGTAAGATGTGTACTGTTAGGTGGTAATGCACAGGGAAGAGGGGATCCCTGGACAAGGCTAAATTACTGAGCTGTGAACTACCTCCTCCACTACTTTAGATCCTCCATAGGGTTGGAACTGTGTAGGTCTATGTTGCTTATTCCTAGAACAAGCACTGTTCCAGCATGCATCAGTAAGTTGCTGAATATCCTTGCATCTCCTGTGTTAAGTTGCTGAATATCCTTGCATCTCCTGTGTCATAGACAAGCACACATCCGATGGGTCATGGAGAACGTGTCAGTGGTGTCAGTTTTTGGGGTATCTGTACTTTACTTTACTATTTAAAAAATATATATATATATATATATATACACTACCATTAAAAAGTTTGGGGTCACTTAGAAATGTCCCTGTTTTTGAAAGAAAAGCTCATTTTATGTGACACCAAACTTTTGAACAGCAGTGTATATACAGTTGAAGTTGGAAGTTTACAGTTTACAAACTCATTTTTCAACCACTCCACACATTTCTTGTTTACTAACTATAGTTTCGGCAAGTCGGTTATGACACAAGTAATTTTTCCAACAATTGTTTACAGACAGATTATTTCACTTATGATTCACTGTATCACAATTCCAGTGGGTCAGAAGTTTACATACACTAAGTTGACTGTGCCTTTAAACAGCTTGGAAAATTCCAGACAATTATGGCATGGCTTTAGAAGCTTCTGATAGGCTAACTGACATAATTTCAGTCAATTGGAGGTGTACCTGTGGATGTATTTCAAGGCCTACCTTCAAGGCCTAACTCAGTGCCTCTTTGCTTGACATCATGGGAAAATCTAAAGAAATCAGCCACGACCTCAGAAAAAAAAGTCTGGTTCATCCTTGGGAGCAATTTCCAAACTCCTGAAGGTACCACGTTCATCTGTACAAACAATAGTACGCAAGTATAAACATGGGACCACGCAACCGTCATAGCACTCAGGAAGAAGACGCATTCTGTCTCCTAGAGATTAACGTACTTTGGTGCGAAAAGTGCAAATCAATCCCAGAACAACAGCAAAGGACCTTGTGAAGACGCTGGAGAAAACGGGTACAAAAGTATTTTTATCCACAGTAAAACTAGTCCTATATTGACATAACCTGAAATGCCGCTCATCAAGGAAGAAGCCACTGCTCCAAAACCGCCATAAAAAAAAGCCAGACTACGGTTTGCAACTGCACATGGGGACAAAGATCGTACTTTTTGGAGAAATTTCCTCTGGTCTGATGAAACAAAAATAGAACTGTTTGGCCATGATGACCATCGTTATGTTTAGAGGAGGGGGTGGCAGAATCCTGTTGTGGGGTGCTTTGCTGCAGGAGGGACTGGTGCACTTCACAAAATAGATGGCATCATGAGGAAGGAAAATAATGTGGATATATATTGAAGCAACATCTCAAGACATCAGTCAGGAAGTTAAAGCTTGGTCACAAATGGGTCTTCCAAATGGACAATGACCCCAAGCATACTTCCAAAGTTGTGGCAAAATGTCTTAAGGACAACAAAGTCAAGGTATTGGAGTGGCCATCACAAAGCCCTGACCTCAATCCTATAGAAGATTTGTGGGCAGAACTGAAAAAGTGTGTGAGCAAGGAGGCCTACAAACCTGAATCAGTTACACCAGCTCTGTCAGGAGGAATGGGCCAAAATTAATTGTGGGAAGCTTATAGAAGGCTACCCAAAACGTTAATCAAAACCCAAGTTAAACAATTTAAAGGCAATGCTACCAAATACTAATTGAGTGTATGTAAAATTTTGACCCACTGGGAATGTGATGAAATAAATAAAAGCTGAAATAAATAATTCTCTCTACTATTATTCTGACATTTCACATTCTTAAAATTAAGTGGTGATCCTAATTGACCTAAGACAGGGAATTTTTACTAGGATTAAATGTCAGGAATTGTGAAAAACTGAGTTTAAATGTATTTGGCTAAGGTGTCTGTAAACTTCCGACTTCAACTGTTTATTTATTTCTTTATTTATTTATGATATATTTATGTATATTTTTTGGTAGTTACGGTCTTGTCCCATCGCTGCAACTCCCGTACGGACTCGGGAGAGATGAAGGTGGAGAGCCGTGCGTCCTCCGAAACATGACACAGCCAAGCCGCACTGCTTCTTGACGCAATGCCCGATTAACTTGGAAGCCAGCCGCACCAATGTGTCGGAGGAAACACCGTGCACCTGGCGACCAGGACAGCGTGCATGCACCCGGCCTGCCACAGGAGTCGCTAGAGCGCGATGGGACAAGTACATTCCGGCCGGCTTAACCTTCCCCTAACCCGAACGACACTGGGCCAATTGTGCGCCGTCCCTTGGGTCTCCCGGTCGCGGCCGACTGCGACAAAACTACAATTTTTTATTTTTGACTACTTTTACTCCACTACATTCCTAAAGAAAATAATGTACTTTTTACTCCATACATTTTACCTGACACCCAAAAGTACTTGTTACATTTTGAATGGTAGCAGGACAGGAAAATGGTTCAATTCACACATTTATGAAGAGAACATCACTGGTCATCCCTACTGCCTCTTATCTGGCGGACTGACTACATTCACATTTACATTTGCGTCATTTAGCAGACGCTCTTATCCAGAGTGGCTTATAGTAGTGAGTGCATACATTTTCCTAAACACTCATGTTTCATTTGCAAATGATGTCTGAGTGTTGGAGTGTGCCCCTGGCTATCCATAAATAAATCAAAAACAATAAAATTGTACCGTCTTGTTTGCTTAATATAAGGAATCTGAAATGATTTATACTTTTACTTTTGATATTTAAGGTTATTTGAGCAATTACCTTCACTTTTAATACTTAAGTATATTGAAAACCAAATACTTGTAGACTTTTACTCAAGTAGTATTTTTTCTGGGTGACTTTCACTTTTACTTGTCAGTTTCTATTAAAGCATCTTTACTTTTACTCAAGTATAACAATTGGGTACTTTTTCCACCACTGCCACTGGTGGTAAGACGAGGGTACAGCAGGTATGGAGGGTGTATAGAGGGGTCAACTGGTGTTGAATGAGACGTGAGAGGAAAAGGGACAGTGCTGGTTCTGACAGCTAGGTCTGAAAACTCACTGAGAGACTGAGGTTGTGGTGTAGGCATGCAGAGAGTGCCATATATTTGTGCCATATATTTAAGTGCCATCTATTTGGTTCAGATGGTGAGAGCAATGTGCTATCAATGCAAAGGTTGTGGGTTCAATTCAATTTGCAACATGCATAACTGTAATTTTTGTGTTTTAGTCATCTTAAATTTGAACAAAATCCATATTTATGTTAATTGAAAATGAGGCATATCAACACACTATCCCCATGTGTTTCAATGCAAACTGGGCTTAACAAAAGCATGCTGGGATTAATAAAAGCATACTGGGCTTATTAAAACCATACTGAGCATAATAAAACCATACTGAGCATAATAAAACCATACTGGCTTAATAAAAGCATACTGGGCCTATAAAAGCATACTGGCCTTAATAAAAACATACTGGGATTAATAAAACCATAATGGGATTAATAAAACCATACTGGCTTAATAAATTATACTGGGCTTAATAAATTATACTGGGATTAATAAATTATAATTAAGAGATTAATGTGCTGATATACAGCATGTACATGATAGCATATTTAATGTGCATGAATTACTATTTCTTGCCAATTGAAATGATGTTTTCTTTACGCTAGCAGTCGTGCCTGCATGTCACAGTCACAAGATTTTGAGCATTCACAGCTTAACATTTTTAAATGCATTTTGTCTTGTTTTACTGTTAAATGAACCTTGCAATGTTATACATAGATGCCATTTTTGTCAATTTGACATTTATCTCAGATTGGCTAAAAGTGCTATCAATGCAAAGGTTGTGGGTTCAATTCAATTTGCAACATGCATAACTGTAATTTTTGTGTTTTAGTCATCTTAAATTTGAACAAAATCCATATTTATGTTAATTGAAAATGAGGCATATCAACACACTATCCCCATGTGTTTCAATGCAAACTGGGCTTAACAAAAGCATGCTGGGATTAATAAAAGCATACTGGGCTTATTAAAACCATACTGAGCATAATAAAACCATACTGAGCATAATAAAACCATACTGGCTTAATAAAAGCATACTGGGCCTATAAAAGCATACTGGCCTTAATAAAAACATACTGGGATTAATAAAACCATAATGGGATTAATAAAACCATACTGGCTTAATAAATTATACTGGGCTTAATAAATTATACTGGGATTAATAAATTATACTGGGTTTAATAAATTATACTGGGCTTAATAAAACCATACTGGGCTTAATAAATTATACTGGGCTTAATAAATTATACTGGGCTTAATGGAATTATACTGGGATTAATAAATTATACTGGGTTTAATAAATTACACTGGGCTTAATAAATTATACTGGGCTTAATAAATTATACTGGGCTTAATAAAACCATACTGGGCTTAATTGGAACAACAAGGATTTATGGTGAAAGACAGAATAGCAAAGTCTACTCATTAAATATTTGGAATCCAATGGTTTTGGGTATAAATATACACTATAGACTACAATACTATGCAAAGTTGGTAATTAACATATTGAACAATATTTATTGATTGCCATTTACATTCTGTATAGAGGGAGTAATTTGTGTGCTACTGTCCCCTTTTAGCCAATCTGAGATAAATGTCAAATTGACAAAAATGGCATCTATGTATAACATTGCAAGGTTCATTTAACAGTAAAACAAGACAAAATGCATTTAAAAATGTTAAGCTGTGAATGCTCAAAATCTTGTGACTGTGACATGCAGGCACGACTGCTAGCGTAAAGAAAACATCATTTCAATTGGCAAGAAATAGTCATTCATGCACATTAAATATGCTATCATGTACATGCTGTATATCAGCACATTAATCTCTTAATTTTACAGAAAGTATGATTACTTATCCGAGAAGGTATTCAAAATATCTGTAAAATGTGTTTATCCGAGGGTCGCCTCAACATCAAATGTTCTTTGCAGCTTTGAAATTGGCCGGTGGGAACTTACACATAATTGTCATTAATGAATAAAACATCTGATTGGCTTAGAATAAAACTGTTATGGATATAACAACCAGATGAATAGGTTGAAACATTGAATATAATTTGTATTTTTATTCTATCCAAAGATAGAAGTGGTCTTAATGGGTAAATGAGCTTAATAGGTAGGCTTTCCAAACGCGTTACTAGGAAGTGTTATTATCGACTTCCACCAGTTATTACACCGTGGTGTCGTGACACCCCTGCCCAAGAAGTTGTTAGCCTGTCTCCATGGCAATGACATAAAACCATATCTCATGCAGATATATTTTGATATTGAGTATATTGGAGGATATGAATAGATCTGATTGGTTAGTGATTTTCCAAGATGAGGCTTTTCAGTGTGCTAGGGGGTTTTGATGAACTGAGCGGTTGTTTTTCCCTACAGTATTGTGATAATTAAGGTACAATCAATAAGCCTTATTTCATGATACATTAAATAACCAAAGTGCCCCATTGCCATCAAGTGTTGTTGTTTCAAGCTGTGAATCAATCTACTGACGATGTCAGTGTGTGAGCTGGGGTTTGTTGCTGGCTCAGGAACAGGGCCTCATTGTGACTGCATGTCTATACAGCTTTCCCCAGCTCTCCACAGAACGGGAGACAACCTATAACCATGTTTCCATCCACAGTTTGTATGTGAGTTAAGTCAGACCGTATAAAGACAAAGAATGACAGCTGTGATGGAAACAGATAATTTGTTCTTTCGACATGGTTGGATCTTTCTGTGTCAGTGAAATTAATTAGCGAGAAATGGCGGCGGAAAGGGAAGCGCCTTTATTTGCAAATGTTGATCTAATAACCATCACATCGAAGTAAACTCAGAGTCAGGCGATGATATGTTGTGTTGTGTTCCCACTACAACTCGGGAAACCATGCAGTCAGGCTACAGATGAAAGAAGTTCTGATGAACTTCACAGGGTGGGGAAAGTACACAGGGAGGAGCTTGATGCTGCTTTCCCATAAATATCGAGGGTCTAATTCTGGTGGCAAGATGATCGATGCTTGACTTCTGTTTGACAAATACAAATATTATCCATGATAATCTCATCATGTAGCCCATAGATCATCAACTAGTTTCAGCCGCGGCCAATTATTTTCTTGAGGGGATGATGGGGGGCCGGAATATAATTGCAAATAATTTATAGACTACAAATTGACCGCAACAAGCCCAAACAGATATGTTTGACTGAAACATAATAATTTCAAACCTTGCTTACATTTTTATACGATCACGTCGTGTCTCTATAATGCTTGGGAATACTTGGGAACAGATTTATTTATATTCAAATCAATTGGAGCTGATTTCCTGGTGTTTTTTACAGTCTTTTATGTCCAACAAGGAACATTCCTCTAGAGTGCACTTGCCAAGACCAGAGTAGTCAAATTTGCTATTTAACGCAACCGTTTTTGTGACAAAACTATCGGTAGATTTGAAAATGAGATGGAAACATGGAAACTTTAGGTTTTTATTCGGTACATGAAAAGTTAAGTGGAAAAAGTAAAAACAATTGTCCACCACTCACCACGCACTGATTTTTATCTGCAACAAGTAGATTTGCTGGAAACACCCCACTGGTGGGGAAATGCACATATTTTCTTTATGTGGATTTTAGAACATTCACATGAAAATTTGTCGCCAATTAGCTAATGAGATGAAACCATAGTACTATAGGCACTCACCAGCCCAGCTGTCTGGCTCGCTTCGGGCAGCCCAGAGCCTGGTCCTGTTGTATTTTATTAGCAGGAATCTGGCATACAGGACTTTGGCATACAGGACTCTTTCTCTCTCCCTCTCTTTGTCTCTCTCTCTCTTGTTCTCTCTCTCTCAGGGGATAACTGCACGTACAGTAGTGCTGGATCACAATTGCACCTTGTTTGTTTGGCTTAATGTTGATTAGTCAGACAGAATATTATAGATATTATAGATGTACTACATAGAAAATATAGTTTTATTGTCCCATACACCCTGTAGGTGCAGTAAAATGTGTTGTTTTACAGGGTCTGCCATAGTAGTACAGCGCCCCTGGAGAAAATTAGGGTTAAGTGCCTTGCTCAAGGGCACATCTATAGATTTTTCACTTTGTCGGCTTGGGTATTCAAACCAGCTACCTTTCGGTTACAGGCCCAATGAACAAGGCAGTTAACCCACTGTTCCTAGGCTGTCATTGAAAATAAGAATGTGTTCTTAACTGACTTACCTAGTTAAATAAATAAAAAATAAAAAAAATGCTCTAACCGCTAGGCTACCTGCCGCCCTAGGCTACCTGCCGCCCTAGGCTACCTGCTGCCCTATTATAGAACCCAGGAATAATTATGAAGTATTTTTAGGAAGACAATTTCTTAGAAATCGCAAGATGATTGACATTTGCTTAATTGTTGTGTCAAAATGTTCCTCTTATGTGATTGACACAGCTCAAGTTCTCAAATTGACGCAACGGTCCAGCAGACAAATATCATCACCATGGTTTCCCCCTGGCAGTTGCTTTTCATAGACAAATGTAATGACAGGTCATTGGTTTGATAACTGGATGTTCCGCTAGAGAGAGAGGATCACAGAGAGATTGTGGTCAGCTTTTTGATGAAAACGCCGTCATAAGTGAAGATGGAAGGATGAGATGTAACAACAGAAAGGGCTACAGGATGTGTGGTTGTGGTTGTTTTGATCTCTTAGCGATTGCTTGTGAGCCCCAATGAGCCTTTTGAAGCCTGTGTGTACATATGCGTGTATATGTGTGCATGTGTGTGTGCGTGTGTGTGTGACTCGGTGACCACAGCTCTGTCTTTGATGCCCTAGTTGTTAGAGCAGTGCTCAAACACACAACATTAGTGATTCCAAGTCCATCACACCACCAGGGACAAGTATCAGGAACAAGAGGGAGTAGGGAGAACAAAATGTTCAGAGGCAGAGTTCAAAAGCAGCCGTGGCACCACAAACAAACTTGTCTGAGAAACTCTGTCAGACAGCCTTTGGACTTGAACAATGAATATTCACTGTCCAAGTTCAGTGGTTGTCATGACGCTGTCAAAAATACTGGAAACTCTCCTATTTTACTCTTTCAGTAAAGCTCAGTAGAGCTTGAGGATGTGAAGGTTTCGGGTTCGGTCGTCCAATCAAAGTGATGTGATGGAAAGTGACAAAGTTGTCTGAGGTAGAAACAACAGAACACAACGGTATCTTGAAGCTATAGCTGTTGTCGATTGAATAGATAGCACAGTTGACATACAAGATGCAATGAGTTTATTACTCAAGCAATAAGGCAGGATGGGGTGTGGTATGTGGCCAATATACCACGGCTAAGGGCGGTTCTTATGCACGACGCAATACGGAGTGCCTGGATACAGCCCTTACCAGTGTGGCCATATACCACTAACCCCCGAGGTGCCTTATTGTTTTATAAACTGGTTGCATACGTAATTAGAGCAGTAACAACAAATGTTTGTCATACCCGTGGTATACGGCTGTCAGCCAATCAGCATTCAGGGTTTTAAAGCACAGGTTGTGATATGTAGCATGTAGAAAACATGTATAGACTGTGTATAAATCATTTGTAGATAACTGTAGCGCAGAAAAATAGAGAGTCTATTTAGTTGTATTCAATTCTATTCCATTCTATTTTATTTGGTTCTATTCTAGCCCAGGGATATTCCTTCTATTTTCATTTTTTCTCTTCTAATCAGGACATAATTCATATGTGGGGCCCCAGTGACGTCAACAAACACAGATTGATTTCAAAAACATTCACATACACTCATATTCTAACCCTGCTTCCCCCGAACAGACTGTACACCACATTACTCAGAGGATTGGACCCCCAGTGACATCACCAAACACAGATGGATATATATACCATTCACACATAGACACTAATGTTTACCCCCTCTTCCTCCTTGTAACCGAACATAGATACTGTAGCACTGTATCACTCCAAGGACTTGTATTACATTTCACATACAGGATTGTGAAACCCCAGTGACATCAATAAACACAGTTTTTATCTGTATGTTGGTAGTAGCATTTGTATTGCATTACATGTGCTGTAGGCCATACTTGGCAGCCAAAATCTGCCAGAATGGGAGCTGAAGCAGTTCATTTTGATATCGTCAACGACCTGAGTGGTGTGGGAGGCAGCATCACGGTCACAGGGATGAGGCAAGACGGTCACAGCCAGGGGGGAATTGTGGGTTATGATCAGACCGTTTAGCAGTGCAGCTCGCCGTCCCCGAAGTCCACAGGCGTCCGTAACGCAGCCGCCTGACTTTGACAGATACTCCTCCACTACCAACAAGTAGCACCCACCTGGCACCAGAAAGATCACTACTCATCAATATTCCAGAGTAGCTACTACGGCCCTCAAGCCTCTGCCATCAGGCAAGCCTTCTCCACTGACCTTTTGCTTCAGACTTCTCCTAAACCTCAAGCCCGGGCATTTTACAACAAAACACTGCTACTTAGTTAATCAGTTAGCTAACTAGCTAGCTAGCAAAACAACAAACCATGTGTGTGAATGCTATGTAAAACTGACTATCCTACCGATCCTCGACTTTGGCGATGTCATCTACAAAATAGCTTCCAATACTCTACTCAGCAAACTGGATGCAGTCTATCACAGTGTCATCCGTTTTGTCACCAAAGCCCCATATACTACCCACCACTGCGACCTGTATGCTCTAGTCGGCTGACCCTCACTACATATCCGTCGCCAGACCCACTGGCTCCAGGTCATCTATAAGTCTATGCTAGGTAAAGCTCCGCCTTATCTCAGCTCACTGGTCACGATAACAACACCCACCCGTAGCACGCGCTCCAGCAGGTATATCTCACTGGTCATCCCCAAAGCCAACACCTCCTTTGGCCGCCTTTCCTTCCAGTTCTCTGCTGCCAGTGACTGGAACGAATTGCAAAAATCACTGAAGCTGGAGACTTATATCTCCCTCACTAACTTTAAACACCAGTTATCTGAGCAGCTAACCGATCGCTGCAGCTGTACATAGTCCATCTGTAAATAGCCAACCCAATCTAACTACCTCATCCCCATACTGTTATTATTTACTTTTCTGCTCTTTTGCTCACCAGTATCTCTACTTGCACATGATCATCTGCTAAATTGTAATTTACTTCGCTACTATAGCCTATTTATTGCCTACCTCCTCACGCCATTTGCACACACTGTGTAAAGACTTCCTTTTTATTCCTATTGTGTTATTGACTGTACGCTTGTTTATTCCATGTGTAACTCTGTGTTGTTGTTTGTGTCGCACTGCTTTGCTTTTTCTTGGCCAGGTCACAGTTGTAAATGAGAACTTGTTCTCAACTAGCTTACCTGGTTAAATAAAGGTGAAATAAAAAATAAATTTAAAAATAGGTATAGTAGATTGAAGATCACTTATATTTAACCACCTTCCCTCTCCTTCCCCCCTGAACCAAAGGATTGTATTACATTCTACATACAATACTATCCAACCAGGCTTCATCAGAGGTTTTGTAGTAGTCTGTAGTGTATTCACCAGTTAGCCCAGTACCCACTGGACCTGAATACTGATTTGTCTCTCATTACCAGAGCAGAAAAGGAGCAGCTTCTCTCCCTCCATCCCAAGCCAGACCGGAATCATTACCATTAGCTAGCAGAGCCATGGGAGAGGGCTGGGATTGGGAAGAGGAGAGGGGACACACGTTTGGTAGAGAGAGGCACATATGCACACAACAATGCAGCACAATAACAGTGCAGCACTACACAGAGTTTCGATTAGTTGAAACCCATAGAAGGAACAATCTAATTGGCCCATGCAGTCTGCTCTGGAATCCATCTCCCTGGTAGTTGTAGATGGAATGAATGAATGAAGCAGTCCACTATCCCCATCCTCCTATTCACCCACATACAGTACCAGTCAAACATTTGGACACACCTACTCATTCCAGGGTTCTTCTGTATTTTTACTGTATCTACATTGTTGAATAATAGTGAAGACAGAGCTGTGAAATAACACATATGGAATCATGTAGTAACCCAAAAAAGTGTTAAACAAATCAAAATCTATTTTATATTTGAGATTCTTCAAAGTAGCCACCCTTTGTCTTGATGACAGCTTTGCAAACTTTTGGCACTCTCTCAACCAGCTTCACCTGGAATGCTTTTGAAGGAGTTCCCACATATGCTGTGCACCTGTTGGCTGCTTTTCCTTCACTCTGCGGTCCAACTCATCCCAAACCATCTCAATTGGGTTGAGGTCGGGTGATTGTGGAGGCCAGGTCATCTGATGCAGCACTCCATCACTCTCCTTCTTGGTTAAATAGCCCTTACACCACCTGGGGGGTGTGTTGGGTCATTGTCCTGTTGAAAAACAAATGACAGTCCCACTAAACGCAAACCAGATGGGATGGCGTATCGCTGCAGAATTCTGTGGTAGTCATGCTGGTTAAGTTTGCCTTGAATTCTAAATAAATCACTGACAATGTCACCAGCAAAGCACCCCCACACCATCACACCTCTTCCTCAATGCTTCATGGTGAGAACCACACATGCGGAGATCATCCGTTCACCTACTCTGTGTCTCACAAAGACAGGGCGGTTGGAACCAAAAAATCTCAAATTTCGACTCATCAGACTAAAGGACAGATTTCCACCGGCCTAATGTCCATTGCTTGGGTTTCTTGGCCCAAGCAAGTATCTTCTTCTTATTGGTGTCCTTTAGTAGTGATTTCTTTGCAGCAATTCAACCATGAAGAGTTGATTCACTCAGTCTCCTCTGAACAGTTGATGTTGAGATGTGTCTGTTACCTGAACTTTGTGAAGCATTTATTTGGGATGCAATTTCTGAGGCTGGTAACTCTAATGAACTTATCCTCTGCAGCAGTGGTAACTTTGGGTCTTCCTTTCCTCATGAGAGTTTCAACTGGTTGGATGCCATGCGGCTTAGGTCACATTACCCCAGAGAGGTAGGGTTTCCAGTGGAGATTTTTCAATCGGTGTGTGTCTGTTGCATAGGTCATGTGACCCAGAAAGCCATGGTTTCTACCCAGACAGAGGTAGTGCCTGTTTGTGTAGTGTGTGGGAGAGAGAGAGAGAGAGAGAGAGAGAGAGACTCCTCTCCTCTGCCTAGCAAACAGGAGGTGTGAGAAGAGAAGGTGACTCACTGTGTTATTCAAAGCTCCCGTCAAATCCCGTATAGTCACAATAGCTCTTTGTGGAGTTCCTAGCTGTAGTTGAGTGTTAAGTGGCTGCCCACTCACTATTCCCTTTATGCCCATTCCCAACAAAGAGACACACATAGAATAGATGATAGGTACAACGTGTCAGAGAGGGAGAGATAACAAGATAAAGCACACTGAAATATATTAGAGATTGAAGAAGAAAAGGCTAGTAAGTGGTTGTCTCAGAGAATCTATCTCGTTTTGTCGTTTAATTACCAAATTGCTCTCATGATGAGCTCTGAAGATGTGTATGATTGCATGAGGGCATAAGGGGATTGGCGGTTCAGAAATGGCTGCTATTTTTAATCTCCTCTTCCAATCTCTGTTCCTGGAGGACCTTTCGATATAGCCCCCTTTAGCTGTGTTACCATGTCACCACTCTTTATAGAACTCCACCTGGAGTACCTCATTCACATACTCCAATGGCTGTTGAATGCTGTGTGATTGGGTGATTGAAACTACAGTTTACACTCTCTGTGTATACTCTTTCTCCACCTGGTTTGGCTGATTAACATAATTCGAATGGATTTTGGAAGTTCCGATCGTGTGCGAACTGCAGCAGCCGTGGCACCACCACCACTTCTCTGGGTCCTCTTCCTCCGCCTTCACTGACAGATAGAGAAATACTTAGAATGATCGATCGGCTTAGACTGGCAATTCCCCAGCCATGCTGCAATGCTGCAACAGGCCTCAAAGCCATTGGGAGACATCCATGGGGAGATCCATAGATGAATGAGAGAAAGAGGGTGGCAGAGAGAGATAGAGAGAGAGGTTGGGGTACAGAGGGAGTGAAGGAAGAGAGAGAAAATGGTACACAGGAAAAGAGAGATAGAGAAAGAGATGGCAGGTGTGCGAGGGGGAGGAAGGGAGAAAATGACAGGGTGGGAGAGAGAGATACTCTATATTCCCTGAGTGGGAGTCAGTGCGAAACTGTCCCGTGGTGTATCCTGCTTACCTCAGGCAGTAGAGCTATCTCACTGTCAGCCACCAGGCTCAAGGCACTGAGCACCAGGCATACAGCCCACGCAGGAGGAACCGCCCTGGGCCTGCCTTCTGGTGGTACTAACAGACTGGAGAGATTCTACACACATGCGCACACACTCACGTCGTAGGCTTGCAAACACACACGCACACAGACACACACACCAGATACAATACCACGCTACCTCATTGTGATTCATCTTTATAGTGTAACCATACTGATTTCAATTGCTTGAACTGTTAGCTACCATTTGAGTTGTTCCCCTGGAGAGCAGAGTAGCAAATGTAATCAATAGACACATAATGTGTAACCCTGGCTAATACGGCTGTGATGTTGAATTTGTGTTCGAGATTAGTTTACCGTCCACTGAAGGCTCTACTAAGTGGCTGCATCATCTCATATGAAATTTATGAGCAACTCTTCCAAACAACCATATCAGCCTAGTTTGTACAATTGAATTTACTGTAGACCTACTAGAGTTCAAAGCCTCAAGAAACAAGATCTATAACTGGTTCTGAATGTGATGCTTTTAGGGCCGTGATCGGGAGTCCCATAGGGTGGCGCACAATAGGCCCAGCGTTGGGGGAGGGTTTGGCCGGGGTAGGCCATCATTGTAAATAAGATTTTTTTCTTGACTTGCCTAGTTAAATAAAGGTTAAATAAAATATCAAAATTAAATACCACTTCTCTTCCCTGTGATTGAAGTCTGGTGGTAATGTTCAGTCTTCTAGTTGGTTGTTGCCATCTAGTGGACTAATATGAGTTCACAGCATTATAAAAAACTGCATCTGCTAGTTGGGGTCAAGTGAGGGATGAGAGATTTATTCTGTTTGCGCTGAGCTCTGTGTTGATGCATGATATCAGTGTTACTAAAGTATGTATACGTTTTGCATGAGTAGTGGTCTCAAACGCCCAGCTCGCGGACCACATCAGGCCCACAAGCCACTTTCGGTGGCGAGTTTGGGACCACTGTACTAAAGTCACTTTATTCTCCTCTCTGCTCCATCTCTATCCCACGTATGGTTTTCATGTCAAGTCAACCCATGGCCATGTATAACGAATATTATCTCTCTGTAGAGAATGGGTTAAAATGTCTGTACCAGGGCTCTTCAAACCCTGTTCCTGGAGAATTACCATTCTGCAGGAGCGAAAACCTACAGGAGGGTAGCTCTCCAGGAACAGGGTTGGAGAGCCTGGTCTGTACAATATAATATGACTCTGAGAGCGATGTTTCCTCAACTAGCTCTCACAGTCTCACGTCAGAATTAAACGTTCATCCATGTTTATCAAACGTCAAATGTCGAAGTGTTAAAGGTTAAGTTTAGGCATTACATTCAACATCTTAAGGTTAGGCATCTGAATGGTTAAGATAAGAGTTAAGGTTTGGGATCGGCTTAAAACAAAAATCGAAAAAACAACAGATGCTTACACAACGCCCTAGCAACACTGAAACCTACTTAGAGATAACAGCGCTAACTGGAGCCCCAGTGGCTGCTTTCCACATCATCTCCCGATGTTCTCAGACATGGTTGGACGTCGAATACTGACTTATATCACGGGTGACCTGGCTGGTTTCCCCTCTGTTGCTAGTTAGCTGTTGAACCTTTGACCTCGGAGCCACTTTGTCAGATCCACTCTGCTGTTCTAGACCAGACAGATTGACTAACTGAAAGTCAGATTGACTGTAGTGAATGACAGATTGACTGTAGTGAATGACCTTGTCCTGCTCATACCCTCTGGGTATCTGTACACCCAGAGAATGTGCACATCGTATACATAACACTTTTACGCACGCATGACTGTAAGACGCTTTGGATAAAAGTGGGAATATATTATATTACTGTATATTATATTATGGGAGACCAGCCAGCCAATCAATCAATGTATTACTAATCGCAGTGCTTCCACAAGCCAGCAGGGGGCGGTAAACAACCCGTAAATCCCTATTCATCTCTATCAGCTGGCTGCTTCTCTGGTTCTCTGGGTCATATTAATTAGTGCACACTGTTTTTCAAAAAGTACCAAAACGCTTTGCAATGGTATAGGAACACAAGTGTTTCTTATTAGACAAGTCAAGGTAGAACCTTCCCTGTTTCAGTTAGTTTTCTTCTGTTTGGTGCCTAATGAATACGACCCTGGTTCTCTGGTTCTCTCTCTCTGTCACAATGTTGGCTTCTGCTGTTGTGGAACAAATGAGAGAACTGCTGGGGGGTTAAATTACTAATCAGTAGTGGGCAGATTAAAATCCAATTGGAGCTGGGCTGGAGTGACATGAAAAATGAAGCCAGCTTCATTAGTGTTATTTGATTTATGCGGTTACAGTAGGAGCATGTGTTGTTGTGTATGTTGTCACCTGATAGTGCTACTGCCATGCCTGTGTATTAAATCATATGGGCCTGATATAATAATAAGAATAAGAATAAAGAATAAAGAAAAAGATCAATTGAAATGAATAAACAGGGGACCCATTCTTATTCTTTATTTTCAGACTCTTAGATATAATGTGTTTATTGTCCTGGTTTCGTTGAGACACAATGTGAGTGCCTGGAATGGAATAATCTCAATGGCCCAAAAAATAATCTCATTTTGTTTACGAGTGGAAAATCCTGTTTGGAGCGTGCTGCCTGCCGCCTCCTCTTTGTGCTGGTTGTCTTATGGCAGGAGGCAACACACACACACACACACACACACACACACACACACACACACACACACACACACACACACACACACACACACACACACACACACACACACACACACACACACACACACACACACACACACACACACACACACACACACACACACACACACACACACACACACACGAAGGAGACAGCCTCACTTAGGGCTGGCGCCCAAATCACTACACTACCGGAACAATTGAATTTAAGAGCAGAGATTGCAGGGCATGTTATTTTATTTTATTGCACAGAGATGAGATAGGCCTATCCTTGGTTAAAGCTGAGATCAACGAGAGGAGAAACAGCGCCACTGGCATCCCCTGGCACGTCTGTTATTGTTTTTGTTTTGAGGAAATGAGCGTCCAGCATCGTGGTGTTGGTGCATTGATGTCCGAGGGAAGAAAACATTGTTCCTAACGTCTTTGTTGTTGTAATATCGCAAACGGACGTGGCAGTTTCACCGTTACGGATTCCAGCTTTAATGCAGATAGGCCTATTGAGGTATGGATGCCATTAAAATAATAATTATAGAGACAGAGTCTGCACCCTATGCCATATAGAGTGCACTACTACCCAATTGGCTCTGGAAAGAAAGTAGTGCACTATATAAGGAATAGGGTGCCATGTTAGACGCAGCCATATTGGGCGCCTGGCACCCTCAGGTGTATCCTTGTCAATCATTGGGTCGCTGGGGCTCGGAGTGGGGTCACCTGACCAATCAGCTGTCAGCATTCCAGATGGTGCATTGGGAGGATGATTACTATCATGACTTATAATCACCCTCAGGTCACTGAACAGCCCATCAAACCATCATCATCTAGTGTTCTCTCTTGTGTCCTTTTTTCTCTCAAGTCCTTTTTCCCCTTTTCTTGTTACAAAATGTTCAACAGCCGAACCATTAAACCATCGTCTCCTATGTGTTAAGAGGTCTGGACACTACACAGCCTTTTACAGCTATATACAGTAGGCGCCGTTATCACTCTGTGTGCCAATAAAAAGGTGTTCTGGATATAAGGAACAAGTTGTCTCAAATAAAGACTTTATGTGTATTAACCAAAGCTCTTTAGAATCCTTCAAAAAATTTACTTTAGAATGCGTCTTCATTCATCCTTCAAAAAATTACTTCTTCCTTAGGGCCAAACTAAAGGTAATTTTTTTGCATGATGTCTGTATATACCCCTCCACTACTGTCTGGAACATTGAACTGGCTTTTACTGGGAACACACACGCACGCACTCACACACACACACACACACACACACACACACACACACACACACACACACACACACACACACACACACACACACACACACACACACACACACACACACACACACACACACACACACACACACACACACACACAATAGTTCTCTAGTCCACGCTCCCCTCAGCATCAGAAGGCATCCCATCCCTCTTTTGTCCCTTTATTGTGGCGGCACTAAAAGAGAGATGAGTGAGGACTGGAGTCGCTGAATGCCCGTGCTGTAGTGTGAGAGCACTCTACCAGCGGGACTGTAGTGGTTGTAGCAGTACAAGCCCTAGCTGCTTCCAGGGATAATTCAGGCAGACAGGGTTGACTGAAATTTGTGTGACACGCTTGCTGATGGATTGATGCCTACGCCGCGCCAGTCGGTAGTCTTGTGTGTCTGTGTGTGGGCACGAAAGGAGCAGTCGCCTGGTGGGGGTTGTGCCGCTCAGTCGTGATGAGAGGAGGAGGAGGAGGTGAGGTGGAAGGAGAGGTCAGGAAGTGAAAGAGGAGTTCGGGGGTGAACTGGAGGAGGAGGGGGATAGGTGGTGGAGGAGGAAGAGGAAGAGGATGAGGTGGAGGGAGAGGTGAGAGATGATAAGCTTGAGAGATGGAAGAAGTGGGGGTGGAGGAGGAAGAACTGAAGGAGGGGGTGGAAAAGAAGGGGGAGACAGAAGAAGAGGATAAAAGGGAAGAGGAGAAAGAGGAGCAAGTGGTGAGGAAGAAGAACTGCTAGGTTGGTACGGTAGCTAGTAGGTGGGTACCAGAAGTGTGCCAGGCTCCCTCGTGGCGCTATAGCTAAGGAGCGTGGAAAGCTGCTTAACACAGCACCACCCCTTTCTCTACAATCCTCTCTCTCTCTCTCTCTCTCTCTCTCTCTCTCTCTCTCTCTCTCTCTCTCTCTATCCCCCCTCTCTCTCTCTCCCCCCTCTCTCTCCCACTCCAAATCTCTCTTGCTCCCTACCTCCCTCTCCCTCCCCTCTCTCTCTGTGTAACTTTAGCGCCGTCTCAGCAGGGAATAGTGAGACGTTAAAGCAGTGTGATTAATCTGTAACTCATAGCTGTGGACATGTTGAGCCACTAGGCCCAAGGAGACGCAGGGAACCAACACAATCTGCATGGTGTCAATACAACACAACAAATGACTTTTCAAAACAGCGGAACAGCAGCTACTCCCAATGAAAAAGACATCTAGTGTTATTCCCCATGAGTAAACATGCAAGAATAATAAGAGTCCCAAAAACCAATCAAATGCCTCCATTTCATTGTCTGACATAGGCAGAATGTAAACACCACTCTCATAGAATGATTTGTAAGTTTCTGTTTGTTTAGCGTACATCAAGGCTATTATTTCTTCTGAAGAACATTCTTACACATTTTTAAGTAGCAATGTTTTTTTTTTAAATCTTTCGTTCTCTCCGTGTCTGTAGAGGAATCAGGGAAGTACGATTTGGGGCCTGTGTGCTAATTGGCCAAACCCGTAGGGACAGAAGCAATGAGCGGAGCTAAAGATGCGTGCTTCCGAGCCATGCCTTTCCACCACACCACACAATCATGACAACCATGCGTCATCCATCTCTACTAGGGGTGTGTGTGTGTGTGTGTGTGTTTTTGCCTCTGGAGTTTCCCAGAAAATCCAGTCAGCACAGAGTGGCACAGGGCATGGGAATGGGAATTGGCCTCCGTCCCTGGCTCTGATACGTATGGGGGCATTTTATGTGTGCCCACTAGATTGTGCAGGGCTGGCACAGAGGGGAAAGATCCATCTGTTGTAGGAGATTATGGTTTTACACACACACACCCACACCCACACCCACACCCACCCACACACACACACACACACACACACACACACACACACACACACACACACACACACACACACACACACACACACACACACACACACACACACACACACACACACACACACACACACACACACACAGAGGGGAGGGGATTAAGGAGAGGATCATAGATCATGCAGGGGAGATTATGTAATAATAATCACTCAGTGATTTCACAGGTCCACAGGTGCCTGCTTGGCATAGTGTCTTATGTAGCACAGTCTCTATTCAGGACTGGGTTATGTAAAGTTTCAGCGGCAGGGATAGCTGTATGTTTGCAATTTAGATCTCAGAATCAGGTGCCTGCTTGGCATTGAGTCTTATGTAAGACTGCACCAGAAATAATATTCAGGTCTATGTTACAGAGGGATGGTCCTTTGCCGGGGTTAGCTATAATGTATATCTCTGATCTCTAGGGGATTTTTACCAGAACACCCTTCCAAATATGTCAGTAGTAAAGGAAAATTAGATAGAGAGACATCGAGATTGAGAGAGAAACAGAGAGAGGGATCGAGATTGAGAGAGAAACAGAGAGGGATCGAGATTGAGAAAGTTTTCTTTGGAAACTTGTGAATTGTGTCGTCCTTACTCTTCTGACAAGGTTGTTATTATGCAACAAAGTTATTTGTCATGACCAGGATGCACAGTGACACTAGGTGATGAATGAGCTGTGTTTCCAGGACGACAAGGTGTCCGAAGGTGAGAGGAAGGTTCTTATTGGCTTGGCAGAGATGACGCCCCCAGGAAGTTGAGAGGCAGCTAGCGACCTCAGGAAGTCATAGCCCTTCACTGGACCATCTGTGTCTCCTAGGCTTTCTCTCCCTCTATCACTCTATCACTCTATCCCTCTCCCTCTCCCTCTCCCTCTCCCTCTCCCTCTCCCTCTCTCTCTCTCTCTCTCTCTCTCTCTCTCTCTCTCTCTCTCTCTCTCTCTCTCTCTCTCTCTCTCTCTCTCTCTCTCTCTCTCTCTCTCTCTCTCTCTCTCTCTCTCCCTCTATCGCTCTCTCTCTCCCTCTATCACTCTATCGCTATCACTCTATCGCTCTCTCTCTCTCCCTCAATCGCTCTCGCTCCCTCTATCACTCTATCACTCTCTTTCGCTCTTTCTCTCTCCCTCTTTCGCTCTCGCTCCCTCTATCACTCTATCGCTCTCCCTCTATCACTATATCGCTCTCTCTCCCTCCCTCTATCACTCTATCGCTCTCTCTCTCTCCCTCTATCACTCTATCGCTCTCTCTCCCGCTATCGCTCTCTCTCTCCCTATCGCTCTCTCTCTCTCTCTCTCTCCCCCTCCCTCTCTCTCTGCCCCCCCTCTCTCTCTTGGCTTTCTGTCCCTCTTTGTCCCGCTTCCATAACACCCTCCCCTCCTCACTCCCCTGCGTCGCTACAGAGTAGAGCAGATGGAAGAACAGTGAGAAAGGGTTCCCATGTTCCGCCCCGGCCAACCTCATGACCATACATACCCTGCCAGAGAACACACGCACACACGTTCCGGCCCACTCAGACCCTGCCAGATCCATGGTGACTTAGCCAAGGTACAGAGACACCTGCTGCAACCCAGCCTTCTAAAAAAACACACACTGCTTCGACTGAGTCCGGGCTACTCTGACATACACAGACACACACACATGGGGCGGCAGGTAGCCTTTTGGTCAAGAGCTTTAGGCCAGTATCTGAAAAATGGAAAAAGTGGAAAAATTGGCTGTTCTGCCCTTGAGAAAGGCAGTTAACCCCCAACAACTGCTCCCCAGGTGCCGATGACGTGGACGTCGATTAAGGCAGCCCCCCGCACCTCTCTGATTCAGAGGGGTTGGGTTAAATGCGGAAGACAATTTTTGGTTGAATGCATTCAGTTGTACAACTGACTAGGTATCCCCTTTCCCTTTCCCTTCACATCGCCTTGCTTTACTTTTCAGGCACACAAACAGCATGTACTGTGCCTTCGGAAAGCATTCAGAGCCCTTGAATTTTTCCACATTTTGTTACATTACCGCCTTATTCTAAAATGTATTAAATTAAGGTTTTTCCTCATCAATCTACACACAATAACCCATAATGATCAAGTAAAAACAGGTTTATAGAAATGTTTGTGAAAGTATTAAAAATAAGAACTATTCAGACCCTTTGCTATGAGACTCGAAATTGAGCTCAGGTGCATCCTGTTTCCATTGATCATCTTTGAGAGGTTTCTACAACTTGATCGGAGTCCACCTGTGGTAAATTCAATTGATTGGACATGATTTGGAAAGGCACACAACCTCCTGTCTATATAAGGTCCGAAAGTTGACAGTATATGTCAGAGCAAAAACCAAGCCATAAGGTCAAAGGAATTGTGCGTAGAGCTCAGAGACAGGATTGTGTTGAGACACAGATCTGGGGAAGGGTACCAAAACATTTCTGCAGCATTGAAGGTCCCCAAGAACACAGTGGCCTCCATCAATCTTAAATGGAAGAAGGGAGGTTACCAAGAACTCGATGGTCACTCTGATAGAGTTCCAGAGTTCCTCTGTGGAGAAGGGAGATCCTTCCAGAAGGACAACCATCTCTGCAGCACTCCACCAATCAGGCCTTTTTGGTAGAGTGGCCAGACGGAAGCCACTCCTCAGTGAAAGGCACATGACAGCCCGCTTGGAGTTTGCCAAAAGGCACACCTAAAGACTTTCAGACCATGAGAAACAAGTTTTTCTGGTCTGATGAAACCAAGATTGAGCTCTTTGGCCTGAATGCCAAGCGTCATGTCTGGAGGAAAACTGCCACCATCCCTACGGTGAAGCATGGTGGTGGCAGTATCATGCTGTGGGGATGTTTTTCAGCGGCAGGGACTGGGAGACAGTCAGGATCGAGGAAAAGATGAACGGAGCAAAGTACAGAGAGATCCTTGATAAAAACCTGCTCTCAGGACCTCAGACTGGGGAGAAGGTTCACCTTCCACAGGACAGCGACCCTAAGCACACAGGCAAGACAACACAGAAGTGGCTTTGGGACAAGTCTCTGAATGTCCTTGAGTGGCCCAGCCAGAGCCCAGACTTGAACCCGATCTAACATCTCTGGAGAGACCTGAAAATAGCTGTGCAGTGACGCACCCCATCCAATCTGACAGAGCTTGAGAGCATTTACAGAGAAGAATGGGAGGAACTTCCCAAGTACAGGTGTGCCAAAGGTGCTTCAACAAAGTACTGAGTACAGGGTCTAAATACTTATGTAAATGTGATATTTCCATTAAAAAAAACTGTTTTTGCTTTGTTATTGTGTGGTATTGTGTGTAGATTGATGAGGGGAATAAAAATTATGAATTTTTAGAAGAAGGCTGTAACCTAACAAAATGTGGGAAAATGGAGGGTCTGAATGGCCTGCAGATTGGCCTGCAGATCAGAGAGCTAGAGAAACTCTAGCTCTCTGATCTGAGCGGCCAGACCCTCTAGACTAGGCCTAATGATTAGGTAATCAAACAGTAGTCATCCCTGAGCTCCTCTCCTATGGATTATGGGATTATAACACTGCAGTCAACCTATTCCTCATTTCCCTTGCTTTATGGTGTGGGATAGTGCCAACAGTGGTAATCAAAGGCTATAAGAGAATTATAGTATAATAACCTGTTTTGCTCTCTAGTCAAGTAATACTGTTCAAAGATGCCATCCGACACACTCTATAAAACGGCTCAGTAACATGTAAGAACATTTTACAATGAGGAGACAGTGAGGGGGTGAGGGAAAGAAAGCAATATGATTGGCGGAGATAAAAGTGTCACGACTTCCGCCGAAGTCGGTTCCTCTCCTTGTTCGGGCGGCATTTTGGCGGTCGACGTCACCGGTCTTCTAGCCATCGCCGATCCATTTGTCATTTTTCATTTTCCATTTGTTTTGTCTTGTTTTTCCACACACCTGGTTTTCAAGTGCCCTCATTATTGTTGATTATTTAACCCTCTGTTTCCCCCATGTCTGTGTGGGGAATTGTTTGTACGGCATGCCGGTTTACGCCGGGTTGTATGTTTTCACCCGTGCGTTTGTGCAGCTGGTATTTTTGTGTTGTATGTTGTACTTTTGTCTGAGTAAAGTACTTAGTACCCTCATCTCTGCTCTCCTGCGCCGGACTACCTACACCAGCTACACCCACCGCGTGACAAAAAGAGGTTAAATAGAAGCGCTTTTGAGACTGTGGAGCTGAATGGCCAGACCACTGCAAGACCACTGCAAGACCACAGGCTTGAATATAGTCATTGGTCACCCACTGATGTAAACCATCATCCGTTTCATGATTTGTAAATTCTTCAATCCATTTGAAATACTAATACTAATACTAACATTTGACTAACCTGCATGAGTTCATGGCTAGCAACTGGACATCTGCTTCGAAGTAGGTGCGTTATAATCCGATCACACACACACACCACAGGCCTTCAGAGAGGTCAGTGGTGACGGGTGTGAGGATCATTTCTCCAGTCTTTTCTAACAGGGATGGAGAGCCATGCTGCGTCCCAAATGCCACCCTATTCCATACATAGTGCACTACCTTTCACCAGCGCATAGTGCACGAATATGGTGCCATTGGGACAGAGATCTAGAGAGATGGCATTACCATCATCACCATGGCCATGATCACACTGTCATAAAATCAATGACAGTTTATGAGGAAATCATCACTCAGGGTTTCTGTTCCACTGTCTCTAAGCCACGGACGCACATACATAAACACACACACAGCTGCGAGGAGCAGTGGCCAGTGATAGCACTATCCCCGCTAGCGCTGCCCAATCGATAGAGACTTGGCTTCGGGTTGCCGAGGATAAACAGAAGAGAGAGATCGAGATTGCTCCGGGGATAGCATTGATGTGTGTGCGTGTGTGTGCCTGTGTGTGTGTGAACGTGTGTGTGTCGCTCCGGGGCTATCATTGATGTGTGATTAAAGAGAGTGAATCCCCCACTGTCCTGAACCTTCTGAGTGAGATCTTTGACGCTAGGCTAATTGGTCCTGGAGAAATCAATGGCCTAGCGTTGGCTAGCTATCTGGGGTTCAGGAATACACTAGTAGGCTACGGCGATAGCAGGACGATAGTACGCATGTGTGAAGGGGGAGGGGGTACTACCAGGGCTCAGGAACCCAGCATGGTACTATGGAAATGGAGACAGAGATGGAGATTGGGCACGATAAAATGTTGGAGACTGATTTTTTGGGGGCTATTAGGCACACCTGGGTTCAAATAGTATTTAGGGTATTTCAATTACCTTCAAATACATTTGGAAGTAAGTATTTTGAGTTTTTGAAATGTATTTAGAAATACACTTGAAAAGTATTTGAAAATATTCAACTACAATCCCATGCATTTAACCCAGGTATTTGAAAATAGTATTTGAAAAAAGTATTTGAAAAAGTATTTGAAAAACTTTCAAATAGTACTCAATTTATAGGAAATTATTTGAAAATTGTAGTTGATTCGGGCCACATTGTTTGAAAATACAAAAATAAATAGCTTCAAATAATTAATTACAATTACTCCAATACACTCTAAAAAGAAAACGTCCATTAAGTATGCTTCAGGGGTTCTTCAAATTGAAACGGTGGGGGAACCCCTATAAGTTCTTTAAAGAACCCCTTTAATGGATCCTCAAATAAACTTTTGAAGAACCTTTTGGGGTTAATTTTTTAACTACTCCCCTCCCCTATTACTATTATTAATAATAATAATATGCATAACAATAACAACAATAACACTATATTTTATATGAGGTGAACTCCCAGCAGAGCCCCAAGTCCAATGGGTATATCCTCTGGCGTGTTGATGTTAATGTGTTGATGTTCTCCGAATTCATAGCCAGAATGATTTTGCAGTGCATGGTGATCGAACAGGTTTCCTGTTATAAAATTGTAATTATACAGATGATTAACAAAACATACACACTACAGTGTTCATACCTTGCTTTTTGTGGTAAATGGGAATGAAAAAAATATATAATATTCATTGAAGAGTTAAGAGAGGAATATGGCAAATGTGATCTGCATAATAACATACCAATGCCTATTGACATGCCTCCTCGTCTTCAAACCTGCAGACACAGACACAAAAGCGAGCAGTTCAGTCATCTGCACTCAATACAGGTAGCCTTCAACATATTCTTATAGCCTACATATTCTTACCTCTTTGTTGATTAATATCCATTGAATTGTGTCCATTTTCTCTTTTTGAAAGACTGGCACAAATATGAAAGGATAGATGGTATCATCATTAAACAATATACATTTAGATCATACAAGGGACAAACCTGACCTTATATTGAAGAGATCTTTGCGTTTTCAGTTAAGTGCCTGCACCTGTTGTCCATTCAAATCCAAATGTTTCAGGAGGTTCCTTGATGAACCCCACCTCCTATTGGGTTCTTGGAATAACCTTTTGGGGGCCACTTTCAGTGCCAAGAACCCTAAGGTTCTTCAAAGAGCTTTGAGGATCTTAGAAGAATCTTTGTTGAACCCCTCATTTTTTGACTATACACATATATTTGAACCCAGGTCTGCTATTAGGATTGTCATTGATCACAGCCTTACAGAATGGCACGATGGACACTTTAAGGCCTAGTTAATGTACTCTGTGTGCATCTGGAGAGTAAACTAAGACCTAGGTTAATAATGAACACTCACCGTGCCTTGGTGACAAATGGCGACAGAAATGTGCATCTCTAACCCTACTGTCTGCCCCTTGCTGTGCACTAGCCTGCTTGTCACTGTTTTGAATAATGCTCCTCAGGACCAACACTACAAACATTAATTCCAAAAAGGTCATTGATGATGTGACACATTGCATGGCCCTCTCCATATCTCACCGCCGTGGTGACAGGGGGTGTCTCGGAGACAGCCCACGCGCAACAATTTCCAGGAGACCTTGTACCAATCACAAATCAAATCACGTCGCATCAAATGACCCCAATCTGTTTTTGATTCCACCGGTGCTCTCAGAGCAGATCCACAGATCCAGTCCCACTCTTGAATCCCTCTCTCCAGTCCTCCTTCCCATCCCTCCTTCCGACCCTCTTCATGCCTGCAGTCACGGCCGTGCACAGACCATTTAGGGGGCATGTTCTCAAACAGAACAAAGGGTAACCCCGGAAAAAATCTAATCTGCAACCACGGTCACAGACTCCTTGAGCAATTATTACAAAGGGGCAAGCAGCACAATCTGATGAGGAAAGGCTGTACTTACTAACATTGACCAACACAACTTGGTCAGAAATACTGTAGCCTCCCATTACTATATCCATCCCAACTCCATTTGTTGCCACTATCATGTGTCCCAGTGGTTTTCAAACTTTTTGACCTGTGACCTCCAAAAAGGAGTGGCACAAAATGTGGTGACACCGGCACTCCACATGCACGCATAATAGCTACGCAAATGTAGCTAAAATGTCATTACAGCCATGAACGGTGATGCATTTTCAGATAAACTGCGTTTTACACCTGCATTTGGAGTTGAAAGTCATTCACGTTAGCAGCCAACATCAACTAGGGATATATCATGTCTCTTCTCTGGAGTCCAGAGCAAGCAAAATCGTATGACCAACTTATAGCAGACGTTGCTGGATTGGATGGATGTTCTGTGTGCACCAGCTATCACTTTAGAGGGCAGCCTGCCTGCAGACAGTGGCATGTATTCATGGATGCCAAGGGAAGCCAGGTATCACCAAAAATGTACCAAGCAAAAAATTTAAATGACAAATCAAATGATTTATCTTTCGTCTCTCTGTGTATTATAATTTAAATTTCGTTCAATTCGCAAGAGGCTGATTGTATCTCAGTGGAGAAAGCATCAGAGCGAGCAGCGCCCCAGTGTCTCTGTTTGTGTAGCCCATACTGTCTGGTCAAAAAGTGTAGGACATTATTGCAGCGTGTAGCATTGAATGCAAGGGAAGCCAGCAAGCATGTTGCCTCCCTTGATAAAAAAGTATAAAATAATAGCCAATCAGCATTGAGCTAAACTGAGTGAGCTGAAATGTGAATGGTCCTGGCGGAACAAACAAACATGTCAAGGAAAGCCAGTTTGGATTCGGCTTCACACCAATCATATCACATCGAGAGCAAAATGTAAGAAAACTTGAATTGCTGCATCTTATTGTTGTCCTCCGTTGGCTAGCTAGCTAGTTAAAATTGGCCCTTTCCTACATTAGCCATGGATGGAGATGGGGATTTGGACTTGTGGTTTTACTTAATTCGCCATACTGGCTAATGATTATAATTACGATTGTGATCCAACCATTAATTCCTACATTGTTGTGCCCCTGGCCTGAGAGGATGGAAGTTCAATATGTAGCTAGATGTAGAAGGCTAATGTTAACTGGCTGGCTAATTGTTGCCCATGAAAGGAAGTTAGGCTAGCGAGCAAGCATTTTAGCCAGGTAGCCTTGGAGAACAAAAACTAAATGCATACTGTTTGACGGAGTCATAGACTGTTTTGTTAACATGAAAGAGAGTAGGATGGCATTGGCGTTTCTCTACAAGTAGGGTAAGTCAACATGTTTTTTCTACTTGAATGAATGCACGCACATACACACACACACACACACACACAAATCAGAACCATGGACAGCCACATCATATTTAGCTTACGTTGATTGGACTAAATTGTTTATGGTATATTTTAATTGTCACTGTATTAGACTAGGCATAGGTGATTTGATGATGTTGAAATGTTGAAGTTTAAATGGTGCTGGAATAGCGGAGGCAGCTCCTGTTTTCTTTGTGACTAGTGGTAACCCTCTGTGGTTCTAAATCAATAGTCCGAAAATGTCGGAAACATTAACTTGCTTGACCGTGCTGTAGAGGTTGCTCTCTGGTTTTATGATGAAACAAAGGTGTGGTAGAATTGATTATATGTTACATTTTCATCCCATAATATTGAAGGCAGTGCAATGTTACAGCTGCTTCTCATTAGCCAGTAGCCACCCAAACTAGGCCTCTCTGAAATATGAAAATGATCAATTCAATCGCCAGGTAGTCTATTACTCTGGCAAAGATGAGTCATAAGTAGATTGCTAAACAGTATTTTCTATGGATGATAAATGTAGGTCACTAATCTGGATATGTGTGCCCGCCTTTGCATGCCAGTGCTAATGACTGATCATTGCTGAACAATCAAGACACTCAACTTTTTGTTTCTGAAGTATAGAATTTAACGACAACTTGCGGGCAGTGGGTTCAGAACAACAACGTCCAAAAATGTTTTTTTTGGGGGGAAAATAAACCACCGCCAAAAAGGCGCTTTGGAGACTGGAAGGGCAAAGGGTTATGCACTCGCGGGGCATCTTGGGACAGTGGAAGTAGTTCAACCAATTATCACCTTAATGAGGTGGTCCCTGGTCGCTCTCCCTCTCCTTCTGACTGTCTCTGTACACCAAAGAAGCATGCTCCATCTGAATCGCTCACTTTACACCAAAGGAGAAGAGCCCCCAGAATGTTTATATAGGTCCTGGATTGGCTTCTGAAAAAACTAGTTAACCTATATTTGTGTTTATCACGACTGTCCGTGGTCTCTCTCTCGCGCTCTCTCTCTCAATTTAAGGGCTTTTTGGCATTGGAAGCATACAGTGGGAAGAATAAGTATGTGAATTACACTGGATTTCTGCATATATTAATAAAGAAAATTGATCCATCCTGCAAAGATGACTGCAAGTGCACAGTGCAGAATGCACAATGAGGTTAAGAAGAATCCTAGAGTGTCAGCTAAAGACTTACAGAAATCTCTGGAACATGCTAAGATCTCTGTTGACGAGTCTACGATACGTAAAACACTAAACAAGAATGGTGTTCATGGTTGGACACCACGGAAGAAGCCAAGAAACATTTCTGCACATCTGAAGTTCGTAAAAGAGCACCTGGATGTTCCACAGTGCTTCTTGCAAAATATTCTGTGGACAGATTAATTAAGGATCCAACCTTTTTTTTAGATGTAGCTCAGGACCTGAAGCAAGGATATGCATATTCGTGTTACCATTTAAATGAAAACACTTTGAAGTTTGTGGAAATGTAAAATAAATGTAGAAGAAAATAACACATTAGATCTGGTAAAAGATAATACAAAGAAAAAAACCTGCTTTTTTTGTTTGTTTTATGTACCATCATCTTTGAAATGCAAGAGAAAGGCCATAATGTATTATTCCAGCCTAGGTGCAATGTCGTCTTTGGCCACTAGATGGCAGCAGTGTGTGTGAAAAGTTTTAGACTGAGCCAATGAACCATTGCATATCTGTTCAAAATGTTGTATCAAGACTGCCCAAATGTGCCTAATTGGTTTATTAATACATTTTTAAGTTCATAATTGTGCACTCTCCTCAAACAATAGCATGGTATTATTTCATTGTAATAGCTACTGTAAATTGGATAGTGCAGTTAGATTAACAAGAACTTAAACTTTCTGCCCATATCAGATATGTTTATGTCCTGGGATATTTTTTTGTTACTTAATTGCTAATCACATTAGCCTACGTTAGCTCAACCGTCCCGAGGGGGTGGGAGGACACCGATCCCGTAGAGGTTCAACTAAATTAAACATTTTTGGAAGGAACACAAAACACTATGTGTGGAGAAAAAAATGGAACAGCACACCAACATCAAAACCTGATCCCAACTGTAAAGTATGGTGGATGGAGCATCATGGTTTGGGGCTGCTTTGCAGCCTCAGGGCCTGGACAGCTTGCTATCATCGATGGAAAAATGAATTCCCAAGTTTATCAAGACATTTTGCAGGAGAATGTAAGGCTATCTGTCTGCCAATTGAAGCTCAACAGAAGTTGAGTGATGCAACAGGACAACAACCCAAAACACAGAAGTAAATCAACAACAGAATGGCTTCAACAGAGAAAATACGCCTTCTGGAGTGGCCCAGTCAGAGTCCTGACCTCAACCCGATTTAAAATTCTGTGGCATGACCTCGAGAGCGGTTCACATCAGACATCCTAAGAATATTGCTGAACTGAAACAGTTTTGTAAGGATGAATGGTCCAAAATTCCTCCTGACGGTTGTGCAGGTCTGATCCCCAACTACAGAAAATGTTTGGTTGAGTTTATTGCTGCCAAAGGAGGGTCAACAAGTTATTAAATCCAAGGGTTCACATACTTTTTCCACCCTACACTGTGAATGTTTACACAGTGTGTTAAATAAAGACATAAAAAAGTATAACTGTTAGTGTGTTTTTAGTTTAAGCTGACTATGACCAATTTATGCAGAAATCCAGGTACAGTGGCTTGCGAAAGTATTCACCCCCTTTGTCATTTTTCCTATTTTGTTGCCTTACAACATGGAATTAAAATAGATTTTTGTGGCGTTTGTATCATTTGATTTACACAACATGCCTACCACTTTGAAGATGCAAAAACATTTTTTTATTGTGAAACAAACAAGAAATAAGACAAAAAACTGAACTTGAACATGCATAACTATTCACCCCCCAAAGTAAATACTTTGTAGAGACACCTTTTGCATAAATTACAGCTGAAAGTCTCTTGGGGTATGTCTCTATAAGCTTGGCACATCTAGCCACTGGGATCTTTTGCCCATTCTTAAAGGCAAAACTGCTGCAGCTCCTTGAAGTTGGATGGGTTCCGCTGGTGTACAGCAATATTTAAGTCATAACACAGATTCTCAATTGTATTGAGGTCTGGGCTATGACTAGGCCATTCCAAAACATGTAAATGTTTCCCCTTAAACCACTCAAGTGTTGCTTTAGCAGTATATTTAGAGTCATTGTCCTGCTGGAAGGTGAGCCTCCGTCCCAGTCTCAAATCTCTGGAAGACTGAAACAGGTTTCCCTCAAGAATTTCCCTGTATTTAGCGCCATCCATAATTCCTTCAATTCTGACCAGTTTCCCGGTCCCTGCCAATGAAAAACATCCCCACAGCATGATGCTGCCACCACCATGCTTCACTGTGGGGATGGTGTTCTCAGGGTGATGGGAGGTGTTGGGTTTGCGCCAGACATTGCGTTTCCGTTGATGGTCAAAAAGCTACATTTGTGTCTCATATGACCAGAGTACCTTCTTCCATATGTTTGGGAGTCTCCCACATACCCTTTGACGAACACCAAAACTTGTAGCTTATTTTTTTCTTTAAGCAATTGCTTTTTTTCTGGCCACTCTTCAACAAAGCCCAGCTCTGTGGAGTGTTTGGCTTAAAGTGGTCCTATGGACAGATACTCCAATCACCGCTGTGGAGCTTTGCAGCTCCTTCAGGGTTATCTTTGGTCTCTTTGTTGCCTCTCTGATTAATGCTCTCCTTGCCTGGTCCATGAGTTTTGGTGGGCGGCCCTCTCTTTGCAAAGTTTGTTGTGGTGCCATATTCTTTCCATTTTTTTAATAATGGATTTAATGGTGCACCGTAAGATGTTCAAAGTTTCTGATGTATTTTTTAAACCCAATCCTGATCTGTACTTCTCCACAACTTTATCCCTGACCTGTTTGGTGAGCTTCTTGATCTTCATGGTGCCGCTTGCTTGGTGGTACCCCTTGCATAGTGGTGTTGCAGACTCTGGGGCCTTTCAGAACAGTTGAATTGTCAAGCTCGTGTGTAGGTGGTGCATAAAGTCAGGTGCAGGAGAACAGTACTGAGTGAGCCAAAAACTTTACTCAAACAAAATAAACATGCAAAAACGCTAAACACAGGCGAGGCATAAATATAAATGCAACAGCTGGGAAAAAACTGCTTCACAATAAACAAACACACACAAGGACATGGAGGAAAATAGAGGGTTAAATACACAACATATAATGATGGGGAATGCAAACCAGGTGTATTAAAAACAAGACAAGACAAATGGATAATAAAAAGTAGATCAGTGATGATTAGAAGACCAGTGACGTTGACTGCCGAAGGCCGCCCGAACAAGGAGAGGAGCTGACTTCGGCTGAAGTTGTGACATGAATATACAGTTGAAGTCGGAAGTTTACATACACTTAGGTTGGAGTCATTAAAACTCGTTTTTCAACCACTCCACATATTTCTTGTTAACAAACTATAGTTTTGGCAAGTCGGTTAGGACATCTACTTGTGCATGACACAAGTAATCTTTCCTAAAATTGTTTACAGACAGATTATTTCACTTATAATTCACGGTATCACAATTCCAGTGGGTCAGAAGTTTACATACACTAAATTGACTGTGCCTTTAAACAGCTTGGAAAATTCCTGAAAATTTGGTCATGGCTTTAGAAGCTTCTGATAGGCTAATTGACATCATTTGAGTCAATTGGAGGTGTACCTGTGGATGTATTTCAAGGCCTACCTTCAAACTCAGTGCCTCTTTGCTTGACATCATGGTAAAATCAAAAGAAATCAGCCAAGACCTCAGAGAAGAAATTGTAGACCTCCACAAGTCTGGTTCATCCTTGGGATTAATTTCCAAATGCCTGAAGGTACCACGTTTATCTGTACAAAAGATAGTACTCAAGTACAAACACCATGGGACCACGCAGCCGTCATACGCTCAGGAAGGAGACACGTTCTGTGTCCTAGAGATGAACGTACTTCGGTGATAAAGCTGCAAATCAATCCCAGAACAACAGCAAAGGACCTTATGAAGATGCTGGAGGAAACAGGTACAAAATTATCAATATCCACAGTAAAACGAGTCCTATATCGACATAAATTGAAAGGCCGTTCAGCAAGGAAGAAGCCACTGCTCCAAAACCGCCATAAAAAAGCCAGACTACAGTTTACAACTGCACATGGGGACAAAGATGGTACTTTTTGGAGAAATGGTCTGATAAAAGAAAAATAGAACTGTTTGGCTAAAATGACCATCGTTATGTTTGTAGGAAAAGGGGGAGGCTTGCAAGCCGAAGAACACCATCCCAACCGTGAAGCACGGGTGTGGCAGCATCATGTTGTGGGGTTGCTTTGCTTCAGGAGGGACTGTGGCACGTCACAAAATAGATGGCATCATAATGATGGAAATTATGTGGCTATATTGAAACAACATCTCAAGACATCGGTCAGGAAGTTAAAGCTTGGTCACAAATGGGTCTTCCAAATGGACAATGACCCCAAGCATACTTCCAAAGTTGTGGCAAAATGGCTTAAGTTCAACAAAGTCAAGGTATTGGAGTGGCCATCACAAAGCCCTGACCTCAATCCCATAGAACATTTGTGGGCAGAACTGAAAAAGTGTGTGTGAGCAAGGAGGCCTGGAAGGCTACCCAAAACGTTAAACAAAACCCAGGTTAAACAGTTTAAAGGCAGTGCTACCAAATACTAATTGACTGTATGTAAACTTCTGACCCACTGGGAATGTGATGAAAGAAATAAAAGCTGAAATAAATAATTCTCTCTACTATTATTCTGACATTTTACATTCTTAAAATAAAGTGGTGATCCTAACTGACCTAAGACAGGGAATTTTTACTAGGATTAAATGTCAGGAATTGTGAAAACTGAGTTTAAATGTATTTGGTTAAGGTGTAAGTAAACTTCCGACTTCAACTGTATATTACAGGTTGTAATGCAACAAAATAGGAAAAACGCGAAGGGGGATGAATACTTTTACAAGGCACTGTAATTACAAAGGGTTCACATATTTTTTCTTGCCACTGTATGTTTACATTGCCAACGAAAGTGAAATAGATAATAAACAAAAGTGAAATAAACAATACAAAAATTAACAGTAAACATTCCAAAAGAATAAAGACATTTCAAATGTCATATTATGTGCAAAAGGGAAAATAAATAAACATAAATATGGGTGTTTGTTCTTCACTGGATGCCTTTATCTTTTTATTTTATAGTATTTCACCCAATAGATATGGGAGTTTATCAAAATTGGGTTTGTTTTTCAAATTCTTTGTGGGTCTGTGTAATCTGACGTGTCTCTAATATGGTCATACTTTTGGCACAAGGTTCAGAAGTGCAGCTCAGTTTCCACCTCATTTTGTGGGCAGTGTGCACATAGCCAGTCTTCTCTTGAGAGCCAGGTCCGCTTACGGCGGCCTTTCTCAATAGCAAGGCTATGCTCACTGTGTCTGTACATAGTCAAAGCTTTCCTTAAGTTTGGGTCAGTCACTGTGGTCAGGTATTCTGCCACTGTGTACTCTCTGTTTAGGACCAAATAGCATTCTAGTTTGCTGAGTTTTTTTGTTAGTTCTTTCCATTGTGTCAAATAATTATCTTTTTGTTTTCTCATGATTTGGTTGGGTAAAATTGTGTTGCTGTCCTGAGGCTCTGTGGGGTCTGTTTGTGTTTGTGAACAGAGCCCCAGGACCAGCTTGCTTAGGGGACTCTTCTCCAGGTTCATCACTCTGTAGGGGATGGCTTTCTTATGCAAGGTTTGGGAATTGCTTCCTTTTAGGTGGTTGTAGAATTTAACGGCTCTTTTCTGGATTTTGATAATTAGCGGATATTGGCCTAATTCTGCTCTGCATGGATTATTTGGTGTTTTACGTTGTACACAGAGGATATTTTTGCAGAATTCTGCATGCAGTCTCAATTTGGTGTTTGTCCCATTTTGTGAATTCTTGGTTGGTGACTCTCTCTCTCCATACCTCCCTCCCTCCCTCTTTTTCTCTCTCTAACTTTAACTGATGTTCCCCTCTATAGCCTGTGTATTCTGGTAGTTTGCTGTAAAACACAGAGCTTAACTGTGGTGTTGCTTTATTCATGAAGTTCAATAAGGAGCCCTTTGAAGTTTATGAATTATTAAACACAACACTTTTTGAATCATCTTTCACTTTGGTAAATACTTCCTGTAGTCAGTCACCATGGTAATAAACTAAGTAGTTAGTGCCTAATGATGTCTTGAAGGATGGAAGAGTATGAGGGGGATACAGTGGGCCAGGTCCTTCAGTCTCATACTAAATAAATGACTATGGGAGAAGACACAGTCGGCTATCAGACCTGGGTTCAAATACTTTTAGAAATCTTTCAAATACTTTTAGTGTTTGCTTTGATCTGCATTGCCATATGGGAGGGTTTTGCGTTTTTTTGACTCTTATATTAATCCATTGCACCAGGCAAGCTGTCAGAAGTCTCTGTTTAGCAGGTAGGCACAGTCAGGCGCAGGACAACGAAGATGAGTAAATCACGTATCTTTACTCAAATAACAAACTACCAAAATAGGTAGTAAAATCTAAGCTCACAATAAAAAGAACATCTAACATATAACAAACATGCACAAAACAATGAGGGAAACAGAGGGTTTAAATAAGGAAGAAATTATTAAGTGATTGGAAACCAGGTGTGTATAATGAAGACAAAAACATAGAAAATGAAAAGTAGATCGGCGGCAGCTAGAAAGCCGGTGACGTCAACCGCCGAAATCCACCCGAACAAGGAGAGGGACCAACTTCGGGCTGAAGTCGTGACACAAGCTCAATCAAGCACAATAGTATTTAAACCCAGTATGTGAACGAATGATAAGAGATGACAATCCCCATTAGTGAATACAGGCTATATTCTCCCTAATATAATTACAGTATTTCTCTCTCTCTCTCAATTTTCTATTTCAATTTGCTTTATTGGCATGACGTAACAATGTACACTACCGTTCAAAAGTGTGGGGTCACTTAGAAGTGTCCTTGTTTTTGAAAGAAAAGCAATTTTTTTTTGTCCAGTAAAATAACATAAAATTGATCAGAAATACAGTGTAGACATTGTTAATGTTGTAAATGACTATTGTAGGTGGAAACGGCAGATTTTTTATGGAATATCTACATAGGCGTACAGAGGCCCATTATCAGCAACCATCACTCCTGTGTTCCAATGGCACGTTGTGTTAGCTAATCCAAGTTTATCATTTTAAAAGGCCAATTGATCATTAGAAAACCGTTTTGCAATTATGTTAGCACAGCTGAAAACTGTTGTTCTGATTAAAGAGGCAATAAAACTGGCCTTCTTTAGACTAGTACAGTATCTGGAGCATCAGCATTTGTGGATTCGATTACAGGCTCAAAATGGCCAGAAACAAAGGACTTTCTTCTGAAACTTGTCAGTCTATTATTGTTCTGAGAAATGAAGGCTATTCCATGCGAGAAATTGCCAAGAAACTGAAGATCTCGTACAATGCAGTGTACTACTACCTTCACAGAACAGCGCAAACTGGCTCTAACCAGAATAGAAAGAGGAGTGGGAGGCCCCGGTGCAAAACAGAGCAAGAGGACAAGTACATTAGAGTGTCTAGTTTGAGAAACAGACGCCTCACAAGTCCTCAACTGGCAGCTTCATCAAATAGTACGCGGAAAACACCAGTCTCAATGTCAACAGTGAAGAGGTGACTCTGGGATGCTGGCCTTTCAAGCAGAGTTGCAAAGTAAAAGCCATACCTCAGACTGGCCAATAAAAGATTAAGATGGGCAAAACACAGACACTGGACAGAGGAAAATTGGAAAAAAGTGTTATGGACAGACAAATCTAAGTTTGAGGTGTTCGGATCGCAAAGAAGAACATTTGTGAGACGCAGAATTTTTTTTAAAGATGCTGGAAGAGTGCTTGACGCCATCTGTCAAGCATTGGTGGAGGCAATGTGCTGGTCTGGGAGTGCTTTGATGGTGGTAAAGTGGGAGATTTGTACAGGGTACAAGGGATCTTGAAGAAGGAAGGCTATCCCTTCATTTTGCAATGCCATGCCGTTCCCTGTGGACGGCGCTTAATTGGAGCCAATTTCTTCCAACAACAGGACAATGACCCAAAGCACAGCTCCAAACTATGCAATAACTATTTAGGGAAGAAGAAGTCAGCTGGTATTCTGTCTATAATGGAGTGGCCAACACAGTCACCAGATCTCAACCCTATTGAGCTGTTGTGGGAGCAGCTTGACCGTATGGTACGTAAGAAGTGTCCATCAAGCCAATCCAACTTGTGGGAGGTTTTTCAGGAAGCATGGGGTGAAATCTCTTCAGATTGCCTCAACAAATTGACAACTAGAATGCCAAAGGTCTGCAAGGCTGTAATTGCTGCAAATTGAGGATTCTTTGACAAAAGCAAAGTTTGAAGGGAACAATTATTATTTCAATTAAAAATCATTATTTATAACCTTGTCAAGGTCTTGACTATATTTCCTATTCATTTTGCAACTCATTTCATGTATGTTTTCTTGGAAAACAAGGACATTTCTAAGTGACCCCAAACTTTTGCAAAGTAGTGTACATATTGCCAAAGCTTACTTTGGAGATTTACAATATTAACATAATTAAAATAATGATAATCAATAATAATCTCTCTCTCTCTCTCTCTCTCTCTCTCTCTCTCTCTCTCTCTCGCTCTCTCGCTCTCTCGCTCGACGCTCAACTTTGTCATGACTGTTTGATCGTTGGGTATTTAACCTACCATCAGATATGCTTGCAGGATGATAACTTATCTGAGACCTGAAGACCTTGTTCTAGCTCAGTTGATTTCTGATGATATTAGTGGATTATTGTGTCATTACTTGACCCTTCTGTTGAACAACACAATTAGAAGAGGATGTTTGGCTGTACTCTGTAGACAAACACTGCTTTGTTTCTGATCACAGAACATCTGTTCTTAGTGAAACATCCTTTCTTATTCGTAATATGGAACCATTTGATCAACCAATCAATCACATTTAATTCTAAAGCCCTTTTTACATCAGCAGATTTCATAAAGTGCTTATACAGAAACCAAGCGTAAAACCTCAAACAGGAAGAAATGCAGATGTCGAAGCACGATGGCTAGGAAAAAATCCCTAGAAAGGCAGGAACCTAGGAAGAAACCTAGAGAGGAACCAGGCTCTGAGGGGTGGCCAGTCCTCTTCTGGCTGTGCCGGTGGAGATTATAAGAGTACATAGCCATTAAGGTTAGATCGTTCTTCAAGATGTTCAAACGATAATTCCATAACACACACACATCAGACTTCGTTCTTATCCATTTTTCCCAGATCAGCAGTAACACCAAGAATACTCTTTCCAAGGGTTCTTTCCTACGATGTTTTATTTTCAAGGGCATTCATCACTGCGTCTGTTTGATGTTGTGACATTGGGGAGTAGGGCGTGGATCCTGCAGTGGGATAAATAGATAAATAAAGCAGTGATCTGCCTGTGAAGCGATGTGATGGTGAAGTGGTTGGTCTAACTGGCTGATTAAAAAGCGAGAGATGAATATCAGTGAGGTGTTTAAACAACCACAGGCTTCATTAATTACAACTACTTGAATCAACACAACGACGGTAAGGTGCTTTTAGCGAGCTAGCAGAACAAGTCAATGTGACACAGGAAACAGCTAGGGCAGGTATGAGTGTGTGTGTGTGCCTCTGTAACAGGAGCGCCTTAAGAACAGAACAATTTAACAGAACAACATGATCTATGATTAGATAGTCACTAACACCCGCCAGGCAGGAGTAAAGGTTTTGTTCTCCATAGAATTCAACTGGGACACATTTGAAGGTTATGGACCTGCGACGTATAACGGTCACATATGTCTGCAATAGTGAGGAATCTTCACTCTGGATTTCTGAGTCATAATACAACAATAAGTGAAGGATGTGACTTATTTCCCATGTGACATTGAGTGTGTTTATGGTAATACGAATGGTTGTTGCTTTGAATAATTGACACACACACACACACACACACACACACACACACACACACCACAAACACACACAGTCTGGAGTATGAATGAACAGTCCGTCAAACAATACTGTCCTGACCTTGCTCGGTTGCCATAAGGCCAAACTTCCTGTGTGTGGTGGAGGTGTGTGTGTGTGGTGGAGTGTGTGTGTGTGTGGTGGAGGTGTGTGTGTGTGTGTGTGTGTGTGTGTGTGTGTGTGTGTGTGTGTGTGTGTGGAGGGCGGCGGCACAGGGAGGAACCGGGCACCATTGTCATGGTATCACTCTATTAATGCAGTGGAGGAAACATAGACAGGGCACTCATTCATCATCCTACACAGAATGAAGACCACACACACTCCACTTCGAGAGAGAGAGAGAGAGAGAGAGAGAAAGAGAGAGAGAGAGAGAGACCCACAGAGAGACAGAGAAAGCAGCATTTTCATCACTAAGAAAAATGGAGGGAGGGGGGAGGGGGGAGGGGAGAGGGACTTGGCAGGGGAGGAGACGTTTCAACTGGTCTTTTTATCACCAGATTGCTTTCTTCCTCTTCTAGTGTTGTTGTGCTAAGTGATGTGACATCACACACTTCCACTGTTCTCACTTGAGCTCCAAAGAGCTTGTTGAAGCCTGTGTGTGTCTGTGCGTGTGTGCGTGCGTTTGTGTGTGCGTCTGTTGTGGCTCTGTGTATGTGTTTGTGTGTTTGTGTGTTAAAGCCCGTGAGACTTTCACATCATGCTCAGACTAAATTAGTAGAACCCAATAAAGTAGAGCAGTAGTCTCCAATGAATATGAAAATAAAATGAAATCAACTTTAGCTGAACTTGAATTAGGGAGATGCTCATATTTTTCGGAGATCTCCGGTAGTGCATGGTGAATGCAGTACGTGGTAGGGTTGTCGTCTTTACAGGGACGGTGGATCTGGTTGTGTGTCTTGTATGACTGAGAGAAAAACCATTCAGTCAAACCTTTATACGCTGTGAAGAAAACCAGGAAGTGACTGCCCCCTCAGCCTTGTAGTTTTTCAACTTTTGTATTATACTTTTTTTTATGGCCTTCAATGTGCTAAATCTTAACACAGTGGTCTTCAAGTGCAAACATGTAATAAAAAAGCATCTGGTAGAAGTCATTTAATCTACAAACACAAATATAACTGTATATATATCTTACTAAATGACTGCGTTTTCATGAATTTGATGATATAATGGTGAAGCCTGTTAAAAACCGCATTGTCAGTGATACGGAATTAAAATGGAAGTGGCCGTCACTTTAACAGCGAATTAAGGAGAGGCCTTTTTTTGTACTGTGTTGTATTCTACTGTATAAAAATGTATGCAGCCGGAGGGTTTCTGACGCTGCAGCAGCAGTGTGTGTGTGCTCTGTCTGTATGTGTGTGTGTGTGTTATGCTCTGGCTGTGTGTCATGTATGACAGGCCTCTGCGGGAAGGGAACACACTCCATCTCGTGACCTTCGCAAGTGCTAATGCGGTTGCCATGGCAGCATGGCGTGACGCTTTTTGACAGCTCTGATTTGCCCTTGATAGAAACAGAGCCACAGGGGAGATATCCCACATGGAGACGTATGCAGACATACACATGGAGACGTACAGGGCATATGTACTGTATATGCACACACACACACACACCGATAACACACTCCTACCATTCGGTCAAACACACACGCACGCACACGCACGCACACACACACACACACACACACACAAACTGTGTGCGCAGATTGATTCATTCAGTAGGTGTGAGGACCCCTGCTGGTACATATTGTTAGGAGAAGCAGTATGAAAATAGGAAAAGAGAGCTGGTTGTGAGCCTTTTTATCCTTCATTCCTCCCTCTTTCCATCCCTTATCAACTTGAAATGCCATCCTAGGGTTCAGGGTTCAAGGAGAGGTGGAGTGATGTCACAAGGGGAAACAGGAGAGAAAAACACTGGTGACTCTATCTAGCAGATAGCGGTGAATCACTACCAGATACGGTATCTCCGTAAACTGCAGGACATTATGGATATCTGTGGAGGTAGAGAGGCTGGATATCCTGCAACACTAATACAATGTCCTGACTTCCTCCAGATCTGGACTATCTTTTATCTCTGTCTGCGCCGCAGAGAGGCGTGCGGAGAGACTGGAGACCTAGAGTGCATCTCGTTGACGTTGATAAAGCAGTGTGGGGTGTTTTCTACAGTGCGTGTGTTCAAGGGTTTTCTTTTTTTTTTTTTTTACTATTTTCTACATTGTAGAATAATAGTGAAGACATCAGAACTATGAAATAGCACATATGGAATCATGTAGCAACCAAAAAAGTGTTAAACAAATCAAAACATATTTTATATTTGAGATTCTTCAAGGTAGCTACCATTTGTCTTGATGACAGCATTGCACACGCTTGGCATTCGCTCAACCAGCTTCACCTGGAATGCTTTTCCAACAGTCTTGAAGGAGTTCTCACATATGCTGAGCACTTGTTGGCTGCTTTTCCTTCCTTTTCCTTCCTGCAGTCCAACTCATCTCAAACCATCTCAATTGGGTGGAGATCGGGTGATTGTGGAGGTCAGGTCATTTGATGCAGCACTCCATCACTCTCCTTCTTGGTCAAATAGCCCTTACACAACCTGGAGGTGTGTTGGGTCATTGTCCTGTTGAAAAAAAATGATAGTCCCACTAAGAGCAAACCAGATGGGATGGCATATCGCTGCAGAATGCTGTGGTAGCCATGCTGGTTAAGTGTGCCTTGAATTCTAAATCACAGACAGTGTCACCAGCAAAGCACCCCCACACCATCACACCTCCTCCTCCATGCTTCACGGTGGGAACCACACATGTGGAGATCATCCGTTCACCTACTCTGCGTCTCACAAAGACACGGCGGTTGGAACCAAAAATCTCAAATTTAGACTCATCAGACCAAAGGACAGATGTCCATTGCTCGTGTTTCTTGGCCCAAGCAAGTCTCTTCTTATTATTGGTGTCCTTTAGTAGTGGTTTCTTTGCAGCAATTCGACCATGAAGGTCTGATTTACGCAGTCTCCTCTGAACAGTTGATGTTGAGATGTGTCTGTTACTTGAACTCTGTGAAGCGTTTGGGCTGCAATTTCTGAAGCTGGTAACTCTAATGAACTTATCCTTTGCAGCCGAGGTAACACTCTTTCCTGTGGCAGTCCTCACGAGAGTCATTTTCATCATAGCTGTTGAGGGTTTTTGCGACTGCACTTGAAGAAACATTGGTGCGATTGGCTTCCGGGTTAAGTGGGCATTGTGTCAAGAAGCAGTGCGGCTTGGTTGGGTTCTGTTTCAGAGGACGCACGCACGGCTCTTGAAATTTTCCGCATTGACTGACCTTCATGTCTTAAAGTAATGATAGACTGTCGTTTCTCTTTGCTTATTTGAGCTGTTCTTTCCATATTATGGACTTGGTCTTTTACCAAATACTGGCCATCTTCTGTATACCACCCCTACCTTGTCACAACACAACTGATTGGCTCAAATGCATTAAGAAGGAAAGAAATTCCACAAATTAACTTAACTTTTAATAAGGCACACCTATTAATTGAAATGCATTCCAGATGACTACCTCATGAAGCTGGTTGAGAGAATGCCAAGAGTGTGTAATGCTTTCAAAGGGTGGCAACTTTGAAGGATCTCAAAGTATAAACTATATAACCCCTTTTTGGTTACTACATGATTCCATATGTGTTATTTCATAGTTAGAAGACATCAGTATTATTCTACAATGTAGAAAATAGTAAAAATACAGAAAAACCTTTGAATGAGTAGGTGTGTCCAAACATTTGACCGATACTGTATGTCTCAAAGGATTCTTGGACCCAGTGGACCTCTGAGACGAAAGGGGTTCAGGGGAATTTATGGAACCCACCTCGGTTTTCAATCCATCAAAAGCATATTGCATGATCTGTTTGATTTTGACCTCTGATATTTGGCAGGCGTGTTAAGGAATCGCTGAGGTGCCATAAGGCTTGATCCCCGCCATGGCTGCTTGCAGCTACATTTCTACCTTAGCTCCAGGTGGACGTTGTTGCAGTCCCCTATCCCAACCTCCGTTACTATGATTATGAGCCTGACAATAAAGATGACCGTGTTATTCCCACAAACTTGCTACTCTGTAGCTCATGTCAGCTCATTGTTTTGCTATCCCAACAGCGCACACTTGAATAGCCAATTTTCACCAATTACTGTTTTAATCCAGGCCAATTGATGGCTGGTTGTGTCTGATGCTCTGAGGGTGCGAGGAGGCCATGGTGAATTGATGACCTGACTATCACTTTGCCCCCTGCCTCCCTCTGCTCTCCTAATTGCCATAATGAGAGGATTACTGCAGAGAGTAACAAGCCTCTCTGTCACTCCTGGCCCAGCTCGGCACACACACAGACGCGCACACACACACACTCTCCCAAACCGCCACCGTCGCACAGTGAAGGAGGACACCATTGATAAGCTAGACTGGAGGAGAAGCACTCTCACTCTGACAAGACACAATTAACCCACACTGACTAGAAGCTGCACGCTATCTCTTAAGTACGGCACTCCTTTCGCTGTTTCCTCTGTTTCGTTTCTTTCTGTCTCGCTTTCTCTCTGGCTTTTAGTCTGTTTCTTTCTCATTTTCTCTCTAGTTCTGCTTCTCTCTCTCCCCCCTCTCTCTTTCTCCACCCCTCCCTCTCTCCCTCTCCCTCCTCTCTCTCTCTCTCTCTCTCTCTCTCTCTCTCTCTCTCTCTCTCTCTCTCTCTCTCTCTCTCTCTCTCTCTCTCTCCCTCTTTATGTCTCTTTCTTTTTATTCCATTCTCTCTCTGCTCCAGTCTTCTCATTATCTGTCCTGCGGTACAGTCAGCTTGGTCATTAGAAATAGACTTAGCTTTTGGACGTTTGACAAGGTCCTGAGAACGTCGATATGCGCCTTCCTCGGCACTCACACAAAATAAAATGGCACCAACTTGTGATGCTCGGAGCCGAAGCGCGCTGTTTGGACCACCGCGCCATGGCAGTTCTAAATGCTTTAGCAGGTCATGAGAATACTTGATGGTATGACGTTGGTTGGTTTGCAGAGCCTTCCCCAAACCATTGCCTTAACCTTAACCACCTTTTTGAGTTGTTTCTGTTTTAACCCTGTAACCACGAGGAATGAATGCGTCAAAAATAGATGCTCATGTGGGCCTCCCGAGTAGCACAGCGGTCTAAGACACTGCATCACAGTGCTAGTTGTGCCACTAGGATTTGGCCGGCAGGGATGTCCTTGTCCCACTAGCGACTCCTGTGGTGGGCTGGGTGCAGTGCACACTGACACTGACACTGACACGGTTGCCAGGTGTACAGTGTTTCCTCTGACACATTGGTGCGGCTGGCTTCTGGGTTAAGTGGTCAAGAAGCAGTTGGGTTGTGTTTCAGAGGATGCATGGCCTTCGACCTTTGTTCATCCATAATATGTTGAATTTAGAAGAGAAACTATGAAATCGTGTTGAGTACAGTAGCCTGAGGCTGTTCACCTGCAGCTGATGTTGTCAACAGGCTTTAATCATTACCTGGGGCTGATTAAACACTCTGGTTAAAATCCACTGCTCTTTGTTCTCCTTGGCCAAGCCCCAAAAGGAACCCTATCCCCTATATAGTACAGAGCTGTGTGTTTTACAGGCCATCTGGGTGAGAAGATGGAGAACAGAGGAGGACAGGGGAAACCTAAGGCCCATTCTTTAATTAGAAACAACAGACTGTACATATCAACATTTGTTTTGATGTCTGTTCCTTTCAATGTTGAGTTTTTTCTACAAACACGGAAAGGTAACCTGCGAGCTCTGTCTGGCCTGTATGCCTACCCTAAACTACCCCAATAGTGGCTGTATTTTTGGGACCAAAACTCTGTCTCACCATTTGTTTTTATGTCCGCTCAAATCCGGGTGAGTATTCTTAACAGGGATGCAAAGACAACCCAAAGCTCTATCTCGCCTCATTGCCCTTCCCTTACTGTCTAAATTCTTCAGATCCAAAACAAGTTAAATTCTCACTCTTGTAAAAAAATACATTTCTCTCTCGTAAATATCAGCACCTATTTTTCTGTCTGTTCAATTTCACATGAAGGCACCCTGAGCCATGTCTGTCCTTAAAGCTGAGATCCGCATTAAGGAGAAATACCACCACTTGGCGCTCCAGGCACATTTGTTATTGTTTTTGTTTTGTTTATTAAACAGCGGAGAGGAGCTCCAGCATCAAGGTGATACAAATTGTCGTGCATACAGTACATCTGCTGTTCTATTGCACGTGCAATGATGGCCAATGAGTGTTCATTGTTTGAAATAAGATATTTGTTGTTGTAATATCGCAAACGGACATGGCAGTTTCACCACTACGGATTCCAACTTTAATAGGCCTATATTGACTATTGGGGCTGACAGTAGTTTTCACTTCACAGGTAAACACCATCTCTCAACATACTTAAAATTACAATAAACCATCTCACTGATTGACAAGTTCAAGCCAGCACTATACCTTTCCATGCTCTTCCCTCCCTCCCTCCCTCCCTCCCTCCCTCCCTCCCTCCCTCCCTCCCTCCCTCCCTCCCTCCCTCCCTCCCCCTTTCCATTACTCTCTCTCTCTTTCCCTCCCTCTCTCCCTTGCTCTTTGTCCACATGAGATTTTGTTACGCTCGTTAGCTGAACCGCTCAATCAACCCATTCTAATTAAAATGATACACACGCACACATACTGTACACACAGACACATGCATTAATTCACACGAGCCCACACACACACACACAGATTAGAGGGTGATGAAATCCTTATCTCAGGCATATCTCACAGCCTAGGTAAACAGGGCCTAGTCTGTTGTAGACATTATGGGCCCTATCGCAACGAACATTGGCCAGCGTACTAACACAAGGTATTCTCTTGTTAAACCATCAATCAGTGTTAAATTCACCGGCACAGCTGATCTCAATTGCAACCATCAATGCCCACTTGGCACAGACATCAATTCAACGTCTATTCCACGTTAGTTCAACGTGATTTAATTGAAACGACTTGGAAACAACATTGATTCAACCAGCGTGTCCAGTGGGTGGCCACTGATTTACCGCTCCTTAAAGTGGATGTGGACGTTATCTTTAGGTCCTGATTACTGGCAATTAAAATAAGGAGACTAATAGACTTTTAGGAGACTAATAATTCCATACAACTGAAATATAGTATTTCCTCGATTACTGTGGCAATTTACCAAACACCTTGTATGAATGCAAACCTTTTGCTGTAGCCTGTTTCCAATTGATGTAATCCATTAATTACATTTTGTCTTTAAAAAGAAAGTGGTCTTTAAAAAGTATGGTCATTTCTTATCAAGATCGGGGAAAATATCCCTGGACTGTCCATATTTGAAATGTGTATTAAATCAAGTCAATCGTGTTGTGTTAGGTCTATATAATCTATATTTTGTATCAATGTAGTAACCAAAATGAAAATGCAGTCTAATAAAGTTATTTCAAGTAGCACACATTATTTAGCCATTGAAGGTGAATGTTTGAATTAAATATAGGCCTACCACTTCTATATCCTTGTACTGTAAGTATTTTTTTATTAATCAGATTTGATTTCTGATACTCCTGATAGGTGGATATTTCATTGGGGGCGGGAGTAGAGAACATAGACGCAGCTGTCTAGTACCATAATCAGTTGACACAGTAACAGCGAGAGATCAACTGATCTGCTGGTTTATTCTCGTAGGCAACAAGGCAACAAGGCTGGTGACTAAATGGTATTGAAACAAAGTGTGGATTCTGGTTAGTCAGTTTTTGTGTCTTTGTTGAGTCTGGAGGTTGACCCATGGGGGTCAACCTCCATCTTTCAGGCCTTGTTGCCTGAAAGATACTAGTCTTTTGAGACACAAGCGGGGTCTAGATAGTATTCCGGGATAGACACAACTCTCATAGGGAGTCAGTCTACTCCTCCACTTTGGGCTTGTTCCAATTTTTCTATATCCTGAGTGCGTTGGTCTCTATGTGTGTGTGTGTGCGTGCCTGAGCACAGTGGTGGAAAAAGTACCGTAGTGTCCTTCTTGAGTAAAAGTAAAGATACCTTAATAGAAAATGACTCAAGTAAAAGTGAAAGTCACCCTGTGAAATAGTACCTGAGTAAAAGTAAAAACGTATTTGGTTTTAAATATACTTAAGTATCAAAAGTAAAAGTATAAATCATTTCTAATTCCTTATATTAAGCAAACCATTACGGATAGCCAGGGGCTTTCTCCAACACTCAGACATAATTTACAAATGAAGCATGTGTGTTTAGTGAGTCTGCCAGATCAGAGGCCTTAGGGATGACCATGGATGTTTTCTTGATAAATGCATATATTGGAGCATTTTCCAGTCCTGCTAAGCATTCTAAATGTAATGAGTACTTTTGGGTGTCAGGGGAAAAGTATGGAGTAAAAAGTACATTATTTTCTTTAGGAATGTAGTGAAGTAAAAGTTGTCAAAAGTATAAATAGTGAAGTAAAGTACAGATACCCCCAAAAACAATTTAAGTATTACTTTAAAGTGTTTTTACTTAAGTTTAAAAAAATGCATGCATGTGTGTTTGTCTGTTGATCTGACTGTCTATATGTGTGTACTCCTTTAGTTTGAGTTTTTCCCCAATCTTTCTATATCCAGAGTGTCTAGCAAATAGCAACCAACTAGCAATCTGCCTCTCCCTCATTCCACGTTTAGCAACTTTCCCTGCGTAGTCTTCGATACCAAACGGGCTCTTGTACCACTACTGCTAGTCTGCTATTATAGTAATATTATATGTCAACCCTCTTGCTTTTTCCACCCATATCTATAACTGAGGGACAGTTGAAATCCCAGGCTGGAGTAACATGGCCCTATGTGTTTGTGATATGTTTGTCATGTGTTACACTTGCCACTAGTATGAATGCCTGGAATAGGGTGCCATTTGTCTGTGTCCCAAAAGGCATCCTATTCCCTACATGGTCCACTTCATATGGAAAAGGGTGCCATTTGGGACACAGGCTATGTGTTACTAACAGTGATGTATGGTGGTGTCACCAACTGCGGCCTCGTGATAGCATGATAGCATGATGCACCTGTTCAAGTGTCGATTGGCAGAGAAACGAAAGGGGAGGTGTAGTGGGTCAGATGACCGGGTCTGTTTGCTATTCCTGACATGACTGTCTGTCTTTCTTTGTCTTTTCATGTCTCTCTCTCTCTGTCTCCATCCTCCACTTCCTCTCGTTTCTCTCTCACTCTCTTTCAGCGTGTATGTGTGACATGTGTGTGTGTGTGTGTGTGTGTGCAAATGCTGTTTGTGTCTTTATGAGATAGCAGAGAGTGGGACAGTGAGGGCTGTAAGTGACTCCTCAGACTCTGGTGAAAGGCAGGCAGGCAGGGAGGTCAGACTAGTGTTGTGCTGACAGGGACAGATCAAAAATAACAACAAAACAATCAGGATGCACGTCCAGACTTGTTTTTGCCGGGCCGGCGTGCACGGACAGGCACTGTGTCATAAATACTTCCTGCCTGGGAGTTTGCAGTTGTGTGTCTGCATTAGCGAAGAGGAATCGGTTTGGCAATGGCATGGAATGTCAAGCTATTTCCTGTCTTAGAACAGAAGTATTTATCAAAGAAGAAGAACTTGTACCGTATGTCCAGTTAATCTTTACACCAATCTTAGAAAAGCATGAACAAACCTTAAGAAATACGTTGGACGTCTCAAAACCTGTCATCCTTCATAACAGCAGGCAGCTTTGCTGCCAAATGATCCAACAAAGTATAACGTTCAAAACGAGTGTGTAAGGTTAGGTATGTGCTGGGTAAGGTTAGGTATGTGCTGTGTAGGGACAGAGAGTGTGTGAAGATGGAGGGAGGACATTGGGAAAGGGATAAGTGATTCAGGCTGAGGATCAATACAATAAGATTCACAACGGCTCCCCTCCCAATCCTGCTCAATCACAACACCACAGGGAGGGAGGGAGAACAGAGAGGAGGGAGGGAGGGAGGGATGGATAGAGGGAGGGATGGATAGGGGGAGGGTGTATAGAGTGGAAGGATAGAGGGAGGTAGATAGGGAGATAGGGAGAATGTATGTGATAGGTGAAGTGAGAGAGTTTGAGAAAGGGGCTGAAAGGGAGAGAGAGGTGAGAGAGCGTGAGAGAGGGGGGGATGGGGGATATCATATTTGAGTATGTGTCGGTTTTAGATTGTTTGTGGATCAATTGACATTTGACATTCATCTGCCATTTGACTCTGGATATATAGGAAATAATGTAACCATGGAAATCTGATAGCAATGACAGTGTGCCCTTGACTGCAGAATACTTCAATTGATGTCACTCACATTATTTGCATTACGTAATTTTTTTTTATTTGACATTTTCCTGTTCATGGCTCCTCAGCATTCTCTCTCTGGTCATAATTGTCCACAATGTCCATTACAGTAAGGCAATTAGTAGTGTATTGATCATAATTGTCTGCTTTGGACTGATGCTATTTAAATATTGACCTCAGCTGATGAGTTCTGAGTAAAACCCTCTAGCCCTCAATGTATGACCGTCACGCTAACCTTAACAAGGTCAAGCCATAAACACATCCACCCACCGCCCAACACTCTAAGAGATGTTTTCCCTACTTGAATAATGCATAAATTTCCCCTAGAAACAGCAATGTTTGTGTTTTCCTGTAGGCCCCCCTCTCTCTCTTTCTCTCTCTCTCTCTCCCTCTCTCGCTCTCTCTCTCCCTCTCTCTGCCCCCCAACCCCTCTCTCTCGTTTTCCCACCCGAAATAGAGTGGCTGTTGCTATGGTGATACATCCATTGGCGTTGCCGGGACATTTTTAGCCAAGCGATTCACAGGGGATTTAGCTCACTGTAACTTTCTGTAATTTCTATTCTAATTATATCACTAGGCCACCACATGGGGTAAAATAGTGTAGGGACGGTCGAGCAGGGATCCAACCATACCACTCTCTGTCTCTCTGTCTCAATTTAATTCAATTCAATTCAAGGGGCTTTACTGGCATGGGAAACATATGTTAACATTGCCAAAGCAAGTGAAGTAGTTAATAATATACAAAAGTGAAATAAACAATAAAAATGAACAGTAAACATTACACTCATAGAAGTTCCAAAAGAATAAAGACATTACAAATGTCATATTATGTATATATACAGTGTTGTAACGATGTGCAAATGGTTAAAGTACAAAAGGGAAAATACATAAGCATAAATATGGGTTGTATTTACAATGGTGTTTGTTCTTCACTGGTTGACCTTTTCTTGTGGCAACAGGTCACAAATCTTGCTTCTGTGATTGGACATTGTGGTATTTCACCCAGTCTCTCTCTATCTCTCTCTCTCTCTCTCTCTCTCTCTCTCTCTCTCTCTCTCTCTCTCTCTCTCTCTCTCTCTCTCTCTCTCTCTCTCTCTGTTTCTCTCTCTCTCTCTATCTCTCCGGTGGCTTCACACTACGATATACTGACGTACCCTGACACTGAGTGAAGGGAGAGTGAAATAGAGTGTGTGTGTGTGTGAAAGTAATACGTGAATGCGTGTGTAATATGTATGTCTAGGCATGCATGGATTTATGTGTGAGAGAGCCAACACGCCACATGCTACAGTCTTCACATCCATATGAATAGAGGGCTTTGCAGCATCATTTGGTGATCAATTGAAGGACTAGATGAGATAAACTGAGGTCTCATTGAAGCTGGTGACAGTTATCATATAGGAACAACAGGGGTATGTTCTAATGGGGATTGTCATCTCTTATCATTCGTTCATACACTGGGTTTAAATACTATTGTGCTTGATTGAGCTTGCCTGGTGCAACGGACTAATAGAAGAGGCAAAAAACTGCAACCCCCTCCCATATGGCAATCCAGATCAAAGCAAACACTAAAAGTATTTGAAAGATTTCTAAAAGTATTTGAACCCAGGTCTGATAGCCGACTGTGTCTTCTCCCATAGTCATTTCTTTAGTATGGACTGAAGGACCTGGCCCACTGTATCCCCCTCATACTCTTCCATCCTTCAAGACATCATTAGGCACTAACTACTTAGTTTATTACCATGGTGACTGACTTCAGGAAGTATTTACCAAAGTGAAAGATGATTCAAAAAGTGTTGTGTTTAATAATTCATAAACTTCAAAGGGCTCCTTATTGAACTTCATGAATAAAGCAACACCACGGTTAAGCTCTGTGTTTTACAGCAAACTACCAGAATACACAGGCTATAGAGGGGAACATCAGTTAAAGTTAGAGAGAGAAAAAGAGGGAGGGAGGGAGAGAGAGAGGGAGAGAGAGAGAGGGAGAAGGGGGGGAGAGAGAGGGAGAGATTCAAAGGTAGACAGACAGAAAGACAGACAGAAGGACACACAGGCACACAGTGGTCAGTCTCCCTGTTGTATGTCCTGGTGTCATTTTATGCTTCATTAGTATCTCGGATGTTCATTAAACATGGCTTCCCCTCAGCAGATATGCATCTACAAACTCATTACCAGTCTGGGAGCTAGCCCTATGCTAACAAACGCCTCATCAACTCACATGGGAGGTCACGCTATGCTAACACCGCGGATCGTATCAAAACTCATAAAGACTAAGGGCTAGCATGGGGTTAGCCTGCTATTTGTGCAAAACACATTCTCAATACAATGTGTCACTTTCTTTCTTTGTGAGTTAACGGGACCAGAGATTTTATGTCAGAGATCACTGGTAGGTCAAGAAGGGATGCTTTTTAGAGTATAATTTTAAAGGGAGGAAGGAAAGCGAGGGGTAGTTTTATTTTTATAGTCAATTATCGCAAAATACCGCAAGACATCCATGTCGTCATCACTGCAAAATATACGGTTGAGTTGGATTATATTTAAAAGCTTACAAACAGTGTTGTCAAGCTATTTTTTTATTTTTTTTTAAAACATTTGTTTTTTTAAATGTTTTACGTCAATTATCTAAAAACATGTTAACTCAAAGAATATAAATATTTGCAGATGTTGTAGCTTAGACCCTATTTCACATCATCTGAGGTTTTTGTGTTTTGCCCGCTATTGGTTGAGATACAACAAAATCTTGAATACAGTGTGGGTGTCATTTCAATCATAGAAATACAATGCATAGAATGGACCTATCCCTTCAGTCCACAGCAATGTACCTGGTACACCACTGATATTTCAAATTAACTGAAACTTTTACTTCTAATTACTACCACAAAGATGGTCGCCAGGCCACCCACATTTAAATGTCAACTTAAATGTTCAGGTCTATTATCTACATTACCAATCAAAAGTTTGGACACGCCTACTCATTCAAGAGTTTTTCTTTAACTTTACTATTTTCTACATTGTATAATAATAGTAAAGACGTCAAAACTATGAAATAACACATATGGAACCATGTAGTAACCAGTGTTTTTATAATTTAGATTCTTCAAAGTAGCCATCCTTTGCCTTGATGACAGCTTTGCACACCTTTGGAATTCTCTCAACCAACTTCACCTGAAATGCTTTTCCAACAGTCTTGAAGGAGTTCCCACATACGCTGAGCACTTGTTGGCTGCTTTTCCTTCACTCTGCTGTCCAACTCATCCCAAACCATCTCAATTGGGTTGAGGTCGGGTGATTGTGGAGGCCAGGTCATCTGATGCAACACTCCATCACTCTCCTTCTTGGTCAAATAGCCCTTATTCAGCCTGGAGGTGTGTTGGGTCATTGTCATGTTGAAAAATAAATGATAGTCCCACTAAGCGCAACCCAGATGGGATGGCATATCACTGCAGAATGCTGTGGTAGCCATGCTGGTTAAGTGTCACCAGCAAAACACAGTGTCACCAGCAAAGCACCCCCACACCATTACAGCTCCTCCTCCATGCTTCACGGTGGGAACCACACATGCGGAGATCATCCGTTCACCTACTCTGCGTCACACGAAGACACGGAGGATGGAACTAGAAATACCAAATTTGGACTCATCAGGCTAAAGGACAGATTACCACCGGTCTAATGTCCATTGTCCATGTTTCTTGGCCCAAGCAAGTCTCTTTTTCAAATTGGTGTCCTTTAGTAGTGTTTTCATTGCTACAATTCAACCATAAGGGCCTGATTCACACAGTCTCTTCTAAACAGTTGATGTCGAGATGTGTCTGTTACTTGAACTCTGTGAAGCATTGATTTGGGCTGCAATCTGAGGGGCAGTTACCTCTAATGAACTTATCCTCCGCAGCAGAGGTAACTCTGGGTCTTCCTTTCCTGTGACGGTCCTTATGAGAGACAATTTCATGATAGCGCTTGATGGTTTTTGTGACTGCACTTGAAATTTCAAAGTTCTTCAAATGTTCCATATTGACTGACTGACGTCTGAAAATAATGATGGACTGTCATTTCTCTTTGCTCAAATACCTGTTCTTGCCATAATATGGACTTGGTCTTTTACCAAATAGGGCTGTCTTCTGTATACCACCCCTACCTTGTCACAACACAACTGATTGGCTCAAACGCATTAAGAAGAACATTTATTCAAAGTTAATTGAAATGCATTCCTCATGAATACCTCATGAAGCTGGTTAATACGCCATCCCATCTGGTTTGCGCTTAGTGGGACTGTAATTTTTTTCAACAGGACAATGACCCAACACACCTCTCCAGGCTGTGTAAGGGCTATTTAACCAAGAAGGAGAGTGATGGAGTGCTGCATCAGATGACCGACATCAGAATCGACTGACCTCAAGTCAATTGAGATTATTATTATTTTAATGAACCTTTATTTAACTAGGCAAGTCAGTTAAGAACAAATTCTTATTTACAATTACTGCCTACACCGGCCAAACCCTAACCCGGACAACGCTCTGCCAATTGTGCGCCGCCCTATGGGACTCCCAATCACATCCAGTTGTGATACAGCTTGGAATTGAACTAGGGTCTGTAGTGACCCTGGTAGTGACCCTGTAGTGATGCCTCTAGGAGATGGGAGATGGTTTGGGATAAGTTGGACAGCAGAGTTTCTTTCTTTTTTTTTCCTTTTTTTACCTTTATTTTACTAGGCAAGTCAGTTAAGAACAAATTCTTGTTTTCAATGACAGCCTTTCAATGACAGCCTGGGTTAACTGCCTGTTCAGGGGCAGAACAACAGATTTGTACCTTGTCAGCTCTGGGAATTGACCTTGCAACCTTTCGGTTATTAGTCCAACGCTAGTCCAACGCTCTAACCGCTAGGGTACCCTGCCGTTCCAAGGAAACCCTGCTCCAACAAGTGCTCAGCATCTGTGGGAACTCCTTCAAGACTGTTGGAAAAGCAATCCAGGTGAAGCTGGTTAAGAGAATGCAAAGAGTCTGCAAAGCTGTCATCAAGGCAAAGGGTAGCTACTTTGAAGAATCTCAAATATAAAATATATTTTGATTTGTTTTTTCACTTTTTTGGTTACAATATGATTCCATATGTGTTATTTCATAGTTTTGATGTCTTCGCTATTATTCTACAATGTAGAAAATAGTCAAAATAAAGAAAAGCCCTTGATTAAGTAGGTATGTCCAAACTTTACTGTATATTTCTATGATTTCAAGGAGGATTGACAGTATAATTTAAAACAACAGATATTCCCATTCAAGTCAACATTATCTGATGACCTCCAACCATCGTTGTGGTACCATTTGAAAGTAGAAATTAACATTTTATTCCCATTTTAGTACATTTTATTAGCCGAAACATGACACCCACCCTTTATTCAAGAGCATGTTGTGTCTCAACCAATGGTGTGCACAGCAAAAAACATTAGAGGATGTAAAATAAGGTCTAAGCTACAACATATGCAAAAACATTGAAACATTTTTTTACTTGTTTTTAGGTAATTGACTTTAAAGGTAAAAAATAATTTAGTATATATTTTTTATTTATTAGAAAATAGTTAGAAAACTTTTTTGTAAGCTTTTAAATTAAATCAATCCATACCATTTATCTTTTCATTGAGAAGGACATAGATCTTATGGTATAGTGTGGTATGCAAAACTTTATGCACCTTTATCTCTTGAATGTTTTGGCATTCAGGTCCAAAAAGTCACTTTCTGAGCACTTCTACAATGGGCAAATATGTATGGAAAGGGGTGCTGTCCAAAAGGGATTCAATTCAAATGGATTTATCTTTTAATGATATGTCCTGTGACCACACTTTAATGCCATTGCTTTCTGAACGGAAGAATAAAAACACTTTCTGTTGAGTCAGCATTACATAAAGGTCTAGCTCTCTCTATCTCTCGCCCCCACTCTCTCTCTCTCTCTCTCTCTCTCTCTCTCTCTCTCTCTCTCTCTCTGCCAGGTATTACAACCACAACACCATCCAGCCTTGCCTTCTGTTGCATGACCCAGATTCTCCCAGTACAAAGGATGAGTAACATGTGTCAACTTGTACAAACAAGTTCAGTGTCCCTTAAATGTTCCCTTCATCAACATCTTTGTAGCATAGCTCTGTGTAGTTTCGCTACAAAGCCATGCTAAGGAAACTCTGTGCTATTTTGGCAGCCTGGAAAGCCTGTGCCAGTTGTGTCTTGATGTGAACTAGCTAGAAAGGTTATCGGAGTCCAGTTGTTCTGTGCTGGCATTCAAACCTTCCATTGGAATCATTTACATGTAGATCATTGAATTCAGTGATTCTATGTCTGCTTGGTTAGACCTTTTGCTCATGTGGAAGGGCAACCATTAGTGACAATTTGAACAGGCAAATTACCTTTTGGGAACCCTGCATGGTTGGCAAATGCCTGGCAAATGTTTGGCAAGTGTTTGGCATTGTTGGAAAAGTTTCCACTCCAAATGCTATGAACTTCTGTGCCCAAGTTATCAGTTCTGTCTAACTTTGAGATGATATTGAATGCAAATAAATACCCAATGTCATTTGCAGAGTATGGCCATTATACAAGAACAGATTTTGGAAGTGCACCACTGACAGATTCACAGTGCATTGAATAGAATAGGATTGTCTGTCTCTTTCTCTCTCCCTGACTGTAGACACTATTCCAGGGAGAACCTCCACAGATCATCTCCATTCATTTTGGGTTCCTTTTATTTGTTCACATTAACATCAAAGGGCTGTCGGCCTCTCTGGGGAAGATGCAGCTTATGTATCAGCGCTCGGCTCGCTTTGACTGATCTGTCTCTTTCAGTCAGACCTAGCTGCCCTTCCAATGTCCATCCCTCATCGCACGGAAGTACCGCAAGCATGCACACACACACACACACACAGTCTTGTACAGCCAACCTTGTGGGGACACACAATTCAGTCCCATTCAAAATCCTATTTTCCCTAACCCCTAAACCTAAACTTAACTCTAACCCGTACTCTTACCCTAACCCTAACCCTAACCCAAAAACCTAACCCTAACCCTAAACCAAACTGAAATGGTCCACCCACACAGACAGTTGGTGAAGAAGGCGCAACAGCGCCTCTTCAACCTCAGGAGGCTAAAGAAATGTGTCTTGTCACCTAAAACCCTGACAAACTTTTACAGATGCACAATCGAGAACATCTTGCCGAGCTGTATCACCACCTGGTACGGCAACTGCACCTGCCCTCAACCGCAAGGCTCTCCAGAGGGTGGTGCGGTCTGCACAACGCATCACCGAGGGCAAACTACCTGCCCTCCAGGACACCTATAGCACCCAATGTTGAAATGAACACGATGGGAGTCAGAGAGCTAGTTTCAAGCGCAGGGCGCAGCAGGTGTTTATTGTAAAGGACCACAGGAGGAGGCAGGTAGCTGGGTCCAGGGGCAGGCAGAAGGTCATTCACAAGGGGTCCAACAAGGCAACAGTACAGGCAGGGAAAAGGCTAGTAACGTTGTCCGGGAGATCAGGCAATAGGTTGATAACAGGAAATCTGAGTTACAGGCAGGGAATAGGTTGATAACAGGAAATATGAGTTACAGGCAGGGAATAGGTTGATAACAGGAAATCTGATAAAGTACAGGCAGGGAATAGGCAAAAGGCATCATTAATGAGGCAGGCCAAAACTATCATACACGGGAGAATTAAATTGTGAGGAAAAATAGAGCTCCAAACAGAAGTGTGTCACAAAACAAACAATACCTCACAAAGATGGGGTGCAAGGAACTGAACTAAATTGTGTGTGATAATGACAACAGGTGATCAGAATTCAGGTGATTGGGATCTGGAGAGTGAGGGGGATCTACGTGTTTGAGAGTGTGAGTTGGAAGCAGACGTTACAGATGTCACAGGAAGGCCAAAAAGATCATCAGGGACAACAACCCCCCGAGCCACTGCCTTTTCACCCCGCTACCATCCAGAAGGCGAGGTCAACACAGGTGCATCAAAGCTGGGACCGAAAAACAGCTTCTATCTCAAGGCCATCAGACTGCTAAGCAGCAATCATTAACTCAGAGAGGCTGCTGCCTACATAGAGACTTGCTAGTCAATTTAAACAGTGCCACTTTAGTAATGTTTACATATCTTACATTGCTCATCTCATATGTATATACTGTATTTTATACCATCTACTGCATCTTGCCTATGCCGCTCGGCCATCGCTCATCCATGTATTTATATGTACATATTCTCATTTAACCCTTTAGATTTGTGTGTATTAGGTAGATGTTGGGGAATTGTTAGATTACTTGTTAGATACTACTGCACTGTCGGAACTAGAAGCACAAGCATTTCGCTACACTCTCATTAACATCTGCTAACCATGTGTATGTGACCAATACAATTTGATTTGATTTGACCCTAGCTCCTACCCCTGACCCTAAAACTAACCCTAGCTCCTAACCCTAACCCTTAACGTAATTCTAACCCTAACATTAATTCTAACCTTAACCCTAAACCCCATAGAAATAGCATTTGACCTCGTGGGGACTAACTATTCTAGTTAAACACGCACACACACACACACACACACACACACACACACACACACACACACACACACACACACACACACACACACACACACACACACACACACACACACACACACACACACACACACACACACACACACACACACACACACACACACACACACATACCCAGCAGTCCATACAGTCCATACCTTCACTGAGTAGAGCTGAATTTCATATTGTTTTTCTGAGAATGGCATTGGGTCTCTATTGGCACCATATCCCCTATAATGATCAGGAATCACTTTGAGCTCTCTCTCTCTCTGTCCTTCTCTCTCCTTCTCTCTCTCCCTTCCCCCCCGCTCGCTCTCTCTCACTCCCTCTCCAGCCACCCACCCACTCTCTCTCTCTCTCTCTCTCTCTCTCTCTCTCTCTCTCTCTCTCTCGCACTCTACCACTCTCTCTCTCTAGACCTCTCCATTTCTTCTCTCGACCCCTTCTCTCTACTTATCCCAACCCACCTCTTCTCCTCTCTCTCTCATTGTTAATGTACCCGGATGTGATGACCATTCTAGATTAAAACACACAGGACATGGCTCATTAGCCAAGGGCTTCTTTGATCATCTCTCCCTCTCTCTTTCCACATTTCTCTCCATTTCTCTGTTCTATCGCAATGTCTCTCTCCCTTCATCTATCTGTTCTCCCTCCCTCCTTTGCATGCTCCTGATCCCCTGTTCCACTGTTCCACGCCCCTGTTATAAAGACACAATAGAACCAGCCAGCCCCACAAAGGTTACAGGGCTCTACAGCCCTCTCTGTGCCTCAGAGGTCAACCTCTCTCAATGGGCCTCACTTATAGACACAAAGCACGCACACACACACAAACTCACATGGCCCGTCTAAAAGATTCTTCTAGGGAGAAACCAGTCTTCTCAACGGGCTGATATTGTTTTAGCTTCTCTCAATGGGGTTTTGTATTGCACGGTGCTGTGTGCGTTTCAGCCTGACGATATAGTTAGCGTCACTGCTCTGTAGTTGATATCGGGGGAAGTGAATGACGTAAAAGAGAGAGTCCTGTAAACTATTCAATTGGTTCCATTGTGCCCGGCAAACTAAATCCAACCCAGCTTAAGTACATGAAACAATCACTGTCCGTGGGTTTTATGGCGAGCTGGACAGTGATATCTCTGCTCAAATGACATGTCTGGCCCATTGTCTGCGTGTGTGGCATGTTAACCATGTCTGTTAAGTGGAAATTGCATTAGGTGATACATTGTATTAGGTTCAACCACTGTAATCACATCCAACATGAACTAAGACATGCCGGTATGTACTATCAGCTTGTGTTGGGTTTACATTGGCGTTAATAGTCAGGATATATAAACCAGTTATTACAGCTATCCTATGTTAGATTTATGCTATTCATGTCTTCTCGTTCACTGGTCAGTTTATCATGAATCACACACTAACGACGCATGGCAACTAATGACGGCTGAGTGTCCTTCCTAAAAGATGGAGATGAAGGGTAAACAACTAAACAAACCAACAAAAAACAGCGGAGCTGATGACATGACATCAACTGGGGCAATTCGATTAGGCAAGCCCAGATTGTCTGGCTACAGGCTACACGCACACACGCACGCACACACATACACAGAATCAGACGTTCATCCACGCCCTCCAAACGTCAAATTTCAATGTTATGGGTTAAGTTTAGGCACTCATTCCGAATGGTTAAGGTTTGGGACAGGATTAAAACAGTGTCTATGGTCGAACATTGAACCTTCTGATCCATAGTCATGGGATTATGTCCACCACCCCTTTCCAGAACACCATAGCAAAACCCAAGCCTACTTGATGGTAATAGTGCTCGCTGTTGCCACTAGTGGACTGTTTTGAATGCATTTCCGGATGTCTTCAGGACATGGGTTGACGTCCAATTTTAAGGTCAATCTTGAGTGATTTCCCTGCACTCACACACACACACATCCACACACACATGCAGAGGCACAAACGCACACGCACACACGTAAACACACTCATATAACACACTTGCGCACAAGCAGAAAGGCAAACGCACACACGTGTACACACACACGCACACACTTAAGCATACATACTTAAGCATACACACGTCTAAAACTCTACCGAGTGAGGCATCCATCAAATCATGCTGTCTGTCTGTTCTCCTCTAGCTCATTGATTTTGTTTGTTTGTCCCAGGGCGATGGGAGGCCGTATTACACACACACACGAGAGGAGCGTTCCAAATTGTTAGATGTAAGTGGGTCATGCTTTCCTACGGTCTCTTGAAAGAGAAAGCGCTTTTGTGCATCTCTCGCCGAAAGGCAATCGCACCCGGCATGGTTTTTTTGGCTGCATGTTTTATGAGTATTTATGGAATAGGCAGGGATGGTTGTGGAATAGGCCTATGGTGCTTGCCTAGCTGGGAGTGGGATCTGGGAGTGTGATTGATAGATGATGAGGGGATTTGGGGACTGAGGTTTGGGTCTAGGTGGGGATTTGGGGACTGAGGGTTGGGTCTAGGAGGGGATTTGGGGACTGAGGGTTGGGTCTAAGAGGGGTTTGGGGACTGAGGGTTGAGTCTGGGAGGGGATTTGGGGACTGAGGGTTGAGTCTGGGAGGGGATTTGGGGACTGAGGTTTGGGTCTAGGAGGGGATTTGGCGACTGAGGGTTGGGTCTAGGAGGGGATTTGGGGACTGAGGGTTGCGTCTAGGAGGGGTTTGGGGACTGAGGGTTGGGTCTATGAGGGCTTTTGGGGACTGAGAGTTGGGTCTAGGAGGGGGTTTGGGGACTGAGGGTTGGGTCTAGGAGGGGGTTTGGGGACTGAGGGTTGGGTCAGGAGGGGGTTTGGGGACTGAGGGTTGGGTCTAGGAGGGGGTTTGGGGACTGAGGGTTGGGTCTAGGAGGGGATTTGGGGACTGAGGGTTGGGTCAGGAGGGGGTTTGGGAACTGAGGGTTGGGTCTGTGACTGGTGATAACGAGTGGTTCTGGGGCTGAGCTGAGCTGCACCACTGTGTAATCAGACAGGCCACGGCTCCACCATTCCATGCATCAGGAAGGAGGTTTGGCACGAAAGTAGGGGGGCTAGACCTGTCACATCAAATGATGCCCAATCATTCACCCACTTTCTAGGTCCAGGATATGTATGGGCTATTCCAAATTGGACGCCCCTGGCCTACAGTGGAGTGTGTGGTGTGTCTGGTCTGTCTGTCCAGACAGCGATGTGAAAGACTATGAATGTGTGTGAGTGTGTGTGCGTGTGTGTGCGTGCACGTGCGTGCGTGCGTGCTATATCACACTGGTTTGAAATGAGCAATGAGCAGTGCAAAGTAATGGTTTGTGAACTGAACTGGAGAGTTACATTTGGTGTTGTGACTGATTTTTGTTTCCTAGAGCAAGAGAGTGTCACAGGAAATGCCCAGCTAGCTGCATAAATGAACAATCTACAAAATGATCTATGCTGTCAGTCACCCATGCAGGTCAGGGTGCATGTCTGCATTAAGTGTATCCAATGTCATATAACAGTTTATAACGAATCTCTTACTATCAAACAGATGGCGCTGGAATGGAAAGCTGGAATGGATAGCTGACGTTTTACGGCTGCTGGCCAATTCTGTTATTTTGTGTGTATCTTTTTTTACATAATGTTTCTGCCATTGTTTCCTGTAACCGAAAAGAGCTTCTGGACATCAGAACAGCGATCGCTAACCTCGATTTGGATTGAGATTTCTACTTCAACATGTCGGCGGCACAAGACATACTGCTCACCCAGGACCAGGCCCTTACACCCCCAAAAGAGAAAGACTCTGAAGAGAAAGATAGAGGCCGACGCAATAGAGGCCGACGTACCCTGATGAAACTACATGAGCCAGTATATAAACTGCCACTACCCTTCGTTCTATTGGCGAACGTACAATCACTGGAGAACACATTGGACGATCTGAGACTATCCTATCAACGGGACCTGAAGAACTGTAATATCCTATGTTTCTCGGGAATCGTGGCTGAACAACAACATGGATAATATACATCTAGCTGGTTTTTCTCTGCATCTGCAAGACAGAATGGCAGCTTAGGGTAAGCTGAAGGGGGAGATTTGAGTCTCTTTGTTAACAGCTGCTGCGTGATCTCTAATACAAAGGATGTCTGGAGGTTCCGCTCGCCTGAGTTAGAATACCTCATGATATTTACCTAGAGAGTTTTCATCTATATTTTTCATAGCTGTCTATTTACCACCACAAATTGATGCAAGCAATAAGACCTCAATCAAGGAGCTGTATAGGGCCATAAGCAAACAAGAAAATTCTCATCCAGATGTGGCACTCCTAGTGGCCTTTGATTTTAATGCAGGGAAACCCAAATACCTCATTTCTACCAGCATGTCACCTGATGAAAAAACTCCAGATCCCCTTTACTCCATACACAGAAACACTTCAAATGAGCAGTTCATGCTTGAAAACATTTGTGTAGTTATTTGTGAGCTAAGGTTCCCTTTATCTAATATTAGGTTTTGGTTGAAGATCTGATAACATTCAGTATTAAAAATGTGCACAAAAAGAGAAAATCAGAAATACTTTTTCTCTGCACTGCATATACACTACAGGTCAAAAGTAATAGAACACCTACTCTTTCAAAGGTTTTTCTTTATCTTTTACTCTTTTCTACATTGTAGAATAATAGTGAAGATATCAAAACTATGACATTACACATCATGTAGTAACCAAAAATCCGCTGAGCAGGACTTACAGATAAGGTTGCAAATGGAGGGTATATTACTGGAAACGTTCTTAGTTTACCAGTAAACTACCAGAATGCTGGTATCTTTCAAGGATTTTTTGTAATCTGTCACAAGACATCTAGTGGCCCTTGTGGGTATTATCACAAGTGTCTGTATGAATCTCTGGTCCTCTGCATGTCCTTATCACATGTAAAATGTATGAAATAATTCCAAAATATGATTTTAAAATAAAAAGAATTATGACAAATCTGTAAATATTCTCCTAAATATAAACCATCAACTAAGTGAATACCATTGATGCCTAGTTAAATAAAGGTTAAATAAATTAAATAAATATGATTCATATGATGGTTTCAGAATGAAATATCCTTTATAATATTTTTGACCTACTTTTATTTATTTAACTATGTCAATATTTATTTGTTGTAAATGTTTTAATGTAATTGTTGATTGGAGGCTTTTTTCATTAATTAGACTATTTTCTCTTGTACCATATGGTCTGTCCACAGAAACTCATGGACAATATGGACACTGAAATAATATTCAAGTATAAATTAGAGAACTTACGATAGATTGCCACAGATTTTCTGTTAATTACCAAAACTTTGGTAAATTACTGGTAGCTTTACAAACCTACATACTGTAAAGACCTCCAGGCAGGAGGAACACACCCAGGGACTCATACTGTAATACTCAACCCCTACCAAGGCCTCTCCTCCTGGGGGAGATTGGCCTCCACAGCTACCTGCTGTGGAGTTCACTGTCCAAGATCTAAAGGAGATGTACTTCTATGTGGGTCGATCTGCTAGCACCATGAGATAGAGGAGTTGAGGTAAAGAGATTACAGATCAGAGATTAGATAAGGTTATTAGGTAAAGGAGAGTATGCATGGCTCATAATGTCTATCATGATAAATACCTAAATTCGTTTGGTGTGTTTGAACCAAGTGGAAATATCTCATGCAATTGAGTCATTATAGTAAATGAGAGAGAGAGAGAAAGAAGAAGAGGATAATGGAGGGATCACTTTTTCACATTCAGAAAATGGAATCTCAATGTTAAGGTCGGCAAATAAACAGGAAATATTGAATATGATTTAATCTTTGTCACTCCATAATACGTCATTATTTTTCAGTTTCTCTTCCTCTCCTTTTTGCTTTCTCTCTTTCCTGCTCTCGCTCTCCCCATTTCTCTCTCACTAGGTGGGATGAGTCATTGAGGACAGAGGGAGGGAAGAGAGGGATGGGAGGGACAAGAGTAGAGAGAAAGAGAGGTAGTGGCTGTGTTCTATTACTCTGGAGGTGTTCTGCCCTTCACACTCTATCCTGAGCACCACGTCACTGACACTGGGAGAGGGCAGGGCACTATACATCCTGGTATATATATATATATATATATATATATATATATATATATATACTGAGTGTACAAAACATTAGGAACACTTGCTATTTCCATGACGTAGACTGACCAGGTGAATCCAGGTGATAACTAGGATCCCTTATTGATGTCACTTGTTAAATCCACTTCAATCAGAGTGGATGAAGTGGAGGAGACAAGTTAAAGAAGGATTTTTAAGCCTTGAGACAATTGAGACATGGATTGTGTATGTGTGCCATTCAGAGGGTGAATGGGCAAGGCAAAAGTTTTAAGAGCCTTTGAACGGAGTATGGTAGAGAGGGCCAGGTGCATCGGTTTGAGTGTGTCAAGAACTGGGTTTTTAACCCTCAACAGTTTCCCATGTCTATCAAGAATGGTCCACCACCCAAAGGACGTCCAGCCAACTTGACACGACTGTGGGAAGCATTGGAGTCAACATGGTCCAGCATCCCTGTGGAACGCTGAGTGTACAAAACATTAGGAAAACTTCAAGTCGTCGGGGCATGGACTCTACAAGGTATTGAAAGCGTTCCACAGGGATGCTGGAGCATGTTGACGCCAATGCTTCCCACAGTTGTGTCTAGTAGAGTAGAGACCCTACTGTGTGTCTCTCTCTGGCCCTGGGCACACAGACAAGCAAGGACTGGAGAGAGAGTATGTACTTTAACTATTTGCACATGGTTACAACACTGTATATATAGCCATAATATGACATTTGAAATGTCTCTATTCCTTTGGAACTTTTGTGAGTGTAATGTCTACTGTTCATTTTTGGCAGTTTATTTCACTTTTGTTTATTATCTATTTCACTTGCTGTGGCAATGTAAACATGTGTTTCCAATGCCAATAAAGCCCTTTGAATTGAATTGAATTGAGTGTGCATGTGTTCGTATGCGTGCATGCACATGTATGTTTGTGTGTTTGTGAACACTTGTCTGTGTGTGGCCATAGCGTTCGCCCACAGGTTTATAGCTGTGTCTGTGTGAGAAGTGGACTCTATCACCCGCTGGGCCACAGGCTCACACACTTTCCAAAATAAACAGCTCCTGCAGCCCAGGATTACTATCGATCCATACCCAGAAGTCAGCTCTGAATTTGGAGGGAAAGGGTGGGTTGGGGGGAGATGGGGTGATGGAGAGTGGGAAACCAGAGAGAAAGAGAGATGAGAGAGAGAGAGAGAGAGAGAGAGAGAGAGAGAGAGAGAGAGAGAGAGAGAGAGAGGAGCCTTCCAGCCAGGGAAGTCAGGGAGAAACAGACTATTTCCCAGGAATGTATGTGTCACCAGGTGCAGGTTAGGAAGTAGAGGATGATTTAAACATGGACACCACTCATCCATTCTACTGTCAAGCTGTAATAAGAAGTCACTACAGGTTCAACAGTAGCCGTCCAGACTTCTGTGTGTGTTTGTGTGTGTGTATGTGTGCTTATGTATGTGTTTAAAAAAAAAGTGAAGAAAAAAAACCACTGTGAAAATGAGTAAATGGTCTGTTGTTTGATTGACAGCTTGGCTCGGCGTCTGTTTCCTGTCAAACATTTGATTGCTCGCCCGCCCCCTCTGGCCGAGGCTCATGGGTAGGCTGGACGGAGTGGCAGCTCCATTTAAGGAGTTAGGGATCATTGATGGCTAACTCACAGACCTGTGTGTGTGTGTGTGTGTGTGTGTGTGTGTGTGTGTAAACTTGACTCCTTCAACGAATAACCCACTGACTGTATAGTAGTGTGTGTATACTGGTACAGTAGTGTATGTATACTGGTACGGTAGTGTATGTATACTGGTACAGTAGTGTGTGTCTACTGGTACAGTAGTGTATGTATACTGGTACGGTAGTGTATGTATACTGGTACGGTAGTGTGTGCATACTGGTAGAGTAGTGTGTATGTATACTGGTACAGTAGTGTATGTATACTGGTACAGTATTGTATGCATACTGGTACAGTAGTGTGTGTATACTGGTAGAGTAGTGTGTATGTATACTGGTACAGTAGTGTATGTATACTGGTACAGTATTGTATGTATACTGGTACAGTAGTGTATGTATACTGGTACAGTAGTGTATGCATACTGGTACAGTAGTGTATGTATACTGGTACGGTAGTGTGTGCATACTGGTACAGTAGTGTGTGTATACTGGTACAGTATTGTATGTATACTGGTACAGTAGTGTGTGTATACTGGTACAGTAGTGTATATATACTGGTACAGTAGTGTGTGTATACTGGTACAGTAGTGTGTACACTGGTATAGTAGTGTGTGTATACTGGTACAGTAGTGTGTGTATACTGGTACAGTAGTGTATGTATACTGGTACAGTACTGTATGTATACTGGTACAGTAGTGTGTGTATACTGGTACAGTAGTGTGTATACTGGTACAGTAGTGTATGTATGCCGGTACAATAGTGTGTGTATACCGGTACAGTATTGTGTGTATACTGGTACAGTAGTGTATGTATACTGGTACAGTAGTGTGTGTGTATACTGGTACAGTAGTGTATGTATACTGGTACAGTAATGTGTGTATGCTGGTACAGTAGTGTGTGTATACTGGTACAGTCGTGTATGTATACTGGTACAGTAGTGTATGTGAGGACCAGCACTCTTCTCCCCGTATATTACCTACTGAACTTACTGTACCAGTTAGACATGGCTACCACTATCCAGTTACATCACACACTCAGCCTCCTTCCTCCATCCCCCTTCTGCTCTGTCAGCATGCACGTCCATTTGCTGATGAACAGGGGGAGGAAGATAAAGAGGTGGAGGAGCAGGGGATAGAGAAGAAGAAGGAGGTTGAGGTGGTGGAGGAGTTGGAGAGAGAGAGAGAGAGAGAGAGAGAGAGAGAGAGAGAGAGAGAGAGAGAGAGAGAGAGAGAGAGAGAGAGAGAGAGAGAGAGAGAGAGAGAGAGAGAGAGACATTTGTTTGGCTCCTAGAGCAGATCAAACAGCAGTAAACTCTGCATACATGTATAAGATCCTGACTGTCACTAGGACGCAACACAGCCCTCTGGGTCTGTACAAACACACGCTGTCTTCTAATCAGAGAAAGACACTATATAGACATAGTATGACATTTGAAATGTCTTTATTCTTTTTGAACTTTTGTGAGTGTAATGTTTACTGTTAACTTTTTATTGTTTATTTCACTTTTGTTTATTATCTATTTCACTTGCTTTGGCAGTGTAAACATATGTTTCCCATGCCAATAATTAAAATGTAATTGAGAGAGAAAGTGAGGGGGGGAGAGGGGGCCAGAGGGAGAGGTGGGAGAGGGGGAGAGGGGGAGAGAGTGAGAGAGAGAGAATACAACCAATATTTATCTGTTTACTTGTCTTCCCCTACTATTCGTACTACAACTATTTGCACATTGTTAAAAACACTGTAGCTGGTAATATAACATTTAAACGTCTTTATCCTTTTGAAACCTTTATAAATGCAATGTTTACACTTCGAACATATCGACGGCGTCCTTGCCGCAAAATAGTACGCAGCATCGTCTGGATATGTACGCAACAAAAGTTCAGCATTCACTTTCTGCTACCATTTCTGTCAAGCCGTCTACACGTACAGTTTGACGCATATGTTCGATAGATCCAAACACAATGCTGCAAGGCAAACGCAGCGTTTCGTTGGAAATGAATGTAATTCTGGTGTACCAAAATGCAATGACGCTGTTGGTGTGTTCGAAGCGTCACTGTACAGTTTTTTAAATGTCTTTGTGTTGTTTCTTGTTTCTTCTCACATTTGTTTCTTGTTTATTTCACTTGCTTTGGCAATGAAACGTGCTTCCCATGCCAATAAAGCCCCTTTGAATTGAACTGAAATGTAAGTCCATTTGTTAGTATAGTGTTGTGCCTACAGTAATTACACAGGCATAAGGGAGACTAAACTTAAAGTGTTACCCAAAAATATACATTTGAGCGTATTCCTAGCCTAGATTACAACGTCGCTATCTTGTGATTCATGTTTATGTCAGAAAGTATGTGCTATATAGTGTTAAATGTACACGCCGTTTGCTGACAATATATGTATGGTGTTACATTTCACACGTATAAATCAAATCCAATGTTAATGGTCTCGTACACATATCTTGTAGATGTTATGGCAAAACATGTGTAATTTCTTTATTTTATTATTGGGATTTGCGTGTATAAGACTTCCATGCTTATGTTTCTTGCTCCAACAGTGCAGTAATACCTTACAATACAAAACATTACACGCAAATCCCAAAAATGTAAATCAACTAAATAAGAAATAACAGAGCGAGCAATTTCAGAGTCCGGAAAATAAATCTATGTATATACAGCACTAGTCAAAAGTTTGGACACACATACTCATTCAAGGGTTTTTCTTTATTTGTACTATTTTCTACGTTGTAGAATAATAGTGAAGACATCAAATCTATGAAATAACACATATGGAATCATGTAGTAACCAAAAAAGTGTTCACCAAATCAAAATACAATTTATATTTTAGATTCTTCAAAGTATCCACCCTTTACCTTAATTACAGCTTTGCACACTCTTGGCATTCTCTGAACCAGCTTCACCTGGATTTCTTTTCCAACAGTCTTGAAGGAGTTCCCACATATGCTGAGCACTTGTTGGGTGCTTTTCCTTAACTCTGCTGTCCAACTCATCCCAAACCATCTCCCGAGTGGCACAGCGGTCTAATGCACTGCATCTCAGTGCTAGAGGTGCCACTACAGGGTCACTACCAGGGTCACTACAGACCCTAGATCGATTCCAAGCTGTATCACAACCGGACGTTATTGGGAGTCCCATACGGCGGCGCACAATTGGCCCAGCGTCGTCCAGGTTGGGGTTTGGCCGGTGTCGGCCGTAATTGTAAATAAGAATTTGTTCTTAACTGACTTGACTAGTAAAATAAAGGTTCAATAAAAACATATATAACAATCTCGATTGGCTTGAGGTCAGTCGATTCTGATGTCGGTCATCTGATGCAGCACCACATCACTCTCCTTCCTGGTCAAATAGCCCTTACACAGCCTGGAGGTGTGTTGGGTCATTGTCCTGTCGGGAAAAGAATTACAGTCCCACTATCGCTGCAGAATGCTTTGGTAGCCATGCTGGTTAAGTGTGCCTTGAATTCTAAATAAATCACTGACAGTGTCACCAGCAAAGCACCCCCACGCCATCACCCCTCCTCCTCCGTGCTTCATGGTGGAAACCACACATGTGGAGATCATCCGTTCACCTACTCTGCGTCTCACAAAGACAGGGCGGTTGGAACCAAAAATCTCAAATTTCGACTCATCAGACCAAAGGACAGATTTCCACCAGTCTAATGTCCATTGCTCGTGTTTCTTGGCCCAAGCATGTCTCTTGTTCTTATTGGTGTCCTTAAGTAGTGGTTTCTTTGCAGAAATTCGACCATGAAGGTTTGATTCATACAGTCTCCGCTGAACAGTTGATGTTGAGATGTGTCTCTTACTTGAACTCTGTAAAGCAATTATTTGGGCTGCAATTTCTGAGGCTGGTAGGTCTAATGAACTTCTCCTTTGCAGCAGAGGTAACTTTGGGGTTTCCTTTCCTGTGGCGGTTCTCATGAGAGCCAGTTTCATCGTAGCGCTTAATGGTTTTTGCGACTGCACTTGAAGAAACATTTTCCGGATTGACTGCCCTTCATGTCCTAAAGTAATGATGGACTGTTGTTTCTCTTTGCTTATTTGAGCTGTTCTTGACATATATGGACTTGGTCTTTTACCAAGTAGGGCTATCTTCTACACCCCTACCTTGTCACAACACAAGTGATTGGCTCAAACCAATTAAGAAGGAAAGAAATTCCACAAATTAACTTTTAACAAGGCACAACTGTTCATTGAAATGCATTCCAATTGACTACCTCATGAAGCTGGTTGAGAGAATGCCAGGAGCGTGCAAAGCTGTCGTCAAGGCAAAGGGTGGCTATTTTGAAGAATCTTAAATATAAACTACATGATTCCATATGTGTTATTTCATAGTTTTGATGTCTTCACTATTATTCTACAATGTAGAAAATAGTAAGAAATACAGAAAAATGAATGAGTAGGTGTGTCCAAACTTTTGACTGGTACTGTATATATATATATATATATATAGTCACTTGAATTAAGAATGTATAAACAACAAAGGATCAATGCTTCTTTCTTTAGTTGAGTGTTTCCTGTGTTGAGAAAGTCCTTCAGTCAGCCAGTCAGGCAGTCAGCCAGTCAGTCAGTCAGCCAGTCAGCTAGTCAGTCAGCCAGTCAGTCAGCAAGTCAGTCTAGCCTACTGGAGCCTCTGAACAGCATGATGTGATCAGCTCCCTCTAGGCAAGCCCTCGTTGCCCTGGTAACCTGCTGACGCTCTGAGGGAGGGAGGGCTCTGCTCAGAGACAATGGCATTCTTTCAGAGAACAACACTAGCACTAGGACCCTGGAGGAGATTGGGACTCCTGTTGGTGGGCCAGGCAGGCTGACTGGCTGAGCTGTGGAACACACAACCCTACTGAGAGAGAGAGAGCTGAGAGCAGAGAGAGAGAAGGGGAGAGAGAGAGAGAGAGAGAGAGAGAGAGAGAGAGAGAGAGAGAGAGAGAGAGAGAGAGAGAGAGAGAGAGAGAGAGAGAGAGAGAGAGAGAGAGAGAGAGAGAGCGAGACTACAGGAACGCAGTCAGTCGCCTGTGTTGCTCAGTGCCAGAAACGCAGAGCTGGGGCGGAAATGGAGGGGCTCAGGCTCGGTGGAGGGAACTGACATTGCAGACTAGGAGAGGAGAGGTAGAACTATCGGAGAGGAGGAAAGGAAGGAAGGGGCTCGTCTGGACAACAGAAGGATTCTAAGGTGACTTTATGACTCTTTTCAATAGCTGTCTGTGGTGGTGGTGGGGGGTGTTTGTGTGTGTGTGTGTGTGTGTGTGTGTGTGTGTGTGTGTGTGTGTGTGTGTGTGTGTGTGTGTGTGTGTGTGTGTGTGTGTGTGTGTGTGTGTGTGTGTGTGTGTGTGTGTGTGTGTTTGTGTGTGAGTGAGTGTAAGTGTGTGTGTGTGAGTATGTGTGTGTGTGTAGACTTTAGCAACCGAAGGAGGTTAAGTGTTGACATGTGCTGCTTCTGCACTTCTAAGTAGAGAGACAGAGTGCGTTTTTCAGTGTGTTTTTCAGTGAGACAGAGCGAGGGATAGATATGTATGTGTTGGTTTTGAAGGGAGAGTAAAGGGGAAAGTCTAAGTGAGTGTCGACAGTCGTCGACTGGAGGGAAGGGGTCCAGAGGAGTGTACACTTTCTTTTAAGGGAACATGGGGATCCCATCCACTCATGTTAGGAGAGAGAGAGAGAGAGAGAGAGAGAGAGAGAGAGAGAGAGAGAGAGAGAGAGAGAGAGAGAGAGAGAGATGGGGAGGTTTTAATCAGCTGAGCTCTGTGGTTTAGGGTTGTTGGTATACAGTACAGTGTGTCCATGGTTTGCATAGAGAGAGAAGAGTGATGTTTTAGTCAGCTTTGGGTAAAGGCTTGTAATACATGGGGATGAATAGAGCTGTATGTCATAGCTTAGATTAAGAAGGGACTCTTGTATGGGGATGAGGGGCTGGGTACTGTACGTGCGAGTGTATGCATGCGTGTGTGACAGGCGGCAAATAGGTTGAGAGAGGCAGATCTGATCAGACGCACAGCAACAGTGGAAAGAGCGCGTGGCACAGGGTGAGCACTATCACATCACAGCACTATCACACACACACACACACACACAGACAGACACACACACACCACATCTCTCTCTCTCCCTCTCCCTCTCTCTCTGAATATATTTATAATAAATGGACTCCCTAACAGTGGAGTATGTGTATTCGCCGGCATATCAGGGCCACTGTGTTTGATAAGAGTGAACAAGCATGTCTGTCATTATTGCGTGTGTTTCATGTGTTTCATGTGTTCACCAGCATCTCTTTATTTACACGTGCAACAGTGTTTGTTTTTGTATTATCGTATGGCGGTACGCTAGAATCCTGTGTGAGACTGTCTGTGTGTTTGTTTGCCTGTCCTTAATCTGTGCGTTTGAGTGTGAGTGTGTTTACATCTCTGCCTGTGTGCAAATGTGTATCCACGGCAGCGCAGGGAATGTTCACTTGTTAGACAGTGTCAATCTCTGTCTCTGTCTCTCCGTGTCTGTGGTCTGTGTGGGTGATTGGCTCTGCTATTTTTATATATTGATGAGAGAGAGAGAGAGAGAGAGAGAGAGAGAGAGAGAGAGAGAGAGAGAGAGAGAGAGAGAGAGAGAGAGAGAGAGGGAGAGAACAGGAGCGAGTGCAAGGGAGAGAAAGGGAGCGAGAGAGAGAGAGGACAGCAAGAGAGAGATGGAGGGAACAGAGAGGGAGCGAGAGAACCTGTCGTGATCTAGTGTAGTTCATTCATAATTCACCCGCTCCGCCCTATGGCATCGTTCATTCAGATAATGACCCCCAATGGCTGTGTTCATTTAGGATCTCAGCCCTATATCACCCTGCTAGCCTCAATGAAGAGACCCCCTACGTAGGAGCTCTCACTCTCTCAGGACTTCAAACACCCTGTAACTGACGTTTCCCCGTACCCCCCACCAACGTCAATAAACGCCTGATGCAAAAGTCAGATTTACATGTCATATTTAATTTAAATGAGCCTTAATTTATCCCTGATAAAACATGTGCTTGATCTAGGATTGGCAATTGCTTACCATAGACAACTAATGCTGGGCTACAACTATTGGTCCTCTATTGGTTTCCAGCACTGGTCTGGTCTAGTCAATATAGACATGTCCTGTGTAGTCTGGACATGAGAGTGAAGGCCAGTCAATGTTATAGATGCCATCCATCGTAAACCCAATGGGTCAATAACAACTTTCATTTGACACATAGGTCAGCAGTAACAAAGACAGTATTTCTCTCTTTCTCTCTTTGAGCTAATTCACATATACCCTCCTCCCTCCTTGTCTTTCCCCAGCTCAGCAGCGTGCGTTTAGTGCTGTGTTAATGCAGTCTAAAGCCGTATAGTGTAACCACAGCATATTAGTCGAAAGAAGAAAGATGGTCTTTGTGTCCCCCAGGTTATAATTGTCATTGACTCTTCAATAGCCACCCCGCTGTGCCCGAATGGAGTCATTGTCCACAGCACAGCGAGCCTGGCTCAATTAGCTCCACTCACGTCAGTAAGAGAGTGCCAGCGTGTGTGTGTGTGTGTGTGTGTGTGTGTGTGTGTGTGTGTGTGTGTGTGTGTGTGTGTGTGTGTGTGTGTGTGTGTGTGTGTGTGTGTGTGTGTGTGTGTGTGTGTGTGTGTGTGTGTGTGTGTGTGTGTGTGTGTGTGTGTGTGTGTGTGTGTGTGTGTCCTCTTGCTAACTAACTCAGTCCTTATAAAGCTTGGGTAAAAATAGAGCGAGTATGAAAAAAAAAGGTTTTATATTTTGAGAGATGTTCTCATTTCTAGCTGAGGTTGCTGACAGATTTGAAGGGATGATTCTGGTGTGTGTGTGTGTGTGTGTGTGTGTGTGTGTGTGTGTGTGTGTGTGTGTGTGTGTGTGTGTGTGTGTGTGTGTGTGTGTGTGTGTGTGTGTGTGTGTGTGTGTGTGTGTGTGTGTGTGAGTGAGTGAGTGAGTTTAAGGAGTGTGTCGGACAGGAATGCCACTGCTTGTGTGGAGAGGGCTCTGTCTTGTGTTTTTGTCAGATAAGATGTTCATTTTCCAAATCTGACTTGTCCGTGTGTGTGCACATGTGTGTGTTTCTGTGTGTGTGTGTTGTTCTGTGTGTGACTGTGCATGATTGCGTGCGTGGCGTGTGTGTCGGTGGAGGTATGGCGTAACGCTGGTTGCTAAGCGAGGCAGGGACGTGGGTGGAAGGATTTCCTGTCGACAGGAGAGTTTTCTTATGCGGGGGAGGCTGTGCCGAGGGAAGTGTGTGTTGTGTTTTTCTGTGTGTGTGTGTGTGTGTGTGTGTGAGTTATTTGCCTCGATCACTCATCAAGCAACACACACACTCATGAGTAGTCTCTCACATCGCTGTCTGGACAGACAGACCAAACACACACTCCACTGTAGGCCAGGGGCATCCAATTTGGAATAGCCCATACATCTCCTGGACCTATAAGTTGGTGAATGATTGGGCATCATTTGATGTGACAGACTGGCCCTACTTTGGTGCCAAACCTCCTGGTCTGTTGCGTGTTATTTGGGTTGGATAATGTCCTGGCTGTTCTGTTCTTTTAGATGGACCTCGTGACACATCCCCCAAAACCCCCATGACGTTATCCCCATAGCATGGACCTGCTCTCTCTCTCTCTGTCTCTCTCTATCTGTTGTTCTCTATCTGTCTCTCTCTCTCTCTCTCTCTCTCTCTCTCTCTCTCTCTCTCTCTCTCTCTCTCTCTCTCTCTCTCTCTCTCTCTCTATCCCTCACCTTCTCTCTCTGTCCTCTTTCTCTATCCTTCTCTTTATGTCCTTCTCTCTCCCTCTCCCTCTCTCTCTCTCACTGACCCTCTCTCTCTCTGTCCTCCTCTCTCTCTCTCTCTCTCTCTCTCTCTCTCTGTCCTCCTCTCTCTCTCTCTCTCTCTCTCTCTCTCTCTCTCTCTCTCTCTCTCTCTCTCTCTCTCTCTCTCTCTCTCTCTCTCCTCTCTCCTTCTCTCTATGTCCTTCTCCTTCTCTCTCCCTCTCTCTCTCTGCAGTGATGTCATGTCTGTTTTATTGTATCCCACACGTGAGGGTTGCCATTGCCATATGCACCATCGGCATGGCTCCCACCATAGTTACGTAATTGACATTGAATGAGAGGGAGGGGTGACGTCAGTCCCTCTGGTCCTCTCCTCTCCTCTCTGGCTAGCTACAGTGATGTCATAGTTGGAAGCAGCCATACAAAGTCATGGTAGCTAGCGAGAGGAAAGGAGTCAGTGTTTTTTAAACTACCTCAGGACCAATCAGATTTATATAATGTGTTTACCTCCTTTGCATCATCCCTCTACGGCAGACACTGTTGTCAGATGCATTTAACACACAATCAGGGATTTGGCCCCGTCACTTCATTCAAATAACAGCTCAGCCACTTGGTTTGGATATAAAGATGAGGGTTTGGGGCAAGAGAAATGTAATATCACTCAAATTCGTAAATGGAGCTATGGATACAATGATTGACAGTCCATGAGATCATATTTTGAAGCTATACATTGTTTGTAAACAAACACAGTGTTTACTAACAATGGATGAAAACAACTTTATATGGTTGTTATTATATGGTAATACAGTGGTTGTTATTATATCCTTTGGCCGCCTTTCCTTCCAGTTCTCTGCTGCCAATGACTGGAACGAATTGCAAAAATCACTGAAGCTGGAGTCTTATATCTCCCTCTCTAACTTTAAGCATCAGCTGTCAGAGCAGCTTACCGATCACTGTACCTGTACACAGCCAATCTGTAAATAGCACATCCAACTACCAAATCCCCATATTGTGATTTATCCTATGGCTCTTTTGCACCCCAGTATCTCTACTTGCACATCATCATCTGCACATCTATCACTCCAATGTTAATGCTAAAATGTAATTATTTCACCTCTATGGCCTATTTATTGCCTTACCTCCCTACTCTTCTACATTTGCACACACAGTACATAGATCTTTCTGTTGTGTTATTGACTGTGTGTTTGTTTATGTGTAACTCTGTGTTGTTGTTTTTGTCGCACTGCTTTGCTTTATCTTGGCCAGGTCACAGTTGTAAATGAGAACTTGTTCTCAACTGGCCTACCTGGTTAAATAAAGGTGAAATACAAAATAAAACAGTACAGTGGTTGTTATTATATGGTAGTACAGTGGTTGTTATTATATGGTAGTACAGTGGTTGTTGTTATATGGTAGTACAGTGGTTGTTATTATATGGTAGTACAGTGGTTGTTATTATATGGTAGAACAGTTGTTGTTGTTATATGGTGGTACAGTGGTTGTTATTATATGGTAGTAAAGTGCTTGTTATTATATGGTAATACAGTGGTTGTCATTATATGGTAGTACAGTGGTTGTCATTATATGGTAGTACAGTGGTTGTTATTATATGGTAGTACAGTGGTTGTTATTATATGGTGGTACAGTGGTTGCTATTATATGGTAGTGCAGTGGTTGTTATTATATGGTGGTACAGTGGTTGTCATTATATGGTAGTACAGTGGTTGTTATTATATGGTAGTGCAGTGGTTGTTATTATATGGTAGTACAGTGGTTGTTATTATATGGTAGTACAGTGGTTGTTATTATATGGTAGTACAGTGGTTGCTATTATATGGTAGTGCAGTGGTTGTTATTATATGGTGGTACAGTGGTTGTCATTATATGGTAGTACAGTGGTTGTTATTATATGGTAGTACAGTGGTTGTTATTATATGGTAGTACAGTGGTTGTTATTATATGGTGGTACAGTGGTTGTCATTATATGGTAGTACAGTGGTTGTTATTATATGGTAGTACAGTGGTTGTTATTATATGGTGGTACAGTGGTTGTTATTATATGGTAATACAGTGGTTGTCATTATATGGTAGTACAGTGGTTGTTACTACATGGTAGTACAGTGGTTGTTATTATATGGTAGTACAGTGGTTGTTATTATATGGTGGTACAGTGGTTGCTATTATATGGTAGTACAGTGGTTGTTATTATATGGTAGTACAGTGGTTGCTATTATATGGTAGTACAGTGGTTGTTATTATATGGTAATACAGTGGTTGTTATTATATGGTAATACAGTGGTTGCTTTTATATGGTAGTACAGTGGTTGCTATTATATGGTAGTGCAGTGGTTGCTATTATATGGTAGTGCAGTGGTTGTTATTATATGGTAGTGCAGTGGTTGTTATTATATGGTAATACAGTGTTTACTTTTATATGGTAGTACAGTGGTTGCTATTATATGGTAGTGCAGTGGTTGCTATTATATGGCAATACAGTGGTTGTTATTATATGGTTGTACAGTGGTTGCTATTATATGGTAGTGCAGTGGTTGCTATTATATGGTAGTACAGTGGTTGTTATTATATGGTAGTAAAGTTGTTGTTATTTTATGGTAGTACAGTGATTGCTATTATATGGTAGTGCAGTGGTTGTTATTATATGGTGGTACAGTGGTTGTTATTATATGGTAATACAGTGGTTGTTATTATATGGTATTACAGTGGTTGCTATTATATGGTAGTACAGTGGTTGTTAGTATATGGTAATACAGTGGTTGTTATTATATGGTAATACATTGGTTGTTATTATATGGTAATACAGTGGTTGCTATTATATGGTAATACAGTGGTTGCTATTATATGGTAATACATAGGTTGTTATTATATGGTAGTACAGTGGTTGCTGTTATATGGTAATACATAGGTTGTTATTATATGGTAATACAGTGGTTGCTATTATATGGTAGTGCAGTGGTTGTTATTATATGGTAGTGCAGTGGTTGCTATTATATGGTAGTACAGTGGTTGTTATTATATGGTAGTACAGTTGTTGTTATTTTATTGTAGTACAGTGGTTGCTATTATATGGTAATACATAGGTTGTTATTATATGGTAGTACAGTGGTTGTTATTATATGGTAGTACAGTGGTTGTTATTATATGGTAGTACAGTGGTTGCTATTATATGGTAGTACATAGGTTGTTATTATATGGTAGTACATAGGTTGTTATTATATGGTAGTACAGTGGTTGCTATTATATGGTAGTGCAGTGGTTGTTATTATATGGTAGTGCAGTGGTTGTTATTATATGGTAGTACAGTGGTTGTTATTATATGGTAATACAGTGGTTGTTGTTATATTGTAGTACAGTGGATGTTATTATATGGTAATAGAGTGGTTGTTGTTATATGGTAGTACAGTGGTTGCTATTATATGGTAGTACAGTTATACTAAACTAATAAGGCATATTTACAGTACCAGTCAAAAGTTTGGACAAATCTGCTCATTCAAGGGTTTGTCTTTATTTTGACTATTTTCTACATTGTAGAATAATAGTGAAGACATCACAACTATGAAATAACATATATGGAATCATGTAGTAACCAAAAAAGTGTTACAAAAATCCAAATATATGTTATATTTGAGATTCTTCAACATAGCCACCCTTTACCTTGAATACAGCTTTGCAAACTCTTGGCATTTTCTCAAACAGCTTTACCTGGAATGCTTTTCCAACAGTCTTGAAGGAGTTCCCACATATGCTGAGCACTTGTTGGCTGATTTTCCTTCACTCTGCTGTCCAACTCATTCCAAACCATCTCATTTGGGTTGAGGTCAGGTTATTGTGGATGCCAGGTCATCTGATGCAGCACTCCATCACTCTCCTTCTTGGTCAAATAGCCCTTTTATTTTACTTTACTTTTATTTTACTAGGCAAGTCAGTTAAGAACAAATTCTTATTTTCAATGACGGCCTAAGAACAGTGGGTTAACTGCCTGTTCAGGGGCAGCATGACAGAATAGCTCTTACACAGCCTGGAGGTGGGGTCATTGTCCTGTTGAAAACAAATGATAGTCCCACTAAGCACAAGCCAGATGAGATGGCGTATTGCTGAAGAATGCTGTGGTAGCCATGCCGGTTAATTGTGCCTTGAATTCTAAGTAAATCACTGACAGTGTCACCAGCAAAGCACCCCTACACCATCACACCTCCTCCTCTGTGCTTCACGGTGGGAACCACTAACCTACGTCTCACAAAGACACGGGGGTTGGAACCAAAAATCTCGAATTTAGACTCATCAGACCAAAGGACAGATTTCCACCTGTCTAATGTCCATTGCTCGTGTTTCTTGGCCCATGCAAGTCTCTTTTTCTTATTGGTGTCCTTTAGTAGTGGTTTCTTTGCAGCAATTCGACCATGAAGGCCTGATTCACGCAGTCTCCTCTCAACAGTTGATGTTGAGAAGTGTCTGTTACTTGAACTCTGAAGCATTGATTTGGGCTGCAATTTCTGAGGCTGGTAACTCTAATGAACTTATCTTCTACAGCAGAGGTAACTCTGGGTCTTCCTTTCCTGTGGCGGTCCTCATGAGAGCCAGTTTCATCATTGCACTTGATGGTGTTTGCAACTGCACTTGAAGAAACATTTAAAGTTCTTTAAATGTTCCATATTGACTGACCTTCATGTCTTAAAGTAAAGATGGACTGTCATTTCTCTTTGCTTATTTGAGCTGTTCTTGCCATGATATGGACTTGGTCTTTTACCCAAATCTTCTGTATACCAAACCTACATTGTCACAACACAATTGATTGGCTCAAGCACATTAAGAAGGAAAGAAATTCCACAAATTAACTTTAACAAGGCACACCTGTCAATTGAAATTAATTCCAGGTGACTACCTCATGAAGTTGGTTGAGAGAATGCCAAGAGTGTGCAAAGCTGTCGTCAAGGCAAAGGGTGACTACTTTGAAGAATCTCAAATATCAATTATATTTTGATTTGATATTCTAGAATAGAATTAACATCAAATATCCCAGAATGTGCCTTTAATTGTCTAAAGGGAGTGGTAGAGGCTTTTGTCTTGAGAATAGCTTGTCTAATGGTCGTTTTATTGTCTTCTGCTGTTCTGTTGTAAGAGGGAGATTAGACTTCAGCTGTGAGGCCACTGAGACCTGTAATCTCTGTGCCATTGTAGCGAGGCCACTGAGACTAAGACTGGCTTTGAAACTGATCTCCCTCTGTTGTGTCTCGTAACGGTGTGTGTGTGTCTGTAACTATGTAACCGTAGACGCAGTTTTTCTGTGTCTGACCGTTTGACCTCTGTTGTCGATGCTCAACTGAGAACTAACAAAAATCTGAGAGGAGAAAAGTGGAGGACGAGAAGGAAAACAAAATGAGAAGGAAGAGGTGGCGACAGAAACTTGGTGACGATTGCGATTTTAGCCAAAGTGTCTGGTTTTTAAAAAGTCCCAAATAAGTGGAAAAACAGAGAGCAGCCATCTAGTTCTGTGTATCTGGGATTAGAAAAGTAGCTGTCTGTTTTATTCCGAAAGCTTTGTGGCTACACCCATCAATCGCTGACTCCCGGTCTACAGCCTCTTTAACTGGCTGCACACACACACACACACAAACGTACATACGCACACACACACTGGATTCTCCGAGTCTGAGGAAATCAGAACGGACTTAACCGTTTGTGTGCTGTAGACAGCCAAACAAATACATTACAGTGATTTTCCAGCGATTATCTGATTATCTGATTACTGTAAGAACTCAGCTAGACTTAGGCTCAGTCCCAAATGAAGCCCTATTCTCTACATAGTGCACTACTTTTAACCAGGGACCATAGTGCTCTGCTAAAAAAGTAGTGCACTATATAGGGAATAGGATGCCATTTGGGATTACCCTTAACCTCTCAAGGACAAACCAAACCCCACAGCCGTGGTCTAGCTCAATGACCACTATTCAGACACTCAATCCCAAAGTTAGAATCACACTCTCAAAGTTACACCCTGACACAATAGACATTGGGTATGGACTTTGTTTTGTTCCGAACGTGGTTTTGGTCACGGAATGTTAACCACGGCCACAAACAGTAGAACTCAAAGCAGCATCATCACACTTAAAATCCCTAAACTGATCCTCTGGCCCCTCCTTCTCTTTTTCCTGTCTTCCCTTTGCCGGTCTCCCCTCTGTCTGTCTCTTTCTCCCTCTCCCAAACTCTCCCTCCCACCTCTCTCTCTCTCTCTCTCTCTCTCTCTCTCTCTCTCTCTCTCTCTCTCTCTCTCTCTCTCTCTCTCTCTCTCTCTCTCACTCTCACACTCTTACTCAGCATGTGTCTGTCCATGCGGGGGCCTGTTCCCTGGCAGGACGAGGGGAAAAAATACCTTCCCATATGATATAAACACAGTGGGTCCAGCAGCAATGTGTGTGTGTGTGTCACCTGAGACGACGGCTGGGCTGCACCATAGCAAATGGGAACAGCTGCCTTCCAACCATTGGTCACGAGTGTGTGTGTGTGTGTCTCCCGTGTCACACACATTCTCAGATCCTTCACTAACCATCTATTAACAGACACACAACACAGCGTGCTGACTTACAGTACAAGTACACTCTCAATCTCCCTAGCATCTCACACTACATTTTGCCTAATGTCTTTAGACCAACAGAGCAGCACTTTCCCTGACGATTCATTCATAACAAATAATACAGTGATTCAAAATAAACATTACATTCAATACTGTTACTCATCACTTTCTCTCTCAGCTAATTTGACTCAAACCAAATTCTGCTCTGCTCCTCTCTTGTGTAAGAGTGTGAGTGTTTTCTCTCTCTCCTGTCTCTCTCTCCTCCCTCTGTTTACCTCTCCCCTCCTCTCTCCCCTCACTCTCTCCCCCGTTCTCCCGCACTCTCTCCCTCCATCTCTCTCTCTCTGAGGGAATGTCCTTGGCCCATCTGACTTCCTCCCTCTTAGCTGTCCGTCAACCCCCGGGGGCGGGCCTCTCCCCTGCCAGGCAGCCAATCAGAGCAGGAGGTGTAAATGATGTCAGATAGCGTATGGTCTGAGAGGCGGGGCCTCCCTCCAGGTGATCCATTATGAAGAGACCTCTTATTATTATTAGTAAGTGTTGGAGGGGCTACTGTAGGAGAGACCCTTAATGAAAGTGGAGCAGGGAGAGAGAGCTGTGTGTCTGTGTGAGCGCGAGAGCTGAATATTCAGCAGCTGCTACCAGACTTGCTGACTCCTTGTGTTCATGCTCTGAATATAATGTATGATATAAGGTATACACACCAACACTCCTCTGATGCGCTCTGAGAGGGTATGCGCGTGCGTGTGCACGTGCGTGCGTGTGTGTTTACAGTATCTGCTAGGAGTTTTGTAACTGAGCCACTGGATCCTCTTTCCCAGTATCTTGCTGGTGTACTGTAAGACACTGTAAAGAAAATGGGGGGAGAATGTAATGCAGGTACGCAAGAGTTTACCAGGGAGATTTAGGAGAGAATGTGGAAAACGGAGAGAACTGCACACGTTTGGAGGAGACTATGGTAGATGAAACACCACGGCAGTGCATAGCAGACAGACTTGCGTCCCAAATGGCACCCTATTTTCCCTAGTGCACTACTTTAACCAGGGCCTTAGTGCACTATAAAGAGATAGGAGGGAATAGGGTGCCATTTTGGATGCAGGGATACTTTATAGGAATGTAGACAGAACAGAGGGACTCTAGAAGTGTGTAAGGGTTCTGAGAACTCTGGTTCTGATAGGAAACAGATTGTTGTTTTTCCCCCTCAGATCTCTGGTGGTTGTGTCTCGGGTCACGACTCTGAGGAGAGGGTTGAGGCCTGCTTTGATGATGAATATGGATCAGGTGCTCTAAATGTCAGCTCCCAGTACTTCTTCTTCTCTTCTCTCATCCTTCTCTCTCCTCTTTCTTTCTTTCTTTCTTTCTTTCTTTCTTTCTTTCTTTCTTTCTTTTTTCTTTCCGCAGTTCCCTGTCATCTGTGCAGTATCCATGGATCAGGCCTTCTCCTCTCCTCCATCCATCTCTTCCCTCTCCTCTCATCTCATGTCCTCTCATCCCCCATATCCCCTGGATGAAGCCCTCTCCCTGAGCTCCACATCTAATCATGGCACCATCATTTCTCACTCTAATTCTTTTGGCAGGGCCTGTCAAACAGCATACGCTAGAGGACACTGTGACTTTGAGATGCTGCTAATGACACAAGGATATTTCCCCCTCGCTCTCTGGTGATTAGAGAGAGAGAGAGAGAGAGAGACAGGGTGGGAGAGAGGTGGAGGAGAGAGGGAGGCAGGGATATGGGTGGGAGAGGCAGAGAGAGATGATAGGAGCAAGGCCGGATTACCGAATAGGCATACAGGTCTGCATTCCCCAGGGGCCCCGATCTCCAAGGGGCCCCCCCAAAAAGCCCCCCAGATTACATACAGTACCAGTCAAAAGTTTGGAAACACCTACTCATTCAAGAGTTTTTCTTTATTTGGACTATTTTCTACATTGTTTAATAATAGTAAAGACATCAAAACTATGACATAACACATATGGAATCATGTAATAACCAAAAAACTGTTAAACAAATCAAAAATGTTTAATGTTTGAGATTCTTCAAAGTAGCCACCCTTTGCCTTGATGACACTCTTGGCATTCTCTCAACCAGCTTCATGAGGTATTCACCTGGAATGCATTTCAATTAACAGGTTGCCTTAAACATTGCCTTAAAACTAATTTGTGGAATTTCTTTCCTTCTTAATGCGTTTGAGCCAATATGTTGTGTTGTGACAAGGAAGGGGTGGTATACAGAAGATAGCCCTACTTGGTAAAAGACCAAGTCCATATTATGGCAAGAACAGCTCAAATAAGCAAAGAGAAACAACATTCCATCATTACTCTAAGACATGAAGGTCAGTCAATGCGGAAATGTTCAAGAACTTCGAAAGTTCCTTTGAGTGCAGTCGCAAAGTCCATGAATCGCTATGATGAAACTGGCTCTCATGAGGACGGCCACAAGAAAGGAAGACCCAGAGTTACCTCTGCTGCAGAGGATAAGTTCATTAGAGTTACCAGCCTCAGAAATTGCAGCCCAAATCAATGCTTCACAGAGTTCAAGTCACAGACACATCTCAACATCAACTGTTCAGAGGAGACTGTGTGAATCAGGCCTTCGTGGTCGAATTGCTGCAAAGAAACCCCTACTAAAGGACACCAATAATAAGAAGAGACTTGTTTGGGCCAAGAAACATGAGCAATGGACATTAGACCGGTGGAAATCTGTCCTTTGGTCTGATGAGTCCAAATTGGAGATGTTTGGTTCTAACCGCTGTGTCTTTGTGAGACGCAGAGTAGGTGAACGGGTGATCTCCGCATGTGTGGTTCCCACCGTGAAGAATGGAGGAGCAGGTGTGGTGGTGGTATGGGGGTGCTTTGCTGGTGACACTGTCAGTGATTAATTTAGAATTCAAAGGACTATAATTTGTTTTTTAACAGGACAATGACACAACACTTCTCCAGGATGTGTAATGGCTCTTTGACCAAGATGGAGAGTGATGGAGTGCTGCATTATATGACCTGGCATCCACAATCCCCTGACCTCAACCCAATTAAGATGGTTCAGGATGAGTTGGACCCCAAAGTGAAGGACAAGCAGCCAACAAGTGCTCAGCATATGTGAGAACTCCTTCAAGACTGTTGGAAAAGCATTCCAGGTGAAGCTGTTTGAGAGAATGCCAAGAGTTTGCAAAGCTGTCATCAAGGCAAAGGGTGGCAGCTTTGAAGAATCTCAAATATAAAATGGATTTTGATTTGTTTAACACTTTTTTAGTTACTACATCATTCCATATATGTTATTTCATCGTTTTGATGTCTTCACTATTATTCTACAAAATAGTAAAAATAAAGAAAAACTTGAATGAGTAGGTGTGTCCATACTTTTGACTGGTACTGTATGATAGTAAAATGTGTAGTATTGCAGGAAATTAGCTTGAAAACGGCAACATTTTCTCTCCGCCTCGTTGCAAAATGTGAGGGGGGGTACGGTAGTGGATAGGAGAAGATGAGCCGATGATAATCACAAGAGAGAGGTGAAGGAGAGGGAGTGCGAGAAAGAAAGGTTGGTTAACTGCAAAACTCTTTTTCTAGCCTTCTTTATGTGGCAAAGTTGTGATTCTCATCCACTTTCTCAACCAAACTTGCTGGGGAGCAGAGGAAGCCAAAAGTGGGCAGGTCTCTGTAACAGCCGTTTCAGTAGTTGTTGCCATGGCATTAAGTGTCGTGGACAAATTGTTGGCTAGTGGCTGTGGGCCCGTGCTGTTGTTTGATACAGATAAGTGGAGGAGCCAGAGAGAGAGAGAGAGAGAGAGAGAGAGAGAGAGAGAGAGAGAGAGAGAGAGAGAGAGAGAGAGAGAGGTGGAGAGGCCTACAGCGTACTGTGTATTAATTGCAGAGCACACTACTCTGTGCAGGCCCAGCCAACCACTACTCTGTGCAGGCTCAGCCAACCACTACTCTGTGCAGGCCCAGCCAACCACTACTCTGTACAGGCCCAGCCAACCACTACTCTGTGCAGGCTCAGCCAACCACTACTCTGTGCAGGCTCAGCCAACCACTACTCTGTGCAGGCTCAGCCAACCACTACTCTGTGCAGGCTCAGCCAACCACTACTCTGTGCAGGCCCAGCCAACCACTACTCTGTGCAGGCCCAGCCAACCACTACTCTGTGCAGGCTCAGCCAACCACTGCTCTGTTCAGGCTCAGCCAACCACTACTCTGTGCAGGCTCAGCCAACCACTACTCTGTGCAGGCTTAGCCAACCACTACTCTGTGCAGGCTCAGCCAACCACTACTCTGTGCAGGCCCAGCCAACCACTACTCTGTGCAGGCTCAGCCAACCACTGCTCTGTTCAGGCTCAGCCAACCCCTACTCTGTGCAGGCTCAGCCAACCACTACTCTGTGCAGGCTCAGCCAACCACTACTCTGTGCAGGCTCAGCCAACCACTACTCTGTGCAGGCCCAGCCAACCACTACTCTGTGCAGGCTCAGCCAACCACTACTCTGTGCAGGCCCACCCAACCACTACTCTGTGCAGGGCAAGCCAACCACTACTCTGTGAAAGCCCAGCCAACTTTCCCACTTTAAAGCTTTCAAACACACATAAAACCTATCCAGTTCACTCTGTCTGTCTGCACCCACCTCTTTTAGAGTAAAACCAATGAATATTCAGTCTAGTCTCCTGTTTTGCATATAGGCTATACCTTCTGAGCTGGCCATATATCAAACATCAAACACTGATACTTGAACACACACTTGTGTAAAAAACACAGAGTGCCAGGAGGGAACTACAGTAACTGTCAAAACGGAAGTATTGTCTGGAAGATGTGTGTGTGCACACAGCACGCTGTGTGTGTGTGTGTGTATGCAGGCATGAAGGTGTGCGTTTGCGTGCCTGTGTGTGTGTTTGTATGGTGTGTCACAGAGAGTCTGTAATATTGAAGTTAAAGGGCCTTTGGGCTTTTTTTAATGTATTTTTTTAAAGCCTGACCTGAGGCCAGTGCACAGCTCTCAACGTTAGACTTAGAGTCATAGTCAGTCTGCTCTGCTGTCTGTGTGTGTACTCCCCTAAGGGGGCTGGAGGCTGCACACTCACCGGTCACCTTCACTACACTGACCTCCGATCAGCCAGAAGAGTTAGGGTTGTTTGTGCAGAAGTCTAGTCAGTTCAGGGAGAGAGGGAGTGGTGACTGTAGAATCATAATGAAGGCTGCCTTTTTTTGTGTGATGTGTCATATTATGGTGATTGACAGAAGGCTTAGTAGCGTGTCGTCCGCTTCGCATTTATTTCCACTGTTACTGCTGACAGCTAATCATTTGTTTGATACATGTGTCTGTGACTACTTTTGAGTCACACTTCAATTAATGACATTCTGTATGGCATGTTAATACAGCATATTGTTTTTTCAAGTGCTGGTCGTGTGTTTGATAGTGTGTCTTTGATACTGTAAAAACTAGGTCTCTCTATGGTCTCTGTGTGTGTGTGTTCCTGGGCAGCTCTTAGGAGGATAACACAATGAACCCTGACCTCTGTCTAATAAACTCCCTAGGCTCTGTAGCAGGGTGAGAGGCACAGAGAGACACACACATACACATACACCAACACACACTCTGGACTATCATGTCCCGTTGGTTAACTGGCCTCACATGTTTGCCCCGTGGAGCCCTGCTAGTCGTTGTCAAGGGACCACAGGGAATGGAAACTGAAACTGATTTCATTGACTCAAGCAGCTAGAGAAAATCACAACCTTTTGTACACCAATGTTACACACATATAGGAGGTTATAATTTACTCAGCGTCTCTCTCTCTCTCTCTCTCTCTCTCTCTCTCTCAGGGCCCATAGGGCTCTGGTCAATAGTAGTGCACTATAGTAATAGGGTGCCATTTGGGACGTATTCATTCTATTCTAGGGTTTGAAAGGACTGTAAAGTCTCTGGTTTATAATGTATTCTCAATTTGAGACAATTAACCATGTGAACCTGACTGACCTGAGCACAGTTTAACACCGTCTTAATAGACTGTCTCGCTGAGGAGTTCATTAACCTCTTCACCCAAGTAAACATTTGGTCCTCGTGCCACTCATTATAGAGAAGAGGTGTGGGTTGTAAGAGAGGCAAAGGGTTAAGTACACACAGTTCAAACTCACAAACAAACACACACACACTCACTCACACACTTAGCCAACGCTGCTGCCCCATGTTATAGAGACACTAAACCACCGGGCACTTCCTGTTTCACACTGTATTTAAATACTGTATCCCTGACATAGCTCATTCTATAATTTCTACTATTGTACATTGGATTTTAGTTACCTGTTTATACACACCACATATGTATTTATATACTGTATTCTTGACATAGCTCACTCTAATATATCTACTGCTGTACATATCATTCTTACTATATCTAGTGTTATTTCATCCGGTGTATATACATATAGATTGCTTTTGGATTACTGTTACAGTGGTAATTGGGTTGTTAATTAGATTTGTTCCAATGTTTCTTGATTTCTTTATTTTATTACTTTTTTTTATGGTTTTATTATTTGTGTACTTGTTGGACATTTTACTGCATTGTCAGGATCTAGTAACACAAGCATTTCGCTGCACCCACTATAACATCTGCTGAACTCTGTACGCCACCAATACACTTTGATTTGATGTTGCAATATGATTCCATCCTCTGCAGATTTCCACCCAACCAGTGTTTGCTGCTTCGGGATTGTATTGTTGACTTGGCTCTCATCTGGCTTTGAGAGGAGCCATCTTGTGCGATAAGATGGACATCAGTGACCTCGTCAAGAGGTTTGGACATTGATGTGTGTGAGAGTAGCGGCACCAGTGGTTCACTGGGGGATTCCATCAGACTCAGGAAAGAAATTGGGTGTCAAGGTCAAGAAGGTGGTAGGGTCGTGTACACAAGCTTTTAATTAAACATGTGCAGGCACACACACAAGCATGCAAACACACACACACACACACACATGCGCTGTCAGTCTGTCAAGCCTGTCTAGTAGGAAGTACCCCTGCACCGCCTCACACACACCAGCCATCATCAACGATCAAGTCTGAACTTGAGCAAGAACTCTCGTTGTTCTTTAACAGTCAGTCATCAGGGGGTTGTATGAACGTTGTATGACAGTTTGTTTAGAGCTCAACGTGTGTTAAGGAGTGGTTTCTGAAAACTCTAGGGTATGAATACACGGCTCCGCGCTGCGCCTCGCCAAGGCTCGCACACACGCTCATAACACAGGCCCTAACTGGAAGGAGTTTGTTGTCATAGCAACAGTAAAATTAGATGACTTTACTGTCAGCCGTAATGTGCCACGGCCCTGCCTCGCCTGGTGCCTTGCCTGCCGCCATGGCAACGTAACAAGAAAACGCTCTCTGTGTGTTCCGTTGTTCCCTTCTCGACGACCGACGCCTCGGCGACGTCCAACTGGGAACAATGTCACACAAGTAACCTTCCCTATTCCCTCGCTGCGATCCACACCAATCCCTCGCTTACCTTTGTTTGTTTATCCTCTTTCTATTTTCAGGGCTTTTCAGCAGGAGGAATATCTATTGTCGAGCTTCGGAGGAGATTTAAATTCATTACAGATTCATCAACGTGAGTGCTGGTGCAACAACATGCCTCTGTCAGGTAGCTGCTGTTGAATCACGGCGATATCCTCAGTTAAGGAGGAACTATAGATAACAGATATCTACAGACAGATAGAGCTTCTCTAGGCTACTGTTTGGTTGCCGTATAAACACATATATGACTGCCCTGGTCAATGCAGCCTACAGACATTAATGGAGGAAGAAAAGGTTCGATCAAATCAAAGTTTATTGGTCGCGAACACGTCCGCGGATGTTATCCCAGGTGTAGTGAAATGATTGTGTTTCTAGCTGCAACCAGTGCAGTAGTACTGCACCTAGCAATACAAAGCAATACACACAATCCAGAAAGAAAGAAATTAAGAAATGCCGGAACGAATCCAAAATAGCAACCCAACGATCAGATATATCTGCCTATCTGAAAGCTGCTTGGAATCTAAAGACGCTTTAGGCTGTTGGCGGCCATATGCACAACACACATACAATGTATGACTAACAGGCTCCGAGACAGTTTCTATCTACAAGCCATCTGACTGGACTGGCCACATGCTCTGATTCTCTGCACCTTAGCACACATCACAACTGCTGCTGCTACCAGACTCCTATTCTCCTGCTCAATTTATACCCCTTCCCCAATACATGTGTAAATATTGGACTATAAATTGTGCCTTCCTGAATTATACTGATGTTAAAATGTCTATTCTATTCTACTGAGCCATTTACTTTATGTTCGTATTGTTATATTTTTACTATATATTATTGTATGTTGCGTTGCCGAGAAGGAACCTGCAAGAAAGCATTTAGAAGGACGATGTATACCATGCGTTTCCCCTACATACGACTAATAAAGATTCATACTTCTACTATACACAATAGAGCCTATAGTCCTGTGCATATTTGTATGAGGACAAGAGGAAACATATCGACATACGTCAGAACTGTAGGCTGGTGCTTGGTGACCATAATAATACATTGTCTACCGTACAACTATATACATGTGCTATATTCTATATATAGCTCAGTCCTTGTAACTCGGTGAAGAAGAATTATCAGAGCAGGAAGGAAGAGCAGCTTCCCAAATAGCACCCTATTCCCTTCATAGTGGGCCCATAGGGCCCTGGTCAAAAGTAGTGCACTATATAGGAAATAGGGTGCGATCTGAGACGCAGAGCTGTTGTTCTGTGGTGAAAGCGGCTCAGAGGGGGCCGGGAGCCATGGCAACGTGACAGCTGTCATAGCTAGGGGGGAAGGGGATGAATGTTGACAGCTGTCCGTCAATCAGCCAGAGAGAAGAGTCAGATCTGGGGATGATTTCCTTGGCTCATAGCGTGATCACACAGGGTGAGCTGGCTACTACATATCTCCTGCTGGGATTAATCCTATCCTAGTGTGTGCGTGTGTGTGTGTGTGTGTTCATTTCCATCTTGCGATCATCTTACCAACAGAAGACGCCAACTAACACAGGATATAAGCCTTTACTATGCAGTGAAATGTGTCTACTGTTCTATCAATTCATCGGCAGTTAACTAATGCATTCTAACTCTCGTCTTATCTTCAGTGGTTGGTGTGATTGTTACAGCAACCATTCCTGAGGATCCCAGGAGGATCAAAACTGTCTCTCAAAAACCACTGTACAAGCATCAGACATGACTTGATTCATAGTAACCCAGTCTTGTGCTCTCCTCCCCTCCCCCATCCAGGAGAGAGCCCAGGGCTGGATGGGACCCACCATGCCCCCCAGTAAGAAGGCCCAGAGCCCCAGCAGCGGATTGGGAGCGACCCGGGGTCTGAGTCCCCTCTACAGGGAGGCGGAGGCAGCCGACCTGTCCCTGTCCCTGTCGGCCTCCTTCTCCAAGGCCGAGGACGAGGAGCTCACCAGCCTCTCCTGGCTCCACGAGAGCACAGACCTTCTCAACAGCTTCTCTCACTCGGGGCTCCGCTCCGTCTCCCCCCTGCAGGACCCCGACGGTCACCCTCTACCCCCACTCCCCCTCCTCCTCCTCCCCTTCCCCCGACCCATGTGATTCTTCCCCATACGACCTGGCCACGGGAGCCAATCGGAAGCCTCCGTACTCGTTCAGCTGTCTGATCTTCATGGCGATAGAGGACGCGCCATCCAAGAGGCTGCCGGTGAAAGACATCTATGGTTGGATCCTGGAGCATTTCCCGTATTTCGCTAGCGCCCCAACTGGTTGGAAGAACTCGGTGCGCCACAATCTATCGCTTAATAAGTGCTTCAAGAAGGTGGACAAGGACAGGAGCCAGGTAAGGAGGAGGCTAGCAAAGACACACACACACACATACGCACACACTCACACACACAAACACCCCCCACACAGACAACACACACAGCTGCACCGCACTCTCTCGCTCTCTTTCTCTCGCTCTCTCTCCCTTTCTCTTTGTTTGTTTGAGGTGCTTGGACGCATTTCAAATTCAGTTATCAGGAGAACAGCCATTTCAATCTCAGAGTCAAACATATCCAGTATTTTGTCTACACATGTACAAGGAATTGCTTTATCAATACTTCATGATCTCACTGAATTCCAACTAAAAAGCAGAAGTTTGGAGTTTTCTGGAGGGAACAGCCTTTCAGTTTTGATTTAAATCTTGATATGGTTTCTTCTAATGGCTTAAATATTTCACTAATCATTCTCCTATTTCAGGAGCCGGTTACATATAGGCTATATATTTATAAGGAAAATAATTCCCATAACCAATTAATACAAACATTTGTAATAACATGAATGTCAAAAGATATCAGATATCATCTGCCCATGGGAAAGTATAAGTAAATACTGGAAGGAAGGGATAACCCACACTCACTGAAGTATTCTTCACGTTTTAATGTCTTATTTTTTCAGCCAGGTCACCCGTGATATAAGTCATTATTTGACGTCCATCCATGTCTGAGGATGTCGTGAGATGACGTGAGAACACTTCAAACTTTGACGTTTGGAACAACTTCGAAATTTGCCGTTTGAGGAACGTGGCTGAACGACTAATTCTGGCGTGAGACTGTGAGAGCTGGTTGAATTGCTTTGCAGCAGAGGTCAGATCAAAGGGACGTGTTTCGGGCGACAGCCTTCGTCAGCGTTTGGAGAACAACAGACATCCACCCATATTTACAGATGACGTCACATTGTAGTACTGCTGCTTTCTTTTTTCACAATCATTATTTACATACATTATTTACATACATTTCCTACTATTTTCCACCAATGATCCTGTTGCTCAAAGGCAGAAACCTAACAGAAGTTCTTCATTCAAGCCTCTACGGCTCTGTTTGTAAGGCATAGCAATTCTTCTCTGTCACTTCCTCATTTAAGTGGCTATCCAACTTCTAGGCCCTGGAACCTCAGTTGGCACACATCATGTCTGACCGCATTAAAGTGTCTGGCTACAGGGGACAGTTCACTGTGATGCATTTCTTTCTTCGCCCTCGTACGGGAAAGAAAATGTATGTCAGGGGTAGAATTTCCTGTAAAACAAAATTTGTGGTCTAAGTGCCCATGTGGCTATTATTATGTTGGGAAGTCTAAGAGAGAATTGAAAGTTTGTATTACAGAGCACAAGGGCAGAGCACCCCTGTCGCCAGACACTTTGTGTCTTCTAATGAAGTTCATATGTGAGAATTGCCAGAACAATCCGAGATGCCAAAAATATATTTCGCTCCCTCTGGCATATAATTACCCATAAGGCTTATATTATGTACACTATACAGGCTTTAGCTTGTGCATTAGATTCGTTATGAAATGGACTTGTGAGCTCTAAACTACATTTGACCAGCACATGAACCACCGCCTTTCCCTTGTGAGTGAATGTGATATGTGGAAAGACAAAATGTACAAACTGTATCGTGTGTGTGTGCGTGCGTGTGTGTCTGCCCTTAAGTTACTCTGTCATCTGGCTCCTTGACTACAACTGCATAGAGTTTGCCTTGTATACATATCTCCATAGTAACTAGGTTGCAGTTGACATAAAAGTATGCTGTTGCTGTGGCGACGGGAAAACTGATTTGGCTATGCTGACTTTGAGTGTGTGTGCCCGCCCTTGGGTTTGTACAAGAATGTGTATGTGTGTGTGTGTGTGGGGGTGTGTGTGTGGGTGTGTGGGTGTGGGTGTGTGTGGGTGTGTGTGTGATGGCAAGGACAGAAAGGTGCAGTTGGCAGGGACATCAGTTTTTTTCCTCTCACACAGACAGTTTAAGACAGCCAATTAGTTAACTCTTCAATTCTGTCCAAATACCCGCTCAGCCCAAACTGACTACCGACTGTTACAGGAACAGAAAATAAAGCGTTATGTACAGATGCATACCTCAGTATACACACCAGAATATGTGCCTGCGTCTTAAAACAGCTATTTCGCCTGAGAAAAAGACTGGTTTGTATGGAATCATAATGATGTCAACTGTGTAATTTCAAGGAGAGACTAATGTTACTGTAGCATTCAACTACTGTCTTTCTAAGGAGAAGCTGTTTTTCCTGTTTTTTTCCCTTTTAAATGCCTTTTACTATAACTGGCTTTCCTCTGTCTGTTTGTCCCAATCTGAATTGAGCACAGTACGGGGCCGGGAAGCATTTTTACATTGCATTATATTTCACGTTAACATCAAGCTAGTGGGGAGAGAAAATCTTCCAATTGGATTGGGGTTGAGCATAGTGAACAGTCTTGGTTGGTCCACGGGCTAAGTCCTTGCTAGGCCTTGGCTTGGAAGAAAAAAGCCTTTTTGCAAATGCACCAAATAATTTTCCTTCAATTTAGAGAGGTGGAGATTATTATGACAAGACACTATTTGTTCCTGAGAGTGTGTTTCTGGGTCATATCCAGGCAGACGACAAGACTACTGACTGGGGTTAGCTAATTGTTAGCGTGTGTGTGCGTAAGCGTGTGTGTATGTGCGCGCGTGCGTCTGTGCGAGACAGCCAGAGGGCTCAAGTCTCACGGTTTCCATGGTGTTGTTTACAAACAGGATTCCTCCATTGGTGAATGAGAAGCCTTAATGACAGGACACAGTGTTGTGCTCATAACACATAAATCAAAGCTGAAAAGTGGGTTATGAAGTCAATGCTGCATGAGAAACCGTATTGGGATCAGACAGTTATCTAACCTAACCTTGCCTCTAGCGTATGAAACAACTTTCAACTAAATCTCTATTTTCATTGTTGGCTAAAGTGGAAACAGACTGGTAACCAGGCTAACTCAAGATCCATAGCAACAGATCTCTGGTTTGTAACTGGTTAAAGTGGTGTTTTAGAACCCTTTACTCACTTAGAAAAACATGTTCCAAAGTGAGTAAAGGGTTCTACATGGAACTCAAAAAAATTCTACCTGGAACCTAAAAGGGTTTTTCAAAGGGCCCTCCTACACTCAAAGCTCTTTGAAGAACCTTAGGGTTCTTAGGACTGACAATTGCCCCCAAAATATTATTTCAAGAACCCAATAGGAGGTGGGATTAATTGAGGAACCTCCTTAGTTGGTGGGGGTTCTTGCAGGAACCTAACTGTCCAACTGAAAGAAACATTTGGATTTGAAAGGACAACAGGTGCAGGCACTTAACTGAAAAACGTAAAGATCTCTTCAATATAAGGTCAGGTTTGTCCCTTGTATGATCTAAATGTATATTGTTTATTGATGATACTATCGATCTTTTCATATTTGTGCAAGAAAATGGACACAATTCAATGGATATCAAGAATATGTTGAAGGCTACCTGTATTGAGTGCAGATGACTAAACTGCTCACCTTTGTGTCAGTGTCTGCAGCTATACAGATGAGGAGGCTTACAAAGGTATGTCAATAGGTATTGGTACATTATTATGCAGATCACATTTACCATATTCCTCTCTTACCTCTTCAATGAATATCCCATAGGCCTCTACATTATGGACAAGGTATGTGAATGAAAACCATTATCAAAACAGTTTTTTTCATTCCCATTTACCACAAAAAGCAAGGTATGAATACTGTAGTGTGTATGTTTTGTTAATCATCTGTATAATTACAATTTTATAACAGGAAACCTGTTCGATCACCATGCACTGCAAAATCATTCTGGCTATGGATTCGGAGAACATCAACACATTAACATCAACACGCCAGAGGATATACCCATTGGACTTGGGGCTCTGCTGGGAGTTCACCTCATATAAAATATAGTGTTATTGTTGTTATTGTTATGCATATTATTATTATTAACAGTAATAGGGGAGGGGAGTAGTTAAAAAATTAACCCCAAAAGGTTCTTCAAAAGTTTATTTGAGGATCCATTAAAAGGGGTTCTTTAAAGAACTTATAGGGGTTCCCCCACCGTTTCAATTTGAAGAACCCCTGAAGGATACTCCATGAACTTTTTATTTTTAGAGTGTATGGGGACAGCTGAAGAAGGTTCTAGATCCTTTTTTACTAAGAGTGTAGGGTTGGTCACAGCAGATGAAAATGTCTCTTCAATGTATTTGGAACAAAGAGTTCTCTGATATAACCTTGTCTGCCATTATACCATGATGCATCTTAGAAGAGGTCTACAGTATTAGGGTCAGTAACAGCAGGACCATTTAATATCTCCTTCCCCTCCCCCCTCTCTCTCTTCTCTACCTTCTTTTCCTAGTGGGTCCCAGACTACAGACTACAGTTTATGTAACAGAGGAAACAGATGTGGGGAGCATACAATTTCTCTCTGTCTCTCTGTCTTCCATTCAGTCTGTCTGTCTGTCTTTCAATCTCTCTCTCTCTCTCTCTCTCTCTCTCTCTCTCTCTCTCTCTCTCTCTCTCTCTCTCTCTCTCTCTCTCTCTCTCTCTCTCTCTCTCTCTCTCTCTCTCTCTCTCTCTCTCTCTCTCTCTCTCTCTGTGACGTTGACAGACTGAGTTGGCCTGGACTAGAGGTCTGCTGTGGGACCGATTTTCTTCATCCCGCTCCTGCTGCTTTTCATACAACGCCCCCTCCTGCTGACTTCTTGTCTGACTCCAACCCGCTCCCGCAAGAAATGGTCCCGAATCCGACCGCAGTCCCGCAATGTTATTTGAGGTGTATGTGACCCAGCAATTTTGAGACCACGCATATAGGTGTAATTGATCTTGCACGCCATAAAAAAAGAGAAGAAAGTTAGGCCACTGAACGTAAATCAGCAAGAATTAGGCTATTGCGACAGAGGTGCTATTCACACACCCAACACAAGAGAGGATCCTCCTATGACAGTTTGTGAATAGTGCTAACAAACAGGTGCTTTAATACAAGAACACATACAAGACAGAAAGACGACCGTTCTAAATAATCTGCAGGACTAAAAAATATTTTCAATACAAAGTTGTCTGTCTGATCGCCCGCTCTTGACCGCAGCATGAAAAATGCTCTCAGCCTGGCCACAGGTCCCGTGGGAGGTCCTAGGGAATGCAGCTCTCTAGCCTACACCACTCTGTGTATACGCTTTACAATCAAGTGTATTTCTGTCTTTGCACATATTTGTGCTCTGTGATAATAGTGTCTATTAAGACATATGTTTCAAGGTTTGTTTTGTTATAAACTGGGTGGTTCAAGCCCTGAATGCTGATTTGGCTGACAGCCGTGATATATCAGACCGTAAACCATGGGTATGACAAAACATTTGTTGTTACTGCTCTAATTATGTTGGTAACCAGTTTATAATAGCAATAAGGCACCTCGGGGGTTTGTGGTATATGGCCAATATACCACGGCTAAGGGCTGTGCCCAGGCAAGTGTTTAAATTGGGCAGTATTAGCAATAGTAAATAAGAGTCTGGCAGCAGCAGTGGTGATGTGTGTGTAGCGTGTGCGTATGTGTGTGTGTGTGTGTTTGTGTGCATATGTGCAGAGAGTCAATGCAGATGGTCAGTCCAGTTCAAGTGTTCAGCAGTCTGATGGCTTGTAGATAGAAACTGTCTCTGAGTCTATTGGTATCAGACGTCATGCACCGATACCATCTGCCCAACAGTAAGGGAGTAAACAGCTCGTGACTGGGGTGTGTGGGGTCCTTGACGATGCTGTGGGACTTCCTCAGGCACCGTTTCTAGTATATATCCTAGATGGGTGGGAGCACGGTCCCAGGGATGAACTGGGCAGACTTCACCACCCACTGGAGGGCCTTGCGGTTGTGGACGGAGCAATTGCCGTGTCAGGCTGTGATGCAACTAGTCAAGATACTCTCGATGGTGCAGAAGTAGTATTTGGAGAGGTGCCATGCCGTTTCCCCTCAGCCGCCTTAGGAAGTAGAGACCCTGTTGCACCATTTTGACAAGAGTGGTGGTGTTGTTGGTCATCGGTGATGTCTGTGTAACCAGCTCAGATATCTTTTGTTTCTTTCCCTAATAATTAAAGTTAGCATTGGGTTTCTATTTATCTGATCCTAGATCTGTTGTTAAGGGCAACTTCTACTTCCTGGAGCTATGTGACTTCAGGGTTTCCGGCAGCCTTCCCAGAATACTTTATAAACACAGATGGGCAGTGGCATGGAACCAGGTTGGGTTGGGTCGTAGTGTAGGCACAGAACACTGAGCACACATGCAGCTGGTTATTCTAGGAACAAGGCTCTTTCCAAGACACCAAGACAGGGAAAGAAAAACAGTGGTGACCAGCCAACCCAAATTGAAATAGCTTAGGCACTGTTGTTTTAGTTGAGCAACGTCAGAGAGAGATAAACACTCAATGTAAACTAGTGGGACTATTCTCTGCTGGTAAATGCAGCTATGTACCTAGATATATCTCTCACTCATCCCCATTGCGATGGCTGGCATGAAGGGCATCACCGAACAAAGAATCTCCACTTCTTTCTGTACTTGGCCATCTTCTCCACTGTGAACCAATCCTGAATAAATCTGTCACCTAAATTCTAGCCATTCCCTGTCAACTACAGGGTTATTTCCATACCTAAGTGCCTTTGGAGTACATGTAGCCATGCTAAGAACATTCACTACATGGCCAAAAGGATGTGGACAGCCCTTAAAATTAGTGGATTTGTTTTTTTCAGCCAGTTATTTCATTGCTGACAGGTGTATAAAATCGAGCACACCGTCATGCAATCTCCATAGACAAACATTGGCAGTAGAATGGCCTTACTGAAGAGCTCAGTGACTTTCAACGTGGCACCGTTATAGGATGTCACCTTTCCAACAAGTCAATTTGTCAAATTTCTGCCCTGCAAGAGATTCCCCCGGTCCACTGTAAGTGCTGTTATTGTAAAGTGGAAACGTTTAGGGGCAACAACGGCTCAGCCGTGAAGTGGTAGGCCGCACAAGCTCACAGAACGGAACCACCGAGTGCTGAAGCACGTAAAAATTGCATGTCCTCGGTTGCAACACTCCTTACCGAGTTCCAAACTGCCTCTGGAAGCAACGTCAGCACAATAACTGTTCGTCGGGAGCTTCATGAAATGGGTTTCCATGGCCGCGCAGCCGCACACAAGCCTAAGATCACCATGCAAAATTCCAAGCGTCGGCTGGAGTGGTGTAAAGCTCACCACCATGGGACTCTGGAGCAGTGGAAATGCATTCTCTGAAGTGATGAATCACGCTTAACCATCTGGCAGTCCGATGGACGAATCTGGGTTTGGTGGATGCCGGGGAAAACACTACCTGCCTGAATGCATAGTGCCAACAGTAAAGTTTGGTGGAGGATGAATAATGGTCTCGGGCTGTTTTTCATGGTTTGGACTAGGCCCCTTTGTTCCAGTCAAGGGAAATCTTAACGTTACAGCATACAATTATATTCTAGACAATTCTGTGCCTCCAACTTTGTGGCTTTGTGGTTTGGGGAAGGCCCTTTCCTGTTGCACAAAGCGAGGTCCATACAGAAATAGTTTGTCGAGATCGGTGTGGAAGAACTTGACTGGCCTGCAAAGAGCCCTGACCTCAACCCCATTGAACACCTTTGGAATGAATTGGAACGCCGACTGCGAGCCAGGCCTAATCACCCAGCTTCAGTTCCCGACCTCACTAATGCTCTTGTGGCTAAATGGAAGTCCCCGCAGCAATGTTCCATCTAGTGGAAAGCCTACCCAGAAGAGTGGAGGCTGTTATAGAAGCAAAGCGAGGACCATATCCATATTAATGCCCATGATTTTGGAATGAGATGTTTGACAAGCAGGTGTCCACATACTTTTATGTAACTAGTCCCTCCAGCCTCACTTGTCCTGGGTCTAAAGCCCTAATCCCCTGCTACAGTAGCTGACACACACCTGCAGGAGAAACAGGCCTGGTGTTTCATCCCAAATTGCATCCTGTTCCCTATATAGTGCACTACTTTTCACCAGGGCCCATAGGTCTAGTGCACTATGTAGGGTATAGGGAATAGAGTGCCATTTGAGACGCTGATCTGGTGTTGTCTGGGTGAATGAGGATAAACCAGCTCCACCTAATGGAGCTGTGGAAGAAACCTCCAGTGGGGTTTAGAGAATGGCACCAATGCATGTTCTGGGAGAGGAGTTGGGGGCGGGGGTTGAAGGGAGGAGAGAGAGAGGAGAGACAAGTGCAGCTGCAAAACACCTTTTTTTGGGGGGGTTATTGCATACTGTAGGTTGGGCGTCATTAACTTCAAAAAATAAATAACTCCCATTAACAAGACTTGGGGTCACTTTCTTTGCCAACAACACTCCACCATCACTACACCTCTCAGGTTAGACGTTACTCTGGGACCCATGGCAGGATGTGCTGTAGGATCGGTTTATCCTCCCCAAATACTAACCATAGCCATGAGTTTTTAAAAACAAGAAACTGATCCTAGATCAAATGTCTAGTGGCAACGTTCATCCTAATCTGCCAACATTGACATAGTTCAGCACCTCCTCTCCACCCCCTGCTGTTGCCTGTTGCCTAGGCGAGTTCTGCGCTCTGATTGGCCCATCGACCTGGGGGCTGTGGAGCTGTCTGCTGATTGGTGGTTGGGGGTGGTGATGTCAGCGGCTCAGCAGACAGCTCTACAGTGGAGAGCATCGATTTAACAGGCTGCCAGGCGGCGTGCTCACACACAAACACACACACATATATACACACACGCACGCAGTGGACTGGCGGGAGAGTGTGAGGGGGAAATTCGGGCCTGCAGGGTCACCTCTGTGGGGGTGAGATGTGACTGATGCCATGGGGGGTGTGTGTATTCGTGTGTGCATGGTTGGGTGTACTATCATACTCTCCAGGGAAGGCATCTCTAGCTGTACTAGACCCACACCAGGGAGCTAGGCATGCTGGGTAATATCAGACACCACAGGGGAAGTGGCTAGACAGGGTACACACACACGCCTGTAAACATATGAGGCCTAAATATTACAGCCTAGTGCTTGTAATAAAGTCTACCTACTCTGTCCTTCAACAAACCAATGGACAGACACAAGCCAACACATAATTACTTATTTACTTGTAACATGAATATATATAGATACACAGCCTTCTTACATGACACATTTTAATATATGGCGACAGCGGCAGTGTCAATTGCAGCTACAGCAGAAATGAACCTTACCTGTATTAAGAAAGCCTGTGTGCCTACTTCCTGTGAGTCCCTGTATCATGTAAAAACACAGGAAACGTCCCAGTGATGGGATTGATTATATTAGCTCAGCTGGTAGGGGATGGGGATGGCTACGCTAAGATAGTGGGTTCCATTCCCAGGACTACCCATATGGAAAAGGTACGCATGCATGACTAAGTCACTTTGGACTTTTGATTACACACACTCTTCGCACTCTTGTCACTCCATTGTCTTTGACTGTCTATTTGGCAGGCGTGATCAGAGTAGTGAGGCATGAAGTTGCACGGCGGGTGTATGCGCTTGCGTAAGTCTCTCCAACAGCACTGATGGGAAGTAGACGTCTTCATTAGGCAGGGGAAGTTCTAAAATAGAACAGCACAGCCCCTCTGGAATGGAAAACTCTCCTTCTGTCTTAACCAAGTGCTCTGTGGTGATGTTTCAGTTTGGAAAATGGAAATATCACTGCAATAACACGCACATACACACTATCACTGCAGAGAATATATTAAGACTAATATGCCTTTAAGACATATCTTCTGATAGAATGTAAATTTGTGTGATATGTATGGGTCCTGGGGTGATGTTTGAGAGGTACTGTATTTCCGGAGTTTTCCTAATGGATTCAGTCATGTTCTGTTTCAATGTGCTTCATCTGGGTGGGATCTGGTCTGCAGCACAACTCTGTAAGAAAGTGAAGGAGAAGAGGGGAGAGAGAGGGAAAGAGAGAGAGAGAGAGAGAGAGAGAGAGAGAGAGAGAGAGAGAGAGAGAGAGAGAGAGAGAGAGAGAGAGAGAGAGAGAGGCAGAGGGAGGGAGAGAGAGAGAGAGAGAGAGAGAGAGAGAGAGAGAGAGCAGAGGGAGGGAGAGAGACAGAGGAAGAGAGAGAGAGAGAGAGAGAGAGAGAGAGAGAGAGAGAGAGAGAGAGAGAGAGGGGTGGGTGGGTGGGTGGGTGGAGGGGGAGAAAGTGAGGAGAGAGAGAGCGACAGAGAGACTTTGTAAATAGAACTAGGGGCATTAAGTCGCTGACAACAACAGAAAGACAGGACATATGGAGAGGGTTGTGGTGCTTGATGTTGACTGAGCTTGTGCTTTGGACCTGTTTGTTCTGCTCTGTGTCTCCGTGTTTATTTGTGGTCTGGTGTGTCTATGATGTAGGCTGGTTTTCCAGGGACAGTGGATACTGAGAGAGACAACTGTCATGTAGCCATGGTTCAAATGGTCAATGTTCCTGTTTTCATGTTGTTAGTTACTAACCATCCTCTTCTTTTCTCTCTGCCTCTCTCTCTCTCTCTCTCTCTCTCTCTCTCTCTCTCTCTCTCTCTCACCCTCTCGCTCACTCTTTCCTTCCCTCTCCTTCCCTCTCTCAGAGTATAGGTAAAGGCTCGTTGTGGTCCATAGATCCAGAGTACCGAAACAACCTGATCCAGGCCTTGAAGAAAACACCATACCACCCCTACTCCCCAGGACTGGTTACCCCCTCCACCTCTCCCCCCACTTCTCCTCAGGCGTATCACAGGTAGCTACACACCTCTCACACTCTCTTCACACACTCTCTTCATTCTGTCTTTTACTCCTTCTTCATATTGTTCACCCACTTCTTCCCTCTTTCCCTAAGGCATATCACAGGTAGCTACTCACCTCTCGCTCTCACACACACACACACACACACACACACACACACACACACACACACACACACACACACACACACACACACACACACACACACACACACACACACACACACACACTCTTCCCCTCTTCCCTTGTGTCCCTTATTCTCTCCCTCTCTTTTTGACCCCCTGACACCACAATTTGTCATTGCCATATTTCCCCCCAGTTTCCCTCGTGCCTTCCCTCCCTACCTCCTCACATCCCGCTCTTCTTATCTGCTTCTATAATTCCCTGTCCCCCCCTTTACAACTCTGTCCCTCTCCCTTACCTTTCCTCCTCTCTTCTCTCCATTCTCCCACCTCTCATTCCTCTCGTTTTCTCTCCTCTCTGGTCATCCCGGTGGGTAGCTATGTCAGAGAAAACCACTATAAACCTTTTACAGTTTTTTCTTTTTCTTCTCTCTGGCCCTCCCATCGGTCAGCCAGTCGGTGGGCAGGTTGGCTCGCAGAACCACTGGACTGTGTAAGACCGAATAATTGGCTCAGTGTAAAACGTAAAAGTGTCATTTCTAACAATGAGGGATGGGGAGGTGGAACAAATTGGAGGCCAGTTTCCGGATGCTGGTAGAAAAGGGAAAAGTTGTCAGTTTCTCCATTACATTATACAGCATGAGAAAGAGGAATAAGGGGAATACGTTTTCTATTGACAGATGCTTCACGCCTGGGGTCCCTAGCGGCACTTTGACTCAGTAGCCCACACGTGCACGCACACGCACACGCACACAGAAGAACCCATGTGTGGAAACGGACAGGGCTATTGGAGAGGAGGCATGTTTGTCTGTGTCCTTCAGTGAGGGGTATTGTGATGGTATCAAAGTCAGGTCAGTGATTATGGTACAGAGAGCGTGCAGAGGGCTATGTGGGTCCAGGATTATCTCAGTGGTGTATACAATGAGTGGGGAGAGATTCACATGTTTTTTCTTTGTCTACCTCCATTGTTGTGTCTCAGAGATCTCACATTTCTCAGTTCCACCTTCCACCAATGACTTTCTCTGCTCCTGAATGATTGTGCGTGGCATACAGAACATTTAGGGGTTCCATGAGAGGGAGGATGGGAAGGAGGAGGAAGAGAGACAGAGTAGAGCATGCTGGGTATCAGGTCAGCTCCCTGGCGCATTCCTTCACACCACATCGGCATCTGGATTGGGGAGGAGGGAAGAGAGGGGGGGGAAGAGGGAGTCTCGAGGGAGAGAGTGGGAGGAGGGCTGAACGACCGTCTGCCACGAGTTAGCCCCTCGCGAGACGATAAATGCACGGTTGCCTAGGCGACGGGAACGCCTCCATGGCAACACATGCGCTGAGACAGGTGCAGCCACACCACAAATCTATTTGTTGCCTGGCGGAAGAAGAAAAACATTAGAAAGAGCGAAGAGAGAGAGAGATAGAAGAGAAGAGAAGAGGGAGAAAGAGGGAGAGGGAGAGAGGAGAAGAGAGCGAGAGGGATAGAGGAGAAGAGCGGGAGAAAGAGGGAGAGAGAGGGAGAGAGGAGAAGAGAGGGAGAAAGAGGGAGAGAGAGGGAGAGAGGAGAAGAGAGGGAGAAAGAGGGAGAGTGGAGAATAAAGGGAGAGGGAGAGAAGAGAGGGAGTGTGGAGAAGAGAGGGAGAGGGAGAGGAGAGAGAGGGAGAGAGAGGGAGAGTGGAAAAGAGAGGGAGAGAGAGGGAGAGAGGAGAAGAGAGGGAGAAAGAGGGAGAGAGAGAGGGAGAGAGGAGAAGAGGGAGAAAGAGGGAGAGTGGAGAATAAAGGGAGAGGGAGAGAAGAGAGGGAGAGTGGAGAAGAGAGGGAGAGGGAGAGGAGAGAGAGGGAGAGAGAGGGAGAGAGAGGGAGAGTGGAAAAGAGAGGGAGAGAGAGAAGAGAGGGAGAGAGGGAGAGGGAGAGAGAGGGAGAGAGAGAGAGGGAGAGTGGAAAAGAGAGGGGGAGCGAGAGAAGAGAGGGAGAGAGTGGAAAAGAGAGGGAGAGAGGGGGAGACAGAGAGAGAGAGGGAGAGAGAGAATTGGGGAGAAAGAACAAAAGAGACAGGCAGTTAGCGCAGAAAAAGATGTTATTGCCGTGGCAACGCTTAACTCTCCATGGCAACAGCAGGTGGCTCAGGGCTGTATTTATTGTTTGTGTTGTTTTTGTTACCTGCTATAGTCCATCTCTGGTTAAAACATCAGAGAAGACAGAGAGAGAGAGAACGGGAGGAGAGGTTCTGGACCTCCAAATCCGCTCTTTCTTCCTGTCTTTCAGATGGGCTCAGGAACAATAAAAGAGCTAATATTCCACCGTGACTTTACTCTCTCAGTGAGTGGTGTAATGAGAACAGCTCATCGCCCTCAGTAAAGTGGAGTATAGTGTCTCTCTGGGGCTAATAGAAAATAGTGTCTCTTTGCTCCTGAAGGAGTTGAGTTTGTTCAGTCTCTAATCTACTTTGTCTCTCTGTAGTCCTGGAGGAGTTTGTTCAGTCTCTAATCTACTTTGTCTCTCTGTAGTCCTGGAGGAGTTTGTTCAGTTTCACTGTGTCTCTTAATGGTCCTAAAAGGGTTTGTTCAGTCAGTCTGTACTAAGCCTGAAAAGTAGCTGCCCACAGCACCAGTGAGTCTTGGACAGTCCCAGCTGAAACCTTCTGTGATTTACAAAGTCAAGTCTGTGAGAGCTCATCGGACCACGTTCACTAATCTGGAGCTGAACACCCCACTGAACACTGTCTGCAAACCTTACAGCTGCAAACCCTACAGACATGAGAGACTTAGTTCTGTAAGGACCCTGGATATTACGGTACACAGAAAGAACAGAATTGAAGTCTTAGACTTGTGTGTGTACAAAATACTCCTCCCCGCCTTCTGTATGTGTGTGTGAAGATGAATATGACCATTAGCTACTAGATACCCCATTAGCAGAGTAATCATTGTCAGGAGAGTGTGCTTGTGTGTGTGAGTGTGCGAGCGTGTGTGTGTTCGGGGGGGTTGTCATGAGGAATCACCCCTGTGGACCACATCAGTGGGGCGGTAATTCTCTGTGGTAATCACAGGGGATAGAATAATGGCAATGCTGGGGCTCCCAGGAATATAATCACTGTCATCAGGATCACAGGCTTATGAGCTCAAATTCCTGCTTTCATTTCAGTTTGACTGCATCTAAAAATGGCACCCTGTCCCCTCTCTAGGGCACTACTTTTGATGAGGGCCCTGGTAATAGGGTGCCATTTGGGAAGCATTTTTTCTGTTGGTCTGACGCAGACTGGAGCAGAAACTTACATGATCAAATGATTGACCATCTTTCTCTCTCTCTCACTCTGTCTGTCTGTCTCTCCCTCAATTCAATTTCCATTGAATGGCTTTATTGGCATGGGAAACATATGTTAACATTGCCAAAGGGAAATAGGGAAATAGATCATAAACAATCATGCTTAGCAGTAAACATTACACTCACAAAAGTTCCAAAAGAATAAGGACATGACAAATGTCATATTATGTGCAAATAGTTAAAGTACAAAAGGGAAAATAAATAAACATAAATATGGGTTGTATTTACAATGGTGTTTGTTCTTCACTGGTTGCCCTTTTCTTGTTGCAACAGGTGACAAATCTTGCTGCTGTGATGGCACACTGTGGTATTTCACCAAATCGATATGGGAGTTTATCAAAATTGGGTTTGTTTTCGAATTCTTTGTGTATCTGTGTAATCCGAGGGAAATATGTGTCTCTAATATGGTCATACACTTGGCAGGAGGTTAGGAAGTGCAGCTCAGTTTCCACCTCATTTTGTGGGCATTGTGCACATAGCCTGTCTTCTCTTGAGAGCCAGGTCTGCCTACGGCGGCGGCCTTTCTCAATAGCAAGGCTATGCTCACTGAGTCTGTACATAGTCAAAGCTTTCCTTAATTTTGGGTCAGTCACAGTGGTCAGGTATTCTGCCACTGTGTATTCTCTGTTTAGGGCCAAATAGCATTCTAGTTTGATCATTTTTTTTGTTTGTTTTTTCCAATGTGTCAAGTAATTATCTTTTTGTTTTCTCATGATTTGGTTGGGTCTAATTGTGTTGCTGTCCTGGGGCTCTGTGGGGTCTCTTTGTGCTTGTGAACAGAGCCCCAGGACCAGCTTGCTTAGGGGGACTCTTCTACAGGTTCATCTCTCTGTAGGTGATGGCTTTGTTATGGAAGGTTTGGGAATCGCTTCCCTTTAGGTGGTTGTAGAATTTAACGTCTTTTTTCTGAATTTTAATAATTAGCGGGTATCGGCCTAATTCTGCTCTGCATGGATTATTTGGTGTTTTAGGTTGTACACTGAGGATATTTTTGCAGAATTCTGCATGCAGAGCCTCAATTTGGTGTTTGTCCCATTTTGTGAATTCTTGGTTGGTGAGCGGACCCCAGACCTCACACCATATAGGGCAATGGGTTCTATAACTGATTCAAATATTTTTTGCCAGATCCTAGTTGGTATGTCGAATGTTATGTTCCTTTTGATGGCATAGAAGGCCATTCTTGCCTTGTCTCTCAGCTCATTCACAGTTTTGTGGAAGTTACCTGTGGCGCTGATGTTTAGGCTGAGGTAGGTATAGTTTTTTGTGTGCTCTAGGGCAACAGTGTCTAGATGGAATTTGTATTTGTGGTCCTGGCAACTGGACATTTTTTGGAACACCATTATTTTTGTCTTACTGATATTTACTGTCAGGGCCCAGGTCTGACAGAATCTGTGCAGAAGATCTAGGTGATGCTGTAGGCCCTCCTTGGTTGGGGATAGAAGCACCAGATCATCAGCAAACAGTATACATTTGACTTCAGATTCTAGTAGGGTGAGGCCGGGTGCTGCAGACTGGTCTAGTGCCCTCGCCAATTTGTTTATATATATATATATATATATGTTGAAGAGGGTGGGGCTTAAGCTGCATCCCTGTCTCACCCCACGCCCCTGTTGTCAGGTGCCGGGTGTAGCTGGTGCAATTGAGTCAGGCGCAGGACAGCAGAGATGAGCAACACAACGTAGTTTACTCAATAGAAATAACAAAGTACCAAACAATACCTTGCCCACCAAAATATGGACTGACAATCACAGGAACAATAAAGCACACAAACATGGGGAAAACAGAGGGTTAAATAATGAACATGTAATTGGGGAATTGAAACCAGGTGTGTATAAAACAAAGACAAAACAAATGGAAAATGGAAAGTGGATCGGCGATGGCTAGAAGGCCGGTGACGTCGACCGCTGAACGCCGCCCGAACAAGGAGAGGGACAGACTTCGGCGGAAGTCACGACACCTGTGGAAAGAAATGTGTGTTTTTTTGCCATTTTTAACTGCACACTTGTTGTTTGTGTACATAGATTTTATAATCTCTCTCTCTCTCACTCGTTCTTTGTCACTCTCTCCCCTCTCCCTCTCTCTCCTCTCTCTCTCTTCAGTCCTCCACTATGGCCAGGGAGTCCCTTCTTAAGAAAGAACGGAGGAGTTATCTTACAAGGTAGGCTACCTTTCTGCATCGCTGTGTCTTGTTTGTGTGTCTGTCTTAATCTCTCGCTCTCTTTCTCCCTCTCTCTCTGCTCGGATGCCAACTCCTGAGTTCTGAATTCTTTTTTAGAAGGCACCTTGAGAATACCAAGTGCTGCATCCTGACACTTGGCAACATTTCAGAGGATGCTTCTGTTTGACAGGGCGTGTTTGAAAGTAAAAAAACCTGTGCTCTGATCTGAAGCTCGGGAAGGCATCATGTGATTTTTTTCCACCTCCACTTTAGCTTTCCATAACCCTCTCTCACCCTCCCTCTTTCTCTCGTCACTTTTCCTCTCTCATCACTTTCGCTCTCTCCCCTCACTTTCTCTCCCTCTCTCCTCTGACATCCCCCCTCCCTGTCTCCCTCGCTCTCGCTCTCCCTCTTCCTCTCCCCCTCTTTTTTCTCCCTGGTGGGCTGGCTGGCAGTTTAAATGGACATTCAATCCCAATCAGAGTGCACTCTGGGAGTGCGGTGGGCCAGCGGTGCTCTAAATGGGGGAAATGGATACATTAGGCGTCTGGGCCGTGTCCTCCATCCTCTCCATCGCCACTCCTTGGCTCTGATAATGGAGTAATGGTCAAGGAGCCGGCGTGGAAAGCGTCTGAGGGGCCCGGCCTCCCTACAGACCTGCCTGTGACTGATGGGTCTGGTGGGAGGGAAGGAGAGAGTGAGGGGTAGAGAGGGGAGACGGAGAGAAAAGAGGAGAGGGAGAACATTGATCATTACTCCATTGTCAAAAAAGGTGGAATAGGTGGGTAGATAGTGGACAGAGAGAGTGAGGGGGGTAGGAGAGAGGAAGGTAGAGAGGAATGGAGGGAGAGAGAGGGATAGAGGGAGGGAAGGAGGGAGAGAGGGGAGAGAGAGGAATGGAGGGAAAGAGGCAGGAGGAGGGATGGGGAGAGAGAGGGACAGAGGTGGGAGAGATGGAGGGAGAGAGGAATGGATGGGGAGGGAGGGAGGAATGGAGGGAAAAAGGGAAGGGGAGGGAGGGAGTGAGAGGTGGGAGAGAGGGAGGGAGATAGGAATGGAGGGAGAGAGAGAGAGGAAGGAAGGGAGAGAGAGGGGGAGATAGCGAGGGGAATGGAGAGAGAGAGGGATGGAGAAACAGGGAGGGAGAGAGAAAGAGAAATGGAGGGACAGAGAAAGGGATGGATGGAAAAAGAGGGAGGGGGGATGGAGAAAGAAAGAGAGAGGTAGTATACAGTAGGTGGGTAGAGAGTGGACAGATAGCCACTATTAATTCAATTCATTTCAAGAAGATTTATCGGTATGGAAAGAACGTACATTACTCTACCAGCTCACTATCCCAGTCCCACAGCCCACAGCCTTGGTCTACTCTAAGCTGGGCTGAGTTGAAACCCAGCGGAAACTGTCTACATGCTGATGTATCTTCCACATGCTAGCCATGATGCTAGCCCTGGTTTCCACGATGCTAGCCCTAGTTTCGCCATGCTAGCCCTGGTTTCCACGACGCTAGCCCTGGTTTCCACGACGCTAGCCCTGGTTTCCACAATGCTAGCCCTGGATTCCACGATCACTTTAGTGGATGAGTGACCACTTAATGTTTAATTTAAAAATTATACAAGACCTGTAGAAGCCCTGCAACAACCCCATTGTAAAAAAAAATAAAGTTGCACATTCCATAACACATACACACCGGGCCGGTAAAATAAACTCATTAGTAACTACACCAAAGGCAGCCCTAGTTCTCTTCAGCTGTACCCCATGGAGATCTGTTATTTTCTTCTCTGTATATTCCTGCCAGCAGAAGTGTTTTGATTGAGAGAGAGAAGCCACTTTGAAACAATTGCTTTCTCAAGGTCTGCTGGGAATGACCTTTAACCCTGAGCTCTGGACACTGTGTCTGAACCCTCCGGTTACAAGCTTGATGTAGTCATAGCGTTCTAGGAATATGGGCCAAATACAAAACTTTTGACTGCTTTAATACACATCTAAGTGAATTTGTACCAATACGTTTGTTCCCCTAAAATGGGGGGACTACAGTATGTAGAAAAAGTGCTGTAATATCTAAATGGTTCACCCGATATGGATGATACCCTCAAATTAAAGCTGACAGTCTGCCCTTTACCAACAACATAATGGTCACTGTCCCGATACTTTAAGAGCTCACTGTATATATCCTCTCTCTCTCTGTACCGCCAGGGTGTAAAGACAATGTGAGCAGTGTTTTCTCCCAGCTTCTCAGCAGCATATGTCTCAGGCTTTATACCTGCAGAGACGGCATGCCTTCGAAGTTGGAAGACATGAGTCACCGCTATACATAGCATGGCTGCATGGGAGACTAAGCGGGGGAGAGAGAGAGAACGGGCAAGAGAGAGAGAGAGAGAGACAGAGAGAGACGGAGAGACAGAGAGAGAGAGAGAGAGAGAGAGAGAGAGAGAGAGAGAGAGGGGGATGAAAATGAAAGGGGACAGAAAGCAAGTAAGCAAGCAAATGAAAAGCTACAGAAAGAGGGAAAAATGTAGTATAAATGGATAGGAAAGATAGATTGGGAAACAGAGAGAGAGAGAGAGAGTCAGTGGACAAATCGAACAGAGTTGCCTGTGGATCCAGGCAGGGCCAGGGTTAGATTAGGCAGAGCTGGGCTAGGGCCAGGCCAGGGTTAGATTAGGCATAGCAGGGCCAGGCCAGGGTAGAGTGTGCAGTATGTCTATGGGGTAAACAGGGTCATCTCTTAGCTGTGTGCTCTGCCTCTGAGGCTGTGTTGAACACAGAGAGGTATTTCCTGCCTCCTCCGCTGAAGCATGATCTACCGCTCTGTGGCATGTGGAATGGGAGCCGTCTCCACGGCAACGGAAAGCCCTCCCTGCCGCCGGAGCGAGAGAGAGACCCAAAAGGGGGAGGGAGAAAGGAGAGGGGGATGTTGACCCAGAAAGACCAAGCAGTAGCACACACATTGACACACACAAAGACAGTCGTGTGCACACTTTCACTCACTCACACACACACACACACACACACACATGCACGAGCACAGCGAGTGATCAAGATTACAATGGAGATAGTGTGCAGACAGGCAGGGACTTACTTATAAGGTTAACAGGAGCAGCCCTAAAGATATCAGGGTCAGCCCCACAACCAGAGTCAATAGGATTAACATGGATAATGGATACAGGCTAACAGTTAGGAGCTTACAGACAAAACCTATAGGTACAGTACAACAGAGACACTCTTACGGTACATAATGTATGAAAATTGCACATAGGCCTACGTATTCATAAAATGGCAGACGAAAGCTACTGTGATGATAGGGCCAAATGTTGTTGTTTTTTTATAAAAAGGCTGTCGCAGACAAAAGCAAATGGTGGTCATCATTTATGAAAAGCACACTGACCCCAGAGATCCAGAGAGCGATGTGGATGACAGCTGTTTTACTGAGCTGAACTGGAGCGTCTGTCGTGAGCCGAGCTGAGCAGCCAGCCTCAAATAACTGGAGCCCTGGCTCACACACTTCCTCTTTCCCTCTATCGTTCCCTCTATCGTTCCCTCTATATCTTTCTCTCTATCCCTCTTTATTTAAATATCTCTGTCTCTCTCTGTTTTCTCTTTCTCTTCCTATTTTCCTCTCTCCTACTCCCCTCTCTCTCCCTTTCGCTCTCTCTCTTCCTCTCTCCCTCCATCTCGCTCTCACTAAAGAAAGCCAGTGCTGTGTAAGTTAGGCAGAACAGAACACAGTGTACTAGCAATGCTTCCCACATGGTCCTGGTATACTGTACATAGAAACACACACACACAATCTTCACCATCCCCCACCCTCTTGATAACGTCTAGGTGTTGGATTAAATACGTTTTATTTTTTACAACAAAATCTATTTTTTTGATGTAAATGGCATGTTATATAGAGGTTCACACACCTTTTTTTGTGATTTCACATTTTTGAGAAACTTACCCCAAACGGCAAACTTCCTGAAAAAAACATGAACAAAGGCTCCAAAAACCAAATACATCCTTTTAGAAATAGCAAAGCTCTCAGTATAGTGATGCAGGTCTTTAAATGTTGTACACATGAAATTGTGTCATTCCAAACTTCATACGCAACGTTATATTTCATTTTGATGCGACTCGAGCGATACCTCGTCGTCCATTCTACAGGTAAGTTTCTCAAAAACAAGTGAAATCATAATAAAGGTGTCTGGAGCCATTTCCATCAAAAGTAGAGATTGGTTGTAAAAAAGAAAACTTCTCCTTTAAGGTCACTACAATGCCTTAAGATGCAGACATTATTTATTCCTTTATTTCCCTGACGTCTCCTTGAGATCTGAACAATTAAACTGCTTTTTGTGGTGCATGTTTTTTATTTTTTTATTTCACCTTTATTTAACCAGCTAGGCAAGTTGAGAACAAGTTCTCATTTACAACTGTGACCTGGCCAAGATAAAGCAAAGCAGTTCGACACATACAACAACACAGAGTTACACATGGAGTAAAACAAACATACAGTCAATAATACAGTAGAAAAACAAATCTATATACAAAGAGTGCAAATGAGGTAAGATAAGGAAGGTAAGGCAATAAATAGGCCATGGTGGCAAAGTAATTACAATATAGCATATAAACACTGGAATAGTAAATGTGCAGTAGATGAATGTGCAATGTAGAAAAACCGGGGTGCAAGGGAACAAGAGAAATAAATAAATATGGTAGGAGATGAGGTAGTTGGTTGGGCTATTTACAGATGGGCTATATACAGGTGCAGCGGTCTGTGAGCTGCTCTGACAGCTGGTGCTTAAAGCTGGTGAGGGAGATAAGTGTCTCCAGTTTCAGAGATTTTTGTAGTTCATGCCATTCATTGGCAGCAGAGAACTGGAAGGAAAGTCGGCCAAAGGAGGAATTGGCTTTGGGGGTGACCAGTGAGATATACCTGCTGGAGCGCATGCTATGGGTGCGTGCTGCTATGGTGACCAGCGAGCTGAGATAAGGCGGGGCTTTACCTAGCAGGGACTTGTAGATGACCTGGAGCCAGTGGGTATAGCGACGAGTGTAAAGCGAGGGCCAGCCAACAAGAGCGTACAGGTCGCAGTGGTGGGTGGTATATGGGGCTTTGGTGACAAAACGGATGGCACTGTGATAGACTGCATCCAATTTGTTGAGTATAGTATTGGAGGCTATTTTGTAAATGACATCACCGAAGTCAAGGATCGGTAGGATGGTCAGTTTTACGAGGGTATGTTTGGCAGCATGAGTGAAGGATGCTTTGTTGCAAAATAGGAAGCCAATTATAGATTTAATTTTGGATGGGAGATGTTTGATGTGAGTCTGGAAGGAGAGTTTACAATCTAACCAGACACCTAGGTATTTGTAGTTGTCCACATAATCTAAGACAGAACCGTCCAGAGTGGTGATGCTGGACCGGCGGGCGGGTGCGGGCAGCGATTGGTTGAAGAGCATGCATTTAGTTTTACTTGCGTTTAAGAGCAGTTGGAGGCCAGAGTTGTATGGCCTTGAAGCTCGTCTGGAGAGTAGTTACAGTGTCCAAAGAAGGGCCAGAAGTATACAGAATGGTGTCGTCTGCGTAAAGGTGGATCAGAGACTCACCAGCAGCAAGAGCGACATCATTGATGTATACAGAGAAGAGAGTCGGCCCAAGAATTGAACCCTGTGGCACCCCCATAGAGACTGCCAGAGGCCCGGACAACAGGCCCTCTGACTATCGGAGAAGTAGTTGGTGAACCATGCGAGGCAATTATTTGAGAAACCAAGGCTGTCGAGTCTGCCGATAAGGATGTGGTGATTGACAGAGTCGAAAGCCTTGGCCAGATCAATGAAAACAGCTGCAGTAATGTCTCTTATCGATGGCGGTTATGATGACGTTTAGGACCTTGAGCGTGGCTGAGGTGCACCCATGCCCAGTTCTGAAACCAGATTGCATAGCAGAGGAGGGCGGTGGGATTCGAAATGGTAATCTGTTTGTTAACTTGGCTTTCAAAGACCGTAGAAAGGCAGAGTAGGATAGATATTGGTCTGTAGCAGTTTGGGTCAAGAGTGTCTCCCCCCTTTGAAGAGGGGGATGACCGCAGCTGCTTTCCAGTTTTTGGGAATCTCAGACGACACGAAAGAGAGGTTGAACAGGCTAGTAATGGGGGTTGCAACAATTTCGGCAGATAATTTTAGAAAGAAAGGGTCCAGATTGTCTAGCCCGGCTGATTTGTAGGGGTCCAGATTTTGTAGCTCTTTTAGAACATCAGCTAACTGTATTTGGAAGAAGGAGAAATGGGGGAGGCTTGGGCGAGTTGCTGAGGGGGGTGCCGGGCTGTTGACCGGGGCAGGGGTAGCCAGGTGGAAAGCATGGCCAGCCGTAGAAAAATGCTTATTGAAATTCTCAATTATTGTGGATTTATCGGTTGTGACAGTGTTTCCTACCCTCAGTGCAGTGGGCAGCTGGGAGGAGGTGCTCTTATTCTCCATGGACTTTACAGTGTCCCAGAACTCTTTTGAGTTTGTATTACAGGAAGCAAATTTCTACTTGAAAAAGCTAGCCTTGGCTTTCCTAACTGCCAGTGTATATTGGTTCCTGACTTCCCTGAAAAGTTGCATATCACAGGGGCTGTTCGATGCTAATGCAGAACGCCACAGGATGTTTTTGTGCTGGTCAAGGGCAGTCAGGTCTGGAGAGAACCAAGGGCTACAGTGGGGAAAAAAAGTATTTAGTCAGCCACCAATTGTGCAAGTTCTCTCACTTAAAAAGATGAGAGAGGCCTGTAATTTTCATCATAGGTACACTTCAACTATGACAGACAAAATGAGGAAACAAAATCCAGAAAATCACATTGTAGGATTTTTTATGAATTTATTTGCAAATTATGGTGGAAAATAAGTATTTGGTCAATAACAAAGTTTATCTCAATACTTTGTTATATACCCTTTGTTGGCAATGACAGAGGTCAAATGTTTTCTGTAAGTCTTCACAAGGTTTTCACACACTGTTGCTGGTATTTTGGCCCATTCCTCCATGCAGATCTCCTCTAGAGCAGTGATGTTTTGGGGCTGTCGCTGGGCAACACGGACTTTCAACTCCCTCCAAAGATTTTCTATGGGGTTGAGATCTGGAGACTGGCTAGGCCACTCCAGGACCTTGAAATGCTTCTTCTAAGCCACTCCTTCGCGTTGCCGGCGGTGTGTTTGGGATCATTGTCATGCTGAAAGACCCAGCCACGTTTCATCTTCAATGCCCTTGCTGATGGAAGGAGGTTTTCACTCAAAATCTCACGATACATGGCCCCATTCATTCTTTCCTTTACACGGATCAGTCGTCCTGGTCCCTTTGCAGAAAACAGCCCCAAAGCATGATGTTTCCACCCCCATGCTTCACAGTAGGTATGGTGTTCTTTGGATGCAACTCAGCATTCTTTGTCCTCCAAACACGATTTAGTTGAGTTTTTACCAAAAAGTTCTATTTTGGTTTCATCTGACATTCTCCCCAATCCTCATCTGGATCATCCAAATGCTCTCTAGCAAACTTTAGACGGGCCTGAACATGTACTGGCTTAAGCAGGGGGACACGCCTGGCACTGCAGGATTTGAGTCCCTGGCGGCGTAGTGTGTTACTGATGGTAGGCTTTGTTACTTTGGTCCCAGCTCTCTGCAGGTCATTCACTAGGTCCCCGTGTGGTTCTGGGATTTTTGCTCACCGTTCTTGTGATCATTTTGACCCCACGGGTGAGATCTTGCGTGGAGCCCCAGATCGAGGAAGATTTTCAGTGGTCTTGTATGTCTTCCATTTCCTAATAATTGCTCCCACAGTTGATTTCTTCAAACCAAGCTGCTTACCTATTGCAGATTCAGTCTTCCCAACCTGGTGCAGGTCTACAGTTTTGTTTCTGGTGTCCTTTGACAGCTCTTTGGTCTTGGCCATAGTGGAGTTTGGAGTGTGACTGTTTGAGGTTGTGGACAGGTGTCTTTTATACTGATAACAAGTTCAAACAGGTGCCATTAATACAGGTAATGAGTGGAGGACAGAGGAGCCTCTTAAAGAAGAAGTTACAGGTCTGTGAGAGCCAGAAATCTTGCTTGTTTGTATGTGATTTTCCACCATAATTTGCAAATAAATTCATAAAAAATCCTACAATGTGATTTTCTGGATTTTTTTTCCTCATTTTGTCTGTCATAGTTGAAGTGTACCTATGATGAAAATTACAGGCCTCTCTCATCTTTTTAAGTGAGAGAACTTGCACAATTGGTGGCTGACTAAATACTTTTTTCCCCCACTGTATATCTGTTCCTGGTTCTATATTTCTTGAATGGGGCATGCTTATTTAAGATGGTGAGAAAGGCACTTTTAAAGAATAACCAGGCATCCTCTACTGACGGGATGAGGTCAATATCCTTCCAGGTCAATATCCTTCCAGGATACCCGGGCCAGGTCGATTAGAAAGGCCTGCTCGCTGACGTGTTTTAGGGAACGTTTGACAGTAATGAGGGGAGGTCGTTTGACCGCAAACCTATTACGGATGCAGGCAATGAGGCAGTGATCGCTGAGATCTTGGTTGAAAACAGCAGAGGTGTATTTGGAGGGCAAGTAAGTTAGGATGACATCTATGAGGGTGCCCGTGTTTACGGCTTTGGGGTTATACCTAGTAGGTTCATTGATGATTTGTGTGAGGTTGAGGGCATCAACCCCAGTTTAGGTCACCTAGCAGCACGAACTCTGAAGATAGGGGGGCAATCAGTTCACATATGGTGTCCAGTGCACCGCTGGGGGCAGAGGGTGGTCTATAGCAAGCGGCAACAGTGAGAGACTTGTTTCTAGAAAGGTGAATTTTTAAAAGTAAAAGTTCAAATTGTTTGGGTACAGACCTGGATAGTAACACAGAACTCTGCAGGCTATCTCTGCAGTAGATTGCAACACCGCCCCCTTTGGCCTTTCTATCTTGTCTGAAAATGTTGTAGTTAGGGATGGAGATTTCAGCATTTTTGGTGGTCTTCCTAAGCCAGGATTCAGACACGGCTAGGTCATCCGGGTTGGCAGAGTGTGTTAAAGCAGTGAATAAAACAAACTTAGGGAGGAGGCTTCTAATGTTAACATGCATGAAACCAAGGCTTTTACGAATGCAGAAGTCAACAAATGAGAGCGCCTGGGGAATAGGAGTGAAGCTAGGCACTGCAGGGCCTGGATTAACCTCTATATCACCAGAGGAACAGAGGAGGAGTAGGATAAGGGTACGACCAAAGGCTATAATGACTGGTCGTCTAGGACTTCCTGAACAGAGAGTAAAAAGAACAGGTTTCAGGGGGCGATAAAATAAATTAAAGGCATAATGTACAGACAAAGGTATGGTAGGAAGTGAATACAGTAGAGGTAAACCTAGGCATTGAGTGATGATGAAAGAGATATTGTCTCTAGAAACATTTAAACCAGGTGATGTCATCGCATGTGTGGGTGGTGGAACTGATAGGTTGGATAAGGTATATTGAGCAGGGCTAGAGGCTCTACAGTGAAATAAGACAATAAACACTAACCAGAACAGCAATGGACAAGGCATATTGACATTGAGGAGAGGCATGCTTAGCCGAGTGATCATTAAGGTCCAGTGAGTAGTGAGGCTGGTTGGGGACACAGCGATTCAGACAGCTAGCCGGGGACAGCAAGCTAGCAAAGGCTAGCAGGCCGGCTAACAAAGACGGAGGAAGTCTGTTTATAGCCTCCTCGTGCGTTTCCTTTGGTAGACCAGTCGTGATGGGTTAGTGGTGTTCCGTGTGGTGAAGGGGACCAGGCCAATTGGCAAAATAGGTAATAGTGGCCTAAGAAATTGTCCGATGGACCTGTTTAGCTAGCAGCCGATATGCTCTAGACAGCTAACGTTAGCAGGCCGCAGTTAGCTGATGGGCATTCAGGTGACGTAGCGATGGAGGGCCGGTTGAATAACCCCCTCGGGCGGATAACGTCGGTGGTCCAGTCGTGAAGGCCCGGTTGGGCTCCGCAGCAGCAGTAGAAACGGGTCCGGATAGGTATTGTAGCCCAGGAGTGGCTGATGGGACTCTTCAGCTCCCCGGAAGATGGGCTTAGCATAGGCTAGCACTCGGGTAGCAGCTAGCTGCAAGATCCAGGTGAAAATGTCTTCTGTGTTCCGTGTGTATATATATATATATATATATATATATATATATATATATATATATATATATATATATATATATGTATATTTGTGTGCATTTCTGTGTGTGTGTACATATGTGTGTGTTTCATGCTGTTTTTGGCGTGGATTTGTTAGTATGTATCTCCATGTAAGTCCTTGTGTCTGCTCCTCTCTCTGTAGTTCCTCAAGGCGTGATCCAAAATGGGGCCCGCGTCAGGAGCCAGGGTCTGTTTCCTGTCATCCGACCCCTACCCATATGCTCCGTGGGAAGCAGGACCACTGCGATAAGGTCAGTGAAACTGTCAATGATCACTCTGCTGGTTATGACGTAGAATTTTACCTGGATAATACACACACCTCGACACCAAGCTGTATTTTTCCTCCATTTACATAACCGCACGTCAATTTGTTTATTGTACTCAAAACCTGAACCATCACACAAAGGTGTAGTACAGTACTACATGCTCCTATTGTGTTCAGACGCAGTATGGTATATATGCACCTAAATGGCACCCTATTCTCTACATAGTGCACTACTACCCTATGGGCCCTGGTCGAAGTAGGGCACTATGTAGGGAATAGGGTGCCATTTGGGAGTCATAGCCCAACCAGGTGTGTTTATACAGCCTTCACAATGGTTTATTCCTGTGAAGAGCATGATTCAGAGAAGATTTAGGAACAGGCCTGGACCTGCTCATCCATCATTGTAGCATGAGAGTATGAAGGGACACACCTACACACACGCCATGTCATGAATTAAACATCCCCACAGGCAAGGCAGCAGCTCACATAAGGTATGCACTGAATATTTGATCATATAAAAGAGGCTATGTCCTTCCCATGAGATAGTAATATGCCAACAGACTGTCCAGCTAAAAGAAAACAACGTTTGATCCGAGGGAGGGTGTGGTGTGGCGTGGGCGGACAGCGGGACTATTTTGGATTTATAGGATGGCGTGGTGCTCTGATCCGCTTTTATGGTATATCAAAATGTACTATTGTGACGATACAGTAACTATACAAATATGTGTTTGAAAAATGTCAACCCAAATGTGACGCTTTGAGGATAATACAGTGCCACCGACATGGCCCGCTACCAAAACCTGTGGGCTCACCTTCACCGCAGCCAACGTGAGGAAAACATTTAAATGTGTTAACCATCGCAAGGCTGCTGGCCCAGATGGCATCCCTGGCCGTGTCCTCAGAGCATGCGCAGACCAGCTGGCTGGTGTGTTTACGGACCTATTCAACCAGTCCCTATCCCAGTCTGCTGTTCCCACATGCTTCAAGAGGGCCACCATTGTTCCTGTTCCAAAGAAAGCTAAGGTGACTGAGCTAAATGACTATCGCCCCGTAGCAATCACTTCCGTCATCATGAAGTGCTTTGAGAGACTAGTCAAGGATCATATCACCTCCATCCTGCCAGACACCCTGGACCCACTCCAATTTGCTTACCGTCCCAATAGGTCCACAGACGACGCAATCGCAATCACACTGCATACTGCCCTAACCCATCTGGACAAGAGGAATACTTATGTAAGAATGCTGTTCATCGACTACAGCTCAGCATTTAACACCATAGTTCCTCTCCAAGCTCACATTAAGCTCGAGACCCTAGGTCTCGACTCCAGCCCTGTGCAACTGGGTCCTGACTTCCTGATGGGCCGGCCCCAGGTGGTGAGGGTAGGAAACAACATCTCCACCCCGCTGACCCTCAACACTGGGGCCCCACAAGGGTGCGTTCTCAGCCCTCTCCTGTACTCCCTGTTTACCCATGACTGCGCGGGCTAAGCACGCATCCAACTCAATCATCAAGTTTGCTGACGACACTACAGTGGTAGGCTTGATTACCAACAACGACGAGACGGCCTACAGGGAGGAGGTGAGGGCCCTCGGAGTGTGGTGTCAGGAAAACCTCTCACTCAATGTCAACAAAACAAAGGAGATTATCGTGGACTTCAGGAAACAGCAGAGGGAGCACCCCCCTATCCACATCGACGGGACAGTAGTGGAAAGTTTTAAGTTCCTCGGCGTACACATCACCGACAAACTGAATTGGACCACCCACACAGACAGCGTGGTGAAGAAGGCGCAACAGCGCCTCTTCAACCTCAGGAGGCTGAAGAAATTCGGCTTGTCACCAAAATCACTTACAAACTTATACAGATGCACAATCGAGAGCATCCTGTCAGGCTATATCACCGCCTGGTACGGCAACTGCTCCGCCCACAACCGTAAGGCTCTCCAGAGGGTAGTGAGTACTGCACAACGCATCACCGGGGGTAAACTACCTGCCCTTCAGGACACCTACACCACTCGATGTCACAGGAAGGCCAAAAAGATCATCAAGGACAACAACCACCCGAGCCACTGCCTGTTCACCCTGCTATCATCCAGAAGGCGAGGTCAGTACAGGTGCATCAAAGCTGGGACCGAGAGACTGAAAAACAGCTTCTACCTCAAGGCCATCAGACTGTTAAACAGCCATCACTAACATTGAGTGGCTGCTGCCAACAAACTGACTCAAATCTCTAGCCACATTAAAAATAGGAATTGGATGTAACAAATGTATCACTAGCCACTTTAAACAAATTTGTATATAATGCATATATGAATCTTGCCTATGCCGTTCGGCCATCGACTCATATCTCTAGCCACTTTAATAATTATAATTGGATGAAATAAATGTATCACTAGCCACTTTAAACGATGCATTTATATAATGTTTACATATCTACATTACTCATCTCATATGTATATACTGTACTCCATACCATCTACTGCATCTTGCCTACGCCGATCAGCCATCGCTCATCCATATATTTAAATGTACATACTTGTATTCATTCCTTTACTCTTGTGTGTATAAGGTAGTTGTTGTGAATTTGTTAGATTACTTGTTAGATACTACTGCATGGTCGGAACTAGAAGCACAAGCATTTCGCTACACTCGCATTAACATCTGCTAACCATGTGTATGTGACAAATAAAATTTGATTTGATTTGACTACTTATCAAAAGTATGAGTTTACAAATGCAGTAGCCGTGTGTCTGATGATACTATGGTGCAGCCAAAAGCCTGGCGTGCAGGGCTAGACATGCACTACAGTCTGTAGAAACAGTAGACAAATGTGATGTACGTCAACAGTGACTGTAGCCTGTCCCCTTTATGAACTGTATGGGCCCTGGTCAAAAGTAGTGCATTGTATAGGGAATAGGGGTGCCATCTGGGACGCGCCCTAAATGTAATCTGTTCACATTAAGAGTAACTGTAGCCTTCTGATCTCCTGTGTGTCTCTACAGGTCAGCTCTGGGGGACTACCTGACCCAAGGCAACATCGGCCACCCCTGTGACTCTCCCTCCCCCCCTCCCAGCGACGACCTCCAGGAGGACCACAACTACAGCACCGCCAAATCCCCCAGCATGCCCTGCTCTTCCCAGGGGCCCTCCATGTTAGACGACAATGACATCATTGCGGTGGAGGTCGGCGTCCACCGAGAGGTCAAATCGGAACCTCAAGAAGTCCCGCTGGACTCTGCCTCTGTCTCCTTCCTCTCCCAGCATGCCCGGCGACGGGGCCTGCCCTGGACGAAAAACCGCCTGCGGGCCCTGGGCGACACGCTGCCGCTGAAAAAGCGCCGTTCAGCAGCGGCAGCGGTGGAGAAGCCACCGTCGGAGAGCGATGACGAGGAGATGAAGGAGGCGGCGGGGGTCATTGCTTCACCTGGCGGGCGTCAGGGCGTGTCTCAACAACATCACTAACCGCGCCGCCAAGGCTGCTCAGAAGGAGAAGGAGCAGAAAGAGGCCCTAAGGAACTAACTAAGGCCTACACATCTGGTCTACACACCAACCGCCAAGACCTAGAAACTAATAGCTAAGACACACTGCAAAGACCAACATCGAAAAGCAGCGGGTGGCCGCAGAGCGTTGCAAGGTGTGTTAGCCAACACTTGCTGGGTGTTGACGAACGGTGGAAATTCAACATGTAGAATTGTCGGGAATGAACAGAAAACGACCGCAGATATTCTGGTCAGAGGCGATAGGATGGCCACCCGCTGCTTTTAACAGTTGGTTGTCACGGTGTATTTTGTCTCTAATGCCTGATTCCCACTATAGGGCCGACCCTAACTGTAGCCAATACTGTGCTGGCTCGGATATATTCTTTTCAGATTTTGCTTTCCAGCATGGTTCCAGCAGCAATTATGGTGGATGCGTAACCAGGCCAGCCCAGTACAGCTCGGTTTGGCTTCAGTAGTGTGAAAAGGGTATATGGCCAGGCCTGAGCGCAGAGAGACCTACAGTAGGACTACACACCAGGTCCACACACCAACCAACCAACCACCAACAGGCCAAGAGATAACGTTATTAAGCATTAGTCTCAATAGACACTACTCCATCTCTCTTTAACCTTTAACCTCTATCTCTCCTCCGGGGGCATTAGGAGAATCCTACTTATTTATGGCAATATCAAAAATCTCTGTTTTTACTATACGTTTCCTATATGTTTCAACACTAACTCTGATGGGTAATTGATTCTCACGTGTCTCTGTTGATGTTTTTATGTTGTGTAAAGGGGATGCAAGCCATAGAAAAACACATTCTGTCACTAATTAGGGAAATACATGCGAAAAATAGAATCATTGAGGAGAATAGCTGAGCGTTTTGTGTCATCTGTAACTTGTCAGAAGTGTATCTGTGAATTTGTAGCAATCTTCCAGTAATGTAAGCCAGGAAGTTGAGCCAATGATACTAACAGATTGAAAACTGTTAAAACGTGCTGCTCACACACGTCATCCTACGCCCAATGAGCACAAAATGTAAGACTGTGCCAAAGACGAGCGACCAGGTTGCTTCAATGTAGCCAATCTGACAGCTTACAAAGACAAACATAAAGGCATAGCAACATCAGAAGATCTGTAGAGAAGAGATAGGAGAATAACGTAAATGTCTCAATAATTGTAAAATCCATTCTTAAAGAATCATGCACTTATTTCTATTTATTACAGTAATTTCTGTCACCAATAGTAAAAGCATCATTGAGAATGGGCATGATTCCTATAAGATCACTCCTTAGTATTTAAGCATAGTCCGAACTATACTGTTAATATACTGTTCAATTTTTGGTGCCATGGTGATGACTTAGTGCTGGGTCAGAGGCAATATACTGTATCTCCTCTATCTTGTTCTTGTTTCTCAGTGGCGTTTGAAATGTCCCCCTATTCCCTTTTTAGTGCACTACTTTTGACCAGAACCTCATGGATCTGGCCAAAAGTAGTGTTCTATGGGTTCATGGGCTCAGGACAAAAGTAGTGTACTATGGGTTCATAGGCTCTGGACAAAAGTAGTGTACTATGGGTTCATGGGATCTGGACAAAAGGATATTGGGAATAGGGTGCCATTCCAGACATACAGTAGCCTAGACGTCCCTGAAACTCTTCCAGTATTCCTCTTCCACAAACGTGAACGCCGGTTTAAATATAACCCATGCTACGACACCTGCCTATCATTTTACAGACTCACAAAACTATATACATAAACTGTGGATTCGTTGTTGTTTCTTGCAATTCTGTTTGTATTGCTTCCCCTTCTTCCTCTACCTACCCTCATAAAAGTATAAGCAATTTGTCCAGTCCGGACAACTCTGTAAAAAGGTTAGAAAATATTTTATTTTTCCTTTCTTAATTGAAGCAATTTGACCTGCAGGACTTTCTCAGTTATATTGCATGGGTGCTTGTAAATAAGATGCAAAAGTACATCTTTTTTTATTCAAAGATCATGTAAGATAAACAATGTATTTAGCATGAAGCATGACTTATTTTCATATAAACTTAGATCCTAGAAGAGAAAACAAAGGTTTTGCCGCCAATTCTTATACACTCAATTTTATTTAATTTTATTTAGATTTAAAAAAAAATATTGATATTGTATTTCTTCAGATGAGCGGGCTTTTAATGACATATCTTCTTCAGGGAGACATTTTATGGGGAAATCACTGCAATTATGAGGCCCTGCTACTCTGGGCTTTAAGTATAACAGACCTGGGTTCAAAAATTATTTGAAATTATTTCAAATAATTTGATCTGTGCTTAATTGAGCTTGCCTGTTGCAATGCAACCAATATGAAAGTCCCAAATGTGCAAACCCCGCCCATCTGGCACCCCGGCCAGGCTAAAGCAAGCTGTAAAATGATTTGAAAGGTTTTTTTGAACCTAGTCTGTTAGCTATAAGGCTAGATGGATCAACTGAAAAGCCTCTAGTATGGCCTTCAGTCTTCTTCTGCCTCATAAACAACAAATGTGTCAGTGTTCTAGTGTTATTCAGAATATATCAATAGTGTGTGAGTGTGTGTGTGTCCAACAACCATACACCCTTTAACATTGTGCCTGCCCTCCAGACTTAATTGTATTCCGATGTCTTTAACTGACATGTTTTCATATTGAACAGCACATATTTCTTTATTTCTGAAAGTGTTTTCTCTTGTTTTGTTTTGTGAATGTGTTACCTTTGGGTCCTAGTTTTCTCCACCTGGCAGACACTTCACTGTAAATGGACGGAGTATATGGACATGGAATTTAGAATTCGTCAGAATGTTCCACTGTTCAACTGGCTCCAACTAGTACAGCCAAATATTTTGTTGAAAGTTACATCCTCAGTCAGTTCATGGCATGGTATGTACATAGAGTGGAGTTACTGTACATGATGAACACGTTTCTGTACAAACAGCAGAGGTAATATGGGTTAGAAAGAGGTTATGTGCAGACAGTAGGGAGAGGCAGAGTCAGAGAGAGCCAGACTTTGGTTTGGGTTTATGGGAAAGACTGAGAGTGACTGACAGCTAGACTAGGAGTTAGACAAGCAAATGACAGGAGAGTTCCATCGTCATAGTATTCTATCAACTTTGATACAGAACACTGACTATTCTATTCAATTCAATGTGTTTCTTCTATCAATGTTGACATGAAATAGACTCACTCCCTGTATACCTCACTGCCATCTCCACTTCCTCTCTTGACACTAGAGAAGTGTTTTTGTGTTACAGGTCAAGCCCTCTGTGTTATTTGCAGTAGGAAGTCAGTGAACTGGTGACTAATAGTAGAGTCTGCCGTGGCAAGTCGAGGAGAATGTGTTCCTTTAGTAACCACCATCTCCTCCAGTGAATCACATGGTGACTGTGTCCCAAATGGCACTACTTTTGTCCAGGGCTAATAGGGCTCTGTTCAAAAGTTGTGCACTATATAGGGAATAGGATGCCATTTTGAACACTTCCAGCGACATGCAGGGAAGGAAGGTGAAGTCATGACCATATAAGGGTCTGCTTGACAAATAGAACGATACCGGGAAATAGGACTGAGTAATTTAATGAAAATAAGAAAATCTATCACTGCCTGAAAGGCCCTCAAATGAGAAACAAATGTGCTTATTTTATTTGAACTAAAACCTGCCAAACTAAACCATGCTCAAAGTGTGCATCCCAAATGGCAACCAATTCCCTATATAGTGCACTTTTCTTTCAAAAGTAGTGCATTATAAAGAGAATAGGGTGCCATTTGGGATTCACCCAAGGCCAGCCTGCCAGCCAGTCCGCCATTTTGTTTTCGAATAAAGTTTTTTTTTTTTTTTTGTGTTTGTTTACTCTGACAAGACGTTACAATACTGCCACGTTAATGACTATTTGAGAAGGGTCAGAAAGCCATAGAATAGAGATGTCAAACACAAACGATTATGTTGCTCTATGAGAAGAATCGATGTAATGCAGAGTGCACCCAGCTTGGTTGGTTTTCCAATGAATGTTTGATTATTTCCTTGTTGTGCAATCACATTGCCAAAGAACGATTTCAAACGATTTCATCGATTTCATTCATGTAAATATCACGTTGTCCAATACCGTGGCAAAAAAAAAAGTATAAATGTTGTTTTTTCTTTTCAATTTTTCTGAAAACTTCAATAATGTTTATGTGGTGTATTGTCTTCCAGTTGCAATGATTAAAGTTGACCTGAACTCAACTCCTGTGCTTGAAAGAGACCATGTAATAATTACGTTCAATTGAATTGAATTGGGTAAAAACATTGCACATTGTATTCCCAGAGGACAGCGCTTAAAAAGTATTAATTAAAGCACTTGGTCCTCGATAGTAAAAACAAGTAAAACATCTAATGGTTAAAAGACAAGACAAAGAATACAAAACAACAACATTACATTCATATTAGTGAAGAAAATTGTCACTATCCGTTGCACCTCATCCCTAATCTTAAAAATAAAACCGAACCAACAGTAGCAATAAGTATGTAATATCCATGTTATTCACATCAACCCAAATCAGCCCACACAGACCAACTAAAAATGAAACATATTCTCTGTTACAGAAGTGCATCAGAAAAGCAAGCAAATGCTTGAAAGCTCGGTTGAACCCTTCGCATAAGTAAATTGATCATTAGGTTATTGAGACCAGTGCCTGTGATTGGCTCTTAAGACTGGCCCCTGTTATTGACCTCAAATGTTCACATGAACAAGGCTCAGAACATAGCAAGACCCTTTTCAACCTGTTACTTAACTATTCATTCACTCCCTGTAATCATTAAAGTCCAATACTTTTGATTAAGTGTCAGCGGTGTGCCATCAGTGCTTTACTCCCAGTCAGGGCTATAGTTCCTCCTTGTCACTCAGTCAATCTGATGGTTGCCATGATGGAGCCATGTGGCAGAGGAAGGAAGGCCATTCATAATTAAAGCCAAAGACTACAGGCTTAATCACCAGCCACTGCCTCCCCGCGCAGCACAGCACAGCGCGCCACATATCCCTCCACCATGCGCTACAACTGCATGGAGCCTGTCTCTGTTGCTATGCAACTGCAGCAAAGAAAGTGCAAGTATATTCTGTACATCTTTAAGGGGCATCTTGCCACTGACCCAGTTGCCTGAGGCTCCCCCAAAAAATCTTAACACGCCATTATGTCTGTCTGCTATGTTTTAGTTCTCTTGGAAGTTGTCATTCACCACTTCTACAAGGGCAGTTCTTGAAATGTCAGATCATCTTCAAGACGTTGCCTGTGTAACGTGACATGTATTGAACAGTAAATATTCCAATTCAGATCCACAAATATGAGGGCTCTTTACCCACTGAAACGGATGAAATGAACGAATACAACAGGTGTAGACTTTACAGTGAAATGCTTACGAGCCTATTCCCAAGAACGCAGAGCTAAAAAGTAAAAATAGAAAATAGTAACACAATCAATAACAATAACGAGGCTTTATAAAAGGAGTACCGGTAACGAGTCAATGTGCAGAGGTACAAGGTAGTTGAGGTAATTACAGTATGTACATGTAGGTAGGGGTAAAAGTGACTAGGCAATCAGGATAGATAATAAACAATGAGTCCAATGAGTGTGCATAGAGTCAGTGTAAGTGAGTCAGTGCAACAAAGGATCAATGCAATAGTCCGTGTAGCCATTTGATTAACTGTTCAGCAGTCTTATGGCTTGGGGGTAGAAGCTGTTCAGGTGCCTTTTGGTCACAGACTTGGCGCACGGGTAATGCTTGCCGTGCGTTACCAGAGTGAACAGTCTATGGCTTGGGTGGCTGAGGTCTTTGACAATTTTCCGGCCTTCTGACACCTCCTGGTATAGAGGTCCTGGACAGCAGGGAGCTCGGCCCAAGATATGTACTGGGCTGTCCGCACCACCCTCTGAAGGACAGACTCATGGTAATGGCTGGAACAGAATTGGTGGAATGGTATAAAGTATGATGCCATTCCAATTGCTACTTTCCAGCCATTATTATGAGCCATCCTCTCTCAGCAGCCTCCTGTGGAGTCAGAGTGCAGTATAAGTAATATAACTGTATTATGCTGCAAATACTGCAACCAGAATAACGCATCGTTTTTACTGCGTCCAAAATACCACAGTTGACTGCAGTTATTGCACTTTTACTGCCGTTTCAAAACTGCTCTCTTTTTTTGTAAGGGGAGTTCTGCTCTTCATGGTCCAGATCCTCCATATTTACTAAATGTCAGTTGAGACAGGTTTCCATGGAGACTGTAGAAAGTAGAGTTAAGGCTCTTTGTTAGTCTGCATTTATTCCATGGCGTTATGCTTTTGGGGAATTTTCCCCCTAGAAGACCAGGGGTATTGTTATATGCCAGGGGTGGGAAAACTACGCCTCGCAGGCCAGATCCGGCCTGTGGGAGGTTTGAGCCAGCCTGCGGCAGTTTTTTGGGGGGAAATTATTATTTTGGGATAAGTAAACACTCCAGGTCACTCTTGAACGTCTACGTAGAAAGTATGCAGAAATTATGAAGGACCTATATATTTTCAAATAACTTCAATTTTTCTGGCCTGCAAATAGATTTTGACAAATAAAATCGAATCTGTGCCGCCCTCTATTAAATTTCAAAATCCCAATGTGGCCCTTTAGACAAAACACTTGTTTTTTTTTTTACCTTCATTTAACTAGGCAAGTCAGTTAAGAACAAATTCTTATTTTCAATGACGGCCTAGGAACTGCCTGTTCAGGGGCAGAACAACAGATTTGTACCTTGGGGATTTGAACTTTCGGTTACTAGTCCAACGAACTAACCACTAGGCTACACTGCCGCCCCTTATAGGCTGTACAAAACAATTAACAAATATTTCCTGAAGTGGACATAAATTTGCCGTTTTGACTTAATTAAATTGCACATCTTTTATGATAAAGTATCTTCCTTCTCATATTGATTAAATTGATTGGGATGTGGGTCATTATAGGGATTGGAAACTGATCCTCTGTGTTTTGTTGTGGTGTGTGATTACTCTCTAGTGGTGTAATGGAGTTACTACATCCAGTGGCTCCTGAATCTGTCACTCGACTTCACTTGGGCAGAGACGAAGAGGCGAAGCGAACTCCAACTGGATGACTACACGGTAGTCAGATTCCGATATCGATCAATGTGTTATAATCATTTTCCAAAGCATCTGGTCTATGTCTTAACATTAATAAATGCGAACTCATGGCTGTCAAAGATTGTGTGACACCCTCATATTCAGTGGCGACCCATCATTCAGGGCAGGTGGGGCTCGTTTAGCAAAAATAAATATTGTGTTGCCTGTTTTGCATGTTACTTTGGCATTAATACGTGTCACATATCAGTTTGCAAACAATGTAAAAAACAAGAAAAAATCATTGAGTTAATAAAGCCGCATACAAACACGGTCTCTTTTTTGCTTTCTTGAGTAAGGCAGCTCCAAAATGCAGTTGTTTCAGCCTAGCTCAGTGCTTTCTGTGGTGGTGGGGCAGCCAGCGGAAAATACAGAGAGTAGGGGTTGGTAATGTTCTATAGTTGCGCCGTGATTGGCTCAGTGTTCTGTCACTCATGGGGTCACTGCAAAATCTATGGAGAGCTCGAAAATTCAGTGTGCTGCTATGGATTTACATTAGAAGTGCCCATCCAAGAAGGCTCAAGGTCAATGGCCACAGATAAAATGACGTCAAATCACGTTATATCTACCGTAGCTTTGATTGGACTGTCATATCATACTTTCAAAATCTTAGCTAGCAATCTAGACAAGGAGTCATCATCGTTGGGGTGGCAGGTAGCCTAGTGGTTAGAGCTTTGGACTAGTAACTGTAAAAGTTGCAAGATCGAATCCCCGTGCTCATTGGCTAAGTTGGAAATCGCAAATTCAACAATGAGTGGTTTGGAAGGAATCAGTGGCTAACTGCAAGCATTGCAAAGTAATCACTAGCCTGCTGTTCAGTGGAGTGGGGGTGTGATCCAAGTCTGAGTTTAAGTGTCTTTTTTCCAAGCTTAAAAGGATAAACATGCAACACCATGGGCCAGAAAAGGTTGAATACATTGGCCATGCTGTCAATCCAGCATGAATTCTGCTGCATTCAAAACAACTGGAAAATTGTAACTGGGAAATCTCAGACTCCAGTATGTTCAAGACAACTGGGAACTCTGGAAAAAAAACAAGCTTCGACTGAGAAAATGCGTTTTGAATGGTCATCAAACTCCAAATTCCAAGTCGAGAAATCGAGCCTCTTTCTAGAGCTCCAACCTGAAGATCACTGACGTCATGATTCCCAGTTGTCTTGAAAGCACCATACATCCAGAGAATACCAGACATTGACACACAAGATAAGAGATAGACCAGATGCTTTTCAACTTTCTGTGGAGAAACCGTACCCATTACATTAGGAAAACTGTAGTAGTGAGTGTGGTGGGTGTCACGTTGGTATAGCCAACACGTAACAAAAAATACAGGGTTGAAACCCAAAACAAAAGAGCATTGAGTACCTGTAATAAATACAGACGCGCACAATGATCAAAACACAGGACGAGGCCCGGAATCATCTGCGCAATCCACAATGGCACGAAAGCCAAAACTCACAGCACAGGTACTCACATGCACCAACGGACATAGTACAACAATCAACAGCCCAATGGAGAACCAAAGGGCACATATATACAAACACTAATCATTGGTAATTGGGGCCAGGTGAGCGTAATGACAGTTCCGGAGGGATCCGTGACAGTGGGCTTCATTTTCAGGACTTTTCTATAATAATTAATAGAAAATATAAATGTTCTATAATTCTTTTAAGATCAGTTGGATAAAACAATGCCTAAGACAATCCGTCATCATGTCTTCTCTACTTTTGGTGGCCTTCATGTTGGTTTGCAATTATAATGTTGACAAAGTTCCAGTGAAACTCTTCGTTAGGATTTCTTGTCATTGTCCTTAATTTATAAGTATAATTTCTCCCTACACATATATTATATTATTAGAATTGGGACTTTGTTTTTAGAATATTGGTTCCGAAATAATATCCTATTGGTGAGCCAGCTTGTAAATGAAGAGGGTCTTTTACTTAATTATGAGGAATTCTTATCACTTTACAAGATCCCTGTAACACCTAATGATTTTGCGAAAGTTTTAGATGCCATTCCCTCAGGTGTTGCTTTATTATTCAGGAATGTGTCAAGCAAAACCTGACCCTCAGAACTTACCTTGTGTATTGGAAAAAAAGCTTGAATGTTGCCACATACCTACTTATTTTTTTTAATTAAGGAAGTTTATTTTTTAATTATTTAGAAATATTATCCTGCCAACCACAATATGAAGAAGTTTAAAAAAGATAAACTCAAATTGTACCTTTTGTAAGGACCACCCAGAAACAGTGTTACATCTTTTTAAGCATTGCATTCAAGTAAAGAATCTGTTTCAAGACATCATTAGATTTATAGTTGATCATATTTATGAAGATTTTAACCTATTATGGAGAGATGTAGTGCTTGGATTCTTTACCTAAGACAGTAATTTCAGTATTCTTCTGGCAAAATTTCATATTCACAAATGCAATTTTACAAACAAAACACCCATTTATTAAAGGATTTACAAAAGGACATTTAACAATATTTTAAGACAATTAAATACTCTACCAACAAAAAAGCTGTTAGAATAATGTGTGTATATCCCTTAAGTGCTTTGTGTTATTATAGATTTTTGTGTGTGTGTGTGTTTTATTATTTTTTAAATGCTCAGAAATCTTTAGGGGCCAAATAAAACCAGCCGCGGGCCAAATTTGGCCGCCAGTTGGGGAACCCTGCCGTAGCCCAACTGTCTTATGTATGTGTGTGTTTTCGTGTACCTTTTGTATTGATTAATTATTTTTAATAAAAAAAATATATATATACAGTACATTCGGAAAGTATTCAGACCCCTTGACTTTTCCCACAGTTTGTTACATCACAGTTTTGCCCCAGCCCCAGCTAACACACCTGACTCCATTAATCACCTCATCATGATCTTCAGTTTAAAATGCAATTTGATTAATCACAGCCTGGATTCAAACCAAGGTGTCTGTAGTGACGCCTCTAGCACTGAGACGCAGTACCTTAGACCGCTGCTCCACTTGGGAGCCCAAGTGTCTCCAATGATTTGTAAAGGCACACACCTGTCTATATGAGGTACCACAGAGCAAAAACCAAGCCATCAGGTCAAATGAATTGTCTGTAGAGCTCTGAGACAGGATTGTGTCGTGGCACAGATCTGGGGATGGGTGCCAAAACATTTCTGCAGCATTAAAGTTTCCCAAGAACACAGTGGCCTCCCATTCTTAAATGAAAGAAGTTTGGAACCACAAAGACTCTTCCTAGAGCTGGCCGTCCGGCCAAACCGAACAATCGTGGAAAAGGGCCTTGGTCATGGAGGTGACCAAGAATCACTCTGAGATCCTCTGTGGAGATGGGAGAATCTTCCAGAAGGACAACCACTTATGCAGCACTCCACCAATCAGGCCTTTATGGTAGTGGCCAGATGGAAGCCACTCCTCAATATAAAGCGAATGACAGCCTGCTTGGAGTTTGCCAAAAGGCACCTAAAGTCCACTCAGATCATGAGAAACAAGATTTTCTGGTCTGATGAAACCAAGATTGAACTATTTGGCCTGAATGCCAAGCGTCACGTCTGGAAGAAACCTGGCACCATCCCTACGGTGAAGCATGGTAGTGGCAGCATCATGCTGTAGGGATGTTTTTCAGCGGCAGGGACTTGGAGAAGAGCCAGGATCGAGGCAAAGATGAACAGAGCAAAGTACAGAGAGATCCTTGATGAAAACCTGCTCCAGAGCACTCATACTGGGGTGTAGGTTCACCTTCCAACAGTACAACAACCATAAGCACACAGCCAAGACAACGTAGGAGTGGCTTCGGGAAAAGTCTTTGAATGTCTTTGAGTGGCCCAGCCAGAGCCCGCACTTAAACCCGATCGAACATCTCTGGAGAGACCTAAAACAGCTGTGCAGCGACGCTCCCCATCCAACCTGACAGAGCTTGAGTGGAAGAATGGGAGAAACTCCCCAAATACAGGTGTGCCAAGCTTGTAGCGTCATACCCAAGAAGACTTAAGGCTGTAATCGCTGCCAAAGTTGCTTCAACAAAGTACAGAGTAAAGGGTCTGAATACTTATGTAAATGCGATAGTTCCATTTCCCCAAAATGTTTAAAACCTGTTTTTGCTTCATCATTATGGGATATTGTGTGTAGATTGATAAGAAAAAAACGATTTAATCCATTTTAGAATAAGACCGTAACTTAACAAAATGTGGAAAAAGTCAAGGGGTCTGAATACGTTCCGAATGCACTGTATATATTTTTCTTAAAAATAAAGAGGCGAGAGGGATAACTGGGCACAAAATCTGTCTTTTCCATCATGTGGCGTTTTTTGTTTTGTTTTTTACCAAGCAAGTAGTTTTGTACAGAGGTCAATGACAAAAACATTGATGGATTATTTGCTACGTGTGGCTTATTTGATGGAATAGAAGTTTCGTAATGCTTATTTTCTTACAAGTGTACTGATATAAGTAGGACATGGGACATCCCGGCAACTTGGAGAAAAAAATACTTTATATCGGGAGTTGTGCATGTTGTTCACACGCACATCTACCCTCTCATTGCATAGAATGGTCCCACCTGATCTTGCCTCCTCCCGACTGCCTTCCATTTTAGAAGACATTTATTTGAATTGCTAGAATGGCCATTTGAGTATCTGGTCAATATAATGGATCATCTGTGATTTGGGCCAATGGATGAGATACAGTACTGCAGACAGATGCAGCATAGGCGGATGTGGTGGATTGAGACACAGCCCATGCAAAAAAAAACATATCTCTAGCTTAAACTGACAGATTTTGATAGGGATTTTTTAATTATGTTACTTAGTACTGCAGCGTTTCCCAAACTCAGTCCTCGGAACCCCAAGGGGTGCACGGTTTGGTTTTTGCCCTAGCTCTACAGAGCTGATAAAAATAATCAACTAATCCACAAGTGGTAAAATTATTTTTTTAATCAGCTATGTAGTGTTAGGGCAAAAAAACAATTTAGAAAATACTTTTGTGTAGTATTGCAATAAAAAGTGCTTTGTAGAGTTTGAGGGGATTACGATCCGATCCGTGTACCGTTCGCTCAATCAATATCAGAACTTAAACAATGAAGACGGATAATCATTTCGACTGCATTAATTCATTTTTCTAATGTCGTCCACAAGATTGAATTAATGAACAGCGACGGTGCGGGCGTGTAGAGGATCGAGGGAACTTTCAAAGTAACAGCTGAAGATGTTTTGAACGATAGGGTCTCGTCCTCCCAGGCTGCTGGCCTGGAGTAGAATCAGATAGGGTCAAAGTAGTGGAACAGTGGTGAGGTTTTAATGGGTGCAGGGTTAGTTGGTAGGTCAATTTTTTCACAAAGTGTAATGAATTCATGCTACAGAATAGTAGGCTGATGCACAGCCAATACAGTAGGTGGCGGCATGCACCTATAACATTTGTTGGCTGACCGCCATAATACCAAAGAAGAAGAAAGTAAAAGCTGTGGGTGGGCCTTCTGTGTCGGTGGCGGCTCCTGTGCGGGCCGTATCGAGAAGATGCACTGGAGGCCCGGTGCGTGGAGCCTGAACAGGATTCACCGGACTGGTCTCCCGCACCTCTGGGCGAGTGCTGGCACTGGAAGCACCCGGCTGGGGATGCGCACTGGACGTACTGGGCTGGAGCGACACCCTGGAGGCCTGGTGCGTGGAGCCGGAACAGGACGTACTGGGCTGGGACGACACCCTGGAGGCCTGGTGCGTGGAGCCGGAACAGGACGTACTGGGCTGCGACGACACCCTGGAGGCCTGGTGCGTGGAGCCGGAACAGGACGTACTGGGCTGGGACGACACCCTGGAGGCCTGGTGCGTGGAGCTGGAAACAGGACGTACTGGGCTGGGACGACACCCTGGAAGCCTGGTGCGTGGGGCCGGAACAGGACGTACTGGGCTGGGACGACACCCTGGAGGCCTGGTGCGTGGAATCGGAACTGGACGTACTGGGCTGGTCTCACGCACCTCTGGGCGAGTGCGGGGAGCTGGCACTGAACGCACCGGGCTGGAGATGCGCATGGTCCTGGAGTGGTGGGTTATTGTCATGATCTTCCAAATAGTCGGACCAAGGCGCAACGTGCATGGCGTTCCACATATTTTTAACCAATGTGAAACGTATAAAAACACCAAAATGCAGACCGGCCAAATAGGTGTGCTCACAGGCGCAACCAAAAACAATAACCCACAAAGGCAGGTGGGGAAGGGAACAAACTAATTAGGATTCCCAATTAGAGGCAACGACTAACAGCTGCCTCTAATTGGGAACCAACACAAAACCCAACATAAAGACACCTAGAAAACCCTGACCTAACACACCATAGAGAAACCCAGAAGGCTCTCTATGGCCAGGGAGTGACAGTATGACCATCTTAAAACAATTCCATATGTCAGCTAAGTCAGCAGTGTTGACAGTGACACTAAACATATAGGCCCTCAGAACCGACTCAATTCGTCAGGGCATGGACTCTACAAGTTGTCGAAAGTGTTCCACAGGGATGCTGGCCCATGTTGACTCCAATGCTTCCCACAGTTGTGTCAAGTTGGCTGGATGTCCTTTGGGTGGTGGACCATTCTTGATACACACTGGAGGCTGTTCAGCGTTAAAACCCCAACTGCTCATCTCCCTCTGCTCCCTCTGGAGTCCCGGAAAACGTCCCGGAATACGTAACATTCCTCTCCTTTCACAAGGATACACACATCTCAACCTCCACATATATGAGTGTGTCTGTCAGGGTTAGGGTCAATTCCCTTTCAATTCCAGTTTATTCAGGAAGTACACAGAAATTATCTTCTATGCTTTTCAATGAGGAACATTTCTAATTGGAATTTGGTTAACTTTCTGAATTGGCTGGAATTCAAATGGAATTGACCCCAACCCTGGTGTCCGTGTGTGCTTGCATGTGTGTGTGTGTCAGTTGTTTTAGTTTGCCCTAGCCATAATACTCATAAAAGTGTGTTTTTCTTTTTTAGATAAGTGTGCTCGCTGTTCTATGAAGTTGATGTGTGTTCTTAGTTGTGTTTGATTTAATCTCCTTCCCAGACACTTCCGCACAAATGCGCAAAGAGTCTTGTGGGCCAACATGTCAAACTTGGCCTTCCTTAGCAATACAGAGTGCCGGGAGAATCTCCCGATGCATAGGCATTGGCTTAATCGGCTTAATCTACCAGCCAATCATCTCCCACAACACCTCCCCCCTAACCCTCACATGTACGCTAGCACACCACAAGCACAGAGGTACACAAATACATTACTAAGTAGGTCCCATAGAATTCTATGGTCACTCCTAGTAAGGCCAACTTTGAGTGGTTGATATCCCAGGTGTATATGCGCTGTCCGCAATAGCCTGGGGATGTGGTTGTTTGATTTGACCGTGTTTTGATCTGGTTGTGTGGTTAATGTATGGTCTATCTGTGAACAGAGGGAGCTGGGGTGCAGACAGCAGAAGGTGGGAGTGGAGGTGTTTGGGGTGGAGAGGACAGGGGACTCAGTAGAGGACGGGGGACTCAGTGGAGGACATCCCAGCCACTTGGCAGTGTTGGCACCGCTACTTTCTACCTAACCCGTCCTACACCAGAGAAACCCGGGACATAAAAGGCACCAGTGCTCCTGCCATATCTTTCTACGTGTGTGATATCATATCTCGTTCCTGTTTAGGCACCTAGCCAGCCTAGTGCAGGTGGGCTCTCCCGTCAACATGAGGCTCCTGCTGCTCCCACCCCAAATACACAAAGATAAACACACTATTAGGAATGTTCCACTATTTACATGTTTACGTGTGTTGTGTATCAGAGATGAGGGATGATAAGCCAGTGTTTGAGAAAAGGTGTCGGGTGTGGGAGGACATGCAGATGTTCCTGGACAGAAAGGTGACATATTCGTTTTTTCCCTACACCCTACCCTTACCCCCTACTCTCATCCTAGCCACTTCCTCTTAAACCACTAACCCCTAAGTTTCCAAAATGACATGATGTGAGTGTTAATAGTTTAATGGCAGTGATAGGCAGTAGCGGTGCGTGGGTAAAATCACTGGGGAAGCCAACACACACACACACACAAAGAAAAGCCCTATTACAACCTGTGTTGTGATAATTGCATTGTTTGCTCTTTAACCTGTTAGACATTGTGACATATAGGCCGAGACAATAAGAAGACCAGAGGGTGGTGCTGTCTGCCCAACGCATCACCAGGGGGCAAACGACCTGCCCTCCAGGACACCTACAGCACCCGATGTCACAGGAAGGCCAAAAGAATTATCAAGGACAACAACCACCCGAGCCACTGCCCGTTCACCCCGCTATCATCCAGAATGCAGGATCAGTACAGGTGCATCAAAGCTGGGACCGAGAGACTGAAAAACAGCTTCTATCTCAAGGCAATCAGACTGTTAAATAGCCATCACTAACACATTAGAGGCTGCTGCCCTATATACAAATACTTGAAATCACTGGCCCGTTTGGACCAGACAGCATCAGATAGATGGCCTACACGTAGACAAGACAGAGGGGCGCTGCTGTTTTGTTCGATCGGATGCTTTCTCCTGTGAGATACATTCAGCCTCTTGCGAATTGAAGGAATTATGAAACACAGACAGGCGAAAGACACAATAAAAAATATATATATATTGGTCCATTTTTGGGGAAGCCTGGCTTTCCTTGGCATCCATGAATACACGTGGTGATAGGAGAAACCTGAGGATGGATCAACAACATTGTAGTTACTCCACAATACTAACTTAATTGACAGAGTGAAAAGAAGGAAGCGTGTACAAAATTAAAACATTTCCAAAACATGCATCTTGTTTGCAACAAGGAACTAAAGTGATACTGCAAAAAATAACACAAAGCAATTTAGTCTTTGACCTGAATAAGAAGTGTTGTGTTTGGGCAAATCCAATACAACACTGAGTACCACTTTCCATATTTTCAAGCATAGTGGTGGCTGCATCATGTTATGGGTATGCTTGTAATCGTTAAGGACTGGGGAGTTTTTCAGGATAAAAAATAAACGGAATGGAGCTAAGCACAGGCCAAATCCTAGAGGAAATCCTGGTTCAGTCTGCTTTCCACCAGACACCGGGAGAGGAATTCACCTTTCAGCAGAATAATAACCTAAAACATAAGGCCAAATCTACACTGGAGTTGCTTACCAAGAAAACAGTGAATGTTCCAGAGTTGCCGAGTTACAGTTTTGAATTAAATCTCCTTGAAAATCTATGGAAAGACCTGAAAATGGTTGTCTGGCAATGATCAACAAGCAATTTGAGAGAGCTTGAAGAATTTTGAAAATATTCATGGGCAAACATTGCACAATCCAGGTGTGGAAAGCTCTTAAGAGACAGAAAGACTCACAACTGTGTCCTCCATTGCTGCCAAAGGTGATTCGAACATGTATTAACTCAGGGGGTTGAACACTCATCTAATCAATCAATTTCTATTTTCCATTTACTTTTTATAAATGTTAGAATTTTTCTTCCACTTTGATATTCCAGAGTATTTTGTGTAGATCGTTGACAAGAAATTACAGTTAAATCCCACTTTTTAACACAACAAAATGTTAAAAAAGTCAAGGGGTGTGAATACTTTCTGAAGGCACTGCAGGCCTATCTCAGTCCATTCTTAGCCTGTAATTTGTGTAGTATCAAAAAAGATTATGCTATGTAAAATTTAAGTAGAATTGCATGAAATGTTTATAAAAAGCATTTTTTTCTCAGACCTGCAAATACGATGATAGATTCATGCAATGCTTTTACTATAAAGGAGATCTTTCCACCCATACTCTTCTCCACGTGGTCTGTGAACCGACAACCTTCTGGCCCGCAGCCCTGTGCACGATCAAAAAAATTCTTACAAGATGAAGAACACTTTCTAAAATAGCATATCTAAGGCTCTGGTCTGTCCAAGAAGTGAGGGTAACGGTAAGGATGTTCTCTGCTATCCACTTTAAAATATATTTTGCTGAAGGGAGGGCCATCCCATTTTATTTCAGTGGTCTGATTTCCTCCATGTAACCCTTATTATCAATAACGTGCACTCCCTTATTATAACCAAAGACTGTGGATATACTGACAAGATACATGTATCTTCGCCAGTGGAGGCTGCTGAGGGGAGGACGGCTCATAATAATGGCTGGAATGGTGGAATGGAACGGCATCAATCACGTGTTTGATGTTGTTGACACCATTCCAAACATTCTGCTCCAGCCATTACCAACGAGCCCGTCCTCCTCAATTAAGATGCAGCCAACCTCCTGGGCTCTTTGCCCTAACAATGGGAGTCGTTGTCCTCAAAGCTGCACTGTGGGCTGTCGAGCTCCCGTCTATCTGTTCGTTGGATTGGTGGATACATCTCACTGTTGTAGTCCTTTTTTGAATATTCGACGAGGGTTGTTTTGACGTCAACTGCCTGTATTCAATGGAGAGAGACGCTATGCTACTAGCCTTATGCATGAATATGCATTGTCATCTCGAGACAACTCCGATATAAAGTTTTTTTTTCTCAAAGTTGCCGGGATGTCACATGTCCTACTTGTATCATCAGTACACTCGTAACAACTTTATAAGCATTACGAAACTTCTATTCGATCAAATAAACATCACGTAGCAAATAATCCATTCATTTTTTGTTGACCAAATTCGACACTCTCTCATTGACCTACATACAAACACTCCAAACTTGCTTGGTGGGCGAAACAACGAAAAATATTTAGAAAAAAGGAAGATTATCCAATCTTATAAACATGTTAGTTTCCACTGGCGGCACCATCCAATCTGTATTACAGACTACTGGTTCAGTCTATGAGAAAAAAAACTACTATAAATTCCTGTGCCTGCCTGGGAAATATGGCATTAGAGTTTACCTTGTTTCCACAACGTCTGGTAAAAAAATAAGATAACAGAATGCTTGAATGCATTGTGCTGTTTCTGTTTATATACCAAACAAAACGTAGTAACACCAAAAAGCAGTAGTCAGCAAAGCTAATAAGAAATGATATACGCAAAGCTATTTGCTTTTGTGTAAACTTTCATTCATTCAATTCCCAATACACTACGTAAAAAATACATTTTGCAGTACAGTCAAAACGGATATCTGTACGATAATCCCGCGGACTCTCGCGGTAATGACCGGGTTGACCTGCCTTATGTCTCGCGCACTCGCAGCTCCAGCTCAGTATATAAAGGAGGACAACGGCGGGCGAAGAACGGCTGGGAAGGCACAGACCGGATTTGTAAATAAGACCGTTAAAATCTGTGTTTTATTTACAAAAGTTATGCCGGCTAATTTTAAGTATCGTACCCAGTTGTTTTAGATCGTTTTTCATTTTTTTTGCTCTCATTCCTCGCTTCATTTTCGTGTGGTTTTACACTACGCCTAATGGCGAGCTCGGCTAACTCGAATCCAGTGGTAAGGATCATTCTCAGAGGGTAGTTAGTGAGACAGAACTAGTTATGATGGCAAACTAACTGCTAGCTGCCAAAAAAATACTTTTTGAGTGCAAAAACATTAAAATAGGTTACCTAGGGAGTATTGTTGGCAAACAATTTGGATTTTCTTATTAATAAAAATGATAGCCATAAGTACAACAGCCATTTTAACCTATTCGAAACCATAGGGAAATCATTTTCACAATGCACCTGGGGAATGACGTTTTTAACTTATCTTGGGCAAATGTTGTCGGATGCAGTTTTAACCTACAGCCAAGTCTTTCAGTTTAAGCTAGATAATTAAATATCAAGTTAGAAATGTGATTTGAGCCTTGTTGATTGGCTTGTAGGCTAATTTGCAAGCTATGCTGCCACCTAACTACAGTAACGTTAGCTAGTCAACATGCATCAACTACATTGGTGCATTTTCAATGTGGACTGGAGAGCTAGCTAAAAAATAACGTAGTTAGCTAGCAAGAACGTTAGGTCTCGTACTAACTAGTAACTATATACAGTAGCTTCGAGTTTAGGATTTGTTCCTGGAGCCTAATGAAAACGATCAGTTTGCCTTGATGTACAGTTGGAAGCACCTTCTCATCCAATGCATTGTTAAATTCCTATTGTCGGAATTAAAACTGATTCAGGTGGAATGTATTGCTTGATAATTTCAAACAAGGTCGTACTGTGCCTCTGTCCACCATTACACGAACAAGGCTGCTCACTAGCCGCCCCAAAACACGTCGTCCTCTATTCTCCACTATTTATTTGTCCGTCTCTAAAATCACATTTTAACCAGCTAGTCACACTATCTTCTAGCAACAATCCTATTTTACATCCAACATTCGAATAATAGTGACTGCGAGCGTGAGGCAATGTGTGCCTGACCCCCGCTCCGTAAAATGGCTTCCATGTCTCCTCTCGACGGTTGTGACCCTCCTCCTTTCCGCAGCTCGGTTTTATACAGCCATATTGGCTCTCTAATATAGACTGCCCGGGATGGGAAGGCGCTACTCCACGCTACGTCACCGTCTCTACATATAAACACCAGACGGAGCTTTAAATAGTGAGCAGACAGGCCAAGAGGAAGGGAGAGCGATGGTGACACCGGGGAAAGTGACATTTGTCGGTGTTCGTGGCACCATTTTAGTTTTGACGGTGGCCGATCGATGATTGAACGTTATGCTGTCTTGTGCATGGCCGATTGAGTTAAGTTGTCGCCAGCTGATCGATTCATTTCGGTTGTTTACAGTTTGAGAAAATCCTAAAGGCCGATTGATTGAGAAACGATTGCTGCGTTAACTTGTTTAAGGTGTGAAAGCTCCCATATGCACTACACATGTGTGGTCTAGTCCAGGCTTTCCATTATGACTGGATGATGAATTGTCCCAACGTGTCCAGTCTGCACACTTTTACTTTACAAACCATCATTTGGAACTGATTTTACATCATTTAGTTGTAAGAATGGCACATTTTGTTGCGATTTTGAGGTTTCTAAATTCTAAATTTTAAGGTTCTTATTGTATGCAGTTTATGAATGCCTGGCACTGATGTTCCAAGGCAGTCACGCCCCAAAATGTCATTTTTCAAAACATGCCATTTTGCATTATTTGTTGGCTGACATTCTTTACCAAGCTGCATTTGAGTACATTTCAGTTATCACCATGTGGAATAACTATACTATATATTAGAGCACTTCTAACAGTACTCTACGTTCTGTCAGCCTAAACTGTACAGGTCTGTGATTGAAGATGTTATCAACGAAGTCCGGGAGCTCTTCCTGGATGAGGGGGTGGACGAGCAGGTTCTCATGGAGCTCAAAACGGTATGGAACTCATCACTTCCATTTTAGTCGCATTCCATTCTAGAATGTTATTCCACTTTTGCAGATTTGATTTTTTATTTACTTTTAATTTACCTTTATTTAACTATGCAAGTCAGTTAAGAACACATTCTTATTGTCACTACAGGTTTCCCTGTAGTAGATCCTACTATTATGCAATATGAGATCTCTAAGCCTCGAACCTAATTAATGGGCCATCTAAGTCCACCTTCCGTTTGTGGTCAGAGGACAATCAATCAAGTCTGAAGATCCCTCTGAAAAACATGCAGTTATATTAGTCTATAAACTGATGGTCAACTTCTTACCCTCCATTTTCAAAGTTGTCTTCCCCTCATCTTTCCTAGCTGTGGGAGAACAAGTTGATGCAGAGTAAGGCAGTGGAGGGCTTCCATACCGAGGAGCAGGCGGCCCTCCAGGCAGCAGCCCATCAGCAGGCCCAGCAGGCCACCCAGCAAGCCCAGGCACAGCAGGCCCTCCTGCCCCCGCAGCAGCAAGGTGAGTCCTCGGCCCTGACACATCACCTCTGCTGTCCTTGGTACGTTATGGTTTCCCAGACACAGATTAAGCCTAGTCCTATAGTAAAAAGCATGTTCAATGGAGATTCTCAATTGATTAGGCTTTTTAGTCCAGGATTAGGTTGAATCTGTGTTCAGGAAATTAACCCGGCCTCTAAGCCACTGCCCCATTTTTACAGCCATGCCCAGCCTCTAACACTAATCACAGTTTTTCTCACTTCTTGGTCCACCTCCAGTGTATGAGCATATTTGGGGAATTGAAAAGCGCTATGTAAAACCCATGTAGATGGTTCCCTGACACGCCCCTTTAAAGCCAAGCACCCACCTCAGACCTGCCCTGCCTGCCACCCTTAACCACCATGTCTGGTCTTTTCACACTCACAATGGATGATATAAATTGCTATGAGTCCAGACACAACAGGTCCTCGTCTGTTTTCCAATTCAAAGTCCATTTCAAAGAACTTACTTGAAATGACTATCTGCAAAGTATATGAAAACCACAAATGCATTGAAAAGAGAATCCATTCTCATTCACAGTGACGAGCTGGCAATCCACCCGGCCTACTGTCACAAGCGGTAATGTAATCCCTTGATGATTATGATTATAATACAGTATTTATTGTTTACATACACACACTGTTTGTTCCAAAGCGGCATTGGCAAGATGTTGTTTCACATTTTATTAGAAGTGTAATTATGGAGTGCGTAATCAATACTTTAATGAATACATGCATCTCCCCTGTCTCTCCACAGCACCCCAGCAGCAAGTCATTGTACAGGATCCTAAGATTCTGCAGCACATGAGTGCAACGGGGATGGTGAGTGGAGTATGGCGGTTGTCTGTAGATAGACTACACGTTTAGGACCGGCGACGTAAGAGCTGGCGCTGAGCGTGACTCTGACCAGGCCAGCTGGAGGACAGATGGAACAGAGGGATGAGGGAAGGAGAGGAGGAGGAGGGGAGGAGAAGCGAGGCCACGCAGGAAATCGTTTAGTGAGAGCTATGGATTTCAGACTGGATTACTGAGCAGATAAACTGAGAAGAGCCTCACACTCGTCTGTTCTCTCTCTCTCAGGGGTATTTTCTGAGCTGAAGTTAGATCAGTCTTAGACTCTGGGATATTCTAGCTCTGTTTTTCAAAGACTGTATAGAAAGGGGTCTCCCTAGTTTTCTGACCTGTTTTTCGGACGGACTGTTTTTACTCTCTGACCTTCCCCCATCAACTGGTTTTGTCTTCTGAACTCACACGCGTCATATATTTAGATGCTGTAGTCTTTGTGTGATGCACAGATTTCACCGGTCTGTACAGAATATAGGATTATTATAGCAAATTGATAGGTTACATTTTAAATGCTTCTCCAGGCGTTTTGAAGATCTGTTTATCTGTGCAGAGTCTTATCTTGAACAAGCACACACTCTCGCAGCCTCTTTTTCTTTTCTTTTTTTCCCCATGAATGATTAGGAGTAGCTCTTTGTCCTTGCCTTGTTAGTAATGTGCGTTTTCTCTGTTTGTCCTGTAGAGTGCAGCAGCCACCGCAGCAACTCTGGCCTTACCCACAGGAGTCAGTCCCTACCATCAGCTTATCACCAGCCAAGGTAGAACATTTAACATCACACTAGCTCTAGTATTATAACAGTGCATAGTGATTCATTGATTATTTGACAACTAAAAGTATATACACAGCCGTATTGTTGCAGAAAGATTACCTCACCAAATACCAATCTGTTTTTTTTTTGTTCTGCCCTGGATTTCTTATGTCCTTCCCGGGTGACGCACATCAGGCAATTTGTCCCAGAATTGTTATATTAAGACAGCGGACGGTGTGTACAACATAGGAATAAGAAGCCTTTCTTTCTGACTTGTTAATATACTTCTTTCTCAACATTCAAACTGTTCTTGGTCTGGTCATGGTTTCGATAATATGGATCTTGGATTGAGTCATGAGGTTTGGTCGGGGTCTTGAGGGCTTCGGTCTTCATCGCTCGTTCCTCTCCTCTGTTCTCCAGTCAGATCCTGAACATACTCTTCAATGGTCTAATATCCACCACTCTCCTCCTCTCTGACCCCAGGTCAGATCCTACAGTTTGTGCGTGCAGCCAACGGTGCTCAGTACATCATCCAGCCCCAGCAGCAGATGGTGCTACAACAGCAGGTCCTTCCTCAGATGCAACCGGGTGGCGTGCAGTCTCCCGTCATACAGCAGGTACGCCCCATTACACAGGTAGGTCCGCTCGACGTCCTCCAACATATACACTACATGTACAAAAGTATGTGGACACCTGCTTGTTGAATATCTAATTCTAAAATCATGGTCATTCATATGGAGTTGGAGCTTTCACACCTTATATGGAGTGAGGTCGGGCACTGATGTTGGGCGATTAGGCCTGGTTCACAGTTGGCGTTACAATTCATCCCAAAGGTGTTCGATGGGTTTGAGGTCAGGGCTCTGTGCAGGCCAGTCAAGTTCTTCCGCATCGATTTCAACAAACCCTTTCTGTATGGACCTCGCTTTGTGCACGGGGGCATTGTCATGCTGAAACAGGAAAGGGCCTTCCCCAAACTGTTGCCAAGAAGTTGGAAGCACATAATTGTCTAGAATGACATTGTATGCTGTAGCATTAAGATTTCCCTTCACTAGAACTAAAAGGCCTAGCCCGAACCATGAAAAACAGCCCCAGACCATTATTCCTCCTCCACCAAACTTTACTGCACTATGCATTCGGACAGGTAGTGTTCTCCTGGCATCCGCCAAACCCAGATTCTTCCATCGGACTGCTAGATGGTGAAGCTTGATTCATCACTTCAGAGAACGCATGTCCACTGCTCCAGGGTCCAATGCCGGCGAGCTTTATACCACTCCAGCTGATGTTTGACATTGCGCATGGTGATCTTAGGCTTGTGTCCGGCTACTCGGCCATGGAAACCCATTTCATGAAGCTCCCGACGAACAGTTCTTGTGCTGAAGTTGCTTCCAGAGGCCATTTGGAACACTGTAGTGAGTGTTGAAACAGATGACAGACTATTTGTACGTGCTTCAGCACTTGGCGGTCCTGCTCTGTGAGCTTGTGTGGCCTTACTACTTTGCGACTGAGCCGTTGTTGCTCCTAGATGGTTCCACTTCACAATAACCGAACTTACCGTTGACCGGGGAAGCTCTAGCAGGGCAGACATTTGACGAACTGACTTGTTGGAAAGGTGGCATCCTATGACTGTTTCACATTTCAAATCACTGAGCTCTTCAGTATGGGCCATTCTACTGCCAATGTCTGTCTATGGAGATTGCATGGCGGTGTGCTCGGTTTTATACGCCTGTCAGCGACAGGTGTGGCTGAAATAGACAAATCGAGGTGGTACCCCTGGTGGAGGTGGTTCTCCTCGTGCAGATTGTCCACAGTTCAAATAAGAATATTTTGCGTCCACTTGCTCACTAACCAGTGCCAGAATACCTGGTCCTGTGTCAGAGCTGTGATAGATAAAATGGCCGTTACCCTATGGGCCTTCTGTGAGGTCCTCAGATTTACAGAAGTGGCTTAAGATGGCTATGTTGTGCAAGCTGAGTGGTTTTGGAAGGTGAAGTGTCCGTTACTAGTTCCTGGTGGTTCAGTGGGGTGTAATGTCATGTTGCTGCCCCCCAGGTGCTGGCTCCTCTCCAGGGAGGCCACCCGCAGCAGACAGGAGTCATCATCCAGCCTCAACAGATCGTCCTCACTGGGAACAAGGTCCAGCAGAACGCACAGGTCAGATATCAAACACTCACTAGTCACTACTGGCGCTCTATAGAAACAGAAAAGGATGGTACACTTATTCCCCTGAGAAATGTTTTGATAAAATATGCATTAGTATTTTTACACTCAGCTTTTGAGAAGCTATAGATGGGCATATGAACGAGGGAATAATTTACCATATTATACAAATGGTGATTCCTCTGCTGAACACCCCATCCCACATTCAACCAGCTCTCACCACCCAATCCTTCTCAACCCATCCCTCTCTTCAGGTAATGCAGATGCCAGGCCAGCCCGGCCAGGTCCAGCAGATCCAGCAGCAGGTCCAACAAGTACAACAGGCCCAGGGTGGCACTGCACCAGGGGCCCCGCAGCAGCAAGCCAAGCAGCAGCCTCCTATGATGCTGCAGGTTGATGGAGCGGGAGACACGTCCTCAGAGGATGAGGACGAGGAGGAGGAGGAGTATGATGAGGATGAGGATGAAGACAAGGATAAAGATGGAGGGGAGGACGGCCAGGTTGAGGAGGTGGGTAGTATTTTCAATGAGACAGAGAGACACACAATGGTTCTAAACTTTTAACCTTACAATGTTTGAATGACCTACTGACAAGGTGAACAAAACTCTAACCAGTTCCAAAGCACTTTACCAGCACACTGTTGTACTCTAGATTTGGCTGTAGAGATTGAGTGATAGGATGGATATACAGTACCGTTGGAAAGTGTTCAGACCCCTTGACTTTTTTTCACATTTTGTTACGTCTAAAATTTATGGAGAGAAAGAAAATCCCTCATTTTACACACAATGTCCCATAATGACAAAGCAAAAACAGGTTTTTAGAAATGTTTGCTAATAAAAAAAAAAAAAAACATTTACATAAGTATTCAGACCCTTTACTCATTACTTTGAAGCACCTCTGGCAGCGATTACCGCTTTGTCTTCCTGGGTACGACGCTACAAGCTTGGCACACCTGAATTTGGGGGAATTCTCCCATTCTTCTCTGCAGATCCTTGCAAGCTCTGTCAGGTTGGATGGGGAGCGTTGCTGCGCATATAGTTTCAGGTCTCCCCAGAGATGTTCGATCTGGTTTAAGTCCAGGCTCTGGCTGGGCCGTTGAAGGACATTCAGGGACTTTATCTTGGCTGTGTGCTTAGGGTTGTTGTACTGTTGAAAGGTGAACCTTTGCCACAGTCTGAGGTCCTGAGCGCTCTGGAGCAGGTTTTCATCAAGGATCTCTCTCTACTTTGCTCTGTTAATCTTTTCCTCGATCCTGACTAGTCTACCAGTTCCTGCCGCTGAAAAACATCCCCACAGCATGATGCTGCCACCACCATGCTTCACCGTAGGATGGTGTCAGGTTTCCTCCAGACGTGACGCTTGGCATTCAGGCCAAAGAGTTCAATCTTGGTTTCATCAGACCAGAGAATCTTGTTTCTCATAGTCCTTTAGGTGCCTTTTTAGGAAACTCCAAGTGGGCAGTCATGTGCCTTTTACTGAGGAGTGGGGCTTCAGTCTGGCCACTCTACCATAAAGGCCTGATTTGGTGAAGAGCTACAGAGATAGTTGTCCTTCTGGAAGGTTCTCCCATCGCCACAAGAACTCTGGAGCTCTCTCTGCGTGACCGTCCGGTTCTTGGTCACCTCCCTGACCAAGGCCCTTCTCCCCCGATTGCTCAGTTTGGCCGGGCGGCCAGCTCTAGGAAGAGTCTTTGTTGTTCCAAACGTCTTCTATTTTTAAGAATGATTGAGGCCACTGTGTTCTTGGGGACCTTCAATGCTTAAGAAATTGTTTAGTGTCCTTCCCCAGATTTGTGCCTCGACACAAACCTGTCTTGGAGCTCTACGGACAGTTCCTTCGACCTCATGATTTGTTTTTTACTCTGACTTGCACTGTCAACTGTGGGTCCTTTATATAGACAGGTGTGTGCCTTTCCAAATCATGTCCAATGAATTGAATTTACCACAGGTGGATTCCAGTCAAGTTGTAGAAACATCTCAAGCATGATCAATGAAAGAATGCACCTGAGCTCAATTTCGAGTCTCATAGTAAAGGGTCTGACTTATTTAAATAAGGTATTTCAGTTTTTTTGTTTATCAATTACTAAACATTTCTTAACCTGTTTTCGCTTTGTCATTATGGGGTATTGTTTTTACAATAAATTTTACAATAAAGCTGTAACGTAACAAAATGTGGAAAAAGTCAAGGGGTCGGAACATCTTCCGAATGCACTGTATGTGGGTTAATAACCTCCCCCTATTCTCAGGAGCCTCTGAACAGTGAAGATGACGTGAGTGATGAGGAGGACCAAGAACTGTTTGACACAGAGAACGTGGTGGTGTGCCAGTACGACAAGGTAAGTCATCCCCAGATGACTACAATACGAAGTATTCTATATATATATATATATATATATATATATATATATATATATATATATATATATATATGAATCCGCAGTAAGGATACCCCAGACTTCCTGTGTATGTGACTGGTATCCCCGTCTGCTCCTCTCCTAACGCCATCACTGACACTGTCCATTGGTTTGCTCTCTTCCGATACACACGGTATTGTGCGAAAGATTGAGGCATCCCAGTCTGTTCCTACCTAACTCTCACGCTTTTCTCTCCTCAGATCCACAGAAGTAAGAACAAATGGAAGTTCCACCTGAAGGATGGGATCATGAACCTGAATGGCCGAGACTACGTCTTTTCCAAAGCCATCGGGGACGCTGAGTGGTAAAACACACCACAAAAAAGGGTACATCCGAAATGGCACCATATTACTGATTTTTATAGTGCACTACTTTTGACCAGGGCCCATAGTCCTCTGGTCAAAATGAGTGCACTACATAGGGGAATAGGGTGCTGTTTGGAACCTAGGCAACAAAACACCACAAAAGAACTCTGGAACTTTCTGTTCGAGAAAGAGGGAGACATCAATAACTGAAGACCCAGGGAATCACTGGAGACATTTCAGCCCGAAGACCTGTGGTGGGCTAGTGGGGGAAAGAAAATATGACACCACCCAAAACTGTGAGATGCACATCTGAATGAATGGTATTTCAGTATCAATAACCAACAAGCCTGAGAAGACTGTCCCTGCGTCGTAGAACCCTCAGAGGAGGAGGGATCCTTTCCGCTTCTTTGTTTGAATCAATTCACCTTCAGTTTGAACTGACTGTCTTCTTACGCACTTGTAGTGGACCAGATGTAACCACTGACTTGACCCACCCTAAACACTTTATACCTATAGGTTTGAATTGAGGTCAAAGTTCAGTGAAAATGCCCAGCGATTGGACAGGGAAATCTGTCAGTTCCAGTTGTGCCCAGTGATTGGCTAGGAAACTTGTCAGTCAATCCTAGTAGTTTTTTTTTTCTCCCTCAGTGACCCTGCACTACAAAGTAAAGTTGACACCAGTGTATTGAGTTAAGGTGGCTGTTTGCAAAGGCTGACGTTAATTAGCTTCTTGTTGTAAATCTCCATTCCATGTCACTGATATGATATTCCTGCCACGTGTTCTCATGGTCCATTCTAGAAGTTTCCTTCCGGATATCCAGTTGATACTAGTACCCACTGTGTGTTCGGCAATGTAGCTCTCCTCTCCTGTAATCGTTGTAACTTTGTCGTTTTATTGTTATGATGAAGACCAACCCCACTAAAGGCAAAAGGATGGTAACAACCTAGTGATGTAAATTGAGTGAAGGAAGCCCAGGGCACCTCCTATTCCCTATAGAATGCACTACTTTTGTGAGCCCTGGTCAAAAGTAGTGCTCTACAAAGGGAATAGGATGCTATCGGGAAATGTCTCCCCCAGTCTGCTTCTTTCCAGCCCTCCTAAATCATCCTATCGTTGACTGACCCTGTGCAAAGACGGTTAATGAATCAACCAATGAATGATAGATACAATTATTGTACAAATGTCTTCAAACACTGACAGTTTTCCTGTTTTGTGTGTCTGGTCTTCTAATTCAGTGGTTAATCAGTACAGCCAGCTGGAGATTTGCGTTGTCAGTGTCAATGTATCGTGAAGTCCGTCAAGTTTGGCCACAGCATGCCCAATATTTTTCGTGTGTGAGGTCTGTCTGAGTTTAGCTTGATGAAGATGGAGTCATCAGTTAATGTTGTTGGAAGAATGGACACCCCACATCTCCTTTCCGATTTTACAGTACAAATAGATAACATTTTTGTGTTTTAATTTCTTTTGTCGATTTTTGTATTTATTCCTGAAAGCTCAGGCAGTGTTATATTTTTTTGGGGGGGGTGAAAAGTAATCAAGAAGCCGTACCAATCTGTGCTCTTATGATGATAACGAAGTGTTCCTTTTTTCTTTTAGTTGGTTGGACTAGGCTCCATGTGCTGTGGTCCATGTCTTGGCTGCTGTGTACAGCGCTGTCTGTCGGTCTTGTGCTTTCATTTTAATCATGATGATTTTATAAAAGTCCTGTTCACGCAGGTTTCAACTTCTGGGGGGCAAGGTGTGTGTGTTCTCTGCAGTTTATTTTAACAGTGCCCCATTGCAACAAAAAATGTCTCAAATAAATAAAGTATGTTTTCAGCTTTTTTCTTAGTAGCTTTGATTCTGTTTGGGTTTTGTGTGTATATACGTATGCCTGTGCAGTCATTCTCAGACACAATGGCCCAACTCATGACTAAAGTAAAGTCATTCTGTTGAGGAATGTATACTGGAACATTTCAGAGTAGCTTCTAGTTCTGGAACTCTGCGCTTGGACAAGCAGTAGCATATGATATGAGCCACTCTTCTGCTCAAGTGGTTTTGACCATTTTAATCAAATTATTTTAGCATTGTTCCTAATTCCATGTGTTCCAACTCCCTGATGTAATTTCGTATGTGCCTTTTTGGATTTTAGTTCGGCTTTTAGGTATTCGCGTATAATGATAATAATTTGGAGAGAGGATTTCTCTAGATAATGTACTTTGACTTATTTTATTCTTTATGTATCATGCTTTTCAACTGCTGTTCAAAAAAATGCTTTGTTTTTAGATGTATCCTTTTGGATTATCATTCATATAACCATTTTTTTATTTTATTTAAAATCTTTGTAAATGACCATAACTTGGAGGATCTGCTTTGAATACAAGTAATTAGAGAAGGTAGTATTTTCTTGAACAGACATGTTGAGTTTTTGCCTTTTCTAAACATTTTATTAAAGTAATATCAAAGCTGGTTTGTGTATGGGATTTATTTTAATTTTTTACTGGAATAGTATAATCGCTGATTGACAGATGAGGAGCAGAATTTAAGAATTTCTTACCTCAGAAAATAAAGAATTCGGGTGATGTAGCTTGCCACTTTATTTTTTTTCAACTGCGCATTCGATCAGCTATGAATCTACAATCCTTTTCCACAGAGATGAAAATCTTTAGTTTAATCCATACCTTCCACATTTGTGTGGGTTAATCCAGATATTGTATGACAGTGGGCCATGTGTGGGTGTTTCTTGTGCCCTAATTCCAGACCGGCTGATGTATGTTTTCATGTGGGTACTTTTGAGACAAAAGGTATGGTGGAAGTGGGACTAGAGCCCAGTTACTCAGCCTAATTTTAAATGGATTGTGGGGGTTTTACCTACTTTAGTTGAATGCTCTGGTTGTAGGTCGCTCTGGATAAGGGTGTTCTAAATGACTCAAATGTAATGTTGATTCTGCCTCTGATTGTAAATGTAGAGATGGCCCATCTTAAATGCCACATGGAGTTGAAGTTAACTCTGATGGAGTGGATGACGGATAGTGGACCCTACATACTCCAAAAGTAGTCTAGGCCTAGGCTGCTCCTGAGTGAGCACTGGAGAGCTGCTAGTTATGCTGCCTAATTGTTTTTATGGATCCAGGTACGTCTGGTGTATCCTCATGCTGTGGGCTCTATGAGGTGCAGGTAGGTAGGAGCCTCAAGATTAGAGATGTGGGTCAGTAACCGGAGGGTTGTCCGACGGGGAGAATTTCCTGGGAGTAAGCTCGCTAGAGAGTATGGTATTTGACCCAGGTCTACAGGTTTGATGGTGGACATCTGCAGTGCAGTCCATCTAATATAGTGATGGACTCTGGCTGTTATTAAAAGTGTTGGAATGTGGGACCTTGTGACATGTCTCTTGTCAGCTGTGGGGTTCGCTAGCATGAAATAATGGCAGGCAAGGCGGTCTGGAGACACTTGAAAAATCTGAAAGGGAGGAAGGAATGTTTTCTTTCCCCTCCACTTCATCGTTCTCTCATTTTCTCTCTGCGTAAGAGCAGAGCATGGTGGAGCGCTTTAGTAGTTCTATAAGAGGGTGACCCTTGACCTTTTAAGAGCAGCGCACTGACTACACCTACTGACCTGCAGAGACGTGAGGAGGGACAAGTCAACAAGCTGAGTCACAGCATTAATATAAAAACAGCACGATCTCCCAGACCAGTCCGAATATTTTTATATTAGAATCTGTGCCTTCTCTCTCTCGCTCTCTCGCTTTCTGTTTCTTCCCATCTCTCCTCTCTCGCTTTCTCTGTTTCTTCCCATCGCTCTCCTCTCTCTCTCTCTCTCTCTCTGTTTCTTCCCATCTCTTGTTCTCTTTCTCTTTCTTCCTCTCTTTCTCTTTCTTCCCCCCTCTTTCTCTGTTTCTTCCCCTCTCTCCTTCTCTCTGTTTTATCCCATCTCTCTCCTCTCTCTGTTTCTTTCCATCTCTCTCATTCTCTCTCGCTTTCTCTGTTTCTTCCCATCTCCTTCTCTCTCGCTTTCTGTTTCTTCCCATCTCTCTCCTTCTTTCTCTTGCTTTCTTCCCATCTCTCTCCTCTCTCTCGCGCTTTCTCTTTCCTCCCATCTCTCTTGTTCTCTCTCTCTCGCTTTTGATGAGTTGAGTTTCTTCCCACTATTTGTGTTGAGAAACTCAATATGGCAGCGTGGTTGCATGTCGTTCATCCAAAGGGCCCTGCCCTCCTGGTTATTTGGGGAGCGGCTGGGAGATGAGGTTTATTTGAAGTACCAGGAGAGGAATGGGCCAGGCCATGATAGGAACCAGGGCTAGAGAGAGAATGGAATGAAATTGGTTCAATTTAACACAAGTCAGTTTCTTTGACCCTGTCTGTAGACCATGACTTTCTTTATTTTTCTCTGTTTTGATGAATATTTTATTATAGTTTGTGCCATGGGAGGACATACTATAATAGTGTTATATTGTTATGTACTCTGGTGAACTCAATGAAATCTGTCTCACCCCTCAATCGATTTGTTTCAAGTTTTAATGTCATGGACAAGTACAGTGAAATGCCTTTCTTTCAACCTCAACTCAATGCTGTATTCAATAACAATGTAATACTACAAATAAATGTGATGACTGTTTTCAAGTATTCTATTGAGTTTTTACTACAATATAACAGAGCCTGTTACATGCTCCTCAGTTTGTTTTATTGTTCCAGTTTTCCTTGTTTTTAATCCTTTTGATATTGAAGACTAGACTAAGACAACTTGTGTCAACCAGTAAAAAAATGTTTTTATACGAATTAGAAAAACTGAATATTTATCTGTTGGAAATCTGACAAAATCTAACAAAAGGCCAAGAACCTTTATTTAGCTGAACGGAAGAGTTGCATATCACTTTGGCCTGATGCAAGAGAGAAAATAAAAAAGAATAGGAAATGATCCCTTTTTCCAGGAAAGTTAATTCCCTAGCTGTCTGCATTTCTCTGAAAATGTCACAGTGCAGTTCAAACGCTATCCAGATGTCAAGCAGGCGGTCATTGGCAGAAAGCTCCAATATCTATCTCACTATAGCAACAGCTATCTTGCTTTTTTGTATGTTTGTGTTTTTCCTAGGTTTTTCTAGCAAGTTTTATCCAGACCTGGGTTCAAATACATGTGTATTTGAGTATCTGGTATTGAAAATATTTTTTTTTTAATGTATTGGAGTATTTTCAAATACACAGCCCAAAACAAGTACTTTTATTTGAGTATTTGAATGGTTATTTATAAAAACCAAATAGTCTCCCAATTGTATTTGAGATTTTTAAAATACCTGGGATAAGTGCAAGGAATGTGTATTTGAGTAAGTATATGAGTATTTTCAAACACTTTTCAAGTGTATTTCCAAATATATTAAACTATTTGTCTTTTCAAATAAAATATATCTGAATACATACTTTGGAATGTATGTGAAAGTAAATGAAATATTTGAAATAGTATTTGAACCCAGGTCTGGTTGCATCTTCTTTGATTGTCTGAAAAGTCACTTATATCCTCTTAAGAATGGAAATATATATTGGTTTCGGGGTTGGGATGTATTTCTGGAAATGCTTTACGTGTTTATTTGGATCAGTTCAGTAGCAACATTAAATAGGACCACGAGAAGAAGAATAAGTAGACAAGTGTTTAATGTATCTCTGGAATGTAATATACATTTGGGGCAAAACCAAATCACTTACGCTGTAGATACTTTCCAAAGAGAACAGTTCGGTAAAATCACTCAAAACACTGTCTGGTTTTCACATTATGGCTCCTTCTATAGATTGATGCCATGTGACGATTAACACATTTTCTCACTTCCTTTATGTAGCTGGTTTGTTAATTAACATTTTTGAAGGCACACTAAAAAGATGCAGTATCACAACAAAGCTTTGCATTTTATGTCTTTGTACATGGATTACTCTTCTCATTTCTATACAGTATACACATTGTGGAACATTAAGGGATGCAGTATTTCCCTGTCTGAAGTTTCTAGTTTCTAATCACCCTGGACCTGCAGGCTGATCTGTAATACAGTACCAGGACAATATCCAGGAGTCTCTAAGGAATCTCTTAATTTCATAGGTCTGACGTTTGAGAAATCAAATATCATATTCCAGACCTCTCTCAAAGTTCTCAATGTCTTCATTTAGCTCTTATTAGTGAAGACGTTTGAGAGTTCCAGTTAGTGTAAAATAAAATGTCTTTTTTTTTTTGTCTGGTATGTATGAATAACCATGGATTTAAAGTTCACAAGAACAGGGTAGATTTATTTGCTAAATGTGATAAAATCGAGAATATATTTTTTGGGGGGACCAGCTCCAGTTCATCTACAATTGAAACAAAAGTGTAAATCAACTTTGCTTTCAGATACAGTACAGCTGACATTTAGCAACAGTTTCAACACCCACTTAAATCTTTAGAATTAACAATGACCGAAATATGATAATTTCCTAACCAAGTTTTGCTGCAATCAACCAGAATATCTCATATTTCACTGACACTTAATATTCCTCGACAGTCAGTATATTAATTGCAACAACAACAAAAATCACAGCAGAAATTGGGAAAACAGTCAAACGTGCGAAAAGGTTCAGAGAAAATACTGGCTTGCTGTAAAATAGTTCAATCCACTTCCAGTTTTGATTTCACTGTGGCTCGTCTCCTCTCTCCAACCGAACCACCACTGGCACCATCACAGTACTCTTTCATCTCCCCAGGCTAGGTTTGTGTTCATGTGTCCAGGCTACGGTTCTCCTCCGGACTGGGTTGCTGGGAGGTGGGTTGGAGGTAGGTTTGACCAGACCCAGAACGATCCTGCAGGTGGATGGGTACCTCCTCTGGTCCTCCTGTTCCCTTCTTGTTTTTGTCTCTCTTACCTCTCCGGCCCTGGTGACATACCCCACTGCTACCCTTCGAACTGACCGTCTGCCCTCTGAAGAGCTGCGCCCGGCGCTGGCACAGCCCCACCTTACTGAGCAGGATAAAGACATCCCCCCTGAAGGCCTTGGTGAAGATGGCGTACAGGAAGGGGTTGGCACAGGAGTTGAGAGGGTAGAAGAGCACCAGCAGGATCTTAGAATTGGATACAGTGATGAGAGGCCGGTCCAGAACTGCCGACATGGCGTAGAAAGAGATGGGGGCCATACACAGGAAGTCCGTGAAGATAAGGACGGCCATGCGTTTGGCGATGTTGGTGTCTTTGGAGCCGGATCGGTAGTGCGGGTTGTGGACAGCACAGTAGATCTTGATGTAACAGGCACAGATTACCAGAAATGCCAGGATGTTGAGGATCAGGACTGAGACAATGTACACCTGGGCCGCGGTGGACTGGGTGTCCATGGGTAGGCAGATACTGACCTAGTTAAATAAAGATAAAATAAATAATCCATCAATCAATCATTACAAAACTGATTATCCAGCCCACTGCTATGGCTACTCTTGCAGGTCTACGGGGTCCTAGGCTTGCCATAGACTGGCTAATTGGTTTCGTAACCCAACAAATCACTGAATCAATGAATCAATCAATTCATATTAAGAAATAGATAAATACTGACCTTCTGGTAACTACTAACTCCCACTAGGGGGAGCAACGCTAGGAGGAGGCAGAACAACCATCCAGCCAGCATCACAGCAGCTGCATGGGGCAGACGCAACTTCCTGTCCAGCCTCATGGCAAACGTTATCGCATACCACCTCTCTAGCGTGATCACCGTCAGCGTATACACCGACAGTTCGCTGGCAAAAACGGTAAAGAACCCCGCTAAGCCGCAGCCCGGCCCCGTCTGCCAGTCGATGGCGTGGTTGTAGTACTCTGCCCGGGTGTGAAGGTCCACTGAGGCGATGAGGAGGAGATATATCCCCATGCAGAGGTCAGCGAAGGCCAGGTGACACATGAGGAAGCGGGAAACGGAGAGCTTGTAGTGAGAGGTGAGGAGGACTAGAAGTGCCACCATGTTGCCTATAACAGCCAGTAGGGACACGAACCACACAGACACCCGCAGGAAGCTGAAGCCCATGATGTCCTCGCACGGGTTGAACTCGTCCGGCGCAGGGGCGCAGGTCACCTCCTCGCCCTCCTCACAAACCACGTAGTCGTAGCGACTGTCGAAGTCCTGGCTGGTGTCCTCCTGGGGGTTCTGTAAGATAAGATCGGATTATCACAGAGACACAGAAATGTATCCTTTTCCTTTCCTTGTTATTTTTCCACCCAGTCAGCACTGGGATTCAAACTGGCGACACTCTTGTTGCTGACCAGTCTCTCTTACCTTCAGTGTCTCCCCGAAGCCCATGTCATCATCCGGCTGGCCCCCGAAGTAAGCGTGGTAGTGGAGGCTGCTTTGGAAGTCTCTCCGGGGATCTCCCTGGGTGTCTCTGAACACCCCATCTCTGAAGCCCACCTCGCTGGGCTGCTGGTCGGCTGCATCCCCCATGGGGTCCCCTTGAAGGGATGGGACTGTGAGGGGACCCACGGATCTCTTCTGGTGCTGGTCTGCTGCAGTGTCAGAGACTGGGTCTATTTGAAGAGATGGGACTCTGAGGGGACCTACTGATCTCTTTTGATGCTGGTCATAGAAAGCTGTCAGGTTGCAGATGATGTACTCCAGGTATCTGCAATGTCAAAAGAAACTCATTGTAGAAACTGTACTGTAGATCTATGAGTTTTTCTTTGAGTTTCACTTTCTGCTTCTGTTTGTGCTTTAAGAATAATTGAAGGTGAAATAATTCGTTTGAGTCTGTAATGAACATTGCAAGGTGGAAAAATTAAACTGTGAATGACTTAAAGTTCAAGTTGAGTGCAAACAACAATTCAGCTTGAATCCTTTACTTCAAAATAACTCTTCATACACTCCTGGGTCCAGCTATCATATTATTTACATACCCAGTTAAAGAAGAAAAACTGATTCATGTTTTGAGAGGCTCATTAGTCTTGTTTAGACGTTGGTTTTCCTACAATAACAGTGTTGACTGACAGTAATTAAAGCCGCCTAATAAAACGTTATAGGTAAACGCGTCAGAGTTGACTTCATCTCAGCCAACATCCACACTGAGGAATTACAGCTGTACTATTCAACAGCCATTAATCATTCTGTAACTGTACACAATACAGAGCAATACACACTACAGTACACTTCCAGGGTTAGTAATGCACTATAATTTTATTTTCATTTACAAAACCATCAATGAAAGAGTTCACAGGTTTCTAGTTGTAACTCTGTATTACGGAGCCAAGCAGCATTTATTTAAACTTCTAGACAAATAAATAAATGTTGGAAGGACCAGTCAGTGAAAGGAAAATATCATTGTGCCTCCTGTTTATGTTTCTTTTTGGGGCAATGCTGCAGATGGTATGGCTCAAGTCCCTAGTGAGACACCATGGTAGAACATTGGTATGTAACTGTTATGAATGTTGTATTGTCAATTTTGTTTTGTATTTAAACGCCACTTTAAATGTGTACATGACACTGCAACAAAATTTCCCCATGGGGACAATAAAGTCAGTAAGTAAGAATGGAGGAATGTATTGCGAGAGGAAATGGTAGAATGATGATTTATTGGGAAAGATTGATCAGGAAAGGTAAAAGGTTGATATTGGGCAAGGTTGATCAGTGGCTGTCTGAACGGTGGAATTGATGAGTGTTGGAATAATTCTATACACAAATGTACATTATATATGTTTGAGGTCCTCCAATCAGGGGTGAAGATGGGATTATTATATGTTTTGCGTTTCACAGTTTCTGTTATGTGGTTTGGTTTCATGCTTTGAGTGGTGTTAGTGTTGATCCTGGTAGTTATGGGTGCGCTTGATTCTATGCCCGTCCAGGTGTCCGGTGGGGATTGGTTTTTTTTGTCCGGGGGCCGGGCCTTGCCTTACTGTCATCTTGGGGCTGGAGGGGTCGAGTGCACCCACTGGCCAGAGCACCTACTGACCAGAGCACCTACTGTGGGAGCGGGAAATGTGTATTGTCTGTGTATTTTATTGTATTGTTGTGTTTAATAAAATATATATACACACACTTGCGCGCACACACGCACACACACTCAATACCCCATAATGACAAAGTGAAAACAGGTTTTCACAAATTTATAAAAAATAAAAAAACAGATATACCTTATTTAAATAAGTATTCAGACTCTTTGCTATGAGACTCAAAATTGAGCTCAGGTACATCCTGTTTCCATCGATCATCCTTGAGATGTTTGTACAACTTCATTGGAGTCCACCTGTGGTAAATTCAATTGATTGGTCATGATTTGGAAAAGGACACATTTGTCTAAATAAGGTCGCACATAGGTCCCACACAAATAAGATCCCGCAATGCATGTCAAAGCAAAAACCAAGCCATGAGGTCGAAGGAATTGTCCGTAGAGCGCCGAGACAGGACTGTGTCGAGGCACAGATCTGTGGAAGGGTACCAAAACATTTCTGCAGCATTGAAGCTCCACAAGAGCACAGTGACCTCTATCATTCTTAAATGGAAAAAGTGTGGAACCACCAAGACTCTTCCTACAGCTGGCCGCCAGGCCAAACTGAGAAATCGGGGGAGAGGGGCCTTGGTCAGGGAGGGAATGTTTTTCAGCGGCAGGGACTGGGAGACTAGTCAGGAGAGGGGAAAATGAACGGCGCAAAGTACAGAGAAATTCTTGATTAAAACCTGCTCCACAGCATTCAGGAACACAAGACTGGGTTGAAGGTTCACCTTCCAACAGGACAATGACCCTAAGCACACAGCCAAGACAACGCAGGAGTGGCTTTGGGAGAATGTCCTTGAGTGGCCCAGCCAGAGCCCGGACTTGAACCCGATCGAACATCTCTGGAGAAACCTGAAAATACCTGTGCAGTGACGCTGCCCATCCAACCTGACAGAGCTTGAGAGGATCTGTAGAGAAGAATGGCAGAAACTCCCCAAATACATGTGTGCCAAGCTTGTAGCGTCATACCCAAGAAGACTCAAGGCTGTAATCGCTGACAAAGATGCTTCAAGAAAGTACTGACTAAAGGGTCTGAATACTTATGTAAATGTGATATTTCCATTTCCCCAAATATTTTTGAAACCTGTTTTTGATTTGTCATTATGGGGTATTGTGTATAGATTGATAAGGGAAAAACTATTTAATCCATTTTAGAATAAGGCTGTAATGTAACAAAATGTGAAAAAACTCAAGGGGTCTGAATACTTTCAGAATGACTGTCTATATATATATAGTTTACATACATTTAGGTTGGAGTCATTAAAACTAGTTTTTCAACCACTCCACAAATTTCTTGTTAACGAACTAAAATTTTGGCAAGTCAGTTAGGACATCTACTTTGTGCATGATGCAAGTAATTTTTCCAACAATTGTTTACAGACAGATTATTTCACTTATAATTCACTGTATCACAATTCCAGTGGGTCAGATGTCTACATACACTAAATTGACTGTGCCTATAAACAGTTTGGAAAATTCCATAAAATGATGTCATGGCTTTATAAGCTTCTGATAGGCTAATTGACATCATTTGAGTCAATTGGAGGTGTACCTGTGGATGTATTTCAAGGCCTTTCTTCAAACTCAGTGTCTCTTTGCTTGACATCATGGGAATATCAAAAGAAATCAGCCAAGACCTCAGAAAAAATTGTAGACCTCCACAAGTCTGGTTCGTCCTTGGGAGAAATTTTCAAACACCTGAAGGTACCACGTTCATCTGTACAAACAATAGTACTCAAGTATAAACACCATGGGACAAGGCAGCCGTCATACCGCTCAGGAAGGAGACGGGTTCTGTCTCCTAGAGATGAACGTACTTTGGTGCCAAAAGTGCAAATCAATCCAAGAACAACAGCAAACGACCTTGTGAAGATGCTGGAGGAAACAGGTACAAAAGTATGTGTATCCACAGTAAAACGAGTCCTATATCGACATAACCTGAAGCAAGGAAAACCGCCATAAAAACCGCCATAAAAAAACCTAGAATATGGTTTGCAACTGCACATGGGGACAAAGATCGTACTTTTTGGAGAAATGTCCTCTGGTCTGATGAAACAAAAATATAACTGTTTGGCCATAATGACCATCGTTATGTTTGGAGGAAAAAAGGGGAGGCTTGCAAGCCGAAAAATACCATCCCAACCGTCAAGCACGGTGGTGGCAGCATCATGTTGTGGGGTTGCTTTGCTGCATCATAAGGATGGAAAATTATGTGGATATATTGAAGCAACATCTCAAGACATCAGTCAAGAAGTTAAAGCTTGGTCGCAAATGGGTCTTCCAAATGGACAATGACCCCAAGCATATTTCCAAAGTTGTGGCAAAATGGCTTAAGGACAACAAAGTCAAGGTATTGGAGTGGCCTTCACAAAGCCCTGACCTCAATCCTATAGAAAATGTGTGGGCAGAACTGAAAAAGCTTGTGCGAGCAAGGAGGCCTACAAACCTGACTCGGTTACACCAGCTCTGTCAGGAGGAATGGGACAAAATTCACCCAACTTATTGTGGGAAGCTTGTGGAAGGCTACCCGAAATGTTTGATCCAAGTTAAACCATTTAAAGGCAATGCAACCAAATACTAATTGAGTGTATGTAAACTTCTGACCCACTGGGAATGTGATGAAAGAAACAAAAGCTGAAATAAAAAGTTCTCTCTACTATTATTCGGACATTTCACATTCTTAAAATAAACTGGTGATCCTAACTGACCTAAGACAGGGATTTTTTACTAGGATTTAATGTCAGGAATTGTGAAAAACTGAGTTTAAATGTATTTGGCTAAGGTGTATGTTAACTTCCGACTTCAACTGAATATATGTAGATAGTACAAAATAAAAAGAAACATGTGAAACAACAGCTCAACAACAACTCAACATACAGCCTTTCAAATCTCCAGAAAAACTTTATTGTCCACACAATATGGAAATGTATCTTTGGCTTCACAATGATTGACATAAAAAACATTAAAACATAATCTCACCCTCTCTTCTTCTTGAGGTTCTTGAAGCCGCAGCAGAGGGAAGGGTAGGTGAGGTCTGCGGTAATCAGGTGTTTGAAGGTTTTGATTGGCGGGAGCTTCTTCAGGTTCCAGGCATTGCGGGCCATCAGCTCCCTGAGAGATTCCAGGCCTGCTGTGGGGAGGGATGACACCCCTGTCAGGGACACATCACTGGAAAAGGAAACAAAGTGAATACATGTGACAGCTGAAAGTAATACAGGGCTCAATACAGGGTTCTTACAGAGTTCATAACAGTTCAGAACAATGAATACGAGAGACAGTGGAGGTCATATAGGGCTCATAGAGGGTTCTTACAGAGTTCATAACAGTTCAGAACAGTGAATACGAGAGACAGTGGAGGTCATACAGGGCTCATAGAGGGTTCTTACAGAGTTCATTACAGTTCAGAACAGTGAATACGAGAGACAGTGGAGGTCATACAGGGCTCATAGAGGATTCTTACAGAGTTCAAAACAGTTCAGAACAGTGAATACGAGAGACAGTGGAGGTCATACAGGGCTCATAGAGGGTTCTTACAGAGTTCATAACAGTTCAGAACAGTGAATATGGGAGACAGCTGGAGGTTAAACAGGGGTCATACAGAGTTCATACAGATTGGGTCACATATTATGTCACCTTGGGGAATGTGTGTGTGCGTGTGTGTAGAAGTGCTGTAATGGTATTTGGAATCATAGGCCATGGCACGGGCCAGACATTACTATCATTAAAGCCTAACTACAGATGAAGCCTAGTGAAGATTTGGTTTTGTACAGCAACACCTCCCCACTTTCTAGTTGTTATGATATGCATGGCTACCCATTTTGCGCATTCTCCAAATCTGGGATACACATTTTTGTCAAATGCTTATTTATTCCCCAATTGTTAGACTTGCGATCTTTCTGAAACGGAACACAAAATACAACGCCTACATCTTGTTCCCGCAAAAGAGTATCCACCACTCTTCCATCGTCTTTATCTAATTAAACATTCTGTTTTTTATTGTCCATGTTGCCATGCCAAAGACTGAACCTCACTGGGACGTAAAGTCACAACTCAGTACAAGCTCACAGCCAGTCCTTGGGTGCATCCCAAATGGCACCCTATTCCCTATATAGTGCACTACTTTTGACCGGAACCCTGGTAAATAGTAGTGCACTATACAGGGAATAGGGTGCCATTTGAGTATTCCATTTCTCCTTCAGCATCCTGTGTGATTGTATTATCAGAACATAGTGTAACCTACACTCCCCCTTCGAGGGGCCAAGTGGGGGACAAAACATTAACAAGATGTTTCCTCATCTAGTGTATCAGTGAAATGATCTGCTAAATGATTTAATAAGATAATAATAATAATAATAATATACAGAAACACAAGCCAAACAATGCATAAAATGAAATCACACTTTCTTTCTTTCTTTCTTTCCGAGAGGCAGCTGAGTATTTTTCTGTCGCATTGGTTCTCTCTCTCTCTCTGGGGGAACATTGAGCAACACTGGATAATAATAGTGTCGAAGACCTGCTGGCGGTCTGATTTTGTCATTGGGAGATGTTTAGGCCATGACCTCATGTGGATGACCTCACCACTCAGCCAGGATTAAGACATGTTCCAATACTTTCTAAATATGCATCCTTCCTTCCTTTTTTCCCCTTGAGGTTAGCATAGAGATACGTTATTGAATGGGTATAAGCAAGTTAACAACCTTATTACTTTCACCAATCCAACCAATTCAGGTCACTGATTACTTCAAGGAACGTAGGAAGGAAGGCCACATTTTCTAAGTACTGAACAAGGATGGGGAACAGATTGACTTATTAAAAACGTATTAAAAAGGTTACAGCTTTAGGAGTACTACTTCAGAAAACAGATAACAGAGGTAAGGTTTCTGCATCAAACTCCCCAGAAAGGGAAGGGGATATTTAATTCCACTATGACTCTCAAAACAGAGAGGGGAAGGAAAAGTGGAACGTTTCTATAACACTCACACAATCTGCGTCTGATTTCCCAGTCAAAATCCCAGCTGTCGTTAAGCTATTTTCATGATTTCTGAACTGTGTTTCTCCCAGACATGTTTCTCACTCATTCTCCACTTTTATGGGAAAATAGAGAGGTACAAAGAGAATGAATGAATTACGGAAGTTATGATTTGAACCCATTTGGCTTTGTAAAAATGATTGTTTTCTAGTAATTATTTAATATTTTAGATACTTAATCATCTGATAAGTTTTGACTCCAATATAAACTTTTTCTACAAAAGTTCCAAACCCAAATCATAAATCACATATCATTGCAAAACACTCTTGATTAATATCACATTATTGGAACATACTGTATCTCTCTGTTTAATAAGACAAATAGCTGACGTTTAAAACTGGAGCGTAGGAACATTGGATGCATTTGTACCATTCTTTCAAAGTAGTTTGAGCAACTGTAACTTCAGATAGGAACTGAACATGTTGGGCAGTGCAGTGAGAGAATTTTTTGTCCAGGGTTCACTTGAAAAAAAGGATGCTCATCTCTATATGACTTTCTTGGTTAAATAAAGGATGAATAATTACGCACAGAAGCATTGGGCCACTAACAGTGCCAGCAAACGTCCTTTCATCCATCTTGGTCAGACGCTTGTTCCTATGGAGGTACCTGGAGAGAAAACACACACACACGCAAACACACGAACAAGAATGTAACCGACACACTTCAATCACCATAATCATCCTGATAGCTCTGAGACGTGCTACAGTCTTTTCACTATCCTCATCAAATCACGTTCTACTGTTTATGTTCCCTGCTTCCTGGAGTAACACTGATTTCGGATGCTCAGGTCTTATCCTGAGTGTTGTTTTAAATGAGCCGTCGCACCATCGGAGAAGGTACTTTGTCTTGGTGTTACAGCTCTGGGATCAGCTCTCGCTCGGAGAAAACACACATACACACCGATACACACACTCCCGGATCAGTTTTTTCTCTAATCACGCTCTGTGCGTGCCAACCCAAACAGCAGTGTGGTAAGACTGACTAAAGTGACTGCCCATTGGTTTAATTACAATTCCATAAGGACCAGCTAGGGTTTTACTGAGGGTGAATGGTTAAATGGAGGGGTGGGGGGTCAGAGGTATATTTCATATCCTGACGGGAAAACTAGAGAGAGGTGACAAAAGGAGGGAGGCGGGGGGTGAAGTTTGGGCAAGGGAAAACAGTAACAAAAGTAAGTAATGTTTACATGTCTTTATACAATATTGGGGTCGGAGTGGAGGAGGGGTGTACCGGGACAGTGTAGTGACACAGAAAGCATGATTGAAATGTAAAACAACTATTTTAAACTTTATTCATCCAGGTTAGTCTCAATAAGATGATATCTGGATAAAAATAAGACGTTTTGTTCCCTTATGGGGAAATACATTTCCTTTGGTGCTTTGATGCAGACTCCCTGAAATCGTCTTCTTAAAAAATCCCATGAGAACTAGGGCTTCCTAATCAAGGCTGGGGTTAACCTCTCTCTAAGCACGTCTGAGAGAACCAGTTCAGATGTAACCGTGATCCTACTGCTTGTGTAGCGCAACAGTGTCATTTTGAGTAAGGAAATATTAATGCCAGATGTAAAAAAAGAAAGTTGAATCCAGTCAAAATACTAAGTAACTTAATTTTGGTGAAATGAAGGCGTCTGAAATGACTGATTGTTAAGCCAGAGTGAAAGATATCATAACTGTAACAACATAGAGAACCGTACCTCCAGTACTTCTCTATGAGAAGACTATTCCTTATTTTCTATTCTATAACATTCGATTCTATTATTTTCTATTCTATACCAATCTATTATTTTCAATTCTATTCCATTCTATTCTGTTATTTTGTGTTAATGATATAAGAAAAATAACTTACACAGCATCCAGTTTGGTCCCGTTGAAAGCATGATGTTGAATGTCGGTGAAGCCATTACTGTACAACATCCTGTAAGAGAATAAACACATTAGAAAACATTCACAAGAGTAACATTTACTGAAGTCCAAACTGTGTGATTTTCTGCACCAACCCACTGACTAACCTTGAATCTGTCTGGTTCTACAGGTCCTAATAATCAATAATGCCAATTCCAGCTGTTGAATAACATGTCTATTTTTGTGCTGAGGATTTGCCTGTGTATGCAATTCAGTGACCAAAATCACGACAACATTTTCAGTAACATGTTCTCCCCAACAAAATGTAACCACTTCGATCAAATATATTGGTCCTGAATCAGTTTGCCAATGTGTCCATGAATATGGCATCTAATGTAATGGTGTTTTCTCGACGACAGACATTTCTGTGCTGGTCACAGCACTCTCTGAGACTGCAAGCAAGGGTAATATAATGGCCTATAGTCCACAGTGAAGACACCAGTGAAACTGTATAGCTATAGCTGTGTACTCACACTGTCAGCACTTGGTTGGTAATACCGCGGAATGAGTTTGCTGGGACCTCAGATATGTAGGGATGATCAGCTATTTCACTGTGAGGAGATACAAGAGGAAATTAGGTGGTGTTGCAAATACACCACCGGTCAAAGGTTTTAGAACACCTACTCATACAAGGGTTTTTCTTTATTTTTACTATTTTCTACATTGTAGAATAATAGTGAAGACATCAAAACTATGAAATAACACATATGGAATCATGTAGTAACCAAAAAAGTGTTAAACCAATCAAAATATATTTTATATTTGAGATTCCTCAAATAGCCACCCTTTGCCTTGACAGCTTTGCACACGCTTGGCATTCTCCCAACCAGCTTCACCTGGAATGCTTTTTCAACAGTCTTGAAGGAGTTCCCACATATGCTGAGCACTTGTTGTCTGCTTTTCCTTCACTCTGCGGTCCGACTCATCCCAAACCATCTCAATTTGGTTGAGGTCGGAGGATTGTGAAGGCCAGGTCATCTGATGCAGCACTCCATCACTCTCCTTCTTGGTAAAATAGCCCTTACACAGCCTGGAGGTGTGTTGGGTCATTGTCCTGTTGAAAAAAAAATTGGTAGTCCCACTAAGCCCAAACCAGATTGGATGGCGTATCGCTGCAGAATGCTGTGGTAGCCATGCTGGTTAAGTGTGCCTTGAATTCTAAATAAATCACAGACAGTGTCACCAGCAAAGCACCCCCACACCATAACACCTCCTCCTCCATGCTTCATGTTGGGAAATACACATGCGGAGATCATCTGTTCACCCACACCGCGTCTCACATAGACATGGCGGTTGGAACCAAAATTTGGACTCCAGACCAAAAGGCACATTTCCTCCGGTCTATTGTCCATTGTTCGTGTTTTTTGGCCAAAGTAAGTCTCTTCTTATAGGTGTCCTTTAGTAGTGTTTTCTTTGCAGCAATTTAACCATGAAGGCCTAATTCACACAGTCTACTCTGAACAGGCGATGTTGAGATGTGTCTTTTACTTGAACTCTGTGAAGCATTTATTTGGGCTGCAATTTCTGAGGCTGGTAACTCTAATGAACTTATTCTCTGCAGCAGAGGTAACGCTGGGTCTTCCATTCCTGTGGCGGTCCTCATGAGAGCCAGTTTCATCATAGCGCTTGATGGTTTTTGCGACTGCACTTGAAGAAACTTTCAAATAAATATTCCATATTGGCTGACCTTCATGTCTTAAAGTAATGATGGACTGTCGTTTCTCTTGCTTATTTGAGCTGTTCTCGCCATAATATGGACTTGGTCTTTTACCAAATAGGGCTATCTTGGGTATACCACCCTACCTTGTCACAACACAACTGATTGCCTCAAATGCATTAAAAAGGAAAGAAATTCCACAAATTAACTTTTAAGAAGGCACACCTGTTCATTGAAATGCATTCCAGGTGACTACCTCATAAAGCTGGTTGAGAGAATGCCAAGTGTGTGCAAAAAAAGGCTGGGCCTTGCCTTACCGGCATCTCGGGCCTGGAGGGGTCGAGCGCACTCACTGACCAGAGCACCTACTGACCAGAGCACTCAATGACCTGACCAGAGCACCTACAGTGGGAGCGGAAATGTGTATTGTCTGTGTATTGTATTGCTGTGTTAAATAAAATAGATTTGGTTACTACAGGATTCCATATGTGTTATTTCATAGTTTTGATGTCTTAACCATTATTCTACAATGTAGAAAATAGTAAAAATAAAGAAAAACCCTTGAATGAGTAGGTGTTCTAAAGCTTTTGACCGATAGTGTATAGAAAACCTAGTCAGAGAGTAGAAAAAAGGAATGGAATGCCATAGAATGGAAAATAGCTAAGTACATATCCTAGCACTATAGTAATCACTGGTTTTAGACTAGAGGCGAGACATAATGGATTGGAAAATCCTTACTATAAATAAGACAGCTCTCTTTAGAGAGGACAGGATGATGCTTCTACACTCCCCTACGTATGTGTTTGGACGGTATAGCTACATTCCTTAATTTGGCTCTATACCCCAGAATTTGGGATTTGAGATCAAATGTTTTATATGAGGTGACAGTACAGATTTTCACCTTTTATTTGAGGGTATTTTTATACTTATCTGTTTTACCGTTTTGAAACGAAAGCACTTTATGTATGTAGTTTCCCATTTTAAGGTGTCATGAGTATTTGGAACAATTTACATTTAGTCAAAAGTTGAGTATTTGGTCCCATATTCCTAGCACGCAACGACTACATCAAGCTTGTGACTCTACAAACTTGTTGGATGCATGTGTCTCGGATTAGGTTGTGCCCAATAGAAATGAATGGTAAATAATGTATTGTGTCATTTTGGAATCACTTTTATTGTAAATAAGAATATAATATTTCCAAACACTTCTACATTAATGTGGATGCTACCATGACTACGGATAGTCATGAATGAATCGTGAATAATGATGAGTGAGAAAGTTAAAGATACTTTTTTTTTTTATTTAACCTTTATTTAACTGATTTTTGAGGTGGGGTATGATATTTATGCCCCTGTAACTTATTCGCTCATCACTATTCACAATTCACTCATGACACGTGTTCAGAAACATATTATATTCTTATTTACAATCAAAGTGACTCCAAAATGACACAATACAATATTTACCATTCATGTCTATATGGCACAACATAATCTGAAACACAACCAAAACAAACTGCAAATGCGTCCAACAAGTTTGTAGAGTCACAAACTTTTGACAAAATGTTATACACTATAAGTGTATTTGTCCAAATACTTATGACACCTTCAAATGGGAGGACTAGATACATAAAGTGCATTCATTTCTAAACGATAAAACCAATATGTATGAAAATACCATCAAATAAAAGGTGACATTCTGTACTGTCGCCTCAAATGCTATTTTGTATAGAGTATAGAACTGAATGAAAAGTTTTAGATTCACTGTCTAAATAAATATGTAGAGGAGTGTGTGATGTCAGTCTCATAAAAGAGATTCAAACCTCAATCGACTTACAGGTAAAAATTGCATTATTTCCCACATTTCATATGACAAATGAGTGAGATATTGAATGGAATACTGGAATGTATGGAATTATTCCTGAAATATGTAATGTTCTGGTTGTCGGGTTGTAATACTTGTGAGACAGTACCTACTTGTAAGAGTATAGTGCTAACGAAGTTAGTGTGTATTGGTATTGTAGTTTGCTTACAGTATGAAGTTCATATCATCTGAGTGGATGTTGGTGAGATCAGGAAAGATGGTGAGGCCAGTATTGAAAATACCCCTAGAAGGAACCAAGAGAGAGATGGTTAGATAGCTGGCAGGCGATGACCAAGCAGACTATCCCAATCAAAACTAAGAGAGAGATGGAAAGATAGCTGGCAGTTACCAAGCAGACTCCCTCACAAATCAAGCTACCACAGAGTATAAAATATAACATGACAGTGCCAGTACTGGCATATTAAATAGAAACCTTTTAAGTTGAATAGATTGGATGTAATTGCTCAATTATTGCCAAAGCCAAATATTTGAAGACAAGTCTCATCTACTGTATCTTGTGTTAAAGTAAGGTTGTCAGTTTGGACTCACATTAGCATTTTCAAAGCCAAGATGGTTTTGATTTTGAAAAAATATGATTATATTACACGTATGATTTCTAAATGTGCTCACAGGTATTTCAGGTTTGGAAGGTTCTTAAAAGCTTCTGGGTCGATGTATGACAGACTCTTTGCGTTCCGGATCTCTCTGAAATGGAAAACACAAATACACCTTACAAATTACAGTAAACATGATGTTTTCCAGTTTGACATGTACATACTTCTGTGTATCCTAGGATTAAGTGCTCATACATCCTTTGCTTTGCTTAGTAATTTGACGTTCCTGTGTCACTGAACATACAGGACATATATAGGGTTGTATTAATCCCCACTAGTCCTTTACAGTTTCCTTTCATGTTCTCTACACACACACACACACACACACACACACACACACACACACACACACACACACACACACACACACACACACACACACACACACACACACACACACACACACACACACACACACACACACACACACACACACACACACACACAGTTTGCTGACAGAAGAGGGCAAGGTGCATGTCTGTCTATCGGAAAGACCAGGAGGAAAAACTCCAAAGTCTCCACATACATCCAACTCCGGAAGTCAAGGTTCAATTAACGTTTCATTAGTGTGTTGACTCTGGTGCACCCATCGGCCTTAGAGAGGGCCAAGGGGGCTCTCCTCTTTGCTTGTCTAACCCATGTGATGTGGATGAAAGCTGGGGAACGTGTGAACCTAGCCCTCCTTCACACACCTAGGTAACCGCAATCAGCACCCTAGCCAACATGTTCTGACCACTGGGAGTCTGAGCCACTGTGTGTGTTTGTGTGCAGTGAACCGCTACCTTCCAACCTCCACCCCACCTCGTCCTCCACCCCCTCCCTCCCTCCCTGCCTCTCAGTCCCTGAGTTGGTGTGTCTGTGTGCAGTGAACTCCTACCCTCCACCCTTCTACCCCATCCCACTCTCCCCTCCTCCCTCCCTCCCTCCCTCCCTCCCTCCCTCCCTCCCTCCCTCCCTCCCTCCCTCCCTCCCTCCCTCCCTATCAGACCTCAGCTCCTTGGTTCCCCGAACAGCCCTTGCCACCCTCCACCTCCTCTTGGTCCGGCCTTTGTGTCTGACCCGTGGAGGAAACAGGAGAGCGATGCCATTATTATGTGATGTGGCACAACCACTGGACCAATCATGTCTGAACATTCCCTGGTGATCCAATAGAAATAATGGGCTATGAACTCTTCTTAGGGTGGGAGAAACTCTCTTGGTCTCTACACTTTGAGCCTATCACAGAGCGTGAGCCAGGAAAGAGATTGGCCAAATATAGAGCCTGTCACAGTGGGGACTGTGTTGATGGACATCAATGCAATAAGAGATAAGTTAGTGTTCTGTACTATTGTGACGAAGCAGCTTGAATCGTCTTGACGCAAAGCAAATAAATGATCTCATCCCATGCAACTTAGCGGTCAGACCTTAGAGAGAACATACATCAGACGCAGATGTAGAGACGACGAAGACCATTACGCAAACCAACTTGTGGTTTATGGGACGCCTCTACAGCATCTCAGGCATGGATCGAAAGACCACATTGACTGTTGGCTTTCCCTCTCTCCTAACATCTCCAATTGCACGCTGTTACATCTGTCTGTTTAGACCCAGACCTAGCGATGATGGACAGGAGACAGATACTCTATGTATCAATTATTCTCTCCAACGGCGTTATGTCAGAAGGCACTTCGCTAAAGTGCTGCCCCAGAGTAACATGGGACAGCAAAGCCACGCTCTTCAGACGTTATGAAATGTTGTCGTCAACCGTAACTTTTATGGAAACGCTGTTCTACAATATCTGTTGATAGTGTATGCCAATGCTGACGCTCGCAATGGTTTGCGGCATAGAAGGGGAGAACACTATTTACGATCCTGAAAATAACAAGGCAAATTCGTCTAACTTCTTCACCATAATGTGTTTAATAAAAGTCATTATTCAACAAAAAAAAAACTTCATATGTATTTGGACAGTGAAGCAAAACATTTGTGAAGCTCTAGCACTTTGGATTTGAGTTCAAATATTTCATATGAGGTGACAGTACAGAATGTCACCTTTTATTTGAGGGTATTTTCCTGACTTCTTCAAATGGGGGGACTAGATCTATAAAGTGCTTTCATTTCTAAAAAATTAAAACAGATTTGTATGAAAATACCCTCAAATTAAAAGGTGACATTATGTACTGTCGCCTCATTTGAAACATTCTAGCTCAAATCTAAAATGCCGGAGTAGAGAGACAAATTATAATTTGTATCTTCACTATTCAAATACATATGGAGGGGAGTGTACATATCCTCTACTCACATGTGGGTGATTTTCTTTAGATTGTAAAAGGAATGCCTCTCAAGTCCTGCCAGTGTTACATCCACTGATATGTATCTGAAAGAAAGAAACCATCATACTTTGATATAGGGATTTTCAACATACAGAAAGACATACGGTGTCTTTAATAAAATTAAAGATCATTTTTACACTCTTCCCTCCACATTCTTTACACATATGGTTTTACTGTGTAACATCTGATCAAATACAATTAAAAGTATCGCGCAAACATACCAATTATTATACAACATAGGATTGACTGTCATCTACACTCCCTTGCGTATTTATTTGGACAGTGAGGCTCAACTTTGTATACTCAGGCGTTTTGTATTTGAGATCAAATGTTTCATGAGGCGACAGTACAGAATGTCACCTTTCATATGAGGCTATTTTCACACATATCGGTTGTACTGTTTAGAAATGAAATCAGTTGATGCATCTTGTCCCCGTTTTTTCCATAAGTTTTTGGACAAATTCACTTATATGTCTAGTAAAGTAGTAAAAAGGTATTTTGGTCCCATGTTCCTAGCAACTACAGTGCAATCGGAAAGTATTCAGACCCCTTGACCTTTTCCACATTTTGTTACGTTACAGCCTTATTCTAAAATGGATTTAAAAAATGCTCTTATCAATCTACAGACAGTACCCCATATTGACAAAGCAAAAATATCACATTTAAATAAGTATTCAGACAATTTACGCAGGACTTTGTTGAATCACCATTGGCAGTGATTGCAGCCTCAAGTCTTCTTGGGTGTGACGCTACAAGCTTGGCACACCTGTATTTGGGGAGTTTCTGCCATTTTTCTCTGCAGATCCTCTCAAGCTCTGTCAGATTGGATGGGGAGCGTCGCTGCACAGCTGTTCTCAGGTCTCTCCAGAGATGTTTGACCGGGTTCAAGTCCGGGCTCTGGCTGGGCCACTCAATGACATTGAGACTTGTCCTGAAACCACTCCTGCGTTGTCCTGGCTGTGTGCTTAGGGTCGTTGCCCTGTTGGAAGGTGAACATTTGCCCCAGTTTGAGGTCTTGAGTGCTCTGGAGCAGGATTTCATCAAGGATCTCCCTGTACCTTGCTCCGTTCATATTTCCCTCGATCCTGACTAGTCTCCCTGTGCCTGCCGCTGAAAAACAGCATGATGCTGACAGGTTTCCTCCAGATCAGATCCGTAGGGACGGACGCTAAAAAAGATATGTATGAAAATACCCTCAAATAAAAGGTGAGATTCTGTACTGTTGCCTCAATTGAAACATTCAAAATGCTGGAGTATAGAGCCCAATGTAAAAATTTTAGCTTCACTGTCCAAATAAATATGGAGGGGCGTGTACCTGAACCACTATGAGAAGTAAAGCTACTAGACTAATGATCGTCAATCCAAAGCCAAGCTTTAGCCTCAGTCCTATAGACTTAACCACCCACCTCTCCCAATGCCTCTAATTCCATGGGTAATTTAACAGGTATGTATGCACCCTACATATCCATTACCCAGTCATCAGTACCACTGCTTTCATTTGTTATTACTGAGTAACTACTGTGTAGTTAGTGTGTAGTCTAATGGCATATAAAACAGACTGAGATTATGAATCTATATCAGAAATGGAATGTGACTCTTCATTGTGAGAAAGCAGGGTTAGTATTTAAAGTGCAGTGCACTAGACTAGAATTGCTCCTGATTGCTAATAAATACTATTTACATGCTGCTAAATTAAGGGGGTTAAACAAGTACTTCCAGTCTAGACTGTCTAGATTACAGGTTTAAAAGGGTCTCTAATCCAGTATTCTGTGGCAGGTTGAAGCTTATTGTCATGAGTCTTGTCCTGGAGGCAGAACTGGGAAGCTGCTAAGTCAAAATTGGCTATATAGTAAAAATGTATGATATACATATATATATATATATATATATATATATATATATATATATATATATATTTATAAATGTTTTAATCTTAATTTAAGGTTAGGCATTAGGGTTAGCAGTGTGGTTAAGGTTAGGTTTAAAATCTGATTTTATGACTTTCTGGCTGTGCCAGCTAGTGACCACTCTGCAGAGCTGCCCCCAGAACAAGACTGATGACCAAAAACGCTAACCTGCTGTTCTGTTGGGCGATATAGAGGTGTGCTGGGTGAGGCTGGGGAAAACATCTCCTTTGCTCTCTCTCGCCTTTTCTTTCCTCATGTAGGACTTGGACACAGCCACTGGCCTCGGGCTGGGATCAAGGCCTAGCTCGTGTGTATTTTCAGAGAAGTTGTCTAAAAAGAACTCCATTTCTAATTTTCGCATTGCTTTAAACATTTTGGCTTGGTGATACCCTTTTCCACCTTCTACTGAGTTTATATTTTACCACATCATCTAAACCGTTCCCTGAACGAGGCACCAATCCTTACAGCGACTCCACTGGAATACCTTGCCGATGCCTATGCCCTTGCGGTGGGAATGCTGACATTCCTATTCTAGGAACGCATTAGCTCTTCCAACTGTGATTAGCAGACAGCGGTGATACTAAACAGAGAACAGATCATCTGCACGAGTGGAGGAGAGGACACAGAGAGCGAGATTTGGGGGGGAGAAAGAGGGACAGATTGGGGGGAGAAAGAGAGAGAGAGACATAAGGAGAGAGAAAGAGCGAGAGAAAGAGAGAGAGAGAGAGAGAGAGAGAGAGAGAGAGAGAGAGAGAGAGAGAGAGAGAGAGAGAGAGAGAGAGAGAGGAAGCAGAGAGCGAGAGGAGGCTTGGAAAACGCTTGGATCTCTGATCCCAATTTTTGGGGATCAGAGGGAGGATAAGAGACAGGTGGATGATGTGGAGTTGGGATATTAAGAATTTAAATATAGCTTTGTGGCTTAACGAGATGAGAATTTGTGATGATGACCAGAGAGATAGAAAGAGAGGGACAAGGAAGGGAATAATGGTGAAAAGAGACTGTGTGGTTGTGCTGATGGTGATTCACTCACATCCTTGAGATGTTGACCAGGTTGGAGAAGACATCTCCTGGCACTGATGTCAGACGCGTCTCCAGAAGCCATCTGGAAGAGACAGAGCGGAGTACTGATCAATATAAAGTTTACAGATCCATGTAAAGTTTACAGATCCAACACAATCTCACACTCCATTCGTGCAAACATGTACAAAAAGTATTTCAGCAGATTTAGTTCCTTTTTGTGTGGCTTAATTCATGTGAAAATACACAGATTTTGGTGCGACTTAACTCATAGGAAAAGACACAAAGCAAACTTCAGAACAATCTTTTCAAAGTCATTGGAGCAATGCATTTTGGGCAATGTTGTTCTACACTGCCTTTGTTCTGTCCACATGTATTTATATATAAAGAAAAAGTCTAAATATTGTTAATCAACCAGGTTGTCACTGAAATTAATGCCAATGCTGTGTTCTATGCTTATTTTCGCTTAATACTTTGGGATACTGGTGCCATGTCGTATTTTATAAGGGTTGCCAGGTTGGAGTAAAAATCTGTATTTTTTTTTTTTATGGTATTGATGAAGGTTTTTGATTTGGGAATGGGGATACATTTTCATGATGGGAAATTAATTCATCAATACATTTGGGGAAACAGAAGACCTGCAAAAAAAATTCTGTTTGGTTTAAATTCCCCTGGTGCAACTGCATGGTATTTGCAACTATAACGAATCTGGACTATGATCAATTAAGCCATATCAATCAGTTAAACAGGTTCATGTAAAATAATGAATTATGTTGGCTTACACTTATGGCACTTCCTAGGCCATTCCATGATGTTTATTATGTTTGTGTCAATCATGTTATATACTTACAGTAGGCTACTGTAACAAGACATGTGCCAGCATTGTAAGCCTACTGCCTCTGCCCAGAGGAATACTAGGCTTTCAGGGCAATGGCTGTTAGAGCTCACTTTGCCCTAGATGAGCCCTGGTTAGAGTCCCTGTTGCAGCTTTCACTTCCTTCTACTACAATGTTGGCAGCGTCCAGATCACGTCCAGCTTACGTCTAGTTATGTGAGCTAGTGGTGGGAATCGTTCTGTGTTTCAACATTGTGTTGGGTTATTCTAATTTACATAAGTTAACTTACCAGTGTGGACCCAAAACAAACACATTCTACACATTTACAAACTACCTGTTTAAAGTGGTATTACAACCATGGTGTTCTTTTGTTACTCAAGTTTAAATATCTAATAACCTGACAGTGATCCACATCATATGGGTAGACAAATAATGTAAGTGTGTTATGCAGCAAAACAGAATATGAATAAACATGCCAAAAGAAATCAAGCAGAGATGTACAACTACTTAACCATTTTATTAATTACTGAAACATGCGAACTACAAACATTTCACCAGTTTAAAGATAATGAATACACACAAAAGTCAATAGTTGACTATAACATGAGTACAAACAAGGTGAGTGTGTGTATACAGTATGTGTGTAAGTGTTTGTGTGCGTGTGTGTGTGTATATTATGGTGTGTATTATAATTTCCCATCATAAAAATGTATCCCCATTTGGTATGCACTTAGTATCAAAAATGTACTGCAGGATTTGTTTTAAACCATTTTAACTTGGATTTCTATGTTTCCAGTATAGCTAGGCTGTCTGAACAGTGACATGATCATCCTGAAAGCCTGAGGGAATTGAATTCAAATTGGAACTTATGGAATTGTTGGGGATAATATTTAACTGGGAAATGAATCATTGGAATTTACCTAACATTGGAATTGAGAGCAATTGAATTATCTCTGAATTTAAAGACTGACCTGGAATTTGAATTGAATTCAAATGGAATTTACAGAGAGATGGAATTTAATTTGTGGAATTACCCCAGCCCTGTCCTTGTGCTTGTTCAGTTAGTCTGCAGGATCTATAGGCATACCCTGAAAACACTCATCATACACTTTGTATCCTGTAAACTGTGTGTGCAGCAGAGCAGACAACTATTGAAATTGATCAAGCAGACCATAACGCAAGAGTGCTGAAGACATGGATTCATCTTGAAGTTGAAAAGTAGACCCAACAGTGAAAAGAGAGAGAGAGACATGGATTGGAGACGAAGAATGGGGGCAAGTGAGGGTACGAGCTCGGGAACACTCCAAAGCCTGTCGATCGCTTTGATTTCAGAATTGTCGGTATTACAAATTTGTTACAGAATCAAACCAAATCCTCAACTTACAGAGAAGTCGGCCTCGGCCAGGGCTAACCTGGGTCAGCTCTAGACCAACATTGGTAGATAGACTGTATGTTTCTGGTTACTAGGTTCTCTCTCCATGCAATGCAGGGCTGGATGAAAGGGTTCTTTGAAGTGTATGGTGTAAACCCTGTCATAGGAACATGAGGGGAAAACAAAAATGTTGGGTCTGAGTATGTAGGAGTGGACCTGGACCTAACCCCTCAGCTCTCAGCCAAACCAAACAACGTCTGGCCCTGCTTACACCTACGACCTGATGGCTGGGGGAAACACACTGGGATATAATGTTTTATTACTAAAAAGTGGTTTACTAGTGGTTTATCTCTAGAAATGACCATTGGTGACATTGTTATCAATATCATTCCATTAATCATTATTTTTATTTTTTTTGCAGTAGTTAATTGCAGCGGAGGTAGCTGAGGTTTTGTTTCAATCTGTAGCGCTGAAGATCCGCGCCATAGTGCGATAGAAATTTTAAGGCAATGTTTCTATGACTGCCTTCATAGTAAACGCTGCATATGTCGGCTCAATCGGAAAGGGCCTTTAAAATGTCAATCGTGCTACAGTGTGGATCTTCAGCACTATGGATTAAATCGAGCCCCTAGTATCAGTTGACTTTCAAGCCTGTAGAAGAAACACTATTTAAATGCTCTTCACTAAGATAAATAGTTCCCTCAGTAGACCATTTCAGCCAACGAAAATGGAGATCCTCTTTAGACTTCTGACTCCGATAGTAATGGAGCCGTATACTCCATAGACCTACTTCAATGTGCCTAAGTGTCTGCTCGGAACACCTGCACTTCTCTGGTAAGCATGTGTGACATTGATCTAACTTTTTTTTTACCCTTCTCCACTCCCATTTGACAACTATTTTAACACCAATCTTTACTAATTTGGAAAGATTGTATCGAGACGAGGACGATGGGACAAGGGGGCGGGGGGTGGCATGCCAGAACAATTTGGTGAAACAATGGACTAATTCAGTGCTGAGAGCTGGCGGTTAGTCAGGGGGTTGGTCAGTGGTAGCGTAGAGCACGGCAGCTCTTTGACAAAGTCAAACAAACAGAGATACACAGAGCAGACTCCCATCACCATCACAATGTGTTGAGCCATTTCACTGGATACCTACTACTACACACACGCCATAATAATCAGCCCAGTGTTACACTGGGGGCACAGAGGGCTGACAATCTGCATCCTACAGGCCTTAGGGGAAAATTACTCCATTTATCATTCAAGAGATGAAGCTGTGAAAACAAGCAAAGTCAGTAGAGAAGGTTTGAAGAGAGGAAAACCCTCGTAATTTATAATGGTCCAGAACAGAGAGGGGCTGACAACATGGCTGGTGTTGTTTACTACTAGATCTCTCTCTCTCTCTCTCTCTCTCTCTCTCTCTCTCTCTCTCTCTCTCTCTCTCTCTCGCTCTCTCGCTCTCTCTCTCTCAAGTAGAATGATGGAGCAATACTGGGCTTATGTATGGCCTTAACGATTGGCCTTAATGATTTAGTAAGTGACAGCATAACAGTGTACAACTTCAAACTGTACTCAATCTTAAAATCCTAAAAGTGTCCCTAATCGTGTCAAGTGTAGGTCAGTGGAGGCTCCTCAGAGGAGGAACGGGAGGACCATCCTCCTTAGTGAATTTCATAAAAATAAACATTGTAAAACATTTTAGTTATTCTTTTTAGATAAAACTATACTAAATATATAAATGTCTCCAAATAATTTATTAAAACACATTGTTTCGCAATGAAGGTCTACAGTAGCCTCAACAGCACTCTGTAGGGTAGCACCATGGTGTAGCCGGAGGACAGCTAGCTTCCATGCTCCACTGGGTACATTGACTTCAAAACAAAACCTAGGAGGCTCATTCCTTTCCATAGACTTACACAGTAATTGTGACAACTTCCGGAGGACGTCCTCCAACCTATCTGAGCTCTTGCAGCATGAGCTGACATGTTGTCCACCCAATCAAAGGATCAGAGAATAAAAATAGTACTGAAATCAGCTAGCTAGCACTGTAGTGCTCAAAATGTGGTAAATATTTGTCTCAAAGAGAGAGAAAGACAATTTCTTCAAAAATGAAGGAGAAGCAAAAGAGAGAGAGTTTAATTTAATTAGCTAGCAAATGCAGCTAGCAAGTTTAGCCTACTCAAACACCTTGCTCAAACAGAGGGATGCTATGTTAGCTAGCTGGATATGAATATCCAACACAACACTGGAACTCTTCCAAGTCAAGGTAAGCTTTTGGTTTTACTAATGTATTGGCACCGGGGCCCGCTGGTGGAACTGCTAAACTGCGTACTAACTATACACTAACGTTAATGCATGATTGTAGCGGGTTTACTAACTTGTTAGTTCTATTAGCTATGTTGACTATGATGTTACTTTAGCTTATATGGTGACAACGATGTAGGCTGTGTAGCGGTTTGACTTGGAAAGGTTTTTTCACCTGGTCATATACAGCTGATGTGTTGTGCATTGAAGTCCACAAGCGAAGGGAAGAAGTGAGAGGGGGAGAGCGGATAGACCCAAGAAGGAGTACAACGTGGCTGCTATGAAAGTGAACTGAGTTTACACATGATCAGGGGTATATTCATTCCGCCGATTCTGTTGAAAAATGTTTCTTAAACAGAAGCAAATGGAACGAAACAGGGATAAACATATAGTACCTGAATTTGTCCCATAGAAACTCGTTTGCAACTGTGTGACTAGTGATTACACCCTAGATCAGGTAGATGCAGGCAAGAGTGTACAAGGCGGTATTGAATGTGTCACTGTCTGTCAAATTTTTCTCTAGACCTGTGTGCACCTACGTTGTAAACCTTCATTCATAGGCTAGGTTGTAGCAACCTCATGATGGGTATAGGGACAATTTGAATATCATATAGTAGCCTAAACCTATCGATGTTACATTGAACTGGGTGAACGGAATATGAATGACAGTCATCCAATATACTATAAGATAAATAAGGCCATGCTCATGAGAAGAAGAAAAAACGTTTGCCCTCCCTCATCTTAAAACGGCACTGACCGCCATTGGTGTAGGTGTAACGCCCAGGCCTGAGATGACAGGCTGGAGCGTGTTAGTTTCGTTTTGGTTGGGTTGGGTTGGGTTGGGTTGGGTTGGGGTCGGGGTCGGGGTCTGGTCAGGTTTCGCCAGTCGTGGTTAGGTTTAGATCTCTGTGTCCAGTTTAGTATTTAGCGTTAGGGCTCACGTCTTGTTTCTTCGTTTATTGTTTTGTTCGTCCCGTGCTTTCATTAAATCATGTATTCTGGCTACATCGCTGTGTCTTGGTCTGTCCCTTACGAAGAGAATCGTGACAGTAGGCCTAGGCTAAACCTTCAATCTGTACTCTACCACTACACCGGTCTTCAAGTGTTCTATCAAGTGTTAGGTTATGCAGTGCCTGGGCTCAGTGTTTTTCCTCTTCTGTTCGTTTTCCTGTTACTGTAACTGCATTTTTGAGCAGAAAGTAATGAAAAAACTATGAATATTGCTTTTGTGACTATAATGTTTTTTTTTTTTAAACTTTAACAGATTGTCAAATAAAAATTGTTCACAGTTTGAAGTCATTAATTCATTCTAACAGGCTCTGTCTTTACATACTACACAGTTCAGTGCTTAGAATTATTAGTCATGGTAATTTCCTATAATTAAATCTAGAATTAATGAATCACACTTCTATACTTCTATTTTTTCACAACCCTTTAGACCCACAGTGACTACTTTAATAATAATTTGGGAATCGATTCTTAAGAGCTAAATTAGTCAATCTCACCCCTAATTACAATCTATGTGGGAGTTATAGGCAATGGATACCTGGACCTAAATAAGTTGTCATTCTAGAATGAATCCAAGAATTCCGGTGTTAGGAGACTGAAGAGTTATTGTGGGTTTTTCCCCTCTCTTGAACAAAATTGTTCTCCCTAATTATTCTCAAATGGCACTCTCTCTCTGGGTGTTTGAGAAATGTGCTGTGAAAAGTAAATATTGTATTTGAGTGCATCGAGCAGGCCCCGCGTCTGGTGTGGGAGAGCTAGCAGTCACGCTACACAGACTTTTAAAGAGTGTCTCTGCTTTCCTTTCCACCGTACCTCTACCTCTTATCTAACTCTTCAACCCACGGACAAGACCTGCAAAAATACACCCCCCACACACATAGACAGAGAGTACTCTATTCAGGTTTACCCCTGTGATACACACACACATCTGCACTCACAATGATACGGCACACACTTTTTATTAGCATGCACTACAAGAAACAATTGACAATGTGCTGATATGTCAACCTCTTGTAGGTAACCAGCAGTACTACAGAGAGAGAAAGAGAGAGAGACTTTTGTACTTTAATTATTTACACAGTTACAACACTGTATTTTTTGTTTGTTTATTATCTATTTCACTTGCTTTGGCTATGAAAATCCATGTTTCCCATGCCAATAAAGCCCCTTCAATTGAAATTGAGAGAGAGAGAGACACCTAGCCACAGTGTTATCACAAAAGAGACAGAGACCTAGTCCAAGCAGCACTAACACAATGGGTTCAGCTCCAACAATGTGCCCCTGTCAGTGTGTACAGTACAACATCTTCACGCCTAAACTATCAGAACATCCCTGTTTTACACACAGGTTGCCAGATGGCTATTTTGGGCTGGGCTTTTTTAGACTATTTTGGGAGATATTTTCTTGGTCTTTTGTTTCCTGGAGGGCATTGGGAAAACTATGTGAGGATGAAGAATGCAGTGGCATCGTGGGGGCGTCTGGGCGGCTGAATTGGGGCACTGATTAGAGCATAATTTCATGTGATGGGTGTCCTTGGTAGACCATGAGATGGTGGCTGGGTGAGGAGGGGGACGGTTGAAGAATGGGTAACAGAGGAATGTTTTCTAAGCATACTGGTAAAACAAACTGGAGCAGAATGTAGATCATCACACGTACAGTTTAACCTAAACCTGCACAGCCAGAGGAGGGCTGTAGACCCACCATGCCCCACAAACCCTTGCCCTGCCCTCCCTGACGCCTCCCTATGCCTGGAGGCTGACACACCAGATGCCCCAGTCACCAGAAGGATAAGAGAGAGTAAGGAATGAAATGGTCGCTTTTCCACAAAAGCCTACCAAAGATATCTCCACTTTGTGACATCTGATACTCATGAGTGCGTCTCCAGACAACGGTGCTTTACAAATAAAGTTATCATGACGATCATTATCCTGTGAAGTGGACATGGTCTTTTTGTCTGCCCTGCTGTTCTCACCCAAGACAGGACCAGAGCTGCGTCTGGAATGTCACCCTTTTCCCTATATAGCGCACTACTGTTGGCCAGAGCCCTATGGTCAAAAGTAGTGCACTTTAGGGAATAAGGGTCCCATTTAAGATGCAGCCCAAAGCCATAGATCACCAAATCCTGACTCTTTACCCAGATTCCCTAGCAAAGCCTACAGAGCCTGGGATCTGTGTTCTGGATGTCCTCTCTCTCTCTCTCTCTCTCTCTCTCTCTCTCTCTCTCTCTCTCTCTCTCTCCCCCTCTCTTTTCTCTCTCTGCCCCCTCTCTCTCCACGGTTTTGTGGTGCCACTTATTGGTCACCTTCAGGAGCCTGGATAGTCTTTCAGTGTCGCATCGTTTAGGAGATGTTTGCTCTGGCATGTGCAGATAAAGGAATAATAGGGGGAATAATATGTTAAGGATCCAGGGGCAGAATAGGCCTAGACTTTAATAGAGATATTAATATCAAAGCCACTATCCTCTCTTCTCTCTGCAGCCAATACACAATGACAAACTCTAGCACTAAAAAGTTATTGAAATGCTTTTGGGAAAAACTGATAACAAACAACTTTTTATACCGCTGACTCAGAGAAACTGATTTGTTCACTTGTTTATTCAATTATCATTTTGTCCTAAATTTGTAGAATTGTGTTTGAATATATAGTTACACCAATAACAAAAAAACTCTTTCAATACATGTCTCTGTTTCAATAACATATTTTTTTTACTGGTCTTTTCTTTACCTTTCCTGTTCTCATAAGCACATATGCAGGCATATTTCTCTTTACTGCAGGTGAGGACAGACACACTGCAGATATGACCCAAACACCCTCAAAGCTCCCTGGACAGGCTGTCTGATAAACTGGTTCTCTGTTCTCTCAGACAAGATTAGTTATGGTATGAACTCATTAAAGAGAAATGTTTGAAGTGGCTGTTTTATAAAACTGTAAATGTTTACTGACTAAAAGCAATCTCTTGAAATTAATAGCCTATTAAGTAATTTAGACAATATAGTGTTTGATTATCTCTGTGCCAATATACACTACATGTACAAAAGTATGTGAACACCTGCTCGTCAAACATCTCATTCCAAAATCATGGGCATTAATATGGAGTTGGTCCCTCTTTGCTGCTATAACAGCCTCCACTCTTCTGGGAAGGCTTTCCACTAGATGTTGGAACATTGCTGTGGGGACTTGCATTCAGCCACGAGCATTAGTGAGGTTGGGCACTGATGTTGGGCGATTAGGCCTGGCTCGCGCAGTCGGCGTTCCAATTCATTCCAAAGGTGTTCGCTGGGGTTGATGTCAGGGCTCTGTGCAGGCCAGTCAAGTTCTTCCACACCAATCTTGATAAACCATTTCTGTACAGAACTCGCTTGGTGCACGGTGGCATTGTGCAGGTAGCCTAGTGGTTAGTGCGTTGGGCCAGTAACCGAAAGGTTGCTAGATCGAATCCCCCGAGCTGACAAGGTCAAAATCTGTCGTTCTGCCCCTGAACAAGGCAGTTAAACCACTGTTCCTAGGCCGTCATTGTAAATAAGAATTTGTTCTTAACTGACTTGCCTAGTTAAATAAAGGTTAAATAAAACATTTAAAAATTGTCATGCTGAAACAGGAATGGGTCTTCCCCAAACTGTTGCCACAAAGTTGGAAGCACAGAATTGTCTAGAATTACATTGTAGGCTGTAGCCTACAAGGGGGCCTACCTCGAACCATGAAAAACAGCCCCAGACCATTGTTCCTCGTCCACCAAACTTTACAGTTGGCACTATTCTCCTGGCTTACGCCAAACCCAGATTTGTCCGTTGCACTGCCAGATGGTGAAGCGTGATGCATCACTCCAGAGAACGCATTTCCACTGCTCCAGAGTACAATGGCTTTACACCACTCCAGCCAACGCTTGGCATTGCACATGGTGATCTTAGGCTGCTCAGCCATGGAGCTACCGAAGCTATCGACAAACAATTATTGTGCTGACGTGCTTCCAGATGCAGTTTGGAACTCTGTAGTGAGTGTTGCGACCGAGGACAGATGATTTGTACACACTTGGCGGTCCCGTTCTGTGAGCTTGTGTGGCCTACCACTCCACGCTTCAAAGCCGTTGTTGCTCCTAGAAGTTTCCACATTCACTTTAACAGCACTTACAGTTGACCGGGGCAGCTCTAGTAGGTCATACATTTGACGAAAAGACTTGTTGGAAAGGTGGCATCCTATGACAGTGCCACATTGAAAGTCACTGAGCTCTTCAGTAAGGCAATTTTACTGCCAATGTATGTCTATGGAGATTGCATGGCTGTGTGCGCAATTGTATACACCTGTCAGCAATGGGTGTGGCTGAAATAGCCAAATCCACTAATTTTAAGGGGTGTCCACATACTTTTGTACATATAGGGTATTATTTTCTGAAGTTTAGTTTCTGAATATATCTCAAAATCATAGTTATCTTCAATCCTGTATATTCTTCCTTTTTTACACACACACACACACACACACACACACACACACACACACACACACACACACACACACACACACACACACACACACACACACACACACACACACACACACACACACACACACAGCTCAATATCACTGAGACATCAATCCTAATAAGCCTATACAAACAGATACTTACATTGTCTCTGTGCTTGTAGGAAATGTGGGAATGACATCAATGTCAAAGCAAGAGATAGTGTAAGTCTTCCACTCTGAGCATTCGCAAACAGTGGGGCAGGAGTCGGTGTCCCCCAAGGTTTTGATAGGTAACGTGACAAGGGTTAACAGCGCACATGTTATCACCTGCAAGCGGTGTCGGGCGTTTTCAGTCATCTCTTTAAAAAAATGTAGCAAAAGTAATTTGAAAGCTCTTCAGGCACTGACAAAAACCTTCTCACCTGAAGCCCACGGCAAACTGAAGTTGAAGCACGTTACTTTGTCATAAATTTCAGCACATGAACTCGACTCGTCCCAGTGCAATTATACTGACAGTTTTCTTATTGGCCACTGACTCTCGGTGTCGTGTGAGAGAGCGGTGAGAGGAGACGCTTGGGGATACTCTCTCTGAGGTGTGGATTTAGTCTTGCTTCTTATGGAGCGGGTCTACAGAAGACTTCTGAGACACTCTTGTGTTAAGTAGGGGAATTTAAGATATTGGATATTCTTTACCTCATGGTCTGTTGGCTATTTTATAAAGTATATAGGCTATCCTTCCTAGAAATGCAATTTCATATCATCAAGCTAAAGCTTCTAAATTACCTAAAAACACCACATTAAAATCATGATGTGTGCTAATGTTCACAATATTATTAGCCTACTCATTAATTGAGCTACTAACCTATTATAATTATGAATTGTCAATAAGTTATAATCATTATCATTTTCAAATCAAATCAAATGTTATTTGTCATATGCGCCGAATACAACAGGTGTAGACCTTACAGTGAAATGCTTACTTACAAGCCCTAACCAACAATGCAGTTAATTTTTGTTGTTGAATAATAATACTAATTTAAGAGCAGCAGTAAAATAGCGGGGCTATATACAGGGGGTACCGGTACAGAGTCAATGTGAGGGGTCACCGGTAAGTCGAAGCTATAGATAACAGGCTATAGATAACAGGCGTAGGCTAGCCTACATAAAATAAACAAACAAAGTCTTATCTTCTTATCTTCTCAATTATATCAGTAGCATCCTACTAACTAGACGGGTTGCGCTGTAATCTAAAGGGCGGTCACAGTGGCGCAATATGCATCTCCCCAGAGATGTAGTTCTCAAGAATGTGATTCCCACATCATTCCGTCACTGAGGTCACTTTTAAAACTACAACTCCCGACGTATTTTGAAACTGTTCAACTCTTGTTGTCTTCCTGTTCTTGGCGGCCAGTTCAAGTTGCCATAGCAGAGAGAAACTGGCTTGTCCCTCTTCAGTTGTCACTTGCTAAAGTGACCTGTTAACGGTTTCTATGTGGCTAATTCATGCTGGTAAGTGTGGCTAATATGTCGAGAGTGTGTTTAGTTGAGTTAGCTAGCTACCGATGGTTCCAAATAAAACCTGTTTTTAAAAAATGGTTTAGCTAGGCTGGTTTAGCTAGCTAAAGTAGCCATAGTTAGCCCAGTTATATTAACGTTAGCTAGCCAGTTTTCTATCTGATTTACTAACAGTCATCACGGTAGCTAGCTAGCTTCCAAACTCATAGCTAGTTATACAAAAATGTACGTTACAGCTAACTGAGTTTGAATATAAAACAAGAGCTGTCATAAAGAAGAGATGCAACTAGCTAACGTTATATTTTTCAGTTTGCTAGTTAGTTAATCTGATTAGTTAAATTGCTAATCAGCGATTAGTAATATCAGCAGTAAAGTTTTAAAACACATTTTAAAGGCTACCCCTGACCAAAACAATGGAATCCTCCAGCGAGTCAGACACCTTCGACCGGACAAGGGGACTGAGGTCACGGTCACGGGGGCGGGATGCCAGCTCTAGACCGCGACGGGACAGTCACAGAACAGGTCCTGATGCTCCAGCCATTTCGGAGAAAATTAACACCTTGGCGAGTACTTTACAGGTAGTCTAGTCTCCTTTCTTTTCCCTGCTAATGGCAATCAAGAACTGTGTATGCAGGTTGAAACCAAGAATTGTCATACCTAAAACCATCATAGCCAGCACTAATAGCTATTTTCTCATTCCAGGACACTAATAGGAATTTGAACAAAGTGGACCAGATGCTGGGACAATACAGAGAGCACACAGATGACCAGGCGGAAGCCATGGCAACAGTAAGTAAAACACAATCAAAACTGTAATGTCTGCAACTGTTTAGTTTAAATTGCCCACGTCTTTATACGTTAAGGTTGTGTGCTGTAAAGCTCAGTCAACGCATTGTCAGAAGTTCTCTAGTACATCTGTCTCTCCATCTCCCCCCTCTTTTCCTCCCTCCCCCTCTCTAGTTGAGGGTGAATCTGGAGGAGTCTATCACTCAGCTGCAGAACCAGAGGCTGCATAGTTCCTCAGGGGTCCGGAGTGCCTCAGCCTCCACCCTGCACACCAGCGACCTGGAAGCTGGCTATGGCTCAGGTGATATATCCTATGTATAATGTCTAGATGTGAGACCTATGCTGCAGTGTCTCAGTTGGCCAACACTAAGTAAAACTGTACCTGACAGACAGATAGTCAAAACACCAGGGGGCAGGTGGAATTAATTTAGAAACTTCACTTATTATAACTGTTTTATTTCGAAAAAAAGTATTATGTGCAGTTATACAGTTATAAAATAGTTATATAGCCCACAGTTTATTGTGTGTACGTTTGTAGAGGGCCAGCGCTTCTACCCCACGTCTCCCTTGAAGGACTATAGGAGATCTGAGTCGGCCGGAGAAGGAGGAGCGAGGAGGAGGTCTAGATCAGCTACAGTCCGCTTCAGAGACTCCAGCCTGCCAGACGGGGATGTAAGTCCTGAGACCACCATATCTGTCAAAGCTCTGCATTTTCAGTATCGCCACTTCAACGCTCACGGTTGGAGTGCAGTTAGAGACAAGAACCAGCAGAGGGCGCATTGTATTGTTTTTGTACCCTAAAGTTTTCTCAGTAACAGTTGAATCTGTTAGTATCAGCCTATGACAGTGCTATAACAGTATTATGCAGCCCTTATGGACATTTTAAGTAGTGCAAGTGTTCTCTTTGTCTTCTTCCTGCTCAGGTCCACGTCCTGCACCAGTCATTCAGAGACCTGCGCTGTGACCAGCTGAGACTGGGGGATGACATGGACAGAGAAATCCTCAGGAGGAACAGGTAGAGGCCCTGTAGTGTCCAAAATGTACCATTCATTAATTCATTAATTCCTGTTTCCCTGTTTCTAAGGTCTGACATTGACACCAGACGAGCCTTGGAGAATCTGTCTGAGCACCTGATGACTTCACAGAGACAGGACTCGGTGAGTTAGGAACATAACACTATGAAAATGTAGGCACTCACTACTGTAAGTCGCTCTGGATAAGAGCGTCTGCTAAATGACTAAAATGTACATGTAATAGTGTCACTGTGAATACATGAATTCACATTAAATACGTAACTGTAAAAACTTTACTCCAACGTTAGCTGCCTCCACTCTAGAGGTGATCTTAGAACGCTTAGTGCTGTAACCTACAGTGACTTTCTCCCCCAGGTGTCGTCTCGTGTGGAGAAGCGTCTGCAGGAGATTGAGAGGGAGATGCGTTCGGAGCGACAGAGCGTGTCAGACAGACGACCAGAACAGCGGGGGAACATGTCTGATGAACTGCAGGAGGTGGGACACCTTGACCTCTACCCTTCCCTAATATAACCCACATTCATCTCACACCATCCACCCCTCTCATCCAAACCATTCTAGCTGTCCTCCCATCCCTGCAATTAGCCTTTTCCATGTCAGTGGTGGTGTTGTTGTTTTCAAATTAAGACCAGTTCTGAAGGTTACCGCTGGGGGGCAGTGTTTAGCTATCTATCAGCTCTAATCCTCCCCTCCTATCCTCAGAGAGAAGCAGTGATAAGAGAGGTGGCTAAGTCATTTGCGTCTCTTTCCACTGCAGAGAGCTTCTTCTTGTAATGAGAAGCCGGCTGCCCCAGGCTAGGGGAAAATAATGTATTTGTTCCCAAGTTAAGGGTAAATAAACAAGAGGAGAGGACATGAAGAGGAAAATCATCTCTTTTACTAAAGAGAGACGGGGCAAGGGAGTGGTCTGCCTGGGTAGTTGTATTATAAGGCTACACTCCAGTGGGCCTACTCGACTCTACTGCCATGTTGTGAATGAATGGATAGGATGAGTCAGTTGGTGGAGGGCGCCTTAAGGGGCTGTAATACATCACTAAGCCTTTACAAAACACCACAGAAACAGGAGTGTGTGGGATGGGATGCTAAGCTCTATTAGAAACCCAACACATGATCTCTTTGAGAGGAGATGGAAGCTAGCTAGCCATCGACTGTAACACCATTACTTGTGTTTCTCCTCCTGACTGTTCGGTTATCAACTAGCCTAAAGGCTATTCTTTAGTTTGAATGTGATACTACACACTAAATGTATAGTGCTGTGGTGTGTGTACATGTACGTACCATTCATTACTCTATGGTTTCCTTCTCAAGGCTCTGAGGAGGCGAGAGGCTCGGGACCTGGAAACTGAGGAGGCTGTCAAGAACAAACTACTGAGATCAGAGAGCGAGAAGACCAAGGTGTGTGTGTGTGTGTGTGTTGGAGGTGCTGATTTTGGAAGTGGGTTGCTCATTTGATTGGCCTTTTCTGACAAGCTGCTTAAATACCACGCTTGGACAGCCTGGGATACCAATGCAAGTGGCATTGATATTTGGCAGTCTGGGCCACGTACATAGGCTTACAGTACGTGGCCTTCAGATTGCAGGCCTGCCTAAGAGTAGAACAAAACAACTGACTAGGTACTGCTCTGTTTCAGCCGTTAACCTACTGTTCCTAGGCCGTCATTGTAAATTTGTTCTTAGCTGACTTGCCAAGTTAAATAAAGGTAAAAAAAAAGTTATGAGCAGCCTAGCTGTGTGGAGAAGGTGCTTTTTGATTCCTTAAATGTCCTTGCATCAATGAGCTTAGAAATGTTTGAATCCTTCATGATGTAATGTGATTTGTGGATTCAAATAAAGTATTTTAAAATGTGTGTGTGTGCATGCAAATAATATTTTTGCCATGTATTCTGTAACCCACTTTCTGCCTTTTCGAAGTCGAAGTATGCAGAAGATATTCTATATGAGCTGAAGTACTTCCTGGTTGCAAGGGATCTCATGAATGTGCCTGTATCTGTCGAGGTCATGTGTAGGGACAGGATTTCTTTCCTGACCGTATGACCTGGCCAGCTAAAACTCTTGGCACTAATCATGTTATCTGTCCTCCAGATGGAGGCGGAACTGGAGAGGGCCAGGAGACAGCTGGACCAATCAGAAGGAGGCAGGGGCACTCTTCTACAACAGGTACTCGAGTAGCTCTTCTTAAAGGTGTGTGTGTGTGTGTAGGGGTGGGTGCTACGGTGTTAATCTAATTCATATTCTGTGTGTGGGTAAACTCCTCCATGTGTGTGTTCCCAGGTAGAGGAGATGCGTGTTCAGCTGCTGAGGACAGAGAAGGAACGTATGGATCTGCAGAGGGAGATCTCCCAGCTCACTACCCAGCCCAGAGCCACTCGCATGGACAGGGAGGAGAGGGGAGCAGGACTAGGACTAGGTACTGACTGCTGGAGAAGAGGCTGGACGTCTTATGAGTTAAGGGTTTTTCAGTGGAGGTTGTCGGCTGATGGAGGAGTGGGGAGGAGAGTGAATGCCTGGGCTTAGGTACTGACTGAAGGTTACGTACGTAACCATGGTTATGTGAGCTATATGGATCACTCCAATATATTGGTATCACTCTGCGGTGGAGGAATATATCCGAGGTGAGGATTTACAGATTTACTCCCGTATACACCTGTGTCACGGCTGGGGTCTGCCCCTGAAATATAGACCCCATGGTCGCGACACATGTTCTCTACATCATTTTTGAGGCGCCTCTAACACCGTAGAGGATTGGAGTGATCCATATAGCTCACATAACCGTGGTTACATACGTAACCTTCGTAATGTTTCACTATATTGGATCACTCCAATATATTGGTGTACCCGTACCAGATTTAGTCGGTGCTAGAGGGATCTGGCCAGCCAGCGGCGAAGTCCCAGCGTGGGACCGAGACACGGGCCGACAATGTGGAAGGGGGGTTCCGGCACAGTCCCCGGAAAGGGGAGGCAACGCCCAGGACAGCTGAACCAACCGCAGAGGAAGGTACCACATTTACCCAATAGTACCTAGCAAAGGTGCAAGAGGAAGCCCAGCTGGCTGCAGCACTCCTCTCAGTAGAGCCCAGGACGCACATGCAACACCTTGTGTTGCATATGCCACCACAGATCCCAGCACTGGCCTGCCAGCCAGGCGGTATGCTGTCGTAATCGTGTCCACCATCCAGTGAGAGAGCCTCTGCTTTGATAACCCAGCCCCCAGGATTCTCTCACCATAGCAGACAAAGAGCTGATCTGTTGTTCTCACTGACCGTGTCCGCTCCACATAGGCAGCCAGTGCCCTCACAGGGCACAGCATGCCTGAGGGAGGCCCAGACTCCCCCGCCACTGCCGGGGGGTCGTAAGCAGACAGGATATTCTCCTCCCACCAGGATCCATCCGGTAGCACTCAGAACTTACCGAAAGAGCATGGAGCTCACCCACCCTCTTCATGGAAGTAATCGCTACCAACAAAACCACCTTCATAGAGAGGTGTTTCAGGGAGGCTGACTCCAACGGTTCGAAAGGCGGCTTTGCCAAAGCTGCCAAGACCACATCCAGATCCCAGCTTGCCATTGAGTGGGTCCTAGCTGGATGCTGGCGACAAACCCCCTTCATAAACCTGGAGACCAAGGGATGGCAACCCACTAGCCTGTCCATCCACCCCACATGGCAGGCAGATATAGCGGCCAAATACCCTCTTCAGTGTAGAGGCTGCCAAGCCCTCATCCAAGCAAGACTGCAGGTATTGTAGGACATACTGCACCCCGCATGACTCGGGCACAACCTCAATACCAGTGCACCAAGAGCAGAACAACCGACAGCGCAACTGGTATGCCGCGGTTACGCCCTCCTGTAGTCTTAACATGGGCCGTTGGTGCCGTTCAGCAGCCAAGCCCACAGACTGAGGCGGTGCAGTATCGGATGCCACAGAGTTCCCCCGGGAGACAGGTCGGGTCTCAGGGGCAGTTGCCAAGGTGTCCCAGACAACAGGGACAGGAGAAGGCTGAACCAGGGTCGTCTGGGCCAGTATGGGGTCACCAGCAGCAGACGATGCTCCGCCGTCCTGTCCAGCACAGCCTGGATCTGGGGAAAAGGGGGGAATGTGTAAAGCTCCAGCCTTGGCCAATCGTGTGCCAGAGCATCCAAGCCCAGAGGCCCTGGTGTCTCTGACATGGAGTACCACAAGGGGCAGTGTGCATTGTCCAAGGAGGCAAACAGGTCCACCTGCTCCCTCCCAAACTTGTCCCACATGTGCTGCACCAACTGGGGATGTAGGCTCCAGTCCCAAGGTGGCGGGTCTTCCTTCGAGAGCATATCCGCTGCAACATTCAGGATGCCGGGTATGTGCGCTGCGCGTAGAGGCGCTAGACGTCCCTGAGCCCAGGAAAGGAGCTGCCGTGCCATAAGGTGGAGGCGGTGGGACCTCAGTCCACCCTGATGGTTGATGTAAGCCACCACTGTGGTGTTGTCCGTTCTCACCAGGACATATTTTCCCTTCAGAAGTGGAAGGAAAGACAGCAGGGCCAGCAGTACAGCTCTGAGCTCTAGTGTATTGATGTGCCTGCCGCTCCAAGGGGGTAGCCAACAGCTGCTGGCCGACCTGCCCTTGGTCATCCCCCCCCCCCAGCTGATTTGGGAGGCGTCTGTGCTGACCAGCTCCCAGCGGCACGTCCGCAGCATCTCCATTCCACCTGAGAGAAAGGAGCAACAGCGCCATCTCAACAATGCCCTGAGGCACTGTGCGGTTACCTGCAGCTGACGGTGACAATGGTGCTTTGGGTGCAGCCGGTGGGAGTTGAACCACTTTTGAAGAGGCTGGAGATGGAGCAGGACTAGGGGAATAAGCAACGAGGTCGCCGTCAGCAAGCCCAACAGGCGTTCGCAGGTCAGGATGGATACCACACGCCCCTGCCAAAAGTGGTCGAGGCAAGATAAGATCACCTGGTCAGGCGCGCTCTCATGAGGAGTCCAGTTCCATGCCAGTGAAGGCTACCCTCATTGGCATGACGACTCTTCTTGTCGTTTACAGTAATGCCCAGCCCGCCGATGTGGGGGACGATGCTGGCACTGGGGGATTCCACACCCTCCTCCCACTTTTCACTTTGAGACCGGAAGAAGCGGCCGGGGAAGGGTGTGTCAGGGGTCCCCCAGGCATGTCCCTATGGCGGTGGCGGTTGACAGGTTGTTGCTCCACCGCACGCTGTGACCCTCCACGCTGTCGTCCATCAGCACGAGGTGATACGGCAGGAGAGGAACCTCACCGTCGTTTGGGTGCAGGTGGGTGGACAGGGGCCTGAGGAGGCGGGTCTCCCGGTCCCTACGAACCTTATCGGTCTACTCCAGAATGTCATCAACCCCTGGGCCAAACGTCAGCCCTGTGGTGATGGGGAGAGTGGCAAATGTGCTCTGGAGAGCAGCTGGCAGACGGGATTGGGCCAGGCAGAGATGGCGCCGGGAGGTAACCACCTGCGCGGCCACATCCCTCTGGAGCAGGGAAAGCAGGCGAGACACCTCCATCACTTCCCAGAGGGGCTCCTCTGTGCCCTCCTGCAGCCGGGGCAACAGAGTCTGCAGGTAGGCCTGCAGCAGCATGGTCGCGTTGGTAAGGCGGCCAAGAGAGCAGAGGGACCCATATGTGGCTTTCAGGTCTGGGGGGCTCTGGGGGGTCCCGGCTTCAGTCGCGGATTCCGCCCTATAATCTCCCTGTCCCTGTCGGGTACTCCCGCCTTGCAGGAGAGCTGGGCCTCTGCCAGGGGGCACTTCCGACTTACAGCAGAGACTGGACCATGGAGTTATGTTGCGGGCGCAGAGTCACTCGGCCTCCGGGAGTACCCGACAGGGACAGGGAGATTATAGGGCGGAATCCGCGACTGAAGCCGGGACTCAGCAGACATGGGGACAGATGGAGTCATCACTGTCCACCAGTTTGATGTCCAGTGCAGTGGCTACCCGAGTGAGTAGGCCGCTCATAGCCTCTCGAGCCGCTGGGGGCGATAAAGCCATGCTGGCGGCCTGTCAGCCTGGTAGCCCCGCTCACGGTGGTGAACAGTGCCAGCATCGTCCCCCAGGAACAGCCTATCACTGGCCAACAGGGATCAGCTGTCTTCGCCATCGAAGCTATCAACCTCCTGACGCAGGGCATGCGCCCTATGTTCAAGGTGGTCCCAGCGGTCTGACTTCTGTTCCTGTCCAGGACTGGCAGCAGATTGGTTCTGCCTGCGGTGGCTCCGGCCATGCTTCCTGGGAGGGGTACTGGGCCCTGTAGAGGGACTAGTAGCTCGCTGGCACACTACTCCTGAGAGAGGGAGCTCGTCCCCAGCTTGAGCCCGAGCCTGGCCAACCTACTTGCACATGGCCTCCAATTGCGCCAGGCGCAGGCGTTCTGAGAACACCACACAAATCAGGCATCGCTCCACCGCGCTCTCCGCGTGGCTCAAACCCAGGCAGTGCATACACGAGGTATGTGGATCCCCAGGAGGTATGCCACCATCACACCTGTCACAAACGGAAGCCTTAAGCTCAGCCAAACCAACAAGGCCACGGAGCAGGGGTCTGACGCCCTGGGAGAGCTTCTATCGTGACCCACCTGGAGGAATAGGAACCTGTGTTTTTTCAGAAATTGTGGTTGCATCCTGTCTGAACACTAAATGAAGGCTGTGTGGATATGGTATGTGTGTTATCTGACGTGTAGAGCATGGTACACTACCGGTCAAAAGTTTTAGAACATTACTCATTCAAGGGTTTTTCTTTATTTTTACTATTTTCTACATTGTAGAATAATAGTGAAGACATCAAAACTATGAAATAGCACATATGGAATCATGTAGTAACCAAAAAGGTTTTAAACAAATAAAAATATATTTGAGATTCTTCAAAGTAGCCACCTTTTGCCTTGATGACAGCTTTGCACACTCTTGGCATTCTCTCAACCAGCTTCACCTGGAATGCTTTACCAACAGTCTTGAAGGAGTTCCCACATATGCTGCTTTTCCTTCACTCTGAGTTCCAACTCATCCCAAACCATCTCAATTGGGTTGAGGTCGGAGGATTGTGGAGGCCAGGTCATCTGATGCAGCACTCCTTCTTAGTAAAATAGCCGTTACACAGCCTGGATGTGTGTTGGGTCATTGTTCTGTTGAAAAACAAATGATAGTCCCACTAAGCACAAACCAGATGGGATGGCGTATCGCTGCAGAATGCTGTGGTAGCCATGCTGATTAAGTGTGCCTTGAATTCTAAATAAATCACAGACAGTGTCACCAGCAAAGCACCCCACACCATAACACCTCCTTCTCCATGCTTCGCGGTGGGAAACACACACGCGGAGATCATCCGTTCACCCACAGGTTGGATCCCAAAATCTCCAATTTGGACTCCAGACCAAAGGACAAATTTCCATCGGTCTGATGTCCATTGCTCATGTTTTTTAGCCCAAAGAAGTCTCTTCTTATTATTGGTGTCCTTTAGTAGTGGTTTCTTTGCAGCAATTTGACCATTAAGGCCTGATTCACACAGTCTCTTCTGAACAGTTGATGTTGAGATGTTGTCTGTTACTTGAACTCTGGGAAGCATTTTGGGCTGCAATTTCTGAGGCTGGTGACTCTAATGAACTTATCCTCTGCAGCAGAGGTAACTCTGGGTGTCATCATAGCGCTTGATGGTTTTTGTGACTGCACAAGAACACAAAGTTCTTGAAATGTTCCGTATTGACTGACCTTCATGTCTTAAAGTAATGATGGACTGTCCTGGACTTTCTGACGGGCCGCCCCCAGGTGGTGAAGGTGGGAAACATCATCTCCACTTCGCTGACCCTCAACACTGGGGCCCCACAAGAGTGCGTGCTCAGCCCCCTCCTGTACTCCCTGTTCACCCACATTCACCCATGCACTCCTCCAACTCAATCGTCAAGTTTGCAGATGACACAACAGTAGTGGGCTTGATTACCAACAACGACGAGACAGCCTACAGGGAGGAGGTGAGAGCACTCGGATTGTGGTGTCAGGAAAACAACCTCTCACTCAACGTCAACACAAAGGAGATGATCGTGGACTTCAGGAAACAGCAGAGGGAGCACCCCCCTATCCACAACGAAGGAACAGCAGTGGAGAAGGTGGAAAGTTTCTCTGCATACAAATCACAGACAAACTGAAATGGTCCACTCACACAGACAGTGTGGTGAAGAAGGCGCAACAGCACCTCTTCAACCTCAGGAGGCTGAAGAAATTTGGCTTGTCACCCAAAACCCTGACAAACTTTTACAGATGCACAATCGAGAACATCCTGTCGGGCTGTATCACAGCCTGGTACGGCAACTGCACTGCCCTCAACCGCAGGGCTCTCCAGAGGGTGGTGCGGTCTGCACAACGCATCACCGGGGGCAAACTACCTGCCCTCCATGACACCTACAGCACCCAATGTCACAGGAAGGCCAAAAAGATCATCAAGGAATCAACTACCCAAGCCACTGCCTGTTCACCCCACTACCATCCAGATGGCGAGGTCAGTACAGGTGCATCAAAGCTGGGACCGAGAGACTGAAAAATAGCTTCTATCTCAAGGCCATCAGACTGCTAAACAGCAATCACTTACTCAGAGAGGCTGCTGCCTAAATTGAGACCCAATCACTGGCCACTTCAATAAATGGATCACTAGTCACTTTATACAATGCACTCTAAATAATGCCACTTTAATAATGTTTACATATCTTACATTGCTCATATCACATGTATATACCATCTATTGCACCTTGCCTATGCCGCTTGGCCATCGCTCATCCATATACTTACATGTAGATATTCTCATTCACCCCTTTAGATTTGTGTGTATTAGGTAGTTGTTGGGGAATTGTTAGATTACTTGTTAGATATTAATGCACTGTCGGAACTAGAAGCACACGCATAACATCTGCTAACCATGTGTATGTGACAAATACACTTTTATTTGATGTTTACCAAATATGGCAATCTTCTGTATACCCCCTACCTTGTCACAACACAACTGATTGGCTCAAACACATTAAGAAATTCCACAAATTATCTTTTAAGAAGGCATACCCGTTAATTGAAATGCATTTCAGGTGACTACCTCATGAAGCTGATTTAGAGAATGCCAATGGTGTGCAAAGCTGTCATCAAGGCAAAGGGTGGCTATTTGAAGAATCTCAAATATAACATTTATTTTTATTTGTTTAACACTTTTTTGGTTACTACATGATTCCGTATGTATTATTTCATAGTTTTGATGGCTTCACTATTATTCTATAATGTAGAAAATAGTAAAATAAAGAAAAACCCTTGATTGAGTAGGTGTTCTAAAACTTTTGACCGGTAGTGTACGTGTTGTCTGACTTCGATGTGTTGTTGTTGTTACATTTAGACCGGTCGTCGGAGCTGGAGAGAGAGGTGCAGGAGCTGAGAGCCCAGCTGAGCAGGACATCTGTCCTCAGTGAGGTGGACGATCTCAGGAGGACTCTGGAGCGCAAAGACCGAGAGAGAACACAGCTCTGCAACCAGGTCGAGGTACGTGTGTATGTGCGTGCGCGTCGATATGTAGGTGTTATGAGTGTCAATCTGATTCAACCTGAGTGAGGTTGAATCAGATTGTCTTTGTGCCACAGCTTCTGTTTGCTGCAAACGCTCTCTTGATCTGGTTAAATGTGCCAAGTGAGACAACAGTCAGAGTAGAACATCAGCCGTCTAGCTAGCTAACAGTCATTTATCCCCCTCATAGAGCTGAGATCTGTCAGTTCACTGAGTGGAAATATCAAACGCTCCCGACTAAAGCACAAAGATATAAACAACGTTGTAGTGGAAATATTTTTGACTTAATAAAGGCATAGAGGGTATATTTCCACAGTTTTTTAGTCTGTGCTATCTTCACTGAATCTCTCTCTCTTCTTCACCCTCTCCCTACTCCAGGTGCTGTCGTCAGACCTGGCGAGGCGCGAGCAGCAACAGTTGAGGATGCTGGAGCAGTTGAAGGAGATCCAGGGCCATTCGGAGGCGTGTGCTGCCGAGAGGGCCCGGGCCCTGCTCAGGGCTGAGGAGGCGGAGGCCCGGCTCCAGGACAGCTCCATGAGGAGGGAGGAGCTGAAGACCAGAGCCCAGGAGGCAGTCAGACAATGGAGGGCCAAGTGTAAGAGGATGGAGAGGGACATGGAGGAACTGAGGGGACAGGCCCAGCTGGACACGGAGAAAGCCAAACAGGTCTGTATTGAGACTGGGGGGTGACGGTGCATTGAAAGAGATGCATCGAGGTAGGTTTTGTGGATGACCCTGTTGCTGATTAGAAGAGTGATCAAATGCACTCCTCTCAGTTGCTCTTAGTAAAGCGTTCTAATAGTGTTTTTCGGACTCGTTCTGGCCTTATGAGGCTGAAGAACACAAGGCTCATATACAGGGGTTTGGAAGCGTGAGCTGCTAGATCTACTGAGGCTGCTGGTATGGCTGGCTGGCCTTAGCTAAGTGATTAGCTGTAGTCAGTCAGCCAGGCATTATTATTGTGAATGTCACCGCTCTGTTTTTTCTGCGCTATGAGTCACCTCAAAACTCTCTCCCCAGCAGCAGCTGACTGACTGACTGACTCACACCTGGCTCGCTCTCTACGTGACAAGAATGAATACCCTGAATAATTTCTCCTCTTAATAAATTAGGAGGCAGAGAATGAAGTGCTCAATTAACTGATTAGGAGTGGAGCTCTGAGCTGGGAGAAAGCCTTGCAGACAGTCTCTCAGACAGCAGATTAGACAGTGGGGTGATTTGTAAGAGTTGGATCAGAGACGGAAAGGCGAACCAATCTTTCTTAAACAGACCAGGGCTAGGCCTATAGCCTTAATACAAATCTGAGCTGAGCGACAGCTTTTCACTATCTACGTTGAAGCCGGTGTTTGCACTTTAAATACATTGTCCTCTTCACTTATCTCTCCCTTTGTTTGTCTTACTCTCATCCCTCTCTTCCTCTCCTCCTTTCCCCTCTCCTCCTTTTTTACCCCTCTCATCCCTCTCCTCTCCCCCCAGGCGTGTAAGGAGAGAGAGCTGTCCCAGGCCCAGCTGAAAGCCTTATCCCAGCAGACTGAAGGGGTGCGCAGGGAGCTAGCGGAGGTGCTGGGACGTCTGGCTCGGAGTGAAGAAGAGGTGCACCGTAAAGACGTGGAGCTGTCGGAGACGCGGGCACGTCACCTGGGCCTAGAGCAGGAAGTGAGGGAGGTGAGGGAGGCCTCCATAGCCCTGGAGGAGGAGGCCCAGCGGCAGTCTGTCCTGCAGGTTAGGCTGAGAGAGGAGAACCAGAGTCTGGAGGAGAGGGCCGAGGCCATGGCCCGACGCAGCCAGAGAGAGCAGGAGGTAGGCTACTTCATAGCAGAGTCTGAAAGGGCACCCTATCCCCTAATATAGTGTACTGCTTTTGCCCAGGGCCTTGACACTAAAACTTTGGGCTTTAAAAATATAAATAAACTAAGCATAAAGTGACTTTAATTTTCTAGGAGTTACATAGCCTCCAGGCAGCCATGAAGGAGTTAACCACCGTCCGTGCCCAGCACACCACCCGTCTAGCTGAGGAGGAGGCGTTCAGGAAGGAGCTCCAGAGGAGTGGGGCGGAGGGGGCAGCGCGGCTGGCCGCAGCCCAGGAGCAGAGGGCTTCCCTGGGGCAGCAGCTGGAGCTGGAGAGGGAGGTGCACCAGAGGGAGCTGGCCAGTCTCAGAGCCACTGTGCAGAACGGCAGGGCCAAGCAGGATAGAGACATACAGGAGACACTACGACTCTGTATGAAGGAGAGGAATGAGATGGAGCATCACCTCAAGGAGATCAAGGTAGGTACTGGTTCGTGTAAGGCGTGTTCAAACTGCACCTCAGCCCGGAGCTAGGTGATTTTAGCCCGGGGCTGGGTGATTTTAGCCCGGGCTGGGTGATTTTAGCCCGGGCTAAGTGAGTGTTCACACTTGAAAATTGTAAAGTGGGCTAGCACCAACCTTAGCCAGGGCTAGCTGGCCCTGCTCCGGAGCAGAGTTAGCACCGACTTTCCAGGGTTAGCCCCAGAAACATCGGTACCAAAATAGCCAGTGTGAAACGGGGTCAAGAACAACGCCTAGAATGCTTTTACTGTTCAATCACAAAAGCGGCACATTCCCTTAATTGACATATGCTCGTGATGCCTGCACGTTATTTTGATAAGTCAACTCAATCTATTTCATCCTTCCAACTAACGCTACAAACTACAGCTGGAACGGCAGCAAACGCTCCATTTTCCTCCGTTGTCATAGCTTTTCTATTGACATTTAATTGCATGTTACCATGATAATAATATTGTCGCATGATTCCGCCTGGATCATGCACAGCGTTCTCTGTACGGGGCGAGACCAAATTTCAAAAGAGAGCAATGTTTATACAAACCGTACCTGTTAAAAATCAAATGCCAGGCCGAAGTCTGTTAGTCCAGCGCTTTGGAATACAAGTGTGAGTCCTTGTATCCTCCAGGGTTAAAGCTTAGCCCAGGGTTAACAAATGCTTGTGTTAACACAGGCTAAGCTAGCCCAGGGCCGGTCTAACCCGGGGCTAAGAACAAAGTGTGAAAAGGCTTGTAGAGTAGTCCTCACAGTTCTTGTATCGTATATATTCTCCACTGCTTGTTATTAGCTTTAGAATAGCTGTGGATATTTTAGCCCCTTGTAATTAATATATGACTCCCTTGTAATTAACATTGGTGGAACTTGATTCTTTAAAAAAAAAAATAACAACGTAAAGGTAACCCAACCGTAAAGTTAGAAAATTATTATCTGGCATCGGTCCCGATGATGTGGAAGTGGGAATTTCTCAGGAAAATGTTCAGCTCCAGTTTTTCTTTAATGTCATTTCTCCTCTTTGCCTATCCATGCAGTCCCAGACCTCACACGCGCAGTGCTTTGAGCCAGGGAGAATCTAGGACAGTAGGTTCCTACAGGCTAGAGGTGGATAGGAAGGCCTGAATATTGACCCTCTGCTTCCCCCTTCCCTTCAGTGTGACTGGCTCATCAAGGGAGCTAGGCAAATAGGGGCTTGGACCCCCCTGAAATACACACACACACACACACACACCTGAGTAGAAGCTGTTCAGGGTCCTGCTGGTTCCAGCCTTGGTGCATCGGTACCACTTGCTGTGCGGTGGCAGAGAGAGTCTTTCCATTCCTTCTCTGAGCTCATGTTCACAATCCTCCATCTTCCTTCCTCGCTTCCTAAAAACACTGGAAGCAAACCTCCAATGTCGCTCCCCTCAGACCTTCTCCTGTGTTTTTGAAAAGGTTGGAGAGGGTTTCCAATTTTAATTTGATTTATGAATTCATTTTTTGCAACACGTTTTGCGCGTCCTCCCTGCAGGCGGATGCCACGTCGGACAAGGAGCTGGTGAGGGCTCTGCGTGTGAAGCTGGACAGGATGAAGACTGAGTGTGACCGGATGACAGAGGAGCTGAGCGGAGGAGAGGAGCAACGCTCACACCTCCGCAGGAAATACCAGTTACTCAAGCAGGAACTGGACGACAAGGTGAGCTCCAAATGGTCTTCCCCAAAGACTTAGAAGACATTAGGTAACTTTTAACCACAGATCTAGGATCAGCTTAATGCTGGGCTTGAACAACGCCTTCACAGCCTTTATGACCACGGACAGTTTTACCTACAGTACTAAAGAATACCACCCATCCACTCCTCTGTCAGAGATCATTGTATTTATCTAAGTAACTAAAGGCCTGCTGGCTCAGTCCACCGAGTGGCCTAGTTCCTATTAACGTTACACACACAGACACGTTAATGATCCACACATCCACACACAGCCTCCCTCTCCCCTGGCCCCCTAGCCGGTTAGTTTACATTGACATATTGATTCATGTATCTCCATAGAGACCCAGAGAGTATTGACTCTGTATGGGGAGGTGGAGCTGACACTAGAACGTTTCAAGTGGAGAGAGAGAGAGGTCCGACGTTCAAGGTTGTCTCCGCCCAACCTGTCCGTCCGTCCGATTTGTTTTTCTCTAGGGTCTCTTCTGTTGTGATGTTGGAAATGGAAGCTTGGTCAAACTTCCATTATATCATTGTCCTCCACAAAGAGGAAGACCAAGCCGTAATAACCACAGTTGTAAACGTGAGTCACCTCTCTCTCTCTCTCTCTCTCTCTCTCTCTCTCTCTCTCTCTCTCTCTCTCTCTCTCTCTCTCTCTCTCTCTCTCTCTCTCTCTCTCTCTCTCTCTCTCTCTCTCTCTCTCTCTCTCTCTCTCTCTCTCTCTCTCTCTCTCTCTCTCTCTCTTTGTCTCTCCTTCCTCCCTCCTTTCTCCAGGTTAAGTGCATGGTTCAGGGAGAGGAGTGGAGGCGTGGGTCAGAGGAGGCTGTAGCGACACTAGAGGACAGACTGTCTCGTCTGGACGCTGAACAGGAGTCCATCCTCAGTTCTGTAGCAGAGGAAATAGACGCTGCCTGCAGAGCACTGTTCAAGGACTCCCAGGACAAACTCAAAGTAAACACACACCATCAACTATTCCCGAAAGGCACACACTCATACACACCTGTACCTATTCCGTACTTACACCCCTACACACCCAAACGTGTTCCATACACGCGTTCCATACACGCCTACTCATCCTTTGTTATTCCAAACACACACATTCACATTCTTCTTTATCCAATACATGCACTCCTACACACCCTTGCCTATTCCTCACACACACCCATACCAATTCCACACACACTTTAACACAAATCAAATAAAATTTTATTTGTCACATACACATGGTTAGCAGATGTTAATGCGAGTGTAGCGAAATGCTTGTGCTTCTAGTTCCGACCATGCAGTAGTATCTAACAAGTAATCTAACAAATTCACAACAACTACCTTATACACACAAGAGTAAAGGAATGAATACAGTATGTACATATAAATATATGGATGAGCGATGGCTGACCGGCGTAGGCAAGATGCAGTAGATGGTATAGAGTACAGTATATACATATGAGATGAGTAATGTAGGATATGTAAACATTATATAAATGGCATCGTTTAAAGTGGCTAGTGATACATTTATTTTATCAAATTTTTTATTATTAAAGTGGCTAGAGATTTGAGTCGATGGCCGAACGGCATAGGCAAGATTCAGTAGATGGTTTAGAGTACAGTGTATACATTTGATATGAGTAATGTCGGGTATGTAAACATTATATACATTTTTTTTTTAAATGGCTAGTGATACATTTGTTACATCCAATCCCTATTATTTAAAGTGTCTAGAGATTTAAGTCAGCGTGTTGGCAGCAGCCACTCAATGTTAGTGATGGCTGTTTAACTTCTTAGGGAGCGGCTGCATAGGTGACTGTTTTGGAGAGTCTGGCGTGCCCAAAGTAAAATGCATGCCACTCAGGCCCAGAAAATAGGATATGCACATAATTAGTACTATTGGATAGGAAACACTCTGAAGTTTCTAAGAGTGTTAAAATAATGTATGTGAGTATAACAGAAGTGATAAAGCAGGCGAAAACCCGAGGAAAATCCATCCGGATTTGCAGTTTTCTTTTTGTAAATGAGCATCTTCTCCATTGTGCCTATTACATACAACTTTATGTAGGACTGAGATTGCAGTATCTATGGCTTCCACTAGATGTCAACAGTCTATATACAAAGTCTGGGAATTCTAAGAGTGACCAGAACAGATAGGAACAGGAAATTGTCAGGCGACCACTTTTGTAAACAAGGTTTGACCCTATCGTTCACGTTATCGTCCGGTTGAAATATTACAGCAAATATACCCAAAAGGATACCTAAGGATACATTAAAAATTATGTTTGATTTGTTTGTAGAAAGTGTATAGGTATAATTTGAATGTGTTCTTTTCACGGTTCAATGGGCGACTCAACAGTGGATTTTATGATCATAACGCGCCAACCAAACTGAGATTTATGGATATAATAAATTACTAACAAAAGAAGCATGGATTGTCTTCGTTGTACACTTGGGAAGCCCTCAGCAGAAGTTCATCAAAGGTAAGCGATTTTATATTAGCGATTTTAATGCGTTTTGTGAGGCCCGTGTTGGGTTATGGATTTATGCTAATGCATAAATATTAGAGGTGCTACCCTCAAACAATCAAATGTTGTGCTTTCGCTGTAAAGCCTTTTTGAAATCTGACAACGCTGTGATATTGCCAAGAATCAGAGCTTTTGATGACTATGCAACACTTGTATATTGTGTATATTGATGAATGTTTGATGAACGCTAGCGCCCCACCACTCCGTAAGTAGTTAGTCTGATGGCCTTGAGATAGAAGCTGTTTTTCAGTCTCTCGGTCCCAGCTTTGATGCACCTGTACTGACCTCGCCTTCTGGATGATAGCGGGGTGAACAGGCAGTGGCTCGGGTGGTTGTTGTCCTTGATGATCTTTTTGGTCTTCCTGTGACATCGGGTTGTGTAGGTGTCCTGGAGGGCAGGTAGTTTACCCCCGGTGATGCGTTGTGCAGTCCTCACTACCCTCTGGAGAGCCTTACGGTTGTGGGCGGAGCAGTTGCCGTACCAGGCGGTGATACAGCCCGACAGGATGCTCTCGATTGTGCATCTGTAGAAGTTTGTGAGTGTTTTTGGTGACAAGCCGAATTTCTTCAGCCTCCTGAGGTTGAAGAGGCGCTGTTGCGCCTTCTTCACCACGCTGTCTGTGTGGGTGGACCTTTTCAGTTTGTCCGTGATGTGTACGCCGAGGAACTTAACTTTCCACCTTCTCCACTACTGTCCCGTCAATGTGGATAGGGGGGTGCTCTGCTGTTTCCTGAAGTCCACGATCATCTCCTTAGTTTTGTTGACATTGAGTGAGAGGTTATTTTCCTGACACCACACACCGAGGGCCCTCACCTCCTCCCTGTAGGCCGTCTTGTCATTGTTGGTAATCAAGCCTACCACTGTAGTGTCGCCAGCAAACTTGATGATTGAGTTGGAGGCGTGCTTGGCCATGCAGTCATGGGTGAACATGGAGTACAGGAGAGGGCTGAGAACGCACCCTTGTGGGGCCCCAGTGTTGAGGATCAGCGGGGTGGAGATGTTGTTTCCTACCCTCACCACCTGGGGCCGGCCCGTCAGGAAGTCGAGGACCCAGTTGCACAGGGCTGGGTCGAGACCTAGGGTCTCGAGCTTAATGACGAGCTTGGAGGGTACTGTGGTGTTAAATGCTGAGCTGTAGTCGAGGAACAGCATTCTTACATAGGTATTCCTCTTGTCCAGATGGGTTAGGGCAGTATGCAGTGTGATTGCGATTGCGTCGCCTGTGGACCTATTGGGACGGTAAGCAAATTGGAGTGGGTCCAGGGTGTCTGGCAGGATGGAGGTGATATGATCCTTGACTAGTCTCTCAAAGCACTTCATGATGACGGAAGTGAGTGCTACGGGGCGATAGTCATTTAGCTCAGTTACCTTAGCTTTCTTGGGAACAGGAACAATGGTGGCCCTCTTGAAGCATGTGGGAACAGCAGACTGGGATAAGGATTGATTGAATATGTCCGTAAACACACCAGCCAGCTGGTCTGCGCATGCTCTGAGGACACGGCCAGGGATGCCAGGGTTAACACATTTAAATGTTTTCCTCACGTTGGCTGCGGTGAAGGTGAGCCCGCAGGTTTTGGTAGCGGGCTGTGTTGGTGGCACTGTATTGTCCTCAAAGTGAGCAAAGAAGTTGTTTAGTTTGTCTGGGAGCAGGACATCGTGGTCGGTGACGGGGGCTGGTTTTCTTTTTGTAGTCCGTGATTGACTGTAGACCCTGCCACATTCCTCTTGTCAAGTCAACTCATACTATTTCATCCTTCCAACTAACGCTACAAACTCTACAGCTGGAACAGCAGCAAACGCTCTTATCTTATTAGTCACATGTGCCGAATACAACGGGTGTAGACCTTACAGTGAAATACTTACTTACAAGCCCTTAACCAACCATACAGTTTTAAGAAAAATACGCCCAAAAAATAAGAAATAAAAGTAACAAATAATTAAAGAGCAGCAGTAAAATAACAATAGCGAGGCTATATACAGGGGGTACCGGTACAGAGTCAATGTGTCGAGGTAATTGAGGTAGTATGTACATGTAGGTAGAGTGATTAAGTGACTATTAATAGATAATAACAGAGAGTAGCAGCAGTGTAAAAGTGAGGGGGGGACTGGGTAGCCATTTGATTAGCTGTTCAGGAGTCTTATGGCTTGGGGGTAGAAGCTGTTCAGAAGCCTCTTGGACCTAGACTTGGCGCTCCCGGTACCGCTTGCCATGCGGAAGTAGAGAGAACAGTCTATGACTTGTGAGGCTGGAGTCTTTGACAATTTTTAGGGCCTTCCTCTGACACCACCTTGTATAGAGGTCCTGGATGGCAGGAAGCTTGGCACCAGTGATGTACTGGGCCGTACGCACTACCCTCTGTACTGCCTTGCGGTCGGATGCTGAGCAGTTGCCATACCAGGCAGTGATGCAACCCGTCAGGATGCTCTCTAGGGTGCAGCTGTAGAACCTTTTGAGGATCTGAGGACCCATGCCAAATCTTTTCTGTCTCCTGAAGGGGAATAGGTTTTGTCATGCCCACTTCACGACTGTCTTGGTGTGCTTGGACCTGGGACGGCAGGTAGCCTAGTGGTTAGAGCGTTGGGCCAGTAACCAAAAGGTTGCTGGATTGAATCCCTGAGCTAACAAGGTAAAACAAATCTGTCGTTCTGCCCCTGAACAAGGCAGTTAACCCACTGTTCCCCAGTAAGCCGTCATTGTAAATAAGAATTTGTTCTTAACTGACTTGCCTAGTTAAATAAAGGTTCAATTAAATAAATAAATATATGTTAGTTTGTTGGTGATGTGGACGCCAAGGAACTTGAAGCTCTCAACCTGCTCCACTACAGCCCCGTCAATGAGAATGGGGGTGTGCTCGGTCCTCCTTTTCCTGTAGTCTACAATCATCTCCTTTGTCTTGATCATGCTGAGGGAGAGGTTGTTGTCCTTGCACCACACGGTCAGGTCTCTGTCCTCCTTCCTATAGGCTGTCTCGTCGTTGTCGGTGATCAGGCCTACCACTGTTGTGTCATCGGCAAACTTAATGATGGTGTTGGAGTCGTGCCTGGCCGTGCAGTTATGAGTGAACAGGGAGTACAGGAGGGGACTGAGCACGCACCCCTGAGGAGCCCCCGTGTTGAGGATCAGCGTGGCGGATGTGTTGTTACCTACCCTTACCACCTGGGGGTGGCCCGTCAGGAAGTCCATGATCCAGTTGCAGAGGGAGGTGTTTAGTCCTAGGGTCCTTAGCTTAGTGATGAGCTTAGAGGGCACCATGGTGTTGAACGCTGAGCTGTAGTCAATGAATAGCATTCTCACATAGGTGTTCCCTTTGTACAGGTGGGAAAGGGCAGTGTGGAGTGCAATAGAGATTGCATCATCTCTGGATCTGTTGGGGCGGTATGCAAATTGGAGTGGGCCTTGTGTTTCTGGATAAGCCTTTCAAAGCACTTCATGGCTACAGACGTGAGTGCCATGGGTCGGTAGTCATTTACGCAGGTTACCTTGGTGTTCTTGGGCACAGGGACTATGGTGGTCTGTTTGAAACATGTTGGTATTACAGACTCAGTCAGGGAGAGGTTGAAAATGTCAGTGAAGACACTTGCCAGTTGGTCAGCGCATGCTCTGAGTACACGTCTTGGTAATCCGTCTGGCCCTGCGGCCTTGTGAATGTTGACCTGTTCAAAGGTCTTACTCACATCGGCTGTGGAGAGCGTGATCACACTGTTGTCCGGAACAGCTGATGCTCTCTTGCATGTTTCAGTGTTACTTGCATAGAAGTAATTTAGCTCGTCTGGTAGGCTCGTGTCTGATAGGCTCATGTCATGGCTTTTCTATGGACATTTAATTGCATGTTACAATGACTATTGCATGTAACACCCATACCTATCCCTCACACACTTTAACACACCCTCACCTACCCCTCACACACTTTACCACACCCTCACCTATTCCTCACACTTTAACACACCCTCACCTACCCCTCACACACTTTAACACACCCTCACCTATTCCTCACACACACCCTCACCTATTCCTCACACCCTTTAACCTAAACCCGTAGCGTTGTTGTTAGAGAGGTGTAAAGAAAAAGGTTTTTGTTGGGTCGACAGGCAGCTATTTACACTGCCGATGTGAATTGTGTAGGAGAGAGAGAGTACTGCTACCAGACGCACACACACATCAGCAGAAGAGACTGCCTAGTGTAGCCTGTTTGCCAGATTGCCAGTGGATAAGACACACCATATATACACAAGTCACAGCACAGGGGTAAACCAACCAATAATACCTTAAACAGTAATAATGATTAGAGTGACTCAGAGGTGACTTCATAGAGGCAATAGTTATCAACATTAGATGACAATAATCTGTATTCATTCACAGAGCGATGAGTGAGTTGGTAACATGAATGTGTGTTTGTTTGTAGTCCAAAACACAAAAGGCCTTTAAATGTCCCAGTCTTTTACGGCAATACAAAATATTCCCACAAACCCTGTCCTGATCCCCCTCCGCTGAGTTTAACGAACCCAGTTAGCCCTCTCTGCTCCAGCATATAGATTTTCCAATATGCACCGAGGCGAGTCGGCCTAATGCAATGTTCATCTGTAATTTGTCATGTTATAAAGGAGTCAAACTGTGTCAAGGATTGGGCTAATGAGGGGGATCATTAAAGTTAAAGGTTAGAGAGGAATAAGCGGCATTAAGCCGCCTTCCATTAACTATTACATAATTATAACACCTCCTTCATGCTACTCCTCTCCTCCTTCTTCCTATTTTCCCTTCTCCCCCTCATCTTCTTCCTCCTCCCTCTCATTCCTTGTCATCCTCCTCTCTTTTCCCCTTCTTCTTTCTCCTTGGTGGAGTTTTGAACAAACACCTTGTTTATGGAATCAGCACGCATCCCGCACCCTGCTCCGACATCCCTGCTCTGCTGCCTGTTCCGTCTTTCTTTCATTTCAACTGGGTGCTGTCTGTCAAACAGAGATTTTTCTTCCTCCTTTAATATATCCTGCGCTTTCACACCGCTTTATCAGCCTGCCGACGTTACACACTGGGCTTTTGATCGCTAAAGGGTACAGGGAGAGGAAGGGGCAGGTTGCTACCTCTGTACATGATCAATCACTTTCACACAGTTGTAGACGCACGTACGCGCACAGACACACATGCAGGAAAGCAAGCGCGCACACACACACACGTACACACTCCGTTATGCCCAACTCTTGTCTGCCACTGCTGACCCACGAAGAGACACAGGCTGTGTTGACAGCAGAGGGGTGTGTCAGGGGAGCATATGTTTTTTTTTTTTTTATGTGACAGTCAGAGAATGTTGTCTGTCTCTCCCCACTGTGTGTGTGATGTTGCTGGAAATGGCCATTTTATAGTTCCCACTCACCGTTCTGAGGAGGTGGGAGCGGTTTAGGGCTGTGGGATTTCTACACCTTCAAATCTTGATGGGTTCCAAACTTCTAGACCTAACCGTCTTTGTTATTTCTAGGCCATATCCCTCAATCCTGGACTCCAGAAAGACCCTCATCGCTGGTTGGCTGAGACCAAGGTACACTACATTATCCATCTTTTATGGAGATACTTTAAAAGCATTGACCCACCTGTCGCTATTGGGAGAAACTGCCCGTTCATCAGTTTTCTTTTGGTGTGAATGTGAGAGACTGAGAAACAACCTGCGTGTGTGACATTCTGTGTATGGCTGCATTATGAAAGGAGGCTGTGTGTGTCTAACAGTGCGTGTGTGTGTTCCAGACCAAGCTGCGTTGGCTGTGTGAGGAGGTGTCTGTTCGCGAGGCCAGAGAGAGAAAGCTGCGTCGGCAGGTCCAGCAGGACAGAGAACAGCTGAAAGGACTGAGACAGAGCAGAGACTCCGAAAGACAGGCCCTGCTACAGAGACTGGACCAGCAGGAGAAACTACTGCACTCCATCAGCACAGAGAAGAAAGGTAGGGCTGGATCCCATTCATTCATTAATTCATTGATTGAGGGGCAACTTCTAAAGCTCCCGTACATCCGTTTGAGAGCTGCTATATGGGCTAATTCAGACTGGTTCTGTTCCATCCAGACGGTTGCTAATGAATTGTCCAACATGTAGCTAGCCTCATTATGGTTGTGTTTCTATCTGCTTGAGTGTCCTTGTTTTTGTCTGTAGTTCTTAATTTGTGTTCATTTCTGCAAATGCACTTGTTTGTTCCTCTCATTTCTTCCTCCCACACATTCACATCCACACAGGAAAGCTCTTCTAAACTCTTGATAATGAGTTAGAGAAGGGGGACCCAGCAGAGCAGGTTTCATCACAACAACCAGGGGAACCTCCGTCTAATTCTGAGCTTCCTCCTCCCTCTGTTTTACACAGACAGACAGACGGACGGACAGACAAAGACCTAATCAACCAGTCTCTCATTCAGTAACCGAAAGGTCGCTGGTTCGAATCCCCGAGCCAACTAGAGCCCCGTTTCCAATGGCACTTAAAATTAGGGCCAAATTCGAGCTGACTCGGGTGGAATTCTCAAATTCAAGCTGGTTCAAGGGAAACCAGGGCCAGCGCAGCCCGGTTTCACAACTGTTGCTAGCTTGATTAGAATTCTGGTTGGTGACGCCATTACTATGCAACCACCAGCTGATCACTGGTGGATGCTGACAGGTTTAGCTAGCTCGTCTGAGCTTGTGGCTGTTAGCAAGCACATGGACAAGCAGTACTGCAGTAGTCAGACATGACACGAATTACCACCATAGCTAGATCCTTGATTCATTTTTGTGCTACACAATAAACTTTTATGTATGAGAACAGTCAGCCCTCTAACGGTAGCTAGCAAATCAGAGTTGAAACAAGCTCGCTAGCTAACGTGAGCTAGCAGAGATTATAGCTGGCCAGGTCGTATTGAAAGCTAGCTAGCTACACCTGTCTTCTAGGTCGCTTGGTTAGCTAGCTAGCTAATAAGCAATGCCATGACAAGCAAGGTAGTAATTAAGTTAGCTAGCCTTTTATGCTAGCGACGATGTTAACCATTTAGCTAGCTAGCTAATGTTAGCAAGCTAAATACGTGGCTCTGAGTCTGGCTGGCACTGGTTGGAGTTTGGGTTCATGTTAATTACAGCATGGTGAGAGTGAATTACATGAATCAACATCTTGCTAACTAGTTAGCAACATTAGCGAAGCCAGCTACACAGTCGGCATATTGGCTACCTAGCAACATGACATCATTTCAAATGTCTGGAAGCAGTGAAAACGCTATTTGAGCTAGCCCACCAAGGCCAGCCCAACCTGGGCTGACTATCTAGTGCCAATGGAAACGGAGCTTGGGTGAAAATTCTGTCAATGTGCCCTTGAGCAAGGCACTTAACCCTAATTGCTCCTGTAAGTCACTCTTGATAAGATCATCTGCTAAATGACTAAAATGTAAATAGTGAGCCAACATGTTTTCAGCATTTCTATTTCACTGAGTAATCAAAACTAATTTTCTCATGCTCTCTCTTGTCTCTCTGCAGCAGACATATAGTGAGCAATATGTTTGGAATATCAAATTGCAATAAAATCACTGTATCGAATAACAATACAATTGTGAGAATCACAATATATATAGTATCGGCACCTAAGTATTGTGATAATATTGTGTCGTGAGGTCCCTGGCAAATCCCATCCCTTACATTGTGGATCCTAGACACCATAATAATTTAAATTTATTTTTATTCAACCTTTATTTAACTAGGCAAGTCAGTTAAGAACAAATTCCTATTTACAATGATGCTGTCTAACCCCCCAACTCTGCCTTCCCCCTTGGGAAAGAGGCTGGTAGCTGTATATCTTTGGAGCAATTTGGTACAAAACAGCAGAAAACTAAATTGGGCCATCTGGAAATGTTCTCTCTCATTAGGAACGAACAGCAACACATCTTAGATGTATTTGTTCTATCTAGATATACGGTTGACCTGGTGCACTCCTCATGTCTTTGATCATCGTAACTTATTTCAGAAGTTTTTGGAGGACGTTTTTGGTTGCTGCCAGGGCCAGTGTACTTTTCTCCCTCTTACCTTTCAATTGGTTAAGTTCTGGTCAGCCAACTGAAAGGCCCAGTGCAGTCAAAAACTCAATTTTTCTGTGCTTTATATATATTTACACACTGAGGTTGGAATAATACTGTGGAATTGTGAAAATGATGATAATGCCATTTTAGTGTAAGAGCTGTTTCAAACGACTTTGAAATTAGTTAATAGATTGATGAAAAAGAGTTCCAAACTTCTCTGCCAATAACGGCTAGTTTTCAGTTTTCCCCTTCCCACTCAGACCACTCCCAGACAGTCCTAGTCTTGTTTCAGAAATTGCTCTTTGCTAAGAAGCCTTTTTTTGTGAATTTTTTTAACATTTTAATTGGACACAATCACAGTTCAAATATTGAGATAAAAACCGCCGCCTTGGAACTGTTGCCTTCTTTCTTAAACACTACTGTGGTACTTTTCAGAGGAACTTTCTCTCTTGCGTAAGGTCTGACTTTTAACACCTACCTCTTTACTAAAATACAGTCTGTGGTAGATATCTGTTGGATTACAGGTCTTGCCTCAGTAACTGACTTCCACACATTAAGATTAAACGGAGAGAGACTGAGTGAGCGAGCGAGCGAAGGCACTTTGGCAGTCTGTGACTTTCTCTCTCACGTCATGTGGCCCGTCGTCTTTAGACCTGTTTAGACTGCCAGAGTCTCGCTGGCGCCATCTGGAGATTGGCTCAGTGGCTGCTTGGGTATTCCTGAGGTGGCGGCATGGGGTCCCGGCTCGGTGGGCACGTGGTGGAGTGTGTGTGAGTGTGAGTGACAGAGGTGGGCAGGGACAGAGGGACGAGGGTAGAAAGCAGTCATCCAATGCCTAGTGATTGAATATTGAATGTGTGAGCTGGGAGCAACCTCCTCTCCCAGCCCAGCCAGCCTGCTCAGCTCTCATCTCAGCAAGACAGCAGGGAGTGGGAGACCAATGAGCAGCAATCACAGCAATCTATTTGATTTTACCAAGTTTAGGGAGGTGTTGAGACTGACAGCAAGGTTGTTCAGAGTAGGAAAAGTTTCATAGCCACTGATAGCATGGCTAGTCAAGGTGTTAAGGCTGTGGGTCCCAAATGCCTCTGTCTATGTGAATATTATATTAGATGGTAATTATTAATGTGCTTGTCTCATTAAAGAACTCCTGGAGAAGACTCGGAGGAAGGAAAATGAGATGAGAAGTCTTCAGGTGAGCCAGAAACCCATGTTAGGCCTTGCTGCTCTGTCTGAACAATGCAGCCTGCTGTCCAGGGCCCCAACACACAGACTCACCCTCAGACAGAGTACCTTGTTATAGTACTAGTACTACCTCCTCTCTCTCTCTTCTATTAAACATCACTACACACCATCCCCAATCCAGCTATAATGTCCTAAACCCCATGGCAGTCCTGTCCAGTCAGTCTGTTTTCCATTTTCTCCTCAAAGTGGTGTGTGTATGCACGCGTGTGTGTGTATACTGGGGCCCATCTGTGTCTGTACGTGTGTGCACCTGCTATAATTAATCAGTCCCCTCAGACCCAGCCAGGCCTTTAATTAAGAAGAATGAGGAGTCGGGTTCAACCACACACTGCTGCCACCCAACAGCCAGCGCAGTCGCAGGACGGGGGGAGAAGGGGGAGAGAGGGGAGGGAATCTAGCAGGTGTGGGGATGGATGAGTGACAGGCCGATAAGATGCATCGCATCACTTATGCATCATTAGAGAACCAACATCACTCAGGAGCCAGATGAGAGGGAGGAGAGAGAGGAGCGTGTTCTCTACAGCTTCTTCTGTTCCGTCCCCTGTTGCTTGTTTATTGACAATACACACGCCGTGCTGAAACACTGTTTAGTGGTTTAAGCTTTGACACAGTTTCAGTCACTCATACATGTCTCTTGGTCATTAAACAATAAGTAACTGTGGTTCTTGTCTTCACAGGATCGTATCTTGGATCTGGAGATGGTAAGATTTGATTGTTTATACACTACATGACCAAAAGTATGGACAGCTGCTCGTCGAACATCTCATTCCAAAATCATGGGCATTAATATGGAGTTGGTCCCCCCTTTGCTGCTATAACAGCCCACTCTTTGGAACATTGCCGTGGGGACTTGCTTCCATTCACCCGTGGGCATTGCATTATTGAGGTCAGGCACTGATGTTGGATGATTAGGCCTGGCTCGTAGTCGGCGTTCCAAGTCATCCCAAAGGTGTTTGATGGGGTTGAGGTCAGGGCTCTGTGCAGTCAAATTCTTCCACACCGATCTCGACCAACCATTTCCGTAGGGACCTCGCTTTATGCTTGGGGCATTGTCATGCTGAAACAGGAAAGAACCTTTCCCAAACTGTTGCCACAAAGTTGGAAGCACAGAATTGTCTAAAATGTAATTGTATGCTGTAGCGTTAAGATTTCCCTTCACTAGAACTAAGCCGAACCATGAAAAACAGCCCCAGACCATTATTCCTCCTCCACCAAGTTGGCACTATGCATTGGGGCAGGTAGCATTCTCCTGGCATCCGCCAAAGCAGATTTGTCCGTTGGACTGGCAGATGGTGGAGCGCGATTCATCACTCCACAGAACGCGAGTCCAATAGCGGTGAATTTACACCACTCCAGCCGACGCTTGGCATTGCGCATGGTGATCTTAGGCCTGTGTGCGGCTGCTCGGCTATGGAAACCCATTTTTTGAAGCTGACTTTGCTTCCAGAGGCAGTTTGGAACTCTGTGGTGAGTGTTGCACTACGTTTCTTCACCCGGCAGTCCCGTTCTGTGAGCATGTGTGGCCTACCACTTCGCAGCTGAGCCGTTGTTGCTCCTAGACCTTTCCACTTCACAGTAACAGCACTTACAGTTGACCGGGGCAGCTCTAGCAGGGTAGAAATTTGACGAACTGACTTGTTGGAAAGGTGGCATTCTATGACGGTGCCACGTTGAAAGTCACTGAGCTCTTCAGTAAGGCCGTTCTACTGACTGTTTCCTTTAATATAGCCAACAAAACTTATTAACAGATATATGGCTTCCCTCTTGATAGCTTGATGGACTCAAACTAGAGAAGGTTTGTTTGTAAACTCTGGTGCCTAACTTGAAGATGGTAAATTGTTAGTGATTGTTTTTATAGAAGTGCTGAGCATCATTCAATCATCATTCAATAACATGATCAGGTATATGTAAGGATCATTAGACACTGACTAGGGTCCACTGACTTAACAACAAACATTGACCCCAGGCAGGAGAATGTAAACACCCCACTCAAACATCCTTTATCACCCGCTCCATGTCACGTCAACCCAAACCGACAGACACATTCTTTAGGGATATAGAAAGGCTGTATTGACCTAAGAGTATTTATGGGCTGTGAAGCTATGAAGCAATCTGTGTTCTCTCTCTATCCATCACAATTATGTGTCACGGCCGGCGGCCTCGACTCAATTAGCTTTAATAAAAAGCCTGCGAAGCCCATCCATTCAGATAATTCCTGCTTACTGCTACAACACTGTGGCATGGGGTATCGACCTGTGTGTGTATGTACAGTGCATTCGGAAAGTATTCAGACCCCTTTTCCACATTTTGTTACATTTTAGCCTTATTCTAAAACGGATTAAATAAAAATAAACAGAAAACAGGTTTTTAGATTTTTTTGGCAAATGTATATAAAAACAGAAATACCTTATTTACATAAGTATTCAGACCCTTTGCTAAGAGACTCGAAATTGAGCTTGGGTGCATCCTTTTTCCATTGATCATCCTTGAGATGTTTCTACAACTTGATTGGAGTCCACCTGTAATAAATTATATTCATGATTTGGAAAGGCACACACCTGTCTCTATCAGGTCCCACAATTGACAGTGCATGTTAGAGCCAAAACCTGCAGAGAAGAATGGGAGAAACTCCCCAAATACAGGTGTGCCAAGCTTGTAGCGCCATACCCAAGACGACTCTAGGTTGTAATCGCTGCCAAAGGTGCTTTAGCAAAGTACTGAGTAAAGGGTCTAAATACTTATGTAAATGTAATATGTCCGTTTTTTTTATTATTTTTTTTTATACATTTTCAGAAATTTAGTTTTTGCTTTGTCATTGCGGAGTATTGTGTGTAGATTGATGAGGTTAAAAAACGATTTTGTCAATTTAGAAAAAGGCTGTAACGTAACAAAATGTGGAAAAAGTCAAAGGGTCTGAATACTTTCCGAATGCCCTGTACAGTATGTGTGCGCGTGCGGCATGCAGGCAGCTGATTCATCAGGCAGTGAGCGGGGTTTCACGTTTACATTACTACCGCGTCGATCAGCGGAGCAGTCTGTAATGTTCTCCAACAGCTCCAGCGCTTTAATGTCTAAAAAAACATACAGGCCGAGTCCCAAATGGCTCCCTACTCTCTACATAGTGCACTACTCCTCAAAAGTAGTGCACTATATATGGGGATAGTGTGTCATTTGGGATGAAGCCGCAGTCTGAATAGAATGGAATACAATACAAGCCTGTCTATCTAATATGATGTGGCAATAATGATACAACTCTAGATGACAATTGCTTTTTGTTTTGTCTTCGTATAACGGATTGTCAGTGGAGCTACTGAGATTGTCATCTTGCAAATGCTGTTTTTCTGTAGACCTATGCCTTCAAAGTCTTCATGACCCTTGACTTATTCCACATTTTGTTTTGTTACAGCCTGAATTTAAAATGGATTAATTACATAAATAAATTCACCCATCTACACACATACAAAATAATGACAATATGAAAACATGTTTTTGGAACAAACTGATGGAAAATGAAATGCGTAAGGATTCACACCCCTGAGTCAAACTTTGTAGAAGCAGCATTGGCAGCGATTACAGCTGTGAGTCTTTCTGGGTAAGTCTCTTAAGAGCTTTCCACACCTGGATTGTGCAACATTTGCCCATTATTCTTTTCAAGATTCTGCAAGCTCTGTCAAATTGGTTGTTGATCATTGCTAGACAACCATTTTTAGGATTTACCATAGATATAAATTATTAGATTTAAGTCAAAACTGCCACTCAGGAACATTCACTCTCTTCTTGGTAAGCAACTCCAGTGTAGATTTGGCCTTGTGTTTTAGGTTATTATCATGTGTCTGATGGAAAGCAGACTGAACCAAGTTTTCCTCTGGGATTTTGCCTGTGCTTAGCCCCATTCCGTTTATTTTTATCTTGAAAACTCCTCAGTCCTTAACGATTACAAGCATACCCATAAAATTATGCAGCCACCACAATGTTTGAAAATATGGAGAGTCGTACTCATTAATGTGTTGTATTGGATTTGGCCTAAACATAACACTTTGTATTCAGGACAAAAAGTTCATTGCGTTGCCAATTTATTTGCAGTGTCTTGTTGCAAACAGGATGCATGTTTTGTAATATTTTTATTCTGTACAGGCTTCCATTTTTTCCCTCTGTCATTTAGGTTAGTATTGTGGAGTAACTACAATGTTGTTGATCCATCCTCAGTTTTCTGCTATCACAGCCATTAAACTCTAAACTGTTTTAAAGTCACCATTGGCCTCATGGTGGAAACCCTGAGCAGTTTCCTTCCTCTGGCAACTTAGTTAGGAAGGATGCCTGTATCTTTGTAGTGACTGGGTGTATTGATACACCGTCCAAAGTGTAATTAAAAACTTCACCATGCTTAAAGGGATATTCAATATCTGCTATTTTTTCCCATCTATCAGTAGGTGCCCTTTGCGAGGCATTGGAAAACCTCCCTGGTCTTTGTATGTGTGTGGTACAGAGATGAGGTAGTCATTCAAAAATCATGTTAAACACTATTATTGCACACAAAGTGAGTCCATGCAACTTTTTATGTGACTAGTCAAGCATATTTTTACTCCTGAACTTATTTAGGCTTGCCATAACAAAGGGGTGGAATGCTTATTGACTCAAGATATTTCAGCTTTTCATTTTTTATTAATTTGTAAAAATGTCCCAAAAGCATAATTCCGCTTTGACATTATGGGATATTATATGTAGGCCAGTGACAAAAAATTGCAATTTAATCAATGTTAAATTCAGGCTGTAACACAACAGAATGTGGAACAAGTCAAGGGATGTGAATCCTTTCTGAAGGCACTGTGCATGTACAGTGTAGAAAGTAAATACCAGCACACTGCACTTTCCTAGTATCACTAGTTCATTTAAGCCCACTTATAGCAGCCTACTGCCGTTGTCAGAGCTTTAGTACATTGTGTGACAGTACAATAAAGCCTTTTGAATTGACATGAATAGTTGTTGGATACAGCACCTTACTGTGTTGTATTGTGGGTAAAGCTAATGTGCAGTATATTAACCTCCTTGTATTCCTTTATCCAGAGCACCAGGCTGGCGGTGGATCACCTGGAGTCAGTCCCTGAGAAGCTGTGTCTGCTGGACAACTTCAAAGACCTGGAGGTGAATATATAGGTTGTTACATGAAATTAGGGTCTTTTGCATCCCTTTGATATTTTAAGTAGAAACTGTGTGCACAAATATTGAATTTTAAAAGCTTGTTATATTAAATGAAGTGCACTTTAATAAAGACCACATGAAAAATTCCATCAATCTGAAATGAAAATAGACTTGCTAAAATGACAAAATTCAGCATTTGACATGTCCCTCTGTGCATCCTCTGTGACTTCTAGGAAGATTTTAACCAACTTAACCCCAAGATTTCTCCCAATTTTCCACCATCATTGTAAAGCCCTAATTATTTTGTTGCTTTGACAATTCATTTCTGAAGATTATTATTTATTTGAGATTTATTTTAAGGTTAAATAAATATACAGGATTTTGAAGCCCTTTATCTACTTACCCAGATTCAGATGAACTTGTGGATACCATTTTCCTTCACACTGGACACAGAGACATAAACATGGTGTCCATGAGTTCATCTGACTCTAGGGAAGTAGATAAAGGGCTTCATTGCCAAAATCCCAAAGTATCCCTTCGAGGTCTATTACGTGAACTGAACTCTCGTTTTAATATGGTGAAACTATTCCTTTTGAAGTATTTTTTTTTCACAAAAGACATTGAACACCTCATAGTGAAATCCTAGTGTAAAAGCAGGTGAACTAGTTCTATTTTTTTGGGACATTTTCTCATGTTTTGTGGTGGGAAACTGAGCGGGTCGAGCATAACACGTCAACCCTGTTACCCATAGATAGACACGCTAGAAATGTTTTAACAATTTAAAAAATTTTGTGAAGCTTACATTCAATTGCCTCCCTGATGCACACAACCAGCTTCCATGGCTGATTTTAAAATGAAGTCGTTACGGTTACGGTCAGCTCTATTACTTTCTGTAGGACTTATTCGGCACTTAATATAGTCATTCTTTTATTTAACCTCTTGAGATGGGGGGAAAAGTGTTTTTTGTTTATGACAGAATGTTAAAATGAGGTGAAATAAAACTTTTTCACCAAGTTAGACAACTCAAATAGCATCTATTTGGTGGAACGACCCATATGTCTAGAACGGAGACCTGCGGCCTGCGTCTTTCTATGTGTTTGATCTCTTCTGAATCTTAATGACACCAACCTAGGTGTCTTATCTAACCTGATCCTAGATCTGTTCGACTTCAACTTCAAACCGGTTTTGTTATGAGTTCCATGTTGTGCTGGTTTGTGTAGTGAGTGACTATTTCCTTGTTGTTTATATAGGAGTCTCAGCGGCAGAAGGAGTTGGTGGAACAACGTTACATTAAATACAAAGAGATCGTTGGAGTCCTGCAGCACCAGCTGGATGAGTCCAAACGACAGATACAGGAGTGCAGGGTACTTGACTACATTACCCACAGTGCACTCTATGTATATGCTACATCAAATATCAGCTTTATGATACCTAGAAGCCCAAAACGAGACTTTGCCACTTTGCAATTTCAATACTTGGCCTGTTCAAAGAGTACTTTGTACTCTTACTCCCAGAGCTATCCAGCCTATGACACCTTCTGAGTACACTGGTGTATCTTTTGTCCACAACTGGCATTTGCATTTAGTATGAATATTCCAAGCCAATGTTGGCAAACACAACTGACGGAGTGAGACGGAGGGTAGTAACTTCCAATCAGTCCTAATCATCATATTTATCTTCTACGCGGCCTACAGAGAAACAGCATTGCATTGTTGACAGCAGATTTTCTATCAGTGTGTCTATTCCCCCCGCACAGCAGACACACACACACACACACACACACACACACACACACACAGCAGCCACATCGAAGCCACTTCTTAAAGTGCATTAATCTGCCAGACGACTCCGCTGCGATGCCAAACGACTCCCCGTGTTGATCCATAAGTGCTGATTGCATTAGTGCCTAATAGCACGCCGCCCACCAGGAGTTCATTTAAAGAAAGTAGAATAAAGAAAAGTCTTCATCTACTTAGCTTTCACTTTGATTGCAGTTAGCAGCAATCTGTTTCAGTACAGAAAGCTGATAGTGTCCGTTCTCATTTAACGCTGGTCCTGGAGACCCACAGGATGAGCACAGACCGGAGCTTTTTTGCAGCCCAGCATTTTACACCTGATCAACTAATCAAAAGCTCGAAGATGAGTTGCTTAGTTTAATCGGTCGTACTAGTGCTGGACTGGAACAAAACCCTGGCCGACCTGTTGGCTGACCCAGGACAAAGACCGAAGAGCACTGCTCAGAATACGTTTCACATAAGGTTGGATGTTATGCCAGTTTGCAGTGTGTGTACTCAAGACTGTACCCTCTTCCAGGATGACAGGTTGGACGCTACAACGCAGAGCATTCGATTGACTGCTCTGTCCTCCTCCATGAGAGGCCCTAGCGCTCTCCTCACCAGCTCCATGCTCACTGACACCACGTGTGAGTACACCGCCGCAATGTTCACCTCTCGTCTCTTGAAGAGTGCAATGATTGTGATGTGTGGTTGTTTTACCTTCTTCAGTCGACTGCGCTGATTGTAAGAGCATCTGCTAAATATGTCTGACTCTAATGTAAACGAACTCTGTGAAGAAGCATTGCGTTAAAAGGCCCTAAAGCATGTTTCTTTCTTTTTTTTGGTAACAAAAAATGTAAAACATGACTCTTAATGCGTTGTGCTTAGTGTTGTAACTCCTCCCTGTGGTCCTTAGCTCCACACAAACGCCTGGCCTCTCCAGACTGCACCCTGGACTGTAGCCTTTCTCTGGACCGCCGAGCCTCTCCTGCTGTCAATGGTGCCCACTCTCACTCCGTCTCCGACCACCTCAACAGTAACACATAGTGCCCCACCATCAGGAACTCACACTGGTTACATACATGTATTCATCAACAAGCCTTACATTAGAGTTGGATAGAGGGCTCACACAGAAGTGTGTTTTAACATGGGCAGAGAGGCGATAATAGCAAAGGTAGTGGTGGGCCCTCTTTTTAACTCTATGCCTTACTGACAGTACAATCGACACCCATCTCTATGCAGTACCCTGGCTGCAAAGCATCACAACAACAGTCTCCCATGAATACCTCAGCCAAAATACAGCCAACCAATCCAAGCTGCGTAACTAGCAGCCAAGCTAGAAAACAGCTAGCATGAAGCCAAGCAGGGTTAAACCTAGTGGAGGGTTCATAGCACATAGCTTGGGGTATCTTCTAAGAGAACCACCAAATTTAGCACTGTGAAAGACGATTGTAGCTTTTTTATAAACTGATATTTATGAAGACTTTTTATTGAATGTTACTTTGTGCAAAGAAAGCATGCACGGCTTAAAGAACCCATGAAGTTGGACTGAAAATAGATTGAAGAACCAGTGATAAGCCAAAGTAGGTCAACATTCCAACATTTCATACTATAGTTACATTTGTATATGTATTTCAACACTCAAACACTTATATGAAAAACACTGTTTTAAGCCCCAATGTTTACCTTTTTGTTACAGTTTTTGTACTCTGATGTTATCATGCCAATGTGTTTTATCTGAAAATATTAGATGTGATTATTATATTTATGCTGACATTCTGTGAAAGTTGTGGTGTCTTTCTAACTTTATGTAGCCTATGCATTAACAATATATTATACTTTTTTTCAACAGACTTGACAAGTCACAATGAGTTTGTTTTTATATTAGAGCGTTTTTACCACTACCGTAATTTTTAAAAAACTTTTATGCAGTTGTGGAAATATGTTTTTATTTGTAAAGAAGAAGAATGCCAATAAGCACAATAGATGTATATTTTTATGAAATGTAGAAAAGAATATATGCAATAAACACATCTCCACAGATCTGTAAGGATCATTTCCCTGAGCCCTGGTCTCATCCATTTCAAAATGAAGTGTTGCTTCCTTAGGCTCCTAAGTCTCTATGGTATGTCAATTGCTGTTGCCTTAGTCCATCTGTTGAGAAAATGACTCGTAACATGGTCTTATGTTTGTAGGTTTACATGGTCACTCCAGCCTGATTTCAGCTTAAATTTACATTTACCAAATGCGTCTGTACTTCAGAAAAGCCAATACATATCTGCTGTACAGTAAAAACAAGTCGCTAGAAAGTTCTGTGTCTTTTCAATTTTGAGTTATTGTTACGTTCTGCACATAGGATTTCACACCTCGGACCCCATGTAGCTATGCTGTCTCTTTCCCTCAGGGACTTACAAAGTTACGGTAGCAGCCTCATCAACCTTTCAAAGCTGAATACTGTACTTTCATATATTGCTGTCTCTGTAAACTTAACTGATGAATATCTTTGTTGATCAAAACTTATCTACAGTGTATTCGGAAAGTATTCAGACCCCTTGACTTTTTCCACATTTCGTTACGTTAGCCTTATTTTAAGATTTAATCAATTGTTTTTTTCCCCCATCAATCTACACACAATACCCCACAATGACAAAGCAAAACCAGTTTTTTTAGAAATGTGTGCAAATTTATTACAAATAAAAAACGGAAATATCACATTTACATACAGTACCAGTCAAAAGTTTGGACACACCTACTCATTCAAGGGTTTTTCTTTATTTTTACTATTTCTACATTGTAGAATAATAGTGAAGACATCAAACTATGAAATAACACATATGGAATCATGTAGTAACCAAAAGTGTTAAACAAATCTAATTCTATTTTATATTTGAGATTCTTCAAAGTAGCCACCCTTTGCTTTGATGACAGCTATGCACACTCTTGGCATTCGCTCAACCAGCTTCACCAGGACGGCTTTTCCAACAGTTGTAGGAGTTCCCACATATGCTGAACACTTGGCTGCTTTTCCTTCACTCTGCGGTCCAACTCATCCCAAACCATCTCAATTGGGTTGAGGTCGGGTAATTGTGGAGGCCAGGTCATCTGTTGCAGCACTTTCCTTCTTGGTCAGCACTTTCCGTTACACAGCCTGGAGGTGTGTTGGGTCATTGTCCTGTTGAAAAACAAATTATAGTCCCACTAAGCGCAAACCAGATGGGATGGCGTATCACTGCAGAATGCTGTGGTAGCCATGCTGGTTAAGTGTGCCTTGAATTCTAAATAAATCACTGACAATGTCACCAGCAAAGCACCCCAACACCATCACCCCTCCTCCATGCTTCAGGGTGGGAACCACACATGCGGAGATCATCCGTTCACCTACTCTGCGTCTCACAAAGACAGCGGTTGGAACCAAAAATATCACATTTGGACTCATCAGACTAAAGGACAGATTTCCACCGGTCTGAGGTCCTGAGCACTCTAGAGCAGGTTTCATCAAGGATCTCTCTGTACTTTGCTCCGTTAATCTTTCCCTCGATCCTATCTATATCCACAGTAAAACAAGTCCTATATCGACATAACATGAAAGGCCGCTCAGCAAGGAAGAAGCCACTGCTCCAAAACCGCCATAAAAAAGCAAGACTACGGTTTGCAACTGCACATGGGGACAAAGATTGTACTGACCAAGATCCCAATGACCACTGACAAAACTACAGAGTTCCTTGGCTGAGATGGGAGAACCTGCCAGAAGGACAACAGTCTCTACAGCACGTCACCAATCTGGGCTTTATGGGAGAGTGGCCAGACGGATCCTACTCCTGAGAAAAAGGCACACGTGAAAGACAGATCATAAGGCAAAATATTCTGTGGTCTGGTGAGAACAAAATGTAAAACTTTGGCCTGAATGCAAACCTGGCGGTGCTCATCACCGGTCAGGCTGTAACACAACAAAATGTGGAATAAGTCAATGGGTATGAATACTTTCTGAAGGCACTGTATAGGACTACTGTTCTAAATATCAACATTTTTATCTGTTCGACTGGGGTGGATTTTTCTTTTGTCTAACTTTCTTTATTGCAACAAATGATGATAAACTGTTTTTTGAATCAATTATGATTGCTGAATAATTTTGAAGGTATGCGGGGCATGTGATGTTATTACGCAACTATAAAGCTCTACTGCACATTTAATTCTAAATACCTACAGCTTGAAAATTTTGTTTAGCTATAAAAATGTTTATTTGCAGGACAAGGATTAGGATTAGCCAATTAATGCATTCTATCAATGCTGGGTTTCGAGGCTACTTGAGACATGACACAGATAGGTGGGAGGGCATACAGGCTGCCGCCAATTTATTAATGCGCAATTTGCCTAAATGGGTAATGGAAACACTTCACCGCTACATTTTATTTTACACTGTAGGGGTTTTGGTATGTGTGATGTCATTACGTCCAGCTGTTTTTATTGACACAAGATAGTTCATTGGAAACGCGCCCTAACAGGAAAATGTATTTTATTACACCTTTTTCGTGATCCAATTGGTAGTTACAGTCTTGTCCCATCGCTGCAACTCGCTACGGACTCAGGAGAGGCGAAGGTCGAGAGCCATGCGCCCTCCGAAACACGACCCTGCCAAGCCTAACCCGGACGACGCTGGGCCAATTGTGCACTGCCTCATGGGCCTCCCGGTCACATGCCCCCTAACAGGCAAATGTTGCATCTATTTTCTATACAAACTTTCTGAACATCAACAAAAAAATCACTGCACAAGTTAATTGAAACATACAGGGCCATCAGAAAGTGTTCATACCCCTTGACTTATTCCACATTTTCTTGTGTTACTGCCTGAATTCAAAAATGTATATTACAAAAAATAAAAAATAACTCTCCTAACTACACAATACCTCAGAATGACAAAGTGAAAACAGAAATATACAGAAATATCTCATTTATATACCCATTCACACCCCTGAGTCAATACACATTAGAATCACCTTTCGCGGTGATTACAGCTGTGAGTCTCTCTGGGTAAGTCTCTTAAGAGCTTTGCACACCTGGATTGTACAATATTCTTCAAGCTCTGTCAAGTTGGTTGTTGATCATTGCTAGACCATACAGCACTGTAACTAGGCCACTCAGGAACATTCACTGTCTTTTTGGTAAGCAACTTGGCATTGTGTTGTAGATTATTGTCCTGCTGAAAGGTGAATTTGTCTCCCAGTGTCTGATGGAAAGCAGACTGAACCAGGTTTTCCTCTAGGATTTTGCCTGTTCTTAGCTCTATTCTGTTCCTTTTTATCCCCAAAAAACTCCCCAGTTCCTTTCTGATGAAAAGCATACCCATAACATGATGCAGCCACCACCATTCTTGAAAATATGAAGAGTGGTACTCATTGATGTGTTGTGTTGGATTTGCCCCCAACAACGCTTTGTATTCAGGACATAAAGTTAATCGCTTTGCCACATTTTTGGCAGTATTACCTTGGTGCCTTGTTGCAAACAAGATGCATGTTTTGGAATATTGTTATTCTGTACAGGCGTCCTTGTTTTCACTCTCAATTTGGTTATCATTGTGGAGTAACTACAATGTTGTTGATCCATCCTCAGTTTTCTCCTATCACTGCCATTAAACTCTGTGACTTTAAAAGTCACCATTGGCCTCATGGTTAGATCGCTGAGCTGTTTTCCTTCCTCTCCGGCAACTGAATTAGGAAGGATGCCTCTATCTTTGTAGTGACTGTTTGTATTCATACACTATCCAAAGTGTAATTAATAACTTCACCATGCTCAAAGGTATAGTCAATTTCTGCTTTAACCTTTGTTGCCCATCTACCAGTAGGTGCCCTTTGCGAGGCATTGGAAAACTTCCCTGGTGATTGTGGTTGAATCTGTGTTTGAAATTCACTGCTCGACTGAGGGAGTTAACAGATTTTATGTGTTGTCATGTTCCAGACACGCTTCATGAGAACGTTGCAAGAACATTCATGTGTCCAGTTTTCTGAGGGTTAAACATAAAATCAACAAGGCTATATATACTTAGTTGAAAACACTGAAAACCAACTTCAAAATACCAATGTTGCTAAATATCATGTGGCTGTCCATGGTACTGATTTCTCTCTCATACAGTACGCTTTTAGTTTTTGTTGTCAAAGGCTACCGAGCTAAAATGTGTGCTAGTCTAACTTCCTTGCATGGGCAACAATGAACCAGCTAAGTTAGCTAGCTAGTTAGCGTGAGCCTACTAGGCTACATCTAGGTTACATCTAGGCTACATCTAGGCTACATATTGAACTTCAATCACCTCAGGCCAGTGGCACAACATATTCATTTATGGTCATAATCATTGGCCTGTACAAAGAATTAAGTCAAAACCACAAGTCCAAATCCACACCCATGGCTTAGGGAAGGGTCGATATAGCAAGCTACTACTCCAGGACGTCAACACAAGCAGACCAGAAACAGACACGTTTTTCTGACAATGATGCCGCTTTGCTAAGTACGTGATTTGATTAGTCTGACGCCAAATGAAAACTGGCTTCGCTTGAGGGGTGTTTTGCTGTGCCAGGACAGCCCACAGTTGAGATCAGCTCAACGCTGATTGGCTAATTATTGTATAATTGTTTTTATCAAGGGATGTCAAACACTTGCTGGCATCAATCAACCAAATGCTACTGTGACAACATGTCATACTATTTTGGTCCAGACAGCATCAGATACATGGGCTACACATGCTGAGACAGAGGGGCGCTGTTTCCCTCACTCGTATGATTTCTCCGGTGAGATTCAGCCACTTGCAAATTGATGGAAAATTATGAAATCACAGAGAGACTAAAGAAATATTATTATTAGCATTTTTGGGGGGCAAATATTTGACGAAGCCTGTCTTCCCTTTGCATCCATGAATATGCGCCACTAACACTTACAGTCTTACCAACAGTTACAACACACCGATCTGATCTTATTAATATGAGTTTTCATTGAAAGATCGGAATCTGTAGGATTTCCCCTTGAGCACGAATTATGACTAGATTTCCACTACCTCATCAATCAGTATTTATTCAGTCTATATAGCTGAGCATCTCAAAGAGAACTCCACCATCTTTTTAAAATCTATACCGCATATACCATGTAGAACAAACGTGTTATTTGAATTAGATCAGATAGGTGTGTTGTAACTGTTGCCAAATAATGACATTAACATACAGTATGTTGCTTGGAAGGTGAGAGTAGAGAGACTCCCCTAGTAGGTCTCAAGCCCAGGCCACCAGCACCAATGACCAACACCCTAACCACTGTCCTAATAATGGATACATATTGTACTTATTGGGCCGGTATACTTTTTTACATTTTTATTAAACCTTTATTTAACTAGGCAAGTCAGTTAAGAGCAAATTCTTATTTACAATGACGGCCTACCCCGGCCAAACCCTCCCGTAACCCAGACGACGCTGAGCCAATTGTGCGCCGCCCTATGGGACTCCCGATCACGGCCGGCTGTGATAGTTAGGCCCTGTCCAGAATAAACCCTAACCACTCCTCCCTAGGCACTTATGTAGATTAAACAAATTGATAGGTGTAAGCAATAGGGTGAATGCACTTTGAAGTACATGTCAGTTAAAAGGACTCTCAAGAGAAAACTATTTTATAGATCATAGTGATTCAGGAGTATCATTAAAACAGGTTAACATGCCCCACCAACATTAGACAACTATACAGAAAGCCCTGAAATTGCTGAAATAAGTCAATACAAATCAAATTATGAGAATAGTCTGATTAAACAATGCCTGACACAGACATGGTGGTGTAGTGGGAAGATAGTAATACAGTGAACCAAGAGGTTGTGAGTTCAAATCCCAGGGAATGCATGCACAATGTAATAATGTGTGTCAAATATGTAAGTTGAAAACACTGTATGTTAAAAGCACTGTGCGTGCGTGCCACCTTGCCAATAAACAAAGAGCTATGAATCGATCAGTTGTTCCCCAATTGAGGCCTTGATTTGCTTGGCAACAGTAAAAAGGTGTAATGAAACATGACTAGAACATATATTCTGGAAACATGGCAATCATGTTCTGAGTATGTTTGATGGGATGTTGATGGATTATTCTCCTAACCCTCAGAAAACTGGACACATGAATGTTCTTGCAAAGTTCCCATGAAATGTGTCTAGAACATTCATTTCTTATCTTAGAACATGGCAACCATGTACTGTGTATATTTGAGGGGACGTTGATGGAATATTCTCCCAACAGACAGAAAACTGGACACTTGTTCTTGCAATGTTCCGATGAAACGAGTCTAGGACATTAATATCTTAAATTCTGAGAACATGGTAACCGCGTTTTGTAGTTCTATTTTACAATAAAGGAATAGTCTCTTGGAAACATTCCTTGCACATCACGGGAACATTGCTAAGAAAACATGACCTAATGAGACTTAAGGGCTAGGTATACAGTGAGGGAAAAAAAGTATTTGATCCCCTGCTGATTTTGTACGTTTGCCCACTGACAAAGAAATGATCAGTCTATAATTTTAATGGTAGGTTTATTTGAACAGTGAGAGACAGAATAACAACAAAAAAGTCCAGAAAAACGCATGTGTAAAATGTTATGAATTGATTTGCATTTTAATGAGGGAAATAAGTATTTGACCCCTCTGCAAAACATGACTTAGTACTTGGTGGCAAAACCCTTGTTGGCAATCACAGAGGTCAGACGTTTCTTGTAGTTGGCCACCAGGTTTGCACACATCTCAGGAGGGATTTTGTCCCACTCTTCTTGCAGATCTTCTCCAAGTCATTAAGGTTTCGAGGCTGACGTTTGGCAACTCGAACCTTCAGCTCCCTCCACAGATTGTCTATGGGATTAAGGTCTGGAGACTGGCTAGGCCACTCCAGGACCTTAATGTGCTTCTTCTTGAGCCACTCCTTTGTTGCCTTGGCCGTGTGTTTTGGGTCATTGTCATGCTGGAATATCCACCCACGACCCATTTTCAATGCCCTGGCTGAGGGAAGGAGGTTCTCACCCAAGATTTGACGGTACATGGCCCCGTCCATCGTCCCTTTGATGCGGTGAAGTTGTCCTGTCCCCTTAGCAGAAAAACATAATGTTTCCACCTCCATGTTTGATGGTGGGGATGGTGTTCTTGGGGTCATAGGCAGTATTCCTCCTCATCCAAACACGGCGAGTTGAAACACGGCGAGTTGAGTTGATGCCAAAGAGCTCCATTTTGGTCTCATCTGACCACAACACTTTCATCCAGTTGTCCTCTGAATCATTCAGATGTTCATTGGCAAACTTCAGACGGGCATGTATATGTGCTTTCTTGAGCAGGGGGGACCTTGCGGGCGCTGCAGGATTTAAGTCCTTCACGGTGTAGTGTGTTACCAATTGTTTTCTTGGTGACTATGGTCCCATCTGCCTTGAGATCATTGACAAGATCCTCCCGTGTAGTTCTGGGCTGAACTCCACGAGGTGAGATCTTACATGGAGCCCCAGGCCGAGGGAGATTGACAGTTCTTTTGTGTTTCTTCCATTTGCGAATAATCGCACCAACTGTTGTTACCTTCTCACCAAGCTGCTTGGCGATGGTCTTGTAGCCCATTCCAGCCTTGTGTAGGTCTACAATCCTTTCCCTGACATCCTTGGAGATCTCTTTGGTCTTGGCCATGGTGGAGAGTTTGGAATCTGATTGATTGATTGCTTCTGTGGACAGGTGTCTTTTATACAGGTAACAAGCTGAGATTAGGAGCACTCCCTTTAAGAGTGTGCTCCTAATCTCAGCTCGTTACCTGTATAAAAGACACCTGGGAGCCAGAAATCTGTCTGATTGATAGGGGGTCAAATACTTATTTCCCTCATTAAAATGCAAATCATTTTATAACATTTTTCACATACGTTTTTCTGGATTTTTTTGTTGTTATTCTATCTCTCATTACCATTAAATGTATAGACTGATCATTTCTTTGTGAGTGGGCAAACGTACAAAATCAGCAGGGGATCAAATACTTTTTCCCCTCACTGTACACTACAGCCTATGGTAGAGTACTGGGGAGTCCCACACATGGCTTCCAAATTGACAGGGAAAATGGTGCATTTACTTTTTCAAGGAGTCTCTAATCAACCAACACGCACGCACGCACACACACACACTCTTTTTCAGTTCATTATCTTCTTGTTGGTTGACTCTTGTACTTTAACAGTCTGCTTGGGTGTGAGGTAGATTTATTCAGTTTATACAGTTCCCGCCTTTAAATCAAATATAATAAAAAAATCGAATCAAACTTTATTTGTCACGTGCCAAATACAACAAACAGGTGTAGACCTTACCGTGAAATGCTTACTTACAAGCCCTTAAACGTAGGTTTTCAACCACTCCACAAATTTCTTGTTAACAAACTATACTTTTGGCAAGTCGAAGTCGGTTAGGACATCTACTTTGTTCATGACACAAGTCATTTTTCCAACAATTGTTTACATTATTTCACTTAGAATTCACTGTATCACAATTCCAGTGGGTCAGAAGTCTATATACACTAAATTGACTGTGCCTTTAAACAGCTTGGAAAATTCCAGAAAATGATGTCATGCCTTTAGAAGCTTCTGATGGGCTAATTGACATCATTTGAGTCAATTGAAGGTGTACCTGTGGATGTATTTCAAGGCCTACCTTCACATTCAGTGCCTCTTTGCTTGACATCATGGGAAAATCAAAAGAAGACCTCCACAAGTCTGGTTCATCCTAGGGAACAATTTCCAAACGCCTGAGGTAGCAAAGTAGCCCCAAACCATGATGCTCCCTCCACCATACTTTACAGTTGGGATGAGGTTTTGATGTTGGTGTGCTGTGCCTTTTTTTCTCCACACATAGTGTTGTTTGTTCCTTCCAAACAACTCAACTGTAGTTTCATCTGTCCACAGAATATTTTGCCAGTAGCGCTGTGGAACATCCAGGTGCACTTCTGCAAACTTCAGACGTGCATCAATGTCTTCTTCCGTGGTGTCTTCACATGAACACCCTTCTTGTTAGGTGTTTTACGTATCGTAGACTCGTCAACAGAGATGTTAGCATGTTCCAGAGGTTTCTGTAAGTAGCTGACACTCTCATTGAACATTCTGCGCTGTGCTCTTGCAGTTGTCTTTGCAGGACAGCAGCCACTCATAGGGAGAGTAGCAACAGTGCTGAACTTTCTCAATTTAAAGACAATTTGTCTTACCGTGGACTGATGCACATCAAGGCTTTTAGAGATACCTTCCAGCTGGTCTAGGACCAACCCTTTCCAGCTTTATGCAAGTCAACAATTCTTAATCTTATGTCTTCTGAGATCTATTTTGTTTGAGGCATGGTTCACATCAGGCAATGCTTCTTGTGAATAGCAAACTCAAATTTTGTGAGTGTTTTTTTATAGGACAAGTCAGCTCTAAACAACATCTCCAATCTCGTCTCATTGATTGGACTCCAGGTTAGCTGACTCCTGACTCCAATTAGCTTTTGGAGAAGTCATTAGCCTAGGGGTTCACATATTTTTTCCAACTTACACTGTGAATGTTTAAATGATGTATTTTTCTTGTCTATACTGAATACAATAATTGTGTGTTATTAGTATAAGAACATTATGTTTGTCTATTGTTGTGACTTAGATGCGAGTCACTGGTACTTCCTGCTTTAGTTTTTGCTTGTAAGCAGGCATCAGGAGGATAAATCTTATGGTCAGATTTGCCTAATGGAGGGAGTGAGGGAGAGCTGTGTATGAAGTAAAGGTGGTCTAGAGTTTTTTTCTCCTCTGGTTGCACATGTGACATGCTGGTAAAAATGTGGTAAAACTGATTTAATTTTGCCTGCATTAAAGTCCCCAGCCACTAGGAGCGCCGCTTCTGGGTGAGCATTTTCTGGTTTTATTATGGCCTTATAGAGTTGGTTGAGTGCGCTCTTAGTGCCAGCAACGGTCTTTGGTGGTAAATAGACGTCTACAAATAATATAGACGAGAGCTCTCTTGGTAGATAGTGTGGTCTACAGCTTACGATGAGGTACTCTACATCAGGCCAACAATACCTCGAGACTTCTTTAATATTAGACATCGCACACCAGCTGTTATTGACAAAAAGACACACACCCTCAACCCTCGTCTTACCAGACGTAGCTTCTCTGTTCTGCCGGTGAATTGAAAATCCCTCCAGCTCTATATTGTCCGTGTCGTCGTTCAGCCACGACTCGGTGAAACAGAGATAATCGTAGGTCATCCATTTTATTTTCCAATGATTGCATGTTAGCAAGTAGAATTGATGGCAGCGGGAGTTTACTCGCTCGCCTACGAACTCTCAAAAGGCAGCCTGATCTGCGTCCTTTTTTCCTCTGTATTTTCTTCACGCAAATGACATGGATCTGGGCCTGTTCCCGGGAGAGCAGTATATCTCTCTCGTCGGACTCGTTAAAGGAAAAAGCTTCTTCCAGTCTGTGGTGAGTAATCCCAGTTCTGATGTCCAGAAGTTATTTTCAGTCATAAGAGATGGTAGCAGCAACATTATGTACAAAAGAAGTTATAAAAGAAGTTACAAACAACAACAAAAAAATGTAAAAAAATAGCACAATTTATTATGGGCATGTAAAACGTCAGCCATTCTCTTCAGCGCCATTTTAACACACGCCATTTACTTGTGGGACGTCCAGTAGGGTGTGTCCCATTTAAATTATGCTTTTATTAAACAGAATGTTCCATTTAGCCTTGTTGACGATTGTGCGAAATAAAGTCTGAGTTTTGACTTGTTTTCTTGTAACTTGTCTTTCCCAGACACCTTATTGTAAATAATTGACTGCAGAGTAAATAGAAAGAAACTATTTAGTCTGAGATAAGCTAACCGACAGTAAATTATATGAATTATATTCAAAGATATTCAAAACAGGACAGTCGTGTATTCAAATCAATTAAGAAAGAATTATTGAAGGTTTTTTCTTACCCTCCATTAAATCAGAGACGGAACAGAAATCAGGTCATTACAGCTGTGTTGTGTTGTGAATGAAGATAAACAATAGTCTTCAACGCCGCCAGCTAGTGACTGACAGTAAACACACACACACATGAATGCACGCACACTTGGGCGCACACACATGCGCACACACGCTGTAATGTACACGCACACATGCACACTTGTGCGCGCACACTCACACAGACACGCTCCATAGCATACTGCAGTGCCAAACAGGTCATTTGTGAATACATCAACCTACTGTTGTTGTTCCAGTACTTACTGCCTCTCATTTGGATCACATAACGACGGGGTGCTTTGTACTGCAGTCTGGGATGTTATACTTTTATGGTGCTGCTGGCGTAAGCCTTTACGGCATCAGCACAGCCCGCAGCCTGCTCCCATCAGAACAGACCTATTTGGCTTGCATTACAAACCCATTGAATCAGACAGGTTTGCTGTTCTACTGCTCTACCTTAAGCCCCCTGGCTGCTGGGCTGGGAGCTAGCTGGGAGTGTATTGTATTTAATGCCGTGGGTTATGGCGTGTGTGAGTGAGTGGGTTGTTGCAAGCAGCTTACTGAAACAGTATTTGTGTGTGCCCTGCTTTCCAATTCTGTATGTCTGTCTGTGCAGAGGCTGCCTGTGGGACAGGTTTGGTCTTGGGAGAGTGGTGCTGGGTCTGGGATGCTTATTGCTACAATTGGATTCTCATTGAATCCAATCACACAGTAGAAATCAGCCTGTCAGCCACACATGCGTGCACGCACACACGCTCTTTCTCTCTCACACATACATACATACACACTCTCTCTCTCTCTCTCTCTCTCTCTCTCTCTCTCTCTCTCCCCTTCATAGCACTGTGGAGCAGCAATACCAATCTCATTCTGTCTGACATGGTCGTTTAAACTCACTCTTTAAATTTCACCTTCTGTCACACCTTGTTATTCAGAAATCTGAAGTCAAGGATGTGTGTGTGTGTGTATGTATATGGATGTGTGTTTGTCTGTGTATGTGTGTATGTGTGTTCATTATTGTAGGTCCGCTATATGTTATATAACTCTGCAGCTAAAGCTGTGTGTTGTATATGCATGGGACGTTACTCTACCTACCATCCACTTGGTCCTCCTCATTTACATTGATATTAATGCAGCCAATCCATTTTTACAAAAGAGCCCTTTCCATTATGCAGACTAGTGCAGATGTTTCACTAGAATACTGCATACTGAAACTGGATGCCCCGAAGAAGTCTGCATCAATTCTGCAAAGCATAACAGGAGAACGGGGCTCCTAAACCTGAATGTCATTCCTGTACTCAATCCTTAGATGGCGCTGTCAACGACTTACTACACACTACGCCAGCCGGCCACTACACAGTACATCGCCAGTGAGAGTTTATCATGATAGTCATATATGATAGTGATAGTCATTAAAGCCTTTGTCAGTGGAACTGTAGATTTGGATGGTCGATTTGCACGTTCATATCGCTCCAGTTAATTAGGTGTGAGGAGTAAACTAAAAGCTGTGGCTACATGCCCATACTGCTGTAGTAGGAGAGGAGGGGAAATAGATCAATGGACGGGCATCTCCTTTTTGTGTACACACATAGAGTGAAAATTCACACACAAACACACACACACACACACACACACACACACACACCGTACCATGGAGTAGTTTACTGCAGAACACTTCATGCTCTTACCCTTTCTAAACCTGGTGTTAAGGTCGGATTCTTCATTCATATTGGTGGAGTGCTGCAGAGATGGTTGTCCTTCTAGAAGGTTCCTCCACCTCCACAGAGGAACTCTGTGGAGGTGACCATCGAGATTTGCTCATTTTGGCCAGGAAGCCAGTTCTAGGAATTATCTTGGTGGTTCCAAACTTCTTCCATTTAAGAATAATGGAGGCCACAGTGTTATTGGGGACCTTCAATGCCGCAGAAAGTTTTTGGTACCCTTCCCCAGATCTGTGCCTCGATACAATCCTGTCTCGGGGCTCTACGGACAATTCCTTCGCACTCATGGCTTGGTTTTGCTCTGACATGCACTGTCAACTGTGGGACCTTATGCCAACTGTGGGTCAGGGAGGTGAACAAAAACCCAATAGTCACTCTGACAGAGCTCCAGAGTTCCTCTGTGGAGGTGGGAGAACCTTCCAGAAGGACAACCGTCTCCGCAGCACTCCACCAATATGCTTGCTTCGAAACAAGTAACACTAAAGCATGCATGACAGCACCAGGCGTTCCAGACGGCTGTGTGATCACGCTCTCCATAGCCGATGTGAGCAAGACCTTTAAATAGGTCAACATTCACAAGGTCATGGGGCCGATGGATTTTCAGGGTGTGTATTCAGAGCATGCGCAGACCTACTGGCAAGTGTCTTCACTGACATTTTCAACCTCTCTCTGACTGAGTCTGTAATACCCACATGTTTCAAGCAGACCATCACAGTCCCTGTCCCCAAGAATGCGAAGGTAATCTGCCTAAATGACTACCGACCCATGGCACGTTGGTAGCCATGAAGTGCTTAAAAGGCTGGTCATGGCTCACATCAACACTATCATCCCGGAAATCCTAGACCCACTCCAATTTGCATACCGCCCCAACAGATCCACAGATGACGCAATCTTAACCGCACTCCACACTGCCCTTTCCCACCTGGACAAAAGGAACACCTATGTGAGAATGCTGCTAATTGACTACAGCTCAGCGTTCAACACCATAGTGCCCTCCAAGCTCATCACGAAGCTATAGACCCTGGGATTAAACACCTCCCTCTGCAACTGGATCCTGGACTTCCTGACGGGCCGCCCCCAGGTGGTAAGGGTAAGCAGCAACACATCTGCCACGCCTCAACACCGGGGCCCCTCAGGGGTGTGTGCTCAGTCCCCTCCCGTACTCCTTGTTCCCCCACGACTGCGTGGACAAGCACGACTCCAACACCATCTTTAAGTTTTGCTGATGACACAACAGTGGTAGGCCTGATCACCGACATTGATGAGACTGCCTATAGGGAGGAGGTCAGAGAACTGGCAGTGTGGTGCCAGGACAACAACCTCTCCCTCAATGTGAGCAAGACAAAGGAGATGATTGTGGACTACAGGAAAAGGAGGGCCGAACAGGCCTCCATTAACATCAGCGGGGCTGTACTGGAGCGTGTCGAGAGTTTTAAGTTCCTTGGTGTCCACATCACCAACAAACTATCATGGTCCAAACACACCAAGCCAGTCGTGAAGAGGTCTTGACAACACCTTTTCCCCCTCAGGAGACTGAAAAGACTTAGCATGCGTCCCCAGATCCTCAAAAAGTTATACAGCTTCACTATCAAGAGCATCCTTACCGGTTGCATCACCGCCTGGTATGACAACTGCTCGATATATGACCGTAAGGCGCTACAGAGGGTAGTGCGTACGGCCCAATACATCACTGGGGCCAAGCTTCCTGCCATCTAGGCAGTGTCAGAGGAAGGCCCAGAAAATTGTCAAAGACTTCAGTCACCCAAGCAATAGACTGTTCTCTCTGCTAGCGCACGGCAAGCGATACCAGAGTGCCAAGTCTAGGTCCAAAAGACTCCTTTACAGCTTCTACCCCCCAAGCTATAACAGCTTCTACCCGACCTTCCCCCACCCTTGTTTTTAGACTATTGCTACTTGCTGTTTATTATCTATGCATAGTCACTTAACCCTAAGCTACATGTACAAACTACCTCCACTAACCTGTACCCCTGCAGATTGGCTCGGTACCGGTACCCCCTGTATATAGCCTCGTTATTGTTATGTAATTTTATTGTGTTACTTTTTATTTAGTAAATATTTTCTTGACTCTATTTATTGAACTGCATTGTTGGTTAAGGGCTTGTAAGTAAGCATTTTACGGAAAGGTCTACGCATGTTGTATTCGGCGCATGTGACAAATAAAATGTGATTTATATAGACAGGTGAGTGCCTTTCCAAATCATATCCAATCAATTAAACTTACCACAGGTTGACTCCAATCAAGAAACATTTCAAGGATGATCAATGGAAACAGGATGCACCTGAGCTCAATTTCTAGTCTCATAGCAAAGAGTTTGAATACGTACAGTTGAAGTCGGAAGTTTACATACACCTTAGCCAAATACATTTAAAATACATTTTTCACAATTCCTGACATTTAATCCTAGTAAAAATTCCCTGTTTTAGGTCAGTTAGGATCACTACTTTATTTTAAGAATGTGAAATATCAGAATAATAGTAGAGAGAATGATTTATTTTAGCTTTTATTTCTTTCATCACATTCCCAGTGGGTCAGAAGTTTACATACACTCAATTACTCCAAACATAACGATGGTCAATTAAAGTTCAATTTTTGTTTCATCAGACCAGAGGACATTTCTCCACAAAGTACGATCTTTGTCTCCATGTGCAGTTGCAAACCGTAGTCTGGCTTTTTTTTATGGCGGTTTTGGAGCAGTGGCTTCTTCCTTGCTGAGCGGCCATTCAGGTTATGTCGATATAGGACTTGTTTTACTGTGGATATAGATACTTTTGTACCTGGTTCGTCCAGCATCTTCACAAGCTCCTTTGCTGTTGTTCTGGAATAAATTTGCACTTTTTTCACCAAAGTACGTTAATCTCTAGGAGACAGAACGCGTCTCCTTCCTGAGTGGTATGACGGCTGCGTGGTCCCATGGTGTTTATACTTGCGTACTATTGTTTGTACAGATGAACGTGGTACCTTCAGGCATTTGGAAATTTCTCCCAAGGGTGAACCAGACTTGTGGAGGTCTACAATTTTTTTTCTGAGGTCTTGGCTGATTTCTTTTGATTTTCCCATGATGTCAAGCAAAGAGGCACTAAGTTTGAAGGTAGGCCTTGAAATACATCCACAGGTACACCTCCACTTGACTCAAATTATGTAAATGATCCTAACAGAAGCTTCTAAAGCCATGACATCATTTTCTGGAATTGTCCAAGCTGTTTAAAGGCACAGTCAACTTAGTGTATGTAAACTCACTGGAATTGTATTACAGGGAATTATAAGTGAAATAATCTGTCTGTAAACAATTGTTGGAAAAATGTATTGTCATGCACAAAGTAGATGTCCTAACTGACTTGCCAAAACTAAAGTTTGTTAACAATACATTTTTGGAGTGGTTGAAAAACTAGTTTTAATGACTCCAACCTAAGTGTATGTAAACTTCCGACTTCAAGTGTATGTAAATAAGCTATTTAAAAATAAAACAAATATATATAGATTTGCAAATGCAAAAAAAAATTATGGGGTATTGTGTTTGGATTGAGGCAAAACATTAATTTAATCCATTTTAGAACAAGGCTGTAGTGTAAAAGAAATGTGGAAGAAGGGAGCGGGTCCGAATGCATGGTATGAATTATCCAATCTGTTTGGGCAAATTGATGTAATCTATTTCTGCACATTTGACTAAAAAAGAAAACAGTCTGTCTGAGGCATCAAGCACAACAGTTAACCACCTGCTGGTTACATGGCCCTGAGGTGACAGGGTATGGTGGGCCAGCGTACACCTGAAATATTACCTGCCAGTTAGCAGACAAGGTTACACAAAGCAAATTAAAGTACCAGTGCATTTATTATATGTGATGACTGTGCGAATTTGAACCCACAACCTTGGTGTTGCTAGTGCCACACTTTTACCAAACGAGCCACCCAAGACCACCAAATAGCAGCTGTGTGTGACATCACTAAAGGCTCAGTCAGTCACCTGCTTCCTCGTTCTCATTAATATGATCCAGCCTTACAGTTATAGACAGGCTACTGATTGGTGCAGTCAGGTGTTTTCTTGACAAACCCATTCATACACTAATACACAGTCATTGGATTTCTATGCATCATACGTAAATCTTACAGAGTCAATACTAGCAACCTCACTAAGCCCAACCAACCACAAGTACTGTAAGCCTACTAAAATGTTCCCATTGAGAGTAAAAAGAGCCTGGCACGTCACTTATTGAGAATGTAAAAGTACTTTTAGGTCGTAAAGAGAACAAAAAACTGTTGGACTCTTATTACCCTTGGCAGTACCAGAATGAATGAGTCAATATGTAGTCCTTGTGCTGGCTAAATATACTCCTTACAGCCCTCTAACTTACATCAATGGGCTATTCCAAGGTAATGATCAGGACTGTGTGGCCCATTTGCGCAAAATATGGAATGGTGTAAAAATAGGTCTGGGAAGCAGCTGCAGCAGCCAGCCATTCACAAAGTCATAACCTGTCCATATGGTGCCTAGATTTTTTTTATCTCATTCCCCCCATTCATGCGTTACCACAAAGACCTGGCGATGGAAGGGGATAATGGCATTATTATTATTCCAGTCTCTTCTCAGAACCTGCTGTGCTTGGAGAGTATAGGGGAGTTAACATGATTCTAGCTCTAGCTAGGTTTCCATACAATTGGTGAGATTTTCATGCGAATATTATCAAATCTGCATAAAAACAATATTCACATTTTTCCACCAGAGATGTGTTTTTATCTAATTGACTTGTTTGCGGATAAAAGGCTGTGCGTGATGACGTAGCGCACATAGAAATTACTTTTGCGGTTAAATACCCATGTATCGATTAAAAAATCTAATTTAAATGGGTTTCCAACCAACTCTACTGATGAATGTGCCCACTCTGATCTTGGTACGAGTGCTCTAGCCAACAGCTCGTTAATTCAACGTGGTCAAATCATGATGTCAGTGATCTTTAGGTCAGAAAGTTGGTGCTCTAGGAAGATGCCAGAGCTTCCGACATGGAATTCCGAGTTGGATGATGATTTGTCCCAGTCTGAGCTAGTGTTTTACAGAGTTCCCAGTTGTCTTGAACACACTGTAGTCGGAGATTTCCGAGTTCCCAGTTGTTTTGAATGCGGCATCAGATCCAGACTATTTGCGGAGAAGAAACTAACTTCTGTGGGTGTGGCGTAGCATTTGTCGGCACAAGGAGTTTGGGTAGCCAGGCAACTCTAGCTCATCACCGTGCACTTTCACCACCCTGTGAAGTTCATCATAACTTATTTCATCTGTAGCCTTGTAGTGGGAAGACCACACAACTCATCACGTGACTCCAAGTTTACTTTGATGATGGTGATATCAATATTTGTGCATAAAGTTGTTTCCACCCCCATTTCTCTCATAATACATTTTACAGACACAAAAAGATCAACTTGTCTAGCGTATTCGTTCAGGACTTTTAATTTGGGCTGTGACGATACCAGTATGCCAATATTTTTTCCATGATAAAAAATGTAAAGGGTAAGCAGGCCAAACTCTTTGGTCCTTTAAAAACCTACTGTATATAAAATATTATGTGTTCTAGCTTAGAAAATAAATAAATATGACTCTGGATGAAAACATAATGCTGTTTGTTTTCAACATTAGGGCTGTTTTCCTAAAGAAGTTAAATCCACTTCGTGTTTTGTTTCCTTGCCATGATACTAACGAGTATCGCGATACTGGTATCGCCCCTGCCCTACTTTTAATGGAAAAAAAATATTCATTCATTTTGGAATAAGATAGTTTCTCAACCTGTGTCCATTACCTAAACTGAATCCTGTCTCTGTGCTCTGTTACTGAAGATTGTACTTCTAAAAGCTAATAAACCCTCTCCATGTCAACCATTTTCTTTCTTATTCTTATTCTTTTCCCCTTCCATTCATGTCTATACTCTTTTTTACATTCACACCCACACCACATGACAGACAGCTAACTATAATCTACCATTGAAAACTTGGGGAAGAACATTTTATTGCTGGGATTTATTAATGGGTTGAAAAGCAGTAATAACAACACAAAATCAAAATGAATGTGCACAACGACTTGAGATTTGCTTAGAATGCGAACTGAACAAGACACAATCAAATATATTAAGTAATAAATTAATTAAAAAAATGTACTGCCAGCCCAAACTGTCATAAAAATTATAGGACTTCAAATGAAAACTGCACAAGAAACATGAACATAAAAGAACAGCAAAAACAGAAAGGAAGGAACAAAGACATCACAGTAAAAAAACATCATCCTGTATCTTAGTAAGGTGCCAGCACTGGGTCTCAAAAATCCACCAGATTCTTTCTTTATTATCAGGTTTCTCTTCACTGTTTTTATGTAAAAAAAAAATAAACAAAAAACAATCAACGTAATCCAAAATCAGGAGGCCCTAGTACAATATCGATTGACTTCTCCCATTGGTCAAATATTCATGCGTTTTAGAAACACCATCCAAAAATACTAGTTTTTCTAACTTATCAACATTTTCCTCCTCTCCTTACAAAAAATGCAAGTACAGCATCTCTTTCTCCAGTCTTTCTCCAATAATCACTTTCTCAACATCAACAAAAGGTTAGATTTTTGTAATGTATTGTAGTACACCGAGAAAATAAATCAGCTCAAATGATCTGTCTGTACAATACAAAAAAAAATCAAATGTTATGTACAATATTGACCTGCAAAGGACGACGGCTATGATGCAATAACATATGTAAACATATTTGTTGTTTTGACACAGTTGACTGTGACAACAGAAAAAAATGCAAAACTTTTTCACATTGGTTAAGTCTTCTTTAGCCACATTGTTTTCAATATTGTACCAAAAAACTCTCAGACATCATGACTTTGAATAAACCTCCACACACTGAGAAATAGGACTAACAGAATGTAACAAATAACTGAATCAGTGTTCTATGGAAAACAAAATAAACTGAAATAAAAATGCTATCAGGGATCTAATGTTCTGTAAAATATATAATAAAAAAACATAGCATTTTTCCTGCTGCATCCACTCTGGTATGGTTGAATACCCTCTTGATTGTGGATGTCATGCATACTGTAGATTTAAAATCCTTATTTGAGACCGGTGGGGAAAAAAAGTTGAAAAATAAATTGAGATGCATTACTGCACTACCATTCATTGAGCATTGACTGGTCAGCCCTGACAATGTCTCATCCCTCAAGAAGCATAGGGCGGAAGAAATACACCTTAGCTACCACACACATACCTTCCCTCATACCAATGCTAGGCATAGAAATTGAAATATTTTATGCTAATTATGTTTTGTCTTTAACTTTAACTGACCAATCGTTCTTATCTTCAGGTCCCTCACACAGATGCCAGCACCACGTCACATACATCTCACATGCATGCTCAGAATGGCCGAAATTATGGTTGTTTGTTTTGTTATTTTACAGGGTTACAATGGACAAGGTTGTTTACGCCAAGGATCACACATCTCTGACAGTCACTTGGGAGGGATAGCGAAGTAACAGTGAAATATCTTACACTGCCAAACCTCTGGCAACGACTCCGGGCAGAGCTCCGTCATCTCGTCACAACAAGGTCTCTTATAGTGGTGTCCCTATCAGCCTGTTTCTCTGTATGCTTACCATAGTGTGCTTTTAGGTCACAGTACATTTGAAAATGTTTAAACTTGGACTCATTCACTTAGTGTTCTCATGAGCAGATTTTGTTTTCCTTTTTGAATTACAGCTCCCAATATGGTACTGTCAAGCGTTTATTCCTATTTTCTCCAAACAGTTTTTTATTATTTTTTTGTTTGATTTGGGAATGGTTGATTTTTTTCTATACGTAGTATTCCTTGTCCTTGTCTTTCGGTCTCTTGTTGCTGGCTCCCTTGGCACCACTGCCCCCGCTGGGCCTTTTATCTTTCACCACGGCGCCGTTGGTCTGTGCCGAGTTGCTGATGTAATTCCGTGTCTCGTCTACCTGGTAGGAGCCTTCGTCTCTGTTCCTGTACTTGTACATGGCGTAGAGGAGGATGAGGATGCAGAGTGCTGCGGCCGAGACGATGCCCACCACCATGCCTGTTGTGCTGCTGGATTCTCGTATCACCTCCGAGGCCCCCGGGGGCACCCGCCTTACGACGGGTACGGTGGGTAACGTGGCAGGCACCGTGCGTAGCATGGGCGAGGTGATGAGGGGCCCGCGGGGCTTGGTGCCGTCCAAGTCGAAGGACGCGGTCGGCAGAGGCAGCAGGACAATGTCCGGCTGTAAGGGTTTGATCACCTCGCGGTTGTCCATTTTCCCGGCGGGCAGTTTGGGCGGCGTGCCATCCGAGGGGAGGGACGCCTCCGCTACAGTGCCCCCGAGGTTGGGTAGAGGCGGGGTGGGTGTAGTCCTACCCGCCTCTGAGGCTTTGCTAGGCCTCAAGTCCTTGGCCTCCCACTTGGGCGCGAGAGCTTTGTAGCCACCATCATAGGCCGACGTGGTCAAGATCTTATCTGTTACCAGGGAGAAGGTGGTGTAAAAATCTTCATCGTCAGTGGGGGGCAGGCTAGAGTCGAAAGCTTCGCCAGAGCCAAACCCCGATATCACCATTCCATCATCATCATCATCATCATCATCACCACCACCACCATCAAGACCATCATCACAATCATCGCTGCCTCGGTCCGACAAGCAAGGTACCCCCGCCTCAGTGGCCATGGGCAGGGACTCTTTGGTGGCCTCGATAATGGTGAGGACGGGGCGGAGGGTTGGGGGGAGGGGGATGAAAGGAGAATGGGTGGAGACAGGAGGGATGTCTATGGGATCCTCTACAAGTACAGGGATGACTAACTCCCCTCCTGCAAACAGAAACAGGAAAGACAAGCGTTAGAAGACATGCATGACGTTCTGAACAAAGACAATAGCTAATCAATCAAACACTGGAAAGTAATTACATAAAACATAAAAAGCAAAGCGTAACAAAAACAAACAAAAGGAAATCATATCAACATTAAAAAAAAATAATAAAGAACAGAAAATACAATACCAGTGCAAATTCAATGAAACCAGAACCAACCAAACAAGACCAAAAGAAAAGAAACAATAGCCATAAAAATGTATACATTGCATCAAAAGGCTGCAAGGGATGTGCAAGGGTGAGCCAAAATATCAAACATACTTTTTACCACACCTAAAACTCCTACGCTTCAAGTTCAATAACAAGTGTACTCTTTTTGTGGACAGAGATATCATTATTGTTGCTGGCTCTGTAGCTCTGGAACCTACACCCCAGGGTGTAAATGTATTGATTCTGTCTGGTCTAGCGTTGCTAGTGTCTGGCTGTCTGGATACAACATAAGCTTGAGAAATACACTGACTGTACAAAATGTTCTTTCCATGACATAGACTGACCAGGTTAATCCAGGTGAAAGCTATGATCCCTTATCCCTTATATATGTCACTTAAATCCACTTCAATCAGTGTAGATGGAGGGGAGGAAACAGTTTTAAGAAGGATATTTAATTTTTGAGACAATTGATACATGGATTGTGTATGTGAGCCATTAAGAGGTCCAAGAGGCTTCTAAACAGCTTCTGCCCCCAAGCCATAAGACTCCTGAACATCTAATCAAAGGGCTACCCAGACTATTTGCATTGCTCCCCCCCTTTACACCGCTGCTACTCTCTGTTATTATCGTCTATGCATAGTCACTTTAATAACTCTACCTACATGTACATATTACCTCAACTAACCGGTGCCCCCGCACATTGACTCTGTACCGGTAACCCCCTGTATATAGTCTCGCTATTGTTATTTTACTGCTGCTCTTTAATTACTTGTTACGTTTATTTCTTATTCTTATTCGTATTTTTTTAAACTGCATTGTTGGTTAGGGGCTTGTAAGTAAGCATTTCACTGCAAGATCTCCACCTGTTGTATTCGGCACATGTGATTAATACGATTTGATTTGATTTGACATGAAGAGGGTGAATGGGCAAGACTACAAATGTAAGTGCCTTTGAATGGAGTATGGTAGTAGGTGCCAGGCGCACCGGTTTGAGCGTGTCAAACGCTGCTGGGTTTTTCACGCTCAACAGTTTCCCGTGTGTATCAAGAACGGTCCACCACCTAAAGGACATCGAGCCAACTTGACACAACTGTGGGAAGCATTGGAGTCAACATGGGCCAGCATCCCTGTGGAATGTTTTTGACACCTTGTATAGTCCATGTCCCGACAAATTGAGACTGTTCTGAGGGCATAAGGCGGTGCAGCTCAATATTAGGAAGGCGTTCCTAATGTTTTGTACACTCAGTGTATGTTCTAACTGAGGGGTGGGGAACTCCAGTCCTCGAGGGCCTGATTGGTGTCACACTTTTTCTCCATCCCTAGCAAACACAGCTGATTAATCAAATTGCATTCTAAACTGAAGATCATGATTAGGTGATTATTGGAGTCAGGTGTGTTAGCTGGGGCAAAACTGTGACACCAATCAGGTCCTCGAGGACTGGAATTGCCCACCCCTGTTTTAACTAATAATGCTCAAGTTTTGCTGAAAGGCAAAGATAGCTTGCTCTATAGTCTTGTAGTTTTTGTAGCTACTGGGGCACTGACTTCTCTGCATTACTAATACAAAGCAATAAGGCATCAGCATGAAGTGATAAATTGCTATCCCACGTGGGTTTGGATTATTGGCCAATGTAAATAATAATGGAGATAGAGGTTAACCTTGTTGGGTTCCTCTAGGGTGCAGAGACCAGGCTAAACTTTCTGTAGCTATTGTTAGGGTCTAATGAAATGAAACTGAGCAAAATATTTCTTCTTATATTCATGTTTTCTCTATGGTGACTTCAGTAAGCTCCCCCACAGACCCTAGCCCCTTGCCTTTTGACTTATCTTATACAGTTACCACAATGGCACAAAGTCACCCGACAGTTCAACAACAACAACTGAATGTTCTGCTTTGATTTATTGTCAAGTGTAGAAGCCCACTTATATCAGTATCAGTTACTGTATGTGTGTTCTTGGCTAGTCTTGGAACATGGCAGTTTGTTATGTATCTATCATTTCTATTACCTTCTCTTGTCCTTTATTATATTAATTTACTATTAGGTTTGTTTCTAAAAACATACAAAAGTAACATTCAGATGTCGGTTGAATCTGCATAAACCTCTTGCCAAGGTGGCTAGCTTGTACACTGCAAAGGCTCATCACAAACAGGGCACTAAAAGAAGATGCAAATCTCTAATAACAATAAAAAATGATACAAAAGAAAACAAAAGGAAAAATAAATAAATAAGTAAAGCAATGCAAACACAGTTAAGACTGTCAAACTGAGAGTTAGAGCAAACTTCTTCAACATTCACAAACTAAAGGCACAGATAGATGTATCCATAAGAAGGATTAGTACGTAGAAATAGGTGAAATAAAGTCAGCTTGAAAAATCATAATAGAGCCTACAAAAAAATAGTTTTCAAAAGGAAGAAAGCATACCATCAATTTTGTAAACTTACATCAACAAATTGCCCGCATGATTTTGGCAGGAAGAAAACAATTTACAAAAGAAAGTTGTGTGAGAATGCTTTTGGACAAGTTAGGTTAGTTTCTTTTGAACAATTTTGATTCATTGAGTAAGTTATTTGTCTTTTAGACAGGATGGTACAGGGAGGAAACAACACATACATCCACACATCATGACATGAAAAATAATCTTCACCATTCTGTTCAGGATTTTTTTTTTGTTTTTAGAAAAAGAAAACTGTACATCTATAGATAAGTCTTGGCTTTGTGAGAGATAAGCTGCTTTTACGTAGCTTCTCCATAAATATCTACAGTCTGATTATTGAGTTTTTTTTCTCCTTTAACTTGAACTTTGTTGTTCATTAGTTTTGAACGAATGGATGACTGTATCTTAACATCTCTATGTAAAGGGGTTGGAGGGTGGGTGGGTGGGGGTGGGGGGGCGACCTATGAACAGACTAGGTAAAAAATGACATAGATGGGGGTGAATGTGTACGTCAGTTGCCATGTCCATGTAAAGGTGGCACGAAGCGGCCGGGCGGCATTAGAGCTTTTGGCTGTAAGGAAGGGATGGGGACATACAAACCATGAGCACGTACATGCCCATCTACAGAAGAGAACAGCACCTTCAACACAGTTTTTACAAACCCTAAGCTGCAACTTCTTTCTTTGCCATGCACAAATTAATAATCAATGAATTCATTCTAATCCAAATGTAATCAAAATTGCTAATTGAATAACAGGAAAGAATATATCAGTGTAAGAACAGCTTTGAAACAATTTGAAACAGATAGTGGTGAGGATACATGTATTTTGGAGTTTTCTTCTCTTTTTTTCTCAATAAAATGATTTTGTAATTTGTTATTGTATAATGGGTCAGGTGTTTTGGGTAGCCAATCAGAGCTGTGGATTTCCAACCATAGTCGACCAATCAAAATCATTAAGAAAAAAGGAAGAAATGTACTTATTAAGAATAAGTCTTCATAACATTATCAATAGTACTTCTAAGCTAATTATCAGATTGTTAGAGGTAATTTTGAGCAATTTCAGTAATTAACATAGATATCCACATATATGTATATTTACATATATGTACAAACAGACAAATAAAAAAAACAATTGGCAAGCAAGAAATTCAAAGCATAAAAATTCTCACACACTATCAAAGATGAACAACCAGAAAGCACACACTGAGGTAGACGTAGAAAGGAGGGACAGTTCGTAGGGGAAATTGTCACCACCTTCATATAGTAACTAATAATAATAGCATTATTATTAGTTATTTCTTTATGAAATACATATCTGTTGTTAGTATTTTTAAAACACAAAACAGGCGTGCAATCTGGGTGTACGTCAGAGAGAGGTTAGGTAATATTGGACATTTTATATTTTTGTTGTTTTTACCATTAGGTTCATGGTTAGTGCATGCTTTAAGTAAGTTGCATTTAGGGAGAGTAATATACAGTAACAGTACAGCAAGCTGGGGGTCATGGTGTCGGGAGGGGGTTAAAGGTCACTAGAGGTCATTGTACCAAAGGCTGTAGGGTATATTGTTTTCAGGTAAAGAACCATTTACTATTATTTACATTAACCATCTGGTAGGAAGAAGGAAAACCATTGGTGATAGCCTTTACCTAATGAATCAACTTGGAAGTGAATTAATTAACGTTGGCTTTTATTCAATGTTAGTTCAGTTTTAAACTAATACATAACCAACAGCCTTTGCTTGACAGATAAACAGTGTTCAGACGAAGTTCCACAAGAGGGCACAAGGAGATGGGGCTATCCATGCCCCATGGGGACAAGAACATTTCTTTTTAGATCTATAGTGCTGGTTCTTCTGCTTTTGGCTCTGGAACAGTTCTCTGAGAGACGTGATTGGATAAAATGGTATATTTAGGTTCCTCACTATGAAAGAGAGCTTTGGTATCTTTAGTGTTATTGGTTGGTACTTGCCTTGTCAATGTGCATGACACGTTATTTAGCTAACACAACATACAGGGTCCGTGGATCACCGCCAAGCCCAAGTGTGTAGTCTAGAGACAATGTACTCTGCTCTGTACACCAATTCAGTGTTTCTGTTGCCATTGTGTGGCTATGGTAATGTTTTAATCAGGAATCGGCTACCTGCCTTGTTAGATAAACAGTAGCATCGCTCACTAAGTGATTTCAGAGTCTGTTTATCTCCATCTACCCTGTATCGTCTTGGCCTTGTTTGCATCCGTATGCTCACTCCTTCATTCCTGAACATCTAAAAGCTTTTGGCAATTGTTAGCTTTCCTGCTAGATCAACAAAACCTTTGCATCCCATCCGAAGGGAGCTGCCTGGGTGTGAGAGAGTGTGTGTGTGTGTGTGTGTGTGTGTGTTTCTGAGAGGTGTGTGTGTGGCTCTGGGAAGCAAAAGCCTGCCAGAGGACCTTGACGTTTTAGTAAACACTTTAATCCTCTGCGTTAGCTCTCTTACCAGCGCTGCACATTTCACAGTGTTTTACCTCAGCGCAAACACTGCACGTTCTAATGAGTTTGCTTAACGAGACGCCGTTCGTTTCGTTTCCTCAGCTAATGTCAAGACGGAGGGGCTTTGTGCTAAGCCTAGTGTACACTTCAGTAGACCTGGAGGTACACTAGTGTTTTCTTTCTCTTTTTCTCGCTCTCTTTCTTTCTCTCGTGGTGATAAAGTCTAGAAATAAAGCCCCGAGACTAAATAGGGAAGCAGTATGATGTACTAACGATGTCTTCTGACGTCATCCTATGAACAAAGTGTTCCCTCAGACAGACGAACGCTGACGTAGGATGCGTCAGACTCGACGGGACAAAAGCAGATTGAACAAAACCGTCCTCAACCTCAATAAATCAACTCAAATGTTATTGGTCATGTGCACGTACATCCACCTCAACATCCGGAGGGAACCAGGATGATGATCAAAATCTCAGAGCTGCAGTTTCTGTCCTCCCCAAGTTTCCCGTTTTATTAGCCATATGTCCAGGATACACACGATAGTTGGAGTCGTCAAAACGGTGAGCAGCTGCTCTTGCAACCATTCTCACGAAGCCACACCCACCCCACTCACGTGACAAGTTCAGAGCGAGAAAGTGTAGGCTATATAGAAATAATGACACTAAAATTGAAAAATCACAGACAAAATAATGAGGATTTCTATCGGCCTAATCAAGGTGTAGATTACATATTACATTCCAGTGTTCAAACTTGTAAACAAGGCTGCATGGGATTTCTGTTAATGTGACTCATTGCCAATGGCAATGTCCGCTTTAGGTATAATGCCGGGAGCCACTTCTGGATTTGACAGCTCTAATGCAGTACCTCCGACACCGCCAGAACAACTGCTATGTGGATGTCGGCTAAAGCGGATCTGATTAAATCGAGCCCTTACTGTCAGAGTATTAAAAGGGATATACAGCACCTGGGCTTGTTATAACATACTGGTGCATCGGGGGAAGTCTGAGCTTTCTACCAAGCACTAACTTAAAAGTTTATATTTTCCGCTTGAGGTAAATCTCAGCAGCATACATTTAAGAGAAGATTGACAGCTTGTCAGAATACAGACAGCAAGAAGTCTTCACCAGTTTGTGAGGAAGCACCAATGTCCTACTCTACAGGGGTTGGGGGCTTTCTTTTCAGGGGTGTGTCCTCCTGTCCTATCCTTTAATGGCAGATAGCTAGGATGTTTTTTTTGTCCGATTCTGGTGTCCTTTGTAGGACAGTGTGGCAGGCTGGCTGGGTGCACTCCGGCCTATTAAATTGGTATCCTCCAGCCAGCCACCGTGGTGTAAAGCATCAGAGCAAGTCCCCTGTCGGCCGGTCGATTTGTCGAAGGGCCATTAAGCTCACCTCACCGCTCCGATGACATGTCAGCTGAATAACCTTTAAACTGAGCTGGGGCCTGCGTCGAAGTGACAGTCAGCCCGATGGGGCTTGACGACGGCAGCTCCAGCCAGCCAAGGTCCACCAAAATGCCACTAGGCAGGAGAGAGGGAGAGAGAGTCACTGATCCGTCCCGCTCACAGTTCACTCTCTCCTCATCGCGCCCGTCGCCCGCCTGGCGCCCCCGCTTCATCCTGGTCCTTCATATCATCAGCACTACCATCAGCGCTACGATAAAGAAATCATGGGCTACATCGCTCCCGATCTAACACAACCTCCTCAATGTCTTCTCTTCCCCTGTTTCCCTGCCGCCTCATGTGTTAAAGAGACATGCAGAATTAGGTTAGTCCTCCATTAGATCGCTGGGCCTATTCATCGTCGCTGATACGCTAATCTAATGGCTCATGCGGTTACATTTCATAAGATTTTATTACATGCCGTTTATCCTTCTGCTGGATGGCTGTCCTGTGCCCTGGTTTTATGCAGGCACCGTGAAGTAATCTGTCTACTGCACCTGTCGACCTGCCACTCTGCTCTTTGGGTTATTTGAAAAATAATGTACAATGTCGCCAATGTTGCACTGGATAAGAATGTCAGCTAAGTGACTAAAATGTAAATGTGCAATGTAATGATTGGCCGAATTGGTTAGGGTAACCAAAGTGATTGATCATCAGCAGCATCTTTCGTAACGATGGCCCCTCACAAGAGACTTGAACAGCGTGTGGATTTCCTGGTTGACCAGTCGCTTTGTCCACTACTAAAGGGGCTAACATCTATCGGAGGTTTAGCTGTCTAAATGAGGGTTGATAAGAAAGTAAGTTAGGGGAAGTGTCCTTAATTGTGTTGTCATCTACTTATCAAACCGGTACAGTGCACAACTGTAGTTCTTGAAATGGAGTCAGCCCCAGGTGTAGGATATTCTGTTTCTGCACTGTTCCTGTCACCTTCTTGTGGAACTCTCTCAGGATCAGAGGGTAGTTTCAGGTTGCCAGTTTTAAAACATAGACAAAACAATCACGGACAAACAGTAAGAACAGACACAACAGGTTGGCAGACAAACACAGACACAGAAACAAGACCAGAAGCAGGAGGGGCGACAGTGGCTGGGTTTTAAACCACCACTGCTGCCCCTAAACACATAACAACAGTGAGCAGGGCGGGGCAGGGTTAGCCTGAGAGCAAAGTTATGGGTGGACTTAGAAGCATAGAAAATGACTGCCAATCAAATTCACACGCATTAGCAGAAGGAGGAGGAGTCACAGAGAAAGTTACAGGAAGTTAGTCTTCTAGTCTACTGTACAGTCACGTACGTATGCATGCCACAAATGCCTTCTACTAGGAGCAACAGATATAGAATAGAAAAACAGATATACTTTGTGGCAATAAAATAATTTTTATGCCATCTGCATTCAAAACAGACATGTATATGCAGAAAGGCGGGGTTGGATGGGGTTGGGTTGGGGTCGGGGTAGGATGTTGTGGGGGCGGGAGTCATTCTTTCACACACAACTTTCTTGAGACAGAATGGGGTTGCCTGCACAAGGCCCAAAAAAGGATGATGGCAAGAAAATATTTTGTTGCCTTTCATTTCCTGTGTTGTAAATCGAAAATGGGGGATGTTTCAGAATCAGTCTTTAATGGCGCAAAAAACATAAACAAGAAGATGAGTAGGAGAACTGTTTTTTTTTTTTTCAACCACCAAAATATCATGCGGCACAAGATGAGGCAAAACGGAGGGAGCAGCTCTATCCTGGTCGATGGACGGGTGAGGGCACCAAGATAAACACATAAATGAGTCCGGACAACTCAAATCATAACAAATGAAACAGTAAGTCAGAAAAGGGTACAGCGGAGGAGAGATGTCCAGAATGCGCTTCACCATGGAAAATAAAAAGATTCAAATGAAAAAGAAACAAAACAAATAAAAAACAATGTCATGCAACTGTTAACAAAACTGGAAGCAGGGGATCAGAATGAGCATATGAATTTCTGTGTCAACATGGTGAGAGGTATGTATGTATGACTGTGTATGACTAAATGTAGTTTACTATTATCATCACTATATGAGGGGGTACCAAGTTGACAAAATTCTGACTAACAAGTTCATAGTATACTGTAGTTACTGACTAACTAACACTTTTGCTTTTGAGAAAACTTGGGATTTAAGTTTTAACGTTACACTTTTAAATTGTTCAAGCTGTCAGCCATGTCCATTTCATTTCTTTTAGGGTAAATACAGATGTTCTAACTCCATGACACAAGATAACATAAAGTTATCATATGCATGGCTTTGCAGAGGAAATGACTTTCTCCCGACAATAGTCAAATCAAAAAGACTACGTACAAAAGAAGATAACATTCCTGCTAAAAAACCTTAAGCACAATTTACACACAACGAATGTTACAAGACAACTACAAGATGACCAAGCTCTAGAGATTATAAACTGTAGAATGACTTCCTTATCCCTGTGCACATATTCAGAAACCTATCTCAAACCTAAATATATAAATAAATAAGCAGAATCGTCGATCCATGATCTTCTACCAGGAATAACAGAATAGGCGAATACAGAACTTCAATTGGTCTTAATGGAATCTGCTTCACATTGTGCTCGGTGAAAAGTGGACATATGTTTCGTAATTAGCCCGGGCATATTTAGGCAGATTAGTGAGGCATTAATTAGTGTTCTATGATGGCATTTTGAAGGACAGCCCAGTAATTAAAAAGATTTTGCTCGCTAGTGAATGACTGCCACAGGGCTTCAGGGGAGGAGAGAGGGGGAAGAGGTCCTTCACACCATAGATATACATTCACTGGCAAGTTTACTAGGTACACCCATCTAGTACAGGGTCGGACCCACCTTTGCCTCCAGAACAGCCTGAATTCTTCGGGGCATTCTACAAGGTGTTGGTAACGTTCCACAGGGATGTTGGTCCATGCTGATGTGATGGCATCACGTAGTTGCTGCAGATTCATGCTGAGAACAGCCCGTTCCATCTCATCCCAAAGATGCTCTATTTGGTTGAGGTCTGGGGACTGCGCGGACCACTCAAGTAAACTCAACTCGCTATCATGTTCCAGTCATTTTCCACTCCTCGGTTGCCCAGTGTTGGTTATCGTGTGCCAACTGGAGCCGCTTCTTCTTGTTTTTAACTGATAGGAGTGGAACCGACTGCAATAGCCCATTCGTGACAAGGATCAACAAGTTGTGCGTTTCCGAGATGTACTGAGACATTATTTGTCTGTTTGTGGCCCGTCTGTTAGCTTGCACGATTCTTGCAATTCTCCTTCGACCTCTTATCGCTGACTGGATGTTTTTTTGTTTGTCGCACCATTCTCAGTAAACCCTTGTAATTTCTATTTCTGTGCTGGTTCAACCACTGAACCAGACAGTATTAGTTAGTAGTTATTCATTCTCAGGAGCAATAGGAGTCTATCTGGGTTTATTATCAGACAACACAACTGGCTAAGCTCTGTTGGAAACATGATTGACAGCTTGATATGAATATTAACATGCATAAAATCCTAAACCCAAGTCGTCTCAAAACAAGTGACATGTTTCCATTTAAAACACACTTAATTATCACCTCTGATATTATGTGTTATGATTATTTAACACTACTGTAGAGTGAAGTGAGAGTTACAGTGCCTTCCGAAAGTATTCATATCCCTTGACTTGTTCCACATTTTGTTGTGTTACAGCCTGAATTCAAAATTGAACAAAAAATAAATAAATTGACAAAGTGAAAATATGTTTTTAGACATTTTTGCAAATGTATTGAAAATAAATAGCTCATTTGCATAAGTATTCACACCCTTGTGCTATGACACTCCAAACTGAGCTGGCTGTCCGACCAAACTGAGCAACCGGTATTGACCCAGGGACGTGAATACTTATGTAAATGAGACATTTCTGTATTTAATTTTTAATACATTTGCAAAAATGTCTAAAAACATACTTTCACTTTGTCTTTATGGGGTATTGTGTGAAGATTGGTAAAAATGATAATATATATTTAATCCATTTTGAATTCAGGCTGTAACACAACAAAATGTGGATTAAGTCAATTCATATTTTCTGAAGTCCCCGTACATCTCACTTTAACCTGGTGTCAAAACTATATGTGTTATAGGAGGGGAGAGAGAAAAACGATGCGCACAGAAATTCGAGGATATCTGTTCTCTATTAGAATGTTTCAGGTAAGGCAAGCCTCCGACATATAAGGAAACAAAGGAACAAACAGGAGAAAGAGAGAGGAGGAGGACTGGGTCCGGTGCAGTTAGTCTGCCACATATCACAGTATCTATGCTGAAAGCATTTTGTTCTTCGAAAAATAGATCTCAAAATGTATCCTTTGTGGAGAAGACGCACACACACGCACAGCAAGAAACATGTCAACCATATAAAACAGGACAGATACATTTTGAAGCATCAGTTTGGACAGGTGAACATGGAGCTTGATACTAATTTTGTACTTTTTGATTGAAAGTTTGCTCTCTTGAATGCTGAGAGAACAAAATTAGTATTAACAGTTTTTACCATGTTAACGACCAAAGGCCCCATAGCTAAGTGTAACTTATATTAGAGACTATACTAAAACTATATCACTGACTATAGGCTATAACGCTATACTATATGTGGGTGTGTCTAGAACTATGTATATATATGCGGTTACTTACAGTTTGGAGCATAAACACAACTTCAAACTTTTCTACAGAGGGCATGCTAAGGATACGATCTTACTTTTATCCAGCTCCAAAGTGCTTAGAGCTCTTTCAACTTTCCATTTAGCTAAAACCTTAGACTCGCGCTACTGTCTCTCTTGGTGCTTTTAGGAAGTCTTTTGAAGTTACACTTTAGGCTCCCATGGGACATGATGCTTAGAGGAGAACGATCCTCTTTTTGGTTTTGGTTGCAAATCAAAGTAAGAAAGAAAGAAAGACTGGTAGGTCTGAGCAAGCACAACTCGACACACCCATCCCACCTGCGTGTCCGGGAATCACACTCCTCCAGATCCTCGTCATCGCTGGAACACTCCGCCGACGATACTATGTCATCTGTCGTCTGCTGGTGGAAGGGAGACACAGAGACACACAAGGGACAGACACACAGAGACAAACAGAAAGAGAGAAGACATTAAAAGAACATGGTGAGACTGAACAGCACATTGAGTCACAAACACACACTGTGAATCACGTAAGTTAAAGATATCTGTATGGAAGCTGTTTTGAATCAGCCAAGTGGAGACAATCTTAACAAATTGGACATTTCTCGATTTCCTTGTCCCAAATCTTTTATTCCGTCCATCCTCAACCCCAGGACGTGGGTGCTCACATTACACCATGATTCCCTAGTCGATCCTGCACTGGAAGAAAAATGCCGATGAGCAAACAGCGAGCTGCTTTATTAGTGGGCACATTATTATGTGCAGAAACATCAAAAAATTGGTGCAGAATATGGACCCGCCAATGGTTGGACAGACTATAACTTTTAGGGTAATAATATCACTGTTTTAATAGAAAACCAGGTTGCTATAGGGGAGAGGCTATTTTATTCCCGCCTTTATCTTTTTGGTTTCTGTCATGGTAGGACGCAGAGGTAATATTGAAAAGGCTGCGTTCTCTCCACAGCTTCATCTGTCTTCCGTTGCCTCGGGCCACATGGTCCGTGTTGTTGTTGCTTTCCTCTTCACCATGATTGGGCGAGTTTGTTTAGCATGACCCGGTACCCCGGGTGGGTGGAGATTTCACTTAAAGACCAATAGAATGGTCTAAATTGTACAAACTCCGCCCACCCGGGGCACCGGGCCATGCAAAATGAACCCACACATTGTTTTGGTCTCACATGCCGAGTGCTTATTGGCTATTGGCAGTAGTCCTTGCCCAATCTCGTCGTGGCACTGCTCATACTACAATATGCACTTAAAAAAATACCGGGACATCCAGCAAGGGTCTGGCTATCATCGGTGCGTCCTTGACCCGCTTAAACTACGCGAGTTCCGATGTACTGATCCTCCTCATAGGATTTGACCCTAATCACAAACATTTGTCGGAAACGGCAAAATCGTTGCAGATTCGTGGCAAAATTGTGTTGTGTATGCCCGGCAACAATCTCCTACTACCATCCCACTCAAGGACATCTAGCCAGCCTATACTGTACATAAGGTGCGTTTTGAGAATATTGCACCCTGGGCCGAGCTTCCTAAAGTATATCACCTCAAGTCAAACATCTTTCATTGTGTTTATTATTCTTTACATTGTTTTCTCTCCTCCCTCTATGCCTACAGATAATTGTTTTCCTTTTAGCTTTCCTCTCCTTCCTGCTCAAGTTATTTACAGCCTGCTCCTCCTCTCCTCCTTCCTCTACAATCAATGGCCTCTCATGAAACACCCAGAGCCACAGATCAGCCTTGTCCTACTGAAACGCTGTGATTTGTGCAGCAGAGAGGGGGAATGGTCGGGGGATGGCGAGTACATCCCAAATGGCACCCTATTCCCTATTTAGTGCACTACTTTTGACCAGGGCTCTGGTCAACATTGGTGCACTACCTAGGGAATAGGGTGCCATTTGGGATGCCGGCGAATTTGAGGCGATTGCCGACCGGGTGGATTATCAGCCAACCTCCAGTATCCCACAATTCAGATTTATCCCCTCGCCTCTTCTCTCGGGCCTCACCTGGGAAGGACAGAGAGGTCGTATTTCAGCATGGCGGCGAGCAGCGTTTATTAGAAGGGATCAGCAGGTAGATAAAATAAGAGGTGTCACAGAGCAGGGTTATGAAATCACAGTGCTGATTGAGTTTGCAGAGCTGGACCACCACGCTGCCTGCTAGGCTCTAAATATCATTGAGTTTGACAGACTAATGAAACGCGGCTGCTGCTGCCTTCACCTCCTCCGCCATCTCCATGATAGCTGTAGCCGCCCAGGAGAAGGCAGGCAGGCAGTTAGGCTCACCACCATGGCCCTGATATGCCGGCGAATACACACACTCCACGGTTAGGGAGTCTATTTATTATAAATGTATTCAGAAAGAGAGAGAGAGAGAGAGAAAGAGACAGAGAGGGTGATGTGGTGTGTGTGTGGTTATGTGTGTGTGTGTGTGTGTGAGAGAGAGAGACTGAATTGCTGTAAAATATATCATATACAGTCCATTCGGGAAAATATTCAGACCCCTTGACTTTTTCCATATTTTGTTACGTTACAGCCTTAATCTAAAATGGATAAACCCCAACAAGTCCTCAGCAATCTACACACAATACCCCATAATGACAAAGCAAAAATGGGTTTTTAGAAATCTTTGAAGATTTATTACAAATAAAAACCAGAAATACTTTATTTATTTAAGTATTCAGACCCTTTGCTATGAGGCTCAAAATTGAGCTCAGGTGCATCATGTTTACATGGAGTTTGCCAAAAGGCACCTAAAGACTCTCAGACCATGAGAAACAAGATTCTCTGGTCTGATGAAACCAAGATTAAACTTTTTGGCCTGAATGCCAAGCGTCACGTCTGGAGGAAACCTGGCACCATTCCCATGGTGAAGCATGGTGGTGGCAGCATCATGCTGTGGGGATGTTTTTAAGCGGCAGAGACTGGGAGACTAGTCAGCATCGATGCAAAGATGAACGGAGCAAAGTACAGAGAAACCCTTGATGAAAACCTGCTTCAGAGCACTCAGGACCTCAGACTGAGGCAAAGGTTCACCTTCCAACAGGACAATGACGCTAAGCACACAGCTAAGACAACGCAGGACTGGCTTCGGGACAAGACCCTGAATGTCCTTTAGTGGCCCAGCCAGAGCCTGGACTTCAACCCGATCGAACATCTCAGAAGAGACCTACAAATAGCTGTGCAGCAACGCTCCCCATCCAACCTCCCCATCCAAGCTTGTAGTGTCATACCCAAGAAGACTCAAGGCTGTAATCACTTCAAAATGGTCTGAATACCTGTGTAAATGTGATATTTCAGGGGTTTTTAAATATATAAGTCTAAAAACCTGTTTTTGCTTTGTCATTATGGGGTATTGTGTGTAGATTGAGGAGGGGAAAAAAACAATATAATACATTTTAGAATAAGGCTGTAACCTAACAAAATGTGGAAAAAGTCAAGGGGTCTGAATACTTTCCGAAGGCGCTGTATATGATATGATTAATTGAGGTCACATTATGTGTGTAAAAAGCCTGTTTATTCCTGAGAGAAGATATTGCTTGCTGCTCGCAAGTTATTCTGATAGCAAATGCAGAAAAGGACACAGAGAGAAGAGAAGAAAACTAACTCAGACTTTTAACAGAGGCTGTTCCACCAATCTCAGTCTCTCCCTACACATCTCAGCTCACTATCAATCCAAATCTTACAGCTGCCCTGGATATATTGTTTCAGCTGTGAGCCCAACACATTCTAGGTCTTTTGTTGCAGAAAAACCTCAACTAGCCTGTACCCCTGCACACTGACTCGGTACCGGTGCCCCCTGTATATAGCCTCGTTATTGTTATTCTTATTGTGGTACTTTTTATTATTACTTTTATTTTAGCCTACTTGGTAAATATTTTCTTCTTCTTGAACTGCACTGTTGGTTAAGGGCTTGTAAGTAAGCATTTCACGGTAAAGTCTACACTTGTTGTATTCGGAGCATGTGGCAAATAAAGTTTGATTTGATTTGATATTTTTTTCAGCTTCAGCCCAAAATATCCTTATGCCTGTACCCATCCACTTGAATGTAACCCATGCCTGGCACACTGTGCACACTGAACATGTTTGAAGCCTGTGTGCCTGAGGGGGTCTCTGCCCTGACGCTCTCACCTGTTCTCCAATACGTCTCACAGCATAGAGATGTCGGAGTCTAGGAACAAATGTATCACATTCTCACAGCAGAGGGGACACACTTCTGAGTTGGAAAACAAACCCACAACAGGACAAGAGGAGATTGGCCGCCGTGCGACAGGCAGTGGGGTGCTCTGTCAGGAAGTAGAGGGATGGAGAGATGGTGGGTTGATGCTTTCTGTCTGAGTCTAGAGACAAACCCACAACAGGACCATAGGAGAAGGGAGGTTGGCCACCATGTGACAGGCAGCAGGGTGTTGTGTCAGGCAGTAACAAATTTGTCTCTTACTGGGCTTTGTAATCTCTCTCCTCTCTCTGACCCAACCTCACACAGAGGCCAGAATACTAGCAGAACTGAAAAAGAAAAGACTTGAGGGTTTGGGGTTCAACAAAATAAGGAAAATCTATTTTGTTTCCTTCACTTCAAATCAAATCAAATTTTATTTGTCACATACACATGGTTAGCAGATGTTGATGCGAGTATAGCGAAATGCTTGTGCTTCTAATTCCGACCATGCAGTAGTATCTAACAAGTAATCTAACAAATTCACAACAACTACCTTATACACACAAGAGTAAAGGAATGAATACGAGTATGTACATATAAATATAGGGATGAGCGATGGCTGACCGGTGTAGGCAGGATGCAGTAGATGGTATGGAGTACAGTATATACTTATGAGATGAGTAATGTAGGATATGTAAACATTATATAAATGGCATCGTTTAAAGTGGCTAGTGATAAATTTATTTCATCCAATTATAATTATTAAAGTGGCTAGAGATTTGAGTCGATGGTCGAACGGCATAGGCAAGACTCAGTAGATGGTTTAGAGTACAGTGTATACATTTGATATGAGTAATGTCGGATATGTAAACATTATATACAAAATTGTTTAAAGTGGCTAGTGATACATTTGTTACATCCAATTCCTATTATTTAAAGTGGCTAGAGATTTAAGTCAGTATGTTGGCAGCAGCCACTCAATGTAAGTGATGGCTGTTTAACAGTCTGATGGCCTTGAGATAGAAGCTGTTTTTCAGGCTCTCGGTCCCAGTTTTGATGCACCTGTACTGACCTCGCCTTCTGGATGATAACGGGGTGAACAGGCAGTGGCTCGGGTGGTTGTTGTCCTTGATGATCTTTTTGGCCTTCCTGTGACATCGGGTGGTGTAGGTGTCCTGGAGGGCAGGTAGTTTACCCCCGGTGATGCGTTGTGCAGTACTCACTACCCTCTGGAGAGCCTTACGGTTGTGGGCGGAGCAGTTGTCGTACCAGGTGGTGATACAGCCCGACAGGATGCTCTCGATTGTGCATCTGTAGAAGTTTGTGAGTGTTTTTGGTGACAAGCCGAATTTCTTCAGCCTCCTGAGGTTGAAGAGGCGCTGTTGCGCCTTCTTCACTACGCTGCCTGTGTGGGTGGACCATTTCAGTTTGTCCGGGATGTGTACGCCGAGGAACTTAAAACTTTCCACCTTCTCCACTACTGTCCCGTCGATGTGGATAGGGGGGTGCTCCCTCTACTGTTTCCTGAAGTCCACGATCATCTCCTTAGTTTTGTTGATGTTGAGTGAGAGGTTATTTTCCTGACACCACACTCCGAGGGCCCTCACCTCCTCCCTGTAGGCCGTCTTGTCATTGTTGGTAATCAAGCCTACCACTGTGGTGTCGTCAGCAAACTTGATGATTGAGTTGGAGACGTGCATGGCCATGCAGTCATGGGTGAACAGGGAGTACAGGAGAGGGCTGAGAACGCACCCTTGTGGGGCCCCAGTGTTGAGGATCATCGGGGTGGAGATGTTGTTTCTTACCCTCACCACCTTGGGCCGGCCTGTCAGGAAGTCCAAGACCCAGTTGATAAGGGCTGGGTCGGGGGCCTAGGGTCTCGAGCTTAATGACGAGCTTGGAGGGTACTATAGTGTTAAATGCTGAGCTGTGGTCGATGAACAGCATTCTTACATAGGTATTCCTCTTGTCCAGATGGGTTAGGGCAGTATGCAGTGTGATTGCGATTGCGTTGTCTGTGGACCTATTGGGACGGTAAGCAAATTGGAGAGGGTCCAGGGTGTCTGGCAGGATGGAGGTGATATGATCCTTGACTAGTCTCCCAAAGCACTTCATGATGACGGAAGTGAGTGCTACGGGGCGATAGTCATTTAGCTCAGTTACCTTAGCTTTCCTGGGAACAGGAACAATGGTGGCCCTCTTGAAGCATGTGGGAACAGTAGACTGGGATAGGGACTGATTGAATATGTCCGTAAACACACCAGACAGCTGGTCTGCGCATGCTCTGAGGACACAGCCAGGGATGCCATCTGGGCCGGCAGCCTTGCGAGGGTTAACACTTTTAAATGTTTTACTCACGTTGGCTGCGGTAAAGGTGAGCCCGCAGGGTTTTGTAGCGAGCCGTGTCGGTGGCACTGTATTGTCCTCAAAGAAAGCAAAGAAGTTCTTTAGTTTGTCTGGGAGCAGGACGTCGTGGTCCGCGACGGGGCTGGTTTTCTTTTTGTAGTCTGTGATTGACTGTAGACCCTGTCACATTCCGCTCGTGTCTGAGCCGTTGAATTGTGACTCTACTTTTGTCTCTATATTGACGCTTAGCTTGTTTGATTGCCTTGCGGAGGGAATAGCTACACTGTTTGTATTCAGTCATGTTTCCGGTCGCCTTACCCTGGTTAAAAGCAGTGGTTCGCACTTTCAGTTTTACGCAAATGCTGCCATCAATCCACGGTTTCTGGTTGGGGAAGATTTTAATAGTTGCTATGGGTACAACATCACAGATGCACTTGCTAATAAACTCGCTCACCGAATCAGCATATACATCAATTTTGTTGTTGTGGACTGGAACATATCCCAGTCCACGTGCTCGAAGCAATCTGGAATCAGATTGGTCGGACCAGCGTTGAACAGACCTGAGAACGTGCATTTCCTGTTTTAGTTTCTGTCTGTAGGCTGGGAGCAACAAAATGGAGTCATGGTCAGACTTGCCGAAAGGAAGGCGGAGAATAGCCTTGTATGCATCACGGAAATTAGAATAAGAATGACCCAGGATTTTACCGGCCCGGTTGGTACATTTGATATGCTGATAAAATGTATGAAAGTTCAATGTGGACAGATCCTGAATCATGCATATCCTCTATTTTTGGAACTTAATGCAGATCAGATCAGACTTCCTGACATAGATTATATTCAAAGTCAAATCCACAATGATTTTAACTGAGATGTTTGAGTCTAGGCTTCTAAAGCTTTAATCCCCACCTTTACGCTGATGCAAAACCAATGAACTGATGCCTGCATTATGAATCATACACCTGTCTCCTAGGTGGTCAGAAACATCAATAATTTCAATGCCTATGCATTGAAGACAGCAATAGTGTTTCCTGCCTATGTATTATGCTATAGTGTAGAATAATGATGTGCATGGCCGGCAGGACTACAGAAAGGGATTTCACAGCTGAAGGAATCCAATTCTCAGGCTAAATCTCCATAGCATAGAGTGGGATATATTTTGGCAGCAAAGTGATTTATTTTTACTGCAATTATTCTCAACAAACTGTCTCATCTTAATTTCTGGAAGCGGGAGTGAGTGTGTGTGGCGGATTGTGTGTGCGTGAGCCGAAGGGGATTACAGGGTGGTGGTGCAGTGTGTGCGTGTGTGTGTTTGTGCTGATGAATATCTGTGTGTTTCAGTGTGTGTGCTCGTGCGTGTGTGTCTGCGCCTGTGTACATACGTGTGTGGCCATGTGGGTTTGCGTAATGTGAATGATTCAAGGCTATTGTATATCTGACATACCCCATATAATGCTGTTACATCATCTTTAAACAACAAAGAAACAAGACAAAATCGAGACCGAGACTACAGAGCCCATTTTAACAGCCGTTACCTTTGACGTGGGTATTCTAAAAGGATCCCACTGAGATCAATACAGACAGACAGCTTCCGACACACACGCACGCACCCACCGTAAACATACACACACACAGCCTAGCCATTCTCCTTGTGGTGCTACAAAATGGTGGACATGGGCGATTCTCCCTCACTCTCTGTTTTTAGGGAACTAATCAGTGCTTCTTAGAGTCTCAGAATCATCATCCAGCCTTGCGCTGCAGCCACCATTATCAGGCCGAGCAAATAATTACCACCGCAACTGAAGAAATCAACAGCTAGACGCGCAATCAGGCTTGACCCTCCAAAAAAAGGTGTCGATTAAACCACATTCAGAACAAAATGTTGAGCTAAAAACTAGAAAAGGCTCTTATCATATTCACTTTGAGGATGATAAATATTCAAATATTCAAATATTCACTGATGTTTCACACGTTGTTTCGCACAGTTTGGAGCACGGAATGAAAACGGTATCTCTATGGTTTGGACGGAGTATGCGAACCACGTTTAACAGTTTAAGTTATTTTGTAGGAAGACAGGAGAGCACAACTTTCACAGGAACACGGGAAGTGTTTTCACAGTTTCATCCATCTCTCTCACACCTGAGGTTAGTGAGGCATGGCCGGTGAGGCGCTGTGAGAACACCACTGCACACTACAGCTACAGTATGACACTGAGAGCTACTCATACTCAAGGCCACTGCCATTTTGGTTACGCGACCGTAACATAATCGACCACACCTGTGTCTTTGTTTAAAACTGTAACAAAGAGAGAGAGAGAGAGAGAGAGAGAGAGAGAGAGAGAGAGAGAGAGAGAGAGAGAGAGAGAGAGAGAGAGAGAGAGAGAAATTACACATACATTTGTTCCCAACATAATAGTACAAGAGAGAATACACTATACTTTATGTTATTTGAACTGCAGTTGAATGTGTTGGACATCCCAGAACCATTCATTTATTTACATTTGGATATGTACCGCTCTGGTCCATCCTGTATTCCGGTGATCTGATAAGCTGGGTATAAGCCCTACTATAGCCCCAACACACTGCATGGTGAGACAGTAGAAAGGCAGACATGTTGTAACACTGAAATTTCCCCCTGGATCTATAAGAACAACACAACACATCTCTAGCTCAACAGGATCTCTGCTATGGCCACGGGTTCTATATTCATTATAAGATGGTATAGACCTGTGTCAGAGCTTAGGGAAAGAGATGGTCAACTGTGCTCGTATATTCATATACGGTGACATATCACAAAGAAGGGGTTGTTACATATTACACATTACGCCTAGACTGTTATCTGAACAAATACCCTGCTCCACTTTCTACCCAGAGGAAACAGAGAGAAAAGCTTTTGAGGTAGAAGACAACGGCATACATCTACAAGGCCACATATCATCTCAACCATCTAAGCCCAATTTGCTTTATTTATCACGCAACAACAGAACCCCTATGGCAAAGAGATCGTTTTTTGGCGGGTGAAAACAAAGGAAGCATGAATACATTCTAACTCAAGCTCTCTCTTTTATAGCCTATGACCATTTCCATTGATATCATCTAGCGGAGTGAGTTGGTGTCGTGGAGATCAGAGTGGCCACAGCAGAGGAAGGGAGGAAAGGCAAATGTAAGACACGGGATAAAAGCATGTTCCTATTCCCTGGGGCACATTTTTTGCGGTAATCATGCAGTAATCAGTGTTAAACATATCAAAATATATTTTATTTTTGAGATTCTTCAAAGTAGCCACCCTTTGCCTTGATGACTACTTTGCACACTCTTGGCATTCTCTCAACCAGCTTCATGAGGTAGTCACCTGGAATGCATTTCAATTAATAGGTGTGCCTTAAAGTTATTTTGTCAAATGTATTTCCTTCTTAATGCGTTTGAGCCAATCAGTTGTGTTGTGACAAGGTAGGAGTGGTATACAGAAGATAGCCCTATTTGGTAAAAGACCTAGTCCATATAATTGCAAGAACAGCTCATATAAGCAAAGAGAAACGACAGTCCATCATTAAGACATGAAGGTCAGTCAATCCGGAAAATGTCAAGAACTTTGAAAGTTTCTTCTAGTGCAGTCGCAAAAACCATCAATCGCTATGATGAAACTGGCTCTCATGAGGACCGCCTGAAGAAAGGAATACCCAGAGTTACCTCTGCTGCAGAGGATATGTCACGACTTCCGCCGAAGTCGGTCCCTCTTCTTGTTCGGGCGGTGTTCGGCGGTCGACGTCACCGGTTTTCTGACCATCATTGCTCCCCTTTTTTCAGGTGTTCTGTTGGTTTTGTCTAATTGTACACACCTGTTGTTAATTTCTCCCAATCACGCAACTGTTTATATTCCTTCCTTCCCCTCTTCCCATTGTGCGTGATTGTTAGGTTGTACCGTTGTTCTCGTATGTTTCCCAGTCTGTGTACTGAGGCTTTATATTTGTAGTTGCCGGGTTGCTGGATTTTTGCGCCCGTTTACTTTGAAGATCGGGTGGGTATTGTATTTTCGCCAGAGTTATTGTTTGTTGGACTGGTGACTCAAATTAAAATACCTTTTCACACGTGAACTACCTCCTGCGCCTGACTCTTTCCACAAATACCACGAATATTACAGGATAAGTTCATTAGAGTTACCTGACTCAGAAATTGCAGCCCAAATAAATGCTTCACAGAGTTCAAGTAACAGACACATCTCAACATCAACTGTTCAGAGGAATCAGGCCTTCATGGTCGAATTGCTGCAAAGAAACGACTACTAAAATACACATTTAAGAAAAAGAGACTTGCTTGGGCCAAGAAACAATGGACATTAGATGGGTGGAAATCTGTCCTTTAGTCTGATGAGTCCAAATGTGAGATTTTTGGTTCCAACCGCCGTGTCTTTGTGAGATGCAGAGTAGGTGAACGGATGATCTCCGCATGTGTAGTTCCCACCAGGAAGCATGGAGGAGGAGGTGTGATGGTGTGGGGGTGCTTTGCTGGTGACACTGTATGGGATTTATTTAGAATTCAAGTCACACTTAACCAGCATGGCTACCACAGCATGGCTACCACACCAGCATGGCTATCTGCAGCGATACGCCATCCCATCTGGTTTGCCCTTAGTGGGACTATCATTTGTTTTTCAACAGGACAATGACCCAACACCCCTCCAGGCTGTGTAAGAGCTGTTTGACCAAGAAGGAGAGTGATGGAGTACTGCATCAGATTACCTGGCCTCCACAATCATCCAGATTGACTGACCTTCATGTCTTAAAGTAATAATGGAATGTTGTTTTTCTTTGCTTATTTGAGCTGTTCTTGCCATAATATGGACTTGGTCTTTAACCAAATAGCGCTTCTTCTGTATACCACCCCTACCTTGCCACAACACAACTGATTGGCTCAAATGCATTTAGGAGTAAAGAAATTCCACAAATTAAGAGGTTAACTTTTAACAAGGCACACCTGTTAATTGAAATGCATTCAAGGTGACTACCTTATGAAGCTGGTTGAGGGAATGCCAAGAGTGTGAAAAGCTGTCATCAAGGCAAAGGGTGGCTAATTTTAAGAATCTCAAATATCAAATATATTTTGATTTGTTAAACACTTTTTTGGTTACTACATGATTCCATATAGAATGTAGAAAATAGTAAAAATAAAGAAAAACCCTGGAATGAGTAGGTGTGTCCAAACTTTTGACTGGCACTGTATATTCCATGGGTTATAAATACATACACTTTATATACAAAAGTATGTGGACACCCCTTCAAATTGGTGGATTTGTCTATAACAGCCACACCCGTTGCTGACAGGTGTACAAAATCGAGCACACAGCCATGCAATCTCCATAGACAAACATTGACAGTAGAATTACTTTACTGAAGAGCTCAGTGACTTTCAACGTGGCACCGTCATAGGATGCCACCTTTCCAACAAGTCAGTTCATCAAATTTCTGCCCTGCTAGAGCTGCCCCAGTCAACACTAAGTGCTGTTATTGTGAAGTGGAAAAGTCTTGGAGCAACAACGGCTCAACCGCGAAGTGGTAGGCCACACAAGCTCACAGGTCGTGACCGCCGAGTGTTGCTGAAGCGTGTAGTGCGTAAAAATGTTCTGTCCTTGGTTGCAACACTCACTACCGAGTTCCAAACTGCCTCTGGAAGCAACGTCAGCACAATAATAATTCATCGGGAGCTCCATGAATTTGTTTCCATGGCCGAGCAGACAAATCAAATCAAATGTTATTCGTCACATACACATGGTTAGCAGATGTTGATGCGAGTGTAGCGAAATGCTTGTGCTTCTAGTTCCGACCATGCAGTAGTATCTAACAAGTAATCTAACAAATTCACAACAACTACCTTATACACACAAGAGGCATAGGCAAGATTCAGTAGATGGTATAGAGTACAGTGTATTCATTTGATATGATTAATGTCGGATATGTAAACATTATATACAAAATTGTTTAAAGTGGCTAGTGATACATTTGTTACATCCAATTCCTATTATTTAAAGTGGCTAGAGATTTAAGTCAGTATGTTGGCAGCAGCCAATCAATGTTAGTGGTGGCTGTTTAACAGTCTGATGGCCTTGAGATAGAAGCTGTTTATCAGTCTCTCGGTCCAGGCTTTGATGCACCTGTACTGACCTCGCCTTCTGGATGATAGCGGGATGAACAGGCAATGGCTCGGGTGGTTGTTGTCCTTGATGATCTTTTTGGCCTTCCTGTGACATTGGGTGGTGTAGGTGTCCTGGAGGGCAGGTAGTTTACCCCCGGTGATGTGTTGTGCAGTCCTCACTACCCCCTGGAGAGCCTTACGGTGATACAGCCTGACAGGATGCTCTCGATTGTGCATCTGTAGAAGTAGGTGAATGTTTTTGGTGACAAGCCGAATTTCTTCAGCCTCCTGAGGTTGAAGAGGCGCTGTTGCGCCTTCTTCACTACGCTGTCTGTGTGGGTGGACCATTTCAGTTTGTCCGTGATGTGTACGCCGAGGAACTTAAAACTTTCCACCTTCTCCACTACTGTCCCGTCGATGTGGATAGGGGGGTGCTCCCTCTGCTGTTTCCTGAAGTCCACGATCATCTCCTTAGTTTTGTTGACGTTGAGTGAGGTTATTTTCCTGACACCACACTCCGAGGGCCCTCACTTCCTCCCTGTAGGCCATCTCGTCGTTGTTGGTAATCAAGCCTACCACTGTAGTGTCGTCAGCAAACTTGATGATTGAGTTGGAGGCGTGCTTGGCCATGCAGTCATGGGTGAACAGGGAGTACAGGAGAGGGCTGAGAACGCACCCTTGTGGGGGGATCAGCGGGGTGGAGATGTTGTTTCCTACACTCACCACCTGGGGCCAGCCCGTCCGGAAGTCCAGGACCCAGTTGCACAGGGCTGGGTCGAGACCTAGGGTCTCGAGCTTAATGACGAGCTTGGAGGGTACTATGGTGTTGCTGTAGTCCATGAACAGCATTCTTACATAGGTATTCCTCTTGTCCAGATGGGTTAGGGCAGTATGCAGTGTGATTGTGATTGCGTCGTCTGTGGACCTATTGGGACGGTAAGCAAATGGGAGTGGGTCCAGGGTGTCTGGCAGGATGGAGGTAAAATGATCCTTGACTAGTCTCTCAAAGCACTTCATGATGACGGAAGTGAGTGCTACGAGGCGATAGTCATTTAGCTCAGTTACCTTAGTTTTCTTGGGAACAGGAACAATGGTGGCCCTCTTGAAGCATGTGGGAACAGCAGACTGGGATAAGGATTGATTATGTCCGTAAACACACCAGCCAGCTGGTCTGCACATGCTCTGAGGACACGGCCAGGAATGCCATCTGGGCCGGCAGCCTTGCGAGGGTTAACACATTTAAATGTTTTACTCACGTTGGCTGCGGTGAAGGTGAGCCCGTAGGTTTTGGTAGCAGGCCGTGTCGGTGGCACTGTATTGTCCTCAAAGCGAGCAAAGAAGTTGTTTAGTTTGTCTGGGAGCAGGACATCGTGGTCTGCGACGGGGCTGGTTTTCTTTTTGTAGTCCGTGATTGACTGTAGACCCTGCCACATTCCTCTTGTGTCTGAGCCATTGAATTGTGACTCTACTTTGTCTCTATATTGACGCTTAGCTTGTTTGATTGCCTTGTGGAGGGAATAGCTACACTGTTTGTATTCAGTCATGTTTCCGGTCGCCTTACCCTGGTTAAAAGCAGTGGTTCGCGCTTTCAGTTTTGCGCGAATGCTGGCATTTCTGGTTGGGGAAGGTTTTAATAGTTGCTATGGGTACAACATCACAGATGCACTTGCTAATAAACTCGCTCAACGAATCAGTGTATACATCAATTTTGTTGTCTGATGCTGTCTCGAACATATCCCAGTCCACGTGCTCGAAGCAATCTTGCAGCGTGGAATCAGATTGGTCGGACCAGCGTTGAACAGACCTGAGAACGTGCGTTTCCTGTTTTAGTTTCTGTCTGTAGGCTGGGAGCAACAAAAAGTCATGGTCAGACTTGCCGAAAGGAGGGCGGAGAATGCCCTTGTATGCATCACGGAAGTTGGAATAACAATGATCAAGGATTTTGCCACCCCGGGTCACACATTCGATATGCTGATAAATTTTAGGGAGCCTTGTTTTCAGATTAGCCTTATTAAAATCCCCAGCCACAATAAATGCAGCCTCAGGATATGTGGTTTCCAGTTTACATAGAGTCCAATGGATTTCTTTCAGTGCCGTCGATGTGTCAGCTTGAGGGGGGATATACACGGATGTGATTATAATCGAGGAGAATTCTTGTGGTAGATAATGCGGTCGGCATTTGATTGTAAGGAATTCTATGTCATTTGATTGTAAGGAATTCTATATTCCTGTTCCCAAAGGACTTGAGTTCCTGTATGTTGTTATGATCACACCACGACTTGTTAATCATAAGACACACACCCCACCCTTCTTCCTACCAGATAGATGTTTGTTTCTGTCGGTGAGATGCGTGGAGAAACCATGTGGCTGTACCGACTCAGATAACGTGTCCTGAGTGAGCCATGTTTCCGTGAAGCAAAGAACGTTGCAGTCGCCGATGTCTCTCTGGAAGGCAACCCTTGCTCGTATTTCGTCTACCTTGTTGTCCAGAGACTGGAATTGGAAAGTAGAATACTCGGGAGAGGTGCGCGATGTATCCGACGCACATAAGCCTAAGATCACCATGCGCAATGCCAAGCGTCGGCTGGAGTAGTGTAAAGATCAACACCATTGGATTCTGGAGCAGTGGAAACATGTTCTCTGGAGTGATGAATCACGCTTCACCATCTGGCAGTCCGACAGACTAATCTGGGTTTGGCGGATGCCAGGAGAACGCTACCTGCCCCAGTGCATAGTGCCAACTGTAAAGTTTGGTGGAGGAGGAATAATGGTCTCGGGCTGTTTTTCATGGTTTGGGCTAGGCCCCTTAGTTCTAATGAAGGGAAATCTTAATTCAAGAGCATACAATTACATTCTAGACGATTCTGTGCTTTCAACTTCTTGGCAACAGTTGGGGAAAGGCCCTTTCCTGTTTCAGCATGACAATGTCCCCGTGCACAAATCGAGGTCCATACGGAAATGGTTGGTCGAGATTGGTGTGGAAGAACTTGACTGGCCTGCACAGATCCCTGACCTCAACCCCATCGAACACCTTTGGGATGAATTGGAACACCGACTGTGAGCCAGGCCTAATCGCCCAACATCAGTGCCCGACCTCACTAACACTCTTGTGGCTGAATGGAAGCAAGTCCCCGCAGCAATGTTCCAACAACTAGTGGAAAGCCTTCCCAGAAGAGTGGAGGCTGTTAAAGCAGCAAAGGGGGGGACCAACTCCATATTAATGCCCATGATTTTGGAATGAGATGTTCAACTAGCAGATGTCCACATTTGGTCATGTACCCAACGTACAGCACATTTTGTTTTACACCACAGACCCAAGGCATGACCGCCATGACAATGACCAGGAAAGCTCCCGGAAAACTAAAGCCAGGCTCCCACTCTCCCTTCCCTTCCTCTCCTTTCTACCCAGTCTTGTCTTCTCTTCCCTTTCTCCTCTCCTCTCCACTCTTCTCCTCCCCACTCTCCTCTCCTCTCTCTCCTCTCCTTTCCTCTTGTCCCTCTCTCCTCTCATCTCCCCCTCTCCTTTCTTTTCCACTACTCTTACATTTTAGTCATTCAACAGACATTCTTATCCAGAGCGACATACAGATAGTGCATTCATTTTAAGATAGCTAGGTGAGACAACCACATATTACAGTCGAAATAAGTACATTTTTCCTCAATTAAGAAGTTATGCAACTTCTTAATGCAAAAGTTAATCTCCCCTCCTCTCCTTCCCTCTCCTCTCCTCTTCTCCACTCCTCTCCCCACCCCCCTCCTCTCCTCCACTCTCATCCTCTTCCCTGTCTCCTCACCCCTGGTCTCCTCTCCCCGCACCACCCCCTCCTCTCCACTCTCCTCCTCTTCCCTCTCTCCTCAAGTCCTGTCTCCTCTCCTCTCTCCTACACTCTCCTCCTCTTTCCTCTCTCCTCTACTCCTGTCTCCTCTCCTCTCCTCCACTCTCCTCCACTCTCCTCCTCTTCCCTCTCTCCTCTAGTCCTGTCTCCTCTACTCTCATCCACTCTCCTCCTCTTCCCTCTCTCTTCTACTGCTGTCTCCTCTCTCCTCTCCTCCACTCTCCTCCTCTTCCATCTCTCCTCTAGTCCTGTCTCCTCTACTCTCCTCTCTCCTCTCATCCACTCTCATCCTCTTCCCTCTCTCCTCGAACCTCCTGTCTCCTCTCCTCTCTCCTCCACTCTCCTCCTCTTCCTTCTCTCCTCTACTCCTGTCTGCTCTCCTCCTGTCTCCTCTCTCCTCTCCTCCACTCTCCTCCTGCTCCTCTTCCTCCTCCTCTTCCCTCTCTCTACTCCTGTCTCCTCTCCTTTCCCCCAGATAGTCATCTCCTTGCCGGAAGCTTTCATTTCGATTGGCTCGTGTCTGATTTGTGTTATCATGTCCAATCTTGGCTTTGACAGGACGACAAGGGAGAGGCTTGTATTACAAGGGGAATCGATGTCATTCAGCCATATAACTATCAATAGGCTGACACAACTATTTTCACTCTCTCCCTCGCAGATAGATGAGAGGGGATAAAGACAGGAGGAGAAGAGGGTGGGAGGTAGGGGCATGTATGTGATGGCCCATATACTGTATGCTATGGGCTGCAACGAGAGGTTCCGTAAGTGGATTCTCAATCCTCGTTACCCATGGTGATATCAAATATTAGCGATAGCGAGGCTGTGCAACGTAGACATTTTATTTTCTACCGAGAATGCAAAACAATGTGTGTTAATGAAGTACCCATCAGTTATGAATGTTTCAACCTGTGTTGAGAAATCATTAGTTTCTGTTTCAAAGAGAACAAAAACCTACACAACCATGAGCCTCGCCGTCTGTATCGTCCAAGTAGATACAAGTCACGTGATCTGTTAGCGAACACATGAGCCATCACGTGACTTGTATCTGCTCTGTGATTGGACGATACAGACCGCAATGCTGTAAAGGATAAGTCGTTTGTTTGCCCCCTAACTCTGGCATGTACACAGTTTTGTTCCCTTGATTTCTTTTTCTAAAAGATTTATAATCTTTTGAACTAAAGTTCACCCCCAATTTTTTTTTGCTATTCATTGTTTGGACCACGATAACCAGCATGTTGTTGAAGTGATATTGAAAAGAAATATTTGTGGCTGAGTCGGTTCCTGGAACCATAATTGCGGCACTATTAACAGCTTGATAAAAAAGTAATATTCTTAGGTGGTGGATGTTACTGTATGTCTAAGTGTTACTATATCATGCTGCTGGATGAGGTCTACAATTACATGATTGCTTTTCGTTATCACAAAATACATTAGCGATAATACAGGGCTGTAATAGAACGCCAGAGCCCCGAAATAATAATACCCTTACAGACGAGGTTAGTTTCCTGATGTTGACTTTGTCCCTTAATATAGTAGATGTATTACAGCTAAATGGGTTCTAAAACCAACTCTCAATCTAAAGCCGTGCCCTAAGTGATTTCCAAGATCAAATATTGATATTTCCATTGTGCCGCCCTTGGTGGGCCTTTCCTCACTTCTTTGTCCTCTTCTCTCTTTTGCTTCTTCTTCTTCGACCTCCTGCAGTCAGCATTATATATTGCAGTAGAAAAAGAAGTAGAAAATACAATCAATTTGTTCACACTGTCGCCCTCGCATTGCAGTTTCAGTGGAATAGTTTGTGTGGAGTATTTCTTTCTCTGGTCTGGCTTCTGTACACAGAGCTGAGTGCTGAGAGCACTCGAGAGCATGGTTGTTGGCTGGCAGTATCTCAGTCGACGTCCCAAATGGCACCCTACAGTATTCCCTACATAGTGCACTACTTTTTACCAGAGCCCTATGGGCCCTGGTGCACTATATAGGGAATAGGGTGCCATTCAGGACGAAAGGTACAGTGCAGTCTAATTGCCCGGTGGGCCAGTAGGCAGCCCATATCAAACAGAAGTCGTTTATCTTCCTGTGGAAAAGGAAATGGTCTTTGGACCCGATCCTTAATCACTGGGCCTGCTGCTGCACAGGACAAGGTCATCAGGGAGGGGCTGACAAAACACTCAGAAAACACTCAGGGAGAGAGAGAGGAAAGAGGGGAGAGAGAGAGAGGAACAGGGGAGAGAGGAGAGAGGGAGAGAGAGAGAGAGGGACAGGGGAGAGAGAGAGAGAGAGAGAGAGAGAGAGAGAGAGAGAGAGAGAGAGAGAGAGAGAGAGAGAGAGAGAGAGAGAGAGAGAGAGAGAGAGGGACAGGGGAGCAAGAGAGTGTGAGAGAGAGAGGGATGAAGAGAGAGAGAGGGATGAAGAGAGAGAGGGAGAGAGAGAGAGAGAGAGAGAGAGAGAGAGAGAGAGAGAGAGAGAGAGAGAGAGAGAGAGAGAGAGAGAGAGAGAAGGACAGGGAGCGAGAGGGTGAGATCGAGGGACAGGGAGAGAGAGAGGGACAGGGAGAGAGAGAGAGAGAGAGGGGCTGGAGGGAGGTGCTGACAAACACTAAGGGAGGAGAGAGAGAGAGAGAGAGAGAGAGAGAGAGAGAGAGAGAGAGAGAGAGAGAGAGAGAGAGAGAGAGAGAGAGAGAGAGAGGGGGGGCTGGAGGGAAGTGCTGACAAACACTAAGGGAGGAGAGAGAGACAGGAGAGAGAGAGAGAGAGAGAGAGAGAGAGAGAGAGAGAGAGAGAGAGAGAGGGGCTGAGAGAGAGGTGAGACTCATCCCATGCTGTGCAGGGTGATATGTGCTATGCAGCTAAAATTAGTGAGACATACGTTATGTTCTGTACGCTCGCAAGGTTGTTACTGTATAGGGATGTTTCAATTATAGGTCCCAGTGTTGAGAAGTAGGGTCTAGTTACCATGTGTGGTTTCCTGTTTAAAGAGAGAAGTGAGAAGAATGGAGGGGGAAAGGTAAGGGCCTGAGAGTCCTGGGTGATCAGAGGATGAGAAGAGGACAGGAGGAGAGAAGGAGAAGAGGGAAGGACGAGAAGAGGACAGGAGGAGAGAAGGAGAAGAGGGAAGGATGAGAAGAGGACAGGAGGAGAGAAGGAGAAGAGGGAAGGATGAGAAGAGGACAGGAGGAGAGAAGGAGAAGAGGGAAGGATGAGAAGAGGACAACAGGAGAGAAGGAGAAGAGGGAAGGACGAGAAGAGGACAGGAGGAGAGAAGGAGAAGAGGGAAGGACGAGAAGAGGACAGGAGGAGAGAAGGAGAAGAGGGAAGGATGAGAAGAGGACAGGAGGAGAGAAGGAGAAGAGGGAAGGACGAGAAGAGGACAGGAGGAGAGAAGGAGAAGAGGGAAGGACGAGAAGAGGACAGGAGGAGAGAAGGAGAAGAGGGAAGGACGAGAAGAGGACAGGAGGAGAGAGAAGGAGAAGAGGGAAGGACGAGAAGAGGACAGGAGGAGAGAAGGAGAAGAGGGAAGGACGAGAAGAGGACAGGAGGAGAGAAGGAGAAGAGGGAAGGATGAGAAGAGGACAGGAGGAGAGAAGGAGAAGAGGGAAGGACGAGAAGAGGAGAGGAGGAGAGAAGGAGAAGAGGGAAGGATGAGAAGAGGAGAGGGTAAGGGAATGGGAAGATTTTTTAAAAGGAGGATGAGAGGAATGTAGAAGAGAGGATGAGGACAAGAGGTATGAAGGGATGATTTGAGGGAGGATAGTAGGATAGTAGGGGAAAGGGCTCACTAGGACATGCACCCAGGGAGAGGAGAGGAGGAGGAAGAGAGTAAAAGAGGAGAGGATGAGATGAAAGAATAACAAGAAGGGCAGATAGGAAAGGTGGAGGGGATTATTGGAGGTAGGATGACAGTACTAGGCCAGTAGGGGAAAGGCTCTCTAGGACCCAGGGAGAAGAGAGGAGGTTTTGGCTGGGTTATTCTAAGCATCTGTCAGCTATCATACTCTGGTCTCTGGTCAGGGATAATGACTCTGGAACAGGCTCACAACACTATAACAGCTCTAGCTCCCTCAATAATACTGCAAACCCAGCAAGGATACTATTTGATTGAATTGAATGGAAGGTTGTTGGGGTTGAAATCAAAAAGAGATACAGTTTGATAAGTCACCTTGTCCTGTCTGGCATTTGAATGCCTCACCAGCTTCTCTCACACGGAAGACGTTATCACTTTAAGGCTGCGATACAGAATTGACGTGCTTCGCTGTGCGTCGTTCGTTACACAGCCCACTAAGCTGAAATCTTTACTTATCACAAATTAAACAACGAGGTCCCTTCTGAGTTCAACCCTTAACGAGCACAACCCCAAATTAAGCATATTCGATTAGGTTTCTATTTAAAAAAGATGAAAGTTGAAAGCATTACAACTAATTGATGAAGAAATTGCATAAAATATACTCCAGAGCCCCTGCTGTACACGATTCCTATTCCTTTTCATGGGCTCATTGGTATTGACTGCATCCCAAAATAGCACCCTGTGTCCTATAGTGCACTACTTTTGAACAGAGCCCTATGTTCCCTGGTCAAAAGTAGTGCACTACATAAGGAATAGGGTGCTATTTGGGACACATCCATTGGCTTGCAACAGGCTGTAGTGTGGTGGCATAATGCACTGTAACAACTCTCTATGGGCAACAATGGGAATCATCATCCTCCTTTTCCCCATTCGGAATGAACCAGAAAACAGCTGTGCTTAGCCATAACACATTTCATTACCACATCAAAGGCAACGCCACGCTATTTATATAGTGTGTATTTACACTGTGTTATTCACACACATACGCACGCACACACACACACGTGCCAGCTGAACTTATAGTTGGCTCTAAGGGCAGGGCTGCTGAGAACATACTCCGATTCATTATTCACATTAAGGCTTTACATCAACTTGGCTGTGAACAGGGCTGAGTCAAACACTGATTTACACGTGCATGCACACACTCCAGCCCCCACACCACCCCCGCTGTCAAACCTTGATTTACCTCGACAGAGAACGCCGGTGCTGTGAGGTAGTGGGCTTTTTGATGTGAGGAGGGAAAGAGGACGCAAAAAGCCAGCTTTCCTTCAACACTAAATATTTCTTTTGAAGGAAGTGTGCTGTCAAATTGTGCATCATCTATATGTACAGTATATATGACTCATTGACAGATCCCAGACATTTTCCGTACACACAAAATGCTTATTTCTCTCACATTCTGTGCACACATTTGTTTACATCCCAGTTAGTGAGCATTTCTCTGTTGCCAACATAATCCACCTAAAAGGTGTGGCATTTCAAGAAGCTGATCAAACAGCATGATCATTACACAGGTGTACCTTGTGCTGGGGACAATAAATGGACACTAAAATGTTCAGTTTTGTCACAACGCAATGCCACTGATGTCTCAAGTTTTGAGGGAGCGGGCAATTGACATGCTGACTGCAGGAATGGCCACCAGAGCTGTTGCCAGAGAATTGCATGTTCATTTCTCTACCATAAGCCTCCTGTAACATTGTTTTAGAGAATTTGACAGTACGTCAACCTGGGCTCACAACCGCATACCACACCAGCCTGGGACCTCCACATCCGGCTTCATCACCTGCGAGATCGTCTGAGACCCGGACAGCTGATGAAACGGAGTATTTCTGTCTGTAATAAAGCCCTTTTGTGGGGAAAAAGGTATTCTGATTGGCTGGGGCTGGCTCCACAGTGGGTGGGCCTATGTCCTCCCAGGCCCATCCATGGTTGTGCATCTGCCCAGTCATGTGAAATCCATAGATTAGGGCCTAATTTATTTATTTCAATTGACTGATTTCCTTCTATGAACTGTAACTCAGTAAAATCTTTGAAATTGTTGCATGTTGCATTTATATTTTTGTTCAGTATAGTTGTGTTGGCAGCCAGCAGCATGATTTGGGATGACCATCTACCTCCTGCTGGCTCTGCTAGTGTCCTATGGTTCAGCTGAGACTAATAGTGTGTGTGTAATTGATGTGGGTGTTGTTGTGTTGTCCCATGGTGTGTAAACGCCCCGTTGTGATGGCTGACAGGACACACACTGACACTGTGGATCGGTCTCCTCTGTGACACACACACACACACACACACACACACACACACACACACACACACACACACACACACACACACACACACACACACACACACACACACACACACGGTGGATCCGTCTAGCCCTGTGAGACATGGACACCTCCATTACACACACACCCCTGCAGTTCACCCCTGGAACTGCCTGCTTCCCTGTGTGTGTGTGTGTTTGTGAGTGTGTGTTTGTGTGTTTGTGTGTGTTTGAAAGTGTGTGTGTGTGCTCCCCCCTGATTCCCCCTCACTGAGAGACAAACTGGCACACAGAGACCTGGCTAGTCTAATGGGCCTCCCACTATATACCATCCTCTAATCCCAAACACTCACACTCCACAGAACCCATAAAATATGTATCCACACCAGACAAGACCCCCATCAGTGAGGGAACAACATGTCTTGGCAGTGCTGGGGTGAGATGTGTTAGCAGGCAAGGGAGATAGAGAGAGGAGAGACACCTCTGTTTCTCCATGTTCCGCAGTGTTCCTTTTCAAGATGTGTGTGTTTGTGTTCTTCGGCGCAGACTCTGCTGTGTGTGTTTGAGCAGCTTGACTGGACTAATGCATGTGTGTGTGTGTTCTCTTTAACAGCCCAGGTTGACCCAGTCCTTAATGAGCCCTACACACCAGGCAGTAAGGGATCAGGCGCCATCCATCTGCCTAACTGTAGTCTGCTAATTGGGACCAGCGAGCTTTGCCCAGCCACAGCATCCATCTCCCACAATCCAGCGGGAGGATGTGGCAAACACATAGGCCACCATCATATAAAGAATGAACACATGGATATGGTGGTTTGAGCACACGCACACAAATGCACGCGTACGCACACACCACGACTGAAATCTGGACCTTGACACAATTACTGGGTAAACAACTGGCTGAAAACTAATGCAATTATGTCATTGTATGTGTGAGAGATCCGCACCCCCACCCCGCAAGACTTCCCTTAACACAACTCTCCTGAGAGATCCCTACTCCCCTTACCACAACTCTCCTGAGAGATCCCTACTCCCCTACCACAACTCTCCTGAGAGATCCCTGCTCCCCTACCACAACTCTCCTGAGAGATCCCTGCTCCCCTACCACAACTCTCCTGAGAGATCCCTACTCCCCTACCACAACTCTCCTGAGAGATCCCTACTCCCCTACCACAACTCTCCTGAGATCCCTACTCCCTCTACCACAACTCTCCTGAGAGATCCCTACTCCCCTACCACAACTCTCCTGAGAGATCCCTACTCCCCTACCACAACTCTCCTGAGAGATCCCTACTCCCCTACCACAACTCTCCTGAGATCCCTACTCCCTACCACAACTCTCCTGAGAGATCCCTGCTCCCCTACCACAACTCTCCTGAGAGATCCCTGCTCCCCCTACCACAACTCTCCTGAGAGATCCCTGCTCCCCCTACCACAACTCTCCTGAGATCCCTGCTCCCCCTACCACAACTCTCCTGAGAGATCCCTACTCCCCCTACCACAACTCTCCTGAGAGATCCCTACTCCCCCTACCACAACTCTCCTGAGATCCCTACTCCCCCTACCACAACTCTCCTGAGATCCCTACTCCCGCTACCACAACTCTCCTGAGATCCCTACTCCCGCTACCACAACTCTCCTGAGAGATCCCTACTCCCCCTACCACAACTCTCCTGAGAGATCCCTACTCCCCCTACCACAACTCTCCTGAGAGATCTCTTAATTACCTTGTTGCCTCCCAGCGGTGCATAAATTATGTGTAATCTGTTGCATTGATGAAAAGTGTTATAAAATAATGTTCTCAGAAAGCCTGATCCAGGTAGTAGAAGTAATAACGTGAGGTAAATGTCTAATCAATTGTAGCAATGTGTTATTAATAGGTAATAATGAACACAAAAGATCAACTGAGTTAATTAAACACTCCATCATAAAGAAATGACCCTCTCTAAATTAAACAATGTAATTCATTTCAGCAGGCAACACAGAGACAATTATTTTCGCAAACAATTCTTCTCCTCCATTCATTTTCCCCTCGCCAACAATGCAAACCTACCTATTTGAAGATGATGGACGAAAGCAATTTCACACCGACGAAAACAACGCAAATTCCTTTCAAACCCACCCCTTCAAGGCCCGGCTCTCTCAGGTAAACTAGATTACAGCCTACAATCCTAATGACCCTCAGACAGTGTGTGTGTGCGCGCTCGCGCATGTGTGTATGTGTGTGTGGAGTTAATTGAGAAAGAGACGTTCATCTCCCATGATAGACTACATAGTTGAAATGAGGATGATTCTCTTTTCGGCTCCCGTTTCCAACCAGAGACAATACTACTACATCATGTCAACAGTGCCTCACACACTGTTGACATATCATACCTCCACACACTGTTGACATATCATACCTCCACACACTGTTAACATATCATACCTCCACACACTGTTGACATATCATACCTCCACACACTGTTGACATATCATACCTCCACACACTGAGCGAAACAACAACGACTTTCAATAACACCATGTGGGACTCATTCACAAGGTATATTCATCTCTCTCTGTCTAGGTTAGGATGCTTTGAGGCATAGGACCAAATAAAGTGTAAACTGCTAAATAGAAGAAAACACGGAAGTACAGTCATTCCAAATACATCTTCTCTAGGCAGCCGCTCAGTCTACACAGTATCTTCTCTAGGCAGCCGCTCAGTCTATACAGTATCTTCTCTAGGCAGCCGCTCAGTCTATACAGTATCTTCTCTAGGCAGCCGCTCAGTCTACACAGTATCTTCTCTAGGCAGCCGCTCAGTCTATACAGTATCTTCTCTAGGCAGCCGCTCAGTCTACACAGTATCTTCTCTAGGCAGCCGCTCAGTCTATACAGTATCTTCTCTAGGCAGCCTCTCAGTCTATACAGTATCTTCTCTAGGCAGCCGCTCAGTCTATACAGTATCTTCTCTAGGCAGCCTCTCAGTCTATACAGTATCTTCTCTAGGCAGCCGCTCAGTCTATTCAGTATCTTCTCTAGGCAGCCTCTCAGTCTATACAGTATCTTCTATAGGCAGCCGCTCAGTCTATACAGTATATTCTCTAGGCAGCCGCTCAGTCTATACAGTATCTTCTCCAGGCAGCCTCTCAGTCTATACAGTATCTTCTATAGGCAGCCGCTCAGTCTATACAGTATATTCTCTAGGCAGCCGCTCAGTCTATACAGTATCTTCTCTAGGCAGCCGCTCAGTCTACACAGTACCTTCTCCAGGTAGAGTGTGATTCCCCCCTTGCTTGCAGAGCTGAGCTGGAGGCAACTGTCTCTGTATCTGTGAACACCTTGATTCACAACCATAAGGTTGATATGCATGATAGGCACTTGACTACAGTTGAAGCTATTGCTTTGGGTTTACCACCTCTGCTTTGAGGATTTCAGATCTCAAATGTTGAAGGGGAAAGATAGTAACCATCTAATTGCACAATTTCAGATGGTGATTATCTTTTCCATTCATTTGGGAACTCTCTCTAGTGTTAGCCTCTCCTCAGTCTGATTTCTCATAGCTATGGGGCACAGATGGAACTCAATCTCTGGCCCCTGTGGAGCATCAGTATCATCTTCCCTCTGTGCCAAACACACTGTACTCCCTCTGGGACAGACAGATCACAGATCACTGGATATATTTCCCCCTCCATCCCTCCTCTCTACCTGCCCACCCTGCCCCAGCCCGGGCCTCCAGGCCTCCCTGAGATCCAGTCCGCCTATCTCCCACAGTGACTATCATTAATTAAGCGTGTGATTGACTCTCTATCTTCTACCCCCACTTCTCTCTCTCTGTCTCGCTCTTTTTCTAATTCTCTTTTTCTCTGTCTCTCTCTGTCTCCCTCCCCTGCAGTTAGCTCCAATTCAGTCTCTCCATTTCTCTTTTTCTTACTCTCTCTCACTTTCTGTCTCTCTCTCTCTTTCTCAATCTCACACACAAACTCACAGCCAGGTGCTTAGCAAGACTCTGCAGCATCATTTAGTCAACTCCACACCTCTCCTCCACCTGCCCTCTTCCTGTCCTCCTCACCCTGTCTTCCTATAGTCTGGGATATCTGCCAACTTATACAGGTTCTCTCCTCACCTCTCCTCATGCCACATAGTTGACAATCAACCCGGGAGCTGTAAACCACAGACTGAGGAAAATGAATTCACAACAGTGTGACACAATGCTCTGAATCAAAATGGCTACAGCCCTGGGACTTGAGAAAGAGTTCACATAAAACAGTCAAGAGAGGAGCAAGAATAACATGTATCTAGAGCTTGCAAATGGAGATCGGCCTGGCCCAGGGGTGCAACTTTCACTGGGGACGGGGGAGCCACATTGCACAGACCCCCCCCCCATTGCAGACGCCTCTGAGCGGTCGGGTAGGCTGTTCGGAGTGTTTATACGACTGATTATTCTACATTCTTTATTTAAAAAAATGTATGTCTTCTAAAACCAAAGTTGCGCTCCTGGTGTGGCTAATACACATTTGTTAAAAACAACTTGACTTGCAAAGCTGGTATGCTTATGCACATTTGTTTGTGTATGCTTGGTATCAGTCAGCAAAATATGTCATTATTCTTTATTGAGAAGAGGTGGTCTCATAAGGAAATCATTCTTAAGGAAGGAAAGGAAGTCCTTTATTGACTGTCATCGTGTAATTGATAGTCTGTGGCATAAAACACTATTTTTCTCCCTAACAATACGGCCTATCTTTCATGGTGACCTTGTTGATGCAGCAGGCAGGAGAGACAGACAGGCAGGGGAGAGAGAGAAACGGTTTTGAAATGGATCTGAATCAGCAGGACGGCACCGGTATAATGCCCTATTGATGCCCATAATGTGTGTGTGTGTGTGCATGTGTGCCCGCCGTTCAGACAGATGGAATACAAGGCAGCAACAGGAAGTTCTGCTAGGCTCCTGACATTCATGGCAGACATAATGAAACTTGACATTGGAGATCATTGATGCTGATGACAGTCCTTTTATAGAGACGCCAAAGCATTCAGTACCTAAGTACAACTGGAAAATGCTGAAGTGGTATTACAGTTTGTGCGTCCCAAATGGCACCTTATTCCCTACATAGTGCACTACTGTTGACCAGAGCCCATAGGGAAAAGGGCGCCATTTGGGACACATGCAGAGCATTTCTCGTCTCTTCCACCTGTGCTGCCCTGAGTTGATGAAGTCCTACAACAGGCAGCGATGACATGAGAGGTCATCATTATTGAGGCGCTGGACAATCTGTTTAAAGGTGCGAGGCAGATAAAAGCTCTTGTGTCTGTCGCTTGGCCCTGTGCTCCAGGGCTCCGGGGAGAGTTATGGTTTTAATATGAACACCGCCAGTTCAATTTGTCCTCCGGGCGTCAACGCAACGCTCAGCGTGATTACTTTCTTGGCAAGCCGGAGACATTCATTGGCTTAGAGTCAGGATGCGTTTCACAAAGCCCTCTGTTATATGGCGTGGTGGGGCGGGGGCAGGGTAGGGTAGGGAATAAAGGAGGAGAGAGGCATCCATGATATGTCCCGGATGGCACTATATTCCCTACATAGTGCACTAGTATCGACCAGAGTCCTATAGGCCCTAGTTAAAAGTAGTGCAATACTAAGGGAATAGGGTGCCACACACTCTCGGGGAGACCTAAATGGGACCCTCTCTCCATCCCCAGAGCTGGGGCTAACATGATAGGATAGGCATAGAAATAGAAATAGAATCTCTAGAGCGGGTAAATCCCCACAGGACGTTGAACTAAATGGGAATAACTGTTCTAGGGATTTCTATGAGGTAAGGCTGGAAGACCGGCCAAGTTAAACTCAGGCTGGGAATTGACAGAGACCTCACGATATGATATTACCACAATACTTAGGTGCCAATACGATATTTATTGAGATTCTCATGATGCTATATGTATTGCGATTCTCACGATGCTATATGTATTGCTTTTCGATACAGCGATTTTATTGCGATTTGATGTTCCAAACATATTGCTCACTATATGTCTGCTGCAGGGAGACAAGAGAGAGCATGAGAAAATTAGTTTTGATTATTCAGGGGAATAAAAATGATGAAATCATGTCGGCTCACTATTTAAAAAGAAGATGGAGAACAAGCTATATGATGAAAAATAGATCGTTTTAGTATGTCCAACAGGTAATATGTTGTAACAGTGAACATTTTGCTTATCTCATCTCTCACACACACATTCCATTCCCTCCCTCCAGGATAATTCCCCCAGTCTCTCACACACCTTACCCTTTCCATCTCTTTGTTCCCCCAATCCCCTACCTGAATGGTGGGTGGAGAGCGCTGTTTCCTCGTGGTGGTCGTAGACAGAGTGGTGGTGGTCTCTATGAAGGTGGTTGACATCTCAGGTGGCACGGAGGTGGTGGTGCGGGCAGCGCCCCTACTGGTGGGTACATCCCCCACCAATCGCACGCTCCCGTTCACCTTGATGTTGGCGTGGCCTTCGGCAGCCATGTTGAGGACCTTGGGATAGGGTTGGATAAACTTTATTGTCTCAGAGTAGACAATTGTCTTAAACACACTATACATTACCCATTTGACACATATATATAGAGAAATCAGTGGAGGCTGGTGGGAGAAGCTATAGGAGGACGGGCTCATGTTAACGGCTGGAATGGAATAAATGGAACAGAGTCAAACGTGGTTTCTATATGTTTAATAGTAATCCATTTATTCCATTCCAGCCATTACAATGAGCCCGTCCTCCTATAGCTCCTCCCACCAGCCTCCACTGATAGAAATAGGCTTACATTGCACATTACCCATGTGGGTCTTTCTATAAATAAATGGTGCCAATGTGTGCCATTGGGATCAACATTTCAAAATGGTTTGAAACAAAACAAAGAAAATATTTGTATGCAGTTCCACATGTGTACTTAGAGAAATATGTGCAAATTAGCTCATAACTCCACTTACAATAACATAGGCCTAGAACTATACATCCTTTAAGCAGGGTTGATTTAGACATTAGCAAGTCAAATTCTAGCCCTTTCAGGGACTTATTCAAGCACTTAATAATAATATCCAAGGACCAACTATGCAGCAGGTAGCCTGGCGGTTAAGGTTGTTGGGCCAGTAACCCAAAGGTTGCTGGTTCAAATCCCATGAACCGACTATGTGAAAAATCGGTCGATGTGCACTTAAACTTAATTGTGCCTGTAAGTCGCTCTGGATAAGAGCTCTGCTCAACAACTAAAACTGAATAATTTAGATGTATGTACATATAGCCCTTAATATTGAACCTCCCCCCATTAACACTTTAAGAATAATGCATTTTTTAGGCCTTGCCAATGCATTGATTTCAAATTAGTATTGTATTCTAAAACACTGTATGTGAGAATATTGTGGACTTGCCTGAATAAATAAATTGGATGCATGCATGACGTTTTTTCTGTAGCCTGTGTGGCCAACACAGGCACATATAATAAATCCATGAATACAGCAGCATTAATCTCTCTATTTGAATCTCACCATCTCTGTTTTTATCATGAGAAAGCGACCAAAAACCAGGTTCCTTTTGTAATGGAAGGATTTGTACATAGCCGTGGGAAGCACCCCCTGAAAAATCATTACATTTTTTTTTAGATACATGTATATTATTTTTTGAAAAATATATTTTTCACAAAAGTAGTGCATTGGGCCTGATCTAGTATTTGCAGACAGATATAGACATCTGTAGCACCAGCAAACGGTGTTGTTTTTCAGCAGCTCCCCTCTGTAGTTAAGGACAGTATCTTGCAGGACTAAGTAGCTGGAAGTGGAAGAGTTGTTGCCCTGTCCCTTTCTCTGTGATTGTCATTCTAATGGAATCCAGAAAGAACAAGACAAAACCCTGTCCTTAAACATTTGTGCAAGGTGCAAAGTTATGGGCAAAGACACAAAACATCCACAGAAAATTCAATATTGTTCTTGATCAAATAACATGGAAAACAACCACTTTCTCTGCATTATTAATTTACCATCCTTACAAACCACTTCATGTAAATGTACATTACTGTATTGTACATAGGCTGGTCATCTAGGTTTGTACCTGCAGACTTTCCATCACCATGAAGGAAAACAATGCACAATACAGTAATTGAGAACATTCAGCCATCAAGTGGTTTGTGATGATGTGGCTTAGTTGGTAGGGCATGGAGCTTGCAATGCAAGGATTGTGGGTTCAATTCCCATGAGGGACCAGTATGAAAATGTATGCTTGAACAAGAGTGTCTACTAAAAAGGAATGAACAGACCATTTCAGTTTTCACATAGAAATAAGTTGAATTATGCAAAGTATTTCAAGAAACTAGAAGACATATATCAAGCCATTTTTTTTTTTTAGATTCCCAAGTATTATCAGAATAACTGTTTTGTACAGATAATTATCAGACTCGAGTTACAAATGCTGGTAAACACTCAAATAGGCGTACATTTAGTAAAAGAAAAATCCCAAAAGTAGCGCACTGGGCCTTTACTAGTCTTGTATTAGCAGACTGATAGTTATCTTCAGCACTGGCAAACTGCACATGGTTTTACCGCAACAGATTAGCTCCACAAAACCTGAAGCAGCGTGATTGAAGCAGCGGGAAACAAACGAAAGTGGCCACATCTCTCACAAAAAATTAAATCATGGATAATTATAAGGGAGCAGGAGAACTTAGGAATTGAGTACAATAATTACCAGGACTTTTCCAGCACCAAATTGAGGAAATGTCTGAATTTCAAGAAAGGACTATTCCAGTACTTGAATTTCTTTAGCTCCAAATTCAAGTTCAAGTAGGCTTCTTCAAACCCCTTGTATTGCTTAAAAATTGCAGGTGTAACATGGAAACTGAAATGTATTTGTCATGTTATTTCATTTCCATATCATATTGTGAAGAAGCCCACTAGGCTATGTAATTTGTTGTCATTATATCCAGAATAATACATTAATATGAAGAGCGTTGTTGCGCAATAATCTGTCCTATACAATTATGCACAGTAGACTCGGTGTCCAATCCGAGGCACAAAGACATATGAAAACATGACCTCATTAACTTGATGCTTTCTGTGTTAAATCTAACGTGACCCTGTTTTAAATCAACCAGACAACAACAGATTGTCAACATCAATTCGCTAGGGATGTTAGATCCAACTTGGATCCAGGCACAACTATCTTCACCAGCATAATGAATGAGACATACATTTCTGGACATTCCTCGCAAACACCTTTTTTTCAGCACTCGCGCTGTTGTAGCAACAGCTGTTCCTCACTTGACTGTCATTCAGAAAAATCCTTCCTGGATCAGATGATGATGTGTGAAATTATCACGGCGTAGCCTATTCAAACAGCTCAACACCAAATGGGCATCCGACAAGCATTATAGGCTACACAATTATTGAATAACCACGTTAATGATTTTTTTATGTCACACGATTTTGGACAAATCCATCAAGACACCAACCATGAGAAAGGGTTGTAGGTTTTAAATCAACTTATGAATTTTATGGAATATAGATACAGTATGTCACTTAATGTAATGACATTAAACACATTGTCAGATTATTATCAATGACTTATCAACAGCTGTAACAAGTTGTCCAGCATAGGAAATCCTCACTGGTACCCTAGTTTACAGAAAGACCCATGCATGTCATACACATTGTACACATCTCATACAACCACATACACATATTTCATTGCACACTACCCTTGCACAGCGGCGTACTGACACAAGCTCAGCTCTTCCATACTGCTGTTACAGTACTTGATTGACATGGCAATAGGGTTGCAAAATTCCAGTAACCTTCCCAAACATCCCTGGTTTTCCAGAAATCCTGGTTTGAATTTTGGGAAAGTTAACGGAAAAATGAAAAAATTACCGGAAATTTGCAACACTACATGGGAACAAAAGAGTTCTTATATACCTTGAGGCCGTTGTAGTAGAGACCGGACAGCTGTCCCTGGTAGGGGCGTTTACGGTCGTTACCGCCTATAGAGATGGTAGCCTGGGTGTTAAAGATGGTGAGCTGCCGGCCTGAGAGGAGAGGGGAAGGGGACAGCAGGGAGGACACCATTACAATGCACTTTAATGGGTTGAAGTAGTCTGCACTCATAATGTCCATAAGTTGGTTGTACTCAAATCGTTTAAGTACTCTGCACTTATAATATACTCTAATGGTCATTTGGAGAGAAGCACTGGAAGTCAGCGTGAGTTAAGGTGTGATGTTGCACTGTATCTAGCCTGTTGTATATTCAATGTGTCAATGTTTTAATTGCTTTTGTATGTAAATAAACCATTGAAACTAAGGTTTGTTAAAGTGTGTTTGGAAATAAAAAGAGCAGAGCTCACCACATTTGCAATGCCCTGAACAATGCAATATAATCATGCCGTTGAGTTATTCTGAACTTACCTTTTGTATTGTAATATAACATGATCAAATGTAACTAATAGACTCGCGTACATGTCATGACATCCACGGTAAACTTCATTAAACGGGAGTTAAACATCGCAGTCAGAACACATTGCTAATGTGTCATTTCTGAAATGAAATATACAAATAACACTTGCCAAACGGCAGGGGACTCTTAATTGGAAATCACATTTCTATAACACACACACACACACACACACAAACACACACACACACACACACACACACACACACTGCAGGGTTATTGCATTTGTCACATTCACAATTCCAGTTAAAATAGATTGGGCATGAAATGACATGGGAAAGGAATATCATATCATCGTAACATCAAAATAAATATCATGTTGATTCATGCATGTAGTGACACTATGGGAATTCAGAAACGTTGGGGGTTTAAATGTTGTTAAAGGGACTTTATAATCATCTTAACAGGTTTAGGTAATGACCTTTAAACATAGTTTATAATGATATTACGTCAAGCAGGAAACTTAGTATCAGGAGCATCATTCTCCTATACACCCCTCCATTGTAATAAACGGTAGCGTGGAAGCGACTAGATAATGAACAGTAAAACACTGTTTGGAATGAAAGCAGATTATTTCATTCCAGAATGACTATTTCATTGCAGTCTATTTCAGTGCAGGTATGCACAGTGATAGCTCTACACAGCACCAAGATGAGTGTAAAACAATAGGCACCAAATAAATAACAGTACAAAATGTGCCCTCTGTTTCATTCGTCCTCAAATATGGCATGAGCTTTGAGCAAGACACTCAATCCATAGTCTAAAGTTGTTTTGTTGTTGAAGCAAAGTACATGCTGTTTAACACCTATTGGCTGTACGATTGAGACTTATTTGTCAGATGTGTTCATGTATTGTTTATGGATTACACCAGTCCCTTTAACTGTTCAGCATCAATGATTCAAACTGATTTTAAACAAGAATGACAAAAGGGAATGGCACTAAAGAAATCGACGTAAAAACTAACAAAACAACATTGACAGTAAGTTTAGTTTAATTATGGTTTAAAGGGTTTAAAAAGCAATTTTCATTCTAGAAGGATTGAGGGGAAACAAGCCAATGACATGACAAGAAAAGAAAAACATTCTAGAACAATCTAGAAGATCTGGTAAAAGGTTTACCTTTCTCCTGTAGCCAATCTTCTACCGGCCTCTTATAATTGAATGGGATTTTCTTATTAGCCATTTGATAGCGCTCAACATCGCTTGGTCCTTTAAAGTTTGAAAGTTTAGAGAACAGCTTAAAACAGTCGGCAAAGGCAACTGTCAAACAGTCATCATTCACATTTAGACACCGATTTAGAAAAGTTATTTAGCCTTGTTTATAAAGAAAAGTTAGTTTCAACATAAATGTTTAGTTGTAAGTTTAATTTAAAAAAAACTTGTTAAGACATATTTTGTCGTTGTGCAAATGGTCAATGGTCTACTTGCGTAAACCACGGTTTTCAATATTGTCTAACAAATAAACATACACAAATTCTGTAAAACCATGTCCGTGACACCAGAACACACAAAGAACGTGGAAAGAGGTGTGCATTCATTTGTGTTAAACAATACAAAACATTTCAATCTCCATAAAACCTGCATTCATTAAACCTTAACAGGGTTAGAGTAAACAAATGATCAAAAGGTTCAATAGGTCTCACGTCTCAACAGCCCTACTCTGGGAGAGATACAGCATTTCCACTGGACAACACCTGTTCTACCTTCCAAACCTTCTCTTATAGTGTACTACTTGTGACCCGGCCCTGGGGGGAATAAACCAAGGGAATATGGTGTCATTTTAAACATAACCCTCGTCAAGGAACAAGTCAGTTTAGCAACAATATGGAGGGGATGAGGTAGTGAAGGAGTGAAATAAAAGCGAGCTGCAAAGGCCTGTTGGGAGACGAGCTGTCTGACGACCGAGATTTGAGCACGACACACGACATACAGATGAGGTTATTACCAGGTGGTGTGTGTGATATTAACAGCAGAGTGTGTGTGTGTGAGTGGCACTTGTCTGTGTTATTACCAGGGTAGTGTGTGAGAGTGTGTGCGTGTGTTATTAAGTGCGCAGTGTGAGGTCTCGCTGTTAGTGCTACCCTAGCTGCAGTCAGTTCTCCTCTGAGACTAAGGAGAACGTGTTCTAGCGGAAGGAATAACTATTTTATGATGGAAATATGCAGTAGGGCTTTCTATATTAAGTACAATCCCTCTCTCTCTCTCTCTCTCTCTCTCTCTCTCTCTCTCTCTCTCTCTCTCTCTCTCTCTCTCTCTCTCTCTCTCTCTCTCTCTCTCCATCTATCTCTATCCCTCTTTGTACTGTGTTCAATGTAAATATCTATGAGCTATATATCTAATGTACGTGTCTATAAGTCTGTGTGTAAATTACAATATGATATGCTAACATATAGATTATACAATGGCATTGGGATAACATTATGATGCTGGATCCTTTCACCCACACAGAGGCAACCATCCATTTTTACTATCACGTTTTGGGAGTTCAAATTTGACGGCAATGTTTTCAAACAGCGAGAGGTACTATCGACGTCTGTGAAGTGCGTACTGAATAATGGAGAACGTGAAATGATGTCACTCCCTCGATTAGGATGTTTTGGAGAAACAAAGACACTTTGACAATGTACAGAGGAATGACAAATATATTGACTGCAAGGTTTTGGAGAAGAAAATTGGAAGTGCGATACTTCAAAAGCACGAACATAGTGATTGTACTTCAAACATTTATTTTAATAATGCTTCGCGGCACACTCGCTGAGTCAAACGTTCTCAGAGGACACGTCTCGGATATGATAACGTCACAAAATATTTCAGTTCTGCAGGGGGACCTCTTTCTACTCCGCTACATCACATATCCCCCCAAACTATGTGACATTGGTGGGGAGGAGGGGAGAACACAGAACACACTGACTTGGCTGACAGCTGTTTGGAGTCTCTCTCTCAGCCTTTCTTCCTCTCTTTCTTCTACTTTTATTTCTGATTTTCAGACCAAAGAGAAAGAGAAAAAAATGACGCGGCTTCAAAGCATTCGGGTTAGTGAGTGTTGATTGGGGGAGGAAGAGAGGAGAGGAGGAGGAGAGGAGGAGGAGGGGGAGAAAGAGAGGAGGAGGGGGGAGGAGGAGAGGAGGAGGGGGGAGGAGGAGAGGAGAGGGATGGAGGAGGGGGGGATGGAAGTAGGATATGAGGGGATGGTAAAGACTGCCAGGATGCTGTGTAGCAAGCCTTATCTGGAGTTAATAAGCACCTAGCAGGGTTCTTAGTGCCTTTGATCCAGACAGGGTGTGGAGACTGACTCTGAAAGGCAGCAGCCAGAGACAGGCACCCTGTCGACTGTTTGAGGAGTAAGAGAATGGCCCCAGGTGCAAACTGAAGGTAGCACCCACAATAACGACTATACCACTTCTCTCTCTCTGTCTCGCTCCCCTCTCTCACCCTCTATCCCCTCTCTCACTCTCTCCCGTCTTCTCTCTCTTTCTTCCCCTGTCACTCTCAATCCTTTTCTATATTGCTCTCTGTGTGGGCGTGTTCATTTATGTTTGCTGAGAGGCTCTCACATGGATTACTGTGTTGAGAATCTGGCTGCAACTAATATGAAAGTAGAAACACCTTTTATGACGAGGGTAGTTCTTAGTGTGGGTGTAGCTTTAAAATTGTTAAAGGTGATTCTAGTGGTGACCTTTCAATGGAGAATGAGACAACTAAGTTTTTCTAACTTTATGGCTTTTCTTAGGCATCGAGTAACAGTCAATCGTTAAAGGTGATTCTAGCAGTGACCTTGCGTGAATAGAGAAATGATACATTACAATGTTTCCAACCCAAGATTAACATTCCCTTTGAGTGAGGCACCAATGAGTCTGTCTGCTTGGAGTTCAATTGAACTAATACAACTTTGTAGGACCTCCTTGGCTAGCGAGGTGTAGAGTAGCTTTCAAACCATTAAAGGTGACTCTAACAGTGACCTTGTGTCAATAGGAAATCAGACATAACTGAAATGTTTTCAACCCAAGTTGAACATTTCTTTTGACTGGGGCACCTATGGGGATGTCAGTGAATCTGACAGCTTTGGGATCGATTGAAAGCATTCTTGGATCAGTTTGCTACACTGCAGTTGAACAAGCTGCAAATGAGTGAATGTCTGACCCTGTACCCTTCCCTTAACAACCATCAAAACCACATCTGGTACCCCCCTTTCATTTGAAAGTGTGTTTGTGTTTGTGTGTTTGTGTGTGTGTGTGTGTTTGTGAGTATGTGTGTGTAACCGTGTTTCCAATTCTTCACCCGCAGCCAAAACTAAATCTGAATTTTTCCCTCCTGATGGCAGTGTTTCAGTCAGAACACACGTTGGCACGGTGACTGTCGGGAGGCTCTAGGCTCACCAGGGAAACCTGGCGGGAGGCTGTCGCTCAACGCCGAAGGCGTATTAAGATCAACCTCCTAAGCAACACTCCATCTCAGCAAGATTAGATTGGATACCCTTTCTCGTTATCCATCCTGTCCAAAACTTCTTCTTTTCACCCTTTCTTTAAACCCTTAGGTTATATCCATCCTACTACCGCACCCACCCGCCTACCTCCCTTCCAATCTACCCCTGCTCCCTCCTGTCTGTCTGTCAACCTCACCCTCACTGTCCTCTATTGTATCAGTCCCCTGCATCTATTTCCGGAGCTCTCCCTCTTTCCTTTTCTCTCTCTCTCTCCGTCTCTTTTTCCTCCTCCCCTCCCTCTCCCTCTCTCCCTTCTTCTCTACCTCTTAGGCTGCTCTTCTATTTCCTCCGGCCTCTCCTCTCCTCTCCTCTCAGACAGACAAAGAGACAGTAGAGCATTCATCATTTATCCCATTGCCCTGAGGTTTCTACAGCGTTCAAAGGATGAATTAGACCAGAGGCTGAGGCAGCAGAGAGCAAGGCAGGCTGCTTCTCTCTCTCTCCGGTACTGCCTGTGGATAGAGAGAGAAGCAGCTCGTAGGCGTATAGGAGAGAGAGAGATTGTGTCTGAGATAGAGAGGTAATCATGTTCGGCCAGTAGGTTACATGAGTATTTAACTCTCTCACTAAGGCATCGTTTGGCTGCCGGTCTCTTACTGAGATAGAGAGAGAGAGACTAGAGCACCTAGTGAAATGAAAAGGTTTCTGCTGAAAGACACTCAGTGGCCTGGAGGTCAAGGCTAGTCATGATATCATTATGACGGGTTAATGGCGTTTTCGTTTCTGTAAAGACTTGTGCGTGAATGTATATGTGTGTGTGTTTATTTACTGTCTGCTGGCTGTCTCTTTGCTATGGCAAACCTCCTTCCCTCCCGCCCCTCTCCAAACACACAATACAAACTCTCCCTCCATCTATCCCAGCATCTCTCCCTCCATCTATCCCTCCATATCTCCCTCAAGCACAAGAAGGCCACAGAGGCCAACTGTCACTCAGCCAAAGCGCTGCTCGTCTAAACCTTGTCCATAATCAATCTACACGCATGATTTCCGCCCGGCTCGGTCCAGTAACTCCCTGATTCCAAGACACAAACCCATGCAGAAAGGTCATGTTGTACAAAATCAAAGTATAAACTGATTCAAAAACGTACATAATACATTGGACCAGCCTATTGAAAACAAGCCCAGGGTTCGTATTGTCTCAGTATTATACTGGATAAAATAGACATACATTTTAGATGAGGAGCTAGAGGGGTGAAGAGCAACACAGACACAAAAGGAATCATAGACAAATGGAGAGAGAAGTAGATGGAGAAAACAGAGACGACAGATGGAGCGAGAGGCAGAGAAAGAAAGAGGGAGGGAGAGGCAGCGAGAGAGAGAGAGACAGAGAGACAGAGGGAGAGAGAAGGAAACAGAGAAGCCGTAAATGACAGTGACCGAGAAAGAGAGAGAGGAGGTAGAGAAATACAGATGACAGAGACAGAAACAGATTGAGAAAGAGAGAGAAACAGAGATAGATGTTTTGTTGAGTGGGGGCAGGATGCAGTATGGATGACTGGGTCTGTAGAGAACAACATGCAGCTCTCTCTCTCTCTCTCTCTCTCTCTCTCTCTCTCTCTCTCTCTCTCTCTCTCTCTCTCTCTCTCTCTCTCTCTCTCTCGTATGGTACGGGCTGGGCTGACACTGGAGCATACCTACTGTAAACTTGTGAACCACCTGGGGGAGTCGGCAGAGGTGTGGGGTGTCAGGGTTTTTTATTTACAGTGGACGAGGAGGAGGGTTTTAACTTTTTAGGCCTGTTACGATGAAGTAAAGATCGCTTTCTCTCTCTTCCCCTCTCTATCCCTCCACCCCATTCCCTTTTTTTCTCCCCCTGTGTGCTTGGCCCCTGCTCCAGCGTCCATCATGCCTGGCTGGATGTCACCCTAAACCAACCAGTACAGAGCTAGACACACACAGCACACCGAAGGATCATGGGATTTCAGACTGGATCATTGGATCAAAAACTCTCGCTCTGTTTAACGGCAGGGACAGCGTCTGAGACGTTTCGACTGCCTCTTGACCGTCAACATTTACCTTAATTGGGATCGTTTTTATTCTGTCATCTCTAACCTCCGAGAAAATGGACTTGAAAACAGGATATCAAAGGAAAACAATAGGTTGTGATGTTTATTTCTTCATATATGGAGCAGTGTACCATCATCATGGTAAATGTGTACTGTAAACAGTTGAACTGTACGTTTAGTGCAGTATATAATCACACCAGCTTCATTGTCAATGGCTTTGTCTCAAAGCCTTTCGGTCTGTCACGTGTGCCTTTTGGCCATCTACCGCAAATACAGGTTGGTGTTCAGACATCTCATGTTCACACCCTAAGGTTCTCTGTAAGGTACATCACTAAGGTTCTCTGTAAGGTACATCACTAAGGTTCTCTGTAAGGTACATCACTAAGGTTCTCTGTAAGGTACATCACTAAGGTTCTCTGTAAGATACATTGACTGACTAGTCGAATCACAGACACATCTTCTACTCCCTATTCACCATCAGCCATAGATCTGGTAACTGTTTATTGAACTGGCAGCAAGAGCCAGGAGCAGCTAGCTAAAGCCTTTCAACACACACACACGCACGCACGCACGCACGCACGCACGCACACACACACACACACACACACACACACACACACACACACACACACACACACACACACACACACACACACACACACACACACACACACACACACACACACACACAGGCTTTCACCGTCATGCATTCGGAGTACGAGGGAGGCAGTCGATAAGGGTGCACCCTAACCTGTAATTACCCGAGAAATGACAATGCCTTTACAAGTGAGGGGGCAAAAAAATCAATCATTGTTGAATTACTATCACCGAGTGTCCTGCAAATTACAAGCGGGAGAAGAAAAATACATGACCACATATTCGATCTCTTACCCGGACAAAGGTATGCACACTGAATAGAAAATAACTTGATTCTATCACTTGGAAGAATTCATGGATTACATTTGAAAAGTCTCTCTGTTTTGTAACTATGTTCAAACATAAAAAGTATTTAATCAAGCATTTAACAACTTTTCTGGTTAGCCTTGTTCAGAGGCATTGACTGCATCGGAACTAGCTCCTTAGGATGGGTGAGAGAACACTGCTACAAACTGCAGCTGGTATTGATAATGCTGTGCCTGTTATACGGGTCTAATGGGTCAGATGTCATTAAGAGGTACTGGGAAGGAAAACAAAGAGAGGACAAGAGAGTACATGTGTTCCTCAAGTACAAGTCCTCAACGTGCAAGTCACTAAAGCCTAAAACGCCAAAAACTCATTTGATAAAACCTGTGAGGCAAGATAGATAAAGGTGTAGTCTCTGCATCATACAACATTTAGTTCACTGTGTTGGTGTGGAACACGGATTGCTTTTGGCGCTACTGAGGTAGAATTCAACGCATCCTTGCTTCTGGTGGTAAGCAAAGAAAATGAGGAAAGAAAGAAGGAGGGAAAGAAGGAGGGAAAGAAAGAAATAAGGGAAGAGAGAAAAAGCGAGGAAAAAGGTTAATTCGACCTGCACTTTCACTGACCCCAACACAAACAAATGGACAGACAAAACAAGAGGATGATGGTCCCCCGAGCTCTCTGGGGTTCTGAAGTAATCTTATTTCAATGATGGGAGGTCGCTAGCAGATAGCGTGCCACTGGGCTGGTATTTCACAGGGTTGAGGAGACATGGGCCAACTCTAAATTAGCCAGCACTGTTCTGACCACTAGGCCTTTTTGTATTGTGACACTCTCCGTTTTGTTTCCCTCTAGAGAGATACGTGGGTTTGTTTTAAGTGTCTGAAGGAAAGTCAAATCTTTATTAATCGGAAATCAGATAAGAAATGACATTTTTTTCAGCTGTCTTGAATGCATATTTTATACATCCAAAATTATGAACGCAGTCAAAATTCGCCAGAGAGGAGAAATGCATTTAATGAAGAGGTCTAATAAAAATGTCTAAGAAACCTTTGGGGAAGCTGTTTCAAATAAACCACTAGATATGTCATCATCTAAGGCCTGCCTGTCTTCAGGTACGTCAGCCATTTTGAATCCCTAGCCTTTGTCCAGGTCCTAAGGGCTTTTCTGCTTAGCTAACCTGAGTGAGAGGAGTGATTCGTTGCACTCACACACCTGGTGGCTAATAAGGGGAGAGAATCAGGGCTTGGCCAGCCCCGGGAGGGAGGCGACAGGACAGAGACATCAAAGGGGAGGACAGCAAACCCAAATGAATGGAGTGTGAAGCACAGTGGAGGATTTTTTCCTCTCTCTCTCTCTCTCTCTCTCTCTCTCTCTCTCTCTCTCTCTCTCTCTCTCTCCCCCCCACTCTCTCTCTCTCTCTCCCCCACTCTCTCTCTCTCTCTCTCTCTCTCTCTCTCTCTCTCTCTCTCTCTCTCTCTCTCTCTCTTTCTCTCCCCCCCACTCTCTCTTTCTCTCTCTCCTTCTCTCCCTCCCTCAGATAGGTCCCGCCAGCACGCCCCAGGTTCCAAATGAGGTGACGGCCTGATCCACCAAATGGAGCCGGCTGTGTTTGATGACCTCATTTGTATTCAGCCTGTGTAGCCTCCACCTCGACCTGGGAGAGAGAGATACAGGGAGGCAGGGAGGCAGAACCTCTATCCTCTATCTCCCCAGCAGCACAGCTCTCCTTAGGCTGGCTGGCTGGCAGGCAGCAGGCAGACAGGCAGATAACTTTGAAGGCTGATGTGACAGAGGACTGAACACCTTGCCTCCTTACTGCTCCATCCCCACTCCTTCGCCTCTTGCGCTCTCTCTCTTTTCTTTCTTAATTTCTTTCTTTCTTTCTTTCTTTCTTTCTTTCTTTCTTTCTTTCTTTCTTTCGAACACTTATGTTTACATAGCCAGAAATAGATAATAAACAAAAGTTAAATAAACAATAAAAAACTAACAGTAAACATTACACTTACAAAAGTTCCAAAAGAATAAAGACATTTCAAATGTCATATTATGGATATATACAATGTTGTAAGGATGTGCAAATAGTTAAAGTACGAAAGGGAAAATAAATGGTTGCCTTCACTGGTTGCCCTTTTCTTGTGGCAACAGGTCACAAATCTTACTGCTGTGATGGACACTGTGGTATTTCACCCAATATATATGGGAGTTTATTAAAATTGGATTTGTTTTCGAATTCTTTGTGGGTCTGTGTAATCTGAGGGAAATATGTCTCTCTAATATGGTCATACATTTGGCAGGAGGTTAGGAAGTGCAGCTCAGTTTCACCTCATTTTGTGGGCAGTGTGCTCATAGCCTGTCTTCTCTTGAGAGCCAGGTCTGCCTACGGCGGCCTTTCTCAATAGCAAGGCTATGCTCACTGAGTCTGTACATAGTCAAAGATTTCCTTAATTTTGGGTCAGTCACAGTGGTCAGGTATTCTGCCATTGTGTACTCTCTATTTAGGGCCAAATAGCATTCTAGTTTGCTCTGTTTTTTTGGTAAATTCTTTCCAATGTGTCAAGTAATTATCTTATCTTGTTTTCTCATGATTTGGTTGGGTCTAATTTTGTTGCTGTCCTGGGGCTCTGTGGGGTATGTTTGTGTTTCTGAACAGAGCCCCAGGACCAGCTTGCTTAGGGGGCTCTTCTCCAGGTTTATTTCTCTGTAGGTGATGGCTTTGTTATGGAAGGTTTGGGAATTGCTTCCTTTAACGTGGTTGTAGAATTTAACGGCTCTTTTCTGGATATTGATAATTAGCGGGTATCGGCCTAATTCTGCTCTGCATGCATTATTTGATGTTCTACATTGTACACAGAGGATATTTTTGCAGAATTCTGAATTCAGAGTCTCAATTTGGTGTTTGTCCCATTTTGTAAATTCTTGGTTGGTGAGCGGACCCCAAACCTCAGTTATAGAACCCATAAAGGGCAATATTTAGCCAGATCCTAATTGGTATGTCGAATGTTATGTTCCTTTTGATGGCATAGGAGGCCCTTCTTGCCTTGTCTCTCAGATCCTTCACAGCTTTGTGGAAGTTACCTGTGACGCTGATGTTTAGGCCGAGGTATGTATAGTTTTTGTGTGCTCTAGGGCAACTGTGTCTAGATGGAATTTGTATTCGTGATCCTGGGAACTGGACCTTTTTTGAAACACCATTAATTTTGTCTTACTGAGATTTACCGTCAGGGTCCAGGTCTGACAGAATCTCTCTCTCTCCCCCCCTTTCCTTTTCATCTCTCTCTCTCTCTCTCTCTCTCTCTCTCTCTCTCTCTCTCTCTCTCTCTCTCTCTCTCTCTCTCTCTCTCTCTCTCTGTGTCTGTGTGTGTATGCATAAGTGGAGGCTCCTCAGAGGAGGAAGGGGAGGACCATCCTCCTCAGTGAATTTCGGCAGAATCAAAATAGTGAAACATTAAACAAGTTATCATTTTTAGATAAAACTATCCTAATATATTCACGTCACCAAATAATTGATTAAAACACATTGTTTTGCAAAGAAGGTCTACAGTAACTTCAACAGCACTCCGTAGGGTAACACCATGGTGTAGCCGGAGGACAGCTACCTTCCGTCCTCCTCTGGGTACATTGACTTCAGTACAAAACCTAAGAGGCTCGTGGTTCTCATCCCCTTCCATTGACTTACACAGTAATTATGACAACTTCTGCAGGACATCCTCCAACCTATCAGAGCTCTTGCAGCATGAACTGACATGTTGTCTACTCAAGCAAAAGATCAGAGAATGAATCTAGCACTGAAAGCATAATCTACAGCTAGTTAGCACTGCAGTGCATAACACTTGGTGAGTACTTGACTAAAAGAGAGAGAAAGACAATAGTTGAACAGTTTTGAACGAATACATTTTTGCAAAAATGAAGGAGAGAGAGAGAGCTATATTTTGTTCATAGTATTTTTTTCACTTTCACTTAGCAAGAGAATGCAGCTAGCTAGTTTAGCCTACGCAAACACCTGGCTCAAACAGAGACAGATGCTATGTTAGCTAGCAGGCTAAGTTTTTGGTTTAATTAATTTATAATCACTGCTAAACTGCTTGCTGCTGACTGTATTGCCTTATTGTAGTTTTAGCGGGTTTACTAATGCGATAGTTCTAGTAGCTATGTTAATTATGATGTTAATATGGTGACAATGATGTAGGCTGTGTGTAGCGGTTAGCGGTTATGATATGAAGGTTTGGCTTGAAAGTTTTTTTTCGCCTGGTCACAGACAGCTGGTGTGTTGTGCACTGAAGTCCACAAGCAAAGGGAAAAGGTGAGAGGAGGAGAGTAATTATACAACAATCAAAGGGATCATGCTGTTTGTATGCGGCTGCTATGAAAGTGAACTGTGTTTGCCTGTGATCAGGGGTGCATTCATTCCGCGGATTCTGTTAAAAAAAGTTTCTTAAACGGAAGCAACCTGAACAAAAAGGGGATAAACATACCTGAATTTGTCCAATAGAAACTCTCGTTTGCAACGGTTGGACTAATGATTACACCCTATATCAGATCAATGTTACATTGAGCTGGGTGAATGTAATATGAATGACAGTCATCCAATATGCTATAAGATAAATAATACCCTGCTCATAAATAATATTAATCGTCCTCCCTCATCTTAAACGGCACCGACCACCACTGGTATGCACGCATGGTGTGTGCGTGTGTGGTGCATACCCTTAAGACTGGGGAAATAGACTGGGGCAGAGCGAATAAACAGTACACATCTGTTCACACTTCAGTAAATTGTAGTGCTTGGCAGCATAGTAAAGTGTCGGCCCACTGAGGGGGAGACTTGCTTGGCCTGCATACTCATGCTGTTATTCTGACTAAACATTCTTGTCAGTTGGCCTTTGTAAACAGGTGATGTCCAGTGGGTCTAACAGTGGTCTAACCTTCACATTACCACCCGTTCCCAATTCACTCCCTACCCCTTCTGATTGGCTCTAACCCTGTGATGTTTGCAGATCTGTAAGGTATAAGCAATATGGTGGAATCTCCACCAACACTGCTTATACCTATTCAGAGCCTTCAGCTCTTCAAACGTCAAAGGGTTTGGGCCAAGAGGAAAGGGTAGTGCGTGAACTGACTTTCTCATCAACACAAGCCAACAGGTTCAACGGTCAGAGGTCCTAGGTCAAAGGTGAGTGTAACAGACGCCAGATGGTGATTGGTGGGTACCTGTGGGGAAGTGTTCGTTGATTGGCCAGTTGTCCACCTGCAGAGTGGCGTTGCCCCCATTCCTGGTGAAGCGCACCAGGTGGTACTTCCCGTCGTTGATCGTCGTGGTTACCTCCTTCACACTGATGTCTGACGTACCAATGTTGAAGGTCACGCCCACCTTGCTTTCCGTCTGAAAGAAAAGGGAAGAAGAAACAGAAATGTATTAAAAGACATCAACAACTGTTGATTTGATTTGTAGATCAGTGTAGTCTGATTGCAAACACACACAGCAAACAGGCATTTATTAACCAGTATCAACCATTTTCCTTCCACAGGCAGTCTTCAGGTTGATAATTAATATTTTCCCATTGGTAAAACGTTTCAATATGATATGCCACATATAGAATAGCAGAGATGTGCAGAACCGTACCATTTTCAATTCCTGGCTTGAACCAATTCCATGATGAGCTTCAATCAAATCATCTTCATTGCATTTGTAAAGCAGTGATACCAAGACCAGGAATCGAGATGTTTGCCGAAGCTGTAAGCTGATTGCAGGGTTTGATTCAATACGGCTGGGCCAACATTATATAGCCTGGACTATACAACAGTAACTGAAACAGTTGAACAACAGAGTTACACATTACTTTGTTAACCCAGGTCTCCCCCTATCCTCTCCCGGAGCTAATACTAATCACAATGAAGCCATCTATTGGACATATATTCTACTGTAGGTTGTGTGTTAGAACGGGCACGGTAACAAAGCCACTCAATCCAATGTCCATACCACTAAGAATACTAGACAATATGCAATCTACGAAAAAAAGGGTTACAAAATGGTTCTTTGTGGAAAGGGTTCTACCTGGAAACCAAAAGGGTTTTTCAAAGGGTTCTCCCATGGGGACAGCCGAATCAGCTTTTTTCTAAGGGTGTAGACCCCAAAGGTAGACCGTAGAGTTGGTAGCTGTACTAGCTAGCTTTATGGTTCATTATCCTGTTTAAATTTGTTGAGAGTTAGCTGTAACAGAACGGTCAGTCACTTAATGGTGAGTAATGTTCTGTCGAACGCCAGGACATATGCCTCTCCCTCCCCACATCACATATGTAGCAGCACATATGGTTTATTTAACGGCAAAGTTAGTGATGTTATATCACTCTAAGAGAGAGTGGGAGAGAGAGAGAGAGAGAGAGAGAGAGAGAGAGAGAGAGAGAGAGAGAGAGAGAGAGAGAGAGAGAGAGAGAGAGAGAGAGAGAGAGAAATAAAAAGAGGTAAATAAGAACCTCATTGGTTTCTCACCGCGACTTACTTTCTCGCCAACTTGCTAATTTTAAACAACCTGCCAACGTGTTTGATCGGAGCTACTTGGGTATGCATGGGAACGTAGGCGTTACATGGAAAATGTTTTAAAGAGAGACAAGGATGGCGAGAGAAAGAGAGAGACAGAGAGCACAAGAGAGAGAGAGATAAAGATTGAGAGACAGAGTTAGTGAGAGACCGAGATTGTGAGCAAGAGAGTGAATGAGAGAGGGGTAAAGAGGAAGAGAGAGAGGGATGGAGCGAGAGAGAGATAGAGGTAGAAAGAGTGGGGATGTAAGGCAGCAATGTTTTCCATGTCATTTGTCCTAATCCCCTCTGGGAAGGGTTTGTGTAATTACCTGCTTTAAAGGCCCAGAGCCAAGGGGACATTTCTCACAATACGGCCGTGTGTGTGTGTGAGTGAGTGCATGCGAGCGTGGGTGCACATGATGTACTGACCCACCGGGCTGATGACACGATGTGTTAATGGATCTGTGAAGAGATAAGAGCTAGTGAATCAGGATATACGATAGTGTGTGTGTGTGTGTGCTATAGCTCTCCGCTTAACACTGGCCACTGCTACTTCATATCATTAACTAACCCTTGACATTGTTGTTAACCCCTTGCTATTGCCTGATACCACTAAACACCCACACCCGATACCTTTTAATTGAATTGAAAACACTATACCACAGTGGCAATAAATGACATTCAGTGAAAACACTGAGGAAGTCAGCATCCATTTTAGGACAGTGTACAGTCTACTATCTAGCCAAATGTAAAAAATGGAGTTGGATCAGCGTTGACTCACCAAATATGTTCAAGGCAATCTTTCTGGAAGGAGACAAAACTCTAGATTAAACATCTTGATAAAAGTTGCAGGCCTATTTAGTTTCTCTTCCATTGAAATTCAAAGTATTTCAAAAGGACTGCCTTGAAGATCCTTGGAGGCCCATTTTGTCTTTGCTAACAAAAAGGTAGCTGTTTTACTCTGTATGTTTTTCAGTACCAAGGCCAACCCAGTACAATGTCCAAATAGCACATTATGTTCTCTCATGTTTGGAGTAGTTGAGAGAGTACCCTAAGTATATATCTAGTCCATGCACCCACAGTCTCACACAGTCTGAGACACAGGAAGTTGGTGGCACCTTAATTGGGGAGGACGGGCTCGTGGTAATGGCTGGAGCGCCATTTCATTCGCGCCGTTCCAGACATTATTATGAGCCGTCCTCCCCTCAGCAACCTCCACTGGTCTGACACAGAATCTCAAACATTGCGTGCTAAAATACACTCAGAACTATGACGAAATAAAAAGGCACACTGTTCTCTCTCTCTACTTTAACAATCTTCCATCTCAGCTGATAATGCAGTAGGAAGGGAGTAAAACATGGGAAATGCATTTCCTAAAAGTGCCAGGTCGTGCTGGAGGAGACATGAACATCAGTTAACTCCCAATCTGATCGTAAGAGCTTCTCCTAATTACTGAAGTCACGGTTCAAATGGGAACCAACATTTGAACTTGAAGTTTAAACACAGGGTTCATTCCAGTGCATTGGCAAGCCACTATGGTTTCGGAATATCGAATAATGGAATAACTTTCCTAAAAAGAGAAAATGTGTAGATGAAAGCAGAACACTATACTGTACATCATCACCCCATTCACTCTGACCTTCAAATCAACTGGCAGAACATCGGTCCCCCACAATGCCACGTCAAATGTAGTGCTGAGCGATTAGTGCTTTTTAAGTTGGGTTTCGGATTCGATTATTTTTGTAGACATTAAATGCACTTTGCAATATGTGGGTTGAATTCTGTTAACAACACATAATAAAACAATGAATACAAGTCCCATGATGGTAGTGACTGACCATTACTGCTTATCACTTATTAACCATATATTCACATTACTTTACTTTTATAAAATATTTCAGTTGTTGTGTATCTTGATGACTATATTATTTCATTCTATGTCATCTAGTCTTTATAGTGCTGCTGCCTATGCAAAATCACTATTTCAGTAGTTCTTCAAAGTAATTAAGGCATACTTTTATGACTGCTGAATACCAACTATCAATCACTTAGATCATGTACTTTTAGGTAGAGATACCTTGCGAAACAACTGCTCTCTATCCCTCCCCATCGGGCATTCTTCTGTCTCGTTTAAGTAGCGGGCGTAAAAGAGAACCAGACCGGACAAGTAGGCGTGGTCAATTAGTTGTTTCAAAAAATGAAAAATAACCAACATTTCGGTTATTCGCTCAGCACTCATCAAAAGACACACTACTCCCTTTACCAATACCTACAAACAACGACAGATTACAGCCACCACTGTAAACAATAACAACAGGCAGGTGGGTGCCCCAGGGCATGGTGGATTCAGCTCTCTGTGGTGCTTTTGCTGCTCCAAGCACCGCACGCACAAATAAAGAGACACACACACACACCGCCGTCCAGCGGCCACCCACCTGACCGCATGCCCTCCCTCCACTGCCACGGCAACGCTGTGATTGACGTTTCCAATTACATTCTTTATTGGCCTGTCAGTCGCTGGGTGGGACAGCCCTTCATTGTCTCTTAAGGAATGGGAGGGATGGCTATTGGTCTCCCAGTAAAAGATGATGACCCCCCCTGATATTCCTGCACTAGAAAATAAATACATGAGGTGGAAGGAGAATCACACATACACACACCCACACAATCCTGCCTAAAAAAAGCATAACCTTGCATTGAGCCCTAACCCACACCATCACAGCAATAAACAGCAGTGACAGGGCCAGTGGGTGCTTCTCACTAACTGTCACAACACAACAGAACACAACATAACACAACAGAACACAACACAACACAACAGAACACAACACAACACAACACAACACAACACAACACAACAGAACACAACATAACACAACAACACAACACAACACAACACAACACAATAGAACACAACACAACAGAACACAACAAAATTAATACATGAGTTGGAAGGAGAATCACACATACACACACCCACACAATCCTGCCTAACAAAGCATAACCTTGCATTGAGCCCTAACCCACACCATCACAGCAATAAACAGCAGTGACAGGGCCAGTGGGTGCTTCTCACTAACTGTCACAACACAACACAACACAACACAACACAATAGAACACAGCACAATAGAACACAGCACAACAGAACACAACACAACAGAACACAACACAACAGAACACAATAGAACACAGCACAACAGAACACAATAGAACACAGCACAACAGAACACAATAGAACACAGCACAACAGAACACAACAGAACACAACAACAGAACACAACACGTTACTGTTATACTGTTATCTACTCAGACTGATATGATGTGTTGTGTTAAAACGCTGTCACGCTCATAGATAATATACACACTGCAATTCCCACCCCCCTGCACTGACTGGTCCTCTCCTCCAAGGTTCGACTGCCTGCCTTTCACTAAACCATTGATCATTTTAACACTGTATTTTTGACCTATGGAGATGAGAGACAGTGTTGGCAGGACAAAGCCACGGGAGATCGGCGGGGGAAGGAGGGTGGTGTGGTGTGTGTCAGTGTGTGAGTGTGTGTGTGATGGAGGTGCGGGTAAGTGAGACTGATAAAATAAAAGCACAGTTACGGTCAGAGAAAAGCAGCACATGAAGAGCTCTGCTCCGCCGCCAAGTGCTCGGTCCCACGTGATCCCTCCGCATACTGACACTGGTAATCAGACCCACAATCCAATTCAGCAGCCCCCGATCAATGCCTTCAGCACAAGGAGCACCCCCAGGCAGCCAATCACTCAGAGTAGCACAGCAGCCTGCCTCTCCAGGCCTCTCTGAGCCCTCTCCAGGCCTGTAACGCAGACAGCATTCACATCACAGCCCTGCCAGACAGATATACAATAGACTACATTCCCTAGATGGGGAATTGGTCATTTTGTTAAAGCATCGATATATCCAGGACTCTCCAGGCCATAGACACATCACAGCCCAGCCCAGACAGTCACTATACAAAGATGGGTATTATTTCAATAGACTCCATCCTCTAGGATGGTGAATGCTCATTTTGTTGAAGCCGAGAGCAGATGTCGCATGTCTATAGGCCTGCAACTGTAGCCCCCACACTATGGAAGACATATAGGGCGGGATTTTGCATTTCTGTTGGGAAATATAAATACACAAAGTGGGATTACTACCTCTGAGCGTTTAGAGCTTGAGGTAGTCGCCTCATACAAGTACTTGTGAGTATGGCTAGATGGTACACTGTCCTTCTCTCAGCACATATCAAAGCTGCAGGCTAAAGTTAAATCTAGACTTATACGCTCCTCTTTCACCCCAGTTGCCAAACTAACCCTGATTCAGATGACCATCCTACCCGTGCTAGATTACGGAGACATAATTTATAGATCGGCAGGTAACGGTGCTCTCGAGCAGCTAGATGTTCTTCACCATTCGGCCATCAGATTTGCCACCAATGCTCCTTATAGGACACATCACTGCACTCTATACTCCTCTGTAAACTGGTCATCTCTGTATACCCGTCGCAAGACCCACTGGATGATGCTTCTTTATAAAACCCTCTTAGGCCTCACTCCCTGCCTGAGAAACCTACTGCAGCCCTCATCCTCCACATACAACACCTGTTCTGCCAGTCATATTCTGTTCAAGGTCCCCAAAGCCCACACATCCCTGGGTCACTCCTCTTTTCAGTTCGCTGCAGCTAGCGACTGGAACGAGCTGCAACAAACACTCAAACTGGACAGTTTTATCTCCATCTTTTCATTCAAAGACTCAATCACGGACACTCTTACTGACAGTTGTAGCTACTTAGCGTGATGGATTGTTGTCCCTACCTTCTTGCCCTTTGTGCTTTTGTCTGTGCTCAATAATGTTTGTACCATGTTTTGTGCTGCTACCATTTTGTGCTGCTGCCATGTTGTGTTGCTACCATGTCATTGTCATGTGGTGTTGCTACCATGCTGTGTTGTCATGTGCTGCTACCATGCTATGTTGTTGTCTTAGGTCTCTCTTTATGCGGTGTTACGGAGTCTTTCTTGTCGTGATGTGTTACCCCAGTCCCCTTCCCCGCAGGACGACCTTTGTAAATAAGAATTTGTTCTTAACTGACTTGCCTAGTTAAATAAAGGTTAAATAAAACAATATATAAAACAATGTGTATTATTGTGTGTGTAACGTATTCTTAGTGAAGTGGCTGGTGCATGGGGATTTGTAGCCTACTGAGACAGTCTGTAAAACGGGTCTACACTTGAGACCATTTAATGAACGTTTTCTAAACCTGTTTTCCACAAAGGTATCACATAGCAAACCCTGTCATACATCCTTAGGATAGTCCGTATTAACATAAAAAGCTGATCTGAATTGCATAAACTGGCTATAAACCAAACTCCCAACTGGGAACCAGAAGATCCAGCGGATCCCGTATCAAACTGAACCCATCCCGGTGAGGAAGCTGACATTACATACAACCTCCATCTGACATCATGCAGGGCAGCAGAACTAAAATGAGGGTGTTGTGGTCAGGGCCCACCACCCATTAGAACAGTATCAAGGACCACACGCAGGGTTTGTCCCAAATGACACCCTATTCCCTTTGTAGTGCACTACATTTGACCAGGTCCAATAGGGAATAATAGGGTGCCATTTGGGAGGTATTCAGAGAGCGGTACAGGGAAGTAGGTCGATATGAAGATAGAGGAAGAACATGTGAGACAGAGGATTGATGCTCATGGCCTTCACAACAACAAGACATTTATCTGAGGTAATTGACAGAGATAACTCGAAGATGACAGGACCATTTGTAGCATCCCGGCGATGAGCGTAGGGTGAATTATTTCCTGTGATGACATTATCCTATGGCAGACTCTAGTCTGTGTCCTTGGTAATAGTGTCCACGGCAACTCCATTGTCTAGGTCAGTGAGGTTAATGCAGTAAAACTCTGATCATCTTTATCATTCCTGAAATTTCAAGACTCAATAAGACTCCCAAAATTCAACCAAACTTAGCTGCACATGAATATTCACACAGGAGAAGCAGGAATGAAGGAACAGATCCACTCTACGGTCAGGAGAAGAACAAAATGTCCTCTTTACTTAATACAGCCTGGTAATTGATTAGCTAATGCCTAGAAGTCCATTAGCAGAGTGTGTTAAATGCTCAGGAGTGCCAGTCAATGTTAGCCTCTAACCCCGGCTAGTCTACATAATAAAAACACAATGGTGAATATTTAATTTAAACATGAGCAGGAAGCATCATTGTGAAAGGTAATGGCTTTGACACTCTTTCCGGCTCAATGTCAAAGGAAGGCAGAGACCTGGTCCTCTTTGATCCTCCTATGGCTTCAGCAGGGTCAGCCTTATGCATTATTTAAACTTTATATACACGCACGCACGCACACACACACACACACACACACACACACACACACACACACACACACACACACACACACACACACACACACACACACACACACACACACACACACACACACACACACACACACACAGACACACAGACACACAGACACAGACACACACAGTAATTGTCCCAGACACTAATGGTGGAGGGCCTGATGAAAACATTTCTCAATGCTACCCCAGAGACCTAGATGATATCACTTTCAGTGTCGACAGGTTGAAACACTCACTGGTCTTAATCATCACAAATATGTTATTCTCTCTCTGGCTTAGAGTGCTCAAGTTTAGAGTGCAGGTGTTCGAGGAGTTTGAAACGATATTGCCCTCCATAATGTACAGTACATAACAACATGTACGTCTTTGACAATTGAGACTACATAAAGTCCAGACTGATAAGAAATGACCCACAGCACAACCCACCCAGTACTTTAGTCCTGCTATTTTATGCACATTTCCAAAGCGTTTTCCATTTTCAGATGTTTTTCCTGTTCAGCTGTAACGCATGGCTGTTGTGATTACTATGCACACAGCATAACTACACAACAAAACCCCAGAAACATAGTAAAACAACCCCATCAGTGATGAATCTCTACTGCTGTCCGGCCCAGACCTGCTGTCCTTCTCTCGTTATTACAATGCAGAATGCACCGCTGACACACACACATGCACACACTACATCAATAAATGTAGAATGCACCATCGACACAGTAATCCGGCCGAATGCAAACGCGGTTGGGCTCGACAGACCACACAACACACGAGTTCTGCATCCATCCATCTGCATAACCCATCTGCATCCATCTATCTGCATCCACCCATCTGCATCCATCCATCTGCATCCATCCATCTGCATCCACCCATCTGCACCCATCCATCTGCACCCATCCATCTGCATCCACCCATCTGCATCCACCCATCTGCATCCATCGTTATTCACGGCAACATTAACTCCAACAAAAGACAGGAACCATTTATTAAATATTAATACAAACAATTGGACTGATGTTTAGGAGGCCTCTGTGTTCAATTATGAGTTGTATTTCATTCTTTATTTCCATTAAGCCACAGTGGGTCTACTGGTCCATTAGGGGAGAGCAGGGATTCGGCGGATAGACGCGCACACACACACACACACGCGCACACGCGCACACGCGCACACGCACACACACACCCAGTGAGTGCCTGGGCAGTGAACCTCACACAGCTGCTTGGTTCTAATACGTGGCCAGCACGACAGGGGTTCATTAAAAAAACACTAAATAGGATTTGTGCTCGATGGAATACAGTGCTGTGAAAGTCCATTAGGAACCTGGCTAATGAAATTGAAACAGCTTGGTGATCAAATTAGAATCTGTTCAGTAGATATTTAATTTAATGTGCTGGTGAATTCGGAAACACTTTTAATTTGGGTCTACCATTTAAAATTGCGCGCCATAACTCAAAGACTAAATTCATATGGTTTCTCTCTCTCGTTCCCTTGATTTTCTCTCAAATGAATAGGAACAACCTTGTGAATTAAAGTCTGTAGAAAACAAAACAACTATTAGGGCATGAGAAGGACTCCCCACTGTAGCTATACTTATAAAGTGTTATCTCGGTTAACCCAGAACTAAAATCCCAGACCTTCATCAGGCATCAGGCGAAATAATACACCAATACCTTTTCAAAGGAACGACTGTGCACACCTGGATTGTAAAACATTTGCACATTATTATTAAAAAAAAATATTCAAGCTCTGTCAAGTTGGTTGTTGATCATTGCTAGACAGCCATTTTCAAGTCTTGTAATAGCTTTTCAAGCTGATTTAAGTCAAAACTGTAACTAGGCCACTCAGGAACATTCTATGTCCAGTGTACAGTCGTGGCCAAAGGTTTTGAGAATGACACAAATATTAATTTTCACAAAGTCTGCTGCCTCAGTTTGTATGATGGCAATTTGCATATACTCCAGAATGTCATGAAGAGTGATCAGATGAATTGCAATTAATTGCAAAGTTCCTCTTTGCCATGCAAATGAACTGAATCCCCCCAAAAACATTTCCACTGCATTTCAGCCCTGCCACAAAAGGACCAGCTGACATCATGTCAGTGATTCTCTCGTTAACACAGGTGTGAGAGTTGACGAGGACAAGGCTGGAGATCACTCTGTCATGCTGATTGAGTTCGAATAACAGACTGGAAGCTTCAAAAGGAGGGTGGTGCTTGGAATCATTGTTCTTCCTCTGTCAACCATGGTTACCTGCAAGGAAACACGTGCCGTCATCATTACTTGCACAAAACGGGCTTCACAGGCAAGGATATTGCTGCCAGTAAAATTTCACCTAAATCAACCATTTATCGGATCATCAAGAACTTCAAGGAGAGCGGTTTAATTGTTGTGAAGAAGTCAAAGTCACCATTATTAGTCAGTTGTACAACCAAATGACTTCAACTGAAATGTGTCTCCTGCATTTAACCCAACCCCTCTGAATCAGAGAGGTGCGGGGGGCTGCCTTAATCAACATCCACGTCTTCAGCGCCCGGGGAACAGTGGGTTAACGGCCTTGTTCAGGGGCAGAACGACAGATTTTTACCTTGTCAGCTCGGGGATTCGAACTTGCGACCCTCTGTTTACAAGTCCAATGCTCTAACCACTAGGCTACCTGCCACCCCTAGAAAGTCCAGCAAGTGCCAGGACCGTCTCCTAAAGTTGATTCTGCTGTGGGATCGGGGCACCACCAGTACAGAGCTTGCTCAGGAATGGCAGCAGGCAGGTGTGAGTGCATCTGCATGCACAGTGAGGCTAAGACTTTTGGAGGATAGCCTGGTGTCAAGAAGGGCAGCAAAGAAGCCACTTCTCTCCAGAAAAACATCAGGGACAGACTGGTATTCTGCAAAAGGTACAAGGATTGGACTGCTGAGGACTGGGGTAAAGTCATTTTCTCTGATGAATCCCCTTTCCGATTGTTTGGGGCATCCGGAAAAAAGCTTGTCCTTAGAAGACAAGGTGAGCGCTACCATCAGTCCTGTGTCATGCCAACAGTAAAGCATCCTGAGACCATTCATGTGTGGGGTTGCATCTCAGCCAAGGGAGTGGGCTCACTCACAATTTTGCCTAAGAACACAGCCATGAATAAAGAATGGTACCAACACATCCTCCGAGAGCAACTTCTCCCAACCATCCAGGAACAGTTTGGTGACGAACAATGCCTTTTCCAGCATGATGGGGCACCTTGCCATAAGGCAAAAGTGATAACTAAGTGGCTCGGGGAACAAAACATCGATATTTTGGGTCCATGGCCAGGAAACTCCCCAGACCTTAATCCCATTGAGAACTTGTGGTCAGTCCTCAAGAGGTGGGTGGACAAACAAAAACCCACAAATTCTCACAAACCAAGCATTGATTATGCAAGAATGGGCTGCCATCAGTCAGGATGTGGCCCAGAAGTTAACTGACAGCATGCCAGGGCAGATTGCAGAGGTCTTGAAAAAGAAGGGTCAACACTGCAAATATTGACTCTTTGCATCAACTTCATGTAATTGTCAATAAAAGCCTTTGACACTTATGAAATGCTTGTAATTATACTTCAGTATTTCATAGTAACAGCTGATAAAAATATCTAAAGACACTGAAGCAGCAAACTTTGTCAAAATGTATATTTGTGTCATTCTCAAAACGTTTGGCCACGACTGTATATTTTGACTTGTGTTCTAGGTTATTGTACTGTTGAAAGGTGAATTTGTCTCCCGGAGTCTGTTGGAAAGCAGACTGAACCAGGTATTCCTCTAGGATTTTGCCTTTGCTTAGCTCTATTCTATGTATTTTTATCCTTAAAAAAACTCCCTAGTCCTTGCTGATGACAAGCATACCCATAACATGATGGAGCCACCACCATGCATGAAAATAAGAAGAGTGGTACTCAGTGATGTGTTGTATTTGCCCCAAACATAACTCTTTGCATTCATGATATAAAGTTCATTTCTTTGCCATATTTTTAGCAGTTTTACTTTAGTGCCTTATTGCAAACAGGATGCATGTTTTGGAATATTTTTATTCTGTACAGGCTTCCTTCTTTTCACTCTGTCATTTAGGTTAGTATTGTGGGGTGACTACTATGTTGTTGACCCATCCTCAGTTTTCTCCTATCACAGCCATTACACTCCGTAACTGTTTTAGAGTCAGCATTGGCCTCATGGTGAAATCCTTGAGAGGTTTTCTTCCTCTCCAGTCACTACAAAGATGCCTGTATCTTTGTAGTGACTGGGTGTATTGATACACCATCCAACGTGTAATTAATAACCTCACCATGGTCAAAGTGATATTCAATGTCTGCTTTTTTTTTACCTATCTACCAAAAGGTGCCCTTCTTTGTGAGGCATTGGAAAACCTCCCTGGTCTTTGTGGTTAAATCTTTGCTTCAAATGTACTGCTCGACTGAGGGACCTTACAGATAATTGTACGTGTGGGCTACAGAGATAATGTAGTCATTCAGAAATAATGTGTAAATACTTTCTGACGGCAGTGTATGTGCTATTTCAGAGAGAATACCTTCAGTCACTTTGGCAAATGCATTGTTCCTGCCAGCTCTTACAGGAGAGGAAATAGATATGAACTGAAGCACAAGACACTCCAGACTGTTTGAAGAAGTGCCATGTAATAACTGTAAATGTAATAACTTTTAGATTTAATAACTTGCCGGTAAACGTATAAAAATGTTGAACAGTAAATGTCATATATTTAGCAGTGGTTATTACAGTAACCAAAAGGTTTGCTAGATCGAATCCCCGAGCTGACAAGGTAAAAATCTGTTGTTCTGCCCCTGAACAAGGCAGTTAGCCCACTGTTCCTAGGCCGTCATTGACTTGCCCAGTTAAATAAAGTTTAAATAAATACAAATAAAAAAAATACATTAACCAGTGTGTAACAACTTTATGAATAATGTAATAACTTCAACCAATCATTTAATAACTTAACAATTTTTTGTTATGTACTACTTTGCTCAATTAGGCCCTAGTATTAAATGTATCATCTGCAATAGTTCCCTGCAAACAATAATGAGTTATTAGGACATCCCTGGGACATCACAAAATGGTTGCCTAAAATCGGCAGGATGTTGTGTCATGGTCTCTTAGGGGCTACATCCAACAGTCAACACACGCATGACAACAAAAAGTTAGGCATCTCAAACGGACTGTCTCAGATAGGGAGAGTCCAAAGTCTCAACGTATCTTCAAGTTTTTTCATACGAACGATGGCGATCAGAGGCAGAAATACAAAATAGATCACCACTAAAAATGTAATCAAGTGGACAGCAGACATCCTGAGTAACAGCTCCAGAGATCCTGCACTCCCCGGTGCAGACGGAGACAGAGCCAGGAGCAGCTTTGGGATTCGGCTGCCTGCCTTTGAACATCAAGCAGCAGTTGGATGAGCACTCACAGGGAGAGAGAGGGGAAGAGACAGACTCCCATCTTCCCATCTGTTTACTCACATATTTAGGCAAGCTCTGTCTTCCAGCAAAGCCGCATGCATGCAAACAATGGCCTTTAGTAGTGGCACGTGTAAGGCCATTGTTAGCTAGCATCGATATTGTTAGTGACGCCGCTAACGCTAGCTAGCACCTACACATAAACAGCTGAATGGCTAATGCTAAAAAGCTAATGCTGTTCCTTGGCAGAGAGTGTATTCCAACAAGGGTTTAGGCCAGGCATGCAGAGTATGCTAAATACCTTTGGAGGAAGGAGGGAAGCTGGGAGGAAGAGGGGTTTATGGTGATGATATGTAGGGTTGATGAGGCAGACAGGATAAGGTCTTTGTAGCTCACCCACTAGTGGGCCGACATATGTGGATATTTCTGCCAAGGGCTCAGGGAGAGATAGATAGCACAAACATAGTTGTCAGGGGGTCAATCAGTGGTCTGGGTTAACCATTTAGGGATAAACACCTAGCCACCTGCCACCTCACCTACAGGGGTGTGAGACACGCACAGGGAGAGGTGTGAGACACAGGCTGGGAAGAGCCAGGGCAGAGATCCAGTGAATCTGCACTGGGGTGTGGAGGATCTCTGCAGCTGTTACTCAGGGTGTCTGCTGTTCACTTGATTACATTAAGCTGCTGGAATCTCAGTGCTGCCGGTTCTTGTTTTTTTGTGCTTCGTTCGTGTTAAAAAACGTGAAGATACGTTGAGACTTGCGTGGAAAGAAGGACAGAGTAGCGATCATAGCTGTAGCACATAGGTTGCTGACCTCTTGATCTCACGGTCTGAAAGCCACATGTTCACTGGTTCGAGTCCCTCCTGAATTTGCGTTATCAAACTAGAGCATTGAAAGTGTAGTTAGTTTTACACAGAAAACTATTATTTTAAGATAGACTATGAGTTATCTCCCGCTATAACATAGACTCATACCAAGGCAGATAATTTTAATTCAACCCAATTTCATGGCTGATTAACTCCAGATTCATACTGTATTATGTAGTCTGGCACTAGTAAAGCCAGAGTTTAACTACTTACTGCAGTGCGGTTCAGAGTCATAATGGGCCGTATGCACTGAGTGTACAAAACATTAGGAACACCTGCTCTTTCCATGACATAGACTGACCAGGTGAATCCAGGTGAAAGCTATGATCCCTTATTGATGTCACCTGTTAAATCCACTTCAATCAGTGTAGATGAAGAGGAAGAAATTGGTTAAAGAATATTTTTTTAATCCTTGAGACAATGAAGACAGATTGTGTGTGTGCCATTCAGAGGGTGAATGGGCAAGACAAAATATTTAAGTGCCTTTGAACGGGATATGTTAGTAGGCGCCAAGCGCAACGGTTTGAGTGTGTCAAGAACAGCAGCGCTGCTGGGTTTTTCATGCTCAACAGTTTCCTGTGTGTATCAAGAATGGTCCACCACCCAAAGATCATCCAGCCAATGGCAGGCCAGTGGTCAAAAACAGGTAATTGATGAAAAAGGACAAAGGAAGCTGAGACTAATTGTGCAACGCAACAGACAGGCTACAGTTAGTCAACTGACAGTCCAGTACTTTGTTGCCCAAAGACCCATAAAATAATGCACAACTCGTCGTACCTTAACAGGAATGGGGTATGGCAGACGACGACCTTACAGAGTTCCACTTCTTTCAGCAAACAACAACAAACTGTGGTTTCAGTGGGTTAAGGAACAAAAACACTGGACACTGGAGAATTGGAAAAACATTGCCTGGTGTGATGAATCCCGGTTCCTGCTGTTTCATGCTGATGGGAGGACTAGGGTACTGAGAAAACCAGTACATGCATCCATCAAGCCGCAGGCTGGTGGTGGTGGTGTGACGGTGTGGGGTGTGTTTTCATGGCCCCTTGATAAAAGTGGAGCAACTTTTGAATGCCACAGGGTATCAGAACATCATTGCCAATCAGGTGCATCCATTCATGGCAGCAGTGTATCCATCTGCAAATAGATTTTTTTTCAGCAGGATAATACCCCATGCCACAAGGCTAGGATTTTAGAGGAATGGTTCCACAAACATGACAGTAAATTCAGCTTACTGCAGTGGCCTGCCCAGTCACCAGATCTCAATCCAATTGAGCATCTGTGGGATGAGCTGGAACGAGCTATTCAGAGTAGAGATCCACTACCAGCAACTTGACACAACTGTGGGAAGCAATGGAGTCAACATGGTCCAGCATCACAGTGGAATGCTTTCGAACGCCCCGACAAATTGAGGCGGTTCTGAGGGCAAATCCCCACTCAATATTAGGAAGGTGTTCGTAATGTTTTGTGCACTCAGTGTATATGATCTCCATATGTTCATACTGGGCAGTATACATTATCTCAAAATGTTCATACTGGGCTGTACATACTATCTCCAAATGTTCATACTGGGCCGTATATATTATCTCCATATGTTCATACTGGGCTGAATATATTATCTCCATGTGTTCATACTGGGCTGTATATATTATCTCCATGTGTTCAAACTGGGCTGTATATATTATCTCCATATGTTCATACTGAGCTGTACATATTATCTCCATGTGTTCATACTGGGCTGTATATATTATCTCCATATGTTCATATTGGGCTGTATATATTATCTCCATGTGTTTATACTGGGCTGTATATATTTTCTCCATGTGTTCATACTGGGCCGTATATATTATCTCAAAATGTTCATATTGGGCTGTATATATTATCTCCATATGTTCATACTGGGCTGTATATATTATCTCCATGTGTTCATACTGGTTGTATATTTATCTCCATATGTTCATACCGGGCTGTATATATTATTTCCATGTGTTCATACTGGGCTGTATATATTATCTCCATGTGTTCATCCTGGGCTGTATACATTATCTCCATATGTTCATATTGGGCTGTATATTTATCTCTATATGTTCATACTGGTTTGCATATATTATCTCCATGTGTCCATACTGGGCTGTATATATTATCTCCATGTGTTCATACTGGCTGTATATATTATCTCCATATGTTCATACCAGGCTGTATATATTATCTCCATGGGTTCATACTGGGCTGTATACATTATCTCCATATGTTCATACTGGGCTGTATATATTATCTCCATGTGTTCATACTGGGCTGTATATATTATCTCCATGTGTTCATCCTGGGCTGTATATATTATCTCCATATGTTCATAATGGGCTGTATATATTATCTCCATATGTTCATACTGGGCCGTACATATTATCTCCATGTGTTCATACTGGGCTGTATATATTATCTCTCTATGTTCATACTGGCTGTATATATTATCTCCATATGTTTATACTGGGCTGTATATATTATCCTCATATGTTCATACTGGGCCGTAAATATTATCTCCATATGTTCATACTGGGCTGTATATATTATCTCCATGTGTTCATACTGGGCTGTATATATCATCTCCTTTTGTTCATATTGGGCTGTATATATTATCTCCATGTGTTCATACTGGGCTGTATATATTATCTCCATTTGTTCATATTGGTCTGTATATATTATCTCCATGTGTTCATACTGGCTGTATATATTACTTCTCCATATGTTCAAACTGGGCCGTATATACACTCAGCACACAATTTATAAGGTACACCCATATAGTGCCGGGTCGGACCCCTTTGCCCCCAGAACAGCTTTAATTCTTCAGGGCATGGATTCTACAAGTTGGAAACGTTCCACAAGGATGTTGGTCCATGCTGACGCAATGGCATCACGCAGTTGATGCAGATTGGATGGCGGTACACCACCTCCACCAGCCTATACTGTTGACACCAGGCAGAATGGATCCTTGGACTCATGCTGCTTACGCCAAATCCTGACTGCCATCACCATGGCGCAACGTGAACTGTGATTTTTCAGACCAGGCAATGTTTTTCCACTCCTCAATTGTCCAGTGTTGGTGATTGCGTGCCCACAGATGCTTCTTCCTTTTTTTAGCTGATAGGAGTGGAACCCGGTGTGGTTGTCTGCTGCAATGTCCATCCGTAACAAGGATTAACGAGTTGTGCGTTCCGAGATGCCGTTCTGCACAACACTGTTGTAATGCGCCGTTATTTTAGTTTGTGGCCTGTCTGTTAGCCTACACCATTCAGGACTGCCACTGACTGGATTTTTCTTTTTTGTCGCACCATTTTTGGTAAACCCTAGAGACTGTCGTGGGTGAAAAGCCCAGGAGGACAGATGTTTCTGAGATACTGGATCTGGCACACCTGGCACCGATGATCCGACAACACTCAAAGTCGCTTAGGTCACTTGTTTTGCCCATTTTAACATTCAGTCGAACAGTAACTGAATGCCTCAATGCCTGTCTGCCTGCTTTATAGAACAAGCCACGGCCACGGGGCTGTATAAATGACATTTCCATGTTCATATACACAATGCCTGTGTCCCAAATGTCTTCTTATTTCCTATATAGTGTACTACTTTTGGGTCAAACCCTGGTCAAAAGACTCATATAGGGAATAGGGTGCCATTTGGGATGCAATGAAACTCTTAGTGATAGGGATGGCCTAACACACTATCCCGCTACCGAGATCAATAATATACTGATTGATCAATCAGCATGGTCTATAAGGCCAGGCAAATCAATTAGACTGATATGACTGTTCTTCAACAGGAATGTTAGATCCTAATTATGGTATTTATGTTTAAATAATAATAATGATATCTCCATGCAGGGATAGAGAATAGGGAGAAAAGAGAATTATGAAGTGCATTAGTTAATAACTTCATTCTGACAGATACAATTCTCAGTGCGTAAGTTTGACATGCCTTGAGATAAACCTAGCGATTGGACCCCCTGCTGGGTAGGAAGCGGAGAACATTTCTCATGCTCACTGTCTTAACGTGTCAGCATATTTCCTAGCTTCACAGCTTCAGTATTTCCTTCAGTGGTGGGGAGATGAGAGGGAAAGAGAGGGAGTGAGTGAGGGAGTGAGTGAGGTAGGGAGGAAGGAAGGGAGAGAGGAGGTGGGAGTTCATTCGACAACACCACCGCCTTACTGACTGTATTACACACTTTTTATTCAGAAAAATAGAACCATATACAAATTCACAGGAAGTTTTACCTGCTGGCAGTAAAAAAAATTGCAGGACCCCAGAACATTTTGCGATTTGATTTGAACTTAAAGAGTCACTATATGAAAATAACACAATTCAGGTTAGATTGAATTGAGCCCATATTAAAAGGAGAATCAGGCAAAGACTAACAGACAGTAATGGGAGCTGGTGAAAACAGACAGAGAGAGAGAGAGAGAGAGAGAGAGAGAGAGAGAGAGAGAGAGAGAGAAAGCTTCTGAAATGGAGCCTGAATATCCCGGACCTAAAATGGCTGAATAAATAGAGAGGAAATATCTAGGTTGTCTGTCTCGCTCACTTCAAATATAATTAAGGCAGTTCCATAGCAAGTGCCCTTCTTCAGGAGCGCCACGGACACTTTGGGGCCAAGCTGTCTTTAAATCTCACCTATTCACGGCAAACAAGCACTACTGACTCTTCTGGCCATGTAAATATTATGAACACTCGCTGTTAGTTAGAGAGAATGTTCAGAAACCGTTCCTTTATTTGACCTTGTTGCATGGCATCCTCGTTCTGCATTTTCTCCATGCATTCTTTACTATTAGCTAGAAATAAACATTTCATGATGTATCATTGACGTAACTGCATGGTCAGAAACATGTAACATTTCATGTCTTCCTCATTTATTTCATTCTCTCCATGTATTTTTCATTAGTCTTCCTTGTCAGCAGCACACTCCCTTCCACATAAGTTATAATTATTTTTCCAATTTCCTTGGCTTTATTTATCAACCACTTAATTGGTTCAAAAGTAATAAGGCACCAGTCATTTTTTGAAGCAATTTGCTTTTCCATAATATGAACAGCTAAAAGATAAGTGCATATCAAAGCCCAGGCAGATAGCTGTTCATCACTGCCGAGACAGAGCCAGCATGGATCTAGGCTATTGGAATGCAGGGGATGTGGGCATATTTCTGAATACGCAATTACCACTAATCACATACCTCCGAGATTAGTCTGCTGCTCCCCCATACTGGTGGGGCACCTACGCAGGGAGTGATGTGTCATGGAGTCATGCTAGCTGCACAGCATATGACTCTATGTGGTGATCAAAGAGTTAGTCACCGTTATCAGGCTTTTATGTTAGATAATGTTTATGTTAAGGATTCTGACACTGTGTATGTACAGTGCCTTCAGAAAGTATTCAGACCCCTTGACTTTTTCCACATTTTGTTACATTACAGCCTTAATCTAAAATGGATAAAAAAATATATATATCCTCAGCAATCTACACATAATACCCCATAACGACAAAGCAAAAATGTATATATTTTTCTCACTAATTTATTACACATAAAAAGCAGAAATATCTTATTTACGTAAGTACAGTTGAAGTCGGATGTTTACATACACCTTAGCCAAATACATTTAAACTACATTTTTCACAATTTCTGACATTTAATCCTAGTAAAAATTCCCTGTCTTAGGTCAATTAGGATCACCACTTTATTTTAAGAATGTGAAATGTCAATAGGAGAAGAGGTCAGGGTTTTGAGGTCAGGGTTTTGTGATGGCCACTCCAATACCTTGACTTTATTATCCTTAAGCCATTTTGCCACAACTTTGGAAGTATGCTTGGGGTCATTGTCCATTTGGAAGACCCATTTGCGACCAAGCTTTAGCTTCGTGACTGATGTCTTGAAATGTTGCTTCAATATATCCACATTATTTTCCTGCCTCATGATGCCATCTATTTTGTGAAGTGCACCAGTCCCTCCTGCAGCAAAGCACCCCCACAACATGATGCTGCCACCCCCATGCTTCACGGTTGGGATGGTGTTCTTCGGCTTGCAAGCCTCCCCCTTTTTCCTCCAAAAATAACGATGGTCATTATGGCCAAACAGTTCTATTTTTGTTTCATCAGACCAGAGGACATTTCTACAAAAAGTTTTTTATGACGGTTTTGGAGCAGTGGCTTCTTCCTTGCTGAGCGGCCTTTCAGGTTATGTCGATATTGGACTCGTTTTACTGTGGATACAGATACTTTTGTACCTGTTTCCTCCAGCATCTTCACAAGCTCCTTTGCTGTTGTTCTGGGATTGATTTGCACTTTTCGCACCAAAGTATGTTCATCTCTAGGAGACAGAACGCGTCTCCTTCCTGAGTGGTATGATGGATGCGTGGTCCCATGGTGTTTATAGTTTCATACTATTGTTTGTACAGATGAATGTGGTACCTTCAGGCGTTTGGAAATTGCTACCAAGGATGAACCAGACTTGTGGAGGTCTACAATTTTGGCTGATTTCTTTGGATTTCCCCATGATGTCAAGCAAAGAGGCACTGCGTTTGAAGGTAGGCCTTGAAATACATCCACAAGTACACCTCCAATTGACTCAAATTATGTCAATCAGCAGCTTCTAAAGCCATGAAATAATTGTCTGGAATTTTCCAAGCTGTTTAAAGGCACAGTCTAACTTAGTGTATGTAAACTTCTGACTGGAATTGTGAAACAGTGAATTATAAGTGAAATAATCTGTCTGCAAACAATTTTTTGAAAAATTACTTGTGTCATGCACAAAGTAGATGTCCTAACAGACTTGCCAAAACTATAGTTTGTTAACAAGAAATGTGTGGAGTGGTTGAAAAATGAGTTGTAATGACTCCAACCTAAGTGTATGTAAACTTCAAACTTCAACTGTATTCAGACTCTTTGCAATGAGACTCGAAATTGAGCTCAGGTGCATCCTGTTTCCATTGATCATCCTTGAGATGTTTCTACAACTTGATTGGAGTCAACCTGTGGTATATTCAATTGATTGGACATGATTTGGAAAGGCACACCCCTGTCTCGAGGCAGAGATCTGAGGAACGGTACCAAAACATGTCTTCAGCATTGAAGGTCCCCAAGAACACAGTGGCCTCCATCACTCTTAAATGGAAGAAGTTTGGAACCACCAAGACTCTTCCTAGAGCTGGCTGCTCGGCCAAACTGAGCAATCGGGGGAGAAGGGCCTTGGTCAGGGAGGTGACCAAGAACCCGATGGGCACTCTGACAGAGTGCCCATTTAACGTTCCTCTGTGGAGAACCATCCAGAAGGACAACCATCTCTGCAGCACTCCACCAATGAGGCATTTATGGTAGAGTGACCAGACGGAAGCCACTCCTCAGTAAAAGTCACATGACAGCCCGCTTGGAGTTTGCCAAAAGGCACCAAAAGACTCTTAGATGAAACCAAGATTGAACTTTTTGGCCTGAATGTCAAGCGTCATGTCTGGAGGAAACCTGCCACCTCCCTACAATGAAGCATGTTTGTGGCAGCATCATGCTGTGAGTATGTTTTTCAGCAGCAGGGACTGGGAGACTAGTCAGAATCAAGGCAAAGCTGAACGGAGCAAAGTACAGAGATATCCTTAAAGAAAACTTGCTCCAGAGCGCTCAGGACCTCAGACTGGGGCAAAGTTTCACCTTCCAATAGGACAACAACCCTAAGCACACAGCCAAGACAACACAGGAGTGGCATCGGGACAAGTCTCTGAATGTCCTTGAGTGGCCCAGCCAGAGCCTGGACTCGAACCCGATCAAACATCACTGAAGAGACCTTAAAATAGCTGTGCAGCGATGCTCCCCATCCAAACTGACAGAGCTTGAGAGGATCTGCAGAGAATGGGAGAAACTCCCCAAATACGGGTGTGCCAAGCTTGTAGCGTCATACCCAAGAAGACTCTAGGCTGTAATCGCTGCAAAAGGAGCTTCAACAAAGGACTGAGTTAAGGTCTGAATACTTATGTAAATGTGAAATTTCATTTTTATGTATATATATATATAAATTAGCAAACATTTCTAAAAACCAGTTTTTGCTTTGTCATTATGGGGTATTGTGTGTAGATTGATGAGGGGAAAAAACTATTTAATACATTTTAGAATAAGGCTGTAACCTAACAAAATGTGGAAAAAGTCAAGGGGTCTGAATACTTTCCGAAGGCGCTGTATGTGTAACTGTTTCAGATTATTGAAATGTATGCCCGTTGTCTTTGCCTAATGTTAGAGATGTTGGAGCGAGTGATGTCGAGGCAAACATGTCGTCAGTGTTTGCTTTTTTGTTTGTAGGTGTGCCTGAGAGAGAAAAAGAGGATGAAAGAGAGAAAATAAGAAATATATAGGAGGGAGGGGGTAGAGAGAGGGAGATGGACAGAAAGAGAGACAGATGGACAGAAAGAGAGGGAGATGGAAAGAAAGAGAGAGACAGAGAGAGAGAGAGAGAGAGAGAGAGAGAGAGAGAGAGAGAGAGAGAGAGAGAGAGAGAGAGAGAGAGAGACAGAGAAGGACAGAGCGAGAGAGAGAGAGAGAGAGAGAGAGAGAGAGAGAGAGAGAGACATAAAAAAGAGAAAGCGAGAGGCTGCCTATCTCTAGAGACATCAGGGGATCTCAGATGTCAGTGTGACACATCAAGGTTAGACAAGGATACCAGATCTGGCTTCTACCTCCCCCTTCTCTCTATCTCCTCCACTCTCCTGTGGATCAAAGGGCCCTCACTGCGTCAAACACCGACTCTGCATCTCGTCACACTCCAGACAGATCCACTCAATAGTACAGAACTGTCTATAACACCAATAACAAAGCCTAAGAGATGTCATTTGCAGATGTCTTAGGGAGTGAACGTTACTTATACTGAGGGATACCTGGAGGTAATCGCACGTATTTGAAATGGAAATGGATGGCCCTCACCCTGAGGAAAATATATTTGTACCTGGTACAACCCGAATGAACCACCCTCCAAAATTATAATTAAAAACAAACAGCTGGGAATATTAAATCCCTTTTTAGTAGGCTATCAATGTTGCGGTCCTTATTTCTTATTGGCTGAGAACCACTGCTGTATTCATACCATATTCATGCTATCCACTAGAGGGCAGTATTTACCAATTGAAGCTAGAGGGCGACATTTACCAATTTAAGCGTTAATGGCCGTCCACACCAACGACGATAACTACAACGATAAATGATACAGAACTGTAAAACTTTGGCGAGCATCAACAGTAGAGGAAAGATTATCTTCTACAGTAGCCTACACCTGTCAATCAACCTACTGCACGCTGTATAGCGAGCTTCTGCTAGCTTGCTACCCCCGGCCCGCCTAGCTGTCTGAATCGCTGTGCCCCCAACGAGCCTCACTACTCACTGGACACTTATGATCACTCGGCTAAGCGTGCCTCTCCTCAACGTCAATATGCCTTGTCCATTGCTGTTCTGGTTAGTGTTTATTGTCTTATTTCACTGTAGAGCCTCTAGCCCTGCTCAATATACCTTATCCAACCCTTCAGTTCCACCACCCACACATGCGATGACATCACCTGGTTTAAATGATGTTTCTAGAGACAATATCTCTCTCATCGTCACTCAATGCCTAGGTTTACCTCCACTGTATTCACATCCTACCATACCTTTGTCTGTACATTATGCCTTGAATCTATTTTATCGCCCCCTGAAACCTGCTCCTTTTACTCTCTGTTCCGGATGTCCTAGACGACCAGTCCTTATAGCCTTTAGCCGTACCCTTATCCTACTCCTCCTCTGTTCCTCCTGTTATATAGAGGTTAATCCAGGCCCTGCAGTGCCTAGCTCCACTCCTATTCCCCAGGCGCTCTCATTTGTTGACTTCTGTAACCGTAAAAGCCTTGGTTTCATGCATGTTAACATTAGAAGCCTCCTCCCTAATTTTGTTTTATTCACTGCTTTAGCACACTCTGCCAACCCGGATGTCCTAGCCGTGTCTGAATCCTGGCTTAGGAAGACCACCAAAAACCCTGAAATCTCCATCCCTAACTACAACATATTCAGACAAGATAGAATGGCCAAAGGGGGCGGTGTTGCAATCTACTGCAGCGATAGCCTGCAGAGTTCTGTCTTACTATCCAGGTCTGTACCCAAACAATTTGAAACAAGTCTCTCACCATTGCCGCTTGCTATATACCACCCTCTTCCACCAGCTGTGCTCTGGACATCATATGTGAACTGATTGCCCCCCCCCCATCTATCTGCAGAGCTCATGCTGCTAGGTGACCTAAACTGGGACATGCTTAACACCCCGGGCCATCCTACAATCTAAGCTTGATGCCCTCAACCTCACACAAATTATCAATGAAACTACCAGGTACACCCCAAACCCGTAAACACAGGCACCCTCATAGATATCATCCTAACCAACTTGCCCTCCAAATACACCTCTGCTGTTTTCAACCAAGATCTCAGCGATCACTGCCTCATTACCTGCATCCGTAATGGGTCTGCGGTCAAACGACCTCCCCTCATCACTGTAAAACGCTCCCTAAAACACTTCAGCGAGCAGGCCTTTCTAATCGACCTGGCCCAGGTATCCTGGAAGGATATTGACCTCATCCCGTCAGTAGAGGATGCCTGGTTATTCTTTAAAAGTGCCTTCCTCACCATCTTAAATAAGCATGCCCCATTCAAGAAATGTAGAACCAGGAATTGATATAGCCCTTGGTTCTCTCCAGACCTGACTGCCCTTGACAAGCATTCTGCATTAGCATCGAACAGCCCCCGTGATATGCAACTTTTCACTGAAGTTAGGAACCAATACACACAGGCAGTTAGGAAAGGCAAGGCTAGCTTTTTCAAGCAGAAATTTGCTTCCTGTAACACAAACTCAAAAAAGTTCTGTGACACTGTAAAGTCCATGGAGAATAAGAGCACCTCCTCCCAGCTGCCCACTGCACTGAGGATAGGAAACTCTGTCACCACCAATAAATCCACTATAATTGAGAATTTCAATAAGCATTTTTCTATGGCTGGCCATGCTTTCCACTTGGCTACCCCTACCCCGGTCAAAAGTCCTGTACCCCCCACAGCTAACTCGCTCAAGCCTCCCCCATTTCTCCTTCTCCCAAATCCAGTTAGCTGATGTTCTGAAAGAGCTACAAAATCTGGACCCCTAAAAATCAGCCGGGCTAGACAATCTGGACCCTTTCTTTCTAAAATTATCTGCCGAAATTGTTGCAACCCCTATTACTAGCCTGTTCAACCTCTCTTTCGTGTCGTCCGAGATTCCCAAAGACTTGAAAGCAGCTGCGGTCAGCCCCCTCTTCAAAGGGGGAGACACTCTTGACCCAAACTGCTACAGACCTATATCTATCCTACCCTGCCGTTCTAAGGTCTTCAAAAGCCAAGTTATCAAACAGATTGCCGACCATTTCGAATCCCACCGTACCTTCTCCGCTATGCAATCTGGTTTCAGAGTTGGTCATGGGTGCACCTCAGCCACACTCAAGGTCCTAAACGATATCATAACCGCCATCGATAAGAGACATTACTGTGCAGCCATATTCATTGACCTGGCCAAGGCTTTCGACTCTGTCAATCACCACATCCTTATCGGCAGACTCAACAGCCTTGGTTTCTCAAATGATTGCCTCGCATGGTTCACCAACTACTTCTCCGATAGAGTTCAGTGTGTCAAATCGGAGGGCCTGTTGTCCGGGCCTCTGGCAGTCTCTATGGGGGTGCCACAGGGTTAAATTCTTAGGCCGACTCTCTTCTCTGTATACATCAATGATGTCGCTCTTGCTTCTGGTGAGTCTCTGATCCACCTCTACGCAGACGACACCATTCTGTATACATCTGGCCCTTCTTTGGACACTGTGCTAACTAACCTCCAGACGAGCTTCAATGCCATACAACTCTCCTTCCGTGGCCTCCAACTGCTCTGAAATGCAAGTAAAACTAAATGCATGCTCTTCAACCGATCGCTGCCCGCACCTGCCTGCACCTGCCCACACCTGCCCGCCCGTCCAGCATCTGACATAGAATATGTGGACAACTACAAATACCTAGATGTCTGGTTAGATTGTAAACTCTCCTTCCAGACTCAAATCAAATATTTTGCAACAAAGCATCCTTCACTCATGCTGCCAAACATACCCTCGTAAAACTGACCATCCTACCGATCCTCGACTTCGGCGAGTTCATTTACAAAATAGCCTCCAATACTCTACTCAACAAATTGGATGCAGTCTATCACAGTGCCATCCGTTTTGTCACCAAAGCCCCATATACTACCCACCACTGCGACCAACAGTCCTGTACCCCCCACAGCTAACTCGCCCAAGCCTCCCCCATTTCTCCTTCTCCCAAATCCAGTTAGCTGATGTTCTGAAAGAGCTGCAAAATCTGGACCCCTACAAATCAGCCGGGCTAGACAATCTGGACCCTTTCTTTCTAAAATTATCTGCCGAAATTGTTGCAACCCCTATTACTAGCCTGTTCAACCTCTCTTTCGTGTCGTCTGAGATTCCCAAAGACTGGAAAGCAGCTGCGGTCATCCCCCTCTTCAAAGGGGGAGACACTCTTGACCCAAACTGCTACAGACCTCTTCAACCGATCGCTGCCCGCACCTGCCCGCCCGTCCAGCATCTGACTTAGAATATGTGGACAACTACAAATACCTAGATGTCTGGTTAGATTGTAAACTCTCCTTCCAGACTCAAATCAAATATTTCGAAAAAAGCATCCTTCACTCATGCTGCCAAACATACCCTCGTAAAACCATCCTACCGATCCTCGACTTCGGCGATGTCATTTACAAAATAGCTTCCAATACTCTACTCAACAAATCGGATGCAGTCTATCACAGTGCCATCCGTTTTGTCACCAAAGCCCCATATACTACCCACCACTGCGACCTGTACGCTCTCGTTGGCTGGCCCTCGCTTCATTCTCGTCGCCAAACCCACTGGCTCCAGGTTATCTACAAGTCCCTGCTAGGTAAAGCCCCGCCTTATCTCAGCTCGCTGGTCACCATAGCAGCACGCACCCATAGCACGCGCTCCAGCAGGTATATCTCACTGGTCACCCCCAAAGCCAATTCCTCCTTTGGCCGCCTTTCCTTCCAGTCCTCTGCTGCCAATGACTGGAACAAACTACAAAAATCACTGAAACTGGAGACACTTATCTCCCTCACTAGCTTTAAGCACCAGCTGTCAGAGCAGCTCACAGATCACTGCACCTGTACATAGCCTATCTGTAAATAGCCCAACAAACTACCTCATCCCCTACCGTATTTATTTATTTATCTTGCTCCTTTGCACCCCAGTATTTCTACTTTGCACATTAATCTACTGCACATCTACCATTCCAGTGTTTAATTGCTATATTATAATTACTTCACCACCATGGCCTCTTTATTGCCTTACCTTCCTTATCTTACCTCATTTGCACACATTGTATATAGATTTGTTTTTCTACTGTATTATTGACTGTATGTTTGTTTACTCCATGTTGTTGTATGTGTCGAACTGCTTTGCTTTATCTTGGCCAGGTCGCAGTTGTAAATGAGAACTTGTTCTCAACTTGCCTACCTGGTTAAATAAAGGTGAAATAAATAAAATAGGCCTACCTTTAAGATGGTAACAAAGACCATTCAGTGCTTCAGGCTGAATAATACTTCAAACATAATATAGAAACTCGTATTTACATTTTTGTAGCTATTTAACAGCATAAAATAGTATTTGCCACATGCGCCGACGGTGTTTGATGCAGAGTTTAAAAATAATAATACAAATAAACAGTAACAAAAGAGGAATAAAATCAAATACACAAGAATGTAGATATATACAGGGAGTACCATACAGCCTATCCAACCATTTGGATCAGTTACGGGTCTATTCTCCACAGAGTACAAGGTCCAGAAACGTACGTATGGCGGATTTTGATCACACCACACCACACGCTCTCTCTCCTCCCAGCCAGGGACAAATTCATTCCGGAAACCATTCACCCTTCATAACCAAACAAAAGCAAACAGAGCAAAACGAGAGTTTCTATTAGACAGATTCAGGTAAGTCCCTCCCCGTTTCGTTCTGTTTGCTTTCGTTTAAGAATTGGTGTAATGAATACGCCCCCAGTTCTTTTGGTATCTGTATTTTACATTCAGCAAGCAAGAGCAACCTGTAGTAGTAAATACAATCCTCGGAATAAGTGCAGGACAAGCTATTGGAGGCCTGGTCTAGCTTTTTCTGGGACTCCTAGAACTAAAGAGGAATTATTATGAATAACACTTTAGAAACATGCCAGTTTCTGACTTGAATTCAGAGTTGGATGACCATTCAAAAAGATTTTCCCAGTCAGAGTTCGTTTGTTGTCTTGAATGCACTGAAGTCGGAAGTCTGAGATTTCAGAGTTCCCAGTTGTTTTGAATGCATCGTTTCTGTTGCGTGCTAAGCTCCCTACATAATCACTACAATTTTATTCTCCAGATACTCTGCACGCCACCTTCTGGATACGCCAAACACAAAGAGGGATCGAACAGCCAATGGAAAGTTAAAGTGAAATTCCCACCCAGCCGAGCTCAGCGATGAGACTGAGAGACGGAGAGAGAGAGCAGGGCTGTACACCAAAGTTACACATAGTCAAATTCAATTTGGGAATTCCAAAATGCTGTGAAATGCTGACATTTAATCGATAACAAATGACATGACCCTCCCCTGGATGAAATACTAAACCCTCCCCCTGAGTGAAATTGAAAAAGCATGACCCTCCCCCACTTCCCCCCGGGTGCATTTCGACCGGCCCCTTAAAGGGATAGTTTGGGATTTTGGCAATGATGCCATTTATTTATCTACTTCACCAGAGTCACATGAACTTGTTGAAACCATTTTTATGTCTCTGCGTTCAGTTTGAAGGAAGTCGCTAACTAGCGTTAGTGCAATTGCTAACTAGCGTTAGTGCTATGGGAACAGCTAGCATGCTATCAGTTCCTGTTGATTTCCAGTAATGCACTAACGCTTGTTACCGTTGACTCGCGAAACTAACTTCTAACTTCCTTCATACTGGACACAGATACATACCATTTTTATACCATTTCACAAGGCCTCACTCAGCTCACATTTCAAACACAAAGTTGTGCTTTCAGAAGAGAAGAAACAACTAAACAGAAGGATGTGGAGGTTATGTAGTTAGCCTTCAAACAAACACACTGCAGCTGTCTTTAAAAGTCTTCTCATAGCTTCTAATGGAGTATTCTAAGACGGTGGAAATACATGCTCACTCAGGCATATACTCCTGTGTGTAAAGCGTACTGTACTATATTCTCGATCAAACAGCCACAAAACAAAGACAGTGAGGAAGTGAATTGTGAGGCGGATACATCGTCTCCCGAAAGACACTAACAATCTTTGACGGAGAGCCAGAGAAATAGACATTGTGAACACGCAACAGATAATTAAAACACTGCCTCCTGCTGTTTCTCTGCCTTCTGTTTCAGCCACAGTACATCTATTTTTTCTCTCTCTCTCTCTCTCTCTCTCTCTCTCTCTCTCTCTCTCTCTCTCTCTCTCTCTCTCTCTCTCTCTCTCTCTCATCTCTCCCTCCCTCCCTCCATGACTATGCAAAAGCTGAGGTGCATTCCTTCCTTCCCCATGTCTGGCTGCTTCACAACACAGTGGGTGTCAGTCAGTCAGTCTGTCTGCCGGACGAACGAAGGGGCTGTTGAATAAGTTTATCTGTCATAGACGGACGGCATCGGTCCACTGGAGCCCCTGAGGGGAGATAACCACACCGGGCCAGTGTTCTGTCCGTATGTATGACTGCCTCTGTGTACCACTTTACTGGGGCAGGACAGATGCGAGGCCTGGCATACACAAGAACCAGTGGGTCAGGACGGAGCAGCATGCAGGTTACAAAAGAAGCAAGGTCCGGCTGACAAAAGAACCAGTTAGACAGGATACAGGGGGATAGTCTAGTCCGCATACATACAACTAGACCCACAGGGGATACACTCTAGTGTAGTCTGCATATAACTAGACCCACAGTGGATACACTCTAGTGTAGTCTGCATATAACTAGACCCACAGTGGATACACTCTAGTGAAGTCTGCTTATGCAGTGAGGGAAAAATATTTGATCCCCTGCTGACTTTGTACGTTTGCCCACTGATGAATAAATGATCAGTCTATAATTTTAATGGTAGGTTTATTTGAACAGTGATCGATTTGCATTTTGATTTGCATTTTAATGAGGGAAATAAGTATTTGACCCCCTCTCAATCAGAAAGATTTCTGGCTCCCAGGTGTCTTTTATACAGGTAACGAGCTGAGATTAGGAGCACACTCTTAAAGGGAGTGCTCCTAATCTCAGCTTGTTACCTGTATAAAAGACACCTGTCAACAGAAGCAATCAATCAATCAGATTCCAAACTATCCACCATGGCCAAGACCAAAGAGCTCTCCAAGGATGTCAGGGACAAGATTGTAGACCTTCACAAGGCTGGAATGGGCTACAAGACCATCGCCAAGCAGCTTGGTGAGAAGGTGACAACAGTTGGTGCAATTATTCGCAAATGGAAGAAACACAAAAGAACTGTCAATCTGCCTCGGCAAGGGGCTCCATGCAAGATCTCACCTCGTGGAGTTGCAATGATCATGAGAACGGTGAGGAATCAGCCCAGAACTACATGGGAGGATCTTGTCAATGATCTCAAGGCAGCTGGGACCATAGTCACCAAGAAAACAATTGGTAACACAATTGGTAACCATGAAGGACTGAAATCCTGCAGCGCCCGCAAGGTCCCCCTGCTCAAGAAAGCACATATACATGCCCGTTTGAAGTTTGCCAATGAACATCTGAATGATTCAGAGGACAACTGGGTGAAAGTGTTGTGGTCAGATGAGACCAAAATGGAGCTCTTTGGCATCAACTCAACTCGCCGTGTTTGGATGAGGAGGAATGCTGCCTATGACCCCAAGAACACCCTCCCCACCGTCAAACATGGAGGTGGAAACATTATGCTTTGGGTGTGTTTTTCTGCTAAGGGGACAGGACAACTTCACCACATCAAAGGGACGATGGACGGGGCCATGTACCGTCAAATCTTGGGTGAGAACCTCCTTCCCTCATCCAGGGCATTGAAAATGGGTCGTGGATGGGTATTCCAGCATGACAATGACCCAAAACACACGGCCAAGGCAACAAAGGAGTGGCTCAAGAAGCACATTAAGGTCCTGGAGTGGCCTAGCCAGTCTCCAGACCTTAATCCCATAGAAAATCTGTGGAGGGAGCTGAAGGTTCAAGTTGCCAAACGTCAGCCTCGAAACCTTAATGACTTGGAGAAGATCTGCAAAGAGTAGTGGGACAAAATCCCTCCTGAGATGTGTGCAAACCTGGTGGCCAACTACAAGAAACGTCTGACCTCTGTGATTGCCAACAAGGGTTTTGCCACCAAGTACTAAGTCATGTTTTGCAGAGGGGTCAAATACGTATTTCCCTCATTAAAATGCAATTCAATTTCTAACATGCGTTTTTCTGGATTCTTTTGTTTGTTATTCTGTCTCTCACTGTTCAAATAAACCTACCATTAAAATTATAAACTGATAACTCTAGTGTAGTCTGCATACAACTAGACCCACAGTGGATACAATCTATTGTAGTCTGCATACATCTAGAGGAAAGGGAGTTCAATATTCTGACTCTTGCAGGAAAAAACTGTTTTTAAAACATTCTGTTTTGGTGGTCAATGACCTGTAGCGCCTACCAGAGGGTAGGGTCTGAAAGAGGTAATTGACAGGATGGGAGGGGTTGTTGATTATTTTTCTCTGCGTGTTTCGAGGTGCGCTTGGTGTATAGAGAGCTCACAGAGGGAAGGTCCCAGCCATCTTTGAGGCTTTCAACACAACCCTTGTTGTAACCCTCATTTCATTAGCATATTTGAAGACTGTTTTACGTGCTCCTGACCAATTGTGATCTTAGCATTTTTTGTACACAATGTTTACTCCGTAGTTGACCAAAAATAGCTTCTTTATAAATTGCCTCTACCCTCTGTTCTATTGGCGAACTGAAAAATAATCACTGAAGAATAAACCGGATGAGCTCCGTTCGAGACTAGGACAGAACGGTGGTGTCGAGGAAGCTCAGGGGAGGGGGTGTGTATCTCTATGTTAATACCAACTGGTGCGCAATCTTTAATATGAAGAAAGTCTCGAGGTCTGGAGGTTCTGCTCGCCTTAGTTAAAATACCTCATAATGAGCTATAGACCATACTATTTACTGAGAGTTTTCATCGATATATTTTGTAGCTGTCTATTTACCAGCACAAATTGATGCTGGCACTAAGACCGCACTCAACAAGCTGTATAGGGCCATAAGCAAACAAGAAAATGCTCACCCAGAGGCAGCGCTCCTAGTGGCCGGTGACTTCAATGCAGGAAAATTGACCAGCATGTCACATGTGCAACTAAAGGCCAAAAAACTCTAGATCATCTTTACTCAACACACAGCGACACATACAAAGCGCTCCCTCGCCCTCCGTTTGGTAAATTGGACCATAACTCTATCCTTCTGATTCCTGCTTACAAACAAAAACTCTAACAGGAAGTACAAGTGACGTGCACAATACGGAAGTGGGCCATTGAAGCGGAAGTGGGCCATTGAAGCTACAGACTGGAATATGTTCCGGTATACATCTGGTGGCATTGAGGAGTTGACCACATCAGTCACTGGCTTTATTGTGCATCAACGACATCATCCCCACAGTGACCGTACGTACATATCCAAACCAGAAGCTATGGATTACAGGCAACATCCTCAGTGAGCTAAAGGCTAGAGCTGTCGCTTCAAGCAGTGGGACAGTAATCAGGCCACTTATAAGAAATCCCACAATGCCCTCCGGCGAACCATCAAACAGGCAAAGCATCAATACAACATCAAATCCTACAACACCGGCTCTGACGCTCGTCAGATGTGGCAGGGCTTACAAACTATCACGGATTACCAAGAGAAACCCGGGCCGCGAGCTGTCCAGTGACATGACCCTTCCAGACAAATAAAATCTCTTCTATGCTTGCTACGAAGCTAGCAACACTGCATGAGAGCACCAGCTGTTCTGGATTACTGTGTGATCACGCTCTCCATAGCCGATGTGAGTAAGACCTTTAAACAGGTTAACATTTACAAAGCCGCAGGGCCAGACGCATTACCAGGACCCGTTCTCAGAGCATGCTCTGACCAACTGGCAAGTGACTTAATTTTCTACCTCACCCTGACCCAGTCTGTAATACCTACATGTTTCAAGCAGACCACCATAGTCCCTGTGCCCAAGAACGCCAAGGTAACCTGAAAGAATGGCTATTGCCCCGTAGCATTCACATCTGTAGCCATGAAGTGCTATGAAAGGCTGGTCATGGCTCACATTAACACCATCATCACAGACACCCTGGACCCACTCCAATTTGCATACAGCCCAACAGATCCACAGATGACCCAATCTGTATTGCACTCCACACTGCCCTTTCCCATCTGGACAAAAGGAACCTCAACGTGAGAATGCTTTTCATTGACTACAGCTCAGCGTCTAACACCATAGTGCCCTCCAAACTCATCACTGAGCTAAGGACCCTGCAACTGAACACCTCAATCTGCACCTGTATTCTGGGCTTCCTGACGGGCCACCCACAGTTGGAGATGGTAGGCAATAACGCATCTGCCATGCTGACCTTTAAAACAGGGGCCCCTCAGGGGTGTAAGCTTAGTCTGCGACTGCATGGCTACACAAGACCGTAAAACCATCAACAGAGGGCCGAGCACGCCCCCATCCACATCAACGGAGCTGTAGTGGAGCAGGTAGAGAGCTTCAAGTTCCTCGGTGTCCACATCACTAAGCAATTATCATGGTCCACACACACCAACATAGTCGTGAAGAGGGTACGAAGACACCTATTCCCCCTCAGGAGGCTGAAAAGATCTGGCATGGGCCCTCAGATCCTCAATGAATTCTACAGCTGCACCACTGAGAGCATCTTGACTGGCTGCATCACTGCTTGGTATGGCAACTGCTCCGACCTCAAGGCGCTGCAGAGGGTGGTGCGGACAGCCCAGTACATCATTGAGGCCGAGTTCCCTGCCATCAGGGACCTCTATACCAGGTGGTGTCAGAGGAAGGCTCTAAAAATGATCAAAGACTCCAGCCACCGGCGAGCGGCACCGATCCACCATGTTTGGAACCAACAGAACTCTGAACAGCTTCTAACCCCAAGCCATGAGACTGCTAAGTAGTTAGTTGAATAGTTACCCGGACTATCTGCAATGCACTAACTTTTTTTGACTCATCAGTTACGCTTCTGCTACAGTTTATTATCTGTCACTTTATTCCTAGTTATATTTACATATCTTCCTCAAATACCTCATTCCCCTGCACATCGACTCTGTACTGGCACCCCGTGTATATAGCCAAGGTACCCATTATGTATTTATTATTACTTTTATTATGTGTTTTACTTTCCTATTATTTCTCTTTTTTTCATTCTCTCTGCATTGTTGGGGAAAGGGGATACTTAGTAATTTGCATTCAACCAAAATGTGTCTTCCACATTTAACCTAAGCCTCTGAATCAGAGAGGTGCGGGGCCTGCTGCCCCTTGAAAAGACTAGATTAGATTAGATTCAACTTTATTGTCATTGAACAAGTACAAGTACAGTACAACGAAATGCAGTTAGCATCTGACCAGAAGTGCAAATAAGAGAGTACAAAAACTGTACAAGTGAAACAATTAAATACAATGTATATTATTAAGTGAGATGTATAAATGTACAATGAAGGCAAATGGCAAGTACACATAGCAAGTCTAAATGTGCAATGAAGGCAAATTGAAAGTGCAAGGAGGCATGCAACTGAAATGCAGGGATAGCAGCAATGAGGTTACGTGTACAACTGCATAATGTCCTTAATCAGACTTTGCAAAGCAATATCAGAGTCCAGTAGTAGCGTGAAGAGTGCAAAGAGAGTAGTGCAACAAGGTCCCTAAGAGGCAGTACTAAGTGGTGGGCGGGTAAATATGGTTAGTGCCGTATCACAGAGTTCAGCAGGGTTACAGTAGCTGGAAAGAAACTGTTCTTGAGCCTGCTAGTGCGGAAATGTAGAGACCTGCACTGTAACGTAGAGACCTGCCTGATGGTAGGAGGGCAAACAGTTTGTGGCATGGACGTGAAGGGTCCCTGACACCGCTTGCGCTGGAGGTCTACGATGGCAGGGAGCTAGGTGTAACTGGTGTGAAATGGCTAGTTAGTTAGCGGGGTGCACGCTAACAGCATTTCAATCGGTGACATCACTCGCTCTGAAACCTTGAAGTAGTTGTACCCCTTGCTCTGCAAGGGCTGCGGCCTTTGTGGCGCGATGGTTAACGATGCTTCGTGGATGTCAGTTGTCTATGTGTGCAGCGGGTCCCTGGTTTGAGCCCAGGTAGGGCGAAGAGAGGGACGGAAGCTATACTGTTACATAGGCACCAGTGATGTGCCTATGTGCCTTCACCACCCATTGCAGGGCCTTCCGGTCGGCCACGGAGCACCCGCCAAACCACCCTGTGGCGCAGTTAGTCAGAATGCTCTCGACCGTGCAGCGGTAAAAGTTCACCAGGATCTTCAGCCTCCTCAAAAAGTACAGGCGCTGCTGTGCTTTTTTGACCAGGGTTGAGGTGTTGTGGGTCCAGGAGAGGTCCTCGGAGATGTAGACACCCAGGAATTTGAAGCTGGGCACACACTCCACCTCAATGCCATCAATGAAAAGGGCCTGTAAGTTTTATTTTATTGGATTTATACTCACTGTCAACGTGAATGCTAACACCGTGGACACATTGGATCAGAGATTCATGTAAGAAATGGGTCCATTCGAAAAATTTATATTAGACAACTGTACTCGATGAGGAAGAGAGGGATAGAGGGAGAGTGGGATGGAGGGATAGAGAGAGAGAGAGGGATAATGCTTCGTCATCAACTCTTTGGGTACTCTGGGTCAGGGATTAATGTAAGATATGGATCTAGTCCAAGAAAATAATGCACAGGTTTTTACAAATTGCATTAAAACAGAGTCATAGCTCTACTTACCATCAAGCCTTCAGGAGAATTGCTGTTGTAAATGTGTCCATTATTATATTTTGGGAATTGATTGGATTTTTGATGCAGCCCTTCGAAATATGAGTCACACAATCATGTATATATGAGTCAATACGTCACACAATAATGTATGTTCTGATCTGATCTCATAATCGATCCCTTCTGAACCATCAAGATGACGACCATGAGAAGCTACTGTACCCGCCAAAGCACCCCCTGACTCCTCCTCCTCTCCTCTGACCCGCCTGAATGTTCTTTAGTCCTAGATAAATGAATAAAAGATAATAGAGGATAAATTAACCATGCTTTTCCTTATATCTCAGTCTTTTCCATCAAAGGGCTGAATCCGAAGGTTCTCTGTGAAGTCCGCTCCGGAGGAAGGGAAATCCACTCCGGAGGAAGGGAAGAGTCAGGAGGTTGGGAAGTCATGTCTTTATCGATGTCGAACATCTGTCACCGTTAGCATAACGCTGGCTCATACTGTCATGGCTGCCAGAAAGGAAGAGAGGTCTATAGGGTCAGAACTAAGGGTTTTATTGAATAAGGAACTAGTGTATAAGCATTCTCTCTCTCTCTAACTCTCTCTCATTCTACGACTAGAGAGTTCATGATCCTCTGTCTTAACATAACGTGTAGCTTCAGGATAAAGGGGGCTTGACCTGCCAGATCTATAAGTATACCCAGTCAGTCAACTGTCAATACTACACTGCTTACAGTCTGGAGGTCTCTAAAAATAGCATTGCGATTCCACAATGGGGTAGAAATACAGTAAGTTTCATAAATTAGTTAAGGAGGAAAACATACATGGCAGGAATCTCTACTACTCACTAATATAGCATTGTTATCATTCCACAATATCAGAGGAAATATGTCATAGTTTGGCATATCCAATCGCAACAGACACCATCTGCTGAGATTGTTCCTGTTTCACACGTGTAACCTGCCCAATGGTGGTGTGAAATGGAAATGTGTTTTTTTGCATATCCCAACTCCCCCTGAGAGTGACGTCATGGCCAAGAGCAGCCGTTATGCGCCTTGCTCATGGGCAGATTCACAGATTTCATGTAGTCAGCTCAGGGATTCGAACTAGCAACCTTTCGGTTACTGGCCCAATGCTCTAACTGCTGTGGAGGTAGACATGTCCTTCGTAATACTTTATTTTATTATTCAAATTTTTCTCCCAAATTTTTCGATCTTGTCTCAACGCTGCAACTCCCCAACGGTCTCGGGAGAGGCTAAGGTGGAGTCATGCGTCCTCCGAAACATGAACAACCGCGCTCCTTAACACCCGCCGGCTTAATCCGGAAGCCAGCCGCACCAGTGTGTCGGAGGAAACACTGTTCAACTGGCATCCAGGGTCAGCCTGCAGGCACCCAGCCCACCACAAGGAGTCACTAGAGCGCAATGAGCCAAGTAAAGCATCACCTGCCAAACCCTCCCCTAACCCGGACAACGCTGGGCCAATTGTGCGCCGGGATATGAACCCGGAACCGTTGTAACGCCTCGCCACTCGGGAGGCCCCTGTAAAACTTTGTTGGTAAGGGACTGGGTGCTCCATAAAAACCTAAGAACAAGGACTACAGGAAATGTTCATATCTGTAGAAGGCCTGACACAAAAAACTGACACAAATAAGTCACAGTCATCATGCAAATATATATTTTTGGCAATATATCTCATAGATATCACAATAGTTATTACTATCAGCCTTTTCTATTTACAAAATATATATATTTTTTTATATTCATGTGTTACTTATTGTGTCAATTCTGTAGTCTTAGACACCAGGCAAACACACACGCACACACTGAGAGTCAATATGTGGAGATTAAATCAACAAAATACAGACAGAGAGAGAGGTACTCAGTCAGTCACATTTTTGCTCAGATTGTAAAAGAGAGAGAAAGGGAGAGGGTTACTGAAGATTGGAGAGAGAGAGAGAGAGAGAGAGAGAGAGAGAGAGAGAGCTTGACTTTTCTGTTTGATCTACCCTTTCTTTTTTTAAGATGAGAGAAAGAAAGTGCTCGCTGCTTTCGCCAGCAGGTACTTAATCTTCTCTGAATACATACTAGATGAAGGAGCTCTCTCTCTCTCTTTCTCAATCTCTCTCTCTCTCTCTCTCTGATATTGAAAACAGCTCGCACATAGATTTTTTTCTTCTTCTTTCCAGTAGATTTATTTTCTAATGTTAAAATGTATCAGTTCAGCAACTTGCAATTCATCATCCCTTTCTTGTCAATAATCCAAGAAGCAGTCAATTTGGCTAAATGTGCCTAGCTCTCTTCTTATTTATTTCTCACAGCCTGATATCTGCGAGCTGAGCGGAGGTATCGGCGGCGGGATCCCAGGTGAGAGCAGAGGAGAGGAAAGAAACTAGAGCCTCACTGTGCTGCCGAGGCGACAGAGACAGAGCTGTGGAGGGATTTAAGGGTGTCTCTGGCAGTGAGATGGCGCCTAGCCTTGTGTCTGAGATACGCTGCCTGGCATATCGATCCCTCAGCACTGTGATCTTTCATTACTCCTCGCGCCAGAGCGGGCGTCTCATCAATCACAATGAAGTCTCACCGTGTACAGAGGAAATTTGAAAATGGCCGCTGGCCCGCCGTCTTTCTCAAACCCAAGTTTGAGTTTTGATCTGTGGTGAGAAACTTTCATCCTGTCTATAAGTTACATCTGGCTGTGTGATGAGTGTCAGATGCACAACAGCTGCCCTGAACATTATAGAATTGACACCTTGGCTTGTCAGCTGGGATGTATGTGGTATGACGACACTACTTGACAAAGTATAAGTTCAATTGAAATTCACTGGCGTATCACTGTAGCCAAGACACACCCACTGAGCCGAGTCTTCTGATCCTGCTCAGAAATCCCAAATATCTTCCCCTCCTTGCTTCGCTCTCTCTTCTTACATATTCTCCCTCATTCACTCTCTCCTTCTCTCCCTCCCTGTAGCCCCTGTTCTCTTCCACTTTCTCCCTCTGCCCAAGTCTCCTCCCTCTACTCCCCTTTCTCTCTCCCCTATCTCCTACTCAGGGAAGTGGGAACTCATGCATTACAACAGAACTGCTGTGGAACACAACCATTTGTCCCCCAGAAGGATAAATTGTCAAAGAGTAGACACTGTTTGTGTTTCTCATTGAATTTTTCATCTTGGACCATGAAATATACATCAAGGAGGGTTGCTGCATACTAAGGACCTGGCCAATGGCCATCCAATTGAAGTGCATCAATAAACCATAACGCAGCCTCATCAATCATTTATGTTTAGTTGAACAATAAAGACAACAAACAATATAACAGGTCATAGTGTTGGGGAAGGCAAAGAGGTAAACACTAGAAATTAAATGGAAAACAAATAGTATAAAAAAATGTTTTATCCACGTCCACTGCTTCTGTAATTACAACAAAACACAGTGCATAGGGCTGGGGCCAGAGGGGGTCTAACTTGATCAGTTATATCTCTCTCTCTCTCTCTCTCTCTCTCTCTCTCTCTCTCTCTCTCTCTCTCTCTCTCTCTCTCTCTCTCTCTCTCTCTCTCTCTCTCTCTCTCTCTCTCTCTCTCTCTGCTTTGTGGTCAGGGTTGTTTGACTGACAGCCACCTCTCCCCACGGAACCCTCAGATCTGTTTGGAGTGTCATCACCGGTGTTCATCTGTGTGTGTGTGTTTGAGAGATGCGTGTATTTGTGGGAGAGAGAATATTAACACTCTAAGGCCTCTTTTCATTTAACTGGTATTTCTCCTCTATGCATTTGTCTTCTGAGGCCTTTTCAATAGTAATCAATTGGTTATGATCGGTAATTAGGTATCATTAAGGCAAATGCTAGTGGCCAAATGTCAAGAAAGAGTCTCATGATTCAAGGGACTGCCATTACTCATATACTTCAAATGTAATTTCATGTCAGTAAAACATGGATCACTGACGTCTTTTGAAGCAGCTGCCTTATATACAGTTAAATAGACAAGAGATAACCAACCGACTAATACTACTGATCATTAGTTATAGCTATGGAACAAAAATATAAACGCCACATGCAACAAGTTCAACGGTTTTATGGAAGTACAGTTCATATAAGGAAATCAGTCAATGGGTAGGCCTGGAAGGGCATAGGATCACCCACTTGGGAGCCAGGTCCACACACTGGGGAGCCAGGCTCAGCCAATCAGAATGGGCTTTATTACAGACAGAAATACTCCTCAGCTTAATCAGCTGTCCGGGTGGCTGGTGTCAGACAATCCTGCAGGTGAAGAAGCCGGATGTGTAGGTCCTGGGCTGGCGTGGTTACACGTGGTCTGCGGTTGTGAGGCCGGTTGGACATACTGCCAAATTCTTTAAAACAATGTTAGAGGTGGCTTATGGTAGAGAAATTAACATTAAATTATCTGGCAACAGCTGTGGTGGACATTCCTGCAGTCAGCATACCAATTGCACACTCACTCAAACATTGAGACATCTGTGGAGTTGTGTTGTGTGACAAAACTGCACATTTTAGATTGGCCTTTTATTGTCCCCAGCACAAGGTGCATCTGTGTAATGATCATGCTGTTTAATCAGCTTCTTGAAATGATACACATGTCAGGAGGATGGATTATCTTGGCAAAGGAGAAATGTTCACTAACAGGTATGTAAACAAATTTGTGCACAACATTTGTAAAAAGCTGTGTTCTGACGACAAAACGAGTCAGGCGCAGGAGAGTTGAAATGCGTGGAAATCAACGTATTTAATAGCCATGTACATAAACAAGTACAAAAGAGTAGGCAAAAATACATCCACGAACAAATAATGCCTCAGGCGCATAAAACAAAACACCTGGAATAAATAGCAGTCAACAAAATGACACACACTGAACATATGAAAAATCAATCACTCACAAGGACAAGAAGGAAACCAGAGGAATAAATACACGCAGACTAATGAGGGGGAATGAGCAACAGGTGTAACTGAAAACAAGGCAAAACCAATAGATAACGAAAAAGGAGCGGTGATGACTAGTAAACCGGTGACGTCGACCGGCGAACACCGCCCGAACAAGGAGAGGGGCCGACTTCGGCGGAAGTCGTGACAACATTTTTGTGCCTATGAAACATTTATGGCATATTTTATTTCAGATCATGAAACATGGAACCAAGTCTTCACATGTTGGGTTTATATTTTTGCTAAGTATATAAGTATATTTCACTGAAGTAGGGGAACTCAATACTCGGCCTATACATTCTCCACTGTACACACACTCACACACACACACACACATGCAACCCCCCCTCACAATACACACACACACAAACAAACACACACAGACAGACAAAGTAACTCAATAGATGCATCCTCCCCTGTATATCTCAGTCCCTGCTTGACTTATAAAACATCACAGTGGCTTCTAAAAATTAAAGACACACACACGCACGCACACGCACACACGCACACGCACACACACACACACACACACACACACACACACACACACACACACACACACACACACACACACACACACACACTCACTCACACCCTCTCATCTCCACAGCCTGTCAAAGAGAAAATGGACTCAGTGTGGTCTGGAATGCAATATAATATTTACCCACCCTTGCAGACCGCCCAACAAGCGTCTCATCTCATCTCACCCTGTAGGTCTCTCTGCTTGCGTCCCAAATGGCACCCTATTCCCTACATAGGCCTCTGATCAAAAGTAGTGCACTATGTAGGGAACAGGGTGCCATTTGGGACATATTCACTGTGTACTCTTGTCTGGAATGGGCTTTTCAATTACCTACAACTTGTACCTTTTTTTCCCCATCTGAATTAAAGTGAGGAGGCTCAAACGGGTAATGGAATTCATTGTGGCATTGCAACATTAGAAATCCTGTCTGATTGCCTGGTAATGTATGCTGGATCCGATTGCTGGCTGGGTAGGAGAGAGACATACTGGATGTGAAGTGTCAGAGATCTCAGGGAGGAGAGGGGGAGGAGGAGAGAGGAGAGTAGTGGAAGAGTAGGCGAGGAGAGTAAAGGAGTGTGTTCAGACCACCTCTCAATCACCCTTTCTCATCAGACATCTCAGGGATGTGATGAGGGACGTATCTTTTGATGCAGTCAGTAGGGAGACAGTGTCGGACAGCACAAGGACAAATAGATTTGGTCCTAAGGTTGTAATACAGAATGTATGTGCACAGAAATGCTCACCATTTCCCTTTTATAAACAGATACTTTTTTTTAGACTATGTCTAAAAGGATTTTGTGCTGAGGTATATTTCCCCCCTCTTTCTCTCTCCAGCTTTCTCACTTTCTCGTTCTCTCACCCCTCCTTCTCGCTCTCTCTCTCTCTCTCTCTCCATCCCTCTCTCCATCCCTCTCTCTCTGTGTGGCATGCCCTGGATAAGCTTCACCTGCAGCTATGTACATTCCCTGGCATGAGACTGTGTGAGTCATGACCAACACATCAGCCTCCCGGGCCAGGAGTTTTGTTGTGGATTTAAGAGGAGACGGGACCTACGGTACAGTGCTCAAGTCTTATACAACACAATACACCACCACACAACAGACACAGGGACTGTGCTACGAGTCATACTGCTTCAGGAGAGCCCAGGCATCCATTTTGCGACCCTATTTTCCATTGGTATGGATATTTTTCTTATCTGTGATTCAGTTGCTTTTGATATCATCGCTTTTAAATAATTTTAAACAAGCTTAAACAAATGGCTAATCAGTAAGCTTCTTGGATGGCGTCTGAATGACTATAGAAAAGCTCAGTGTTTTGCTGTTTCATACTTTGCATAAGTAGTCCTTAATTAAACCGTCTAGACCAATTTGAGAACTGGCAAAAAGAAAAGGGTAAAAATTGCTCTAGTCTATATTGAGGTATTTATTCAGAGTGTCCTAAAGCCAGCCATTCAGCAATCCTCTAAATCGCCCTTCACATCCAAAAAACAAACACTGCATTGTATTAGGAGGCGAGTAGCACAGTTTCAGTTCCATGATTACCAAAACAAGCCTTGAGCTAGTTGTTCAAAAATGGAGAGAGAGAGAGAGAGAGAGAAAGAGAGAGAGGTGGAGAGCAATGGAGAGAGATGGAGATAGAAATACAGGGAGATAGCGATAGAGAGAGATGGTGATTAATGGAGTGAGAGAAATTAGAGCGATAGAGAGAGAGAGAGCCCAGTGATTAAAAGTAGATAATGCCTCTGCAGCTTTACTTTCATTGTAATAACCTTTCATTATTGTTAAAGGCACCAAATAACCCAGCATAAAATATACCATTACATCAGTGGTTGCTAGTAGAGCAGTGGTGGTCATGAACTTTGTTAGCCGGTGATTGTCAAGCAAATAATTGCCTGTCTCACGGTAATTGACCGTTAATTAACATAAACACGTTTAGCATCTCCTGGCTTCCACGCATCACCTACAAGCCACTGATGCTGACCTTTTGGAACATCTGCATTTTAAGAAGTCTAATAAATCCATGTAATATAGCCTACACCTTCACAATAAATCCATTATTTATTTTAGACTGGTCTAAAGAAACATGATATGTAGAAAATGCAGTCTATTTCAGAAGACAACATTTAGCAGACAAGATTTGCTTAGATTTCCGTGCTATTATTTCATATTATATTATAGTATGAAGAATACAATTGAACATAGCTGAATAAAATAGAAAGGATATTTTCTCTAAACGATTTCCGACGGATTGCGCACATGCGGATATTCTATTAACAAAGAAACAGGTCCTCCTATATGCTTAGTTTAGAGTTATTTATGTAACTTTAGTTGTGATACCAACGTTGGGCTATATGTTTTGATTTTTAATTCATTCTAATGCTGCATGATGGGACTAATGATGATTTGAAAAAAGTTGCATGAAAGGCAAGAGCTCTGCTTTGTTTCTTGCGCAGGCTACACACCCTTCATCAGTCTCTCATTCACAATTTGACAAGCACTTGATAATATTCTCACCAGGCATCAAATTTCCCAGCGACATCCCCCTTGCGTGGCCATAATGCCCCCTTAAAAAATCCATGCCTTTTGCAGCCAAGGTGTCCATTGTTCCCTTGGGCTGAATATAATAATTATAATTCTCCCGGCTGCCATCGCCTTGCTCCGAAGCACCTCTCACTCACATGGCTCTCTCTTCTTATTAGCCAATGCCTGTCACGTGATCGGGTCCTTCTCACAGGCATGTCAGCTCTGAAGTAGGCTGTGAAGACAGACACATCGGGGATGCAACTGCAAGCATCCTTCTTCTCGAATTCCGAGGCGCATGTTAGAAGAACTGTTCACATTTATTTTTCGTCAGCCAACAAGATGAGTAGGCCTAACGAACAGCAGAATCCCTAACTTATGTCAATCTACTTTCCCCCATAGTACAAAAGTTTACCTAATCTAATTCTGTGTGAGAAATGTATATTCCAAACATTGTCTGTGACAGCTGTAGGATGCAATATATCCCAAATTAATATAAACACTCGCCTCAAAAACCCTTTTAAAAGCAATGAGGCTGATGCAACAGTTTAGCTTAAAATGTTGATAAACCATTAGGCTATTTCTTCACATTATAAGCCAGCAATGTGCACACGGCAATAGGCTAGAAGTGCGAATGTTCCATTCTCAAAAGTGACCGCAAATGCGATTATGCATGTGATGCTTTATTATAAAGGTGCATTTGCATGGTGACAATGATCTTCTGAAACTCACGCTCTGCGTATGTATGCCAGTTAGGCTCTACACCGGCTGTAAAGCGGCTGAATGGTCTTCATTTTAAGAAGTTGTTTGTTCACTTTAGTTGTAATACAAACCTTATAGTTGTAATACAAACCTCAACATATAAGTCTATGGGCTAGGTTACATGAGGTGTGGGACTATGATTTGAAAAAGTTGCAAAAAAAAGGCATGCGTTCTTTCTTGCCTTACTGCACACACTAGGCATAATTCACAAGGGATAGGCTAATATTGTCACCCATCAGAACATTCTTAATTTAGTCTTATCTTTACATATACTAAATCATTTATTTGTGAAATTAGTTTTGATTTGGAATGGACCATTATCATGCACCTGTCTCGGAAAAAGGGCAGGTAAAAAAATTACATGTCATATGCACTTCACTTAAATAGCGAATGGAGGACATTTTTCCCATGTTTCATTTTCATGCCAGCCAGGTAGGCTATAAACCTGTTGAAAAGTGAAGGAATGTGCTTAATATTAGGAAAGTTGAGAAATAATTATAGTAGTCTATAGAAAGCTGATGGGATCCTCCTCTTTTTAATAGAGGCCATCAAAACTCTCTTCTCTCACGCAATTGCATAGGCTATAGAAATGTTGCACAACATGAGCTCAAAGGCTCTCATGAAGTGTTTGATTATTATTATTTTTTTATTACATTTGCGTTGATGTCAGAGTGATTAGACGGACAGTAGTGTTGAGTACCAGGGAGTTAGCATGTTTGGTAGGCTACTAATGACCATCAGCAGCATCAGAGCTTGGAGAAGCCTATTTACCGTGACTGCGGTCATGACTCGTGACTGCCAGTGTGGCGGTAATACGGTCACAGTAACAGCCCTAGTTGCTAGTACAAAACCATAGAAATAGAATGACTAGAATGACCTGAACGGGATATTTATTTTTTATTTCTACGGTACCAACTAGTCCTACGTTTCATATGTTTTTGCATCATATAAAGGCATAATACAAAGAGATGGTTGAAAGAATAGAGGGTTTACAGAAATCAACGATGCAATGAATAGTTTGAATGACTTGGAGTTTTCCAATGACTTAAAAACCAGATAACGCCAGTTCTCTGTTCTCTAGGCCTTTCCAATTCCATTCGTCTGTCTCATTAGAAACCTATCAGTTCCAAAGAGCAGTCCCTGTAAGCCATTTTAGCGACGTCTTAGCTAGCTAATCCTAAAACATCCAGTTGCTAATGATCCTAAAGGCTAAGTGATCCCTGAGGGGATGAATGTCTGTGATAAGACCTTTGGTTAGACAAGTCTTCAGTGCAGTCGCTATGTAATCCTTTTAACCGTTTCTGTCTGATTCAGGAGGTAACAACACAGGATGGGTTGACATCTGTCATTTTGAATCATCATCTACACTATAATGGATTTGAACTGGGCTCGATGATGTTGTGTTCATTGACGGTATTGTGTAGTGGAGGTCTTCGATTGTCCATTAGTCTTTATCTAAAGGCTAAGGGTGAGGAGCTAAATATGTGTTATCGAAATTCTAAAAGACGTCACTGGTGGCTCTAATGTTAACAATTATTTGCAGCCCGGTAGGTTACAGAGAATAAATGGTATTTTTAAACAACAACCAGAAATATAACTGTAAGTATTGACCAGTGTTAAACTGGAGCGTGTACTGTGACTATACATGGCATCAATTTGTTAAATACATTCTCTCCTCCTGTACTCTAATGATAAATGAATTTGCCTTTTGCTTTGTGAGACTACAGGAATGAAGAAATGTCTTCCTAACGAGTTGGAGCCAAATTACAACTGATATGAAGCTTGGCTGGAGAGAGCCGCTCAGCTCTGAGATATAAAAAATAGGATTAAAAATGCATTTGATTTCCTTCCTATCGAGGTTTCTGCAATTACCAAGCCAGTTAAAATGAGGAGTGGCGTTTTCCTATCTCTCTCTCTCTCACACACACACACACACACACACACACACACACACACACACACACACACACACACACACACACACACACACACACACACACACACACACACACAGACACACAGACACCCCCCACCCCTGCACACAGACATTCCTCTAGACTGTAAAGCAGCCATATAAAAACACTGCTTGGCCTTCATGTTGTGTGACCAGATGGTGAGGTTGGAGCAGCGTACATCCAGCAGCACGTTGCAACACACTCCAGAGATTAGGGGAGTCTTTGAGGAGAGAAAGACTCTCAATCTGTTGGTGTAATTGTATCCCTCTCTGCTCTTCATACTTCTCCGACTCTCTCCTCAACATTACTACTTTCACACCCCATCAGCACACGGCACCTTTCCAAGAAATACGTTTGGCATTGCTATAGTCGGTGGCCATCTTTGTTGACAATTATGTCAATAAGTCAACCACAACAACAAAAACAACAACAACAAGGGGTATTGACTAGGGCTGTTACGGTGACCATATTACCGCCACACCGGCGGTCACGACTCATGATGGCAGTCAAATTCCACGTGACCGTTTGGTCATGGTAATTAAAGCTCTGATGCTGCTGATGGTCATTAGTAGCCTACCAAACTTGCTAACTGCCTGGTACTCAGCACTCTATTGTCCCTATAATCAGTCTGACATCAATGCAAAAGTAATTTAAAATCTAATCAAACACCTCATGAGAGCCCATGAGCTCATGTTGCGCAACATTTCTACAGGCTATGCAATTTCGTGAGAAAACAAAGTTTCGATGGCCTCTATTTAAAAGAGGAGGAGCCTATCAGCTTTCTATAGGCTAGGCCTACTCTATTTATTTCTCAACTTTCCTAATATTAAGCAAGTTGCTTCTCGTTACAACAAAGGGTATAGCCTACCTGGCTGGCATTAAAATGAACCACAGGGAAAAGCGTCCTCCATTCACTATTTAATTGCATAGATGACATGTATTTTTTCCCCTGCTCCTGTTTCAATACAGTTGGTGATAATGGTCCATTCCAAATCAAAACAAATGTCCTACATATATTATTTAGTATATGTAAAGATGAGATTAAATCAAAAATATTGTGATGGGTGAAAAAATTAGCCTATCCCGTGTGAATGATATATTATCACTTGTAATGCTGCCCAGCTTAAGGAAAGAAACAACGCAATCATAGTCGCACACCTCATGTAGCCTAGCCCATAGACCTATACAGTGCATTCGGAAAGTATTCAGACCCCTTGACTTCTTCAACATTTTACAACCTTCTTCTAAAATGGATTAAATAAAAATACATCTCCACAGCATGATGCTGCCACCACCATGCTTCCCCGTAGGGATGGTGCCAGGTTTCCTCCAGACGTGACGCTTGGCATATCAGCCCAAAGAGTTCAATCTTGGTTTCATGGTCTGAGAGTCTTTAGGTGCCTTTTGGCAAACTCCAAGCGGGCTGTCATGTGCGTTTTACTGAGGAGTGGCTTCCGTCTGGTCACTCTGCCATAAATGTCCTTATGGGGTATTGTGTGTAGATTAATGAGAACGTTTTTTATTTGATCTATTTTAGAATACGGTTGTAACGTAATAAAATGTGGAAAAAGTCAAGAGGTCAGAATACTTTCCGAATGCACTGTATATTTTGATAAGGTTTGTAATCACAACTAAAGTGGCCAAATAACTTCTTAAAATTAAGCACATTAATCAGTGTTACAATGGATATAGAACCTAACCGGCATACATATGCAGAGAGTGAGTTTGGAGTTTGGGGGAGATAGTTTTCACCATAAAAATGCATCTTTATTATAAAAGCATTTCACGCATACTCACATTTGCGGTCACTTTTGAGAATGGTGTTTTCCTGCTAATGGAACATTCTCACTTATAGCCTACTGCTGTGCGCACATTGCTGCACTTATAATGTCAACATCAATATCAACATTTTAAGCTTAACGTTCGCATCTGTTGCATCAGGCTCATTGCTTAAAACAGTTTTTTTGATGCTAGTGGTTGTATTAGTTTGGGATCTATCACATCCCACAACTGTCCAAGATTATGTTTGGAATATTTATTTCTCGCACAGAATAGAATAAGTTGAGTTTTGTACTATGGGGGATAGTAGATTGGCATTGGCCAGTGCTTTTGCTGTTCGTTAGGCCTACTCATCTTTTTGGCTGACTAAATGTTTGGAGAAAATATATTTTATATTTTATTCAGCTATGTTCAATTGTATTCTTCATACTATAAAACAATACAAAATTATGTCACAGAATTCTAAGCAAATCTTGTCTGCTAAATGATCTAGTGTAGCCCACAGCCATATGGCATAGCCAGATCAGGACCTAACATAAGGACAACTCAGAGTATGCTATTCCGTTCTTCTGAAATAGACTGCATTTTCTTCATATCATGTTTCTTTAGACCAGTCTAAAATAAATAATGGATTTATTGTGGTGGTGTAGGCTATATTACAAGGACTTATTAGACTTTTTAAAATGTAGCTGTTCCAAAAGGTCAGCATCAGTGGCTTGTAGGTGATGCGTGGAAGCCAGGAGATGCTAAATGTGTTTATGTTAATTAACGGTCAATTACCTTGAGACAGGCAGTTATTTGCTTGACAATCACCGGCTGACAACATTTCATGACCACCACGGTCCTAGTCATAACATATTAATGTTGCTGATTCACACTGAGTTTCCAGGCACAGTGATCGTGTTCTCCACATGCATCACACAGACATGGCTTATTAACTATTCATGCCTTAGAGTTTAGATTCACTGCATTGTTTAGAGAGAAAGTAGTTCTGAGAGGATTGTGGGACATATAAAGTTAGAAAACAAGGGAGAAACAAGGGAGGGGAACATACTGTGATATCTATTATGGATAGGCCCCCGTTACAATGCTATCATCTGCTTCAACTTCAGTACCTCACCATTCTCATTGTAGGTCATTGTTTAGGACACAGTGCTTTTTGGTACTGGTCCTGGGGACCCAAAGGGGTGGACATTTACATGTTTGTCCTAGCACTACACACCTGATTCAAATAATCAACTCATCATCAAGCCATTAGTAGAATCAGGCGTGTAGTGCTTTAACTAATGACTAACTACTACTGTAAGGAATTGCTGTAAATACACTGAGAACCACAGAACTAAAGAGGCCACACAAATTGGGGCAAGAAATCAGTCTCCCTGCCCAGGGTTAAGGTTAGATAGGAGACACAGTGTACACTACACTGGTGCCCTTAAAAAAAGATTTGGGGACACCATGCTAGCAGTAGACTAAAAGGTGACTTACGATGTGTAGTATGATATGGTTACTGTACTGCACTGTGGCCCTGGCTTGGGGACACCATGTAATGACAACAGTAGGGACAACGGCAAGACTGAAACTGGACTTACGATGTGTAGCATGATGTAGTCACCGAGTCGCGGAGCGCTGTCGATGCGGACCAGGATGCCGTCCTTGATGGTGGTGCTGAAGCCCACAGCCAGGCGGTCGGTACGCGTGCTGGGCCTCTCGTTGTTAGGCCACGTGTACGTGATCAGGCCCCCGCCCTTACCGAAGATATACGTTGTACCAGCTGCAGAGGGAGAGAAGAAGATGGAAGAAGATTACTTTATTGTCCAACGTACATGAATATGCAACGGAAATGTGTGTTCTGCATTATCCCAACCCCTCCACAACACAGATAAGGAAATGTGGAGGGAGAAATGGGGAGAAAGAGAGAGAGAGGTAGAGAAAAAGAACGTTAGAGAATTAATGAGATTCACAAATGCGAGGTGCAAGCTTAATGGACTGGCCTATAACTATACACCAAGGACAGTGAGGTCACCGAGTTAAACTTGAACACAACACCTTTTCCTAATTTCTCCTCCAAACTGGATTCACCTTGTTTTGGATAAACGGTGTAAAACCAAATCCTCCCCGAACCACATAGCCAATGGTGTAAAGGCAAATTCCTCTAAGTTCTATTTCGGGGTTTTGAATTCTAATCGTATTCCGAAAGACTTCCACCTGAGGTCGAAGACTTCAGCTCCCAGGGTGCATATCTGGCCTATAGTAGCTCTTAAATATAGACACTGTCTGGGAATAACAGGCGCAGCAGCCAAAAACTGATAAGTCTTCCAATCCTCATGTATTAAACATAAGACTGCAACCTGAGAACAAAGGCTGGCATTGGGAGAAAAAAATCGACTAACCTTCCTCGAGTTTAAGTTAACAAATGCAGAGCAAGAAAAAGGGGACTACGGGACTGTAGCCTAACAGATCAGGGTATAAGTCAGAAATACATCGTCCTCTACATAGGCACAGTCTGATTAACACCACTGTTTGGATAGACCAAACCTAGAGGGGGGGAATTGCTAGTGAAGTGCAATAGAGCATGTGTCCTTCCTCCCCATCTCTCCATCAGTGTATTCATTCATTGTTCCTGCTCTCAGTCTTTCACCTCCAACATATTTCTGGTCTATCTGGGAGGCTGTCTAGCCAACTCTTCTCTTAAACAGAAAACAATCTGGTCAGTACTGTAGACTGAGGACCCAGGAGACTCAGAAACATATGAACAGAGAGGGAGAGAGAGGGAGAGAGAGAGAGAGAGAGAGAGAGAGAGAGAGAGAGAGAGAGAGAGAGAGAGAGAGAGAGAGAGAGAGAGAGAGAGAGAGAGAGAGAGAGAGAGAGAGAGAGAATAAAGAGGTGGGAATAGAGAGGGAGAGAGTAGAGGGAATAGAGAGAGAGAGAGAGAATAAAGAGGTGGGAATAGAGAGGGAGAGAGTAGAGGGAATAGAGAGAGAGAGTGAGAGAGAGTGTGAGAGAGAGGGAGTGTGAGAGTAGAGTAGAGTATTACTTTATTAAAATCATTTCATCACAGCATGCATCATCAATGACTTCCAATGACAGGACACGCAACAATGACTAACACATGATAAGACACAAAGGCACATGCACCATAGTATCCCTGAACGAATAGTCAGAGAGAGAGAATAGAGAGGGACACGATGGGAGGCATCAGGTAACAGTGTGAGGACCATGTAATAGACCTCCTCCTAGTCTGTACATGAACTGAGGAATCTGCTTGAGCACAGCTTGAGGTTCGGCCCTACAGACAACACCCTGCCAGGTGAACGTTTTGGTTTTTGCCCTAGCACTACACAGCTGATTCAAATATACAAATCTCGATGTTGAGTTGGTTATTTGAATCAGCTGTGTAGTGCTAGGGCAAAAACCAAAACGTTCCCCCGGGAGGGCCCCAGCACAGAGTTTGAGAAACCCTAAAATATAGAGTAACATCCTCATGTACTTTTCTTGTACAGAAGAAGCTTAACAACCATTGGTACTATAGCCCTGCATACTGTATATGAGTAACCATTGTTAAGCTCCAAGACAGTGCTTCGTATTGTAGTTTTAGCTCTGTTTTCATGTATACTGTCAGACAGTTCATATGCCTGTATACTGTCAGACAGTTCATATGCCTGTATACTGTCAGACAGTTCATATGCCTGTATACTGTCAGACAGTTCATATGCCTGTATACTGTCAGACAGTTCATATGCCTGTATACTGTCAGGCAGTTCATATGCCTGTATACTGTCAGACAGTTCATATGCCTGTATACTGTCAGACAGTTCATATGCCTGTATACTGTCAGACAGTTCATATGCCTGTATACTGTCAGGCAGTTCATATGCCTGTATACTGTCAGACAGTTCATATGCCTGTATACTGTCAGGCAGTTCATATGCCTGTATACTGTCAGAGAGTTCATATGCCTGTATACTGTCAGACAGTTCATATGCCTGTATACTGTCAGACAGTTCATATGCCTGTATACTGTCAGGCAGTTCATATGCCTGTATACTGTCAGGCAGTTCATATGCCTGTATACTGTCAGGCAGTTCATATGCCTGTATACTGTCAGACAGTTCATATGCCTGTATACTGTCAAGACAGTTCATATGCCTGTATACTGTCAGACAGTTCATATGCCTGTATACTGTCAGACAGTTCATATGCCTGTATACTGTCAGGCAGTTCATATGCCTGTATACTGTCAGACATTAAGACAGCTATAAACCTTTAGCTAGGTCAGGCTGGATATGGTCTTGCTTTGTCTTCCCTGCGACTTCCTTCCTGCCAGAAGAGTTCAGCCATCTTCAGATCAGTCACTGAGTAAAATCTATGTGTGTGTGTGTGTGTGTGTGTGTGTGTGTGTGTGTTTGTGTGTGTGTTACGACACAGTGTTTTTCTGTGGATGGTGATGAGAAGCGAAGATACAGCACCCCAGGGAGCCAATTATCACATTGAGGAGATTCGCTTAGATTATGGAGACAGTGTTCAATCACACATACACACACACACACTCTGATTGACTGAGCAAAGTCAGACTTGTCAAAACCCCACAAAACCCCACATATTAAAAGGCCCTTACTACTGCAAAAATATACATAATACAGTGCCATGCAGACTTCAGATAACTCAAGTGTGTGTACATGTAAAATGTAGACCATTGGTTCTCAGTCCTGGTCCTGGGGATTGTTGTTTCAGCCCTAGCACTACACAGCTGACTCAAATCAATCAAAGCCTGATGATGAGTTGATAATTTAAAACAGCTGTGTAGTGCTAGGGCCAAAACTAAAACGATCACCCCGTTGGGTCCCCAGGACCAGGATTGGAACCAAAGCTGTAGACTGTTGCTTTATGCAATTTAAATGACATGCGGAACAGAATGACAGGACTGTGGCATGGTGAATATTTATGGATATGTATTTCATATCCATGGACAATGAGAGATGGAGTGCATGGAGGAAACTGGGTGGATTACAGTTACACAACTAATGGAATGTTTCCAGGATTCAGAAAGGCTTTCACAGGTTTTAATGCTCCTCTCCTCTCCTCTCCTCTCCTCTCCTCTCCTCTCCTCTCCTCTCCTCTCCTCTCCTCTCCTCTCCTCTCCTCTCCTCTCCTCTCCTCTCTCTCCTCTCCTCTCCTCTCCTCTCCTCTCCTCTCCTCTCCTCTCCTCTCCTCTCCTCTCCTCTCCTCTCCTCTCCTCTCCACAAAGTCTAATTCAACCAAATCTCAGCAACATTATTTGCAAAATCTTTACATAAACAACATTACAATTTATCCTTTTAGAATGTTTTTATATATATATATATATATATATATATATATTTTTTTTTTGGTGACTTCAACTTTTAGGCTTACACCAGCTACTCCAGGTGGGATCAGGTAGAAGTATTGGTTAAGGCTTACACCAGCTACTCCAGGTGGGATCAGGTAGAAGTATTGGTTAAGGCTTACACCAGCTACTCCAGGTGGGATCAGGTAGAAGTATTGGTTAAGGCTTACACCAGCTACTCCAGGTGGGATCAGGTAGAAGCAAACATGATATCTAGGTATATGGGCTGATGCACTATTATCACACTTTGTCCTAAAGCATCTGAACTGGGATGAAGCTCATATAAAGGTATTGAAGCATAAAGAGTAACTCAGACAAAAAGCAACAGAGTTCAGAGCACATGAACCCTGAACGTCATAGGGGCTGCATTTACATAGGCAGCCCGATTCTGATCTATTGCCCAACTATTGGCAAAAAGGCTGATCTGATTTGGCCAATATATCAAATTGGGAAGCCTGTGTAAACACAGCCTCAGAGAGAATTAAACCAAAGCAGCAGAACTCAGCACTGGGTCGCAGTGAGGATGCTCCCATGGTGATGATGATTCTACTGCATCACCTCGCCTCAGCAATAGAGCACTAATGACTTGTCTGCAGGGTCTGAGACGATGACCTCGCTCAAACAGACTCACACAGAGACAATTAACTAAACTAAAAGCCTCTACTCACACGGTGGAAGAGAGAGAGAGGGTGCAGTGAGGGAGAGAGAGAGAGAGAAATAGTTTTCTTTCTTCAGACTTGTTAAATGGTCAGTTCTTTATGCAGGGTCCCTCATTTTTTTGTCAGTCTGATTGTCTGAGCTTAACCCTTTACCCGGTAATCTTCACAATTACAGAGTAGTTATGCTGCCAATGTCATTATGGTTGGCTGGCTAACAGTGAAAGACACTTATTATTGTTGTATAAAGACATCGTTTTTTACAGGGGGACTAAACTCATCTTTACAACCTAACAAAAGGCCTAATAATTTATTTGAAAAACAAGAAATTGTCAGTCCGCCACTTGGCTTGCTGTAAAGCTGAGAGGTGGGGCTGGTCGGAAAAACCCTCTCAGACTTGTATAACAACGTATAAAGACGTTGAGCGATACATACAGGTAACTGCCAAAACAAAGGAAACACTTGAGTAAATGAGGGATGCAAAGTATATTGAAAGCAGGTGCCTTTTGAGTGAATAAAGCAATTAACCTCCCATCTTGCTTAGGGTCATGTATAAACATGCCCAGTTGCCCATTATTATACCATTGCAAGAAGAAAATATCTCAGTGACTTTGAAAGAGGGGTCTCAAAAGAGCCTGAGTCCATTTTCTCTTTGACAGGCTATGGAGATGAGAGGTGTGTGTGTGTGTGTGTGTGTGTGTGTGTGTGTGTGTGTGTGTGTGTGTGTGTGTGTGTGTTTGTGTGTGTGTGTGTTTGGGTGTAGCTCAGTCACAAGATCTCAACCAACGTGAAAAGAATCTAATCACATGTACCGAATACAACAAGTGTAGACCTTACCGTGAAATGCTTACTTACAAGCCCTTAACCAGCAATTCAAGAAAGAGTTAAGAAAATATTTACCAAATAAACTAAAGTAAAAAATAATAAAAAGTAACAATAAAATAACAATAACAAGGCTATATACAGGGGGTACCGGTACCGAGTCAGTGTGCGGGGGTACAGGTTAGAGGTAATATGTACATGTAGGCAGGGGTGAAGTGACTATGCATAGATAATAAACAGTGAATAGCAGCAGTGTACAAACAAATGGAGGGGGAGGGGGGTCAATGTAAATAGTCTGGTGGCCATTTGATTAATTGTTCAGCAGTCTTATGGGTTGGTGGTAGAAGCTGTTTAGGAGCCCTTTCGTCCTAGACTTGGTGCTCTGGTACCACTTGCCATGCGGTAGCACAGAAAACAGTCTATGACTTGGGTGACTGTAGTTTCTGACAATTTTATGGGCTTTCCTCTGACAACGCCTAGAATATAGGTCCTGAATGGCAGGAAGCTTGGCCCCTGTGACGTACTGGGCTGTACGCACTACCCTCTGTAGCGCCTTACGGTCAAATGCTGAGCAGATGACAGGGATTTGGTTCTGTTCCCGAGAAAACAGTATACAGTGAGGGAAAAAAGTATTTGATCCCCTGCTGATTTTGTACGTTTGCCCACTGACAAAGAAATGATCAGTCTATAATTTTAATGGTATGTTTATTTGAACAGTGAGAGACAGAATAACAACAAAAAAATCCAGAAAAACGCATGTGAAAAATGTTATAAATTGATTTGCATTTTAATGAGGGAAATAAGTATTTGAACCACTCTGCAAAACATGACTTAGTACTTGCTGGCAAAACCCTTGTTGGCAATCACAGAGGTCAGACGTTTCTTGTAGTTGGCCACCAGGTTTGCACACATCTCAGGAGGGATTTTGTCCCACTCCTCTTTGCAGATCTTCTCCAAGTCATTAAGGTTTCGAGGCTGACGTTTGGCAACTCGAACCTTCAGCTCCCTCCACAGATTTTCTATGGGATTAAGGTCTGGAGACTGGCTAGGCCACTCCAGGACCTTAATGTGCTTCTTCTTGAGCCACTCCTTTGTTGCCTTGACCGTGTGTTTTGGGTCATTGTCATGCTGGAATACCCATCCACGACCCATTTTCAATGCCCTGGCTGAGGGAAGGAGGTTCTCACCCAAGATTTGACGGTACATGGCCCCGTCCATCGTCCCTTTGATGCGGTGAAGTTGTCCTGTCCCCTTAGCAGAAAAACACCCCCAAAGCATAATGTTTCCACCTCCATGTTTGACGGTGGGGATGATGTTCTTGGGGTCATAGGCAGCATTCCTCCTCATCCAAACACGGCGAGTTGAGTTGATGCCAAAGAGCTCCATTTTGGTATCATCTGACCACAACACTTTCACCCAGTTGTCCTCTGAATCATTCAGATGTTAATTGGCAAACTTCAAACGGGCATGTATATGTGCTTTCTTGAGCAGGGGGACCTTGCGGGCGCTGCAGGATTTCAGTCCTTCACGGTGTAGTGTGTTACCAATTGTTTTCTTGGTGACTATGGTCCCAGCTGCCGTGAGATCATTGACAAGATCCTCCCGTGTAGTTCTGGGCTGATTCCTCACCGTTCTCATGATCATTGCAACTCCACGAGGTGAGATCTTGCATTGAGCCCCAGGCCGAGGGAGATTGACAGTTCTTTTGTGTTTTTTACATTTGCTAAAAATCGCACCAACTGTTGCCACCTTCTCACCAAGCTGCTTGGCGATGGTCTTGTAGCCCATTCCAGCCGTGTGTTGGGCTCTTTGGTCTTGGCCATGGTGGAGAGTTTGGAATCTGATTGATTGATTGCCTTTGTGGACAGGTGTCTTTTATACAGGTAACAAGCTGAGATTAGGAGCACTCCCTTTAAGAGTGTGCTCCTAATCTCAGCTCGTTACCTGTATAAAAGACACCTGGGAGCCAGAAATCTATCTGATTGAGAGGGGTTCAAATACTTATTTCCCTCATTAAAAAGCAAATCAATTTATAACATTTTTCACATGCGTTTTTCTGGATTTTTTTGTTGTTATTCTGTCTCTCACTGTTCAAATAAACCTACCATTACAATTATAGACTGATCATTTCTTTGTCAGTGGGCAAACGTACAAAATCTGCAGGGGATCAAATACTTTTTTCCCCTCACTGTATCCTTCGCGTCGGACTCATTAAAGGAAAAAGCTTCTTCCAGTTCGAGGTGTTTTGATGTCCAGAAGTAATTTTTTCGGTCATAAGAGACGATAGCAGCAACAGTATGCACCAAATAAGTAAAAAATAAGTTACAAACAACGCAAAAAAAAATAACAAAATAGCACAGTTGGTTAGGAGCACATAACACTTCAGCTATCCTCTCCGGCGCCACCCCAGATTCCGGAGTGGCGCCTGAGACAGCATTATCCACCTCCATCAACAAAACACCAAATTGTGGAATTTCCCGTGGAAGAATGGTGACGCATCCCACCAATAGAGTTCCAGACACTTGTAGAATCTACGCCAAGGTGCATTGAAGCTGTTCTAGCTTGCGGTGGCCCAACGCCCTATTAAGACTCTTTATGTTGGTGTTTCCTTCATTTCTTGGCAGTTACCTGTAGATTATTCTAAATGCATGTACATGATTTCCATATTGATGGGATATTTATATTTTGGCTGGATCAAAAGTTCCTTTCATCTCCTCCATCTTTAAATAATGTCGTCTTGTCATGGCCAATGGCTATCACAGACCGACCAGTAGGATGGATCTGTGAATTAATAAGTTGTACCGGAAATCTTTGATGAGTCTATCTGGCATTAGTATCAACACTTGTTATCGACACAATGTGAGAAGGAAACTTTCTAAGAATGAAAGGGAGCATAAATAACCAAGAAAGCAGTTGTGCATCTGGGAATAACCACCCCCTTCAGGCAGTGTGGGAAGGCATATTTCCTTCACCCAGATTCCTCAGAACCTCAGTCCTCTATAAATACACCACTTTCCTCACTATGGGAAGTGCATTAACCTCTCTCTCTTTGAGGCAGCACTTGGTTGATACACAGGCAGGCAGGCAGACGGTGGGTCAAGGCTATGTCCTGTATCTCCCTGGTTCCCCCCAGGCAGACAAGCAGCAGGCCAGGAGACAGTGGCAGTAGGTCAAATCCAGCGGCCTTGTCCTTAACCCATATAGAGCTAATGCTACATGATACAGCAGAGACATAGCATGACTAGTCTGAATGGCTAAAGCAGAAGCTATAAAAGAGTTTCGCAGCCCAGGTATAATGTGGCTCCCGAGTGGCGCAGCGGTCTAAGGCACTGCATCTCAGTGCTAGAGGCATCACTACAGACACCCTGGTTTGAATCCAGGCTGTATCACAACCGGCCGTGATTGGGAGTCCCATATGGCGGCGCACAATTGGCCCAGCGTTGTCCAGGTTTGGCAGGGGTAGGCTGTCATTGTAAATAAGAATTTGTTCTTAATTGGCTTGCCAAGTTAAACAGAAAAATATATAATGGTGGAGTGGGGATTCTGTCTCCAGGACATGAAGTATTACTCTTGTGTAACACATGGACAAAGCTTAACTAGAGCCAGGTGGCTACTGCTAAAGCTGGGAAAGACTTTCTCTGAGTCGCTCCAGGACAGTTTCACTGGTGTGGTGATGTCACCAGGACATCATTGGCCAATTACAGTAAATGGCACCCATACTGGGAATGGTGTGTGTGTGTCCACCAGCCATACTGGGAACGGTGTGTGTGTGTATCCACCACCCATACTGGGAGCAGTGGGATATCTCATAACACCCAATCCCCATGAGGCAAAACATAGTGGGTAGGTGAGAGACAGGGGGTCTGTATCTCTTACCAACACAGACACGCACACACTCGCTGTCTGTTGTTTGTGTGCTTTTATCTCTTATCTCGTTATCTCCTGGGCCTTCAGCAGGGCTGGATCCCTGGGGTTTCACGAAAACAGGACAAATACGTTTTGATGTGGTCCAATATTCCACTGCAACGACGAACACACACACACCGCAGAGAAAGAGGCCGTACTGCTAAAACCTCCCACACTGAAATGACGTAATATTCTCCTCAGTCACATTGAGAAGAGGTTTATTACTGTACCTTTCACTGTCCCGAGTTTAATATATAGGAAATCATTAGCTCCACTGTTCTGCCTTCTCCGCATACTTCAGTTCTACAACACCAATAAAGAATAATCAAATTCCATGGGAATACAATTGTGTTCAGTCTGGGTAATCGTCAGGCTTTATCAGGGTTCTACAAGCCCATTATGTTATTTATTGTCAACTCTTTCCATGTCCTTTGAATAGAAGAGGGGGTTGATTGAATACTCTCCCTCCTCTCGTATGCTAAAAGGACATTTTCCCCCAAAACCAGAAATAATAACTCCAATTACGAAAGCATCATTCTGGAATGCCCATGGTATTCTGAAATGTGTTCCATCAGTCATCAACGCTAGCTCTGCATGGAATACAGAAACCACGCTGTGATTGATGGGGTGTAACGGAATGTGACGAATGACTTCGCAGAGAGAAAACAAACTCTTCCAATTATTTCCAGTGTCTGTTCCTCTAGTGTAATCAGCTGCAGTATTAGTACTATGGAAGTCATGGCCCATACGGTATAGTAAGGATAATGATCACAGTCGCAGTGGGAAGGAAGAGTCATTCACTTCACAGCAGTAACCATATTATTAGTCGGTGATGGTCATGGTGAGAAGCTTAGATGCTCTAAAAGCTTAGATGCTAACAGCAGCACGCAATACGGAAGAAAGCGACTTAATCGAGGAGTTGACATCCTTATACCCTTCATTGGAGGGTGCCCTATCTGAGAGTGAAACAGCTTAAAGTGCCATCGGTACGGAGCAGAGGGGAGGAGAAAGGAAGAGAGGGAAGACGGTCAGGTAGAGAGGCAGGAGAGGAGAGACGAGGAAGAGAGAGGAGAGGATGGATCTTCACTGAGATCTAGCAGACTCTGTCAGTTAGAGTACTGTACAGCAGCCTTCATACTCATAGTTCACAAGCCAAGCTATACATCTCCACACACATATAATACATGAAATGTCCTAATGTACGTTCATGCACGTGCAGTTGAAGTCAGAAGTTTACATATACCTTAGCCATATACATTTCAACTCAAATGTTTCGGATATCCTTCCACAAGCTCCCCACAATAAGTTGGGTGAATAATGACCCATTCCTCCTGACAGAGCTAGTGTAGCTGAGTCAGGTTTGTAGGCCTCCTTGCTCGCACACGCTTTTTCAGTTCTGCCCACAAATGTTCTATAGGAGTGAGGTCAGGACTCTGTGATGGCCACTCCAAAACCTTGACTTTGTTGTCGGTAAGCCATTTTGCCACAACTTTGGAAGTATGCTAGGGGTCATTGTCCATTTGGAAGACCCATTTGCGAACAAGCTTTAGTTTCGTGACTGATGTCTTGAAATGTTGCTTCAATAAATCCACATAATTTTCCTGCCTCATGATGCCATCTACTTTGTGAAGTGCACCAATCCCTCCTGCAGCAAAGCACCCCCACAACATGATGCTGCCACCCCCGTGCTTCACAGTTGGGATGGTGTTCTTCAGCTTGCAAGCCTCCCCATTTTTCCTCCAAACATAACGATGGTCATTATGGCTAAACAGTTCTATTTTTGTTTCATCAGATCTGAGGACATTTCTCCAAAAAGTACGATCTTTGTCCCCATGTGCAGTTGCAAACCGTAGTTTGGCTTTTTTATGGCGGTTTTGGAGCAGTGGCTTCTTCCTGAGCGGCCTTTCAGGTTATGTCGATATTGGACCACAGTTTTACTGTGGATACAGATACTTTTGTACCCGTTTCCTCCAGCATCTTCACAAGGTCCTTTGCTGTTGTTCTGGGATTGATTTGCACTTTTCGCACCAAATTATCTCTAGGAGACAGAACACGTCTCCTTCCTGAGCTGTATGATGGCTGTGTGGTCCCATGGTGTTTATACTTGCATACTATTGTTTGTACAGATGAATGTGGTACCTTCAGGCGTTTGGAAAATGCTCCCAAGGATGAGCCAGACTTGTGGAGGTCTTCAATTTGTTTTCTGAGGTCTTGGCTGATTTCTATTTTCCCATGATGTCAAGCAAAGAGGCACTGAGTTTGAAGGTAGGCCTTGACATACATCCACAGGTACACCTCCAATTGACTCAAATGATATCAATCAGCAGTTTCTAAAGCCATGAATCTGGAATTTTCCAAGTTGTTTAAAGGCACAGTTAATTTAGTGTATGTAAACTTCTGACCCACTGGAATTGTGATACAGTGAATTATAAGTGAAATAATCTGTCTGTAAACAATTGTTGGAAAATTTACTTGTGTCATGCACAAAAAGTCCTAACCTACTTGCCAAAACTATAGTTTGTTAACCAGAAAATTGTGGAGTGGTTGAAAAAACGAGTTTTAATGACTCCAACCTAAGTGTATGTAAACTTCCGACTTCAACTGTACATATGCAAGGATGCACGCACACACACACACGCACACGCACACACTAGCTAGAGCTCAGAGACTTCCCATAGTCATTACAGAGAAACTCGGACAGCCAGCCCCACCCTCCTGCCCTCAACCCGTCATGTCCTCCCCTCCTTCCCACCTTCTCTCCTTCTCCACATTGCAGCACTGACACCTTTGTTGTAGCCGGTCGGGTAGATGGAGAAGAGGCTTTTTCTGAGAAGTTTTTTTTTGTTCTTTTCTGGATGTGTCAGCTTCTATCCTCTCTGGGTTGTGGTGATGGGCTGTGAGGTGATGTCTGAGGTGTGTTGCTGTGTGTGCGTGTGTGTGTGTGTGTGTGTGTGTGTGTGTGTGTGTATGCAGTATTGCTTACTGCAGAGCCTCTTCATCCACATTAGTTCAGGCTCCAACTACGGTTTCTGTACTGTTGCAGCCACTGTCTGTCTTTTAGAATGGAGGAGGGAAACAGACAGAACAGAAGGAAGGAGAGACAGGGAGAAGGAGAGATACATGGGGGGAGGAGAGGATGAGGGGCAAGAGAGAGAGAGAGAGAGAGAGAGAGAGAGAGAGAGAACAGCTAGAAAGATACTGTTAGAGACTCCTTAGTAGCTATATGCTGTATTCATGATGAATTAGAATTCTACTCGCTCCAATGCAAACATTCACACATAGTTACAGTATTTTATGGCTGTGCTGCATAATATATCGTAAATGGCAGGTGGAAGTTATTCTGGCCATAATTTCACATCTTTGTAAAATACACAACTCTGTGTCCTAAGTTGCACGATGGTATTATAGCTAAATAATAGATGTAGTAAGTACAGCATAGTATAGTATAGTATTGAGTTAAATAGTATAGCATAGACACTAAAGAGTATAGTATAGTATGTTCTAATATAGAATATTATATTATAGTATAGCATTAGTACGTATAGCATAACGTTAGTAGGTATAGTATAGCGTTAGTAAGTATAGTATAGCGTTAGTAAGTATAGTATAGCGATAGTGAGTATAGTATAGTGTTAGTAAGTATAGTATATTATAGTATTGTATTAGTAAGTATAGTATAGTATACTATAGTATAGCGTTAGTAAGCTTAGTATAGCGTTAGTACGCATTTTATAGTATATTATATTACAGCGTTAGTATGTATACTATAATATATGAAAGTATATTGTCAGTTATTAAAGTACAGTATATTATAGTATAGCGTTAGTAAGTATGGTATAGCGTTAGTAAGTACAGTATATTACAGTATAGCGTTAGTAAGTATAGTATAGCGTTAGTAAGTATAGTACAGCGTTAGTAAGTATATTATAGTATATTATAGTATATCATTAGTAAGTATAGTATAGTATATTATAGCGTCAGTAAGTATAGCGTTAGTAAGTATATTATAGTGCTAGTAAGTATAGTATAGTGTTAGTTAGTACAGTTATTACAGTATATTATAGTATATCGTTAGTAAGTCTAGTATATTATAGTATAGTCTAGTATAGTATATTATAGTATGGTAAGTATAGTATAGCGTTAGTAAGTATAGTATATTATATTACAGTATAGCATTAGTAAGTATAGTATATTACAGTATAGCGTGAATAAGAATAGTATAGTGTTAGTAAGTATAGTATAGTATTTTACATTATAGCGTTAGTAAGTAGAGTATAGCGTTATTAAGTATAGTATAGCATTAGTAAGTTTAGTATAGTATATTATAGTATAGCATTAGTAAGTATAGTATAGCGTTAGTAAGTATAGTATAGTATATTACAGTATAGAATTATTAAGTATAGTATAGCATTAGTAAGTATAGTACAGTGTTAGTAGGTATAGTATAGCGTTAGTAAGTATAGTATAGTGTTAGTACGTATAGTATAATATAGTATAGCGTTAGTAAGTATAGTATAGCGTTAGTATGCATAGTATAGTATATTATAGTATACCGTTAGTAAGTATAGTGTAGTATATTATAGTAAAGCGTTAATAAGTATAGTATAGCGTAAGTAAGTATAGTATAGTATATAATAATATAGAGTTAGTAAGTATATTATAGTGCTAGTAAGTATAGTATAACATTAGTAAGTATAGTATAGAATATTTTAGTATAGCGTTAGAAAGTCTTGTATAGTATATTATAGTATAGCATTAGTAAGCATAGTATATTAAAGTATAGCGTTAGTATATTACAGTATAGCGTTAGTAACTATTGTATTGCGTTAGTAAGTATATTATAGTATATCATTAGTAAGTATAGTATAGTATATTATAGTATAGCGTTAGTAAGTATAGTATAGCGTTAGTAAATATAGTATATCGTTAGTAAGTATAGTAGAGTGTTAGTAAGTATAGTATAGAGTTAGTAAGTACAGCATAGTATATTATAGTGTAGTGTTAGTAAGTATTGTATAGTGTTAGTAAGTATAGCAAAGCGTTAGTAAGTATAGTATAGTGTTGGTAAGTATAGTATATTATAGTGTAGCGTTAGTAAGTATAGTATAGCATTAGTAAGTGTAGTATAGCATTACTAAGTATAGTACAGTGTTGGTAAGTAAGACATAGTATATTATAGTGTAGCGTTAGTAAGTATAATATAGTATATTATAGTATAGCGTTAGTAAAAATAGTACTGCGTTAGTAAGTATAGTATAGCATTAGTAAGTATAGTATATCATTAGAAAGTATAGTATAGTGTTAGTAAGTATAGTAAAGTGTTAGTAAGTATAGTCTATTATAGTGTAGCGCTAGTAAGTATAGTATATTATAGTGTAGCATTAGTAAGCATAGTATAGCGTTAGTAATTATAGTATAGCATTAGTAAGTATATTATAGTGTTAGTAAATATAATATAGTATATTATAGTGTAGCGTTAGTAAGTATAGCATAGCGTTAGTAAGTATAGTATAGTATAGTATTTTATAGTATAGTCTAGTATAGGGTATTATAGTATGGTAAGTATAGTATAGCGTTAGTAAGTATAGTATATTATATTACAGTATAGTATAGCGTTAGTAAGTATAGTATAGTATTTTATAGTATAGCGTTGGTAAGGATAGTATAGCGTTAGTAAGTGTAGTATAGTATATTATAGTGTAGCGTTAGAAAGTATAGTATAACGTAAGTAAGTATAGTATAGTATATGATAGTATAGCGTTAGTAAGTATAGCATAGTGTTAGTAAGTATAGTATAGCATTAGTAAGTATAGTATATCATTAGAAAGTATAGTATAGTGTTAGTAAGTATAGTAAAGTGTTAGTAAGTATAGTCTATTATAGTGTAGCGCTAGTAAGTATAGTATATTATAGTGTAGCATTAGTAAGCATAGTATAGCGTTAGTAATTATAGTATAGCATTAGTAAGTATATTATAGTGTTAGTAAATATAGTATAGTATATTATAGTGTAGCATTAATAAGTATAGAATAGAGCTAGTAGGTTTGTATAGCGTTAGTAAGTTTAGTATATTGTTAGTAAGTATAGTATAGCGTTAGTAAGTATAGTATATTATAGTGTAGCGTTAGTAAGTATAGTATAGCGTTAGTAAGTATAGTATAGCGTTAGTAAGTATATTATTGCGTTAGTAAGTATAGTATAATGTTAGTAAGTATAGTATAGCGTTAGTAAATATAGTATAGCATTTGTAAGTATAGTATAGCGTTAGTAAGTATAGTTTAGCATTAGAAAGTATAGTATAACGTTAGTAAGTATAGTATAGTATATTATAGTGTATCATTAGTAAGCATAGTATAGTGTTAGTAAGTATAGTATATGGTTAGTAAGTATAATATAGTGTTAGTAAGTAAGGTATAGTATATTATCGTGTAGCGTTAGTAAGTATAATATAGTATATTATAGTGTAGCGTTAGTAAGTATAATATAGTATATTATAGTGTAGCGTTAGTAAGTATAGAATAGTGTTAGTATATATAGTATAGTATATTACAGTATATCATTATTAAGTATAGTATAGCGTTAGTAAGTATAGTATATCGTAAGTAAGTATAGTATTGTATAGTGTTAGTAAGTACAGTATAGCATTAGCAAGTGTAGTATAGTGTTAGTAAGTTTAGTATAGTATATTATAGTGTAGCGTTAGTAAATATAGAATAGCATTAGTATATAGTATATTACAGTATAGCGTTATTAAGTATAGTATAGCGTTAGTAGGTATAATATAGCGTTAGTAAGTATAGTATAGTGTTAGTAAGTAAGGTATATTATAGTGTAGCATTAGTAAGTATAGTATATTATAGTGTAGCGTTAGTAAGTATAGTATAGCAATAGACAACACATCAACTCAAAATGTGTATATTATGAAGCACAGCCACAGTAGGCTGACTTATAGTTCTCTGAGAGAAGAATATCGACTGACCAGCCACACAACAACTCTCTGCTGAGGATTAGACCCAGGTGCAAGTCTCTAGAAGACTAACAGGAATAACAGATTCCAAGATGGCTTCTTCAAATGGAGCATCATTTATAATTGAATGTTCCCTGGAGGATAGATAGCTGATGTTGCTGCTGCATGATGGTTGCCAGTTTGGCTTGCTGCCAAAGCTGTATAGTACAGAGACCAGCGCTCTCACTCACTCAGCTAGGCACACTCTCGCGCGCGCACACACACACACACACACACACACACACACACACACACACACACACACACACACACACACACACACACACACACACACACACACACACACACACACACACACACACACACACACACACACACACACACACACACACACACACAGAAGCAGCTCTGAGAGAAGATACCAGTCTACAGATCTCCTTCCATTGCCGCCCACTGTGACGACTCAATGTCCCAAAAAACTATTTGTATATGGTTTTACACTCCAACTGTCAAAATGTAACTGTCAAACTAAATTGCCCACCTAGCTAAAGTGGAAAGTTTTCTTTCACCATTCCCCTCGTCCCTTGCCCCCCTTCCCTAGTGCATTGTTTTATTTCTGACATGACCCGCCTTTAGCTACATGAGCAACGATAGTGTGACTAAAATCAGACGTGCTATCACCGCACACTTTCATCAGAGCTGCAGGAATGTGACAGACAAAGCCTGTTTGAGTGAAGTGATAATTGAGGCACTCCCAGAGAACGGGAGAAAGACAGAACTCGACACTAACGAACAATACCAGGTAGAAATGTAGCTGAAGCGGCAGGAAACCACGGCATTGCCCGGCCACATCAATCAGCCTAATTGTCTCACTCTTTGGTCTTGTTGGCTGTGTGATTAGGCTTGATACACCCATCACAGATGTCCACTTCGCTTTGATGAATTTGAAATCGAAGTGGAAGACAGAAGCTCAGAATGAAACCTACATATTCACAAGCTTTTAATCCCTTCCTTTGATATTGACAACATCAAATGAAAAACCTAAAGAGCACTTGAACCAGAACAAGCCTTTGGCATTCTATTAGTCGAACGCATCCACCGTATTCCCGAAATCCACAGTGCAGTACCATTCCTTTAATCTAGCATATCACTTCAGTCGGACCTTGGACAAGTTTGGGTGTCGGATGTTACATATTTCGGACAAACTTGATGTCCAGTGTTCTATTCTCTTATCTGTCTAGGTAATATGGTCCAGAACCATTAGCCTGGTCCCAGATCTGTTTGTACATGTTTGGCATGACAAGGAGTGGCAAGAAGTGAAACGATGGCACAAACAGGCTACAGAACCCTGTCTTCCTGGAGCTCCATTAATTAGTAAGTTAGAACAACTGTGTTCTGGTTGGCATGGCAACTCTATTGCAGGGTCCAGTGTCCAGGTGAAACCAGTGTCCTCTATAATAATACGGAGACAATGTAATCATGTAGCACCCACAACACCCACAACTTTCTGACCTGACACGTCTGGCTCTCAGCGCTCCACTTGAACAGTTGCTGTTCACTAATGATGCCAATGGTAACCATTGGTGGTCACAGAGTTCTCTCTCTCTCTCTCTCTCTCTCTCTCTCTCTCTCTCTCTCTCTCTCTCTCTCTCTCTCTCTCTCTCTCTCTCTCTCTCTCTCTCTCTCTCTCTCTCTCTCTCTCTCTCTCTCTCTCTCTCTCTCTCTCTCTCTCTCTCTCTCTCTCTCTCTCTCTCTCATCAATGCCTAGAAGGGTGTCATGAACATAGAACTTGGGAATGCAATGGGAGTTTATATGAACTTCCGTCTCATTTTCAGTCCACGTCATACCGTCGATGAAGCTCAACTCACAGAAACTATCTGAAAGTTTGTTCAGAGTTCAAACTTTATCAATGTTTCATCCACAAAAGTCAAGGCCTTTTCCTTTCAATAGCCATTTCTCATAGCGCTCCATTTATAAGCATTAGCCTCCTCTTCACTTGGATTTCCTTCATGAAGAGAGAAAAATCACGCCTGGAACCTTTCAGTTGACAGGGTTTGAATGGCTCCATACAGGAAGGACCAATTTGTCTGTAACACCTATGAAGTGATTACATATTAAAGTCCATGTGGTCTGACTTGATTACATGTGGTCGGACAAGAGACTCCCTGGGTCTGTATGTCCAAGCATTGCTTTCTACCTTTCACCCTGCTTTTACAGCCTCAATCACAGATCTCACAATCAGAGTCCATTACTTCATTCTACAGGTCTGCACTTAGCTCCCCGGGAGGCAGGGTTACTGGCTCTGGCCATACAGTTTATTGCCAGAAGTGGCTATTCTTATATTGACCAATTTACATTTGATGGCGTAGTGGTGTTTGCACAGCAGGAAGTACTGCAGGTCTCAGGTCTGCCAGAAGTTGCTCCACTTGAACAAGTTAATACATCTGATTGCATTGTGAGAAGTATCTGAAGTACATATAAGTTCAGAAAGTAAAGTTCCGAAAAAATAAATGTAAAACACACACAAATACTATGCCAAACACACACACACACGCACGTACGCACACTTATTCCCTCTCTGTGTTGTTCACAAATAACCTTCTCTATCTATCGCTACATCTCAAAAATCCCAGTAATATCACGTTCGTACCATAAGCAGAGATTGTGTTGGCTCGATCTCTAACTCCCCAAACGCATCCACAATGAATGGCTACCTTAATGAATTCTCTGCCTGCTTGTCATTGGAGTCTGTACACCCCCTTTGCCTGGCTCTCGCCGAGGACACAGAGCCTTAAACAGAAGCCTGTAGTTAAGCCGAAGAGCCCCTCAGCGATCCATCTCCTTTAGACGCCCATTGGGCACAGCCACAGAGGTTCCAGCGTTATCTGCTTCCTGTTATCTGGAAGGAGGAAGAAATGCTTAATGAGCTAGCAGGAAGAAAGAGATATTCTCTCTCTCTCTCTCTCTCTCTCTCTCTCTCTCTCTCTCTCTCTCTCTCTCTCTCTCTCTCTCTCTCTCTCTCTCTCTCTCTCTCTCTCTCTCTCTCTCTCTCTCTCTCTCTCTCTCTCTCTCTCTCTCTCTCTCTCTCTCTCTCTCTCTCTCTTTCACTCTCTGTTTCCTCCATTGATTGGGACTCATTTATTTTCTGACAGGCCGTGTGACACGTTTCCTCAGACAAAAAGAGAGAGAGAGAAAGAGAGAAAGGAAAAAAGAGAGAGAAAAAGAGAATAAAATACTAAATACTAGGGAGGAGAAATGAAGGGAGAGATCGGGTCTTAGGAGAGTCAGATAAGAGGGGACCGGGGTGGGCACGGGGGGCTAGAGTGTGTTAGTGTCTGGATAATTGAAGGCTGAGCTAGACATGAGACAGAGGCTATGGACACTGGTCAAAAGCAGAGCACTGTGTAGGGAATAGAGGGCCATTTGGGACGCAGAGAGAGAGACAGTCTGGGAGACAGTGATAGTAAAACCAAGCTCTGCTCTGTTGTTCCTCTGTGTGTGTGTTTCTTTACTTTCATTGCACATTCATTATTTGTGGGAGGTTTTGTGTATGTGTATGGCTTTCATGCATTAATGTGTGTATGTGCACACGTGTGTGTGTGTGTGTGTGTGTGTGTGTGTGTGTGTGTGTGTGTGTGTGTGTGTGTGTGTGTGTGTGTGTGTGTGTGAGTGTGTGTGTGAGTGTGTATGTGTGTATGCTACAAGCCAATGTACCTTCACCATTTCCATTCTCTCTTGTTGGTGAAAGCCCCCCCTCTCTCTCTCTTCCTGCACACTGGCCTCCCTTTGAAGATGTACTTAGTTCAACTGATGAGAAATGTAAAGTAAGGGATGGAGGCTTTCAACAACTCATGAAAGGCTAAAGAAATCTGCCACTTTGAGTAAGTAAAATGGACGTGGATAGGATGAAGAGGGGATGAAGGGGGAAGGGGTTATACCTTCACACAAAGCACACTGCAATCCCCCAGCCTCAACTCAACTCGCTCTCTATCGCTCCCCGCACCTCACGGCTTATATGACACGCATGGAAATGAGCTAACTCCTCCAAAAAATGTTTTATACCCAAAGCAAAAGCAGCAGTGTGAGCCCACAGATACCTCGGCACAACAGAGATATACAAAAAAATATGTTTAGGCATATCTTTCCACGACAATCAGTTTCCCATGCATCCCTGTAGGATGCACTGTACGGGGAGCCACCCACGTGTGAGAACTTGACATGCACACACGTACACGTACACACACACACACACACACACACACACGCACACACAAGTCATTATATATAGAAAAGTTGAACATTCGACAATCTAGACGTGGCGAATAAACTTTGAAACTTGAAACTTAATCTCATCAAAGTAAACACATCAATCCATGAGATTAGGCCTGTAGGACAACAGGTGATCAATAGCCTCTATCACAAACTGTGTTGGGCCAAGTAACCGAAAGGTCGCTTAACCTTATTTTGCTCCAGGGGCGCGGTACTACTCTGCCTGACCCTGTACATCAACATATTTCAATGCACCTATCCGGTGTATGTGACTATAAAACACACACATTTGTGAATAAGAATGCTGATTTGGTTCTAGCAGAAACATGCCAGGCTCGTATGCAGTACTGTAGAGGAGTAGTGATAGATGAAGTACCATGCATAAAATATTTTTTTTTCAGAGCCATTGTTGTACTAGCTCTGAAGCCAAGTAGTCAAGTCTTCTGTGACGTTGTTTTTATTTAGTTCACCTTAATGTTACCAGGTTAGTAACACTCAGATTAAAAATTGATTTTTCAAGAGTTCTCCTGAGTTGGCTATGTTGGGGTATGTGTTCTTCTGTGTTGGGTGTGAGAGAATCCAACACTTACGTGTTCAATAGTAATATTAATGTTTATTTTAGTAGGAAAACAAAGTGACACTGACATCAAATCAAATCAAAGTTTATTTGTCACGTGCGCCGAATACAACAGGTGTATTCCTTACAGTGAAATGCTTACTTACAGGCTCTAACCAATAGTGCAAAAAGGTATTAGGTGAACAATAGGTAAGTAAAGAAATAAAACAACCATAGTAAAAAGACAGGCTATATAGAGTAGCGAGGTTATATACAGTAGCGAGGTTATATACATTAGCGAGGTTATATACAGTAGCGAGGCTATAAAAGTAGCGAGGCTACATACAGACACAGGTTAGTCAGGCTGATTGAGGTAGTATATGTACATGTAGTTATGGTTAAAGTGACTATGCATATATGATGAACAGAGAGTAGCAGTAGTGTAAAAAAGGGGTTGACGGGTGGTGGGACACAATGCAGATAGATAGCCCGGTTAGCCAATGTGCGGGAGAACTGGTAGGTCGGCCCAATTGAGGTAGTATGTACATGAATGTATAGTTAAAGTGACTATCCATATATGATAAACAGAGAGTAGCAGGAGCGTAAAAAGAGGGGTTGGGAGAGGCACACAATGCAAATAGTACGGTTAGCCATTTGATTACCTGTTCAGGAGTCTTATGGTTTGTAAAAGCCTTTTTGTCCTAGACTTGGCACTCCGGTACCGCTTGCCATGCGGTAGTAGAGAGACCAGTCTATGACTGGGGTGTCTGGGGTCTTTGACAATTTTTAGGGCCTTCCTCTGACACCGCCTGGTGTAGAGGTCCGGGATGGCAGGCAGCTTAGCCCCAGTGATGTACTGGGCCGTACGCACTACCCTCTGTAGTGCCTTGCGTTCAGAGGCCGAGCAATTGCCGTACCAGGCAGTGATGCAGCCAGTCAGGATGTTCTCGATGTTGCAGCTGTAGAACATTTTGAGGATCTCAGGACCCATGCCAAATCTTTTTAGTTTCCTGAGGGGGAATAGGCTTTGTCGTGCCCTCTTCATCTTGGTGTGTTTGGACCATTCTAGTTTGTTGTTGATGTGGACACCAAGGAACTTGAAGCTCTGAATCCTGCTCCACTACAGCCCCATCGATGAGAATGGGGGTGTGCTCGGTCCTCCTTTTCCTGTAGTCCACAATCATCTCCTTAGTCTTGGTTACGTTGAGGGAGAGGTTGTTGTCCTGGCACCACCCAGCCAGGTCTCTGACATCCTCCCTATAGGCTGTCTCGTCGTTGTTGGTGATCATGCCTACCACTGTTGTGTCCTCTGCAAACTTAATGATGGTGTTGGAGTCGTGCCTGGCCATGCAGTCGTGGGTGAACAGAGAGTACAGGAGGGGACTGAGCACACACCCCTGGGGAGCTCCCGTGTTGAGGATCAGCGTGGCAGATGTGTTGCTACCTACCCTCACCACCTGGGGTCGGCCGTCAGGAAGTCCAGGATCCAGTTGCAGAGGGAGGTGTTTAGTCCCAGGATCCTTAGCTTAGTGATGAGCTTTGAGGGTACTATGGTGTTGAACGCTGAGCTGTAGTCAATGAGTAGCATTCTCACATAAGTGTTTCTTTTGTCCAGGTGGGAAAGTGCAGTGTGGAGTGTAATAGAGATTGCATCATCTGTGGATCTGTTTGGGCGATATGCACATTGGAGTGGATCTAGGGTTTCTGGGATAATGGTGTTGATGTGAGTCATGACCAGCCTTTCAAAGCACTTCATGGCTACGGGCGTGAGAGCTACGGGTCTGTAGTCATTTAGGCAGGTTGCCTTTGTGTTCTTGGGCACAGGGACTATGGTAGTCTGCTTGAAACATGTTGGTATTACAGACTCAATCAGGGAAAATGTTAGTGAAGACACCTGCCAGTTGGTCAGCACATGCCCGGAGCACACGTCCTGGTAATCCGTCTGGCCCCGCAGCCTTGTATATGTTGACTTGTTAAAAGGTCTTACTCACGTCGGCTTAGGAGAGCGTGATCACACAGTCATCTGGAACAGCTGATGCTCTCATGCATGCCTCAGTGTTGCTTGCCTCGAAGCGAGCATAGAAGTGATTTATCTCGTCTGGTAGGCTTGTGTCACTGGGCAGCTCGCAGCTGTGCTTCCCTTTGTAGTCTGTAATAGTTTGCAAGCCCTGCCAGATAAGAAGAGGGTCGGAGCCGGTGTAGTATCTTAGCCCTGTATTGACACTTTGCCTGTTTGATGGTTCGTCGCATGGCATAGCATAACATGTCCAACAAACCATAGAAAATAGACAAAGGAGTCTGACAAGCCAGACATGAACACACTGTTCGCATTGACCCAAACTGACAAGTACATTCTGCTGCTTATAGACAACGTCATGACAACAACTACTCCACCCTGATCCTAACATCATGACGCACAAAACCAAACCAAAACAATGTACGATCCAAACAGCATCCCAAAAACCATCCATCTTCCATCCCAAAAACTCTCTCTCCATCTCGCCCTTCTCTTGATCTTTGTAACATTTCAGAAATAATTTCCACATCACTGCATGTCACACCCTCCCTTCCTCCCTCGCTCATTCTTAAATCCATCAGAATCCCGTCTGTCTTGTGCTGGTAGTCTCAGCAGGGGTCTTAGATGATGAGAGCAGTTGACAAGATGAAGGAGTGAAGGAGGAGAAGGAGTGAAGGAGAGATGGCGAGATGCTGATAGAGTGATTGACAGGGTGATGAATTGGTTTAGTAATGCTTCAGACAGACAGAGGCCGGGCTCAGCAGGGAAATGCACACCACCATAGGCACTGGGGTATATGAGGGCACGACTGCTGTGTGCATGCAACTGTTGGGTATCTAAAGGCAAGAGGGGAGTTGGGGAGAGGGAAGAGCAGGGCATACAACTTCCCCTGGAGGAACTGTGAGGCAAAGGCTCAGGTGTTGAGTGATTGTGTGAAATCATCTCAGTACTAATACTCACTATAAACTAGGTGGTTCGAGCCCAGTAAAGTTAGTGAATTCTGTATAGTCTTAAAATGCTACACGTTGGTTCTTGGATTCAATTCGACTATGGTTGCTTGAAACTCCTTTCTATCTCAGTATACTGTGGGTGTTGTATCCATACAGACTACTGTAAGGTGTTGTAGAGATATAGATGTGAAAGAAGGGGGGGGATGGATGGATGGATGGAGGGATGGAGCCAGGGTAGTGGCGCGTAACCACACACACCACTATAATTAGAAAAAAAAATGAAGCGTTAATGTGGCGGCGCTCGGGAGAAACAAAGAGAAATACGACAACAAACTGCCTCACAGCCCAACATGCACTGCTTCGCTTCAACAAACGGGTGGTGGAAGATACACTATGAAGTGGGCTCTCAGGCTAGATATTGTATGTTAAGAATCTTCAAAAGAGCTTTTTCTGTTTGAGAAAGAAATTCTGCAAATTAACTTCTGACAAGGCACACCTGTTAATTGAAATGCATTCCAGGTGACTACCTCATGAAGCTCATTGAGAGAATGCCAAGAGTGTGCAAAGCTTTCATCAAGGCAAAAGGTTACTACTTTGAATAATCTAAAATCTAAATATATTTTAGATTTGTTTAACACTTTTTTGGTTACTACATGATTCCATATATGTGTTATTTCATAGTTTTGATGTCTTCACTATTATTCTACAATGTAGAAAATAGTAAAAAGAAAGAAAAACCCTTGAATGAGTAGGTGTGTCCAAACTTTTGACTGGTACTGTACAATGAGTGTACAAGGCATTAGGAACACCTGCTCTTTCTATTACATAGACTGACCAGGTGAATCCAGGTGAAAGCTATGATTCCTTATTGATGTCACTTGCTAAATCCACTTCAATCAGCAGATGAAGGGGAGGAGACAGGTTAAAGAAGGATTTTTAAGCCTTGAGACAATTGAGACATGGATTGTGTTTGTGTGCCTTTCAGCGGGTGAATGGGTAAGTGCTTCTGAACGGGGTATGGTAGTAGATGCCAGGTGTAGCGGTTTGAGTATGTCAAGAACTGCAACGCTGGAGAGATTAGTGTAACAAACACTGCATCACTAATTTCACAAACTGTTTTCCGGATTATCATGTAATCAGAAGTTGTTTTCCTGGAAAAATGTGGCCTTTGAAACCAACTGAGTGTGCTCTAGCTCATCTCAACAACAACAACCAAACAAATGCAACAATAACGTTATTCATTCCTTCATTCATCCCTTCATTCCTTGCCTCTGAGCAGCCCACCTAATTACAGTCCATATCAGCCAATCAGGTCTACTGTTGAGCCCTATGGGCCCAGATGAAAAGTAGCGCACCATAAAGGGAATAGAGTGCCATTTGGGATGTGCCACTGATTCACACAGGGAGGATACCCAACAGGCAGCGAGCGCCTCTCCTTTTCTTTTTAACCAAGCACTTTAATCAAATCACTTTAATACTAATCCGCCCGTCTCCGATGTAGCCTGGGGTTTAAATCAAATGCCTGTATTAAATGTTCACTTAAGTTAAAACTCACAATTAACTCCTCCTGAGCTGGAAAGCGGTATTTTGCCGGTGGGGCTGACTCTCAACTCTGCAACCCACTTAAGTCAAATATAAGGTCCCTTTAGAGAATTCTGGTGTTGAGATTAAGTTAACGTAGCTCTTTATAAGATATAAAACACAAGTGATGAGTGAGGTTCGGCCTTAGTTTTACTGACACAATGACAAGTAGTAATAGCAACCTACTGATTTATGCATTGTGTTGTCAATTTAAAACCATTTGCACACGCTCTTCAATCGCTAACGAAGGCCATGCAGCCGAAACGTGTGAGAGGTTTTAAATCTTTGTTCCAGTGAACATGCCATACAAATAAAGGCATTTTAATTAATTAAATGAAGAGTGCATTGGTCTACAAAGACCTACTATTGTGTACCCTAGCAGCACCTCCCTTCTTTCTTTATTTCTAGAAGCTAAATCAACACAATTCGATGTTGATCGAACAACTTCCAATTTCATAAATGTTGGTAAAGGAACTTTTATTGTTTAAAGAATTTATGAATGAGATTGGTGTGTTTTTTCACTATCTAATTATTGCAGAGGGCTGTTCAATGACAGGCAAGTATTTTGTTAAAAATCTAGCACTTATGTTTTTTTTGCAAAATGCTATACAGTTGAAGTCGGAAGTTCACATACACCTTAGTCAAATACATTTAAATTCAGTTTTTCACAATTCCTGACATTTAATCCAAAATTCCCTGTTTTAGGTCAGTTAGGATCACCACTTTAATTTAAGAATATGAAATGTCAGAATAATAGTTGAGAGAATGATTTATTTCAGCTTTTATTTCTTTCATCACATTCCCAGTGGGTCAGAAGTTCACATACACTTAATTAGTATTTGGTAGCATTGCCTTTAAACTGTTTAACTTGGGTCAAACATTTTGGGAAGCCTTTAAGGTAGCCTTCCACAAACTTCCCACAATAAGTTGGGTGAATTTTGGCCCATTCCTCCTGACAGAAGGGGTGTAACTGAGTCAGGTGTGTAGGCCTCCTTGCACGCACACACTTTTTGAGGTCTGCCCACAAATCTTCTATAGGATTGAGGTCAGGGCTTTGTGATGGCCACTCCAACACCTTAAGCCATTTTGCCACAACTTTGGAAATATGCTTGGGGTCATTGTCCATTTGGAAGACCCATTTGCGACCAAGCTTTAACTTCCTGACTGATGTCTTGAGATGTCGATATAGGACTTGTTTTACTATGGATATAAATATTTTCGTAACTGTTTCCTCCAGCATCTTCACAAGGTCCTTTGCTGTTGTTCTGGGATTGATTTGCACTTTTCACACCAAAGTACGTTCATCTCTAAGACAGAACGCGTCTCCTTCCTGAGCGGTATGACGGCTCCGTGGTCCCATGGTGTTTATACTTGCGTACTCTTGTTTGTACAGATGAACGTGGTACCTTCAGGCATTTGGAAATTGCTCCCAAGGATGAACCAGACTTGTGGAGGCCTACAATTTCTTTCTGAGGTCTTGGCTGATTTCTTTAGATTTTCCCATGATGTAAAACAAAGAGACACTGAGTTTGAAGATAGGCCTTGAAATACATCCACAGGTACACCTCCAATGGACCTAAATTATGTCAATTGGCCTAACGGAAGCTCCTAAAGCCATGACATCATTTTCTGGAATTTTCCAAGCTGTTTAAAGGCACAGTCAACTTAGTATGTAAACTTCTGACCCACTGGAATTGTGATACAGTGAATTATAAGTGAAATAATCTGTCTGTAAACAATTGTTGGAAAAATTACTTTTGTCATGCACAAATGAGATGTCCTAACCAACTTGGCAAAACTATAGTTTGTTAACAAGAAATGTGTGGAGTGGTTGAAAAATGAGTTTTAATGAACCCAACCTAAGTGTATGTAAACTTCCGACTTCAACTGTACAGTCGTGGCCAAAGGTTTTGAGAATGACACAAATATTAATTTTCACAAAGTTTGCTGCTTCAGTGTCTTTAGATATTTTTGTCAGATGTTACTATGGAATACTGAAGTATAATTACAAGCATTTCATAAGTGTCAAAGGCTTTTATTGACTATTACATGAAGTTGATGCAAATAGTCAATATTTGCATAGTTGACCCTTCTTTTTCAAGACCTATGCAATCCGCCCTGGCATGCTGTCAATTAACTTCTGGGCCACATCCTGACTGATAGCAGCCCATTCTTGCATAATCAATGCTTGGGAGTTTGTCAGAATTTGTGGGTTTTTTGTTTGTCCACCCACCTCTTGAGGACTGACCACAAGTTTTTTCAATGGGATTAAGGTCTGGGGAGTTTCCTGACCATGGACCCAAAATATCGATGTTTTGTTCCCCGAGCCACTTAGTTATCACTGTTGCCTTATGGCAAGGTGCTCCATCATGCTGGAAAAGGCATTGTTCGTCACCAAACTGTTCCTGGATGGTTGGGAGAAGTTGCTCTCGGAGGATGTGTTGGTACCATTCTTTATTCATGGCTGTGTTCTTAGACATTGTGAGTGAGCCCACTCCCTTGGCTGAGAAGCAACCCCACACATGAATGGTCTCAGGATGCTATACTGTTGGCATGACACAGGACTGATGTTAGCGCTCAACTTGTCTTCTAAGGACAAGCTTTTTTCCTTATGCCCCAAACAATCGGAAAGGGGATTCATCAGAGAAAATGAATTTACCCCATTCCTCAGCAGTCCAATCCCTGTACCTTTTGCAGATTATCAGTCTGTCCCTGATATTTTTCTGGAGAGAAGTGGCTTCTTTGCTGCCCTTCTTGACACCAGGCCATCCTCCAAAAGTCTTTGCCTCACTGTGCGTGCAGATGCACTCACACCTGCCTGCTGCCATTCCTGAGCAAGCTCTGTACTGGTGGTGCCCCGATCCTGCATCTGAATCAACTTTAAAAGATGGTCCTGGCGCTTGCTGGACTTTCTTGGGCGCCCTGAAGCCTTCACAACAATTGAACCGCTCTCCTTGAAGTTCTTGATGATCCGATGGTTGATGTAGGTGCAATCTTACTGGCAGCAATATCCTTGCCTGTGAAGCCCTTTTTGTGCAAAGCAATGATGACAGCACATGTTTCCTTGCAGGTAACCATGGTTGACAGAGGAAGAACAATGATTCCAAGCACCACCCTCCTTTTGAAGCTTCCAGTCTGTTAATCGAACTCAATCAGCATGACAGAGTTATCTCCAGCCTTGTCCTCGTCAACATTCACGTCAACATGTTAACGAGAGAATCACTGACATGATGTCGGCTGGTCCTTTTGTGGCAGGGCTGAAATGCAGTGAAAATGTTTTTTTAGGTTTCAGTTCATTTGCATGGCAAAGAGGGACTTTGCAATTAATTGCAATTCATCTGATCACTCTTCATGACATTCTGGAGTATATGCAAATTGCCAGCATACAAACTGAGGCAGCAGACTTTGCGAAAATGTATATTTCAGTCATTCTCAAAACTTTTGGCCACGACTGTACATACATTTGATATTTTTGTAATTTATCAGATGCTCTTATCCAGAGCGACTTAGTTTACTGCATTCATCTTAAGATAGCTAGGTGAGACAACCACATATCACAGTCAAATATACAGGATACAAACATTCCGTTCCAGCTCAACAATAGATATATTTTTTTGGCAAAAAAACGAACATTTTCATACCCACATTTTCTCAAAACTATGAATAAGAAATCTGAGAACAGAAATATTTTACACACACATGAAGGTACCCAAAATCTATTATTTCTGATGAATAAACACAAATGTGAAAAATTGGCATATATAGATGATTACTCTCGGGACACATTTAGCGCAGACAGACTGTACACAGAAACAGTCACACACACATGCATGCACACACAAACACACTACATTTAAATAAGACATTTAGCAGATGCTCTTATCCATAGCAACATACAGCAGAAATTAGGGTTAAGTGCCTTGCTCAAGGGCACATTGACTACTGTCTCAATCCCTCTGTTCAATATTAATACCCAGATCATTTATTAATCCAGATCACATCCCACTCATATTTTTGTGCTGGTTGAGGCATAAATAGATCATTTGGAGTTTTGCCAATAAATCAATAGACCATTACGCTGATGCAGAGAGGGTTCCCATGAGAACAGATGGCAGGAGAAAGACAGGAGAAGAGAGCAGAAGACAGGAGTAGGGGGATTACCAACAGAGCTACTCTCACCCTTCAGATGATCACTTTACATCTGCCAATGAGGAGGGAGAGATGGAAAGGATATAGATGGAAGAGAGGGTTAGGGAGGAGAGGAGGGAGAGGGCTGGGATGGAGGAGAGGTTAGAGAGGCAGAGGCTGAAAACGCAGTCAGGGGAAGAGGCTGAATCAGTGAGGCTGAATATGTGGAATATATAGAACCCTCAAACTCAACTCTGGACCTCAAAGCCATATCCAATGCATTGTTTCCAAGTTCCCCTCTAATCAGGGACTGATTTAGACCTGGGACACCAGGTGTGTGCAATTAAATATTAGCTAGAACAGAAAACCAGCAGGCTCCGGACCTCGTAGGGTCAGAGTTGAATGTACCTGATCTAGAACCTCCAGACAGTACATTGAGTTGGAGGATGAAGGAGGTTGGATGTAATATAACACTGCTGTGTGTTAGATACCCACTGTTTCAGGCCTACCACTTTCTGCTCTTTATCGCTCTTCTGTGACTGTACAGTAAAATGCTTATTTACAGACCCTTCCCAACAATGCAGAGAGAAAGAGCAGGGGTACGAGGTAATTGAGGTAGATATGTACATATAATTAAGAATAGAGTGACAGAGAGTAACTGTAGCAGCAGCGTTTGTGATGAGTAAAGAAATAAATAGCAATGCAGATTTAACTAACTATTTAGCAGTCTTATGGCTTGGGGGTAGAAGCTGTTCAGGGTCCTGTTTGTTCCAGACTTGGTGCATTGGTACCACTTGCCATGCAGTAGCAGAGAGAACAGCCCATGACTTGGGTGGCTGGAGTCTTTTAGAATTTTTAGGGCCTTCCTCTGACACCACCTAGTATATAGGTCCTGGATGGCAGTAAGCTTGGCCCCAGTGATGTATTGGGCCGTACGCACTACCCTCTGTAGTGCCTTGCGGTCGAATGCCAAGCAGTTGCCTTACCAGGCAGTGATGCAGCCAGTCAGGATCCACTACAACCCCATCAATTTGAGGCATGCTCGGCCCTCCGTTTCCTGTAGTCCACAATCAGCTCCTTTGTCTTGCTGACATAGAGGGATAGGTTGTTGTCCTGGCACCACACTGCCAGGTCTCTGACCTCCTCCTTATAGGCTGTCTCATCATCAGTTGCAGAGGGAGGTGTTCAGTCCCAGGGTCCTTAGCTTAGTGATGAGCTTGGAAGGCACTATGGTGTTAGACGCTGAACTGTAGTCAATCAACAGCATTCTCACGTAGGTGTTCCTTTTGTTCAAATAAGAAAGGGCAATAGAGATTGCGTCAAGACGCGTACAGGGCAATAGTCATTTAGACAGGTTATCTTGGCGTTCTTGGGCACAGAGACTATGGTGGAGTACACTTGCCAGCTGGTCCGGGCACGCTCTTGAGTATGCGTCCTGGTAGTCTGTTTGGTCCTGCAGCCTTGTGAATATTAACCTGTTTAAACATGTTACTCACATCGGCTATGGACAGCGTGATCACACAGACATATGGAACAGCTGGTGCTCTCATGCATGGTTCAGTGTTGCTTGGCTCGAAGCGAGCATAGAAGGCAATTAGCTCGTCTGGTAGGCTTGCGTCACTGGGCAGCTAGCAGTGTACAGTGTGGGATCCCTGGTCCTAAGGGGGCCACAGTGAGTGGTCTTGGTCTGGCCTGGCCTATGGGAATCAAGTCAGCAGCTATTTCCACCCTTTCCCCCTTAATGACCGTCTCATTTCAAATTTAATCAGACCTTTTTGACAAGCTGATTGGAACAGCCACGACCTCCCGAGCTAAATCTTTTTTTCTCCTCTCATTCTCCTGCCCAAGGTTGCTTTCGGCCTCCATTATGAGACGTTAATTCTCTTTGATGAAAGACATCCAACATCACCCCCTCACCCCAAAAATTTTAGCTCCATCTTCTCCATCATTACCACTGCATTGGGGCAATTATACTGTACATATTCATACTCTGCTTATGTTATGAGTGGGGCTGGCTGGGTGGGGCATGTGTGTGTGTGCCAGTGACTGAGTGATGTAAAGTTATGCGTGTTTCCCCACAGCTATGAAAGCCTATTATTTGGAGACACACCTTATACGGGAGCGTAACCAGGGCCGACGGGACGACGTATTCCCAGCCTTTATTAGCTCCATTCTACATGCAAATGACTAGCTAAAACTCCATCCAGAACCCAACCAGGGGGACGGGTCCCCTCACGGTCCTTGAGAAAATGACATATTTGAATGAATTTCCTTATGTGTATGGGTGTGTGTGTGTGTGTGTTTTTATTACTTATTTATACAAAAATAAAGCTGAAGGATGATGCACTGCCTCTATAAAGAAGTCAATTATTTTCCACTTGGAAAATAGATAAATAGATTGGTTGGGTGGTTGTTGCCCATTCAATACTATTGACATTCAGTTGCAGTCAGCCCTTTGAAAGCCCCAGACCCACTCCAGGGAGAGCAGAGACTCAACTGCATTGAAGTTGTTCAGCCCACAACGGAAAAATATTGCAGGGAGAAATCTAAGAATCTAAGTATTGATTTTGATATGAAACGGAATGAAGAGAGGAAAATGAAAAGTGGGGTTTGGGAGCTCACAGCTGACAGAGGGAGAGAGAGAGAGAGAGAGAGCAAGAGAAAGTGGAGGAGGAAGATAAAGAAAGCAAGGAGGATAGATGCTCTCTCTCTCTCTCCCTCTCCCTCTCCCTCTCCCACAGCTGCAGGTAAGCCTCTGGCTACAATTGAGAAGTAGGGCCTGGCTGGCTCACAGCCCTGACACTCCTGTGCGTGCGTGTGTGTGTGTGTCTGTGTGCGTCTCCACTATGTCCTTGTATCGGAGCTGGAGCCATCTCTGTCACACTGACCTTTCCTACCTATCCCCTGTAGACCACTCACTACTCCACTAATGTGTCATTGTCCCACTCACACTAACGTCCCACAACACTATTGTATTACTGTGCCCTACCCAACAATCCTTGGATCTTTGGTGCTTTGAAGAAGGTTGTTTGACCTTTGAAAGCTCAGACATGATATACTTAAGTAATAAGGCCCGAGGGGGTGTGGTATATGGCCAATATAACACGGCTAAGGGCTGTTCGTGCGCACAATGCAGCGTGGATTGCCTGCATACAGCCCTTAGCCGTGGTATATTGGCCGTATATATATATATATATATATATATATATATATATATATATATATATATATATATATATATATAACAAACCCTCGAGGTGCCTTATTTCTATTATAAACTGGTTACCAATGTAATTAGAGCAGTAAAAATAAATGTTCTGTCATACCTGTGGTATACGGTCTGATGTACCACGACTGTCGGCCAATCAGCATTCAGGGTTCGAACTGCCCATTTTATAATGAGCGTTAGTCTGGTGCTATGTGTCTGGATGTTCACTTCTCGATCAATTACGGCTTTCACTATCAAGGATTACTATCAACTATCTCCCATCTACCTGCATTTTAGTAGCTTGTTCAGTTTTGAAGTAGATTCACATTGCCATGCAACTATAGCCTTTAAAATTATACTAACACCCTCACTAGAGTCCTGAATGGAGTGGGAGGTTTGTATTTTATTGTCGTCTAGCCTGCTTGTGTCAATGGTGTAACGTAAAGTCCTACAAAGAGAACTGTCCAGACAATTATAGCCAGAAGGAAAACAACACAAAGGGTACAAAATGGCTGAACGGCAAAGAGACCACATTACCTTGCAGGAATCAGCAATCAGTCAGCACTTGATAATGAAGCAATGAAGTGATATAAAACCATGAGAGTCCGTTAAGTACCCATCTAACAAAGCCATCAGCTAGCTCAGCCAAAATGAGCACAGATTTCAGATTTCTTTGTCTTACACTCTTAGGAAAAAAAGGATTCCGAAAGGGTTATTCGGTGTCCCCATAAGATAACCCTTTTTGATTCCAGGTAGAACCCTTTTGAGTTCCATGTAGAACCCTTTCTACAGAGGGGTCTACATGGAACTCAAAAGGGTTCTACCTGGAAGGGTTCTACCCCTGAACCAAAAGGATTCGGCCTGCAACTAAAAAGGGTTCTTCAAAGAGTTCTCCTCCGGGGACAGCCGAAGGATCATTTAAGGCTCTAGATAGCACCTTTCTTTCTGTCTTACTCCTGACATCTAGCTGCACCTCTCTAGTACTTGAGGCCAGCTATAGAAACGGAAATTGGCATCTAATAGGCACACAGTGAGACTTTGGACATAGTGCCTAAACTCCACTAGAGCTCTGTAGAGGGACATGGGGATTCCATGATAGGTACTTATTTCTCTCCAGCAAGATTCTAACTAGACATTACATGACATATTCATGACAAACTGAATGTTATTGCCAAATAGTCTGTGTGTGTGTGTGTGTGTGTGTGTGTGTGTGTGTGTGTGTGTGAGACGTAAAGTTATGCGTGTTTCCCCACAGCTATAAAAGCCTATTATTTGGAGACACACCTGAGAAGGGAGCGTAACCAGGGCCGACGGGTCGATGTATTCCCTAAGCAGCCTTTACTAGCTCCATTCTACATGCAAATGACTAGCTAAAACTACAGGTAACTGTCAAAATAAAGGAAACATTTGAGTAAATGAAGGATACAAAGTATTTTGAAAGCAGATGCTTCCACATAAGGGTGGTTCCTAAGTTAGTTAAGCAATTAACAACCCATTATGCTTAGGGTCATGTATAAAAATGCCCAGTTGCCCATGATTTTGGCTAACCTGGCTAGAAGAAGAGATCTCAGTGACTTTGAAAGAGGGGTCTCAAATGAGCATAGGGGGTTTAAAGGGTGTGTGTTTCAGTCACCAGATCTCAACCCAACTGAACACTTATGGGAGATGCTGGAGCAGCGCCTGAGACAAATCAACAAAACCATTTATAGTGGAAGAATGGTGTCAGATCCCTCCAATAGAGTTCCAGACACTTGTAGAATCCATGCCAAGGTGCATTGAAGCTGTTCTGGGTCGTGGAGGCCCAACGCCCTATTAAGTAACTTTATGTTGGTGTTGCCATTATTTTGGTAGTTACCTGTATTACTAACAGATCTAGAGCCCAGCTATTTGTGTCAACTATTTCCCTGCATTTTAGTAGCTTGTTCAGTTTTGAAGTAGATTCACATTGCCATGCAACTATAGCCTTTAAAATTATACTAACACCCTCACTAGAGTCCTGAATGGAGTGGGAGGTTTGTATTTTATTGTCGTCTAGCCTGCTTGTGTCAATGGTGTAACGTAAAGTCCTACAAAGAGAACTGTCCAGACAATTATAGCCAGAAGGAAAACAACACAAAGGGTACAAAATGGCTGAACGGCAAAGAGACCACATTACCTTGCAGGAATCAGCAATCAGTCAGCACTTGATAATGAAGCAATGAAGTGATATAAAACCATGAGAGTCCGTTAAGTACCCATCTAACAAAGCCATCAGCTAGCTCAGCCAAAACGAGACCCCTCTTTCTGTCTTACTCCTGACATCTAGCTGCACCTCTCTAGTACTTGAGGCCAGCTATAGAAACGGAAATTGGCGTCTAACAAGCACACAGTGAGACTTTGGACATAGTGCCTAAACTCCACTAGAGCTCTGTAGAGGGACATGGGGATTCCATGATAGGTACTTATTTCTCTCCAGCTAGATTCTAACTAGACATTACATGACAAACTGAATGTTATAGCCAAATAGTGTGTGTGTGTGTGTGTGTGTGTGTGTGTGTGTGTGTGTATGTGTGTGTGTGTGTGTGTGTGTGTGTGTGTGTGTGTGTGTTTTCTCTCCAACATGAGTCTAACTAGACATTTGGGCCCAGTTAAATAGACATTACGTGGCATTTCATGACAAACTGAATGTTATTGCCAAATAGTGTGCGTGCATGTGCGCGCCAGTGTGCATGCATACGCGTTTGTCAGCATGCCTGTGTGTAAGTGTTTGAAAATGTGTTTGAAAGAGCTATCTCCCCTCAGGGGCTTCGGGTCTGACGCTCTGGGCTGGAAAAGAGCCTTTATGTTCATCTCACTCTCTGCTTTAAAATGACATTCTGGCTCCCAGCTCAAAGCCGCAGCATTGAAGGAGCACAGATGAGAGCTGACTGCTGAATACAAGCCACAGCAAACAGTGGGAATGAATGGAGGGTGAACACAGTATAGTGCAGTCTGTGTGTTGCGCTCTGACTGCTCACTACTAGAATAGTGGGTTTGGGAAAGGCTGAAATAATACCGAATTTCTATCCATGAACAGAAACACACACACTGCTCAACCCTAAGAAATGGTGTGTCCTGAAATAATTAGGTTGACTTACAAGGAATGCTTAATTGGGCAACAATGCTAGAGCTATGAAGTTAACAGCTTGCGTCAATGTGAATTCACTCAGAAGTGTATCCGGTAGTTCTCATCAGTGCTTTCTGCTTCTTACTGCTCAGAGCTAACTATCACACTCTGTACCAGCACTGTAACATCAGAGGTCACATTAGACTCAGTGTATCTGCATACCTCCGCAGTGTGTGTGTGTCTGTGTGTGTGTGTGTGTGTCTGTGTGTGTGTGTGTGTGTGTGTGTGTGTGTGTGTGTGTGTGTGTGTGTGTGTGTGTGTGTGTGTGTGTGTGTGTGTGTGTGTGTGTGTGTGTGTGTGTGTGTGTGTACGTGTGTGTGTGTACAATGGCACAGCGGCTGGCGCTGTCGGGTTGGCGGGGGCAAAGTGTCTGGCTTTGATGTCTACATGAGCTCGGCATCCACCACACATACACACACACACACATGCGCAATGTTCTTTGCCTTCGCCCACTCACTTCAGTCCAGCCTAGCATCAAATCAATGGGCCATCTGGAAACTCTGCTGCAGAGAACTGTGCTTTGTCTCCACCTTGGCCTCACACAGCAAACAGACATCACACCCCAGCAACACAGGTTAATAAGCAAGATAGATGACTAATCTTGCCTTAATTGATCTAGTGCTACATTTTTACTGTGAGTAGTTGATATACAGTATGTTCATTACTTTGTTATTAAGCATTCATAAAGTATTAATAAACACTACATAGAAGATATTTGCTCGTGATTGATTTCTGAGGCATCTATATACAACTAGCTCTCACAGTCTCACGTCAGAATTAGACATTCACCAATGTTTCTCAAACGTCAAATTTCTAAGTTGTTGCAAACATCAAATTTCAAAGTTCTTAAGTTTAAGTTCAAGCATTAACTCTGAATTTAAAGTTTAGGCATTAAATTCAAAATCTTAAGGTTAGGCGTTAACTCCGAATGTTTGAGGTTTGGGATAGGCTTAAAACAAACATCTCAAAAACAATGGATTTGAACTTGCAACCTTTGGAATCAGAGGCAGATGTTTAAGTCCATCCACCATCCCCGTCCAAAATCAAAACCTACTTGAAGGTAACAGAGCTCACTGTTACCCTTATTGGCTGGTTTACACATCATCTCCCGACGTCCTCAGACATTGATGGACGTCGAATACTGACTTGTATCACGGGAGACCTGGCTGTCTACATAGGCTATATAAAGAGTTTATGAAGGCTTCATTTAGCCTCAAAGTTAAAGTTCAAAGTGTGACCATTTGTCTGTATTGTAATGGTTTTGATGCATATGCATTCTGAAAATGTTTTCGTCCTCGTTTCCTCAGTGTTTCAGATGATTTCCGAGCGCAGCCAAAATAGCAGCGCAACACAGAGGTCTAGCCATCACAGCATGGGAGCATGTAACGCAGCCACTCAGACTCCCACTGTGGCCTGTGGTGTTTCCGAAATATTGTGCTTGTGTGTGTGCACGCATTTGTGTGTGTGTGTGTGAGCATGTAACACAGCCGCTACGCCTCTCACTGTGTCCTCTTACTGAGACATATTTTGGTTGGCTTGTTGTAACTCGTTCCACCAATCAGCATCTGCTGGGAGATGCTGGTCAATAGTTTGTTTTGGCGCAGAAGGTTGCCCTATTCCAGTCCCTATTTGTGAATATCAGAGTAGTGTATACAGTAACTGTACATGTCCTTGTGTTTCTCTATCAAACCATGCGTGTGCATGTGTGTGCGTGTGTATGTGTGTGTGGAGCAGCAGCCATGCTAGAGAGATTTCCGCATGACAGGAGAGTGAACTGCTCCTGGCTAAATGATGGGCACACGGTCACACAGTACAGAAACGTGCATATAAACATGCTCTGGCAGACACACAGACAGACACACAGACAGACACACAGACAGACAGAGGCCGACAGAGTAGGAGTCAGAATCACAAAAAAACGATTTAGGCACCATGGATCTTGATTGCCTCTGCTGTAACCAAGAAGCTTGATCTTGCCATCTAGCCACTTAGCAAGTTAATGAGTTAGCTAACCAAATGCACAGCTTGAGCCTTGAGCTGGATATATAGTCATTTATTTGGCATATCTTAGATAGTTAACTTATATTTATAAGGGGGGGGGCAACCCATAATGTGTCTAAATTCCCCGGTGTACAGTATATCACATAAGCCATAAGCATCCATATCTAAGATGATATATTCGATTAGACAGGAGCGTGGGTTGCAGTCTGCCACCACTGCCATTTCAGCTCCTCACAACAAGGCTCATATTCTTCATACACAACCTCATATCCTGTCAGCAACATATTACACTTTCCATTTCCATTCAATATCTAATACCATGTGCATCGTTACCCAATCCCTCATCCTGACCATAACATAACACAGTTCATATCCTGTCCACGACCTCATATCCTGTCCGCAACATATAACACTGTTCATAATCGAACGCCCTGTCCACAATAACACGATATTCTTCTTACGTATCCTGTCCATACTACACTGTAAAAAATAATATACAGTATATATAGTGACTCGGCGTACAATTGTAAGTCAAACAGCTGCAGTAGGATAGTGAGTTTGCTCAACAAAAATGTCCCACACAAACTTGCTCCACATCCTATTGCAGCTGGTTGCGTTACAATTGTACGTCAAATCAACTTTAGTTTGTTTTTTAATAATCTTACACCCTGTCCACAACAAATAACATCCTCCACATCATTACAAAACCGCCCTCACTCTCTCTCTCTCTGCCCGTCTCTCTATGCTCTATCCTCTGTGGTCAGCTCACACCACAGATCAGGCTTAAATACGGAACTGCCACATCGATTATTGATCATCGAAATACTTCACAGGGTTGGTGAACTACTGGTCAATGGTCAATACTGTGGTTGCTCTATTCAATAGGCCTCACAATTACTTAGAGAATGCCACAGACCCGAATGCCACTAGTTTAAATGTAGAAAACAACGTTTGAAACGTCAGGCCATTGCAATAGAGACACAATTGACTCACATTGTTAGTGGCTTCTTGTTGGCTTCTTATTGGCATAATACTATAGCTGACATTTGTTGGGCTTTTCCTTGTGTTCCAAAACAAATAGCATTTCTACATCGAGCTGTAAGGTCAGACGTACCATTACAGCTTAAGATAATTACTCAGCCAAACACACATCCAACAGTCTGACATTTGGAATGTGCTGCATTGCATGGCCTGGCTAAGGAGTTAGTTGGGCTGCAGACATGGCTTCAACTAGTGTTTTTTCCCCCAAACACTTTAGCTGCACTTGACTGAGCTTGCCTGGCACAATGGAAACATTGGAGTAGTCCCAAAAAGCTCAAAGCCCGTCTTACTAGAATTCCAGAAAGGCTCAATCAAATACTCAAAGAAAACAAATACAATTTGAAACCCAGGTCTGAGATGCAGGCAGCTGAGGTTTAGTTTGCTGTGTGGGTAGAGGATAGAGGATATCACTTTCCCTCCTACATAAGGATATGATAAGCTCATGTCACTTCCATCCAGATACAGGGAGGGAGGGAGGGAGGGAGGGAGGGAGGGAGGGAGGGAGGGAGGGAGGGAGGGAGGGAGGGAGGGAGGGAGGGAGGGAGGGAGGGAGGGAGGGAGAGAGAGCAGAGGCGGGGGCCACTTCCCCCGCTGTGTGTCCTAGAACAGTAGCAGGGAGGGAGGCAGCACTGCTTTAATTCATTCAGACTGTCGTCACGAGTGCAGCTCTGCAGATCGGACCCGGCCAAGCCTGAGCTGAGCACTGGCATGGAAAAGGAGGAGGAGAGTGAGTGAGGAAAAGAAGGAGGAAGGAGAAAGAGAGAGCGCGAGAGAGAGATGAGGGAGAGAGAGAGTGAAACAAGAGTAATGTGAGATTGAGAAAATGAGAAAGAAATCAGGGGATGTTTGGGTGCATGGGGGATTAATACCATCAGTGACACATGGTGCGTGGGCACACTGCTCTCTCCCTCTCTGCCACCTTCCCTCTCTGCCACCTTCCCTCGCTCCTTCTATCCCACCCCCGCTGAGGGTGGGCGTGTGACTTCAGGACAGGCACATGGACAATATATGTAACATACTGTATATAACAGTAGACATAATGAATGTTGGGGCTCTATTAACAGATGGAGCGTTGGAGGGATTTTAAGGTGGACCAGGCTATGAGTTCTATTTGAGTTTAATAGGAATTATTTTAGGTTCATTATGTTGGCTATCTCATATTCACAAGATTATGAATTAATTGGGACCATGTGGAGGGTTATATTGGTTAACTTTATAGTTGATTTAAGTTTATCTGGTCTATTTGAGTTGAATGTAGACTCTTTGAGGGGGTGATGCTTGCAGCTAAGGGTCTGAGGTGGTGGCTGAGGAGTGAGAACTCATTCCAGTCTGCTGGGGAGAGGTGTGAGGAAGAGAGAGGATCTGATTGTGTAAGTGTGTGTCTGCATGTGTGAGTGTATCCGAGTGTCTGTACTTTTAGATGCATGTGGTCCACTTGGGCAGGTAGGGATAGCATCATCCAGCACTGAGTAAAAAGCAGAGTGATTTGGGTTACTGAAGATTGGAGAGAGAGAGAGAGAGAGAGAGAGAGAGAGAGAGAGAGAGAGAGAGAGAGAGAGAGAGAGAGAGAGAGAGAGAGAGAGAGAGAGAGAAGCCTAGTGGTTAAGAGTGTTGGGCCAGTACCCGAGAGGTCGCTGGTTCAAATCCCCGAAGAATCTGTCAATGTGCTCTTTAGAAAGGCACTTAACCCTAATTGCTGCTGGAAGTCGCTCTGGATAAGAGCATCTGCTGAAATGACGAAAATGTAAGACAGATAGAGACAAATAAGTAGGATAGAGCCACAGAGAGAAGAGGTTTGTTTTCTTCAACAACTCTACTCTTAGAAGGTGTGTCGTGCCTCCCTGAGCTGCAGGGTATAATTACTCCCCAGTGTCAGTGTGTGCGCGCACTGTAAAGAAAATATATACATGTTGATTCAACATACAATTGTTAGGCAACCAGTTGCAATAGGATTGTGAATTTGCTCAACAAAATGTTCCCAGTTTGAACAAACTCCCAATCCTGTAAGAGCTGGTTGCCTTTCAATTGTACATTGAATTAACATATTTTTTACAGTGTGTGTGTGTAACCCAGCAGTGTAAAATGGGTTGATAGGAAATACATTCAGAGGTCAGGGGTCAGGGGAGTGGGAGGACAGTTTGTCTCCTTTCTGACCAGCCTTTATGAGCTTTAACCTCCTGCCTAAATCCCTGTGAGTGGGCTAATTATAATAATGTTTGCTCTGTAAAATGGTCTGTATTATAGGGTGTCAAGAAGGTTGAATTCATGCATATGGTTGTGTTGGGGCTGGGGATGCTGTATCTAGATGTATTAGAGGGCTGGGGATGCTGCATCTAGTTGTATTAGAGGGCTGGGGATGCTGCATCTAGTTGTATTAGATGCAGCATCACAACTTTCATTTCCGGTCACAACTAGTAGACTTGTTTACGTGCTGCTGTGCGTTTTGTTGCTAACCTAACTTTGCTACCTGACAGTTTTACGGTTTTTACTTTGTAATTACCGTTTATTTTTTCATTCAACTTTTTCACTCCGGACGCTTTATCTGGACGTGTTTCGTCAGGACCTCCACCAACCGAAGCTAAGTAGTAACATTAACATCATGCCTTCTAATTGCAGTCGCTGTACTCATAACATACAGGAGAACGGTCGGCTTAAGGCGAGGATAGCTGTGCTGCAAGCCCAGCTTCAGACGCAATCGTTAGGCAAGGGAAATGTAAGTGTAGGAAAGGATGAAACAGCGTCTGTGCCACCAGTAAGTACAGATAGTCGTAGAAATCCCCTCGCACAGTCCCCGCAGCCGGACAATTTTCTCCACGGCTTCTGGAAGGAAATGCTGGAGCAATGCTCAACCGGTGTCGCTCATTCAGCCGACAGAAACTTTCAACCGGTTTTCCCCATTAAGCAGCGGGTCGGAGTCAGAGGCCGAGCCTTCTCTGGTCTCTACTCCTCCCGTTCACGGGTCTGAGATGCCGAGGCCTCCCACCATTAGCACTGACAAATTGAAAACTCTAGTCATTGGCGACTCCATTACTCGCAGTATTAGACTTGAAGCGAATCACCCAGCGATCATACACTGTTTACCAGGGGGCAGGGCTACCGACGTTAAGGCTAACCTGAAGATGGTGCTGGCTAAGGCTAAATCTGGCGAGTGTAGAGAGTATAGAGATATTGTTATCCACGTCGGCACCAACGATGTTAGGATGAAACAGTCAGAGGTCACAAAGCGCAACATAGCTTCAGCGTGTAAATCAGCTAGAAAGATGTGTCGGCATCGAGTAATTGTCTCTGGCCCTCCCAGTTAGGGGAGTGATGAGCTCTACAGCAGAGTCTCACAACTCAATCGCTGGTTGAAAACTGTTTTCTGCCCCACACAAAAGATAGAATTTGTAGATAATTGGCCCTCTTTCTGGGACTCACCCACAAACAGGACCAAGCCTGGCCTGTTGAGGAGTGACGGACTCCATCCTAGCTGGAGGGGTGCTCTCATCTTATCGACGAACATAGACAGGGCTCTAACTCCTCTAGCTTCACAATGAGATAGGGTGCAGGCCAGGCAGCAGGCTGTTAGCCAGCCTGCCAGCTTAGTGGAGTCTGCCACTAGCACAGTTAGTGTAGTCAGCTCAGCTATCTCTATTGAGACTGTGTCTGTGCCTCGACCTAGGTTGGGCAAAACTAAACATGGCGGTGTTCGCCTTAGCAATCTCACTAGAATAAAGACCTCCTCCATTGCTGCCATTATTGAAAGAGATTGTGATACCTCACATCTCAAAATGGGGCTACTCAATGTTAGATCCCTCACTTCCAAGGCAGTTCTAGTCAATGAACTAATCACTGATCATAATCTTGATGTGACATTTGCCAAAAAAAACTAGCTCCCTGGTATACAGAAAATACCCGAGCTCTGAAGCAAGTTACCAGAAAATTGGAACGGAAATGGCGCCACACCAAACTGGAAGTCTTCCGACTAGCTTGGAAAGACAGTACCGTGCAGTATCGAAGAGCCCTCACTGCTGCTCGATCATCCTATTTTTCCAAGTTAATTGAGGAAAATAAGAATAATCCAAAGTTTCTTTTTGATACTGTCACAAAGCTAACTAAAAAGCAGCATTCCCCAAGAGAGGATGGCTTTCACTTTAGCAGTGATTCATTCATGAACTTCTTTGAGGAAAAGATCATGATCATTAGAAAGCAAATTACGGACTCCTCTTTAAATCTGCGTATTCCTCCAAAGCTCAGTTGTCCTGAGTCCACACAACTTTGCCAGGACATAAAATCAAGAGAGACACTCAAGTTTTTAGTACCATATCTCTTGACACATTGATGAAAATAATCATGGCCTCTAAACCTTCAAGCTGCATACTGGACCCTATTCCAACTAAACTACTGAAAGAGCTGCTTCCTGTGCTTGGCCCTCCTATGTTGAACATAATAAACAGCTCTCTATCTACCGGATGTGTACCAAACTCACTAAAAGTGGCAGTAATAAAGCCTCTCTTAAAAAGCCAAACCTTGACCCAGAAAATATAAAAACTATCGGCCTATATCGAATCTTCCATTCCTCTCAAAAATTTTAGAAAAAGCTGTTGCGCAGCAACTCACTGCCTTCCTGAAGACAAACAATGTATACGTAAACGCTTCAGTCTGGTTTTAGACCCCATCATAGCACTGAGACTGCACTTGTGAAGGTGGTAAATGACCTTTTAATGGCGTCAGACCGAGGCTCTGCAACTGTACTCATGCTCCTAGACCTTAGTGCTGCTTTTGATACCATCGATCACCACATTCTTTTGGAGAGATTGGAAACCCAAATTGGTCTACATGGACAAGTTTTGGCCTGGTTTAGATCTTATCTGTCGGAAAGATATCAGTTTGTCTCTGTGGATGGTTTGTCCTCTGACAAATCAACTGTAAATTTCGGTGTTCCTCAAGGCTCTGTTTTGGGACCACTATTGTTTTCACTATATATTTTACCACTTGGTGATGTCATTCGAAACATAATGTTAACTTTCACTGCTATGCGGATGACACACAGCTGTACATTTCGATGAAACATGGTGAAGCCCCAAAATTGCCCTCCCTTGAAGCCTGTGTTTCAGACATAAGGAAGTGGATGGCAGAAATTTTTCTACTTTTAAACTCTGATAAAACAGAGATGCTAGTCCTAGGTCCCAAGAAACAAAGAGATCTTCTGTTGAATCTGACAATTAATCTTGATGGTTGTACAGTCGTCTCAAATAAAACTGTGAAGGACCTCGGCGTTACTCTGGACCCTGATCTCTCTTTTTGAACATATCAAGACTGTTTCAAGGACAGCTTTTTTCCATTTACGTAACATTGTAAAAATTAGAAACTTTCTGTCCAAAAATGATGCAGAAAAAGTTAATCCATGCATTTGTAACTTCTAGGTTAGACTACTGCAATGCTTTATTTTCCGGCTATCCGGATAAAGCACTAAATAAACTTCAGTTAGTGCTTAACACGGCTGCTAGAATCTTGACTAGAACCCCAAAATTTGATCATATTACTCCAGTACTAGCCTCTCTACACTGGCTTCCTGTTAAGGCAAGGGCTGATTTCAAGGTTTTACTGCTAACCTACAAAGCATTACATGGGCTTGCTCCTACCTATCTTTCTGATTTGGTCCTGCCGTACATACCTACACGTGCGCTCTACGGTCACAAGACGCATGAGCCTCCTTACTGTCCCTAAAATTTCTAAGCAAACAGCTGGAGGCAGGGCTTTTTCCTATAGAGCTCCATTTTTATGGAATAGTCTGCCTATCCATGTGAGAGACGAGACTCGGTCTCAACCTTTAAGTCTTTATTGAAGACTCATCTCTTCAGTAGGTCTTATGACTGAGTGTAGTCTGGCCCAGGAGTGTGAAGGTGAGCGGAAAGGCACTGGAGCAAGGAACCACCCTTGCTGTCTTTTGCCTGGCCGGTTCCCCTCCACTGGGATTCTCTGCCTCTAACCCTATTACAGGGGCTGAGTCACTGGCTTCTGGTGCCGTGGCGGAGATCTTGTGGGCTATACTCGGCCTTGTCTCAGGATGGTAAGTTGGTGGTTGAAGATATCCCTCTAGTGGTGTGGGGCTGTGCTTCGGCAGAGTGGGTGGGGTTATATCCTGCCTGTTTGGCCCTGTCCGGGGTTTCGTCGGACGGGCCACAGTGTCTCCCGACCCTCCTGTCTCACCCCAGTATTTATGCTGCAGTAGTTTATGTGTCGGGGGTGCTAGGGTCCGTCTGTTATATCTGGAGTATTTCTTCTCTTATCTGGTGTCCTGTCTGCGAATTTAAGTATGCTCGCTCTAATTATCTCTCTCTTTCTTTCTTCTTCTCTCTCTCTCTCTCTCTCTCTCTCTCTCTCTCTCTCTCTCTCTCTCTCTCTCTCTCTCTCGGAGGACCTGAGCATTAGGACCATTCCTCAAGGCCTACCCGGATGTCCCGAGTCCACCTGGCCGTGCTGCTTCTCCAGTTACAACTGTTCTGCCTGTTTTATGAACATTTTAAAATCTTGTCCATGTTCTGTTATAATCTGCACCCGGCACAGCCAGAAGAGGACTGGCCACCCCTCACAGCCTGGTTCCTCTCTAGGTTTCTTCCTAGGTTTTGGCCTTCTAGGGAGTTTTTCCTAGCCACCGTGCTTTTACACCTGCATTGCTTGCTGTTTGGGGTTTTAGGCTGGGTTTCTGTACAGCACTCTGTGACATCAGCTGATGTAAGGGGGGCTTTATAAATAAATTTGATTTGATTTGATTTGTATTAGAGGGCTGGGGATGCTGCATCTAGTTGTATTAGAGGGCTGGGGATGCTGTATCTAGTTGTATTAGAGGGCTGGGGATGCTGCATCTAGTTGTATTAGAGGGCTGGGGATGCTGCATCTAGTTGTATTAGAGGAGGCTGGGGATGCTGCATCTAGTTGTATTAGAGGGCTGGGGATGCTGTATCTAGTTGAATTAGAGGGCTGGGGATGCTGCATCTAGTTGTATTAGAGGGCTGGGGATGCTGCATCTAGTTGTATTAGAGGGCTGGGGATGCTGTATCTAGTTGTATTAGAGGGCTGGGGATGCTGCATCTAGTTGTATTAGAGGGCTGGGGATGCTGCATCTAGTTGTATTAGGGGGCTGGGGATGCTGCATCTAGTTGTATTAGAGGGCTGGGGATGCTGCATCTAGTTGTACTAGAGGGCTGGGGATGCTGCATCTAGTTGTATTAGAGGGCTGGGGATGCTGTATCTAGTTGTATTAGAGGGCTGGGGATGCTGCATCTAGTTGTATTAGAGGGCTGGGGATGCTGCATCTAGTTGTATTATAGGGCTGGGGATGCTGTATCTAGTTGTATTAGAGGGCTGGGGATGCTGCATCTAGTTGTATTAGAGGGCTGGGGATGCTGCATCTAGTTGTATTAGAGGAGGCTGGGGATGCTGCATCTAGTTGTATTAGATGGCTGGGGATGCTGCATCTAGTTGTATTAGAGGGCTGGGGATGCTGCATCTAGTTGTACTAGAGGGCTGGGGATGCTGCATCTAGTTGTATTAGAGGGCTGGGGATGCTGTATCTAGTTGTACTAGAGGGCTGGGGATGCTGCATCTAGATGTATTAGAGGAGGCTGGGGATGCTGCATCTAGTTGTATTAGAGGGCTGGGGATGCTGCATCTAGTTGTATTAGAGGGTAGGGATGCTGCATCTAGTTGTATTAGAGGGCTGGGGATGCTGCATCTAGATGTATTAGAGGGCTGTGGATGCTGTATCTAGTTGTTTTAGAGGGCTGGGGATGCTGCATCTAGATGTATTAGAGGAGGGTGGGGATGCTGTATCTAGTTGTATTAGAGGGCTGGGGATGCTGCATCTAGTTGTATTAGAGGGCTGGGGATGCTGCATCTAGAAGTATTAGAGGGCTGGGGATGCTGCATCTAGTTGTATTAGAGGGCTGGGGATGCTGCATCTAGTTGTATTAGAGGGCTGGGGATGCTACATCTAGTTGTATTAGAGGGCTGGGGGTGCTGCATCTAGTTGTATTAGAGGGCTGTGGCAATGTGCTGCCAAGGCCCACTCAAATGATATCATGTTCCCGACTAGCTGTATTCTCCGATCCTCTCTGCCACCCGCTAGGATGTCTGCTTGCTCGGGGACCGGTGGAAGTCCCAACTCAATATCCCGCCAGCGCGTCAGGGCGAGCCCCAAACCCATTAGCTACTTTAGCTGGGCGCTGAGTGAGTGGGAGAGGGAGAGAGCGTACCCCAATCTCTCTCACTGACAGGATGAAATGCAGAGAGAAATGCACCATTCCAAACCCTTCCATGGTGAAGTACTGTACTGTTTCCCTCTATCAGGGGAGAGAGACAGAGGAATCGAAAATGTGGAGTTTATAAGTAAATGGCATTTATTTAACCGTAAAGATATTTTTGCATGAGGCGAATATACATGCATGTGTCTGAGAGCGTATTCTGTTTAGACATACATTCCCCTGTGTTCCCTCCTGTTCTGGGAAGAGCATTTGAACTGGACTGTAAAGGGAGATACCTAGTCAGTTGTACAACTAAATGCCTTCAACTGAAATGGGTCTTCCTTCAGAGAGGTGCGGAGGGCTGCCTTAACTGACATCCACGTCCATGTTGCCCGGGGAACAGTGGGTTAACTGCCTTGCTCAGGGGCAGAACAACAGATCTTTACCTCGTCATCTCAGGATTTGATCCAGCAGCCTTTCGGTTACTGGCCCAATGCTCTAACCACTAGTCTACCTACCGGCCACTTAGTAAAAGGAGTCTACTTGGTTTTAACTTAAAGGAGAACTGTTAGAAGAAATGTACATTACCAACCTCTTAATTAAATGCACATCCCCTAACCGACTTTACATGAGCTCGTGAGAGTCTTACATCTACTCTGAAAACACAGTAAATAATACACTAATAATACACACTGAACACACTAAGTAAATAATACACTAATAATACACACTGAACACACTAAGTAAATAATACACTAATAATACACACTGAACACACTAAGTAAATAAAACAAGAAGAACACGAGAATAGCCTAAGGTGAATTTGAATAACACAGCAAAAGAAAGAACCCAGACGTAATACCTTGGACATGCATAGAAGAATGAACCCAGACGTAATACCTTGGACATGCATAGAAGAAAGAACCCAGACGTAATACCTTGGACATGCATAGAAGGCCTTGTTCCATCGAGTCTTTGAGTCACACAGTGAATTAAGCAACAAGGCCCGAGGTGGTGTGGTATATGACCAATATACTGGACCACGGCTAAGGGCTGTTCTTACGCACAACACAATGCGGAGTGTCTGGACAAAGCCCTTAGCAATGGTATATTGCCCGTATATATATATACATATCATAAACTTCAGAGGTGCCTTATTTCTATTATAAACTGGTTACCAATGTAATTAGAGCAGTAAAAATAAATGTTCTGTCATACCTGTGGTATACGGTCTGATGTACCACGACTGTCAGCCAATCAGCATCAAAGGCTCGAACCATCCAGTTTATTCGATTAAATAAAGCCTTGGAGGAGATAGGATCGAGCACACAGACAGACAGCGATCAGATCAGTGTAGCAGAGATATGTGAAGCTTACCTAACCTAACAGGCAGCCTACGGCAACACTGTGACAGGATGGCTAGTTCAATACGCACATCAAGTCCAATTGGAAACTCCCCCATTGACATGGTTCTGCATGTCATTGTGTATCAGACAGATAAATGATCAGTCTCTGAGTGTAAATACACCAGAGAATGGACAGTGGAAAGGATGAGTCTTTGATGGTGAAGACAGGTGGAAGGGATGGCTAGGGCCAGATGCTTCGATTGGACTACAACTTTTCTATCGAGACACTTGAACTATCTTTTTCTACGGTAAGGTTATGGACAAAGTGAGCTGTGATGAGGACCTGATACAGTTGAAAAAGTCATATGCATCAAATTAGAACCAACCATACACCTCGAGTGCAAACATGATCTCGTTTCAGCCCATGACAGGGCACAGCAGCAGGACATTAGGGTAGTAAGAGAATCCTCCTGTGTGTATATCAGGTTGACAGATGAGGCGACACCAAGTCACAGTCGGCCCAGAGAGGTTCTCTGAGAGGAAGTGGCTGGTTCTGCACCATTAGCTAACCTTAGGACTCAATAAGTCCCATTCACCATGATGAATCACTGCTGAACTACAGCCCAGACAATCCTCAGGGGTCAGCTCTTCTCCATGGAGTTCTGGTTCACATGAAAGACAAACCGTTTGATTGAGAGGACTGTTTCAGTTTCTGCGTCTCGTATTGACAAGAGGGAACATAATATGGAACACCGAGATTTTGGAAACTTTACAAAACTTATAGAAAAAAAAATGGTGAATAAAAAAAAAAAAATCGCTGAATATCTAAATGATGATAAAAAGGGAAATTAAACTATGATAGAATATTTTCTACAGAGGGCGAAGACGCCATTAATTTGCATTGAGGACGGAGCAATAATCAGTGGGGGGTTTGTTCAAATGAATAATTATTTAATGGATAATTATAAGATGCGTTCAACTTATTTTCCGTTGGCACCATAACCATAATTACATCAGGTCATTATCATAACCATAATTAATTAGCCAGTAGGACTTGGGGAGGGTGTGTGTGTGTGTGTGTGTGTGTGTGTGTGTGTGTGTGTGTGTGTGTGTGTGTGTGTGTGTGTGTGTGTGTGTGGTGTCCAAGGAAGGGAACATGAGCGATTGCCTGGGATTCTGGAGGCAGGCATTGGGAGTTTGGGTGTCTCAGCCCCCTTGCTAATTTGCACAGCACGAAGAAGTGAAGGAAAAAAAGTCTGAATAGTTGGACACAAAGCTATAGAGAAAGAGAGAGGAAGTATCAGAGGGAGAGTGTGTATTCATGTGTGTGAGGGAGGAAGAGAGGGATGGGGACAAAACAGCGAGAGAGAGAGAGAGAGAGAGAGAGAGAGAGAGAGGCAGGATGTCACATCTAATGTGATTTCTGTTACTTCATTAACACTGAATCTCTCCCTCTTTCCCCCTTCCCTCTCATGCTCTGGTAAACTGAAGAACTGAGCTGTTTCCACAAAGACAAACACCTCAGCCAAGGGGACAGAGATAGGAGAAGAGGAGAGGAAAGAGAGGGATGAGAGGCCGAACAGGCGAACAACTAAGAATAACCGGATAATTAAGCAGCAAAAACAGCTCTGACTATTGATTTGCTGTCCCAAGCCAGAACAGAGGGCAGTAGGAAGGGTAGAAGGAGAGAAAAGAGGAGGAGAAGGAGGAGGGGAGGAGGATGGTTTCTAATGAGAATCCAGACGATTTAGGCCTGTGTCACACGAAGCAATGTGAACACAATTTCTGTTGCAGATCCAAGTTGCAAGTGACATCATCTGATGCAACGTTGCTGCTACACTAACAACACGCAACATCCAGTCCTTTCATACATCACATCATGGTTTGATAAATTACTGTAACAGCATCAATATATACAAAATGCTGGCTGTACAATGAAGCTAATTCTAAACACTGCCATGTTGAAAGGCAATGGCTTTCGCTTCTTCAATGCAGTTCTTCAAAATAAAAGTCACAAGTTGCATTTCCTCAGCGTAATTAGGTGAAGGAAATGCTGAACTCAGTGTCCCAAGAGTCATTATGTGTAAAAGTGTAAACAAACTGGACATACATTTATATTGACCCAAAACAGCACCACGAAACAGTACATTCGGCACCTTACCTTTACTCAATGTAAAACACCTTTAGTCCATTCTATTCTATTCCAGACTATTCTATTCCAAACTATTCTATTCTATTCCAAACTATTCTATTCTATTCCAAACTATTATATTATATTCCAAACTATCCTATTCTATTCTATTATATTATATTCCAAACTATTCTATTCTATTCCAGACTATGCTATTATATTCAAACTATTCTATTATATTCTATTCTATTCCAAACTATTCTATTCTATTCCAAACTATTCTATTCTATTCCAGACTATTCTATTCTTTTCCAGACCACTCTATTCTATTTTATTCCAGACTATTCTATTCTATTCCAAACTATTCTATTCCAGACTATTCTATTCTATTCCAGACTATTCTATTCCATACTCTTCTATTTTATTCATTTATTAAATAAAAATATACGCTATTTCCCTAATAAAGTATTACCACATGCACAGCCAAGCCCTACGACCGGCTATCCCTCCTCCTATCCTCCCTTTCTCCTGTGTTTTCCCTCCAAGGCCTTAGTCTGAATGTGTAATTAACATCATGCTGTTGAATGTTAAACAGGCTAACCTGGTAAAAACACATCCAGACTAGTATCTCCCTAGCTATCGGCCTTACATAAAGATAACACACAATGAGAGAATGAGGGAATAGAGTGGGCTGTAGTATTCAATATTTGTGCTAAACCTACATGAAGGATGTGACATGCTGCCGTGGTAAAAATGACATGTCAAGTAAACTGTACCAGACAGACAGTACACATGCACACGCAGACAGACAGACACGGACAAACACACTCTCTCTGCTTGGGTGTCAGCCCCATCTGGTCCTTCGTCACAGGGAGAAAAAGGGCCCTGAACTCCCTAATAGGAGTCAAGAACAGTCCCCACTGCAGCCTTTAGCACTCTCCATGCACAGCACAATACAAAGAGACCAAGAAGTTAAAATTCCTACAGAAAGGGCTCAAATGATCAACACTCTCTCATTGCAGTGCCTTGGAATTGAAGATCTGTCAATCATCATCACATTTCCTCCCACTGAGACGGAGCTAAACCACTGAAGGAAATGAACTAACACCCTCTTATATGCAAATAGACATCAGGCTATTTGTTTCACTCATCAATCCCTTGAAGAAATAATCTCAGTTCATCATCGTAACTACTTCTTAATGTCTGTGACAACGCCACTCCGCTGTCAGACACTGTTAGCTCTTATTACCACTGCAAGCCTCTCAGGGGAGTAGGGTTGCAAAAATCCAGAAGCTTTCCCGGAATCAGGAGGGAATGAGCAGAAAATCCAGAATCATCCAATCAGGATTTCTGGAAAACCTGTGAATTTTGGGAAAGTTACTCTGCCGGACCAGGGAGAAAGAGAGGGATATACGGAGGGAGAGGAGAGAGATGGATCACCACATACATTACAGATGATCCTGCTCTCTTCTGCCCAGCTGGATAGAGGTATAGAAGGATAGAGAGAAGAGACTCACCGTGTCCGCCCCGTAGCAGCGCAGGGCCAGGGGAGCGGTAAATGGAGGCGGAGGGAGTGTTAGGAGGGTGGTGCCTGGCCCCCTTGGAGTGGTGGTGGGGGTCAGGACCAGGGTGGGGTTGTGAGAGTGGGGCGGGAGGCAGGGGTACCCCCTCCCCTGGGGTGGCTGATAGGACCTGGAGGTCAGGGGACGAGGTGCCCCAGGCGGACCCCACCACCACCCAGCCCGTGGCCAGGACCAGGGCACTCATCCAGGGGTAGGACCCCCAGCTCCAGCCCCAGCCCTGAGGCATCCCAACGGGGAGCATGGTCCACTCAACCAAACACAACGCCCCCTGTGGTCTGTAGAACGTAGTGCAAGTAACAAGGGTAATCTCAGGTAATCTCTCTCAGAATAAGAAGTAACAACCTTTGGGTAGTATTGAAGACCCCATGGTAACAAAAACAGAAATCTACACGATAAAGTAAGAATCTCCTGAGTGTAAAATCCAGATCGCCTACAAACAAAGTGTGGCTCGGTTTTCTCTATGCTTTCCTTCCTTATCTCCTATCCTCGTCTCCTTCCTCCTGGTATGAATGGATCCTGTGTAGCTCACAGCAGCTCGTTGTTATTCTCTTAGTATTTCAATCCAAGGCGTTTTTAGGTCTCTTCTCGGCAGCTCCTTTGATGCCCATAGGCGAGAGTGTGCGAGAGTGTGTGTCGTTAGCGAGTGTGGGAGAGTGTGTGTGTCGTTAGCGAGTGTGTGAGTGTGTCGCTAGCGAGTGTGTGCGAGTGTGTCGTCTTCACCTGGAGTGTATCCCCTTGTGCCCCGTCACCTAGAGGTGCTCAGAGTGTGTGTGACTAGACAGGAACGACCTGCGCCACTGGCTCTCCGCTCTGCTCTCTCTGCTATACACTCTGAGCTGCTACTCTGCTCCAGCAAGTAGAGCGAGAGAGAGAGAGCGAGAGAGCGAGAGAGAGAGAGAGAGAGAGAGAGAGAGAGAGAGAGAGAGAGAGAGAGAGAGAGAGAGAGAGAGAGAGAGAGAGAGAGAGAGAGCAAGAGAGAGAGAGAGAGAGAGAGAGAGAGAGAGAGAGAGAGAGAGAGAGAGAGAGAGAGAGAGAGAGAGAGAGAGCGAGAGAGAGAGAGAGAGAGAGCAAGAGAGAGCAAGAGAGAGAGAGAGAGAGAGAGAGAGAGAGAGAGCGCTCCACGCACTCTCGGCTCTCCCACTATCTGTTTACTGCTCAGCAGCGCAGGCTGCCTGGCTTCTCTCCCTCACTGCTATCACGATCTCTCAGTCAGTGTTCTGCCCTAGCTACAGACTACAGTGTTTTCTCTGCATGCGGATCCTTTTTCTCTTTCCTCTTTCAGTGGATCCTTTTTCTCTTTCCAACAACACCTCTTCTTTTCTTTTCTTCTCAGAGAATAGAGAAGTGTAGCGGTCTGGGTTGTTAACCCTTGGAACCCAAACTGATAGCTCTTAGTATTACTCCACAGGAAAAACAGAGCGAGACGCACACAGAGAGAGAGAGAATGAGAAAATGAGAGCTGTTGAGAGAGAGTGAGAGGGGGAGGGTAGGAGAGAGCTGCTGATAAAGAGTGGGAGGGAGAGAGAGCAATGGAGAAAGAGAGAGAGGATGAGAGCGAAAGGGGCTCAGGTGAAACTAAGGCGAAGATGATGGGACAGAGAGAGGGGAAAAAATGGAGGAGGGGAGAACTCAGAGGTGGGCCAGCCTATGCAAATGTCCCTCCAGCACAGAGCAAATCAGGGAGGCCCGGCAGACACTGCAAAGGAGTGAGCTGCCTTAAGTCATGGGGAGGAAAGATGGAGGGAGGGACAGAGAGAGAGAGAGAGGGATGGATAGAGGGACCAGGATGGAGAGAGAGAGGAAGAGAGGATGCGAGGGAGAGGATGAGAGTGAGGACAGTAGAAAGAAGATGGGAAGGAGAAAGAGAGGATGGAATGGAGAGAGACAAATAAGTGGGGTATTTCTATCACTGGAATCACATTTCCAGACGCAGGTTGGATGCTTTGGTATCATTTTCTCTGTGAAGGCACGTGACCTCCTCTCTCTGTGTGGTTTGATGGTTCTAAAAGCCTATTGAAGCAGAGCTAAAACTGACTGCATTATACACACTTCCAGAGATGTGGTGAATTTCAAACGGAGAGAGAGAAAGAGAGAAGAGAGAGAGCAGAGAGAGCAGAGGGAGGAGAGAGACAGAGAGAGAAAGAGCTCCTCTTCTCTCAAATACAAATGACCAGAACAAAAGCCTATAGTCCCTTTTTTGTCATTCAAAATGCTTCTGAAGGGACGCAAAGTGAGTTTGAATAAAATGCTAAAAGCTATATCATACACACTAACAGAGTGCCATTCAACATTGAACCAAAACACAACTTCAAGCACAACAAACCGTTTTGAATGACTGTGCCTCATCAAGGCCATCAACAATCTTGATCTTGCCATCTGAATCCAAACTAAAGTATATGATCCAAGCAATATTTTGTAGCCTACACTGATATATAGAATAACCTCTGGAACATAGAACGTTACTGACTATAGAGGACATAAAGCCTTGACAATTAGCAGAGTCAACATCATTCTTTAATTCATTATAATATGCTGGCACTTCTGATTTTATGATGCATTCTTTATGATTCATTCCAGCTTTGAAGACACTATGGATAGCTATACATTACAGCATGTGTTCAGTCTCTCTTGTTCTAATCAAAGGCTGTTTATCAGAATCACCCTGGGGGAGGGGCAATTATATGGCAGTTTTTACAGGCTGAAGAGAAAGACAGCTGTGACATCCGTCCTCTCATCATTGGGAGAAAAAAACACAACAATTTGTATAGGAAAACAGCATTGACGTAAACAAATAATTAGCCGTTCAAGTCAATACATCATAGAGAAATGTAGAGGTAGATGCAGAGGTATATGTTACTCTTACTGATGTTGTTTTAAAGCAGTGCATTTTCTGTGCGTAAAGTACACTTCTGTGAAAGGACAATAAAAGTATATCTAATCTTATCAAAGTCGGAGTGGAGAGAATGAATGAATGAATGAAATCGTCAGCGCAACAGACGTTGACGCAGTAGTTCTATGTTTAAATATACAGTGTTCCAGAAGTCTGTTGGCAAGCCAAAGCTGCATGCGTGGGTTCACTGTCTGCGTTAATGGAGAAGGTTCTAGCACACACAGGACTTCACACAGACAACACACACACACAATACCCATAGCATAGACAGCACACACACACACACACTGCACTAAAGAGGTGCCATGTCTACAGGAATGAAGATAAACCTTTTCGTTCTCCACACGTCCTCTGCAGCTAAGTCTCCATATGCAGGTAGGAACTTACACTGTCAATTTGTTCACACATGCATCACATATATAAACACACCCTGTGGCCTGCACCCAATAAAATAAAAAAAAAGTTTCCTGTTTGTATGACACCTCTTAATAGGTCCAATCTGCACAGCATCTTTATTAGCGGTAGACAGTAAATGACGTGTGTTATAAGTTACATTCCATAGACTGTAATTAAGATGACTAAACGATGTGAAACTGGAGGTGTGATGTCTCCTTTCTGATGAGCAGATTGCTGTTGCAGTCCAAGTATCAGTCTGATGGATCTGATGAGCAGATTTGACCAGGGAGAGAGAGAAACAGAATCTCACAATTGATCTGCTGTCAGTGTCAACAGACGCTTTTCGGGGAGATAAGCGGACTCTTTTTATTCTCTCCCGCCCTCCCCCTCTCCCTCCTCCCCCTCTCCCTCCTCCCCCTCCCCCTCTCCTAGAACTGGGGAGGAAAGAGAAGTCTCAAAGCGGGGATTATTTCTCTCCGTCTCTATCTTGCTCTCTCTTGTTTGTCTTTGACTCTCTCTCTCTCTCTCTCTCTCTCTCTCTCTCTCTCTCTCTCTCTCTCTCTCTCTCCAAAGTGTTTTAAGAAGGAGGCGAGGAGAGGGATCAAGGAACAACTATCAGTCTCACCCTCAATACCATACTGTACTGTAGTAACTCAACCAGAAAAACAGTCTCTAAATCAGATCCGGTCATTTAACTGTGCATCTTAATTTATCTACTCACCTGTTCTTAAAAACCTCTGGGAATCATACCTCACTCTAGGTGATTGGGACGAAATAACACTCTGAATTATAGAATTTTACTAGACTGGTTCCTTTGTAGCTCCTAATGGAGCAAATAACCTCAAATGTGCTTCTACATTAAAGCCAGTTCTCTCTACATAGGGTTGCAAAATTCCGGGAACTTTCCCAAAATTCCCAGTTTTTTACAACCTAATATCCAGGTGCTTCTCCCCTTCCTTTAGTTTTCCTTTGACCTTATGCTTGAATAATAAACACCATATGTACCTACTGTTACAGCTCAAGCTAAGGAGCTAACTTGCTACGTGATAGTATGTTCCAGGACTAGAACCTTAGATTTCTCTCAATGTAAATGCTCTTTGTCTTCTCTGAGTCTTTCCTACCCTCTCATACATTTTATTACATCCATTTCCCAAAGCCCTCAAGGCCTAACGGTTTGTAATGAGGTGCACTACTTATGTATACGTCTTTTCCCCCATATTACTTTGTCCAAAATGGCACCCTATTGCCTATACACTGCACTACATTTGACCAGTGTGTACTATATAGGGGATAGGGTGCCATTTGGGACACAGGCTAGGAATAGCGCAATTGGCATATTACTGGTGCGGAATAGGAATATGGTTTCAGTGACAGAGAAAGAAAGGCTGAACATTGATCAGGTTTGAATGACATCAAGGGAAAAGTGTTTGGTGGGAGTTTAGAGAGGTGTGTTATGTGTTCTATTCATTGGAAGATAAAGAGGGATCATAGACTGATGCTTGATTCCACAATAAAATAACACATCAGACCTTTCTGATCCCGAGAGAACTTCTATCTCTGGTTTTCCTTAAACGAAACCATTCAACCATAGCCCTTTGTCTCTCTCTCTCTCTCTCTCTCTCTCTCTCTCTCTCTCTCTCTCTCTCTCTCTCTCTCTCTCTCTCTCTCTCTCTCTCTCTCTCTCTCTCTCTCTCTCTCTCTCTCTCTCTCTCTCTCTCTCTCTCTCTCTCTCTCTCTCTCTCTCTCTCTCTCTCTCTCTCTCTCTCTCTCTCTCTCTCTCTCTCTCTCTCTCTCTCTCTCTCTCTCTCTCTCTCTCTCTCTCTCTCTCTCTCTCCACACCCAGCTGAGTCTGTGAGTGGAGAGAGATAAAGTGCCATAAAGACAGAAATAGTGATTCTCTCTGTCTATCGCTGCTGCAGAAGACAGGGGGGAGGAGAGACGAGGCGGCAGAGCAGAGCGATCAACAATCAAATCAGAACATCGCATCAGGGTGCCAAGGCTGGCTTTCAACTGGGAATCAGACATTTGGATCCTGCTGTGTAACTCTTCTGCATGCCAGTCACGCCATGCACAAGGACACGCACACACACAGATGGACACACAGACAGACAAACATACACACCCTTGCTACAGCCTCTACCACAGCAGCTGCGCATGCATCCTGCTACTGGCACAGCGACTCACTCAGAACTCAATCTCATATCGCCTGTGCTCTGACTTATCCAATAAGGATCTAACTTTAGACAGGCCTTGTGGTGAGTTGGTAATTAACACTCGTCAGGATCATAGTTAATTAGAGTTTTACATTTTGATTTCTCTGAGGTGACTGTGTGACAGATGACGTATCTGAAGCTATATGTGTGTATGTGTGCGTGCATGTGTGTGTGTGTGTGTGTGTGCGTGCAAACGGAGGCAGAGCTGAGGCAACCCGAGTGCCGCCCGCGGGTCTTAAACGTCAGAGAACAGAAGAGGGCGCAGGGGGAGTTACGGTCCTCTCCGTCTACGTGGCAGGGTGGTTATTGTAATGGAGATGTGTTGACATCAGTGAGTGAATGGTGATTGAGAGCTAGGATCTTTTATTTAAAGACACATTACATTTTTTTGATCCATAGACACCTTTAAATGTAGAGATTCTGCTGCTACCACTGTCTCTGATAGACAAAGCGATATAATTGTATCAAAATAAAAAAAAACTTCTACATTGTGATGCTTAACATATCCCACCATTGTTTTTGATAGTAAAGGGTTGAAATGGAATACATATGAGGAGGAAAAGAATACCCATTTGACTTTGAAGGCAAACCCCAGTTCACTTTGATACCAAGGTTCATTTCGTTTCCTCTATTTCCATTGGGGCATTAAGGGAAAAATAACAAGCCATTTGAGAGTGATAATTCAATATTAAAACCTCTCACACACAAACGGCACAAACTTCTCCTTTTTTGAAGTGGATGCTTTTATAGAGAGATCTAGAAGAAAGGGTAAAAACGTTCTGGGGCATGTGGAGCTGTAGAAGTAAGACACAGGAGAGGAACGAGCGACGCATACATCCCGAGACCAGAAAGCACCACAACAACAATATCGACAGCAGAACAGTAAACAGTACTTGAAGCCTTCTTTAAAGTCAGCTTCAAGGCGTGTATGTGTATGTGCGTGTGCGTGTGTGTGAGTGTGTGCTTCCGCACGCATGTGTGTTCAATAGCGTTGTTGTTTTATCTGCCACACTCCACACTCCACCGGTGCTACCGTTAATCCTCAGCTCTCAGCTCCTGGGCTCTGAGGCAGTCAACGTCACACTTCTAACACAGCCATCACACTCTTTAATGTGACACACAAAGACACAGACAGACTGGGGAACAGACTGTCAAACTATCTTCCCCTCACCTATACCTGTCCATAAAACACAGTGGAGAGAAGTCATGAAACTACTGGAGGACTCATGATTGATGGTGGATCAGCCCCTAAAAGAACCATAATAGAATCACATTTTTCTTGTGTAGTAGAGGTTCAGAGACCTGCGCTCTTCTGATGACTAACCTCGAGACCTGGAGAATCGTGGTAGTTCCCAGAGCTAACGTCTAGACTTGAGTTTAGCAGACAACCTGGGTCCGGGTTCCAAAAGCATCATTTGAACCTTGGTAGGTGCATCATTAGCTCTCCGAGCTGTTTCCCAAAACCATCGTTACTAAAATCATTATTTACCGCCTGCATCAGACCTCTCGTAGAACAGCTAAGTGAGTCGTTAGACTCTTTTTTCCCCCCTACCACGTCACTTTATACACAATACAGCTCCGCTAAACATTCACCTAACACTGGCAAACAAAAAAAGACAGGGACCACAGTGAATTTAAAAAGTGCATGCCAAATAACACTCTACCTGACAGGTCTCAGGACTCTGTATTTGGAGAAATTACACTTGATTTCAAGGTAGGGCCTACATGATTTTGGAGAACTTCATTTTGATAGAAGCATTTCACTTGATATTTCAAGCGGACTGATTTGTAGGCTGTTAATAGAGTAGACTCAAGATGTTTATCTGTCTGCCGATAAGTAAACAGCGAAGTTGACTACAAATACAAAGTTGCCGATGTCTTTGCAATTGTTACAGACAAGCAAAGGATGAAAAGATGCTTCAGATGAAAAGCAAGATAACTGCATTAAAATACACAGATGAAGTCGGAAGTTTACATACACTCAGGTTGGAGTCATTAAAACTAGTTTTTCAACCACTCCACAAATTTCTTGTTAACAAACTATAGTTTTCCCAAGTAGGTTAGGCCATCTACTTTGTGCATGACACAAACTATTTTTCCAACAATTGTTTACAGAAAGATTATTTCACTTATAATTCACTGTATCACAATTCCAGTAGGTCAGACGTTTACATACACTAAGTTGACTGTGCCTTTAAATAGCTTGGAAAATTCCAGAAAATTATGTCATGGCTTTAGAAGCTGCTGATAGGCTAATTGACATCATTTGAGTCAATTGGAGGTGTACCTGTGGATGTATTTCAAGGCCTACTCAGTGCCTCTTTGCTTGACATCATGGGAAAATCAGCCCAGATCTCAGAAAAAAAATTGTAGACCTCCACAAGTCTGGTTCATCCTTGGGAGCAATTTCCAAACGCCTGAAGGTACCACGTTTATCTGTACAAAAAATAGTACGTAAGTATAAAGACAATGGGACCATGCAGCCATCATACCGCTCAGGAAGGAGATGCGTCTCCTAGAGCCACTGCTCCAAACCCGACATCAAAAAGCCGGACTACAGTTTGCAACTGCACATGGGGACAAAGATCATAACAGTTCTACAAAAATAGAACTGTTTGGCCATAATGACCATCGTTATGCTTGGAGGAAAAAGGGGGAGGCTTGCAACTCGAAGAACACCATCCCAACCGTGAAGCACGGGGATGGCAGCATCATGTTGTGGGGGTGCTTTGGACTGATGCACTTAACCAAATAGACAGCATCATGAGGAAGGAAAATTATGTGGATATATTGAAGCAGCATCCCAAGACATCAGTCAGGAAGTTAAAGCTTGGTCGCAAATGGGTCTTCCAAATGGACAATGACCCCAAGCATACTTCCAAAGTTGTCGCAAAATGGCTGAACTTCTTAGGGAGCGGCTCCCGAGGTGACGGTTTTGGAGAGTCTGGCGTGCCCAAAGTAAAATGCCTCCCACTCAGGCCCAGAAAATAGGATATGCACATAATTGGTACTATTGGACAGGAAACACTCTGACGTTTCTAAAAGTGTTAACATAATGTCTGTGAGTATAACAGAACGGATATAGCAGGCGAAAACCCGAGGAATTTCTGTCCTGGAAAAAGTGTTTTTGACACATTGCCTCATTTTGAACCCCTCCCTATTGAAAACAGCTATTTCTGGGAGTAAGATTGCAGTACCTATTGCTTCCACTGGAAGTCAACAGTCTCTAGACAGTGTTTGATGATGTTAGGTTGCTCTGGATGGTAATAGAAGAAGAATTTCGAACTGGTCATCGGATGTAAACAGAAGAGGATGCGCGTTCACGGGCTCGTGCGCGCTGTGGTTTTTTCCTTTCTTATCGTCCAGTTTATAATCTGGTTGAATTATAGTAAATATACATAAAAGTGTTCCTAAGGATACATTATCAATGATGTTTGATTGTTCTTGGACAAGTGTATAGGTATAGGTTGAACGCGTTCTCTTCGCGGTTCAATGGGCGAGTGGACGCTGTATTTTATGATCATAACGCGCCAACCAAACAGAGATTTATGGATATAATAAATTACTTTTTCTAACAAAAGAACCATTGGATGTCTTCGTTGGACACTTGGGAAGCCCTCAGCAGAAGTTCTTCAAAATGTAAGGGATTTGTTTTCGCTGTGAAATGTGTTTTGTGTGAACCGCGATGGTTTATGAATTTATGCTAATGTAAAAATATTGGAGGTGCTACCCTCAAACAATCAAATGTTGTGCTTTCGCCGTAAAGCCTTTTTGAAATCTGACAATGCTGTGATATTGCCAAGAAGCAGAGCTTTTGATGACTATGCAACACTTGTATATTGATGAATGTTTAATAATTCAACTTTGGATTTTGAATTTGGCGCCTTGCATTTCACCGGGTAGTGTCGGGAGCTAGCGCGCCACCACTCTGTAAGTAGTTAAGGACAACAAAGTCAAGGTATTGGAGTGGCCATCACAAAGCCCTGACCTCAATCCCATAGAACATTTGTGGGAAGAACTGAAAAAGCGTGTGCAAGCAAGGAGGCCTTCAAACCTGACTCAGTTACACCAGCTCTGTCAGGAGGAATGGGCCAAAATTCACCCAACGTATTGTGGAAAGCTTGTGGAAGGCTACCCAAAACGTTATACCCAAGTTAAACAATTTAAAGGCAATGCTACCAAATACTAATTGAGTGTATGTACACTTCTGACCCACTGGGAATATGATGAAAGAAATAAAAGCTGAAATAAATCGTTCTCTCTACTATTATTCTGACATTTCACATTCTTAAAATAAAGTGGTGATCCTAACTGACCGCTAATGTCAGGAATTGAGAAAAACTGACTTTAAATGTATGTAAACTTCCAACTTAAACTGTAGATAGCCTACCTACAGTAAAGGCTAATTAGGCCTATTTGAAGGTCTATTTCTACGATATTGAAATCAATTTCCTGTTCATTCAATGTAATTTTGTGCCAAATCTTGATTTAGTTCATTATTATAGGGTAAGCAATATTTACAATATCTCTCTAGGAGCTGATCCATCGTCCGCATTGTGGAATGATTATAATTCTAAGGTCAAATTTGAATGGAGAAAGGTGATCTGAGATCAGCACTGCCTTTCTTTGGATCCTGTCAGTATGGACACAGGCCTGAACGAAGCACTGAGCGAACGTTGTCAATATGTGGTGTTTGGGGAAACACATTATCTTCGGTAGTTGTAGGAAAAATGCATTATGAAAACCCTTTCCTCTAGTGGTCTCATGGCCAGAATTAATAAAAACTACTTTTAAAAGAATTCTGGTGTTTCTATGTCAAAAAGTTTTGTCTCAGTCTTCTGTGATGTATGTAAAGTGCAATATTAGGATGCAAACTCAACACTGAATACATTTCATTTTTTTAAGCCCATAACCGTGTGTGAGGTGTATACTTTTGTTTCAAAGTAGATTTGTTTAAGACTACCAAGAAACACCTGATTCAGACCCTGATTCAGCCCACTGCAGTAAATGGTTAAAACCCTTGTAAGCTTTAAGTTCCATCAATATCGGGAAACCAGGCTCTGGTATGCTACATGGTCCGTCAGACGTCAAACTTCTACATGAGCATGACAAACCCCTTTCATCTGCCCACACGGACATGGAGCTGCCTGTTTCCAAACCTCAACATAACTATGATCCACCCATTTCATACCTTCATACCACTCTACAGCCTGACTAACATAATTAATAATGAATGATTCAGAAAATCTAAACTGACAGGCGGCAATTGAAACCTGGCCGTCCGTTTGATGGATTCAAAATGCAGCAGAGCAACATGACTTATAGATGAGGCCCTCCCTTCACTGTTTAATAACAACCAAGAATTTGTGTGAACCGGATAGATGGGGTGGGAGCTAACCTAGCGGCTAGAGCGTTGGGTCAGTAACCAAAAGGTCACTCGTTCGAATACCTGAGCCAACAAGGTGAAAAATCCGTCGAAACGCCCTTGAGCAAGGCACTTAACCCTAATTTGCTACAGGGGTGCTGTACTACCAGTGGTGGAAGAAGTTCTCAATTATCATACTTGAGTAAAAGTAAAGATGCCTTAATAGAAAATGGCTCAAGTGAAAGTCATCCAGTAAAATACTACTTGAGTAAAAGTCTAAAAGTATTTTGTTTTAAATGTACTTAAGTATCAAAAGTAAAATGAATTGCAAAAATATACTTAAGTATCAAAAGTCAAATCAAAAGTATAAATAATTTAAAATTCCTTATATTAAGCAAACCAGACAGCACAATTTAATTTTTTATTTTATTTACGGAGAGCCAGGGGCACACTCCAACACTTAGACCGAATTGGACAATTTTCCTGTCCTGCTAAGCATTTAAAATGTAACAAGTACTTTTGGGTGTCAGAGAAAATGTATGGAGTAAAAAGTACATTATTTTCTTTAGGAATGTAATGAAGTAAAAGTAAAAGTTGTCAAAAATAGAAATAGTAAAGTAAAGTACAGATACCTCAAAAAACGACTTAAATAGTACTTTAAAGTATTTTTTACTTAAGTACTTTACACTGCGTACTACTATGGCTGACCCTGTAATACAACACATTTCACTGCACCTATCCGGTGTATGTGACAATAACACATATTTTCTTTTTGATAGAGGGCGTGAGCAGCAAGCTAAGCAATGCACACATTCCCACAGAGAAAAGGGTTGCAGAGCAGTATAGAACTACAAATCAGGGCTTGGTTTCCCAAAAGCATCGTTAGAACCTTCGTAAGAGCATTCCGAGCCGTTTCCCAAAACTGTCTTTATTAATGTTGCACTTGAAATCGCTCATAATATAACGCCTTCCTCAGACCAATGGTAGAACAGCTAAGTAAGTCGTTAGATAACGTTTGCCCTACTTTACACACAGAAAATCTTAGCAAACATAGAATTAAGATGTTTATCTGTCTCTCTGTGGTCACCGAAAACGTCATAGTTTTAACATAAATAGCCTAAAAGGTTTGCAATGTTATAAACAAGCAGGGCCGACTCCAGGCATAAGAGTCATAGGGCCCCATGCCGCTAGGGGGCCCCCAACCCCCCAAACAAAATTATTTTAGGGGGGGAACTCAATTTACTGTTGAGAGGTAGAATAGTAGAATACACAACGTGCAAGTTCGTTATTTGGTTGTGCATCAGCAATTTTTCTCTTGTTATGTCAGTCACTGACAGCCAGCTATCTAAACTTGCAGTAATCATGGTTGAATACCGACCGGTCACACAGGGCACGTGCCCAGGGGCCCTGACCTCCATGGGGCCAACATTGATTTTGCTTGTCACTCTCACTCAGATATCATTAACATTGCATAAATCATGGCAAAATGTGTAGAATTGCAGGAAATTAACTGCAAAACTGCTAAATGTTTTTCTCTACCCTATGGCAAAATGAGCCAGCCCTGTAAACAAGCAAGCATTTTTCATGAATTTAACTAAATTAGATAATAGCTAGATTATTAGGCTAAATATTGACACCACTTTTATGTATGTGCAATCGATATTCCTTTCTAGTATTAAGCCAATAGACTAGATCTGAGGTACTTCCTATAGGCTACTATGATCTAATAACTCAGCCATTACACTTTAGCCTAAGCAGTAATCTAAAGGTCGACATACTAGGTCTATGGCAACGTCGCTTAGCTTGTTGCTACTCCATGGTCAATTCTTTTTATTATTTAAAATGTTTAATTGTAGAATATCTGTATGTCTATTTAATTGGCGGCAGGTAGCCTAGTGGTTAAAGCATTGGGCCAATAACCGAAAGGTTGCTGGATTGATTCCCTGAGCTGACAAAGTAACAATCTGTCGTTCTACCCCTGAACAACCCGCTGTTCCCCGGTAGGCTGTCGTTGTAATTAAGAATTTGTTCTTAACTGACTTGCCTAGTTAAATAAAGCTTACATAAAAAATATATATAATAATTTGAAGCTCAATTCCTGCCAGCCATTATAGGCTACAATGATTTGTTGAGCAATTATGAAAGAAATTGCCATCATATCCTATTTTTAGGTCACATTGATACGAACAAGGGAACGAGCAACTTTGACTTCGGCTTTATTTATTCTGGCTCACAGTTTACAAAAACTGAAGAAATGCAGAATTTACATAATCAAACATTGCTGACAAAATAGCACGAGGAAACACTTAGAATACATAACACAAGGAAAACAGAATACAAACACTTAAATATATAATAGGCTACAGAACATTTCTTATCTTGATGGGAAAACTGTATGAACAGTCATAAATCATTTAAGAGCTACAGCGAGCTCTTTAGCCTATTTTCTGGAATATTTTCAGCACGGGTATAGCTCCAGTAACGACACAGTTAAGTTTCACTTTGTAACGAGTGCACTGCGTGGTGTTTTGGAAAACGGGTGTGACATCTTCGGCCTTCAATTTTACAATGCATCGTTAAAGCACTTGTAAGCCTAAATTCCATCGCTATGGGGAAACATGGCACAGACCTTATGAATGAGGCCTACCTCCCTCCACTTTATAATAAGAAGCAATAATCTGTGACGAACGGATAAATAGAGGGAGCTATCTGAGCAATGGCAGAACTACTGCAGAGGGATATAGAGCTACACAGCTACAGACCAGACCCAACCAGTGTATAATACCCTAATAATAACCTGGGAGCCAACTGAACTATATAAAAATACAGATGTACAATCGTAATTTGATCACTCTATAATGCAGGAAATGTAAACTTGTAGTGTATTTTGAGGTTTAAAAAGGTTTTACAAAAAAAACCTACAAAAAAGCCCCTTAATTATAATCCACATAAATTCACATTTCCTGTTGCTGCAGGATAATTGTTTTGCTTTAGCAAACAAGCTCAAATTAAGATCCTACATTTGTACTGCAGAGTAGTACAGAGGTTCAGACTAGACCCAACCTCTTATTTAGTAATACTAGCATCCCGACTGTAATAAAAATAACCTGTTTGGACTGGATAGAAGGAGAAATACCTGAGCCGTGCTCACAATCACACACAGAACTGAATTGTTGCAGTAGGATACAGAGCTACCGAGATACATTTAACACCTACATCAAGCAGTAAACCTCCCATCCTAGTATACTTTTATGAAACGTCATGTTGCTGCGTAGTCTATCTAGTCCCAAACCATAGGAATGAGGCCTAACTCCATCACATGGATGAAGAAGAAGAAGAAGAAGAAGAAGAAGAAGAAGAAGAAGAAGAAGAAGAAGAAGAAGAAGAAGAAGAAGAAGAAGAAGAAGAAGAAGAAGAAGAAGAAGAAGAAGAAGAAGAAGAAGAAGAAGAAGAAGAAGAAGAAGAAGAAGAAGAAGAAGAAGAAGAAGAAGAAGAAGAAGAAGAAGAAGAAGAAGAAGAAGAAGAAGAAGAAGAAGAAGAAGAAGAAGAAGAAGAAGAAGTGAACCAGCTATGTAGAGGGAGATAGCTTCGCAATCCTCACACTCACAGCAATACAGAGAAAAGTGCTGCAATGGTACAGAGCTACAGACCAGACCTCTCATTTGACACCAGAGTCCAGCGGTAAACTGCCATCCCTCATCCCACTACTGATGTCTTATTTAGCGGAGGAGAAATCACCTTGCACCTATTTGGTGTGCTGAAGCACAGTATAGAGCTACAGACCAGACCTCTCATTTAACACCAGAGTCCAGCGGTAAACTAGCTGGGCCACTCGGCCATTCCTCATCCCACTACTGATGTCTTATTAAGCCGAGGAAAAATGACCTAGGCTCCCACTCCTACTAGGCCACAGATAACCATTGCAGCAGTGAGATCATCAAATTCCATACCTACAGTACACAACTAACAACTCAACCATCTCTCTTCACACTACTGATCTGTCTTCTTTAGCTGAAGAAAAATTGTGTTGCTGGGTAGCCTGCCTAGTCCAGCCCCAAACCTGACATTGCTCTCTGCCTGCCTCCTGCAATCAGAGCTCAGGTGTAAGCTAAGCACACAGCTCCCAGGCAGCACAAAGGGAGAACTCTCTCTAGCTGCCTTGCCTAGAGATATTACTTTAAAAAAATGGTGGTGTGAATTGATTAATCTTTCCTCTCTAGTCCACACATGGGCATGGGGAATAAATTGCCTCCAGAGTTGGCATGTCTTCATTTCTATACAGACAAAGTACGGAACATTGCCCTAAGTGTTACCCTTTGAAAATAAGGGGCCCCCAAGGGCCAGTAACTACACTAGTACTACACTTACAGTATTTGGCCCCTGTGAATAAGGCTTGGCCCATGTTATAGAGTTTTCCCAATGCTTGAATCATTGCTTTGGCTAGTATGGTAATCACACATCAAACAGTACTTACAGTATTCCAACATCACATATTATTAATTGCTTAAGACAGTTTTTCACTTGTGATTGACGCTTGTTGAAATGGAGAACGGTGTGTGTGATGAGCCATATACTAACTGATGATGCTCACTGGGTCAAAACATTTGAGAAAATATTTCAAACGTATCATTTCAAAACACCTGCAGATATCAGACATTGAGTTACCATATTATTTTTTATTAATCTTCAGAGGCCCGAATATAGTTATAGTTGCATATAATTGTGTATTGAGGAAATATGTCACAATGTTGATATCTTGTTAAACACTTTTAGACAGGGGTTGGAACCGGTTCAGGGAACAGAATTGAGGAACAGAATTATTGAGGAACAGAATCAGAACAAAAGTGATCTAGACTGTTTCTAGTAGCCTTCTGGGAGATATTTAATTAGAGACTAATGAATTTAACCTTTTCAATGCAAGTAGTGTGTGTGTGTGTGTGTGTGTGTGTGTGTGTGTGTGTGTGTGTGTGTATGTATGTGTGTGTGTGTGTGGTGTGGTGTGGTGTGGCGTGGCATGGCGTGTGTGTGTGTGTGTGTGTGTGTGTGTGTGTGTGTGTGGGGTGTGGCATGTATGTGTATGTGTGGTGTGGTGTTTGTGTTTGTGTATGTGTATGTGTGTGTGTGGTGTGGCTTGTATGTGTGTTCTGTGTGTGTGTGTGTGTGTGTGTATATGCTATCTGCTATGTAGCTACTCTACTGTATAAACATCTACCCTCTGCCACTGCTCCAGCTATGGCATAATGGCTGCGGTGAACGATTTGCTGCTGGCAATATGTGAGATATAGATTGTGACTTGTTGGGGGTATCAACGGGTCGTTGCAGGGTAATTCACACCGAGAACCGCAGGTGAGAGGAAAGATATGATTGCTTATAGGGTGGCCATGTGGTGAAAACCCATCATGCTAGTAATTTGCTGATGTTGCCTTGCACCACACTTGTGCCACACATGAAGCACAACTACTGTTATTGTGGTATGAAAAAGTATGGCCTGAGATAAGTCAAAATGGCCGCTACTTCCACCTAACATAAAGGACCTCATCAACAGCCCTAGAAACAGGGAGCAAAACAATTACAAAGGAAATACATTGATTGTCTCTTGAAAAGAACAACATACAGTGCCTTCAGAAAGTATTCACACCCCTTCATTTTTTGCACATCTTGTTGTGTTAGAAAGTTGATTGAAAATTGATTTATTTGTCATTTTTTGTCAACGATCTACACAAAATACTCTGTAATGTCAAATTGGTTGAAAAATTATAACATTTGTGACCCGTTTAAGGAAGCTAGGCATATGTCGCACGTCACTACTTCACAGGGGAGGGATTTGAAAATATTTTATTTTTTATTTTTATCAACATGCGTTTTCTGGGAGAAATGCTTTCTGGAACATGTGTACTTTAATGTGCCTTAATAACAAACTTGTATGCCATCTATAAATACAAATAGCATTGATAAATGCTAAGCCTAGTTGGTTTAGCTGTGGAAAAAGTCAAGAACCTTCACGTTAGCCATAATTGCCATAATTGTCTGAGATAATGGGTGGGCTGGATATGCTGAGAGATGAGTTCAGATTGGTCTGCCATGCTTCTGTCTATAACATGAGCTGCTCATTATGTGTCCTTGATACCTCTGTGTTTTTTTTAAAGATATGACGTTAGCCATGGAGAACTACAAACGTTTTGCTACTTTTCTCAACAACATTGATGCCCTGAATTTAGCAGCCGCGATCGACAGATCAGTTGGAAGAAATTGTGATGGGCTACTTTCTGCACATGCCACGGTCAGTGTGAACCGGAGTGACTTGACACAACGGGCCAAACAAGCGTTCATCCATGTATACGGGTAAGAGTCTAGCTATATTTTCAGATATTTTATGTTTCTAATTTTGTCAGAAAGTAATTTTCATTGCAAGTTATAGCGTACTGCTAGCTAGCGAACATTAGCTTGTTGGCTCGCTAGCTAACATTACTTGTATGAGCTGTGTGGTAACATTACTTGTATCTCAGAAAACTATTTGCATTGGTGGTTAGCTATTTACAGGGGTGGCAGGTAGCCTAGTGGTTAGAGTGTAGGACTAGTAATCGAAAGGTTGCCAGATCAAATCCCCGAGCTGACAAGGTCAATTTGTTCTTAACTGACTTGCCTAGTTAAATAAAGGTAAAATATAGACCAAGGACTAGATAAAGTGTATTTTTACTACCACATTTAGGCTTGAAATCTTTGGTTGCTTACTACACTGTGGGTGGGACTAAGGCTTAAGAAGTGTGAACAATGCTGAATGTGTGTAGACAAAGAGGAGCTCTCAAGTAGGTGTACAAAAACATTCAAGGACCATTTTCTCAAAAGTGTGGTTACAAGTTTAGCAACTTTCAAAACCAAAATTACTTTCCCGTTGTTCCTCAACTCAATATACAATTTTGTAGCTCTGAATATGTACTTTTATCCAATGTAAAAAACACAATCCAATGTAAAAAACACAATTTAAAATGTTGCTACATAAGACCGAATTGAGGTGGTGGGTCACATTTGTAAAAATAAATAAAACACTAATATATCTTTATTAGAAAAGTATTCAACCCACTGAGTTAAAACATGTTAGAACCCCCTTTGGCAGCAATTACAGCTGTGAGTCTTTCTGGATAAGAGCTTTGCACACCTGGATTGTGCAATATTTACACATACTTATTTTAAAATTCTTCAATCTCTGTCAAGAAGAAGAGTGGTACTCAGTGATGTGTTGCGTTGGATTTGCCCCAGGATATAAAGTTCATTTCTTTGACACATTTTTCGTAGTATTACTTTAGTGCCTTATTGCAAACAGGATGCACGTTTTGTAATATTTTTATTCTGTACAGGTTTCCTTCTTTTCCCTCTGTCATTTAGGTTAGTATTGTGGAGTAACTACAATGTTGTTGATCCATCCTCAGTTTTCTCCTATCACAACCATTAAACTCCGTAATTGTTTTATAGTCACCATTGGCTTCATGGTGAAATCCCTGAGACGTTTCCTTCCTCTCCAGAAACTGAGTTAGAAAGGACGCCTTTGGGTGTATTGATACACCATCCAAAGTGTAATTAAAAACTTCACCATGTTCAAAGGGATATTCAATTTCTGCTTTTTTTTTATTTTTACCCATCTACCAATAGGTGCCCATCTTTGCGAAGCATTGAAAAACCTCCCTGGTCTTTGTGGTTGACTGAGGGACCTTACAGATAATTGTAAGTGTGAGGTACAGAGAAGAGGAAGTAAAAAAAAAGTTAAACACAATTATTAGACAGAGAGTCTATGCAGCTTATTATGTGACTTGTTAAAGCACATTTTTACTCCTGAACTTATGTAGGCTTGCCATGACAAAGGGGTTCAATACTTATTGACATAAGACAAAGAAAAATGTGTTAAAAAAAATTAAAAACATCATTCCACTTTGACATTATGGGGTATAAATCTCAATTTAATCAATTTGAAATTCAGGCTGTAACACAAGAAAATATGGAAAAAGTCAAGGGGTGTGAATACTTTCTGAAGGCCCTGTATGAACAGTAACTGCTGTGCATGCCTTGTGATGACAAGACAACTTGAACCACTCTATAGCCTACATGCGGTGAAGAGATCGATGGAATGCAGTCGGAATAAAGAACAAGGACACCGCCACCGCGCACATTCCAAAAATGTTGTGTTCTAGCAGGTCCACAATGTGGTTACTAAAATCCAATCTTGATATATTTGGCTGTTTCTGCTGCATAATATTTAGAAATAGTCATTTTCAGGGTTAGAAACAAATTCTGCTAAATGCTAACTCCTGGTAGCATAGCTAGTCATATAGAACTCGGTGGTGTCACTTAAAGCTGTGTTTAAGTGTAATGCAGTTGATTGGTGACAATGACATGAACATGTGTTGGGGTTGACATCCATATAAGCATTATATTCCAACATTTTTACCTCAACATAGTGTGAAATAAACATGAACAATACATTACATTCTCAACCAAAAACACATTTTCCCCACATGTGATGCGTAAGTGACGTTGCCATGGCATTTCCATTGTTTTTGGTTGAGTTTGATTGATCTCTTTACCACATCTATTGTCCTAATGAGTGGCCTGGTTTACTGTCTGTTCAAGTACCACAAAGTGACCATTAACGCTCACCCACCCATTTAAACCACTATTTCGCTTTGTTTTCACCAAACAACACGTAAGCGGTAGAAAAACAGTAATCGCTCACACCTGCCTCTCATCCCACACACGTCTCCCGCCGACCGGCTTGAGCCTGATTGGCAGCTCATTTAGAGAACAATAGACAATTACTTTGCCGTGAAGTCCCAGCCGATTGCCCTCTGTTAAAAGGTAGCCTCCCCCTCTGGTTCACTGAGCCAGGTGACAGAGTGAGGCCACAAAATGTAATCGTTTTACTCACTGCTTACCCAACTGGCTAATGCGTAGGTATGAGTAGTTAATGGTCATAAAGAGGTAGGTAGTTAGAATACTTCCACCAGGTGTGCCACAGTTTCTGTCAGTGCATAAATGAAGGTGGCTGGATATTCATGTTGCCAGATGATGTTGAGGTCTCAAGCGAAGCACACTGATATAAAACTCCTCTGTATTTTACTCTAGTTACTTTACATATTGACTAAATGTTACATAAATGTTTTTTTGACTTTGATTATTATTGATATTGATATTTGTACTGCATTGTTGGGGGAGCTTGCAAGTAAGCGGTTCACTGTACCATTTATACCTGCTGTAAACTGGGTATGTGAATCATAAAATTCACCATGCCCTGCAGTCTGCCTAGGTTAACAAAAAAATAAATAAAACATTGTCTGTATATCTTTAATTCGACTCGAGTGTCAAATACTGCTTTTCCACACAGGTGAGCACCGCCTGACATATATCGGATGCAGTGGCAGGGCCCATTGACCACAATCCTCTCTCTATCCTATCTGTCTTACATTTTAGCAGATGCTCTTATCCAGAGCGACTTCCAGCAGCAATTAGGGTTAAGTGCCTTTCTAAAGAGCACATTGACAGATTTTTCCCGTAGTCGGCTCGGGGATTTGAACCAGCGACCTCTCGGGTACTGGCCCAACACTCTTAACCACTAGGCTTCTCTCTCTCTCTCTCTCTCTCTCTCTCTCTCTCTCTCTCTCTCTCTCTCTCTCTCTCTCTCTCTCTCTCTCTCTCTCTCTCTCTCTCTCTCTCTCTCTCTCTCTCTCTCTCTCTCTCTCTCTCTCTCTCTCTCTCTCTCTCTCTCTCTCTCTCTCTCTCCACCTGTGCTGCTTCCATTAGGCCGTGCTGGGAGTATGGGGCGACCCGACGTACCAACGCTGACATTTCACACAGGAAGCAGCCTACTAGCTGATGAATATGGAGCAGGGTTATTATTCATGTGGTCAGAGCAGGGGAACTGTAGAAATGAATTCATAAAGTGAGTGGGAGGTAGTCTGGATGAGATCTGTTTGTCATTTATTTTCATCTTATTTCCCCCTATGCTTCAGTGTTATTTCTCAGTTCTAAAGAACTGAACATGAGAGGAAAGTCTCACAGGGAAAGAATAACCTGTATAAAGATGTTACACCTGACTCAAAGCACCAAAAGCTTGGGGAACAGACAAGACAATATTAGCATATCCACACACAGTACAACACTTGTTCCATTTCCCATTTCAGGCTTGAATGAACTACAATAAACCCATACACAGCAAGGAGTCAAAAAGTAAACTCCCAACAGACGAACAATGAATCAAACGAGCCAAATCCTTGACCCTAGTTATCCTCAATGCACATTGTAAAGGGATGGTGAGGAGTGGTGAGGAGGGTGGGAGGAAGGTTGGGAGGGAGAAAGAGAATAAAATTAAGGGTTAAAGAGAAACAGAGAGAGTTCAAAATTAGGAGAGAGAGGTAGAACGAGAACAAGAGAATAGAGAGTGACATAGACAATATTTCACTCTGCATTGTGGAAGAGAACAGTACAGGATGACTCATGTTCTTGTCTACCTCGGACTACTTCATCCACTCTGGGCTAAGTGCAATCCCTGGTGTCCTCTCTTTTTCTCCTCCCCTCCTCTCCTCTTCTTTCTCCTTTCCTCACCTCTCCCCTACACTGCTCAGGAAGGCAATTAGGCCTGGCCAAAAACATATGCCCATACACCCTTAGTATGTCAAATGGCACCCTATTACCTAAATAGTACAGTACTTTTGACCAGGGCCCAAGGGGTAGTAGTGCAATATATGGGAAATAGGGTGCCATTTGGGACACACAACTTACATTTCTCATGCTGGCGACAGCATTAGGCTTTAAAAAACTAACACTTGTTCGTACAGTACATGCATGAGCTGTCTTTTTACGTCCTGGGTTCCTCTTTGTCTAGCTGGAGAAGATATAGAACAATATAGAATAACAAGAACCACTTGGTTTTAGATGAAGGCTTTCTCTGTGATGTGGCTCTTAGTGGGGATGTTCTATTTGGTCTATGTTGAGGACACTATCACAGAATAATGTTATCTTACATTCCACCAGAGAAGAAGTCCTCAGCCCATATATATAATATATATATATATATATATATATATATATATATATATATATATATATATATATATATATATATATGTATGAAGAGGCGACTCGGGATGCTGGCCTCCTAGGCAGAGTTGCAAAGAAAAAGCCATATCTCTGTCCAGTGTCTGTGTTCTTTTGCCCATCTTAATCTTTTCTTTTTATTGGCAAGTAGTACACAGCGTTGTATGAGATCTTCAGTTTCTTGGCAATTTCTCGCATGGAATAGCCTTCATTTCTCAGAACAAGAATATGCTGACGAGTTTCAGAAGAAAGTTCTTTGTTTCTGGCCATTTTGAGCCTGTAATCGAACCCACAAATCAAGATGCTCCAGACACTCAACTATTCTAAAGGCCAGTTTTACTGCTTCTTAATCAGAACAACATTTTTCAGCTGTGCTAACATAATTGCAAAAGGGTTTTCTAATGATCAATTAGCCTTTTAAAATGATAAACTTGGATTAGCAAACACAACGTGCCATTGGAACACAGGAGTGATTGTTGCTGATAATGGGCCTCTGTACATCCTACTGTATGTAGATATTCCATAAAAAAAATCTGCCGTTTCCAGCTACAAGTCATTTACAACATTTACAATGTCTACACTGTATTTCTGATCAATTTTATGTTATTTTAATGGACAATATATATACTTTCTTTCAAAAACAAGGACATTTCTAAGTGACCCCAAACTCATCTCACTCATCTTCGGCATACCCCTATATTAGGACATTCTACCACAGAATAATCTCGATGCTATACCCTCTGTATGATATTACATAAGTCCTTTAGCTCACAAGATAACATGCATCTCTGTATTTAATTTTACTCTATGACATAGCCCCTGTTTGATCCTCAGCCAGGTCACCCTTGATACAAGTCAGTATTCGACGTCCATCCATGTCTGAGGATGTCGGGAGATGATGTGGAAACCGGCCTCTAGGGTTTCCACGTCTGTTTGTTTTAAGCCTATCCCAAACCCTAACCATTTGGAGTTGATGCCTAACCTTAAGATTTCGGAGTTGATGGCTAAACTTAACCCTAACCTTAAAAATTCTGAGTTAATTCCTAAACCTTAAACACTTCGAAATTTGACGTTTGAGAAACATGGATGAACGTCTAATTCTGAAGTGAGAGTGTGAGAGCTAGTTGTTGATCCTATATACAGTACAGTTAATAGGATTTGAAAGCATGTTACTTAACACCATTTTCAATACCACCGTAAACTCCTAATAATCCCTTATAGGATAATTTCATGAGAACCAAAGCAGCCTATATTGGGAGTTATATTGGGATTTGCAATGAGGAGGGTGGGACTGACGTCAAATTAGTTTATTTTGGTGTTTAATCTAAATGTACATGCACTGTATGCCGTATGCTGCTGAAGTATTGCAGCTATGAACGGAAGAATATACTAAAACCTTTGCACAAGTGCCATAAACATTTTGACAGCCTAAGATGTCAACAGTACTTCAAACAGCATCCTGCATTCCTGGAAAATATCCATATCGATATCAACTAACTAATAGTATCATTATTAGTTATCATGAGACAGTACGATGGAGACTATGGCTGAATCCCAAATGGCACCGTATTCACTATATAGTGCGCTATTTTTGGCACAAAAGCAGTGCACTACAAAGGGAATAGGGTGCCGTTTGCGACACACAATCACTGAAATAATTATTTACCCAAATCCAAACAGCACAGAGAGTTCACCTCAGTAAAACAAAACATCACTTATCTCATTCATACCTAATGTGTTGCTGATGCCTTGTTACAGGGACTCTGTTAATGATACCATTCACTCAACACAGCAGCCATTTTAATTTCCTTTGCCTCAGAGAGAGATGCTATCCATCCCACACACACACAGACCACTATCCATCCAAATGTATCTGGGGAGGGTTGACGCAAGGCAAGGTATCTAACAGCTATTTTGTGTAGCCTCTCCAAGCCATGAGATGAGAGTCGTACCTCTCATTAGACTGAGCAATGAGAGGAGCACACACACACAGACACAAACACCTCCTACTTAATTATCTGCCTAATGGTGGAGGAGAATGGCGTTTAATTACTTTGGCCCAGATTTAGAATTATGTGAGCGAGAGAAAGAAAGAGAGAGAGAGAGGGGGCAAATGGATGTAATGTTGCGAGGATAACTGGAGTGATGGGTGATGGGATGATTTGCAGATGTTAGCACATATGCATCAAGCATAGCAGACGTTCTGAAAATACCACACCCGGTGTTCATTTCACCGTTATACTATCTGATGAATAAGAGCAGGCGTAGTCACATTAAATATAGCTATTTAATATACAGTAAACATAAGATAAGCTCCGAGCATGCGCTGACTAGCTGGCAAGTGTCTTCACTGATATTTTTAAACTGTCCCTCACTGAGTCTGTAATAGCAACATGTTTCGAGCAGACCAACATAGTCCCTGTGCCCAAGAACACTAAGGTAATCTGCCAAAATGACTACTGACCTGTAGCACTCGCGTCTGTAGCCATGAAGTGCTTTGAAAGGCTGGTCATGGCTCACATCAACACCAGTATCCCAGAAACCCTAGGCCCACCCTAATTCGCATATCGCCCCAACAGATCCACAGATGATGCAATCTCCGTTGCACTCCACACTGCCCTTTCACACCTGAACAAAAGGAACACCTATGTGAGAATGCTGTTCATTGACTACAGCTCAGCACTCAACACCATAGTGCCCTCAAAACTCACCACTAAGCTAAGGACCCTGGGACTAAACACCTCCCTCTGCAACTGGATCCTGGACTTCCTGACGGGCCGCCCCCAGGTGGTAAGGGTAGGTAACAACACATCTGCCGTGCTGATCCTCAACACGGGGGCCTCTCAGAGGTGCGTGCTCATTCCCTTCCCTTACTCCCTTTTCACTCATGACTGCACGGCCAGGCACGACTTCAACACCATCATTAAGTTTGCCGCTGACACAGCAGTGGTAGGCCTGATCACCGACAGCGATGAGACAGCCTATAGGGATGAGGTCAGAGACCTGGTGCCACGATATCAACCTCTCCCTTACAGGAGATGATTGTGGACTACAGGAAAGGAGGACCGAGCACACCCCCATTCTCATCGACGGGGCTGTAGTGGAGCAGGTTGAGTGCTTCAAGTTCCTTGGTGTCCACATCACCAACAAACTAACATGGTCCAAACACACCAAGACAGTCGTGAAGAGGGCACGACAAAGCCTATTGTCACTCAGGAGACAGAAAAAATTTGGCCTGGGTCCTCAGATCCTCAAAAAGTTCTACAGCTGCACCATCGAGAGCATCCTGACTGGTTGTATCACTGCCTGGTATGGCAACTGCTCGTCCTCCGACCGCAAGGCACTACAGAGGGTAGTGCGTACGGCTCAGTACATCACTGGGTCCAAGCTTCCTGCCATCCAGAACCTCTATACCAGGCGGTGTCAGAGGAAGGCCCTAAACATTTTCAAAGACTCCAGCCACCCTAGTCATAGACTGTTCTCTCTACTACCGCATGGCAAGCGATACCAGAGCACCAAGTCTAGGTCCAAAAGGCTTCTTAAGAGCTTCAACCCCCAAGCCATAAGACTCCTGAAGAGCTAATCAAATTGCTACCCAGACTATTTGCATTGCCCCACCTCTTTTACGCTGCTGCTACCCTCTGTTTATTATCTATGCATAGTTACTACCTACATTCTACCTACATGTAGATATTTCCTCAACTACTTTGACTAACCGGTGCTCCCGCACATTGACTCTGTACCGGTACCCCCTGTATATAGCCTCGCTACTGCATTGTTGGTTAAGGGCTTGTAAGTAAGCATTTCACTGTAAGACCTATAACTGTTGTAATCGGCGCATGTGACAAATACAATTTGATTTGATAAGCACATACAGTTAAAATAGTACAATTTAATGGCTCATTATTGCTGCAGACTATATTATTATGTGATCATTATCTCTGTCTAATAGGTCCCTGAAAGATGAATATGGGTTAGCTTGTCAATATTTTATCATGACAGCTACTAGCCTGAGAGTTGGTTGTGGCTCGTGAGAATAGCCTGTTAAAACAAAATTGTAGTTGAAATTAAAGACTATAGAAGAGATGGGGGGGACATGTGGACACCCATCTCTTCACCTCAGATGACATCTGCTCCCTGGGAAATGTAAACATTGAAAGGGGGTTGCACAGCGTTTGCTACTGTAGCCACTGTAGTGTCCCTAGTTAAACTGAAAAGACGAGAAGGGAAGGGGAAAGACTGGAGGAGAGGGGGAAAAACGAGCACACCCCTCTATCCTGAGATGACATTTGTTCCCTGCCAAGGAAATCACGCGTGGTTCACAAAACAACCCTGTGTGAAAACAAAAAAAAACACATTGAAACATTGAAAGGGAAAACAGGGTACATTTGTAAATATTCTATCATGACTGCTACCAGCGTGATACTTGGTCACGGCTCTTGAGAACAGCTTGTCAACCAAGTGTTCTTAGTCAAACTGAAAAGAAAAGAGAGGGAGAAATAGTGCACTATGTAGGATATAGGGTGCCATTTGGGACACAGAGGAGGGAAATAAATTAGGACACCCCGCTTTACCTCAGATGCCATTTTGCTCCGTGCCAAAGGGCATTGCCATCAAACTGAGCCTGGTGGTTTAATCCTGGGTAATCTGTCTTCAAAGGCAGTATCACTTGGGTAAAAAATGCAGCTCTCACTTTATCAACATCTCAGGAAGTCACGAAGGATCAGGCTGTGTCCCGGTTCTCTACCCTACTTACACACTTCCCTTGAAGGATTTAAACAGATTGGATGGGTGAAAACATTGGCTGGAAGGAGAGGTAGGGAGCAAGTGCACGATCACTGGAATGCTACAGTTTCTTTCCCAGCTGCAGTGGTTTCGTCTTCCACTAATCTGAGGAGAAGAGACCCATAGAGACTACAGGAAGACACTGAGTGTGGAGGCGAAGCGCTGATGCAACGGTAAAAGGCGATTATCCACACTTCATACACACCACACAACTGTCCAATAGGAGTGTGTGTATATACTGTCCAGATAACAATGATGCGTAAATATAGACCTGAATAAATGCTCATGCTGCATATAGAGCTGCTCAAGTGTGTGTGTTTGTATGTGTGTGTGTGTGTGTGTGTGTGTGTGTGTGTGTGTGTGTGTGTGCATTTCTGTTTGTGTGTGTGTGTGTGTGTGTGTGCGTGCATGCATGTGCATGCATGTGTGTTACTGTGTGTTACTGTGTGTGTGTGTGTGTGCTGAAGTGTAATCAGAAGGCCTTGATGCCCTGCGGTGGCTCCCTCTACATCTGAGAGATTCTCATGGTTGAATTATAGATGATGGGTTCTGTAAACCATAAAAGTTGAACATCACCTACAGTGTACACACAAAACAGAACCGCTCGAGGACCTGGGTATAGAAATAGCTGAGCAATGTGCCACGTCAAATCAAAGGCCTGTCCGTGGGGTATAAACCACTTTAACCATGACAGGGAGTTAGAACAAATATAAACACATTCATATGAATACGTTAACATACTGCAAACAGACACATACGCATGCAAATACACACATAAATATGCTGTAGGATAATGAATTTGTTTACATTTACAAATTTGCACAATACAACTGGAAGAGCAATCGACAGTGTGCAGTTGTCTTTCTTTTATCAATATGCACAGTTCACACATCCAGACTGCACAAACAATGTATATAGTTAGTTTGCGCTGTGGAGACAATAACAGTGGATGTTACAAGGTGATTGAGAGTGATCTTATTCATTGCAGCATCTCCGTACGAAGCCTTCAGCTGCTAACTTTCAAAGTCCCAGCTCCAGCTAGGAAGCCCAATGAGCAAATCAATAGAGTATTGAACGAGGTCAGGTTCAAAATGTCTTGTTCTTTTATTCTCTCTTTCCATCTCTCTCTCCGTCTCTCTCTCTGCCTGTCTCTCTCTGACTAACAGCTGAGGTCTGCTAACACTGAAGAAATTAAAATATCAGAATGACAAGATTCAAAGTTAACAGTGTATCAGTAGCACACCTAACAGCCACAACGCAGACGCTTTGTACCAAAGAATAACTCGCTGATGCTTTTATTTATCTCAAAACAGGGTTTCGCTCACAAAACTGTAACAGGGCATTTGGGAGTGTAATTTTGGAAAGTGGGGCATGAATCGCTGTCATGGTTATACAAAGATGTGTTTTCATTCCGTACCGGAGTGGTGAAGTGGAATCAGGAAGGAACTTTGTCATCATTTAAGATTATTTGACGTTGAGGACATTTTAACCCTAACAACTGACATTAGTAATTAGTCTAATCCATCTCCATTGATGACTCTTATTAAACCTGCATCCATCTAGTGATACTGGTTGGAAGGGCTTGGACTGGAATGGCCTGCTGGGCTTTGGCAATTGGAGAAGATGAAATTCTTCTATTCCTAACAGGCTGACCATGGAGCAGCCATCTTGGACAGCTGATCTACTATTGACTACCAGTCAGAGGGCACAAACTGTGGCGAGACAGATGACAGGGATAAAGCTCCCTGACAGTAAATGGGCCTCAAATTAAAGATTTTCCATCCATGCAATGAAAAACCTCTAGCAGAGCCAGCAAAGTGGCTTGTCTGTCGCCCCATGAACACACACACACACACTCAGAGTTACAGCTTTGTTCCTGCTTGATAATGTGCTGACAGTGATTACATTATCCCTATATCTCATTCGTAAGAGATCCCAGCATATTGTCTCATATATAAAGCAGAGTGTCCAATTATGGCCAATGGATGTATCCATCCTTCTGAGTACCCCATTGAGGCCCATCTGCATCATTGGTAATCTCCCTCAGGGCATGGCCAAACATAAAGACAGAGCCTGGAGATGTTAACATGCTAATGGACTTACAGCACAGCATCAATGGTGTTCTCTGAACCATCCTCAGGCGTACAGGATCAACGGTGCTACTCAGAGCTCAGAGATCGTTCGCTGTTAAAGCCTGGTGACTTCATAATGAGACCCCCTAGATTCACCTCACAGATGGCTTTAGATGGCTTCAGTTAGATGAGAGAGATGAGTTTGGAAATGTGCTTTGAGAGCAATTCCGAGAACCCACAACCAGACTGGGGACACACGTGCGCATAGACAACACACAGAAGCACACACACTCCCAAATATCCTATCCTAAGGTTCCGTGACTTTGTCCACACAGGGCATCTGAACACACAAAACACATTTTTATGATTTTTATAAAATTTGGGGTGTTTTATTTAACTTTTGTACACCTGTGGTTTTCCCGGTCAAAAATTACCTGTCTTTAGAAATGAATGGGTGAGACTACAATTAGTGTATAAAATTGAGTTCAGGCACATGCCCATTCATCAGATGGACACACTTCCTCTCCCAGACCCCCAAACACACACCTCACTCTCCTTCTTGGCTTCCATGGCAACCCCCACAGGAACCTTTCCCCAATAGAGTCTTTCCCCCACGGGAACCACACCTGTTGGCATTCACACAAACAATCTCAACATTGTTTCAATAATATATAGAACTTTTCTCGCAGCTCTTGTATATAAAGCTTTTTTGAGTCCTTGCTCACAATTGATTCTGTGGCAGCACAATGACCAAATGATATACTGTATGTGAGGCTCTTGCTCATATCTTTGATCATGACACTGGTGAGGAGGAGAGAGGCCAGGACACTGACAGTGAAGATGCTTTTCTCGCAGCTGGTATACTCAAGAAGGAGTTGTATGAGCTCAGGTCAATGAGGACTACAGGTCATGAATAGCAAATAGAAGTTCAACACGTGTAATGTTCACAAGAACTTAAGTTGATAAAAAGATCTAACACAACATTAGGTGATAATATATGTATTATTATGGATTTATAATCACCTATAATGGGGGCAGTAATTTTGGACCGGGAACACAGAATTCATTAACATGAAACGAACACAACAGGAGAGTTAAAACAAAAATATCAAAAACAACTTTCTATCGCTGGAATCAGAGGTAGATGCTTATGCCTTTCTGCCATCCACAACACCCTAGCAAAACTGAAACTTACTTGAAAGTAACAACGCTCACTGTCATACTGACTTGTATCATGGGTGACCTGCCTGCTCTGATTGGCCAAACTAACTAGTGACTTTTCAAATGGAAAAAGGCTTGCCACCCACTTAAGTGTTTTCTATCTTTGAAAAGATCAATTCTGCATGCATGTCCTCCGCTTGAGTTTGGTCAATCATTTATGTGGCAGAAATGAAAACAGGCCTAGGAGAGGATTGTGCAATCACCATTCAACTGGAGCGCTTGTGAAAAACCATGTATTCAAAGTCCGTCCTCAAGCAGTAGGCACAGTGGGGGTGTACAGAGAGAGTTGCAATCATGTTTGAAACGTTGATAGAAGGGGTTCAAACACTTGTGTGTGTGTGCGTGTGCGTGTCCACACCACATCAATGTTTCTAAACAAGCTCTGATGTGTTAAAAAAAAGATATATACAGCTGGTATTCATGGCGCTATTAGCATGAATACTGTCATGATTCTCTGTCTCTCCAAGCCTCTCCCCACAGCCAGATACCATATGCACTTGCCAAGTATATGCCCATCTCCATCCTCCCACTTTCTCCAATCGCACAGATTGAGGGGAAGCCTCTGCCATCACAGATTGAGGGGAAGCCTCTGCCATCACAGATTGAGGGGAAGCCTCTGCCATCACAGAATGAGGGGAAGCCTCTGCCATCACAGATTGAGGGGAAGCCTCTGCCATCACAGATTGATGGGAAGTCTCTGCCATCACAGATTGAGGGGAAGCCTCTGCCATCACAGAACGAGGGGAAGCCTCTGCCATCACAGATTGATGGGAAGCCTCTGCCATCACAGATTGAGGGAAGCCTCTGCCATCACAGAACGAGGAAGCCTCTGCCATCACAGATTGAGGGAAGCCTCTGCCATCACAGATTGAGGAAGTCTCTGCCATCACAGATTGAGGGGAAGCCTCTGCCATCACAGAATGAGGGGAAGCCTCTGCCATCACAGATTGAGGGGAAGCCTCTGCCATCACAGATTGAGGGGAAGCCTCTGCCATCACAGATTGAGGGGAAGCCTCTGCCATCACAGATTGAGGGGAAGCCTCTGCCATCACAGATTGAGGGGAAGCCTCTGCCATCACAGAATGAGGGAAGCCTCTGCCATCACAGATTGAGGGAAGCCTCTGCCATCACAGATTGAGGGAAGCCTCTGCCATCACAGATTGAGGGAAGCCTCTGCCATCACAGATTGAGGAAGCCTCTGCCATCACAGAATGAGGGAAGCCTCTGCCATCACAGATTGAGGGAAGCCTCTGCCATCACAGATTGAGGGAAGCCTCTGCCATCACAGATTGAGGGGAAGCCTCTGCCATCACAGAATGAGGGGAAGCCTCTGCCATTACAGAATGAGGGGAAGCCTCTGCCATCACAGAATGAGGGGAAGCCTCTGCCATCACAGAATGAGGGAAGCCTCTGCCATCACAGATTGAGGAAGCCTCTGCCATCACAGAATGAGGGAAGCCTCTGCCATCACAGATTGATGGGAAGCCTCTGCCATCACAAATTGAGGGAAGCCTCTGCCATCACAGATTGAGGAAGCCTCTGCCATCACAGAATGAGGGGAAGCCTCTGCCATCACAGATTGAGGGGAAGCCTCTGCCATCACAGATTGAGGGGAAGCCTCTGCCATCACAGATTGAGGGGAAGCCTCTGCCATCACAGATTGAGGGGAAGCCTCTGCCATCACAGATTGAGGGGAAGCCTCTGCCATCACAGATTGAGGGGAAGCCTCTGCCATCACAGATTGATGGGAAGCCTCTGAAATCACAGAATGAGGGAAAGTCTCTGCCATCACAGAATGAGGGGAGGCCTCTGCCATCACAGAATGAGGGGAAGCCTCTGCCATCACAGATTGAGGGGAAGCCTCTGCCATCACAGAATGAGGGGAAGCCTCTGCCATCACAGAACGAGGGGAAGCCTCTGCCATCACAGAACGAGGGGACGTCTCTGCCATCACAGATTGAGGGGAAGCCTCTGCCATCACAGATTGAGGGGAAGCCTCTGCCATCACAGAATGAGGGGAAGCCTCTGCCATCACAGAATGAGGGGAAGCCTCTGCCATCACAGAATGAGGGGAAGCCTCTGCCATCACAGATTGAGGGGAAGCCTCTGCCATCACAGATTGAGGGGAAGCCTCTGCCATCACAGAATGAGGGAAGCCTCTGCCATCACAGATTGAGGGGAAGCCTCTGCCATCACAGAACGAGGGGAAGCCTCTGCCATCACAGAACGAGGGGACGTCTCTGCCATCACAGATTGAGGGGAAGCCTCTGCCATCACAGATTGAGGGGAAGCCTCTGCCAACACAGAATGAGGGGAAGCCTCTGCCATCACAGAATGAGGGGAAGCCTCTGCCATCACAGATTGAGGGGAAGCCTCTGCCATCACAGAATGAGGGGAAGCCTCTGCCATCACAGATTGAGGGGAAGCCTCTGCCATCACAGATTGATGGGAAGCCTCTGAAATCACAGAATGAGGGAAAGTCTCTGCCATCACAGAATGAGGGGAGGCCTCTGCCATCACAGAATGAGGAAGCCTCTGCCATCACAGATTGAGGGGAAGCCTCTGCCATCACAGAATGAGGGGAAGCCTCTGCCATCACAGAACGAGGGGAAGCCTCTGCCATCACAGAACGAGGGGACGTCTCTGCCATCACAGATTGAGGGGAAGCCTCTGCCATCACAGAATGAGGAAGCCTCTGCCATCACAGATTGAGGGAAGCCTCTGCCATCACAGATTGAGGGAAGCCTCTGCCATCACAGAATGAGGGAAGCCTCTGCCATCACAGATTGAGGGAAGCCTCTGCCATCACAGATTGAGGGAAGCCTCTGCCATCACAGATTGAGGGGAAGCCTCTGCCATCACAGAATGAGGGGAAGCCTCTGCCATTACAGAATGAGGGGAAGCCTCTGCCATCACAGAATGAGGGGAAGCCTCTGCCATCACAGATTGAGGGGAAGCCTCTGCCATCACAGATTGAGGGGAAGCCTCTGCCATCACAGAATGAGGGGAAGCCTCTGCCATTACAGATTGAGGGGAAGCCTCTGCCATCATAGAATGAAGGGAAGACTCTGTCATCACAGATTGAGGGGAAGCCCTTGCCATCAAAGATTGATTGTACAGCTCCCATTCTTACTCACTGAGAGACAAAATCTCTGTCTCTCTTTGTTTCACTCTCTCTTTTGCTCTCTTTCATGCTCCCTCGCTCTCTCTCTATCCCTCCCTCTCTTTCTTGCCCCTGTCTCCTCCCTCACAGACACCGGGCACTGTTTACTCAGGGCTGTAGATGCCAAGCCATTGCCATGGAAATTACTTTCTCTCTAAATCAGAAGTGTTTAAAGGAGAAAAAATACCTGCAATCCACTGAAAAATGGAGGATTCCTTTTCCAGATAATGTTGATACAGTCAAAAGTTATGCATCTATATATCTAAGAATACATTGGGTACTGGGTGGAAAAGACTTACGATAAGAATGAGATGACACTGCTGTGGTGTTACTAATCCTCAATAAAATAAGCTGAGAAGACACGTGTATACACTACATTACACTCACACCCACAATAGAAATTCCCAGCAAACCGGGAACATTCCCAGAACATTACCCAAGATTCCCATGAAGTTCTAGTTAGGGTTTTATCGAACATTAGGAAGATAACATCTTAAAAACATTCAAAGCATGTTTCTGGTAACCAAAACACGTTTTTTTCAGTAGTGTAATGTTTTTACAGTCCAAAAATGTTTTGAATGTCAGCTATCACATTTTCAAGACATACCTTTCAAAATATAGAAATATAGCCGGTATGATGCTGGTTGGTCCCTGTGAGGGATTGGTGTGTGTGTGCACATGTGTGTGTAAGGCAGAGGAGAGGTAAGTCCCAGCCCGTGGCTGAACTCTTCAACTCTTCACTGGGCTGTTCTCCTGAGGGCTGCTGCCCTAAGATAGGCCTCTGCATAAATATACAGGGCAATTCACCGGAGAGAAGCTGCACTCCTCTGATAAACGCACTACCCAGAATGAATCTCTCTCTCTCTCCCTCCCTCTCTCTCCCCCGTCCCTCTCTCTCCCTCCTTAGGGTTACTTTGGTGCACTGGTACACAGGAGAGAGAGCGAGAGAGAGAGAGAGAGCGAGAGGAAAAGGGAAGGGAGGGGCTGGTGGGACCACAGTTCAAAACTTAAAAGGAGTTTAAAAGGATCTACCTTCAAGATGGGTCGCTACACGTGTGAAGGGACTCTAAAGATAACAGCTTTGAAGGGCCACAGTCCACAGGTAAAGGGATGAGCAGTGGCATGAATCAAATGACTTTATTCACAGCCATGATAATGTTGATATTCAAGTGCTCAATTTGCATTGTGGTTAGTGGAACATTATCACATTAAACCATCAGAGCAACGGAACGTGTACAAAGGGAGTGCAGTGCTTCATAGTGGTTTGATGGTACAGAGCAGAACAGTCATGGGTGGACGAAAGTGACGTAACCATGGAGTCAGATGGATTGAAAACAATTATGAGCCTGATTAATTTGGAGTGTTGCCGTATTCTATTTAGCAGTGTGTGTGTGTGTGTGTGTGTGTGTTTGTGTGTGTGTGTGTTTAACTTTTCTAATAGCATTGAAATGAATGGGAGAAACACATGTCTCTAGTGAAGTGATATTACCCCTTATCCCCCTTAGACACCACAGCTTTGAAGATAAACTAGAAAGAGAGGAAGAAAGGAACAAAACGAAGGAGGAGAGATATATTTCATTGGAATTACCCACCCTCCTCCTCTCCCTAAATCAAACTTTAGGAGCCAGGCAGGGAGAGAGGGAGGCAGAGCCTGTTCTGTCTCAAACTTTAGGAGCCAGGCAGGGAGAGAGGGAGGCAGAGCCTGTTCTGTCTCAAACTTTAGGAGCCAGGCAGGGAGAGAGGCAGAGCCTGTTCTGTCTCAAACTTTAGGAGCCAGGCAGGGAGAGAGGGAAGCAAAGCCTGTTCTGTCTCAAACTTTAGGAGCCAGGCAGGGAGAGAGGGAGGCAGAGCCTGTTCTGTCTCAAACTTTAGGAGCCAGGCAGGGAGAGAGGGAGGCAGAGCCTGTTCTGTCTCAAACTTTAGGAGCCAGGCAGGGAGAGAGGGAAGCAAAGCCTGTTCTGTCTCAAACTTTAGGAGCCAGGCAGGGAGAGAGGGAGGCAGAGCCTGTTCTGTATCTAGTAAAATGAAAAGGCAAATGCTATGCTCTAGCTGCAGTATCTGCCATCCTCAGCGCTCTTAAAATACATTTTCTGTGGATATGGTAATCCCGTCTTGCCCGGTGCTCTTAGTGATTAGTTGTGTCTGTATGTAATTCTTTTTTTACCTTTATTTAACTAGGCAAGTCAGTTAAGAACAAATTCTTATTTTCAATGACAACCTAGGAACAGTGGGTTAACTGCCTTGTTCAGGGGCAGAACGATACATTTTTACCTTTTCAGCTTGGGGATTCGATTTTGCAACCTTTTGGCTACAAGTCCAATGCTTTAACCACTAGGCTACCGGCCACCCCACGGCAGAATACATGGGTAAGGGAGGGACTGGGAGAATCGCTGCTGCTGCTCTAAAGGAGACGTGAATCCCCAGGTCAAGGAGAGGTTAAGTATTCCAGACTACCACTACCAGTTCTAAACATACTACTACAGTAGTTCTAGTACTATAGTAGTTCTATACTGCTACTATTGCCATATATGCCTATTCAGATTAAATTTATTAGGATCCCCATTAGTTGTCGCCAATGGCGACAACTAGTCTTACTGGGGTTTGACACATAACAAAAAAAATGCATTACCGACAAGACAATTTACATACATTCAAGAACATGAACATGTAGTCTGTGTGTGCATCGATCAGTTCCACATACAGTGGGGCAAAAAAGTATTTAGTCAGCCACCAATTGTGCAAGTTCTCTCACTTAAAAAGATGAGAGAGGCCTGTAATTTTCATCATAGGTACACTTCAACTATGACAGACAAAATGAGGGAAAAAAAATCCAGAAAATCACATTGCAGGATTTTTTTATGAATTTATTTGCAAATTATGGTGGAAAATAAGTATTTGGTCACATACAAACAAGCAAGATTTCTGTCTCTCACAGACCTGTAACTTCTTCTTTAAGAGGCTCCTCTGTCCTCCACTCGTTTCCTGTATTAATGGCACCTGTTTGAACTTGTTATCAGTATAAAAGACACCTGTCCACAACCTCAAACAGTCACACTCCAAACTCCACTATGGCCAAGACCAAAGAGCTGTCAAAGGACACCAGAAACAAAATTGTAGACCTGCACCAGGTTGGGAAGACTGAATCTGCAATAGGTAAGCAGCTTGGTTTGAAGAAATCAACTGTGGGAGCAATTATTAGGAAATGGAAGACATACAAGACCACTGATAATCTTCCTCGATCTGGGGCTCCACGCAAGATCTCACCCGTGGGGTCAAAATGATCACAAGAACGGTGAGCAAAAATCCCAGAACCACACGGGGACCTAGTGAATGACCTGCAGAGAGCTGGGACCAAAGTAACAAAGCCTACCATCAGTAACACACTCGCCGCCAGGGACTCAAATCCTGCAGTGCCAGACGTGTCCCCCTGCTTAAGCCAGTACATGTTCAGACCCGTCTGAAGTTTGCTAGAGAGCATTTGGATGATCCAGATGAGGATTGGGAGAATGTCATATGGTCAGATGAAACCAAAATATAACTTTTTGGTAAAAACTCAACTCGTCATGTTTGGAGGACAAAGAATGCTGAGTTGCATCCAAAGAACACCATACCTACTGTGAAGCATGGGGGTGGAAACATCATGCTTTGGGGCTGTTTTTCTGCAAAGGGACCAGGACGACTGATCCGTGTAAAGGAAAGAATGAATGGGGTCATGTATCGTGAGATTTTGAGTGAAAACCTCCTTCCATCAGCAAGGGCATTGAAGATGAAACATGGCTGGGTCTTTCAGCCATACAATGATCCCAAACACACCGCCGAACGCGAAGGAGTGGCCGTAGAAGCATTTCAAGGTCCTGGAGTGGCCTAGCCAGTCTCCAGATCTCAACCCCATAGAAAATCTTTGGAGGGAGTTGAAAGTCCGTGTTGCCCAGCGACAGCCCCAAAACATCACTGCTCTAGAGGAGATCTGCATGGAGGAATGGGCCAAAATACCAGCAACAGTGTGTGAAAACCTTGTGAAGACTTACAGAAAACGTTTGACCTCTGTCATTGCCAACAAAGGGTATATAACAAAGTATTGAGATAAACTTTTGTTATTGACCAAATACTTATTTTCCACCATAATTTGCAAATAAATAAATTAAAAATCCTACAATGTGATTTTCTGGATTTCTTTTTCTCATTTCGTCTGTCATAGTTGAAGTGTACCTATGATGAAAATTACAGGCCTCTCTCATCTTTTTAAGTTGGAGAACTTGCACAATTGGTGGCTGACTAAATACTTTTTTTGCCCCACTGTACATGTCAGTACATACACACAACAAGTAGGTCACATGAGGGAGAGGCGTTGTGCCGTGAGGTGTTGCTTTATTTGTTTTTTTTTAAACCAGATTTGCTGTTCACTTGTTTGTTATAAAAACAAGAAGTTACAAAGTCAGTCTTTCCTCAACTCTTAGCCAAGAGAGACTGGAATGCATAGCATTAATATCAGCCCTCTGGTTACAATGAAGAGCAAGACATGCTGCTCTGTTCTGGGCCAGCTGCAGGTTAACTAGGTCTTTCTTTGCAGCGCTTGATCTTATGACTGGACAATAATCAAGATAAGATAAAACTAGAACCTGCAGGACGCTTTGTGTATGGTGTAAAAAAAGCAGACCTCTCCCCATCTTTACAACCATTGAATTGATATGTTCTAGGAATAGAGATATGCATCTGTTGGTCACAGATACCTTAAAAAAAGGTAGGTGCGTGGATAAGAAAACCAGTCAGTCAGAATCTGGTGTGACCACAATTTGCCTCATGCAGCACATCTCCTTCACATAGAGTTGAACAGGCTGTTGATTGTGGCCTGTGGAATGTTTTCCTGCTCCTCTTCAATGGCTGGATATTGGCGGGAACTGGAACATGCTGTCATACACGTCGATCCAGAGCATCCCAAACATGCTCAATGGGTGACATGTCTGGTGAGTATGCAGGCCATGGAAGAACTGGGACAGTTTCAGCTTCAGGAATTGTGTCCAGACCCTTGCGACATGGGGCTGTGCATATTCATGCTGATACGTGAAGTGTGCATCGCCACCATGAGCCACTCTGTTCACAACGTTGACATCAGCAAACCACTCACCCATACAACGCCATACACACTGTCTACCATCTGCCCGGTACAGTTGAAACAGGGATTCATCTGTGAAGAGCACACTTCTCCAGCATGCCAGTGGCCATCGAAGGTGAGCATTTGCCCACTGAAGTCAATTATGATGCCGAACTGCAGTCAGGTCAAGACCCTGGTGAGGACGACGAGCACGCAAATGAGCTTCCCTTGACGGTTTCTGACAGTTTGTGCAGAAATGATTTGATTGTGCAAAACCCACAGTTTCATCAGCTGTCTGGGTGGCTGGTCTCAGATGATCCCGCAGGTGAAGAAGCCGGATGTGGAGGTCCTGGGCTGGCGTGGTTACAAGGGTTCTGCAGTTGTGAGGCCGGTTGGACATACTGACAAATTATCTAAAATTACCTAAATTAACATACAATTCTCTGGCAACAGCTCTGGTGGACATTCCTGCAGTCAGCATGCCAGAACTTGAGACATCTGTGGCATTATGTTGTGTGACAAAACTGCACATTTTAGAGTGGCCTTTTACTGTCCCCAGCACAAGGTGCACCTGTGAAAAAATCATGCTGTTTATTCAGCTTCTTGATATGCCCCACTTGTCCTGTGGATGGATTATCTTGTAAACAAATTTGTGCACAAAATTTGAGAGAAATACGCTTTTTTGCACGTATGAAACATGGGACCAATACTTTACATGTTGCGTTTATATTTTTGTTCAGTGTAAGTTTCAGTCTGAAATGATCCAGAACTCATTTCCCTACTGTTCCATTTTTTTCTCTCCCTATTTCAAAACAGACAATAATTATGCTTATCTTGTGACAACTAAACATTGCATGCCAGGCTCAGACAGAGAGAAGAGTGAGGAGAGAGGGATAAGTAGGAGGAGGAGGGAGGAGAAAATGGGATTGTTAATAAAGTTTGGCCTAGCGTGTTTGCGTGCATGGTAATAATCGTGTGGCTGGCACAAATCAATCCCAGAAATCTGTATGCTTGGCAAGGCTCTAACAAAGACCAGCCATGTGGAAAATAGGCCTGGTGTCACCCCAAACAACCTGTGGAGGCGTACCGCCTCACACCCCAGCCCCTACCAGAACAACTGTGGAGTGACCGAGAGTGACTCACACCCTGGCCCCAAACTGCACCATCCCCTTTTATACCCCAGCCCTTATCACTGTGTGGAAAATAGGCCCAGCGTCACCCCAGACGACCTGTGGAGCGATGGGGACAGAGACGGAGTCGAAGACACACGCAGACCCTTACTACACCGTCTCACACCCAGGCTCCTACCGCTTGCCCTATCAACTACCACTGGATTCAAACATGCAACCTTTGGCACCAGAGGTAAATGCTTACGCCCATCCGTCATCAGCGGAGGCTGCTTAGGGGAGTGTGGCGAATGAAAGGGCATCCAACGTATGGAAACCATGGAAACCATGCATTTGATGTATTTGATACCATTTCACTTACTCTGCTCGAGCCATTACCACGAGCACGTCCTCCCCGATTAAGGTGCCACCGTCCTCTTTTGTCCGTCATCCCCATCCACAACCGGAACCTACTTGAAGGTAACAGAGCTCAACGTGGCCCCAACAGGCCGGTTTCCGTAGCACGCGGTCCAGCAGGTATATTTCACTGGTCATCCCCAAAGCCAACTCCTGCTTTGGCCGCCTTTCCTTCCAGTTCTCTGCTGCCAATGACTGGAACAAATTGCAAAAATCACTGAAGCTGGAGTCTTAGATCTCCCTCTTTAACTTTAAGCATCAGCTGTTAGAGTAGCTTACCAATTTTTGCACCTGTACACAGCCCATCTGTAAATAGCCCACCCAACTACCTCATCCCCATATTGTTATTTATTTTTGCTCTTTTGCACCCCAGTATCTCTACTTGCACATCATCATCTGCACATCTATCACTCCTTTGTTAATGCTAAATTGTAATTATTTCGCCACTATAGCCTATTTATTGCCTTACCTCCTTAATCTTACTACATTTGCACACACTGTATATATATTTTTCTATTGTGTTATTGACTGTACGTCTGTTTATCCCATGTGTAACTGTGTTGTTGTTTTTGTCGCACTGCTATGCTTTATCTTGGCCAGGTCACAGTTGTAAATGAGAACTTGTTCTCAACTGGCCTAGCTGGTTAAATAAAGGTGAAATAAAAATAAATACAAAAATCTCCAGACGTCATCAGACATGGACGGACGTCGAACACTGACTTGTATCACGGGTATCACGGGTGACCTGGCTGGCCCTATGGTGTACCACCTCACAGCCCCTAAAACACCAGACCCATACGGCACCGTGCTGCCGAGCTCCCCGGCCCCTACCCACAGTGTGGAGAATAGGCCCAGAATCGCACCAGAAGACCTGTGGAGAGACGGAGTCAGGGACGGAGACACGCTGGCCCCATAATGCACGGCCGCTCGCTCTCCGAAACGACCGTGAGAGACACCCCATCAGCCAGCTTAGCCTGGTTCACAATGACATGGCTATGTACATAGTAGCAAAACTCTTAGCCAGAATACAGAGCAGCTGGGGCTTTCTAACCGTGACCTCTATTTTGATTGTTGATTACATGTGTGTGGCCATTTCCCAAGAGGATCCCAACTCTATATTCTTCAGAATACTTTGTGTGTGTCTCTCACTCTCTGTGTGTGTGTGTTGCCTGACTTGGTTATTTGGATGGAAACTACACCGCGCTGTCTCTCAGCCGCTGTGCCTGGCCGATATCCATCTAATCGAAGCTATTGTCCCAACATGTCAATATGCTATAATAGCTCTATGTAATGGAAACAAATACCACTGATCAACCGCACCATCCACCTGCTTTTAAACTCTGTCCAAAGCAACTTCCTTCCATCGAACAGAAAATCGAATGCCTTGGCTACAATGAAACAGTAGCCAGACACACAATACAATCAATGGTAGCATCAATGGTAGCATCAATGGTAGCAAACTGGAGCTCCAGATTGTGAGTGAAGGATTGGATACAATTTCTACCCGTTGTCAATGACTTGGCTGTTGCGTTGTTGTTCCTGTTGTTGGTATCCCTTCATATTGCTTTGAGTGTAAAGTACTACCAGGTTTTTCTCCAAAATGATCTTCAACTTGAAATCCAGTTTAATCCAAAGGTCAGGGGTCATTGAATGGTGACATCACACTGATACCATTCTGAGAGGTGTAAACCCAGATCTCTCCCTGATCCCAGCCCAACACTGGCGAGGCAGACGCTGTGTCCAATAGAAATGTAGATCGCAGCCAAGCGATCCAAAATGACTAGCCCACAATATCATGCATCAGCAGTCCAATCAAAACCCAGAACGCAGAACACTAACCCTAAACCCCCAGAGCACCAGCCTCTGCCGCCATCACCATCAATAATGTGAGAAAAATGAAATAAAAAATACATAAATATAACAGAACAGAAACATTTGTGCCTCCCTGCCGTCACACACGTTGCAGCTGGAGGCGAATAGAGAAAATCCACACACTGCTAGGGCGAGATAGATAACAAATGAAATAGCTAAAAAATGGTTGAATCCTCTCTTTCATGCACATCAAAGAGTATTTTTTCTTGAGCAGCAAGGGGGTTAAAAACTCCAGATTAATTTTTGACTTCCGCCCAACGATGGGCTTTTAATGAAGCAAAATTAAATGCAATTTATTAAGGAAATAAGAAATACATACGTTGAGTCATTATTTACTGCTACATTTAGTGTGTGATTATAAAGCCCTTATGAAGGACTTGTCATATATGTCACATACGTCTGCGGCATCAAAAGCTATTCACGTTTCTATAAATTATAGATTACAGGTTCGCATCAATATTCACATCCGGACTCATATGATTTCTTGCCAAGTCAAGTCAACCATCCAATATACTGTATGTTCTGGTATTGCCAGAAAGCATATGCATTCCTAATTTGCAATGGAGGTCTCTCTCTCTCTCTCTCTCTCTCTCTCTCTCTCTCTCTCTCTCTCTCTCTCTCTCTCTCTCTCTCTCTCTCTCTCTCTCTCTCTCTCTCTCTCTCTCTCTCTCTCTCTCTCTCTCTCTCTCTCTCTCTCTCTCTCTCTCTCTCTCTCTCTCTCTCTCTCTCTCTCTCTCTCTCTCTCTCTCTCTCTCTCTCTCTCTCTCTCTCTCTCTCTCTCTCTCTCTCTCAGTAGAAAGGAAAGAACAGCTGGAGAATAACATAATGAGTCCCAGAAGATATGGCTGTCCTCCAACACACACACACAAATGGCACCCTATTCACTAAACAGTGCACTTCTTTTGACCAGGACCCATAGGCTCTGGTCATAAGTAGTGCACTAAGGAATAGGGTGCCATTTGGGATGTAGCCTATATGTATTTTAATGCACTGGAATTGCTCCTGCAATAGTGGGGACAATATAACTTCAGAGGCTTTCCATTAAATTATATTTCTAAGATAGCATATACATATCCCTGAGATGGCATGTGTTTCTGAGATAATATTCATCCTGCATATACTGACTTTGTGCCAGTTATCAGAACTATTGCCAAGCTGCAATGATGTGACGTGGTTCTATCTGAATCCTACCTTGCACCCTTACTTCTCATGGCACGAATACAGCAGGAGAAAAGTGCATTAAGGAATAGGACCATGAGTAACAACTTTAAATAATTGAAAATTGGATGTAACAAATGTATCACTAGCCACTTTAAACAATTTTTTATATAATGTTTACATATCCGACATTACTCATCTCTTATGTATATACTGTACTCTATACCATCTACTGCATCTTGCCTACGCCGGTCAGCCATCGCTCATCCATGTATTTATATGTACATACTCGTATTCATTCCTTTACACTTGTGTGTATAAGGTAGTTGTTGTGAAATTGTTAGATTACTTGTTAGATACTACTGCATGGTGGGAACTAGAAGCACAAGCATTTCGCTACACTCGCTTTAACATCTGCTAATACAATTTGATTTGATACAATTTGATTTGATTTGATTTAACAAACAGTAGGGAACAAGACTGCGTCTGTGTCAGAGCAACTGTGGTGCCATGGTGACTAAGCTCCCTTGACAGACAGACAGACAGTGTGCTTGGTAAGAGCACTTGAGAACGAAAGCCATGTTTGCATCCCAAATGGTACCCTATATCCTACACAGTGCACTACTTTTGACTAGGGCCCATAGGACTCTGGTCAAAAGAAGTGCACCATACAGAGAATAGGGTGCCATTTGGGACACAACCAAACAGTTGGTACTGTAGGCCAGGTACCAGCACTTCTGGACAAAGGAGGTGAGTCCAGACATACAGCAATAACAGAGAGCTCTATTCATGTACTATAATGTATCCTTCAGCCATTCCCTCTTTGTCCAATAGACCTCAGAAAGTTGTAGTGAAAGAATGACAGAAGGTTATACTGGCAACTGGCTGGCTGGAAGCACAGTGTGATGACTCATTCACAATTTATGACATTGTTCGGATGGCTGACCATCTGTCGGCTACCACAGGGGTCAAACCCATCTGTGGCGATCTAGAGGAAGAGACGTTACCACGGAAGTCCTGGGGTCACTGACGCCAGGAGAGGTGGGAAGACTGATGAAAACGGAACATCGACGAAATGAATGTTACTGTGTGAATTAAACGGTCATGTTTGAATTGCTTCAAGAGTTCCTGAAGAGCTATGACATGTTTTGTTTTATTGTACAGTGATGAAGTTCATTGAGGTCATTAGATTAGAATCTGGGTGTGTTTTCCTTTCGATAGGTTTTACTAGTAAAGAGCAAAGAAATGTTAGTTCAGGTTGGGGGGAGTTTCTGTATGGATTTGGTTAAAAGGACAGTGCTCAAACTTTGAGAACTTATCAGCAAGCTTGTGTGTATAAGACACACATATTTTTTTCTTCGAGATTAGCTCCCGAGTGGCGCAGCAGTCTAAGGCACTGCATCTCAGTGCAAAAGGCGTCACTACAGTCCCTGGTTCGAATCCTGGATTTTTCACATCCGGACGTGATTGGGAGTCCCATAGGGCGGCGCACAATTGGCCCAGCGTCGTCTGGGTTTGGCCGGGGTAGGCAGTCATTGTAAATAAGATTTTGTTCTTAACTGACTTGTCTAGTTAAATAAAGGTTAAATATATATTTTTTTTTTAAATACTCTGAACTGAAAACATCTGGAACCATGTTAAGCCTAATCAAAATAGTAATTCACTCTGAGTAGTCTGTAATGTATGTATTTCATGTACACTGTAATTGTTTGAGTATTCATTATTTTGTGACTAATACATCATATTAGTTCAAATCAAAATAAAATCAAATCAAATAAAATTTTATTTGTCACATACACATGGTTAGCAGATGTTAATGCGAGTGTAGCGAAATGCTTGTGCTTCTAGTTCCCACCATGCAGTAGTATCTAACAAGTAATCTAACAAGTAATTGAGTAAATGTGTTCCTCGTTCTTTGATTGACTATATACGTTCATAATTTAGTAGGTCTATTTATAGTTGTTATTTACACTATAGTACATAACACATGCTTAGGTACCACCTTGACATCTATGTCCTGCTTGCTTCAGTAAATGAATGCTAGAACACTTGTTGCCAGAATGATCTATTTGTATCTAGTCTCTTAATAATTGAGTAACGGTACAAGTTAGACACATGTTCATTATAGTCATACTGAGAGGTGATGTAATGCTCACTACCTTGACTAGATTCCTCCAGAGACGCACAGGGCCTGTTGCATTCATTCACATGATAATGGAGTCAGATTGACGAATGTCATTCATTATTATCGTCATCATTTCTACATAACGGTTGGATCATTTCTAGACAACTACAAAGTCTTGCGTGAAAGAGACACAGCAGACTCAAGAGACAAGGTCAGCATGGCCTCACGCAGCTCTAATGAAGAGCAGCAGGATACGTCTGTATTGTACGTACGCAAGGTGACAAGTTGCAGACAAAGAAGGTAACAGCTCAACTTGAGGCACATTATCCAATGTGCTCTCTAGTCTAGTCATGTCCATTTTATATCGAGACAAAAACCAGCAAGAAAGCGGTAGATACCGGACTGTCATAAAAATTGCCCAGTTTTTTTTTTACATGTCAAAATACCGTGTTTTTTGTCTGAAATAGGTCACAGGTGCCTGTTCATTTCAGCGAATGTGCCCTTCCTTCCTTTTGCCATCCCTTGCTCTTTAACCCTTCATAACATTTCAAGGGGTCTTTGGGAAAGGGCAGCGTTTATCACCAGCCCGTGGCATCCTTTTTCCTGCTAAATTGCACCTTAGCTTCATCTGTCATTGGTATCAAAGAGGTGACCGACAGACAGTACGCATTCACCTTGCCAGCCTTCATTTGGTGTAGTGAGGGAGAAGGTGACTTAACCCTATCTCACCTCTGTCTCTCACATGCTGTGAAGACACATTATAACATCAGATATATACCCCTTACATGCACTGCTGGCTATAAAGCCCTGTACATGCCGTGCAACAGCCACACCAATCCTTCCCTGTAAGGTGTTCAACCCATTGTACTGCCAAGGAAATCACCTCCATGTGGACATGTCACCCCAGCCACAGGGAACCACAGAGGGAGATACCGTAGAGAGAGAGGTACTGTCCAGTGTCCGAGAAAGGTAATGAGTGACATATGGGTCTCTGTTCCAAGGCAATGTGGACACCTCCACTGCAGCCTGCCAGCTGTCGCCAGGCCTAGCTCCACTTCAGGGACCTCCAGAATGTTCTCATCTCTCTGTACCGTGGCCTAAGGGCTTGGCAGCAGTCAACCTTGGATTCATCTTCTATGTTCCCTCTCACACCTCACCTTCAAACTGACACAGTAGCTAGTTCCTTGGCAACCACACTAATAACCCATTGGCATGGCTTCTCCGCCAATCACCTGACTTAATCATAACCATTACTACCTGCCCAAAAGCATCAGCTTCCCTTCTGAGGACTCCAGGATTCCGGCTTCTGATTCCATTGAAAGGCAATTTAAAAAGTGTCCTAATTGAGCATGTTTAGTGTGAACACTCCTCTTTCACACTCTCCTTTCATTTTCCCCTCACTTACCCCGTCTTCTCTCCTTCCCTCCTTTTCCTCTCAGCCAGAGGGTTGGATCCATCCCATGACTTCATAATGCTACATCTGTTTAGCCAACCCTGCAAATGAATGTACCTCAAACCGCTTCATCACTCAGCCCATTCAATTAAAACACGTCTTGTTGAGCTCGGATGCTGACACCTAGATAGATATTATACACACGTACACGCACACCGGATCCTAAAAAACAAGAGAAAAGCCTGAGTATAATAGAACCATTGCAAAGTAGGTGTGGCATGGAAAATAGGAAGATTACGGTTTTATGATTCAGCTCCATTCATGTGAATCTGAATCCCATTTTGTGACTAGCATGTGCCCCTGTGTGTGTGTGTGTGTGTGTGCGCGTGCGCGCACGTATTCCCCTAGAATTAACTCTGTGTTAGATCCTGTTTGTTAAGTCGTGGTCTATGGGGAAAACCACACAGCAAGGCCTGATGAATGTCTATGCTGGATTACACTGAGCAATAGGCCATATCCATGCTTCCCACTGTGGAACAACACATTATACAGGAGACTAAGGATAAACCCACCTGGAATCATATTACAATGTATGAGTATGTGTGGGTGTGTTTGTGTGTGTACTCACATTCACACACACACACACACAGATATGCAGCCCCCCCACACACATACTCTCTCTCATGCGTGTGAAAGCTATGCCTTATTGGAGTTGACAATGGACAGGAGTGGAGCAGCTGAAGGTAATTATGGAGGGAAAGTGGTAGCTGCCCACGCAATCATCCATGTCAGGGGCCACGCAGCAACATGGTCAGGGGCCACGCGGCAACATGGTCAGGGCCCACGCAGCAACATGGACGCCAGCTCAAAAAGACTGACAGGCACACAGAACATACATTTTCCCAACCCAACCTCACGCATGTTTTATTAACCAACGTTCCATCACTCGGTCTCTGTCGCAGGGGATGATGAACGGGAGAACAGATCGGGAGTGTGGTGGTGTGTGTGAGTGCGCGTGTGCGTGTGTAATGGTGTGTGTTTGTAACGCGAACCACAGGTTGAGCAGTTATACCTATAGCTCAGATCGAGATCCCTCTCGGTTGCGAACACGGCAGGAGGTCTGATTGGTCTGATTGCGTTTAGCTGAACAACGAGAGAAGTCAGGGCCCGCTCCACCTCCTGCAGGTGTGATGAATATAGCAGTGTGCGGCAAACCAGTGTGCTCTGACACCCCCTATTAAAGCAATAAAAAAAAAGTATGCATTTGTTCTTTATTGACTTGTCTGGTTAAATAAAAAGGTTGAAAGAATACAGTTGCAGTCTATAATTAAAAAACAACCCAGTGGGCCCTATTCAACACAGGCTAAACTCTAACATTGTTCAGAATTACAGGGTTGAAAGACTTTATACCTGGGTGTGTGCTAGCTATACTTATCTCCCTCCTCCTCTTCCTCTCCTCCATTCATCTACCTGCCACAGGCAATACATGTATAATCAACCAGTTTTAAAGGTTGTACTAAAGCATTGTGCCAATACCTGTGGGGAGATGCAAAATACATGCATACATCCTCAGCATCGCACCCCAAAGCTACCTAATTAACCCCAAGAGAAACCCTACTACCGCTCCTAAAGGGTAGAGCTTTATCATATCGGTAAGCCGGGAAAAATAGATTATGTTACAAGTGCATAATCTTGCGTCGAATTTCCATCAAATTACACAGTTTAGCAGGAAAATTATATTATGCTTACCGTAACGCTGTGCATTCATGTTGACACTTCAGTTAGTTTCATAGTTCAGTTTTGATTGTAGATTATTCGAGTGAGAAGTTAGAGAAGGTTAGACAGCAACTATGTGGAGGATGCGCTTCCGCCATGTCTGACAAGATTGCTTACATCGGTAAAAAGAATTGATACTTTTCCTGAATTATACATTTTTATACATTTCATACAATGTCATATACAGGCTGTTGATGATATGATATTGTCTATATGCTGCGTCGCGGAGATGGAATGTATTGTGTGTAATTAGATGAGGTCACACACACCCACATGAAGGACACGTTATTGTCAAGACAATCCATTTGCATTGGTTTAATAGCATTACAGATTCTATATTGTGTAAGCATCATTATGTTAGGATAGCAGCAGATGATGTGGAGCATGCTTTGATGAGGTCAGTTCCATGTATTAAACAGATCACTTTGTGCCTTAGGGACCTTTGCTAGGTACATCCCCATGCGATTATGTTTCTCCACTGCCAATCTGACTCTGCGGAAATTCCATGAGCATGTAACTGAATACTGTAGTGGACTACAGAACACACATGGTGACGGGAGAGAACGAGAGCAAGAGAGAACGAGAGAGAACGAGAGAGAGAGAGACTGCTACGGCAAGACGATTACATGAAGATTAAATATTTTCCAAGTTAAACGTGTGTTTTTCTTCATCAAGTTTGTTTGGTGTATCACTGTGTAGGAAGAGTAAGACAGTGTAGGCAGAGGAGATGGAAGGGAAAAACATGGCAGAGATACATTATGTAAATGCCACCGATGCAATTAAAATTTGTTGGAATTTGTGTCCGACTCCCCTCTCCGTTGACTGCTCAGACAGAACTCTACTCCTGCGCAAAAAAATGACAAGATCTTTGAAAATTCATGGAGATTAAGTACTAAAAGTGCTCTAATTACTCATATGGATTGTTTCTTATGGATGGGAAAAGCCATACAAATAAGAATGAATAGCACAGACTTGGAAGCTCTAAAGGCGTCAGCATACTTCAGTTCGGCTGGCGGCTAGCTGAAGTCGGCTAGGCAAACCGAACGAGTGTGCTCGCATACTCTCTTAAAAGACCTCGCTTGAAAAACAAGAAAAAAGCAGCAAAAGTACTGTTTGGCCATTTTGAGATGCCATAGCCAGTATACACTTTCTCAAAATAGTCAGAATGAATCTATGATAATTCAAGAAATCTGTCATGATTTTTGACGTTTTTGACAACGAGATCTTAGTCGTGCAATTTTACATCTAACTAAGATGTTTGGTCCAGTATTTCTCAAAGAAAAATGTGAATGAAAACGAGTCATCTCTCGTTGAATAACAACAAAGACATTATTGAAGAATCCCTACAATTGACCAACCACGGATGAAGGGCGTAGAACTTTGGCTCCCAAAACAGACAAAACACATCTCAAAATGTTGTCATAATATATGCACAAACTGTTTCATCTGGGAAGCATGCAGACGCCTTAACCCTAGCAATTGACTAGTAAACTCATGGGTACACTCAAAACGGCTGCCAGTCCACCAACGGAGATGCCCTTGAATGGAGATGCCCTTTCTATTCATTCTTATTTCTATGGGTACTCTAGAAACACAGATATTGAGTGTGGAGAGTAGTAATAATGGAAACAATGGCTCTATAGCCTTATATAAAACCCCTAGCATGTCCTGTCAGTCCATGTACCATCTCTCTCTCTCTCTCTCTCTCTCTCTCTCTCTCTCTCTCTCTCTCTCTCTCTCTCTCTCTCTCTCTCTCTCTCTCTCTCTCTCTCTCTCTCTCTCTCTCTCTCTCTCTCTCTCTCTCTCTCTCTCTCTCTCTCTCTCTCTCTCTCTCTCTCTCTCTCTCTCTCTCTCTCTCCCTCTCTGGCTCTCTTTCTCTCTCTCTCTCTCTCTCTCTCTCTCTCTCTGCATGCTGGGAGTGTTGGTGCATGCTGGGAATTGTGTGAGTGAGTGCGTGGCAGTGTTGTGAAGAGTTAGATATCCTGGGTTTTCTTTCGATTTTCCTTTTCTTCTCACATGATTAAGGTTATTCTTTTTATTTACTTGTTGTGGTAGAATTAATTATATTGTTTTTAGTGTCGAAACTACCTGACATTGGCGGGGATGGCTACCCGAATGGGGACGCCGTCCCTGTCACTTCGCACGGCTTTAGGTGTGTTACTGAAGCTACTGTCACGGTGGAGGAGTTTCTGGTCGCCGTAGGAGAGAAGGTAGGATATGAGAATATTGCTTATGCGTCACGGATGAATAAAGCGGTGGTGGTTTTCCTTAAAGAAGAGCGTCTTGTTGATCGTATGGTTGAGCATGGCGTACTTCTTAAAGGAATGTTTATTCAAATCACGCCGCTTTTTTCTCCGTCAACAAGGGTAACGATTTCAAATGTACCGCCGTTTATTCCCAATGAGCTATTGGAGCGCGAGTTATTGCGGTTTGGGAAGTTTGCAAGCTCAATTCAGATTGTCCCGTTGGGTTGCAAACACCAGCGTTGAAACAGGTTATGTCGTTTGGCGACAGGTGTTTATGTTTTTGGATTCTCCGGAGCAGACTTTGGAGTTATCGTTTAAAGTTAAGTATGACAACAGACTGTATATGGTTTATGCTAGTACGGGTAGTCAACGGTGTTTTGAGTGTGGGGATGTTGGCCATAAGCGACATGCTTGCCCGAAAAGGGAGAAGGCGGAGGGAGGGGCGCAGGTGGTCCTCTTAACGCCTGGGCCCACTGATGTAGGGAGAGGTGGGCCGACAGCGGTAGAGCAGCCACAAGCACCTGTTGCTGAGGAACAAGTTGTCCGTGTTGAGGGAACTGTTTTCCAGCGTGTACCAGAGGGAAATGTTATGCATCAGGAAAATATAGCTATAGAAACTACGGATGGATCTGAAGAGACTTTTCCTCAAACCGGTGAGGAGTTGGCCAGTATGAGTGCTGGGGTACAGGAGGGGGTTCATGTGGAGCTAGGCTCCCAGGTAGTGGAGGAGATGCCCACTATGAGTAATGGGGTACAGGAGGGTGTTCATGTGGAGCTAGGCTCCCAGGTAGTGGAGGAGATGCCCACTATGAGTAATGGTGTACAGGAGGGGTTCATGTGGAGCTAGGCTCCCAGGTAGTGGAGGAGATGCCCACTACGAGCAATGGGGTACAGGAGGGGCTCATGTGGAGCCAGGCTCCCAGGTAGTGGAGGAGATGCCTGGTACGAGTGATGGGGTGCAAGTAGGGAGTGTTGAGGGGATGTGGTAGAGGGGACTCAGGGGTCTGTGGCCTCAGCTGAGGAGGATCAGGAGAAGGATATGGATATCTCTGTTGATACGAAAGCAGCTGGTGAGGACTCAATTTATAATCTAGAGGAGATAAATGGGTTCCTGGATCAGACTTTTGGGAAATCTGTCAAATTGGCAGATTTTTGACGTTGATAAGTTTGTGAGGTCAGCTGTGATGTTACAGAAGACGGTGGGGTTAGACCAGTTGAGTGAGAAGAAGCGTTTTTCGCTTGAGGAAATTTGTTACTGCTGTCACAGCAGCAAAAGGCACTGGGAAACGTGGATTGGTTAAGAGAAAATTTAAATAATGATGATGATCATGCCTCATAGGGTGTTTTCTTTCTCTTTGGTTTCTCTGTGGTTTCTTCTGCTTTTCCTTTCTCTTTTCTATATGGAGGTACTAAGGGTAGGTTCTCTCAATATTAATGGGGAAGGGACAGGAATAAGAGGGCTTGGGTATTAGAAGTAATAAAACAGAAAAGGCTTCATGTAGTTTTTCTGCAGGAGACACATAGTGATGAGGCTAATGAGGTTGACTGGGGTATGTGGTGGGAGGGCAGCATATACTCAGTCATGGTACTAATTTCAGTGCTGGGGTGGCAATCTTGTTTTCCTCAGGCTTAGGGGTGACTGTGGTATCTACAACAGAGATTGTCAAGGGCCGGGTTTTATTGGTCAAGGTGGATATAATGGGTTTCTTGTTTGTTTTTTTGAATGTATATGCTCCTAATGAGGGCACAGAGCGTATTGCTATATTTAATCAAATAAAGGAAACCTTAAGACAGTGTGACCAAGAGGGTGTCTGGTTTTAGGGGGACTGGAACTGTACAGTGGATTTTACTGTTGATCGCACTGCTGAAGAACCTCACCTGCGGTCAGCAACTTGTCTGTCTGGTCTATTAACTGAGTTTGAGCTTTTGGATGTGTGGAGAGTAAGGAATGCTAAAGTTAGGCAGTACACCTGGCTCAAAGTTAATGAAGGTCATGTCAGTGCAGCAAGGCTAGACAGGTTATATGTATCTGAGCAATATTGTAGTAGGGTTGGAAGGTGTGACATTACTCCTGTGGGGTTCTCTGATCACCATATTGCTACTGTTGATATTCACTTGTCCTGTTCACGAAGGTCATCACCTTACTGGTATTTTAATGTTAAATTGCTACATGATGTCATGTTTTGTGAAAGGTTTTTGTTGTTTTGGGAAAAATGGAGGGTTACAAAAGGAAATTTTGATTCCTTGAGACAATGGTGGGAGGTTGGGAAGGCCCAAATACGAGTCTTTTGTCAACAGTATACTGCTCTGTCACGTATTGAAGTTCAAGAGACCATCAGGGCCCTTGAACAGGACATCAAGTCTATTGAATTGAAGTTGCTCACTCAGAATGACCCTGGACTAGCTATGAACTTACAGGACAGGAGACATGAACTGAAGTCGTTTCTACGAAAGAGTGAAGGGTGCCTTGATTAGGTCTCGTTTTGCTACCCTCAAGGATATGGATGCCCCTAGCACTTTTTCTTTAACCTAGGACAGTCAACATTGCAACGTAAACAGATGGTCTGCCTTCGTCTCCCTGATGGGAAGGTGACCACGGATGACAGCGAAATGCGCCAACATGCTGTGGATTTCTACTCTGCCCTCTATAAGGCGGAGGATTGTGATTCTCTGTGTACTGAACAGTTGCTACACGGTCTTCCTCAGCTGGGCCCTGAGCAGAGAGTTGCTTTAGACTCTGACATTACTTTGCAGGAGCTGTCCACAGCAGTTAAGCAGCTCTCAACAGGCCGAGCCCCTGGCATCGATGGTTTACCATCTGAGTTCTACAAGCACTTTTGGCGGTCTATTGGGGAGGATTTTTATGAAGTGGTGTGTGAATCCTTTCATGAGGGTTCTCTTCCTGTATCCTGTCAACGTGCGGTGCTTTCATTGTTGCCAAAAAAGGGGGATTTGGCTCTCATAAAAAATTGGAGACCTGTTGCTTTGCTGTGCGCAGAATATAAAATTGTATCTAAATGTCTCTCAAACAGGTTGAAAGAGTATCTGGGATTGTTGGTCCACAAGGACCAGTCTTACTGTGTACCTGATCGCTCTATTGTTGACAATTTGTTTCTAATAAGAGATGTTTTAGATATTTGTAAACTGTCTGATGTAAATGTGGGTTTACTTTCTTTGGATCAGGAGAAGGCTTTTGATCGTGTGGACCACCAGTACTTGTTCACAACAATGAAAGCCTTTGGGTTTGGGGATGTTTTTTTGTCTTGGATGAGTTTACTGTATGCTGGGGCCTCATGTATGGTGAAGGTGGGGGGTTGAGTTGCCCCATCCCTGTCCAAAGGGGCATCAGGCAGGGATGCCCAATTTCAGGGCAGTTATATAGCCTGGCAATTGAGCCAATGCTTTGTTTTTTAAGAGCGAGGCTTACTGGTTTCTCTGTGCCAGGTGTAATGAAGGGTCCCACGATAGCACTGTCTGCGTATGCAGATGACGTGACAGTTTTTATTACAGGGGATGAGGATGTTAAGGTTCTCTCAAACGCTTTAAAGGTGTATGAGGGGCCTCCTCAGCTAGAGTCAATTGGGAAAGAGTGAAGCGCTGTGGGCAGGTCAGCTTCAGACGGGGTCCGTTCCACAGTTACCTGGGGGCTTCAGTGGGGCAGAGAAGGGATGAAGACTTTGGGGGTTTTCTAGGCTCTGATGTCTTTCAGAAAAAGAACTGGGAGGGTGTAGTGGAGAAAGTGTGTGCCAGACTGTCAAGGTGGAAATGGGTGCTACCTCAGCTGTCTTATAGGGGAAGGGTGCTGGTAGCTAACAATCTTGCTGCCTCTACCCTGTGGCACAGACTAATAATACTGCAGCCACCGGGGTCTGATACAAGAGCTTCAGAGGACCCTTGTCAATTTCTTCTGGTCTGGACAACATTGGATCAAAGCTGCAGCCCTGTACCTGCCACTGCATGAGGGTGGGCAAGGCCTGGTGGACATTTCTTCCAGGATCATGGCTTTCCGGCTTCAAGCAGCCCAGAGACTGTTGTACTGTGACGGTTCTAGCTGGGTGGATACAGCCTACACATTGATGAGGAGAGCGGGCTGTTTGGGCTTAGACAAGCACCTTTTCCTCTTAAAGCTAGAGGGGTGAGTTGTCTGGCCTGACTCCATTCTATGAGTCTGTTATGCAGGCTTGGAGAGTTCTTGTAAAGTCCCGTAAGGCCGCACGCCACCAGGGATGTGGCTTTTGAAGAGCCTCTGTTTTACAACACTGCCATCCAGTCCCGTGTTCTGGGTTCAGCCAGCCTACGTTCATGCCTGTTAGGTGTGGGGTGTACCAAGCTGGGTCATCTGATGCGGAGTAGGAGCAGATCGTTGGAGGAGCTGGGAGAAAGAGCGGGATCCGATCATCTCGCCTACTGAGGAAGGTCGTCGCTGAGGTCTGTGATTCCCTGCCAGTACTTCATCTGCAGTATGTGACTGACACTTCCAATTCTGATCGGTGGAAGGAGGGTCTGGACTATGTGTTCCCTGCACTGATTGTTAGAGCTGCGGCGGGGGCATTCGAGGAAGACGTGGGGATGCTGCTTTCCTTCCATACCCGGAGCTGGGGGAGTTCAAGGAGGTGGGAAAGAAGGCCTTGTACAGAATATGTGTGAAAGTGTCCCATGCCTCTTCCCTGGAAGGGGTAAAATCGACGAGGTGGGCGGGTGTGTTTGGTCCAGGTGCATCCCCAAAAGGCTGTTGGAGGACTTTATACAAACTGCCTATTGAAAAGAGGACAGCTGACCTCCAATGGAGGATAATACATGGAGCCATAGCCACTAATATGCATCTGGTACACCTGGACCCGACAGTTGGGGAAGGGTGTCCATTCTGTGCTGAGTCGGAGTCTCTGACACATCTGTTTTTACAGTGTCCCAGGTTGGTCGGGATGATTGACCTGATCAATAGCTGGTTCTCAGCTCTGGGAGAGGTTTCTCTTCTCAAGTGTTTATATTTGGGCTAAAGTACAGGTTTAGTCGAAGGGTGTGTGTATGTTGCTTAATTTTGTGTTGGGGGCAGCTAAATTAGCGATATGGAAGACCCGAAAGAACAGTATTCGGGACAGGGGTCTGTGGATGTGGTGGGAATGCTGGAGGGAATGTTGGCAGCGAGACTGAGGGTTGAGTTTGCCTATTATAAACTTGTTAACAACATTGATCTGTTTATGAGTATATGGGGTATTCAGAGGCTGTTTTGTTTAGTTACATTGGAGGAGGATCTGGAGTTGTGTTTTTAAAGTGATGTGCAAATATGGTTTTGTATGAGTGTTTACTGTGTTGTGGGTTCCCAGACCCAATAAAGATTATTTAAAACTCAAACTCTCTCTCTCTCTCTCTCTCTCTCTCTCTCTCTCTCTCTCTCTCTCTCTCTCTCTCTCTCTCTCTCTCTCTCTCTCTCTCTCTCTCTCTCTCTCTCTCTCTCTCTCTCTCTCTCTCTCTCTCTCTCTCTCTCTCTCTCTCTCTCTCTCTCTCTCTCTCTCTCTCTCTCTCTCTCTCTCTCTCTCTCTCTCTCTTCTCCTCTCACTGTCTCTCTCTCTCTTCTCCCTGTCTCTCTGTCAAAGGCTATCACACTATTGTCTATCTGAGAGGCCTTGATCTCCTTTTCCACCGCTCCCCCTCTTCCTCTCTCCCTCTCGTTTTTTCTCTTTCAGACTCCTCCTGGTTGAGAACGTCTACCCAGTCACTGATATCAGTCTGACAACGCTACCGTCTCCCCCTCTCTCCTTGCTCCCCCTATCTTCTCCTCTCTCAGAGCGCCAGTCAGTGATATCGGTCTGACAACGCTGCCGGGAATCACATCAGATCAGACCATCTCTGGCCGAGGCCGCCTAGCCCCAGCCTCAACCTCAACCGAGCCCCAGATTATGTGTTTATCCGTTTCAGGCCTGGACCCACGCAGGCCAGACAGGCCAAATGTTTCTCCAGGACATAGAATATCTATAGAATAATGTATGTGTAACAACAAGGCAAAGCCACAAGAAATCAGAGGCAGATTAAATTACACTCACTCCCCGAACTCGCATCCCGACTCTCAGCGCACATTGTTACAGAATGACGCCTCAACAAAGGGAAGCATCAGGGATTGTTTTTTTAGTTTTAGTTTTAGAGGTGATGTCAGGTCCGGGTGTCAGAACCGGAGCTACCTGGGTGGCCTCAGCTGGCTTGATGGGTTTCCATACCTCAGCTGGCTCGACAGGCTGCCATGCCTCAGCGGGTTCGAATGGCTCCCATGCCTCAGCGGGTTCGATAGGCTCCCATGCCTCAGCTGGGTGAACAGGTTCCCGTGCCTCAACCGAGGCAATCTCGGAGGTCTCAGCTGGCTCATCAGGCTCTCATGCCTCAGCCAGTTCGTCAGTTTTCTGCGCCTCAGCGGAGGCGACCAGTCCGCTCCTGATCCCCGGGATCGTCCCTGTGGTTGGCGTCCTGCGGCTGGAGCCGAACGCGCAGGGGAGGGGGTACTGTCACGTATGCTCTTTCTCCGGCCTCTAGGTCACCAGGCTGCTCGTTATGGCGTACACCTGTCACCATCGTTACGTGCATTATGACACTCACCTGGACTCCATCACCTCCTTGATTACCTGCCCTATATATGTCACTCCCTTTGGTTCCTTCCCCAGACGTCATTGTTTATGTTCCTGTGTCAGTTCTGTGCGTTGTTCGTGTTTCTTATTTTTGTATTATGTTGTGTTTATTTATTAAAACACTCACTCCCTGAACTTGCTTCCCAGCTCTCAGCACACATCGTTACATTGACCCTGTAAATACTGTACAGTATTTATACATATATGGCGCCAATGTGTGACATTGGGGTCAGAATTTCTAAAATATAAAGAATTTTCAAGTCAAATTCAAGGACATTCAGGGACTTTTTCAAGCACTTAATTGTAATTTTCAAGGACCTCAATGTTATATAATTGTACATATAGGGCCTAATAGAGACCACCCAAAACATACAAAAAAACAAGTAGGCCATTACCACTTTAAGAATATAGATTTTTAGGCCTTGCCATTGCGTTGATATTCAAATTATTATTACATTCTAAAATATGTGAGAATGATGTGGACATTGCCTGACTAAATAGATTGGATACATGCATGACGATTTGTCTGTAGTCTATGTGGCCGACGCAGGCACACTTAATAAAGCCATGAATACAGTAGCATTAATCTCTCTATTTGAATCTCACCATCGCTGTTTTTATAATGAGAAAGTGACGAAAAAACAGGTTTATATTTTAATAGAAGGATTTGTATGGAAAGCCAAGTTGAAGCCAACATTAGATGTTGTCGTCCTCATAATAACCGCACGTGGTTTTACTGCAACAGAGTAGAGCAAACACCCTTCAATTGAAGCGGCGGGAAACTAACAAATGTGGCCACATCGCTCACAAAAACAGATCAAAAATTAAATAATGGATAATTATAAGGGAGCAGGAGAACTTAAGAATTGAGTACAATAATTACCAGGACTTTTCCAGCACCAAATTGAGGAAATGTCTGAATTTCAAGGTAGGACTATTCCAGTACTTGAATTTTTTAAGTAAGCTACTTCAAACCCCTCGTATTGTTAAAAATTGCAGGTGTAACATGGAAACTGAAATGTATTTGTCATGTTATTTGAGATTACCATATCATACTGTGAAGAAGCAAACTAGGCGATGTAATTTCTCATTATATCCAGGATAATTAATAGGAATAGCGTTGGGTGTTGCGCAATAGTCTATCCTGCACAATTATGCACAGTAGACTCGGTGTCCAATCCGAGGCACAAAGACATATGAAAACATGAACTCATTACCCTGATGTTTTCTCTGTTAAATCGAACGAGACCCTGCTGTAAATCAAGCAGACAACAACAGAAGATCAACATCAATTTGCCAGGAATATTAGAACTAACTTGGATCCAGGCACAACTATCTTCACCGGTATGACAATTGAGACATCAACATTTTCTGGATATTCCTCGCGAACATCTTTTTTTCCCCCAGAACTTAGGCTGTTCACAACAGCTGTTCGTCACTTGACTGTCATTAGAAAAACGACTTCCTGGATCAGAAGACAATGTGTGAAAATACCACGGCGTAACTAATCAACTGGACACCAAATGTGCATCCAACAAGTACATTGCATAATTATTGAAGAACCCCTTCAGTATCATTTAGGTTTTAAGTATCAAGGTAAGGTGACTCTTTCGGTTAGAACCATCTGATTTTGCAATGCATACATCATTTGGTATTTGTGTGCCAATAAACACGGTTTTCACCACTTGACATAAGGAGAGACAAAATGTCAAGTAGTTACACTGCATTTCTGAGATCTCTTTACAAAAAAAACATTGCGACAGCGAGATCCAGGATTCTTACAAGGTTCAAGTTCTGTCTAACTGAACTGATTAATGCTTATATATGATATAACGACAACTTACACTACCATAAAAGCATGGACAGAAAAGTAATGTATTATGTCACACAATTCTGGAAAAATCCATCAAGACACCAACCATGATAAAAGATTAAACATTGGCTTTAAATCAACTCATGAATTTGACTGAATATAGCTATGATTCCCCCTTACATCTTCATGTAATGACATTTAAAAAAAAACTGCAGATTATTATCGATGACTTATCAACAGCTGTAACAAGTTGTCCAGTGTAGGAAATCCTCACTGGTGACCTAGTTTATAGAAAGATGCACATGGAGTAAAGCACAGGGTGCATTCCTGTCTTTATCCTTTCTCTGTGGAGTTATGTGACTGGCTAGCATAAGGTCAGTGTCACAGTGGATTCCCAGCGTATTCCCCAGAGGTCAGGACAATTCAACTGTGTCTGTCTCTTTCTCAGCAGGGTATAACAACCAGCCCACACAACAACAACAACAACAACAACACAGCCTGGAGACGTGTCCTGAATCACCAGGGAGAATGGTAGGATTGTGATACATCGTCTGTGGGGGGGGTTGTGTGTGTGAGACAGACATACTGAGTCAGTGACAGCAGAGCCAAAGACAGCGAGAGAAAGACCAAAAATAAAAGACCTAGACAGTCTGTGTTTCTATGTGTGTGTACCTACCATAAACCCCTGCAATGATCGCCCAAGGACAAAAGACCAAAAGAAGTGGCTAGGTCTCCAGCATCCAAAAGCTACTTGAACAAACGAACAGAAAAACAATGAAATGAAAATTGAGGGAAAATTAGAGGGGGATGATGCGATGTGGCAGAAGAGGATAAGACTATCCTCCACAGCTGTAGCCACCAGCAAGATAGAGGATACTCTGTTGCTTTGCCAAGAGATGCTTTCTTCCCTCCCCTGTCCCCATCTCATCCCTGTGCTCAGAGCATGCTACGGGCTTATAGCCGTCACATGACTGATGGACAGGATACTGAGGAAGAGATAGGACCTCTCACTGACTGCATTCAGTTCCTAGAGGATATAACTTGATACGTAATCCAAGATGGCGTAGAAGTCAGACGTCTTTTGTCCTTAACTTCAAAACACTCCTGCAACCCGCCTCACCCAATGTGGTGCGGATCTGTTATTATTATTATTTTTTCAAGTATTATCCACCTCGAGTCCGGGAATAGTATTTTAGCTAACCATTGCTAACGGACAACAGCAGCTAACCTTTAGCTCGGAAAAGCTCTCGCCGTTCGTATAACGCAACTCAAACCAGAGCATTCCGGACCTATTTTCTCTCCATATCCCCGGATTCCTACCGCAAGCTCTGGACATTTTCACCTGGATCTTGCAGCTAGCTAGCTGCTATCCGAGTGTCTATTAGCTAACGTTGGTCCCGGAGCAATGCACCAATTAGCCTGAAGCTAGCCTGCGCTTGGCCCATCTCCCGGCTGGCTGAAGAGTCCCATCAGCCACTCCTGGGCTACAACACCTATCCGGACCTGTTTTTACTGCCGGTGCGGAACCTCACCGGGCCTTCACGACTGGACCACCGACGTTATCTGCCCGAGGGGGGTTATTCAACCGGCCCTCCGTCGCGATGTCACCTGAACGCCCATCAGCTAACTGCGGCCTGCTAACGTTAGCTGTCTAGAGCATATCGGCTGCTAGCTAAACAGGTCCATCGGACAATTTCTTGGGCCACTATTACCTATTTTGGCCTGGTCCCCTTCACCACACGGAACCCCACTAACCCATCACGACTGGTCTACCGACGGAAACGTACAAGGAGGCTATAAACAGACTTCCTCCATCTTTGTTAGCCGGCCTGCTAGCCTTTGCTAGCTTGCTACCCCCGGCTAGCTGTCTGAACCGCTGTGTCCCCAAAAAGGCTCACTACTAACTGAACTCTTATGATCACTCGGCTAAGCATGCCTCTCCTCAATGTCAATATGCCTTGTCCATTGCTGTTCTGGTTAGTGTTTATTGTCTTATTTCACTGTAGAGCCTCTAGCCCTGCTCAATATACCTTATCCAACCCTTCAGTTCCACCTCCCACATATGCGATGACATCACCTGGTTTAAATGTTTCTAGAGACGATATCTCTTTCATCACCACTCAATGCCTAGGTTTACCTCCACCTTATTTACGCCCTACCATACCTTTGTCTGTACATTATGCCTTTAATCTATTTTATCGCTCCCTGAAACCTGTTATTTTTACTCTCTGTTCAGAACGTCCTAGACGAACAGTCATTATAGCCTTTAGCCGTACCCTTATCCTACTCCTCCTCTGTTCCTCTGGTGATATAGACTTCAATCCAGGCCCTAAAGTGCCTAGCTCCACTCCTATTCCCCAGGCGCTCTCATCTGTTGACTTCTGCAACCGTAAAAGCCTTGGTTTCATGCATGTTAACACCCCGGCCATCCTACAATCTAAGCTTGATGCCCTAAACCTCACACAAATCATCATTGAACCTACTAGGTACAACCCCAAAGTCGTAAACACGGGCACCCTCATAGATGTCATCCTAACTAACTTGCCCTCCAAATACACCCCTGCTGTTTTCAACCAAGTGGGTTTGCGGTCAAACGATCTCCCCTCATTACTGTTAAACGTTCCCTAAAACACTTCAGCGAGCAGGCCTTTCTAATCGACCTGGCCCGGGTATCCTGGAAGGACATCGACCTCATCCCGTCAGTAGAGGATGCCTGGTTATTCTTTAAAAGTGCCTTCCTCACCATCTTAAATAAGCATGCCCCATTCAAGAAATTTAGAACCAGGAACAGATATAGCCCTTGGTTCTCTCCAGACCTGACTGCCCTTGACAAGCACAAAAACATCCTGTGGCGTTCTGCATTAGCATCGAACAGCCCCCGTGATATGCAACTTTTCAGGGAAGCCAGGAACCAATATACACTGGCAGCTTGGAAAGCCAAGGCTAGCTTTTTCAAGCAGAAATTTGCTTCCTGTAACACAAACTCAAAAAGGTTCTGGGACACTGTAAAGTCTATGGAGAATAAGAGCACCTCCTCCCAGCTGCCCACTGCACTGAGGATAGGAAACACTGTCACCACCAATAAACCCACAATAATTGAGAACTTCAAAAAGCATTTTTCTACTGCTGGCCATGCTTTCCACCTGGCTACCCCTACCCCGGTCAATAGCCCTGCACCCCCCTCAGTAACTCGCCAAAGCCTCCCCCATTTCTCCTTCTCCCAAATCCAGTTAGCTGATGTTCTGAAAGAGCTGCAAAATCTGGACCCCTACAAATCAGCCGGGCTAGACAATCTGGACCCTTTTTTTCTAAAATTATCTGCCGAAATTGTTGCAACCCCTATTACTAGCCTGTTCAACCTCTCTTTCGTGTCGTCTGAGATTCCCAAAGACTGGAAAGCAGCTGCGGTCATCCCCCTCTTCAAGGGGGAGACACTCTTGACCCAAACGAAGGTCTTTGAAAGCCAAGTTAACAAACAGATTACCGACCATTTCGAATCCCACCGTACCTTCTCCGCTATGCAATCTGGTTTCAGAGCTGGTCATGGGTGCACCTCAGCCACGCTCAAGGTCCTAAACAACATCATAACCACCATCGATAAGAGACTTTGCTGTGCAGCCGTATTCGTTGATCTGGCCTAGGCTTTCGACTCTGTCAATCACCACATCCTTATCGGCAGACTCGACAACCTTGGTTTCTCAAATGATTGCCTTGCATGGTTCACCAACTACTTCTCCGATAGTGTTCAGTGTGTCAAATCAGAGGGTCTGTTGTCCGGGCCTCTGGCAGTCTCTATGGGGGTGCCACAGGTTTCAATTCTTGGGCCGACTCTCTTCTCTGTATACATCAAGGATGTCGCTCTTGCTGCAGGTGAGTCTCTGATCCACCTCTACGCAGACGACACCATTCTGTATAATTCTGGCCCCTCTTTGGACACTGTGTTAACTACCCTCCAGACGAGCTTCAATGCCATACAACTCTCCTTCCGTGGCCTCCAACTGCTCTTAAATGTAAGTAAAACTAAATGCATGCTCTTCAACCGATCGCTGGCCGCACCTGTCCGCCTGTCCAGCATCACTACTCTGGACGGTTCTAACTTAGATTATGTGGACAACTACAAATATCTAGATGTCTGGTTAGACTGTAAACTCTTCTTCCAGACTCACATCAAACATCTCCAATCTAAAATTAAATCTAGAATTGGCTTCCTATTTCGCAACAAAGCATACTTCACTCATGCTGCCAAACATACCCTCGTAAAACTGCCCCTCCTGCCGATCCTCGACTTCGGTGATGTAATTTACAAAATAGCCTCCAATACTCTACTCAACAAATTGGATGTAGTCTATCACAGTGCCATCCGTTTTGTTACCAAAGCCCCATATACAACCCACCACTGCAACGCTGTCATTGGCTGGCCCTCGCTTTACACTCGTCGCCATACCCACTGGCTCCAGGTCATCTACAAGTCCCTGCTAGGTAAAGTACCGCATTATCTCAGCTCGCTGGTCACCATAGCAGCACCAACCCGTAGCACGCGCTCCAGCAGGTTTATCTCACTGGTCACCCCCAAAGCCAATTCCTCCTTTGGCCGACTCTCCTTCCAGTTCTCTGCTGCCAATGACTGGAACGAACTACAAAAATCTCTGAAACTGGAGACACTTATCTCCCTCACCAGCTTTAAGCACCGGCTGTCAGAGCAGCTCACAGACCCCTGCACCTGTATATAGCCCATCTGTAAATAGCCCAACCAACCACCTCATCCCCTACCGTATTTATTTATTTATCTTGTTCCTTTGCACCCCAGTTTTTCTACATTGCACATTCATCTACTGCACATCTACCATCCCAGTGTTTAAATGCTATATTGTAATTACTTTGCCACCATGGACTATTTATTGCCTTACCTTCTTTATCCTACCTCATTTGCACTCTTTGTATATATAGATTCGTTTTTTTCTGTATGTTTGACTGTATGTTTGTTTTACTCCATGTGTAACTCTGTGTTGTTGTATGTGTTGAACTGCTGTGCTTTATCTTGGCCAGGTCGCAGTTGTAAATGAGAACTTGTTCTCAACTTGCCTACCTGGTTAAATAAAGGTGAAATATATATATATATATATTTTAAATACTCCATAGCACAGACAGGCTTTCTTTCATGATTTATTCCAAACAAAGGATAAACCGTTGTCCCCTTCGATGACTGGCTGACCGCAATATCAAACCTTAGCAGGTTTAGCTCTCGGCAAAAGGCAAGCCTTGTTTCCCCCACTACGTTCCAGTTTGACTGAATGTCAATGTTAAGTAGCACTCCTTCCTGACACTGCCAAAGCAACCCTTCAACTGACACAGTACATCAGAATGCTTGACCGCATGCTATGAGTTCCAGTGTAACACCATCAGCGATCACCATAGATGCTGTATTGCAGGGATCTGATTAACGGATGAAATAAACACCATCAACAGGGCCACTCGCTAGTCTTTTGTTCTGTAACATATTGGCCCGCCCTGCCAGCATAGCTAGATCAGTGATGTCATAACCAACGTCAACAGAGTCATCATTCTATGGCCTCTGGCCCTACTAGGTGCTCAAGCACCGTCATGGCTGTTAACATGTGAACTTGGTGTTTACTGTACGTGATATAGTGTCCCTCCCTGCCCATCATAGCTCAGTGATGATATAGCCAACATCCACACGGTCATCACTTCCTGGAATATTGCCCTTGCTCAGAGATCCATCAGAGCCTTGTGAACATGTGAACTTGGTCTGTAATATATTGCCTCACTGTCATTATAGATCAGTGAGAATCTCCACTGGTTGACCTCATCACTCAGCACTACAGAGGGTAGAGGGAAGAGCAACAGTGGCCAAACATGTCAAATCGGCTTTTCAGAACAGAGCTTGATTAAGCCAGCACACACATTACGTATAGTAGAGAGACAGTCAGGCCAACTGCTCTCAGCCAAAGATTAAGCATAGATCTGGACTAAATCACTTTCTATACAGAACATCCGTTGTGCATGCCTTTTAATCCAGGAGTAGGCATAGTCTAGGTCCGGGAAACCAGCCCACAGTGTTATTCTGCAAGACATACAGACAAACTACAGCCAGACAGAAAGGTGCAATGATATTTTGATTATTTAATGCTGTTGTGTATTATTACTGTTCTGTATGCATAATGGTAAACATAATGGTAAACTAACACCCCAAAATAGCTTTCTAAGTATGTCCTAGCCAGATCATTTCAATAAGAAAAAACAGCTGCACCGCGGTCGATGCAACAACCGTTTTAAAATTGTGACTGAGTGTGCAGAGCTCCAGAAGAAAAGTGTTAAAAGATGGACTTTTTTGTTGTTGTTGTATCTTTACAAATGAAAGGGAATATAAAAGTCCCTAGGGGATTCTCATGGCTTTCCTTTGAGTTCCCAGAAGAATTAGATCAACTTAAAGCTAAACATAGCTGCAGCACTGCTTACGATGTGATAATAGAAGGTTCAAACCTCCGGGTCATTAAATAATAATCATATTCCATATGTTTTAGAACTATGTTTTAATAGGCCCTTTCTATCAGCAACACTGTAGGCTCTATTTGACACAGAATAGAAATGATATCATACTACTATAGCAAGTGGGCTGGCTTGGTACAGAACATACTGTACTCCATAGTTAAACAGTCAATTTACATCTGTTTATCTCAGTTACATCAATTAATCAGTGTGTGTGTGTGTGTGTGTCTGTATGTATGTGTGTATGAGAAAGTATGTGTGTGTGTGTGTGTGTGAGAGAGTGTCCACAGTTGCATCAATTAATCAGGGAAAACGCTGCACTCGTCTCTGTTTCCAGCCCCAGAGGGTTCTGATGAGAGACTATAGGGCAAGCCCTCCAAGTCACACAACCCCAGTAACCCTGTGAGCTGTCATTACTGTCTCTCTCTCTCTCTCTCTCTCCCTCCTCTGGGCTTGGCCAAGGCCATGTAATTAGTCATTCAAACAGAGGGCTGTTTGTCTCTGGGTGAACTGGGTCGGCAAATTCTAACACACTCATTAGCCTTCCCCCCCATCAGGAGTAGACCCAGCCATTAAACGCTGAACTGCACCACCATAAATGACTGTAATCCTCGGCCCTCTCTGGGTGAATAAGGTGTAGGCGTGGTAGGGGTGAGAAAAGAGGGGGAGACATGGAGGGACGGAGCTGACCCATGGGTGGTGCAGTGGTGACAGGGGTGAAGCACAGGGTGAGCCAAGTGCAGCGCCCAGCCTGACGCAGAGTCTGGTAGACATCAGACCTGATGGGAGAGGGGGAGAGGGGGAGAGGGGGAACGGCGGGAACGAGAAGGGAGAGAGAGGAGAGGGTGGACCAGGGGCCGTGCCAGCAGCCAGGAACCCACAGAGACAGATGGAGTGCAGCCAAGCCGGCATGTTTATACGTGGGCTACAAACCAAAGCATTATCAGCCCTCCTTCTGTTTTTCTGTTGCTCTCTCTCTATCTTTGTCTCTCGCTCTCTGTTGCTTTCTCCCTCCCTCTCTCTCTTGCTACACTAAAGGCAAACCGAACGAATGTGCTTGCCTACTCCCTTAAAACACCTTTTCTTGAAAATACAAGAAAAAAGCGGCAATTGTACTGTTTGTCCATTTTGAGACGCCGTAGCTACTATACACTTTCTCAAAATAGTCCGAATTAATCTATGATAACTCAATAAATCTGTCGTTCATTTTGATGTGTTGACCTTAGTCGCGTAATTTTATATCTAAGTAAGATGTTTGGATAAACGAGTCATCTCTCATTGAACGACAACGCAGACTTTATTGAAGGAACTCTACTGTTGACCAATCACCAACAAAGGGGCGTACACTTCACCTACCGACTTGGGCTTGCCTCGAGAAATCTTTTTGTGTGCCCGAACAGCTGAAAAAAAACTTGACCTAAGTCCAAAACGAACAAAACATCATAAAACATAATAAACATAATATAGAGTACCAGTGAAAAGTTTGGAGAAACCTACTCATTCAAGGGCTTTTCTTTATTTTTACTATTTTCTACATTGTAGAATAATAGTGAAGACATCACAACTATGAAATAACACAAATGGAATCATGTTGTCACCAAAAAAAGTGTTAAACAAATAAAAATACATGTTATATTTTAGATTCTTCAAAGTAGCCACCCTTTACCTTGATGACAGCTTTGCACACTCTTGCTATTCTCTCAACCAGCTTCACCTGGAATGCTTTTCCAACAGTCTTGAAGGAGTTCTCACATATGCTGAGCACTTGTTGGCTGCTTTTCCTTCACTCTGCGGTCCAACTCATCCCAACTCATGTGTTATTTCATAGTTATGATGTCTTCACTATTATTCTACAATGTAGAAAATAGTAACAATAGAGCAAAACTCTTGAATGAGGAGGTGTCCAAACTTTTGACTGGTACTGTACGTGCACAAATATACGCACAAACTCTTCTGAACTGTTTTGTCTGGGAAGCATGCAGACGCCTTAACAGGGAGAGAGGCTAGCTGGGAGCTCCTTACATTACCCTACCCTCTCAGGGGAGTAAAGGGTGGGAGAGCAGAGGTGGACTCCAACACGAAGTGTTTGTGTGTGTGTGTGCGTTCAGAGGCCTGATCACTAGGCAGGAGGGAGGGAAGAGGGAAGTCTGATTCCCCAGTACCCTGGAGGATGTAACAGCATGGGACTAATGGTCTGGTCAGATCTCAGGCCAAGCCTTTCATAAACACACATACCACCAGGTGCAGCGGAATAGTTGCCAGGAAGAAACTCTATGTTTCAGCCAGGAGATTGTAAACGAGATGAGTTTTAATCTCAAATAGGGCTTTTTTCTACAGATAATAAATGTGATACCTTCTATCTACATGGACCTCAAACAACAGGGGGTTTTCTTTTGTGATAAAATATTCATTCAGAATAAACAACAGTGTGGTGTTCTGTGAGAACAGTAGCTAGCAACAATTTGAGGTTATGATAAACGGAATAGAAAAGCGTTCAGGCGATATTAAGCTATGCTCTCTCATGCTACGATGACACATACCACATCCAGTGATGCTCTATCTGGCCGTCTCTAATATGCACGCACAGCATCACCCACCCACACACTTTTTAAGACGCACACACAGCCTCACATAGGCATTAGGCTCCGGACGGGAGATTCCTTGATCTGGGCTGACGTGCAGCGTGAAGGGCTGGAGTGGTTGGAGTGCCGGGTTAGAGGGTTGGATGGTTGGAGCGTATTGTTTTAATGGCTGGTTTGGAAACAAACAAGCACATGGATGTATGTAGTTATGGTGATACAGTTCACGTTAAAGAGAGGAGAGAACATGGATTTAAACCGAGTTTGATACTGGGGCTAAATGGAGGGAGTGTCACGTCCAGGCCTGAGAAGACAGGCTGGCGTGTTTTGTTTTGTTTTGGTGTAGGGTTTTTTCTGTTCTAGGTGTTGTGTTTCTATGTTGAGGTAATGGTTCCCAATTAGAGGCAGCTGTGTGTCGATCTCTAATTGGGAACCATATATATGTTTGTAGTTTGCACTAGCGGTTTGTGGGTTATTGTTTGTGCATAGCTTGTAGTTTGTGTAGTTATGGCCAACATCACAATCTTCGTTACGTTCATTTTGTTATTTTCCCAGTTACGTTGTCATTAATAAAATGTATACTGGAAGCATCGCTGCGTCTTGGTCTGTCCCTTTTGAAGATCGTGACAGAATAACCCACCACAAAAGGACCAAGCAGCGAGAGAACCGGGAGTACTGGAACTGGGAGGAGGAATTGCTTAAAGGGGGACCCTGGGCTCAGCATGGAGAATATCGCCGTCCAAGAGAGGAGCTGGAAGCAGCGATAGCGGAGCGGCGATATTACGAGGATTTGTACGGAGTATGGAACCCGGAGAGAGAAAAGTATGTTGGGACTCGCCTGGCTAGGAAGCCCGAAAGGCAGTCCCAAAAACTTTTGGGGGGGGGGCACACGGGGAGTTTGGCTGGTTCAGGATGGACTCCTGAGCCAACTCCTCGTGCTCTCTAGAGGGAGCGTCAGTGGAGCGTCGCACTGGTAAGACGCCGTGCTATGCAGTTTTGTGCACGGTGTCTCCAGTGCGCGTTCACAGCCCGGTGCGAGAGATTCCAGCGCCACTCATCTGTCAGGGGAGGGTGAGTGTGCAGCCTGGAGGAGTGGTGCCGGCTCTGCGCTCCTGGTCTCCGGTTCGTATCCACAGCCCAGTGCGTGACATTTCAGCTCCCATCATCCATGAGGCAAGGGTGAGTGAACAGCCGGGGAGAGAAGTACCGGCTCCACGCATCAGGTCCCCTGTAGGCTTAGATAGCCCAGTACGCCCAGTCCTGCTCCGCCGCACCAGGCCCCTGTGCGCTTAGAGAGTCCAGCACGTCCTGTTCCGGCTCCGCGCACCAGGCCCCCTGTGCGCTTAGAGAGTCCAGCACGTCCTGTCCCTGTTCCACGCTCCAGGATCCCTGTGCCCGTCGTGGACCCAGCACGTCCTGTCCCTGCTCCACGCTCCAGGATCCCTGTGCCCGTCGTGGACCCAGCACGTCCTGTCCCTGCTCCACGCTCCAGGATCCCTGTGCCTGTCGTGGACCCAGCACGTCCTGTCCCTGCTCCACGCTCCAGGATCCCTGTGCCTGTCGTGGACCCAGCACGTCCTGTCCCTGCTCCACGCTCCAGGATTCCTGTGCCCGTTGTGGACCCAGCACGTCCCTGTTCCACGCTCCAGGATTCCTGCTCCCCGCACCAGAGGTCCAGTGCGCTTAGTGAGCCCAGTAAGGCCCGTTCCTGCTCCCCACACCAGAGTGCCAGTGCGCGTCATGAGTCCAGTACGGCCCGTTCCTGCTCCCCGCACCAGAGTGCCAGTGCGCGTCATGAGTCCAGTACGGCCCGTTCCTGCTCCCCGCACCAGAGTCCCAGTGCGTGTCATGAGCCCAGTAAGGCCCGTTCCTGCTCCCCGCACCAGAGTCCCAGTGCGCGTCATGAGCCCAGTACGGCCCGTTCCTGCTCCCCGCACCAGAGTGCCAGTGCGCATCATGAGCCCAGTACGGCCGGCTCCTGCTCCTCGCACCAGAGTCCCAGTGTGCTTCGGGAGTCCAGGACGGCCGGTTCCTGCTCCCCACACCAGAGTTCCAGTGCTCGTCATGAGCCCATCACGGCCGGTTCCTGCTCCTCGCACCAGAGTTCCGGCTAATAGCCCAGGGCCTCCGGTGCGGGACATCAAGTCAGCACGGCCGGCACCGGAGCCGCCACCTGGGACAAAAAGACTCCACCGAAGACCCCTATGGACTTTTGGGCGCGGTCGGAGTCCGCGCTTTGGGTACTGTCACGTCAGGCCTGAGAAGACAGGCTGGCGTGTTTTGTTTTGTTTTGGTGTAGGGTTTTTTCTGTTCTAGGTGTTGTGTTTCTATGTTGGGGTAATGGTTCCCAATTTGAGGCAGCTGTGTGTCGTTGTCTCTAATTGGGAACCATATATATGTTTGTAGTTTGCACTAGGGGTTTGTGGGTTATTGTTTGTGCATAGCTTGTAGTTAGTTTAGTTATGTCCAACATCACGATCTTCGTTACGTTCATTTTGTTGTTTTCCCAGTTACGTTCATCATTAATAAAATGTATACTGGAAGCATCGCTGCGTCTTGGTCTGTCCCTTTTGAAGATCGTGACAGGGAGCATGACCACACACAGTACACACACACACACACACAGGCACGGCGCTGCACCGGGGCTAGGGGGGGCTATAGCCACGTCACAAATCTGCGTAGCCCCAGTTAAGTCCCCTCAAGCATTTTAGTATTTTTTTATTTTTAAATAAAGAAATATGTCAAAGTTAATAACCAGCCACTCTGTTCCCAATCCGGTCCCTGGCTATGTGCTTGTGCCGCACGTGTACCCACGCATGTTGTCGGCCAGTCGGCCTACAAGTATTTTTGCAATAGAAATATAATCGCTAAGAATGGGATGATAGCCAGTTCGTTTTACAAGTGTGTGCACAGTTAACAGGCATAGGCTAAATGCATTGTACTTCTCGTTGTGGCTTCTCGTTGGATATTATTCATTTCAGACGTTGTGATAGACATTTCATCCTAAACATTATTACCAATGCACAGTTGTCTGATTATGCAAATGGAATAAATGCACTTGTAAACAGTCATGAAAATCGACTATTTTCTTAGCACCCCCAGCACCGGAAGAGAAAGTATCCTATCCTACAACGCATTCAAACCAGTGGCTCTAGAAGTAAGCACCGTGTTGGACAGACAGACAGGCAGACAGGAGATTGATTACAGTCAATATATTCACCACAGAGAGAGAGAGAGAGAGAGAGAGCAGGCCAGAGGTCTTCAATCCCCAATCCCTTAATGCAGGAGACCAATCTATCAGGCTACGTTAGGTCAAGCGCCCTTCAGGGGTGTGATTCATTGTGGAGTACAAGGAGTAGCTTAGATCTGCTTTCAGGTGATGGGAAACAAGTGAATTACCGTACTGGCAGGGGTAGCTTTGAGTTAGTGTATAGTCAGATGACACGCACACACACACACTCACATAGCTGACTAAACATAAACAAGATGAGATGTTGTGGGCTCATTAGTGAGAAACGTGTGTGTGTGTGTGTGTGCGCATCCTATATCCGTCCACCAGTTTATTTTCCCTTCAGAGACCATTTAGAGGCAGCTAGGAGAAACAGGCTCAGGTCTGAACAGCATCTCTGAATTGACAACGCTCCTCACTCGCAGTAAATTGCTTTGACAATTGCAGTGATGCCGCCTGTCTTCTCTGACCTTATTTATCCCTAGCCCCAAACCTCCATTCCTCCCTCCTTCCCCTCCTCCTCCTCCTCCTCCTCCTCATCCCTCATTCTTCTCGTCCTCCCTCCAGGACGCCTGAGAAACAATTTGAAACGCTGGCCCCGGGAGCTGTTGTCCCTGTGTGGTAATTGGGTCCCATGTCACCCACCAAATGCAATAACAGCGTTCGGCGCACAGGGCCCTTATCTAAATGACATCACTGTCCTACTTTGGCTTTGTGTGTTATACAGCTCTTTGAGTGAGTGAGCATGTGTGTGTGTGTGTGTGTGTGTGTGTGACACCCCAGCAAATTGTCCATTGGAATAAATAGCTCTCCTATGCAGCCTGTACAGTTACAGACAGCTAGAGGAAATGGTGGGCAGATGAGAGAGGATAAAATAAACAGTCTGTCTTACACTTGATACTGATGGACAACCAGATTGAATAGTTGACAATCCATCATTGACTGGCTGATGCTCAAAAAAACATAGGCATTAGTGTAACTTCAACCAAATTCATTCCGAGCCCCATCCAGTGTGTGAACTGGGCTGGCGGGTTGGGAAGCTACTGACACAATAATTGTACTAGTCAGACAGAGAGAGAGACAGAGACAGTAATTATTTTAGAGTGATCATTAAGGCTCCTCTGCATACTCCAACCAACTCCCCTTTAATCATTTGAGTCATTAGCCCAAAGGATCATGTATATTTAACTAACAGACAGGTAGATAACCTCTTGGCATGATCAAACAATGTCTCAGAGGCCACAATCTTCAATGCCTCATCTCCTGGTCAAATAAGGGCTTTGAGGAGCTCCTTCACAAAACACTTCCCTCAAATGAGAGCCCTTCAAACACGCAGTGGAGATGCTCATTCGGAGACAAGAATGTATTAGAACTGAGAGCAAAGATGTTATTAAAGCGATGTGTTGAAAGCCATCGACTAAATTACTCAAATTACACAACAGAATCTTTTTTACTTTCGTTCTTTTTTTTCTTCTCAGAGAGGAATAGGTCCACAAATGCCAATCATTCCACTAATGTCAGTAAAGCTAGGATGAACCACTTACAGACATTGCAGCTAACATTAAGGACTTGGTCTTTCCACAGGTCAACCTGCCCATGATTATGGGTAAAAGCATTGGCATTCGTGATCATCAGAAAAGCACAGGTGAGAGTCCACTGTTAAATGCTAAAAGCATGTAAGGGCATCTGTAAAAGGCCCCAGAGTTAGGGAGGAAGGCATTTTGAAGACGCAAATGTCCTTCTGGCATATGAAGGCATCAGTACATGCTAATTTTAATGGATGGCCATTGTGGAAAAATAGGTTTGGGTGACAGTGTGTGTCCAGGTCCCAATCACCTCCTGAAATGTCCAGGTTCTCCTCTAGCTAACATCCTCTCTCTTTTCTCTGAGATGAATTCTGCTATTCTTCTTATCTACAACCCACCCCTCTCCTTGTGTAGGTACCTACTACCTTAATGAGGTGTGTGTTTTATTCACTGTACTTGTGTTCCGGTGACTGGATCAGTAGTGTACCTTCTTCTTGTCTTCAGGAGAACAAAGCGGGGAATATCACCCCAAATGAGAAGAAGAAAAACTCTAGCAACATTTCTGATCCGTACACATCTAAACTGTTCTTGTGTAGGAGGAAGAGGGAAATGCATGAGAATTGCTGCTGGAGCAAATTGAACGCAGAATGAGAATGCTGTCTGGGATGACAAACGACCTGTTGTGGTGTTCAGTTCAAAGCCAGTGTGTGTGTGTGTGTGTGCCTGTCACACCTGCCTGCCGTGCCAGTCTGCAGTAGCACACGGCAGAAGTACATCAATTCAGAAGAACCATGAAAGGAGTTGATGAGAAGCTGTCTGTATTGATTTCACTCATCTAGAGTCTGAGTTCAGGCACAACACAACATGACCCTGAGAGGGTGGATACACACTCACACAGACATAGACACACACACACAAATTAACACACACACACATACGTTGTGATACAAACACCTCTATACCAGGCGGAGTCAGAGGAGGGCCCTAAAGAAAGAGAGACAGAGAGATAGAGAGTTTAACTCTTACCTACAGGTGAGATGCATTTATGGAGAAAAAATCTTCAAAGCCTAGCGGTAGGTTTGGTTTCAGGCGGTGGCTGGCGGGCGGATGGTGGAGTATTTGGCCCTATTGATTGGGTGATTTGTATGTGTTGCCGGGGCCCAGTAAATGTGTCTGGAGATATGTGTTGATAGATGTGTGTGTGTGTGTGTGTGTTGATGGATGTGTCTCCGTTAGCAACATCAGCCAGGGAGAAGGGCTGTAACAGCCCCAAGGTTACCCAGGCGACCAGCAGAAACAGATGGATGTACCACGTCCTAACTGTCTGTTATGTGCTACTGTACATTCAATCACTCTCAGTCTCTCTCGACCCAAAATGTTTGGTGTGACTGACTCTGACTCGGGGTCGACTGTTTCCAGTGTCTATGGCTTAGTTCTCTATCTGTTTCTGCCTCTGTCTGTTCTGTCTATGTCTATATGTCTCTCTCTCTCTCTCTGTTTATATCTTTCCCTCCCTGTCTCTCTCTTCCTTCCTCCCCCCTCTCTCATTGTAAATCTTCCATTACTGTATATGTATTACGTATCCAGTTAGCAGTCATCTGTTTGTGTCTGCATTGAACATTGAACTATGGGAAGGTAGTAAATATTTACTGTGCATGAAGTCTAATTAGCAAATAACAGGCCTGTATACCGACGTAGATACTGAATATCAACACAAACATGGATGGCTGCATCTACTACACACGGGAGAGCACAAAAATGAGAACACACGCACACACATACACACAAACACGAATAAACTTGAATAAATACACTTTTTCCAGATGAACTTTGCTCTCGTTTCTCTGCTGGTCATTCACTCATTCGTTCCATATTCTCTCATTTTCTCTCTCACTATGGCTCCACTATCTCCATTGATGGCGTTATGTCCGCCTCCTGCACCCGGTTGACACATCCACTTATCTCAGTGACACACCATAGCCATATAACACACACATACTTACACTCACACAACGCACGCACACACCTTCTATGCTCACTTCTAGGCAAGCAACACTGAACCATTGCGCGAGAGCACCAGCTGTTCCGGACAACTGTGTGATCACACTCTCTGTAGCCTATGTGAGTAAGACCTAAGCTAACATATGATTTGAAAACTTAAGGTATAATTTGTTTTAAATAATATTTGATGAAACATTTAACTTGGCCGTACTGCTATTAGCCCATAGAAACGTGTTGAATAGCAGCACCGTACTGTACATGGACTAACAGATAGTACAAAAATATATATCTAAAGGAAGGTTGTTCTGAAGTGTCTGTCCTATATCTGAGAGATATAAGAAAGATCAGGAAACTATTTATATATTTTTTTACATTTTATTTTTAGGAAATAATCTATTTCCATATATACTTCCATAAAAATGTTTAACTGGTACCCGGCTACCTTCAGATAAGTCTTGTGAAGCTTTTGGGTGTCCTCGTGAGAGACTCACCTTTCCACAGAGGTCAAATTAGTGTATAGCCCAAACGGTTGGGACGCTACAGACAGAAGAAGTTGGCAGATCGGCGGTACCGACTTCAGACGTGTCCCATGACACTTGCGGTGGTCGTAGAGCAGACATCCGGACGCTTACAGACTTTTATGTGAGAAGACTGATTTTCAGGACGTCTCATGGTCTGAAAAATACCACTCTAGCTCTTTTTGACTCATCACATACGCTGCTGCTACTGTTTACTATCTGCCACTTTATTCCTAGATATATGTACATATCAACTCGGTACCTCTTGTATATAGCCAAGTCATCGTTATTCATTGTGTATCTATTTTTACTTTAACTATTACGTTTTACTTTTCTATTAGTTCTCCTATTAGGGCCCGTAAGCATTTCACTGTTAGTCCACACCTGTTGTTTACTAAGCATGTGACGAATAATTGATTGGACACACACAACCACACACCATAGTTACACCATTACAGGCCTGGGTTGGAAATAGAGCCTTAAAGCTGCAATATGTAACTTTTGGGGCGACCGGGCCGAATTCACGTAGATCTGTCACTCTCATTGAAAGCAAGTCTAAGAAGCTTAAGATCTGTTCTATGTGCGCTATTTCTATGCTTCCAGTTCTTAAGTTTCGTTTTTGCCTCTTTTACTTTCAGTTTGCACGCCAGCTTCAAACAGCTGAAAATACAATATTTTGGGTTAGAGAAAAGATATTCCACAGTGGTTTAGACGGCACAATGCTTTTCTTCACTATACTTGCTTGTATGGTCATATCAACTGAAATTAAGTGAACTATTAGACATTTGTCAACCAGGAAATGGCTGAGCGATTTCTGCATATGGCAGCTTTAATGAAGACATTTCATCCTTGTCCTCTCACAGAGTAAAGTGTAGAAAAGGTGTGTGTGTGGGGGGCTCATTTAACTATACCTCTGGACACCAGAAGTCCCAAGAAGAATAGTAAACGAAAGCATTTTGACCACTTGGGGACATTTTGTAAATCCCCAAAAGGTCATATGCTATTTCTTTAAGGTTAAGGAATTAGTGTTAGAAATAGGTTTAGGGTTAGGAGTTAGGGGTTAGGGTTAGTTTTATGGTTAGGAGCTATGGTTAGGTTTATGGTTAAGGTTAGGTTTTTGTGTTAACGTTAGGGTTAAGTTTAGGGTAAGGGTACGGGTTAGGGTTAGTGGTTAGGGACAATAGGATTTTGAATGGGACTGAATTGAGTGTCCCCACAAGGTTAGTTGTACAAGACTGTGTGTATGTGTGTGTGTGTGCTCGTGCGTGTGTTTCGGGGATTATTCTATCTGTTTGATCTGGGGTAATACCCCTCTCCCCTGGGCCACAACAAAACATCACTGCACTCCCCCTCCTCTACCCTAAAGCACCTAGTTGCTCATCGATGTCTCTCTCCTCCATTCACCTCCTTTCTTCCCGAGGCTCGCTCATGTTTACGTCACAGAGGCTGAGGCTGCGTCCCCCTCTGTGCATTTGAGGGCCTTTGCTTGCGGCATTGGCCAGTGTGATCCTTTTTTTACTAGGTGCTGTAGCTAGTGTGTAATACAGTAGAAGATGTCAGGACAGAATGTTCTGTTTCCATTTGGACAGACTCACTGTTGAATCAGAGTGCAGGACATCCTCCTGAGGAGGAGAGATGAAGCCCACGACACCACTGTTATTGTCCCAGCCAAGCCCCATCCCTACATCTTATCCCACAGCCCCCAGAACACCTGCTCCTGCCCTGGCCTAGCTACATCATACCCTGGCTAGGTCTCCTATCAATCAAATGTATTTATAAAGCCCTTCTTACAGCAGCTGATATCACAGAGTGCTGTACAGAAACCCAGCCTAAAACCCCAAACAGTAAGCAATGCAGGTGTAAAAGCACGGTGGTTAGGAAAAACTCCCTAGAAAGGCCAGAACCTAGGAAGAAACCTAGAGAGGAACCAGGCTATGAGGGGTGGCCAGTCCTCTTCTGGCTGTGCCGGGTGCAGATCCTTACCACCCCCCTCAGCACCACTGACTCCGAGACAAGCCTCCACCATCCTTAATGCTACCCTGGTCCTCTAGACACCCTCCCAGCCCCACACACACCTGTTTTCCTGCCCCTGCACCACTTAATCACATTTACTGTGACTGCACATTACATTATTCATTGTTCAAATGAAAACTCTTCAGGTATGCATGAGGGAGCTATGAATAACCACATTCCATCATATCTACTACACTACCTAGGGCATGTACACTGTGTTTGTGATACGTGTGTGTGGTCTGGGGGGGTGCGTGTGTGTTCAGCAAGAATGTGTGTGTGTCGAGAAAATAAGTTTGAGTATGAGTGCGCGTGCCGTGTGTGTGAATCACAGAAGGCGTTTCTCAATCCAGTTTTCACTGATTAATAATGCAGTGGTTTTAGAATGGCAAGGACACCATCTCATTCTCCATGCCTCTTTTCACATAGAAAACGAAACACTTAATATTCCTTTACAGATTGAAGAACATGGCCTACTCCAGTGACACAATGTGTGTATACCGTTTTGTCCTTTGGCCTCATCCCCCGTGAAACGTTGTGTTGGGAAGGTGAGTGACTAAAGAATGAATTTATAAAACATGGAGTGAAACAGCCAGACTTCGTGACACCCCTCCAAATGCCTATTGGGAAGTAAATTAAGGCCATTTGGCTTGGCAGAGGGCAATTTATTACAAAGCCATCTAAGCAATTATAAATGTCAACACAAACTGATTAACTGTTTTCATCTCTGAGTGTGTGTGTCATTGGTGTGTGTGTGTTTAAGTTTGTTTGGGTTTGTTCATGTTTGTGTGCCTGTGTGTGGTCTGCTTGAATGCATCCATGCGCATTTGTGTGTGACCGTTTGCCCGACTGTGTGTGAAACAATGTGCGTGTGTGTGTCCTGGCTTGTGAATGAATAATAAAGCTTGACCTTTGTTGGGCGAAATAGACAAATAATAGACAGCAGCTAATTCCATTATGTAAGTTGAGTAATTGCCCCGATGTAGAGAGATCAGCGTTCCCCATTTTGCCCATAGCTCCCTCCCATCCCTGATGTCCTTGAATTACACTAGAACTGCAAGGTAATGATACAAACCAAGTAAAAGAGCTGAGAAGGATTGAGAAGAGGAGAGGTCAGAAGAGAGGAGAGAGGAGAGGTCAGAAGAGAGGAGAGAGGAGGGTTGAGGAGAGGAGAGGTCAGAAGAGAGGAGAGAGGAGGGGTCAGAAGAGAGGAGAGAGGAGGGTTGAGGAGAGGAGAGGTCAGAAGAGAGGAGAGAGGAGGGGTGAGGAGAGAGGAGAGAGGAGGGTTGAGGAGAGGAGAGGTCAGAAGAGAGGAGAGAGGAGGGTTGAGGAGAGGATAGGTCAGAAGAGAGGAGAGAGGAGAGGTCAGAAGAGAGGAGAGAGGAGAGGTCAGAAGAGAGGAGAGAGGAGGGTTGAGGAGAGGAGAGGTCAGAAGAGAGGAGAGAGGAGGGGTCAGAAGAGAGGAGAGAGGAGGGTTGAGGAGAGGAGAGAGGAGGGTTGAGGAGAGGAGAGGTCAGAAGAGAGGAGAGAGGAGGGTTGAGGAGAGGAGAGGTCAGAAGAGAGGAGAGAGGAGGGGTCAGAAGAGAGGAGAGAGGAGGGTTGAGGAGAGGAGAGGTCAGAAGAGAGGAGAGAGGAGGGGTCAGAAGAGAGGAGAGAGGAGGGTTGAGGAGAGGAGAGGTCAGAAGAGAGGAGAGAGGAGGGGTCAGAAGAGAGGAGAGAGGAGGGTTGAGGAGAGGAGAGAGGAGGGTTGAGGAGAGGAGAGGTCAGAAGAGAGGAGAGAGGAGGGTTGAGGAGAGGAGAGAGGAGGGGTGAGGAGAGGAGAGGTCAGAAGAGAGGAGAGAGGAGGGTTGAGGAGAGGAGAGAGGAGGGGTGAGGAGAGAGAGGAGAGGGGGTGAGGGAAGAGTGAAACGAAGCAGTGAGGGGAGAAGAAGAAGGTTGAAGATGAGCACCATGACAAAACCCCTCAGCCATTACTGTACACATTACCAAACAGAGGCGCCGAAAAACAGCTATAAAAAGGAGAGAGAGTTGAATAAAAGAAGCAGTAGAACTCTGCAATAGAACTCTGCAGTAGAGGTATGTAGTAGAGCTCTGCAGAAGAGGTCTGTAGTAGAACTCTGCAGTAGAGGTCTGTAGTAGAACTGTGCAGTAGAACTCTGCAGTATAACTCTGCAGTAGAACTCTACGGTAGAAATATGTAGTAGAACTCTGCAGTAGAACTCTACAGTAGAACATTGCTGTAGAACTCAACAGTAGAGGTATGTAGTAGAACTCTGCAGTAGAGGTCTGTAGTAGAACTCTGCAGTAGAGGTCTGTAGTAGAACTCTGCAGTAGAGGTCTGCAGTAGAACTCTGCAGTAGAGGTCTGCAGTAGAACTCTGCAGTAGAGGTCTGCAGTAGAACTCTGCAGTAGAGGTCTGCAGTAGATCTCTGCATTAGAGGTCTGTGCGCGACTGATTTACTCCCGCATCTGTCTGCCTCCCACAAGAACTGGTCCCGAACCCGACCGCAGTTCGACTGCAGCCATTTACTCTGCAGAACAGTACCTGTAGCTAAAGCCTTTCACAAGTCGGCTGAGAAATGCATAAAAGGCTCAAATGTGCTGTAAGGTCTCTCTTTGTCTTGTGTCTGAGTTTAGGAGTGAGTAGTGCAGTACTCAAACTATCAACTGTAGATAAATGGAAGGTGCAGACAGTCCTGGTCTGCCTGCCTGTCTGCCTCCCCGTCTGCCTGTCTGTCACTGTCTGCCTGTCTGTATGCCTCCCTGTTTGCCTCCCTGTCTATATGCCTCGCTGTCCTGGTCTGCCTGCCTGTCTGCCTCCCTGAATGTCCCTCTGTCTGCCTCCCTGTATGCCCCTCTGTCTGCTTCCATGTATGCTTCCCTGTACGTCCCTCTGTCTGCCTCCCTGTATGCCCCTCTGTCTGCCTCCCTGTACGCCCCTCTGTCTGCCTCCCTGTACGCCCCTCTGTCTGCCACTGTCTGCCTGTCTGTATGCCTCCCTGTCTATATGCCTCGCTGTTTGCATCCCTGTCTGTATGCTTCCCTGTCCATATGCCTCTCTGTCTGCCTGTCTGTATGCTTCCCTGTCCATATGCCTCTCTGTCTGCCTGTCTGTATGCTTCCCTGTCCATATGCCTCCTTGTCTGCCTGATCACTGTCAAACGTTCCCTAAAACACTTCAGCGAGCAGGCTATTCTAATCGACCTGGCCCGGGAATCCTGGAAGGATATTGACCTCATTCCGTCAGTAAAGGATGCCTGGTTATTCTTTAAAAGTGCTTTCCTCACCATCTTAAATAAGCATGCCCCATTCAAAAAATGTAGAACTAAGAACAGATATAGCCCTTGGTTCACTCCAGACTTGACTGCCCTTGACCAGCACAAAAACATCCTGTGGCATAATGCATTAGCATTGAATAGCCCCCGCGATATGTAACTTTTCAGGGAAGTTAGGAACCAATATACACAGGCAGTTAGGAAAGCAAAGGCTAGCTTTTTCAAACAGAAATTTGCATCCTGTAGCAAACTCCAAAACGTTTTGGGGCACTGTAAAGTCCATGGAGAATAAGAGCATCTCCTCTCAGCCGCCCACTGCACTGAGACTAGGAAACAATGGCAGCACCGATAAATAAGATAATCGAGAATTTCAATAAGCATTTTTCTACGGCTGGCCATGCTTTCCACCTGGCTACCCCTACCCAGGTCAACAGCTCTGCACCCCCCACAGCAACTTGCCCAAGCCTCCCCCATTTCTCCTTCACCCAAATCCAGATAGCTGATGTTCTGAAAGAGCTGCAAAATCTGGACCCCTACAAATCAGCCGGGCTAGACAATCTGAACCCTCTCGTTCATAAATTATCTGCAGCAATTGTTGCAACCCCTATTACTATCCTGTACAACCTCTCTTCATATCGTCTGAGATCCCTAAAGATTGGAAAGCTGCCGCGGTCATCCCCCTCTTCAAAGGGGGAGACACTCTAGACCCAAAGTCTTCGAAAGCCAAGTCAACAAACAGATCACCGACCATTTCGAATCCCACCGTACCTTCTCCGCTATGCAATCTGGTTTCCGAGCTGGTCTTGGGTGCACCTCAGCCACGCTCAAGGTCCTAAACGATATCATAACTGCAAGGCTTTTGACACTGTCAATCACCACCTTCTTATCGGCAGGCTCAACAGCCTTGGTTTCTCAAATGACTGCCTCGCCTGGTTCACCAACTACTTCTCTGACAGAGTTCAGTGTGTTAAATCGGAGGGCCTGTTGTCCGGACCTCTGGCAGTCTCTATGGGGGTGCCACAGGGTTCAATTCTTGGGCCGACTCTCTTCTCTGTATACATCAAGGATGTCGCTCTTTCTGCTGGTGATTCTCTGATCCACCTCTACGTAGATGACACCATTCTGTATACTTCTGGCCCTTCTTTGGACACTGTGTTAACCTGTTCGGGGCCCGGGGCAGTGTTTGGAGGTTCGGAGAGTCTGGCGTGCCCAAAGTAAAATGCCTGGTATTCAGGCCCAGAAACTAGGATATGCACATAATTAGCAGTATTGGATAGAAAACACTCTTAAGTTTCTAAAACTGTTAAATGATGTCTGTGAGTATAACAGAACTGATTTGGCAGGCGACAACCCGAGGAAAATCCATCCGGAAAATCTGAATCTGTCATGTCACACTGTTTTCAAATGGCATTCTATTCAAAGCAGGGTATTTTAGCTCCCAGATTACAGTTCCTATGGCTTCCATTAGATGTCAACAATCTTTAGAAAAGGTTTCAGGCTTTTATCTTGAATAACCAAAGAGTAAGAGATGTTCTTCCTGAGGTGTTGTCAAGTGCCCTGTTATGGATTATGCGCGTAACAGTGAGCGAGCTCTTAGCTCTTTTTCTCTTCTATCCAACAGGCTATATTCCGTCTGAAATATTATTGTTTATATTCATATTAGGGTATCTAAGTATTGATTAGAACCTCTGTTTGACTTGTTTCGATGAACTTTACCGGTACTTTTGGGATATTGTTTGTCTGCATGGATGAACGCCTTTGAGCAGGTGGATTACTGAACAAAACGCGCCAACCACACAGAGCTTTATGGATATAAAGAGGGACTTTATCGAACAAAAGGACCGTTTATTGTGTAGCTGGGATGCTTGGGATTGTCATCAGATGAAGATCTTCAAAGGTAAGCAATTTATTTTATCGCTTTTTATGAGTTTTGTGACACCCGTGCTGGTTATGTTATTATGCTAATGCAGAAAATATGCGGGGCGCTGTCCTCAGACAATCAAATGTTCTGCTTTCGCCGTAAAGCCTTTTTGAAATCTGTCAATGCTGTTAGATTAACAAGATTCTAAGCTTTTGAATGGTGTGCAACACTTGTATTTTCATGAATGTTTAAAAATCCCTGTCTGCCTCCCTGTCTGCCTCCCTGTCTGCCTCCCTGTCTGCCTCCCTGTCTGCTGCTTTCAGTACCCTGTTGGATACAATATAGGGATTTGCTGTAAAGGCTTAGAGTCTGCAGTAAAACAAGACAAACCGCCAACCGTACCGCAGCAGAAATGTAGGTTACTGCCTGGCTGAATTTTCACTTTAATCTTATCACGAGTAGAGAGAAACGCTCTACTGGCTGCATTCAGATGAAATGAACAAAGGCAACACTAACTTTGACTCATGATTACTTTTTTCTAACAGCCTTCTATGTGACTCAGAACCTGGCATAACTTGTGAGTTAGAAGGGTGTTATTTGATGCCACCGTCACCCACAGTACCATGCTTGCCAGGTCTCTATGTCACCCCCAGAGCCTTGAGAGAGAGAAAGAGAGAGAGAGAATTTTGCAAAAATCCTGCAAAAATAGCCTCTGTGTTCAACGTAAAACACCAAATAATGCATGCAGAGCAGAATTAGGCCAATACTAATGATCAAAATCCAGAAAAGAGCTGTTAAATTCTACCACCACCTAAAAGGAAGCAATTCCCAAACCTTCCATAACAAACCCATCACCTACAGAGAAATGAACCTGGAGAAGAGCCCCCTGAGCAAGCTGGTCCTGGGACTCTGTTCACAAACACAAACAGACCCCACAGAGCCCCAGGAAAGCAACACAATTAGACCTAACCAAATTATGAGAAAACAAAAAGATAATTACTTGACACATTGGAAAGAATTGACAAAAAAATAGAGCAAACTAGAATGATATTTGGCCCTAAACAGAGAGTACACAGTGACAGAATACCTGACCACTGTAACTGACCCAAACTTAAGGAAAGGAAAGGGCAACCAGTGAAGAACAAACACCATTGTAAATACAACCTATATTTATTTTATTTATTTTCCCATTTACAACACTGCATATATACATAATATGACATTTGAAATGTCTTTATTATTTTAGAACTGTTGTGAGTGTAATGTTTACTGTTATTTATTTATTGTTTATTTCACGTTTGTTAATTATCTATTTCACTTGCTTTGGCAGTGTTAACATATGTTTCCCATGCCAATAAAGCCCCTTAAATTTAAAAGACAGAGACAGAGACAGAGACAGAGACAGAGACAGCCAAATATAGAGTCGGACATCCCTGAGTATGCACTCCGTTGAGACAGTCGAAGGGTTATTCAAAGTCAAACAGGATGTGTGTAGAGACAGGCAGAGACAGCGACAGCAACAGACAAATATAGACAGAGACGGACAGGCAGACAGAAAGAAACAGAGTGAGACATACAGACAGACAGAGAGACACACAGAGACAGAGAGAGAAAATGATAGAGACACACAGAGCCAGAGAGAGAAAATGATAGAGACAAACAGAGACAGAGAGAGAAAGAAGCTCCACTCTCCACTACTCTGCACTGTGCCAATTAGAACCACACTCACGTGAGGCTGCGCTCGATTCATGCCTGACACACAGCGCAGCACAGCCTTACAGCACAGCTATGGAACCACACTGGGCCCCCTTCAGTTTCACTATCAAACAATATCTTTTGAGATATCACTGTTGCATTGTGTTAGTTGGAGAAAGCGTCATAGCAATCCACTTTCTGCAGCAGGTGCAACATGAGAGGGGTGTGTTTGATTGGAGAGGGATAGCGGGAGAGAGGGGGTTAGAGAGAGAGAGAGAGAGAGAGAGAGAGAGAGATGAAAATATGAGGAAAGCTGATTTCATGCTCAGGGGATTGCATCTAATTTCTTCTCTCAGCTAGCCAGCCTGGTGTAGGCTAGGCTGTGTACAGAGATGCTCGGTATATTACTGCCATCTAGTGGTGGCTCTATGAACAGCTTATAAACCTCAGCGGGAAGAGGAACCTCTACTTTATTATTTGTTATATTTCATTTTACCTGGTAAGTTGACTGAGAACACGTTCTCATTTACAGCAACAACCTGGGGAATAGTTCCAGTGGAGAGGACGGGGAATGAATCAGCCAATTGGAAGCTGTACATTAGAGAAGAATAACTAAAAGGATGGATTATAAAACACAGACGGAACACTAATCTGGTACCTGGCCAGAACATTAAACCACTACAGTTAACAGACCCAAAGGGCCCCTGTTTTAATAGGTAACAACTAACAATTAAGTTGTTGTTGTTTTGTTTACTGGTATTAGAATCCCTATTAGCTGGCTACAAGTACGCTACCTGGGGTCCAATTAAAGCAAAATACAAAACAATTCCACAAAGACAAAGCCAGAGGGATTTAGCCAGAAGTAGTACACTGCAAAGGGGACTATTTAGGATGGAAATAACGGTGATGCCGTGCCGTTGGCTCCTTGACGTTGAAGTGTCAACAGGATTAGATATGAAACCACTAGAACGCCTGCTGATGCATGACCATGGGCTAATCACTGGGTCAGAGTAGCACTCATCGCCTCAAACCACGACTCCGCTCCAAAGACAGGACACGAAACACACGGGAGAGAACGAAAGATAGTGATCGAGATCGAGTCGAGTGATAGAAAAAGAACGTGAGAGCAAGGTAAAGGCAGAGAGGTGAGGACATAAAGAGAGTGAGAGACAGCGAGGGAAAGAAAGAGAGACAGGCAGAGGACGAGCGTCGTGGAGACACCAGCAGCATTAGCCGGTATGAAAGGCCAGTGTGATCACAGCTCCTTTTCGACATGATTTAGCTCGTTAGCTGTGCTACGGGCAAAGCAGAGCAGAGCGACCCTTACATTACACTGTCTAGTGAAAGACTGCACGCCACTGTGCGCGCCTGCCACCGCAAACTGAAGACGAGAGTCCCCATCGTCACGGGGATAAGAGCCACACACATCCGAGAAACCTCTTTAGGGGCGTTTATAAAATGGCTGCTTGGGCAGAACCAGCAGTTTTACATAACATCAGTCCCTCACTGACTCATAAAGCCAAGTTACTAAAGCTCTGTGACCAAACAACAAGAAGGTGTGACACTGAGAACCATTTCAAACCAATTCAACCGCTTTTGTGCTGAAGGTCTTCAGGGCATATTTGGAATATCACACACACACCGTTCCTTTCACTGGTGCTTTCACAAAGTAGAATATACAGCGTAAGAATAAGGTAACAACCAGCATGATGCGGAAAACCCTTGACCCCTGGTACTGATGGTTGTCAAACAGCGTCCCTCAGTGTAACAGGTCATGGTAAAGTTGAAGGTGTCTGTCTGTCTGCCAGTGTGTGTGTGTGTGTGTGTATGTGTACTGTGTTTATCTGTGTGTCTTTGTGTGTCGGTCTGCATATGTACAGTAAAAGGTCAACAGTACTCACGGTCGTTGCACTGTGTCCCCGTGTAAGATGTCATTGTGCAGTCGCAGGTGAAGTTCTCCCACTGTTGAATACAAACGCCCATGTTGGCACAGGAGTCTTCCTGACAGGTAGTGCTGGGTCCTGGAGGAACAGACAGGGTGTAAAGGTGTGGAGTAACCACAGGGGGCGCCACTGAGCTCCATCATTGGAGGTACCATGCAGTAGTGCACTTGGTGTGGAACAGGAAGTGGGGGGGTTCATGCGGGCCGTATGGTTCCAATAGGATGTCTCAACGGTTGGAGAAAGAAAACACAACATTCCCTCTGTGTGTTTCAACACTGCATGAGAACCATTATGAACAGGCAAGAACAGAAAAGAGAAATAGACGACCTTGTCCACATGTGGCTTACGACAACAGATACTGTACAGGAGTCACAGAAACAACAAATGTTCCCACCCTCCTCAAAAAAACGATCAAAACCTAGACGTCTTTTCCAGGAAGTGAAACATTACAATAAAGGGAAACACTGTAGATTTACGACACCATAGACTTCAGACACACAGAAATGAAAACAAGAACAATACCAAGTGAACACTTCAGAGTGTGCAAGTACAGTAGTGCATATCCCCGAGTATGCACTCCGTTGAGACAGTCGAAGGGGTATTCAAAGTCAAACAGGATGTGTGTATACCATTCTCCACCAACCACCAACCACACATACAGTATCTCACACTTTCGAATACTTGTCTAAGAGGGAACGCAAACAAGAACAATGCATTATATGTATATAGTAAATCCGTCTGGATTCAAACAAATAACATACACAATCTTATCAAAAACCTCCAAAAAGAAGAAATGAATAAAAAAAATGTGCAATGATAAAAAATAAACCCAAAACAGAAACGAATGCAAATAAACAGTCATTTAAGTGCAAAGTGTCTTATGAAAAAGGATATGTGAGAAAAGAGAAGACAGGTGAAACAGAAGAAGAAAAAGAAGTAGTATAGTTGCTGGCTGAAAATGCCTTTACTGTCTAATGCAGTGATGGTATTCAGTCACACGACCCTGTCTGTACCGGAAGACTCACTCTCTGTAACAGCACTTTCTCATTTCACCAGAGAAAGGAAGGAGGGAGTATGACAGGGTTGATATATATATACACACCCTACATGTAATATCTTCTACCTATTTAATTACCACTCTGAACCTACACACTGTCTGTACCGCTTCTGTTCCAGTAATCATCCCATACTCTCCTCTCTGACCATGGGAGCATGAACACGAGTTTGTTTCTGTTCAAACTGTAATAGACTGCTAGTCTGGGTCTGTGTCAGATGGATGGACCGACCGAACAGAGCATGATTACCATAAAGAGTGGGCTGGTCGGTGCCACGGCCGTAGGCAGACAGCAACTATGAGTAGGACAACATAATTACAGTACTACAGCCCTGGGCTGGAAATGGACCTTATGGTTAATAATGGATGTGCTTCTCTGTGGATGGGTTGGAATGATTGTTTTTCCCTCCTCTCTTTCAATATCTCTCTCTATCTGTCTCTCCCTCCTGGATTCTCTCTCTTTCTATCCCTCTCCGTCTCTCTCTTCTTTTATCCATCTCTCTCTCTCTCTCATTTCTCCCGCCACTTCCAGAGAGCGAGCCCTCCTCGCCAGCAGTGGGACATGCTACACCCACAATGCATTGCACACAGCATTCTGTCAGCCACGCCTCAGAGAAGCGTTGAGAGTTGAACCTTCTACCTTGCAGGTCGGCTTTGGTGAAACCAACTTTGTTAGCGCAGAAAAACAACAAACAGAACAGAAAGAAGCGGGAAAACAACAGAGTCAGGTTAGTGAGGGACCATAGGGTTAGTTTGAGTATCTGGTATAGTAGAGGTATAGGTAAGTATAGTGACTATAAAGGTAAGTACTTCACTTTGTTATGTTAAGTGGTTAATTAGTGTTAATCTGTTAGATTGCAGAAAAAGGGGTAGGTAGAAAAAGTGATCAAGTTTATAGATATTGGTGTGTAAGTCATGGTGTGTGTTTAGGAATGTCCTGTGAGAGAACAAGTTTGAATACTGATCCTTTGGCACCACCTAGTGGTAGATGCAGAGCCCCAGTCAATTATTATACCACAGTCCACCAGTGGTTCCCAACCTTTTTCGGTTACATTAGTCTTCTCAAGTTCCCCCTGTGCATAGGCCAAGTACCCCCAGGGGTCATAGTACCCCTGGTTGGGAACCACTGCAGTACACCATTATGCTGGGACCCTAAGTGGCCATAAATTAACTGGGCTGAAGGACTTGATGGTCAAAAGGTGTGAGTGGGCAAGGACGATAGTATAGCAATTAGTACAGGGTAAAGATCTAGTAATCTAGGGTGCAAGGGGTCGATTTGGAACTGGACGCATACATCATATATGGGTTCATTTGGCATAGGGGTCATAGGTCATGGGTCGTACCTTCACATCCGCGTTCGATCTGTCCGGAGCGGAACAGGGCGTCGTTGATGAGGTCAGGCAGACGGCCATTCAGATCTACAGACGCCAGACAACCCTGGAAACCTTCTCTAGAGACCACCAGTTTAGGAAGGTTCTGGTACATGTTGGGCCCCAGCCCTGCCACAAACAGATCCCCTTCAGGGTGGGAGAGAGAGAGAGAGAGAGAGAGAGAGAGAGAGAGAGAGAGAGAGAGAGAGAGAGAGAGAGAGAGAGAGAGAGAGAGAGAGAGAGAGAGAGAGAGGGGGACAGATGAAGGGAGGGGTGAGTTGACGAACAAATGAAGGATACAGGATGTAGAGGTCAGAGAGTGTGTCAACGCCATTTCTGTAAATAGAGGATAGTCCAGTCATTACCCAACTATAATGAGTTTCCTCAGTCAAATCAGCAAACAGCCTGAGCAAACACAAACAGCGGCTACATTCCAACATCCACACTAGCATCACTTAGAATGAAGCATGTGTTGGACATGCATTCTAAGTGCAATGCCACAGTAGCATAAACATTGGATTGACAGTGTTTATGTCTCTATGATGGAAGGACATATAGAGGCTGACTACTTGGTTTTTCCTGAAAAGTGTATCTCTAGTGCAGGAAGACATGATGTGTGTTTACCACCTTACTTGGAACGGTGGGAGAAAGTGTTTGAGAAAATGTTTATCAGTGTATTTCTTGTTACCTTTGAGGTCGAGGTTCTTGGCTCCGTTGACGTTCTGCGTGACGGACTTGGCGTCCACCTTGAGGGTGTGTGTGTTGGTGGCGTCCCTGGTGATAACTACATTGTGCCACTGGTTGTCATTCAGGGCACTGTCACTGTTCCCCTTCAACAGACTGGGACCGTTGCCCAGGTCGAACACATAGTGGACAAACCTACGGAGGGGACGAGACAAGGGCACACAAATGCATACTTCAGCACTCCTAGTACTTCCCTTTATTAAGGGCCCTTCTTCTCCGCTGTACTTTGCGGTACGCCCCAAGAGGAGCCCCTTCAGCCTGTGTGTGTCCATTAGCGTGCACTATCAAAGAAATTGGACTCAGTTGAAGTGTGTGAGTGTAGGAGACGTTACTGAGAAGGGGAGTGTGTGCACAAGCAGTGGTAGAGACAACAAGAGAGCACTCGCTCTCCTCTGAACACTGAGCAAACAAGGCCAGGTAAGAGAATCATGGTACTCATACATATGACTAGAGCCTCACCCTTTGACCAGCTCAACAGCGATAAAGTCGTTTCCGTCTCCGCTGTTGAACAGTATGAAGCCGTCCGGGGAGGTGGTTTTAAACTGGAAGAACAGGTGCATGGTGGTGTAGGCCTGCAGGGTGGCCAGCCCCAGGTAGCTGCCCTTGGACTTGAAGGTCACCGGGTCGGCAATGATGGAGCGCATGCCGAAGCGGGCGTTGAGCTCGCAGAAGTCGATGTCTCCGTTCTTACACATGTCAATGTAGAACATGCCGTTGAACTTCAGGCCCTGTGGATGGAGGTGAGTTCGGGAGCGATAACAATAACGATAACAATAACATTTGGTATCGCGATAACTCAGCCATGGCAATAATACGGATAGCTATTTGTATCACCCTAAGTAATGTTAAAGCAAGGAAGATAGAAGTTGTTAAAATCTTAAGGGTGAGAATCTAGAACAGGTCTAGAGGCTATAACAGTAGCGCTGGCTCTGACCCCGGCCCCCTTCTGTCTGTGTAGGTCAGTGCCTGGCCAGGCGCCAAATGATGATTTATGGTCTAACATGTGTTCCTGCCAGGCCTGGAAGTGTTACCTGCAGGTGTCCAATGAAGGAGGAGGGGGAGGAGGAGACGAAACGTCTCTCTGTCAGAATCCCTGTCTCCACATTGTGGAACTCCAGACGAGTGTGGTCCCCTGCCATCTGGCCTGGAGAGAGAAGAGGAGAGAGAGAGAGAGAGGGTGTGGGGAGGCAAAGGAGGAAATAGAAAGGGAAAAACAAAGGAGGGGGAGAGAGGGGTAAAGAGGGAGGAGATGGGTAGGATTGGAATATCAAAGATTTCACCTCTTTTATTAGTAAAATATATTCTCATCACATCAGAACCAGTAATAGTACCTTCAGCCATGTCTTCGTCGACTGTCAGTTTGAAGTTTTTACCGCGTCGGACCACTCTGACAGAGTGCCAGTCATTATCATTGAGCTTTTGTCCAGCATATAGAGTCTCTGGTCCCTTGCCTGAGAAGGACCGTTCGTTAGTTCAGGGTTAGGGTTAGTCAGAAACGCAAACCAAACCTTTGTTTTGTCTGGGTGAGCTTGGTTATTCTACCAGCACCCTTAGCGGGTGACGGAAAGAAAGCGGATGTTTCTGGAATTCAGGGATACAGTATTTTCAACCTAACTTCCGTTCCCCCTTTCTACACCTGCTACGTTAGGTTAGTCTACCACTAACCAATTTGTTGGTCAGAGAAGGAGAAAGCATTTTTTGGGACACTGATTCTAGCTCGGATTTTGAATGCAGGAAAGCAGGTTGGTTGCACTCAGTGCATATTGCGTTTACTTTGCTAACTCTAAAATCAAAGATTTGGTTTGGCTTAAAGTAAAAACAGAGGAGAAAAGATCTGAACAGATTACAATAAATGACAAACAATAATACATACAGGATATGTGTACAGTTAGCAATAATCTATGTCTACTGTCAGTGGACGTATGACTGCTCATATGGTAAGATAATAACTGCTGTTACTCATAAAAGGGCTTGGAACTTTTTTTCAAAGCACATCTCTACACAAAGCGGGCAAATCATAGAAGGTGCAGATCCACAGATTCACAGGTCCACCAAGGGCAAAGAGAGAATCTCTTCAAATACAAATTCCTCTGCTATCCACAAGAGGGCATGTCAAACCTGTGGTGTGCCACTCCAGTGAGTTCACCGAGTGTGTGTGTGTGTGTGTGTTTAATTACACACATTACCTACTGCCGCATTAGGTGTGCTGTGCAATCAGTGACATTGATCAGAGTAATTGGAGTGAATGACTGTGTCTGATCTGTCACTCAAACTGGGATCTACCGTAAAATAAAGCTGCAGCTTGAGGACACACACACACACACACACACACACACACACACACACACACAGAGCGAGAGAGAAATGTACAGAGACGCACACACTCAAACACTCATACACAGTTTCAATCACACCTTCCACACGTAACCAACATTCGTTCTCCAGGCAACATTCATAAACCAGGCCCTTGACTGTCTGTCATGACCAACACACGTTCCTCTCTCTGTCAAGACTCAAGACCTCTTAATGAGTAAGAGCAGTTATACTGTACCTCTGTACAAGTCATTCAACCATTTATATTGTCTAAGACAAATAGAGAATACCATTCCCATACTCGGACCATTACATATGGGAGGGAATTTCAGTAACATTTTGAGAGCAAAAAACTGTAAACCTAACAAAATAGATCAAGAAAAGTTGGATAATTGAGTTAAATGTAATGTATAAAAACAGTTCTAATTTCTTCTTTGATCTTGGCTATAGCTGATCCCTTATCCATGTAATTCCATTATCGCACTTCTGTACATTACCCTATCTACAACACACAAATCATGTCAAACATCATTATATAACGTTCATTTAAAGAAGAATTCTCCAACAAGTGGAGTGGTGACTTACTGGTGTTACAGTTTATCCTGACACAGTCTAGATGGGGGGAGAATAAGTGACAGATGAAATCGCATCCTTCAAGGTAAAAGCTGCAGACATCCAAGAACAGAAACTCCACCTTCCGGGGACGGTCACATGACGTCGGCGGCCATTTTAGGTCGTTATGGTAACTTTTGATGATGGTCAACATCAAACTGCCATTTTGGATATTATGTCTTATTCCAATTTTGACCATTACGCTTTCTTTGAGTTAAGATCAGAATTACTTCTCTCAAATTACAATACTTTTCTTTGTGTTTGGCAGTATTTTGTAGGTCTGATGCGTGCTATAAAATACATGAATTTGAAATGTGTTTACATGTTTGTTCAATTTCAAAATGTCCGCTTGCAGTTCATTGGCCACATCGATTTACCAACCCAGTAATTTGGAAGCTTCATTTTGTACTCAACACCTGTAGCCACCAGTTGATTTATAAATCAATTTGCAGTATACTTTACATTAAACTACAGGCTACAAAACAGTGTTATATGATGGGTATCTCGTTCAAAAGAAGATACAGGAAGTAGACTAGTCCTATGATTGGTCTGATTGGTCAGGTGATCTGGGTTGGGATCCATGTGACCCAGCTCGTCATGTACCGTCAACCGCAACAGAAAAGTGGAAGCAAACAGCATCGATCCAGTCAGCACCAGCACTGTACAGTGGCCTAGAAGCGAACCACTAACCTGGCTCTAACACAGGACTAGTTGTGTCAGTAGTAGTAGTGAATAGTTTATGTTGGTCGGAGCGAAACCAGCCGGATCAGCTTACCTACTGAGCAGTATAGTTGATAAAGTGATTGAAAACATAATGTATATAAAACTGACTGAAGTATAGTCATCACTGTAGTAGTGTGATGGTAATTATGTGTTGACGGGTGCTGTTTGTGTGTGTATTGTATGACAGCGTATGTGTCTGTCAGTACGACAGATTGGGTGCTTCTATCCTATCCCATGTTGGGCCGACATGTAAGCTTGAATAAAAACAAGTTATACTAGCAAGAGCAGTCTGAGAGTTTCTCTTTTCTTTGAAGTCATTTCATTCCGGCGCAGCTGCAACCAGATGTGTGAGTGCTTTTTGGAATTTTGAATCCTATCCTATATGCCTATAGGCCACCATCTGCAGGCTAGCTGTGTGCTGTGGGCTCGGGCTGTGTGCCAGACGGGCCGCAGGCTAAGGGCCGTTGAAGGGGTGAGTACCATCTTTGAACAAGGCGACATGGGAGATACCACCTACACTACTGTAGGGGAACTAATGGGAGGAGTCATGGACCTGCTAATATGGACCAAACCAAAATAAAAAGAATAGTACAGGAAATAATAAAGAAAACACTGTTACGACAAGAACAAGCCCAGACAATAAGCCCAGACGTTATCAGTACTTTACATAAGAGATACAAATTTGAAATAAAATAATAGGACCTATTAAAAGTTTTATAAATGCGTATATGGTATAGCTATATGCTAGGCCAATGTGGAACAATGTTTGTGAAAAATGTTGAGCAAAACATTGAAAGTGTCTAGCCTGAGAGTTATTTGTTACAACTAGTGACTTTTTCTACAGTCAAGTCAATATCGTAATGAAGAATGACTGTGGTATGATCTGTTCAAAAGATGTGGCCTGAAAGCATGGATATCGTGGTTAAGTGTTAGATTCATGAGATTGAAATACCCTACAGAGACCACAGCAACAAAGCAAGAAAATACTGTATATGATGCCAAGCAAATCAAAATACAATCCATGCAACTACTGTACAAAAATTATAAAAAATGAGTTTTAGTTTGTGTTAGATTTTTTTGATGTATTCGACCAAAACAAAAAAAGAACTCATGAAAAATACAACTCACGAAAACTACTATGAGCTAACTTAAACATGCCTCCTCAAAAGAAGAGGGTTAGCGGTTAACGGTTTTATACGATACCTAGGTTGACCGTGAGTTTGACGCGGCCGCTGTCCAGCTCGAGACGGAGTGTGTCAGCGGAGTCCCGGGAGGTAGCGGCCATTAGGAGCCCAAATGCACGCTGGGACTTGAAGCGGAGGGAGACGTCCTCTGCCTCAGTGTGCATCACGCTTGGCATCACCACTTTCATATACATGCTGCCGTCATAGCTCAGGATGGACGCCTCTGTAGAGTGGAAGGGGAGAGGAGAGAGGAAGTGGGTTAGAGACTAATAAGACAAACCTCGAAAGGATATACACTACCGTTCAAAAGTTTGGGGACACTTTTTGTTTTTTAAAGAAAAGCAATTTTTTGGTCCATTTATATAACATCAAATGGATCAGAAATACAGTGTAGACATTGTTAATGTTGTAAATGACTATTGTAGCTGGAAACGGCAGATTCTTTATGGAATATCTACATAGGCGTACAGAGGCCCATTATCAGCAATCATCACTCCTGTGTTCCAATGGCAAGTTGTGTTAGGTAATCCAAGTTTATCATTTTAAAAGGCTAATTGAAACAAAGAACTTTCTTCTGAAACTCCTCAGTCTATTCTTGTTCTGAGAAATTAAGGCTATTCCATGCGAGAAATTGCCAAGAAACTGAAGATCTCGTACAACGCTGTGTACTACTCCCTTCACAGAACAGTGCAAACTGGCTCTAACCAGAATAGAAAGATGAGTGGTAGGCCCCGGTGCACAACTGAGCAAGAGGACAAGTACATTAGAGTGTCTAGTTTGAGAAACAGACGCCACACAAGTCCGCAACTAACAGCTTCATTAAATAGTACCCGCAAAACACCAGTCTCAACCTCAACAGTGAAGAGGCGACTCCGAGTTCCTCTGTTCAGTGTCTGTGTTCTTTTGCACATCTTAATCTTTTCTTTTTATTTGCCAGTCTGAGATACGACTTTTTCTTTGCAATTCTGCCTAGAAGGCAGCATCCCGGAGTCACCTCTTCACTGTTTCTTGGCAATTTCTCGCATGGAACAGCCTTCATTTCTCAGAACAAGAATAGACTGACGAGTTTCAGAAGAAAGTTCTTTGTTTCTGGCCATTTTGAGCCTGTACTCAAACCCACCCCGAACTTTTGAACGGTAGTGTACTTTGATTAAAGCTCAGAAAAACAACTTAAATACTGAGATACAGTGCATTCAGAAGGAATTCAGACCCATTGACTTTTTCCACATTTTGTTACGTTACAGCCTTATTTTGAAAATAATTAAATCGTTTTTTTCCCTCATCAATCTACACACAATACCCCATAATGACAAAACAAAAGCTGTTTTTTTGAAATGTTTGCAAATTTTATAAAAAATACTAAACTGAAATATCACATTTACATAAGTATTCAGACCCTTAACTCAGTACTTTGTTGAAGCACCTTTGGCAGCGCTTACAGCCTTGAGTCTTCTTGGGTATGACGCTACAAGCTTGGCACAACTGTATTTGGGGAGTTTCTCCCATTCTTCTCTGCAGATCCTCTCAAGCTCTGTCAGGTTGGATGGGGAGCGTCGCTGCACAGCTATTTTCAGGTCTCTCCAGAGATGTTTGATCGGGTTCAAGTCCGGGCTCTGGCTGGGCCACTCAAGGACAATCAGAGACTTGTCCTGAAGCCACTCCTGCAATGTCTTGGCTATGTGCATAGGGTCATTGTCCTGTTGGAAGGTGATTCTATGCCCCAGTCTGAGGTCCTGAGAGCTCTGGAGCAGGTTTTCATCAAGGATCTCTCTGTACTTTGCTCCGTTCATCTTTCCCTCGATCTTGACTAGTTTCCCAGTCCCTGCCGATGAAAAACTTCCCCACAGCATGATGCTGCCATCACCACGCTTCACCGTAGGGATGGTGCCAGGTTTCCTCCAGAGGGGACGCTTGGCATTCAGGCCAAAGAGTTTAATCTTGGTTTCGTGAGACCAGAGAATCTTATTTCTCATGATCTGCGAGTCTTTAGGTGCCTTTTGGCAAACTCCAAGAGGGCTGTCATGTGCTTTTTACTGAGGAGTGGCTTCTGTCTGGCCACGCTACCATAAAGGCCTGATTGGTGGAGTGCTGCAGAGATGGTTGTCCTTCTGGAAGGTTCTCCCATCTCCACAGAGGAACTCTGGAGCTCTGTCAGAGTGACCATCGGGTTCTTGGTCACCTCCCTGACCAAGGCCCTTCTCCCCCGATTGCTCAGTTTGTCCGGGTGGCCAGCTCTAGGAAGAGTCTTGGTGGTTCCAAACTACTTCCATTTAAGAATGATGGAGGCGCCACTGTGTTCTTAGGAACCTTGAAAGCTGCAGAAATGTTTTGGTACCCTTCCCCAGATCTGTGCCTTGACACAATCCTGTCTCGGTCCTCTACAGAGAATTCCTTCAAAACTAATGGCTTAGTTTTTGCTCTGACATGCACTGTCAACTTTTGGACCTTATATAGACAGGTGTGTGCCTTTCCAAATCATGTCCAACCAATTGAATTTACCACAGGTGGAAATCCAATCAAGTTGTAGAAACATCTCAAGGATGATCAATGGAAACAAGATTCACCTGAGCTCAATTTCAAGTCTCATAACAAAGGGTCTTAAGGTATTCCTGTTTTTTATTTGTAATAAATTTGCAAACATTTCTAAAAACCTGTTTTCGCTTTGTCATTACGTTTTATTTTAAGGCTGTAACGTAACAAAATGTGGAAAAAGGGAATGGGTCTGAATACTTTCCGAATGCACTGCACATGAATTTAAGGATGAAACATACAATCGTAGGCCTACACGTCCCTCATGTCTTATCGATGCAAAAGACACACATCCCACATACACACTCCAAACGTTGTACTACATCCACAGCACTGTGTCTGCGCGCCCAGGCCCGACACACAATGCTCAACAAGCAGAGTATTTATACATCAACCTCTTCCTCTACAATTTCCCTTTGTTCCTAACAGTGGTTCCTTCATGAATACCATGCACACACACACACACACACACACACACACACACACACACACACACACACACACACACACACACACACATACACACACACACGCACTCACACACTCAGTTGGTAGAGCATGTCACTTGGATAGTGGGTCTGATTTCCACGACCCCCCGGATGTAAAATGTATGTGTCGCACACATGACTGTAAGTCACTTAGGATAAAAGCGTCTGCTGAATAGCACATATCATATTACTATTAGACACACTGAACTCTCAGTCTCTGAATGACACATCTACAGTGCATCCTATCCCAATTAAACAGAGAGATCAGCACATCAGATAGGAGGAAGGGGACACATTTAGTCACAACACCCCCCTATTTCTGCTGTTCACACTTGTCGTCATGGGGTGACTGGCAGACAGGCAAGGCTATAATGCTGGAAGGTGTTCTGTTCTGGGAGAGATGTATTAAAAAGGGCACTCAGCCATGAAATACCCTCAGCTTTAAAAGGACAAATAGCCCTCAGGCTTTATTTTATTTGGATTAAAATAAGAAACTCTGGCTGGAGATGATAGTATTGGAACTGTCTAAGCTGAGGATCTCTAGAGGCGAGTTTGCTAGGAAATAAAAGTGCAGGTGTAAACTTCACCTACTGAATACATTTCTTTGTTCTCTTCTTGTTCTACTTGTTGTTGTGATTTAATACTGACAATGAATTGATTTTAGCTTCACTCATGCAATAATATTTGACTGCCAGCGCTTGACAGAGCTTGACATTACAGCTACAATGTATGTCAAACCAAAAGTCGCTGCGACAAATATATTATGAAACCTGATGCTTTGAAAGCCAGGTCGTTTGATGGAAACTCGTCAAAAAAAGCTTGCTTGCTAGCCAGCTCCATTGCTAAATATTAGATGTCCGGATACGTCCGACGTTCTGTAACTGATTGTTCTGTGCTCTTAGCTACACGTAGATGATAATCAGACCTTGGCCATGAAAAGTGAGAGAGAAGGCCCTCTCTTTCTTCCCTCGATTTTCCACCAGGACAGAAACACATCGTATTTCCCTGTGATATCCCCTCTGACAAGCCATGGTATTGACTTCAGCCAGCCAGACCCAGGTCCAAGATCAAAGAGGCAGGAAAACAAGGTGAGAGATGTGATGTGTGTGAGAGCGTGTCTGTCTGGCTGATCGCGTTAGAGAACATCTCTAATAGACATGTAAGGACACAGACAAATAATTGCTTGTTGAGTGCAAAGGGCTTTTCTTGAAGGAATTGTTATTTTTATTTTTTATTGAACATTTATTTAACTAGGCAAGTCAGTTAACTCACTGTTACCTGGGAACCGAAGATGTGGATGTTGATTAAGGCAGCCCCCAGCACCTCTCTGATTCAGAGGGGTTGGGTTAAATGTGGAAGACACATTTCAGTTGAATGCATTCAGTTGTACAACTGACTAGGTACCCCTCTTCCCTTTCCCTTTCTTGCGGTCAATTTGCCATATACAAATTATTTCGAATTATGTTCTGGCCCCCTGACCGCTCAAGTAAAAATCAGCTGAATCTAGTTGATGATCCCTGGTTTACACCCTGGTAACAGACCCCGGTATGGGTGTGCTTGCACGTGTGCGCCAGTGTAAATGCGTCCCTGCATGGGTGCGTGTGTGTGTGAGCTTCTGTTTGATCTGTGACAGACACACTTCCCCACATCCAGTAAAGTGCTGCTATGCCTACCCAGCTGTGTGTTACTCTAAAGAGAGAGATCAACGCTGAACAGCTCATTTCAGACGGTAGTTAAGGCAGGGGGGGAGCCAGAGTCACTTTCCATAATTAGCAGAGAAATAGAGGCAGAAGATGGAGGGATACAGGGAGGGAGGAAGGAGGAGGCAGGAAGAGGAGGAAAGGCTATTAACAACATGAAAGCTCCACAGCACAGATCCCTGAGATGAAGATGGAAGGGGTGTGGCTAAGCAGGGTTTTCTGCAGAGTCTAATTTCTGCAGCGGCGTTTATTAACATGGAAGTCAACATTGCGGATGCCTGTTGGCCTGTTCCGCGGTCTCGTCCTCTGTGTTGGTGTGTTTGTGTAGTAGTGACAGGGAATGACACGTCAGCTACATTGTTTCAGTAAACAAACTCCCAACTGGAGGCTTGGCTGTCAACGTGATGGGACGTCTCGTGGATGTGAATCCTGTTAGTCTCTTATGTGAAATCTACATCATGTGTTTAGATGCTGACAGTGTTTAATGCTACAAATACACAATCATGCAGGAAGATCATGTCAAAGTCCTGTACGCAACTAGGCCTAAACGTGGTGTTGATATTCATTTTTCAGTGTTGACAATTGAGAGTTTTCTGCACGAATGTGTGTATGTGTGTGTGTGTGAGCCTGTGTTTGTGTTTTCGGGCAGCTCAAGCTGAGTGTCTGGGCTCTTTCAGGCAGTGTGTTTGTGTCTATGTTTGTGTTGACTGCAGTAGAGCTGTGTGTATGTGTGTGATAAGTGTGTGCGAGTGTGTGTCTGTGTGAGTGTGTGTATAACAGACTAGAGCCCCTCTCAGAGTCAGGCAATGGGAAATGGCTCCACTCGAGAGAGGCTGTTTGCGGCGAGTGGACATTATCCCCCATAATCCCCCCATGTCACTCAGTGTGGAGAGTGTGAGAGCGGTCCTGGGGAGCCATCATCCCCTCTTAACGCTCTGCAAACTGCTTCTTTCCAAAGTCTTTCAAGATCAACGTAAGTCAATGTATGTTGACATTGAAACATGCACATACTGAGTCACATGCTCATTGTTATAGAGATGCTGAGTCACATGCTCATTGTTATAGAGATGCTGAGTCACATGCTCATTGTTATAGAGATGCTGAGTCACATGCTCATTGTTATAGAGATGCTGAGTCACATGCTCATTGTTATAGAGATGCTGAGTCACATGCTCATTGTTATAGAGATGCTGAGTCACATGCTCATTGTTATAGAGATGCTGAGTCACATGCTCATTGTTATAGAGATGCTGAGTCACATGCTCATTGTTATAAGGATGCTGAGTCACATGCTCATTGTTATAGGGATGCTGAGTCACATGCTCATTGTTATAGGGATGCTGAGTACATGCTCATTGTTATAGGGATGCTGAGTCACATGCACATTGTTATAGGGATGCTGAGTACATGCTCATTGTTATAGGGATGCTGAGTCACATCTTCATTGTCATAGGGATGCTGAGTCAAATCCTCATTGTTATAGGGATGCTGAGTCACATCCTCATTGTTATAGTGATGCTGAGTCACATGCTCACTGTTATAGGGATGCTGAGTCACATGCCCATTGTTATAGGGATGCTGAGTCACATGCTCATTGTTATAGGGATACTGAGTCACATGATCATTGTTATAGGGATGCTGAGTCACATGATCATTGTTATAGGGGTGCTGATTACATGCTCATTGTTATAGGGATGCTGAGTCACATCCTCATTGTCATAGGGATGCTGCGTCAAATCCTTATTGTTATAGGGATGCTGAGTCACATGCTCATTGTTATAGGGATGCTGAGTCACATGCTCATTGTTATAGGGATGCTGAGTCACATGCTCATTGTTATAAGGATGCTGAGTCACATGCTCATTTTCATAGGGATGCTGAGTACATGCTCATTGTTATAGGGATGCTGAGTCACATCCTCATTGTAATAGGGATGCTAAGTCATATGCTCATTGTTATAGGGATGCTGAGTACATGCTCATTGTTATAGGGATGCTGAGTCACATCCTCATTGTCATAGGGATGCTGCGTCAAATCCTTATTGTTATAGGGATGCTGATTCACATGCTCATTGTTATAGGGATGCTGAGTCACATGCTCATTTTCATAGGGATGCTGAGTACATGCTCATTGTTATAGGGATGCTGAGTCACATCCTCATTGTAATAGGGATGCTAAGTCACATGCTCATTGTTATAGGGATGCTAAGTCACATCCTCATTGTAATAGGGATGCTGAGTCACATGCTCATTGTTATAGCGATTCTCTAATGTCAGATTGTTTTGTATGTTTTTCTCCCCAATTTTGATCTGATCTCATCGCTGGAACTCCCCAATGGGCTCGGGAGGCGAATGTGGAGTCATGTGTCCTTCGAAACATAACTCGCCTAACCGCGCTCTTAACACCCGCCAGCTTAACTCGGAAGCCAGCCACACCAATGTGTCGGAGGAAACTGTAGACCGTTGTCAGCCTGCAGGCACCCAGCCCGCCACAAGGTGTCGCTAGAGCACGATGAGCCATGTAAAGCCCCCCCCGGGCCAAACCCTCCCCTAACCCGGACGACGCTGGGCGCCGTCCTACGCCGGTTGTGGCACATCCCGGTCTGTAGTAACGCCTCAGTGCCTAAGACCGCTGCGCCACTCGGGAGCCCACAAAAGTCTGATTTAAATCATGCCCATAGTAAGTATGATCAGAGATAAAAAATAAATAAAAAACTGCTCTTTCAAATAGGCCTTATGTAATACCATGGAGATAATACATTTACATGTTACTGTGGGGTCATATAAGAGGTTTTCTGAGTCAGATATGTTCAATGGGCTTTGTAAGGGGACGAATTCAATCCAGATTTCTTCCTATGTAAAGAATATTATGGCCACTCAAACACAGTGTGTCCATTAAGGTGACTTTCAACAGTCCTCATACTGTTAATTTCCGCTTTAAAAGTGTATTTAGAGTAGGCTTATTTTAAGTCTTTTGTTTTTAGAAATATCTTTCATTTCCAAACTGGGCAATAAGACAGATTAGTCCAACGGGTGTATTTGACCTGAATGATAGTGAAGTGATGATTCATGATTTTAGTCAGATGATTTATGGCTGCAAGATGCCTTTCCAGCATGGGGTCGGTCTGGTCAGGTCTTCAGCACCTTCAGCTGGGTAGGTGACAACCGGATGCATCCGGTTTTCAGGGGAAATGGAAAGACAGCCTGTTTTGGAAGTTAACAAAGCAACACTCCATCTTAACTCCTCCTCCACATTTACTGGATTGGTTGAACACTGCAGAAAAAAACCTCCCCCGACAGTTACATTTTTTTCTTGTCAGGACTAGAAAGAAAGATACGCTGCTTAGGTGTTTCTTTTATGCCTTTTACGTTATGTTACGTCTTCAGTCACACACACTGTTCTGTCTGTTCCACACTCTGCCACAGGGGGGCACTACAGGCCAGATGTTACAACACAACACTACAGATAACAACGAGAAATGACGGGAATGGGAAGGAGAAAGAGAAAGGAGGGAAGGAGGAAGGGAGAGAGAGGGAGAGAGGAAGTATGGGTCCTATTTAACAGAAAGATATGAAAGCTCTTAGACTTTCTGTCTGCGTTGGCAATATCTGTGTTCCGTCAGAAAAAGACTTCCCCCTCTTAAACCAGCCTAGGAACCTTAAACCCTGCCAAGGAGATTGGAGGTCTTGTCAATTTCTCAGATGGGCGCTCTCTGAAAGGTTGATTTGGTCTGGTTCTTCCTTAGAGCAAGAGAGAAAGGGAGGCAGAGAGGGAGGGTAGAGGTGCAGTCACCTAGACCTTAAACCCCACTGACTTATCCACACCCTGACTATCATCTCCAGCCAATTTATATGCACTGGGACGTGACGGCCCCATCCCTATCCCCTCCCATACAGAACACACACACTGGAGTGTTTATATAAACCCGCAGCAGCAGTACAGGGCTCCTAAGCACACATTTAATTAGAGTTAGGGATTAGAGAGCAATAGCATAATGTTCCCAAGCAGAGGCAGAGTAAAACCACCCCGCCTAGAAGCAGCGTTTTAGAATGGAAGACCTCACTGCTCTCTGCTACTATTACAAGTAAACAGTGTCAAACCAATCTGTCCCTCTCTCCCTCCATCCCTCCCTCCCTCTCTTCCCTGCAGTATATTTCACCATGAAATGTCGAAAGCTGGATCAAGCTCCAGTTGACTGGTAGATGTTGAACGGCTCCAAGCCCTCCTTCCACCGTCTTCACCGAACAACCATGGAGCTCAAAACCACCGCCACCATCCATCCATCAACCATTTAGCGTGATACAATATTGGTGGCGGAGAATGGGGAGGTGGGAGGGCACAAATGCTGTTCTTACAGCCTGTTCGTCAGCTGTAATAGTCCATCTCACTGGGTTTACGTCATTGCCTTCTGAGAAGCTACAAGAATCCACTACGGTAGAGCAGCACAGCCATATTATACACCGATAAATGAGACCGTCACCATAATTTGACAAAAGCCGTCAGCACATAGAGAGGATAGAGAGAATAACACATAGGAGGATAGAGAGAATAACACAGGAGGATAGAGAGAATAACACATAGAGAGGATAGAGAGAATAACACATAGAGAGGATAGAGAGAATAACACATAGGAGGATAGAGAGAATACCACATAGGAGGATAGAGAGAATAACACATAGGAGGATAGAGAGAATAACACATAGGAGGATAGAGAGAATAACACATAGAGAGGATAGAGAGAATAACACATAGGAGGATAGAGAGAATAACACATAGAGAGGATAGAGAGAATAACACATAGGAGGATAGAGAGAATAACACATAGGAGGATAGAGAGAATAACACATAGGAGGATAGAGAGAATAACACATAGGAGGATAGAGAGAATAACACATAGGAGGATAGAGAGAATAACACAGAGAGGATAGAGAGAATGACACATAGGAGGATAGAGAGAATAACACATAGGAGGATAGAGAGAATAACACATAGAGAGGATAGAGAGAATAACACATAGGAGGATAGAGAGAATAACACATAGGAGGATAGAGAGAATAACACATAGAGAGGATAGAGAGAATAACACATAGAGAGGATAGAGAAAATAACACAGAGAGGATAGAGAGAATAACACATAGGAGGATAGAGAGAATAACACATAGAGAGGATAGAGAGAATAACACATAGGAGGATAGAGAGAATAACACATAGGAGGATAGAGAGAATAACACATAGGAGGATAGAGAGAATAACACATAGAGAGGATAGAGAGAATAACACATAGGAGGATAGAGAGAATAACACATAGGAGGATAGAGAGAATAACACATAGGAGGATATAGAGAATAACACATAGGAGGATAGAGAGAATAACACATAGGAGGATAGAGAGAATAACACATAGGAGGATAGAGAGAATAACACATAGAGAGGATAGAGAGAATAACACATAGGAGGATAGAGAATAACACATAGAGAGGATAGAGAGAATAACACATAGGAGGATAGAGAGAATAACACATAGGAGGATAGAGAGAATAACACATAGGAGGATAGAGAGAATAACACATAGGAGGATAGAGAGAATAACACATAGGAGGATAGAGAGAATAACACAGAGAGGATAGAGAGAATGACACATAGGAGGATAGAGAGAATAACACATAGAGAGGATAGAGAGAATAACACATAGGAGGATAGAGAGAATAACACATAGGAGGATAGAGAGAATAACACATAGAGAGGATAGAGAGAATAACACATAGGAGGATAGAGAGAATAACACATAGAGAGGATAGAGAGAATAACACATAGGAGGATAGAGAGAATAACACATAGGAGGATAGAGAGAATAACACATAGAGAGGATAGAGAGAATAACACATAGGAGGATAGAGAGAATAACACATAGGAGGATAGAGAGAATAACACATAGAGAGGATAGAGAGAATAACACATAGAGAGGATAGAGAAAATAACACAGAGAGGATAGAGAGAATAACACATAGGAGGATAGAGAGAATAACACATAGAGAGGATAGAGAGAATAACACATAGGAGGATAGAGAGAATAACACATAGGAGGATAGAGAGAATAACACATAGGAGGATAGAGAGAATAACACATAGAGAGGATAGAGAGAATAACACATAGGAGGATAGAGAGAATAACACATAGGAGGATAGAGAGAATAACACATAGGAGGATATAGAGAATAACACATAGGAGGATAGAGAGAATAACACATAGGAGGATAGAGAGAATAACACATAGGAGGATAGAGAGAATAACACATAGAGAGGATAGAGAGAATAACACATAGGAGGATAGAGAGAATAACACATAGAGAGGATAGAGAGAATAACACATAGGAGGATAGAGAGAATAACACATAGGAGGATAGAGAGAATAACACATAGGAGGATAGAGAGAATAACACATAGGAGGATAGAGAGAATAACACATAGGAGGATAGAGAGAATAACACAGAGAGGATAGAGAGAATGACACATAGGAGGATAGAGAGAATAACACATAGAGAGGATAGAGAGAATAACACATAGGAGGATAGAGAGAATAACACATAGGAGGATAGAGAGAATAACACATAGAGAGGATAGAGAGAATAACACATAGGAGGATAGAGAGAATAACACATAGGAGGATAGAGAGAATAACACATAGAGAGGATAGAGAGAATAACACATAGAGAGGATAGAGAAAATAACACAGAGAGGATAGAGAGAATAACACATAGGAGGATAGAGAGAATAACACATAGAGAGGATAGAGAGAATAACACATAGGAGGATAGAGAGAATAACACATAGGAGGATAGAGAGAATAACACATAGGAGGATAGAGAGAATAACACATAGAGAGGATATAGAGAATAACACATAGGAGGATAGAGAGAATAACACATAGGAGGATAGAGAGAATAACACATAGGAGGATATAGAGAATAACACATAGGAGGATAGAGAGAATAACACATAGGAGGATAGAGAGAATAACACATAGGAGGATAGAGAGAATAACACATAGAGAGGATAGAGAGAATAACACATAGGAGGATAGAGAGAATAACACATAGAGAGGATAGAGAGAATAACACATAGGAGGATAGAGAGAATAACACATAGGAGGATAGAGAGAATAACACATAGGAGGATAGAGAGAATAACACATAGGAGGATAGAGAGAATAACACATAAGAGGATAGAGAGAATAACACAGAGAGGATAGAGAGAATGACACATAGGAGGATAGAGAGAATAACACATAGAGAGGATAGAGAGAATAACACATAGGAGGATAGAGAGAATAACACATAGGAGGATAGAGAGAATAACACATAGAGAGGATAGAGAGAATAACACATAGGAGGATAGAGAGAATAACACATAGAGAGGATAGAGAGAATAACACATAGGAGGATAGAGAGAATAACACATAGGAGGATAGAGAGAATAACACATAGAGAGGATAGAGAGAATAACACATAGGAGGATAGAGAGAATAACACATAGGAGGATAGAGAGAATAACACATAGAGAGGATAGAGAGAATAACACATAGAGAGGATAGAGAAAATAACACAGAGAGGATAGAGAGAATAACACATAGGAGGATAGAGAGAATAACACATAGAGAGGATAGAGAGAATAACACATAGGAGGATAGAGAGAATAACACATAGGAGGATAGAGACAATAACACATAGGAGGATAGAGAGAATAACACATAGGAGGATAGAGAGAATAACACATAGGAGGATAGAGACAATAACACATAGGAGGATAGAGAGAATAACACATAGGAGGATAGAGAGAATAACACATAGGAGGATAGAGAGAATAACACAGAGAGGATAGAGAGAATGACACATAGGAGGATAGAGAGAATAACACATAGAGAGGATAGAGAGAATAACACATAGGAGGATAGAGAGAATAACACATAGGAGGATAGAGAGAATAACACGAGGATAGAATAACACATAGAGAGGATAGAGAGAATAACACATAGGAGGATAGAGAGAATAACACATAGGAGGATAGAGAGAATAACACATAGAGAGGATAGAGAGAATAACACATAGAGAGGATAGAGAAAATAACACAGAGAGGATAGAGAGAATAACACATAGGAGGATAGAGAGAATAACACATAGAGAGGATAGAGAGAATAACACATAGGAGGATAGAGAGAATAACACATAGGAGGATAGAGAGAATAACACATAGGAGGATAGAGAGAATAACACATAGAGAGGATAGAGAGAATAACACATAGGAGGATAGAGAGAATAACACATAGGAGGATAGAGAGAATAACACATAGGAGGATATAGAGAATAACACATAGGAGGATAGAGAGAATAACACATAGGAGGATAGAGAGAATAACACATAGGAGGATAGAGAGAATAACACATAGAGAGGATAGAGAGAATAACACATAGGAGGATAGAGAGAATAACACATAGAGAGGATAGAGAGAATAACACATAGGAGGATAGAGAGAATAACACATAGGAGGATAGAGAGAATAACACATAGGAGGATAGAGAGAATAACACATAGGAGGATAGAGAGAATAACACATAGGAGGATAGAGAGAATAACACAGAGAGGATAGAGAGAATGACACATAGGAGGATAGAGAGAATAACACATAGAGAGGATAGAGAGAATAACACATAGGAGGATAGAGAGAATAACACATAGAGAGGATAGAGAGAATAACACATAGGAGGATAGAGAGAATAACACATAGAGAGGATAGAGAGAATAACACATAGGAGGATAGAGAGAATAACACATAGGAGGATAGAGAGAATAACACATAGAGAGGATAGAGAGAATAACACATAGGAGGATAGAGAGAATAACACATAGGAGGATAGAGAGAATAACACATAGAGAGGATAGAGAGAATAACACATAGAGAGGATAGAGAAAATAACACAGAGAGGATAGAGAGAATAACACATAGGAGGATAGAGAGAATAACACATAGAGAGGATAGAGAGAATAACACATAGGAGGATAGAGAGAATAACACATAGGAGGATAGAGAGAATAACACATAGGAGGATAGAGAGAATAACACATAGAGAGGATAGAGAGAATAACACATAGGAGGATAGAGAGAATAACACATAGGAGGATAGAGAGAATAACACATAGGAGGATATAGAGAATAACACATAGGAGGATAGAGAGAATAACACATAGGAGGATAGAGAGAATAACACATAGGAGGATAGAGAGAATAACACATAGAGAGGATAGAGAGAATAACACATAGGAGGATAGAGAGAATAACACATAGAGAGGATAGAGAGAATAACACATAGGAGGATAGAGAGAATAACACATAGGAGGATAGAGAGAATAACACATAGGAGGATAGAGAGAATAACACATAGGAGGATAGAGAGAATAACACATAGGAGGATAGAGAGAATAACACAGAGAGGATAGAGAGAATGACACATAGGAGGATAGAGAGAATAACACATAGAGAGGATAGAGAGAATAACACATAGGAGGATAGAGAGAATAACACATAGGAGGATAGAGAGAATAACACATAGAGAGGATAGAGAGAATAACACATAGGAGGATAGAGAGAATAACACATAGGAGGATAGAGAGAATAACACATAGAGAGGATAGAGAGAATAACACATAGAGAGGATAGAGAGAATAACACAGAGAGGATAGAGAAAATAACACAGAGAGGATAGAGAGAATAACACATAGGAGGATAGAGAGAATAACACATAGAGAGGATAGAGAGAATAACACATAGGAGGATAGAGAGAATAACACATAGGAGGATAGAGAGAATAACACATAGGAGGATAGAGAGAATAACACATAGAGAGGATAGAGAGAATAACACATAGGAGGATAGAGAGAATAACACATAGGAGGATAGAGAGAATAACACATAGGAGGATATAGAGAATAACACATAGGAGGATAGAGAGAATAACACATAGGAGGATAGAGAGAATAACACATAGGAGGATAGAGAGAATAACACATAGAGGATAGAGAGAATAACACATAGGAGGATAGAGAGAATAACACATAGGAGGATAGAGAGAATAACACATAGAGAGGATAGAGAGAATAACACATAGGAGGATAGATAGAATAACACATAGGAGGATAGAGAGAATAACACATAGGAGGATAGAGAATAAACCATAGGAGGATAGAGAGAATAACACATAGGAGGACAGAGAGAATAACACATAGGAGGATAGAGAGAATAACACATAGAGAGGATAGAGAGAATAACACATAGGAGGATAGAGAGAATAACACATAGGAGGATAGAGAGAATAACACATAGAGAGGATAGAGAGAATAACACATAGGAGGATAGATAGAATAACACATAGGAGGATAGAGAGAATAACACATAGGAGGATAGAGAATAAACCATAGGAGGATAGAGAGAATAACACATAGGAGGACAGAGAGAATAACACATAGGAGGATAGAGAGAATAACACATAGAGAGGATAGAGAGAATAACACATAGGAGGATAGAGAGAATAACACATAGGAGGATAGAGAGAATAACACATAGAGAGGATAGAGAGAATAACACATAGGAGGATAGAGAGAATAAGAGGATAGGCTTCCTCCTCCCTCTCTAAGTCGTGGTGCTTTACTGTAGGAGCCAGCCACCTCTGCATCCCAAACGATACCGTATTCTCTATATATTGCACTACATTTGACCAGTCAAAAGTTGTGCACTATAAAGGGAAAAAGGCACCAATTGGGGCATATCCTCACTGTTGATACAGACGCTGATACAAAACTCATTATTCTGCTCAATTCAACCATTATTCAAGTGTTAAAAGACAAAAACGTAGAAATAGAGTGAAAATAGGCCGAGGCTTTTGTCGGGGAGGGAAATGTGCTGGTCCTTGCTGTTTTTCTCCCATCACACAATAAGCCACATCTCAGCCTGAACTGAAATAGGATTCATTTAGAATGCTTCCCTGAGCTCAGAACTCTGTTGTTCCTGTTTGTGTATCTCACTCGTAATGTTTGGGGAATATTCTGGATGGATGCCTTTTTTCTGAACCTACGGATGGATGTTCAGGAATGAATGGAACACCCTGGAATCATCCAACGGAATATTGGAATACTGTGTTCCAACTGCGTGCTGTTGGGTGCTGCACATGTAATATCCCCATGGAACTTAAAGTGGTTTAGCATGTTTAGCAAAGTGTTTACATTCCTAGACACATACAAACACACACAAAGAATGCCTGTGCAGACACAGACACACCCTGCTGGAAGTGTCCTTGTGATCTTGTGTCCCCCTAATACCCTTTCTCATCTCACACTGTATTGAGCGCTCTCTCTCTCTCTCTCTCTCTCTCTCTCTCTCTCTCTCTCTCTCTCTCTCTCTCTCTCTCTGCTCCCTCCTTCCCCCTCCTTCCCTCTCCCTCCTTATGTGTAGAGCAGAGCAGAGAGCCAGGGTATGGTTGTTAGTCAGGCAGACCTTGAGGTGTCACCCTCACTGTCTGAGGAGATACATGTCCTGGTAAAGGGGATTATCACCCCTGGGGAGGGGAGGAGGTGGAAGGAGGTGGGAGGGAGGGGCCAAGTAAGGGAGGAAGGCTAGGGGTGGTTAATAAGAAGAGGGTAGGTGAGTGAGGAAAAGGGGAGTGGAGGGGGGAAGAGAGAGAAGAGGAGGGAGGGAAGTGGGGGGGTGTACTTGGAATGCCGAAAGGGGAGGTTCTAAAGCTGAAAACACCCACACAGTTATTTCAAATCAAACGTTATTTATCACATGCTTACTTACAGTCCTTAACCAACAATGCAGTTAAAAAATAAGAGTTAAGAACAATATTTACAAAAATTTTTTAAAGAAATATAATAAACTAACAATAGCGAGGCTACATACAGGGGGTACCGGTACAGAGTTAGTGTGCGGGGGCACCGGTTAGTCAAGGTAATTGAGGTAATATGTACATATGTACATCTAGGTAGGGGTAAAGTGACTATGCATAGCAGCAGCAGAAACATTCTGAGTGCACAGATAGACATCATGTTACAGTATGTAATGTAATGTAATGTAATGTAACGTGTGCAGCAGCAGCTGTGTGGTTCCTGGCTGTGTGTGTGTGTGTGTGTGTCCATGTGTATGTGTGTGTGTGTGTGTGTGTGTCCGTGTGTATGTGTGTGTGTGTGTGTGTGTGTGTGTATGTGTGTGTGTGTGTGTGTGTGTGTTTCGAAAGGGGGGTGAACCTCTCTCAATGCAGTGGGACAAAGGGGTAAGGGTCTCCCTTCATCTCTGTTACTCACACAGACACACCATGGTGAAAGATGTAGTGTGTGTGTACCTACTGAGCCACTCTAAACAACCACAAGCAGGTGTTTACCCCCGAAGGAGAAGATAAGACGACAGCCAAGACGGCTTTACACACACACACTTACACACAAACACACACACACACTTACACACACACACACACACTATGCCTGACCTTTCCATGAAGTTGAACTTCTGTCTGGCGTAGGGAGATGGGAGTGTGGTGTTTTACGCTTTACAAGAAAATAGTTCCCTAGACTCCCTTCAAGGACACTGAGGTAATATTCATATTGACATCAGGAAGGTAGAAGAGGTTTTATTGTATTGTATAGTTGTATAAGCTCTAACCAAATATTATGGGAATTGGGTTTAAAAATGCTAGTACATTGAGAGTGTATTATAATATTAGCTTCCTATTGAATGGCTGTGTTGCCAGCAGTTCTTCACAATCAACTGAACAGCAGAGTGTCTGGAAATGTAGTTTCGTTCAGACAGTTTTGTACAGTAAGTATATTTAAACCAGACAGTCCAGACATTCATTTCATTTCTTTCTCATGAAATTATAAAACACACATCCTTGAATCACTTCATACAAGCTCCCTCAATTCTACCAGGAAAAACTAACTCGGATTGACAATAAGGGACTATACTGATTCAAACAAGCCTAGCTTTAGAATGTAACTGAGATGACTCACCCAAACCGCAATGTGCATGAGCATGTACAAGAAGAAATGATGATAGCAATAATACAGATCACGCTAATATCCAGCGAATATTTCCATTGTCTCCAGCTGATTGTCCACTGGGCGATGCCTGATCTGAACCTCTACGACTATAGGAAACTCTAGGAAAGATTTGTCATTAATGGAACTCTGTTGTCATCGAGGCGATTATTTAGTTATTTTTTAATAATATATAAAGGAGACTAGCTGTCGCCATTGGTGTCGGCTAATGGGGATCCTCATACAAAAAAAGGATAAAATCATCTCTACAACATTAGAGAATACAGTGAGAGCAGTGTGGGCGGTAGAGCCTTGCCAGGGAGTATACACTATACAACAGACACAATCCAGTACATCTACTGAGTCTAAGGAGAGAGAGATACTGGAGAAAGAGAGGGAGAGAGAGGTTGAGAGATAGTGGAGGGGTGGAGGGAGGGAGGCAGAAAGAGGGAGGGAGGGAGGCAGGAGACAAAGAGATAGGACGTGAGAGAGAGAGGCAGTGAGAGAAAGCGAGCGAAAGAAGGAGAAGAGAGGCTGAGAAATGAGATCGATAGAGGCGAAGAGAGAGTGAGAGAAGGAGAGAGGCAGTCGAAAGAGGATAGTCTCAGTGCGACCTGGCCCAATGCTCCTCCTCCTCCTCTCCTCCTCTGACACTCACTTCATTACAGGCCTATTTACCTGATTAACAAGGCTACTTAACCAACAGCACTCTGCTCAGCAGGTAGCTGCCTAGTGTGTCTGTCAGCAACACAACACCAAGCTTCCCTAAACACCAGCCTCCCTCCCTCAGCCTCTTCTACTCCTTCTCTTCTCAAACCTCTGCTATAAAACTCAGGCCAGTCAGCGCTGAAAGACAACTGACTTCATAGCCTCCTGCTTACGCCTTAGTACTAACACAATGGTTCTGACTGGGTGAGGAGGTAGTTCTGTGGTGGCTAGGCTAGGTGATGAAATACTGTACATTTCCCGACTTTGGTTACATAATATGTGTCATGTCTACATGCTGGCATTGATCTATCTACTGAGATGCGTCTGTTGGTTTGATGTTGCTATTACTGCCAGAGGAAGATTTCCTCAGAGAAACTCCTCTTATGTACATGAGTTGCATTTTCAGGAAGGAGAATACTAGCTATCTGGATAACCTTTTCATGTAGTAGAATATAATGACTAAAGATGAACGACACCCCGAGCTTTCTACACAGAGGCAGACATTATAAAGAGGAAAGATATGAATGATTTTCTCCTTCCTTTTGTGTTTTGTTGCTCGTCTCACTCTCTTACCTCTCTCTTAGTATTTTTCCATTAGGTCAGAAAATGTCACTTACCAAGAATTACAATATTATTATTGGTGCAGCACTAGCTTCAATAACTCTCATGTTTGTAAGCAGCAAATAGAGCGAGGATATAGGATATTTTTTACCTTTATTTAACTAGGCAAGTCAGTTATGAACAAATTCCTTATTTTCAATGACAGCCTAGGAACAGTGGGTTAACTGCCTTGTTCAGGGGTAGAACAACAGATTTTTTACCTTGTCAGCTCAGGGATTTCATCTTGCAACCTTTTGGTTACTAGTCCAATGCTCTAACCACTAGGCTATATATAGAGAGAGAATACAGCTAGATATTATAGAGAGGATATTTAATTTTTTATTTTACTAGGCAAGTCAGTTAAGAACAAATTCTTATTTTCAATGACAGCCTAGGAACAGTGGGTTAACTGCCTGTTCAGGGGCAGAACAACAGATTTGTACCTTGTCAGGTCAGGGATTTGAACTTGCAGCCTTTGCAGTTACTAGTCCAACACTCTAACCACTAGGCTACACTGCCGCCCCAAATATAGAGAGTGGATATAGAGAGTGGATATAGAGAGAGAATACAGATAGATATTATAGAGAGTGGAAATAGAGAGAGAATATAGAGAGAGAATATTGAGAGAGGATATAGAGAGATGATAAAGAGAGAGGATATAGAGAGAGGATATAGAGAAGATATAGAGAGAGGTTATAGAGAGAAGATATAGCGAGAAGATATAGAGAGAGGATATTGAGAGAGGATATAGAGAGAGGATATAGAGAGAGGATATAGAGAGAGGATATAGAGACAGGATATAGAGAGAGGATATAGAGAGATGATATAGAAAGAAGATATAGAGAGAGGATATAGAGAGAGGATATAGAGAGAGGATATAGAGACAGGATATAGAGAAGATATAGAGAGAGGTTATAGAGAGAAGATATAGAGAGAAGATATAGAGAGAGGATATAGAGAGAGGATATAGAGAGAGGATATAGAGAGAGAATATAGAGAGAGGATATAGAGACAGGATATAGAGAGAGGATATAGAGAGAGGATATAGAGAGAGGATATTGAGAGAGGATATAGAGAGAGGTTATAGAGAGAAGATATAGAGAGAAGATATAGAGAGAGGATATAGAGAGAGGATATTGAGAGAGGATATAGAGAGAGGATATAGAGAGAGGATATAGAGAGAGGATATAGAGAGATGATATAGAAAGAAGATATAGAGAGAGGATATAGAGAGAGGATATAGAGAGAGGATATAGAGACAGGATATAGAGACAGGATATAGAGAAGATATAGAGAGAGGTTATAGAGAGAAGATATAGAGAGTGGATATAGAGAGAGGATATAGAGAGAGGATATTGAGAGAGGATATAGAGAGAGGATATAGAGAGAGGTTATAGAGAGAAGATATAGAGAGAAGATATAGAGAGAGAATATAGAGAGAGGATATAGAAAGAGGATATAGAGAGAGGATATAGAGAGAAGATATAGAGAGAGGATATAGAGAGAGGATATTGAGAGAGGATATAGAGAGAGGATATAGAGAGAGGATATAGAGAGAGGATATAGAGAGATGATATAGAAAGAAGATATAGAGAGAGGATATAGAGAGAGGATATAGAGAGAGGATATAGAGACAGGATATAGAGACAGGATATAGAGAAGATATAGAGAGAGGTTATAGAGAGAAGATATAGAGAGAGGATATAGAGAGTGGATATAGAGAGAGCATATAGAGAGAGGATATTGAGAGAGGATATAGAGAGAGGATATAGAGAGAGGTTATAGAGAGAAGATATAGAGAGAAGATATAGAGAGAGGATATAGAGAGAGGATATAGAGAGAGGATATAGAGAGAGGATATAGAGAGAGGATATAGAGAGATGATATAGAAAGAAGATATAGAGAGAGGATATAGAGAGAGGATATAGAGAGAGGATATAGAGACAGGATATAGAGAAGATATAGAGAGAGGTTATAGAGAGAGGATATAGAGAGAGGATATAGAGACAGGATATAGAGAGAGGATATAGAGACAGGATATAGAGAGAGGATATAGAGAGAGAATATAGAGAGAGGATATAGAGAGATGATATAGAGAGAGGATATAGAGAGAGAATACAGAGAGTGGATATAGAGACAGGATATAGAGACAGGATATAGAGAGAAGATATAGAGAGAGGATATAGAGAGAGGATATAGAGAGAGGATATAGCGAGAGAATATAGAGAGAGGATATAGAGACAGGATATAGAGAGAGGATATAGAGACAGGATATAGAGAGAGGATATAGAGAGAGAATACAGAGAGTGGATATAGAGACAGGATATAGAGACAGGATATAGAGAGAAGATATAGAGAGAGGATATAGAGAGAGGATATAGAGACAAGATATGGAGAGAGGATAGCGAGAGAATATAGAGACAGGATTTAGAGACAGGATATAGAGAGAGAACATAGAGAGAGGATATAGAGAGAGAACATAGAGAGAGGATATAGAGAGAGGATATAGAGAGTGGATATAGAGAGAGGATATAGAGAGAGGATATAGAGAGAGGATATAGAGAGAGGATGAAGAGAGAGGATATAGAGAGTGGATATAGAGAGAGGATATAGAGAGAGGATATAGAGAGAGGATATAGAGAGTGGATATAGAGAGAGGATATATAGAGTGGATATAGAGAGAGGATATAGAGACAGGATATAGAGACAGGATATAGAGAGAGGATATAGAGAGAGGATGAAGAGAGAGGATATAGAGAGTGGATATAGAGAGAGGAAACAGAGAGAGGATATAGAGAGAGGATATAGAGAGCGGATAGAGAGAGAGAGGATATAGAGAGAGGATATAGAGAGAGGATATAGAGAGAGGATACAGAGAGAGAACATAGAGAGAGGATATAGAGAGAGAACATAGAGAGAGGATGAAGAGAGAGGATATAGAGAGTGGATATAGAGAGAGGAAATAGAGAGAGGATATAGAGAGAGGATATAGAGAGAGGATAGAGAGAGAGAGGATAAAGAGAGTGGATATAGAGAGAGAATACAGAGAGTGGATATAGAGACAGGATATAGAGACAGGATATAGAGAGAAGATATAGAGAGAGGATATAGAGAGAGGATATAGAGAGAGGATATAGAGAGAGGATATAGAGAGAGGATATAGAGAGAGGATATAGAGACAGGATATAGAGAGAGGATATAGAGACAGGATATAGAGAGAGGATATAGAGAGAGAATACAGAGAGTGGATATAGAGACAGGATATAGAGACAGGATATAGAGAGAAGATATAGAGAGAGGATATAGAGAGAGGATATAGAGACAAGATATGGAGAGAGGATAGCGAGAGAATATAGAGACAGGATTTAGAGACAGGATATAGAGAGAGAACATAGAGAGAGGATATAGAGAGAGAACATAGAGAGAGGATATAGAGAGAGGATATAGAGAGTGGATATAGAGAGAGGATATAGAGAGAGGATATAGAGAGAGGATATAGAGAGAGGATATAGAGAGAGGATGAAGAGAGAGGATATAGAGAGTGGATATAGAGAGAGGATATAGAGAGAGGATATAGAGAGAGGATATAGAGAGTGGATATAGAGAGAGGATATATAGAGTGGATATAGAGAGAGGATATAGAGACAGGATATAGAGACAGGATATAGAGAGAGGATATAGAGAGAGGATAGAGAGAGAGAGGATAAAGAGAGTGGATATAGAGAGAGAATACAGAGAGTGGATATAGAGACAGGATATAGAGACAGGATATAGAGAGAAGATATAGAGAGAGGATATAGAGAGAGGATATAGAGAGAGGATATAGCGAGAGAATATAGAGAGAGGATATAGAGACAGGATATAGAGAGAGGATATAGAGACAGGATATAGAGAGAGGATATAGAGAGAGAATACAGAGAGTGGATATAGAGACAGGATATAGAGACAGGATATAGAGAGAAGATATAGAGAGAGGATATAGAGAGAGGATATAGAGACAAGATATGGAGAGAGGATAGCGAGAGAATATAGAGACAGGATTTAGAGACAGGATATAGAGAGAGAACATAGAGAGAGGATATAGAGAGAGAACATAGAGAGAGGATATAGAGAGAGGATATAGAGAGTGGATATAGAGAGAGGATATAGAGAGAGGATATAGAGAGAGGATATAGAGAGAGGATATAGAGAGAGGATGAAGAGAGAGGATATAGAGAGTGGATATAGAGAGAGGATATAGAGAGAGGATATAGAGAGAGGATATAGAGAGTGGATATAGAGAGAGGATATATAGAGTGGATATAGAGAGAGGATATAGAGACAGGATATAGAGACAGGATATAGAGAGAGGATATAGAGAGAGGATGAAGAGAGAGGATATAGAGAGTGGATATAGAGAGAGGAAACAGAGAGAGGATATAGAGAGAGGATATAGAGAGCGGATAGAGAGAGAGAGGATATAGAGAGAGGATACAGAGAGAGAACATAGAGAGAGGATATAGAGAGAGAAAATAGAGAGAGGATGAAGAGAGAGGATATAGAGAGTGGATATAGAGAGAGGAAATAGAGAGAGGATATAGAGAGAGGATATAGAGAGAGGATAGAGAGAGAGAGGATAAAGAGAGTGGATATAGAGATAAGATATAGAGAGAGCATATAGAGAGTGGATATAGAGAGAGGATGAAGAGAGAGGATATAGAGAGTGGAAATAGAGAGAGGATATAGAGAGAGGATATAGAGAGAGGATGAAGAGAGAGGATATAGAGAGTGGATATAGAGAGAGGAAATAGAGAGAGGATATAGAGAGAGGATATAGAGAGAGGATAGAGAGAGAGGATATAGAGAGAGGATATAGAGAGAGGATATAGAGAGAGAATACAGAGAGAGAACATAGAGAGAGGATATAGAGAGAGAACATAGAGAGAGAGGATATAGAGAGAGGATATAGAGAGAGGATATAGAGAGTGGATATAGAGATAAGATATAGAGAGAGCATATAGAGAGTGGATATAGAGAGAGGATATAGAGAGAGGATATAGAGAGAGGATATAGAGACAGGATATAGAGAGTGGATATAAAGAGAGGATATAGAGAGAGGATATAGAGAGAGGACATAGAGAGAGGATATAGAGAGAGGATATAAAGAGAGGATATAGAGAGAGGATGAAGAGAGAGGATATAGAGAGTGGATATAGAGAGAGGAAATAGAGAGAGGATATAGAGAGAGGATATAGAGAGAGGATAGAGAGAGAGAGGATAAAGAGAGTGGATATAGAGATAAGATATAGAGAGAGCATATAGAGAGTGGATATAGAGAGAGGATGAAGAGAGAGGATATAGAGAGTGGAAATAGAGAGAGGATATAGAGAGAGGATATAGAGAGAGGATGAAGAGAGAGGATATAGAGAGTGGATATAGAGAGAGGAAATAGAGAGAGGATATAGAGAGAGGATATAGAGAGAGGATAGAGAGAGAGGATATAGAGAGAGGATATAGAGAGAGGATATAGAGAGAGAATACAGAGAGAGAACATAGAGAGAGGATATAGAGAGAGAACATAGAGAGAGGATATAGAGAGAGGATATAGAGAGAGGATATAGAGAGTGGATATAGAGATAAGATATAGAGAGAGCATATAGAGAGTGGATATAGAGAGAGGATATAGAGAGAGGATATAGAGAGAGGATATAGAGACAGGATATAGAGAGTGGATATAAAGAGAGGATATAGAGAGAGGATATAGAGAGAGGATATAGAGAGAGGACATAGAGAGAGGATATAGAGAGAGGATATAAAGAGAGGATATAGAGAGAGGATATAGAGAGAGGATATAGAGAGAGGATATAGAGAGAGGATATAGAGACAGGATATAGAGAGAGGATATAGAGACAGGATATAGAGAGAGGATATAGAGACAGGATATAGAGACAGGATATAGAGAGAGGATATAAAGAGAGGATATAGAGAGAGGATATAGAGACAGGATATAGAGACAGGATATAGAGAGAGGATATAGAGAGAGGATATAGAGAGAGGATATAGAGACAGGATATAGAGAGAGAATATAGAGACAGGATAGAGAGAGAGGATATAGAGAGAGGATATAGAGACAGGATATAGAGAGAGGATATAGAGACAAAATATAGAGAGAGGATATAGAGAGAGGACATAGAGAGAGGATATTCTCTTTCTTTTCTCCTTTCTCACCATTGAGAGAAGCAGCACAAACAGAATATTCACTGTCTTCTCTATGCAGTCTACTAGGCAGCAGAGACCCAGAGGAGTCCCATTTGAATGCAGATCACAGGCATGGAGGGTTGGAGGGTTGGCAGGTCTCTGCCCCGGGTCACAGCCCTGTCGAGAGGAGACCTGTCTGGGCCAGGGCCTTGGGAGCACGCCCCTGCCTGTATGGCGCTGGAGGTCTGGCACACACTCAGAGCCTGGCACAGAGATACACACAGACTGGCTGGCACGCACAGTTGTGTGCACAGATACACACGAACACACAAACGCGCACACACACAATAACGAGCAAACAGGCACACACACACACACATGCACTCACATGTTTGTGCAGATGTCATACACACACACACACACACACACAGAACACCCTCTGACACAACATCTGTCTCTGTGATAGCGACATCGCGTAGCACACCTCTGACCGCAGGCGCTGTTATACCTTGTGGGCACACCTCAAATAGAGAGGGGTAAAACATGCCCAAATATGGCACAGGTACAGGAGGAAACATAGAAGATAATAGTAGGTGGATGTCAGGCTGACTCTGCTGCTCCCATGCATGATCCTTCTGTGGTCTAATAGCCAACATACAGCTCAGGTTAAATCAGGGGCGCAACTTTTGTTTTAGAAGTAGGGTGGGGAACAGTTTTGTAATTTTATTTTGTACTTAAGCCAGAGAGGTTGTTTAGTTGTCCTTTCATTTTGTGACCTGTTCTTGGTTTTATCGTACCATTTTTTTATGCCATTGAAGGCAAGAAACAGGATACAAACCAATAAATATCTATGGGACTCAAAGCTCTCTCCATCAAAGTATCTGCAGTCAAAAAGACTACCAAGATAGACGGTTAACCTCTCGCTGAGATATCCCACCGAGTCTATTGATCTGTACGTTTGTGAAAAGCACTGTTTTGTCTACTCCACTGTAGTGTGCTGTATAACTGGGTTTTCAATCAATACCAAGCCCTGGATGTCAGGAACATCTCGGCATCTATCTCTTTCTCTCTCTCCCTCTCTCCCTCTCTCTCTCCCTCACTCCCTCCCTCCCTCCCTCTCTCCCTTCCTCCCTCGACAGGACCCCGCTGACATCTGTGCAAGAGATCAAGTAAGAGAGAAGACTAGACCAGACTCAACAACAACACCAGTAGCAGCAGACATCCTAGACTCACAAACACCCCCAAACGCTGCATAAACAGCACATGATAATACTGCATCCTAACAATTATAAATGTCCCTGTTTACCCTGAATGCATGTACCATCATTCAACAGCAAAACCCTGCACCAATCCCATAACACATCAGAGACCTACAGGGATAGGAATATTCATAGAACTACAGTGTATTGTGAGGACATAGGCCTAGCTACTGTCCATTGTGAGGACATAGGCCTACCGTGTATTGTGAGGACATAGGCCTAGCTACTGTCTATTGTGAGGACATAGGCCTAGCTACTGTCTATTGTGAGGACATAGGCCTACTGTGTATTATGAAGACATAGGCCTAGCTACTGTCTATTGTGAAGACATAGGCCTACTGTGTATTGTGAGGACATAGGCCTAGCTACTGTCCATTGTGAGGACATAGGCCTAGCTACTGTCTATTGTGAGGACATAGGCCTAGCTACTGTCTATTGTGAGGACATAGGCCTACTGTGTATTGTGAGGACATAGGCCTACTGTGTATTGTGAAGACATAGGCCTAGCTACTGTCTATTGTGAAGACATAGGCCTACTGTGTATTGTGAGGACATAGGCCTAGCTACTGTCCATTGTGAGGACATAGGCCTACTGTGTATTGTGAGGACATAGGCCTACTGTGTATTGTGAGGACATAGGCCTACTGTGCATTGTGACGACATAGGCCTACTGTGTATTGTGACGACATAGGCCTACTGTGTATTGTGAGGACATAGGCCTACTGTGTATTGTGAGGACATAGGCCTACTGTGTATTGTGACGACATAGGACTACTGTGTATTGTGAGGACATAGGCCTACTGTGTATTGTGAGGACATAGGCCTACTGTGTATTGTGAGAACATAGGCCTACTGTGTATTGTGACAACATAGGACTACTGTGTATTGTGAGGACATAGGCCTACTGTGTATTGTGAGGACATAGGCCTACTGTGTATTGTGAGGACATAGGCCTACTGTGTATTGTGACGACATAGGACTACTGTGTATTGTGAGGACATAGGCCTACTGTGTATTGTGAGGACATAGGCCTACTGTGTATTGTGAGGACATAGGCCTACTGTGTATTGTGAGGACATAGGACTATTTATGTGGTTGTGCCCACTAACAATAAATGAGGGGTTTTCATGGATTAAATCAGGATTAAATATTTAGGACCAGGCAAGGGATAAATCAGGCAAACCTGGCAACCCAAAGATATAGAACAGAGGGAAAAGACCTGGCAACCGCTGAGATGTCCAGAATACCAATAATTACTAAAAACTACAACAACCACAGCCATATGTATCAAAACTACAACAACAGCAGCTTTCAGGCAAACTGCAACACCCACAGGCCCTATACATCAGAACACCATCTCTCTATATGGGTAAGAAAAACCCATTGTCCAGACACATAGTAAATCCACTGCCCACTGAAAGGCCAGCTAGCATTGTGATGGAGGACAGGATGTGGACGAGGGAGGTAGGGGGTGGAGGGTGGAGAAAGAAGGAGAGGTAGGAACATGTGTCTGCGCGTTCTTTTTCTACGGGTGGAACGGCAGAGTAGTGCAATGCTGTGTTAGCATGTCTGTCCCTCCGTCCGTCTGTCACTCCATTCCTACACCCCTCCGGCAGCAGTGTTCTGTGTGTGTCTCTGTCTGTGTGTGCGCGTGCGTGCAAGTGAGCGTGTGTTCGTGCTTGTGTGTGTGTGTGTGTGTGCGTGCATCGGTGTGTGCGTGTATGTTCTCTCTCTCTCTCTCTCTCTCTCTCTCTCTCTCTCTCTCTCTCTCTCTCTCTCTCTCTCTCTCTCTCTCTCGGTATCTCCGGAGTACTAGTACTAGAAATCTTGAAATGCTAATTGCTTTTATTATTCAAATCTACTGAGAACCTCCCAGCCCATCTATGACTCTCCACTAAAGTTGTGTTTAGTGGAAACAACCAGTTCCAAAAAGTCATTATGATCTCACTGCAAACTCTGTATTTTCACAAGACTGTAGTTCTTATAAAATTACCTAAACCCATCCTGCAGACCCCTGGTAAAATTTAAAAAGAGAGACAATCCAGGAGAACAATACTCCGATAGCATCCTACACACACACACACACACACACACACACGTACACACGCACACACGCACACCACACAGAGAACATACACGCACACACCGATGCACACACACACACACACACACACAAGCACGAACACACGCTCACTTGCACGCACGCGCACACACAGACAGAGATCTGTGATGGGAAAGCACTGCCAGACCAAAGCACTGCCAGACCACACAATTTTGAAGTATTTAAAAAACATTTAGGATTCAAAGATGCCCAACAAATAGCCTCCGGTATCTCCGGAGTACTAGTACTAGAAATCTTGAAATGCTAATTGCTTTTATTATTCAAATCTACTGAGAACCTCCCAGCCCATCTATGACTCTCCACTAAAGTTGTGTTTAGTGGAAACAACCAGTTCCAAAAAGTCATTATGATCTCACTGCAAACTCTGTATTTTCACAAGACTGTAGTTCTTATAAAATTACCTAAACCCATCCTGCAGACCCCTGGTAAAATTTAAAAAGAGAGACAATCCAGGAGAACAATACTCCGATAGCATCCTACACACACACACACACACACACACACACACACACACACACACGCACGATAGCATCCTACACACACACACACACACACACACACACGCACACACGCACACACTTCTAGTACTAGTACTCCGGAGATACCGAGAGAGAGAGAGAGAGAGAGAGAGAGAGAGAGAGAGAGAGAGAGAGAGAGAGAGAGAGAGAGAGAGAGAGAGAGAGAGAGAGAGAGAGAGAGAGAGAGAGAGAGAGAGAGAGAGAGAGAGAGGGGCAGGCTGTGCGATCGCGATAACCTTGCCTAGGCCCTGGATAGCCAGCTATTTTTGTACCACTCCGAGGCTCTGTCTGTGTGGGCGTACTAAATGGGGGCTGATGGGAAAGCACTGCCAGACCACACACACAGAGAACATACACGCACACACCGATGCACGCACACACACACACACACACAAGCACGAACACACGCTCACTGCAAACTCTGTATTTTCAGAGAGAGAGAGAGAGAGAGAGAGAGAGAGAGAGAGAGAGAGAGAGAGAGAGAGAGAGAGAGAGAGAGAGAGAGAGAGAGAGAGAGAGAGAGAGAGAGAGAGAGAGAGAGAGAGAGAGAGAGAGGGGCAGGCTGTGCGATCGCGATAACCTTGCCTAGGCCCTGGATAGCCAGCTATTTTTGTACCACTCCGAGGCTCTGTCTGTGTGGGCGTACTAAATGGGGGCTGATGGGAAAGCACTGCCAGACCACACACACAGAGAACATACACGCACACACCGATGCACGCACACACACACACACACACAAGCACGAACACACGCTCACTTGCACGCACGCGCACACACAGACAGAGATCTGTGATGGGAAAGCACTGCCAGACCACACAATTTTGAAGTATTTAAAAAACATTTAGGATTCAAAGATGCCCAACAAATAGCCTCCGGTATCTCCGGAGTACTAGTACTAGAAATCTTGAAATGCTAATTGCTTTTATTATTCAAATCTACTGAGAACCTCCCAGCCCATCTATGACTCTCCACTAAAGTTGTGTTTAGTGGAAACAACCAGTTCCAAAAAGTCATTATGATCTCACTGCAAACTCTGTATTTTCACAAGACTGTAGTTCTTATAAAATTACCTAAACCCATCCTGCAGACCCCTGGTAAAATTTAAAAAGAGAGACAATCCAGGAGAACAATACTCCGATAGCATCCTACACACACACACACACACACACACACACACGCACACACGCACACACGCACACACGCACACACGCACGCACGCACACACACACACACACACACACAGCTCAGAGTGGGCATATCTTCAGTCAATGTGTCATAAAAACTTAATGCAGTGGAGCTCTTAACGCCAGACATGGGGAGACCATTTTCACCCACAGCCAAGTCCAAGCCTCAGTGTGTGTGCATGTGCGTGTTTGTGTGTGTGGACATGTTTAACTCTACTTGTGTGGACCTTAAGTCCCCACAAGAATAGTAAAACATTTTTTGGGACCAACTGGGGACATTTTGTTAGTCCCCACAAGGTTACACGCTATTTCTAGGGGATTTGGGGTTAGTCAGGGTTAGAATTAGGATTATTGTTTGGAGCTAGGTTTAGTTTTAGGGTTAGGAGCTAGGGTTAGTTTTAGGGTTAGGGTTAGGAGCTAGGGTTAGGTTTAGGGTTAGGGTTAGGGTTAGGGTTAGGAGCTAGGGTTAGTTTTAGGGTTAGGGTTATGAACTAGGGTTAGTTTTAGGGTTAGGGTTAGGAGCTAGGGTTAGGTTTAGGGTTAGGGTTAGGAGCTAGGGTTAGTTTTAGGGTTAGGGTTAGGAGCTAGGGTTAGTTTTAGGGTTAAGGTTAGGTTTTCCGGTTAAGGTTAGGGTTAAGGTAAGGGTTAGGGGTTAAGGAAAATAGGATTTTGAATGGGACTGAATTGAAAGGTTAGCTGCGCAAGACTGTGAGTGAGTGAGTGAGTGAGTGAGTGAGTGAGTGAGCGAGCGAGCGAGTGAGTGTGCGTGTGTGTGTCAAGACCCAGTTCAATTCCCCTCCTGGAGCCCCTTCAGAAGAGAAGACAGCACCATGCACAAAAGCCACTTGGCGGAAAAGTGGAATCCTATTAAATCTTTCAGCTAAGCCTCCATAAATACAAGGAGCTGTCCCAAGTCACACTCCTCTACTCCTTTCCTCGCATAATCCCATCAGGCTAAAAACAGAACACTGGCTGTAAGGTCCCTTGCTAGACAAACACACTTCTGTAATTGGCTGAACTAATACAAGTTCTAGAGTTGGGTTTAGTGAGGAGAACGTTGCGTCGCTAATAAAAGTAACTCGATCCAAACCAGTCGGAACATCTATAGTTTAGTTAGTAGAAAGGCTCTGTCAACACAACATAGAGCTTGTCATTCACCTCCTTGACACCTCGGCTCCTTTAAAGAGCGTAGGCCAAGCTTGACATTTTTTGGGTTTCAGATACAAGCAGATAAAACTGTCCCATCTCAATGAGCATCACAATCTCCAATCACACAGCACTATCCAACGCAGCATGCCGATGCAACTCAGTGCTAAACCTGCGGATATAAACATTACAAGGAGAAAACCTCAAGACATTCACCCAGCACTGAAATTGAATGAGACGTGCATATGACAACAATCAGTTTTCCAAACATTAAGTAAGCAGCAGACTCACCTCTCTCACACGTGCCGGCCCAGAACCCAGTCCCGGTGCAGTCACAGATAAACCGGTTCCATCCTTCTTTACAGACTCCGTTATTCTTACACGGATTGCTGTCACACTGTTTCCCTGTGACTTTACTGCAGGTGGGCCTGATGCCTGTGGTGTTCTGAGACTCCGAGATGGCCCGAATGTTTTTGGAGCGGCCGTCTATGAAGAGGTCCCGGATGCAGCCCACGTAGCCGTAGTTCAACATGGCTGTCCACAGTTCGGTAGGTAACACCAGGCCTACGCGGTTGTCAGGGAGACCACCCAGGTAGAGGTCTCCCTCCAGGTCTAAGATCTCGTTCTCTCCGCTGGCCGTGAACGGAGTACGACGATTGTCTACTGAGATGATACCTGGTGAGGAGAAAGATAGAGTGAGGAAAGGAAGAAAGAACGAGGGGAATGTTAGTGTTAGGGTCTAAGCAATTCTAATATTGAGTAGTTTTAGCATCTTAGACTAGTAGCCTCAAGAGTTGTGTGTCTGACGACACATTATAGAAGAGTCTTGAAGCCTGGTTCACAAGGCCAGTATGTTAGCCTTAGGCTACGTTCAAGAGCGCTTGGTGTTTGCCATTGGTCAGAGAAGAGTGTGGATAAATCAGGTTTATGGTTCCAAAGAACTTCAAATCATTCACTTCAGTTTGTTCTTCAAACACCCCAGTGAACTACTAACTGTCCTCGATGTCTAACTAAGAGATTTAAATGTGAAGTCCCATGAAACAGTTCTCTAACATCAAGCTAATACCACCCCTCAGCCGCATATCCATATATCTGTCTAATTTCTCTCTCTTCCCTCTGAAATCCTCCTCTTCTCCCAATTCTTCCTTTCTTCCCTTCTTTCATTGGTGCTAGGTAGTGATTCATCAAAGTAGAATGTGTTGACACAGGGCAAAATTGGTTGCTCTAAGCTGATATATAACACAGACCCAGGACATCAAATAACAGAAGTACTACTTCCGCTCTCTTCTTCTCACACTCTCTCTCTATCTCTGCCTCTCTCTATCTCTTTCTCTTTCTCTTTCTCTTTCTCTTTCCTCTCTCTCTCTCTTTCCCTCTCTCTCTTTCTCTCTATCTGTCTGCTATTTCTCACTCTATCACTCTCTCTGCCTCTGTTTCTCTATATATTTTTCTTTCATCTCTCTCTCTTTATCTCTGTCAGTCTCTCTCTCTCTCGTTCACTCTCTCTCTCTTTCTCTCGTTTTCCTCTTTCCTTTTAATGTAGTGAATCCATTCTGTTAAGGAGCTCAAGGCAGCAACAGACTTTCTCTTCTTCAACCCTTTTGGCGTCAAATATAATCTTCCTCTCTAAAGCTCCTCTCTTCTCTGTTCTGTTCTGTTTGTCCAACCTTTTTCAGGTCAGTGGACACAAAGGATAAAGACGCTGTGGAGGAAATAGAGTCAGGGAAAAGGATTTAAAAGGTTTTGCTTCATCATCCTCATGATCCACGTCTTATCGCCTCATCCTTAAGATCAAATCCAATTGTATTTGTCACATGCGCCGAATACAACAGGTGTAGACCTTACCGTGAAACGCCTACTTACGAGCCATTAACCAACAATGCAGTTAAATATTTTTTTTCAAATAAACTCAAGCAGCGGTACCGAGTCAATGTGTACAGGTACAGGTTGTGGCTAAGGTAGAGATACTTCTGCAAATGGTGCAACAGTACGATGCCTATTCGATGTATATTCTGAGGGGCTTTATAGTGATCATCACCTTCCCTCTCCCCCCTCCTTGTCCTTCCCCCCGGTCTCATGGTAATTGACCGTTAATTAACATAAACACGGTTCGCATCTCCAGGCCTCCACACTTACTGTACAAGCCACATACAAGCTGCTGATTCACACCTTTGGAACATCTACATTTAAACAAGTCTAATAAATCAATGTAATATACACCATCACAATACATCCATGAATTATTTTAGGCTGGTCTAAAGAAGCATTATGATATGAAGAAAATGTATTTCAGAAGAACAGAATAGGAATTGGCCAAGTGTATGTTATTTGGCTATGCGCCATGCCATAGAGGCTGTAGGCCTGTTCATTTGGCAGACAAGATATGCTTGTAAGTCATTTTGCCATTATTTTACATTATAAACTGGGTGGTCCGAGCCCTGAATGCTGATTGTCTGAAAGCTGTGGTATATCATACTGTATACGATGGGTTTGACAAAACATTTATTTTTACTGTTCCAATTATGTTTGTAACCAGTTTATAACAGCAATATAATAGCAAAATTCTGGGGTTTGTGGTATATGGCCAATCCAAGCAGTCAGCGTTGCGTCGTGCCTAAGAACAGTCATTAGCCGTGGTATATTGGCCAAACCCCTCAGGCGTTATTGCTTAATTATACCATGGCATTGTTGAATACTAGTTTCTGATTAACTTGAAGGGCTTGAAGAGTGTGCATTATTTAAGTGATAATGCCAGAGAAGCCGATGTTTGGATGATATATTGGCATGGGTGTTGTTAGGTCCGAGACTAAACCATGCCAATATATCCTCAAAACACCGGCTTTGAGGGCATTATCACTTTTATACAACCGGTTACCAACATATTCAAATAATGATAGACATATTTTCATTTTCATTATTCATACCATTTCATCCTTCCACAGTCCCGACACAAATCTAGGGATGCTACCCAAGCCGGCTGGTTGTTTGTTCTATCGGTTGCCAGAGTCGTTCAGTCTTTTTGTGGAAGCGACCCAGTCATTCGTTCAAAATGTTCCATTGCCGTACTGGCTGGCAACGTTCTTATCCCTTGCTTGCTAGCTAACTACATCTAACTTGCAGACACGTCAAAAAGTGCAGCCGGAATAACAACAAAGTAGCTGCATTTGTTTTCTAGTGACATTTATTTGGATACATCCATAACAATGAGCTAATGATGTGCCAGGAGTGTGTGCCACACAAAGTATTTGACTCTAGCCACCCCTCTTGTTATTTCCTTCATTTTGTGGCTAGAGTCAAATACTTTCTATAGAACAAACTTCACATCAGGATAGGCAACCGAAATGAATAATTAATGTATGTGTGTTATATTAAACAGAGAGGAGGGAGTAAAATGTAGGCAAGCAATAAACATTTCAGAACAACTACTAGTGGAATAAGACATGGGAGAGATGACGGATTTTGGCAAAGAGATTTATTCATAGACTAATACACTTGAAACAAATAGCCAAACCGAAACCTGCAGACATTACTAGTGCCTCCCCCCGCGATCAATCGAACATAAAAAATGTAAATGAAACGCAGCCTAACGTGATCAGAAATCTCAACTAGCAAGCAAGTCGCATCAATAAAGAATTGAGTGCGTGCGCCGGGGGGGGCCCTGTTGGTAACCCGCTGTATAACCCGCTGTATAAAAGTGATAATGCCCTCAAGGCCGGTGTTTTGAGGATATATTGGCATGGTTTGCCGGTCCGAACTCTACATACCATGGGTTCTCCAACCCTGTTCCTGCAGCTACCTAGTGCTTAATTTGGGAAGGCTAGACCAATTACGTACCAGAGACATCAAAAATCTTTTCAAATATATATTTTTTTGCGTAATATGTGGTAGTCTATGTATTGTAGAACTGCCCAATAACTATTTTAATTCATTTTTCGGGATTGTGCTCATATATAGGAATATGCATATGAATAAGCATATGCACTGAGTGTCCCAAACATTAGGAACACCTTCCTAATATTGAGTTGCACCCCACCTTATACCCTCAGAACAGCCTCAATTTGTCAGGGCATGGACCCTACAAGGTGTCGAAAGCGTTCCACAGGGATGCTGGCCCATGTTGACTCCAATGCTTCCAAGTTGGCTTGGATGTCCTTTGGGTGGTGGACCATTCTTGATACACACGGAAACTGTTGAGTGGGAAAAACCCAGCAGCTTTGCAGTTCTTGACACAAACTGGTGTGCCTGGCACCTACTGCCATACCCCATTTTAAAGGCACTTAAATATTTTCTCTTTCCCATTCACCCTCTGAATCCATGTCTCAATTGTCTAAAGGCTTAAAAATCCTTCTTTACCGTGTCGCCTCACCTTCATCTACACTGATTGAAGTGGATATAACAGGTGACATCAGTCTGTGCCATGTTCTTAATGTTTTGTCCACTCAGAGTATGCATCAGCTCTAATATGCGAGTAGTGTTTTGAATTAACCATCACCTTAGAACGTGCTGTCCATTTTGTTGTGTTAGGCTTTGGAACAACATCCACAACTACCATATTTCCACTCAGTTTCAGCCTGTTTGTTGAACTTCTTTCTTCAAATTGATCATCCCAGAGAGGTGAGTTTTAAAAGCACGATACTGTTTTGATGAGAAGTGTTTGATGTGATTTTCTATTGTATTTGCATTGATGTCAGAGTGGTCAGAGGGACAATAGAGCCCTGAGTACCAGGCCGTTAGGACCTGATGCTCATTAGTGAGTTGGGTACTACCAACGCATGACCAGAGTGCATAAGAGGAGATTACCGTGACTCAACGGTCACGTGGAATTTTACTGCGGTCATGACTCATGACTGCCGGTGTGGTGGTAATACGGTCACCGCGACAGCCCTACCCCCTCTTCCTCCTCCTCCTCCCAGCCCACCCCTCTCTCCTCACCTGAACGTCCGTCCCTCTGTATGTCCACGTGGTGCCAGGCTCCATCATTGACCTTGTTCTGGGTGGCTTTGACCTTGATAGTGCCTGAGCCCATGTCCAGCAGCAGATACAGCCCTCCATCCAGCAGCTCTACAGCAAAGAAGTCTACTTTGTTGTTCTTCTTCCCCTGCTGCGTCCCGCCGGTCCTGGGCCTGGAAAATAGGTGAGGTACTGAGTCTTCTGACTAATGGGAAGCAATAAGCCCAGAGGGGGTGTGGTATATGACCAATAGACCACACACCCCCGAGGTGTCTTATTACTATTATAAACTGGTTAAGAACGTAATTGGAGCAGTAAAAATACATTTTTACATACGTATACCACGGGTATGACATAACATTTGTTTTCACTGTCAGCCAATCAGCATTAAGGGCTCGAACCACCCAGTTTATAAAAATGAATAACTGTTTCTTCTAAAGCTTACATCAAGGCTCTTTAGCCGAAACCTTGGTCAAATACATCCACAGCGGGGGAAATATGCGTGTGTGACTTTCTTTTACATTTCTATTCTTACTAGAAACAGAACACCAGCACACTGGTAATCTTGGCTTACAACCATTTAATGGATCATTAAACCAAAATGTGGTCTTCAACAGACCTTCATCAGGGTATTTCATTAGTTAGTATACCTTGCCGTGGGTGAACAGTATTAGTCCGTTGGGCTCTGAGGTCCTGAAGTCGAAGGAGATGGAGCCCATCCTCTTGGTGTTCCACTTGGGTAGGCTGAGGTAGGAGTCAGGGCTCTCAAAGTTGATAGGGTCCAGGGTGGCCACATTCTCACACTTAAACACCACGTCACCCTGGAGCTTCATCTTGGGGTCTACGATGCGGGCCAGACGGGAGAGCTCCAGACGGATGTCGTTATTCTTGTAGACCACCTGGAGGGAGCGCAGGAGAAGAGAGATCATTAGAGACAATATTCTAGGTCCATATATGGAATAAAGCTATATATTGTTTTTTTAACTGTTGTATAATATGTTGGTCCTCTTTTGAAGAAGGAGTAGCAGACAAGAAGACTGATAGGGACAATAAACTCAATAACAGGAGATGGAAAGAAGAAAGAGGGAAACGTATCATATTATAATGAGATTTTAGGTTCTATTCCAATGTCAAATGTAGTTTATATGGAATATTATATGGGTTTTCAATTAAATGGGTTTTTGTATAATATGGAGTTATATATAATATGCTGGTCGTATATAAAACACATGAATCCAATATCCATTTTCATTTCCTATTTTTACTGTAATCTGTTGCAGAAATACCACATGCTAACAACATGATTGAACACTTGCCTGCACCGCAGGAAATGCAAACGAGCTTTGAGACGTACATAACTTCACTGAAAGCCCACACTAACACATGGTTATATCAACAGTATTGCACTACTTTTGGCCAGCTAATAGCCGAACGAACGATAAGCAACATAATGAACTCAACGTTCAAATTCCGTTGCTGCAAGATCATTTTTCTGTGACAATATAAGTCACATCTGTTTGACAAGATCATTGGATTACTTGCAAAGCACTGGTGCTCTAAGTCTGTGCCTGGTCCCAAATGGCACCATGTTCCCTACATAGTGCACTACTTCTGACCATGAGAGAACCTATGGGCCCAGCTCTATGGGCCCGGTTCCTATGGGCCCGGTTCAAAAGTAGTGCAGTACGTAGGCAATTACAGTAGGTGTCATTTGGGATGCAGACTGATTCCCCAGGGATATCAATGCCCCTGTATATACCACCATCTATTTATTCATGCATAACCCACCCCAGCGTTTAATGCACAATGTGAGAAGAACGCCACACCAGCAGTACAGTCAAATACAACACAAACGACAGAAAAAAAGAGAGGCAGAATTGTCAATTAAAATCCATTCAGGCGGAAAATTGAAGGTTCTCTTTTTTCTTTCTCTGCTAAGGAAGAAGAGTCTCTCTCTCTCTCTCTCTCTCTCTCTCTATCTCTCTCACACTGTCTCTGCCTACCGCTCCTCTCTCCTTCCTTCCTTCCTTCCTTCCTTCCTTCCTTCCTTCCTTCCTTCCTTCCTTCCTTCCTTCCTTCCTTCCTTCCTTCCTTCCTTCCTTCCTTCCTTCCTTCCTTCCTTCCTTCCCTCTCTCTTTATCTCTTTCTCTCTCTCCCTCTCCCTCCCTCTCCCTCTCTCTCTGTCTCTCTCTCTCCTTCCCTCTATCTCGCTCTGGTTCTGGTATATAGGGCAGTGTGTACATGGCAAACAGTAGTAGTAATATTTGAGAACACAGCTGTCAGCAAACAGATTCTGCAGCTCCAGGATTACAGATAATCCTGGAAGATTTGACAGTAGATCAACACAGGGGCCCAGAGACTGGGAGGGAGGGAGGGAGGGAGGGAGGGAGGGAGGGAGGGAGATAGATAGATAGATAGATAGATAGATAGATAGATAGATAGATAGATAGATAGATAGATAGATAGATAGATAGATATATAGATAGATAGATAGATAGATAGATAGATAGATAGATAGATAGATAGATAGATAGATAGATAGATAGAGAAAGATGGGGAAGATAGTGAGAGAGAGAGTAGCGACAAAGAATGAGAGGCAGAGATAGAGAGGAAATTAGATAAGAAAGAAAGGGGGAAAAGGGGGAGAAAGAGGGGAGTAGAGAAAAAGAAGGAGGGAAAGAGGAGAGGATTAGTGTCCATGTACACTAGGCCACTGTATGTCACTAGGGAGCTGTTCGACAAGGTGGTGTTTGTGTAAAACAACATCTGTAACCAACACTAAACACCGTCTACCAATTCCACGGTAACGGAATTATGCTGAGACTCACTTTAAAATGTATGCCAACAAAAACCATTGAATTCAAAGTTTAACATACAACTCTATGCACATTGACTGACTTCATGAATAATTTACACAGTAAATAAAACATAAACATTTATTGGAAAAACTGTGCAGATGCAGAAGTTTTGTAACAGAATTACGGAAAAATCTCACCCAGTTTTATTCTGTTACCAGACTTTGTATCTGCACAGTTTGTCCTGTAAATGTGTTTTTGTAAAATGTTCAGTGGAAATTGTTTAAAGTAGTCATTGTACATATGGTTTGTTTAACTTTGAAATCAATGTTTTTTTTTGTTGGTATACACTACCGGTCAAAAGTTTTATAACACCTACTCGTTTTTCTTTATTTTGACTATTTTCTACATTGTATAATAGTAGTGAAGACATTAAACTATGAAATAACACATATGGAATCGTGTAGTAACCAAAACAGTGTTAAACAAATAAAAAGCATAACTTCCTTTCATGGGCAACGATGTACCTGTAACGCCCAGGCCTGGGTTTTCAGGCTGGAGCGCTTTGGGTTCATTTTGGTTTAGGGGTTTTCACAGTTCTATGGTGTCTAGTTCTATGTTGGGTTAATGGCTCCCAATTAGAGGCAGCTGAGTCTCGTTGTCTCTAATTGGGAACCATTTATATGTTTGGGAATTGCACCTTAGTTTCGTGGGTTATTGTATGTTCATGTCATGATTATGTTAGGTTCATCAGGTTCTTGTCTAGTTAGGTTTCTCCGTTCGAGGTTTAGTTAGGGTTCTTCCGTCGTGGTTAGGTTTAGTTCTCTTTGTGTATAGTTTAGCGTTAGGGCTCTCGTCTTGTTCTTCGCTTTCTTGTTTTGTTCCGTCTCGTCTTTGAATAAATCATGTATTCTGGCTACATCGCTGCGTCTTGGTCTGTCCTCAGAAGTGAATCGTGACAGAATAACCCACCAACAAAAGACCAAGCAGCGAGAGACCCGGGAGCTTAGCTCTTGGGAAAGGAGCAGCGCGGGTGTGCGAGGACTGAGCGTGGGAGCCATGAGGACTTATATGGCGTATGGACCCGAGAGAGAAAAGTTCATTGGAACTCGCCTGGCACGGAAGCCCGTAAGGCAGCCCCAAGAAACTTTTGGGGGCACACGAGGGGTTGGCCGGTTCAGGAGGGACTCCTGAGCCAACTCCTCGTGCTTTATGGAGAGAGCGTAGGGAGGCGTCGCAGCGAAGGGAGGCCGTGCTATGCAGTGTTGCGCACGGTTTCCCTATAGGGATTCAGAGGCCGGTACGAGTGATTCCCGCTCCACTCATCAGTCGGGGAAAATAAGGGTGCAGCCAGAAAGAGTGGTGCCATCGCTGCGCACTAAGTCCCGGTGCGTCTCCTGGGACCCGGATATCCTGCTCCAGTTCCGTGTGCGGTGTCTCCGGTGCGTGTCCGCAGCCCAGTGCGAGAGATCCCAGCGCCACTCATTGGTCGGGCCGAGGTCTGTGTGCTACCTGGGAGAGTGGTGCCAGCTCTGCAGCCAGGCCTCCAGTGCGCCTTTTGGGTCCATGTTATCCTGTGGTCCCACGGGCAGAATCTCGATGCGAATCCACAGCCCAGTCCGAGAGATTCCAGCTCCACTCACCCATGAGGCCAGGGTTAGTGAGCTAGCTGGAGGTATGGTGTCGGCTCTCCGTATCAGGTCCCAGGTCCGGTGGAGGTTTCTCCACGTTCCAAGATCCCGGTTCCACGTTCCAAGATCCCGGTTCCATCGTTCCAAGATCCCGGTTCCACGTTCCAAGATCCCGGTTCCACGTTCCAAGATCCCGGTTCCACGTTCCAAGATCCCGGTTCCACGTTCCAAGATCCCGGTTCCACGTTCCAAGATCCCGGTTCCACGTTCCAAGATCCCGGTTCCACGTTCCAAGATTCCGGTTCCACGTTCCAAGATCCCAGTCCGTGTAGTGGTTTCTACACGTCCAGTCCCTGCTCCGCGCACCCAGCTCCCCGTGCGCTCCGAGAGTCCAGCACGTCCTGCTCCGCGCACCCAGCTCCCCGTGCGCTCCGAGAGTCCAGCACGTCCTGTCCCGGCTCCGCGCACCAAGTTCCCTGTGCGCTCAGAGAGTCCAGCACGTCCTGTTCCGGCTCCGCGCACCAAGCTCCCGTGCGCTCAGAGAGCCCAGTTCGGCCTGTTCCGCTCCCGCACCAGAGTGCGCGTCCGAGCCCAGTTCGGCCTGTTCCCGCTCCCGCACCAGAGTGCGCGTCCGAGCCCAGTTCGGCCTGTTCCCGCTCCCGCACCAGAGTGCGCGTCCCGAGCCCAGTTCGGCCTGTTCCCGCTCCCCGCACCAGAGTGCGCGTCCCGAGCCCAGTTCGGCCTATTCCCGCTCCCCGCACCAGAGTGCGCGTCCCGAGCCCAGTTCGGCCTGTTCCCGCTCCCCGCACCAGAGTGCGCGTCCCGAGCCCAGTTCGGCCTGTTCCCGCTCCACGCACCAGAGTTCCAGTGAGCATCACGAGTCCGGCACTGCCAGTGCCCGCTCCACGCACCAGAGTTCCAGTGAGCATCACGAGTCCGGCACTGCCAGTTCCCGCTCCACGCACCAGAGTCCCAGTGAGCATCACGAGTCCAGTACGACCAGTTCCTGCTCCACGCACCAGAGTCCCAGTGAGCATCACGAGTCCAGTACTGCCAGTTCCTGCTCCACGCACCAGAGTTCCAGTGAGCATCACGAGTCCAGTACGACCAGTTCCTGCTCCACGCACCAGAGTTCCAGTGAGCATCACAAGTCCAGTACTGCCAGTTCCTGCTCCACGCACCAGAGTTCCAGTGAGCATCACAAGTCCAGTACTGCCAGTTCCTGCTCCACGCACCAGAGTTCCAGTGAGCATCACGAGTCCAGTACTGCCAGTTCCTGCTCCACGCACCAGAGTCCCAGTGAGCATCACGAGTCCGGTAGGGCCAGCTTCTGCTCCACGCACCAGAGTTCCAAGAAAGGGTCCAGGGCCTCCGGTGCGTGACATCAGACCAGCACGGCCAGCACCGGAGCCCCCACCTGGGACAAAAGGAACCCACCCTAGATCCCCCCACAGACTTTTGGGGCGCGTCCAGAGTCCGCGCCTTTGGGGGGGGGTACTGTAACGCCCAGGCCTGGGTTTTCAGGCTGGAGCGCTTTGGGTTCATTTTGGTTTAGGGGTTTTCACAGTTCTATGGTGTCTAGTTCTATGTTGGGTTAATGGCTCCCAATTAGAGGCAGCTGAGTCTCGTTGTCTCTAATTGGGAACCATTTATATGTTTGGGAATTGCACCTTAGTTTCGTGGGTTATTGTATGTTCATGTCATGATTATGTTAGGTTCATCAGGTTCTTGTCTAGTTAGGTTTCTCCGTTCGAGGTTTAGTTAGGGTTCTTCCGTCGTGGTTAGGTTTAGGTTTAGGTTAGGTTTAGTTCTCTTTGTGTATAGTTTAGCGTTAGGGCTCTCGTCTTGTTCTTCGTTTTCTTGTTTTGTTCCGTCTCGTCTTTGAATAAATCATGTATTCTGGCTACATCGCTGCGTCTTGGTCTGTCCCCTCAGAAGTGAATCGTGACAGTACCAGGCCAGCTAGTTAACATTAGCCTACTACATCTAGCTACATGTTGAACTTCCATCCTCTCAGGCCAGGGGCACAACAATGTAGGAATTAATGGTTGGATCACAATCGTAATTATAATCATTAGCCAGTATGGAGAATTAAGTAAAACCACAAGTCTAAATCCCTATCTCCATCCAATTTAGGAAAGGGTCAATTTCAGCTAGCTAGCTAGCCACCGGAGGACAATGACACAACAAGATGCAACAATTCAAGTGTTTTCTGTCAGTGAGGTTTGGCATCAGGTATTATGTGATCGGTGTGAAGCCAAATCCCAAAAGTTTTTTTGGTGCAGCAGGACAGTTCACAGCCGAGCTCACTCAGTTTAGCTCAATACTGATTGGCTATTATTAAAAAAAAAAAATTAACAAGGGAAGCGAAATGCTCGCTGGCTTCCCTTACATTCAATGCTATGGGCGGCAACAATGTCATACTCTTTTAGACCAGACAGCATCAGATAGCTAGGCTACACATACTGAGACAGAGGGGCGTCGTTTCTTTCGCTTGGATGCTTTCTCCAGTGAGATACATTCAGCCTCTTGCGAATTGATGGCCATTTCTGAAACACAGATACATTATTTTGTTTCTTTTTTTCTTGGTCAATTTTTTGGGGGAAGCCTGGTTTCCCTTGGCATTCCATGAATACATGCCACTGACCCTCCGGCTTAGTTTGACAGTGAGAAGTGGCCCTTACACCACCATTCCTTTCCCCGTTATTCAAGGACACACTAATCCAACACAATCAACCCTTCTGTACAATAATAATAAGGGTGGATAGAGAAATCTGGTTATGACTGGCTGGACGCTCCATTCTGCTCTGCTGATCAATATCCTAATGGAAACGATGTTAGAGAAGAGAGATTGGCCTCCCCGCACCCCTCATCTCTCCTCTAGCTGCCTTTGTTATGATCTCAGCTTTATTATGCTATCCACAGGCCGTCCCTGCTGTCCCCTAGCCACACTGGGGCCATTCATAATGCAACCACAGCCTTTAACGTGTCTGATTCTCCATCTCCAGGTCTCCTCCTCCTCCTCCTTTGCCAACCTTTTCCTCTTCTTCCTCCTCTCTCCTTCTCCGTCTCTCCATCTTCCTCCTCTCTCCTCCTCCATGTCTCCCTCCTCCTCCAGCTCTCCTCCTCTCTCCTCCTCTTCCTCCTCCTCTCTCCTCCTCCATTTCCCCCTTCTCTCTCTATCTCTGTCCTCCACCTCTCCTCTTACATTTCCTCCTTCTCTCTCCACCTCTCTCCTCCTCCTCCCTGAGATGACATATTGATCAATGTCGGGAGCAGAGACACAGACTAATCTACTATAGATCAGTGCAAGTCCTCTCTGCCCCCTCTTTCCCCATCCACACTGGCTGTCTGTCTCTCTCACTCCATCTCTCCCTTCCTCCCTCCGTGGCTGCCTCTATCTCTTTCCCCCTCCCTCCTGTCCTCTTTTACTCTCTACCTGCCTGCCTCTCTCTATACTTGCCTCCCGGCCTTCCTCTGCCTGCCTCACTGCCTCCCTCTTTACATACCTCCCTCCCTCTCTCCATCCTATGATTTTGACTTAGTATTCATAAGAGGAAGGAATACAGACACAGGCCAGTCCCCACAGCTACATTTAAAGAAGTAAACACACACACACACCACTGTGTTTAAACTAGCTAGAGGACTCAATCCCATCTCTCCAGAGAGCGGTGAGAGTAATGAAAACAAAACAGAGCTAGATCGATGGTACAATGAGCCTGTGCGTAAATATGATTTGAAATTGGATGACAGTGGGGATTAGGGATTTGAAAGGAGGTGTATGATCCAGATAATATGTGATATAATAAGCATTATTGGAAATCATTATTCTTATTCCTGGGTGGGGATGATGAAATTGATCGTCGTTGTGTGGGTGAATAGGGGCATCATTAAGATGAATTTGTGAGGTTAGTGTAACAATAGCTCATCTAGGTGGAGGTTGTAGGGATTTCACAGCGTTACAGTACAGTAAGATATACTGGCTTTAGAAAAGCAAAGACTAGATGGTCCTAGGCCTGTTTCCTGACCCCAGATTCATCCCCCCACAAAAAGACAGGGCACAAAGCTATGTATGTCTTATGGATGTGTGGGGCAAGTTTCACAGAGAGACAGAGGCCACATAAGTGTGTGTCTCTCTATGGCAAAGCTTATTGGGTATATCCTCAGGGGTCAGACACAGTATAAAGGGGTCAGAGGTCAGAAGAGCATCCCATGAAGCATTTAGCTGTTTCTGTGCCTCTGAGAAAATATACTGTAGGATTTGTGCTGTGTGTGATTCATATTGCAAAACAGAACACTGTTTGATGAAAAAAAGCCTGCTTTGGTAAAAATACAACATTGCTGATGCCTTTTAGGATGACGAGGGCAGTACGTTCATCTGAAATGCCAAATGTTGGTCTCTCCCTCCCTCTCCCTAATCCCCTCCATCCCTCCATCCCTACCTCTCTTTCACTTCCTCCTTCCACAAACTGGATGACAGTATAGCTGCCTCAAGAGAGCTGAGCTGCAACACAAGATGCTTCCTTAGAGCCCTGGCCTGCCTGTCTTGGCGCTGGTGCCCTGTGGACGCCAGAAGGCATGGCCTCCACCGCTACTGCCTCTGATCACTGGCTTACGTCACGTGACTGCTGGCCCACATGGCTGAGCACAAGGGGGGATGGAGGCATGACGCTATCGTCCCTATGCCTAGGGGGGTGGAGGAGTGCAGAGGAAGCAGAGAATAGAGGAGGACAATACCGTAGCATCCTCTTTTATTCCCAGGCAGCGAGAGAGGGAGGGCGGAAAGGAGGGAGAAAGGGATGGCAGAAGGGAGGGTGGGATTCAGTGCTATCGATCAACTCTTTCTCTGTGGAGCGGTGGAGCTTAGCTGTACTCTGTGGGTTTACTCTTTAAAGAAGAAAGAGGGGGAGAGAGAGAGAGAGAGAGGGAGAGAGAGAGAGAGAGAGAGAGAGAGAGAGAGAGAGAGAGAGAGAGAAGCTGGGCAGGGATGAGTCTAACCCCCCCTTCTCTTCCCCCACTCTATCCCTCCTTAATCCTCTGTTACAGCTCTGGCCTGACATTAGAAAAGCAGTGGAAGAGAGAGACACTGATGAAGCGTGATCCAACCATCCAGCCAGTGGGCCCAAATTAACTGAATCATCGCTCATCAGCTGTGTACAGAGCAGGAGAGGGCGGGAGGAGAAAGGAAGGGAGGGGAGCTAGACAGACAGACAGACAGACAGCGAGGAAGGAAGAGGCAATAAAGCAATAGAGAGAGAGAGAGAGAGAGAGAGAGAGAGAGAGAGAGAGAGAGAGAGAGAGAGAGAGAGAGAATTGCAATGTGTTATCAAGCAGAGTTCATGGGCCCATACAGAGCCAAGGCAGGGTGGGCATGGTTGTAAGGGTCGTACCCTGCAGTCAAGCCAGGGTTGGCATGCAGTAGAATGCACCATGTGTCTGCGTCCCAAATGGCACTCTATTCCCTGTACAGTGCACTACTTTTGACCAGAGCCCTATGGGCCCTAGTCAAAAGTAGTGCACTAAATAGGAAATAGGGTACCATTTGGGACGTAGCCTATGACTCCCCACTCCCCCAGTCACATGGTGATTCATTATAATGCTGTAGAGGTAACCACTCTGTAGACAGATTAAGGGGCGGACTGGGACCAGGAATTGACCCTGGCATTTCTAACACACCAGACCTTTTTTTTCCTTAAGGCCCCCAAACCTGCCAATTTTTTTCCTTGAGAACCCCATTATTAGCCAGATAATTATAATTTTGCACAAATACCCGAAGTTAGACAGGCTCACTGGGCAAAATGGCAGGGTCTTAGGTCTTAGGCCTGGTTTCCCGACCCCAGCTGAATCACAGCCCCCTCAATCATTCTCAATGGAGAATCATGTTTTTGTGAATCGTATCAGCAGTCTGGCATAGACCTACCCTCAGAAAGTCAAGAACGGAAAGCCTTTGGTCAAGTTCCTCCCTGACTACATTGCAGACGCATGCCAAGTCTTACAACTCCCGGATACGTATTTAACATATCAGCTAACCACATATGATATAGCGATTTGATGTCCAACTGCAAAGTCGATGATGTGGCACACAACCATTTGTTGATGCAGTGCAACACCTATGCATCTATTCGGGCAGGAACTCAACCTTTGCTCCTATCAGAAGTACACACGGCACCTGTTCTTCTGATTTCAACAAGCCAGAGATTATGAGAAATTATCAGGTGCCAATTCACACTGTGAAACTTCTATGCCTGGTTTTACACAGGCAGCCCAATTCTGATATTTTTTCACTAACTGGTACTGACCAATCACATCAGATCTTTTCACATCAGATCTTTTTCAGATCTGATTGGTCAAAAAGATCCGAATTGGGCTGCCTGTCTAAACGCAGCCAATGTCCCTTGGGTTCAAAGCACACAAGTATTTCACTACACCCGCAATCACATCTGCTAAACACATGTATGTGACCAACATACATTTTTGATTTGATTTGATAAGGATCTGGGACAATATTCCCAAAGCATCTCAGAGTATAGAACTGCTGATCTAGAATCAGTTTAGCCTTTTAGATCAGCACACTAAAGCCTTCTTCACACTGCAGACTTTAAATCCATTTTGGAATACTGACTGTCCAAACAGCAAGTTACAAGTGACCAAATCAAATGTGTGTGGGTTCAGACAGCAGTCATTTGCTGACATGGCTACGCTAGTAGTCATAATAAAGGGAAAGAGGGATACCTAGTCAGTTGTACAACTGAATGTATTCAACTGAAATGTGTCTTCCGCATTTAACCCAACCCCTCTGAATCAGATAGGTGCTGGGGGCTGCTGTTATCGACATCCACGTCGGTGCCCGGGGAACAGTGGGTTAACTGCCTTGCTCAGGGGCAGAACTACAGATTTTTACCTTGTCAGCTCGGGGACCTTTTGATTACTGTGCCAACGCTCTACCGACGGGTGTGTGCACAGTGGTGTAGGGTGATTGGTGGAGGTGCTTTTGCGTTCTATCCCTCAGAAGGTACACAAAAGTTTTAGAACACCTACTCATTCACGTTTTTTTCTTTATTTGTACTATTTTCTACATTGTAGAATAGTAGTGAAGACATCACAACTATGAATTAACACATATATGGAATCATGTAGTAACCAAAAAACTGTTAAACACATCAAAATAGATTTTACATTTGACATTCTTCAAATAGCCACCATTTGCCGTGATGACAGCTTTGCACAATCTTTGAATGTTCAAAATCATAGTGTCAGCACACTTTAAAAGCCTCCAAGGATAAGTTGTTCAAAACAAGTAATTTTTGGCTAGCCACAGCAGTCAACACAGCAGTCAGCAGTAGTTGTTTAGCTTTCTGGCACACCTGTTCTTAGGTATTGCTGATCTGTTCCGTGACCGAAGAACAGTTGTACTCATTAGTCAGATTCTGTTGCAAAATATTTTGTCTGTTGCAAACGTAAAATGTTTTGTAACAAAAACGACTCTCAGAATTTAAAACCCTTCTCATGATCTCACTTCTCTCTATGGAACCCTCAAATGGAGGATAATTATACGATCTACTCACACAAGTTGGTGTTCTCACCAGTTCCAGGTTATGCAGTGCATTCGGAAAGTATTCAGACCCCTTGACTTTTTCCACATTTTGTTACGTTACAGCCTAAAATTTATGAAACAGTATTTTATTCTCAGCAATCTACACACATTACCCCATAATGAGAAAGAAAAAACTTCTCTGCAGATCCTCTCAAGCTCTGTCAGGTTGGATGGGGAGCGTTGCTGCACAGCTTTTTTCAGATCTCTCCAGAGATGTTAGACTTGTCCCGAAGCCACTCCTGCATTATCTTGGCTGTGTGCTTAGGGTCGTTGTCCTGTTGGAAGGGGAACCTTCGCCCCAGTCTGAGGTCCTGAGCAGGTTTTCATCAAGGATCTCTTTTGCTCTTTTTCATCTTTCCCTCGATCCTGACTAGTCTCCCAGTCCCTGCCTGGGATGCTGCCACCACCATGCTTCACCGTAGGGATGGTGCCTGGTTTCCTCTAGACGTGAAACTTGGCATTCAGGCCAAAGAGTTCAATCTTGGTTTCAGACCAGAGAATATTGTTTCTCATGGTCTGAGAGTCCTGTATGTGCCTTTTGGCAAACTCTGTCATGTGCCTTTTACTGAGGAGTGGCTTCCGTCTGGCCACTCTACCATAAAGGCCTGATTGGGGGAGTGCTGCAGAGATGGCTGTCCTTCTGGAGCTCTGTCAGAGTTACAATTGGTTACACCTCCCTGACCAAGACCCTTTTCCCCCGATTGCTCAGTTTTGCTGGGCGGCCAGTTCTAGGAAGAGTCTTGGTGGTTCTAAATTTCTTACATTTAAGAATGATGGAGGCCACTGTGTTCAGATCTGTGCCTCGACACAATCCTGTCTCAGAGGTCTACACACAATTCCTTCGACCTCATGGTTTGGTATTTGCTCTGACATGCACTGTCAACTGTGGGACCTTATATAGACAGGTGTGTGCCTTTTCAAATCATGTACAATGAATTGAATTTACCACAGGTGGACTCCAATCAAGTTGTAGAAACATCTCAAGGATGATCAATGGAAACAGGATGCACCTGAGCTCAATTTTGAGTCTGATAGCATAGGGTCTGAATTATGCGGTATTGTCATTATGCACTTTGTCGTTATGCGGTATTGTCAATATGCGATATTGTCATTATGCGGTATTGTGTGTAGCTTGATGAGGATGATTGTTTTTAAATCCATTTTAGAACAAGGCTGTAACATAACACAATTTGGAAAAAGGGAAGGGGTCTGAATACTTTCCGAATGCACTGTATGTGTGTGTGTGTGTGTGTTGTTGTTTTTAATATAAAACTTTAAGCCTCTGGTCAGAATGAGAGCCTATTTCATTACTCAAGTATTCAACACATCAGCAGCAGATTAGTCCAGAAGTTGGATCAAAGACATCCATGGACCAATCCCGTCGACGGTGTTGAGTTACCGATGGACAAAAGTGTGCTCCTTTTTCAGACGCCCCACCTTTTTGGTAGTGATTGGAAACTGAGGTTTTCTGAAGCTTTTGGGTCTTTCACCAAATTGTGGCGAAAAACGGTTCATTACTTAAAGCTTTTAACACAATGCTCATTAGTGACATCTGTTGGTCAGGAATAAACATCAACATGTTTGATGTTTATATAGAAGTATATCATTTTCCGCAAAATCCATCAAAACTTCGTGGCGCAATGGATAGGTCTGATTTTTAATAAACTAAAGTTAGTTTGAATGTGAGGTTTGCATTTCACACCCTGCATACCTTTTCGCCTGTTTTTACATAATTCTTTAAATGTGCATTTGTGGTATTATTTAGGATGCTGAAGACAAAAGATAATCATAGACTACAGTAAATTGAACAACAATGTGCAGATAGTGTGGTTTCACAGAAAAAAAGTATCCTGTACCTGTGGTATCTGATTAGTTCCTAATCCTTGACCCTAGCTAATGAGCTACCGTTCAGGTGGTATGTGATGAAAAGTGCATTTGTCGGCGTTTGAAAGCAACTTGGCATCAAAGAAGCACCATTGTGCTGATACTGACGATTTGTCGGCACAGATGTTTTGTTTACATAGGATAATTAACGTAGCAAGTTAGTGAATTAACGTAGAAGGTTAGGAGAACTAACGCAGCAGGTTAGGTGAATTTACCTCAACTAACCTGTACCCCCGCACATTGACTCGGTACCGGTACCCCCTGTATATAGCCTCGTTATTGTTATTTTATTGTTGCTCTTTTATTTTTAACTTTAGTTTATTTTGTCAATATTTTTCTTGACTCTTATTTTTCTTAAAACTGCATTGTTAGATAAGGGCTTGTAAGTAAACATCTCACGGTAAGGTCTTCCTACACCTGTTGTATTCGGCGCATGTGACAAATAACATTTTATTTTATCTGAATAAGTGTAGCAGGTTAGGTGAATGAGGTTAAGGTTAGCAAAAGGGTTAGGGTTTAAAGCTCTGCATGGTCAATGCGATGTCTGCAGTGGCCGTACAGCATCATTTACTGCGATGCAGCCTCTGCAGACGTCAGTGCTTTCATACGTATTGAGCTTAGCGGAGCAGAGCTGTTGTGAAGGAAGTTGTCAAGGAAGTGAGTTTGTGTTTATACAGGACGTACTGCTCCCGCCTACCATCAACCAATCATGTCAATGCGGAGCTATACTGTACTACACGGAGCCCTCGGCGTTGTTACAAAAGTTGACACGCGCACAGCGATGCGGTACAGAGCTTGATTTGGCCACTGCATGCCCAGTTCAAGCATTATTTGGCTTTTAGGCTTAGCTACAATGCTACTGTTGTCAAAACTGTTGTCCCCAACGCGACCACTAGATTGAGCTGTAGGCCTACTCCATCTATGTACAACGGTAGAAACGTAAACAAACCATCTGTGGTGACAAACATCAGGATCATAACACAGGTTGCCTTTATTGCAGTCGCGCTGCACAGCTGATGTTTGTTATAATATATGGATACCATATGGATGTGGTACTGCTGTTTTGGACTCTCTCTCTACCGCACCTGCTGTCTCTAACTCTGAATGATTGGCTATGAAAAAACAACTGACATTTACTCCTGAGGTGCTGACCTGTTGCACCCTCGACAACCACTGTGATTATTATTATTTGACCCTGCTGGTCATCTATGAACGTTTGAACATCTTGACCATGTTCTGTTATAATTTCCACCCGGCACAGCCAGAAGGATTGGCCAACCCTCAGAGCCTGGTTCCTCTATAGGTTTCTTTCTAGGTTCCTGCTTTTCTAGGGAGTTTTTCCTAGCCACTGTGCTTCTACATCTGCATTGCTTGCTGTTTGGGGTTTTAGGCTGGGTTTCTGTAAAGCACTTTGACGTCGGCTGATGTAAAAATGGCTTCATAAATACATTTGATTGATCGATTGAGTCGATGACGTGGCGCGCAACCATTGGTTGATGCATGCAACGTTTGAGCTGGGGATTGCGACCTTATCCAACATAGAATGGCACAGATAACGGTCGTGTTCCCCTGCTCAGACGTTGCATGCATCAACCAATAGTTGGGTGCCACGTCATCGACTGTGTCATCGACTGACAGTTTGCTATAACATGTGATGTGGTTAGCTGTTGCGTAAAATACCTATCAAGGCTTTGTAAAATCTGGCATGCATCAGCAACACCCGTGCAGAGGAACCTGCCCAATATGTGCCAATTAAAGATCATGGCTAATCAGATGCAAGGCCCAATTAGGGCCTAATCCAGCTCAGGTGTGCAGCCTGGTTGGTTGTTAAAAGCTACCTCAGTTTCATCAATTGTAGCATAACAGAGGAACATTGTCCCTCTAACCTACAGATGTACATTAGTTATAGGACCGTATGATGGCACCCACTCTCAGGGTAATGTTAAAGCAATTGATTTTGTTCTTACTGGTGTTGAACTTCATCTCGCCTGCTTTTTTACATACTTACAGCACTGACCCATGGCAACGACAACTACCAAGCCGAATGCCCCAATTTGGCAATCATCTGCCCTTTACACAGTATCAAAGTTACCAACAAACCGTTGCCAGACCAGTTCTAGTGAAAACTGTCGCTGTGGCGTGCTATTCAGACTACTTGGAGATAGTCGTGAATGCTGATTTGTTTCAAATTGGTACGCTTATCGACATGGATGACCTGCACCTTGGAGTTGAACAGTACCAAGCTCAAGAGCCCTGTAAGGCTACAATTTCAGCAGCTGGAGATGAGTACAGAATATTTGCAGCACTAACAGACTGTGGAACCAAACATATGGTAAATATGGTGAAATTGTTTCAATAGTTCACTTCTCGGCATGACCTTCTCTTAGCTTCTGCTTTGTGAATCCACAGATGAACAAAGACTCCTTGATCTACACAAACCACCTCAGATATACACCCAGAACCACTCCAGATGGAGTTATTCGAATGGAGGGTGCTGTAATTCCAATTGAGTGTCACTACGAAAGGTGAGTTTAGACTAGACTGTTGTATTATGTCGTAGTACTGCGTAGGCCTACTGGTTTGCTCGTCTTAATTCTGTGCTTTTTGTTTCAGGAAGTACAGTTTGAACAGTGCCCCTCTCCAGTCGACCTGGATCCCCTTTACCGCCACAGTGTCTGCTGAGGACACCCTGCAGTTCTCCTTGATGCTCATGACAAGTGGGTGTATATAAATCCTGGGCTGCATGGGGCAGAGCCACAACTGCCCCTCTGACATGCAGAATATAGAATCACTTCAGACCACTTTCTTTTTATTGGTAACATTTCTCTCTGCAATGTTCTATGCACTTTGCCTACTAAATATGTCCCTGTTAACAATCCCCTCAATTTTATAATTTAACCCCTTAATAGACGCTAACTACTTTTAGTGCCTATTGACGGTAGTATCTTCTGGCTGGTGTTAAGTGCCCCCGACGCTCGTTCTGGTTAGATCCTATCGGTACGTTCTCTGTGCATGGTGTTTTGGGAACGCATGTTACATCTTCTGCCGTTGTGGGAAAGATGCATCCTTAAAATGCTCACTTCAATTGGGGAAACCAGGCCCTGAATTCTAACTCATCGCTTGCGGCGGTATGGTATTGGAAACATAAGGAACGTATTCATATCAGTGGAATTATTTGCTACACATTTATATGGCTGTATTTCCATGTTACATCTCTTGTTTACATAAAAGCTGGAAGATAAGGGCGTACCTAAGCTTATTACCCATCTGTCTCCAAACACCAGTAAGTGGAAGATGGACGCCACAGAAGTGTTACCACTGAAAAATACTGTTGGCTGCAACGGCAGTGCATTGCAGTTGTGAAATGATTTTGATGTGATATACCATGGGGCTTTATGTACAGAGAACTGTACTGTGATCTAATCACCTTTTTAGATGGCGTGTTTATGGCTTAACACATGTAAGGTCCTTGGACTATAAGGTGTCAAGTTGGGCTCATTCTGTCCATTTTTGGGATAACCTTCTGTCATTACTGGCACTTCCTGTCCAGGTGACTGGCTTTATGAGCGGGGTTCGGGAGTCTACTTCCTGGGTGATCCCATCAACGTGGAGGTGTCTGTCAGGCTCGCTCACCACACCAGGCTCAGGGTCTTTGTGAGCAGCTGCGTGGCAACACTGGACCCTGACTGGAACTCTGTCCCCAGATACTACTTCATTGAGAATGATGGGTAAGGGGGGGTAGTAACCTAAAGTGCCTACCTAGAATGATAGTTCTCCAGCTGTCCCTATGAAAATATTTCCACTAGTGGTGCTTGGAGGGTTCTTCGTTTGGTACCAAGGAAGATTAATAAAAACTGCATATTGGAGTTTTAGTTAATTATCTCACCTGCAGGTGCTTGATGGATTCCCAGTTGCCTGGCTCCAACTCCAGGTTTGTGCGTAGAACCCAGGACGACAAGCTCCGGTTCCACATTGATGCCTTTAGGTTCCACCAGGAGGACAGGTCGGAGGTGAGGGCAATGTTTTAAAAACCAGAGATGTTTGTGAGAACATCATGGGTACTGTAGTTGGTACATGATGCTACAGTAATATAACGTGCAGCCAATGTTGGCTACTGTGATGCTGCATTGTTTTGCTTGTCCTGTTTTTCAGCTTTACATCACATGCCACCTTATGGCAGTCCCTGTCATGGACCATGCAGAGCCTAGCAACAAGGCATGCTCCTTCGTTGATGGCAGGTCTGATATCTGCTACTCTTACTGGGCTGTGACTTAACAAATACTATAGTATTCCAGTTGATAAGGTGTGTTCTGGGCACATGACTAAATCTTCTTGCAGGTGGAAGTCCGCCGACGAGAATGATTTGCTATGTGGCCGTTGTCCAAGTCTGAATAGTCAGAAGGGGGTTGCTCCAGCACGCCGTCCCCTCAGTGGAAGATTAGGCAGTAGCCCACCTGAACCTCGTGGTTACCACAGCAAACCCCCAGCCTCTGGTCACCACTGGAGGAGTGGGATGAAGACCAACAAAGGTATATTTGGCATCGTAATCCCTGTTTCTTGCCTCTTCTCAGAATGGGGTTCGAGGGGGAGGCACCTTGGACATTCTACTCCAATATGGTTGATGGGATGCTAGTAATTGAAGGACGACTGAGTGTTTTGATGGAAAATGTGTTGGTGAGAAGTTGACCTTGCATGTGTTTGACTGTCATTTTAGTGTGGGAACAGCATGCTACTTTGGGCCCCATGATTGTCTTCCCAACCAAACAAAAGGGCACACTTCTATCACCACGGATGAAGGAAGGTGTCCATATACATGGCTTAATTTCCGCTACAGACACCACAAGGCCTGTGTCACCTAGCAGTCGTTGGAAGAGTGGAATGGACTTCAAGAGAGGTACTCTGACTGTTTGCAATGGTATGATCTTATTCCTTATGTTGTGCACTACCTAAAACCATAGTTTTGAGAACATGCCCCTAGGCAACTAACCAGGGTCTGGTTTAATTGACTGACTCTTTTTGGAAGTGAATTTCAGATGGATGACACTCAACAAGGCAGACATGACAGATGGTTGTGATTTGAAACCCAATTTTGCAGGGAATACCTTTTGCAGTGGTTTTAGTGAAGGTAGTCGACACAAACAAGCAACTTGCAGTAATTAAAAATAACCTATTCTGTCTTGTTAGCTAATATTTTGTATTTTATTCAAGTGGATAAGGCAATGACTTCCCCTATGCCAAACTGACATGTTATGTACAGACATGTTAAGCCAGTAGAAGGCTATTGCCCAGACCTTGAGGCGCTGGTCAAAAGTAGTGCACTCAAGGGAATAGGGTGCCATTTCGGACATTGTCATTTCTATATAGGCTAGCTACAGTAGCTGTGTTAACTGTACTTTTAATTCTAGGACTGTATTTCGGCCAATCGCAAAATGCGGGTAGTCCTTTGGGCCGGAGTGTTGGACCCAATAAACATGGTTTCGTTAGCTCTGCAACGTATGATGGCTTCATCAGACCGAAAGAACTGGTTGCCCAAAGAGGTAATTACATTTCTTTACTGGTTTGCATGTATGATAATTGCAGATAGGGTCTCTGCTAAATTGTCTGTTCTCAGAGTTGGAGCCCACCCCAGACCCTCAGTTGAATCCTACCCCTGAGCCTGTTGCAGCAAAGATTACCTCAGAGAAAGAGGGTCTGATTCAAGAGCAGGATAATGACCTGAATCGGTAGGACTTCGGAACTCGTGGTAAGGGTATGCATGGGTTCATGGTACTGTATTTTAGAGGGAAGGATCCTGCACATGACACTTTGGTAAGCAGGTTAGTGTTTATTGAGCTGAATCAGCTCTGCAGAGTGGTCACTAGCAGGCACATCTATAATAAAATATACTTTTCAACCTAACATCCACACTGCTAACCCCAATGGCTAACCTTAAGACAAAAGCTCCTTTTGCTTCATTCATTTTTACAATAGTCCACTTTGCAGCTGGCACATCTAGCAGAAATTGCTCAGTTCTGCCTCCAGGACAAGACTCATTCCAATAAATGTTAACCTGCACATCGCAATTGCCAGTTACTTGTACATATCAACTTCAGCAGAGCTTTTGTGGTTTCACAAAGCAGTTATGAAATGTTCCCAGTCGACTAACACTTTTCTTTTATAGAACTGGACGTTGCTGTTGCGGCAACTTTTGGTCTAGCACCAAGCAGCACGCCAACTCACTGAGTCCTGATGTCCCAGCACAAGGTTGAGCCTACAACTACCAAATTACCTATCCCCACGTCTGCTTCTGAGGTGAACAATGCAGAGAACTCAACCTGTGGCGAGACCACCAAACACTAAGGGGACACTCAAAGAACAATATTAACCCAAGAGTGACTGTTAACCTTACAAAATAAATCTACTTTTACTGATATTCTGTCTTTACCTTATACACTACATCTGGAGTAATTTGAAATAAAGTGACGTTATGTACAGGTGAAATATTTTTTATAATTGAGCACAGATTCGGTGGTAGCCCAACTCTTCAGATGCATCCATGATTTGAATAGCTATACTTCTCCAGTCCTGGGTTAATATGAATCGGGTTCACAAGTCCCAAGGTTCCTGATCAATTCCTAGGGTATTTGGGCTTACAATGTAAGGAACTCTAGCTATGCCAGCCCTATAGGGTCTTAAGAACCAGTGCTGACTGGAACCAGCAGCTGAGCCTGTTGCACCAAACAAGTTAGATGAGCCAAAAATGGACTATTTGCTAGATGGCCAGTCTGCCCCTGGACAGATTTACATTACTAATACTGATGCGGGAGGTTAGCAACCAAATGTATAATTGCATCACATCTGTGCATGAAAGCGTTGGAAGAGAATCAAATGTCCCAATAAGGTAATTACATTTCTCCCACCTAGTGTCTTATAGTATATCTAAAGAGTCTAAGTGGCCACTCATTTGAGGTATAAGTGGACTGTCCTTCTGTCCCCTTGCTCTCTGCTACAGAATGTCTCAAAGCAGAGGTTGCTACATCTCGTTTTAAACTTAGACTCAATTGTATATCATTAATTTAACCTGTAGATTCCTCAAAAGCTTAGTAAAACCGCTGTACCCAATCAGAACCCCAAATATGAGCTTGTTTAAAACACACAGCCTCAACAGTCATCTTGAAATGGTCAGTCCCTGTATCAATAGCTCTGTCCATGTGTTTCAGTGGTTACATTTTCCAAGTCCCATCCCTCAGATGTTTACTAAATCAGTGGTGGGGTGTTGCTGTTCGAATTGCAGATTGCCCCTTTAAGGTAGGCCGGGCTCTGACTGTCACCTCTGCTGGTCCTTCCCCTGCCCTCCACCCAGAGACACTAATTTGGGGGATTAGTTGGCCGGTCTGGTCAGGCAGAACACCTCCCTCTCACACCGACCGTCATACTGAGATCCTACCTCCTGCCCAGTCAACACACAGGAAAGTCACCTTGTCTTTAGTCTTATCGGTTTGACTGAGTGTTCCAGCTCCTCCACTCATTACCAGGATGCTCCTAATATGGTCGTACCCTTTCCTTTAGCTTCCTAATGACACCCAGCCACTGCCACAGTCACAATTACTCCAAGGTCTCTCGTAGAGGGGACTCAAGGATAGTCTGTGCTTAAGTCACACTGTGGCTCTTGGGTTTTATATCCAGTAAATGGGAGTTTATTATTGGGATATGTTTATATTGGATGAAAGTAGACAGGATCCTATGGCTCAGTTGATTTGAGAATGGTACTTCAAAACCAGGGGCTACATACACAGAATATACAGTATGTGTAAACTGAATCCCCATAGTCTGCTAAAAGCTTCTACTAAACGACCATATGAAATTATTATTAGACTGTAGTATACAGCTGATCATCATTGTACCGCAGTATCATTATAGCGAGCTACTCCACGTGCTTGCTAGGTGTTGGGTTGTCGCTACAATATGCTGAACACTGTCCAGTCTGTTAACTGTGGATCTCTAAACGACCACATTATCAAAGTATAATCTAGTTACTGCTGTATCAGTATAGCGTTATGAAGAGCTACTCGTTACGTAATACCCAACAGAACGATGGCATTTACAGCATTCTAAAGGTCAAACTCCACATCACTGTAATCAGCACATCACACAATTAGACTCTTAGGCTGTATCCCAAATGGCATCCTATTCCCTATTTAGTGTGCTGCTTTTGACCAGGTTCCATAGGGCGTTTGGGATGTAGCCTTAGTCTTCCTTCTGAAGAGCGAGAGCAAGATCAACCCGTCTTCTAATCTGAATAGTTATCTTATTTTCAACTAAATGGCTTTGCAATGGATCAATTGCCATCCTCTCTTTCAACGGTAAATAGATGTCCTTTGGGAGAGGAGCGTTTGTGATAATGAGAACTGAATACTACACTTGCAGGTTCATCAAATGTCTGTAGAACTGACACTGACTTCCTGATGATCGCCATCTTTCCACGAGCAAGAGCAGTGTCATGGAGCATGAATAATGGCCCGACAACTTTTGAAGAAGGGATTTCATCTAAACCCTATAATGCCTGGGAGGTCAGAGTACATTTTACATATCCCAAAACAACATTCTGTCTTATCACACCAAAATTCCCTTTCTTGGTTGTGAACATTAGGTCTGGCGTAGTCTTCCACTATTCCACTGCTGTACTACAGTCAAGCTGAGTCTGCAAATGACATATGACAGGAACTATTTGGGGCCCATTTTCTCACACACAACTGCTGTGAATGTTGTGAATTAGATTAAGCTGAGGAATATTGAATGGCTGCCGAGCACTTCTTCCTCTGTCTGCCAACTCCGCAGCTTTCTTTGATAATGCAATTTCATTTGTCATCACTGTTGCTGTTGCTTAGCAGAGGAAAAACCATGCTGATTTGACATATTTAATTCAACTGCTCTGACTAGCTAAGTGGATGTGGATGCTTTGTTTGTGTGTGTGTGTGCATCTGTACAAGCACCCTAGCGTGTTTGCATTTGTGAGTGCACCCCCAGTACCCTCAACTTGAACCTACCTCTTTCAGGCAGCCCATGAAGTTGTTGCTGACGGGAGAACCAGGCAGATCAGCCGTACTAGGACTCCCACCCACGTAAAAGAAGTCATCGGACCCCAGCATGGTGTAGTCTTCCTGGGTATACCCTGTCGTGGTGAGGATCCCATCCACGGAGATAGTCACCTGTTATAGGGGTATCACATACCAAAGCCAAACCATTACACTCTGAGGTAAAACGCTCTGTTCAATAGGATACATACACCTCTCTTCTTGGTCTGCTATGACTTGGTGTCTACAGATATGTCGCTTCTTACATTCAGTTAGGAATTCACTTGAGATCATCTGGGCTATTGGCTAGCAGCGTTGGTGCCTTGGAGCGATAGTTTGGATTAGACTGCGTTTTGGGATCTTTTAATGGCTTTAGTCATAGGTAGGGTTCACAGGACAGGTAAAGAAAATATGTCAGAGCAGAGGCATATTTTCTTTATCTTTGATGGGGTATAAGAATGGATTCTCGTTCGGTTTGGATAGTTCAGGTTGGGGGAGGGTTAGTAAAATGGACAAATTGCCAAGGACAACTTGCTTGTACTTGTCTTAGGTTTCAGGGTTCAATTTGTAACTTTACACAGTCACTAACACACACACACACACACACTCTCTGGTGTCACACACACTCGCTCTTATACACACACATGCATTATATAGGGAGGATTATCACACAACTTCACAAATGTGCAAACCAAGGTTTTTCATTTTTCAGAAGTTAACAAAAACACAAAGTAAGTTGGACATGTAAGGGGTATAAATGATTTGATAATGTCACACAAAGCATGATCAAGCCAATCGGGATACAGGGCTCATGCATCAATCAAGTCAAGGGGATTGGGAGGGACTAATGTTAGGCACAACACATAGACACCACTGTCACCAGCATGCTACAAACACAACACACAGGGACGGGATGGGGGATAGGACAGTGATAGTGAATGATAGGGGGAAGGTGAGTGAACATGTTAAAGTGTTAGTGGTTATGGGTGAGGAGGGTGAGAGGATAAAGGTCAGGTCAGGAGGTGAAAGGGCGTTGATGAGCGGTGTTGGGCATGCCATGTGCCAGACTGAGTGTGTTGGAAACAACTGTCAGAGCTCCAGCAAAGAAAGGGTCGCCATTTTGTCTCTGGGATGCCATTTTGTCTCTATTTGGTGTTTTACAGTCTGGACTGCAGTTTGGCTGCTGGTGGTTGAAGAAGTCACTCTTCTTGTTTGGTTCGTGGCAGAGCTTCTGTCAGTTCTTGGCGACAGTACTCACCAAAAATGTGGAGGTTTTTATTTGGTGGAAAAACATATTTTTTTTATGTATCCCTGACAAAAGATCAAAAGTCAGATCTGGTGTTTCTTTTGAGACTCGTAGAACTTCTGCGAACTTCGTAGCGATGAAAAAAAAAAAAAAAGTAAAAGCCGGAGTGAAAAAGAGGAGAGGGAGGAGGAGGAGGAGGAGGGGGAGGGGGAGGATATTGAGAAGTGAAGAAAGCTGTTGGTAATACAAACCCATTTCCTCATTTTTGATAAGAAGTGTCTAGGATGAAACTCAAAGTATAAAAAGAAAAAGAAGGGGGACACACGGCAAATCCAAAAAGACAATTAGAATGATATCTACCAGACAATGTAGTTTGTTTACCATAGCGTGTCCCATGCCTGATTGCTTTCCGGAAAAGGGGGAAGAAAGGAAATCAAAAGAATAGTGAACAAAACGGTTGTTAATAAGGAATGGGAAAACAAAATAAAAACCAATGATGTAGGAGAAGTAGGATGATAGTTAGTACATTAGTTAGTTGTTAGTTAGATAACGATTAGTTAGTAAGTAAATAAAATGACTTAGTATTTCATGGAAGTCTTCCCAAAGAGAGGAAGACTGACGGAAAGGGAAAGAAAGACAGAGAGGAAGTAGAGAGAGGTAGAGAGGAGGAAAAGAGGACCCTAGCTCAGCCTCTGGTCTCAGTGTTCCTCAGTGTTCCACATCCTTTAAAAATCTGGTACCTGTTAGTGGCAGGGAATGAACACTTTACTTACTTGTCCACCTCTCTTCACCATTCAAGGCTCCATTCTACTGGCTGAGGAAACTCCCTGCCCACTCCCTCTCCACACCACAAACGGTTCTCAGCTACTGTATCTCTAACAGCGTTTTCACTCAGTACAAGAATACACTGAGTGTACAAAACATTAAGAACACCTTCCTAATATTGAGTTGCCCCCCCTTTTCCCTCAGAATAGACTCAATTCATCAGGGCATGGACTCTACAAGGTGTTGAAAGCGTTCCACAGGGATGCTGGCCCATGTTGACTCCAATGCTTCCCAAAGAAGTGTCAAGTTGGCTGAATGTCATTTGGTTGGTGAACCATTCTTGATACAGACATGTGCCTGGCACCTACTACCATACCTTGTCCAAAGTCACTTATATATTTTGTCTTGTCCATTCACCCTGTGAATGGAACACATACACAATCCATGTCTCAATTAAGAATCCTTCTTTAACTGGTCTCCTCTCCTTTACACTGATTGAAGTGGATTTAACAAGTGACATCAATAAGGGATCACCTGGCTTTCACCTGGATTCACCTGGCCAGTCTATGTCATGGAAAGAGCAGGTGTTCCTAATGTTTTGTACACTCTGTGTATATTCCTGTAGTATATATTTAATACAGCCCTACTTTTTAAAGTTGAGTTGTACTTACTTCTTGTCCACCTCTCTTCCCTTCCATTCAAGGCTCCATTCAACAGGCTGGACTCAACTCCCACTCCCTCTCCCAATCCACAAACAGCTGCCAATTCTCTCACTGTTTCTGCTCTAGTGTGTACAGTTACCATTACATATCCAGTGTATAGCACAATACATGCCCTGCTTCTTAAAGCTTAGTTAAGTAGTAATACTTGTATTATAGTACAGTATCTGATACCAGTATTAGTGTACCATCCTTATGAACATAAGTATTGTAAACAAGCTAAGCTGAGGAGCAACATAACAGACAAATTGACAATAGAGAACCTATCAGTGGCCATTTGAACTTGTATTCATACTATTTGAAGAAGATGCTCCACTGATCTGAAACTTATTTCCAATTTGACATCTGTAGGCTAATGACAGTCACACGAAGTCCCTGCATTTGTACTGAGTAGGATGTCTTCAACTCTGCCTTGTAGTTTCTGCATTTGTACAGAGGAGTAGAATATCCTACAGAGTGGTTTGTAAAGGAAAGACCGTTTCTGAAGGCAACGAGATAGGGACCCAGCCTCTGATAGAAGGGTCCGCTTAGTGGAGAATAAAAGCAGAGAAGTATCAGATAAGTTTCAATGAAGGAAATAGGGAAGTCTTCAAGTTTAACATGAAGATAAGGAAGTGACAGAAACACAGAGCCACAGTGTCAGCTCCACCACTAAGCTATCAATCACTATGTCATCTGGGCTTCTTTTATTCACATAGTCACTGGCTGCTAGGAAGGCAAATAGAGGGGAAACACAATCTAACTGTACTGATGAAGTCAGAATGTCTCTCTCATAATATGTATCAACACAACATTGTTGACAACTATCTAAATTGCTTAATAGGGCACTTGGAAAAGTGCTGTAAAAATAAATAAACCTATTATGATACATCAATTCAAACGGAGGGAAAACATTAATCTTACAACGTCTAACCTAAACGATTACTCAATTTCCTAATTCATAATAGAAGTGGGATTACCGATGCAACATCCGTAACGACTATCAACTATGTTCAGCACATGGAGTACTTGGAAAAGCATTCATGCAAAAATAAAGCCAAGACGCTACTACCATTCAATTGATCTACTGCTACTAATCAATATCAGTCTTGAACCTACGTCACCTCAGTCTCCATGGTTACCTGTCTGAGGTTGCGTGTGACCTTGATGTCGTGCCAGCCGTTGTCGTTGAACTTCCCGTTGACGGGCTCCACGATGGCCTCGAAGGCCCCCGAGCCCAGGTTGATGACCAGGCTCACCGCTCCGTCTTTTAGGGCCAGGTTGACGTAGTCAGCCGACTTCCCCGTGTGGAGTAAGAGACCGTTCCTCTGCCACGTCTTGAAGGACAATGTGATCTCATCGCTGGAGGACTGGATGGGGTTCTGGGACAGGTCGTAGCAGAAGTACTCCGAACCACGGAACGTTGCCACGTTCTCTTCTCTCGCTGGAGGTAGAAGAGAAACAGGATGGAAGTTTGTTTTATATGTAAAGCTCTTATCCAAAACGTAGAGAAGTGTAGAGTCTACGACATTAACAGTGAAACATGTACTGTATGTCCCGGGTGGGAATCAAACGCACAACCCACAAAGAGATTATTGATGGACTCCATCCACATATCATTGACACAAACAGGAAGCCCACTGTATAATCTATAATATCTGACCGTTAAAACATAATTATAATCCCTTCATACCCTGTAAGTATTGAATCATGTTAGAGGCAAAAGATTAATGACTTAATGACCCCCCAAAAACATGAGAAGTAGGCTATGACATCACCTCCCATGAGAAGACAGGACAGATCAATCTAATCCAGTCGCCACAGTAATATATCTATGAGTTACCATATCAGCTATCCCATAATGTTCTCCTCATACTGGAACGCACGCATCATAAAAACCCAATACATGTGTCCCTCAGTCGAGGTCTCCATGCTAGCAGACTGCTTATGAGATCACAATGGTAACTGGCTACCTGCTAATGGTAGACATAAATCATAGCAGTCATATATCTGTTATTCGGTTTAAAATCATTCTGCTGAAAGGAAGTATCTTCCTGTATGGAGCTTGTTGCAACACAGATGAAGTAATTTGAGACAGGTAAAGAGGCAGAGAGGTCCAAAGAGGGAAGGACAGAGACAGAGAGGGAGAGAAGGACAGAAAGAGAGGAGTCTCTCTGTATACAGTGTCTTTGGAAAGTATTCAGACTCCTTGACTTTTTCCACATTTTGATACGTTACAGCCTTATTCTAAAATAGATTCAATTGTTGTTTTCCCTCAGCAATCCACTCACAATACCCCATAATGACAATAGCGAAAACAGGTTTTTAGAATTTTTTTTAAAATACCTCATTTACACAAGTATTCCGACCCTTTGCTATGAGACTCAATTGAGCTCAGGTGCATCCTGTTTCCATTGATCATAATTTGATTGGAGTACACTTGTGCTAAATTCAATTGATTTGACATGATTTGGAAAGGCACACACCTGTCTATATAAGGTCCCACAGTTGACAGTGCATGTCAGAGCAAAAACCAAGCCATGAGGTCTAAGGAATTGTCCGTAGAGCTCCGAGACGGGATTGTGTCGAGGCACAGATCTGGGGAAGGGTACCAAAACATTTCTGCAGCTTTCAAGGTCCCCACGAACACAGTGACCTCCATCATTCTTAAATGAAAGAAGTTTGGAACCTCCAAGACTCTTCCTAGAGCATTCGGGGGAGAAGGGCATTGGTCAGGGGAGGTTACCAAGAACCCAATGGTCACTCTGACAGAGCTCCAGAGTTTGTCTGTGGGGATAGGAGAAACTTCCAGAAGGACAACCATCTCTGCAGCACTCCACCAATCAGGCCTTTATGGAAGAGTGGACAGATGGAAGCCACTCCTCAGTAAAAGAGGAGCGTCAGGAACTGGGAGACTAGTCAGGATCAAGGGAAAGATCAACGGAGCAAAGTACAGAGAGATCCTTGATGAAAACCTGCTCCAGTGCGCTCAGGACCTCACACTGAGACAAAGGTTCACCATTCAACAGGACAATGATCCTAAGCACACAGTCAAGACAACACAGGAGTGGCTTCGGGACGATTCTCTGAATGTCCTTGAGTGGCCCAGCCAGAGCCCGGACTTGAACCCGATCTAACATCTCTGGAGAGACCTGAAAATATCTGTGCAGCGACGCCCCCCATCCAACCTCACAGAGCTTGAGAGGATCTGCAGAGAAGAATGGGAGAAACTCCCCAAGTACAGGTTTGCCAAGCTGATAGCGTCACACTCAAGAAGACTCGAGGCTGTGATCGCTGCCAAAAGTGCTTCAACAAAGTACTGAGTAAACAGTCTGAATACTTATGTAAATGTGATATTTTAGTTTTTTGTTTTTAATACATTTGCAAAAATGTCGAAAAAACTTTTTTTGATTTGTCATTATGGGGCATTGTGTGTAGATTGATGAGGGGAAAAAATTATGGGGTCTGAATACTTTCCGAATGCAGTGTAAATACAAGTACCACTGTTTCTGACTTGAATTGCATTTCACATTGCCATTAAGCCAATCACAAGTTCCTGGTCTGAGGGCAGGAGAGGCTGTGAAACACAGATAGAAGAAAAGAGAGAGACTGCTGCTAGGTTTGGGTTTGTTTTTTGGCCGGACTACATGTAAACACAAGACAGCGTATTGTGGAGCCTGGAGGGAGAGAGAAAAAGAGCGAGAGAGAGAGAGCATGAGGGAGAAAAAGAGAGAAATGAAGAGAGAGGCAGTTGTTTGTGATGATTCAGGTCAGAGAGTAATTTCCCCCTTGGCGTAAAACACTGGGCACAGCACAGAGACAGAAACATAGACAAGGCGAGAGGCTGGAGGACAACACAACTCTTCCAACCTCTCCTCTGAAAGCCTTTTTCAATGTACTGCTCTGTCGTTGGTCAGAATGAACACGCACGGACGCACGTTATTCCCAGTGAGACAGAACGAGTACTGCAGATTACGTCTAGTCTAAATCAAAACCTAATCTCTCTCTCTGTTCACTTCACTGATTTACTGTGTGCTTTTTCATCTGACAGATTGTTCCCACATTCATCATCTGAAGAACCGTCAGATAAGACACTGTACAGACAAACAATAACGCATCATCAAAGATAGAAATAGTACACTTGTTCCCTCCTTCACAGAACCAAGGTCACAAAAGTCACCTGGACATTAACCAACTTGAGAAACCAAAAACGGATATTTCTCTGTTTCTTTCCAATCCTTCACGGCAACTCAGGAAGTGACACATAGTCTGTGTTACAAATAGCACTGTATTCCCTATATAGTGCACTACATTTGAGCAGGGCTCTGGTCAAAAGTAGGGCACTATAAAGGGAACAGGAAGTGACACATAGTCTGTGTTCCAAATAGCACTGTATTCCCTATATAGTGCACTACATTTGAGCAGGGCTCTGGTCAAAAGTGGGGCACTATAAAGGGAACAGGGTGCCATTTGCGACACAGTCACAGTCTAACTACCAGAAACCTTATGTAAGCAGTAGCGGTACCAGTATGATAAATAGAAACCCTGTTACTTTATTCAGCTGTAGACTACACTGGTGTTATCCCAGATAACACCCCTGACACCTAATCCTGTCTGATCTCACCTGACCCCCAGGTGCAAGGGGTCATCACCATAGCAACCATGGACCTTCCATAGCAACCCTAGACCCCACCCAAGCATTGTCTTGTCTTGGTATCACCTATCAGACGTCACTCAGGTTAGGATGTCTGCAGACATTGGGTAACTTACAATTAGCTTAACGTATTTCTGTAGCCAGTGGGATTTGGGTAATTTAGGGTACTAATATTAGCTAGTTGTACATCAGCATTCTAAGGAGCTTGATTTATTCACACTGTAGCCTACTCTGTATGTTGTGGGATGTCTGCATGTGGCCTAACCTCATTACACACAGTACAACTATGATGTTACTAGGAGAGTGCAATTTATGCTACAATACTAAGATGACATTAGATTATTACTGTCAAAAATTACAAATCCTTCTTAAATGTTTTAATTTCAATAAAATCTCACTTTGGTGCATGTCATCAACTACAAGGCATGAATGTAGAGCGTTGTAGGAAATGTATTGAACGGTCAGACTTGGTCTTGGTCTATGGAATATAGAATAGTATTGATCTTTGCTCTCCGGGTCATTTTGTCTATTTTCAAATTGTCATTAATATTCCATTTCCGTATGGCTGCAAGCCGGGGGGAGGTTTGTGTGTCTGTGTGTCTGTGTGTGTGTTAGCGATTTATGCTTGATCCGACAATGCGGTGCGGAGGCTCCGTACAGAGGATGTGACGCAATTACTGTGCGCCTCCAAAATGTTGTAACAATACGGAGGACTCCAACATCTCAGAAGAGGTCTTGTCTTTTCGTTTAGCCAGTTGTTCGTAATTAGGTGGATGGTTATAGAGATTAGCTCTGAATCACTACGAGTGATGCGTTTTACATTACATGTACATTTTAGTCATTTAGCAGATGCTCGTATCACAAGTGACTTACCAGGAGCAATTAGGGGTAAGTGCCTTGCTCAAGGGCACATCGATAGATGTTTCACCTAGTTGGCTCTGGGATTTAAACCATCGACCTTTCGGTTACTGGCCCATCACCCTTAACATGCAAGGACACACTTCGCTCTGCGCTGCTCCCCGAAGCCCCAGAAGTAGGAATGCTCTGGCTTCTGCGGCCGCATCACAGTAAATGCTCCACGGCCACTGCAGAGGCTGGATTGACCATAAATTGGCTTGTGTGAGGGGTTTTCAACATCCAGTGGAACTAATTAGCTGCTTCATTTCCATGCCCCCATTCTCCTCTCTCCACTCCTCCTTCCCCCTCTGCCGGTACCTATCCCTTCTTCTAGCTGCTTCATTTAAATGTCCCTGCCTCCCCCATTCTCCCCCTCTCTCTCCTTTCCACTCTCCGCCATCCTCCTCCCGCCTACCCCAGACACCCACCAAGCAGTCTGAACCCGGCCACCAGTCTGACCCGGAGGACCTTCCCACGGGAAATGCTTTGACCCCGCTGAGACACCATTAGTGACCTTTTAAAAATAAGGGCCATGGTATTAAACCTCCATCATCATCAGAGACTGTGTGTGTGGGAGAGAGAGAGAGAGAGAGAGAGAGAGAGACTGAATCTTTATCTGTCAAGCTAAATAAGCTCAGCCAGCACCCGACTAGATGAGTTCAGTCAGTTCAGCTTAGTGATGAGGCTGCATGTAGTGTGTTTGGTAAAGGCTGATGTCTCCACCAGCTGTAGTGCTGCCAAATATGTTCGTTTCACTGCACTGGGGATCCCGGGTTTGTTAGCGATGTGTTAGAGGCTATCTCTTTCTGCAGCCAACATATGCATGCACATGCACACACACACACACACACACACAAACGAGCTGGCAGAAAATGTAAGTGCCAAAGTATAGTGCTAAATTCTGTTGTTAGACAATAATGAGGAGCCCAGGAGAAGAATGGAAGATGGCCGGAGGACTGCTATCTTCCCACACAGTGGCAATAGGATCTGGCTCCAGCAGATACCTTTTCACGCCACAGATGCTGTGAGATATGTGAGCTCAGACAGGATGTCGAATCGTGCCAGAGAGGATGGTGTGTTACCGCCACCAACAGCACGGGTGGTGAAATTACATTTAGAATTAAAAGCTAGGTAATAGTGAGTGTGTACTAGCTAGCTAGTGTATATTAGGGAAAAGGCTATAAGAACACGCCTGATGCCCAAACCGATATTTAATTTCAGAATTTATTAAACGGTTAGGGCTAGGTTAAGGTTAGGGTAAGGGTTAGGGTCAGGATTTGGTTAAGGTTAAGGTGAGAGTCAGATTGAAGTTTTGGCTAGTCGGTTTAAGCGTCAGCTGTGTCCTTAAAGTCTCTCCCGTGTGCTAGCTAACTGCACAAGCAACAGTGGTTAACACAACGCCCCGGACCAGAGCTAGTGCAACGACTGATGCCCTGGAACAAAGCTACTGACTCACGCGATACACGAGATCAACAAACGTCTACTGGCTGTGTGAGCACATACCATTTCAGATGCAAAGAATACCGTCTGAGATGCAAACGCTTTGAAGTTCGCAAGAGCACACGGCGTCAGCGCTGCATAATCTGCCGCTGGATGCTTCTCCACAGCGGAGCGACACTTCCTCTCTCTCAATCTTTCTCTCTCGCTATGGCTCTTCCCATAACTTCCGGGGGAGAGGAGAGGAGAGGAGGGGAGAGACAGGCAGTATTAGTCTGGTGGTGAAGAGCTGTGAGGAGGGATTCACTCTACTCTGCTCCCTCTGGTCTCTCTGACTCTTTCATCTCAGGCCTTACATAAACCCTTACTTCACTAGATAACACCTAGCTGACTGTCTGGCACCACGCAAGCACAAACAACTGTATGGGCAAAGACACACACACGTCAATGCACACACAAACTTACAAACACTGATGAAACATCAGTTTTATATTACTTTAACATAATCAACATTACCAGTGCCGTCTGCTGAGGATGCATTTTAAACGTCCTCCATATTCAGTTTTCTGATTGGCTATCAATATGATGTCAATTCTGAGACCAAACGCTGTCATGATGTCGCCCAGCGGGAGGGATCAGGGGCTCAGTAAGCCTCCCCATTGGCTGGTGGCACTCTCAGTAAGACTCTATCGGCTGGTGGCTCTGGAGGCCTTGTGGGGTGAGTGATGAGACTTTACAGTGACAGCAGGGGGTAAAGAGGAGGGGATGGCAGATATGGAAGGATGGAGGGAGGGGCAGATGTTTGGGGGATGGGGAGGCATGAGGTTCAATCCCATCAAGTGAGGCAATGGTGCGGAGCGCATGCAGGAGCAGAGGGATGAGGGAGAGGGGAGAGATAGAGAAAGAGGCTGATTTCCCAATGGCTACTTATGCAGGGCCATTAGCAATGATGGTGGCGGCCATTGTTTATAAGCTGGAGGGGTTGAATGAAGGATGAGGGAAGGATGGAGGAAGGATCAGGACACCTCTGCATCACTTTTTACACATCCTTCAGCGAATACAAAAGGTTAGAGGCACTGTGCAGGCAGGGATAGAGGGATGAAAGAGGAGTGATAGAGGTGTAGTGGAGAAAGAGAGAGAGAGAGAGAGAGAGAGAGAGAGAGAGAGAGAGCACACTCACAACACCCACAAAACCAAGCAGCACCCCCAACAAGGTGAAGAGAGACGGCTGGCTGAGAGACCTGGCTGCACTCCGGACTGAGAGAGCTGAAGGAGGAGAGAAAGGATCATGGCTCAGCTAACAGTACTGAAGGAGGAGAGAAAGGATCCTGGCTCAGCTAACAGTACTGAAGGAGGAGAGAAAGGATCATGGCTCAGCTAACAGTACTGAAGGAGGAGAGAAAGGATCCTGGCTCAGCTAACAGTACTGAAGGAGGAGAGAAAGGATCCTGGCTCAGCTAACAGTACTGAAGGAGGAGAGAAAGGATCATGGCTCAGCTAACAGTACTGAAGGAGGAGAGAAAGGATCATGGCTCAGCTAACAGTACTGAAGGAGGAGAGAAAGGATCCTGGCTCAGCTAACAGTACTGAAGGAGGAGAGAAAGGATCATGGCTCAGCTAACAGTACTGAAGGAGGAGAGAAAGGATCCTGGCTCAGCTAAAAGTACTGAAGGAGGAGAGAAAGGATCATGGCTCAGCTAACAGTACTGAAGGAGGAGAGAAAGGATCATGGCTCAGCTAACAGTACTGAAGGAGGAGTGAAATGATCCTGGCTCAGCTAACAGTACTGAAGGAGGAGAGAAAGGATCATGGCTCAGCTAACAGTACTGAAGGAGGAGAGAAAGGATCATGGCTCAGCTAACAGTAGTGAAGGAGGAGAGAAAGGATCATGGCTCAGCTAACAGTACTGAAGGAGGAGAGAAAGGATCATGGCTCAGCTAACAGCACTGAAGGAGGAGAGAAAGGATCATGGCTCAGCTAACAGCACTGATGGACGAGGTGAGAAAGCTGAGGCGTGACATAGAGCAGGGGCCAGATTCACAAAACACATTAGAAAAAAGCGTAAGAAGTTTCTTAAGGAAAAAAATGCGACGTTCATATGATAGTTCGTAAGTGCAATTCCTCAATGTTCTTAGGAATGCATAGTTTTCCTAGGAACTTCGTAAATATCTTTCCTAAGAACTTCGCAAATATCTTCTTATGTGGCACTGACATTAGTGACGTGTTTGAAACCAATAAATAAGCCTATGTGACAGGGATGATAGGATTTGGCCCACTATAATAAGTGTTGATATCTCCATTGTATTACATTTATCTGCTTTGTGTCTCAAGAATATATTTTTTTAGTTGGTTCACGAACGCTTTATGCACAAAAACAAACATTATTTTCTCACATTATAGCCATCAGACTAGCTACATCAAAAATGGATAACCAAGGAAAGCCCAATAAACATGTCAGCAAACAAGAGCTTGAAGTGATGGAGGAAATAGCAGCCAGGAAACGGTTGCTGTTGGGGAAACTCGATAACTGCAAGATCAAAGCAGAGACCAAAAAGAGCAGACGGGTGAGAGTGGCCGAGTCAGTATCTGCAGTCGGGGGTATGGCAAGGAACAGTGACGCCGCAATAAAAAATACTGATCCGACATCAAGTCGGCTGCTGAGAAAAAGGGAGCTAAGAGACCATTCATGTGGTGTTGTCCATGATAGGAGAGACGGTGGAAGTCGGACTGCGCGACCGGTAAGTTAGGTAGCTAGCTAGCTAACGCGGAACGAAATTATTGCCAACATAGCTAACAACGTTAACGTTAGCCAAGTTCTTCTTTGCAAATTGACGAGCTAACGCTAGCTATTTAACACTTTTAGAATATTGTAATATATTGTTAATTACTAGCTAGGTAGATAATGCGCGTTTAATTAGTTTTTTTGCTGTATTTAAATGTCCGGTAGCCAAGTGTGTCTGTGGCAGTGGCACAAGAAAACGCTCATGGTTACAAAAGTATCCATTTCCAAGAAGAAATCCTAAAACATTATTTTTAAGAATCCCATTTCTTCTTAACTTTTTTCTTAGTAAGAAACATAGGAAAAATATTAAGAAAATTGCCAATAACTTTATTGAGGAATAGCAACTTTGCTTAACTTTCTTCATAAGTCTGAAGTTAAAGAAAAAATGTCAGTTAAGAAGAAATGTCTTCTTAAGAAGGTTTTGTGAATCCGGCCCCAGGATACTACCCCAGAGAATCCAGCAGAACAGCCCACCTCCGACCCAGACCACAACATCAACACCACAATGGGACAGACAACAACGCACCAACTCAACAGTCCCCACCCACTCCTAACAGCCCCCGTCAGCTACCTCGATAGCCCTCCTTGTGCTCCTCAATGACTCAAGGGTGTGACTGAAAAAGCTTCTTCCACCTTCCCAAACGCACAAGTGGTCATCTCCACTTTGCTACCAAGAAAATACTTTCACCCTGTACCACACAGCGGGTGAATACAAGAATTTCCTAGAACTGTGCCTCAAAACCAAATGTCTACCTGGCCCACCACTCCACCCTGGACTTGAACAGCCTTTACGACCAGGTCCACCTCTACAAGGCAGCAAACACCCGCCCCCACCCCCCACCCCAGATCAGACCTATGCCCCTTCTGCCCACCACATACCCCCCGCCCCTGCAGCAAAGACCTCAACATGACAGCCGCACATATGCCCAGGCTGTGAGCAGAGCAACAGGCCCAACCCCCACTAATAACCCGCCCAAGCCCCATCCTTCAACCGAAAAAGTATGTATCAGATGCTCAACATGGTCTGCTCATACCTACTGTAATGGTTCGAGGCTAAACCACACGAAAACAACACTAGACACTATGGAACACATTTTTTTTACTATTTCATCAGGGAATATACAATGTCTGAGGTCAACTGCCTTTCGGCCTAAACCGCATCAAATAAATTGGAAATACAGACATTGTCATCCTTTAAGAGACATGGTAGATAGGAGAAGGACCCACTGGTTGCCCTCTAGGTTATAGAGAGCTGGTAGTCCCATCCACCAAACTACCAGGTGTGAAACAGGGAAGACGACACTCAGGGGATATGCTAATTTGGTATAGAGCAGACCCAACCCACTCTATTAAATTAGTCAAAACTGGAACATTTTACATCTGGCTAGGAGTTAATAAGGAAATGATCTCAGCAGAGAAAAATGTGTGTGATACCTATATCCCCCCAATAGAATCCCCATACTTTAACAATGACAGCTTCTCCATCCTAGAGGGGGATATCAACCATTTCCAGGCCCAGGGACATGTACTACTCAGTGGCAACCTAAGTGTCAGAACTGGACAAGAACTTGACACTCAGCACACAGGACGACAAACACCTACCTGGAGGTGATAGTATTCCCTCCCAAATATGCCCCCTGAGACACAACTATGATAATGGTATCCTAAATTAAATTATAAAATATACAGACTACAAATTCCAAATGACTATATTTAAACTCTTTAACATCATCCACAGCTCTGGCATTTTCCCCAATATTTGGAACCAAGGACTGATCACCCCAATCGACAAAAGTGGAGACAAATTTGACCCCATTAACTACCGTGGGATATGCATCAACAGCAACCTTGGGAAAATCAATTACCATTATCAATAACCGCAGACTCGTACATTTCTTCAGTGAAAACAATGTACTGAGCAAATGTCAAATTGGCTTTTTACCAAATGACCGTACAATAGACCACGTATTCACCCTGCACACCTTAATTGACAAACAAACAAACCAAAACAAAGGGAACGTCTAATCATGCTTTGTTGATTTCAAAAAAGCTTTTGACTCAATTTGACATGAGGGTCTGCTATATAAATTGATGAAAAACAGCGTTGGCGGAAAAACATACAACATGGGGTGAGACAGGGATGCAGCTTAAACCCCACCCTCATATATATCAACGAATTGGTGAGGGCACTAGAACAGTCTGCAGCATAATTTACCAAAAAACAGAGCAAACTGGAATGCTATTTGGCCCTAAACAGAGAGTACACAGTGGCAGAATAGCTGACCACTGTGACTGACCCAAAATTAAGAAAAGCTTTGACTGTGTACAGACTCAGTGAGCATAGCCTTGGTATTAAGAGAGGCTGCCGTAGGCAGACCTGGCTCTCAAGATAAAACAGGCTATGTGCACACCACCCAGAAAATGAGATGGAATCTGAGCTGCACTTCCTAACCTCCTGACAAATATATGACCATATTAGACCATATGTGACTAGTTTCAGGAAACTATGCGTATGTTGCACGTCACTACTTCACAGGAGAGCCATTTGAACTTAGACTTTTTTTTAAATCAAATTGCGTTTTTAGGCAGAAATGCCTTCTGGAACATGTGCCTTAATTAATAACAAACATATATGCCATCTGTAAATACAAGTAAAATGGTTAAATTACAAGCCTAGTTTGTTTAGCCACGGAAAAAGTCAGGAACCTTCCCGCTAGCCATGATTGGCTGAGATAATGAATAGGCTGGACATGCCAAGAGATGAGTTTGGATTGGTCTGCCATGTAGCGCACTTCTGTCTATAACATGAGCTGGTCCGTGGAGTGGTCCGTGGACACTTAAGGGACCGTCATGACAAGTGTGTTTCATTTGGTGATCTCATGAAGGACAGGAAACAAACATAACTGTATCTCTTAAAGTGTACGTTTCCCAGCTGTCAGGTTTACATCTAAATATTGTGAAACGTATGTGATTAAACATGAAACTATTTGTGAAAAGATGTAATGTGATGTTAACCTAAATGAGAAAATATGGGTTTTCATATAAAGTTAACCAAATCAATGGCCACACCCACGTGAGCATAAACATTATGTTGGCGTCATGGACTGCCCTTTTCTCAGAATTGTATAAAACCCACTCCTGATGAAATGTACATTAGACCGCGCAAACCACGGTGTAAGCGAAGGTTGCAAATGGTTGAAATTCTAAGACCAAACATGCCAGATGTTGCTGGTGTGTGCAGTGGTTTTAACTACAACTCTACCAAAAGACAAGACCAGAGAACGTGGAGATCATTCCCACATTGAAATAGCGAAGAAATCTACAAACTAAAGAATAATTATTCAGCCTAACAGCTGTTTAAATACCTTAGTCTGGTAAACGCATCTGTGTCTAAGAAGATTTCTGAATGGGACTCTGAAGTATCCATTATAACAACTACGACAGACTGACTTCTGGGGAACACAACCAGAGACTTTTTTGTCGACTCTCTCCAGCAGATGGACCGGCGACCACAGAGAGACAACAAGAAATACACTCGTAAATATGTCAATTGAATGAGCGGTCGCTCATGTAAAGTATTAGCAATATCTATGAGTGTAGTTATCAGCTATGAGTTTCCCGCTCTTGAGTAGTCCACACTCCCTTTCCTTTGTCTACTAAGCCGTCATATCTGTTTCGTCCACTAGGGACTTTTTCTTTGTATCATGTAATATGTAATATCCCATGTATGAACTAATTGTGTGTGTTTTCATGTATTTCTGTGACTTGATTAGTTAGTTAGTAAATAAATAATTAAACCAATTTATATATTGCTGATTCATAGTTCATGATAGGGTTTGTGCAGATATCCAAGGGTTTGCGACATTCAGTAATGAGAACTGATGAGGTAATAACAATTCATTAATAAGCGACTGTTTTGATAAGATATGAAAATATCTGAAGAGTTATGTTTGGTAAATTGACACTCTATAAACAACATTTTTCCGTGGTGCCCCGACTTCCTAGTTAATTAAAGTTACATAATTAGTTTAATCGCGTAATTAAATTACACATAGAGAATTGATTTGATAACATACAGTCTTCACATTTAATGATAGTCCAGACACGACAGTATGATATACCATTTTCCAGCTCTGAATTTCTACTTTTATCTGGTCACATATTACCCTCAGATTACCCATACCCACAAAGAATTTGAAAACAAATCTAATTTTGATAAATTGTTATATCTATTGGATGTAGATATAAATACCACATTATGTCATTACAGCAGAACGATTTGTGACCTGTTTCCACAAGAAAAGGGCAACCAGTGAAGGAGAAACACCATTGTAAATTCAACCCATATTTATGTTGTACTTTAACTATTTGCACATCGTTATAACACTGTACCTAGCCATAATATGTCATTTGAAATGTCTCTATTCCTTTTAAACTTTTGTGAGTGTAATGTTTACTGTTCACTTTTGTTTATCTATTTCACTTGTTTTGGCAATGTAAACATGTGTTTTCCATGCCAATAAAGCCAATTTAATTTTATTTAATTGAGAGAGAGAGAGAGAGAGAGAGAGAGAGAGAGAGAGAGAGAGAGAGAGAGCATGGGAGCGAGAGAGAGAGAAAGAGAGGGATGTATTTTAGAAAGAGGAGTGATAGGAGTGTAGTTGAGATATGGGAATGTACTGAGCAAGAAGGATCACTGCCAAGTAAGTCTCACATCATGTGTGAAGGACAAACTGCTGTCACTCTCATTCATTTTCTCTCAATTAACTTACTATTTACAGTACATACAGTATGCTGTACTGGGGCAGTTTCTATATGAAATTCACAAGGCTACGGTCTTGATTTGCAATGTCTGCATGTGTATTTCTTGATCTTTCTATTGCTCTGCGTTTCTCCTGTGTGTATTCCTCGGTGTGTGTGTGTGTCTCAGTGTGTGTGTAGTTTCACGGTGTGGGTGTGTGCGTGTAGAGGCTAGAGGCAGAGCCCCCTGGAGCGTGACATGCCAGCCTCCCCGGAGCCTTATTGGTCATTATCTCCCTTGTCAGAACACACACACATAGAAACACACACGCTTGCACCTAGGCAGCAGGCAGCAAAAAGGCAGGCACGCTCACACACCACCAATATCTAACCACATCACACCATATCCCTCTTTGTCAAGACGCTGCCGTTCCACTCGCCGGAGCCGCTCCATATCGCTATGGAAACCACCGGGACCACTATGTCATTAACTTCACCTCAATCAGTCAATCAATCTGATTATATTTGTAAGGTCCTATTCACATGATACTGTACACTTATTTACTTATGTATTTCTCATCATCAATGCAATTAGAGTCTTAAACCCCCAGAGAGTGACGCTGAGGCGACAGACAGTCAGTGGAAAGGAATCCCTCTCTTTATTTCACATGAACCACATTAGCACTGTACATGTATAGTCTGGGCTGATGCAATATTTATCATCTTTAACCTACAACCTACTCACTGGTGCTGGTGTGACGCTGGGACATTAACCCAGGCTGTGTCCCAAATGGTGCCTTATTCCCTACGTAATGGACTACTCTTCATATGGCTCTGGTTAAAAGTAGTGCGCTATCTAGGGAATAGGGTGCCATTTTGGGACGCAGCCCTCTACTCGCTGGTGGTGTGTGTGACGCAACGACTTTCAAAAGCACACAGGGATACAGGGTTAAAGTCCAACAGTCATAGACAGTCAGCACTGTGAAGGGTGGATGAAATAACTATTTTGGTGCGAGGGAGAGAGGGAGGGGACGGAAAGGGGAGAGATGGGGAGGGATGGATGGAGGGAAGGAGGAGGAGGATAAAGTCACAGCACTGACACTCTCACTGACATCCATCATACATCATGTCTGGCTGCGCTGTTATACGTGACCTCTAACCTTACTCACTAGCCAATCATGTCAAGAGTAGTTTTGAAATGGAGGTCTGTAGAGCAGTTACCAATGGGGAATATGTTCTGTAGCCTGGCATTCATCTGCCTGCAAGGAAGTTGTGCAGAATCATCCATCCGTTAGATCAGTGGTATTCAAAGTCAGGGTCGTGGGGAACTGCAGTAAGCTCGCCAATTACTATTTAAGATTATTGTATGGGACAATATTCAACATTTTTTGAGAAAGATAATTTGAAAAATTTAACTTTATTGAGTAAATGTATTCATTGGTTTGTTTCCATTTTCATAAGAGATGAAAATGTAATGAATTTAAGGATATTTGTTGATGTAATTCTTCTGAAAAAGATGGGGTCCCCAGAAATTCTTGTGGTAAAAATAGGGTCCATGCTGAAAAAGTTTGAATACCACTGAACTAGATATTGTTTGAAAATGGAACTGACGGCGTTTTAGCAATAATAAATATTTTATTAAAAATGTCTAATTAAAAAAATCTTGTCTCATCGCTGCAACTCCCCAACGGGCTCGGGAGAGGCGAAGGTCGAGTCATGCGTCCTTCGAAATATGACCCACCAAACACACGCTCCCTTAACCCGGAAGCCAGCTGCACCAATGTGCAGCAGGAAACACTGTTCAATTGACGACCGAAGTCAGCCTGCAAGGCGCCCAGCCCACCACAAGGATCGAACCCCAGGCTGTAGTGACACCGTAACACTGTGATGCAGTGCCTTAGACCGATGCGACACTCGGGAGGCCGCAACATGAATTCAACATCAGTAGGCCTATATACAAATAAGCCATTTGTCACACGGGCCTGCCATCATTCACTTTGAACTGAACTGTGTGTTTACAGGCAGTGGCAACAGCGCAACTTTAGATCATTAGAAAGCATTCGCCAAAAGCAACAAAACACACCTGAATTAATTTCTGCAATTATGTAAATACCACGTGAGTCCTCTTACATTTGGGAACTTTACAGTCCTATTGATCAAAGAACCATGAAAACGTAGGCTCTCTCTCCCTCAGTTATGCACATCAACAACAACAAGATCAACAACTAATGTTATCCAGAGCAAGATGAGCTCAAATCTAACTAGAGAACAGTAGATAAACCCTCTCAAACCTTTTCATTCTTGTAGTTGGCCGTCAAAATTGCAGTGATAACTGATGGGGATAATAGCCTGCTCACCCTTCTGCAGCTTGCTTGCCAATGCGTGCTTGTCCCAACCCACGTTTTAATAACTGAATGGGAACTTTCCTGCCTCCCCGACCATTTGATCAATGTCAAATACATTGGATTGGCAACTAAGAGATATGCTAACTGTGGATAACATTCGTTCAAGTTCAGCATAGCTAGCTAAGCAAATGACACCTGTATCTCGAGCTGTTGCCACAGAAAAAACGATATGGGGGGAAGAAGTCGGCCACTCACCCACTTGTCCAATGACATGACATCCTCCCAGAAACTAGCCAGCTAACATGAGGCTCTGTGTTTTTGGCTCGCTAAATAAATAGCTACATAAATAGATAAGCTAGCCTATTAGCCACGTTATGACTGATTTGTGATCATTGCCCTTGCTAGTTTGAATGTAATTGTCATTCGTCCGTTTTTGTCCTAAATATTAATTGAAACTCCGAATGGCTGGAGGCAACAAACAACGCACCAGGCCAGCTGTGATTTACAACCTCATAGCAATATTTATTGGACTAACAAGACATTTATTGGTTAAATATATTAATCATGCATTGAACTGCATCCATCTATCCTGCCAACAATGTCTTAGTGTACGTCATGGAATTCTAAGTCAAATAGAACCTAATTTTAAAACCTCTTATAAGGTTGGTTTTGTTGCGTAAACTGGGAATTTGATATTTTTGGCTGATATTATGATTCATATATGCAAATTAGTTAAAATGCTGTCAGTTCCACTTTAAATACTGATATACATGGACTCTCTCTCACTCCTCTCTCTCTCTCTCTCTCTCTCTCTCTCTCTCTCTCTCTCTCTCTCTCTCTCTCTCTCTCTCTCTCTCTCTCTCTCTCTCTCTCTCTCTCTCTCTCTCTCTCTGTGTGGTAAAGGTAAGTATATAACACATACTGTATATGAGGATTGTTTGGAGTTAATACGGTATAGGTCCCCATCACAGGAGGCTGCTGAGGGGAGGACGGCTCATAATAATAGCTGGAATGGAGCAAATGGAATGACATCAATGCATTTGATATCATTCTCCTGATTCTGCTCCAGCCATTACCACGAGTCCGTCCTCCCGAATTAAGGTGCCACCAACCTCCTGTGGTCCCCATACTATTTTAATGTTGTAAGAGAAATGTTGTATATACTGTATAGTAGCTATTTAATAACAGTGTTAATGTGAATCACTAAATAAAAATAAACAACTGAATTTGGCTTGGATAAATGGTGGTTGTCTATTAAAGTAAAACAATTATTTATGGTTAAACCAAGGACAGCAGGAGAGAGGGAGGAGGGAGAGCAAGAAAAAGAGGGATAGAGAAAGAGGGAGAAAGGGAAGGAAAGAGGAGAGGGAGGGATGGAGAGAAAATCTGGTCGGAAATTCTCTCCTGAGGTTTGTGAGAAACATTGTGGCTTTAAATCCAGCTGGAACCAGCTATAGCCTGTGGCCAAAACAATGTGTCTGTGTGTGTGTGTGTGTATCGACTGAGGATGCCAGTGGAGGAGATAAGAGTTTTAAAAAAACGGATCACTCCCTCTAATAGTTATTTTTTCTCATTTAACCTCAGGGTTGATTGAACAGTTTTTGCAAGCTGATAAAATGTATACAATCATTACTCCACGGTATTATTCTACACACGCACGCACACGCATATACGAAGACAGACACACACACACACATCAGTGGGTACTCCCCCAGTTATCTAGGAGGAAGGCTATGGTGGCATACGTGTGATGGTCAGGCAGACTGGAGTGCTGTCACACACACACACACACACACACACACTGCTCGTGTGTCCAAGACGCTGACGCCAGGGGCGGGCCGCAATAGCTTGGTGTGCTTCTCCCTCTCTCTCTCTCTCTCTCTCTCTCTCTCTCTCTCTCTCTCTCTCTCTCTCTCTCTCTCTCTCTCTCTCTCTCTCTCTCTCTATTTACCCTTCTCATCTGTGTGCAATCTCTTCTAAAGGGCGATTCGTGCTATGGGGTTCAGCAGGGTCCTGTGTTCTCCTCCTCTCCTCATCCTCTCTCTTTTCCCTTCCTCCTCTCTCTCTCTCTCTCTTTCTCTCTCTCTCTCCCTCTCTCTTTTTGTGTTCCTCAGCTCAGCCCTCCGGCCAGACATTCTAAAATTAGACTGGAGAGTCCTACACACAGCATCACTAGATATGCAGTAGAGGACTGTACAGATACAGGGACATGTGCCACTCTGCAGTCACTCTCTCTCCATCACGCAATCTTGTTCACGTCCTTTCTGTTATGGGACATGTGACTTGTCTACTCTGAGCTTGTTTACATCGTAAGTAGTAACAACAGCTAACTATCAATCCCACCGATTTCCAGCCCTGCTCCCAAATCCTGCATTGGATAAATGGTGGTTGTCTATTAAAGTAAAACAATTATTTATGGTTAAATTAATGATATTGAATGATATGTACACTTCCCCAGTGAGGTCTACCTGTACACAATTACTACCACTACTAATCTCTAGCTCCATCTGTGTGCAGTTACAGGAAATGATCTGTTCTCTGCTGTGACACAATTACATGATGTGAGCTTTGAATCCTTTAACCACTCTGAATGACTGTATGAGATATGTTATTACAGAGGGAAACACACACACACTCTTAGAGAGGAAACACACTGAACTGCTGCCACATGTCTGCCTAAACTAGACCTGAAGGAAGGGATCTTACTAACTGATTTGCATGCATACATACGCACCGTCACATAGATGAGTAGTCTCACATAATCACACACACACACACAAATAAATGCACACACACACTTGCACTGTGTGCTTGTAAAGTCAATAACATTATCCTATCCATCTCCTTGGCTTGCTGGGTTATTAGGGTGGAGAGCTGAATGTCTGCCTCTCTCTCTCTCTCTCTCGCTCTCTCTCTCTCTCTCGCTCGCTCTCGCTAGCTAGACTGTAGTCTCAGATGGAGGTCACTAACACACGTTTTCAATGCTGCAGGAGCTGTATTTATTTTGCTCTATTCCGGAACAATGTGGACCGTCCGGACTTTCAATGTAACAACTGTTTGCTTGCAGAGGAATACAGGGGCAAAGGGGCTGCTCTCTAGCAAACAAGTAGTGAACTTACACAAGCTACTGTGGAATCCACGCCCGCCTTCTTTCTCTTCTACTCCAGTAGCTGGATGCCAGTCTAGCCTGGTGGGAGTGTCGCCGCCGTGTCGTCTCTCCTCAGCCGACTGGCCAGTGCTCTGCAGGGATCCCTCCCCGAAAGGGGTCTCCCTTCCCTGGAGAATGGAGTTAGTAGGTTGCTTCTAGATTACTTAGTAGATTTTCAGCCATGGAGGCACCAAATTTGCCGTGGAAGTCGAAAGCAGCAGCCTTCGGCAATAGGGGCCTCCTTGGCAATGGGACCGGATACAGATTTCAAATGGCTTCGCTGGCCTGGAACCAGAGGTTCTGGCGCCTTCATCCCTGGGGGCTATCGCTTCAAGATCGGATCCGAAGGTACCTGCGCCATAGTCCTCTGTTCTGTCTCCCTCTCTTGTGGCTTCTACCTTGGATTCAGTTCTTCAGAGCTCCCGGTTATCAGACCGTGAGGGTGTCTGAGACTCTGGCCCCTTCATCAGCCACGATGGATTCTATGGCTGGCTCTGGTCCATCGGGCCCCACCTCCCAACGGCCCTTGAGGGATCTTCTAAATCACTCGAGGCGAAAGAAAGGCCAGACCTCCTCAACCATTTAACCAGCTATAGTCTCCATGGTGAGAAACATCTCGGTTCCCAGGGAAAAAACCCTGATTCCAAAAACCAGCCAATTATTTTAGGGCCAGTACCATCACTGGGTTTGCTGGGCTTGCTGTGAAAGATTCAGCAGGCTACTGGCATTACACAGTTGGCTAAAAGACAACTGTAGCTCTGTTGGCATAGGTTTTATAGATACATTTGACACCTTTTGGAAACAGAAGATGCTCTACAGGAATTATCTTGGCTCCTGGACCCTGTCCGCGCATTTCAAAGCTGCGTTGAGACAATGACTTTTCAGTGACCCAAGCCCAGCTCAGATAATCCCTACCATTGTGTCGCTGAGTTGTCATAGTGTTGCTGCAAATGTACATTGTACCAGGGGTGTTGGCAGTCATAATGGAAGTAATCAAATTTATGTCCATCTATCTCCCATGAATGCCTCTGTCAATACTACAGATATTGTCAGTAGTAAAGCAATAAAAACAATCAAGAATCCCAGGAAACTGCAAAAAATAGGCCACATTAACATGTGCAGCCTAAGAAACAAGGTTAATGAAATCGATAACTTGCCAGTAACAGATAATTTCATTCATTTACTATCTCCGAAACTCACTTAGACAATTCCTTTGACGATACAGTGGTAACAATACATGTTTTCAACATCCTCCGAAGTGACAGGTATGCCAAAAGTAGAGGTGTTGCCTTGTATGTTCAGAGTCATATTCCTGAAAAGGTTATTTAAAATACTGTTGAAGTAATATGGCTACAGGTTCACCTGCCTCACCTAAAGCCCATTCTGGTGGGAAGCTGCTACAGACCACCAAGTGCTAAGAGTCAGTATCTGGATGACATGTGTGAAATGCTTGATAATGTATGTGATATCAACAGATAGGTATATTTCTGGGTGACTTAAATATTGACTGGTTTTCATCAAGCTGCCCACTCAAGAAAAAGCTTCAACCTGGTTCAGGTTATCAGTCAACCTACAAGGGCATTTATAAACAGCACAGGAATTAAATCATCCACATGTATTGATCACATCTTTACTAATGCTGCAGAAATCTGCTCTAAAGCACTATTCAAATCCATGTAGTGAACATAGTAGCCATATCTAGGAAAACTAAAGTTCCAACGCCTGGGCCTAATATAGTGTATAAGAGGCCATACAATACGTTTTGTAGGGATTCGTATGTTTAAGAATATTTACTGGTCTGTGGTGTGTAATGAGGAGCAACCAGACGCTGCACTACTCCACTTACTAATAAGCATGCGCCCATTAAGAAAATGACTGTAAAAACTGTTAACTTCTTTGGGAGCAGCGCACGAGGTGACGAGGTGACGCGCACGAGGTTTTGGAGAGCCTGGCGTGCCCAAAGTAAAATGCCTCCCATTCAGGCCCAGAAAATAGGATATGCACATATTTAGTACCATTGGATAGGAAACACTCTGAAGTTTCTAAAAGTGTTAACATTTTGTCTGTGAGTATAACAGAACGGATATGGCAGGCAAAAACCCGAGGAATTTATGTCCTGGAAAAAGTGGTTTTGACACATTGACTCATTTGGAACCCCTCCCTTATGAAAATGCCCATATAAGGGCATATGAATGCAGTACCTATTGCTTCCTCTGGATGTCAACAGTCTCGAGAAAGTGTTTTGATTCTTTTTAGCTGCTTTTAGATTGTAGAAGAAGACGAATAAGGAAGTGGCCACACAGATGTCAATAGAAGAAAATACGCGTTCCTGGCTGGCGCGCTCTGTGTTTTTTTCCTTTCTTATCACCCAGTTTATATTCCGGTTGAAATATTGTACTATATATACATAAAAGTGTTCCTAAGGATACATTTACAATTATGTTTGATTGTTCTTGGACAAGTTTATAGGTATAAGTTGAACGAGTTCTCTTCACGTTTCAATGGACGAGTGGAGGCTGTATTTTCTCATTATAACGCGCCAACCAAACGGAGATTTATGTCTATAATACATTACTTTTTCTAACAAAAGAACCATGGATTGTCTTTGTTGGACACTTGGGAAGCCCTCAGCAGAAGTTCTTCAAAAGGTAATTGATTTGTTTTCGCTGTGAAACGTGTTTTCTGTGAACTGTGAAGGCTTATGAATTTATGGTAATGGGAAAAATATGTGGGGTGCTATCCTCAAACAATAAAATGTGGTGCTTTCGCCATAAAGCCTTTTTGAAATCTGACAACGCTGTGATATTGCCAAGAAGCAGAGCTTTTGATGACTATGAAACACTTGTATTTTGATGCATGTTTAATAATTCAACTTTTGGATTTTGAATTTGGCGCCTTGCATTTCACCGGGTAGTGTCGGGAGTGGGGCGCTAGCTCCCCACTGCTCCCTAAGTAGTTAAATCCCTGTGGATTGATGAGGAATTGAAAAATGTTATGGTTAAGAGGGATGAGGTAAAAAAGGAATGGCAAATAAGTCTGGATGCACAGCCGATTGGTAAACTAAGTTATGTGACTAAACTGAACAAAAATAAAAAATAAAATCTACTATGAAACAAAGATAAATTATATAAAAATGGTAGTAAAAAGCTTTGGAGCACCTTACATGAAATGATGGGCAAAAAGGCAAATCCGTCTGCATCATTCATTGAATCAGATGGTTCATTCATCACAAAACCCAACTACTTTAATGATTTGTTAATTGGCAAGATTAGCTAACTTAGGCATGACATGCAAACAAAACATACTGAACCTACAGATCCATGCATAACTGAACAAATTATGAAAGACAAGCATTGTAATTTTGAATTCCGTAAAGTGAGTGTGGAAGAGGTGAAAAAATTATTGTTGTCTATCAACAATGACAAACCACCTAGGTCTGACAACTTGGATGGAAAATGACTAAGGGTGATAGCAGACGATATTGCCACTCCTATTTGCCATCTCTTCAATCTAAGCCTACAGGAAAGTGTGTGCCCTCAGGCCTGGAGGGAAGCAAAAGTCATTACCCAAGAATAGCAAACCCCTTAGTAAACTTTATTATTATAATTTTTTTGAAATAATAGTGTTTGCCAGATACAATGCTATTTCACAGTAAACAAATGAACAACACATTTTCAGCATGCCTATAGGGAAGGGCATTCAACATGTACGGCACTTACACAAATGACTGATGATTGGCTAAGAGAAATTGACTTCAGAACGGCTTTTGACATTATTGATCATAATCTGCTGCTGGAAAAACATTTGTGTTATGGCTTTACACACACTGCTATATTCTGGATCGAGAGTTACCTGTCTAACAGAACACAGAGGGTTTTCTTTAATGGAGGCCTCTCCAACATAATCCAAGTAGAGTCAGGCATTCCCCAGGGCAGCTGTATAGGCCCCTTTACTTTTTCAATCTTTACTAATGACCTGCCACTGGCTCTTAGTAAAGCCTGTATGTCTATGTATGCTGATGACTCAGCACTATACACGTCAGCTACCACAGGAAGTGAAATCCCTGCACTTAACAAAGAGTTACTGTCAGATTAAGAATGGCTGGCAAGAAATAAGTCAGTCCTAAATATTTAAAAAACTGAAAGCATTGTATTTGGGACAAATCATTCACTAAACCCTAAACCTCAATTAAATCTTGTAATGAATAATGTGGAAATTTAGCAAGTTGAGGAGACTAAACTGCTTGGAGTAACCCTGGATTGTAAACTATCATGGTCAAAACATATTTATGCAACAGTAGCTAAGATGGGGAGAAGTCGGTCCATAATAAAGTGCTGCTCTTCCTTCTTAACAATGCTATCAACAAGGCAGGTCCTACAAGCTCTAGTTTTGTCGCACCTGGACTGTCCAGTCGTGTGGTCAGATGCCACAAAGAGGGACTTAGGAAAATTACAATTGTCCCAGAACAGGGCAGCACAGCTGGCCTTAAATTTACACAGAGAGCTAACAATAACAATATGCATGTCAATCTCTCCAGGCTCAAAGTATAGGAGAGATTGAATTCATCACTTCTTGTATTTGTGAGAGATATTGACATGTTGAGTGCACTGAGCTGTCTGTTTAAGCTACTAGCACACAGCTCGGACACCCATGCATACCTCACAAGACATGCCACCGGAGGTCTCTACACAGTCCCCAAGTCCAGAACAGACTATGGGAGGTGCTACAGTAGAGCCATGTAGAACCACTACATAGAGACATGTCTACATGGAACTCTATTCCACATCAAGTAACTCATGCAAGCAGTAAAATCGGATTTTAAAAACAGATAAAAATACACCTTATGGAACAGCGGGGACTGTGAAGAGACACACACACAGGCAAAGACACATACTTACACACACACATGATAACATATGGACTATACACACATAGACATTAATTTTGTGTTGTAGATATGTTGTAGTAGAGTAGTGGCCTAAAGGCACAGACCTATTGTCTTCTGAAATCTGTTCTGAAATGTTTTGTAATGTTTTTTAAATTGTATAACTGCCTTAATTTTGCTGGACCCCAGGAAGAGTAGCTACTGCCTTAGCAGGAACCAATGGGGATCCATAATAAATAGAAATACAAATTACACTTATAAATGAAAGGGATGAGTGGACGAGTGTCAGAGAGAGGGAGGGAGGGATCAGGCTCCTTTATTAATGAGGTGCTGATGATGTCCATTCCAAGAGCACGACAAGGACCTCTCTCTCTCTCTCTCGCTCTCGCTCTCTCTCTCTTTCTCTCTCTCTTTCTCTCACTCCCTCCTTCGCTGAGTAATCTCTCCCTCTCTATATCCCACTCTCGGAAACGTATGCTGGAAAACGAATAAGAAATATAAATGACTGAACAGCTTCTCTCTCTCTACCTCTCAGAACCCCTTCCTTCTCTCTCTCTCTCTCTCTCTCTCTCTCTCTCTCTCTCTCTCTCTCTCTCTCTCTCTCTCTCTCTCTCTCTCTCTCATCCATGCCTTTCTCTCTCCTCCTCTCCCTCCACCAGCAGCAGAACAAACACCAGAGGGCTAACTCTAGCTCTTCTAGCTGAGTGGGAACGGGAGCACCTTTAAGACCAAAGGGAAGCACTGAGAACTCGTTCAACCCCAGACACCATCTTGTAAAAGAACAGGCCCTGAGCTATGAATGTAATAATGTGATTGACAACTCATAATGTTCTAAAGCAGCACACACACACAGACACACAGACACACACAGACACACAGATACACACAGACACACACAGACACACACACAGACACACAGGCACACAGACACACAGACACACACAGACACACAGAACAAATACACAAATACACACACATAAACTCTCTTTCTCACACACACACACTGTCTCTCTCCACACACACAAAATTACATGCATACGCATATGCATACACAGGACAGTATAAGGATGTCCAGATAGTTTCCCCCTGTGGGGATGAGATGAATCCAGCGTCAGTGTAGTTGCATGTGGTGAGTTCTGGACCAGTGCAAATCACAGGCCTGGTTGGGTTGCATGTGGTGAGTTCTGGGCCAGTGTAAATCACAGGGCTGGTTGGGTTGCATGTGGTGAGTTCTGGGCCAGTGTAAATCACAGGTCTGGTTGGGTTGCATGTGGTGAGTTCTGGGCCAGTGTAAATCACAGGCCTGGTTGGGTTGTGTGTGGTGAGTTCTGGACCAGTGTAAATCACAGGCCTGGTTGGGTTGCATGTGGTGAGTTCTGGACCAGTGTAAATCACAGGCCTGGTTGGGTTGCATGTGGTGAGTTCTGGACCAGTGTAAATCACAGGCCTGGTTGGGTTGCATGTGGTGAGTTCTGGGCCAGTGTAAATCACAGGCCTGGTTGGGTTGTGTGTGGTGAGTTCTGGGCCAGTGTAAATCACAGGCCTGGTTGGGTTGCATGTGGTGAGTTCTGGGCCAGTGTAAATCACAGGCCTGGTTGGGTTGCATGTGGTGAGTTCTGGGCCAGTGTAAATCACAGGCCTGGTTGGGTTGCATGTGGTGAGTTCTGGGCCAGTGTAAATCACAGGCCTGGTTGGGTTGCATGTGGTGAGTTCGAGACCAGTGCAAATCACAGGCCTGGTTGGGTTGCATGTGGTGAGTTCTGGGCCAGTGTAAATCACAGGCCTGGTTGGGTTGTGTGTGGTGAGTTCTGGGCCAGTGTAAATCACAGGCCTGGTTGGGTTGCATGTGGTGAGTTCTGGGCCAGTGTAAATCACAGGCCTGGTTGGGTTGCATGTGGTGAGTTCGAGACCAGTGCAAATCACAGGCCTGGTTGGGTTGCATGTGGTGAGTTCTGGGCCAGTGTAAATCACAGGCCTGGTTGGGTTGTGTGTGGTGAGTTCTGGGCCAGTGTAAATCACAGGCCTGGTTGGGTTGCATGGGTGTCACGTTTTGGCCACAGAGAGCCCTCTGGGTTCTCTATGGGGGTTTGGGCCAGGACGTGACCAGGGGTGCTTAGTGTTCTCTATGTTAGTGATTGTGTGTGGTTCCCAATTAGAGGCAGATGTTTGTCTCTAATTGGGGACCATACTTAGTGTGTCCTCTCCCCACGTGGTGTGGGTTATTGTCTTTGGGTTATTGTTAGTGCATTTGTTATGCGCTACAGTGATGTCCGAGTCTGTTCATCCTTTTGTTGTTTTGTAGTTGGTTCCAGTTTATAAAAATTATGTGGAACTCCACTCACGCTGCGCCTTGGTCCAGTTCTTTTGAAGGAGATCGTGACAATGTGGTGAGTTCTGGACCAGTGCAAATCACAGGGCTGGTTGGGTTGCATGTGGTGAGTTCGAGACCAGTGCAAATCACAGGCCTGGTTGGGTTGCATGTGGTGAGTTCTGGGCCAGTGTAAATCACAGGCCTGGTTGGGTTGCATGTGGTGAGTTCGAGACCAGTGCAAATCACAGGCCTGGTTGGGTTGCATGTGGTGAGTTCTGGGCCAGTGTAAATCACAGGCCTGGTTGGGTTGTGTGTGGTGAGTTCTGGGCCAGTGTAAATCACAGGCCTGGTTGGGTTGCATGTGGTGAGTTCTGGGCCAGTGTAAATCACAGGCCTGGTTGGGTTGCATGTGGTGAGTTCGAGACCAGTGCAAATCACAGGCCTGGTTGGGTTGCGTGTGGTGAGGTCGGGACCAGTGTGATTTTTTTTTTAACTAGGCAACTCAGTTAAGAACAAATTCTTATTTACAATGACGGCCTAGGAACAGTGGGTTAACTGCCTTGTACAGGGGCAGAATGACAGATTTTTACCAACCTTTCGGTTACTGGCCCAATGCTCTAACCACTAGGCTACCTGCCACCCCAAGGATGTCCAGATAGTTTCCCCCTTGGGGGATGAGATGAATCCAGCGTCAGTGTAGGTGCGTGTGGTGACTTCTGGACCAGTGCAAATCACAGGGCTGGTTGGGTTGCGTGTGGTGAGTTCTGGGCCAGTGTAAATCACATGGCTGGTTGTGTTGCGTGTGGTGTGTGGTGTTCTGGTCTGGCTCCAGATGGATGAGGGGTTAAGGCCCCAGGTGGAGGACTGCTGTCAGACCTCCCAGGGCTAACTGACTTCCACACCACTGAAGAACATACGCAGCAGGGAGAGGAGCACCAAAGCAGAGCTCACGTGGATGTTTCTTAATGTTTAGGTTGTTACGAATGTACTAATATAAGTGGATGCATGTGGCATTCTGGCATTCTATAATTTGCTAACAGGGAAAAAAACGTCTAGGTAGCCAACTTGATTCTTATCTCATGCACTACTAAAGTTAAAAAGCATTGGATTGGTGTAAACATGGGTGAGAGAGTATCCTTATACCATATTGTTTTGCACCAGTCTCGACGCTATTCCTTTTAAATCCAAGTCACATTAAGATTGACCTATTGACCTAGTTGAAACCTAACCTTACCTACGACCTGGCCAATCACCTTATGTATTACCGCCCCCCAGTTGAAAACATTCCAAAAAACTGTACAAATATCTCCTAGCCTGGCCCTTGCATGCTTTCTTTCCCTAACACTGACACTGACACTGACACTGAAACTAAATAACATAAAAACTAAATGGAAATATTTTAAACTAGCACATCAGGCCTGAAAGCTATAAGCTAAAGATCTTATAGAAATAAAACAAATATAAAAACACAAAACTATAATAGCCTTGCCGCAGAGCCACAATGGAGCCACAAAGGTGCCACAACGGAGCCAAAATGGCATCTCTATAATCCCCTCTTAACATTCTAGATAGGGCACATCAATCAAAGCACTTTGAGATAGATTGTCATAATTTGCTCTATACCATCAGCCAAGAATCATTCAAGAAACTTCTCTTTGTATATGGTGTACTGTCTATGAAGTTAGAAAGGAATGCCATTCAGACACAACAGCATTCATCATGTTCTTTCTGAGGAGACAGACATAACAGTAACAGTGTCAAAGACAGACCACTGGAGAAAAATCGTCAACACACCCCTGGAGGGGAAGGACAGAGAGAGGGATGGGAAAAAGGAGAGATAGAGAGAGAGAGAGAGAGAGAGAGAGAGAGAGAGAGAGAGAGAAATATGAGTGATTGATGTAGAGAAAGAGTATCAGAGAAAGAGAGAACATGGCTCCCTATGGAGCCAACAGGCTCATTGAATTAGGCAGTTTAGTGACAATACAGTCCCAACCAGACACCGTAGAGAATACAGTCCCAACCAGACACCGTAGAGAATACTGTCCCAACCAGACACCGTAGAGAATACTGTCCCAACCAGACACCGTAGAGAATACTGTCCCAACCAGACACCGTAGAGAATACTGTCCCAACCAGACACCGTAGAGAATACTGTCCCAACCAGACACCGTAGAGAATACTGTCCCAACCAGACACCGTAGAGAATACTGTCCCAACCAGACACCGTAGAGAATACAGTCCCAACCAGACACCGTAGAGAATACTGTCCCAACCAGACACCGTAGAGAATACTGTCCCAACCAGACACCGTAGAGAATACAGTCCCAACCAGACACCGTAGAGAATACTGTCCCAACCAGACACCGTGAGAGAATACTGTCCCAACCAGACACCGTAGAGAATACAGTCCCAACCAGACACCGTAGAGAATACTGTCCCAACCAGACACCGTGAGAGAATACTGTCCCAACCAGACACCGTAGAGAATACAGTCCCAACCAGACACCGTGAGAGAATACTGTCCCAACCAGACACCGTAGAGAATACTGTCCCAACCAGACACCGTAGAGAATACAGTCCCAACCAGACACCGTAGAGAATACTGTCCCAACCAGACACCGTAGAGAATACTGTCCCAACCAGACACTGTAGAGAATACTGTCCCAACCAGACACCGTAGAGAATACTGTCCCAACCAGACACTGTAGAGAATACTGTCCCAACCAGACACCGTAGAGAATACAGTCCCAACCAGACACCGTAGAGAATACTGTCCCAACCAGACACCGTAGAGAATACAGTCTCAACCAGACACCGTAGAGAATACTGTCCCAACCAGACACTGTAGAGAATACAGTCCCAACCAGTTGCCATAGAGAATACTGTCCCAACCAGACACCGTAGAGAATATAGTCCCAACCAGACGCTGTAGAGAATACTGTCTCAACCAGACACCATGGAGAATACAGTCCCAACCTGACACCATAGAGAATACAGTCCCAACCAGACGCCATAGAGAATACAGTCCCAGCCAGATGCCATAGAGAGAGAAGCAGACTTGATCTGAAAGAACAGAAGTCGGTCTGAAAGGCAGGGCTCAGACACAGAATGAGGACACAGACAGACCCAGACATACAGAGCCTCAGACTATGTGCTTTGCCTTTCAACAGTCTCAAGGGTAATGCCACAAACAGGCACAATAAGTCCTTCTCACAGACCCAATAGACTGTGAATATCACTGCTGTGAATGGCCTCATGTACTGTGTTACTGGTGGAAAACAAACCTGGGTTCAAATAGTATTGTTTTCTTTCAAACACTTTTAGCAATCGATTAAGCCTGCCAGGAGAGCCAGACGGGGTTTGCACTTTTGCGAGCAGGTATTCTACTGGTTCTATTGTACTAGGCAAGCTCAACCAAGCCCAGCTAAAGAATTTGAAATGGTATCAAACAGTATTTGAACCGATGTCTGGAGGATTGTGCTACTTCTGCTGCTGTGGCATTAGCCAGGGCACAGGAGGTTGACTTTGTCTCTCTTTAACAGCCCATTTTCAACTTCCCGATAGAGGACACAGAAAGAGGGCAAAGCTAAGCCTGTGTGTATGTGTGTTCTGTGAATAAAGAGCATCTGAGGTCAGGTTCGTTCTGAGGCGTTGGGTTCTTTTTATGGAACCGCCCCCGGTTCAATTTACGATCTATTAAGTCCCATTAAGTACAGTACCATAGGTTAGCTTCTGTTCCAAGACTTTCACTGCACAGAGGGAACAGAACAGGTCATTCAGAACTTCGGTTAGCCATATTTCTATAGTGCTGGTGATTAGCTGAGATTTAGCCAGTCTGCAAGGTGGCTCAGTTGGGGTGGTGATGTGGGGAGGGGGCTCTTGGATGGCTGGGGGCGGCAGGGGCTCCTGGCAGTTAGGAGCATTGGGCTGGAGGCTGAGAGGTCCCCGGTTTGAGTCCCCGAGTCGGCTGGGTGGGGGATCTGTCGATGTGCCCTTGAGCGGGGTGCTTGATCCTGGTTGCTCCTGTGGGTCGCTCTGGATGGGAGCGTCCTGCTAAATGACTGAACGTAAGGTAAATGTTGAGTTTCACTGCAGGGGATTGTTTTAAAATTCAAAATTTAAAATGGCATTTAATATACACTGAGCATTCAAAATATTAGGAACAATTTCCCTTTTGCTCTCAGAACAGCCTCAAATCGTAGGGGGATGGACTTTACAAAGTGTCGAAAGCATTCCACAGTGATGTTGGTCCATGTTGACTCCAATGCTTCCCACAGTTGTGTCAAGTTGGCTGGATGTCTTTTGGGTGGTGGACCATTCTTGATACACATGGGAAACTGTTGAGCGTGAAAAGCCCAGCAGCGTTGCAGTTCTTGATACAAACCGGAGCGCCTGGCACCCACTACCATACCCTGCTCAAAGTCACTTAACTCTTTTGTCTTGCCCATTCACCCTGTGAATGGCACACATACACAATCCATGTCTCAATTGTCTCAAGGCTTAAACATATATTTTTTAACCGGTCTCCTTAACCGGTCCCCCTTCATATACACCAATAAGGGATCATAGTTATCACTTGGATTCACCTGGTCAGTCTGTCATGGAAAGAGCCGGTGTTCCTAATGTTTTGTACACTCAGTATAGTTCAACATCTATGGAAGCTACACAGTGGTAGGAACAGGAAAGGAAGACTCAAACACAGGACTAACTGAAGGAAACACTGATAAGCTGAAATGCTCACAATTAACACACGCAAACAGCATTTACATCAGAATCACTATTCTTTGTTCTCTCTGTGTGAAAGTTGAAACTGAAACATTCATGTCAGCAGCACACCACCCTGCATCCCACTGCTGGCTTGCTTCTGAAGCTAAGCAGGGTTGGTCCTGGATGGGAGACCAGATGCTGCTGGAAATGGTGTTGGAGGGCCAGTAGGGGGTGCTCTTTCCTCTGGTCTTAAGGTCAAATGACATTCCCCCAGGGCAGTGAAGGGGATATTGCCCTGCATAGGGCAACAATACTTTCAGACTAAAATTCCCATGACACCCAGTATCATGGCTAATTTCTCAAGCTGGCCCCATTTCAATAATGTCTACCTAATCATTCCTAATTGGCACATATCCCTCCTCTCCAGCTGATGTGTTGTGAATGTTCTGGCACAAAATGGTTGTGATGAATCACCCAAGTGGGTGCTACACATTGGTGGTGGATGAAATGGGTTTCCCCCTTACAGTGCTTTGAACATCTGGAAAGGTGCTGAATGAATTAATGATCATGACAGTGTGTGTATAAGCAGAGTACAGGGGAATGCCTTTCTTCCTTCCTGTCAGTGTAGTGTGGGTGTTCAATGAGGTGTGTGTGTTAATCATGGCTACAGAAGTGATCATAGGTGTTTTGCAGGGCAGAATGCCACGGAGGAGGGCCGGAATGAGAGAATATCAAATATTAGCTAATCAACAAACTTGAAACAAGCGTCGCTATGAAAAATCTCATTAGCCCCTGTGGGCAACTCTATCGCTCTCATTCTCTCCATCTCTCCAGCTGCCTTTCATTCCAATGCACATTCTCTCTCCATTAACCTTTCTGTACCACATCTTTCTCTATCCACCCTTCCATCTCTTTCTCTCCGTCTCTCTCTCTCCCTCTCTCCTCAGCAGTTTGACTTCAAAGCCGACTCTCCCTCTGAATGGGAGCAGGCTAGCAGGTAGGATAAAGCTACACAATATGCTGAGTGTACCACGTGTCACAGATCTCCCTTTGATGTGTTAATCACTGTCAGAGCAGCGCTGTAACTGGATGGGGACGAATGGATTGTGTTCCAAATGGCTCCCTATTTCGCTTTGTAGGGAATAGGGTGCCCTCTGTAGGGAATAGGGTGCCCTCTGTAGGGAATAGGTTGCCATTTGGAACACATGGAAACGTAATTAAGATTTGGGTTGTGGTAGGTAGTGACTGTAGGACGTGAGCACAGCGTGGTGCCAGCAGCAACGATTCTGGCATGACATCTGGCCACTCAATCATTTGTAAACATTTATGTTAGCAAGTAGCAACTTAGCGGGTTAGCGTGTAGCGTTATAAGCGTATGTGATCGAATACAATTATTATAATTTCTTTTTTGGGGGCTGCCACCATCAAACAGATGTGCAAGTCAGTGAAATGTTCCTTGAATACTCACAGACTGGCACGTCTACTGAATGGGAAGACTAGAGGTCATAGTTTATTAACACTGGTGCCACTAGTAATCGCCTTCTGACTTTCAATGACCCTTTAAGACTCATTACAGCACAGCAGGTAGTCAGTGAGGCAGACAGAGTGAGAGGGAGGGAGATATATAGAGAGAGAGGGGGTCAATAGGGAGACACCCAGAGGAAGACCGAAGGGCAAAGATACTAAGAGAGGGCTTTGTCTGGAGGATAGCCACTTCATGTAGAGAGAGAGACTGTATATATCTAACAGTCCATGACTGACTGGGGATGAAAAATATATAGAGGACAAACTATAAAGCCAGTAGGGATAAAGCTGAGAGGGTGATAGAATGCAAGAGAGAGAGAGAGAGAGAGAGAGAGGGAGGGAGAGAGGGGGGGAGCTAAAGAGATAGAGGAAGGGGGAGAGAGAGAGAGGGAGAGAGAGAGGGAGAGAGAGATAGACCATTTCCAGGGTAGTCCTTGGAAAACCAGAGGGAGAGGTAGAGAGGCTGTCCTCTCTCTCAGAGTGTAGCCCAGGCTGAGAGAGCCTCTCTGGGGGACTGCAGGGGATAAGAGGCCCCAGAGGAAGAGAAGAGCTCTCTATCACGTCAGCACTCCAATCACAGCCTAATCCCTGCTTAGTACACCCACTGCTATAGCAAGGAGAGATGGAGGAATAGGGAGAAAGATAGAGAAATGGGGAAAAACAAGGTAGAGGGAGGTAGAAGGAAGGAGCGAGTGAGAAAAAGGGAGCGCTGGAGGAAAAAACAAGGGAGGAATAGAGAGATGGATGGAGAGGAAGGGTGAATTAAAAAGAGAGGGAGGGAAGGAGGGAGGGAGTGGTTTTGTAACAGATTCTCACACTTACGTCATTGGTTTGGTGGTCTAACATTTGAGAGCTTCTCAGAACTCTCTGCCAAAATATCTAATGTGCTCCTGATGTTATCTATCCTTTCACTATCCTCCTGCAGTGTCCAGGTCAGCTGACATACAGCTAAGTCATGAATGTAATAAGAGAGTGAAATATTTAACACACATTTTATTATGAAATTAACACGTTTTAGTATGAATGTCATGATTAAATGGTTGGTGGAAATATAATTGCCTATTCTAAGCACTGTTAAAAGAGTTGAACATTGTTTCCAGAGAAAAGTGATATATTCTTGGTATCTGGAAGTGTGACCTGTCAGATTCAACGCAACTCAAGTTCTATGACTGAGTGGAATGTCTTTGAATTGCACTGAATTAAATTAAACTCAAATTTAAATTCGGCATCCTGTGGGCTGTGGCCAATTCAATTTGAATTTAAACTCATGAGTTGAATGGGAGTCAATTCCAAAATTCTGAATTGAGCCCAACCCTGCTGCCAAGAAAATGAGTCAGTTCTGCTGTTTGTGACCGAAAATACCTCACCACCAGAAATACCCATAAAACCTGAGTGTTCCAGCTATCATTACATGTTCCTGTTAAAACCTACTATAGTTTGGAAGTCAGACAGTTCCAGTGCTCCACTGCACCAAGGAGGGATTACGGAGAAAAAAACAAAATGCTACAATCCTCCTGGGATTACAAGCATGCACAGCATAGGGTGGGTTACAATCACAAACCTCATGTCAACTGAGTTTTTAATGCCTCCAAAATCTTACCATCTGGATGGAGAGGGGGATGTGGGGCAGAAGACGGGGGATATGGGGTTAGATGAGCTAGAGAAGGTGAGATAGTGCTCATGCTGACTATTGACCTGAAATGATTTGCTGTGAAACCACTGGACAGCAGCAAACTACAAAGCATAATCTGATGAGTGGTGTGTGTGTGTGTGTGTGTGGGGGGATGAGATAGATAGATAGATAGATGGAGCAGATGGACTAGGGGAGATCAGTGAGAGAGGATTATGCCAGGTCAAACTATCATCACACTCCTAACACCAGTCCTCAGTCAGTGGAAAGCACAGCACACCCACACCAGGAAGTACACTCCAACACCACTACAATAGCTGTGAGATGGCCCTGTGTGTAGGAAAATAAGCTGTGCCACTCTAGCAATAGTTTCCCATCTGTGACTGTGTGGATTCATACACTCCAAAAGCCTCTAGTTCTCTATTTCAGGACCACGGAGAGTTCCAATCAGAGGCACCACCAATGCATCAGTGCCATGGACAGTTCCAGTTTGAAAGCCACCAGCTGCTACGTGGTTCAGAACAAGGGACAGCACCAGTCTGAGAACCAACAGTGTGTGCAGTATTTCAGCACCATGGACAGTGGTGCCGGAGACCAACAGGGTGTGCAGTATTTCAGTACCATGGACAGCGGTGCTGGAGAGCCACAGGGTGGAGAGCAACAGCGTGTGCAGACTTTTGTCTTATCCCCAATAACACACCAGATTGAAATTGCTAATAGCACGATTAATACGATAATGGTATGCACACCAACATTTAGTAACATCAACAATCATCAAACACCTGCAAACAAACCTCCTCTTTAGCCTTGTGATAAATCAAATAAAAGGTCTTGCTGAGAGTACCCCATCCAGCCAGAGAGAGGCACAGAAGGAGGTGAGACCTGTGTGTCTGATCCTCACTGTAAAGTCGACAGTCTCTGGCTCTCTGATAACGAGACTAAATGAATGCTCACACATACACACACACAGGGACAGGCACAGACACAGAGAAACAGACACACAAACAGACACAGACACACAGAGAGACACACACACACACTCCAACACCAGCAGGACAGGACGGATGGGACGGCCCCTGGCTGTGACGCAGCAGTCAGAATGGCTGACGTCCATTAGGTCCATCTGTGGTGGTCTGGGTCTGGGACGGAGGCCCTTCTAGCCTGCTGAAGTGGATGCTGCAGACTACAGCCCATCTGTTCCCAACTGGTGTGCCTTCAGGAACTCTCAGGTGTGCCGCAAAACTTTTCCTAATCCTGATCATTTTTTGGAACACACTTATAAACATGACCTGTTGAACTCACAGGGAATTTTGACTTGGGAGCACCAGTGACACTCGGTTAATACATGAAATGGCACATGGTTACATCTGTATGGTTATTTCAAGTCCAGTGTGCTCAGGCTGTTGTCACAATTTTATTATATGAGGGGCGCGCATCACAAGCAAAGTACACACACACTAACCATCATGAATAACAATGAAAATAGTTCAAATAAAGACAATTTCATCTATAATAAACTTTGTCACATAAAATAGATGATTTGCAGTATAGATCAGATGAGACGGAGGGAAGATTTGAATTGAATAGCCCATCAAGGTGTGCCACGGTTGAAAAAAGTTTGGGAACCACTGCTCTACACGCACACACACACACACAGAGACTGATCAGGCTCCGTGGGAAGCACGTAAAAAAACAAAGAGAGAGGGAGGAGAGAGGGCGGCATAAAGGCGAGGGAGAAGGAAAACAGTTTGCCCGAGGCAAAGATGTTCAGGCCCTCTCGAGAGATCTGGCACTCCAAACTAGCTGGCACAATTTGCCATGCTCCTTGGATGGCAACACTTCAGATGCTATTCAAACACTCCAATCTGCCAAGAATCCCAACAGATAGAAAACCAGCTGAAGGGTGATGGTTTAAAGTGGGAAACGTTAGAGACAGAGTCAGAGAGCTCTGAGGAATGAAGCAGGACCTCGTGTCTGCTGCTACTCTGATCGTCAAAAATTATGATTATGCACTGTCTTCTACGGCTGGACATACAGCCAGGGACACATGACAAAGACACACGACAAGACAGAGGGATATTCACAAGTCACCATCAAAGATCTCTTCCATTCATTGATCTCATTGATCCCGCAAACTCAACTCTGGACCTCGAAGCCAGTTCCACTGCATTTTTTCACTGTTCCCTGACCTGGGACACCTGGTGCATTCAATTAATTATCAGGTAGAACAGACAACCTAGCAGGCTCCGGATCTCGTTGGGTAAGAGCTGAATACCCCTGTCATAGATGCTTCATGTTTCCCATTATTCTCAGAAAAGATCATGAGGCAGAAGGCTATTTGTGTAAGAGAGGGGGAGGGAGGATGATGGAGCGGAGCGCTCTTTAAACACTTCCTGTCTGTATCATCATCAGAACAAGGGCACTGTGGTCTTAGAAGCTGTTGTTGTTGTTGTTGTGTGGGCGTGTGTCTGCCGGTGTCGTGCGTGTGTCTGTTTTTAGTTTTGCTCCGGTGTTAAAAAGCCAGTCTGGTGTGAATCACAGGGCTTCGCGAGGGAAGCATTTCCCAACAAACATCTCACAGACCTTCTCTCTACCCGATCTGATCAAGTAACTCAGCTATTTGTGCTCTGGAAGGGTGAGGCGGCGGAGGCTCGCTCGACATTTAGCTGCTGGCAAAGTGTTGGGAAAGATCTGAAAGATAAATGTGTTTGTTCTCCCCATTGGCGCTCAGCCCTAAAACCTTTAACTCCATTGAAACGAGGCTTCCCACAGCAAAGGAAGCTGAAATGGACAACTTTCATGAATCTGCTTGCTCTGCCCTCATAGTTCCACATTGAAGTGTTTCGTCATGTTCTTTTCAGGACAGCCAGTGCTACACGTAGAACACAACTTGACATAAAACAGCTGCATTCATGAGTTTTATTGACACATTGTCTGGCAAGCAATATGCTGATACAGAACGTATTCATGAGAATGCTGTGAGTACATCAATTGTTTTCTCAGTGGGTAATGAATATCCCGCTAGTCAGTGACAACTGTGTGGAGTTTGTGACAGCAACTATGTGAGCTTATTACAGTATTATAGACACTACGTCCTGGGATTTCCAATTATCTTCTATGTACTGTAGAGGAGCACCTTAACTTCTAACGACTCTTGTGCGGCTGGTGAGCATTGTTGAGCAGGTTACATGTCCGTGAGAGTCTCAGCTTTTCATGGATGGTCATAATAGTTTGAAGCTCAAACTGTTCGGATTTTACAAATGTTTTTGTGAGAAGAACCGTTTTCGGGATCCGCCCTTGTCTCACAAAAAAAAAACGCTTTAGCTCAGCCCTCGTTAATCACTGTCACGTCCAGGCCTGAAAAGACAGGCTGGCGTGTTTTTGCTTTGGTTTTGGTGTAGGGTTTTTGTTCTAGGTGTTGTATTTCTATGTTGGGGTAATGGTTCCCAATTAGAGGCAGCTGTGTGTCGTTGTCTCTAATTGGGAACCATATATATATTTGGGGTTTTCATTTAGGTTTTGTGGGTGATTGTTTGAGCATAGCTTGTTTGTGTTTGGTGTGTTCATCTTCACGATCTTTGTTACGTTTACCTTTTGTTGTTTTACCCAGTTACGTGAGTTTCGTTTTTGTATAATAAACATGTATACTGGATGCCTCGCTGCGCCTTGGTCTGCCCGTTTTGAAGATCGTGACAATCACACAGACTAATGCAAAAACCCAGCAGTCTGTATCTTACACACATGGTTTGAAGCCCTCCAAAACGCGCCGGCGTTACCATGGGACTCAAGAGCTTTTAATATAGAGTGTCCTTAATTATATCTCTCCCACCCCTGCATTCATGTGTTCAAAATAAACCACTGTTGTGTTGGCTGAAGCAAACGTAGAGATAATAGAAGCCATTCATAGTCAGAATGACAACTATATCCAGCCTGGAACAGGGAGGGGGAGAACAAGGTGGACCGAGGCTGAGGAGGCTGGGGGGCAATGGGGCCCAGCTCCAGCTCGGAGAGGGGGTGAACCGGGAGGACAATGGCTGAGGAAGCAGAGAGAGATGTAGGGCACTGGGATGCCGGGTGTTCCCATAGCATCTGGGTGAACAGCTGGGCAGCTGGGCCGTCGTGGAGGGACCTGGAACTGGAGCTTGGACCTAAGGCTGTCCGAGATGACTTGGGCCACATAAGCCACTGTAGAAAAGCAGCAGCTCATCCCTCAGGTCAAAGCAATCTAGTCTGAAAGTATATTTGGTGAGTGCAGAGGGTTTCCTGGCTGTACAAACAGCTCAGAACTGCTCAAACAGGGCGGCAAGATTTTTGGTCCACAGCGGTTATGCACACACACACACACACAAACACACAAACACACAAACACACACTAACACACAAACACAAATACACACACATGCACGTCTAATCTGTTCATTTATTTCCCAGGAGGCATTGCACAGATGCCCAGCGGCCAGCCTGTGTTGGTGATTGGTCCTCAGCTGAACGGGCTAGATATGGTAAGTACCCACGCTGCACTGGGCTTGCTCTATCTCTCGCTCTTTCCTTCTCCACCCCCCCGTCTCTCCCTCTCCAACCCTCTCTCTCCCTCCGCTTTCTCTCTCTTTCTCTATCTATCCTCTCGCTCTCTCCATCTCTCCCCCCTCTATCTCTCCATTTATCTATATTCCTCTCTCTCTCTATCTGAAGGTTACTCTAGCTCACTACGGAGGAAAAATTATTCACATCCCAGTGTGTGTCTCAGCTAGAGATCTGAACATGATCAAAATACTAACACAACACTACACAATGGTAAACAAAGCTTCTGCATGACAATACCACACACTACGGTACCTGAACAACACAATGTACATTCAATCTCATTCATTAACTGTTCATTACTTATAGAAACCAGGCGATCTATTAAATATCATTGTATGCATCATTGTAAGACCTTTAAACAGGTCAATATTCACAAAGGCCAGACGGATTACCAGAACATGTACTCAAAGCATACGCGGACCAACTGGCATGTGTCTTTACTGACATTTTCAACCTATCCCTGACCGAGTCTGTAATACCTACATGTTTCAAGCAGACCACCATAGTCCCTGTGCCCAAGGAAGCAAAGATAACCTGCCTAAACGATTACCGCCCCGTAGCACTCACGTCGGTAGCCGTGAAATGCTTTGAAAGGCTGGTCATGGCTCACATCAACAGCATACTCCCGGATACCCTAGACCCACTCCAATTCGCATACCGCCCCAACAGATCAAGGATGGTGCAATCTCAATCGCACTCCACACTGCCCTTTGACACCTGGACAAAAGGAACACCTATGTGAAATTACTGTTCATTGACTACAGCTCAGCATTCAACACAATAGTGCCCACGAACCTCATCACTAAGCTAAGGACCCTGGGACTAAACACCTCCTTCTGCAACTGGATCCTGGACTTCCTGACGGGTCGCCCCAGGTGGCAAGGATAGCCAACCAACCGGTCTGCCACGCTGATCCTCAACAATAGGGCCCCTCAGGGGTGTGTACTTAGTCCCCTCATGTACTCCCTGTTCACCCACGACTGCGTGGCCAAACACGACTCCAACACCATCATTAAGTTTGCTGATGACACAACAGTGGTAGGACTGATCACCAACAATGATGAGACAGCCTATAGGGAGGAGGTCAGAGACCTGTCAGTGTGGTGCCAGGACAACAACCTCTCTCTCAATGTGAGCAAGACAAAGGAGCTGATCGTGGACTACAGGAAAAGGCGGGCTGAAAAGGCCCCCATTAACATCGACAGCGCTGTAGTGGAGAGGGTCGAGAGTTCCTTGGTGTCCACATCACCAACAAACAATCATGGACCAAACACACCAAGACAGTCGTGAAGAGGGTATGACAACAACTTTTCCTCCTCAGGAGACTGAAAATATTTGGCATGGGTCCCCAGATCCTGCACCATCGGGAGCATCCTGACCGGTTGTATCACCGCCTGGTATGGCAACTGCTCAGCATCTGACCGTAAGGCGCGTCAGAGGGTAGTACGTACGGCCCAGTACATCACTGAGGCCAAGCTTCCTGCCATCCAGGACCTATATAATAGGGGGTGTCAGTGGAAAGCCCCAAAAACTGTCAGAGACTCCAAGTCATAGTATTTTCTTGGCAACCGCACGGCAAGTGGTACCGCATGGCCAGTCTAGGACCAAAAGTCTCCTTAACAGCTTCTACCCCCAAGCCATAAGACTGCTGAACAATTAATCAAATGGCCACCAGACTATTTACATTACCCCCTCCATTTGTGTTGTACACTGCTGCTACTCACTGTTTATTATCTATGCGTAGTCACTTCACCCCTACCTACATGTACAAATTACCTAAACTAACCTGCACCCCCGCACACTGACACGGTACCGGTACCCCCTGCATATAGCCTCGTTATTGTTATTTTATTGTGTTACTTTTTATTATTTTTTACTTTAGTTTATTTGGTAAATACTCTTTCTTGAACTGCCCTGTTGGTTAAGGGCTTGTAAGTAAGCATATCACGGTAAGGTCTGCCCTTGTTCTATTCGGCGTGTGACAAATAAAGTTTGATTTGATTTGAATTAATCCAACATTGACGGTATCGTCTTTGAGATCGTCTTTGTAATAGAAAGTGCTATATAAATTAGATCTACTATCTATATATTTATTAGCATTATCTTGTTAAGAAAGCTGGATAGTAAAATGGCTGAGTACAGTACATGAATAGAGGGTAATGTGATGTAATTTCACCTTGGTCATCATTATGCGATAACTGATGGGGAAATAGTGATCATTTGACTGGGTTATTGTACTGGGCGAGCATAATAACCTCGCCTCTAGGGTCAAACAATCCACTCATGCATTTTCTCATTACTGATTTCCATCTAATTCATTACCCAACTAGACCGAGCACCGCCTGTTTTTAACACACACACACCCTCAGTTCACGAACACGTGCACACATGGTCGCCAGCACACACACAAACACACGCACCTTCCAATCCACCGTCATCACAACCATCGCCATCCAGCTAAACACAGCGTGATCTATAAATAAAAGGTGATAGATAGGCCAACACAGGGGGAAAATAATGGTCTTCAAAAACATTGTTCATTTCCCGGTCTTTAACCGCGTGGCAGTGTTAGAGATGGAGAATAGAACTCTGTCCCAAATGGTACCCTATTTCCTATATAGTGCATTACTTTTCACCAGGCCCCTATGGGCTCTAATCAGAAATAGTGCACTATATAGAGAATAGGTCGCCATTTAGGGCGCAACCCTGGAAAATCAGCAGGGCCAATGTGACATGAATGAATGTATCCATAAAGCCCTGTCAGATTAGCTAGGCCACCTTCTCTATCTAAATGTATGGGCTGGGATTGGACGATACATTCTGCATGCAGATTAGATCAGAGAGGAGCTGGAGGAGGAGAGGAGAGGAGGGGAGCTGGCGAAGAGGATAGAGGAGAGGAGAGGTAGAAGAGAGGAGGAGAGGAAAGGAGAGGCTAGAGGACTGGAGGAGAGGATAGGAGGAGGAGGAGGTGGAGGAGGAAGAGGAGGAGGAGGAGGAGGAGGAGGAGGAGGAGGAGGAGGAGGAGGAGGAGGAGGAGGAGGAGGAGGAAGAGAGGAGAGAGGAGGAAGAGAGGAGAGAGGAGGAGGAGAGGAGGTGAGCTGGTGAAGAGGATAGAGGAGAGGAGGAGGAGAGGATAGGCCTGCCTATAAAGTGTATACAGGTAGGTCATTCAGATTTCAGATATCCTGAATCAGTCCAACCAGTTGCCAGATGATGAATGAACCTAAGAGTGTTTGTTCTCCGTTCCATCCTGAGTGTTCTAACGTTCTACCTTCTAGCCATTCTCTTGTCTTTGAGCGCTCCTTGTGCGAAAGCACCGCTCGCAATTCTCTCTCTCTCTCTCTCTCTCTCTGTTTTTCTCTATGCCCTCTGCACAAAAAAGACGATGAGAGAATCACACAGGCTCTTTCTCCATCTCTTATCATCACTCGCTCTCTCAGCCTCCACTCCTTTTATTCTAATCCTCCCTTCCTCTCACAGGTGTTCCTTCAAGGACAACCTGTACTCAGCATTAAGAAAGAGGGAGAAATAGAGAGAGAGAGGAATATAGAGTAAGAAAAGAGTAAGAGAGAGAGAGCCATGGGAGAGAGATACATATATGAGAGAGAGAGAGAGAGAGCCAGGGGAGAGAGATACATATATGAGAGAGAGAGAGAGAGAGAGAGAGAGAGAGAGAGAGAGAGAGAGAGAGATTCCGGAGTTCCAAATTGAGCAGCAGCTGAAATAATGAGCTCCTACAAATATTGGAATTTACATGGTTTTTAGAGTGAAGTACATTGGAAAAAAGCAAAAGAAAACTGCAAGACTGAATAGGAGACAAAACAAGCTAGCTAGCCAAAAATAGCTAGTTAACAGAAGAATAGAAAGACAAAATAAAGACAGAAGATAAAGGACATCAAAGTAAAACAGTCCTCTAAAGACACAAGAGACAAGAATACAAGAAACAATGCTGTTTTGGAAAAGGTAGGCTTCTATTGCAGCATTGTAGCCAACATCACCAGCGTTGCTATGGAAATGATTTACCCACCAGACATCCAGACAGAGAAAGCTAAGAAAAGTTTCAAAGGTTTGTTGATGGGACAGAACCATGAATGCCTGTTTGCAGATCTTACCAGTTGCAAAACACGAGCAAATGTAATATTTAATACCGAACGAGGGCACATATGGAAAAGGGTTATTTGCAACAATTTCCCTTTCTCAAAAAAAAGAGGCATCAGCCAAGGATGTCAGATCAGCATTTTTGAACAAGCTGACCAGAGCAACACGTCTCAAACAGTAAACGTATATAATAATGGAACTGTGTTGATACAAGGCAATGATTCAAGCCTCCAGGCTTTTGAGAATATGTTTGCTACCCTAAAAGCAGAGGCTAAACTCATCTCAGAAACTGAGGAAAAAGTCAAGGAGGGAGATGGAGAAGAGCAGGCCCCAGCGGTCTCTGTGACCCAGCAAGAAGCCCTCAGTGTCCCTCTACCTACCTCACCTGCAGCAGACAGAGCCAAGGACATGCCTACAACACCAAGAACACCTGCTATGCAACGTTTCCACAACACCCTCTCTCTCGTGGAAGCAGAGGTCATAGAGCTCAAAGAGAACAAGCTTCAAGAGGAGGACACTGTCCAGAAACTAAGGAGAGATGAAACAGTTCAGGGAGCAGAGCAGAGCATCTATTGCTAAATTAGAAAGCAGAATGGACAAACTGAGTCAGACAAATGATGACCTCAGAGACCATCTGAGCACAACAAGAAAGGAGCTAGAACAAAGAGAAAGGTACATTGATACCCTCAACCAGCAGCTAGTCATTACGTCCTCTGCATCTCGAGAACATGTCCACCAGCTTGGTACAACACAAGCAGAACCTGAGACCAGCATGGCCTCCACCACACAGCCTGATGACACCAGCCTACCAGTCTGCTCCAGCCCAGATCAGCCAATCAGCGTCCCAGTCTGCTCTAGCCCATGTCAGCCTACCTGCTTCCCAGTCTGCTCCAGCACAGTGTGCTCCAGCCCAGGTCAACCTACCAGCCTCTCAGTCTGTTCCAGCCCAGGTCAGCCAACCAGCCACCCAGTCTGCTCCAGCCCAGGTCAGTATCAGAACCTTTGCCAAGGACCTAAAGGATGCAACACTTGGCAGGGACCCATCACCCCAGCAGCAGAGGCCCCCCGCCCCACCTTCTTAAACAACAGTACCCCCACCATCCCCAGGAGAGAAGAGCCAGAAGAAGCTTATTACAACACAGCTCTACTAGACCAGGCCCATCACAACACAGCTCTACTAGACCAGGCCCATCACAACACAGCTCTACTAGACCAGGCCCATCACAACACAGCTCTACTAGACCAGGCCCATCACAACACAGCTCTACTAGACCAGGCCCATCACAACACAGCTCTACTAGACCAGGCCCATTACAACACAGCTCTACTAGACCAGGCCCATCACAACACAGCCCTACTAGACCAGGCCCATCACAACACAGCTCTACTAGGCCAGGCCCATCACAACACAGCTCTACTAGACCAGGCCCATCACAACACAGCCCTACTAGACCAGGCCCATCACAACACAGCTCTACTAGACCAGGCCCATCACAACACAGCCCTACTAGACCAGGCCCATCACAACACAGCTCTACTAGGCCAGGCCCATCACAACACAGCTCTACTAGACCAGGCCCATCACAACACAGCTCGACTGGACCTGGCCCATCACAACACAGCACTGACCATTACTCTAGGGTTGGGCAGAACACTGTCCTCCAGAGAAGTACACCACATGATGCAGTCCACACCATGTATCATTCAGATCACCAGCCTGCATATGCTGAGGTAACCTCTGGCAAAAGACACCTAGAACAATCAGAGATAGGAGAGGTGCGCCAACTACTGCATCTAATATGCAGACAGACCCTTTAATTCACACACAAACATGTATGTATGTATATATATATATATGTGTATGTATGTGTGTATATGTGTGTATATATATATATATATAACTTTTTTTTTTTTCAATGTTCTTTACTCAAACCGGTGAATATCACTTATTATAAATGAGATCATTAACTATCAGCTCTTGGAATATCCAGGGCTTATACTCTTCACATTTTGGATATAAAACAACAAATCCAGAATTGATTAAAAACATCAAGGGACAGGACATCATAATCCTACTGGAAACATGGTGTCGTGGAGACATAGATACTCAGTGTCCCTCAGGCTATAGAGAAAGTTTACTGCCATCAATCAAACAGAAAAATGTTCAACGGGGCCGAGACTCAGGTGGAATCATCATTTGGCATAAGCAGGACTTAGCACTGAGAAAAAAGGTACTAATCACATTTGGTTAAAACTTAACAAAGGTACAATCTATTGTGACAATTATGTATACATATGTGCAGCTTACGCTCCTCCTTCAGATTCATCATATTATGATGATCAGTTTTTTGACAATCTCCATACAGAAATCATTACATTTCAGGCAGAGGGTAAAGTGCTTCTTTGTGGAGATTTCAATGCAAGAACAGGTTCTGAGCCTGACTACACTGATGCGGGAGGCAACCACCACATATTTGGACACCCCTCCTTGTACAGTAGCCCTATTATAAATAATAGAAACAGTCCTGACCAAATACTGAACAAAAATGGGAAGGAGTTAGTACATCTCTGTCGAGCCTTAGGCCTGTACATGCTTAATGGTAGAATCAGAGGGGACTCTTTAGGTCAGTTTACTTACTGCTCAGCTCTTGGGACAAGTGTAGTCGATTATGCCATCACTGACATTGACCCCTCCTCCATTAGCGCATTCACTGTCAGACCACAGACACCATTGTCAGATCACAGTCAGATCAACGTGTTTGTCAAGAAATTAACCGTCAATATTCATTAAAAAAAACAGCCCAATAAACTCTACAACATAAACTAATCGTACAGATGGGCTCCAAACAGTGCAGAGAGATTCATTGAAACATTGAACTCAAAGGAAAGTACATCAGAAAGATAAAGGTGTCAATTCAACTACTCAAAACATCAATTGCATATTTCAAAAAGCAGCATCGAAAGCAAATTTGAGATAACCAAAGAAATGCAACATCAGAAACAAAAAACAAAATGTTTCTGAAAAATGGTTTGATAATGAATGTAAAACAATTAAAAAACACCTTAGACAAATGTCAAATGAAAAACATAAGCAGCAAAACAACCCAGATCTACGCTATGAATACTTTGAAACTCTGAGACAGTATAAACATACACTGAAACACAAGAAATTAAATTATACCAACAAGACACTTAACGAAATTGAAAACGCAATTGACCAAAATCAGTTCTGGGACATGTGGAATAATTTAAGCACGACAAAGCCACAAGAATTAGCCATACAAGATGAAGGAATTTGGAAAACTTATTTTGATAATCTATTCAAAAACATTCCACAAAAAGACTTACAACAGAACCAATTAGAAATTCAAGAAAAATGTAACATCCTTGAATCAGTCATTAAAAACAACCAAAATCCATTAGATTACCCAATAACCCAACAAGAACTAAATCGAAGAAGGCTTGTGGTCTAGATAACATCAGAAATGAAATGCTGAAAAACAGCACACCTGAGTTGCAAAATGCTGTGCTTAAATTGTTCAACGTGGTTTTAACTTCTCGCTGCTTCCCTGATGTCTGGAACCAGGGGCTCATCTCCCTTATCCACAAAAGTGGAGACAAATCAGACCCCAATAATTACAGGGGAATTTGCGTAAACAGCAACTTGGGAATGGTTTTCTGCAGCATTTTGAATTCAAGATTTCAAACCTTTCTTCAAGAAAGAAATGTAATAAGTAAATGTCAAATTGACTTTCTCCCTAACCATCGCACTACTGACCATATATACACCTTACACACACTAATTAATAAACACGTCAACCAAAAAAAAGAGGTCAAAATCTTTGCTTGCTTTATTGACTTTAAAAAAGCATTTGATTCTATTTGGCACGAAGGGCTATTCTACAAAATTCTCCAAAGTGGGCTTGGTGGTAAGGTGTATGACTTAATAAAATGTATGTACACAGAAAACAAGTGTGCAATAAAAATCTAAAACCAAAGAACAGAATTATTTTCACAACGTCGAGGTGTGAGACAAGGCTGCAGTTTGAGTCCAAATCTTTTCAACATTTATATCAATGAATTAGCATTCATGTTTACCATTCTCCAGCCCCAGGACTCACACTATTTGACACAGAGGTAAAATATCTGCTATATGCTGATGACTATATGCTGATAAAAATGTTGGCTACATCTAAATTCAAGTCCAAATTCAAGTCTGCAATTTAAAGCACTTCAAACACAAGAACTGAGCCTAGAAACGAGCCCTCTCAGTCAGCTGGTGTTGGACCTAACCAACCAAGCTGACACCAGCACTGCTTCAAAATAAATAATTCCAATAAACAAAATCATGAACCAATCAAAGGACTAATATTTACAACATTGGAAAAACGAAACAAAATCCCAAATCCGACTAAATTGCTATCTGACCCTAAACAGAGAATATGAATTGGCTGATTATCTCTACTCTGTCAGAGATACGAAGCAGAGACGGATCCTTACCAAGTACAGGCTGAGTGACCACCAATTGGCAATAGAAACCGGCAGACATAAAAAGACATGGCTACCCAAAGAGGAGCGTGTATGTGGTCACTGCACGACAGGGGAGGTAGAAACAGAGATGCACTTTCTCCTTAATTGTGATAAATATTCCTCACCAAGAGATACATTATTCACAGAAATGACTACATTTATTCCAAATGTTAACCTATTAAACCCAGAGGAAAAACTAAAAATACTCATGGGCGAAGGAGCAATGGCTCCTCTTGCAGCCAAATATGTATTTGCCTGTAATAGCCTGAGGGACACTGAATAATAACATCTGCATAGTAAGCAGTAACTTACTTATTATTACTATTATTGATATTACTATTATTGTTATTACTATTATTATTGTTGTTTATCATTCCGTATAGTAGTGGTATGGGTGGTAATGGTAATGATAGCAGTTTAATGATGATGGTGATAGCAGTAGTAGTGATGATGATGGTAGTAGTGGTATGGGTGGTAATGGTAATGATAGCAGTTTAATGATGATGGTGATAGCAGTAGTAGTGATGATGATGGTAGTAGTGGTATGGGTGGTAATGGTAATGATAGCAGTTTAATGATGATGGTGATAGCAGTAGTAGTGATGATGATGGTAGTAGTGGTATGGGTGGTAATGGTAATGATAGCAGTTTAATGATGATGGTGATAGCAGTAGTAGTGATAATGATGGTAGTAGTGGTATGGGTGGTAATGGTTATGATAGCAGTTTAATGATGATGGTGATAGCAGTAGTAGTGATGATGATGGTAGTAGTGGTATGGGTGGTAATGGTAATGATAGCAGTTGAATGATGATGGTGATAGCAGTAGTAGTGATGATGATGGTAGTAGTGGTATGGGTGGTAATGGTAATGATAGCAGTTTAATGATGATGGTGATAGCAGTAGTAGTGATGATGATGGTAGTAGTGGTATGGGTGGTAATGGTAATGATAGCAGTTGAATGATGATGGTGATAGCAGTAGTAGTGATGATGATGGTAGTAGTGGTATGGGTGGTAATGGTAATGATAGCAGTTTAATGATGATGGTGATAGCAGTAGTAGTAATGATGATGGTAGTAGTGGTATGGGTGGTAATGGTAATGATAGCAGTTGAATGATGATGGTGATAGCAGTAGTAGTAATGATGATGGTAGTAGTGGTATGGGTGGTAATGGTAATGATAGCAGTTGAATGATGATGGTGATAGCAGTAGTAGTGATGATGATGGTAGTTGTAGAACAGATGTAGATGACCGTTATTTAGTTCTAAGTTAGTTATAGTTACATTTTCCATATTTAGATTTTTATTACATTTCTACTATTGACTGTTACCATTTTATTGTTATTATTTTTGTATTTAATTTTGTATTATTATTTACTACCATTTTATATTATTATTTGTTATTGTTTATAATTTTATTACAATGTATATTGTATACATTGTTGCTTTGGCAATATTGACATAATGTTTTTCATGCCAATAAAGCATCTTGAATTTGAATTTGAGAGAGAGAGAAAGAGAGAGTGAGGGGAGAGAGACATGAAGAGGGAGAGAGGGAGAGAGACAGAGAGAGAGAGAGAGAGACAGAGAGAGAGAGAAAGAGAAAGACAGAAAGAGAGAGCGAGGGGAGAGAGACATGAAGAGAGAGAGAGGGAGAGAGAGAGAGAGAGACAGAGAGAGAGAAAGAGAGAGAGAGCGAAAGAAAAAGACAGAAAGAGAGAGCGAGGGGAGAGAGAGACATATATACATAGAGAGAGAAAGAAAGATAGAGAAAAAGAGAGAGAGAGCGAGGAGAGAGACAGAGAGAGAGAGAGAGAGAGAGAGAGAGAGAGAGAGAGAGAGAGAGAGAGAGAGAGAGAGAGAGAGAGAGAGAGAGAGAGAGCAAGGGAGAGGCAGAGGGAGTAAGAAAAGAGAGGGAGAGTGATATCTGGTAGAGAAGGAGAGAACCCTGAAGATACACAATTTGCTTGTTTTTGTACTTGAAAGTCTGTAAACATGAATATTGTAAATCATTAGAATTTAATTTTGCTTCCTGGTGAAGTTATATTTGTATGAAAGTAAATTACTGTTGGATATATATTTTAGAGCAAGGGTTGTGATCAATAAACCAAAAACAAAAAAATGCATACCTTACTTAGATTTTTCTCATCTTTCTGATGTACTGTATACTGTGTTTTTATTGTTTAAAATGTACATTTGTGTCTGAACTGGTGTTCTGAGGAAAACTTGGGCCTCAGTTATAAATTCACTGCCACGTTACAACAAGGCTGGTTTAATGTGTCCTGGTTTTCAGAGAGACAAATACGGCATCATATTTACTCTCAGCCTCAACATTCACTGTACTAATGTATCTTTAAAATACAATTTCACCAAAAGCAATTGGTGATGAATATTCTCAGACAGGGAAACAAGTTAAGATTGCCAAGATAAGTCAACACACATTGGGAGAGAGAGAGAGAGGTAGAGAAATAGAGAGAGAGAGAGAGAGAGAGAGAGGTAGAGAAATAGAGAGAGAGAGAGAGAGAGAGAGAGATGTAGAGAAATAGAGAGAGAGAGAGAGAGAGAGAGAGAGAGAGGTAGAGAAATAGAGAGAGAGAGAGAGAGAGAGAGAGAGAGAGAGAGAGAGAGAGAGAGAGAGAGAGAGAGAGAGAGAGAGAGAGAGAGAGAGGAAGATAATGCTTCCAAGAGAGGATAGGGAAAGAAGGAGGGAGAGAAGGATAGATGGAGAGGAAAATAAAGGGAGAGGGGGATAGGGGGAAAGGGAGAGTGGGAGAAGACGATATAGGGAGAGAGAAGGAAAGAGATGAAACGGGGGAGAGAGAGGGAGAAGCTGAGAGATGGAAGAGAGAGAGGGGAGGGGGCACCAAGAGAGAGCGGATCCAGGCCGGAAAAGAAAAGATGAATGACGGGCCCTAAATGAAATGCCACTCTGTGTAATGGGAAAAAGGGCCATTCGGAAAGCAGGTCACTTGAGTTGCAGGGGATGTTCTTGAGTGGCTTTGCCCTCAGGCTCAGCACAGTGCAGGCAGACAGTCTCTCTCTCTCTCTCTCTCTCTCTCTCTCTCTCTCTCTCTCTCTCTCTCTCTCTCTCTCTCTCTCTCACAGTCAATAATATTAGCTCTAAACACACGCACACACACACACAGAGACACAGACAAGGGCGCACACACACATACACACACACACTCATGTGCACGCGATAGCACAGCCACACGCTACACCAACACACACACACACTGCACACAGAAACTGATGGCGAGGTCAGGCAACGCGTGCCACCACATAGTGCTTGTGTAAGGATGTTCATCTCTATGCAGGGAAAATAATGCGTTAATGGTGATGTGGGCAATGAAAGACCGGCAGACACATTATATATTCACATGTTATTATGCTCCTGACATGCTAACGTGAGCGCTGTGGGTAGCTATTATAAAGCTAGTCTCTTCCACTTTGTGTCTCTCTCTCTCATTCTCTCTGTGTTTCTCTCTCTCTGTGTATCTCTCTCTCTGTGTGTGTGTGTCTCTCTCTCTGTGTGTGTCTCTCTCTCTCTCTCTCTCTCTCTCTCTCTCTCTCTCTCTCTCTCTCTCTCTCTCTCTCTCTCTCTCTCTCTCTCTCTCTGTCTTTCTCTCTCTGTGCGTCTGTGTCTCTCTCTCTGTGTTTCTCTGTGTCTCACACTCTCTGAATGCTTTATTGGCATGATAAAACATCGCTCCCTTGTTCCCTCATTCTCTCTCTGCCCCCCTCCTCTGTCCCCCTCTCTGACCTGGATAACCCCATGGTTTTTCCCATGGTAGAGCTAAGCAATAAGCTTCAGTGTGTCATTTAGTCCCTCCAAGAACCAACACCATCATCCAGCACCCTACCCTTCCCTCACTTCCTTTTTGTCTTTCTTTTGCCTCCTTTCCTCCACGCATCCACCTGTTCCCTTCCACCTCTATCCCCTCTCTCTCCTACCCCCACCCTCCTCCTCCCCATCCCCCTCCGTATTTCCCCCTCTTCCCCACTTCTCTACCCAGCCGAAGTAAAGAGAAGGGAAAGAGCAGCACACTTCCTTGAATGACATGCATTCATTCTCTCCTCTTTCTTCGTAACGAGCCCAATCAGTCCCGAGCCAGATGCAGTGTCTCGTGAGCGAGAGGAGCGTGCTCATGGTTGATGTCGCTAGCACAGCTTTCTCCAGCTTCTACACCACCACCAGTTCGGCTTCATTTACCGCAAAGTCATTCACGAGGCAAAGTGCTCTCTTAGACTCAATCTCCTAGGTGTTTCTTCTCTCCCCTGAACCGCTATCAAGGAAGGAATGTCTGCAACTCAGTGATAACCCGTCCAGAGACAGAGCAGCCGTACTGGGATTTGGTTCTGTAATACCTGGTATACAAACTGTAATTACGGAACAGTGTGACATAATGAGCTGTACTGCCGTGTTTGTGCTGCACAGTGTGTGGGTACAGTGTTAATGAAATAACACAATGCATATTACTGAGCCTGTCTAGTCTGACACGATGTTCAACACATCTGCCCTTTTGGATCTGACACACACACACACACCCACACTGAGCCGTCCGTCACAGTAGTTCGTTTGTCATGACTAGCGTGACAACACTAAGTGACCCACAGGGCTGTAGGGTTTACTCATCATACCAGCAAGGCAAGGGCACTACCTCTGCTAGACTGGGAGCTCCACGGCTTCACTTAGAGCCATACGAATGATGGGTTCTGACTTCTAAACGTGAAAATATGAAATATCCTTCTCCATGTCACTGGGGGAGAGAGGGGAACGGTGAACGTTTACATTCTGTCAGAACATGTTATTGATAGACATCAGGGATCCGATGGGAAGGAGAAGAGCCACAGTCTGGGTACAAGTCAACAGGACAGCCGTGAGTTGGGGAGGAGTGAGGCATTTGGGCAGAGATCAGGTCAGATGAAGTGAGGAAGAACAGACGTCACTAAAGTTCTGTCTAGCAACAGAGATCTATTGGCTGTCCAGATGTGTAGGGAGACTCAGCATAGGAGGAAGATGTAAATACCAGTAGTTGTGTGAACATGTCGTGGTCTGTTCAGCTGTCTGACCCAGTGGGTGAATAAACGGTTTAGGCTTTACTGATCGCCCTCGACTTTTTTCCTCTTTATGTAAAACCTAACGAGATATCTGACCAATTAACCCAACCTCTATCATCTCTCCCCTTCCACTCCAGACCTCTCTCCTCCTTCTCCCTCCATCCCTTCCTTTTTATCTTTCTCTTTCACTCTCCCCTCCTCCTTCTCTCTGCTGGATTTAGGATATCTACCGCTGGGGAGGAAAAAACACAGGGTGGGGAGACCTGGAGCTATTGTGTAGCCTTAATAAAGCCTGGTCCTAGACCTGGCTGATGAGTAGCGTAGCCTGGGTAAACAGCCTCTAGTCCCCTGGCTGAGGAGTAGCATGGCCTGGGTAAACAGCCTCTAGTCCCCTGGCTGAGGAGTAGGGTAGCCTGGGTAAACAGCCTCTAGTCCCCTGGCTGAGGAGTAGCGTAGCCTGGGTAAACAGCCTCTAGTCCCCTGGCTGAGGAGTAGCGTAGCCTGGGTAAACAGCCTCTAGTCCCCTGGCTGAGGAGTAGCGTAGCCTGGGTAAACAGCCTCTAGTCCCTGGCTTATGGGTTGGGTAGCCTGGGTAAACAGCCTCTAGTCCCCTGGCTGAGGAGTAGGGTAGCCTGGGTAAACAGCCTCTAGTCCCCTGGCTGAGGAGTAGTGTAGCCTGGGTAAACAGCCTCTAGTCCCCTGGCTTATGGGTTGGGTAGCCTGGGTAAACAGCCTCTAGTCCCCTGGCTGAGGAGTAGGGTAGCCTGGGTAAACAGCCTCTAGTCCCCTGGCTGAGGAGTAGGGTAGCCTGGGTAAACAGCCTCTAGTCCCCTGGTTGAGGAATAGGGTATCCTGGGTAAATAGCCTCTAGTCCCCTGGCTGAGGAGTAGCGTAGCCTGGGTAAACAGCCTCTAGTCCCCTGGCTGAGGAATAACGTAGCCTGGGTAAAGATGCCTGGGCTCAGCTGTATCCTGAGGCCTGCATGGCTAATGCTGTGGACTAGTTCAGCTTTGTTAGAGAACTAGCCCTAGACTAGATGAGGAGTATACCCTTGGTTTACCCTGGTCCTGGCTCATAGCAGTTGCTGCATGGCCAATGCAGCAGTTAATGAAGAACACGGATTGACAGAACAGGACAGAACATAATAGGGGATTACAGCTTTAAACAGAAACAGGCAGGGATTATTATCCCTTCTCAGACTGAATGACCACTCTCTCTCTCTCTCTCTCTCCCTCTCTCCCTCCTTCTCTCCCTCCCTCTCTCTCTTCCTCTGTCTTACTCTCTCTCTCTCTCTCTCTCTCTCTCTCTCTCTCTCTCTCTCTCTCTGTCTCTCTCTGTCTCTGTCTCTCTCTCTGTCTCTCTGTCTCTCTCGCTCTCTCGCTCTCTCGCTCTCTCTCTCTCTCTCTCGGTCTCTCTCTGTCTCTCTCTCTCTCTGTGTCTCTCTCTCTCCCTGTCTCTGTCTCTCTCTACAAAAACTTTAGGAGAGGGGGAGAGGAGCCTCCTCCCACCCCACCGCATCACTCCATTCAAGCCTCTGGCTCTTTCCTAAGCTGCTTTGGGAAGGGAATCAGAGCAAAAACACCCCAAACAGAGGAGGAGATAAGAGAAGAGAAAATAAACACTAACAGACACCCACAAACATGTCCTTCTGCTTCTTGACTGCCTGGCTCTGGCTTTGTAGCTTTGCATGTCATAGCATTGTAAATCCATTAGGTTGTGTAGAGCTTCAACAAGTCCAGAGGTCAGAATCAGTGTGTGACAGGTTTAATTGACCCGGGGTATTGTTCGAGAAGTGATTATGTTCATGGCGGCGGGACAGCGGAACACAACACTGACAAAGGTCACCTTGATGAAGCCAGCTGCCTGCCTGGTGAAGCCAGAAAGAACACAGTCTGCCAAAGGCATCTGTGGCTCATGGCACCCTATTACCTATGTAGTGCACTACTTTGGCTCTGGTCATTGCTCTTTGCTGCTCTCTTTCCCTTTGCACTGCATCTCTCTGTAGGTTACATCCCAAATGATACCCTATTCCCTAGATAATGCACAGTATTTGACCAGAGCCAATGTCAAAAAGAGTGCACTATATAGGGAATAGGTTGTGTCATTTGGGACACAACCTATAGAGATACAGTGAGCACAGACGTTAATTCGACATCTATTCCACGTTGGCTCAACGTCATTTCATTGAAATGACGTGGAAACAACATTGATTCAACTAGTGTGTGCCCTGTGGGAAAGAGAAGCGAGGGCAGCCAAAGACATACTCACACAGTCACCACCATATCTTCTGTCCACCAAATATTCCATCGGTCTTTTAATAAGCTCTTGTTACTCTCCCAGGCAGTACAGTGACATGAAGGCTAATGTATATAAAGCTCACCCACTGTTTGGCTATACAGTGTTGGACAAACCACCAGCACCAACTGTACTGAAACCTCTAGTGACTCTTCCTTACCACAGTCTCACACTGGGCATGCATGCAAACGGTTAATCCATCGGCAAGTCAAACTACTTCAAAACGTGTATGTGTGTGTTTGTACGGTGTGTGTGTGTGCACACCAGCGCGTAACTTTGGCAGTATTTGCAGTGATCCAGCTTATTGCATAAAGCCCACACAACTCATATAATATAATAATCCCTTGTTTCCCTATATAAGACTGATAAAACACACAACCAGCAAGTCACACACACACACACACACTCATGGGATGGGAATGGACAACACCTCGTACACAGTGCACTCCCACTAAGGTAGCTCAACAGATGTATTATCTCCATGGATATGTCAACTGAGGTAAACATGACATGACAAACATACACAGATACACAGATACAGATACATACACACAGATACACACACACACACACACACACACACACAGATACAGACACACAGATACACAGATACACACACACACAGATACACAGATACAGATACCGACACCGACACAGACACAAACACAGATACAGATACAGATACAGACACCGACACAGACACAGACATACACAGACACACAGATACAGACACAGACACACAGATACAGACACACAGATACAGACACACAGATACAGATACACAGATACAGACACACAGATACAGACACACATATACAGATGCAGACACACATACACAGACAAGCAGATACAGACACACATATACCGATACAGATACAGACACATACAGATACAGACACACAGATACAGACAAACACAGACAGACAGATACAGCCCCACAGACAGACACACAGATACAGACACACATACAGACACACAGATACAGACACACATATACCGATACAGACCCATACAGACACATACAGACACACAGATACAGACACACACAGACAGACAGATACAGCCCCACAGACAGGCAGACACACAGATACAGACACACATACAGACACACAGATACAGACACAGACAGACAGATACAGACCCACAGACAGACACACAGATACAGCCCCACAGACAGACACACAGATACAGACACACAGATATAGACACACAGATACATACCCACGCACACAGACACACAGATACAGACACACAGATACAGACACACAGATACATACCCACGCACACAGACACACAGATACAGACACACAGATACAGACACACAGATACAGCCCCACACACAGACACACAGATACAGACACACATATACAGACACACAGACAGACACACAGATACAGACACACAGATACAGACAGGCAGACACACAGACAGACACACATATACAGACACACAGATACAGACACACAGACAGACACACAGATACAGACACACAGATACAGACACACAGATACAGACACACAGATACAGACACAGCCCCACAGACAGACACACATATACAGACACACAGATACAGACACACAGATACATACCCACGCACACAGACACACATATACAGACACACAGATACAGACACACAGATACATACCCACGCACACAGACACACAGATACAGACACACAGATACAGACACACAGATACAGACACACACACAGACACACAGATACAGACACACATATACAGACACACAGACAGACACACAGATACAGACACACAGATACAGACAGGCAGACACACAGACAGACACACATATACAGACACACAGATACATACCCACGCACACAGACACACAGATACAGACACACAGATACAGACACACAGCTACAGACATACAGATACATACCCACGCACACAGACACACAGATACAGACACACAGATACAGACACACAGATACAGCCCCACAGACAGACACACAGATACAGCCCCACAGACAGACACACAATTACAGACACACATACAGACACACAGATACAGACACACGTATACCGATACAGACACATACAGACACATACAGACACACAGATACAGACACACACAGACCGACAGATACAGCCCCACAGACAGGCAGACACACAGATACAGACACACATACAGACAAACAGATACAGACACAGACAGACAGATACAGACACACAGACAGACACACAGATACAGCCCCACAGACAGACACACAGATACAGACACACAGCTACAGACACACATATACATACCCACACACACAGACACACAGATACAGACACACAGATACAGACACACAGACAGACACACAGATACAGACACACAGATACAGACACACAGATACAGACACACAGATACAGACACACAGACAAACACACAGATACAGACACACAGATACAGACACAGACAAACACACAGGCAGACACACATACAGACACACACATAAAATATGAGGATGAGGATATAATGACTAATGACTTGTCCTGTCAATTTAGGAAATAACTTGCAATTCCAATTCAACTTTAAATGAGTTTTCCATCCTAGAATTGGAATGTTGGTGGACTAAATTGTAATGGCTGTCTGTGGTGCTTTCAGTTTACTGTGCTGAATAGTACTGGGTAGACAGATGACAAAATGTGCTACAGCTAACCCTGCTAACCCTGCTAACTCTGCTAACCCTGCTAACCACATCCGTCCAACCCCAGGTTTAGAAGGCTAGTGTGGCCCCTGCGGCTCTTCAGGCCCCTAGCTCCACCATGGCCCTGTTCTGGCAGGAAACCTAGTGAAACCCAATGAAACCCACACCAATTACTGTAGTGCTTCTTTGTTGCTGAGCAACAACATACTGAGGGCTGAGGGCCGACAGACAGGGGCCGATCATTTAACCATGAGGTAGTCAGTCAGGAACCTCACATACAGCTAGCTGACTGGACCTTCACTGTCTGGCCCAGACAAACAAACTGACAGACACACACACAGGCAGGCAGGCACACATACAGAAACTCATACAGGCACAGAAGCACACACACATACTGACATATTGTAGCTAGTTGGACTTTCACTGGCCCAGACAAGCCCACTGACACCAACACACACACAAATCAATATTGGGAAAACAATATATTTCTTTTTACTTCACAAAACTGAATGTATAACCGTTTCTGTAAGGAATGAAGACTGTAGACCCTCATATTGTTGGCTAAAACATAATAATTTATACAGGCAGGACCAGTGGACACCAGCTTCGAGTTTCATTTTTTTCCGGTCCAGTCAGACAGGGTAAGGGGTTAGTGACGGTGTCTGGTTCCTCTGGTTGTTCAGTGTCTTCTTACCTAGGTCACTCTGCCACTACATTGTAATTGTATGACACACACATACAGTGCATTCGGAAAGTATTCAGACCCCTTGACTTTTTCCACATTTTGTTATGTTACAGCCTTATTCTAAAATGTATTAAATACATACAAATACTCAGCAATCTACACACAATAACCCATAATGGCAAAGCGAAAACCGGATTTTAGATTGTTTTGTAAATGTATATAAAAAAAAACAGAAATACCTTATTTCCATAACTATTCAGACCTTTCGTTATGAGGCTCGAAATTGAGCTCAGGTGCATCCTGTTTCTATTGATCATCCTTGAGATGTTTCTACAACTTTATTGGAGTCCACCTGTGGTAAATTAAATTGATTGGACATTATTTGGAAAGGCACACACCTGTCTATATAAGGTCCCACAGTTGACAGTGCATGTCACAGCAAGAACCAAGTCATGAGGTTGAAGGAATTGTCCGTAGAGGACAGAGACAGGATTGTGTCGAGGCACAGATCTGGGGAAGGGTACCAAAACATTTATGCAGCATTGAAGGTCAACATGAACATAGTGGCCTCCATCATTCTTAAATGGAAGAAGTTTGGAACCACCAAGACTCTTCCTAGAGCTGGCCGCTCGGCCAAACTGAGCAATCGGGGGAGGAGGGCCTTGGTCAGGGAGGTGACTAAGAACACGATGGTCACTCTGACAGAGCTCTAGAGTTCCTCTTTGGAGATAGGAGAACCTTCTAGAAGGACAACTATCTCTGCAGCACTCCACCAATCAGGTACAGTGGGGCAAAAAAGTATTTAGTCAGCCACCAATTGTGCAAGTTCTCTCACTTAAAAAGATGAGAGAGGCCTGTAATTTTCCTCATAGGTACACTTTAACTATGACAGACAAAATGAGGGAAAAAAATCCAGAAAATCACATTGTAGGATTTTTAATGAATTTATTTGCAAATTATGGTGGAAAATAAGTATTTGGTCACATACAAACAAGCAAGATTTCTGGCTCTCACAGACCTGTAACTTCTTCTTTAAGAGGCTCCTCTGTCCTCCACTCGTTACCTGTATTAATGGCACCTGTTTGAACTTGTTATCAGTATAAAAGACACCTGTCCACAACCTCAAACAGTCACACTCCAAACTCCACTATGGCCAAGACCAAAGAGCTGTCAAAGGACACCAGAAACAAAATTGTAGACCTGCACCAGGTTGGGAAGACTGAATCTGCAATAGGTAAGCAGCTTGGTTTGAAGAAATCAACTGTGGGAGCAATTATTAGAAATGGAAGACATACAAGACCACTGATAATCTTCCTCGATCTGGGGCTCCACGCAAGATCTCACCCCGTGGGGTCAAAATGATCACAAGAACGGTGAGCAAAAATCCCAGAACCACACGGGGGGACCTAGTGAATGACCTGCAGAGAGCTGGGACCAAAGTAACAAAGCCTACCATCAGTAACACACTACGCCGCCAGGGACTCAAATCCTGCAGTGCCAGACGTGTCCCCCTGCTTAAGCCAGTACATGTTCAGGCCTGTCTGAAGTTTGCTAGAGAGCATTTGGATGGATTGGGATTGGGAGAATGTCATATGGTCAGATGAAACCAAAATATAACTTTTTGGTAAAAACTCAACTCGTCGTGTTTGGAGGACAAAGAATGCTGAGTTGCATCCAAAGAACACCATACCTACTGTGAAGCATGGGGGTGGAAACATCATGCTTTGGGGCTGTTTTTCTGCAAAGGGACCAGGACGACTGATCCGTGTAAAGGAAAGAATGAATGGGGCCATGTATCATGAGATTTTGAGTGAAAACCTTTGAAGATGAAACGTGGCTGGGTCTTTCAGCATGACAATGATCCCAAACACACCGCCCGGGCAACGAAGGAGTGGCTTCGTAAGAAGCATTTCAAGGTCCTGGAGTGGCCTAGCCAGTCTCCAGATCTCAACCCCATAGAAAATCTTTGGAGGGAGTTGAAAGTCCGTGTTGGCCAGCGACAGCCCCAAAACATCACTGCTCTAGAGGAGAATGGGCCAAAATACCAGCAACAGTGTGTGAAAACCTTGTGAAGACTTACAGAAAACGTTTGACCTCTGTCATTGCCAACAAAGGGTATATAACAAAGTATTGAGATAAACTTTTGTTATTGACCAAATACTTATTTTCCACCATAATTTGCAAATAAATAAATTTAAAAATCCTACAATGTGATTTTCTGGATTTCTTTTTCTCATTTCGTCTGTCATAGTTGAAGTGTACCTATGATGAAAATTACAGGCCTCTCTCATCTTTTTAAGTGAGAGAACTTGAACAATTGGTGGCTGACTAAATACTTTTTTGCCCCACTGTATTTATGGTAGAGTGGCCAGACGGAAGTCACTCCTCAGTAAAAGGCACATGACATCCCGTCTAAAGACTCTCAGACCATGAGAAACAAGATTCTCTGGTCTGATGAAACCAAAATTGAACTCTTCGGCCTGAATGCCAAGTGTCACGTCTGGAGGAAACCTGGTACCATTCCTACGGTGAAGCATGGGGGTGGCAGCATCATGCTGTGGGGATGTTTTTCAGCGGCAGGGACTGGGAGACTAGTCAGGATCGAGGGAAAGATGAACAGAGCAAAGTACAGAGAGATCCTTGATGAAAACCTGCTCCAGAGTGCTCAAGACCTCAGACTGGGCCGAAGGTTCACCTTCCAACACCACCAGACTCTAAGCACACAGCCAAGACAATGCAGGAGTGGCTTCGGGACAAGTCTCTGAATGTCCTTGAGTGGCCCAGCCAGAGCCAGGACTTGAACCCGATCGAACATCTCTGGAGAAGCGATGCTTCCCATCCAACCTGACAGAGCTTGGGAGGATCTGCAGAGAAGAATGGGAGAAACTCCCCAAATACAGGTGTGACAAGCTGGTAGCGTCATACCCAAGAAGACTCGAGGCTGTAATCGCTGCCGAAGGTGACTCAACCCCTACCTACATGTACATGTACAAATTACCTCTAACCTGTACCCCCACACACTATATAGCCTCGTTATTGTTATGTTATTGTGTTAATTTGTATTATTTTTTACTTTAATTTATTTGGTAAATATTTTCTTAACTCTTCTTGAACTGCACTGTTGGTTAAGGGCTCGTAAAGTAAGCATTTCACGGTAAGGTCTACACTTGATGTTTTCGGCGCATGTGACAAATAAAGTTGGATTTGATTTTAATAAAGGGTCTCAATACTTATGTAAATGTGATACTTATTTTTTTATAAATTAGTAAACATTTCTAAAAACCTGTCACGACAGCTAGGAGTGGTGGGTGTGGAGTCAGGCGCAGAGAGCAGTAAACACAACGCCCCAAACACAACAGGCGCACACAAAACAACGGCGGCCCAAACAGGACGAGAGAACATGCCAACATACACGTCAGCCGAACGTCCACCAAACAAACAGAGAAACAAGCCCGCACGAAAGGAGGCGGGCTTGACTGGCTTAAATAGCCCTAGTCAATACAAACACAAAACAGGTGCAAACAATAAGAAAAATCAACAGAAAGAAAAGGAGGATCGGTGGCAGCTAATAAGCCCGGTGACGACGACTGCCGAACGCCACCCGAACAGGCAGAGGAGCCACCGTCGGTGGAAGTCGTGACATAATGCTTTGTCATTATGGGTAATTGTGTGTAGATTGATGAGGGAACATTTTAGAATAAAGCTGTAACGTAACAAAATGTGAAAAAAGTCAAAGGGTCTGAATACTTTCCGAAGGCCCTGTACACACTCACAAAAACACACACTGACCAATGCCAAGTCTCTCTGTCCCTGTGTTCGTGCCACTGTGAGGGCAAGCCAACCTTCCTTAACCTTGCACTCAGCCAGTACTTGGAACACTATAAATGGATAACGTATAACATATTTATCTACTCAGTGACATAAGCAAATAAAACCTTCAGCTTTTCAACATTTCCATGTTGTTCCATATGCCATTTATCCCAACATTGCAAACACAGCCTATTTTATTATAAATATACAGCCACAATTGAGTAAACTTTATACAAATGTAGTATAATCATGAAACATTGAATGAATGACACAAACAATCTTCACCTAAAACTAACTCAGATTTTGGAACTCGAGTCTCCGGAGTTCCATCAGAGAACTCCACTGTGTCTGCTCTGAGCTTCCAGTATTACCACAATGCATTGTGTTCATTCCAATCCCAAGCCCCCGTTGTCTGACATGGTTCACAAGTAAATTACTCCTGAGACAGAGACAGAATAGGAGGAAGACGACACTTCTCATCACCTGAAGCTGCTGCTGGTCACTGTCAATGTTGTTAAAGGGAGGTGGCACACACGTAAAAACGCAACACGTAAGCAAACACAGAACCACACTAGTGGAGGTCTTTGAAATGCCAGCCCTTTTTGGACTCTGAATCAATGACTGATATACAGTAGGATTTATTTCTCTCTCAATAGAGTAGTATGTACAGCAGCTGGTCATTGAGAAGGTTCTCCATAATGTTACTGTCAAATACAGTATCACTGCTCTATACAGAAAATTTATGGTAGCCAATGGAGAGAATTTTACCTGATAAAACATGTAATACAGTTGAAACCATAGGAGGTTGGTGAAACCTTAATTGGGGAGGACAAGCTTGTGGTAATGGCTGGAGCGTAGTGAGTAGAATGGTATCAAATACATCAGACACATGGTTTCCATGTGTTTGATGCCATTCCATTCGCTCCATTCCAGGCAATATTATGAGCCGTCCTCCCCTCAGCAGCCTCCACTGGCTGAGAATCTGTCTGCGTGCCAAATTGCACCCTATTCCCTATGGGCTCTGGTCAAAAGTAATGCACTATATAGGGAATAGGGTGCCATTTGGGCCACAGATTATATCAAGGAGAGTGGAGTCTTGTTCCCAGGCTTAATAGCACTATGCTGTATGTCTGGTAACAAAACCAATGTGGCCACATGTAATGTAATTGGTCATTAACTTCCCCATTATGCTATATGATGGTAAATTTAGATTGATTAGGATCATCAAGTTTCTCCTATTATATTATCCGATTTCTATAAATGGACTAGTCTGCTTCAGCATCCGTTGCAGTACGTCAATAGAAAGGTAATCAAAAATGCACCATTTTGGAAGATGAAAATTGATATTTGAATGTACTTTCAGCAAACCCAATCTGCAAATTGTTCAGTCTCTCTCTCTCTCTCTCTCTCTCTCTCTCTCTCTCTCTCTCTCTCTCTCTCTCTCTCTTTCTCTTTCCCTCCACTATCTCTCGATCCCTCTCGCTTTTTCCCATTACCCCCCCTCTCAATCCAACCATCTTTCCCTCTTTCCCTCCCTTTCTCCAGGGATAGTTAATGATTCCTATGAAGCAGGGTCCGCGTCCCAAATGGCACCCTATTCCCTACATAGTGCACTACTTTTGACCGGAGCACTATGGGCTAGGGGGTGCAGTACAATCTGATGCCGGTTCTATGGTTTATGCAGCCAGCCGGTGAAAATGACAAAGGGCAGGAATTATGCATGAAGGCTAGATAATGACATTGACTGTTCCATCACCCCTCTGCTGATCTGTGAAAGCCCAAACACACTTTATAATTGACACACACAAAAGCATACCAACATACACAGAACGCACAGAGAAAAGAGATACGAGACACAGACATTCACAGACACACAGATGCTGACACAAACACACACACTTTCCCAGGGATGAGTGAAGTATCTGTGGTATGACGATTACACAACACTGGGCAGAACAAGGGAACGTTCCTGAAATATCTCACCCTGTACAAGTGACACAGCCATAACAGGCAGACACACACACACACACACACACACACACACACACACACACACACACACACACACACACACACACACACACACACACACACACACACACACACACACTGCAGTAGAAGTGAGACAACCATAACAGACAGTGAGACAAGTACTCCTCCAGCGTGTCACCTTCACTTAGTCTCTCCACAGTCAGCCCAGTCACAGTGTGTGTGTGTGTGTGTGTGTGTGTGTGTGTGTGTCTCACCTACACACTCCCTCACCTCCAACGCACACACGTAGTTGAACATCCCTGGAAAGCACAGGTCAACCACTCAACTCCAACCCTCCAGCAATAGTGAATGTGATAGGCTCAGAATATTTTCACTGATCAACCAATTAACTCACTAATTACTGCTTCATGCATATCTGTCAGTCTCAGAATGAAGCAGGAGCATCACTGGGGATCAATACAATCTGTTGCCCCCGGTGATACACTGATGATGCTACTAGGGAGAGAGACGATCAAACGGCGTAGTTATCAAACGGGCGTTACTCCCCAAGGGGAGCCAGGCATAGAGGCAACGGGGGTTAACGGTTGTGTCTGTCTCTGTGTGTGTGTGTGTGTGTGTGTGTGTGTGTGTGTGTGTGTGTGTGTGTGTGTGTGTGTGTGTGTGTGTGTGTGTGTGTGTGTGTGTGTGTGTGTGTGTGTGTGTGTGTGTGTGTGTGTGTGCGTGGGCGTGTGTGTGTGTGTGTGTGTGTGCGCGCGCGTGTGTGTGTGTGGATCTGCCAGGTGTATCCCTGCTAGATGAATCAATTACCACGCTCAGCAACACACAAATGAACAGCAGATGAAGATGAGAGACAAGGTTAGAACCTGTTCACTGAGAATCAGCTGGGGTGAAGGGTAGGGTTGCAAAGGGTCGGAAACTTTCTGGGAAATTTCCGAACATTTTCGGGAAATTTTCCATGGGAAGTTAAGCCCGGGAATTTGGGGAATTCTGCTTAAATTCATCAAAAAAGTTAGCTTATAACAGTGAACCTTTTTGTGGGATCCACATAAGGCAATTCTAGGTCTTGTGGCATATTTTGGTTAAACTATCCCCAATTCAATGGAATTGCAACGCTCTGCATGCACAGTGCATTCTTCCATCACATGTGCACTCTTCCATCACATGTACAGCTGATTCTCAAGATCTTGCACACTAATGAGATGCTATTGAGCCCACACTACTACACTGTCTGAGCCAAGGACTACATGCTTTCTGGTAAGTTTTGATTACAATACTGGGTGGGGTGAATATATTTTATGCGACATATATGATTTTTTTAAAATTAGTAAATAGTAGCCTACAGCAAAGTGTGTTTAAATCCTTTCTAACTTGTCATTAGTTTTTGATACCATGTGGGTTACCATGTGGGTTTTAGCTAGCATGAGCCTGCTAACTGAGGAGTGTTAATTCACCTGTTTCCATACATGTTTCATTATAAAACATTTATCTTACAAAATAGTTGTTTAATCTAACTGCTAAACTATTTATATGTTTATGGAATTGTATTTGTTTATTTTTACATAATCTTTTTCTAATCTTTACAGGAAAATGCCACATGCACATCTGATGTGTGGAGACATTTCATTGCAGCTAATGTAGAAGGAAAAGCTGTGTACATTTGCAAATACTGTGCCAAATCATATGTGAAGAATGCAAAAAAGATGCAGAATCATCTGGTCAAGTGCATAAAGTTCCCTCAGTGCTCACAACAAGCAACCTCTGACAAAAGTCCCTCTACTTCTATTTGAGGTGAAAATTATGAATCAGACACCTTATCAATAGCAACAGCTCATGGTCCTCCTAGAATCAGAAGATTTTTTGAACAATGGAAGAACGTAGTCAGAGAAATGCTGATGAATGTCTTGCTCGAGCTGTCTAAGCAACTGGTTCACCTCTGATGCTCACAGGCAATGTGTATTGGAAGAGATTTCTGAACGTTCTTCACCCAGCATACACCCCTCCAACCAGACATGCTTTATTACTAATTTGCTGGATGCAGAGTTCAACAGAGTTCAAGTGAAGGTCAAGCAAATCATAGAGAAAGCAGACTGTATTGCAATCATCTATGATGGGCGGTCAAATGTTTGTGGGCAAGGAATAATTCACTGCATCATCTCCACCCCTCAACCAGTATTTTACAAGAGGTCAGACACAAGGGCCAACAGACACACCGGTCTCTACATTGCAGATGAGCTGAAGGCAGTCATCAATGACCTTGGACCACAGAAGGTATTTGCACTGGTGACAGACAAAGCTGCGAACAAGAAGGCTGCTTGGTCTAAAGTGGATGAGTCCTACCCTCACATCAAACATCATGGCACTGAAAACAATGAATACACTCTACAAGAGAGCCAAGGAAATGGTTAGGTATGTGAAGGGTCATCAAGTTATAACTGCAATCTACCTCACCAAGCAAAGTGAGAAGAATAAGAGCACCACATTGAAGCCGCACAGAAACACCCATTGGGGTGGTGTTGTCATTATTTTTGACAGTCTCCTGGAGGGGCAGGAGTCTCTCCAAGAAATAGCCATATCACAGTCTGTCGATATGGATAGCCCCATCAAGATGATCATCCCGGATGATGTATTTTGGGAGTGGTAAGCAGCCTGAAACTCCTGAAACCTATAGCAGTAGCCATTGCATGGATTGAGGGAGACAATGCCATCCTGTCTGATGTTCAGACTCTGCTTGCAGATGTAAGAGAAGAAATCTGTACTACCCTGGACCACTTCACTGTTTCTCCAAGCAGAGGAAACTGCAGTTCTGAAATACATCAAAAAGCGCAAAGACTTCTGCCTGAAGCCCATACACACCTCAGCGTACAGTTGAAGTCGGAAGTTCACATGCACTTAGGTTGGTCATTAAAACTCATTTTTCAACCACTCCACAAATGTCTTGTTAACAAACAATAGTTTTGACAAGTCAGTTATCTACTTTGTGCATGACACAAGTCATTTTTCCAACAATTGTTTCACTTATAATTCACTGTATCACAATTCCAGTGGGTCAGAAGTTTACATACACTAAGTTGACTGTGCCTTTAAACAGCTTGGAAAATTCCAGAAAATGATGTCATGGCTTTAGAAGCTTCTGATAGGCTAATTGACATAATTTGAGTCAATTGGAGGTGTACCTCTGGATGTATTTCACGGCCTACCTTCAAACTCAGTGCCTCTTTGCTTGACATCATGGGAAAATCAAAAGATATCAGCCAAGACATTAGAAAAATAATTGTAGACCTCCACAAGTCTGGTTCATCCTTGGGAGCAATTTCCAAATGCCTGAAGGTACCACGCTCATCTGTACAAACAAGAGTATGCAAGTATAAACACCATGGGACCACGCAGCCGTCATACCGCTCAGGAAGGAGACACGTACTGTCTCCTAGAGATTAACATACTTTGGTGCGAAAAGTGCAAATCAATCCCAGAACAACAGCAAAGGACCTTGTGAAGATGCTGGAGGAAACAAGGACAAAAGTATCTAAATCCACAGTAAAACGAGTCCTATATCGACATAACCTGAAAGGCCGCTCAGCAAGGAGGAAGCCACTGGTCCAAAACCGCCATAAAAGAACACCATCCCAACCGTGAAGCACGAGGGTGGCAGCATCATGTTGTGGGGGTGCTTTGCTGCAGGAGGGACTGGTGCACAAAATAGATGGCATCATGAGGCAGGAAAATTATGTGGATATATTGAAGCAACATCTCAAGACATCAGTCAGGAAGTTAAAGTTTGGTCTCAAATGAGTCTTCCAAATGGACATTGACCCCAAGCATACTTCCAAAGTTGTGGCAAAATGGCTTAAGGACAACAAAGTCAAGGTATTGGAGTGGCCATCACAAGGTCCTGACCTCAATCCTATAGAAGATGTTGGGGCAGAACTGAAAAGAGTGTGCGAGCAAAGAGGCCTACAAACCTGACTCAGTTACACCAGCTCAGTCAGGAGGAATGGGCCAAAATTCACCCAACTTATTGTGGGAAGATTGTGGAAGGCTACCCGAAACATTTGACCCAAGTTAAACAATTCAAAGACAATGCTACCAAATACTAATTGAGTGTTTGTCAACTTCTGACCCACTGGGAATGTGATGAAAGAAATAAAAGCTGAAATAAATAATTCTCTCTACAATTGTTCTGACATTTCACACTCTTAAAATAAAGTTGTGATTCTAACTGACCTAAGACAGGGAATTTTTACTTTACTAGGATTAAATGTCAGGAATAATGAAAAACTGAGTGTGAAGGTATTTGGCTAAGGTGTATGTAAACTTCTGACTTCAACTGTACATGTTGGACCCCAAGTATGCTGGCAAGAGCATCCTGTCTGGTCCAGAGATCAACAAGGCCCATGGTGTCATCACTACCTTGTCTCACCACCTTAGCCTGGATGAGGGCAAGGTTCTTGGCAGTCTGGCGAAGTACACTTCCAAGCTAGGGCTTTGGGATGGAGATGCAATATGGTAGTCGTGCCAACATATGTCATCAGCCACCTGGTGGAAGGGACTTTGTGGATCTTCCCCTGTTGCCTTCATCATCCTCCAAATCCCACCAACATCAGCCGCCTCAGAGCGCAAATGGTCCTTGTTTGGGAACACACACACACACACACACCAAAGCATGCAATGGGCTGACCAATACAATGGTTGAAAAATTGGTGGCCATCCGGGCAAATTTGAGGCTTTTTGAGCCTGACAACGAGCCATCCTCAACAAGGTTGGAAAGTGACAGTGAGTCTGATGTTCAAGAGGTGGACGTTGAGGAGGTCCAGGCAGAAAACATAGAAGCCTGAGAGGAAGACAGCCAAAGCTTCAGTTTCTATACGATCATTTTACAGATGTATGTTGAATATTTTTTGGGAGATGCGATGGATCATTGGGGATCATTCAATATTCCCTTTATTTTGCTGTTCAGTGAAATCATCCCATGTGAAGAGTCAACTCATTTAATTAAAGTTCAATTCGTAACAAATTTTTTTTTTTTATTTATATTGGAAGGATTTAATCATTTGCAATTATGTCTACTTATGATAAGGTAAAAGGTTTATGTTTCTGTCTCATATAATAGGGTAAATATATCCAACGCAAAAAACATACATTTAAATGGTACTAATATTAATATTATTCCTGTTAATTCCCATATATTCCCGTTAATTCCCGTATATTCCCGTTAATTCCCATATATTCCCGTTAATTTCCACGGAAAGTTTGTGCAACCCTAGTGAAGGGTGGAGGACAGAGGAGAAGGGAGGATGAGAGGCGGGTGGGGAAGAGAAAAGAAGGGAAGAGAAAAGCTCTGCCTGATGACATTCCAAACCTCTCTAATTTAGCTTCTTTACATTTTTCAAATGTTCAAATCTAACTTCAAATAACCTGAGTCACTTAACTTAGCCCACACTTCCACACAAGTTCCTACTTCTCTAGGAATAACCAGAGTTGATGACAGCTGACACTGGGGCTTGGCACAGACACTTATCCAGAAAAGTGCTTAGTGCAACTGGGAGGCAGCAGACAGAGTTCCCCTGAGGGTCAATGGAGCTCTGGAGGTAAACTGGAGGTAAAGAGACAAAGTGGTGGTGATGACGTGACAACAGAGAAAGAGAGTAGAGAGAGGGAGAGAGAGAAGTGAGAGAGAGAGAGAGAGAGAGAGAGAGAGAGAGAGAGAGAGAGAGAGAGAGAGAAAGGGAGAGAAAGGGAGAGAGTGAGAGAGAGAAACAGAGAGAAAAAGAGAGTGAGAAAGAGTGTGAGAGAGAGAAAGAGAGTATTTTGCAGATGACCTGTGCCTGCTGTCACCCACAGCACATGGTCTACAGCATAGCCTGGATCTGCTAGAGCAGTACTGCCAGATCCTGGCAGTAAACCCCCAAAATACAAAAATTATGATTTTCCAGAGAAGATCCAGACTTCAGGGAATTAGTCCTCAAATGGTACAAACCTTTTTTTTATCATTTTAAAATCAAATTTTAATTGTCACATGCGCCGAATACAACTGGTGTAGTAGACCTTACCGTGAAATGCTTAAAAAGTAACACAATAAAATAACAATAACGAGGCTATATACCGGTACCGAGTCAATGTGCGGGGGTACAAGTTAGTTAAGGTAATTTGCACATGTACGTAGTTGTATAGTGACTATGCATAGATAATAAACAGCTAGTAGCAGCAGTGGTAAAAACAAAGTCCAGGTGGCCATTTAAGCAGTCTTATGGCTTGGGGGTAGAAGCTGTTAAGGAGCCTTTTGGATGTAGAATTGGCGCTCCAGTACCTCTTGCCGTGCGGTAGCAGAGAGAAAAGTATATGACTTGGGTGACTGGAGTCCTTGACAATTCTTGGGGCCTTCCTCTGACACCCCCTAGAATATAGGTCCTGAATGGCAGGAAGCTTGGCCCCAGTGATGTACTGGGCCGTACGCACTACCCTCTGTAGCGCCTTACGGTCGGATGCTGAGCAGATGCCATACCAGGCGGTGATGCAAATGGTCAGGATAATCTCGATGGTGCAGCCGTAGAACCTTTTGAGGATCGGGGGACGCATGCCATATCTTTTCAGTCTCCTGAGGGAGAAAAGGTGTTGTCGTGCCCTCTTCACGGCTGTCTTGGTGTGTTTGGACCATGATAGTTTGATAGTGATGTGGACACCAAGGAACTTGAAACTCTTGAGGTCTCTGACCTCCCTATAGGCAGTCTCATCAATGTCGGTGATCAGGCCTACCACTGTTGTGTCGTCAGCAACCTTAATGATGGTGTTGGAGTTGTGCTTGGCCACGCAGTCATGGGTGAACAGGGAGTATAGGAAGGGACTAAGCATGCACCCCTGAGGGTCCCCAGTGTTGAGGATCAGTGTGACAGATGTGTTGTTGCCTTCCCTTACCACCTGGGGGCGGCCTACCAGGAAGTCCAGGATCCAGTTGCAGAGGGAGGTTTTGACCTGTTTAAAGGTCTTGCTCACATCGGAGCGTGATCACACAGTCGCCTGGAACAGCTGGTGCTTTCTTGCATACTTCAGTGTTGCTTGCCTTGAAGCGAGTATAAAAGGCATTTAGCTCATCTGGTAGGCTCACGTCACTAGGCAGCTCGCAGCTGAGTTTCCCTTTGTCTCTAATAGTTTGCAAGCCCTGCAACATCCGACGAGTGTCAGAGCCGGTGTAGTACGATTCAATCTTATTCCTATATTGACGCTTTGCCTGTTTGATGGTTCGTCTGAAGGCATAGCGAGATTTCTTATAAGCTTCCAGATTATTGTCCCGCTCCTTGAAGGCGGCAGCACTAGCCTTTAGCTCGGTATGGATATTGCCTGTAATCCATGGCTTCTGCTTTGGATATGTACGTACGGTCACTGTGTGGACGAAATCGTTGATGCACTTATTGATGAAGTCGGTGACTGAGGTGGTATACTCCTCAATGCCATTGGATGAATCCTGGAACATATTCCAGTCTGTGCTAGCAAAACAGTCCTGTAGCATAGCATCCGCGTACTTTGTGCTTTAGTTTTTGCTTGTAAGCAGGAAACAGGAGGATAGAATTATGGTAAGATTTGCCAAATGGAGGGGGAGGGAGAGCTTTGTATGAGTCTCTGTGTGTGCAGTAAAGGGGGTGTAGAGTTTTTTTTCCTCTCGTTGCACATGTGATATGCTGGTAGAAATAAGGTAAAACGGTTGTAAGTTTGCCAGCATTAAAGTCCCCGGCCACTAGGAGCTCCCCTTCAGGATGAACATTTTCTTGTTTGCTTATGGTCTTATACAGCTCGTTGACTGCGGTCTTAGTGCCAGCATCGGTTTGTGGTGGTAAATAGACGTCTACTAAAAGTATAGATGAAAACTCTCTTGGTACATACTGTGGTCTACCGTTTATCATGAGGTACTCTACCTCAGGCGAGCAGTACCTCGAAACCTCCTTAATATTTGACGTTGCGTACCAGCTGTTGTTGACAAATTGACACACACCCCCACCCCTCGTCTTTCCTGACGTAGCTGTTCTGTCCTGCCGACGCACGGAAAACCTAGACAATTGTATATTTTCAGTGCCGTCGTTCAGCCACGACTCGGTGAAACATAAGATATTACAGTTTTTAACGTCCCATTGGTAGTATAGTCTTGAATGGAGATCATCCAGTCTATTCTCCAGTGATTGCACGTTGGCCAATAGAACGGATGGTAGAGGTGGGCTACCCACTCGCCAACGAATTCTAACAAGGCACCCCAATCTACGCTCCCTGTATTTCTGAATGACGGAATTTGGGCCTGGTCTCAGAGAACAGTATATCCTTCGGTCGGACTCATTAAAGAAAAAATCTTCGTCCAGTTCGAGGTGAGTAATCGCTGTTCTGATATCCAGAAGCTTTTTTCAATCATAAGAGACAGTAGCAGCAACATTATGTCCAAAATAAGTTACAAACAACGCGAAAAAACACACAAAATAGCACAGTCGGTTAGGAGCCCGTAAAACAGCAGCCATCCCATCCGGCGCCATTGTCTATTGGCTGTTATTTTAAATAAGCTCAACTGGACACCTTAATGAGTCAGTGAATGAACTAAGAGAGAAAGCACGCAAGGCATTCTACGCCATTAAATTCTACATTCTACGCCATTAAATTCTACATTCTACGCCTGCATGAGGAAAACTACAAACATTGCATGCAGGGCAGAATTATGCCAATATACACTAATAATACAAACTCAAAAAATAGTAATTCCGTTTTGGAAATATCTAAAATACAGCAACCCCCCTCTCATATCATTACCAAGCCCTGCAATACCAAGAGCTGAGAAAATAAACTAATCCCCTCATCCAGCTGATCCTGGGGCTGTTCTGCTAACACACTGAAGCCTCAGGACCAGAACATTGAATCAATCAGAATAAACCAAATTACCACACTCGAACAAAACTACATTACTTATTGGGAAACACAAACACAAAGCAAAATGCAGTGCTATCTGGCCCTAATTCGACAGTACACCGTGGAAAACGATTTGACCATGGTATCTGATCAAAACCTTAGAAAAACCTTGACAAAGTACAGGCTCAGTGAGCACAGCCTTGCCATTGAGAAGGGTAGACACAGGAAAACTTGGCTCTCTGTAGAGGAAAGCTGTGCAACAACTGCACCACAGCAGAACCTGAGACAGAGCTGCATTTCCTGACAAAATGTACAACATTTTAAACAATTCGAGAGTGTCATTTCCCCTTATTCAAGGTTTCAAAGACCTCTCTGATGAGAATAGGCTACCCGTCCTGTTGGTGGAGGACGCAGAGAGCTGTGGGTTGTCAGTGCACTACATCGCTGCCTGCCATAAAATGAGGGACAGTGTCTGACAGACCAACCAACCTGCACATGTTGAAAGATAATGGACCTACAGTACCAGTCAAAAGTTTGTACACACCTACTCATTCATGAGTTTTTCTTTATTTTTACTATTTTCTACATTGTAGAATAATAGTGAATACCTCAAAACTATGAAATAACACATTCTCTCAACCAGGTGAAGCTGGTTGAGAGAATTCCAAGGGCGTGCAAAGCTGTCATCAAGTCAAAGGATGACTACTTTGAAGAATCTCAAATATAAAATACATTTTGATTTGCTTACCAATTTCTTGGTTACTACATGATTCCATATGTGTTATTTCATAGTTTTGATGTCTTCACTATTATTCTACAATGTAGAAAATAGTAAAAATAAAGAAAAACTCTTGAATGAGTAGGTGTGTCCAAACTTTTAACTGGTACTGTATATCTTATAAAATAGGAGCCTATAATCTTTGAGAACATATAATCAACAGTGCAGTGGAGGATTTAGGTATAGGCGACAATCCATCTTGCTGGGGGCGGCACGAGGCACCCGCACAAAAAAAATTGGAATGGTGACATTTGCGTGATCGGTTTTCTATCGCTCATTTGCACATCACGTCAATGATATCATGTCACAGTGTGGGACTGTGGGTCAATTGACCTTGTCGGAGTGGGCACCCTGATTCTAGTTTGTGAGCTAGGCAGGCTACTGCCTGGGAAGGTCTCCCACTCAGAAGTACGAGATGGGGAGGGGGGCCGGGGTAGGTTGACCTCAGGTCTCCCCACTGGAAGCCCGAGTTAGGGGGAGCGGGGGAATCTATCAAACAGCACACCTCTAACTTTGTACAGTACTAATGCAATTAGTCAAATCAGTCACACCACAAAATGCTACCAAACAAACCACAATTAATTCATAATACTGTGAATATATAGACAGACATATTGTTGAATTTCTTTCTGGTTTGTGCGAAATCATTAAGAATAATATAGACCCAGTCTGCATACCACCAAGGTGAATTGGTTTAGTCTTGAATTGATGCTCGAGTGCCAAATCAACACAAGTTTGTTTCTATTTGTTACTTCTTTTTGATATTTATGAGTCCTATTTTTATATAGTTTATTTGGAGGGGGTTCGCCCAGTGAGCCATACAAGCTATAACCACCACTGAGTGAGTGAATACAGTTTCTTCATTTTTTCATACTGGTCCCCTGTGAGAATTGAACCGACAACCCTGGCGTTGCAAGTGCCATGCTCTACCAACTGAGCAACATGGGCCTCCTCTCCTCTCCTCTCCTCTCAGTGAGCCATGTTAATGTCCTATAGCACATATTTTATAGCTGCATCACTGGAGAAGCACTATGACTAAACTGACTAAAGAACTGAAACTGCAGCTCCCATAGTACATGCCACTGCAATCAGACATAGACTACTGGGATGCTGGTAATGTTGTGATCGTAATCAACAGTCTCTTCTCTAAGAATGACTACAAAGGAGAAGCTCACACACACTAAGACACACCGAGACACACATCGAGATATACACTGACACACACACACACAACCAGACACACCAAAAGACACACACACACACACACCAATGTTCAGTTCTTTTCTCAGCCAGCGAGCAGAGCAGCTTCTCTCCACAGACGGCTGCACACCCTCTTTATTGCTAACAATGATCAGTGGTTGATTATCTCCCTGAGTGCGGTGCTCACTCGACACACCCTGAGCACAACCACAATCGGATGGCCTCATTTGCATATAATCTGCATAATGGCTCAGCTAGTGCAAGGGCATTTACATCCTATGCGGAACGGTCCATTTCTCATCTAAGATGGGGGTGCAGAGTTAGAGGATTGGAAATTCTTCATTGGAAATTCTGCATGTTTTATGTTTTAGAATGTATGACAGAATGTTAAAATATTCTGCATGAATAGGCTTACAGTACGTTTGCCAAAATCACGTTCATGAGCTACTGCATCAATACTTTCAATATTTATGTTTGTACTTGCTATGATGCAGTATGTTTACAACAACTAATCCTCCTTTTATGAAACTCTGGCTGAATGTGAAAAAAGATATGTTCTATGTGAGCAGACCTTTTATAGCATGGCGATGAAAGGTTCAACACATAGACTGTCTGACAAAGCAGTTTGTCAGACATTTTGACAGATGACACAGTCTTCTGTGTTGTATCAAACTCCCCAGCAGGGAGGGGTCAAAGGTTATCATGTCATCAGCGAGGGAAACACTAACAGGTCAGACCGACAGATGGAGAGGAATGGGAGAGAGGACGAGAGAGGGAGAAAGAGAGAGAGAGCGAGAGAGACAGACAGAGACAGAGATATAAAGAGACACAGACAGACAGACAGACAGACAGAGACAGTACAGCGTATAGTAGAGGATGTCATTCTTTGCACTTTGCCACTCTGCTGCCACTCTGCTGGCATAGCATGCCATGTGTGTTTACCCTCTCTCTGTCTCCACGGTGTGAACATCTCTGCCTGACTGCACACATCACATCAACACATGTCAGAAAGAAAATCACGCAATGCACACCTACACCCAACTGCCGGAGCTTACATTTTCACAATCCCTTTCCTTTTTGATACGCATGCTGCGATTGGGTATAAGGTTATTTCCTTGGTTTTACATACTGTATAGATCTTTTTCAATAATACATACTGATATGTGAAATGCCTTGTGACTCTTGTGAATCTTTGCACCAAAGAGAGCATGCAGATATCCGGACCAAGAAAATGAATTGGTAGTTGTGATCTGCACTGCAATATCTTGAATGATGCACTTATCCAATGTGCACTCCTCAATCAGTACCTACACACCAGCTCTTACACAACCCGTTGTTACATAACAACCTTTATTTGCTGACTGTGTTGTATGTGTCTTTATTACATTATTACACATATTACAGCTGTATGCTATACAGTATGCGTCACTATTAAACGGATACGGTAAGCCAATAAAGAGGCAGCCATTTTGTGTTAACAGATTAAAAGGGTTTTGTTTTGACACTGGCTTAACCAGCAGCAGTAATCCTGCTGCGATGCTGTACCAAGGCAAACAACATTGGCCAAATGTGACAGACACATATTCACTCCTCCTCCTCATTAGCTCTTTCTCTCTCCCTTCCTCTCCTCTCTCTCGGTCTGTCTCTCCTTCTCACTCTCTCCTCCCCCTTTCCTCTGTTCTCTATCCCCCTCTCTCTTTAACTCTCTCTTTCCTCCTTCTCCTTCTATTACTCCCTGGATTGCGTAACCGCTGACGCACTCATAATCCATGAAAAAGAGGGAATCAGTTTTGCTCGGTTGATCACAGAGGTCAGGAGTGAGACGAGAGTATGGAGGGAGAAGAGGAGGAGAGGAAAGGAGGGTAGGGGAGGAGACAAGAGTATGGAGGGAGGAGAGGAGGAGAGGAGGGTAGGGGAGGAGACAAGAGTATGGAGGGAGGAGAGGAGGAGCGGTGAGGAGGAGAGGAGTGTAGGGCAGGAGAAGAAAAGGGAGTATGGAGGGAGAAGAGGGGGGAGAGGAGAGGAGGGTAGGGGAAGAGACAAGAGTATGGAGGGAGGAGAGGAGGAGTGGTGAGGAGGAGAGGAGGGTAGGGGAAGAGAAGAGAGTATGGAGGGAGAAGAAGGGGAGAGGAGGGTAGGGGAGGAGGAGAGTATGGAGGGAGGAGAGGAGAGGAGGAGGGGAGGAAAGGAGGAAAGGACGGTAAAAGAGGAGAGGATAGGAGAGGAAAAAGCACATGGGAAAAGTAAGGGAAAGGCATATTTTCATCCTAGTGTTACTGTAGCTGGGAGCTAGCATCAGAGGCTAACTGCATCAGACAGACACCATCAGACCGACTGCTCACTGAGAGTAGGCTATGGAGACTGAACCCTAACCCTCTTCCTAACTCCCACTGAGACAGAGATGAGAGAGGGTTGGGATGAGAGGAACAGATGAGCAGACACAGCAGTAGTTGACCCCTTAATAATCATGCTCTGATGGGAGAATTCAGAGAGAGAGAGAGAGAGAGGAGGTAGATACACAACCACATATAAGCAGAGAATAAACAGGGAACAGAGAGATTGAATGGGTGAGGGGGGAAGGACAGATGTACACATGAACACATACATGGGAAGGGAAAGAGGGAGAGCAAGAGAAAGAAAGAAAGAAAAGAGAGTAAAGCTGTGTGAACTTTGCGGTGCCGGACTTTGCATCAGACAGGCAGCAGGGAAGGCAGTAGCCAGGCAGCAGGGAAGGCAGGACGGAAGGCAGCAGGGAAGGCAGCAGCCAGGCAGCAGGGAAGGCAGCAGCCAGGCCACAGGGATGGCAGCAGCCAGGCCACAGGGAAGGCAGCAGCCAGGCAGCAGGGAAGGCAGCAGCCAGGCCACAGGGATGGCAGCAGCCAGGCCACAGGGAAGGCAGCAGCCAGGCCACAGGGAAGGCAGCAGCCAGGCCACAGGGATGGCAGCAGCCAGGCCACAGGGAAGGCAGCAGCCAGGCTGCAGAGAAGGCAGCAGCAGGATAATTAGAGTGTGACTCCAGGACTCCAGAAGAACTTCCAGGACTTAGACCCCATATGGAGAGAGATTAGACAAGAGCTCTCTCTCTCCCTCTGACTCCATCTTCTCACCGCCTATCTCTCCAGGGAGTCCTCAGTCTACTCCTCGTCTGTCTTTAAAACAGTCTGGATAGGACCTCAGCCAGAGGGCTGCCTGCTGAAATCACACAACCACAGTCTTCCCCTGGGGCAAGAGTCTTACGCTGGATGGTCTGGTGGACACTGAGCTTTCTAAAGTAAATAGAAAGCTGTATGTACAATCAGACAATTTCCTAGTGAAGATATTGTAATGTAATGTGTATTATTATACTGTCACAAGTCAATGAGCAAATAATGGGCCAGTCCATGCATGGACTGCCATGAACCAGAGTGTCATTTGACCTTTAGCCAGTGCTATAGCAGCATATGCCAAGATGCTGGCTGGGGCAGTGGGCACATGCTAACTAACAGTAGCCCCGCAGCTAGCTAACTGGAGCATGTTGCTAAGTGGGGCACAGCGCTAACTCTGGTTGACTGCCATCACCATCAGGCCACAGATAGAACAATGAGCCAGATATTTCACCGGATGTATAAATGTGAAGCATCCGCTTGGCGTTTCTACTCACTACCAAATATCGTGGTGAGAAGAAGCCCAGTGGCTGGCAGTGGGAGAAGATGAAACGAGATGGATTTTGGATTTGATCTCAATACAGTGTTCTGTTCTGTTCCCAAAACTACAATATTTTACAAGTAGAGTGGAAAAAGTCTTGTAGAATTTACCCTTTGCCAAAGTTTTTTAAAGTTGCATTGTTTAGAAGGAGAGCAAAGGTTAACTGAGTTATTACATACAGTTTGCGCACTTTACAGAATAGGCGTTCCCTAACGGAAATATGCAAAAGCTTGCTAGAACGCGCCAATAGGATCTCGCTAGCTCGTGCTTGGCTCTGCCCACCTCCTTGCTTGTTCTGACCACAATGAATAATTTGTTCCCATTGGAAACGACAGGCTGTGGTCTATCTTGGGTTAGTTTTAAAAATCTTTGATCTGGCTGTTAGCATGTTAGCATGTTGCTCACTGGAGCACAACTCTGTTTGATTTGCATCAGGGTGCTAGCATGTTGCTAATATAAAAATGCTAATATAGCTGACACTTTCATCCAAAGCAATTTACTAAAGTGAGTGCATAGCCTACATTTTCGCATTGGTGAACCCAGTGGACCACAGATTCTTGATGCTAACTGGAGCACAGCTCTGGTTGACTAGCTGCCATCAGGCTGGGCTAACTGTCCTGTATTTGTGCTAGCCCAGATGTGACTGTGAAGACAAGGTGCTCTTTCTGCTCCATATTCACATTAGAGATGGCTGGCCTTGACAAACTGGCTGACGCACAAAGATAGCTGACTGACTGTCCCTGGGCGTTATACCCTCCCTCCAACACAATCACTCTCACTCTCTCTCTCTGTCTGTCTGTCACTCTCGCTTTCTCTCTCTCTCTCTCAAAACAGTGTTGTAACGATGTGCAAATAGTTGAAGTACAAAAGGGAAAATAAATAAACATGAATATGGGTTTTGTTTACAATGGTGTTTGTTCTTCACTGGTTGCCCTTTTCTTGCGGCAACAGGTCACAAATCTCTCTCTAGCCTCTCTACACTCTGCCATGTGCACACATATAGTTAGATAAATGATGTCAAGAATCTCACATTTACTTGGTTTTACATATTGAAGACATTCCAGAAGGAAGTACAATAACCCTGGGTGAGAATTTGAAATTAATGGAACCATCCGCAGCATTCCGTGACAAGTTCCTCCGATTCTCTTCTATGTCACCATCGTTGTCGTATGATCCTATCCCTCTTTATTTCATTCCAGTCAGCCCCCACACACACCTCCCAGTCCCCCTCATACCCCCATCCTTACTTAGCCTTGTATGAGCAGTCACCACTATGTGAACAAACTCTCCCGTTTTGAAATAAGGTGAGCTGGGGAAGCAGCTGTTTGGGCAGAATACAGCATACATTGATATACTGTACTGGGCTAAATGCAGATTCCCTCATCACAGCAGAACAGATGGGTAATCAATGTGTACATTCATTCAGTCAATCTGTATATTAATTCAGTCAATCTGTATATTAATAATAAAACCATACAGGGTTTCCCTCTGAACTGGAATAAGTTGAAATGTATAATTTAAGGCAACACGAAATTTGGCCGGAGGCATACACACTGTAACACATGGTTTTGTATCAATTATAAAACAAGTCTTACAAATCACTATGCACATAAACTATGACTTACAATAATAATGTGTGGTGGAAACCAAACCATGACTTATTACTATGCCAATAATCCTTCACTCTGACGTCAATATTATGAAGCCAAATGTCAGGTCAAGTATTCCAATCAACTACTGTTGAGCTGAAGGACACAGTGAAGTGAAACAGATCAGATGAAAAGATACACCTAAGTGGTACAGTACTGTACAATAACATGCATACCCTCACTCACACACCATACAGTAGTCAACTAGGTTTCTGGCAGCCTTCTACAACATCATTAACAAGCTGTAGGAATCAGACAGCTCCCCGGGCATACAGTAGAGAACAGTAGAGTACAGTAGAGAACAGTAGAGAACAGTAGAGTACAGTAGAGAACAGTAGAGTACATTAGAGAACAGTAGAGAACAGTAGAGTAAAGAAGGGAACAGCAGAGTACAGAAGGGAAAAGTAGAGAACAGTAGAGTACATTAGAGAACAGTAGAGAACAGTAGAGTAAAGAAGGGAACAGCAGAGTACAGAAGGGAAAAGTAGAGAACAGTAGAGTACAGAAGGGAACAGTAGAGAACAGTAGAGTTACAGAAGGGAACAGTAGAGAACAGTAGAGTACAGTAGAGAACAGTAGAGAACAGTAGAGTTACAGAAGGGAACAGTAAAGAACAGTAGAGTAAAGAAGGGAACAGCAGAGTACAGAAGGGAACAGTAGAGAACAGTAGAGTACAGAAGGGAACAGTAGAGAACAGTAGAGTTACAGAAGGGAACAGTAGAGAACAGTAGAGTACAGTAGAGAACAGTAGAGAACAATAGAGAACAGTAGAGTATCGAAGGGAACAGTAGAGAACAGTAAAGAACAGTAGAGAACAGTAGAGTACAGTAGAGAACAGTGGAGAACCGTAGAGAACAGTAGAGAACAGTAGAGTACAGTAGAGAACAGTGGAGAACAGTAGAGTACAGAAGGGAACAGTAGAGAACAGTAGAATATAGTAGAGAACAGTAGAGTACACAAGGGAACAGTAGAATATAGTAGAGAACAGTAGAGTACAGTAGAAAACAGTAGAGAACAGTAGAGAACAGTAGAATACAGTAGAGAACAGTAGAGTACAGAAGGGAACAGTAGAGAACAGTAGAGAACAGTAGAGTACAGTAGAGAACACTAGAGAACAGTAGAGTACAGAAGGGAACAGTAGAGTACAGAAGGGAACAGTAGAGAACAGTAGAGTACAGAAGGGAACAGTAGAGAACAGTAGAGTACAGAAGGGAACAGTAGAGAACAGTAGAGAACAGTAGAGTATAGAAGGGAACAGTAGAGAACAGTAGAGTACAGTAGAGAACAGTAGAGAACAGTAGAGAACAGTAGATTAGAGAACACCAGAGAACAGTAGAATACAGTAGACTACAGAAGGGAACAGTAGAGTACAGTAGAATACAGTAGTGAACAGTAGAGAACAGAAGGGAACAGTAGAGTACAGAAGAGTTAATAAGGAAAAGAGCTCTGTACCTTTGTTTCTACCTATAGATACGCAGAAGAAGGGATCCATAGAGGAAGAGCGGGAGAGTGGCGTCCCGAGTTGAGAGGAGGGCAGGAAAGAAAGGAGAATAAAAAGGAGGCTTGAACTAGTGTTATTCATCTAGAAGGCAGTAAGTAAGGGTGTAAGAACCACCAATGTATGCACCCCTGCCAAGCATTGAGTAACATGCATGCAAACAGATCATAGCCCAGAGTGGTAGATGCATTCCAATGAAAGACACACACACACAAAGGCACACACGTGTCTCTCTCTCCATGCCTCATAGCGTCCCCTTAAGGGCTCTCATGTTCAGGGCCAAGTCACAGTGACCCTGTATAAACTGCATCAGCTGCATCATGCTAGGATCCTCCTCCCCCCATGTCTTCTCACATAGCGCCTGTATATTTCATGTGCCACTAACTGCTTGCCAGCTCATACATGTGTGAGGCTGATAGGGATGTGGGGGTGATCTTGTAGTGCGGGACTGTGTTGTTAGGCCAGAGTCCAGGCAGAGCAGCATTCTCCTTTCTCCCCCTGAACTGCACTACACACACACGCAAACACACATATGGAGGAAGCATTCACATACACACACACACACACACACACACACACACACACACACACACACACACACACACACACACACACACACACACACACACGTGCACACACTTTCTTTCTCTCACACACACACATACACACACGCACACACACACACACACACCCACAGTCATTATCTGCTGAGGTCAGGCTAGAGTAGGAAGAGCAGATGTTGCCACTGCATGTTAGACTGTTAGACACAGCAGTGAGCCAACACACCATTATGTAATACAGAGAAACCTGGGGAAGGGGCACGGGAGCGGGCACAGGGGGCACGGGAGGGGGCACGGTATGATCAGGACATGCCGTGCAGCTCCATCCTCCATTGCAACACTATGATGACAGCAGAGCACACTGACAGGTAGAGGAGACGTGGCTGTGAAGGGGCAGTGCACAAAGAAACACACACACTCAATCTGACCCCAAAGCAGGCGAGGAGAGAGGAAAGAAGAGAGCGTACCTGACTCAGATGCCTTCAGATGTGCGAAGCCTTGAGGGAGAAGAGGAAGGCGAGATGGAGAGATAGAGAATATAAGAACACCACCACACCAATACTGCTGCATTGTAATCAGGCATGCTTCGCTATAAAGGCAAAGCATGGCTATCAACACTGAAAACAAAGCTTTCCGGGAGGGCATGGAAAAGCTTCATGTTTAGAACAAAATGTGGTAGAAGCATCAGGCATGACTACACTGCAAAAATTGTTGATCACATTGATATCTATAGGCCTAATGATAGACCAGTTTTTATTTGCAATTTCTGTGATGCATGTGGACATTGTGATATTTCTTACATTCGTATTTCCTTTATTATCTTGCTGTACACGGTACTATGCGTGCTGTCTGAAAATGTGTCCTGTAACTATTGAGCCCTCTCCTCCTTCCATATGTGAGTCTCATCTGAGAAACAGAACTCACCTGGTTTCCTCTGAACGGCTGCTGAGGATTTATTAGGGAGGGGGGGAGGAGAGAAGGAAGAGAGATACCTAGTATTAGCATCACACTGCTTTGGCTTTGCATGGTGTCTATCATGCAAAAGAAATACCTAACAACACACGGAAGCAGTATTTTTCTGTTAACATGTAAAGGACCAGAGCTGCCCCTGTACATGCCTGTTTGAAAATAACAACACAATAACATCCTGTGGAGAGAAGAACACATGAAACATCTGTCCCATCCTTTCAGGGAACCAGATTGTACATTGTAAATCATCATCAATTAATATGATTAATTGTATTAATTAAACAACTCTTTCAAATCGCAGCAAATATTTCAGGAGAGACATAATATTTAGCATTGTATATACCACAGTGTTCCTCACATACACATAGTTAAAGCTAGAAAGGCATAAATCCCAGCTCCTGTAGTGAGCCAGATGTGGATTTATGATGTTGTGAGGTTTGTGGATATCTAGAAACCCCCGGACCCATCGTCTAGCTCACCCCCAAACCAACCCTCCGCCACCAACCCCCAGAGTTCACTTCACTGCCGACCCAAATCCTTTCTGCACACCATCACGATCTCCCCTGACTTCATATTGGCTTATAGGAATGCACACTGTTTACTCCTTCAGGGGTTCAGCATCGTTTTCATCGGGTAAAAATTAATTGAAAGTTACAGCCCTGAAACTCAACACCCAGAGGCCCAACGCTGCAAGGCTCGGAGGATGTTGAACCTACATAAATGTGTAAAGTCTATATTATTTCTAGCTGTAGAGCGTCGATGTAAAAAAAAAAAGAAAACAGTAACACATTGAATTTACACACATGAAGTAACCTCGCAACGGGACACCATGAATTCTCACACGGCTATGCTGCAGCTGTCCGCGGCTATCCCTCCTTAACCTCAAGACATCTTAACCCTGGCCACACGGCCAAAGCCGAGTGTGTGTGTGTGCATGCATGTAGCTGGAACGGTTGTAAAAGCTAAATGCCAACAAATGTTCTTTAATCAGCCCCTGAGTGCAACATGTAGTGGGAGGAAATGAAACAGATCGTAATTAAGAAGGACTGTATTAGATGTTTAAAGTACCAGGCTAATACGCCACATCAGATGTTAATTTGATTCAAAGCAATTAACGCTAGCTGCCGTGGTTAGATTTCTGGCCGGCCGGCCGCACTGGAGGCCATTCAATTCCCACCCAACCAACCAACCAGCATGTGGGAAGAGGGTTTCTTGTAATTATTTGATAGATAACAAGTGGTTAAAGTGTAGGGCATACACTCAAAATGGCCACTCAATCGTGTTATCTGCATGGAGGCTGTAAATTCCCACTGAACATGAGGGAAGAGGGTTATTTTTATTTTGCGCTGATAACTGTAGCTATCTCCAGTGGTTATAGTGGTAGAGGGGAGGGCATGATGTAGTTACTCAAAATGGCCACTCAGTCCTGCTACCTGCGCCCATGTTGTTCCCTGACGGCCGTGTTGTTCACTGACGGCCGTGTTGTTCACTGACGGCCGTGTTGTTCACTGACGGCCGTGTTGTTCACTGACGGCCGTGTTGTTCACTGACGGCCGTGTTGTTCACTGACGGGCCGTGTTGTTCACTGACGGCCGTGTTGTTCACTGACGGCCGTGTTGTTCCCTGACGGCCGTGTTGTTCACTGACGGCCATGTTGTTACTCATGTTAACGTGACATGGTCGACAAATACTCACTGGATATTGCAACACCACCTGCAGGAACAGCTAATGTATCAGTAGCTGGAGTAGCCAGATCACGGAGTACGACATTGGCTCACAGGGTTGAAGACAAGGGGCGAAGGGCGAAAGACTAAAGAATGGAGATAGCAGAAGCCTGATAGACAGCATCCCCGCAGGCGAGAGGGGGATTTGGTGTCCCTGGCGCGTGTTTGTCTGTGAAATGCTGGGTTGCAATGCACATGCAGTTAAAGCCTTCCTCTTTCCCTTCACATAACTGGCTGCAGTGTCCAGAACAAGCCAATGGACGGCAGATAGGAGAACATGTGGTTCCTGTGTAATCCTCTTCCTGCTCCATTTTACCAGCTGCAGCAGCTAGCGACGCCGTCCTCCATCCCAGCCCACTCAAATTCTAACATCACTGTCAGGCTTGGGACCAGACACAAATGCCCTCTGCACTCCGCTTGTGTTGGAATTAGGCGCATGCACGCACACACACACGCAGAGAAACGCATACACACCCACATGCAAGCACACAAACGTACATGCTCACATACACACAAGCACACACACACACATCAGGCAAGTCCTCCCTCTTTTTTTCAATGCTTTCCCCCTGACCTATTTCCATAGTAAGATTATTGTAACTGTCATTTTTCCATGTATGTTTATTAATCCCCAAAGCCGAGCTCCTAGGCCTCGCTTCAGCACTTGTTTAACAGTTTGCTTGCCCCAGACAGTTTTTATTGTACAATAAGGCCTTTTTAGACTGCTTATTAAAATGAAGGAAGTTGAAGAAGTATGATGATGAGGACATGGCAATCAGTTTGTACGTTACATAATCCTACAGCATGTGTCGATAGCTCATAATAGCCTTAACATTCTGAACATCTCTTTTTTGTAATTAAAATACCCCCTGAGGCATTCAGTCTTTCAAATGTCAAATCTATTAATTTAATTTAATAGGTTTGGGAACACAAAACATTACATTTCAAGGCCATATAAGAAACAATTAATAGAGATAAAATATGCCCCATTCCAAATGACTCTGCAGAAATCAATAACAATTTCACACGTTGACTGATGATAGCATTGCCTGCATCCCAAACGGCACCCTATTCCCTATGGGGCTCTGGTCAAAAGTAGTGCACTATATAGGGAATAGGGTGCCATTTGGGAAGCAACCATTTTACTGATGATAACACCACTTCACCGCAATGGCTGTAATATTACCGAACAGCAAACGGTGTCTTATTACAGCCCCTCCGCTCTGACACACCTAGACACTGATACGTCCTGATCCACATGGGCGGACAGATTGAACATGTGTTTTATGGCCATCTGTTTATTGTCTTATTCTGCAGGTTGGCGGTTTAGGGCTGAGCTCTGTGGGCAGGATGAGGGCTGAGGGCTGGGATAATGATGCTGATTATGTTACAGCTAGGCTATAGCTAGGTTAACACAGTCCTCCTGGCGAACTGGGCTCTATGCGGCTCTTTGGGGATGAGGGCTAAGGGCTGGGATAATGATTATGTTAGAGGTAGGCAAATCCTGTGGGAGGGCTGGGGAATGATGATGGTGCTGATGTAATGTTTAATGATGATGATGTTTCAACTAGCAAGACTAACTCAGTCATAATATGAAGTTTCAGTTAGCTAAGCTAACCTAGTCATGATTGCTAGTTGCTAATGAAGCCTTTGCTAGCTACAGCTAGGCTAACCCAGTTGTCCTATGGGGCAGAGGGCAGGCTTTGACGATAATGGTTAGGGCTAACCTAATCATCCTGTGGGGCTAAGGCCTGATGATGATGTTTCAGCTAGGCTAGGCTAAACCCAATCATCTTGTTTCAGCTACTATTCTATAGGCTCAACTAACCCATTGTCACTTGATTAGTTTAGTTTAGTTCATGTACACATGCAAACGCTAATCACTGAATTGCACTATACTGTACATTGCATACATGGCCTATAAGCAGGTTAGGTTGAAGTTAACAACTGTGAAAACTATGAGCTGAGCATACGTCACATAGCCCATCCCAGTCTAAATGCTAAATGCTTCTGAGGCCTAGTGGGCCTTGCCATCTGCCTGCTGTATGAATCCTGCTCCAGGGCCCTAGGATAACTCTAACTGTAGCTATGTGTGTGTGTGTGTGTGTGTGTGTGTGTGTGTGTGTGTGTGTGTGTGTGTGTGTGTGTGTGTGTGTGTGTGTGTGTGTGTGTGTGTGTGTGTGTGCGTGCGCGTGTGTCTTTAGCCATGCAGCCAGCCAATCTGCCTTACACACACACACACACACACACACACACACACACACACACACACACACACACACACACACACACACACACACACACACACACACACACACACACACACACACACACAGTAAACACTTACAGGTCTGACAGATTGCCCCCATTACTCATTAGCGTAACACATGATGCAGCATCAAAATCCTCAGTCAGCCTCACAGACACTACACAGACACAGACTTAAGAACGGTTGTGTCTCTAATGTCTCATGTGCTGATGGTGATGTTAAGCAATGTGGGCAAAATATGCTCTCTGTACTGTACTGCAGTGCAATAGTGGTTGGAGAAAAAACAACATGCTTTAGCAGTTGTAGACATACTGTAACAATAAGAACTCCCTATAAGGCGTTGTCGACTGCAGATGTCAGTTTGAATTTAGTGTGGTATTTGTCCTGGAGTTTCCTGGTCAAATTAGCCATTTCTGCTCTCATTATCCTCCTAATTATGCTTCAGCGTCTCTGCGGCGTAATCAACAATCAGCCACATAAATTAATCGGAGGGAGAGATATAGAGGGCTGGAGGAGAGAGAGAGAGGGAACGAGAGAGAGGGAACGAGAGCGAGAGTGAGAGAGAGAGAGAGAGGGAGAGCGAGAGTGAGAGAGAGAGAGAGAGAGAGAGAGAGAGAGAGAGAGAGAGAGAGAGAGAGAGAGAGAGAAAGACAGAGAAAGCTGTGTGCGTGCTGGACACAGGGGGCTGTTCCAGTTAGCACAGCAGGAGAGTGCTCTCAGTGCTGTGCTCCTGTCTAGTGGCGTTTGTCCTCTCCACCAATAGGAGTGCTGCGTTGTAAATTAGAAGCACTGCCCTGGGGCGGTGACATGGCCCTCTATTCAACCGTCGTCCTGAATCACAAGCAACCTATTAAATCTCTGTTGTTTTAGCACAAGAATGTTATCGCTCCCATGGCAGCTCTGTGTCGGCCTGAGAGTAGCTCTCAAACGACTGGATGGATCTCTTCTCCTCTCCTCATTGTTAGACGGTGGCTGAGAGAGAGCGAAACCAGACTAAAGGATAACGCCCAGTCACTGAGCCTGAAAGACCATACAATACCATATATGTCCAGCGGACTTGTATGGTTTTCTGAACAATGCTAAGCATAGCAGTGGGGTGGAGTAACTAGCTAGTATCCAAAATAAAAAAAAAATGTTTGAAACCCTTAAAAAATGAGAACCAAAAATGAGAATTAGAGCTGCAGTATAAGGTAGCGAGCCACAAATGGAGGAGTACTCAGTGTGCATTCATCCCCTGTATTTTAACATCACTCTGGTCTAACCAGCCAGGAAGTGACCTAACCAGGCAGAAACAGGAAGTGGGTCAGCAGTGACTCAAACTCAGCCATCATGGGTCTCTAGTCACAAAGTCACCCATAAACACCCCAGACCGATGAAAAAGAGCAAGGACGTGATGTTGTCTGAGAGATACGGTAGCTTCCTCTCTCATGAAGGCAGAACTAAGGACTAAAGTAGGAATTTACTACGAGCTTTGTCAGAGTACTACATTTCAATAAGACACATAGCAGAGACAGCCTTGGCATAAGTGACCAAGAGGACAAAGATAAAGCTGTTTCTTATTATTCAAACCATTTTGTACCTTCTGGCCCCTGTAACACTTGCAGGAGCTGAATATATGGGAAGAAAAATGACTGAACATTGTAATATGACTCTTATCAAACAATATTGCATCGCTGTACAGATTTGTCATCAAAGTAATAATAGAAAGCGGAGAGGGTATATCCCGGTATATCACTTCCAATATAACTCCCACATACAACATACAAGTCATTTGAAATAAATTGTGAAAGAGGAACCACCCACACAGAGATGTCCATGTTCTCTGTTAGTGCTGAATCTGTGTTCTTGTAAATTGTATTTTTTTCAACATGGAAATGGTACGAACAGTGTAGCAAAAACCTTGGAGAAAAGAGTCAGTTCATTCAATTCAAATATTGTATAAATACCTTTTGCATTCATTATTTGTACCTTGCTATCTACATTCATCAAAGACATTGGTCGGAAAGACTGAACGATCTTACCTTCACCGCAGGTTCGTCCCGTATATCCAGTTTTGGAGCAGTCACAGTACGGTTCTCCATCAGCCATGGAGCAGTGGCCTCCGTTCTCACACGGGTTCTCTGTACAGAGACCCATCATCTCCAGACGCACCTTCTGACTGTTGATCAGCGTGGGAACCTTGTTTCCGTAATTCAGGTCTGTGATAACTCCTTTGAACGGTGGCAGCTCTCTAACCGTCGGCAGGGTGATGGCCGAGGTCCTGATGTCTCCAGGTACACCTCCAAGGAAGAGGTCGCTGACGATCTTCATGAACTGGCGCTGTGGTCGAACCTCGTCCGCCTTGGTCTGCCCGTCCAGGGCTAGGACCGTTCTGAGGTTGTGTCGGCTAACTGTAGCGAAATGCCAGTGGCTGTCATTGACCGATTTGTCAGAGGTGACCGTGGTCTCGGCGCAGTCGACACTAAAGCAGAGCTGGAGCTTCCCGTCCGTTACCGTGAGGAGCAGGAAGTCGCAGTAGCCGCCATCATCAAAGTAGAGGATGAGGGCGTCGGACGCGGCTGTTTTGAACTGGAAGGTGAGCTCACTTCTGGTGCTGGCGTCCCAGCGGACGTACCGAGCCCACTGACCCTCGGAGCCTGTGAACTCCAGACCCTGGCACAGGCCCTGCAGAGTACTGAGCAGCAGGAGAACACACTGGGAGAGACTCAAGGGATTCATTGTAGAAGAAATATGTAGGGTAGACTGTGCCAGTTGGGGTGAGATGCTAGAGGGAGAGATCCTTAGATTGCCAATAGCATCAGGTGTGTTTTTTGATTCAAAGACTGATATATTTAATGTACTGTATATCCCACGTGTGCAATGTTTATTTAAGAAGATGGCGCAATATCCTTTTGATTGTGATATAGATCAGAGGCTATTCGAATCCCAGTCTTCCAATCCGAGTAGAGGAGTAAAAGGAGGAGTAATATCCGTCTTCCTACCTAAGGATCGACAATGCTGATCCTCAGTGTGTTCTGTCAGTGACACAGAGGCCCATCAGATGAGTTTCCTTTGAGGCGACTGCAAGGATTAAAACAGACGGTGACCATCTTGGCTTCAGATCCGTAGCCATACCCCATGGCACCGTAATGTATGTTCTAGTCCAGTTTCAGGCCTTACAGAACTTCCCGTAACTGCAAAACAGAAATTCCATAATTATTCCGTATAGTTACTCAGCTCACCAAAAAACATGATTTGACTGTAGGTTCCACAAAGAGAGAAACATAACAGTCTAAATCAGCATAAAATGTGCTGATCCAGCTTTAGGCCTACCAAAGCTGTAACTGAAAAACAACAGGAATTGTATCATTATTCGCACCTAAGAGTACCAGCTCACCAAAAGCATTTATTGACTATTGGCTAATGGCTAATTGCCCCTGAGGGGACAAATAAAGTTGTATTCAAATGAATATAGCTGCCAGAAATAGAGGTTCAAAACACACCAAATCATCATTAAAAGAATGTATACCTTACAAAAATCATCATGTGAGAAAATTGCTACTGCCTTTTATGTGCTGCAATCAACTGAGCTAATGAGAGCGTAGTTTGTAAAACTCTGATTTGGTCACATCTTAGTGATCAAGTAATATAAACATACATTAAAGGTTTATCATAATTCTTTTCATTTTTGGACGTGGTCTACCAATCACTTGTTTCATCTGAATAGCAACTGCCGTTATCTTCGGGCTTTAAGATTACTTATCATCATATACACTAATAGTTGAAGGCTTGAATTGTAGTGTCCCATTCAGTTGGTATATAAATGTTATGAAAATGAGCAATCTTTCTGGTTCCCAGAATCTGGTGTACCGGTTTCTTGGGCTTCAGGAATGAGACAAAAGAAATAAAGCCTCAGGCCTTGAAAAAAAAAAATGGATCTGTTTAGAAGTAAGAGGATATCGTTGAACCTGCTGTGGTCAAGGCTACGACAGAGCCAGTGCAATGAGTGGAACTTATTCAGCTGTTCTAAAGCTCATATCAGAGAGCCTAATACTTCTACGGTAGTTCTTCATGAGTTTTAGTTTAGAAAACCATCTCGCCGCAGAAGCGACACTTACAATCAAGCTGTTTTTACAGATAAAAACAGCTTGATTGCCGTCGCAACGCCAAAGGTCTTCGAAAGCAAAGTTAACAAACAGATTAGCGACCATTTCGAATCCCACCGTACCTTCTCCGCTATGCAATCTGGTTTCAGAGCTGGTCATGGGTGCACCTCAGCCACACTCAAGGTCCTAAACGATATCATAACCGCTATCGATAAGAGACATTACTGTGCAGCCGTATTCATTGACCTGGTCAAGGCTTTCGACTCTGTCAATCACCACATTCTTATTAGCAGACTCAATAGCCTTGGTTTCTCAAATGATTGCCTCGCCTGGTTCACCAACTACTTCTCTGATAGAGTTCAGTGTGTCAAATCGGAGGGCCTGTTGTCCGGACGGGGGTGCCACAGGGTTCTATGGGGGTGCCACAGGGTTCAATTCTCGGGCCGACTCTCTTCTCTGTATACATCAATGACGTCGCTCTTGCTGGCGGTGATTCTCTGATCCACCTCTATGCAGACGACACCATTCTGTATACTTCTGGCCCTTCTTTGGACACTGTGTTAATTAACCTCCAGACAAGCTTCAATGCCATACAACTCTCCTTCCGTGGCCTCCAACTGTCTACACCTGCCCGCCCGTCCAGCAACACTTACTCTGGACGGTTCTGACTTATGAATATGTGGACAACTACAAATACCTAGGTGTCTGGATAGACTGTAAACTCTCCTTCCAGACTCACATTAAATATCTCCAATTCAAAATTAAATCTAGAATCGGTTTCCTATTTCGCAACAAAGCATCCTTCACTCATGCTGCCAAACATGCCATACCAAACTGACCATCCTACCGATCCTCGACTTCGGCGATGTCATTTATAAAATAGCCTCCAACACTCTACTCAACAAATTGGATGCAGTCTATCACAGTGACATCCGTTTTGTCACCATATCCCCATATACTACCCACCACTGCGACCTGTAAGCTCTCGTTGGCTGGCCCTCGCTTCATACTCGTCGCCAATCCCACTGGCTCCAGGTCATCTACAAGTCTCTGATAGGTAAAGCCTCACCTTATCTCAGGTCGCTGGTCACCATAGCAGCACCCACCCGCAGCACGCACTACAGCCGGTATATCTCACTGGTCACCCCCAAAGTCAATTCCTCATTTGGCCGCTTTCCCTTCCAGTTCTCTACTGCCAATGACTGGAACGAACTACAAAAATCACTCCCTCACTAGCTTTAAGCACCAGCTGTCAGTGCAGCTCACAGATCTCTGCACCTGCACATAGCCCATCTGTAAACAGCCCATCCTACTACCTCATCCCCATACTGTATTTATTTATTTATCTTGCTCTTTTGCACCCCAGTAACTTGCACATTTATCTTCTGCACATCTACCATCCCAGTGTTTAATTGCTATATTGTAATTACCTCGCCACCAGGGCCTATTTATTGCCCTACCTCCCTCCTCTTACCTCATTTGCACTCACTGTATATACACTTTTTTTTACTGTATTATTGGCTGTATGTCTGTGTATTCCATGTGTAACTTTTTGTTGTTGTATGTATCAAACTGCTGTGCTTTATCTAGGCCAGATCGCAGTTGTAAATGAGAACTTGGTCTCAACTAGCCTACCTGGTTAAATAAAGGTGAAATAAATCAATTAAAAAACTGGGCAGAAGGAAGTGCTGCTTCAAATACAGCAGTTCTGCAGCATCTTTAATTGAGCCTCTCATTCTCCTTAATTGCCGGCCTCAACACGTTACTGAAAGAGATGAACTGAATAGGATGTTCTGGGGACAGGTTGTCTGGATACTGGACAACCAATGAGTTGGCAGATAGAAAGATAATAACCTTTAGTGGACAACAGTTCTTGAGGGATTGAACAAAAAAAGTGATTTGCAATTTCGTTCATACTAGTCAAACTGCGTTTATGTTGTGTGGTTGCAATATCTACAGTCCCTTATCTGGTATATATTGGCATGCGTCCTTCAAGACTAAGTTTAAATTGTGTGTAGCGCAATGGACATACAGTATAATGCACAATGTCTCAGGAAAGACTGTCTGGGTTGGCAATACTCAGTAAAGAAAACAGTTTGGCCCACCACCTGCCCCTACAGGCCGTGGTGAAAACATAATTTTGCACTCAAAAATGCAAAGTGACGCAGCCGCATACTGTAGCTACTATAGACCTCTACGTATAAAAAAAGAGAGAGACAGAGAGAGAAGCAGCAAGGAGGACTTCAGGAGACCAGGGGAGTCTCTCAAGTTAGATTACATTTTCTTTTATTAAATGTAATTTACCTTGACTATTGTAACCCACTGAGTTCAACAATAAATAGCTGAAATTATCCTCAAGCCGACTACATTTTTCCTCATTGATGTGTCATTTTATTTTATAAATAGCAACTAAATAGCAGCTAAATACTGTATATACTGTAGATATACACTCTATGGCCAAAAGTATGTGGACTTGGCTATTTAAGCCACACCCGTTGCTGACAGGTGACAGAAACGCAATCTCCATAGACAAACATTGGCAATACAATGGTTCGTACTGAAGAGCTCAGTGACTTTCAACGTCGCACCGTCATAGGATGCCACCTTTCCAACAAGTCAGTTTCTCAGATTTCTGCCCTGCTAGAGCTGCCCCAGTCAACTGTAAGTGCTGTTATTGTGAAGTGGAAACGTTTAGGAGCAACAAAGACTCAGCCGCAAAGTGGTAGGCCACACAAGCTCACATAATGCGACCGCTGAGTGCTGAAGAGCATAGCAAGTCAAAATCGCCTGTCCTCAGTTGCAACACTCACTAACGAGTTCCAAAATGCCTCTGGAAGCAACGTAAGCACAAGAACTGGTCGCCGGGAGCTTCATGAAATGGGTTTCCATGGCCAAGCAGCCACTCACAAGCCTAAGATCCCCATACATGTCCACATACCTTTTTGCCATGTAGTGTAGATAGTAGGCTACACTGCAGGATGAAACACAACAACTTTCTATCCAAGTCGGGAGAGAGCACGAGGATGGCTAATGTCCTGCAGGTTTAGGTAGGATATACAGGACAGTTGTACATTCTAAAACAAATATTTTGGTAGCTGGTTAGTATGCTGTTGCATATTAATAGATTTTTTTTTTACAATCAGCAATGCTTCTATTTCCAGCTTTACTTACTGAACCAGTAATTACATTATTGCCGCCAGCAGTCTCAATGGCAGTATTGCGACACCGTGTAAAGCTTTGTCAAATGTTAGGCTTTACATAAGCTAATGACAACCAAATACGCTTCCCAATAAACATGCATCCATTAGCTAAATGAGCTACCAGTGGAGGCTCTTCGGACGAGGAAGGGGAGGACCATCCTCCTCAGTGAACTTTAAATTAATTGTAAAACATTTTAAAATGTATCCTTTTTAGATAAAACTACACTCAATATAATCACGTCATTATATAACTGATTAAAACACACTATTTTGCAAAGAAGGTCTACAGTAGCCTCAACAGCATTCTGTAGGGTAGCACCATGGTGTAGCCGGAGGATAGCTAGCTTCCGTCCTCATCTGAGTTCATTGACTTCAAAACAAAACCTAGGAAGCTCATGGTTTTCACCCCCTTCCATTGACTTGCACAGCAATTATGACAACTTCCGGAGTACATCATCCAGCCTATCAGAGCTCTTGCAGCATGAACTGACATGTTGTCCAACCAATCAAAGGATCCGAGAATAAATCTAGTACTGAAAGCATAAGCTATAGCTAGCTAGCACTGTAGTGTATAACATGTGGTGAGTAGTTGACTCAAAGAGAGAAAGACAATAGTTGAACAGTTTTGAACAAATACATTTCTTCCAAAATGAAGCAAAATCCAGAGAGAAATATGTATATAGAGAGAGAGATTGACATTGTTTTTCACTTTCAGTTTTACTTACCTCTCTAGCAAAGGCAGCTAGCTAGTTTAGCCTACTGAAACACCCTGCTCAAACAGAGGGATGCTATGTTACCTAAGTGGCTATGACTTTCCAACACAACACTGGAACTCTTCCAAGTCAAGGTAAGCTTTTCGTATTACTAATTTATTGCCACCAGGGCTCGCCGGTGTAACTGCTTACTGACTGTACACTGTAACGAACGTTACTACATGATTGTAGCGGGTTTACTAACACGTTAGTTCTATTAACTATGTTGACTATGATGCTACTTTAGCTTATATGGTGACAACGATGTAGGCTATGTGTAGCGGTTTGACTTTAAACGTTTTTTTCACCTGGTCATATACAGCTGATGTGTTGTGCATTGAAGTCCACAAGCAAAGGGAAGAGGTGAGAGGAGGAGAGAACATAGGACGGGGCTGCCATGAAAGTGAACTGTGTTTACGCATGATCAGGGGTGTATTCATTCTGCCAATTCTGTTGATGGAACAAAACGGGGATAAACATACCTGAATTTGTCCAATAGAAACTCTTATTTTCAACTGTTGGACTGATGATTACACCCTATATAAGACAGATGCAGGCAAGAGTATACAAGGCGGTATTGAATGTCACTGTCTGTCAATGTGTCACTGTCTGTCACTTCAAATTTGTCTTTCGACCTGTGTGGACCTACGTCGTAAACTTTCATTCATAGGCTAGATTGTAGCAACCTTATGATGGGTATAGGGAAAATTTGAGTATAATGTAGTAGCCTAAACCTATCACTGTTACATAGAACTGGGTGAATGGAATATGAATGAGAGTCATCCAATATGCTGTAATAAAAATAAGGCCATGCTCATCAAAATAAATTGCCCTCCCTCATCTTAAACGGCACTGACCGCCACTGTAGGCTACATGCCCTGGCACCACAGAAAGCCTATCATCGATTCGATAGGCAGCCGCATAGACATGTAGCAATTTCAGCGCTATGGACAGTGATCGGTAGTCTAATCTTTGTGAATGGCTTGTAGGGAGGGGAAGGGGAGGTGAACTCCGACCTTGCGGGGGCCCAGAGAAACTGTGTTATGCCAGTTAATACTATTATCGTGTTGTTACAACTTTATTCTGTGCTGCAACGTAAAGTGCTACCAAATAAAAAAATATGTTTCTTGTCCCACATACAATAAGGTGAGCCCATAGAGAATTATGATTCTTTTTTTTTACGTTTCTTTCTTAATCCTACTATTTCCTACTTATGACTGTACTACAGTGAGGTAAGGGGGAAGGTGTTCTAGCCTGTAACATCCGCTTGGCTCTAGTGGTAGGTATACAGTGCATTCGAAAAGTATTCAGACCCCTTCACCTTTTCCACATTTTGTTACGTTACAGCCTTATTCTAAAACGGATTCAAATGTTTTTTTCCCCCTCATTAATTTACACACAATACCCCATAATGACAAAGCAAATAGAGGTTATATATACAGTGGGGGAAAAAAGTATTTAGTCAGCCACCGATTGTGCAAGTTCTCTCACTTAAAAAGATGAGAGAGGCCTGTAATTTTCGTCATAGGTACACTTCAACTATGACAGACAAAATGAGGGAAAAAAAATCCAGAAAATCACATTGTAGGATTTTTAATGAATTTATTTGCAAATTATGGTGGAAAATAAGTATTTGGTCACATACAAACAAGCAAGATTTCTGGCTCTCACAGACCTGTAACTTCTTCTTTAAGAGGCTCCTCTGTCCTCCACTCATTACCTGTATTAATGGCACCTGTTTGAACTTGTTATCAGTATAAAAGACACCTGTCCACAACCTCAAACAGTCACACTCCAAACTCCACTATGGCCAAGACCAAAGAGCTGTCAAAGGACACCAGAAACAAAATTGTAGACCTGCACCAGGTTGGGAAGACTGAATCTGCAATAGGTAAGCAGCTTGGTTTGAAGAAATCAACTGTGGGAGCAATTATTAGGAAATGGAAGACATACAAGACCACTGATAATCTTCCTCGATCTGGGGCTCCACGCAAGATCTCACCCGTGGGGTCAAAATGATCACAAGAACGGTGAGCAAAAATCCCAGAACCACACGGGGACCTAGTGAATGACCTGCAGAGAGCTGGGACCAAAGTAACAAAGCCTACCATCAGTAACACACTACGCCGCCAGGGACTCAAATCCTGCAGTGCCAGACATGTCCCCTGCTTAAGCCAGTACATGTTCAGGCCCGTCTAAAGTTTGCTAGAGAGCATTTGGATGATCCAGATGAGGATTGGGGAGAATGTCAGATGAAACCAAAATAGAACTTTTTGGTAAAAACTCAACTCGTCGTGTTTGGAGGACAAAGAATGCTGAGTTGCATCCAAAGAACACCATACCTATTGTGAAGCATGGGGGTGGAAACATCATGCTTTGGGGCTGTTTTTCTGCAAAGGGACCAGGACGACTGATCCGTGTAAAGCAAAGAATGAATGGGGCCATGTATCGTGAGATTTTGAGTGAAAACCGCCTTTTATCAGCAAGGGCATTGAAGATGAAACGTGGCTGGGTCTTTCAGCATGACAATGATCCCAAACACACCGCCGCAACGAAGGAGTGGCTTCGTAGAAGCATTTCAAGGTCCTGGAGTGGCCTAGCCAGTCTCCAGATCTCAACCCCATAGAAAATCTTTGGAGGGAGTTGAAAGTCCGTGTTGCCCAGCGACAGCCCCAAAACATCACTGCTCTAGAGGAGATCTGCATGGAGGAATGGGCCAAAATACCAGCAACAGTGTGTGAAAACCTTGTGAAGACTTACAGAAAACATTTGACCTCTGTCATTGCCAACAAAGGGTATATAACAAAGTATTGAGATAAACTTTTGTTATTGACCAAATACTTATTTTCCACCATAATTTGCAAATAAATTCATAAAAAATCCTACAATGTGATTTTCTGGACTTTTTTTCCTCATTTTGTCTGTCATAGTTGAAGTGTACCTATGATGAAAATTACAGGCCTCTCTCATCTTTTTAAGTGAGAGAACTTGCACGATTGGTGGCTGACTAAATACTTTTTTCCCCCACTGTATATCACATTTACACAAGTATTCAAACACTTTACTCACTACTTTGTTGAAGCACCTTTGGCAGAGATTACAGCCTCAAGTCTTCTTGTGTATGACGCTACAAGCTTGGCACTTAGATGGGGAGCGTTGCTGTACAGCTATTTTCAGGTCTCTCCAGAGATGTTCGATCGGCTTCAAGTCCGAGCTGTGGCTGGGCCACTCAAGGACATACAGAGACTTGTCCCGAAGCCACTCCTGAGTTGATTTAGGGTCGTTATCCTGTTGGAAAGAGAACCTTCGCCCAAGTATGCGATCCTGAGCACTCTGAAGCAAGGATCTCTCTGTACTTTGCTCCGTTCATCTTTCCCTCGATCCTGACTAGACTTCCAGTTCCTGCTGCTGAAAAACATTCCCACAGGATGCTGCCACCACCATGCTTCACCGTAGGGATGGTATTGGCCAGGTGATGAGCGGTGCCTGGTTTCCTCCAGACATGCTTGGCATTCAGGTCAAAGTGTTCAATCTTGGTTTCATCAGACCAGTGAATCTTGTTTCTCATGGTCTGAGTCCTTTAGGTGCCTTTTATTTGATTATTTGATCCATTTTAGAATAAGGTTGTAACGTAACAAAATGTGGAAAAAGTCAAGAGGTCTGAATACTTTCCGAATGCACTGTATCTCTAAGGACCTTCTGCAGCCTGATAAATTGGACTAATTATCCAGCAGCTCCACATTCCCTCTCATTAGCATATATTTAGTTACCATCACAAACAGCTATTGATAAAGATGAAATGAAGGCTAGTCAATTGATGGTGTAACTCCCATAATTGTATTTTTTAAATTACATTTAGAAATATAAATACACATATAGTTTCCAAAGTAAAAGGATCCAAACTTTGTACTTATCTACCTTTTTAATGTTCGTTTTCTTTATCTTTTTGAGTGGCAGCCCACAGAATTTGTATATTGTACCTGTAACCTTATACAAACAGGACCCCAGGCCTACATGTGTACTCAACCAGCCTTCTGCTCTTGTAGTCGTATTGGCCCGGCCATGGTCTCTCGAGCCCCAGACAAAAGCCTAGTCCAATCATGACGATACCAGAACAACGTACTTTGACACACAATAGGCCCTTTAATCACCACCTGCCTGTTCTGAATAGTTAATCTATCTGCATAGAGCAGCCAGCCTGCTATTGAGTTCTGGTAACTGATACCCAATGTTAATGCAACGCGGTGCCTCTCGTTGACAACCACCATGCTAGGCCTGGACCTCCTCGCTCTTGGGATGCATCCTGAATGGCACCCTATTCCCTACACAGTAAAGTACTTTTGACCAGAGCCTTATGAGCCTTCATCAAAAGTGGTGCACTATATAGGGAATATGGTGCCATTTGGTACGGAGACATTCACAACCATCATGCTTGGGTACATATTTATCATGTTGATTTATGTATCAGCTGATAACGTACTAGTTAGGATTGCCATTCAGATGTCGTAGGCCTAGTTGGCCTAGTAATTATCACTGTCTAAAGGCAAATCCATCTGGGAATAGTAGGCCTGGAGAGGTTAAAGGGCCTGGAAGGGTGCAGTGACCTCTGACCCATTGATATGTTCATGTTATTACTCCTATAATGAGAGATATGTGTGCATTACAATGAGAGATATATAGTGCTCTACAATGAGAGAGATATAGTGCACTACAATGAGAGAGATATAGCGCACTACAATGAGAGAGATATAGTGCACTACAATGAGAGAGATATAGCGCACTACAATGACAGATATATAGTGCACTACAATGAGAGATATGTAGTGCATTACATTTGACCAGGGTACATAGGGCTCTGGTCAAAAGGGGATCTGGTCAAAAGTAGAGCACTATTTAGGGAAGAGGGTGCGCTTTTGGATAAAGACCTAGTATCAGCTAATAAGGTACTATGGTTGCCATTCAGAAGTCATGGTAATAATACGGGGCCATGGTCCCAATGAAACCTGATATCCAGCTAGCCTTTCTATGAACATTGCCCGTGCAGCCTCTCCCTATACCTGCTCCAGTCCATCAGGATGAGACGAGTTATTGTATGCATGATAACTTTCGGATCAGGTGTCCTTCTCTTGAATTAAAACAATGTTTCGGGGTTATATTACAGATTCAGGGACTCCATTATAATAAACTGTTGGCTTAGCTCCTCTGTATTGGTCTAAGTTATTTTGTTATCAGGTCTGTAATTGCTGTTGAAGCTAAAACGAATGAATTACGCATTACCCTATAGGCCTGTATTTCCCGTAACAAATACGCTTAATTATTTAACTGCAGTGGCACGCGATACCGTTACCGTATAGACATTGACTTGGCATAAATGATTAATTTGTCTTCATTGTTGAAGATACAGTATATCGACAACGGTTTCTGTCGACGACTCGACCGGCCGTAATGTATCTCGCAGTCCAGTGTGAGCTGAACTCTCCTCTCTGCCTCCCTCCTGCTGCGTTCTTTATCTGTCACATTCACTCTGCACGGAGATTCTCTCTCATTGAAGGGTCGGTTTAATTTCGCATCAAATCACGCCAAACAGACTTTGACACGCGATGGAGCGCCTCACCGCTGCTTCGAAATGGACAACATCACCAGCACACTTTTCAGCTTTGTAGTTTTCTGTCATTACTGTACCTACAGATAATAATGTCATATAGGCAAAATGAGTGCTCGTAGTTTGACTCTTATAGGGTTTATGATCCACATGAGCTAATTCAAAAGTCAATTCAAATATAGGCCTACATTCCTGACTAAAACGTGTGCCTCAATCCACATGTTTAAAACATCAGTTTGAAGGGTTGCCTTATCCATACATAAAACAGCCTACTATGCTGCCCCGGCCACATGCCTGGCTTAGCAGAGTTGAATTCTTAGACTAAGCCATATCTACTGCTATAATAAACTATTCCTATCATTTAAAAGAAAATAATTTGAAGAGGGCGCAAAGAAAGATAATTTAAACAGAGATTCAGTAAAACGTAACCTACTTCGCGATGCTGTCTCTCCTTGCGCTTTTCTCCTGCTCCAGGCACGAGGATGTGAGGATATGACCGATGATTCGTTAGATGATTTAGGTTCGTTCCTTCCTGTTTTGGAACATACTTTCAAGACTACAGAGGGGTTTATGAATTTGTCGAAATAGTTCATATGACGCTTTTCCAACGTAATTCAGATGACTAGTCCCCGAATGCTCGGCGCAATGTGTGGAGCGCATTTATTGGTCATTCCACAAAAAGAGTGCCAATACTCATGTTTTATTAATGTTATATTAAATGAAGTGTGCTTTAATATAGACCACATGGAGAATTCAATAAATGCTTGCTGAAGTGCCAACATTCAGCATTTTAACATGTCCCTCCGTCAACCTTGTCATTTCTATAACCCACTTCCCAACGTTTCTCCAAGTATCACCATCATTGTAAAGCCCTAATTATTTTGTTGCTTTGACAAAGTCATTTTTGAGGATCATTATTTATTTCATGTGATTAGCTAATTTTAAGGTCAACCCTGTTAGGTGAACTGAAGTCTCGTTTTAATATGGAGAAACTATTCCTTTAAAAATATGTTTTTTGCCAATTGTAGTGTTTTGTGGTGGAATACTGAGCGGGTCTAAGCAAAACAGGTCAACCCGGTAGATAGACAGGCTTGAAATGTTTTAACAATTACATTTTTGGGTGAAATTTGCATTCAATTGCCACTCCCTGTTGCACACAACAAGCTTCCGTTCCCCCTGTCACAACGGGATTCATGGCTGATTTAAGAAGAAATTGTCAACCCTGTTATGGTCAACCATGTAACTGTATGTGGCGCTTATTGGGCACTTACCATACTTTCTTTTCTTCTTTTTTTACCTCTTGAGATGGAAAAACGTGTTTTTTTTATTATGTTGAAGATGTACTCTTTATGACAGAATGTCAAAATTACGTGAAATCAAAAGTTTTTTACATTTCGCAAAGGGCACAGGATTGGTGGAATTCCCTTTTACAGCCGTTTAATGAACCGAAACTTTTTAATTCATGCATTTCGCTCCTCAACATGACGAGCTATGTGTAGCCTCATAATATACCTGATCCACAAATTGTTTGTTTCAAATGCCATATTAACCTAGTTAACTATTTTGTGTGGACATATCATATTTTCCAAAAATCGTCCATGCGAAATGAATGTGACTGTAATCATATGAATGTGACTGAATGTGACTGTAATCACATCCAAAGATAAGCTTGTGAATAATTTAAAATCAACCCAACACCGGGTTATAAGCTATAGCCTAGGCTACTTGAGTATTTTTACCAGCAACACTGAATAAAATAAAGAACAGCATATATATATATATATATGTATAGAAAAAACAGCGATTCTTACCTTTATTTATGTTATGTAGATCCAAACAATATCCCAATAATCCAAAACAAAGTCCCATATAAAGCAAACAGCTCTTTGGTTTTAGCACATCCAGTATAGGGTCGTGATGCTGATGGTGATGATGAGGGGATGAGAAGGTTATTAACAGTGAAGCGCGCAGCGCAGTAGCCTAGTGCTGAACAGAACAACAGTCCTCTCTCTCTCTCTGTCCCTGGCTCGAGCCTGTCTCTCTCTCTTTGTGAACGCGCTTATCCCAGAGCCGTTCGCTCTCCTCAGTGCAACTGATGGGCTCGCACTGGACTCTCACTCACTCTCACGTCCCGCCCTCTACTCACTCCCCAAAACACGCAATTTAAAGACGTAGAAAAGACAACTAAAGGAGGGAAAGTTTGGCTCTCAGGCCAAGTAAGCCTAATGTCAAAATCATCGTGCTGAGCTATAGGAATGTTGTGTAGCCTATATGTTTTGAGTTGTTTTGTGGTCAATTGCCTATGTGGCTTATAATGAAAAGTGGCTCATAATGAGAATCACAACGATTCTCATTATGAGCCACTTTTCATTATAAACCTAATTCCCCTTACTAGGAGAGGCTACTAGGGCTGGCACTCTCGGGGATTATGATTCTAAATAGTCATTGGGAAAATGAAAACTTGACGTGTTTTGCAGTCTCTCGAATCTGAATGTAGTGACGCTGTCCATGGTGCTGAAGTGATAAACAGAGACTGGCAGCTTGAATGTTTCACGAGTCACGACTGCTGATGGATGACGTGTTTTAAATGGTTTATGAGTCACTCATGGTACATATTTGTTACCTTTGGTAGTCCTCCTTTTGGCCCAGCTAATCAACAAACCTGACCAGGACAAAGTCGTCAGTTGACCAACATTACAATAGGCTATTATTATTTAATGAAATGTGGCGTTTATATCATGCCAAGGTAGGCCTAAGGTCATGCTATAATGATGCTGTTGCAGCCCTTACTTGGCAATGCAAGCTGGTGGTTTTGCCCTGAAATGTGTCCTGGCCCTTACCAGTCCTATAGGGTAGGGCTGAGATCAAAGCTAATCTGGTGTAGTGACATATGAGGTAGGCCTATGTGGCTAAACAATGTACAGATATAATGATTAGATCAGTAACCATGTCTAATGAGAGAGGGGGGAGTGAGCGGGATGGAGGGAGGGGAGAGGGAGAGAGACAGTAACTCCCCTTAGAAATAATAGGATGGCATTGGGTAATAGCATGTACACGCGCGCGTGCACACGCACACACGCACGCCACACGCACACACACACACACACACACACACAGGTATGATATAAACATGGTCTTAATGAGGAGCACTATAGCCTCAAGGACCCTCTTTCAGATATAACACTTGTATCTTCTCTTCCCTCATTAAAAATTGGACAAATCAATTACAGTACTTTGAACAAACAGGTTTAAAGATCCTCCACCTGAGCATTTCATGAGATTCAATGATTTCCTTGACCTGGAAGTTGAACTGCTCATTTTACTGTGAAAATCACATAAATATTTTACACGATGAAAGAGCAGCAGGCTAGCCTAGTCATCCCTCATCACTGTAGCAATTCTAATCATTCTGGGATAATAACATTTTAATTGAATTGGATTTGTTAGACTAGTGGTCTAGTACTCCTTTGTCAGTCTGGAGGAGGGCAATGACCCTTTCCCCTCAGTGACTTCTCCCCCACTGAGAATTACATGTGACGTGTGACATGTGACCTGGCTCAATGATCCAAGAGGTGACAGGTTGTCCTCCCCACTACACCAGGGGCTACTGAGTCATGGTATTACACTTCCTTCTCTATTCATCCCCCTGTCTCTTTTCTCTCTCTCTCTTTTCTCTCTCTCTCTCTCTCTCTCTCTCTCTCTCTCTCTCTCTCTCTCTCTCTCTCTCTCTCTCTCTCTCTCTCTCTCTCTCTCTCTCTCTAGTCTCTCTCTCTCTCTCTAGTCTCTCTCTCTCTCTTTCACTCTCTCTCTATCCTCCTCTCTCTTCCTCTCCACCTCCCTTTTTGCATTATACAGTACTGTATTCCTGCCCTCTTCATTCCTGTCTGCCGTCTCCCTGTCACTTTCTCTCTCTCCATCCCTTTCTCTATATTCCCTGTCCCTGTTCTTCCATACCTTTCTCATGCCGTCTCTAAATTCCTTCCCTTACAGAACCACATACATTATGAGAGTTGACAAATATCTTAAGCTGTCAAACATCAGAAGCCTCTCTATGTCACTGTTGTGTTTACTGTACAGTACTTTCACATAAAGTGTAACAGGCAAAGGCAGACACACTGTCTAATTACAGTAGTTTCAGTATGACTGTCCATGTTTTTGTTTCTGCAAAGGTATTTTTGAATCATGTGCCAAATATAGCTATCCCCCCTATTCATAAAGAACACCGGTGCATAGAAGGGTCCCGAGTCTCTCAAACGTCAAATTTTGAAATGATTCCAAACGTTAAAGAAAGTGTTTAAGGTTAAGTTATGAATTAACTCAGCATTTTTAAGGTTAGTGTTAAGTTTAAGCATTAACTCCGAACTCGTAAGGTTAGGCATTCATTCCGAATGGTTAAGGTAAGGGTTAAGGTTTGGGATAGGCTTAAAACAAGAATATAAAAAACGACTTTCTATCGCTGGATTCGAACATGCATCTTTTTGTTTTGAACTAGACAGAGGCAGATGCTTACACCCATCCGCCATCCCCGTCCACAACACCTAGTGGCCGGTTTCAACATCATCTCCCAACGTCCTCAGACATGGATGAACGTTGAATACTGACTTGTATCACAGGTGACCTGCCTGCTCCAACAGGACACCATCTGCTCCCCTGCTATATATTAACCACCAAGCCATGAGGACCCTAATCATGCTGCATCATGCTTTACCACCTTCCCACTATACACAACACATATTCCCTCATACACACGCACATGCATGCACACACACACACGCAAGCCCCAGCTGTGTGCATTGTGTGTGTGTGTGCCTGCCATTGCATGTGTTACCTGCTACTTTTTGTGTGCGTGCATGTGTGTTTGTGTGTGTGTGTGTTGGCTGATAAGGCCATTAGGGGGTCAAAGTGATTACACTCCCAAGGATATATATTAGAAACGAATTTGGCCAGCTGCTTCTGGTCAGTAAACAGACAACTGTTCTTTTAAATCGACACCCATTTATCTTCCCTAGTGTGTGTGAGACATCCACTACTCCCATGGCAAAACCACGGATGCATACACGCATGCACACACGCACGCACGCACGCACACACACACACACACACACACACACACACACACACACACACACACACACACACACACTGGATAGAACTGATGGGTGCTAAGCAGGATGGATATTCAAATCAATGGAGCAGGAGGCTGTAGGTGGAGTGAAATAACATGCTGAAATACCAATGATGAGAGACTGATATTTCATCATAAATGTCATGCTAATGTAACCATCAAGCCTTGGGCAGGATATATCCGGTATGTTAGGGCCTTAGAGGGAGCAGAGTTAAAGCTGCTTTTCACACTGACATCAGGCCTTGTGAAGGATATAGTGATACAGTAGGGGCCATATAGGGCCGTACACTTGTAGATAGCAGACCTGGGTTCAAATACTATTTTAAATCTTTCAAATACTTTTAGCATTTGCTTCAGTCTGCTTGGAGTTCCAGATGGGCAGGATTTGGACATTTCTAACTATTCTATTGGTTGCATTGCACCAGGCAAGCTCAATCAAGCCCAGGCAAACTATTTGAAATTATTTCAAAAAGTATTTAAACCCAGGTGTGAGACTGAAAAAAGAGAAGGAGGTGAGAGAAGAAACTGCTTTTTCACTTCAATGGGTTTTCCACCATAATGATGAGAATAACCTGTCAGGGAGGGTTTAGTCTGATGCAGACCGGAGTCTTAATCTCAGACCGCAGTCACACACTCACGCACACACACACACACACAAACGCATACAAACACACACATTCTCACCTTCATCTGAACGCAAAGAGAGTGTTCTGCACTCCTAGGTACCTGCATGTTCTACCGCATCCCTCCCAGCCTGTATAGACAATCCACTGACTCCTCACAGAGAGACAGAGAGAATACAGAGAAGTGTTGCATTCATCACCCTCTGATCCTGTGGTGTCATGCCTGGGGCTATCTATCTATCACAGGGTTCACCAACTGGCGGCACGTGGGCCAAATTCAATGGTTTTATTTGGCCCTCCAAGTTTTCTGTGCAACTGTCAGACATAAAAAACAGTATAAACACCAGCAAATTAGATCCAAGTGATTTTAGTTTTGGAAATCTATTCCAAAGTATTCCCACGCATAATAGAGAGATATGCATTGAGTGTACAAGAGATATGCAATGAGTGTACACGAGATATGCATTGAGTGTACAGCCTCAAATCAGAACAGCCTCAATTCTTTGGGACTTGGACTCTACAAGGTGTCGAAAGTGTTCCACAGGGATGCTGGCCCATGTTGACTCCAATGCTTCCCACTATTGTGCCAAGTTGGCTGGATGTCCTATGGGTGGTGGAATGATACACACAGGAAACTGAGCGGGAAAAACCCAGCAGCATTGCAGTTTATGACACAAACTGGTGCGTCTGGCACTCACTACCATACCCCATTCAAAGGCACTTACATTTATTGTCTTGCCCATTCCCCCTCTGAATGGCACACATACACAATCCATGTCTCAATTGTCTCAAGGCTTAAAAATCTTTATTTAACCTGCATCCTCCCCTTCATCTACACTGATTGAAGAGGATTTAACAAGTGACATCAATAAGGAATAATAGCTTTAACCTGGATTCACATTGTCAGTTTATGGCATGGAAAGAGCAGGTTTCCTTATTGTTGTGTACACTCAGTGTACAATATGTGATCGTATACAAATGTAAGCAAGGTTTGAAATGATACATTTGTCCAATATTATATTTGTTTTGGGCTTCTTGCAGGCAATTTGCAGTCCACAAATTATTTGTAATTACGTTCCGACCCCCTGATCATCCACTCAAGAAAAAAGCCTGTGGCTAAATCATTACTGAAAATATATATATAAATGCAACATGCAACAATTTAAAAGATTGTACAGACCATATGAGGAAATCAGTCAATTTAAATAAATTCATTAAGCCCTACTCTATGGATTTCACATGACTGGGAATACAGATATGCATCTGTTGGTCACACATACTTGGGCCTCGCAATGGCCATCCGGATATTCTTCATGGTATCTCTGTGTATTAAAATTGCCATCGATAAAATGCAATTGTGTTCATTGTCCGTAGCTTATGCCTGCCCATACCATAACCCCACCGCCACCATGGGGCACTCTGTTCACAACGTTGACATCAGCAAACCGCTCGCCCACACGACACCATACACGTGGTCTGCAGTTGTAAGGCCAGTTGGACGTACTGCCAAATTTTCTAAAACGTTGTTCAATTCTCTGGAAACAGCTCTGGTGGACATTCCTGCAATCAGCATGCCAATTGCACGCTCCGTCAAAACTTGAGACATCTATGGCATTGTGTTGTGTGACAAAACTGCACATTTTAGAGTGGCCATTTACTGTCCCCAGCACAAGGTGCACCTGTGTAATGATCATGCTGTTGAATCCGCTTCTTGATATCCCACACCTGTCAGGTGGATGGATTATATTGGCAAAGGAGAAATGATTACTAACAGGGATGTAAACATATTTGTGCACAGAATTTGGGAGAAATAAGCTTTTTGTGTGTATGGAACATTTCTGGTAACTTTTATTTCAGCTCATGAAACATGGGACCAACACCTTACATGTTGCGTTTATCATTTGTTCAGTGTAGTTGATGATCCCTGTTCTATCAGCTTCAAACATGACTCATGCCCATTGTGTAAGAACCGACGCTGGAGATGAGAAGCAGGTACAGGGAGAGAACATTTAATGAATGGACAAGTGACAGAACAGGAACAGCGTCAGAACAGGGGGGAACAAACGACAGACATATATAGGGGGAGGTAACGAAAGCAAGTGATTGAGGTCAGGTGAGTCCATTGAATTGCTGATGTGCATGACAAGGGAAACAGGTGTGCGTAATGATGGTGGCAGGAGTGCGTAGTGCTGGGCAGTCTGGCGCCTTCGAACGCCAGGGAGGAGGAGCGGGAGCAGGCGTGACACATTGTAATATTGAGCGGGCATTGAATGCAACATTGTAATATTGAGCGGGCATTGAATGCAACATTGTACTATTGAGCGGGCATTGAATGCAACATTGTAATATTGAGCGGGCATTAAATGCAACATTTGGTGTTCATGTTTTGAATTCAGAGTTACAAGAGTTTTTTAGCTCAAGAGTTGACCAGGAAAAACTCTGGCTCCCGACATAAGTATACTGTATGAATAGAAAGGGGCCACCTCAGTTCCACTAGACTCTACTCCACAGCCTTCCATCTTACTATTCAACATGGGAAGTGACTCTCGTCACAGCTTTAACTAATACCGGGCTATGCAGTGTTGCCATGCAGTGTTGCCATGCAGTGTTTCAGTGTAGAGCTGCCCTGGGTCCAGACAGCATGGATATGTTGGCCGTGGCACCTGTGCACCAAGCATGGCAAGTTGTGTGATACCTAAGTGCCTCATACTTTGGCCTGATGATCGCAGGGAGATTACAACTCACACACAGCAACACGGAAGCACACATACACACAGGTATAGAAGTGTGAGCACGCACACGGACTCGGAAGCAGAAATAATTCATAAGGGAAGAATGCACTCCTATCCGCTTCTGTATACACAGAAACGCACTCACAGATGCACAAATAAAAGAATGTGTATCAGCCATTGACTTAGGTTGTATAACCTTGACCTTCAGTCGATCTTGACACCCAGAGTGAATTCGGATACAGTTAGCTAGAAGGGTCCTTGTCTTTAAAACAGGCCAAAAACAAAATGGTGGAAATTCCTCCATTCCAAAAACACACTTCTAGAATTAAACTTCTGTTTCTCTGACCAGTCAACTCCATTTGTGTCTGACCAGTTAGGACCAGCTATTTATTTTTTTACCTTTATTTACCTAGGTAAGTCAGTTAAGAACAAATTCTTACTTTCAATGACAGCCTAGGAACAGTGGGTTAACTGCCTTGTTCAGGGGCAGAACAACAGATTTTTACCTTGTCAGCTCAGGGATTTAATCTTGCAACCTTTCGGTTACTAGTCCAACACTCTAACCACTAGGCTACCTGCCTCCCCAGGTAGGGGCAGAAATACCAAGGAATGTGTCCCAAAAGGCCTCCTACTCCTTCTGCTGCCTGTTCATTCCACCGCAGCCCAAGCATCTACATCACAGTCATTATAAGAACAATTGTTTTCTTGCAGAGAGGCAGCAATGCACTGTGATTCAGTCACAACTTCTAAGGACATTCTGTGTGTGTGTGTGTGTGTGTTCATCATTGTGATGTTGTCAGAATGTTGGGGGCCATTGTGTGTGTGTTTGTGGAGGAGAAAGCGAGAGAAAGTCATAGGGACAAGAATCAGATGAATGTGTGGCTTTTGGTAGGACAGAAGGAAGAAAGAGAGAAGTGGGAGAAGATGGGAGCATGTTGCTTTCTGTCATGGGTCTTTTTGAAACAGAACAAGGACGCTGAAAGGCTTGTCAGATTAATTGAGGAAACAACATTAATTCAACCAGTGTGTGCCCAGTGGGAGGGTACATTCTTATCAAACCAAAGCTCCATACAATAGGCCTACATGACTCATTCCATTCCCTCTGTTGTTTCCTCAGCAAAGAAAGGAAGCAGGGACAGAGAAAACCAAAACACATAAATCAAGTGGACATTGCATTATGTTTTCACTGGTTGTGTCCCAAATTGCTCTGGTCAAAAGTAGTGCACTATGTAGGGAATAGGTGGAACGCATACACTGTCTTCTACGTCTTCTACTAGTCCTACTTTCTGGAGGAGTGCACTAGTAGAAACCATTTCCCACTCTGATGTTTCTGTGCGATGGAGGGAACAGACATTTCGTTGAAGTGGTCCTCCCCTTGGTTTGGAATATAAAAAAACATTGAAAAGAACACTGGGTCGTTCTACCCTCAAATGAGTCATATCAAATGCATAGAAAAGGGAACCAGCCAGGCAGGTAGCTATGGGAAGGACTGTGTTCTCCCTGTGTTCCTCCATGCTCCGGGAGAGAGACAGAAAGCACAATGTGTGTGTGTGTGTGCGTGCGGGCGTGTGTGTGTGTGTGCGGGCGTGTGTGTGTGGCCGTGTGTGTGTGGGGGGGTGGGGGGTCATGCGTGTGTGCCAATGGGATAGACAGATCAGAGCTGTGCAAGCTCCTCTAATACACCCTCTCGTTAAGGATCACTTCATTCATATTCCACACCTTCCATCTGCAAGGCAATCACTCACTGACTGGCACGGTAATGGAAGGTACAGCAGTCACTTCGACCCGCACAGCACAGAGCCTACAGAGCACACACACACACACACACACTTGATTCCCTCGTTCCACTGACTGATGATTCCTCGATAACGATAGCGGAGAGAGATGGCGAGAGGGCTGAAAGAGGGCCGGATCAAGAGCGAGCAGTTCGCGACAGGCTAATGTTTTCTTTTAGATTTGAAATAGAGCTCCTGTAGGGTGATAGGAGATGGATCAATATACGCTGGGAGAGAAGGGGTTAGCAGTTAGCATTCAGATGGCTGACGGGGAGATATAGAGTTATGAGCTGGAGTAATTTATGAGAAAGCCGACAGCAGGCACAATACAGTGTATTGAATACATTGGAAAATAGCAAAATAGATAGCAAATGGAAAGCCTTGCAGAGCCCTCAGAGAGCAATAGACTGTAGTTCATTTTTCGCTTAGCTGAATGTGTATCCTTCTTCTATAAACCAAGAGCATTTAACATTTTAGTCGTTTGGCAGATGCTGTTATCCAGAGCGACATACAATTAATTCATCTTAAGACAGATAGGCGAGACAACAACACATCACAATCGTATCAATTACATTTTCCTTTCTGTTGTGGTAGTAGGACCAAGAGACCAGAGATGCTGGAACGGAGTGCTCGGGTTGGGATGTAGGGTTTGAGCATAGCCTGAAGGTAGGGAGGGGCAGTTCCCCTTGCTGCTCTGTAGGCAAGCACCAGGTTTTTGAAGATGATGCGAGCTTTGACTGGAATCCAGTGGAGTGTGCGGAGGAGCGCGATGACATGGGAAAACTTAGGAAGGTTGAAAACCAGGTGGGCTGGCTAAGTTGCAGGGGTTTGAGGGCACAAGCGAGGAGCCCAGCCAACAGCCAGTTGCAGTAGTCCAGACGGGAGATCACAAGTGCCTGAATTAGGACCTGCGCTGCTTCCTGTGTGAGAAAAAGTCGTACTCTACGGATGTTCTAGAGCATGAACCTGCAGGTGCGAGTCACCGCTTTGATGTTGGCAGAGAACGACAGGGTGTTGTCCAGGGTCACGCCACGATTCTTTGCACTATGGGAGGGGGAAACCGGGGAGTTGTCAACCGTGATTGAGAGGTCTTGGAGCGGGCAGGCCATCCCCGGGAGGAAGAGCAGCTCCATTTTGTCGAGGTTGAGGTGCTGGGCCAAAACCAAGCTGAGATGTCTGCCAGGCACGCAGAGATGTGTGTCACCACCCACAGTAGGTATCAGAAAGGGGGAAAGAGAATAGTAGTTGAGGGTCATCCGCATAGCAATGATAGGAGAGAGCATATGACAGAGCTGAGTGACTTGGTGTAAAGAGAAAAGAGGAGAGGCCTGGGGGACACCATTTGTGAAAGCATGTGGTCCAGACACAGATCCTCTCCACACCACCTGATAGGAGCGACCTGCCAGGTAGGATTCAATACAGGAGTTTGCAGAGCCTGAGACGCCCAGCCCTGAGAGGGTGGAGAGGAGGATCTGATGGTTCATGGTGTCCAAGGCAGCGGATAGATCTAGGAGGATGAGAACAAGGAGAGAGAGAGTCAGCTTTGGCAGAGAAGTGATCCCTGTGACACAGAGGAGACTGGTCTCAGTAAAGTGAGCCGCCTTGAAGCCTGACTGGTTAAGGCGTCAGCATGATTCTGTTCGGCTAGCGCTTAAAAGACCTTCGCTTGAAAATGAGAAAGAAAAACGGAAATAGTCCTGTTTGTCCATTTTGAGATGACGTAGCCAGGATACATTTCCTCAAAATTGTTAGAATGAATCTGTCACGACTTCAGCCGAAGTCGGTCCCTCTTCCTGTTCGGGTGGTGTTCGGCGTTCGTCGTCACCGGTTTTCTAACCATCACCGATTCTTTCCTGTGTTTCTATTGGTTTTGGTTTTGATTGTTCACACCTGTTTTGTATTTTTCCCAATCACGCCCCTGTTATAATTTCCTCCTTTTCCCGTCTTCCCTTGTGCGTGATTGTTTTGTCATTTGACAAAGTAGGTTGCTACCGTTTACGTCTTGCTCTGTATAGGGTATTTGATTTGTATTTTTCGGTACTCCGGGTAGTTGCTTTTATACCCGTGTTTTATTTTGGTGTTTTGTTTGTATGAGTATTGCTCTGCTAGTGAGTCTGTATGTTTCTCTGGCGACTACATTAAACATACTCATATTCTGCATATCTCCTGCGCCTGACTCCTTCCACACACCCCAGACATATCACAGAATCTAAAATAACTCAGGAAATCGGTCATTCATTTAGTTGTTTTTGCCAAGGAGATCTTAGTCGCGCAATTTTAAATCTAACTAAGACATTTGGTGCAGTATTTATTGATGAAAAATGTGTAGGAAAGCAAGTCATCTCTTGTTGAATTCCCTACTGTTGACCAATTACTGACGAAGGGGCAAAGACTTCGACTCCGAACTTCGGCTTGCCTCCAAACACCTAAAAAAACCCTCACTGAAGTCCAAAATGAACAAAAACGTCACAAAATGTCATCATAATATATGCACAAACTCTTCGAAAACTATTTCGGCTGGGAAGCATGCAGATGCCTTTAGGGTCAAAAAGATAGTTCTGAGAGAGATAACGAGAGAGTTGGTCAGAGACAGCACGCTGTGTTTTGTAAGGAAAAGAAAGAAGGAATACCGGTGTGGTAAACCGTGGGGGGTTTGAGTGCACAGAGATGGACACAGAGACAGGGAGGTTCTCGTCAGAAAACACGCCTTTACTGGGCAACTTAAAATAAATGTAACAACAAAATAACTTTGAGTTGGCTCGGCCCTTCTTCTGGGCCGCCTCCTCGTATTCGGTTCCATGCACCGGGAGCTTTGTTCCTGTCTGTAGGCTCACTCCCTGCCTCTCTATTTCCCCCCCGCGGTGTGCCACTGTGCTCCATTTATTTGGCCTTCCATGTGCTCCATTTATTTGGCACTCTCCCGAACAGAGGGAGCCGACATTGCGACACGTACCTCCCCTCTATCACCAACCCCCGGGGTAGACCTCCCAGGATACAGGTCTGTCGTTTTTTGATGTCAAAGGGATCGAGCGTTGGTTTCTTGAGGAGGGGAACGACTCTGGTCATCTTGAAGTCAGAGAGGATGCAGCCATTGGTTGAGTTGATGAGGGAGGTGTGGAATGGGAGAAGGTCTCCAGAGACGGTCTGGAGAAGGGAGGAAGGGATGGGGTCAAGAAGGCAGGTTGTTGTTGAGTCCGGACATCCCTAGTCACAGGATTCCATCTGGAGAGAAAAGGGAGAAAGAGGTTAAGGTAGTTCTGTGAGAGTGGGATCAGTGGGCTGAGTAGGCTGAGTGAACGAGGAGTGGATGTCGTCAACATTTTTTAAATTAAATGTCTTGAAATGTAATTCTAACCTGCTTACGTATGTATTGTAGTTCATTTATGACAAAGGGAAACTAGCTTGGTGTCCAGCAAGTTGCTGGATCATAGCTATACAGTATAGAAAGACCCGCCCCCTGTTGCCCTGTTGTGAATCAGTCTTGTCCTTGTGATTCATCCCTCCAGACTGATTCAGATCTGCAACGTCCTTCATCTTTAGTCTCTAACTGACATTACCATTATCTGATTGGCTCTCCGTTGGAGCTTCCTTCCACTTCTATTCCATCTGGCTAATGAAGATGCTATTGATCACACCAGACAGACGGATGGACAGACTGATGGACAGACAGATGGCCTCGGTAGAATAGATGTTTGATCTAAATGTCGATCTCAATCTACCCATATAAATACAGGATACACGTATCAAATACATTAATAAATGAAACGGAACTCATTATCAATGAAAACTGTGGTTATCTCAAAGAGAGAGAAAGAGAAAGAGTGAAAGACAATATTTGAACAGTTTTGAACATATTAATTTATTCCAAAATGAAGGAGAAACAAGAGAAAGTTAGAGACATTTTGTAGTTTTTCCCCCTTTTCAATTTCAGTTACTTAGCTAGCAAATGCAGCTATCTAGTTTAGCCAACTCAAAAACCTTGCTCACACAGAGGGATGCTATGTTAGCTAGCTGGCTATGACTATCCAGGACAACACTAAACCTCTTCCAAGTTGGTTTTACAAATGTATTGCCATCAGGGCCCGCCGGTGTAAGTGCTAAACTGCTTATTGACTCTGTAAGGTTACTGCATGATTGCAGCGGGTTTACTAACACGTTAGTTCTATTATCTATGTTGACTATGACGTTACTTTAGCTAATATGGTGAAAACAATGCAGGCTGTGTGTAGCGGTTATGATATGGTTTGGCCTGGTCACATACAGCTGATGTGTTGTGCATTGAAGTCCACAAACGAAGGAAAAAGGTGAGAGGAGGAGATCACATAGATGCGAGAAGGAGTACAACATGGCTGCTCTGAACTGTGTGTGATCAGGGGTGTATTCATTCCGCCGATTCTGTTGAAAAACGTTTCTTAAATGGAAGCAAACAGAACGAAATGGGGATAAACATACCTGAATTTGTCTAATAGAAACTATTGTTTGCAACTGTTGGACTAATGATTACACCCTAGATCAGCTAGATGCAGGCAAGAGTGTGCAAGGCGGTATTGAATGTGTCACTGTCTGTCCATGTATCACTGTTTATCACCGCAATTCTTTCTCTTGACCTGTGTGCACCTACGTTGTAAACTTTCATTCATAGGCTAGGTTGTAGCAACCTCATGACGGGTATAGGGAAAATTAGAGTATCATGTAGTCGCCTAAACATATCGCTGTAACATTGAACTGGGTCAACGGAACAGATCTTCCCTCATCTTAAACGGCACCGGCCACCACTGGTTTGGAGTTACCTTTCTTGCTAATAGGCTGTTAGAGTTTACAGATCCTTTTGCAATTATAATGTTCAGAGGTCAAAATAATGAAAAACTATCTGCCAAATCTATTCATTTTTAAAATGTTGATTACCTCTCCTTGCCATTATCGTCTGCCTGATGATAAGACAAGAGGTGTATTTATTTATTTATCCCTGAGCATGAAAAGGTTCAAGACCCCTGGTGTAAGTGATTTTTTTGTAATGGAACAGAAGAAAAAGGGAATATATATTACAACAGAGTAACAGCAGTGTTAGCTATACTGTACACTAGTACTAGCAGTGATGTAATATATACAAAGCAGCAATGGCATAGCAATGGGCTACAACACAGTAGTAACGGCTATAATAGCATTGCCAGTGCTAGCTTGCTAATAGTATTGGCTGGTAATAGGCATCCTCAAGCTGTAGGTAATAGCATACGGTAGTATGTACCGTATGGGCAAGTTAGCGTTAGGGCTAGCGCCTAGGTGTTAGCATGCTATGTGGCCAACAATCTTAGTACGTCAACAAAGGCCATCTTAGTTGTGGCCAGGAAATGACTCTGGATGTGATGACGTCACTGGTCAGCCATCTTGAGTGAGTAGTAAGCAATGACTAGTTAGTAGCCATCTAGACCCATAAAGAGTAAAGGGGAGAGAATTCACATATTTATATGTACAATCCCCATGAACTATGCCAAAAGGGCCAGATAAACACAATGCGTAATAGGGCTGGTACACAGGCATGAAATACCAGCATACTAACATCAATAAGGCATGTACAGTAACTGTCTTTTAGTGAGGATGCACCATCATTCTCACACTCTTACATAAAATTGCTACCCCTCCCCGACTCAACCCTAGCCAACAAGATATTGGTGGCCAGGGCTCCATGCATTACCCTCCACTGGAGGTCACCTGACATTTTTGGGAGTGACAGAGAGAGAGGGAGGGAGGAAGGGAGAGAGGTACTTTGTATTCAGAGAGAGAAAGAGGAAGAGAAGAAGATACAGAGGACGAGGAAAAAAGGGAGAGGAAAATAGACACAGGAAAAAGGGTTCCACAAAGGTTATTCGGCTGTCCCCGTAGGAGAACCCTTTTTGGTTCCAGATAGAACCCTTTTTGGTTTCAGGAAGAACCTTTTTGGGATCCATGTAGAACCCTCTGTGGAAAGGGTTCTTTATGGAACCCAAAATGATTATTCAAAGGGTTCTCCTATGGGCACAGCTGAAGAACAATTTTTAGTTCTAGATAGTCCTTTTTTCCCACGAGTGCAGAGGGTGAGAAAAAAAGAGAGAGGGAGCGACAGGGATACAGGACGGAGAGAGTGAGAGACGCTGGCTGCTTCTCGGCTGAGCTTGTAATTGATTGGGCCTCCTAATCCCTGTCGGATTGACAGAGGAGAGGAGAGTGCAGTGATTGAAGCGTTCCCCTGCGAGACGCGTGGCGGCACAGAGGTCATTTAAATTGAATGTGAATCAGTCACTGGCTGGATCAGTCATTATTTTATCTACATATATTTGTTTCCGTAACAGCTCTGTTTTTTCCTCTTTGCTCCATAGTATTCACTGGCGCACCCCTCCCTTTCCGCATAACAGTTTAAAACAGCTAACTTTCTCTGGCAGAAGAGGTGAATCTCCATGAATATCCATGTTCAGAGTGACTATGGGTCTCTTGACGTTATGAGGTTAAGCACAAAAGGAACAGTGATTCAGGCTTAGCTCCGGACTAATATTGGAATGCGACCATGAAAGACATTTTTAATCTGCTCCCGCAAAATCACATTAACTTCCCTCTGGTATGTTCTTCCACACTAACAGAACTGAACTGAGTCCCAGAACATTTTAATGGAGAAACTTTCCCTCTTGAAAATATTTTGCAGATGGAAAGAAGTGAAAAAATTATAATTTTTGTTTCCTTGGCAGCTAATCCATGTAATTTTTTAAATGGAGTCAGAATCGTACAACTTGGACATGGCAGCCTGTAGGAAGAAAAACGTGTCTGACTATTACAGATACTATGGCATGAAGTTAATGTCACATCCCAGCCAGAAACAATGACAGAGAGAGTGAGAGAGAGAGAGAGAGAGAGAGAGAGAGAGAGAGAGAGAGAGAGAGAGAGAGAGAGAGAGAGAGAGAGAAAACACAGAAACAGAGAGAAAGAAGTCCTATCTTTCAGTCTGCCAGGAAATCCAAATTACAGTCCTCTCCTGGAATGTGAAGGGAAGCAGCCCGGCAAGATGGTGGAAGACTAATGATTGGCATTGAACCTCTAAGGCGGCATCCCAAATAACACCCTATTCCCTACATAGTGCAATAACTTTGAGAAGGGACTATACGGTAGGGATCTAGTCATGGGCTCTCGTCAAAAGTAATGAACTAGATAGGGAATAGTGTGCCATTTGGGACACAATGATAGGGTCTATTTTTATACTAGTCAGGGCTATAGGGCCATGACATACAGGGGACCTGAGCTACCATTTTGCTACCATTTATTAAAATTATAATGACATATTATTAACAAAAAAATTATACTATTACAAATACATTACAAAGGCACATAGCTGCAGCAGTAGTAGTAGTAGTAGTAGGAGTAGGAGTAGCAGCAATAGTAGTAGCAGTAGCAGAAGCAATAATAGTAATATGATTGCTCTGGTATCTCCAGTAATGGTAAATGATTGGACCAGCAGATAAGATGGTATGGTGGTGATAACAGCAGTCCTGTTCCTAGCAGTGACAGTCTGCTCACGCAATTCCAAAATAGAACAAAAGCAGATAAGACTGTAATCTCAATAATGGGCAGAAATGGCTTTTCCATCCCCATGGAAACGGATGAGGGTCAGCCAGTAAGCCTAATTGTCCCTGAGTGATCCCCTCGACCAACAAAATGGCAGACAAATTGCTCTCCAACTGCTCTTCTTCTCTCACTGCCTCTCAGAGCAGGGTTTCAAATACTATTTGGAATATTTTCAAATACTTTAACTTAGCTTTATTGAGCTTGCCTGACACAATGGAACCTATAGAATAGTCACAAAAGAGCCACCCAGTCCATCTGGCACTCCAGGCAAACCCAGGTCTGCTTCTCTCACTGCCTCATCATCACAACATACAGTACCGTACATCACATCACATCACATGACATGACAAACACAACACTATAAGAGGTGGAGCAGAATACTGAATATCTAAATAATGAAATATAGTAGATTATCATCGTTGTCTCACGTCAGGTAGCGTCACTCCTAACGCTAGTCCCTCAACTGACGTCAGTGCTGTCATCTGACTTAAGACAATGACGATAATAGCCGAGTTCATGTATTACAAAAGGACATGAGTTTAGTGTCCAGGAAGTTGCTCGATCATGCCAACACTGCAAAGACAATAAACATTTATGTTGTCTTGTAAATCAGTCTTGTCCTCCTCCAGACAATCAGTAAACTGCTCTACTCATTCTACCTCATCATCGCCACTTACAGTTTAAATGTCAACACAACTATGCCATAAGAGGTTGGAATTTATAAATCCTCATAACAGGTAATGAAAACATCTGTGAGGGAGTAAAACAGCTGAATGATGTTTCCAAACGTCCCATAAAATGAAAGCTTGATAATTCAAAGGACAAAAAAGCCATTGGGGTATAATAGAGGAACAAACGAACGCAGGCAGGCGGACGGGGGAAGATTTGTTCTCATAAAGAAATCAAGATTTCCAATGATAGTACAAGTCAAAAGTTTAGACACACCTACTCAGTTTTTCTTTATTTGTACTGTTTTCTGCATTGTAGAATAATAGTGAAGACAGCAAAACTATGAATTAACACATAAGGAATCGTGTAGTAACCAAAAAAGTGTTAAACAAAACAAAATCTATTACCCTTAGCCACCTTGATGACAGCTTTGCAAACTCTTGGCATTCTCTCAACCAGCTTCATGAGATAGTCACACGGAATGCATTTCAATGAACAGGTGTGCCTTGTTAGAGTTAATATGTGGAATTTCTTTACTTCATAATGTGTTTGAGCCAATCATTTGTGTTGTGACAAGGTAGGGGTGGTATACAGAAGATAGCCCTATGTGGTAAAATACCTAGTCCATATTATGGCAAGAACAGCTCAAATAAGCAAATAGAAATGACAGTCCGTCGTTACTTTAAGACATTACATTTTCCGGATTGACTGACCTTCAAGAAAGTTTCTTCAAGTGCAGTTGCAAAAATCATCAAGCGCTATGATGAAACTGACTCTCATGAAGACCCAGAGTTACCTCTGCTGAAGAGGATACGTTCATTAGAGTTACCAGCCTCAGAAATTGCAGCCAAATAAATGCTTCACAGGCTTCAAGTAACAGACACTTCTCAACATCAACTGTTCAGAGGTAATTGTGTGAATCAGGCCTTCATGGTTGAATTGCTGCAAAGAAACTTCTACAAAAGGACACCAATAAGAAGAAGAGACTTGCTTGGGCCAAGAAACACGAGCAATGGACATTAGAAATCTGTCCTTTGGTCTGATGAGTCCAACTATGAAATGTTTTGTTCCAACCGCCGTGTCTTTGTGAGACGCAGAGTGAACGGATGATATCCGCATGTGTTGTTCCCACCTAGAAGTATGGAGGAGGAGGTACGATGGTGTGTGGGTGCTTTGCTGGTGACACTGTCAGTGACACTTAACCAGCATGGCCACCACAGCATTTTGCAGCGATACGTCATCCCATCTGTTTTGCACTTAGTGGGACTATCATTTGTTTTTCAACAAGACAATGACCCAACACACCTCCAGGCTGTGTAAGGGCTATTTGACCAATAAGGAGAGTGATGGAATGCTGCATCAGATGACCTGGCCTCCACAATCACCCGACCTCAACCCAATTGAGATGGTTTGGGTTGGACCACAGAGTGAAGGAAAAGGAGCCAACAAATGCTCAGCATATGAGGGAACTCTTTCAAGACTATTGGAAAAGCATTCCAGATGAAGTTGGTTGAGAGAATGCTAAGCGTATGCAAATCTGTCATCAAGGCAAAGGGTGGCTTCTTAGAAGAATCTAAAATCTAAAATATATTATGACTTGTTTAACACTTTTTTGGTTACTATTTAATGAAGCTGTCTGTTGAGGACTTGTGAGGCATCTGTTTCTCAAACTAAACACTGTAATGTCCTCTTTCTCAATTGTGCACCGGGGCCTCCCACTCCTCTTTCTGTTCTGGTTAGAGACAGTTTGCACTGTTCTGTGAAGGGAGTAGTACACAGCGTTGTATGAGATTTTCAGATTCTTGGCAATATCTCACATGGAATAGCCTTCATTTCTCAGAACAAGAATAGACTCACGAGTTTGAGAAGAAAGGTCTTTGTTTCTGGCCATTTTGAGCCTGTAATCGAACCCACAAATGCTGATGCTCCAGATACTCAACTAGTCTAAAGAAGGCCAGTTTAATTGCTTCTTTAATTAGTACAACAGTTTTCAGCTGTGCTAACATAATTGCAAAAGGGGTTTCTAATGATCAATTAGCATTTTAAAATAAAAAACTTGGATTAGCTAACACAACGTGCCATTGGAACACAGGAGTGATGGTTGCTGATAATGGGCCTCTGTACGCCTATGTAGATATTCCATAAAAAAATCTGCTGTTTCCAACTACATGGCCATTTACAACATTAACAATGTCTACACAGTATTTCTGATAAATGTTATGTTATTTTAACGAACAAAAAATTTGCTTTTCTTTAAAAAACAAGGACATTTCTAAGTGACCCCAAACTTTTGAACGGTAGTGTATATATATTTTTTTCAATTCGTTCCAGTCACTGGCAGCAGAGAACTGGAAGGAAAGGCGGCCAAAGGAGGTGTTGGCTTTGGGGATGACCAGTGAGATATACCTGCTGGAGCGCGTGCTACGGGTGGGTGTTGTTATCGTGACCAGTGAGCTGAGATAAGGCGGAGCTTTACCTAGCATAGACTTATAAATGACCTGGAGCCAGTGGGTCTGGCGACGGATATGTAGCGAGGGCCAACCGACTAGAGCATACAGGTCGCAGTGGTGGGTGGTAACGAAACGGATGGCACTGTGATAGACTGCACCCAGTTTGCTGAGTAGAGTATTGGAAGCTATTTTGTAGATAGTCCATCGCCAAAGTCGAGGATCGATAGGATAGTCTGTTTTACTAGAGTAAGTTTGGTGGCGTGAGTGAAGGAGGCTTTGTTGCGAAATAGAAAGCCGATTCTAGATTTGATTTTGGATTGGAGATGTTTAATATGATTCTGGAAGGAGAGTTTACTGTCTAGCCAGACACCTAGATATTTGTAGTTTTCACATATTCTATGGTAGTGATGCTAGTCGGGTGGGCGGGGTGCGGGCAACGAACGGTTGAAAAGCATGCATTTGGTTTTACTAGCGTTTAGGAGCAGTTGGACGCCACGGAAGGAGTGCTGTATTGCATTGAAGCTCGTTTGGAGGTTAGTTAGCACAGTGTCCAAAGAAGGGCCAGAAGTATACAGAATGGTGTCGTCCGCGTAGAGGTGGATCAGGGAATCACCTGCAGCAAGAGCGACATCATTGACGTGTACAGAGAAAAGAGTCTGCCCCGAGAATTGAACCCTGTTGACCGGGTTTGGGGTAGCCAGGAGGAAAGCATTGCCAGTCGTAGATGCTTATTGAAATGTTTGATTATCATGGATTTTCCTAGCCTCAGTGAAGTGGGCAGCTGGGAGGAGGTGCTCTTGTACTCCATGGACTTTACAGTGTCCCAAAACTTTTTGGAGATAGAGCTGCAGGATACAAATTTCTGTTTGTGCATGACACAAGTCATTTTTCCAACAATTGTTTAATTATTTCACTTATAATTCACTGTAGCACAGTTCCAGTGGGTCAGAAGTTTACATACACTAAGTTGACTGTGCCTTTAAACAGCTTAGAAAATTCCAGAAAATGATGTAATGGCTTTAGAAGCTTCTGATAGGTTAACTGACATAATTTGAGTCAATTGGAGGTCTACCTTCGAACTCAGTGCCTCTGATTAACATCCTGGGAAAATCAAAAGAAATCATCTGAAGGTACCACATTCACATGTACAAACAATAGTACGCAAGTATAAACACCATGGGACCATGCAGCCATCATACCGCTCAGGAAGGAGACGCGTTCTGTCTCCTAGAGATGAACATACTTTGGTGCGAAAAGTGCAAATCAATCCCAGAACAACAGCAAAGGACATTGTAAAGATGCTGGAGGAAACAGGTACAAAAGTATCTATATCCACAGTAAAACGAGTCCTATATCGACATAACCTGAAAGGCCGCTCAGCAATGAAGAAGCCACTGTTCCAAAACCGCCATAAAAAAGCCAGACTACGGTTTGCAACTGCACATGGGGACAAAGATCATACTTTTTGGAGAACTGTCCTCTGGTCTGATAAAACAAAAATGTAACTGTTTGGCCTTATTGACCATTGTTATGTTTGGAGGAAAAAGGAGGAGGCTTGCAAGCCAAAGAAGACCATCCAAACCGTGAAGCACGGGGGTGGCAGCATCATGTTGTGGGGGTGCTTTGCTGCAGGAGGGACTGGTGCACTTCACAAAATAGATAGTATCATGAGGAAGGAAAGTTATGTGGATATATTGAAGCAACATCTCAAGACATCAGTCAGCTTGGTCGCAAATGGGTCTTCCAAATGGACAATGACCCCAAGCATACTTCCAAAGTTGTGGCAAAATGGCTTAAGGACAACAATGTCAAGGTATTGGAGTGGCCATCACAAAGCCCTGACCTCAATCCTATAAAAAATGGTGTATGCGAGCAAGGAGGCCTACAAACCTGGCTCAGTTACACCAGCTCTGTCAGGAGGATTGGGTCAAAATTCACCCAACTTATTGTGGGAAGCTTGTGGAAGGCTACCCAAAACATTTCACCCAAGTTAAACAATTTAAAGGCAATGCAACCAAATACTAATTGAGTGTATGTAAACTTCTGACCCACTGGGAATGTGATGAAAGAAATAAGAGCTGAAATAAATCATTCTCTCTACTATTATTCTGACATTTCACATTCTTAATATAAAGTGGTGATCCTAACTGACCTAAGACAGGGAATTTTGACTAGGATTAAATGTCAGGAATTGTGAAAAACTGAGTTTAAATGTATTTGGCTAAGGTGCATGTAAACTTTCGACTTCAACTGTAAGTATTCAGACCCTTTGCTATGAGACTCGAAATTGAGCTCAGGTGCATCCTGTTTCCATTAATTATCATTGAGATGTTTCTACAACTTTATTGGAGTCCATCAGTGGTAAATTCAAATGATTGTACATAATTTGGAAAGGCACACACCTGTCTATATAAGGTCCCACAGTTGACAGAATATATCAGAGCAAAAACCAAGCCATGAGGTCTAAGGAATTTTCCGTAGACCTCTGAGACAGGATTGTGTCGAGGCACAGATCTGGGGAAGGGTTCCAAAAATTGTATGCAGCATTGAAGGTGCCCAAGAACACAGTGGCTTCCATCATTCTTAAATGGAAGAAGTTTGGAAGCACCATTACTTTTCCTAGAGCTGGCCCCCCGGCCAAACTGAACAATCATGGGAGAAGGACAATGGTCAGGGAGGTGACCAAGAACCCAATGGTCACTCTGACAGTGCTTCAAAGTTCCTCTGTGGAGAATGGAGAACCTTCCAGAAGGTCAACCATATCTGCAGCACTCCACCAATCAGGCCTTCATGGTAGAGTGGCCAGATGGAAGCCACTGCTCAGTAAAAGGCACATGACAACCCGCTTTCAGTTTGCCAAAATGGCAGCTAAAGGACTCTCAGACCATGAGACACAAGATTCTCTGGTCTGATGAAACCAATATTGAACTTTTTGGCCTGAATGCCAAGCATCACGTCTGGAGGAAAACTGGCACTTTCCCTACGGTGAAGCATGGTGGTGGCAGCATCATGCTGTGGGGATGTTTTTCAGCGGCAGGGACGAGGAGACTATTCAGGATCGAGGCAAAGATGAACGGAGCACAGAGAAATCCTTGAAGAAAACCTGTTCCAGAGCGCTCAGGACCTCAGACTGGAGCTAAGGTTCACCTTCCAACAGGACAATGACCCTAAGTACACAGCCAAGACATCGCAGGAGTGGCTTCAGGTCAAGTCTCTGAATGTCCTTTAGTGGCCCAGCCAGGGCCCAGACTTGAACCCGATTGAACATCTCTGGTGAGACCTGAAAAGAGCTGTGCAGCGACGCTCCCCATCCAACCTGACAGAGCTTGAGAGGATCTGCAGAGGATAATGGGAGAAACTCCCAAAATACAGGTGTGCCAAGCTTGTAGCGTCTTACCCAAGAATACTTGAGGCTGCAATCTCTGCCAAAGGTGATTAAACAAAGTACTGAGTAAAGGGTCTGAATGCTTATGTAAATGTGATATTTCAGGTTTTTATTATTACTTCATTGGCAAAAATGTATTTAAAAAAATTATGGAGTATTGTGTGTTATTGACCTTGTCGTTCATGACATTAAAGCATATTTCATTTGAGAGAGGGGGATTGGGAGAGGGAGGTAGAGGATTTTTGGTGTTACAATGATTCGACCTGGAATTGACACAGGCTATCATTCATTGTGTCTGGCTGTGGTATTGTATTAATTGTCAAAGCACATCCTCTCTACCACCTCTATTACTGACAGTTGTATTTATTGGTGCCCACACTGCACACCTGCATGCCAGGCAGCCAATTTTCACTACTTTCTTTTATACTTATTTGAGAAGGGTACATTTGATTTAACACAATATTAGATTTTACTGGGATAAACATTAGAAGTCACAATTACAAACACACAGGCTGCGTTGAAACAGTTTCTCCATCTCTCCCCTGATCGGCTAGGCTACCACAAGAGGTCTCTTCACAATCCCCAAGTCCAGAACAGGCTATGGAAGACACCTTATGGAACAGCAGGGACTGTGAAGCAACACAAACATAGGCACAGACACATGCATACACACACGATAGCATACGCACTATACACACACGTGCACATGGATTTTGTACTGTATATATGTGGTAGTGGTGGAGTAGGGGCCTGAGGGCACACAGTCTGTGAATGTATTGTAATGTTTTTAAAATTGTATAAACTGCCTTAATTTTGCTGGACCCCAGGTAGATTAATGGGGATCCATAATAAATACAAGTACAAATACTACTGTACTGTAGTGTACACACATCTGTAGTGTACACACATCAATTTTAGACAGTACTGAGCTAGACTGTCCACAACAAGTGTAGTGACACACACACACACACACACTCACACAATCTGACACAGTTTCTCAGATTACTGATATCTGGCAGCTATCACTGCTTTATATCAATCCTTTCTACTATGTATATATCAACTAATTGGAGGAAAAATTATTAAAAGCAACAGTGGACCAATCGATATGAATCCCACCCTACCAAAGGTGTTGGCCCTTTGAAGTGTGACCAAACAGTAGCATAGAGCAGCAGCAGTGTGTGCACGCGCGGTTGTGTCTTTTGTGTATGTGTATGTGTGCGTATGTGTGTACAAGATGTACAGCAGCAGCAGTAGCTGTAGTTCTGTAAGGAGCTAGCGCTAGCCTCAGTGGGATGGGACTGAAGACTCAGCACTCTAACGTCCATGAACAGCTTTCTGTATAATACCCTCCTCCCATATCAGTGCACTCAATATGATGTTTCCAGGAAGCTGAAATGAATGAGCAGCACCCATTGATTCAATCATTGTGGGTTTTGGGTTGACAGGAGATAGTAGGCTAATTTGTGTTTAACGTTATGTCACTATGAGTAGTGTAGTGGTTACAGTGAGCCAATGGTGACCCGTTGTGGTGTTAGATGGCTGCAATAAATGCAGGTTTTTGGTTCCAGCCCAGCCCTAAGAAACCTGATTTAACTAATGATGATCTTGATTGGAGAAGTTGAATATTAAAATGATACAGTCAGGGTTGGTGCTGGGCTGGAACAAAAGCCTGCACGCTCAGCAGCCCTGCCAGGCAACAAGCCCCCCCAGTATTAGAGGGGTTTGACTGATCCCCCTACTGAGGTTTGATCCCCATCAGTGGGATCAGTGATCCTAGTTGGTGGCCTCAGTACTTAACCAGGCTTATTGCATTGACCCAAATACGACATGATGCAAATTGGGCCAAATACCAGTCACGGATCATCTGGTGATCCATGACTATCCAACAACAACAAGATCGTAGACCAACACCGTCCACTTCACCAAGCATTAAACGTCTACACTTGATTGTTCCCCAGCTAACTGTCCAGTAACTGACACAGACAGACACACAAAGGCAAAAAAAATATTTTCAGTTCGTTACACTCATTTCACTACTGTGTGACTCTGTGTCAAGAAAATGCAGTGGCAGCCAATTGTGCCTTACTGGAAAGCCGTGGAGTGTGTGTGTGTGTGTGTGTGTGTGTGTGTGTGTGTGAGTGTGTGTCCTACTGTACATCTGGGGTCCCCCATGGGGTAGCCAAAGCCCTGTCTGTAAGCTCCTTTACTGGGAGATAACCCAGTGAGTAGATTAGTGGGGGTTTGGGCAGGTTACATATTCTTTCCTTTTAAGATCACACACACGCACACACACACACACCCTGGCTTTCCAGTAATGGTGTCTCTAAGTCTGGCCATGAGGAAGAAGAGATTTATTAGGAGGTGTATTGACCGCTGTCAATCCAGCTCCAGAAGCCACGGAGAGATGCAGAGATACACTACATGGCCGAAAGTATGTAGACACCTGCTTGTCGAACATCTGTCACGATCCTCGGAAGGGACAGACCAAGGCGCAGCGAGGTATCCAGTATACATGTTTATTCAACAGCGTAACTGGGACAAAAAGTAACAAAACGAACGTAACGAAGATCATGAAGCTGAACATAACATGTGAACTAACCAAGCTATGTACAAACAATAACCCACAAAACCTATATGAAAACCCCAAACATATATATGGTTCCTAACATAGAAATATAACACCTAGAACATAAAAACCCCTACACCAAAAACAAAACTAACCACACCAGCCTGTCTTCTCAGGCCTGGACGTGACAACATCTCATTCCAAAATCACGGGCATTATCACGGGTGTTAATCCTCCCTTTGCTGCTATAACACCCTCCACTGTTCTGGGAAGGTTTTCCACTAGATGATGGAACATTTGCTGCAGGGCTTGCTTCCATTCCGCCACAAGAGCATTAGTGAGGTTGGACACTAATGTTGGGCGATTAGGCCTGGCTCGCAGTCGGCGTTCCAGTTCATCACAAAGGTGTCCGATTGGGTTGAGGTCAGGGCTCTGTGCAGGCCAGTAAAGTTCTTCTACACCGATCTCGACAAACCAGTTCTGTATGGACCTCGCTTTGTGTACGGGGGCATTGTCATGGTGGAACAGGAAAGGGCCTTCTCCAAACTGTGCACATAATTGTCTAGAATGTCATTGTATGCACTGGAACTAAAGGGCCAATCCCGATTCATGAAAAATAGCCCCAGACCATTATTTCTCCTCCACCAAACTTTACAGTTGGCACTATGCATTGGGGCAGGTAGCGTTCTCCTGGTATCCACCATACCCAGATTCGTCTGTCAGACTGCCAGATGGTGAAGCGTGATTCATCACTCCAGAGAACGTGTTTCCACTGCTCCAGACTCCAATGGCGGCGAGCTTGACACCACTCCATCCGACGCTTGGCATTGCGCATGGTGATCTTAGGCTTGTGTGGGGCTACTCGGCCATGGAATCCCATTTCATGAAGCTCACGACAAACAGTTATTGTTCACGACAAACAGTTACTGAGCTCTTCAGTAAGACCATTCTACTGCCAGTGTTTGTCTATGGAAATTGCATGGTTGTGTGATTTTATACACCTGTCAGCCACGGGTATGGCTGAAATAGCTGAATCCACTAACTTAAACGGGTGTCCACATACTTTTGGCAGTGCAGTGTAGAAGAACATTCCTTTAATCTCACTCTTTCTCTCTCCCCCTCTCTGTCGTTCTCTTTCTCTTTATTTTCCATTTTCACTCTCTATCTTTCATTCACTGTCACTGTCAGGATTGTACAAGCAGTGAAACCTGTTTTTGGATGAGAAAACACACTGCCACATCTCTTTCACTCTCTACCTCCCTCTTGCAAACTCCCTCTCTCGTTCTTTCTCTCCTATCCTTTCTGGATGCTACAAGTACTAAAACACAATGCACGCGTCTGTAGCACACCAAGAGTCCAAAACGGCCTGAAATCCTTCTATTTCTTAGGAGGGTCCTGAGAGTAAGAGCAGGAAGCCAAACACAGCAGGATATCACAAGTATTTATGGGCCAATCTGTTCCTCTCTCTCTCTCTCTCTCTCTCTCTCTCTCTCTCTCTCTCTCTCTCTCTCTCTCTCTCTCTCTCTCTCTCTCTCTCTCATGCAGTCCGGTGGGAAAGGACACTCCATAACTTGTGTTTGAGTGCCTGTATCAATCTTTCATTGGGCCTAGTGTGTGTCCATGTGTCCGTGTGTGTAAATAAATAATGCATTATTCACACATTGGAAATAGGCATGAGACTGGTCGAGCCGATATAATGGACTCAAGTGTTGTGCAGACAACTCCCCAGCTCAAGAGATACCTGTTCTATATTCATCAACCCAGCCATGCTATCTTTACATTGCCTTGTGGGTATTTACAGTACCAGTCAAAAGTTTGGACACACCTACTCATTCAAGGGTTTTTCTTTATTTTTACTATTTTCTACATTGTAGAATAATAGTGAAGACATCAAAAATATGAAATAGCACATATGGAATCATGCAGTAACCAAAAAAGTGTTAAACAAATTAATAATATTTTATGTTTGAGATTCTTCAAATTAGCCACCCTTTGCCTTGATGACAGCTTTGCAATGTCTTGGCATTCTCTCGACCAGCTTCACCTGGAATGCTTTTCCAACAGTCTTGAAGGAGTTCCCGCTGCTTTTCCTTCACTCTTTGGTCCAACTCATCCAAAACCACCTCAATTGGGTTGAGGTTGAGTGATTGTGTAGGCCAAGTCATCTGACGCAACACTCCATCACTCTCCTTGGTCAAGGTGTGTTGGGTCATTGTCCTGTTGAAAAACAAATGATAGTCCCACTAAGCGCAAACCAGATGGGATGGCATATTGCTGCAGAATGCTGTGGTTAAGTGTGCCTTGAATTCTAAATAAATCACTGACAGTGTCACCAGCAAAGCACCCACACACCTTCACACCTCCTCCTCCAGGCTTCACGGTGGGAACCACACATGAGGAAATCATCCATTCACCTACTCTGCATCTCACAAAGACACGGTGGTTGGAACCAAAAATCGAAAAGGTTGGACTCATCAGACCAAAGGACAGATTTCCACAAGTCTAATGCCCATTGCTTGTGTTTCTTGACCAAGCAAGTCTCTTGTTTCTATTGGTGTCCTTTTCTATTGGTGTCCATAGCGCTTGTGGTTTCTTTGCAACACTTCAACCATGAAGGCCTGATTCAAGCATTCTCCTCTGAACAGTTGATGTTGAGATGTGTCTGCTACTTGAACTCTGTGAAGCATTTATTTGGGCTGCAATCTGAGATGCAGTTAACTCTAATGAACTTATCCTCTGCAGCAGAGGTAACTCTGGGTCTTCCTTTCCTGTGGTGGTCCTCATGAGAGCCAGTTTCATCATAGCGCTTGTTGCGACTGCACTTGAAGAAACTTTCAAGTTCTTAAATATTTTGTATTGACTGACCTTCATGTTTTAAAGTAATGATGGACTGTCATTTCTCTTTGCTTATTTGAGCTGTTCTTGCAATATATGGACTTAGTCTTTTACCAAGTAGGGTACCATCTTCTGTATACCCTCCCTACCTTGTCACAACACAACTGATTGGCTCAAACGCATTAAGAAGGAAAAAAAATTCACTATTTAACTTTTAAAAAGGCACACCTGTTAATTATTTGAAATGCATTCCAAGTGACTACCTCATGAAGCTGGTTCAGAGAATTTCAAGAGTGTGCAAAGCTGTCATCAAGGCAAAGGGTGGCTACTTTGAAGAATCTCAAATCTAAAATATATTTTGATTTGTTTAACACTTTTTTGGTTACTACATGATTCCATATATGTGTTATTTCATAGTTATGATGTCTTCACTATTATTCTACAATGTAGAAAATAGTACAAATAAAGAAAAACCCTTGAATTGGTAGGTGTGTCCAGACTTTTAGTGGTACTGCATATATATGTCTATCTTTACAGCAGCCCTCTTCAGAGGGAACGCTAATGGAAGTACTTTCACTGAAGAGCCCTCACACCTGGCTATCCATAGCATGCTGCTCATGTATGGGCGGACCTGTGTGTCTCTGTGTATGTTTGTCTATGTGTGGCTATGTGAGTGTGTGTCTCTGTCTGTGTGTCTCTGTGTGTGTGTGTGTGTGTGTGTGTGTGTGTGTGTGTGTGTGTGTGTGTGTGTGTGTGTGTGTGTGTGTGTGTGTGTGTGTGTGTGTGTGTGTGTGTGTGTGTGTGTGTGTGTGTGTGTGTGTGCAGAGGTCCTCGTAATGGAAGTAGTAGTCCTCATAATGGAAGTAGTAGTACACATAATGGAAGTAGTAGTACACATAATGGAAGTAGTAGTCCTCAAAATGGAAGTAGTTGTCGTCGTAATGGAAGTAGTAGTTCTCACAATGGAAGTAATAGTCCTCATAATGGAAGCAGAGGTCCTCGTAATGGAAGTAGTAGTCCTCATAATGGAAGTAGTGGTCCTCATAATGGAAGTAGTGAGTTGTCATCATAATGGAAGTAGTGGTCCTCATAATGGAAGTAGTAGTCCTCATAATGGAAGCAGTGGTCCTCATAATGGAAGTAGTGGTCCTCATAATGGAAGCAGGGGTCCTCATAATGGAAGTAGTGGTCCTCATGATGGAAGTTGTAGTCCTCATAATAGAAGTAGTAATCCTCATAATGGAAGTAGTGAGTTGTCATCATAATGGAAGTAGTGGTCCTCATAATGGAAGTAGTAGTCCTCATAATGGAAGCAGTGGTCCTCATAATGGAAGTAGTGGTCCTCATGATGGAAGTTGTAGTCCTCATAATGGGAGTAGTAGTCCTCATAATGGAAGTAGTAGTCCTCATAATGGAAGCAGAGGTCCTCGTAATGGAAGTAGTAGTCCTCATAATGGAAGTAGTGGTCCTCATAATGGAAGTAGTGAGTTGTCATCATGATGAAAGTAGTGGTCCTCATAATGGAAGTAGTAGTCCTCATAATGGAAGCAGTGGTCCTCATAATGGAAGTAGTGGTCCCCATAATGGAAGCAGGGGTCCTCATAATGGAAGCAGGGGTCCTCATAATGGAAGTAGTGGTCCTCATGATGGAAGTTGTAGTCCTCATAATAGAAGTAGTAATCCTCATAATGGAAGTAGTTGTCCTCATAATGGAAGTAGTGGTCCTCATGATGGAAGTTGTAGTCCTCATAATGGAAGTAGTAGTCCTCATAATGGAAGTAGTAGTCCTCATAATGGAAGTAGTGGTCCTCATGATGGAAGTAGTGGTCCTCATAATGGAAGTAGTAGTCCTCATAATGGAAGTAGTAGTCCTCATAATGGAAGTAGTATTCCTCATAATGGAAGTAGTATTCCTTGTACGTCTAATAGTAATGGAAGAGTACAGTTGGTAGACAGAGGGAATCGCATTTACCACATCAGAGGGCAGCCCGATGACTCTGATACTCCATACCATAAGATAAATCTCACACTTAAGACATGGTGTGTGTCTGAAATTACAAGGACAAGGGCATACTCAAACTTTAGTGAAAGTCGTGTGTTGACATCAATCCATCTAATTTCAGCCCTACTTTAATAGGGGTTGAATACAAATCAAGTTTACAATCCCTAAAAATGCCTCACCACACATTCCATACACAAATAGTCCTTCTACTGCGGTTGTGGACTGTTAGCTGGCTCACACTGTTTAGCTGGCTGAGAAAGTCAACCCATTGGGCAGAGAGAGCACTTCAGAGTCCTGCTGAGCTCATTTTGAGCTATTTTCCCTGTGTTAGACTCTTTGTGTGCTGTGTGTGTGTGTGTGTGTGTGTGTGTGTGTGTGTGTGTGTGTGTGTGTGTGTGTGTGTGTGTGTGTGTGTGTGTGTGTGTGTGTGTGTGTGTGTGTGTGTGTGAGAGAAAGAGCTACCCATGGTGAAGTGTGGTCTTATCCTGACGCTTGAAACCGAGCCACTCTCCTCTCCTATTCTCTCCTGTGACGATGACCAAAAGCACAACACCCTCTATCCGCTACCTATTAAAAAACGTAACAATTCATCACCGTTAGGCTGTTGTTTTTTGTTGTTGTTGTTCTGGATATCTGAAAAGAGTAGGACGCTTTTGAAAGGTGTAAATAAATGAAGAAACTTTCATGGGTGACAGTAACTATAAAGAAGGAGCAGAGAGGGAAGTGTACAGTCGTGGCCAAAGGTTTTGAGAATGACACAAATATAATTTTTCTCAAAGTCTGCTGCCTCAGTTTGTGTGATGGCAATTTGCATATACTCCAGAATGTCATGAAGAGTGATCAGATGCATTCCAATTAATTGCAAAGTCCCCATGCAAATGAACTAAATCCCCCCAAAACATTTCCACTGCATTTCAGCCCTGCCACAAAAGGACCAGCTGACATCATGTCAGTGATTCTCTTGTTAACAAAGGTGTGAGTGTTGATGAGGACAAGGCTGGAGATCACTCTGTCATGCTGATTGACTTCGAATAACAGACTGGATGCTTCAAAAGGAGGGTGGTGCTTGGAATCATTGTTCTTCCTCTGTCAAACATGGTTACCTGCAAGGAAACACATGCCGTCATCATTGCTTTGCACAAAAACGGCTTCAAAGGCAAGGATATTGCTGCCAGTAAGATTGCATCTCAGTCAACCATTTTTCGGATCATCAAAAACTTAAACAGTTCAATTGTTGTGAAGAAGGCTTCAGGGCGCCCAAGAAAGTCCAGCAACCGCCAGGACCGTCTCCTAAAGTTGATTCAGCTGCGGGATCGGGGCACCACCAGTACAGAGCTTGCTCAGGAATGACAGCAGGCAGGTGTGAGTGCATCGGCACGCACAGTAAGGCGAAGACTTTTGGAGGATGGCCTGGTGTCAAGAAGGGCAGCAAAGAAGCCACTTCTCTCCAGGAAAAACATCAGGGACAGACTGATATTCTGCAAAAGGTACAGGGATTGGACTGCTGAGGACTGGGGTAAAGTCATTTTCTCTGATGAATCCCCTTTCCAATTGTGTGGGGCATCCGGAAAAAAAGCTTTTCCGGAGTAGACAAGGTGAGCGCTACCATCAGTCCTGTGTCATGCCAACAGTAAAGCATCCTGAGACCATTCATGTGTGGGGTTACTTCTCAGCCAAGGGAGTGGGCTCACTCACAATTTTGCCTAAGAACACAGCTATGAATAAAGAATGGTACCAACACATCCTCCGAGAGCAACTTCCCCCAACCATCCAGGAACAGTTTGGTGATGAACAATGTCTTTTCCAGCATGATGGAGCACCTTGCCATAAGGCAAAAGTAATAACTAAGTGGCTCGGGGAACAAAATATCGATATTTTGGGTCCGTGGCCAGGAAACACCCCAGACCTTAATCCCATTGAGAACTTGTGGTCAATCCTCAAGAGGAGAGTGGACAAACAAAAACCTAGAAATTCTGAAAAACTCCAAGCATTGATTTTGCAAGAATGGGCTGCCATCAGTCAGGATGTGGCCCAGAAGTTAATTGACAGCATGCCAGGGCGGATTGCAGAGGTCTTGAAAAAGAAGGGTCAACACTGCAAATATTGACTCTTTGCATCAACTTCATGTAATTGTCAATAAAAGCCTTTGACACTTATGAAATGCTTGTAATTATACTTCAGTAGTAACATCGTACAAAAATATCTAAAGACACTGAAGCAGCAAACTTTGTGCTTCAGTGTGTGTTCAAATGTTTATTTTTGACCAATTCTTTATTTATATTAAAAAAAAATCTTGTTGAGGGGGAGGGGCTACATGCAGAGTTGTTAGCTCACATCCACACGTGGGTTGCCACTCAAAAATAAGAAAAACATACACAAAACAAGGTGCACAAATACAAAGCACTGATCACCATGATCATAACACAGAGCCAAAAAGTAACAATAAATGTAGTATAACATTTTTTATACAAAAATAAAAGTGTGGCCTCAATTGTTCCTTGACTAGCACCATTCATTCTCGCTGGGGATAATTCTGATGTTAGAGCTTCTAGTAGTAACTGTATCCACTGGTGAATTGGGAGAGTGTGAGGTGATTGCCATCTAAGAGCCAACAACTTTTTTGCGGCAGTGCTGCCTGCCAGCAGTAATCGTCTCTGGTTTATTGAGAGATTCAAGGAGCTATTCTCATTAAGTAACATAGTAGATGCAAAGCATTGAATATTTACATTAATGTACTTCAAAATGTGTTTTGTAACTTTGTCCCAGAAGCATTTAACTGCAGGGCATTCCCACATCATATTAAAGAATTTAATCGTAAAATGTTTCCTTGGTGTTAAATACAGTCTGTGAACAAACTTAAAATGTATAAATTGATGGTTTGGATTACGGGATGCCAAAGTCTTATTTTTCCATATTCTGTTCCAGTTAAAGGGTTGTTCAGATTCAATTAGATCTGTGACCATTCTTTTTTAATGGCTAGGTTAGAATATGAGCTTTCCAAAGGTTGTTTATATATTACATATATCAGTCCAGATCAGCATTTCTCTATACTCAGCCTGGGGGCGGAAGAATCATGTCTAAACCAATTTAGGATGGGAAGAAATGCTATTGCCTGGAAACAGAATTTAATGTTTAAATTGATTCTTCATACTGAATTGAAATGGAATTGACTGGATTCAACCCTAGATATTAACATTTATTATCCCCATGAATCGAGCCAGGACAGGAGAAGAGGAAGGTTAAAGCAGCCGACAGTCTAAACCTACAGTTAACCTGAGTAGCTCTGATTTCCTGCTTGGCTTTTTAAAGTCTTGGCGAGACGTGGTGAGAAGGAATCCTGTTTATTCCTTTCCAGTTCCCTATTGATCACCTTCCAGAGGAAACCATCGGATTAAGCAAAGTGTTTTCATGCCCAGAGAGAAAACATAGATCTCAGACATTAAATATATGTCAGTGTACATGGGGGTGTATAGCATTTGACACTAAGATGTAGGTAGGTGTGCAATCTATATAATTTCGCTAGAAAAGGGAATAAGGAATGAATCACTGAAATCAAAAGCACTGGGTAGAGGTGGCCGACCTCTACCTGTGTGTTGAAATGATATGGTCCTAGAAGATATATAGTTGCCTTCACCCAATACTAAATCTGCCATGTTCATGTTTGGTATTTCTGTAAGTACAACATACAATTGGAATTCCTTCCTTGTGCGTGCCATTAGTGATGTAGTATGAATCGTGACTTCCTCTCTTTCTGTGAGTGTTTTTTCACACATACAATACCTTGGTTGAGGACGCTATTGGGAATCAATGAAATGTGACATCTGGTACATGTACAAATGTCTCTCCCTGTTGTCAAATCAATGGACTTTGCATAAATGCACCCAATTTCCATACAACCAACCCCCTTTCTCACTCCTCCTTCTCATCCTCCTCTTTTTTAAAGTTGTTTTATTTCACCTTTATTTAACCAGGTAGGCCAGTTGAGAACAAGTTCTCATTTACAACTGTGACCTGGCCAAGATGAAGCAAAGCAGTGCGACAAAAACAACAACCCAGTATCACCCTCTTCTCTCTTTCTACGTTCACCCCAACCTCTCACCTTGACCTCTTCTGGGACATCATAAGGAGTTCTAAAAGCTTCTGGAAGTGTGCATGATGACACGTTACAGTACAGAGAACGTTGTCAGTAGAGGGCCATTATGGTAAAACAGTGGAGGGTCACACTTTGTTTGGATTGTCTGGATTTTCCATCGGTATTATGCTTCATAGATAGTCATACAATCAACAATCTATCTGTTGATAAGCAACCGCAGGTTATTTCGCTGTCCCAAAAAAGGTTATTCTATGGGGACAGCCGAAGAACCCTTTAAGGTTCTAGATAGCACCTTTTATTCTAAGAGGGTAAGGTTACAATTAGGGTTAGGTTTAGAATAAGGGTAAGGGTTAAGATTAGGATTAGGGCTAAGGTTAGGGGTAAGGGTTCAGTTTAAGGTTAGGATAAGGCTTAAGGTTAGGGTTAGACCTAGGGTTAGTAGATAGTTAGTTGAAATATTACTGTAGTTAGTCCGTAAAGCATCTACGGATGGATTATCCAAATAAAGTGTTACCCAGTAGAGAAGTGTACTGTAAACACCAAGCATCAAGCCAGAGTAGAGAGGGCTAAGTAGAGAGAATGGAGGTCTGGAGAGAGTGTGCGGAGATGTGCTACTCTACTCTAACCAACCCTAGGGACAGCCCTATTTCCTCCCATTACCACTAAATGCAGCTGCGAGCCAATATTAGGAAGGTACAGACCGGGGGGAAAACATCCACATCTAGAATGAGTCCCAAAAGGCACCATATTCCCTATATAGTGCTCTACTTTTGACCAGGGCACATAAGGCTCTGGTCCAAAGTAGTGCACTATGTAGGGAATAGGATGCCATTTGGCCCACACACCTAATGCTGCACTGTTGTGTTTTTTCCTGGTAAAGTGTCTGTACAGTGTTTTATTCAGAAAGCAAAAGTAGCCAATTAAGCTGAACGATGTTGTGAGTGCTTGTATTGACTGTATAACAGGAAGGCTGGGATTGTTGTTCCATTCACAGGATGGCCTGGAAACATGATTTAGTTCTTTGGATTTGTATTTGTGATTTAGAGTGATGTGTCAAGGTTTGAGCTATTTTGACAGTAAGTACAGAAGTTGATTACTTGCTTATGGTGTTGCAATATTCCACATAATGGCGCGCCATAGCTCTCACATGTTCATGACAGCTGGTAGGTCCTCTATTCTGAGATCAGTGTCTCGGCAGATGTTGTCCACAGAAAGTCACCAGAAAGTGCCAATGATCACTGTGAAAAGAGACAGAAAATCAATCACATATATCAACTAATCAATCAATCAATCAATTAAGAGAAATTAATTCACAAGGTAGAGGATGGCGTATGTCACAGCCCTCTCCTCCCTAGTTCAACCAGCATGACTGGAGAATTCAGACAGACAGACAGACAGACAGACAACCAGCCAGCCAGCTAGTCAGATGGATGGATGGCAAGACAGACAAACAGAGTCAGCCAGTCAGACAGACAGACAGAAAGCTGGACAGCCAGACAAGCCAGCCAGACAGAGGAAGTGGTTGTTTGCTAATCAACTTGCTGCCTCTGCCTTAGTCAGGATTAACAGCCATTGTGTTCTGGGTAGAGTGAGAGCCTCAGGGACTAGAGCTGCTACTGAAAACCCCCTCAGTAAGCAGGGAGAGAGTAGCCAACTCCGCACACACGTTTACTCACGCGATTGTAGACACATTTACAAATACCTGCGAGCACACACACACACAGTGTAGACCTAATGCCATGTTTGGGTGGAGTGAGGAAATATGCAGAGTTTAGCCCAGTCAGAGTGGTCAGCATTGAATAGATCAGTTCCCAGACCATGACAACAAACCGTTTGGGCCAACGTCATTATTGAAATACATTACTCACTCAGAACGGAGCTGTAGCAAAACTGCTGTGCACTTAATTACTGCAAGAATGCATTGTCTGCATCCCAAATGGCTCCCTATTCACTATATAATGCAATCTAAATGGAATAGGGTGCCATTAGAAAAGGGAAAGGGGATACCTAGTCGGTTGCACAACTGAATGCATTCAACCAAAATGTGTCTCTACATTTAACCCAACCCTTCTGAATCAGAGAGGTGAAGGGGGCTGCCTTAATCAACGTCCAAGTGAGACTCATCGTTGGTGTTTTACAGTAGGACTGGCATATTTAATCGCTTGTTTTTCCTCTACGGCTCTTTCGCAACTCTTTTTCTACCTGTCAATGTGTTGTGTTGTGCACATCTCTTTCTCCAAATGTAGTTGACACACCTTTTCAACTATTTGTGTTTGTGCAGACTCTAATATTTACAGGTAACTGTCAAAATAAATGGAACACCAATATAAAGTGTTTTAATAGGGTGTTGGACCACCACGAGCCAGAACAGCTTCAATGCACCTTGGCATAGATTCTCCAAGAGTCTGGAACTCTGTTGGAGGAAAGCGACACCATTCTTCCACATTAAATTCCAAAATGTGATGTTTTGTTGATGATCGTGGAAAACGCTGTCTCAGGAGTTACTCCAGAGTGTTTGGTTGAGACCTGGTGACTGAGACGGCCATGGCTTATGGGTTATATCGTTTTCATGCTCATCAAACTATTCGGTAGCCACTCAAACCATTCACTGCTCCATGGATGGGGGCGTTGTCATCCTATGGGGTCATAGCCAAAACAATGACCTTCCCAGCAGTTTGATTCATAACCCTAAGCATGTGTGGAAGCACCTGTTTTCAATATACTCTGCATCTCTCATTTACTCAAGTGTTTCCATTATTCTGGCAGTTACCTGCATGCATGTGTGTCTCTCCCTAGCTAGTGCCAGGAGAATGTGCCAGTCCCATCCCAGTAGTGAAGTGATCCACTAGTTTCCCTCCCATGCTGACAGCCCAGCATGGCTCCACTGGCGCAGGCCTTGTTAAGACACTCCCCGCTAGAAGATGTCAAGCCCAATTCAAAGCTATCATGCTGTTTCTAAACACAGAGCGCATTCTCCTGGTTGAACTCCGCAGCTACTCTTGTCTCCTAGCATTACCTCCCCTTTTCGGACATGCAAGCTGTGGCTTTAGCAGCAGCACCAGACACCCCTCTGGTAGAGTGCCTTAATGGTGGAGGGTAAATGAGTAGATGTATTTTTACTGTGTATGTTACTGCATATATATTCTATTATGTATTTGGGTTTGTGCATGCATATGTGGAGAAATAAGGAGGGGGAGAGAAAGAGAAAGAGAGGGAGAGAGAGATAGGGAGAGAGAGGGGCAGAAATGAGAGAGAGAGAGAGAGAGAGAGAGAGAGAGAGAGAGAGAGAGAGAGAGAGAGAGAGAGAGAGAGAGAGAGGTAGAGAGAGAGAGGGGTAGAGAGAGAGAGGGGTAGAGAGAGAGAGGGGTAGAGAGAGAGAGAGAGAGAGAGAGAGAGAGAGAGAGAGAGAGAGGGAAGAGGGAAAAATACAAAGAAATAGAGAGAGAGGAAGAGAAGGAAACGCCATAGTTACCAGCGCTGTCACATGAACACAAAATACCATCTTTCTGAAAGGAAACACCAGGGGGGCACCGTACTGTTCCAACACACACCAGGAGGCGAGGATATGTTGGCCATGGAAATAGATTATATTTCTATGACGCTGACAGGCAGGTAGAGTAGAGGCTGGTTGGACAGTAGTGGGCAGTGCATGAGTACATGCGTTTTGTGTACGCAGCCCTGCGTTTTGTGTACGCAGGGCTACTCTGAGCTAAGACAGTGGATTAAAGCCAAAGCTGTCTTCCCTCTCTCTATCCCACTGAGCATCATCATAGCAGGCCGTGCAGTAAGATGCGGTAAGGTGGATTTATCTCATTCTGAAGGTCTGCACTCATATACTTTAGAAGTCTCTCTCTCTAGATGAGATAAATGATAGCACCTGCAGCCATGTGGGAAATGAAATAGATTATTTTCTTAGCTCGGCACTGAACAGATGGCATAGTCACATTGTGTTTATGGTGTTGTTGCACTCTACGATGCAGTCTAGGGTGGGTGGAAATAAGACTGTCGAAAATTCCTTTCAATATATCCTCGACCCTCAATCATTTACAGTGGGGGAAAAAAGTATTTAGTCAGCCACCAATTGTGCAAGTTCTCTCACTTAAAAAGATGAGAGAGGCCTTTAATTTCATCATAGGTACACTTCAACTATGACAGACAAAATGAGGAAAATAAATCCAGAAAATCACATTGTAGGATTTTTTATGAATTTATTTGCAAATTATGGTGGAAAATAAGTATTTGGTCACATACAAACAAGCAAGATTTCTGGCTCTCACAGACCTGTAACTTCTTCTTTAAGAGGCTCCTCTGTCCTCCACTCATTACCTGTATTAATGGCACCTGTTTGAACTTGTTATCAGTATAAAAGACACCTGTCCACAACCTCAAACAGTCACACTCCAAACTCCACTATGGCCAAGACCAAAGAGCTGTCAAAGGACACCAGAAACAAAATTGTAGACCTGCACCAGGTTGGGAAGACTGAATCTGCAATAGGTAAGCAGCTTGGTTTGAAGAAATCAACTGTGGGAGCAATTATTAGGAAATGGAAGACATACAAGACCACTGATAATCTTCCTTGATCTGGGGCTCCACGCAAGATCTCACCCGTGGGGTCAAAATGATCACAAGAACGGTGAGCAAAAATCCCAGAACCACACGGGGACCTAGTGAATGACCTGCAGAGAGCTGGGACCAAAGTAACAAAGCCTACCATCAGTAACACACTACGCCGCCAGGGACTCAAATCCTGCAGTGCCAGACGTGTCCCCCTGCTTAAGCCAGTACATGTTCAGGCCCGTCTAAAGTTTGCTAGAGAGCATTTGGATGATCCAGATGAGGATTGGGAGAATGTCAGATGAAACCAAAATATAACTTTTTGGTAAAAACTCAACTCGTCGTGTTTGGAGGACAAAGAATGCTGAGTTGCATCCAAAGAACACCATACCTACTGTGAAGCATGGGGGTGGAAACATCATGCTTTGGGGCTGTTTTTCTGCAAAGGGACCAGGACGACTGATCCGTGTAAAGGAAAGAATGAATGGGGCCATGTATCGTGAGATTTTGAGTGAAAACCTCCTTCCATCAGCAAGGGCATTGAAGATGAAACGTGGCTGGGTCTTTCAGCATGACAATGATCCCAAACACACCGCTCGGGCAACGAAGGAGTGGCTTCGTAAGAAGCATTTCAAGGTCCTGGAGTGGCCTAGCCAGTCTCCAGATCTCAACCCCATAGAAAATCTTTGAAAGTCCGTGTTGCCCAGCGACAGCCCCAAAACATCACTGCTCTAGAGGAGATCTGCATGGAGGAATGGGCCAAAATGCCAGCAACAGTGTGTGAAAACCTTGTGAAGACTTACAGAAAACGTTTGACCTCTGTCATTGCCAACAAAGGGTATATAACAAAGTATTGAGATAAACTTTTGTTATTGACCAAATACTTATTTTCCACCATAATTTGCAAATAAATTCATAAAAAATCCTACAATGTGATTTTCTGGATTTTTTTTCCTCATTTTGTCTGTCATAGTTGAAGTGTACCTATGATGAAAATTACAGGCCTCTCTCATCTTTTTAAGTGAGAGAACTTGCACAATTGGTGGCTGACTAAATACTTTTTTTCCCCACTGTATACGTTAGTAAACGAAAGTAAACACATCCAAAAAGCAATCCAAACAGTATTCAAATCTGATCTGTGGATTACAGTCTTCCAGTCCATATACTTTCAAAGTAAGGACATTAAGTCATGTTTTGATTAGGGGGAACACCACAGGAGGCACCTTAATTGGGGAGGTGGTAACGGGCTCGTGGTAATGACTGGAAGTAGTGGAATGAAATCACATACATCAAACATATGGTTTCCAGGTTTTTAATACCGTTCCATTTGCTCCGTTCTAGCCAATATTATGAGCCGTCCTCCCCTCCGGAGCCTCCTGTGGTAAACGTTATTTCTTTAAGTCTCCTGTGGTAAACGTTATTTCTTTAAGTCTCCTCCGGTTCAAACTGTTAGTGCACACAGACAGCAGAGTCTGCATAATGATACCATGTTACCTAATCATACAGCTATCCTTCCGTGGCGCTCTAATAATTCATGTGATTCAACCCTGCGTGCCATCAGATACATCTAACATGAGTCCCCCGACGTCACTTGATCTCTCGAATTCATTCACCATTTAGCTGTGGTTCCCAAATATAACATTGGTGACAGACATACAGTACGTGAGAAGAACATCTGAATGTGGAAAAGTGCAATGGGAAAAAAGGAAGACAGGAGGAGTGTGTCGATTAGACTCTGAACCTCAAGGAGAAGGGGTGTGAAATCACACACACACACACACACACACACAGAGTTTACCGGAACAGTAAAGATTCAGAGAGGGATAAACCATTATAGAAAACGAAAGAGAGGAAAAACTAATTGAAATAATGAAAAATGTATGCTTCCCTTATCTAATAGCCTATAGCCGAGCTCTAAAAGGCATTGATACCATTAGGCCAGACTGTCCAGTGTATGTGCATTGATTTCTCCAGCCAGAGAGAGAGAAAGCAGGCTTTAAAACTTTTCTCATCAGCAGAGAAGATATGAGGGAGGTGATAGCTATGCACAATAGGTGCTAAACATTCACACTTTACAATATGATCGATCCAGTCTACTGAAGGCATTTGGATCCACTTAACATGAATAGAATTTCACTTTTCAAACTGACATGTTGAACGTTTGTTCACATGCGCATGAGTTCATGTGTGCGTGTGTTCATTTGTGTGTGTTCGTGCGTGCGTGGGTTCCTGTGTGCGTATTTGCGGGTACGTGTGTACATTGCTAATAAGTAGAGTGTGCGATCGTCTGTTTGGTGAGGGTTCTCTCTCCTCTACTCTCTACCTTCATCTTTCACCCTTTTTTCTTTTGAAGTTTAACCTCAAAGAACGACTTCAAAGCTTCCTCTACAAGGGAACATGTAGCTCTTTATGTGAGGAAAATATCAATAAGGTACTGCCTCCGCCATTCTGATTTAATGTGTTGTGTTATTGAATTGCTGTAGTGGTGGAATTTATACTTAGTTTGCTGCAGGGGGGGAAATCATTACCATTTGATTAGCTAAATCCAGGTGTTTTACCAATACAATCCAAGTAGACATGCACAAGGAATATCCTGCGTGAGTGACCTTGTGAGTGAGTGTACGTGTGTGTGTTCATGCTAATGTTAACTAGCTGTCTCTCTCTCCTTCACACACAAAAACAACTCTTGTAAAGTATAATAACCTCTGGAAAGTGTCTAGCTATAGATTGGTCCTTGCTACTGTATGTTCTATGCTGGTACAGTTATTGACGGCCAGGTTGCTCTTTCTACTGAGGCATTATTTAGTCAGCTGTTTCCATGGGGAACATGTCCAATGGAATGGACCTGAAGCGCCACGAACTGGAGAAAGTCCACTCAACTCCCTATACTCTTCCATCTCAGCCAATCATAGATAAATTGCCCTCCTAACAGTGGAAACGCATCCACAATAGCCTCAGAAAAGGTTAACAGATATATACTTTCAGCAAAGATAAAATAAAAGAATCTAACTCAGAAATCTGAAAGCCAGTCATGAAAACAGTGTACTTGAAGCTACCCTGGTGGATTGGGGGGAGGTACAGTAGGTAATACAGTACAAGACACTACATCAAGCCAAACAGAATTCCCAATACTCTCTATTTCAGGTCTTCAGGTATTCTATTGGTGTTGATGAAACACGATCTGAAAGACTTCACGTCCAAGAACAGTACACAGGCTGAAGATTGAAGTCTAGCTACAGTATCTGTGTACCTAAGAATGGCCCATGCCATAGAAATGGATCCCCTTGAATAGACTTCATTGACTGAATGGGGATGATCATTTTATGGATTTTATTTCTATGGCTTCAGCCCTGATGGAACAGACAGTCATTACTCCCATTCAGAGAGAGAAACTAATCTACAGTTGAAGTCGGAAGTTTACATACACCTTAGCCAAATACATTTAAACTCAGTTTTTCACAATTCCTGACATTTAGTCCTAGTCAAAATTCCCTGTCTTAGGTCAGTTAGGATCACCACTTTATTTTAAGAATGTGAAATGTCAGAATAATAGTAGAGAGAATGATTTATTTCAGCTTTTATTTCTTTCATCACATTCCAAAGTGGGTCAGAAGTGTCAAAGGTCTGGGTGTAGCAGGTAAGCAGAGTCAGGCGCAGGACAACAGAGATGAGTAATCACAAAAAATACAAACTACCAAAAGGTAGTAAAAATCAAGCTCACAAAATACAGATCATCAAACATAGAACAAGCACACACAAAACCATGGGGGAAACAGAGGGTTTAAATAAGGAGCATGTAATTATGGGATAGAAACCAGGTGTGTAAAACGAAGACAAAAAAACGTAGAAAATGAAAAGTAGATCGGCGGTAGCTAGAAGACCGATGACGTCAACCACCGAACACCGCCCGAACAAGGAGAGGGACCGACCTCGGCGGAAGTCGTGACAAGAAGTTTACATACACCCAATTAGTATTTGGTAGCATTGCCTTTAAATTGTATAACTTGGGTCAAACGTTTTGGGTAGCCTTCCACAAGCTTCCCACAATAAGTTGGGTGAATTTTGGCCCATTCCTCCTGACAGAGCTGGTGTAACTGAGTCAGGTTTGTAGGCCTCCTTACTCGCACACGCTTTTTCAGTTCTGTCCACACATTTTCTATAGGATTGAGGTCAGGGCTTTGTGATGACCACTCCAATATCTTGACTGTGTTGTCCTTGTAAGTATGCTTGGGGTCATTGTCCATTTGGAAGATCCATTTGCGACCAAGCTTTAACTTCCTGACGGATGTCTTGAGATGTTGCTTCAATATATCCACATAATTTTCCTCTTCTTGATGCCATCTATTTTGTGAAGTGCACCAGTCCCTCCTGCAGCAAAGCACCCCTACAACATGATGCTGCCACCCCCGTGCTTCACAGTTGGGATGGTGTTCTTCGGCTTGCAAGCATCCACCTTTTTCCCCCAAACATAACGATGGTCATTATGGCCAAACAGTTCTATTTTTGTTTCATCAGACCAGAAGACATTTCTCTAAAAAGTACGATATTTGTCCCCATGTGCAGTTGCAAACTGTAGTCTGGCTTTTTTATGGAGGTTTTGGAGCAGTGGCTTCTTCCTTGCTGAGTGGCCTTTCAGGTTATGTCGATATAGGACTCGTTTTACTGTGGATATAGATACTTTTGTACCTGTTTCCACCAGCATCTTCACAAGGTCCTTTGCTGTTGTTCTGGGATTGATTTGCACTTTTCGCACCAAAGTAGGTTCACCTCTAAGAGATAGAACACGTCTCCTTCCTGAGCGGTATGACGGCTTCGCCGTCTCATGATGTTTATACTTGCGTACTATTGTTTGTACACGTGGTACCTTCAGGCATTTGGAAATTGCTCCCAAAGATGAACCAGACTTGTGGAGGTCTACATTTTTTTTCTGAGGTCTTGGCTGATTTCTTTTGATTTTCCCATGATGTCAAGCAAAGAGGCACTAAGTTTGAAGGTAGGCCTTGAATTATATCCACAGGTACACCTCCTATTGACTCAAATGATGTCAATTAGCCTATCAGAAGCTTCTAAAGCCATGACATCATTTTCTGGAATTTTCCAAGCTGTTTAAAGGCACAGTCAACATAGTGTATGTAAACTTCTGACTGACTGGAATTGTGATACAGTGAGTTATAAGTGAAATAATCTGTCTCTAAACAATTGTTGGAAAAATTACTTGTGTCATGCACAAAGTAGATGTCCTAACCGACTTGCCAAAACTATAGTTTGTTAACAAGAAATTTGTGGAGTGGTTGAAAAACGAGTTTTAATGACTCCAACCTAAGTGTATGTAAACGTCTGACTTCAACTGTATCTCAGGTAATCTGTTTGGACTGTTGCTCTGCAGATTGATGGGGCACTCACAGTTGACCGAAGTAAAAATGTATTGAAAATCAGACTAGAGTGTATCACTCAAACACTGTAACCCATGGAGACTAGGGGTGCACAATATGCGATTTCGATTTCACTCACGATTTCGATCAAAACATGTGTGTGAACTGTTGGAATCCTAGAAATAAAATGTGTATTCCGATTCTACAGTTGGTGGTGTTTGGCATGACAACTAATGAAAACGTTGTTGTGACAGGGTAAGAAGTTATTGTGACAGAGTAGGAACCAAAGTGTTCAACACAGTTTCCCAGGGGACCCTTATTATATTTGAATGTGACATTCATGGCGTTTGAAGAAAAATGCAGCCTCTTGCGATTTGCATATTGAATTTTGACATTTCGATAAAAAAAATTATTAATAGAGGTCGCCAGTCCTAAAAACCGTAAATGAGTTACCTCTGATTCGTTCAACCATTCCTATGGGGAAAATGATGGGGAAAGAATAGAGTTTTGGGATAAATGCAGAAAATTAGGTCTAAGGTAAGCACAGGCTTAGGAGATCTTATACGTTTTGTTCTATGAGATAACATCAGTCAGTGACCTTTATGAGTTATGAAGCCTTTTATGTGCTTTATATGAATTTGTTTATTACATAAATGATTCAACATTTTAAGAAAGTGATGCATGCTAGCTGATGAAGATTATCTCATAGATCAAAAAGTATAGATCTCCTAAGCCTGTGTTTACCACGGACCTTATTGTCGTCATTTATCCAAAAACCTTAGAAAAACTCCATTAATTTGCCCATAGGCTTTGCCTAACGAACCATGGTAGAGTTGGTGCCTACAAAAATACCCCATTACTGTTGCTCTCTATTGTGGAGCCCAAATGGAGACCCAATTGGGATACACGCCAGACCATATCTTCATGCACCAGAATGACTGCAGAGACAGTCTCTATCTGACCTACAAATCACTCAAATCTAGATGTCATTTTAGTCCTTGCCCCAACTTTAACTAATCCATAAATAATAATTTGTGATTTTTGCCACTTTTTCCTGTCCAGCATGGCTATATACCACTCGGGCTCCCGAGTAGAGCAACAGTCTATGTTAATGCATCACAGTGCAAGAGGCATCACTACAGTCCCTGGTTTGAATCCAGTCTGTATCACATCCGGCCGTGATTGGGAGTCGCACAATTGGGTGGCGCACAATGGGCCCAGCGTCGTCCAGGTTTGGCCGGGGTAGGCCGTCATTGTAAATAAGAATTTGTTCTTAACTGACTTGCCTAGTTAAATAAAGGTTAAATAAAAAAATATACATATACCCTGCTAGGATAGGCATATACTGTAGGTTGCAGCGTTGTTGCATTGGCTGTTGGGATCAGCTAACTTTAAAGGGTTCTTGTTATTAGCCCAACATGTCTATGTCTATATCAGGCCTCTGAGTAGCTTTGTCTCTTTGTCTACTGGGACTGTACTGGGACCCCTGCTGTCTCCCTCTTCCAGACTTCAAACACCCCCGGAGTGATGAGAACCCTGGAATGTTCAGACACCTGGAACGAGGCACACAGTGAGAAAGACGCTGTGTATCCTGCTGTGAAATGTTCAGACACCTGGAACGAGGCACACAGTGAGAGAGACGCTGTATATTCTGCTGTGGAATGTTCAGACACCTGGAACGAGGCACACAGTGAGAGAGACTCTGTGTATCCTGCTGTGGAATGTTCAGACACCTGGAACGAGGCACACAGTGAGAGAGACGCTGTGTATCCTGCTGTGGAATGTTCAGACACCTGGAACGAGGCACACAGTGAGAGAGACGCTGTGTATCCTGCTGTGGAATGTTCAGACACCTGGAACGAGGCACACAGTGAGAGAGACGCTGTGTATCCTGCTGTGGAATGTTCAGACACCTGGAACGAGGCACACAGTGAGAGAGACGCTGTGTATCCTGCTGTGAAATGTTCAGACACCTGGAACGAGGCACACAGTGAGAGAGACGCTGTGTATCCTGCTGTGGAGAGGGTAAGGTCACATTCATGCCTTAGGTGAGAGAGAGAGACCGGGTGTGTATTGAGCCACCTCCTCAGAGAATGAATATATATGACACATACTTAAGTGCTTTGATAGCTGCTGTGTGGTGAGCATTCAAGTACAAAATGTCTGCTGTGCATCACCTAGGTGGACACTGTACTCTTGGTCATAGTAGTGAATTAGGGGAGTTCTAATATGAAGAGTATAAACCTACACACAACCAGTGGTGTACAGTACTTAAGTAAAAATATTGAAGTACTACATAAGTCTTTTTTTGGGGTATCTGTACTTTAATTTACTATTTATCTTTTTGACAACTTTTACTTTTACTTCACTACATTCCTAAAGAAAATAATGTACTTTGTACTCCATACATTTTCTCTGACACCCAAAAGTACCCAAGAGTCCAATTCACGCACTTATCAAGATAACATCCCTGGTCATCCCTACTGTCCCTGATCTGGCGGACTCACTAAACACAAATGCTTCATTTGTAAATGATGTCTGAGTGATGGAGTGTGCTCCTGGCTATCCGTAAATAAAAATAAAAAACAAGAATAGTGGCAACTTGTTGTCTTAATATAAGGAATTTGAAATTATTATACTTTTACTTTGACTTTACGTTTACTTTTGATACGGAAGAATATTTAAATCCAAATACTTTTAGACTTTTACTCAAGTAGCATTTTACTGGGTGACTTTCACTTTTACTTGAGTAATTTTCTGTGAAGGTATCTTTACTGTTACTCAAGTATGACAATTTGGTACTTATTCCACCACTGATCACAAACCATAGCCTCAGTGAGTGAATCAAGATACTACCTTCACACTCCAGAACTATTCCAGTAAGGGCATGACTTTATACTTTAGTCCTGTACTTGAGCTTTATCTGCACCTGCAATAACATAGCCTTAGCATGTACGCCTCACCACGTGGGGTTCTCCTTTAAGGTTGTCAGGTTGTTTTCATCTTCTCTAACGGTCAGAAAATACCTCAGCTCTCCATGTCACAGAGTGAACAACTTGAGATGAGAGAGAAATAGATAAGAGAGGGAGGGAGGGAGCAATAGAGAGAGAGGGTTAGAGAGAAAAAGAGGGAGAGCGAGAGAGAGCGAGAGAGAGAGAGAGAGAGATGAGAGAGAGAGAGATGCGAGAGGGAGAAAGAGAGGCAGAGACAGCGAGAGGGAGGGAGAAAGAGAGAGAGAGAGAAGTTAACTACCTGACTGTGTTTTCTCTGAGGCATATTCTCCCTGTGCTGTGCTGAGTTCCATCACTGAGGGTGGGCTGAGTTTCATCACTGAGGGTGGTCTGAGTTTCATCACTGAGGGTGGGCTAAGTTTCATCACTTAGGTTATGCTGAGTTTCATCATCAAGAGAATAGTTCCACTGACCCTGATAGGGCGGGAAGTGTTCTGTTTGACCCCTGGGATCTGAGCTTAGACACAGCCAATCAGAACCATGCCCTAGGGGGGTCAGGAAAAATAGCCTCCCCATGACAACCCTATTCCCCTGTAATGTCTATATCACTCCATAAAGGAGAGAGAGAGGTCACTTTCACTTTCAGATTTTTTCATTTCAAACGCTTTCGGATTACGAGGTGAAGGTCTTGTGCATCACTAGAGTTTAAGGGTCTCGATATTCTTGACTGTGACTGAGAGTGGTAGGATATATTGTCCTCACTGTATTCCTGGTATTCCGGGTGTTAGCAACAGGGTCAGAGGCTTGGATCATCATCAACTTGGATACTTGTTGTGTGTGTGTGTGTGTGTGTGTGTGTGTGTGTGTGTGTGTGTGTGTGTGTGTGTGTGTGTGTGTGTGTGTGTGTGTGTGTGTGTGTGTGTGTGTGTGTGTGTGTGTGTGTGTGTGTGTGTGTGTGTGTACTTGACCCATCCTAGCCCATATCCCTCTGCCTCAGATAACCCTCCACACCGGTCTGTGTTGCCAACTCACCAACTCAGAAATGATTCCCATCCATAACCTCAGAGGAACAGATATCCCTATGACTGCCTACTAAGTAGCCATAGCACGCATATATATAGATTAAAAACAAACTACATTTTAAGTGAGAATAGGCATTGGTCTGAAGCCGAAAAATAAATAAAGTTCACATGCCACCACAATGCTTATTCCACCCATGCTCTACCAAGATTTTCCAGCACACAGCTTTGACCTACTACAGTAGCTATGTTGGTATTGTAATTCAAAGTATGTGTAGGCAAGTTGCTAAGGTGCATGCCTGTATTTCCTTAAACAGACTACAAATGGAAGCACAGCCGTGAGCTGCCCAGTGACACAAGCCTACCGGACGAGCTAAACCACTTCTATGCTCGCTTTGAGGCAAATAACACTGAAACAGAGAGAGCACCAGCTGTTCCGGAACTCTGTGTGATCATGCTCTCTGTAGCTGATGTAAGACCTTTAGTACAGGTCAACATTCACAAGGCTGCAGGGCCAGATGGATTACCAGGACGTGTACTGCGAGCATGCGCTGACCAAGTGTCTTCACTGACATTTTCAACCTTTCCCTGTCAGAGTCTGTAATACCAACATGTTTTAAGCAGACCCCCATAGTGCCTGTGCCCAAGAACACTAAGGTAACCTGTCTAAATGACTACTGACCTGTAGCACTCACGTCTGTAGCCATGAAGTGCTTTGAAAGGCTGGCCATGGCTCACATCAACACCATCATCCCAGAAACCCTAGATCCATACCACAGATGATGCCGTCTCTATTGCACTCCACACTGCCGTTTCCCACCTGGACAAAAGGAACACCTATGTGAGAATGCTATTCATTGACAACAGCTCAGCGTTCAACACCACAGTAACCTCAAAGCTCATCAATAAGCTAAGGACCCTGGGACTAAACACCTCCCTCTGCAACTGGATCCTGGACTTCCTGATGGGCCGCCGCCAGGTGGTAAGGGTAGGTAACAACACATCCGCCACGCTGATCCTCAACACAGGGGCCCCTCAGGGATGCGTGCTCAGCCCCCTCCTGTACTCCCTGTTCACTCATGACTGCACGGCCAGGCACGACTCCAACACCATCATGAAATTTGCAGATGACACAATACTGGTAGGCCTGATCACCGTCAACAATGAGACAGCCTGTAGGGAGGAGGTCAGAGACCTGGCCATGTGGTGCCAGGATAACAACCTCTCCGTCAACGTGATCAAGACAAATAGGATGATTGTGGACTACAGGAAAAAGAGGACCGAGCATGCCCACGTTCTCATTGATGGGGCTGCAGTGGAGCAGGTTGAGAGCTTCAAGTTCCTTGGTGTCCACATCACCAACAAACTAACATGGTCCAAGCACACCATGACAGTCGTGAAGCGGGCATGACAAACCTATTCCCCCTCAGGAGACTGAAAAGATTTGTCATGGGTCCTCAGATTCTCAAAAGCTTTTACAGCTGCACCATCAATAGCATCCTGACTGGTTGCATCACCGCCTGGTATGGCAACTGCTCGCCTCCGACCGCAAGGCACTGCAGAGGGTAGTGCGAACGGCCCAGTACATAACTGGGGCCAAGCTTCCTGCCGTACAGGATCTCTATTCCAGGCGGTGTCAGAGGAAGGCCCTAAAAATTGTCAAAGACTCCAGCCATCCTAGTCATAGACTGTTCTCCCTGCTACCACACGGCAAGCGGTACCGGAGCGTCAAGTCTAGGTCCAAGAGGCTTCTTAACAGCTTCTAACCCCAAGCCATAAGACTCCTGAACATCTAGTCAAGTGGATACCCAGACTATTTGCTTTGCCCCCTCCCCTTTCCACACCACTGCGACTCTTTGTTGTCATCTATGCATAGTCACTTTAATTAACTCTACCTACATGTATATACTACCTCAACTAACCGGTGCCCCCGCACATTGACTCTGTACCTGCACCCCCCTGTATATTTTTTCTTATTTTTTAATGCTGTTTCTTAATTACTTGTTACTCTCATCTCTTATTTTTAACCATATTTTTAGGTTAGGGGCTTGTAAGTAAGAATTTCACTGTAAGGTCTACACCTGTTGTAATCGGGGCATGTGACTAATACAATTTGATTTGATTTGAAGTCGTCATAGCTAACGTTACAATCTTATGTTGGCTAAGGTGACTTAGCTAGCTAAAGTTAATAGACTATCATTGCAGCCAAGGACGTTTGCTAACTTAGTTTATTTGTGCATATTTCATTGTGCTCCGATTACATTCAAGTGTCTAATTTACACATGATGACATCAGCCTTAAGTGGAAAACGTTACTTGGCAAAATATAGCTTGCTATACCTCGCTTGTTGGTTAGCTACCAAGCCTACATTAGCTCTCGTCTGACTGGTGTAATGTTATGTTAGCTAGCTAGCTAGCTACCTAATCAAAACAACTGCATTTGCTTGTTAGTTAGCTAGCTAGCGTTCAGCTGACAGGTGTTAGCTAGCTACAGAGGCTAGATGCTGGATTTTGTACAATAAGGCTAAGGTTAACTATATAACGTTTACAACCTAGCCAATCAAAATATATTTTTGCGTTTATTGATTAACTTCAGCTTGAATACCACCATATACAGTGCATGCGGAAAGTATTCAGACGCCTTGACTTTTTACACATTTTGTTACGCTACAGCCTTATTCTAAAATTGATTAAATAAAACATTTTCCTCAGCAATCTACACACAATACCCCATAATGACAAGCGAAAACAGGTTTTTAGATTTTTTTGCTAATTTATAAAAAATAATACCTTAATACCTTATTTAAAATAATACCTTAATACCTTACCTTATTTAAATAAATATTCAGACCCTTTTCTATGAGACTCAAAATTGAGCTCAGGTGCATCCTGTTTCATTGATCATCCTTGAGATGTTTCTAACACTTGATTGGTACCATAACATTTCTACAGCATTGAAGGTCCCCAAGAACACAGTGGCCTCCATCATTCTTAAATGGAAGAAGTTTGGAACCACCAAGACTCTTTCTAGTGCTGGCCTCCTGGTTAAAAAAGAGCAATCGGGGGACAAGGGCCTTAGTCAGGGAGGTGACTCTGGTCACTCTGAAGGAGCTCCAGAGTTACTCTGTGGAGATGGGATAACCTTCCAGAAGGACAACAGTCTCTGCAGCACTCCACCAATCAGGCTCTTATGGTACAGTGACCAGCCACTCCTCAGTAAAAGTCAGGATCGAGGCAAAGATGAACAGAGCAAAGTACAGAGAGATCCTTGAAAAAAACCTGCTCCAGAGCGCTCAGGATCTCAGACTGGGGCAAAGATTCACCTTCCAACAAGACAACGGCCCTAAGCACACAGCCAAAACATGCAGGAGTGGCTTCGGGACAAGTCTCTGAATGTCTTTGAGTTGCCCAGCCAGAGCCCGGACTTGAACTCGACCGAAAATCTCTGGAGACCTGAAAATAGTTGTGCAGCGATACAGTCCATCCAACCTGACAGAGCTTGAGAGGATCTGTAGAGAAGAATGGGAGAATCCCCCCCAAATACAGGTGTGCCAATCTTGTAGCGTCATACGCTAGAAGACTCGAGGCTGTAATCGCTGCCAAAGGTGCTTCAACAAAGTCTGAAGGATCTGAATACTTATATAAATGTGATATATATATATTTTTTTATTTATACATTTGCAAAAAAAAACAAAAAAAAAATGTTTTTGCTTTGTCATTATGGGGCATTGTGTGTAGATTGATAAGAAAAACAAAACATTTACTCCTTTCTAGAACAAGGCTGTAATGTAACAAAGTGTGTAAAAAGTGAAGGGGTCTGAATACTTTCCGAATGCACTGTATGTAACAATAATACTATCACCAGCAAGGGTATAATGGTGATATTAGCCCCACTAGTAGCTACAAAGCACTGTTAGCCTTAATGCTAGTATTTATTGTTTTATCCTTGTCATTGGCAGTGTATCTGTAAAGACCACCTGCTAACCAGAGTGGATAAGCCCTCCCCAGGCTCTAAGTAATTGCCACTGAGAGACTAGTAAATAGCAGCATGCTATACCACCAGCCAGGCCCACCACTGTGTTTTTTGCTCCTTTCATTAGAGCTAGACCAGAGTTAACAGTTTTTTTTTAACCCATATTTTACCAGGTAAGTTGACTGAGAACACATTCTCATTTACAGCAACGACCTGGAGAATAGTACCAGGGGAGAGGAGGGGGGATGAATGAACCAATTGGAATCTGTGGATCATTAGGTGGCCATGATGATACATTTAGGGGGACGGGAATGGTGAGAGGAGAGGGGGTGGGAGGGTGAATTTGACAGGGGACTATAGGTTTTCAGAGTGTGTGTGTGGGGGATTGGGGGAAGAGGAGAATTAGGATAGTGCTGTGCTGTCACTGATAAGACACACATGGGAGCACACACAAACACACATACACACACTAAAAGGCTCTGCCACAATGTAATGGTGGTTGTTAGCCCTGTCCCTGCACTCCTCCATTGGTGACAAGAGCTACCCATTTAGAGCCAGAGGAGGCGTGTGTGTGTGTGTGTGTGTGTGTGTGTGTGTGTGTGTGTGTGTGTGTGTGTGTGTGTGTGTGTGTGTGTGTGTGTGTGTGTGTGTGTGTGCGTGCGTGCGTGTGTGTGCGTGTGTGTTTGCACCCATATTTTGTCACAAAGGTGTTTCACGCTGATTATTTCACTTTGATTATCAAGTGACAGAACATTGAGGAATACACATCATCGGTCACGGGTTTCATTAGGAAATGTGTTGATGATGTTTTACTCACAATAACAATTCAGACATACCCCAACCAGAAACCATAGATTAACGGAGAGCTCCGTGCCATGCTGAAGGCTCGTGCTGCAGAATTCAAATCAGGTAGGAGCTCTGCAAGTCCATTAGTGATGCAAAAAGAAAATACACTCAAAACTTGAATCACTATACGACAAATCAGACTTGCGACACATGTGGAAAGTATTACAGGCTGTAATGGACTACAAAGGCAAATCCAGCTGTGTGCTGTCTACCAGAGCCTCCCTCTCAGACAAGTTTGATACGTTCTATGCTCGCTTTGAGGCAAACAACAGGAAAACTCTCAGGAGAGTAAATACTCACAAATCCGCCTGCCCATCCCTGGTCACGTCCTCAGAGTGTGCACTGACCAGCTGGCAGGTGTCTTCTCGGACATCTTTATCCTGTCCCTGTCCAGGCTGTAGTCCCCACTTGCTTCAAGGAGACCACCATCTTCCCAGTGCCCAAGATAATGAAGGTGGCATGCCTAAATGACTATCGTTCCATCGCAGTAATCACTGTCATCATGATGTGCTTCTAGAGGCTGGTCAAGGCTCACATCAAGTCCAGCATGCCAGACACACTGGACCCACTCCAATTTGCCTCATCTATCATATTACCTATTATATTGACAAGATGTATCCTCTCTAACAATAAAAATACATCAAAGATGGAAGGCAGATGTTTTTTGCCACATTTTCTGCCACCGCAAAAGATGTGGCAAAGAAATGTACTTCATGTCCTGAATACAAAGTGTTATGTTTGGGGCAAATCCAACACAACACATCACTGAGTATCACTCTCCATATGCTTGTCATCGACAAGGACAAGGGAGGTTTTTTTTATAAAAAGAAACTGAATAGAGCACAGGCAAAATCCTAGAGGAAACCTGGTTCAGTCTGCTTTCCACCAGACACTGGGAGACAAATTCAAATTTCAACAATAACTTAAAACACAAGGCTAAATATACACTGGAGTTGCTTACCAAGAGGACATTAAATGTTCCTGAGCGGCCAAGTTACAGTTTTGACTTAAATTCACTTGAGAATCCATGGCAAGACTTGAATATCTGTCTAGCAATGATCAACAACCAACTTGACAGAGCTTGAAGAATTTGAAAAATAATAATATGCTAATATTATACAATCCAGGTGTGCAAAGCTCTTAGAGACTTACCCAGAAAGACTCACAGCTGTAATCGCTGCCAAAAGTGATTCTAACATGTATTGACTCAGTGGGTTGAATACTTAGGCAATCAAGAAATATTAGTGCTTTATTCTTCATATTTTCTTTGACAAATGTTAGCATTTTTCTTCCGCTTTGACATTACAGAGTATCTGTAGATTGGTGATAAAAAATGACAATCCAATTCATTTTAATCCCACCTTGTAACACAACAAAATGTGAAAAAAGTCACAGGGTGTGAATACTTTCTGAAGGCATTGTACATTAATTCTACAAACACATCACGACTACTGCTATTAGACTTCTATGTATTATTGCTAATACTGCACAATCATAGCCGTACATGGGTTAAAAATGCCACTGAAAAATGGCTACATTGGAATGCAGTGGCTGTACAGTAACGTGCTATACATGACGTCAGACATCAGGCTCCACGCTTCACAGCGCTGTACGGGGTTTGACTGACAGCTGTTCTGAACTTAAGCACCGTTGCCTGCATCTCCCCCGCTAATTGCGCTATAGGTATAGGTATTTAACATATCAGGTATTTAACATATCAGGTATTTAACATATCAGGTGTTTAACATATCAGGTATTTAACATATCAGGTGTTTAACATATCAGGTATTTAACATATCAGGTATTTAACATATCAGGTATTTAACATATCAGGTGTTTAACATATCAGGTATTTAACATATCAGGTATTTAACATATCAGGTATTTAACATATCAGGTATTTAACATATCAGGTGTTTAACATATCAGGTGTTTAACATATCAGCTATTTAACATATCAGCTAACCACATCATATGACATAGCAATGTCCGACTAGGTCGTTTCACCTCAAAAAGCACAGAAAGAGGATTTTTTTGGACACCTACCATCTCAGATTGTTCTGAAATCGTTTCAATAGTAACATATACAATTAGCATTCCTGAAACATTATTTTGTTGAAATATTATTTGATCCCTGAAAAATTCAGCTAATTGCACGCAAATTGGCTATTTTAATCGTGGGGGTTCGTGGGTGGCTTTTGACTTTTTTATTTGATTCCTTGTGTTTTACTCATTGGTAGGAAGAGGTTTGGTCCTAATCGGATGTTGGGTACTATATTCATTGAATATTATCTGAATCCTATAAATAAAAAATGCCGATTTGGGTGCAATCAATTTGCTAACTTTTTCCAAGATGAAATTAACATTTCAATAAATAATGTTTCAGGAATGCCTATCTTACCTGCTCCTGGGGACTCTCTTCTCATGGGGCCCAACGTTACGACGAGAGAGAAGCAAAGGCTGGGGACCCTCCAGGACATAAACTAGAATAAATAGAGACTGGTGTGACAGGATCTACACCTTCATTCTCAAACATCTCAAACACCTCGGCCCTGCTTTCAAATTGTGTAGAGTGTAACGTGTGTAGTGTGTAGTGTGTAGTTTTGTGAAGTGGGTGTATTACACAATTAAAAACTCCTTGTTGACTGGCTGATCAAACAGTCTCTGTCACACTTCCCTGGGAACGCAGAAGCAATACGGCGCTCGCCCGTGTAATGAAGAAAACATGAGTGAGAGGGAACGCCATCGAACAACAGATAATGCATTTTTAATCGACTGTTTAACATAAAACGCAGGATGAAGCTACAACAAAGCACTCATCAAGACAGAAGAGAAGAGTGTGTGTGCGCGTCCCCGCGTGTCTGTATTCATCAAGAAGAAAGAGAAGAGCATCGTAATGGCAGCGAGACACTCACAGTTCACATCTCCTATAACGGTATTTAAAAGAGATTCATGAAATTATAATCATCACAGCTGTAATCAAAAGCATATTGTACTCAAGACGCCTAAATCCTAGACTCTCGTTCTTTCAGGGCCTGCCAACCAACAACAGCAGCTTTGATAGGTTACTGATACTCCTGGCACTAGAGTTGAATTTGCCTTTAAACGATCACGACTGTGTAGAATTACCATGACTAGCTGGTTGATTGCTTATCCTTATTGGGACCAATATAGAAAATCTACTCTCAGAAACTTAGACCAGGATTTAATCCAAGGTGCATTATAGCGCTGGGCACTATACAGATGACAATGCACCATTTAAAGGCATTTTCCCCAACATTTGCGGCGATTGCATTCACAGTAAACACTGCGGATGTCAATTCCAGAGTAAATGACTTGTAAAAGTCAAGTGCAATCAAGTGCAGTCGACAACACACCTGCGGTTGAGTCTCGGCCTCAGTGTGTAAATAATCAACAGCCTGATGTTTTAATTACTAAAATGACCAGCTCTCGTGTGCTGCATGTTACATGTATTTTTGTATGCCATACTGTGGAAATGCCAAGAGAGCAAGGCATTAGGATGCAACAGCACACAGATGCCTGTCTGTAAACCAGTGCCATAGTGTGTTTGTGTGAGTGCGGGAGTGAGTGTTTGCGTGTGTGTGTGTGTTAGCATGAAACATTCAGAAGGCCTGGTTGTAAAGCTAATTAACAATAGAACGACAGATTGTGCTGTATATGTAGAACTCTGTCATTAAAGTGTGTGTTTGTGTGTGTGCGTGTGTGTTACCCTGTTGTTTATCACTCTGCGCACAACGCCGTCATTAAAGCATAGGACAAAGCAACTATCTGAGACGGAGAGAGACAAAGCAATTACCAGGCAATAAGCTTCATCATAAGTAGAACGAGAGAGGGAGAGAGAGTTGCATTGGCAACAGTAGCAACCACCCATTCACGCCAATAAAGCATTTACTGAAAAACATTTGAGGGAGAGAGAGAAAGAGAGAGACAGAGAAACAGAGAGAGAGAGAAGGAGATATATATACAATTGTTAAGGCGTTTCTATCTGCTATCTGCTCTCAAGGAGGAGCAGGAGGAAGAGGAGGAGGAGGAGGGCAGATTTGATAGGGACCAGTGTCTGTGAGATGTAATTTGGTCTCTTTAATGTGTGTGATGATGGGAAGATTGTTCACAAAGTATATTTGGTGTGTTAGATTTACCTCAGTTAAACTCTGCAAACTTTACTTCATATCGACTTACTTGCCCAGGAACCACTCTATCCTTCAGCGTTTGTTGTTTACAGTATGTGTGGTTATCAATATTAATTGATTATGCCTATGGCAACTGATCAAATCTTACTGATAAATGTTGCTTTTATTTTATTACATACACTACCGTTCAAAAGTTTCAGGTCACTTAGAAATGTCCTTGTTTTTGAAAGAAAAGCAATTTTTTTGTCCATTAAAATAACATCAAGTTGATCAGAAATACAGTGTAGACATATTGTTAATGTTGTAAATTAAATTAAATTAGCTCTAACCAGAATAGAAAGAGGAGTGGGAGGCCCCAGTGCACAACTGAGCAAGAGGAGAAGTGCATTAGAGTATCTAAACAGACACCTCACAAGTCCTCAAATGGCAGCTTCATTAAATAGTACCCGCAAAACACCAGTCTCAATGTCAACAGTGAAGAGGCGACTCCGGGATGCTGGCCTTCTAGGCCCAGATACTCAACTAGTCTAAAGAAGGCCAGTTGTATTGATTCTTTAATCAGAACGTGAGTTTTCAGCTGTGCTAACATAATTGCAAAAGGGATTTCTAATGATCAATTAGCCTTTTAAAATGATAAACTTGGATTAGCTAACACAACGTGCCATTGGAACACAGGAGTGATGGTTGCTGATAATGGGCCTCTTTAAGCCTAAGTAGGTATCCCATTAAAAATCAGCCGTTTCCAGCTATAATAGTCATTTACAACATTAACAATGTCTACACTGTATTTCTGATCAAAAAATGTATTTCTTTCATAAACAAGGACATTTCTAAGTGACCTAAAACTTTTGAATGGTAGTGCATATACACCTCAGATTGCAAGGGTTGAATCGAAAATGTTCTAATTTTGTGGAAAATAGCAAACAATTTGAGACCGTTACGTCTTGGAGATTATGGATGGTGTGGGTTTGAGAATATAAACTAGCATGGTGTACAACGTCCCTTAAAGGTACCATGCTAAGCATGCAAGCAGCCTATCCAATGCGGTGACTTATGTGTAGCATCAGCCTATGTGTAGCATCAGCCTATGTGTGCGTCCCAAATCGCATGCTATTCCCTATATAGTGCACTACTTTTGACGAGGGCCCATATACAGCTCTGGCCAAAAGTAGTGCACTACTGTAAGTAGGGAATAGGGTGCCATTTGGGACGTGGCCTAAAACGGAGAGCTTCATAGCAGGTTTGAGAACAAAATCAATTTAAGCTTGAAAATGAACCTATAAACTTTCAAAAGTGACTCCCATACCTTTCTCTTCCCTGAAGAAATTAAAATAAGCGCAGGAGAAAAAAAATAGAAAATGAATAATGAAAAACAAGTTCCTTATCTTTAGCGCCCCTGGCAACTAATGTAAAAATGGGAGAGAAGAGACAGAAGGGAGAGAGAGGGAGAGAGAGAGATATGGAGAGAGAGGAAGGGAAGGAAAGAGAGGGCGATAGACTGATCAAGGGATGGAGCAAGAGAGAGTGAGAGAGAGAGACTGAGAAAGATAGAGAGTGGGAGAGAGAGGGAGCGAGAGAGAGAGAGATGGGGAGAGGGAGAGATCAAGAGTAAAGGAAACATATTGTATAAAGTAACACACTATTGTTTGTGTTTCTGAAATGGCATTCAGCCAGCTTGGTAATTTGCTGATTCAAAGTGCTTTTGGCAAACAAGCCACAATACACAAGAGCTCCTCCTTAACATTCAATAGTTCTAGAATAATTACACACATATATTCCTTTAGCTGGCAGAACAAGCAGAAAGCTATCCTCTGTGTATACTATTCACTGTGAGAAAACATGCACTTCATATTCTCAGCAACTGTCCCTGTAAGTGATTTAAGGTAGACATCTTGGAACAAGTATTGTCATACAGAAAATGAATGTAATGTTGTGTGTAAATACCAGAGGAGGCTGGTGGGGGGAGCTATAGGAGGATGGACTCGATGTAATGACTGGAATCAAGTAAATGTAACCTATCACACACATCAAACATATGGAAACCACATGTTTGAGTCTATTCCATTTACTCCGTTACAGCCATTAGCTCGTCCTCCTACAGCTCCTCACACCAGCCTCCTCTGGTATTTACACACAATAGCATATTTATTTTCTGTATGACAAGACTTATGTAACCAGATTGTTCCAAGATGTCTACCTTCAATAACTTACAATCAAAAACTGTATATGTGTAAAACAAAATAATTGAAGTGCCTTCAGAAAGTATTCAAACCTCTGGTTCTCCTCAGTAGTAGAAGTCAATTTACCACATACAGTGTTTTCGGGAAAGTATTCAGACCCCTTAACTTTGTTCACATTTTGTTATGTTACAGCCTTATTCTAAAATGGATTAAATACATACAATTCCTCAGCAATCTACACACAATATCCCATAATGACAAAGTGAAAACGGGTTTTTAGAAATGTTTGCAAATTAAGAATGAACAGAAATATTTTATTTACATAAGTATTCAGACCCTTTGCTATGAGACTCGAAATTGAGCACAGGTGCATCCTGTTTCCATTCATCATCCTTGAGATGTTTCTACAACTTGATTGGAGTCCACCTGTCGTAAATTCAATTGATTGGACATGATTGGACATCTCTGAAAGGCACACACCGGTCTATAAAAGGTCCCACAGTTGACAATGCATGTCAGAGCAAAAACCAAGCCGTGAGGTCGAAGGAATTGTCCGTAGGGCGCCGAGACAGGATCGTGTCGAGGCACAGATCTGGGGAAGGGTACCAAAACATTTCTGCAGCGTTGAAGGTCCCAAGAACACTGTGGCTTCAAATCATTCTTAAATGGAAGAAGGGCCTTGGTCTTTGGCCTGAATGCCAAGCGTCACGTTTGGAGGAAACCTGGCACCAGCCAGACCGCAGACTTTAACCTTTCTGAAGAGACGCGGAAATAGCTGTGCAGCAAAGCTCCCCATCCAACCTGACAGAGCTTGAGAGGATGTGCAGAAATGAATGGGAGAAATTCTACCAAATACAGGTGTGCCAAGTTTGTAGCGTCATACCCAAAAAGACTCAAGGCTGTAATGGCTGCCAAAGGTGCTTCAACAAAGTACTGAGTACTTACTATATGTAAATGTATATTTCAGGGGGGGGGTTTTCAATACATTCGCAAAAATGTCTAAACACCTGTTTTTGCTTTGTCATTATGGGGTATTGTGTGTGGATTGATGAGGATTTTTTTTTTTAAACAATTTTAGAATAAGGCTGTAACCTAACAAAATGTGAACAAAGTTAAGGGGTCTGAATACTTTCCCGAAAACACTGTATGTGGTACATTGACTTCTACTACTGAGGAGAACCAGAGGTTTAAATCCACTTTCCCAACAACACAACACATTCTGAATAATCAACCAACATGACCACGAGCAATGGCATTAGTTAGCCAGAAGCTTTACTACTTTAGGCCATGTTTTTAGTGTATAGTTTACATCAATATGTTTAGTCACTTGTACACTATTGATAGACGACCCAATGTTGATCACACTCTTACTCACTCCCTCACTCCCGAGTATTGAGATCCCCGTACTTTGTGATGAGGTGTATCATCTCAGTGTGTGTCTCAAATGGCACCCTATTCCCTATAGTGCATTATTTTTTACCAGAGCCCGATGGGCCCTGGTTAAAAGTAGTGCACTATTTAGGGGATAGGGTGCCATTTGGGATGCAAAGAAAGTGTTTCCAGCCGCTGCCAGTGGTGAGGGCCCCCCGGAGCTGTAGCTCACTGGAATAAAGACACACTCCACAGGACTGTCTCTCTGAGACCCAAGCCAGCCTTTACTATCCATGCCCAATGTGCCGGTCTGCCGGATCCCTCTCTACCTCCATCCATTACTCTCCTTCTCTCCATCCATCCCTGTATCTCTGCCTCTCTCCCTAGCTCTCAGAGCCCTCTGTATCTCTGCCTATCTCCCTAGCTCTCAGAGCCCTCTGTAACTCTGCCTATCTCCCTAGCTCTCAGGGCCCTCTGTATCTCTGCCTCTCTCCCTAGCTCTCAGAGCCCTCTGTATCTCTGCCTCTCTCCCTAGCTCTCAGAGCCCTCTGTATCTCTGCCTCTCTCCCTAGCTCTCAGAGCCCTCTGTATCTCTGCCACTCTCCCTAGCTCTCAGAGCACTCTGTGCTGGATCCCAATCTCCCTCTGTCACTGTCTCTTTCTCTCCCTCCCTCCCTGCATCGCTCCCTCCATCACAGATAGAGAGAGACAGAAAGAGAGAGAGAGCGACAGAGACAGAGAGTGAGCCCAGCTCCTACTGGCATGTGAGATTTTACCGTTAACAATGTGGGAAGAGCTTTGTAACAGAGCCGAGCCACCGACTGCTAACAATACTGGAGCACAGCCAGGACTAAGTTACAGTTCCCAAGAAACAGTGCTGTGGCAGACGGGAAAATGGTGCTGGTGCTACCTAGGGGGGTTCAAACCTAAGCTGTTTGTACCATGTAGTATCAGAATAGGAAATGCTGCGGCTAATATTTCAGTGCAGCCTATGGCAGGTTTTTTCTAATATATTTCAATGAGACTTATAATCCTCACAGCTGTAGCTTATTATAATGGACATCCCATGGTTGATTGCTTGAGTGGCAGTTCCTCCCTGAACAATAACATTCTGATGATGGGTGATGAGACTCCATTACATTTTCTTTGGTTCACTGCATAATCATTGTTACTCAAGGGTTTTAAACTGTCAGCTCTAGTCTTAGCGTGGCATTACGAGCACGTCAGATATAATATCCACAACCATTTGCTTTTGTCCTCTTCTTTGAAGGACATGCTAAGGGTTAAATGATCGGAACATTTTGTGAATTCTACGCCTCAAGACTGGAACTTCCGCTAAACATCATAACAGTATCCTACATACATTAAAGCTGCAGTAGTAGAAGAATGATGGTAAAATAATGGCACTCTGGTACATCATCAACATTATCCTTCCTGTCCTGTCTGATAGATTCTGGTCTCTAAGCAAATTAGATTGGACTAAAACCCAGAGACAGACAGACCATTTAGTGGTGGAGCAGAGGCTAGGTGTGCATCCCAATTGGATCCCTTATTCCCTTTCTTGTGGACTAGTTTTGACCAGAGGCCTATGGGTGCTGGTCAAAGTAGTGCACTATATAGAGGATAGGGTGCTATTTCAGACGCAGCTTAGATCTCTGTGAGGAGGAAGACAGATGCTGCCAAACAACCTGACGTTTTGGCCTGAAACAGCAGATCTGAGGAGATATGGGCTGCTTCTGAAATACCACCAAATGGATCCCTATTCCCTTTCTTGTGGACTAGTTTTGACCAGAGGCCTATGGGCACTGGTCAAAGCAGTGCACTATATAGGGAATATGGATATGGTGCCATTTAGGATGCAGACCATGCAAAACAGAGCAGAGCAGACTGCCCTGTATTAATGGCTTCTTGATCTGTTGATCAGCTCCTTAATGTCCCTGCAGAGCACTGATACCAAACGCTGCAGGATGAATCGATGATCCTTTTTTGCCCTATACAAGCTACTGCCTGACACACCGGGTTTAGAAGCAAATACACAGAGCTTCGTTGTAAAAGATGACAGGCCAAATGTTTTCCCGTGCTACAATGTGTAAGACCCTTCACTAACCCTTCACTCACAGTGTGTTCAATTCAAAACAAGTTGTATTGGTCACGTGCACCAAATACATCAGGTGTAGACCTTACAGGGAAATGCTTACTCACAAGCCCCTAAACAACAATGCAGTTTAAATAAAATACGGATAAGAATAAGAAATAAAGGTAACAGCAGTAAAATAACAATAGTGAGACTACTGTATAAACAGAGTCAATGTGCGGGGGCACCGGTTAGTTGAGGTAATATGTACATGTAGGTAGAGTTATTAAAGTGACTATGCATAGATGATAACAACAGAGGGGGGGCAATGCAAATAGTCTGGGTAGCCATTTGACTAGATGTTTAGGAGTCTTATGGCTTGGGGGTACAATCTGTTTAGAAGCCTCTTGAACCTAGACTTGGCGCTCCGGTACTGCTTGCCGTGTGGTAGCAGAGAGAACAGTCTATGACTAGGGTGGCTGGAGTCTTTGACACATTTTAGGGCCTTCCTCTGACACCGCCTGGTATAGAGGTCCTGGATGGCAGGAAGTTTGGCCCCAGTAATGTACTGGGCCGTTCGCACTACCCTCTGTAATGCCTTGCGATCGGAGGCTGAGCAGTTGCCATACCAGGCAGTGATGCAACCAGTGAGGATTCTCTTGATACTGCAGCTGTAGAAGCTTTTGAGGATCTGAGGACCCATGCCAAATCTTTTCAGTCTCTTAAGGGGGAATAAGTTTTGTCATGCCCTCTTCACGACTATCTTGGTGCAATTGGACCATGTTAGTTTGTTGGTGATGTGGACACCAAGGAACTTGAAGCTCTCAACCTGCTCCACTGCAGCCCCGTTGATGAGAATGGGGGTGTGCTCGGTTCTCTTTTTCCTGTAATCCACAATCATCTCCTTTTGTCTTGATCACGTTGACGGAGTGGTTGTTGTCCTGGCACCACACTGCCAGGTCTCTGACCTCCTCCCTGTAGGCGGTGATCAGGCCTACCACTGTCATCGGCAAACTTCATGATGGTTTTGGAGTCGTGCCTGGCTGTGCAGTCATGAGGGAATACAGGAGGGGATTGAGCACGCACCCCTGAGGGGCCCCTGTGTTGATGATCAGCGTGGCGGATGTGTTTTGACCTACCCTTACCACCTTGGGGCGGCCCATCAGGAAGTCCAGGATCCAGTTGCAGAGGGAGGTGTTTAGTCCCAGGGTCCTTAGCTTACTGATGAGCTTTGAGGGCACTGTGGTGTGGAACGCTGAGCTGTAGTCAATGAATAGCATTCACACATAGGTGTTCCTTTTGTCCAGGTGGATCTGTTGGGGCGGTATGCAAATTGGACTGGCTCGAGGGTTTCTGGGATAATGGTGTTGATGTGAGCCATGACCAGCCTTTCAAATCACTTCATGGCTACAGACGTGAGTGCTACAGGTCGGTAGTCATTTAGGCAGGTTACCTTAGTGTTCTTGGGCACAGGCACTATGGGGGTCTGCTTAAAACATGTTGGTATTTCACTCTCGGACAGGGAGAGGTTGAAAATGTCAGTGAAAACACTTGCCAGTTGGTCAGCGCATGCTCGCAGTACATGTCCTGGTAATCCCTCTGGCCCTGCAGCCTTGTGAATGTTGACCTGTCTAAAGGTCTTACTCACATCGGCTGCAGAGAGCGTGATCACACAGTCTTCCGAAACAGCTGGTGCTCTCATGCATGTTTCAGTGGTATTTTCCTGAAGCGAGCATAGATGGAGTTTAGCTCGTCTGCTAGGTTCATGTCACCGGGCAGCTCTCGGCTGTGCTTCCCTTTGTAGTCTGTAATGGTTTGCAAGCCCTGCCACATCTGAAAATCGTCAGAGATGGTGTAGTACAACTCGATATTAGTCCTGTATTGACGCTTTGCCTGTTTGATGGTTCGTCGGAGGGCATAGCGGGATTTTTTATAAGCTTCCGGGTTAGAGTCCCACTCCTTGAAAGCAGCATCTCTAGCCTTTAGCTTAGTGCGGATGTTGGCTGTGATCCATGGCTTCTGGTTGGGGTATGTACTGTATGTATGGTCACTGTGGGGATGATGTCATCGATGCACTTATTGATTAAGCCATTGACTGATGTGCTGTACTCCTCAATGACATCGGAGGAATCCCGGAACATATTCCAGTCTGTGCTAGCAAAACAGTCCTGTAGCTTAGCATTTGCTTCATCTGACCACTTTTTTATTGATCTAGTCACTGGTGCTTCCTGATTTAATTTTTGCTTGTAAGCAGGAATCAGGAGGATAGAATTATGGTCAGATTTGCCAAATGGAGGGCGAGGGAGAGCTTTGTATGCATCTCTGTGTGTGGAGTAAAGGTGGTCCAGAGTTGGTTGCACATTTAACATGCTGATCGAAATTTGATAAAACAGATTTAAATTTCCATGCATTAAAGTCCCCGGCTACTAGGAGCGCCGCCTCTGGGTGAGCGTTTTCTTGTTTGCTTATGGCGGAATACAGCTCATTCAAAGCTTTCTTAGTTCCAGCCTCAGTCTGTGGTGGTATGTAAACAGCTACGAAAAATACAGATAGATAGTGTGGTAGATAGTGTGGTCTACAGCTTATCATGAGATACTCTACCACAGGCAAGCAATAGCTCGAGACTTCCTTAGATATCGTACACCAGCTGTTATTTACAAAACACATAGTCCCCCTTGTCTTACCAGACGCCGCTGTTATATCCTGCCGGTATAGCGTTTAACGTATATAAACTCAGCAAAAAAAGAAACGTCCTCTCACTGTCAACTGCGTTTATTTTCAGCAAACTTAACATGTGTAAATATTTCTATGAACATAACAAGATTCAACAACTGAAACATAAACTGAACAGGTTCCACAGACATGTGACTAACAGAAATGGAATAATGTGTACCTGAACAAGGGGGGTCAAAAGTAACAGTCAATGGGGTGGGTCATGCTGGAGGGTCATGTCAGGATGAGCTTGCAGGAAGGGTACCACATGAGGGAGGAGGATGTATTCGCTGTAACGCACAGCGTTGAGATTGCCTGCAATGACAACAAGCTCAGTCCGATGATGCTGTGACACACCGCCCCAGATCATGACGGGCCCTCCAACTCCAAATCAATCCCGCTCCAGAGTACAGGCCTCGGTGTAACGCTCATTCCTTCAATTAAAAAAGCAAATCCAACCATCACCCTCGCTGAGACAAAACCGTGACTCGTCAGTGAAGAGCACTTTTTGACAGTCCTGACTAGTCCAGCGATGGTGGGTTTGTACCCATAGGCGACGTTGCCGGTGATGTCTGGTGAGGACCTGCCTTACAACAGGCCTACAAGCCCTCAGTCCAGCATCTCTCAACCTATTGCGGACAGTCTGAGCACTGATGGAGGGATTGTGCGTTCCTGGTGTAACTCGGGCAGTTGTTGTTGCCATCCTGTACCTGTCCCGCAGGTGTGATGTTTGGATGTACCGATCCTGTGCAGGTGTTGTTACACGTGGTCTGCCACTGCGAGGACGATCAGCTGTCCATCCTGTCTCCCTGTAGAGCTGTCTTAGGCGTCTCACAGTACAGACATTGCAATTTATTGCCCTGGCCACATTTGCAGTCCTCATGCCTCCTGCAGCATGCCTAAGGCATGTTCACGCACATGAGCAGGGACCCTGGGCATCTTTCTTTTGTTTTTTTTCACAGTCATTTGAAAGGCTTCTTTAGTGTCCTCTAAGTTTTCATAACTGTGACTTTAATTGCCTACCGTCTGTAAGCTGTTAGTGTCTTAACGACCGTTCCACAGGTGCATGTTCATTAATTATTTATGGTTCATTGAACACGCATGGGAAACAGTGTTTAAACCCTTTACAATAAAGATCTGTGAAGTTATTTGGATTTTTACGAATTATCTTTGAAAGACAAGGTCCTGAAAAAGGGACGTTTCTTTTTTTGCTGAGTTTATGTTGATAGTGTCGTCGTTCAGCCACGACTCCACGAAGCATAAGATATTACAGTTTTGAATGTCCCGTTGGTAGTTTAATCTACTGCGTAGGTCATCGATTTTTATTCTCCAAAGATTGCACGTTTGCTAGCAGAATGGAAGGAAGTGGGGGGTTGTTTCAATCGCCTACAAATTCTCAGAAGGCAGCCCACCCTCTGGCCCCTTGTCTCCACCTCCTCTTCACGCAAATCCCGGGGATCTGGGCCTGTTCCCGCGAAAGCAGTATATAATTTGCGTCGTCCTCGTCAGACTCGTTAAAGGAAAAAAAGGATTCTGTCAGTCCGTGGTGAGTAATCACAGTCCTGATGTCCAGAAGTTATTTTCTGTCATAGGAGAAGGTAGCGGCAACATTACGTACAAAATAAGTGAAAAAATATGGTACAAACAATGCAAAAAAAAATTGAGAAAAAAAAAGAAATCTGTTGAGGACACTTAAAACGTCAGCCTTCTTCTCTTGTGTTGTTTTAGAGTGATATGCAAAGGAAAGTGATCAGAATCTGATACAATAGGTTGAGCACACTTAAAACGTCAGCCTTCTTCTCTTGCGTCGTTTTAGAGTGATACGCAAAGGAAAGTGATCAGAATCTGATACAATAGGTTGAGGACACTTAAAACGTCAGCCTTCTTCTCTTGTGTCGTTTTAGAGTGATACGCAGGGGAAAGTGATCATAATCTGATATAATAGGTTTAGGACACTTAAAACGTCAGCCTTCTTCTCTTCTGTCGTTTTAGAGTGATACGCAGAGGAAAGTGATCATAATCTGATACAATAGGTTGAGACAGCTGAGCAGAACAATTGCATTTCCTCGTCTCTTGAGAATAATGTATAACGTGCTGTCGCAAGACTAAATATGGGAGAAAAATATAGGATTCCTCACTATTGTTTCTGTTCTGCCACTCTCTCTCTCTATTCCTCTCTATCTCTCTCTATTCCTCTCTCTCCCTTCCTCTCTCTCCCTTCCACTCTCTATATTCCTCTCTCTCTATCCCCCTCTCTATCTCTCTCTATTCCTCTCTCTCTATCGCTCTCTGCCCCCCCTCTCTGCCACCCTCTCTATTCCTCTCTCTCTATTCCTCTCTCTCTGCCCCCCCTCTATTCCTCTCTCACCTGTCACGATCTTCTTTAGTGACGGACCAAGACGCAGCGATGCTTCCAGTATACATATTTATTAAACGTAACGTAACTGGGGAAAAAACAATAAACGAACGAAGATCGTAACAACGGAACATAACATAGACTAAACACTTAAGCTATGAACCAAACAATAACCCACAAAACCCTAGTGAAAACCACAAACATATATATGGTTCCCAATTAGAGGTAACGACACTCAGCTGCCTCTAATTGGGAACCATTAACTTCTTTGGGAGCAGCGCACGAAGTGACCGTTTTGGAGACCCTGGCGTGCCCAAACTAAAATGCCTCCCATTCAGGCCCAGAAAATAGGATATGCACATATTTAGTACCATTGGATAGGAAACATTTTGTTAACATTTTGTCTGTGAGTAAAACAGAACGGATATGGCAGGCGAAACCCCGAGGAATTTCTGTCCTGGAAAAAGTGGTTTTCACAGAGTGCCTCATTGGGAACCCCTCCCTTATGTAAATGCCCATATAAGGGCATATGAATGCAGTACCTATCGCTTCCTCTGGATGTCAACAGTCTCGAGAAACTGTTCAGATTCATTTTAGATTATTTTAGAGCAGAGAAGAAGAGGAATCAGGAAGTGTCCCCATAGATGTCCTTTACAAGACAACGTGCGCTCGCGCCAGGCACGTTCTTTGTTTTTTTCCTTTCTTATCGCCCAGTTTATATTCCGGTTGAAATATTATGCTATTTATACAGAAAAGTGTTCCTAAGGATACATTTAAAATGATGTTTGATTGTTCTTGGACAAGTTTATAGGTATAAGTTGAACGAGTTCTCTTCACGTTTCAATGGATGATTGGAGGCTGTAGTTTCTCATTATAACGCGCCAACCAAACGGAGATTTATGGATATAATACATTACTTTTTCTAACAAAAGAACCATGGATTGCCTTCGTTGGACACTTGGGAAGCCCTCAGCAGAAGTTCTTCAACAGGTAATTGATTTGTTTTCGCTGTGAAATGTGTTATGTGTGAACCGTGATGTCTTATGAATTTATGGTAATGGAAAAAATATGTTAGGTGCTACCCTCAAACAATCAAATGTGGTGCTTTCGCCGTAAAGCCTTTTTGAAATCTGACAACGCTGTGATATTGCCAAGAAGCAGAGCTTTTGATGACTATGAAACACTTGTATATTGATGCATGTTTAATAATTCAACTTTTGGATTTTGAATTTGGCGCCTTGCATTTCACCTGGAAGTGTCGGGAGTGGGGCGCTAGCGACACTACCAGGTGAAATGCAAGGCGCCAAATTCAAAATCCAAAAGTTGAATTATTAAACACGCTAGCGCCCCACCACTCCCTAAGAAGTTAACCCAACATAGAAAATCACCCCTAGAACCAAAAAACCCTACACCAAAACAAAACTAAACACGCCAGCCTGTAAACTCAGGCCTGGATGTGACAGTACCCCCAAAGCGCGGACTCCAACCGCCAAAAGTCCATGGGGGTCTTCGAGTGGGTCTCTTTGTCCAAGGTGGCGGCTCCGGTGCTGGCCATGCTGGCCCGAGGTCACGCACCGGAGGCCCTGGGCTAGAAGCCGGAACAGTTCGTTCTGGACTCACGAAGCGCACAGGGGACCTGGTGCAGGAAGCAGGAGCAGGCTGTGCTGGACTCACGATGCGCACAGGGAACCTGGTGCGGGGAGCAGGCTGTGCTGGACTCGCGATGCGCACAGGGGACCTGGTGCGGGGAGCAGGAACAGGCTGTGTTGGACTCACGGTGCGCACTGGGACTCTGGTGCGGGGAGCAGGAACGGGCCATGTTGGACTCACGGTGCGCACTGGGACTCTGGTGCGGGGAGCAGGAACGGGCCGTGCTGGACTCACGATGCGCACTGGGACTCTGGTGTGGGGAGCAGGAACGGGCCTAGTTGGACTCACGATGCGCACTGGGACTCTTGTGCGGGGAGCAGGAACGGGCCGTGTTGGACTCACGATGCGCACTGAGACTCTGGTGCGGGGAGCAGGAACGGGCCGTGCTGGACTCACGATACGCACTGGGGCGTGGTACAGGAACAGTACCTGCTGGGCCCACGACGCGCACAGGGATCCTGGAGCGTGGAGCAGGGACAGTACATGCTGGGCCCACGACGCGCACAGGGATCCTGGAGCGTGGAGCAGGGACAGGACGTGCTGGGCTCTCTATGCGCACAGGGGGCCTGGTGCGCGGAGCAGGGACAGGACGTGCTGGGCTCTCTATGCGCACAGGGGGCCTGGTGCGCAGAGCAGGGACTGGACGTACTGGGCTCTCTAAGCGTACAGGGGGCCTGGTGCGCGGAGCCGGCACCCTTCTACCCGGCTGTTCACTCACCCTCGCTTCACAGATGATGGGAGCTGGAATGTCGCGCACCGGGCTGTGGACACGCACCAGAGACACTGCACGCAGAACCGGTGCAGGATATCCTGGTCCGAAGAGGCGCACCGGAGACCAGGAGTGCTGAGCCGGCACCACTCTTCCAGGCTGCACACTCAACCTTTCGCGCACCGGTCTATGAACGCGCACTGGAGACACCGTGCGCATCACAGCATAGCACGGCGTCTTACCAGTGCGATGCTCCCTCCAAAGAGCACGTGGAGTTAGCTCAGGAGTCCACCCTGAAACGGCCAGCCTCCCCGTGTGCCCCCCCCCCAAAAAAATTGGGGCTGCCTCTCGGGCTTCCTAGCCAGGCGTGTTCCAGCATATCTCTCCTTCTCTGGGTTCCATGCTCCATATTTAGCCTCGTAATATCTCCGCTCAGCCTTCGCTGCCTCCATCTCCTCCCTGGGGCGACGATGCTCCGCAGTCTTTTTCCAGGGTCCCTTTCCAGCCAATATCTCTTCCCATGTCCAGGACTCCTTGTACTCTCGCTGCTTGGTCCTTTTCTGGTGGGTTATTCTGTCACGATCTTCTTTAGTGACGGACCAAGACGCAGCGATGCTTCCAGTATACATATTTATTAAACGTAACATAACTGGGGAAAAAACAATAAACAAACGAAGATCGTAACAACGGAACATAACATAGACTAAACACTTAAGCTATGAACCAAACAATAACCCACAAAACCCTAGTGAAAACCACAAACATATATATGGGTCCCAATTAGAGGTAACAACACTCAGCTGCCTCTAATTGGGAACCATTAACTTCTTAGGGAGTGGTGGGGTGCTACGGCGAAAGCACCACATTTGATTGTTTGAGGGTAGCACCTTGACTATTTTTGCCATTACCATGAATTCATTAGCCTTCACGGTTCACACAAAACACATTTCACAGCGAAAACAAATCAATTACCTGTTGAAGAACTTCTGCTGATGGCGAAGACAATCCATGGTTCTTTTGTTAGAAAAAGTAATGTATTATATCCATAAATCTCTGTTTGTTTCGTGTGTTATAATCAGAAACTACAGCCTCCACTCCTCCATTGAAACGTGAAGAGAACTCGTTCAACTTATACCTATAAACTTGTCCAAGAACAATCAAACATCCTTTTTAATGTATCCTTAGGAACACTTTTATGTATATTTACTATAATAATTAAACCGAATATAAACTGGGCTATAAGAAAGGAAAAAACCACAGAGCGCGCTTGGCGAGAGCGCGCGTCCTCTTCTATTGACATCTCTGGGGACACTTCCTGATTCCTCTTCTTCTCTGCTCTAAAATCTGAACACTTTCTCGAGACTGTTGACATCCAGAGTAAGCGATAGGTACTGCATTCATATGCCCTTATATGGGCATTTCCATAAGGGAGGGGTTCCAAATGAGCAATGTGTCAAAACCACTTTTTCCAGGACAGAACTTTCTCGGGGTTTCGCCTGCCATATCCGTTCTGTTTTACTCACAGACAAATGGTTAACACTTTTAGAATTTTTTTTGAAAATTTCCTATCCAATGGTACTAAATATGTGCATATCCTATTTTCTGGGCCTGAACGGGAGGCATTTTACTTTGGGCACGCCAGGGTCTCCAAAACGGTCACCTCATGCGCTGCTCCCTAAGAAGTTAACCCAACATAGAAAATCACACCTAGAACCAAAAAACCCTACACCAAAACAAAACTAAACACGCCAGCCTGTAAACTCAGGCCTGGACGTGACATCACCATTCCTCTCTCTATACATCTCACTCTATTCCTCTCTCTGCCCCCCCTCTGCCCCCACTCTCTCTATTCCTCTCTCTCTATTCTTCTCTTTCTCTCTCTGCCCCCCTCTCTCTACTCCACTCTCTCTATTCATCGCTCTTTATCTCTCTCTCTCTCTATCTGCCCCCACTCTCTCTATTCCTCTCCCTCTGACCCCCTTCTCTCTATCTCTCTCTATTCCTCTCTCTCTGCCCCTCCCCCTGTGCCTCTCGCTATCTATTCTTCTCTCTCTATTCCTCTCTGCCCCTACTCTCTCTATTCCTTTCACTGCCTCCACTCTCTCGTGTCTCTCTCTATTCCTCTCTCTCTCTGCCCCCCTGTACCTGTCCCCTTCTCTCTGCCTCCACCCTCTCTATTACTCTCTCAATATAATTTCAATTCAATTTAATGGGCTTTATTGGCAAGGGAAACGTATGTTAACATTGCCAAAGCAAGTGAATTACAAAATAAACAAAAGTGAAATAAACAATAAAACATTTACAGTATACATTACACTTACAAAAGTTCCAATAGAATAAAGACATTTAAAATTTCATATTATGTCTATGTATACAGTGTTCTCTCTGCCCTGCCCCTCCTCTCTATGCCCCCACTCTCTCTGCCCCAGATGCAGACAACGTCAAATTAACAATGGTTTAATAATCCAACAGTGGCAATGGACAGGTCAAGGCAGGCGGGGGTCAGTAAACCAAAGGTGGGGCAACGGTACCGGATGGCAGGCAGGCTCAGGGTCAGGGTAGGCAGAGGTCAATAATCCAGAGGTAGGGCAAAGGTACAGGTCAGCAGGCAGGCAGAGTGGTCAGGCAGGCGGGCTCAGAGTCAGGACAGGCAAGGGTCAAAGCCAGGAGGGCGAGAAAAAGAGAGACTGGGGAAAAGCAGGAGCTGAGACACAAAAACACTAGTTGACTTGACAAGCAAGACGAACTGGCAACAGACAAACAGAGAACACAGGTATAAATACACAGGGGATAATAGGGAAGATGGGCGACACCTGGAGTGGCTTGGAGACAATCACAAAGACAGGTGAAACAGATCAGAGTGTGACAGTGGGCTGCTTTGTAAAACCGGTCGACCACAGTCAGGATGGCAATGTTGCCCTCAGACGGGGGGAGACCTGTGACGAAATCCAGGGATATATGGGAGCAGGGATGGTGAGGGACAGGCAGTGGATAGAGAAAACCAGCCGGAGCTTGCCGAGGAGTCTTGTTCTGTGCACAGACCGTTCAGGCGGCAACAAATGCGGCAACATCCGGAACCATAGTAGGCCACCAAGGCGTTCGACGAGAGCCCGGGTGACAGGCAAGCCTGGAGGAATGGGCCCACTCCAGGACCGTGGAGAGGACAGTGTCAGGCACAAACATCCGGTTATCTGGGCCCCCCGGGGTTTGGCTGGGACCGCTCCCCAGCTGAGTGCCGTCGCCAGGCACGAGGTGGGAAGGATGGTCTAGGTTATAGCGGCTTGACATTCTTGGACCCCGGCCGGTAGGAGAGGGAAAAGTTGAACCGGGTTAACAGCAGGGCCCATCTCGCTTGCCTGTAGTTGAGGCGCTTAGCGTTGCAGAGATACTCCAGGTTTTTGTGGTCGGTCCACACAATGAACGGATGTTCCCCCCATTCTAGCCAGTGCCTCCATTCCTCCAGCGCCATCTTCACCACGAGTAGCTCCCGATTCCCCACATCGTAGGTCTTCTCCGTGGCGTTGAGGTGGTGGGAGAACAAGGCGCAGGGATGCAGCTTAAGGTCCAGGGCAGAACGTTGGGACAGAACAGCCCCCACTCTGACATCCGAAGCATCGGCCTCCATGATCTGATGGGAAGGGTCAAGATGAACCAGGATAGGAGCAGTGGTGAAGCGGTGTTTAAGGTCCCGGAACGCAGGGTCAGCGACAGAGGACCATGTGAACGGAACCTTGGTAGAGGTGAGAGAATGTCATCAATGTAGTTGAAGATGAACCGGTTCAGCATGTCGCAGAGAACATCATTCACCAGAGCCTGGAACACGGCAGGGGCATTGGTGAGGCCAAAGGGCATGACCAAATATTCGTAGTGGCTGCTGGTCATGTTGAAGGCGGTCTTCCATTCGTCCCCCTCTCGTATCCGCATCAGGTGATAGGCGTTTTGTAGATACAGCTTGGAGAAAACGGTGGCCCCCTGGAGCGGTTCGAAGGCAGAGGTTAATGAGTGGTAGCGGATAACGGTTCTTCACAGTAATCTTCTCTACTGGCCTACCTGGTTGAGGTTAAATATATTTTTTATAAACTGAGGGGCGGTGGTGTTACCACCGGGGCAGGCTGCCCCCCTAGTGCTAGCTCCATCCCCATCCCTAGTGCTAGCTCCATCCCCATCCCTAGTGCTAGCTCCATCCCCATCCCTAGTGCTAGCTCCATCCCCATCCCTAGTGCTAGCTCCTTTCCCATCCCTAGCCCTATTCCTAGCCCTGTGTCTAGCTTTGCACCAGCTCCAGCTCCTGTCCTATCCACAGCCCCATACCCAGACACCAACCCCAGTCCCCCAATGCCCTCCATTACACAATCCAGCCCTGAGTTTGTTTCATCTCTATGGCAGCTAGGACAGCCTCAGTCTGGAGCTTTGCCTCCTCAAGATGGCTGGTGTCAGGACAGGAGAGTCAGTGAAGACAAAGCACTGTGTATGTAAGGCATGCTCACTGAGCCTCCACCAGAACCTCTGCACATTAATCACTACTCTACACAATACAACAGTCAGCCCAAGCAGTAACACTACACACACACACACACAAATACTGTGCACACGCACACACAACCTCCAAAAGACAGGTGGTGTAACACACATTCGCGCACATGCGTATAATCACACACACACACAGACACGCAGACACACACAGACACACATACACACACACACACATGCACACACACAGACACACACACAGACACACACAATTGCACACACACAAATACAGACACACACACACAGACACACACACACACATGCACACACAGAAACACACACACACACAGAAACACACACTGACACACACATGCACACACATAGCTCCACTCACTAATTGTGACTAATTGTGTTCCCTTTTTGTCTTTGAAGAAACAGAAGGAAATTGTAATGTATTATGCGGTATGGCCCTGAGTCATCTGCATTTGCAATATGGAAGGAAGGTGCGGTTGTAATTGCTAGTCTAGAGACTGGAAAACACACACCTGAGTTGGGCGAGGTGCAGGGTTTCTTACTGTCAATACTTTGGTTATTATTAAACATATTACATCTGAGCTACAGATTGTGCTGCTGCTATCTTGTTGTCCTTTCAAGGTGGTGTTGTTTGCGTCGTGTAGTGTGGCGGGATGGGGCATCTTAAAGCTAACGGTATGTGATGGCCAGCTGTTCACATATGCTAATGTAGCTGCTGTAGCCATCTGTTTTGTTTCGCCAGGTTAAATGTTCTCACTTTATCTGTGGTGTTACAAGTCATCTATATTGATCATTAATGTGTCTTTAGTATAAGGTCGTATCTAGTTGTATGAGGGTGAGGAGAGTGAGGAGGTCAAACAACTACAGGAGTCTGACTGGTGAATAGGGGTGCTGGACACTGATCTAAGGTCAGGTGTGTGCTTTTTTTGCCTAATGTTTATGGGTTTTGGGATGACAAGCTGATCCTAGATCTGTCATATTGTGCTATATCTAGGCGAATGAAGGGAGAGTCTATAGCGTACTGTGAGGTCACAGGGAGGTCAAACAGCCACAGGAGTCTGACTGGTGAATAGGGGTTGGGTATACAGTAGACACTTATTTAACGTCAGTTTTGTATTTTGTGATTGCAAGCTGATCCTAGATCTGCTATGTTGTATCTGGGTGTCTCTTGGGGACTGTGAGGTTATGAAGAGGTCATACAGACGTCTTCATAGATAAGATAATGTCTTTATTGTAACCGTGGGGACATTGTGGTTGAGGCTCTGTGCACACATGAAACACATAGTCAAGAACATACAGACAACAGGTAAAAAAGCAGTTAATGAGCGATCACTGATCATCTGTACACTCTGTCAACTACAATGTCAACTGTAGTCCAGCCCGCTGGTCCGACTTGTGGTTTTTGATGTTCAGGAGCATTACAGCGACTGTTTGGCTCTATTCCTTTTGTGCCCTAGTGCCCAGTAACGTTGCCCCGAGGGGAGTAGATCCTGGTAAAGAGGATGTTTGGGATTCATCAGTACCTTGTGGCCTTTAGTGAGGGTTATTTTGTCATAAATTAACTCCAGACCTTTCTGCTTGACTCCCAGCACCTTACTTGCAGAGATAAAAAAAATTCTTACATATAGTGTGTTTGGAAAGTATTCAGACCCATTCCCTTTTTCCACATTTTGTTACATTACAGCCTTAATTCTAAAATGGATTACATACATTTTTTTCCTCATCAATCTACACACAATACCCCATAATGACAAAGCGAAAACAGATTTTTACATAAGTATTCAGAACCTGCGCTATGAGACTCGAAATTGAACTCAGGTGCATCCTGTTTCCATTAATCATCCTTGATGTGTGTCTTCAACTTGATTGGAGTCCATCAGTGGTAAATTCAATTGAATTTAAAAAACAAAGCCATGAGGTCCAAGGAATTGTTGGTAGAGCTCCGAGACAGGATTGTGTCGAGGCACAGATGTGGGGAAGGGTACCAAAAAATGTCTGCAGCATAGAAGGTCTCCAAGAACACAGTGGCCTCCATCATTCTTAAATGGAAGAAGTGTGGAATCAGCAAGACTTGCCTCCTAACCAAACTAAGCAATCGGGGGAGAAGGGCCTTGGTCAGGGAGGTGACCATGAACACGATGGTCACTCTGACAGAAATCCAGAGTTTGTCTGTGGAGAAGGGAGAACCCTACAGAAGGACAGCACTCTACCAATCAGACCTTTATGGCAGAGTTGCCAGACGGAAGCCACTCCTCAGTAAAAGGCACATGACAGCCCGCTTGGACTCTCAGACCATGAGAAACAAGATTCTCTGGTCTGATGAAGCCAAGATTGAACTCTTTGGCCTGAATCCCAAGCATCACGTCTGGAGGAAACCAGGCACCATCCCTACGGTGAAGCATGGTGGTGGCAGCATCATGCTGTGGGGATGTTTTTCAGCGACAGGGACTGGGAGACTAGTCAAGATTGAGGCAAAGATTAACCTGAAAACCTGCTCCAGAGCACTCAGGACCTCAGACTGGGGGCGAAGGTTCACATTCCAACAGGACAACTACCCTAACCACACAGCCAAGATAATGCAGGAGTAGCTTCGGGACAAGTCTCAGAATGTTCTTGAATGGCCCAGCCAGAGCCCGGACTTGAACCCAATCGAACATCTCTGGAGAGACCTGAAAATAGCTGTGCAGCAAAGCTCCCCATCCAACCTGACAGATTTTGAGAGGATCTGCAGAGAAGAATGGGAGAAACTCCCCAAATGCAGTGGTGACAAGCTTGTAGCGTCATACCCAAGAATATTCTAAGCCAAAGGTGCTTCAACAAAGTACTGAGTAAAGGGTCTGAATACTTATGTAAATGTGATATTTCCGTTTTTTTTTTGAAAACATTTCTAAAAACCTGTTTTTACTTTGTCATTATGGGGTATTGTGTGCAGATTGGTTAGGGGAAAAAATTATGTAATACATTTTTGAATAAGGCTGTAATGTAAAAAAAAGTAAAGGGGTCTGAATACTTTCCGAATCCACTGTATTTTTCTGAGAGACATTAGCATTTCCGGAACAGCAGATGATATGTCATGTTAAGACACTTCTGATGAATGACTTGCAGAACAGTGGCAATAAAACATGATCAACATTCAAATAGCTTCCTAAAAGTATAACTTTTGCTTCCCTTTCTCGTCAACCTGCTCATCAAAGTACAACACCCAAGTATTTACTCTTAAACTGCCTCTACATCTTGTCCTTAAAGGGAAACGACACAATCTTCCATATTCATCATATACAGCACCACCCCAACATCAACATGAAAATAGTGTGTTTTTATGTTTTGTAGTAAAAAAAGCAGAAAAAGATAAGTGTTAAGTGCCTTCTAATTGCATACTAATTGGTTGATGATGTCAATGGAAGCGCTTATCATTCTCTATCTTCCTCTTCTACAAAACATAGAAACGCGCCATTTTCACATATGTTGATGTTGGGGTGGTGCTGGAGATGACGAATATGAAGTTGAACATGTTAGAAATGTCCCTTTAACAACAGTCACTGTGTTTGTGCATGAGGTTCAATAGCATAAGGATGAAGTAGCATACCGTAGTTTCCCGGGGCAAGGTTTAGCCAGGGGTACGCTCCAACACTCAGACATAATTTACAAATGTAGCATGTATTTAGTGAGTCCGCCAGATCGGAGACAGTAAGGATGACCAGGGATGTTCTGTTGATACAGTAAGTGTGTGAATTTGACTATTTTCCTGTCCTGCTAAGCATTCAAAATGTAACGAGTACTTTTGGGTGTCAGGGAAATACATGGAGTAAAAAGTACATTCATTTCCTTTAGGAATGTAGTGAAGTAAAAGTAAAATTTGTCTAAAATAGAAATAGTAAAGTAAAGTACAGATAAATCCCCCAAAAATGACTTAAGTAGTACTTTCAAGTATTTTTACTTAAGTACTTTACACCACTGGTATCATCAACCCAGCTACCATTCATATATATAGTCAAACTGCAGAGGATCAAGATGCTACTGGTAGAGTACAGCATGTGGTTTTTAGCCAATCTTCTCAAAGCACTTCAATACCAGTCTGACTGGTGAATGTAGGATGGAGTAGGATGACACAGACACTAATCTAAGGTCAGTTTTGTGTCTAAAGCACAGTGTGTCTGTGCCTAAGGACAACTTCCACCCAGATAACATGAATCCTTCTTCCTCCATCCTCTTCCTCAGCCTGTGGCAGACAACCATAGAATTAGAAGTAGCAACACAAATATTCAAGGCAAAGCTCTGTTTTGGACACCAGACTTGGGTACATAATAGGTCAAATACCAGTACTTACAATGGACTTGGGATTTATCACAAACACTAGATAAAGCCCATTGATTATGTGAGTCTGTATCTGAATATGTTTTAGTGCTAGTTCTTCCCATATAAAATTCAACATGACCGCTATTTGACCCTGTTAAAAGTATTAGTTTAACTCCACCGTGACTTTGCAATTACAAATACATTCATTGTTAATTAGGTCTCATCTCATCTTATAGTAGCCTACAAAGCAGCTCCCTTTAACGACTCAGTGAACATAACGTATCTCATCAAAAATTCAGGCTGATTTTCTTTTATCCTGTATTGGGAACTAATTTGCGGAGGGTAATGTTTTATTGGAGCGTTTTGTAAAGCCCATTTGATGTAGCTGCTGACCTGGTCTCTGACTGTGGGGGATCCTGCTGTTACTGTAGGAGCTGAGCTACTGAAGGGAGGCTGACTGCTTACATAACGCTACGCTGCAGCCCTCTCTCATTGTGAGACTTCTCGGTCTCTCTCTCTTTCTCTCTCACATGGTCTGTTACTCTTCTTTTCTCTCTCATTCTCGGTCTCTCTCTCTCACTCTCAATTTTTTCTTTTGCTTTCGTGTAAAGCACCAATGGGGATTTTAGAGGGCAAACGAGAAGGCACAGATGTCCCTGAAAATAAAAAAAGATCAGAGAGAAAGAGAGAGAAGGGAGCCTGTGTTAAAACCTCTGGATTCAGTCTACCACTCAGCCTCTGTGTTAAAACCTCTGGTTTCAGTCTACCACTCAGCCTCTGTGTTAAAACCTCTGGATTCAGTCTACCACTCATCCTTGCGTTTCATCACTGGTGATAATTTCCATACGCATTGTTGTCTCTTATATAGTTCTGTTGGCTGGGAGTCTCTAACTACCAGAAGGTAGTAAGCACTTCTCCAGAAACTCACATACTACCTCACCTGACTTCTAAATTGGAAATGTGTCTAGTAATTATAAGAATCCCTCTCAAGACTGGTTGGTTCTAGAGGTTCTGCAGGTCTCCTCTGAGTTAGAGAAGACTGTTTTCAGTTTCTGTGCCCTCTCCAAAGGGGGCCTCTTGTTTTTTATTTAATTCCGTTGATTGGTCACAATGTGCGTTTGTCAACTGACCTATGAACTGTAGAGTGACCTACAGGTGACCTACAGGTCACTCTAAAACTTGAGTATTTGGTCCCAAAAGGTGAATTTAGGGCTCTGATAAAAAATATGACCAATGAAAACTACACTTGTTTTGAATTATTGTATATAATTGTTTCTACTGCCCTTTTGAATGTAATGTAATTAATTTTAAATGTTGTACACTGTAATTTTGTAGTGATCATGCTTGAATTGTTGCTCACATTGCTTTAACTGTCATTCTCAGGGCACCACTCCCCTGGTTAAATAAAGGTTAATCAAAATAAAAAAAGGACGGAGGGATGAATTGGCAAATTCTATAATACCGCCTCTGAGCTTTTTTTGCCATGAAAACCGCACAAACAGGTGTTTGGTTCTCATATTGTTAAAAACAGTGATGATCATGATAACAAACACAACACCATCATAATTACAGCTTGGCAGTGGTGTAAAGTAAAAATATTTCGAAATACTACATAAGTGGTATATTGGGGGTACCTGTACTTTACTTAGTATTCATATTTTTTACAATTTCAACTTTTACTCCACTACATTCCGAAATAAAATATACACGTTTTACTCCTATAAGTTTACCCTGACACTCAAAAGTACTTAATACATTTCGAATGCTCATGCAGGACAGCAATATTGTCCAATACACGCACCTATCAATATAACGCAAAGTCATCCCTACTGCCTCTGATCTGGCGGACTTACTAAACACAAATTCTGCATTTATAAATTATGTCTGTGTTGTGTGCCCCTGGTTGTCCAAAACATTGTGCCGTCTGGTTTGCTAAATCTAAGTACACTGAACAAAAACATGAATGCAACATGTAAAGTGTTGGTCCCATGTTTCATGAGCTGAAATAAAAGATCCCAGACATTTCCCATACGCACAAAAAGCTTATTTAAAAAAAAAAAAGCCCTGTTAGTGAGCATTCATTCTTTGCCAAGATAATCCATCCACCTGACAGGTGTGGAATATCAAGAAGCTGATTAAAAAGCATGATCATTACACAGTTGGACCTTGTGCTGGGGACAATAAAATGCCACTCTAAAATGTGCAGTTTTGTCACAACACAATGGCACAGACTTCTCCAGTTTTGAGGGAGCGTGCAGTTGGCACTGCAGGAATGTCCAACAAAGCTGTTGCCAAATAATTGAATGTTCAATTTTCTACCATAAGCTGCTTCCAACATTATTTTAGAAAATTTGGCAGTACGTCCAACCTGCCTCACAACGCAGACCATGTGTATTGCGTCGTGTGGGCGAGCGGTTTGCTGATGTCAATGTATAATTGACATTTGTCTGGTAAAAACAGTAGGATAATTGGTGCCCCGTGGTGGCGGTGGGGTTAGGGTTTGGCAGGCATAAGCTAAGGACAACGAACAAAATAGCATTTTTTTATGGCAATTTGAATGCCTAGAGATACTGTGATGAGATCCTGAGGCCCATTGTCGTGCCATTCATCCGCTGCCATCACCTCATGTTTCAGCATGATTATGCATGGCTCCATGTTACAACGATCTGTACACAATTCCTGGAAGCTGAAAATGTCCCAGTTCTTCCTTGGCCTGCATACTTACCAGACATGTCACCCATTGAGCATGTTTGGGATGTACGGATTGATGTGTACGACAGCGTGTACCAGTTCCCACCAATATCCAGCAACTTCGCACAGCCATTGAACTGGAGTGGGACAACATATCAACACGTGAAGGAGATGTGTTGCGCTGCATGGAGATGGGTCACCACTGACTGGTTTTCTGATCCACACCCCTACCTTTCTTTTAAGGTATCTGTGACCAACTGATGCAAATCATAGTGAAATCCATAGATGAGGGCCTAATGAATTGATGTCAATTGACTGATTTCCTTATATGAACTGTAACTCAGTATAATCTTTGAAGTTGTTGGATATTGCATTCATATTTTTGTTCCGTATAATTTGATTTAGAGCATTTACTTTTAGTTGTTTTTACTTTTACTCAATTATGACAATTAAGTACTTTTTTCACCACTTAAGTACATTTCAAACCAGATACTTTTAGACTTTCACTCAAGTATTATTTTACAGCGTGACTTTCACTTTTACTTGAGTCATTTTCAATGAAGGTATCTTTAATTTTACTCAATAATGACAATTGAGTACTTTTTCCACCACTGCAGCTTGGTGACTGAAGTGAAGAACAATGCAACCGCCATACAATACAATTGAACTAATAAGAGGTCTAGGAATGGAAACCATCGCTTTGTAACAGCAACGGCAATGGGCGGCATTCCAACTAATCTCTTCCCTCTCTTCAGCCCGGCGACAGCTGTGTTACTAACATCATCATTATAGTCTTCATAATGGCTCCATAAGTAAAGGTAATAACCAGACAGACAGTTGAAGTAAAGGGGGTGAGAGGGAGGCACAGGGGAGAGAGGGCTGCATCCCAAATGGCAGCCTATTCCCTTCATAGGCCCTGGCCAAAAGTAGTGTACTGCACTGTTAGGAAAAAAAGGATCCAAAAGGGTTCTTTGGCTGTTCGCATAAGAGAACCATTTTTGGTTCCACATAGAACCCTTTTTGGTTCCATGTAGAGCCTTCTGTGGAAATGATTCTACATGGAACCCAAAGGGGTTCTAACTGGAACCAAATGGGTTCTACTTGGAACCAAAAAGGATGTCCTATTGGGACAGCTAAAGAACCCTTTAAGGTTCTAGATAGCACCTTTTTTTCTCAGAGTGTATGTAAGGAATAGGGTGCCGTTTGGGATGCAGATGAGGACTATAGCCCTGATGTTGACTCATCCTGAGTGATCTCCTGTCTTTAAATAGATTAAGGAGGGTTATATGAATGACTGGCCTAAAGCCAAGAGGAGGGAGGGAGGGAGAGAGATGGTGGAGCTCAGAGAGCTAGTCCACACACTCCAGACAGAACAGGCCCACAAAACAGAGCAGCACAACAACACACCCCCAACAAGACCCGGAAGGCTGAAGGTGGAGATAGACGGATGTCTGAGAGAGCTGGCTGCTCTACGGATTGAGGTGAGATAATATGAGGAGAGAGAAGAACACATGGCACAGCTAACAGCATTGAGGGAGGAGGTGAGAAAGCTGAGGTGTGACAGAGAGCAGGACACTCCCCCAGAGAAGCCAGCAGAACAGTCCACCTCAGACTCGGACCACAACCTCAACACCACAATGGGACAGACAACACAGGACCCACCAACCCAACAGACCCCAGCCACTCCTAACAGCTCCCCTGTCAGTTCCCCTGATATCCCTCTTGACAACCCCAAAATACCCACAGAGGACAAAAGACAAAGATTGTGCTCCTCATTGATTTAAATGGCAAATACACAGAAGAGAATAAACTTTTTCCCAAACACAGTAGCTAAACTCTGGTCCCCAAACACTAGACATGCCCTGTTGCTGTTGTCAGAGGACAGACTAGGGTCCCCCAGCCACATTATAATTCACACGGGTACAAACGACCAGAGGGCACTGCAGGAAAGGGTGGCCACAGCACTCAAGGGAATGATTGAAAAGCTTCTTCCACTTTCCCCAATGCACAAGTGGTTATCTTCACACTGCTACCACAACAATACTTTCACCCTGCCACCATATAGTGGTGAATACAAACATTTCCTGGGACTGTGCCTCAAAATCTAATGTCTACCTGGCCCACCACTCCACCCTGGACTTGAACAGCCTTTACGACCAGGTCCACCTCTACAAGGCAGCAATCTCAACTTTTACCAGGACCCTGAAGAACGTCACCCTCAAACGCAGCCCCTGCACCTCACACAGGAGCAACAGACACAGCGCCCAGACCAGCGAGACACTATCCCAAACCTGCAAGACCCCCCTTCCGAAGGACCTGTACCGACAGAACCCACACCAAGAGGTGTGATGACATGGGGTCCAAGTGCTGGCTCGACAGGTTCCCATGTCTCAGCGGTATCGTCAGGCTCCCATGCTTCAGCCGGCTCCTCTGGTTCCCATGCCTCAGCCGGCTCTACTGGTTCCCGCGCCGCAGACGGCTCTACAGTTCCCCGCGCCTCAGCTGGCTCTACAGATTCCCACGCCTCAGCAGAAGCGACCGGCCCGCTCCTGGTCCCCGGACTGTCCCTGTGGTCGGCGTCCTGCGGCCAGAGTTGTGCGTCAGGGAGGGGGTACTGTCACGTCTACACCTGCTTCCCCTCTACGGTGCTCGACGTCGCCAGTTTACTCATTATTACGCACACCTGCCACCATCGTTACGTGCACCTGCACCTCATGAGACTCACCTGGACTCCATCACCTTCCTTATTACCTCCCCTATATCTGCCACTCCCTTTGGTTCTTTCCCCAGGCGTTATTGACTCTGTTTCTGTGTTTCATGTCTGTACGCTACTCGTGTTTCTTGTTTTGTACAATGTTCCGTTATTTATTAAATTCACTCTCTGTAATTGCTTCTTAGCGTTGAATGAACTACAGAAGAAAGAAAAAAAACTCCAACCCAAAAATGCTTGTGGTGTTGATGGTATCCTAAATTAAATTATAAAATATACAGACAAGTTCCAATTGGCTATACTTAAACTCTTTAACATCATCCTCAGCTCTGGCATCCCCAATATATTTGGAACCAAGGACTGAGGACAACCAAGGACAACAATCCACAAAAGAGAAGACAAATTTGACCCCAATAACTGGGGAAATCCTCTGCATTATCATTAACAGCAGTTTTTCCTCAGTGAAAACAATATACTGAGCAAATGTCAAATTGGCTTGTTACCAAATTACCATATGAAAGACCACGTATTCACTCTGCACACCCTAATTGACAAACAAACAAACCAAAACAAAGGCAAAGTCTTCTCATGCTTTGTTGATATCAAAAAGGCTTTTGACTCAATTTGGCATGAGGGTCTGCTATACAAATTGATGGAAAGTGGTGTTGGGGGAAAACATACAACGTTATAAAATCCATGTACACAAATTGTGCAGTTAAAATTGGCAAAAAACACACACGTTTCTTTCCACAGGGTTGTGGGGTGAGACAGGGATGCAGCTTGATCCCCACCCTCTTCAACATATATATCAACAAATTGGCGAGGGCACTAGAACAATCTGCAGCACCCGGCCTCACCCTACTAGAATCTGAAGTCAAATGTCTACTATATGCTGATGATCTGGTGCTTCTGTCCCCAACCAAGGAGGGCCTACAGCATCACCTACTGTAGATCTTCTGCACAGATTCTGCCAGACCTGGGCCCTGACGGTAAATCTCAGTAAGACAAAAATAATGGTGTTCTAAAAAAGGTCCAGTTGCCAGGACCACAAATACAAATTCCTTCCTGACATCGTTGCCCTAGAGCACACAAACACCTATACCTACCTCAGCCTAAACATCCGCACCACAGGTAACTTCCACAAAGCTGTGAACCATCTGAGAGACAAGACAAGAAGGGGCTTCTACACCATCAAAAGGAACATAAAATTCTACATCCCAATTAGGATTTTCCAAAAAATACTTGATCAGTTTCAGAACTCATTGCCCTTTATGGTTGTGACATCTGGGGTCCTCTCACCAAACAAGAATTCACAAAATGGGACAAATACCAAATTGAGAATTCTGCAAAAACATCCTCCGTGTACAACGTAAAACACCAAATAATGCATGCAGAGCAGAATGAGGCCGATGCCAGCTAATTATCAAAATCCAGAAAAGGGCGGTTCAATTCTACAACCACTTAAAAGAAAGTGATTCCCAAACCTTCCATAACAAAGCCATCACCTACAGAGAAATTAACTGAGAGAAGAGTCCCCCTAAGCAAGCGGTTCCGGAGGCTCTGTTCTCAAACACAAACAGACCCCACAGTGCACCAGGACAGCAACAGTAACACAATTAGACCCAACCAAATAATGAGAAAACAAAAATATAATTACTTGGCACATTGGAAAGAATTTACCCTAAAACAGAGCAAACTGGAATGCCATTTGGCCCTCAGCAGAGAGTACACAGTGGCAGAATACCAGATCACTGTGGCTGACCCAAAACTAAGGAAAGCTTTGACTGTGTACAGACTCAGTGAGCATGGCCTTGCTATTGAGAGAGGCCTCCATAGGCAGACCTGGCTCTTAAGACAAAACAGGCTATCTGCACACTGCCCACACTGACACATATTTCCTTCAGATTACACAGACCCACAAAGAATTCCAAAACAAATACAATTTTGATAAACTCCCATATCTATTGCCAACACAGCAGCAAGATGTGTGACCTGTTGAAAAAACAAAAGGGCAACCAGTGAAGAACAAACACCATTATAAATAGAACCCATATTTATGTTTATTTATTTTCCCTTTAGTACTATAACTCTTTGCACATCATTATAACCATGTACATATGTCACGCCCTGATGTGTTTTACCTGTCCTTGTGCTTGTCTCCACCCCCCTCCAGATGTCGCCCATCTTCCCCATTATCCCCTGGGTACTTATACCTGTGTTCTCTGTTTGTCTGTGCCAGTTTGTCTTGTTTGTCAAGTCAAGCATTTTGTTTCAGCTCCTGCTTTTCCCCAGTCTCTCTTTTTCTTGCCCTCCTGTTTTTGACCCTTGCCTGTCCTGACTCTGAGCCCGCCTGCCTGACCACTCTGCCTGCCCCTGACCCTGAGCCTTGCCTGCCGTCCTGTACATTTGCCCCTACTCTGGATTACCGACCTCTGCCTGACCTGACCCTGAGCCTGCCTGCCATCCTGTACCTTTGCCCCACTACTCTGGATTTTCGACCCCTGCCTGCCTTGACCTGTCTATTGCCTGACACCCTGTTGCTGTAATAAACATTGTTACTTCAACACAGTCTGCATTTGGGTTTTACCTGAAATGTGACAACATAGTCATAATATGGCATTTGAAGTGTGTCTATTCCTTTCGAAACTTGTGTGTATTGTTTACAGTTCATTCTTGATTGTTTATTTCACTTTTGTTTATGATCTATTTCCCTTGCTTTGGCAATGTAAACATGTTTCCCATGCCAATAAAGCCCTTTTAATGTAATTGAGAGCGAGAGGAAGCAAGAAGCCTGTATATTTATGGTACAGACACTTGGCTGACAATGGTCAAAAAGAATGTAACTTCAAATCCATACAGCACTTGTCATAGTCACTTGGTATCCTTACTACAGTACAGACATGAAATAATCTTCACATAGATGTCACAACCACAGGGTCTGAATGAGAGAGCAGATCTCAAGCATAGAAAAATAAGAAATGTATTCTCTCTCCCTCCCCCATCTCTCTCTCTCTCTATTCCTTCTCTCTCTCTCTCTGCCCGGTTGTGAGCATTGTGCAGTGCAGTCGGTGGATATAGAGATTGTGTGATTGAGTCATTTCTAGCTGCTTTGACATCGGACAGACAGACATGAAGACAGTTGACTGACTCCAATTATCAGGTAGGGACACCGTGTGTCAACTTATGGCATGTTGTTATGTTGTATTAAAGTACCTTTTAACACAAGGTCATAGTTAAGGGAAGGGTCTGGAAAAGTTATAGGTCAGAGTTTGGTGCCCCTGCTGCCATTGAACATAATAAAGGCTTAGACATAGAGGGGGGGTCATAGTGATTTGAAATAGCAATAGACGTATAGCAATAGACCACAATGATTTGTCATTCTCAACATATATAAAAACAAATAAAAAAATAAGAAAATCCTTTCTCTGACTGTAATTAAAGAATATCCTGCAGGTGGTTTCTGAAAGTAATTCAATCTTTGTTAGAATCCATTGAGCTGGATGATTTGAAAAGCCATAGTCAAGCGATCAATAATATAATAATACATTTAGCAAAGAAATATGTTATCTTTAATTTACAATCTGTAGAAACTATGAGAATATAAAGGTTCAGAACTTTTGTGAAACATCACAGCTATCAGGAATCAGGTAAGACCCAGATGCGGACCGTGTATAAGTAACAATCTTTATTAGAGCAACAGGGGCAAAGGTACAGGACGGTAGGCAGGCTCAGGGGCAGGCAGAGTGGTCAGGCGGGCGGACTCAGGGTCAGGACAGGTAGGGATCAAAAGCAGGAGGATGAGAAAAGAGAGACTGGGGAAAGCAGGATCTGATACAAAAAACTCTGGTAGGCTTGAACAAACAAGACTAACTGGCAACAGACAGACAGAGAACAAAGGTATAAATACACAGGGAATAATGGGGAAGATGTGCGACACCTGGAGGGGGTGAAGACAAGCACAAAGACAGGTGAAACAGATCAGGGTGTGACAACAGCACAGTTGAAAAAATGTTATCTTGTTGTTTTTAGTCCCACCCTTCAGCTCCACTCAACCCCTCCCATCTATCTCTTAAAACCATCAATTTGGTATTTATAATTGCCATTTGTTTTTCTTTATTTGTACTATTTTCTACATTGTAGAATAATAGTGAATACATCCAATCTGTGAAATAACACATATGGAATCATGTAGTAACCAAAAAAGTGTCAAACAAGTCAAAATATATTTTATATTTGAGATTCTTCAAAGTAGCCACACTTTGCTTTGATGACAGCTTTGCACACTCTTTGCACATTCTCTCAACCAGCTTCATGAGGTAGTCACCTGGAATGCATTTCAATTAACAGGTGTGCCTTGTTAAAAGTTAATTTGTGGAATTTATTTCCTTCTTAATGCGTTTGAGACAATCAGTTGTGTTGTGACAAGGTAGGGGTGGTATACAGAAGCTAGCCCTATTTGGTAAAAGACCAAGTCCCTATTATGGCAAGAACAGCTCAAATAAGAAAAGAGAAATGACAGTCCATCATTACTTTAAGACATGAAGGTCAGTCAATCCAAAACATTTAAAGAACTTTGACATTTGACAAGTGCAGTCGCAAAAACCATCAAGCGCTATGATGAAACTGGCTCTCATGAGGTCCACCACAGGAAAGGAAGACCCAGAGTTACCTCTGCTGCAGAGGATAACTTCATTAGAGTTAACTGCACCTCAGATTGCAGCCCAAATAAATGCTTCACAGAGTTCAAGTATCAGACACATCTCAACATCAACTGTTCAAAGGAGACTGCTTGAATCAGGCCTTCATGGTCAAATTGCTGCAAAGAAACCACTACTAAAGGACACAAATAAGAAGAAGAGACTTGCTTGGGCCAAGAAACATGAGCAATGGACATTAGACCGGTGGAAATCTGTCCTTTGGTCTAATGAGTCCAAATTTGAGATTTTTAGTTCCAACTGCCGTGTCTTTGTGAGACGCAGAGTAGGTGAACGGATGATCTCCGCATGTATGGTTCCCACCGTGAAGCATGGAGGAGGAGGTGATATGGTGTGGGGGTGCTTTGCTGATGACACTGTTAATGATTTAGTTGGAATACAAGGCACACTTAACCAGCATAGCTACCACGTCATTCTGCAGAGATCCCATTTGGTTTGCGCATAGTGGGACTATTCTTTGTTTTTCAACAGGACAGTGACCCAACACACCTCCAGGCTGTGTAAGGGCTATTTGACCAAGAAGGAGAGTGATGGAGTGCTGCATCAGATGACCTGGCCTCCACAATCACTCAACCTCAACCTAATTGAGATGGTTGGGGATGAGTTGGTCCGCAGAGTGAAGGAAAAGCAGCCAACAAGTACTCAGCATATGTGGGAGCATATAAGTATACTGACATACTGTATGTAAATATGTATAGTGACAAATAGCCTTACAAACTATGTAACAGACAGACATGGATAGGAACCTATTCTTGAGAGAAAATGTCAGAGCTGAGAGAGGGAGAAAGCAAGAGCGAGATCAAGATGGAGAGAGAGAAGTAGAGAGAGAGAGAACAATGTGTGTGGGAGATGGAGAGAGAGAGAGAGAGAGCCAGACACTGAGCTAGAGATGGAGCAAGAAAGACCTACTGCGCACAGACATCAATTCAATGTTTATTCCACATTGGTTCAACGTAATTTTGTTGAAATGACATGGAAACAACATTGATTCAACCAGTGTGTGCCCAGTGGGGAGAGATTGAGAGAGAGAGATTGAGAGAGAGAGAGAGAGAGAGAGAGAGAGAGAGAGAGAGAGAGAGAGAGAGAGAGAGAGAGAGAGAGAGAGAGAGAGAGAGAGAGAGAGAGAGAGAGAGAGAGAGAGAGAGAGAGAGAGAATGAGTTTTTATAAAACCTTTATTTTATACTCAAGTATTAACACAAATAATGGCACACTGTGCCTTTCAGAAGTTAAACAACAAATGTGTTATTTTTAAATAAACATAAAAAACACAAAAAAATTAAATAAAAAAGCATTTACATTCAACTTATTTAATCAAATGTTCAATTTATCTTTATTCAAAACCTTGACACACACCGTATATAAATCCTTCCCATTCACATAGAAACCCACCTCTTCCAACCCTCTCAAATCCATTAATAATGCCTTTCTTTCTGACTCTGAGATATTGTGTGTAATCCCTAGTCTTGGAAATGGGGCATTTTCATTTTGTATCTTTTTCTTTTGACTGTTAAGAATAATCCACTCTTCTTCTGACAGAGCCTTCCTGCAGGTTCCCAGCAGTTGTCCGACAATCCTTTCCGACCTCACCCCCAAATGTTCAGCCACCCTTTCTCCATCCATTAAGGTGGGCCCAGCCATGTCCATGAACTGTTTTAGGGTGATGATTTTGCCCTTCACCAGATTCTTGGAGAAATGTGGAACAGCTGCAGTTGTACAATCCAGTCTTGCCCCATACACCAGAGGTTCCTCCAGCAGCCAATGCACTGACTCCATTTTAGTGCTTATGGACACCTTCATTATACTCCAAACCCTAAGAAGGCCTTCGTAAAACAGAGGTACTCCCTCCTTAGAAATCTGGCTGCTATCAACCAAAAATAAAGCTTTCTTTAAACCTAATCCCCCTACCTGCTGTAATTCAAGACCTGCCACCCCTCTCCAAACCACATTTTCCGTGCCATAAAGCAACCTTTGAATAAACTGGAACCGGAAAGCAGCAGCCCTACTAACAAGATGTACAAGACCATGTCCCCCCTCCTCTTTTGACGAATACAAAACACTTTGTGGAACCCAATGATATTTGTCTCAAAAGAAATCTACAACAATTGCCTGTATCTTAGCCAGAAGGCCAGATGGTGGCTCTTAACATGACAACCGATGCCACACTGCAAAGGCAACCACATTGTTAACAATAATAGTGTGCCACCTATATGACATAGTATGAGATAACAACCAATGCCATCTCCTCTCCTCCCATACACCATTTCAACCACCCCATTCCAAATCCTTTCCATAGTCCCCTCATCCCCTATGTACACTCCAAGATATTTAAAACCTCGCTTACACCATTCCAGACCCCCTGGCAAAGCCATGATCCCTCCAGACCATTTCCCAATCTGTAATGCACAACTTTTTCCCCCATTTACCTTTGCAGAGGATATTCCCCTAACCGATCAACCATGAGACTCAAACTATCCACCTCCGCTTGATTTTTCCCTAAAATAACGAATCAGTATAGGCTGAGAGACGAATAGGAGGAATATCTTCTGAAAGGTACACTCCTTCAATGCAACTTCTAATGCTATTTAGTAGTGGCTCTATAGCGATGGCATATAACATTCCCGACAACGTACACCCCTGCCTAATACCTCTACACACTTTAAAAGGAGCACTCAAGCCACCATTAATTTTTAATACACTTTCAATGTCACCATATATCACCCTGATCATGGCAATAAAACCAGAGCTGAAATCAAACGCCTCAAAGGTGTGCCATAGGTATTGATGTTCAACTCGGGTCAAATGCCTTTTCCTGATCAATTGAAATTAGACCAGCACCCAACAGCCCTAGAGACACCCAAAAATACTTTAAAAAGTCAACATGAAGCCCATCAATGCCTGGTGCCCTTCCATTTTCCATTTCTTTTAATGCAGTGTATAGCTCCTGCAAAGGCAATAGTTGCTCTAGCTCAACCTGAGCTTCTGCAGCCACTTGTGTCAATGTTATATCCTCTTTGTACTCACACTTGTAGAGCTCAGCATAGAACTCTATTGTCCTCTTTCCAATTTCACTTGGGCTAGTGAGTTCCTGTCCAACAGCTGATTTGAGGCAATGAATAATTCTTCTTTGTCCATTCTTTTTCTCTAAACCAAAGAAAAATGTGGATGAGGCATACATTTCAGAGATTCCCTGAAAATTACTTCTCACCAATGCCCCCTCTGCTCTGATACCCAGCAGGTCTGCCAATGCAACTTTTTTTCTTGAGGGCCTGAGTATGGCCTTGATCTCCTGTGGTCTCAACTAACGTCAGGAGTTCCACTATTTCAGACTCTAAGGTGTTCATTGATTTGGTGATGTCTCTGGTGACATTCATCGTGTATTGATTACTTGACTGTTGAAGGGATTCAAAACTGTCATTTTCAGACCTCCACCTCTCCCAGAAAAAAAGTAAACCATTTCCTGAAGTGAGCATCACTCAATAAAGTTATATTAAAATGCCAGTATGCACTTTTGGGTTTTGCAGCGTTAATGTACACCACCTCTGTTACTAAACAATGATCAGAAAATCCCACTGGGGTTATCACACTTGATTTACAGACCTGAGATTGATGCTCAAACCAATAAAACCTAAAACCTAAAATCTAACCTGGCCAGAGAGATGGTGTTCTCTCTCGCTTGGGCCCATGTGTACTGTCTCGTGCCTCCATGTGTACTGTCTCGTGCCTCCATGTGTACTGTCTCGTGCCTCCATGTGTACTGTCTCGTGCCTCCACACAGTTCATGTGTCACAATAAGGCGTTTAAAAAAAGTTGTGGTTTCTATCTAAATCACTTACTGTGCAGTTAAAATCCCCAGCAAGAAATAAATAATCTTCAGTGTTACGTTTCTCACTGGTATTTGATAATGTCTCTAAAAAACATATCCTCTCAACTGCCACTACTGGGGCATGTACATAGTGATGTTTTCATACCTCACTCTAACTTTTAATAACCTCTCCTCAACTATCTTTTCAACCTCACATGACAAAGGCAAAAACCCTCCGGGATGCTGGCCTTCTAAGCAGAGTTGCAAAGAAAAAAGCCATATCTCAGACTGGCCAATAAAAAGAAAAAGTTAAGATGGGGAAAAGAACACAGACACTGGACATAGGAACTCTGCCTAGAAGGCCAGCATCCCGGAGTCACCTCTTTGCTGTTGACGTTGAGACTGGTGTTTTGCGGGTACTAATTAATTAAGCTGCCAGTTGAGGACTTGTGAGGTGTCTGTTTCTCAAACTAGACACTCTAATGTACTTGTCCTCTTGCTCAGTTCTGCACCGGGGCCTCCCACTCCTCTTTCTATTCTGGTTAGAGTCAGTTTGCGCTGTTCTGTGAAGGGAGTAGTACACAGCGTTGTACGAGATCTTCAGTTTCTTGGCAATTTCTCGCATGGAATAGCCTTCATTTCTCAAAACAAGAATAGACTGACGAGTTTCAGAAGAAAGTCTTTGTTTCTGGCCATTTTGAGCCTGTAATCGAACCCACAAATGCTGATGTTCCAGATACTAAACTAGTATAAAGAAGGCTAGTTTTATTGCTTCTTTAATCAGGACAACAGTTTTGCTAACATAATTGCAAAAAGGTTTTCTAATGATCAATTAGCATTTTAAAATTATAAACTTGTATTAGCTAACACAACGTGCCATTGGAACACAGGAGTGATGGTTGCTGATAATGGGCCTCTACGCCTATGTAAATATTCCATAAAATCTGCAGTTTCCAGCTACAATAGTAATTTACAACATTAACAATGTCTACACTGTATTTCTGATACAGTTAATGCTATTTTAATGGACAAAAAATGTGCTTTTCTTTCAAAAACAAGGACATTTCTAAGTGACCCCTAACTTTTGAATGGTACTGTATTTACACACGCTGAAAACACCGAAACCCAATAAAGTGAAAAAATGTCAGTCGCTCTCACAATCGCTCCTGCTTCCCGACTCACTCCCAGCATGCACTCCGACGAGAGAAAGAGAGAGAGAGAGAGAGAGAGAGAGAGAGAGAGAGAGAGAAAGATAGCTAGAGAGAGAGAGAGAGAGAGAGAGAGAGAGAGAGAGAGAGAGAGAGAGTTGGCACAGTATTTACACACGCTGAAAACACCGAAACCCAATAGAGTGACAAAATGTCAGTCGCTCTCACAATCGCTCCTGCTTCCCGACTCACTCCCAGCATGCACTCCGACGAGAGAGAGAGAGAGAGAGAGAGAGAGAGAGAGAGAGAGAGAGAGAGAGAGAGAGAGAGAGAGAGAGAGAAGAATAGCAAGATTGAGCGAGAGAGAGAGAGAGAGAAAGATAAGCGAGAGAGAGAGAGAGAGAGAGAGAGAGAGAGAGAGAGAGAGAGAGAGAGAGAGAGAGAGAGAGAGAGTTGGCACAGTATTTACACACGCTGAAAACACCGAAACCCAATAGAGTGAAAAAATGTCAGTCGCTCTCACAATCGCTCCTGCTTCCCGACTCACTCCCAGCATGCACTCCGACAGAGAGAGAGAGAGAGAGAGAGAGAGAGAGAGAGAGAGAGAGAGAGAGAGAGAGAGAGAGAGAGAGAGAGAATAGCAAGATTGAGCGAGAGAGAGAGAGAGAGAGAGAGAGAGAGAGAGAGAGAGAGAGAGAGAGAGAGAGAGAGAGAGAGAGAGAGAGAGAGAGAGAGGTGGCACAGAGAAAGAAAGGTAATTACAGAGAGTAGACCCAGTGTCTTCAATATAAACTCACATTCATCCACTCATTACTCACCCGAGGATGCTAATGCACCACACCATAAGGAGGAGGTGGTTGGATGCTGCATGTTTTCCTTTCTGCACTTTTAAGATATACAGCATGAAAACAATCTAAGCAGGCGAAATAGATGGAGTGGGCGCTGAAATGAATTAATTTAGTCTTGCATGCCTACTCAGAGCCTTCTAGAGACAAGGCTAAATCTCTGAACCGACGAATGAACCGATCTCTCTTTCAATTCAATTCAATTTAAGGGCTTTATTGGCATGGGAAACATATGTTTACATTGGCAAAGCAAATGGAATAGACAATAAACAATAGTGAAATAAACAAGGCAAACATTAGTAAACATTACACTCACAAACGTTTTAAAAGAATATAGACATTTCAAATGTTATATTATTGTCTATGTACAGTTTTGTAACAATATGCAAGTAGTTTAAGTATGAAAGTGAAAATAAATAAACAGGCTCGTTGCCAGTCTCATGGCAACGGGCCACAAATCTTGCTGTTGTGACTGCACACTGCAGTATTTTGCCTAACAGGTATGGGAGTTTATCAATGTTTGATTTATTTTCTAATTCTTTGTGGGTCTCTAATATGGTCATACATTTGGCAGGAGGTTAGGAAGTGTAGCTCAGTTTCCACCTCATTTTGTGGGAGGTGGGCACATAGCCTGTCATTTCTCGAGAGCCAGGGCTGCCTATAACAAGGCTTTGCTCACTGAGTCTGTACATAGTCAAGGAATGTATTAATTTAGGGTCATGTATTCTGCCACTGTGTACTCTGTTTAGGGCCAGATAGCATTCCAATTTGCTCTCTTTTTTGGTTGATTCTCTCTCTCTCTACATCTCTCCCTCTGCATCTTTCTCTCTGCATCTCTCTCTACATCTCTCTCTGCAACTCTCTCTCTGCATCTCTCTCTCTCTACATCGCTCTCTACATCTCTCTCTCTACATCTCTCGCTACATCTCTCTCTACTGTACATCTCTCTCTCTACTGTACATCTCTCTCTACATCTCTCTCTCTAAATCTCTCTCCCTACATCTCTCTCCCTTCATCTCTCACTCTACATCTCTCTCTCTAAATCTCTCTCTCTCTACATCTATCTCTCTCTACATTTCTCTCTACATCTCTCTCTCTCTCTCTCTACATATCTCTCTCTACATCTCTGTCTACATCTCTCTCTTTCGCTAAATCTCTTTCTCTACATCTCTCTCTACATCTCTCTCTCTACATCTCTCTCTACATCCCTCTCTCTACAGCTCTCTCTCTACATCTCTCTCTTCATCTCAATATCTCTCTCTTTCACTCTTAAGTATCTCTCCCTCTCTCTATAGTAGGTGTCACACCAGCCTTGGCTTTTGCTCCCCCTCACTGCTCCCCAACTCACTGTAAGGGGTTTCTCCTGCAGTGTGACCTCCACCTTGATCGTCATGCCGGGACGGTCTCCGAGAGGGACAAGGTGGCCTTGGTGATTTTGGTGCTGACAGGCCGGGCTCTGGAGTGGGCGCACGCCGTCTAGGAGAGGGACGTTCCAGAAGTGCAGTCCTATGAGCGCTTCACCCAACTCTTCCGTGCCGTCTTCGACCACCCTACAGGAGGGCCGAGAGGGAGGTGAGTGTCTCTTCCGTCTACACCAGGTGTCCAGGACAGCGTTTGAGTACGCTCTGGATTTCCAGGACAGTGGCTGTGTCCACTGGCTGGAACGACCAGGCCCTGTTGATGGTTTTCCACAGCGGGCTACAAGCGGAAGTCCAGACCGAGCTGGCCTGTCGCGATGAGGACGTCACGCTGGACCAGCTCATTGCCATGGCCATCCGCCTGAATAATCTCCTGTGTGCCCGTCGTCACCCATCCCAGGGGTTCGGGTCTCTCTCAGGAACCTCCAGCGAGATTGAGCCCATGGAGGTGGACACACCTTACCCCAGAGGAACGTCAACAGGGTCTCTGCTCCTCCCCCGGGGAGTCGGACCACCCCTGGAAAAACCTGTCCCAAAAGGAGAACCAAGCGAGGAAGTGACAGGCCGAGGAGCGTTCCTGCACCTTCCCAGGTAGGCGTGGACGTGCCTTGGTCCTCTCTGTCCACCCAACCCGTCCTCCTTCCTGTCACCTTCCCAGACTATCCTGGCACTCCACTGAGTCGTGCCCTAGTGGACTCAGGTTCTGCAGGCAATTTCCTAGACCGGTCAGTGGCCTTATAATTACGCATTCCTCTAGTCCCTTTACAACCCCCGATCCCAGTCCTTGCCCTAGACAACCATCCCCTAGGAACAGAGAGGGAGAGAGACCCCAACCATCCCCGATTCCCGTTTCCCTCACAGTTACTCACAACCACCATGAACGCATCACTTTCCTCATCTTAGACTCTCCTGTACACCCTGTAGTTCTAGGTTTCATCTACCCTCTACCGCATGCAGAGACCGAAGCCATGGAGGTCTACGTCCAGGAGCAGATGGTCAGTGCAGTACAGTGGTGGCCTGTTCCATCCAACATAAAGCGGTGCATCTCTTCCTATTTAAGGCGCTTCATTAGGGGTTTCAGCACAGTGGTGGCCCCTCTCACCTCCTTCCTGAAGGGAGGTCCTAGACAGCTGTGCTGGACTGAGGAGGCCAACGAAGATTTCTGTGCGCTCAAGGAACGTTTTACGAACGCACCTGTTCTGGCTCATCCTGACCCGTCTTCGCTTTGGCACCCCTCCTGCGCAGGCGTTCTTCTAACTGCTGCCGAACCGTCATCATTACACACACCTGGTTCCAATCCACACTATCACTGTATATATACTCCCTCTGTCATTTGTCTTTGTCGGTCATTGTAAATGTTGCTTGTTTTCCTGAGAGGAATCTCTAGTACTGTTTCCTGAGTACTTTATTATTTTGCACTTTGGGTTTCATCCCGCTTTTATCTATAGTGCTTTAATAAATTCAGTAGTTCTAAACCTGCGACTGCCTCCTGCCTACTCCTCTCTCTCTACACGTGTGACAATAGGTCTCTCTCCCTCTCTTTATAGTAGGTATCTTCCCCTCTCTCTCCCTCTCTCTATAGTAGCTCTCTCCCTCTCTCTATAGTAGGTCTCTTCCCCTCTCTCCCTCTCTCTATAGTAGGCCTCTCTCCCTCTCTCTATAGTAGGCCTCTCTCCCTCTCTTTATAGTAGGTCTCTCTCCTCTCTATATAGAAGGTCCCTCTCACTCTCTCTATAGAAGGTCCCTCTCCTTCTCGCTATAGTAGGTCTCGCTCAGTATAGTAGGTCACTCTCCCTCTGTCTATAGTAGGTCTCTCCCCCTCTCTCTATAGTAGGTCTCTCTCCCTCTCTCTCTATAGTAGGTCACTCTCCCTCTCTCTCTCTATAGTAGGTCTCTTTCCCTCTCTCTCTCGCTATAGTATGTCTCTCTCTCTCTCTCTCTCTCTCTCTCTCTCTCTCTTTCTCTATAGTAGGTCTCTCTCCCTCTCTCTCTATAGTAGGTTTAGCTCCCTCTCTCTCTCTAGTAGGTCTCTCCCTCTCTCTCTCTATTGTAGGCCTCTCTCCCTCTCTCTCTCTTGCTATAGTAGGTCTCTCTCTCTATAGTAGGTATCTCTCTATAGTAGGTCTCTCTCTCTCTCTATAGTAAGTCTCTCTGCCTTTCTCATCTCTATTATCGCTCTGCCTCACTTACAGTATCTGTCTTATCTCTCTTTTAAACTATTTCACATGTATTTAGAAATCCACAAATCCACATACAGTATATGCAGAGATCATATTAAGAGTCTGAATTAAAAATGGTTGGGAGCAAATCCTAGCATGGCTCAAACACACAATCAGTGAAAAATAATTGCCAAAAATCAATCCCAACGTCTTGCCAATTTTTTCCTAATGTTTTCTCCCTCACTCATGATCAAGTCTGTCTCTCTGAATAAACTGTGAGAAAACTATTCTGTCATTCCTTTCTGACACACAGAGAAACAAGAGCAGACCGTCTGAGTCCCAAAATGGGATCCTATTTGCTATATCAAATCAAATTGTATTAGTCACATGCATCGAATACAGCTGGTAGACCTTACAGTGAAATGCTTATTTACGAGCCCCTAAACGACAGCGCAGTTAAAAAATATATACGGAATAAGAGATAAAAGTAACAAGTCATTAAATATATACAGGGGGTGCCGGTACAGAGTCAATGTGCGGGGGCAACGGTTAGTTGAGGTAGTATGTACATGTAGGTAGAGTTAATTAAAGTGACTATGCATAGATGACAACAGAGAGCGCCAGTGGGGTGGAGAGGGGAGGGGGCAATGTGAATAGTCTGGGTAGCCAGACTAGATGTTCAGGAGTCTCATGGCTTGGGGGTAGAAGCTGTTTAGAAGCCTCTTGGACCTAGACTTGGTGCTCTGGTACCGCTTGCCGTGTAGTAGCAGAGAGAACTGTCTATGACTAGGGTGGCTGGAGTCTTTGACAATTTTGACCCAAGTGATGTAATGGGCCATTCACACTACCCTCTGTAGTGCCTTGCGGTTGGAGGCTGAGCAGTTGCCATGCCAGGCAGTGATGCAACCAGTCAGGATGCTCTCGATGGTGCAGCTGTAGAACCTTTTGAGGATCTGAGGAACCATGCCAAATCTTTTCAGTCTCCTGAGGGGGAATAGGTTTTGTCGTGCCCACTTCACGACTGTTATGGTGTGCTTGGACCATGTTAGTTTGCTGGTGATGTGGACACCAAGGAAGCTCTCAACCTGCTCCGCTGCAGCCCCGTCGATGAGAATGGGGGCGTGCTCTGTCCTCTTTTTTCTGTAGTCCACAATCATCTCCTTTGTCTTGATCACGTTGAGGGAGAGGTTGTTATCTTGGCACCACACGGCCAGGTCTCTGACTTCCTCCATTTAGGCTGTCTCGTTGTTGTCGGAGATCAGGGCTACCACTGTTATGTCATCTGCAAATTTAATGATGGTGTCGGAGTCGTGCCTGGCCATGCAGTCATGAGTGAACAGGGAATACAGAAGGGGGCTGAGCACGCACCCCTGAGGGGCCCTGTGTTGAGGATCAGCGTGGCAGATGTGTTGTTACCTACCCTTACCACCAGTCCAGGATCCTGTTGCAGAGGGAGGTGTTTAGTCCCAGGGTCCTTATCTTAGTGATGAGCTTGGAGGGCACTATGGTGTTGAACGCTGAGCTGTAGTCAATGAATAGCATTCTCACGTAGGTGTTACTTTTGTCAAGGTGGGAAAGGGCAGTGTGGAGTGCAATAGAAACTGCATCATCTGTGGATCTGTTGAGGCGGTATGCAAATTGGAGTGGGTGTAGGGTTTCTGGGATGATGTTGTTGATGTGAGCCATGACCAGCTTTCAAAGCAATTCATGGTTACAGACGTGAGTGCTACGGGTTGGTAGTCATTTAGGCAGGTTACCTTAGTGTTCTTGGGCACAGGCACTATGGTGGTCTGCTTAAAACATATTGGTATTACAGTCTCGGACAGGGAGAGGTTGAAAATGTCAGTGAAGACACTTGTTTGTTGATCAGCGCATGCTCACAGTACACGTCCTGGTAATCCCTCTGGCCCTGCGGCCTTGTGAATGTTGACCTGTCTAAAGGTCTTACTCACATCGGCTGCGGAGAGCATGATCACACAGTCTTCCGGTACACCTGGTGCTCTCATGCATGTTTCAGTGTTATTTGCTTCGAAGCGAGCATAGAAGTCATCCGGTAGACTTGTGTCACTGGGCAGCTCTCGGCTGTGCTTCTCTTTGTAGTCTGTAATGGTTTGCAGGCCCTGCCACATCCGACGAGTGTCAGAGCCGTTGTAGTACGACTCGATCTTAGTCCTGTATTGATGCTTTGCCTGTTTGATGGTTCGTCGGAGGGCATAGTGGGATTTCTCATAAGCTTCTGGGTTAGAGTCCATTTGCCAAATGGAGGGCGAGGGAGAGCTTTGTATGCATCTCTGTGTGTGGAGTAAAGGTGGTCCAGAGTTCTTTTCCCTCTGGTTGCACATTTAACATGTTGATTGAAATTAGGTAAAACAGATTTAAGTTTCCATGCATTAAAGTCCTCGGCTACTAGGAGCGCCGCCTCTGGGTGAGCGTTTTCTTGTTTGCTTATGGCGGAATACAGCTCATTCAATGCTATCTTGGTGCCAGCCTCTGACTGTGGTGGTATGTAAACAGCTACAAAGAATATAGATGAGAACTCTCTCGGTTGGTAATGTGGTCTGCAGCTAATCATGAGAATCTCTACCGCAATGGCTCGAGACTTCCATAGATATTGTGCACCAGCTGTTGTTTACAAAAATACGTTGACCGCCGCCCCTTGTCTTACCAGACGCCGCTGTTCTATCCTGCCGGTACAGCGTATAACCAGCCAGCTGTATGTTGATAGTGTCGCTGTTCAGCCACGACTCCGTGAAGCATAAGATGTTACCGTTTTTAATGTCCCGCTGGTATTTTAATCTTCCCAATAACTTGTCAATTTTATTGTCCAAAGATTGCATGTTTGCTAGCAGAATTGAGGGCAGTGGGAGTTTATTCGATGCCTCCGACTCCTCAGAAGGCAGCCCGCCCTCCGGCCTCTCTTTCTCCGCCTCCTCTTCACGCAGGTCACTGGGGTCGGGGCCTGTTCCCGTGGGAGCCGAATATCCTCCGCCTCGGGCTCGTCAGAGTCGTGAAAGAAGAAAAAGGATTCTGCTAGTCCGTGGTGAGTAATCGCAGTCCTGATGTAAGGAAAGTTATTTTCGGTCATAAGAGACAACATTATGTACAAAAAAAGTTAACAAATAAGTTACAAACAACGCAGATAAATGAACAAAAAAACACAATTGGTTTGAGGCACGTAAAACGTCTGCCTTCTGCTCTGGCGCCATTTATAGTGCACTACTTTTGACCAGGCCCCATCCCTATTTCCTATAAAGTGCACTATTTTTGATCAGAGCACTATGGGCCCTGGTCAAAAGTAGTGCACTATATAGGGAATATGGTGCCATTTGGGACGCACACAACATAATGAATACGTCTCATTCCTAGAACCGGTCCTGGCTCTCTATGAGAATAATACGAGAATTAAAGTTATTTATTTTGTAGATTGTCTGTTTCTTGCTGACTGAAGTGTGCGCGTGCACAGAAGCAAATCACCCCCACCCCACACACACATGATTTACGCACATGCACACACTCTCATATGCACATGTACACACATACACTACCCTCACTCTCTCTAAAACTGTTTGATGCAGATCTGATGCTGAAAAACGATAATTCCAGTACATGACAATGCCTGGTGTACTTTGTTCTTATAGGGTGGCTAATCGCTACCTGAACAGCCTCTGGGGTCGCTGCACTTCCTCTCTCTCCTCTCAGAGATTTCCTTTTTGTCTACAGTTAACTTTGAGGCTGTGTCCCAAATAGCACTGTATTCCCTAAATAGTGCACTACTTTTAACCAGGGCTCTGGTCAAAAGTAGTTCACTATATGAGGACTAGGGTGCCATTTGGGATGCACACGTTGAGTCTGGATTAATGAAGGTCCAGATGGAAGGATTTACTAAAATTATTTGTATGTCTTATTCTTCTTCTCCTTACCTGCAGCAGCAGCAGTAGCAGGATCTATTATCTGTGTTGCCAAAAGCCAGTCAGCCTCACAACATATATGTTCCAAATGGCACCATATTCCGTTTATAATGCACTACTTTAGACCAGAGCCCTATTCCCTTTATAGTGCACTACTTTAGACCAGAGCCCTATTCCCTTTATAGTGCACTACTTTAGACCAGAGCCCTATTCCCTTCATAATGCACTACTTTTGCCCAGAGCCCTATTCAAAGTAATGCACTATAAAGGGAATAGGGTGTAATTTGTGGAGAGAAGGGCTACAGGGATACAGAGGAACAGAGGGAGGGAAATAAAGGAAGAGAAAGTGGGCGTGAGGAAGGTGAGATAGAAAAATAAAGGAAGGCTATGAGAACATAAAACTACGAGAGGTGTGCCTACAGTAGGTCTGTACATGTGTGAGTATGTGACTGTGTGTATGTGTGCATGTGTGTGTGTGTGTGCGTATGTCTATGAGTGTGTGTTCAGAAGCTTCAAAGGTGAAACAGAACACGTCTCCCTTTCTCATTCACTTTGTAGTCAGTAGAAGGGTACTGCCTGTTAGTCAGGTACATACAGGCCATCTACACAGGATGGGCTGACCACTACTGGAGAACCTGATGCCCCAGTGATATGCCTAATCCACCTTGGCTGGAAGTTTGATCTGTACTGAACAACAAAAAAAATTACTCAACAAGTAAAATGTTGGTCCTATGTTTAATGAGCTGAAATAAAACATCCCAGAAATGTTCCACTTGCACAAGAAGCGTATTTCTCTCAAGTTTTGTGCACAAATTTGTTTACATCCCTGTTAGTGAGCATTTCTTCTTTGCCAAGATAATTCATCCACCTGACAGGTGGGGCATATCAAGAAGCTGATTGAACAGCGTGATCATTACACATGTGCACCTTGTGCTGGGAACAATAAAAGGCCACTCTAAAATGTGCAGTTTTGTCACACAACACAATGCCACAGTTGTCTCATGTTTTGAGGGAGCGTGCAATTGGCATGCTGACTGCAGGAATGTCCAAAGGAGCTGTTGCCAGAGAATTGAAGGTTAACTTCTCTACCATGAGCCGCCTCCAACGTCATTTTAGAGAATTTGGCACTACATCCAACTGACCTCACAACCGCAGACCACGTGTGACCAGGCCAGCCCAGGACTTCCACATCTGGCTTCTTCACCTGCGGGATCTTCTGAGGAAGGGGAAGGGGGTGCTGAGGAATATTTCTGTCTGTAATAAAGCGCTTTTGCGGGGAAAACTCAGCCAAATTAGCCAAATTATGATTGGCTGAGCCTGGCTCCCCAGTGGGTGGGCCTATACCCTCCCAGGCCCACCCATGGCTGCACCCCTGCCCAATCATCTGAAATCCATAGATTAGGGTATAATTTACTTATTTAAATTGACTGATTTCCTTCTACAAACTGTAACTCAGAGAGATCTTGAAATTGGTCCACGTTGCATTTTTATTTTTGTTCAGTATAGCTACAGAAACTAGGGCTTCTATCTTCATTGAATTTCCTCTCAAATCAGTGAGTTTAGGATTGTTTCCTCTGCTGGTTTTCAGGAGGAGAGGATGGAGGACATGGTGAGTTTTGGTAATCAAGAAAGTATCGTAGCGGAATGCTGAATGGAAGTCCATCATCTAAGAAAGGAATAGTATCAAAATGTCAGAAAAAGCCAGGATAACACTTGGAAGTGCATCTGACCAATGCATGTGCACAAGCACAACATATGGCTAAATTCCAGATGACGCTCAGAACTACAGAGAGTCATGCTGCTGTGCTCAGTACATAACTGTGATGAGAAGGGTTGGTATACGGCTCGTTCCTGTCAAAGTGAATCACAACATTCATTGTCTCAGAATTCTTAATGGCTGCTACTCCACGGAAGGTGAAACGCCTTTATGAATCAGCGTGTCTTTAAAGTGTGCTCGTGATTCACACAGAGCCTTTGTAACACTGTCCTGCCTCCCTCCTTTCAAGTAGAAAGGCCAATATGTATCTGTAGTGAATAAGGTGAATGTTTTATTTTATCCTCATGCAAAGTATCACCTTCGAAACAACACACGTCATCTTGGGGTCAAATAGGTCTGTTTAGCTAATTATGTGTTGAAATAATGTGATACTTGTGATACGGCTGATACGGCTGATACGGCTGGTACTTGTGATGTGAATTCACATCACAAGTATCAGCCGAAGAGAAGAAAGGCCTTTATAGCCAGCGTCCCAAATGGCACCCTATTCCCTATATAGTACATTACTTTTGGCAAAAATGTAGTACACTACAGTATATAGAGAATAGGGTGCCATTTGGGACAATCCTAGAGGAGTTGACCTGGAGGTTGCGATGAATGAAGGGATAGAAGGAGAAGAGGAGGAGAAATACGTAGGGAGGCAGAATTGAACGCTGAATCAACCGCTGAGTCCTTTTGTTATGAGTCATAAAGTGTTCCCCCCTTGATGTGTTGTCCTTTGTGTGTTCCTCTTAAAATCGAGTTTTCTCAAAGGGCACTACTCTTCTTCTAAATGTCATCGCTAAAGTGTCTCTTGTAGAGCCCTTGTACAACAGAGGTAATCCTCCTACAGTGGGGATGCGTCTCAAACGGCACCGTATTTCCTATTTAGCGCGTGGAATAGGGGGACACATCTTAAGAAGTCTCTATGCTAAGTCCTCTCTGGAGTTGTAACGAAATAAAAATGAACTACAGTATGGCTTCAGTTAAGGAAAACAGGACATAACCCGGCCTGATGTTTAATATTCTGGTCTAACTCTGAATTCAAAGTGTGGAGCAAGTTTTAGATTTCCATAGTAACGCCTGACATGTAATACCAGTGGACGATATCTGTTTGTGTCTGAATGCGCATCATTACTCTGGCCCTGTCCGGGGGTATCGTCGCACAGGGCCACAGTGTCTCCCAACCTTCCTGTCTCAGCCTCCAGTATTTATGCTGCGATAGTTTATGTGTCGGGGGGCTCGGGTCAGTCTGTTATATCTGGAGTATTTCTCCTGTCTTATCCGGTGTCCTGTGTGAATTTAAGTATGCTCTCTCAAATTCTCTCTCAATTCAATTTAAGGGGCTTTACTGGCATGGGAAACATTGCCAAAGCAAGTGAAGTATATAACAAACAAAAGTGAAATAAACAATAGAAATGTACAGTAAATATTACACTCACGAAGGTTAAAAAATAATAAAGTCATTTAAAATGTCATATTATGTGCAAATAGTTATGTGCAAATAAATAAACATAAATATGGGTTGTATTTACAATGGTTGCTCTTTTCTTGTGGCAAAATGTCTTGATGGCACACTGTGGTATTTCACCCAATATATATGGGAGTTTATCAAAATTGTGTTTGTTTTTCAAATTCTTTGTGGGTCTGTGTAATTTGAGGGAAATATGTGTCTCTAATATGGTCATATATTTGGCAGGAGGTTATGAAGTGCAGCTCAGTTTCAACCTCATTTTGTGGGCAGTGTGCACATAGCCTGTCTTCTCTTGAGAGCCAGGTCTGCCTACGGTGGCCTCTCTCAATAGCAAGGCTATGCTCACTTAAGCTTTCCTTAAGTTTGGGTCAGCCACAGTGGTCAGGTATTCTCCCACTGCGTACTCTCTGTTTTGGGCCAAATAGCATTCTAGTTTGCTCAGTTTTTTGATAAATCTTTCCAATGTGTCAAGTAATAATCTTTTTGTTTTCTCATGATTTGGGTGGGTCTAATTGTGTTGCTGTCCTTGGGCTCTATGGGGTCTGTTTGTGGTTGTGAACAGAGCCCCATGGGACTCTTCTCCAGGTTCATCTCTCTGTAGGAGATGGCTTTGTTATGGAAGGTTGGGAATCGCTTCCTTTTATGTGGTTGTATAACTGAACGTCTCTTTTCTGGATTTTGATAATTAGCGGGTATCGGCCTAATTCTGCTCTGCAGGCATTATTTGGTGTTTTATGTTGTACACAGAGGATAACTTTGCAAATTTCTGCATGCAAAGTCTCAATTTGGTGTTTGTCCCATTTTGTGCATTTTTGGTTGGTGAGCGGACCCAGACCTCAAAACCATTAATGGCAATGGGATCTATAGCTGATTCAAGTATTTTTAGCCAGATCCTAATTGGGATGTCGAATGTTATGTTCCTTTTGATGGCATAGAAGGCCTTTCTTGCCTTGTCTCTCAGCTCGTTCACAGATTTGTGGAAGTTACCTCTGGTGCTGATGTTTAGGCCGAGGTATGTATAGTTTTTTGTGTGCTCTGCAACGGTGTCTAGATGGAATTTGTATTTGTGGTCCTGGCAACTGGACCTTTTTTGGAACACCATTATTTTTGTCTTCTTGAGATAGATTAACTGTCAGGGCCCAGGTCTGGCAGAATCTCTGCAGAATATCTAGGTGCTGCTATTGGGCACCCCTTGGTTGGGGACAGAAGCACCAGATCATCTGCAAACAGTAGACATTTGACTTCAGATTCTAGTAGGGTGAGGCCGGGTGCTGCAGACTGTTCTAGTGCCCTCGCCAATTTGTTGATATATATATTGAAGAGGGTGGGGCTTAAGCTGCATCCCTGTCTCACCCCACGGCCCTGTGGAAAGAAATGTGTGTGTTGTTTGTGTACATGGATTTTATAAGGTCGTATGTTTTCCCCCCTTCACCACTTTCTATCATTTGTATAGCAGACCCTTTTTTTAAATCAACAAAGCATGAGAAGATACTGCCTTTGTTTTGATTTGTTTGTTTGTCAATTAGGGTGTTCAGGGTGAATACGTGGTCTGTCGTACAGTAATTTGGTAAAAAGCCAATTTGACATTTGCTCAGTGCATTGTTTTCACTGAGGAAATCTACAAGTCTGCTGTTAACGATAATGCAGAGGATTTTCTTAAGGTTGTTGTTGACGCATATCCCACAGTAGTTATTGGGGTCAAATCTGTATCCACTTTTGTGGATTGGGGTGATCAGTCCTTGGTTCCAAATATTGGGGAAGATGCCAGAGCTAAGATTGATTTTAAAGAGTTTAAGTATAGCCAATTGGAATTTGTTGTCTGTATATTTTATCATTTCATTGTGGATGCCATCAACACCACAGGCCTTTTTGGGTTGGAGGGTTTTTATTTTGTCATGTAGTTCATTCATGGTAATTTAATAGTGGATTCTAAGATTTGTAATTTATTTTGTGTATATGTATTTGCTGTTTGTTCTTTGTTATAGAGCCAAAAAGATTGGAGAAGTGGTTTATCCATACATCTCAGTTTTGGATAGATAACTCTTTGTGTTGTGGTTGTTTAGTATGTTCCAATTTTCCCAGAAGTGGTTAGATTCTATGGATTCTTCAATTACATTGAGCTGACATCTGATGTGCTGTTCCTTCTTATTCCGTAGTGTATTTCAGTATTGTTTTAGTGATTCACCATAGTGGAGGCGTAGATTCAGGTTTTCTGGGTTGGACAGGCTTCTCAATTTCTTTATTAGGTTTTTGCATTCTTCATCAAACCATTTGTCACTTTTGTTAATTTTCTGAATGGTCATATATACTGTTTCGGTTTTATACTGTTTAGGTTACATACACTTAGGTTGGAGTCATTAAAAGCCTACCTTCAAACTCTGGGCCTCTTTGCTTGACATCATGGGAAAATCAAAGAAATCAGCCAAGACCTCTTGTAGACCTCCACAAGTCTGGTTCATCCTTGGGAGCAATTTCCAAACGCCTGAAGGTACCACGTTCATCTGTACAAACAATAGTACGCAAGTATAAACACCAGCTATCATACAGCTCAGGAAGGAGACACGTTCTGTCTCCTAGAGATGAACGTACTTTGGTGTGAAAAGTGCAAATCAATCCCAGAACAACAGCAAAGGACCTTGCGGAGATGCTGGAGGAAACAGGTACAAAAGTATGTATATCCACAGTAAAACGAGTCCTGTATCGACATAACCTGAAAGGCTGCTCAGCAAGGAAGAAGCCACTGCTCCAAAACTGCCATAAAAAAGCCAGACTACGGTTCGCCACTGCACATCGGGACAAAGATCATACTTTTTGGAGAAATGTCCTCTGGTCTGATGAAACTAAAATATAACTATTTGGCCATAATGACCATCGTTATGTTTGGAGGGAAAAGGGGGAGGCTTGCAAGCCAAAGAACACCATCCCAACCGTGAAGCACGGGGGTGGCAGCATCATGTTGTGGGGGTCCTTTGCTGGAGGAGGGACTGTTGCACTTCACAAAATAGATGGCATCATGAGGCAGGAAAATTATGTGGATATATATTGAAGCAACATCTCAAGACATCAGTCAGGAAGTAGGTCTTCCAAATGGACAATGACCCCAAGCATACTTCCAAAGTTGTGGCAAAATGGCTTAAGGACAACAAAGTCAAGGTATTGGAGTGGCCATCACAAAGCCCGCACCTCAATCCTATAGAAGATTTGTGGGCAGAACTGAAAAAGCATGTGCGAGCAAGGAGGCCTACAAACCTGGCTCAGTTACACCAGCTCTGTCAGGAGGAATGGGCCAAAATTCACCCAATTTATTGTGGGAAGCTTGTGGAAGGCTACCCAAAACATTTGACCCAAGTTAAACAATTTAAAGGCAATGCTACCAAATACTAATTGAGTGTATATAAACTTCCGACCCACTGGGAATGTGATTAAAGGAATAAAAGCTGAAATAAATCATTAATCTGACATTTCACAATCTTAATATAAAGTGGTGAACCTAACTGACCTAAGACAGGGAATTTTTACTTGGATTAAATGTCAGGAATTGTGAAAAACTGAGTTTAAATGTATTTGGCTAAGGTGTATGTAAACTTCCAATTTCAGTTGTATACACACAGACAGAAAAATGTGTGAACCAGGCCCGCTCAACCCAGAGATGCTAACAGACGTGGGTTTTCCTCTGACAAGAAAATGTACAACGATGTGAGCATTCCATCTCATCCTAGGACTATGTGTGTGTGTGGGGCAGGGAACGTCCCCTCTGTCCCATGACTCTCACAGAGCTCCATTAGTCTGTGGGCCATAACAAAGTGCAGCACTTTTACAGTAGCACAAGGAAATCAGCACTTTTACAGTAGCTTTTTCAATTAACTAATCCCAACATTGCTTGGTACACACTAACACTTTACACGCACATGCAGAAACAAATATTCAAACAGCTAATGCATACACATGCACACACACACACACGCACTCCGACCCCCCCAAAAGCTAACATTTGTTGTTGATCTGTGACCACTGATACAGCACTTTTCCTTCCTGCATAGTCCTAGGTTACTGGAACAGCAGCTGGGAATCTGTACTGTACCTCTGTGTGTGTGTGTGTGTGTGTGTGTGTTATGTGTGTGTGTGTGTGTGTGTGTGTGTGTGTGTGTGTGTGTGTGTGTGTGTGTGCATACGTGCGTGTGTGCATACGTGCGTGTGTATGTGTATGTGTGTGTTTGTGTTCTTTCTCTCTCTCTGTCTCTCTTACCAGCACCTGATAAGGGTTTTCCATCTGAGCCAGGTGGCCAGAGAGCCCAGGGAGAGCCAGGAATGCATCCCAAGTGGCACTCTATCCCCTACATGGTGCACTACATCTGACCAGGGCTCATAGGGCTCTGGTCAAAAGAAGTGCACTATACAAGGAATAGGGTGCCATATGAGACGCTGCCCAGATCTGATCCATTAGCATTCGGGTCAGAGGGTCCATTGAGCTGTTGTGCTTCCATCTTACATTCCACTGAGAAGACATCAAGAGGCTTGACCACGTACACACACGTACACACCTACACAGGCACGCATACACAACCTCTCCACAGTAGCCCTGAGCACCACAGTTTCCATGGTAACGGTCAAACTCCAGCACTTAGTTAATTTATTTATATTTAATCCTGACTGGCTGGATGCTGTGGTCCCTCCGTTCCGCGCACGCTGGTCGATAATATGACAAAGCAGAGTTGTGTCTGTGCAGCTGAGAAAATTGCAAAGGGCCTCTAGTTCAGTGGATCCCTAACTTTTTGAAAAATACATTGTGCTGAAACGTGTCAGCTGTTTGATAAAAGAGCACCATGAATAGAAAAATGCAGTATATCTAGTTGCAACCTTTCTCCCCATTTTTGGAAAACATTAAGTTTCAAGACAAATCTCAGATCCTACCTAAAATGAATCAGCCTAGACCCACCATTCGGGAAGCACTGCTCTAGTTCACCAACTCTGCCAGTAAAGAGACACCTCCTCTCCTCTTCCCCTCTCCTCCTGTCTTTTTCTCCTTTTGCAGCAATACATCATACATCAGCGCCAGCCACAGCTTTCCCCTGAAGAGATAGGGAGAGCATCCAGCTCCATCCCTTCGACAGACAGAAACAGAGAGAGAGAGAGAGAGAGAGAGAGAGAGAGAGAGCAAAAGAGAGAGAGGGAGAGAGAGAGAGACAGAAGGAGAGAGAGAGAGAGGGAGACAGAGGGAGAGAGCAAGAGAGAGAGAGAGGGAGAGAGAGAGGGAGAGAGACAGAGAGGGAGAGAGAGAGAGAGCGAGAGAGAGAGAGAGAGAGAGAGAGAGAGAGAGAGAGAGAGAGAGAGAGAGAGAGAGAGAGAGAGAGAGAGAGAGAGAGAGAGAGAGAGAGAGAAATAGTGTGTGTATCTGGATTCAGCCCTTCTCACCTCTCTGAGCTAAAAACAGCTCCGCTCATCTCCCAGTCCATCTGCACACTGCAGACTATCTCCTTCTCTCATTCTACCCCCTTTTATTTTTCGCTCTCCTCCCTAACAGGGAAGGAGAGGCCTTCTCCAAATGAGTGACATTATGAGAGCTAACCTGGACATGGCTCGTAAGGCCTTGATAAAAGACTGTTCTAATTCAATATCAAACTAATCCACCTGAATACTGATGCCTATCACGAGGAAGAACAACCTTGAGGACAAAGACAGGAGAAACAGAGTCTGTGTTCCAAATGGTACCCTATTCCCTATATAGGGCACATTGAGCTCTGGTCAAAAGTAGTGGGCTGTGTAGGGAATAGGGTGCCATTTGGGATGTACCCAGAGTCTTGTTTCACTGTGGCTGGCTATCTCACTCACAGCCTAGTCGGTTTTTCCTTAGTCATGCTGTGGGCGGTGGCACCTGACGAGCTGACTGATTGATTGGATTGACCCTGTGGCTAATTGTCAGATTGGACAAGGCTTAAAGGTCCAAGGTGAAGGATCATCCATTCACAGACTGTTTGTAAGCAGATACAAGCGATCAGATAAACCTTTAGCTGTTTGCTGCGTATTGAATAAATGTACATAAATGTCTTTCTCTCTCTGTCTCTATCCCTCTATTCATTTTCTGTTTGTCTGTCTGTGTCTAACTCTCTATGCATCCTTCTCTCTATTTGCATGTCTCTCTGTTTTTCTCTCTATTCCATCCCATATCTATGCAGTGGAGATGTTGATTGGTTCGGGAGGAGGAGTTGAGGTGTGGTCTTTTCTCCAGAACCTCAGTTATAGCTAACTCCATTATCTACTGTACCAGTCAAAAGTTGCCAACAGTGTGCAAAGCTGTCATCAAGGCAAAGGGTAGCTACTTTGAAGAATCTCAAATATAAAATATATTTTGATTTGTTTGACGTTTTCTTGGTTTCTAGATGATTCCATATGTGTTATTTCATAGTTGTGATGTCTTCACTATTATTCAACAATGTAGAAAATAGTAAAAATAAAGAAAAACTCTTGAATGAGTAGGTGTGTCCAAACTTTTGACAGGTACTGTATGTGCATGGCATCTTCTCTCAAACCAACAGATCTTCTTTTAAACACACAGATATTCTCTTAAACACACAGATGATCTGATAATTGAATGCAATAAAATGGTACAATAACAAAGTGTAACCCCGTCTCTGTTTTCGTAAAAAGCGGAGGGATGGGCCTGGAGAAATGTAACCACTCTCAAATTCACAGACAGAGCTGTGGGTGGAAGGACTGACCATTCATGATATCAACATTATAGTTAGAATACAGTATTTGTTTACATTTACATTGTTTTCAAACATTGGAGTAAAACAAGCTTATATTTTGGGTTCTGATAGGGTACTACAGTTAAACTAAGCTCAAGAATGAATGGGCATATATCATTAATGTACTGTATAAGTCCAAAAATGAATGTATTAACTAACGATTAAAGCTTTAACAGAGGCCTTGTAATGGCTGCTTGCAAGTGATATGGTCCAACAGAAGTCCACAGATTTGTATATGTGTCACGATCTTCTAGCGGGACAGACCAAGATGCAGCGAGGTTTCCAGTGTACATACTTTTATTAACGGAACGTAACTGGCAAAACAATAAACAATACAAAGATCGTAACTCCGGCGTGGCTCAGGGGACCTGGTGCGGGGAGCAGGAACAGGCCGTGCTGGGCTTGCGATGCGCACAAGGGACCTGATGCGGGGAGCAGGAACAGGCCGTGCTGGGCTCGCGATGCGCACAGGGAACCTGGTGCGGGGACCCGGCACCCTTCTTCCAGGCTGTTCACTCACCGTAGCCTCACAGATGCGGGGAGCTGGAATGTCGCGCACCGGGCTGTGGGCGCGCACCGGAGACACAGCACGCAGAGCCGGCGCAGGATATCCTGGTCCAAGAAGGCGCACTAGAGACCAAGAGCGCGGAGCCGGCACCCTCATTCCAGGCTGTTCGCTCACCCTAGCCTGACAGATGCGGGGAGCTGGAATGTCGCGCACCGGGCTGTGGGCGCGCACCGGAGACACCGCACGCAGAGCCGGTGCAGGATATCCTGGTCCAAAGAGGTGCACCGGAGACCAGGAGCGCTGAGCCAACACCCTCCTACCTGGCTGCAAACTCCCCCTAGCTCGACAGATGTGGGTAGCTGGCATGTCGCGCACCGGGCTGTGAACGCGCACTGGAGACACCGTGCGCTTCATCGCATAACACGGTGCCTTACCAGTGCAACGCTCCCTCCGGTAGGCACGGGGAGTTGGCTCAGGTCTCCAACCTGGGTCACACAACCTCCCCGTGTGCCCCCCCATGCTCCATATTTTTCTTCATAATATCGCCGCTCAGCCTTTGCTGCTTCCAACTCCTCCCTGGGACGGCAATACTCCCCAGGCTGGTTCCAGGGTCCCTTTCCATCCAGGATTTCTTCCCATGTCCAGTTCTCCTGCTGACCCCGATTATCTCGCTGCTTGGTCCTTTTATGGTGGGTCATTCTGTCACGATCTTCTAGCGGGACAGACCAGCGAGGTTTCCAGTGTACATACTTTTATTAACGGAACGTAACTGGCAAAACAATAAACAATACAAAGATCGTGGCTCAACTAAAGCGCGCACACACACAATATAACATGACAATTCAATGTTAATATAAACAATGACCCACAACCCCAGTAACGAAAAGAACAAAATATATGGTTCCCAATTAGAGGTAACGACAATCAGCTTCCTCTAATTGGGAACCATCAAACCAACATAGAAATATAACACCTAGAACACAAAACCCTTCTAACCAAAACTCAAAACTAAACACCAGCCTGCTAAACCAGGCCTGGGCGTTACAATATGAAGCCCTAAAACTGCAGTCAAACATTGTGTCAGTATCTGTACAAGCCTAAAAAATCCTGGTCAAAACTTGACCACTCGGCTAATCCATTGTGGCACTCCATTGTGGCACCAGACATGCCACCAGGGTTATTTTCACTGTCCCCAGGTCCAGAACAAATTCAAGGAAACGTACAGTATTATACAGAGCACTGACTGAATGGAACTCCCTTCCATCTTACATAGCGCAAGTGAATGGAAAAACTGGTTTCAAAAACAAATAAAGCAACACCTCACGACACAATGCCTCTCCCCCATGTGACCTACTTGTTGTATATACTGTATGTACTGACATGTATGTGTAACTACAGATGCACGCACGCACACTACATGTTAATGTATCTACATGTATGTCAATTGTAAAGTATTTTGTCTGCAATGTCTTTCGTTTTCTGTCGGACCCCAGTAAGACCAGCTGTCGCCATTGGCATCGGCTAATGAGGATCCTAATAAATCAAATCAAAGAAATCTTAATCAACCGGGAGAACAAAATAGCATGTAGGGGCTGGAAGATGAATAACGCAAAGTGAACTGAGTTTAGTTTAGCTGCAGTATCGACTGAGCCAGGCAGGCAAATCCATGTTCCTGATCTCCTGGCTGATGGAGAGATGTAATGCAACAGAGAGAGGCTGCTAGCTGGGTCAGACCTGTCTGCTTGATTTTCTCTTCATTTTGTCTCCAGCAACCATTACTCAACCTGGAGGGGCCAATAACAGGAGCCGAGCAACAGAAGGAGAGAAAAAGATTTTTATTATTTCTCCCTTTCTTTGTCTCTTTTGGTCTCTCTCTTGCTCTCCCTCGATCTCTCTCTCTCTTGTTCTGCAGCACCTTTCTCACTCTCTCCCTTCTCTTTCCCTCCTTCTCTCCCCCCCTCCCTCCCTCTCTCAGTTTCTAATCAAAGCTGTCACTGAGCAGTGCTTACAGGGCTGTCTCAGGGGTCTGCTTCTCTATGATACACTCACTTTACAGCCACTCACTTCACCCTGTCCTCCCTCGCCTCAGTCAGACAAGTGACAAAGACAGACTCCTTTCCCCCCTCGCCTCCCATGTCTTCCCCCTCACCTCCCCCTGTGTTCTCCCACTGTGTTTCCCAGAAAGGGAAACATGTTGGAAACCTTCTCTTTAACCTTCCTTCAAAATAAATCAAGTCCATCTTTACAGAGCTGCTGAGGAGTCACAATCACACTGACTTCCTATGCGTTTGTATGAAAAAAAAGAGAGTTAACGTCCGTTTGTGATATTACAACACAAAGAAGTTACTTCAAACAACGAACACAGTTTTTTTCCCCCTCGGATATCATTGCAAGCATGATAGAAGCGCATAATATATTCTACAATTTTCTTTTACCCATGCTCCTCAGCTTGGCAACAAAAACAATAATAACGGTGTTGGGGTTTCCCCCTACAGCGGATTCCATTTTTAAAAAAATAGAGAAAAACTAGGGTCTAACCAAAACCAAACCAATTCTTCAACATGTTTCTCAGCACATTTTATGTCAGTACAAGTTTTTCAAAATAAAATAATAATCTGATTAGTCATGTTGTTTGGTGAGTTGGGCCACTTAGATGTCTGAGCTTGGATTGTACAGAATATTCCCTCTCCAAACATTCTGGATCTGTCACTGCCGGTGTGTGTAGCTGGTGTAAAAGTCAGGTGCAGGACAGCAGAGATGAGTGAACAATGTATTTAATAAAAATACGGAAAAACTTTGGAATCCAACGTGCTCAAATACACACGGGAGAAATAACTAGCCGTAAATAAACAGGCAAAGAACAACAAACAATCACGCACAAAAACCATGGGGAAAACAGAGGGTTAAATAATGGACATGTCATTTGGGAATTGAAACCAGGTGTGTCAACCAAAGACAAAACAAATGGAACATGAAAAATGGATCGGCGATGGCTAGAAGGCCGGTGACGTCGACCATCGAAAACCGCCCGAACAAGGAGAGGGACGAACTTCGGCGGAAGTCGTGACAGTACCCCCCCCCTTGACGCGCGGCTTTGGGGACACCGACCTTGGGGACGACCCGGAGGACGAGGCGCAGGGCGATCCGGATGGAGACGGTGGAACTCCCGCAGCATCGAAGGGTCCAACACGTCCTCCACCGGCACCCAGCATCTCTCCTCCGGACCGTACCCCTCCCACTCCATGAGGTACTGAAGGCCCCTCTTCCGACGCCTCGAGTCCGTGATGGCTCGAACAGCATACGCCGGGGTCCCCTCGATGTCGAGAGGGGGCGGAGGAACCTCCCGTACCTCAGACTCCTGGAGTGGACCAGCCACCACCGGCCTGAGGAGAGACACATGGAACGAGAGATTAATGCGGTAATCTGGGGGCAGCTGTAACCTGTAACAAACCTTGCTCAGTCTCCTCAGGACTGAATGGCACCACAAACCACGGGCCCAGCTTCCAGCAGGGCAGGCGGAGGGGCAGATTTCGGGTCGAGAGCCAGACCCTTTCCCCGGTGCGAACACCGGGGCCTCACCGGCGCTCGCCTTCTGCCGCCTCACGGCCCGTTGCAGGTACACATGGGCGGCGTCCCAGGTCTCCTCCGAGCGCTTAAACCACTCGTCCACCGCAGGAGCCTTGATCTGGCTCTGATGCCAAGGTGCCAGAACCGGCTGATATCCCAGTACGCACTGGAAGGGAGAGAGGTTAGTGGAGGAGTGGCTGAGTGAGTTTTGGGCCATCTCTGCCCAGGGGTTGAACGCCGCCCACTCCCCCGGCCGGTGCTGGCAATATGACCGCAGAAACCTACCCACATCCTGGTTTACTCTCTCCACCTGCCCGTTACTCTCGGGTTGAAAACCTGAGGTGAGGCTGACCGAGACCCCTAGACGTTCCATGAACGCCCTCCAAAACCTGGACGTGAATTGGGGACCCCGATCAGAGACTATGTCCTCAGACACCCCGTAGCGCCGGAAGACGTGTGTGAACAGGGCCTCTGCAGTCTGTAGGGCCGTAGGGAGACCGGGCAAAGGAAGGAGACGGCAGGACTTAGAAAACCGATCCACAACGACCAGGATTGTGGTGTTACCCTGTGAGGGAGGAAGATCAGTCAGGAAGTCCACCGACATGTGCGACCACGGCCGCTGTGGAACGGGTAGGGGTTGTAACTTCCCTCTGGGCAGGTGTCTAGGAGCCTTGCACTGGGTGCACACCGAGCAGGAGGAAACCCTAACGTCCTTAGCTAAAGTGGGCCACCAGTACTTCCCACTGAGTCCGACCGATGCCAGAATGACCCGAGGAGGGTGACGTGTGGGTCCAACCGGTCGCGGACAGCAGACGGAACGTACAGACGCCCAGCTGGACACTGAGAGGGAGTGGGCTCTGCACGTAACGCCTGCTCGATGTCCGCGTCCAGCTCCCACACTACCGGTGCCACCAGGCAAGAGACCGGGAGTATGGGAGTGTGATCCATGGACCTCTCCTCTGTGTCATACATCCGGGACAGTGTGTCTGCCTTAGCGTTCTGAGAACCTGGTCGGTAGGGAAGGGTGAAAACAAAACGGGTAAAGAACATGGCCCACCTTGCCTGGCGAGGGTTCAGTCACCTTGCTGCCCGGATGTACTCCAGATTGCGGTGGTCAGTCCCGATGAGAAAAGAGTGTTTCGCCCCCTCAAGCCAATGTCTCCACGCCTTCAGAGCCTTGACGACAGCCAACAGCTCCCGGTCCCCCACATCATAGTTTCGCTCCGCCGGGCTGAGCTTCTTCAAAAAGAAGTTACAGGGGAGGAGCTTCGGTGGCGTACCCGAGCGCTGAGAGAGCACGGCTCCTATCCCAGCCTCGGACGCGTCCACCTCCACTATGAACGCAAAGGAGGGATCCGGATGAGCCAGCACGGGAGCCGAGGTAAACAGAGCCTTCAGGTGACCAAAAGCCCTGTCTGCCCCAGCCGACCACTGCAGTCGCACCAGTCCCCCCTTCAGCAGTGAGGTAATTGGAGCCGCTACTTGACCAAAGCCCCGGATAAACCTCCGGTAGTAGTTGGCAAACCCTAGGAACTGCTGCACTTCCTTTACCGTGGTGGGAGTCAGCCAATTAGGCACGGCTGAAATGCGGTTACTCTCCGTCTCCACCCCTGACGTGGAAATGCGGTACCCTAGGAAGGAGAAGGACTGTTGGAAGAACAGACATTTCTCAGCCTTGACGTACAGGTCATGTACCAACAGTCGACCAAGCACCCTGCGCACCAGGGACACATGCTCGGCGCGCGTGTAGCGGAGTATATCAGAATGTCGTTGATATACACCACTACACCCTGCCTGTGCAGGTCCCAGAAAATCTTGTCAACAAAGGCCTGAAAGACTGATGGAGCATTCATCAACCTGTATGGCATGACAAGGTATTCATAGTGCCCTGAGGTGGAACTAAATGCCGTCTTCCACTCGTCTCCCTCCCGGATACGCACCAGGTTGTAAGCGCTCCTGAGATCCAATTTTGTGAAGAAGCGCGCCCCGTGCATTGACTCGATTGCACTGGCTATGAGAGGCAGCGGGTAGCTGTATCTCACAGTGATCTGATTGATACCCCAATAGTCAATACACGGACGCAGACCTCCATCCTTCTTCTTCACAAAAAAGAAACTTGAGGAGGCAGGTGAAGTGGAGGGCCGAATGTATCCCTGCCACAGAGATTCAGAGACATATGTTTCTATAGCCGCCATCTCTTCCTGGGACAGAGGATACACGTGACTCCTGGGAAATGCTGCGTCTACCAGGGGATTTATCGCACAATCCCCCCCCGTCGATGGGGTGGTAATTTAGTCGCCCTCTTCTTACAGAAGGCGAGAGCCAAATCGGCATATTCTGAGGGGATGCGCATGGTGGTGGAGACCTGGTCTGGACTTTCCACTGTAGTCGCGCCGATGGAAACCCCTCCCCACCTACCTGAGCACTCTCGTGACCATCCCTTGAGAGCCCTCTGTTGCCACGAAGGAATGGGGTCATGACAGTCCAACCAGGGTAGGCCCAGCACCACGGGAATCGCAGGAGAATCAATATGGAAGAGACTGATACTCTGCATTGTGACCCTCCTGCGTAACCATGTCTAGTGGAGCAGTGGCCTCCCTAATCAGCTCTGACCCTATCTAGGGCGTGTACAGGGAAGGGCATATCATCAGGAACAATGGGGATCTCTAAACTATGGGCAAAAGAACGGTCAATAAAATTCACAGCTGTGCCTGAATCTACAAGCACCTTATGCTGGGAATGCGGGGAAAACTCAGGAAATTCAATAAACACATACATGTGAGCAACAGGGGGCTCTGGGTGAGCCTGGTGCCTACTCACCTGGGGTGACACGACAGTGCCCTGCCTGCTGCCTCGACTCCCTGAGGAACCCCCCCAGCACCAACCAGCAGTGTGCCCTCTGTGGCCACAGATGGTGCTTGGAATAGCCCCTCCTCCGGTTGCCCTAAATGTGGCACCTCCCAGCTCCATGGGCGTCGGAGCGGAGGTGCTGGGGGATGGAACTGACAGGCCCCAATCCGGACGTCCGCAGGTGGCCAGCAGGTTGTCCAGCCGTATGGACAGGTCCACCAGCTGGTCCAATGTGAGGGTGATGTCTTGGCAGGCTAACTCCCGATGGACGTCCTCACGCAGACTGCACCAGTAGTGATCGATCAGGGCCCTGTCGTTCCATCCCGCGTTGGCGGCCAGGGTCCGAAAGTCCAAAGCGAAATCCCCTCATCCCTTGGCTCAGATGGAACAGACGTTCACCGCTCGACCCTCAGGCGGGTGGTCGAAAACTGCCCGAAAGCGGCGGGTGAACTCTGAGTAATGATCCAACGCCGCACCTCCCTCACTCCATACGGCGTTGGCCCACTCCAGGGCTTTACCTGAGAGGCAGGAGATGAGGGCGGACACGCCAGGTAGAGTTCCAGCTGGAGTAGGAACCCCTGGCATCCGGCAGCCGTCCCATCATACTCCCTCGGGAGCACGAGCTGAATCCCGCTGGGACCAGGTGAAGGAGGGGTGATCAGTGGTGTCCTTGTTGGTGCTGGTGGAGACGCTGAAGCAACTCCTCTTCTCTCCCAGCGCTCCATAGTCTGTAGGACGCGATCCATTGCGGTGCCGAGATGTTGCAGTATCTCCTCATGTTGCCGGACGCGCTCCTCAACCCCAGGTACTGGGGTAACTGCTCCTGCTGACTTCATTTGTGGTGCGTGATTCTGTCACTGCAGGTGTGTAGCTGGTGTAAAAGTCAGGCGCAGGAAAGCAGAGATGAGTGAACAACGTGTTTAATAAAAATACAGAAAAAAGGTAACAAATCCAACGTGCCCAAATACACACTGGCGAAATAACCAGCCGTAAATAAACAGGCAAAGAACAACAAACAATCACGCACAAAAACCATGGGGAAAACAGAGGGTTAAATACTGAACATGTAATTTGGGAATTGAAACCAGGTGTTTAAAACAAAGACAAAACAAATGGAACATGAAAAATGGATCGGCGATGGCTAGAAGGGTGGTGACGTCGACCGACGAAAACCGCCCGAACAAGGAGAGGGACCGACTTCAGCGGAAGTCGTGACAGGATCCTTATAGTGTCATGGCTTTACTTTCATTAATCTGAAGACTGTTATTTTTTTATCTACTAACTATGTTTAATTGTTACCAGATTAATAATGTAACAATTAACTCATTGGGATTTGGGGCACCACGAGAGCAGTTCCTTAAAGAGGTACCATCTCCCGATTTAAACTAGTACATCCATAAACCATCAACTTAATCATAACCTCATATCATATCATCATTCTGAACAGTTGTAACCTTGTATCTGCAAAAACCCGAAACCTTACTTATGATTCAGTACTACACAAATTGGTTTAATTATTTATTTACTAGCTAACTAAATGGTAACACAGGATAAACATACACACTTAATACATTAGAAACAGGTCCCTAGCAGACTGACAAGAAAATGGCTGCTTGTTACAAATGACATGGAGAGGGTGAGAGAGAGAGAGGGACAGAGACACTTAAAATTGGTACATTTAGAAACTACTTTCACTTATACATTGCACAAGAACCACCACCCTCTTGGAGTAAGAAATCAGAAAGCATTTACGTGAAAATCCTTGGTTTCTCTCGGTGAACAGGGCCTTCTTGGAAAGGGTGTTGGGCCTTTTTGCGGCACGTTTGTAAGGCTCTGATTGTCTTAAAGGGGTTCCCACCCATCTTCTACTGTTGTTCTCCTCTGCAGTCGTCCGGTATCTGGTGACTTGTGGTATAATCCTGAAAAGAACAACAGAGTTTATTCTAATTCCATTCGCTCTGGAAGATGCTTCTTTGAAGATAGGCTAGCCAGTCGTTTCGATGGTTGCCAGTGGGGTGATGAGAGTAGCAGAATACGATTGTTTAAAGAGAGTCATAGAATGGTCCCACTTCAATTCGCTTTTCTAGATACTTTACTTAGGACAGCTAATCACCAGTGATTGTCCGGGAGGTGACTTTATTGTCTCTACCTCGTGTTGAGATTCAGAGTTCAAACCACTTTAAACATGAGCTGCAGCTCTACATCCCTCTAGCCTAATATGTTAATTCTTAACCCATAATTTTATACAGTTGGTTCAAAAGGTCGGTTCCGTCAGGCTGACACGCTCTTTGACCTCACTCAAGGAGGCGGTGACTACTTACTTGTACAAAGTTATAGAAACAATTCCCTCTTATAGTTTCTAAAATCACATTCCACTCTTAACAAAAACACTTTCATAGTTTTTCATATAGCATGCACAACGTAGAGGATGGAAATGTTGTACATGTTGTACATGTAGTATGTGTACTTTCCAATTTACAGTATTTCCTCTATAACATAACATTTTAGGTTGCTTCTGACCATTCCCCCCGTTCTGTTAGAAATATTGTTCCAGTATTTGCTTTCGAACGTGTAAGAGCTTTGGCGGGGAAATCTGTGAAACAAAGGAATTTGGAGAGGGAGAGAGCTAAATGTTCTGTCCTTGATTTAAACTGTCAACCCCCACCAGTTCCCTCCTCCCCCCCTCTTGCGGGTTAGAGGGGGTCTGGTTGAAGTTATTTATTGCAAACCTGATCTGACCAATTTGGATCCTCACAGGACAGTCATGACAACAGTCACAGAGAAGTCACAGTAAAATTACCGTAAACTTACACACACAAGTCTAGTTTCCCACTGGATAACGTGGATAATTGGATAATATTTGGTTAAGACATTGATCAATGAGATTAAAACCTACTGTATACTCACCCACTCAAAAAGACAGCCAAAATGTAGCTGAATTTCCAGCGTGTTATCACTATGCTTTTAACTATCAAAAAGCATAATGCTTCAGCATAATAAAATAATAAAAATCTTTTATAAGAAGACATTCATAGTTACAGGATGTGTTACTCATTTTGAAGTTGAATAATATATTGGTTTGTAAGCCTTAACTCTAGGTTATTTACTAGAAAAGGGTTATTGGATTGTGTTTAGTTGACAATGCAACGAAATATCAACATTTAAATGTACAGTGTCTTCAGAAAGTATTCATACCCCTTGACTTATTCCACATTTTGTTGTGTTACAGCCTGAATTCAACATGGATTTAATAAAAAGTGTACCCATTTACACACAATGCCACATAAGAAATAGTGTACCACACTATTTGACAGGAGTTTGCAAATGTTTGCCACTTGTGGTGAATCTGCAGCAAACCTTTGACAACCATAATATTTATTGGCAAACAGTTTGCCAGGGCTTGTTTTTCTGGCAAACAATTCTCTCAAGATTCTATTTGAATCTGTGGCAAACCTCCAGCAACAATATGTATTGCCAATAGTGTCAAACAGTTTACCTGTAGCTGTTTCTGGTGATCACATGAGTTCCAAGACCAGTAACTGTCGAAAGCCAAATCAGGGGTTTAGAAAAATATGTTGGAAACTAATTGATGCCTAGTTAGCAATGTCATGTTTTATGGGATAGAGTGAAAAACATTTTGTTGATACCAGTTTCAATCTGTCAGCGCCACTGACTGGCTAGAGCTTAGCTTAATTTAATTGGTGTAGCCCTGTCCTGCTGTCAATTACCAAAAGCGCCCTCTTTGGCCTCATGGGTGGAATGTTATTAATATTTTTTATAATGAACGAACATTTATTTTAAACAACGTTTCTATTGCAAACAGTTTTGTTATATTTCCGTCTTCTGTGATGTACAGTGCATTCGGAAAGTATTCAGACCCCAGACTTTTTCCACATTTTGTTATGTTAAAGCCTTATTCTAAAATGTATCAAATCGTTTTTTTTTTCGCCCAATCACTCTATACACAAAACCCCATAATGACAAAAACAGTTTTTTAGACATTTTTTAAATATCACATTTACATAAGTATTCAGACCGTTCACTCAGTACTTTATTGAAGGACCTTTGGCAGCGATTACAGCCCCGAGACGTCTTTAGTTTGATGCTACAAGCATGGCACACCAGTATTTGAGGAGTTTCTCCCATTCTTCTCTGCAGATCCTCTCAAACTCTGTCAGGTTGGATGGGGAGCGTTGCTGCACAGCTATTTTCGGGTCTCCCCAGAGATGTTCGATCTGGTTCAAGTCCGGGCTCTGCCTGGGACACTCAAGGACATTAAGAGCCTTGCCACTCCTGCGTTGTCTTGGTTGTGTGTTTAGGGTCATTGTCCAGTTGGAATGTGAACCTTCGTCCCAGCCTAAGGTCCTGAGCGGTGTGGAGCAGGTTTTCATCAAGGATCTCTCTGTACTTTGCTCCGTTCCTCTTTGCCTTGATCCTGACTAGTCTGAAAAACATCCCCACAGCCTGATGCTGCCACCACCATGCTTCACTGGTCTGAGAGTCCTTTAGGTGACTTTTGTCAAACTCCAAGCGGGCTGCCATGTGCCTTCTACTGAGGAGTGGTTTCCGTCTGGCCACTCTACCATAAATGCCTGATTGGTGGCGTGCTGCAGAGATGGTTGTCCTTCAGGAAGGTTCTCCCATCTCCACAGAGGAACTCAGGAGCTCTGTCAGACTGACCATTGTGTTCTTGTTCACCTCCCTGACCAAGGACCTTCTGCCCAGATTGCTCAGTTTAGCCGGGCGGCCAGCTCTAGGAAGAGTCTTGGTGGTTCCAAACTTCTTCCATTTAAGAATGATGGAGGCCACTGTGTTCTTGGGGACCTTCAATGCTGTAGAAATGTTTTGGTACACTTCCCCAGATCTGTGCCTTGACACAATCCTGTCTCCCAGCTCTACAGACAATTCCTTTGATTGGTTTTTGCTCTGACATGCGCTGTCAACTGATGGACCTTATATAGACAGGTGTGTGCCTTTCCAAATCATGTCCAAACAATTTAATTTACCACAGGTGGACTCCAATCAAGTTGTAGAAACATCTCAAGGATGATCAGTGGAAACAGGATGCACCTGAGCTCAATTTCGGGTCTCATAGCAAAGTCTGAATACTTATGTAAATAAGGTATTTCTGCTTTTTATGTTTAATTAATTAGCGAAAATGTCTAAAAACCTGTTTTCGTTTTGTCAGTATGGGATATTGTGTGTAGATTCATTAAGATTTTTTTTTTATTTAATACATTTTAGAATAAGGCTCTAACGTAACAAAATGTGGGAAAAGTCAAGGGGTCTGGATACTATCCGAAGGCACTGTATATAAAGTGTAATATTGGGATGCATATTCAACATTTTATAAATGTAAACTATATCTGACACGGTACATTTGCCTTCTTTTTTAAACCGATAACCATGTGTGTGAGGTGTATACTTTTGTTTCAAAGTAGATTTATTTAAGACTACCAAAAATCATGTGTGGCCCTGATTTAGCCCACTGCAGTAGAAGGTTAAACTAGTAGCTAGCACATCTTGATAATGTGTTTTTCCTTCTCTCTATATTTTTTCTATCTTGAAGCAATCAGTTACAAGAAAAAAAGACAGATTGAGCCCTTCATTCCAACTAAGGTCAGATAAATATATGTGCACCAATTCAAGGCTTCTTGCATGCATGGCTTTGAGATTTTCATTCATTTTGTAAAAATAATACGAATTGCCATATTAGGCATAACTACATTTTATGTTGCTTTCCTTCCACCCATGCTTTATACACCTGAGTCAGAAAGAAGAGATAACTAGTAGACAACTGTCTCATAATGATGAAGTCCCCAGTCTAGATTGAATTCCATAATTAGTTGATTAGTTTGAATCAACTGTGTTGAGGCTTGGCTGGAGAAATATGTTGTATACCATGGCTCTCTAGGAACAGTTGGCCACACATTTAAAGGTAGAATTAGTAGGCCTAAATCCCAGTTTATGCTAGCTACATCATTTGTCTATATACATTTATATACTGAACAAGAATATAAATGCAACATTCAACAATTTCATTGATTTTACTGAGTTACAGTTTACATGAGAAATCAGTCAATTTAAAAAAATTCATTAGGCCCTAATCTATGGATTTCACATGACTGGGAATACGTATACCTTAAAAAAATGGACATCACAATAGGCCTCAGGATCTTGTCAGGGTATCTCTGTGCATTCAAATTGCCATCAATAAAATGCAATTGTGTTTGTTGTCCGTAGCTTATGCCTGCTCATACCATAACCCACGGCCACCATGGGGCACTCTGTTCACTACGTTGACATCAGCAAACTGCTCGCCCACTCGAAGCCATACTCATGGTCTGCGGTTGTGAGGCCGGTTGGACCTGCTGCCAAATTCTCTAAAAAGACATTGTAGGCGGCTTATGGTAGAGAAATGAACATTCAATTCTCTGGCAACAGCTCTGGTGGACATTCCAGCAGCCAGCATGTCAAATGCACGCTCCCTCAAAACTGTGGCATTGTGTTTTGTGACAAAACTTCACATTTTAGAGTGGCTTTTTATTATCCCCATCACAGCACCTGTGTAATGATCATGCTGTTTAATCAGTTTCTTGATATGGCACACCTGTCAGGTGGATATATTATCTTGGCAAAGGAGAAATGCTCACTAACAGGGATGTAAACAAATTTGTGCACAAAATATAAGCTTTTTGTGAGTATAGAAAATGGCTGGGATCTTTGTTTCCTTGCTGAAAAATATATAGATCACTAGTTTCAGTGAAAAGCTTAGCAACATCAATGCAACTTTGTAATAGATGACCCCTTTTTTCCAAAGCCAAACCCGCCCATTAGTCGCTGAGTCTAAACATTAAGATGTCAAAATGTTTTTGTTTTCTGATTGTTTCAGTGCATGCATTCACCAAGCTTTGGACGAAGGACTTCCACAGGGCTGGCATCTTCAAAGTTCAGTCAAAAAGGCAATAGTTTGGAACTGGGTTTGATTTGTTTTGATTAATTATTTAAATTTTGTAAATTATCTTTTAAACTTCCATTGGTTGAAAGCTATTGCTCAGTTATCACTTGGCTCGGGGGGTGCCTAAGCCAGCCCGTCGGGCTTCCACGCCCTGGCTGGCTCGAGAGGTTTCCTTGCCTCGGTTGGCTCGGCGGCTTCCCATCCCACGGCACTCTCCACCGGATCATCGGGCTCCCTCTCTGCAGCGGGATCGACAGGCGTCTTGCCTCAGCCGGATCGTCAGGCTCCCATGCTTCAGCCGGCTCGCCAGGCTCCCACGCTCCTGCTGGTTCGTCGGGCTTTCACGTCCAAACCAGCTTGCCCAGCGCCCAAGTCTCGGCCGGTTCGCCCAGGTGGGACGCTGGGTGGCGTCCCAAGAGGGAGGGGTACTGTCACGTCTGCTCCCGCTCTTCCCTTCCCCTGGCGCTTGAGGGCGCCAGATTACCCTGCATCACACGCTCCTGCCATCATCGCTCACACCTGCCCTCCCTCGTCACTCGCATCAGCCTTATTGGACTCACCTGGACTCACTTATCACCTGTTAATTTCCTCCCCTATATTTGTCTGTTCCCCAGCTCTGTTCCCCGCTGCTGCATTAATAGTTTTTGTCTGTATACTTTTGCTGACGCTGTTCCTGTCTTGTCAGTTATTTATTAAATGTTTACTCCCCCGTACCTGCTTCGTCTCTCCAGCGTCATTTTCCGTGACAGAAGCAGCCCGACAGAGCGTTCTCAATGGTGTATCTGTAGAAGTTTGTGAGCGTCTTAGGGTCCATGCCAAATTTCCAAGGAAGCAAAACAGTCCTAAAGCATAGATTTCGATTAGTCAGACCAGCTTTGAACAGTTCGAGTCACGGGCGCTTCCTGCTTCAGTTTCTGCCTATAGGTGGTAGGATCAGGATGGAAGAGTATTGGGATTTACCAAGTAGTTCTTTTAAAATCCCCAGCCACAATGAATGCAGCTTCTGAGTGTGCGGCTTCCAGTTTTTTTAAACTTCCGTATAAATCCTTGAGAGCTCGAGTGGTGTCGGCCCATGGTGGAATGTATTCAACTGTCTGGATAACAGAAGAAAATTCCCTTGGGAAATAATGGGGTCGAAATGTTTTCGTCAGGTACTCCAGATTGGGTGAAGAGAATGACTAGAGCTTTTCAACATTGGTGTGGTCACGCAAAGAGTTGTTGATCATAAAACATGCCCCATTGCTTTTCCTCGTTCGATGGAAAAACCAGCGTGTTGATTGGCTGGGTCGAGTAAGCCAGATCTCAACAAAACAGAGAACATTGCAGTTTCTCACATCTCATTGAAAGGAGATTCTCTATCAGAGCTTGTTCAGCTTATTGTGCAGGCACGGAACATTGGCTATCCATATACTGGGAAGTGGTTTTGGGATGAACCCTAAGTCTTGCAGTTTGCCTTAAGGGCTGGAGAAGTGAAATAACAGAGTATGTTTAATGGAGGAACGCTTCTCAAGCTAATGTTCCACCAGGGACGTATATTACAGAACATAAGTCACGTTATAGCATCATTTCCTTTATGTAATTTCCTTTTATAACTACTGCATTATATGAAGGCCTATATGATGGCCATACTATAAAGATTTTAGGTAGTGTATCGATTAATGGACAATATATTTTTGAGAATATGCTTCTGGATATTAATATGTGTTGTGTCTTGCTATTTTATCAAATAAATTCTCTGTAATTAATATTATCTGATTAAACGAATCATGTAAATGTAATTAACTAGGAAGTCGGGGCACCACGGAATAATGTTTATAGAGCTGTTGCCTTCCGAATAAACTCTTTTATATTATTATTAATCGTCACCTTATTCAGTCTCATCTGAACATCGTAAAATTCTTGGTTATCTTCACGAACCCTGACTAACAAGTTGAATCAGCAAATCAAAATTTGGTTGAATTATTTATTTACTAAATACTTAAATAATCACACAGAATTACATATACACAGGATGGATCATACATTGATTACTAATTATGTCATAAAAGAAGACATCCCTAGCGGATTAAACTGATATGACGTCTGGTTACACGAAGAAAGGGGGTTGGGTTTGAATGAAAGTGCGGGAAGACTGAGGAGCAAAAAGATTGGATCTCTTTTGGACCTTATGAAGCTATGCTATCGTAAATACAGAATCTTTTGCATTCTAAATAACCTCCCATTCGGAAAAGGAAAATGCACAAAATATATTTACTCTGAGCTGCGCTTTGATAGATTGGTCGAATATGGAAGGCTGGGTTGCCCAGCAGAGATCTCCCTTGTCCTTTGTATGTATGTAAGCAGACCCGTACTGGTGATATGTAGTGCAGTTATGCAGAGTGCAGCACAGCCCTTCTAGGAGAGGAGAGGATGTATCTGGGGTCATTTTGTAGGCTACTGTAACATCTAACTTCCTGTGTACGTGATGACTCCTCTACCGCATTACGTGCATTACACCAATCCTTCTGGGGAATGGCATCAATACCTCCTTTTATGTTCTGAGACAGCGGCTGCATCCCAAATGGCACTCTATCCCCTTTATGCTGCACTCATTTTGACCAGGGCCCATTGGGCTCTAGTGCATTGTATAGGGAATAGGGTGCCATTTGGGACGCATCCAGCAATCAATGGTTCTCTCTTCTCAGAGCGGAAGTGTTCCATATTCAGTGGTGGGGTTCATTGTAGGATTCCATCTGTCTCAACGCAGAACAACGTGTGAGCGTATTGTTGTTGTGTCATGGTGCAATGGAAACTCATTAATCAACTAGGGTTTATTGAACCAGATGTAACAAGGCAGGTGGTTTTACGTTCAACTTGCCCTCATTCACATCCCATGTAATGGCAAGTGTAACTTGTGGAGAAAATGCACTATGCCAAAAGCAAATATCCATCTCTGGCTAGGCTTATTTTCTATAATATTCTTTATTCTTCAAGATAAAAAGAAAATAACAATTTGTCTGAAATTAACAGATAATTAGAGACACATTCTCTGCATGATTCACATCAATACCATAAAACACAGCTTGCACCAGTCTGCTAATTCCTGATGGCAATAATACACCTCCAGTGTTTTCCTCTACCCTGCTGCCATTGTGTGGGTTCTCTTCAGTACACCTAAGAGTAGGCACTGCTGTCAATCAAATCTGTAATTTGTGCAGACTTGTCTGACTGTCAGTGTGTTGGCCTGTAGAGTGTGGAGCTAGCTAGACACTGGAGGTTCAGGCGGAGAAGGAAAAGAGCGCTTTAGACCTTGGTTCAAATAGTACTTGAAATCTTTCAAATACCTTTGAGCTTGTCACGTCCAGCCCTGGGTTTCAGGCTGGCGTGTTTAGTTTGTTTTGTTTAGTAGGGTTTTTTGGTTCTAGGTGTTATATTTCTATGTTGGGTTTATGGTTCCCAATTAGAGGCAGCTGATTGTCGTTACCTCTAATTGGGAACCATATATATGTTTGTGCTTTTCTATGGGGTTTTGTGGGTCATTGTTTGTTGGTTTGAGTTATATGGTCACTGTAGTTACAATCTTTGTTTGTTTATTATTTTCCCAGTTACGTAAATAAATATATATGTATACTGGAAGCATCGCTGCGTCTTGGTCCGTCACTCAAGAAGATCGTGACAGAGCTCTTGCTGGAGCCTACCTAGAGTGCCAGAATGGGTGGGGTTTGAGACTATTCCCTTCAGGGCCGGCTCCAGTCATAACCAACATAAGCAGTCGCTTAGGGCCCCCGGCCGATAGGGGGACCATCAACTTACTGTTGTGAGTTAGAATAATAAAATACACAAGGTGAAAGTTTGATTGTGCATCAGCAGTTTTTATCAGATTTTTCTCTGTCAATGATAGTCAATCAATTAGCCAAGTCAGCAAACAATTTTTAGATTGGTAAGTTAGTCTAGCCAGTTATCTACACTTAGTAATCACGGCCGAATACCGACCGGGCACACAAGGCACATGCCCAGGGCCCATGACCTCCAGAGGGCCTCCATTGATTTTGTTAATCACTCTCACTCATACAGATGAAGTCAGAAGTTTACATACACCTTAGCCAAATACATTTAAACTCCGTTTTTCACAATTCCTGACATTTAATACTAGTAAGAATTCCCTGTCTTAGGTCAGTTAGGATCACCACTTATTTTAAGAATGTGAAATGTCATAATAGTAGAGAGAGATTTATTTCAGCTTTTATTTCTTTCATCACATTCCCAGTGGGTCAGAGGTTTACATACACTCAATTAGTATTTGGTAGCATTGCCTTTAAATTGTTTAACTTGGGTCAAATGTTTCAGGTAGCCTTCCACAAGCTTCCCACAATAAGTTGGGTGAATTTTGGCCCATTCCTCCTGACAGAGCTGGTGTAACTGAATCAGGTTTGTAGGCCTCCTTGCTCTCATACGCTTTTTCAGTTCTGCCTACACATTTTTAATAGGATTGAGGTGCGGACTGTGTGATGGCCACTCCAATACCTTGACTTTGTTGTCCTTAAGCCATTTTGCCACAACTTTGGAAGTATGCTTGGGATCATTGTCCATTTGGAAGACCCGTTTGCGACCAAGCTTTATCTTCCTGACTGATGTCTTGAGATGTTGCTTCAATATATCCACATCCTTTCCCTTCCTCATGATGCCATCTATTTTGTGAAGTGCACCAGTCTTCCTGCAGCAAAGCACCCCCACAACATGATGCTGCCACCCCCGTGCTTCACGGTTGGGATGGTGTTCTTTGGCTTGCAAGCCTCCCCCTTTTTCTTCCAAACATAACGATGGTCATTATGACCAAACAGTTCTATTTTAGTTTCATCAGACCAGAGGACATTTCTCCAAAAAGTATGATCTTTGTCCCCATGTGCAGTTGCAAACCGTAGTCTGGATTTTTTATGGAGGTTTTGGAGCAGTGGCTTCTTCCTTGCTGAGCGGCCTTTCAGGTTATGTCGATATAGGACTCGTTTTACTGTGAATATATATACTTTTGTACCTGTTTCCTCCAGCATCTTCACAAGATCCTTTGCTGTTGTTCTGGGATTGACTTGTACTTTTCGCACCAAAGTACGTTCATCTCTAGGAGACAGAACGTGTCTCCTTCCTAAGCGGTATGATGGCTGCGTGGTCCCATGGTGTTTATGAGAACTTGGCTGATTTCTTTTGATTTTCCCATGATATCAAGCAAAGAGGCACTGAGTTTGAAGATAGGCCTTGAAATACATCCACAGGTACACCTCCAATTGACTAAAATGATGTCAATTAGCCTATCAGAATCTTCTAAAGCCATGACATCATTTTCTTTAATTGTACAAGCTGTTTAAAGGCACAGTCAACTTAGTGTATGTAAACTTCTGACCCACTGGAATTGTGATACTGTGAATTATAAGTGAAATAATCTGTTTGTAAACAATTGATCTGTCTGTAAACAATTGTTGGAAAAATTACTTGTCATCCACAAAGTAGATGTTCTAACTGACTTGCCAAAACCATAGCTTGTTAACCTCTCCGGGCCAGGGGGCAGTGTTCGGAAGTTCGGAGAGTCTGTTGCCTGTTACTCAGAAGCTAGGATATGCATATTATTAGTTGTATTTGATAGAAAACGCTTTGAAGTTTCTAAAACTGTATAAATAATGTCTGTGAGTATAACAAAACTGATATGGCAGGCAAAAAAACTGAGGAAAATCCATCTGGACAAATTGCTTTTTTGAGCTCCCATGCAATTGGTATGGTTTCCTATTGCACAATGAAAAGAATAGCTCCCAGATTGCAGTACCTATGTTTTCCACTGGATGTCAACAGTCTTTAGACAAGGTTTCAGGCTTGTTCTTTGAAAATGAACAAGTAGCTGTAGTTGATCATTGAGTTCCTCCTTGGGTCTGTAGTCCTGTGGTGCGCGTGACTGAGGGCGCGCTTTTTGTTATTTATCTCCGGTATTGAACATACTACATACTAGCGTCCCATCTATGACAACATCCGGTGAAATGCAGAGCACCAAATTCAAATTACAAAAATAGTAATATTAAACATTCATGAAAATACAAGTGTTGTACACTATTATTTAGCTTTTAGAATCTTGGTAATCAAACCGCGTTGTCCGATTTACAATAGGCTTTACAGCGAAAGCATAGCATTTGATTATCTGAGGACAGCGCCCCGCATACTTCCTGCATATAAATATATTTCAAACCAGTGCAAGCATTACAAAATCAAATATAGCAATAAAAGAAATCACTTACATTTAAAGATCTTCCTCTGGTTGCAATCCCGCGGGTCCCAGGAACACAAAGAATGGTCATTCTGTTCGATAAAGTCCCACTTTATATTCCAAAAACTCAGTTTGGTTGGCGAGTTTTGTTCAGTAATCCACCCGTTCAATATACAGACATAGAAAACCTAAAAAGGTTACCGATAAACTTTGTCCAACAAAGTCAAACAACGTTTCTAATCAATCCTCAGGTACCCTAATATGTAAATAAACAATCATATTTGAGACGGACAATAGCCTGTTCAATAGAAAAGTGAAATAATGAAGAGCGCGCACACAGTCACGCGCGCAAAAGAGTAGTGTCAGTTCTAACAGCCACCTGCCAGAACTTCTATTTCTTGCCTGAAACCATGTCTAAAGATTGTTGACATCTAGTGGACGCTATAGGAACTGCAATCTGGGAGCTAAATCCCTCTATATTGAATAGCAAGTCAATGGAAAAACTGTGACATCAAGAAAACTTTCTGGATAGATTTTCCTCAAGATTTTGCCTGCCATATCAGTTCTGTTATACTCAGACATTATTTTAACAGTTTTAGAAACTTCAGAGTGTTTCCTATCTAATACTACCAATTATATGCATATCCTAGCTTCTGGGCCTGAGTAACAGGCAGTTTACTTTGGGTACGTCAGGCTCTCCGTACTTCCAAACTGCCCCCTAGCCCGAACAGGTTAACATGACATAAGTCATGGCAAAATGTGTAGAATTACAGGAAATTAGCTTTAACCCCCTAGAGTCGACCTGCGGAAATCCAATTAGCATAATAAAGAAATCCCCATAAAAATATGTCAGTTTAAGATACGATGCACTGCATCCGCCAATGTCGCACTTCCGCATCTTCAGTGAAAGGTGGCAGAGCTAGAGCGGTGTTTGTCAGACCATGAGACGTCCTGAAAATCGTTCTTCTCACTAAATCGTCCGAACGGTTTGGCCTACAATCTATGGAAATATGAGACTCTCACAAACACGATGGGGTTCTCTGTTTTGCTCTAAGACCCCACAAGCGTCTTGGGAGTTGTCTGAAGTCGGTAAAGACAATCTGCCAACTTCTGTCTGTAGCGTCTGAACAGTTTGGCCTACACGCTTAAATGACCCCTCTGTGGAAAGGTGAGACTCTCACGAACACATACATGCCGGTTGCTCTAGGATGCACACAATCCTCATAAGACTCGTCTGAAGGTGCCCCGGTACCAGATAAAAACATTTCTGGAAGTAGATATAGAGATACTTTAGTGCCAAAAATAATGGGTAAAATACATGTAAAAAAACATATATAATAAAACTTTGTTTTTGTATTTTTACCCCCAATTTTTTATCCTGTCTCATCGCTGCAGCTCCCCAATGGGCTCAGGAGAGGCGAAGGTGAAGTCATGCTTCTTCCGAAACATGACCCGCCTAACCGCGCAACTTGACACCCGCCAGCTTAACCCAGAAGCCAGCCGCACCAATGTGTTGGAGGAAACACCGTTCAACTAGCGACCGAGGTCAGCCTGCAGGCACCTGGCCTGCCACAAGCAGTTGCTAGAGCACGGTGAGCCAAGTAAAGCCCCACCGACCAAACCCTCCCCTAACCCGGATGACGCTGGGCCAATTGTGCGTCGTCCTATGGGCCTCCTGGCCACGGCCAGGACTATCTGTTGTTCCATGTAGTGAGTCTGTTATTCAATGCGTTTGTATGGGCTAATAGCAGTAATGCCAAAGTCAATGTTTCATTAAATATATATTTTTTAAATGTATACAAGAGGTCTAAAAATTCAAAATAAAATAGCTAAATGATCCGAAAACAATCCCTTATGCAAGCTTTTTTTAAGCAATAGATATTTCACTGGATGCGCTTCAATCCACCAATGTCTCACTTCCGCATCTGAGGTTAAACGTGGCAGAGCTAGAGCAGTGTTTGTCAGACCATGAGATTTTCCAAAAACCAGTTTTCTCACTAAATCATCTGTAGCGTCCGAATAGTTTGGCCTACAGTCTATGGAGAGATGAGACTCTCACAAGCACAGTGGTGTTCTCTGTTTTCCTCTAAGACCCCCACAAGTGTCTTGGGACTCGTCTGTTTCTAGTTTCTAGCTTAGTAGACCCCCCCATCCCCGTAAAAAAAAAATCTTACCACAAGCCCGTTCTCCCCAATTTAGGTACCACCAACCTCCTGTGATCTGAAGACAGAACTCTGCCTACCCAGCAGGCCTAGAGAGCAAATAAAGTACACCTACGTATAAGCCTACTGCTGGACAATCAGGTAACTCAGATCACCGTGTCTGAACCATAGACTGTAAAAAGAAACCTTGAACACACAGCAAAGTTGATACTGTCAGATTTCAAAACTTTTAAAACTATGATTAGAGAGAGACTCAACGAATACAGTCCCCCTTTTCTCAGCGGAGGGAGGGTGAGCAGAGGGACGGTGAGTCGGGTGAGAGGCAGCCTCACCGCTGCTCCCTCCCTCCCCTCACACTGACCATCAGATGCAGGCCACCAGTCCAGTAAAAAAAAAAGAAAAGCTAATTATTATGCTCACTCAGCTGTGCCTCACAAGTAATACAACAAATGATATATTACCAGTGTGATCATATACCAATTTTTTTTTTAAATATAATTTCAAAATGGTCTGAGAAGAACAACATTGGCAGGGCAATTCAAGCATAGCCAATATGCAGTTGTAATGTATTGGGCCTATAGCCTACTGCACAAACTTCATTGCTACAGCACTGTTTTCAATTGGTTAATGTTGCATAAGCATACTTTTTTTTAATTATTTTTTTTATCTCAGCGGTAGATCTCGGCTTGCATTTTGATCTTGACTCAAAAGGTTGGTGACCACTACTGTAGAGGGTAAAAATAATAGAATTGCAGGAAAGTAGCTTTAAAACTGCAAAACTATATATATATATATATATATATATATATATATATATCTGCCCCATGGCAAAATGAGTAGAATTGTGTGAAATTTGTTATAACACTTTTACATTTCTCTCCGCCTGTGGCAAAATGTGTAGAACTGCAGACAACGTGCTTTAAAACTGCTACATTGTCTCTACGACGCATGGCAAAATGCATAGAATTGCAGGAAATGTACATTTTTCTCTCTGCCCTCAAAGAGGCAGGCCATACAAAAACTTGCCCTTTTAGTTAGGACCCCCAAAAGACTAGATCCGGCCCTGATTCCCCTGGTTCCATTGCATCAGGCAAGCTCAATCAAGTACTAAGGTATTAAAATACTATTTGAACCCAAGTCTGCATGGTTTCCCCTCACAATGAGACCAGATGAGTGGGTGGTTTAGTTTGTGCATTTAAATCAGGACCTTAATGGCCTGCCAGAGTACCAGCTGAGAGATGTCTCAAATGGCACCCTATTCCCTTTATAGTGCACTACTTTGACCAGGGCCCAGCCAGCTGGGGCCAACACTAATCAACATAAATAACAGATCAGTGTCTTTTCTTTTGCAGATTAAACATTACCTTTCTCCACCGCTCCAAATTAATCTGCTGCACTTCAGAACAATGTTAATTTAGGGACAGGCTGCCTGCCTGCCTCTGATGAAATATGGTGGTTCCCCACATGTAGCAACTGGTGTGAAGTTAGTGTGCCTCTACCTTTTGATGACAACAAGTAGCAAAAGGATCTCATTTTGGGGTTAGAGTGGTTCAAAAAGTTACATTTCTTTTTGCTATTTTTCATTAAACATGGGCACTTATTAAGCATTAGCCTATTCTAACGTTTCCTAACTTTAATAAGTGCCTAAATATGTAATGAACACGATGTGAGACAGAGAGCTAGTTTCAAGCGCAGGGCGCAGCAGGTGTTTAATGTAAAGTACCACAGGAGGAGGCAGGTAGCTGGGTCCAGGGGCAGGCAGAAGGTCATACACAAGGGGTCCAACAAGGCAACAGTACAGGCAGGGAAAAGGCTAGTAACGTTGTCCGGGAGATCAGGCAATAGGTTGATAACAGGAAATCTGAGTTACAGGCAGGGAATAGGTTGATAACAGGAAATCTGAGTTACAGGCAGGGAATAGGTTGATAACAGGAAATCTGAGTTACAGGCAGGGAATAGGCAAAAGGCATCATTAATGAGGCAGGCCAAAACTATCATACACGGGAGAATTAAATTGTGAGGAAAAATAGAGCTCCAAACAGAAGTGTGTCACAAAACAAACAATACCTCACAATGATGGGGTGCAAAGAACTGAACTAAATAGTGTGTGATAATGACATACAGGTGTGTCAACAGGTGATCAGAATTCAGGTGATTGGGATCTGGAGAGTGAGCTGCTTTCAGGGGATCTATGTGTTTGAGAGTGTGAGTTGAAAGCAGACGTTACAAAGTATCAAGATCAAAGAGAGGCCTGCACCTCTGAAGAAATAGTCAAAGTCATGCTTATGGTGATGAAACGTTTTCTTCCTTGAAATATAAATGTTTGGCAACAGAGATCACTGAGAACTTGAAGAAGACCCTCAAAAGAAGTAGTGAATCATGTCAAATCCCACTGCAGTGTTTTCCCACACATCTTAATGTGGTGCCAGGAGCCAGCATTGCCAGTAATACCAGCCTGCACCCTAGTGTGCGCTGGACTGTACCGACCCTCCACGGCTAAGGGAGCTAGACCCAGCCCCAGCCCCCTGGCCCTAGGCAGTGTGTCTGAGAGCCTTGTGATGTGCTCAGGGAAGGGATGTTGATGATGGATACATGCTGTACTAAAAACACAATAAACGTGCCCGCAGGCCTTGTGTGAAAAACAGAGATATTTCAGAGATAGAGGCGGAGAGAAAAAGCCTTTGCCCTTGAGGCATTCGTCTTTTTTCATGCAGGGACCAACGTCACCAGTTTCCCATCGTCGCCAGCAATAGCTTATGTATGTGTGTGAGCCTGAGGAATTGTTCTGTAGCCTTCCAATCCCTCTCTTCTCCCTTCTTCACATGCAAATTGTATTTTTTCACCTCACAGAGAAAGGAAAGGAAGGACTGACAATGGATAGAGTAGAATATACAGGCGGTGTTTGTTTGTCATCTCACACACAATGACATTTCTGCTCATCTCCGGGCCCGCAGGGAGACTTAAAGGTTAACTTCAGATGAGTAGCACTGGCAGTGCGGCAGATTGGACATGGCATTTCTCACAGGAGGCAGAGTTCCTACTCTGTCTTCTCAGATGTTAGTCTTCACTCCTAGTGGCCGTAAAGCGCTACTGCAGTCTCTGTCTGAGTGAAGGTCGGGAAAAGGCAATTAGTGTGGAAAACTTCATCACATTATTGATTATTTTGAAGAAGAACTTTTTTCAAACGTGTCAATTTGAAGTCTAATAGGAGGATACAAATGGACTGCCTGCTGCAGCACTAAAACATATGGGAGAGCGATAACAGAGAAAAATCACTATGATGGACTTTGACACTTTCACAGTATTTAAATCTGCTGCTCGTAATTTCACCATTCACCATTTCACGTGCCTATCTGCTGTTTTGAACAGATCATTTACATTTTGTGGTCACATATATTGTCATATTTGTCTTTCATCTTATCAACACATTTACATTTTGGAAAACAAATGTCATATTGCAGAACATTCTGCTGAAACAGTCCAGAATCTGGGGACAGATAGTTATCACACTCAATGTTTCTGAAGGGGTGTTAGGGATATTTCTGCAATACAAACTCATCCAACAAAGTTTTTTTCCAATTCAGTAACATGTCCCAGTCACATGAAAACAATGAGAAGTGCTGGATTGCACAACTCCCAAAATGGGACATAGATCCTAAATCCTAATGACAAATTCTCACATCAAGAAAAAGTTAACTGACGCTCTCCCCATTAAAGTGGACTTGACTCATTGTCACATTTTAATATGCTCGTCCATGTCTGTCTGAACTTCTTTAGCAGTCAGGGCTGGTGCAGCAGTTGAGATAATGTGAGAAGCCTGGAGCTACAGCCCTCTGCTCTGACTGATGTGTCTTACAGCTTTAAGACAAGAGGATTTCTCTGTTGCTCTGGTTTATTCATCCATCTAGTTTCCTGAAGTGGCTTCGACTCCGAAATGTCAAAGTGCATCAACTAGTGTCAAAAAAAGCCAAATGGAAGTCTGGTGTCTGATGTGTGTAGTCTGGTATTACAGAGTATACCTTTTTTTCTGTCTTTGCATTTCTGAGTCAGGACCACAATTCAGGCCTCTGTGTAGGTCAAGTGCATATTGAAAGTGTAATGATACTTTCGTTTTTTTAAATATGAGTCATTAGATTGTCTGCTCTGCTGATGGTTATTGAGTAGGTTCTTGATCTATACATGATCATTATAATCATCACTGCAGCATTTGCAGTATAACCATAGAGAAGTACCAGTTATTTTGGTGAGAGGTAACACATTGCACTCCAACACATCTGCTCTGTCTGAGTGTTAATTTATGGAGTGTAACTTTGCTGCCTGTGGCAAGCATAACACTGGGTAAAGAACAAGTCTCTATTATAGCCAAAAACAAGGACTACCGACACTCCTGGCACCAAGTTAATTGTCTTTTCTATGAGTCCAGATGGCGGCTAAAGACTCCCATAATAAAACAATAGCTTTAATCGCAGCACCATCATTCAGGATGAGGTTAATCAGTCTGTTTGGGGTAGTGAAATAAAAGACTGTTTGTCAGTGAGCGGTCCTGAACCAGAGCTTAAAGTCTATACAATAACCAGGCATAACTAGCATTCAGGATTGGACCGGTCGGTTTGTTTACGGTACTGAAATAATGGAACACGTGCGGTCTATGAGTGGTCCTGAACCATAGCTTGAAACTAGAATCCTTAGTTGCTACATCCATTATTGGATTTATATACTGACTATACAAAACATTATACAAAACATCAGTCCATGACATAGACTGAACAGGTGAATCCAGGTGAAAGCTCTGATCCCTTATTGATGTCACTTAAATCCCCTTCAACCAGTGTAGATGAAGGGGAAGAGAAAAGTTAAAGAATTATTTTCAAGCCTTGAGACAATTGAGACATGGAATGTGTGTGTGTGCCATTCAGAGGGTGAATGGGAAAGGCAAAAGATTTAAGTGCCCTTGAACAGGGTATGATAGTAGGTGCTAGGTGCACCGGTTTGAGTGTGTCAAGAACTGCAACGATACTGGGTTTTTCACACTCTAGTTCCCCATTTGTATCAAGAACGGTCCACCACCCAAAGGACATCAAGCCAACTCGACACAAGCAGCATACCACCCTGCATCCCAATGCTGTCTTATCTCTGAAGCTAAGCAGGGTTGGTCCCTGAATGGGAAACCAGATGCTATTGGAGGGCCAGTAGGAGGCACTCTTTCCCCCAGTCTAAAAAAATACCCAAGAGTAGTGATTGGGGACATTGCCCTGTGTAGGGTGCTGTCTTTCAGATGGGACATTAAAGGGGTGACCTGAGGTCACTAAAGTTCCCATGGCACTTATCGTAACAGTAGGGGTGTTAACCCTGGTGTCCTGGCTAAATTCATAATCTGGCCCTCATGGCCAACTAATAATCCCCAGTTTCAATAAAAAATCTGTCCATTTAAAGAAATGTTGCCAATTTATTAATTACTAAATTTATCTAACATTAGATAGTTAATCGGTTACTGGCCCAACGCTCTAACCGCTAGGCTACCTGCCGCCCCATTTTCGAGGCTATTTCTACAGGAAAGTGTTGTAAAACCAGAATAAACCTAATTGTAATTATATTGCTGTCACGCCCTGATCTGTTTCACCTGTTCTTGTGATTGTCTCCACCCACGCCGGGTGTCGCTTATTTACCCCAGTGTATTTATCCCTGTGTTTCCTGTCTCTCTGTGCCAGTTCGTCTTGTATGTTTTCAAGTCAACCAGTGTGTTTTTCCCCATGCTCCTGTTTTCTATTCTCTTTTTCTAGTCTTTCAGGTTTTGACCTTTGCCTGTTTTTCTGGACTCCGTACCCGCCTGCCTGACCCTTCTGGTTGCCCTGACATCGAGCCTGTCTGCCATTCTTTACCTCTTGGACTCTGACCTGGTTTTGATCTTTTGCCTGTCCACGACCATTCTCTTGATATTATAATAAATATCAGAGACTCAAACCATCTGCCTCCTTTGTCTGCATCTGGGTCTCACCTTGTGCCCTTATAATTACAATATTTTAGGTTGACCATAAGTCCATTAAACTTGCCTTTAATTTTACCCTATACTGCCATTCATTCAAATTCAGCTTGTTTTGGATTTCTCCCTGACAAAGATGGTTGCCATTTTTTCACCCCATTATGGAACTTTGAGGGTTGAAATAGACCTTCTAGTAATTTAATAGGATCTCTCTGATAACTACACTGAGACTTTTTCTCAAATGTTTTATAAGATTGGAGAACACATTGGGAGGGATCTTAGAAACTTTCTCCATACAGAATCTTTCCAGATCCTTCGTCTACGCTTATGGACTGCCCTATTCAGTCAAATCACAGGATTTCAATGTGATTCAAGCTGTGATGTGTGGTTAGGTTGGTGGCTGGGTAGGCACTGGCTATCAAAGCCAGATTTACTCACAAATAAACCTTACAACAAAATAAACCATACAACAGACAGTACATGACCAAAAGTATATGATCACTTGCTCTTAATTTAAGGTTAAGCTTAGCAGTGTGTTTAAGGTTAGGTTTAGGTTTAAAATAAGATTGTGCCAGCTAGTGACCACTCTGCAGAGCTGTCTCCAGAACAAGATTCATGACAAAAACGTGCAAGATTCATGATGAAATAAATGCCCAGTGGAAGCAAAACAGTCCCATAACATCAAAAATCCCCCACAATATTTTACAGTAAGGATGCATGGCCAAAGAGATCTCTTTCATTTAATCTGACCGTATCACCGACTGGAGATTGCTAAACGGCATTGGCACTTGGATTGAAGCTGGTGCTTTGGTCATATGACACAAAAATAGAGGTCTTTGGCCACGCACACCACCAGTGGGTTTGGCCTTTTGATAAAACAACGCATATCTATTTATGGTAGTGGAATAATGGACCATGTGGTCTTGTAGGTCCTGAACCATAGCTATGCTCTAATGGGATCCTGGGGGGCCCGGGGCCTTCCAGGGAACTGACAGCTTCACCACAAAATAATGAGGTTGCTCGCTGTATAATGAGCGAACTGAGAGGCGCAGGTAAACACCAGGGAGTCAGGCTCTACTCAACATCAATTTGTTAATATAGACAACGTGTTTTTTTTTGGTTTTTTTCTCATCCTTTTTCCTCCCCCTCTCTCTGTCTCTCGCTCGCTTCATTCCCTTCCTTTCGCCTCTCCTCCTCCTCTGTCTTTCACGCACTATAATTTTGTCGTGTTATCACCACCAGCAGCAGGAGATGACAACCCACCGGTTTTAATCATTCTCAATCAGAAGGGCCCACGGTTAGTTTGACCCATTCCCTCTCTCTGTGGGGACAGACACACAAAATGAAGAAGAATGGAAACACACATAACCTTTATCAAGGACGGACTGAGAAGCATCGCTGCCGCCAAAGAGAGGATGAATGGAAAGAGGGACGGACCAGCCTGCTAGAAAGCACTTTACGAAAAGAAAACCACTGGTGCGGTTAATACTGAAAAAGAAGAAGGGAGAGAAAAGAGATGAGAAGGGGCCTGAAATCCGACTATGATGACTTCCATATATAGCCCAGCTGGTGCAAGTGCCAGAGCAGAGCCAGTGCAGTGTGTAGTTATTGGTTAAGGCCTTAGAATGCTATTCCAGCTAAAGGGATTTTAACCAAAGAGCAGTGTGTGTGTGTTTATTAGGCCAAAGATTACACTGAATATTGCTGTCAACAGAGGATATTTAGAGGAGAGCAGAGTGCATTATAGCTGCAGGACCCAGTGTTTAATTACAAAGCAAACAGCCACATTAAGGCTCTTGTACCCTAACTACTCATGTATTTCTTTGTCGCCTGGGCATTTTTATGAGATTCTCGATTCAGCAACTTTGAACAATTAAACAGCCATTATTAAATGTTAAATTGATTCTTCGTTTCAATATATGAAAAAGAGAAGCTATTTTCTACCATCCCACTACATTGTTTGTCTCGACCACTACTACAGATGCTTTTGATGTTGCGTAACTACATCAGAAGCGCTGCCTTACTATATCTGGGCCTGTATCAACAAAGCGTCTCAGAGTAGGAAATTGGTTGTGCTGAGAATAGAGACATTTTACTCCTACTCTTATGGGTAAAAATAAAAGCTATGCATGAGAACCTCTTTAGTCATAATATTCCCACCTAGTGGACAGATATTTAGGAGACCTCATGAGCAGTCCTAACCAGTTAAGAGTTACCAGCAGGTGTCTTGGTAATAGAAGAAGGCAGTGAGTCAGTGGTTTCTGCACGACATCTAATTGCAGCAGTATCTCTTTCGCTTTTGACAAGGATTTCACATGAGACCCATTTCACAAGATATGCCTAAATCCTTATAACCACTAGGCTAATAAATAATCATGTTTTCTTTTGATTATTTAATTACAACATCACATAAAAAAAATGCCTAAATTGGGCAAGCCTATACAGTGAAGGAAAAAAGTATTTGATCCCCTGCTGATTTTGTACATTTGCCCACTGACAAAGAAATGATCAGTCTATAATTTTAATGGTAGGTGTATTTGAACAGTGAGAGACAGAATAGCAACACAAAAATCCAGAAAAACGCATGTGAAAAATTTTATAAATTGATTTGCATTTTAATGAGGGAAATAAGTATTTGACCCCCTCTCAATCAGAAAGATTTCTGGCTCCCAGGTGTCTTTTATACAGGTAATGAGCTGAGATTAGGAGCACACTCTTAAAGGGAGTGCTCTTAATCTCAAAAGCGTGTTACCTGTATAAAAGACACCTGTCCACAGAAGCAATCAATCAATCAGATTCCAAACTCTCCACCATGGCCAAGACCAAAGAGCTTTCCAAGGATGTCAGGGACAATATTGTAGACCTACACAAGGCTGGAATGGGCTACAAGACCATCGCCAAGCAGCTTGGTGAGAAGGTGACAACAGTTGGTGCGATTATTCGCAAATGGAAGAAACACAAAAGAACTGTCAATCTCCCTCGGCCTGGGGCTCCATGCAAGATTTCACCTCGTGGAGTTGCAATGATCATGAGAATGGTGAGGAACAAGCTTTTTAAACAAGCTTAAGGCCTGCAGACAAGAATGTAGCAGCACATATCCACACACACACACACCTACAGTGATAAACTTGCGGGTAATCTAAGACCGAAAACTTGAAGGTGAAATACAATAAACACAAAACGCACACACCCCTGACACTTTCAAAGTGCTCTGTCTAACATGGTTATCACATCGAGCTTCTAACCTAAATATAACCTTCCTCTTGTCTCTATCACACCCTTTGCATTTGTTTATAGTCATACTCCTGTAATTGATTATTCCCACTGCCTCACGACCTGATGAACACAATACTGTTTTTACAGTAACAGAGTGAAGTGTGTGTATTCATGTATGCATGCATGCATATGCAATTGTGCCTATGTGTATGTGCATGCATGTGAGTGGCTACATGTTTGTATGTGTGTGTGTTCATGCTTGGATTTGTCTGAGCGCTTGGATTTGTCTGAGCGCGTGTGTGTGTGTGTGTGTGTGTGTGTGTGTGTGTGTGTGTGTGTGTGTGTGTGTGTGTGTGTGTGTGTGTGTGTGTGTGTGTGTGTGTGTGTGTGTGTCTCTCTGGCTCTCTGAGTAGAGTGGGCAGTATCAGTTTTACGGTAAGGCGTTCCAGTAATGAGCGTGGGACAGAGTTATTAGCTAGTTGCTGTAAGTCACTGATCTGAGTGGGAGAGGATTAGTTTCTCTGGCTACAGCTGCATCTCACAGGAGCCAAGTTATACATGGAAAAAGCTTGTTTAGTTTAATTAAACGTGTGAGTTGATGTTACTGAGGTACTGTGGATGTATGTATTAATTTGTGCGTGTTCTCAAAGCATGCACAGACCAGCTGGCAGGTGTCTTCACAGACATTTTCAATCTCTCCTTGTACCAGTCTGTAATCCCAACATGTTTAACGCTGATCACCATTGATCCTGTTCTCAAGATCTCCAAGGTAACCTGCCTAAATGACTATTTCCCTATAGCACTCACATCTGTAATTATGAAAAGCTTTGAAGGGCTGGTCATGACACTATCATCCTAGACCCACTCCATTTCACATACTGTACCGCCCCAACATATCAAGATGGGAAATAACTATGTGAGAATGCTGTTTGTAGACTACAGCTCAGCTCAGTCCCCTCCAAGCTCATCACCAAGCCCGGGACCCTAGGACTGAACACCTCCCTCTGCAAATAGATCCTGTACTCCCTATTGGCCGGCCCAGAGTGGTGAGGGTAGAAAACGACACCTCCTCCATGCTGACCCTCAACACGTGGGCCCCTCAGGGGTGTGTGCTTAGTCCCCTCGTGTACTTCCTGTTCACCCACAACTGCGGGCCATGCATGAATCCAACACCATCATCAAGTTTGCTGACAATACAACAGTAGTAGGCCTACAGGGAGAAGGTCAGAAACTTAGCAGTGGTGCCAGGACAACAACCTCTCCCTCAATGTCAGCAAGACCAAGGAGCTGGTTGTGGAAAGAGGGGAGAGCACGCTCACATCCACATCGACAGGGCTGAAGTTGAGTGGATCGAGAGTTTCAAGTTCCTTGGCGTCCACATCACTAAGGACTTAACATGGTCCACACACACCCGCACAGTTATGAAAAGGGAACGGCAGCACCTCTTTCCCCTCAGGAGGCTGAAAAGATTTTACATGGGCCCTGGGATCCTCAAAAAGTTCTGCACCATTGAGAGCATCTTGACTAGCTGCGTCACTGCAAGTGCACCGTCCTCGAGCACAAAGCGCTAGAGAGGGTGGTGCGGACAGCCCAGTACATCACTGGGGCCAAGCTCCCTGCCTCTATATGAGGCGGTGTCAGAGGAAAGCACAAACAATTGCCAAAGACTCCAGCCACCCAAGCTATAGGCTGTTTGCTACAGTCTGGCAAACAGTACCGGGCCATCGGCTCTCGGACAAACCGGCTTTGAGACAGCTTCTACCCCCAAGCCATAAGACTGTTAACTAGTTAATTAATGGTTACAAGAACTATCTACTACTGGTGTGCAGGTCAGTTATTTCTTCACCCGCACCCGCCCTCAATTGTTAATAACCTCTACAACCACTGTGATTATTATTATTTGACCCTGCTGGTCATCTATGAACATTTGATCATCTTGGCCATGTTCTGTTATAATCTCCACCCGGCACAGCCAGAAGAGGACTGGCCACCCCTCTGAGCCTGGTTCCTCTCTAGGTTTCTTCCTAGGTTTTGGGCTTTCTAGGGAGTTTATCCTACCCACCATGCTGTTTGGGATTTTAGGCTGGGTTTCTGTACAGCACTTTGTGACATCGGCTGATGTAAAAATGGCTTTATAAATAAATGTGATTGATGATTGGTTGATTGATTGATTGACCCAGTCACTACAAGGATACAGGCGTCCTTCATAACTAAGTTGCCGGAGAGGAAGGAAACTGCTCAAGGATTTCACCATGAGGCCAATGATGAATTTAAAACAGTTACGGAGTTTAATGACTATGATAGAAGAAAACTGAGGATCAACAACATTGTAGTTACTCCACAATACTAACTTAAATGAAAAGAAGGAAGCCTGTACAGAATAGAACATATTCCAAAACATGCATCCTGTTTGCAATAAGGCACTAAAGTAAAAACTGCATAAAAATGTGGCAAAGAAATAACATTTATTACTACCTGAACTTGCTTCCCGACACTCAGCACACATCGTTATGGAATAACGCCTCACCTAAGGAAAGCACTCCTAAGGGAGTGTTTATTTATTTAATGACGTTCGGTCTGGGAGCTGCTACAGGCTCTCATGCCTCAGACAGATCGCCAGGCTCCCCTGCCTCCGCCGGCTCGTCAGGCTCCCCTGCCTCAGCCGGTCTGTCAGGTTCCCGCGCCCTGGCCGGCGACAGGTTCCCGCGCATCAGCAGGGGTGACCGGTCTGCTCCTGATCCCCGGGGTCGTCCCTTTGGTTGGCGTCCTGCAGCTGGAGCCAAACATCCTGGGGAGGGGGTACCGTCACGTATGCTCTCTCTCCGGCACTCTATGTCGCCATGCTCCCACGTCTCAGCAGGACCGACAGGTTTTCCGCGCCTCAGCAGAGGTGACCGCTCCGCTCCTGATCCCCGGGATTGTCATTTTGGTCGGAGTCCTGCGGCTGGAGCCGCGCATCGGGGAGGGGGTACTGTCACGTGTGCTCCTTCTCCGGCCTCTAGGTCATCAGGCTGCTCGTTATTGCGCACACCTGTCACCATCATTACGCACACTTGCATCAGACTCACCTGGACTCCATCACTTCCCTGATTACCTTCCCTATATATGTCACTCCCTTTGGTTCCTTCCCCAGGCATTATTGTTTCTGTTCCTGTGTCATGTCTGTGCGTTGTCCATGTTTCTTATTTTGTATTATGTTGTATTTATTTATTAAAACACTCACTACCTGAACTTGCTTCCCAACTCTCAGCGCACATTGTTACACAAAGGTGGTTCTAACATGCATTGACTCAGGGGTGTGAATACTTACGTAAATGAGATATTTCTGTATTTAATTTCCAAAAATGTAAGAACATGTAAATGAGTGAGAGAAAAAAATATATTTAATACATTTTGAATTCAGGCTGTAACACAACAAAATGTGGAATAAGTCAAGGGGTATGAAGACTTTCTGAAGGCACTGCCAATGTGACTCCTCTTATCAGCTGTAGGCAAAGAATTTCCTCTGTGTTGTCTTAGGACTTCAGCATTCTCTGTGTTCATCTTGCCAACCCCCATCGTCTCACCTCTGAGAGGTTACATAATGTAGGTCTGATATCTGATTGGATGTTAACTTTACAGTAATTCTATTGGTCAACAACTCAGATTTTGAATCCAAACAACTCAGATGCTTATAAAAGGGTATTATATTTTTTGTTCTTTGTCTGCTTTGTTAATGTAAGTATTACCTTTTAACTGAAGCTTTATGTCTTGTATGTGAATCCATTCATTTTACAAAGTAATTAAATACACTTGTATTTAGGATTCCATTCTCCAGCCTTTAGGATTCCAGCCTACACTATTAGAAAAAAGGATTCCAAAAGAGTTCTTCGGCTGTCCCTATACGAGTACCATTTTTGGTTCCAGGGAGAACCCTTTTTGGTTCCACATAAAACCCTTTGGGGTTCGATGTAGAACCCTCTGTGGAAAGGGTCCTACATGGAACCCAAAATGGTTCTACCTGGAACCAAAAAGTGTTCTATAAAGGGTTATCCTATGGGGACAGCCAAATAATTATTTAAGGTTCTAGATTGCAACTTTTTTTCTAAGAGTGCATATTGCATATTGCTAAATCATTGTTATTGAGTCAGATAAACAGTTGAATAGGCTAATTACTTAGTCTTATTACGAGTCGCATGGGAAGTATTTATAATATCATGTATACTGTATATGCACATATCAAATTTTACTACCCACTACAGGGTCACTGTGGGCAAACACACCATAATATGGAATTCATCAGAAATGCTTACAGAGACAAACGTGACTAGAGTGTTATTTCATCGGTATAACTGTATCCCATTGTTGTCATGTAAAAACAGCTCACTCCCGCTACAGCGTTCCATTATGTAACATGTTGGTGAATCAGGGAGATGACAACACAGAATGCAGTGGACGGTAGTCCTGGGAAGTTGAATTGCTCTATCCCTCTCTTTCCTCTTTCCTCCGCTCTCCCTCTGACTCTCTCCTGCACCATACTGTCTCTGCAGCTTCCTGACCTTGTCAATATCTCTTAATGAATGTGAGCCTTTTCACCAAGCTTGACATCATACACCAAGGAGAGGATTGTACAGCACCTGAAGTCTGAAAGAGGCTGTGTGTGTGTGTGTGTGTGTGTGTGTGTGTGTGTGTGTGTGTGTGTGTGTGTGTGTGTGTGTGTGTGTGTGTGTGTGTGTGTGTGTGTGTGTGTGTGTGTGTGTGTGTGTGTGTGTGGTGGTGCCACAGAGAAGGTGGTTGTGTGGATGTGTAAGGATAAGGGCTGTTTATGGTAGGTTGAGGCAGAGAGCATGTCAGAGAGGTTAGAGAAAGGGAGGAAAATACGTGTAAGAGATAAAGAGTGGAGGACGAGGAACAAGGAGAGAGCGAGATGGAAAATGCTGGGGCACAGCCGGACAGATTTCTCCCTCTTCTCTAAAACTACTGAGACATCGCAGTCAGGCGAGCACAGCCATCCCAGTCTTTCTTCTTTCCTTTCCTCCATGTTCCATGCTGAGCTCCACCCTCTGAAAATGTATTTTATTCCACCCACCCACTCCCCTCTCCATGAACCAATCCTGACTGGGCTGGATAATGAATTACATAATGAAGCTATTGTAATCTTCTCCAGTTCTGCCTCCAGCTCCAGAGGGTGGATAGAGGGAAAGAGAGCGAGAGAGAGACTCCCCCATCCTGAATGAGTCTGATCACTACTCAAACTGCCCTGCAGATGAGCAGCCCCAAGAGGAGAGTCACCCCCTGTCAGCTCCCCGATAGCCCTCCTGACAAACCCCACACATTCACTGAGGACACACAAAAGACAGATATTGTGCTCCTTGTTCACCCAAATGGAAATACATTCAAGAGAATAAACTTTTTCCCAAACACAAAGTGGTAAACTCTGGTGCCAAAACAATAGGCATGCCCTGGAGCTGTTGTCAGAAGCCAGACTCGGGGCCCCCAGCCACATCATAATTCACACGGGCAAAAACGACCAGAGGGCCCAGCAGGAAAGGGTGATTGAAAAAGCTTATTCTACTTTCCCTAACGCACAAGTGGTCATCTCCACCCTGCTACAACAAAAATACTTTCACCCTGCCACCATACAGTGGGTGAATACAAACATTTCCTGGGACTGTGCCTCAAAACCTAATGTCTACCTGGCCCACCACTCCACCCTGGACTTGAACAGCCTTTACAACCAGGTCCACCTCTACAAGCCAGCAGTCCCAACCAGGACCCTGAAGGACGTCAGCCTGAACCTCAGCCCCAGCACCTCACACAGGATCAACAGAGCAACGACCAGCGTTACACCCTCTAAGACCGGCGAGACCCCCCAAAAGGACCTACACCCAGACCACAGCATCATCAACCACATTTGCCCCCACACACACACCAGATCAGACCTATGCCCCTTCTGCCCCCTTCCACGTGCCTCCCGCCCCTGCAGCAAAGACCTCAATATGACAGCCACACATATGCCCAGGCCGTGAGCAGGGCAACAGGCCCAACCCGCACTAATACACTGCCCAAGCCCCATCCTGCAACCTAAAAGGTATGTATCAGATGCTCAACATGCTCTGCTCACACCTACTGGAAAGGTTTGAGGCTAAACCACACGAAAACAACACTAGACACTAGACACTATGGAACACAAAGCTTCTACTATCTCATCCTGGAATATACAAGGTCTGAAGTCAAAGAAATCGGAAATACAGACATTGTCATCCTACAAGAAACATGGTATAGAGGAGACAGACCCACTGGTTGCCCTCTAGGTTACAGAGAGCTGGTAGTCCCATCCACCAAACTACCAGGTGGGAAACAGCAGGGGTTCAAAATGTAGAACCCAGCTACATCTGAATATAAACATGAATTTTATCAAACAAAACTATGCTTCCTTTTTTCTCTGGGACCCTCAGGATGACAAATCAGAGCAAGATTATGGAATGTAAGTACATTATTTACATTCAGAAGTGAATGTATCAAACCAGTTGCCGTGATAAAAGTTTTTTTGTTGTTGTGCACTCTCCTCAAACAACAGCATGGTATTTTTTCACTGTAAAATTGAAATTTGTATGATCTCTTATACCCTATTTTAGGCACCGTTTTTGGAACTTTGGCCTTCCTGGATATAGCCACTATATTTTGATCACTGCACCCAAGGGGTACGGATACAGATTTAGAACAAAGTTCTACAGTATTAGTAAAAATGTGATCGATACATGTGGATGATCTGGTTCCTGTAGTGTTTGTAAACACCCTGGTAGGTTGATTAATAACCTGAACCAGATTACAGGCACTGGTTACAGTGAGACGCTTCATATTGAGCAGACAGATTGATGAAAACCAGTCAATATTAAGGTCCCCAAGAAAGTAGACCTCTTTGTTTACATCACATACACTATCAAGCATTTCACACATATTATTTAGATACTGACTGTTAGCACTTGGGGGCCTATAGCAACACCCCAAAAGAAAAGGCTTTAGATGTGCCAAGTGAACTTGCAACCACAACACTTCAATAACACTTGACATAAGATCAACTCTAAGCAATACAGGGATATGGCTCTGAATATATACAGCAATACATCCCCCATACGTTTTTCTGTCTCTACAATAGATGTTATATCCTTGTATTCCTACTGCTGTATCATCAATTGAATTATCTAAGTGAGTCAGAAATGGCTAATATATGAATGTTATCTGTTAGCAAGTTATTGATTTCATTAACATTATTTCTAAGGCTACATATATTAACATTGTCTTTTTCAGACCTTTTCCTGGGTAGCTTATCAGAGACAGACATAATATGGAAAAGATTAAACAAAGCAAGAGAAAGAAATATAAATTCAGCAGTCCATTAACCAATTAGTGTGTGTGTGTGTGTGTGTGTGTGTGTGTGTGTGTGTGTGTGTGTGTGTGTGTGTGTGTGTGTGTGTGTGTGTGTGTGTGTGTGTGTGTGTGTGTGTGTGTGTGTGTGTGTGTGCGTGCGTGAAGCTACAAACCCATAGGCTTGGCTCATTGAATGAACAACAGAACAAAATACAAACCCTCCAACCCATAAAAGCCTGTGGTGTTGATGGTATCCTAAATGAAATGATAAAATATACAGACAACAAATTAAATTTGGCTATAAACTCTTTAACATCATCCCTGGCTCTTGCATCTTTCCTAATATTTGGAACCAAGGACCGATCACCACAAGCCACAAAAGTGGAGACAAATTTGACCCTAATAACTACCGAGGGATATACATCAACAGCAACATTGGGAAAATCCTCTGCATTATCATTAGTAATTATCATCATTTCCCAAGTGAAAACAATGTACATAGCAAATGTCAAATTGGCTATTCAACAAATTACCATACGACAGACCACGTATTCACCCTGCACACCCTAATTGACAAACAAAAAAAACTAACAAAGGCAAAGTCTTTTTCATGCTTTGCTGATTTCAAAAAAGCATTTGACTCAATTTACATGAGGTTCTGCTATACAAATTGATGGAAAGCGTTGTTGGAGGAAAGTCATACAACATTATAAAATCTGTGTACACAAAAGACAAGTGTGCGGTTTAAATTGGCAAGTCAGCTGTCTCTGTGATGCAGGTAGACAGAGTCAGGCGCAGGACAACGGAGATGAGTAATCACGTATCTTTACTCAAAGTACAAACTGAGCCGCGCGCCGACACCGGCCTCGGGGACGACCCGGAGGACGAGGTGCAGCTCTGATGCCACGGTGCCTGAACTGGCTAGTACCCCAGTACGCACTGGAATGGGGAGAGGCCAGTGGAGGAGTGGCGGAGTGAGTTTTGGGCCATCTCTGCCCAGGGGATGAAAGCCGCCCACTCCCCCGGCCGGTCTTGGCAATAGGACCGCAGAAACCTACCCACATCCTGGTTGACTCTTTCCACCTGCCCGTTACTCTCGGGGTGAACACCTGAGGTAAGGCTGACCGAGACCCCCAGACGTTCCATGAACACCCTCCAAACCCTGGAAGTGAATTGGGGACCCCGATCAGAAACTATATCCTCAGGCACCCCGTAATGCCGGAAGACATGGTGAACAGGGCCTCCGCAGTCTGTAGGGCCGTAGGTTGACCGGGCAAAGGAAGAAGGTGGCAGGACTTAGAAAACCGATCCACAATAACCAGGATCGTAGTGTTACCCTGTGACGGCGGAAGATCCATAAAAAAATCCACCGACAGGTGTGACCAAGGCCGCTGTGGAACGGGTAGGGGTTGTAATTTCCCTCTGGGAAGGTGCCTTATGCACCTTGCACTGGGTGAACACCGAACAGGAGGTAACATACACCCGCATGTCCTCAGCTAAGGTGGGCCACCAGTACTTCCCACTAAGACTGTACGACCGATGCCAGGATGACCAGAGGAGGGTGACGTGTGAGCCCAATAGAGCAGACGGTCGCGGACAGCAGACGGAACGTACCTAAGCCCAGCTGGACACTGAGGTGGAGTAGGCTCGGTGCGTAATGCCTGCTCGATGTCCGCGTCCAGCTCCCACACGACCGGTGCCACCAGGTATAGGAGTGGGATCTATGGACCGCTCCTCTGTGTCAAACATCCGGGACAGTGCGCCTGCCTTAGTGTTTTGGGAACCTGGTCGGTAGGATAGGGTGAAAACAAAACGGGTGAAAAACATGACCCACCTTGCCTGGCGAGGGTTAAGTCTCCTCGCCGCTCGGATGTACTCCAGATTGCGGTGGTCGGTCCAGATGAGAAAAGGGTGTTTAGCCCCCTCAAGCCAATGTCTCCACACCTTCAGAGCACTGACAACAGCCAACAGCTCCCGGTACCCGACATCATAGTTATGCTCCGCTGGGCTGAGTTTCTTCGAAAAGAAGGCACAGGTGCAGAGTTTCAGTGGCGTACCCGAGCGCTGAGACAGCACAGCTCCTATTCCAGCCTCGGACGCGTCCACCTCCACTATGAATGCCAAAGAGGGATCCGGATGAGCCAGCACGGGAGCCTAGGTGACCAAAAGGTGACCAAAGCCCGCCTCAGCTGACCACTGCAGTCACACCAGTCCCCCCTTCAGCAGTGAGGTAATGGGAGCCGCTACCAGACCAAAGCCCCGGATAAACCTCCGGTAGTAGTTGGCAAACCCTAAGAACCGCTGCACTTCCTTTACCGTGGTGGGAGTCGGCCAATTACGCACGGCTGAATTGCGGTCACTCTCCATCTCCACCCCTGACGTGGAAATGCGGTACCCTAGGAAGGAGACGGACTGTTGGAAGAACAGACATTTCTCAGCCTTGACGTACAGGTCATGCTCCAACAGTCGACCAAGCACCTTGCGCACCAAGCACACATGCTCGGCGTGTGTAGCGGAGTAAATCAGAACGTCGTCGATATACACCACTATACCCTGCCCGAGTAAGTCCCGGAAAATCTTGTCTACAAATGCCTGGAAAACTGATGGAGCATTCATTAACCCGTACGGCATGACGAGGTACTCATAGTGCCCCGATGTGGTACTAAATGCTGTCTTCCACTCATCCCCCTCTCGGATATGCACCAGATTGTAAGCGCTCCTGAGATCCAATTTTGTGAAGAAGCACGCCCCGTGCATTGACTCAATCGCACTGGCTATGAGAGGCAGTGGGTAGCTGTACCTCACAGTGATCTGATTGATACCTCGATAGTCAATACACGGGCGCAGACCTCCATCCTTTTTCTTCACAAAAAAGAAACTCTTGATCCCCACTCTCTTCAAGATATATATCAACGAATTGGCAAGGGCACTAGAACATTCTCCAGCATCCGGCCTCACCCTGTGACATCTGAAGTAAAATGTCTACTGTTTGCTGATGATCTGGTACTTCTGTCCCCAACCAAGGAGGGCCTACAGCAGCACTTAGATCTTCTGCTCAGATTCTGTCAGACCTGGGCCCTGACAGTAAGTCTCAGAAAGACAAAAATAATGGTGTTCCAAAAAAAGTCCAGTGCCAGGACCACAAATACAAATTCCATCTAGACACCATTTCCCTAGAGCACACAAAAAAAAACTATACATATCTCGGCTTAAACATCAGCGCCACAGGTAAGTTCCACAAAGCTGGGAACGATCTGAGAAACAATGCAAGAATGGCCTTCTATGCCATCAAAAAGGACATAAAATTCGATATACCAATTAGGATCTGGCTAAAAATACTTGAATCAGTTATATAACCCATTGCCCTTTATGGTTGTGAGGTCTGGGGTCATCTCACCAACCAATAATTCACAAACTGGGACAAACACTAAATTGAGACTGCATGCAGAATTCTGCTAAAATATCTTCTGTGTACAACATAAAACACCAAATAATGCATGCAGAGGCCGATACCCGCTAATTATCAAAATCAAGAAAAGAGCTGTTAAATTCTACAACCATCTAATAGGAAGCGATGCCCAAACGTTCCATAACAAAGCCATCACCTACAGAGAGATGAACCTGGAGAAGAGCCCCCTAAGCAAGCTGGTCCTGCGGCTCTGTTCACGAACACAAACAGACCCCACAGAGCCCCAGGACAGCAACACAATTAGACCCACCCAAATCATGAGAAATCAAAAAGATAATTAATTGGCACATTGGAAATAATTAATGGAAAGAAAGATCAAACTAGAATGCTATTTGGCCCTAAACAGAGAGTACACAGTGGCAGAATACCTGACCGCTGTGACTCACTCAAAATTAAGGAAAGCTTTTTACAGACAGTGAGCATAGCCTTTCTATTGAGAGAGGCCGCCGTAAGCAGACCTTACACTCAAGAGAAGACAAGCTATGTGCAAACAAAATGAGGTGGAAACTAAGCTGCTCTTCCAAACCTCTTGCCAAATGCATGACCATATTAGAGACACATATTTCCCTCAGATTACACAGACCCACAAAGAATTTGAAAAACAAATCCAACTTTGATAAACTCCCATATCTATTGGGTGAAATACCACAGTGTGCCATCACAGTCGCAAGATTTGTGATATGTTGCCACAAGAAAAGGGCAACCAGTGAAGAACAAACACCATTGTAAATACTTTAAATTGTTTTTGGGGGTATCTGTACTTTACTTTACTATTTATATTTTTGACAACTTTTACTTTTTGTACACTACATTCCTAAAGAAAATAATGTACTTGTTACTCCGTTAATTTTCCCTCACACCCAAAAAAAGTACTTGTTACATTTCGAATGCTTAGCAGGGCAAGAAATGGTCTAATTCACACACTTACTAAGACAACATCTCTGGCCATCTGTACTGCCTCTGATCTGGCGGACTCACTAAACACATATACTTTGTTTGCGAATGATTGTCAAAGTGTTGAAGTGTGCCCCTGGCTGTCCAATCCTGCAATCTGATTTGCTTAATATAAGGAATGTGAAATTATTTAGACTTTTACTTTTACTTTTGATACTTAAGTATATTTAAAACCAAATACTTTTAGACTTTAACTCAAGTAGTATTTTATTGGTTGATGTTCACTTTTACTTGAGTCATTTTCTATTAAGGTATCTTTACTTTTACTCAAGTATGACAATTGGGTACCACTAAGTGTAAGCATTTGTCCCCTATCACTTCACATCTCTCATATTCAGAATACCCTGATTTACTCAGGGGCAGTTACTGGAGGAATATGTCTACTTGCTGGCTTCCATTCAAAAGCTTCCGTCCTCATTAGGAAAAGTCCCTGTTCCATTGGCCTCATCTTTCCCCTCACTTCACTCCTAACCCCCCATAGGCCATGATTATCCATACATTCTCGCTCTCTCTCGCTCTCCACCTGAAGGCTCCTTCCCAGCCTTCTCTCTCACCATACATGCCCTCCTCTAACCTCCTCTCACCCTGCGTAATGAGAGCCTCATTCAAGCCCATCACCACCAACATATTTCAGCATTGGCTGTTAGCAAATAAGATAGCGTATTTGGAGGCGACATCATAATGTGTTAGTATGATGGGCCTGATGTAGGACCCTGGGGAGAGGGCTCTCCTCACTATGTACAGGAGTAATATACAATAGGTTCTACAGGGAGATGGAAGGCAAGCTAGCAGCAAAGGTGTTAGCTAAGGTTAGGGTTAGGGCTGGAGCTAGGGTTAGGGTTAGGACTGGGGTTGTGGTTGAGGCTAGGGTTAGGGTTAGGGTTGAACCGGGATGTGGACATGAAGCTAAGGTTAGGGTTGTGGTTGTTTCTTGTTGAGGGATAGTGATCAGTTCTATTGAAACGATTGAAACTATTGGCCGCCATGTTTCCATGTTTACTTCCTGGAAGTTGAAAGGCAATGACAGTACTGTATCTCTTCTTAACTCTGAACAAGATTTTGATTCCCACATCTTTTTCTCACCAGGAGTAAAACTCCACGGAGAGACCTTACGTGAATTATAGTAAGTGACCATAGGACTCTGACAGCCCAAGAGCCAAAGCCTGAGCCAGACAGTCCATAGATAGTTAAGTAAACACAGAAAACAGATCAGTGAGAGAGTTAGAGAGAGGAGGAAATATATTGCAGCAGCCCTGGGCCTTGCATCATTTCCCCCCACCGCTGAGTAGGATTACCATTGACCAAAAAGATAGTGTGCATCCCAAATGGCACCCTATTCCCTTCATAGTCCACTAGTTTTGACCAGGGTCCATAGGGCGCTGGTCAAAAGTAATGCACTATGTAGGGAATAGGGTGCCATTTGGGATGCAGACAAAGATAATCTCTGGCCCTGTGAATAGTGAAAAAGTGTTAGGCCAAAAAAGCCAATTCCAGAGTTAATTAGAGAGCAGTTCCCTGTCTGGCCCTGACTGCAGAGGGTAAAATAAGCAATGTGCTGCTTGCCGATAAAAACCTATTGGCTGTATTTATTGTTGTTTTCCCCGACCACTGGACTGTGTTTTTTTTCTCTCTTTTCTATCTCTCAGAGTTCAATAATCAGTGATTGGTTGATTGTTTCATTAATCCAATTACCGACTAGTAAATAATAGTGTCATCATGGCCTCTGAATTATCTCTGCGATATCTCTCCTAACTCTCTATAATCTCTACTAAAAGGCAATCCTATCACAGCCTATCAGAGCAGCATGGACTAAGCATATTGTGACACCGTACAGAGCTAATAAATCAATACAATTCCACACCAGAATCAGGACACTTATACAGTACAACCACTATACTGTATATTCATATGATGAATATCAAGGTCTTTGCAACCAGTGCAGCACCACCCAAAGGTGGCATGATGCAATTGCAAAGAGCCTAATTTGGTTTAACATAAAGTCCTGAAATTCAAAATATTCCCTCTAAGCTATATTGAAGAATATACTTGACATTTACATGTGTCCATTGGCATGTGTCCCAAATGGCACCCTATTTCCTATTTAGTGCACAACTTTTGACCCAGAGCCCTATGGGCCCTGGTCAAAGTAGTGCACTCTAAAGGAAATAGGGTGCCATTTGGGATGCGTGCCCTATGTTGGATAATGCCTTGGCATGGGGGATATGGGTCTCTGTTGTCTGTTGTTACCCGCTATAGAAGTGAAGTTGATATTGACTGTCAGTCTCTCTTCATACAGCGAACACTGCTGTTGAGTGCTAATCAATGAGGCCTAATGCCTCTATTATAATCCATCTCTCCAATTAAAGCTGTATTGATCACCAGCAGACCTTGGTTGCCTGCAAAATGGCACCCTATTTCCTATTTAGTGCACTACTTTAGTAGTAGCTCTGGTCAAATGTAGTGCACTATATATAGAATAGGTTGCCATTTTGGACAAAGACCTTGTGTTACATTGGAGCTGCCTGGGTCTGGGAGAAATCAAATGGAAAAGCTCCGGCCTAAATTAAATCTCCTTTAATATCCAACAGACTAGGGGTGTGTTCCAAATAGCACCCTATTCCCTATTTAGTGCACTACTTTTGACCAGAGGCTTATGGGCCCTGGTCAAAATTTGTGCACTACATAGGGAGCCATTTGGGACGTAACATAGTGCTTCAGCAACAATCGCTTTAGAGTGGGAGTTTTTTTTAACATATTATTCACATGGATATATCCCTGAGGTTTTAAATATGCATTGTCTCGACTGGCTGGGCTGTGGGTAGAGGGGATATAAATATGTGATGTTTTGATTTATTCCTTAAACACAGTACTGTGACTACTACCCCATTTGTTCAATAAAGAATCTGTTCAATAAATTATCTACTGTACTTATTTTTTCTAACACTCTACTGCATTGATAAAGCTGTGTCACCTTTGAAAATACAACTAGTGTCATAGGAATTACATTCATGTCTGTCAGGCCATTCACGTTAATATTGATCTACAGCTCAGCTTTCAACACCATAGCCCCCTCCAAGCTCATCCTTAAAGTAACTGTCCAATGCTTCACGATTTTTTTAAGGAAATATGACCTTATAATTATTACATTATGCGTGAAATACCTTATTAAATTTAATTAAATATATATTTTTTAAATTAAGTATGTTAAAAAGCAGCTTTTCTGTGTTGGAATTGCAATGGGTGTACCCTAACAACAGAATAGTGTGGGCGTATAATGGTCATTAAAATTATTCATACAAATTGACCACTGATTGACCAGCTCAGCCAATGGGGCAGGGTTACATAATTAGCAAGCATTTTTTCAATGGTCTGATTGAGATATATGTTTGAGGTGAGGTTTTTGAAGTGTTTTTTTCTCAAATGTATTCTTTGGACACAAAAACATGTATAAGACGAGTCAACAACATAAATTGAGTATGAGTAAACAGAAAATTAACTTTTAAAAGTGATATTTTTTGTAATTGATCTTTTGACTAATCACATCAGATCTTTTCTCATCAGATCTTTTTCAGGGCTGATATGATTGGTCAAAAGACCAATGAGTGAAAAAAATATCAGAATTGGGCTGACTGTGTAAACGAAGCCATACTTTAAGCTCAGGGCACTGGTTATGAACACCTACCTCTGCAACTGGATCCTGGACTTCCTGACGGGCAGACCCCAGGTGGTGAGGGTAGGCAAAAACACCTCTGACACGCAACACAGCGGCCCCGAGGGGTGTGGGCTCAGCCCCCTCCTGTGCTCCCTGTACACCCACGACTGCGTGTGTCCATGCGTGACTCCAACACCATCGTTAAGTTTTCGATGACAAAACAGTGGTGGGACTCACGAGACAGCCTACAGGGAGGAGGTTCGAGCCCTGGCAAAGTGATGCCAGGAAAATAACCCCTCCCTCAACGTCAGCAAAACCAAGGAGCTGATCATGGACTACAGAAAACATGGGGGTGAGCACACCCTCATCTGCATCGAAGGGGCTGCAGTGGAGAGGGTCAAATGCTTCAACTTCCTCTGCATGCACATCACAGAGGACCTGACATGGACCAATCACACCAACACCATGGTGAATAAGGCACAACAGCGCCTCTTCATCCTCAGGTGACTGAAGAAATTTGGAATGGGCCCTCAGATCTTCTACAGCTGAACCATTGAGAGCATCTTGAATGGCGGCTGTATCACCGCCTGGTATTGCACACACACATACAACCACACAAACACACACACAGTCAATGCTGCTGTTCCATGATATACTATTTATTTAACTGTGCTGTAAAGTCACTATTCACTTTATATTTGTAAATACAATCAGACTTGACATAGCACATTCATAATATATGCTGTATATCCTATTGTGTACATGTCTGTTTATTACTTTGCAAACTACCTTCTTCTAATTACTTAATATTTTTTATTTTACTTTTTATTATTAATACTGATTATTGTGTTGCAACCTTTTATACATATTGTTAACTGTGTGCATGACAAATACATTTATATTTGACTTGATCTGCATCTACAGTGAGACAGTTACTGCTCAACTCCATTACCATACAATTCAAATGCAATTACTAAGGTATATGTAATAACAGTATATTTTTAATAGTTACTTCACAGGTATAATAAGAGCAACTTATTGCAAACAGTTACCGCATGTAGCATGACTGAAATTCATTCCAAGATGAGCGGATGAGATGAGCGAATTCTCAGACCATTACTTTGACAAAGACATGCACCATTTGAATAATCTGCTGTGTAGATGTTATCTGTGGGACACAGTCCGTGATTAGATAAACTAACTGTACGATGAGGAGGCAGTTGTTGTTTCTCATGCCCTGTCATCATGATTATACTGTCTCTGGTCTTATCACGAAGAAGATGAAGGAGGAAGAGGAGGAGGCAGATTTCATTATGTACGTTTCCTATTTAGATATGAAAATCACAAACATTGGCAGCATTCCAATATCCACACTTAGCATACCACTTAGAACAAATCAATGTATTGGGCAAGCATCTTAAGTGCTATACTAGTATAGACACTGGAACATAGCCAGCCAGTAGCGTTATTCAACCCCAGAGAGGCAGCACTAGACTCAGTCTCCTCAGTCTCAAGTATGGCAGTGAGTATTATGTTATTACCCTGCATGTCCCTCTCCTCATTCTCTCTCTTTCTCTCCCCCTCTCTCTCTCTGGCTTGTGCCATTCATTACGATGAGAGCTCGGCGATAGATAACAGTTTATAGCTTCAGCATTAGTGCACAGACACACTCACAAACACACGCACACACAACGATAGATAGTGATTTATAGCTTCAGCATTAGAGAGCCACATTCATCACAGCGTTGGCTGATGAGGTGTCGACATCACACTCCAACGTGATTAATCATCAGCTTCCTGCCAAGCTGCTTAGCCTGATAACGTCACCATACGTAATGCCATTTATGATAATACGTATAGTGAAATGGGGACCGGTAGTAAAAGTGTGTCAGTTTAAAGATTGAGGAAATGAACGGAAGTCATGCGGACGTCAAACGATGGAATGATCTAAGGATAGCAGGTTATCTAAGCTAGGGCTCCATTAAACATAAGTTTAGCGTACAGTAACATGGAAAAGGAATGACAGGGTCTGCATATATTTATAAATTAAATTAAATCAAACGTTTTTTGGCACATGCTTTGTAGAAAACAAATGTAGACGAACAGTAAAAATAGAAATAGTGGCAAAGTGAATAATGAATAAAAATAAAGGATAAAAATAACATGACTATATACAGTATAGGGAGAAGAAAATAACATGACAATATACAGTATAGGGAGTAGAAAATAACATGACTATATACATTATAGGGAGTAGAAAATAACATGACTATATACAGTATAGGGAGTAGAAAATAACATGACTATATACAGTATAGGGAGTAGAAAATAACATGACTATATACATTATAGGGAGTAGAAAATAACATGACTATATACAGTATAGGGAGTAGAAAATAACATGACTATATACAGTATAGGGAGTAGAAAATAACATGACTATATACATTATAGGGAGTAGAAAATAACATGACTATATACAGTCTTTCGGCGCCGACAGAGATGGCCGCCTCGCTTCACGTTCTCAGGAAACTATGCAGTATTTAGTTTTTTTATGCATTACTTCTTACATTGTTACCCCGGGAAATATTAAGTTTTATTACATACAACCGGGAGGAACTATTTGATATAAGAGCAACGTCAACTTACCAACATTACGACCAGGAATACGACTTTCCCGAAGCGGATACTCTGTTTGGTCCACCAACTAGGACAATAGACTGGATCCCAGCCGGCGACTCAAAACAACGCTGGCGCAGGAGAAGGGGGAAACGCGGCGGTCTTCTGGTCAAGCTACGTAGACGGGCACATCGTGCACCTCTGCCGAGTATTTTACTTGCCAATGTCCAGTCTCTGGACAACAAGGTGGATAAAATAAGAGCAAGAGTTGCCTTCCAGAGAGACATCGGCGACTGCAACGTTCTTTGCTTCACGGAAACATGTCTGTGCCACCCGGGTTGGTAAAATCCTGGATCATTGTTATTCTAATTTCCGTGATGCATACAAGGCTATTCTCCGCCCTCCTTTCGGCAAGTCTGACCATGACTCCATTTTGTTGCTCCCAGCCTACAGACAGAAACTAAAACAGGAAACGCCCGTTCTCAGGTCTGGTCAATGCTGGTCCGACCAATCTGATTCCACGCTGCAAGATTGCTTTGAGCACGTGGACTGGGATATGTTCCGGATAGCATCAGACAACAACATTGATATATACGCTGATTCGGTGAGCGAGTTTATTAGCAAGTGCATTGGTGATGTTGTACCCATAGCAACTATTAAAACCTTCCCCAACCAGAAACCGTGGATTGATGGCAGCATTCGCGCAAAACTGAAAGTGCGAACCATTGCTTTTAACAAGGGTAAGGCGACCGGAAACATGACTGAATACAAACAGTGTAGCTATTCCCTCCGCAAGGCAATCAAACAAGCTTAGCGTCAATATAGAGACAAAGTAGAGTCACAATTCAACGGCTCAGACACGAGAGGAATGTGGCAGGGTCTACAGTCAATCACGGACTACAAAGAAAACCAGCCCGTCGCGGACCACGACGTCCTGCTCCCAGACAAACTAAACAACTTCTTTGCTTGCTTTGAGGACAATACAGTGCCACCGACACGGCCCGCTACCAAAACCTGCAGGCTCTCCTTCACCGCAGCCAACGTGAGTAAAACATTTAAATGTGTTAACCCTCGCAAGGCTGCCGGCCCAGATGGCATCCCTGGCCGTGTCCTCAGAGCATGCGCAGACCAGCTGGCTGGTGTGTTTACGGACATATTCAATCAGTCCCTATCCCAGTCTTCTGTTCCCACATGCTTCAAGAGTTCCACCATTGTTCCTGTTCCCAAGAAAGCTAAGGTGACTGAGCTAAATGACTATCGACCCGTAGCACTCACTTCCGTCATCATGAAGTGCTTTGAGAGACTAGTCAAGGATCATATCACCTCCATCCTGCCAGACACCCTGGACCCACTCCAATTTGCTTACCGTCCCAATAGGTCCACAGGCGACGCAATCGCAATCACACTGCATACTGCCCTAACCCATCTGGACAAGAGGAATACCTATGTAAGAATGCTGTTCATCGACTACAGCTCAGCATTTAACACCATAGTTCCCTCCAAGCTCGTCATTAAGCTCAAGACCCTAGGTCTCGACCCATCCCTGTGCAACTGGGTCCTGGACTTCCTGACGGGCCGGCCCCAGGTGGTGAGGGTAGGAAACAACATCTCCACCCCGCTGATCCTCAACACTGGGGCCCCACAAGGGTGCGTTCTCAGCCCTCTCCTGTACTCCCTGTTTACCCATGACTGCGTGGCCAAGCACGCATCCAACTCAATCATCAAGTTTTCTGATGACACTACAGTGGTAGGCTTGATTACCAACAACGACGAGACGGCCTACAGGGAGGAGGTGAGGGCCCTCGGAGTGTGGTGTCAGGAAAATAACCTCTCACTCAACGTCAACAAAACAAAGGAGATGATCGTGGACTTCAGGAAACAGGAGAGGGAGCACACCCCTATCCACATCGATGGAACAGTAGTGGAGAAGGTGGAAAGTTTTAAGTTCCTCGGCGTACACATCACGGACAAACTGAAATGGTCCACCCACACAGACAGCGTGGTGAAGAAGGCGCAACAGCGCCTCTTCAACCTCAGGAGGCTGAAGAAATTCGGCTTGTCACCAACAACACTCACAAACTTCGCCCACAACCGTAAGGCTCTCCAGAGGGTAGTGAGGACTGCACAACGCATCACCGGGGGTAAACTACCTGCCCTTCAGGACACCTACACCACCCGATGTCACAGGAAGGCCAAAAAGATCATCAAGGACAACAACCACCCGAGCCACTGCCTGTTCACCCCGTTATCATCCAGAAGGCGAGGTCAGTACAGGTGCATCAAAACTGGGACCGAGAGCCTGAAAAATAGCTTCTATCTCAAGGCCATCAGACTGTTAAACAGCCATCACTTACATTGAGTGGCTGCTGCCAACATACTGACTTAAATCTCTAGCCACTTTAAATAATAGGAATTGGATGTAACAAATGTATCACTAGCCACTTTAAACAATTTTGTATATAATGTTTACATATCCGACATTACTCATATCAAATGTATACACTGTACTCTAAACCATCTACTGAGTCTTGCCTATGCCGTTCGACCATCGACTCAAATCTCTAGCCACTTTAATAATTATAATTGGATGAAATAAATGTATCACTAGCCACTTTAAACGATGCCATTTATATAATGTTTACATATCCTACATTACTCATCTCATATGTATATACTGTACTCCATACCATCTACTGCATCCTGCCTACACCGGTCAGCCATCGCTCATCCCTATATTTATATGTACATACTCGTATTCATTCCTTTACTCTTGTGTGTATAAGGTAGTTGTTGTGAATGTGTTAGATTACTTGTTAGATACTACTGTTAGATACTAAGCACAAGCATTTCGCTACACTCTGATTAACATCTGCTAACCATGTGTATGTGACAAATAACATTTGATTTGATTTGATTTATAGGGAGTAGAAAATAAAATGACTATACACAGCATAGGGAGTAGAAAATAACATGACTATATACAGTATGGGGAGTAGAAAATAACATGACTATACACAGTATAGGGAGTAGAAAATAACATGACTATACACAGTATAGGGAGTAGAAAATAACATGACTATATACAGTATAGGGAGTAGAAAATAACATGACTATACACAGTATAGGGAGTAGAAAATAACATGACTATACACAGTATAGGGAGTAGAAAATAACATGACTATATACAGTATAGGGAGTAGAAAATAACATGACTGTACACAGTATAGGGAGTAGAAAATAACATGACTATACACAGTATAGGGAGTAGAAAATAACATGACTATACACAGTATAGGGAGTAGAAAATAACATGACTATATACAGTCTAGGGAGTAGAAAATAACATGACTATACACAGTATAGGGAGTAGAAAATAACATGACTATATACAGTCTAGGGAGTAGAAAATAACATGACTATATACAGTATAGGGAGTAGAAAATAACATGGCTATTTACAGTATAGGGAGTAGAAAATAACATGACTATACACAAGGTTTATCAGTACAGAGTTGATGTGCAGGGGTACAAGGTAATTGAGGTAGCTACAGTTGAAGTCGTAAGTTTACATACACTTAGGTTGGAGTCATTAAAAATAGTTTTTCAACCACTCACCAAATTTCTTGTTAACAAACTATAGTTTTGGCAAGTTGGTTAGGACATCTACTTCATGCATGACACAAGTAATTTTTTCAACAATTGTTTACAGACAGAATATTTCACTTATAATTCACTGTATCACACTTCCAGTGGGTCAGAAGTTTACATACACTAAGTTGACTGTGCCTTTAAACAGCTTGGAACATTCCAGAAAATGATGTCATGGCTTTAGAAGAATCTGTTAGACTAATTGACATCCTTTGAGTCAATTGGAGATGTACCTGTGGATGCATTTCAAGGCCTACCTTCAAACTCAGTGCCTCTTTGCTTGACATCATGGGAAAATCAAAAGAAATCAGCCAAGATCTTAGAAAAAATATTGTAGACCTCCATAAGTCTGGTTCATCCTTGGGAGCAATTTCCAAATGCCTGAAGGTACCACGTTCATCTGTACAAACAATAGTGCGCAAGTATAAACACCATGGGACCACGCAGCCGTCATACCGCTCAGGAAGGAGACGCATTCTGTCTTCTAGAGATGAACGTACTTTGGTGCGAAAAGTGGAAATCAATCCCAGAACAACAGCAAAGGACCTTGTGGAGCTGCTGGAGGAAACAGGTACAAAAGTATCTATATCCACAGTAAAACGAGTCCTATATCCTATATCAGCAAGGAAGAAGCCACTGCTCCAAAACCGGCATAAAAAAGCCAACCTACAGTTTGCAACTGCACATGGGGACAAAGATCGTACTTTTTGGAGAAATGTCCTCTGGTCTGATGAAACTAAAATATAACTGTTTGGCCATGATGACCATTGTTATGTTTGGAGGAAAAAGGGGGAGGCTTGCAAGCCGAAGAACACCATCCCAACCATGAAGCACGGGGGTGGCAGCATCATGTTGTGGGGGTGCTTTGCTGCAGGAAGACTGGTGCACTTCACAAAATAGATGGCATCATGAGGTAGGAAAATTCTGTGGATATATTGAAGGAACATCTCAGACATCAGTCAGGAAGTTAAAGCTTGGTCGCAAATGGGTCTTCCAAATGGACAATGACTCCAAGCATACTTCCAAAGTTGTGGCAAAATGGCTTAAGGACAACAAAGTCAAGGTATTGGAGTGGCCATCACAAAGCCCTGACCTCAATCCTATAGAAAATGTGTGGGCAGAACTGAAAAAGCGTGTGCGAGCAAGGAGGCCTACTCAGGCCTATTCAGTTACACCAGCTCTGTCAGGAGGAATGGGCCAAAATTCACCCAACGTATTTTGGGAAGCTTGTGGAAGGCTACCCAAAACATTTGACCCAAGTTAAACAATTTAAAGGCAATGCTACCAAATACTAATTGAGTGTATGTAAACTTCTGACCCACTGGGAATGTGATGAAAGGAATAAAAGCTTAAATAAATTATTCTCTCTACTGTTATTCTGACATTTCACATTCTTAATATAAAGTGGTGAACCTAACTGACCTAAAACAGGGGATTTTTACTAGGCTTAAATGTCAGGATTTGTGAAAAACTCAGTTTAAATGTATTTGGCTAAGGTGTATGTAAACTTCCGACCTCAACTGTATATTAACCATGTGCTCGTTCAGCCAATACTCAGTGAAGCGTAGGATATTACAGTTCTTCGTGTACCGTTGATAGGTTAGCCTCTTACGGAGTGCGTCAATTTTGTCGGGGATTAGGGTATGTCCTGCGTGGTCGAGTCATTGAAGTAGAATTCTTCATCCTAATGTAGGTTTCGGTCCTAGGAAACGATGGTGGAAACGTTACGTACAAAAAAAGTTAAGATCAGAGAAAGAAAAAAACACACAAAATAGCATAATTGGTCAGGAGCCCATAAAACAGGCGCTATACATCCCAGCGCCATTCTGACATAATGTAATTCTCATATAATGTACTGTCAGTGATATATTATGCTTTAAGAAGGATCCTACTTGAAAGGCACAAGAGGGGGCCATCTCTACAACATACACCATGCATTCAGTGAGATGTAAGTTCTATCATGTACAGTGAGTGATATATTGTGTAGTCTGTAGTGTGTGTTTAAAAATGGATGCTACTCCAGGGCACAATAGGGGTCTAGGAAAGGATGCTACTCCGGGGCACAAGAGGGGTCTAGGAAAGGATGCTACTCCAGGGCACAAGAGGGGTCTAGGTCTCTAGTTTGCAACATGTACTCTTCATTCAGTGAGATGTAAGGTCTACATGAATGAAAGTCACAGTCACATTTCATTATGGGTAATATGTGTGGCTGAGATCCACAGTGCTTCAGGAGAGTTGGCCTACATTTTATGAGGCATTGTTCTTGGCAGAGGCTGCCCTGATAAGATAACCCATGTGCACTCATGCAATAATGACTGCGTCCCAAATGGAACCCTACTCCCCTAAATAGTGCACAACTTTTGACCAGAGCGCTATGGGCCCTGGTCACAACTAGTGCATTATATAGTGAATAAGGTGCAATTAGGGATGCTCAAATGTCACATAGAGCAAGTGCATGACGCATGGTAGCCTGGTCCTAGATCTCTCATCAACTGCTCTTTCAATGAGTATGGTTACATGCACACGAATATGCGATTATTGTGAATAGTCAGATTATAGTAATTTAAAGAAGAAGGATCTCTAATAATCCTGTTTACATGGACACATCTGAAATCAGGCTACCTGATGGCACTCTGATAAATGCAGAAAATCGGCAATCAAAATAAATGTTCTACCACAGCGACCATGTTATTTTTGGGAAGCACATTTGAGTTTGGACATATACAGTTTGTATGTGATGATGAATTCTTTATTCTTACTCTTATTATTATCCATTCTGATGCCTGGTCACATTACCTTTATGTACATTTCTCCCTCAAATACCTTGTACCCCTGCACATTCATCTGGTACTGGTACTCCCTGTATATTGCTTCATTCTTTTGTATTTGATTCCAATTGTGATATTATTTTTATATAACTTTTTTTTTCATTGGGAAGGGCTCGTAAGCAAACATTTTACGGTAAAGTCTACACCTGTTGTATTCGGGGCAAATTGATTGATTTGATAACTATACCTAAGATGCATACTTTTTCCGAACTCACTTCACTTGCCCATAAAAGGGAGTCTTGCGCTGCTGGTGCTGGCACATAAGCAGAAGAAATATACTGCTAGAACTCTGATTAAACTGTTTACATGTCCTAATAATTTGAAATATTGCTCTGAAAGCCAGGTGTTTTAAATCGGTGCTTACTACGATTATTTTATTTTATTTATTTTTATTTTACCTTTATTTAACCAGGTAGGCCAGTTGAGAACAAGTTCTCATTTACAACTTCAACCTGGCCATGATGAAGCAAAGCAGTGCGACACAAACAACACAGAGTTACACATGGGATAAACAAACGTACAGTCAATAACACAATAGAAAAATCTATATAGACAGTGAAGAAGATGAATGTGCAAGTAGAAGATGAATGTGCAAGTAGAGATACTGGGGTGCAAAAGGAGCAAAAAAAATAAATAACAATATGGGGATGAGGTAGTTGGGTGGGCTATTTACAGATGGGCTGTGTACATGTGCAATGGTTGGTAAGCTGCTCTGACAGCTGATGCTTAAAGTTAGTGAGGGAGATATAAGACTCCAGCTTCAGTGATTTTTGCAATTCGTTCCAGTCATTGGCAGCAGAGAACTGGAAGGAAAGGCGGCCAAAGGAGGAGTTGGCTTTGGGGATGACCAGTGAAATATACCTGCTGGAGCGCGTGCTACGGGTGGGTGCTGCTATGGTTACCAGTGAGCTGAGATAATGCGGGGGCTTTACCTAGCAAAGACTTATAGACGACCTGGAGCCAGTGGGTTTGGCAACGAATATGAAGCGAGGGCCAGCCAACGAGAGCTTTGGTGACAAAACAGATGGCACTGTGATAGGCTGCATCCAATTTGCTGATGGAGGCTATTTTGTAAATGACATCGCCGGTGTCAAGGATCGGTAGGATAGTCAGTTTTACAAGGGTATGTTTGGCAGCATGAGTGAAGGACGCTTTGTTGCGGATAGGAAGCCGATTCTAGATTTAATTTTGGATTGGAGATGCTTAATGTGAGTCTGGAAGGAGAGTATACAGTCTAACCAGACACCTAGGTATTTGTAGTTGTCCACATATTCTAAGTCAGAACCGTCCAGAGTAGTGATGCTAGACGGGTGGGCGGGTGCGGGCAGCGATCTGTTGAAGAGCATGCATTTAGTTTTACTTGCATTTAAGAGCAGTTGGAGGCCACGAAGGAGTGTTGTATGGCATTGAAGCTCGTCTGGAGGTTAGTTAACACAGTGTCCAAAGAAGGGCCAGAAGTATACAGAATGGTGTCGTCTGCGTAGAGGTGGATCAGAGAATCACCAGCAACAAGAGCGACATCATTGATGTATACAGAGAAAAGAGTCGGCCCGAGAATTGAACCCTGTGGCACCCCAATAGAAACTGCCAGAGGTCCGGACAACAGACCCTCTGATTTGACACACTGAACTCTGTTGAGGCTGTTGAGTCTGCCGATAAGAATGCTGTGACTGACAGTCGCAAGGTGTTATAGATTTTATGTTTTGATGACTAAATGTTTGTACTTAATACTAAACATTCCATTCTGAAAGTGTATGCAAGACAAATGGCAGTCCAATTAATATGTGTGTGTGTCTAGATATCAACTTGGTGTGCAGAAGTATGACTTCATTTAGGGGGTGTCTCAAAGAGTACTTTGATTCTACCAGACACATGCGAGAGGCCCGTCCTTGAGAAGAACCTCCCAACACCTCCCAAGTTTGACTTATTTGCAAAGATTGTGATAAGACTGTGGGAAGAGACTATGTTCTTGGAGAGGGTGGGGGGAGAGGTGGGAATTTTGCATCTTTGTGTTTCAACATTGTACCATATAAAAGACTGTGTACACCTTTTAGAGCTCAGAGCTCTCCCGTGAATAAATAATCTACATTTGACCATTATAGATTGGGCCTCTGTTTGTCTCATTTCAACCAGTATCTTACAAATACTGGGTAACAGACAGAGTTTGTTTAATTGGAGTTCAGTTTATGAACATTGAGAACGAAATTTCTATAACACAAGGCTTGGCCCTGTCGATGAAGACGGCTGCACAGTATTGTCTTTTATCGGTTATGATATCGTTTAGGACCTTGAGCATGGCTGAGGTGCACCCATGACCTGCTCAGAAACCAGATTGCAGAGCGGAGAAGGCACGTTGGGATTCGAAATGGTCGGTGATCTGTTTGTTAACTTGGCTTCCGAAGACTTTAGAAAGGCAGGGTAGGGTAGATATAGGTCTGTAACAGTTTGGGTCTAGAGTGTCTCCCCCTTTGAAGAGGGGGATGACCGCGGCCGCTTTCCAATCTTTAGGGATCTCAGACGATATGAAAGAGAGGTTGAACAGGGTAGTAATAGGGGTCGCAATAATTGCAGTGGATAATTTCTAGCCAAGCTGAATTGTAGGGGTCCAGATTTTGCAGCTCTTTCAGAACATCAGCTATCTGGATTTGGGTGAAGGAGAAATGGGGGAGGCTTGGGCAAGTTGCTGTGGGGGGTGCAGAGATTATGACCGTACGCCGATTAAGATAACAAGAGTAAGGTGTTTACATAACTAATGTCTTACTCAGCCTACTGGCATAGTCAGTATAATATCAAATTATTAGTGTGCAAGAGAGAGAGAGAGAGAGAGAGAGAGAGAGAGAGAGAGAGAGAGAGAGAGAGAGAGAGAGAGAGAGAGAGAGAGAGCAGAAGAAAGGTGTACAGTGTAAGTGCATCACTCTTTATTAGCTAGTGTTCAGAGATGGTTAGACACTCCCTAATCCGTTTGCCCAAAAGGCCTGTCAGTTGCTGCCTGCCGCCCACAAAGTCACTAGTTATTACAGGATGTGAAACCATTCATAACAGGGACGCAAAACTGCACCTGTTTATCCGATTGGACACCAGTTATTGCAGGGAACCACACGTGTCACTACACCAGACACCAGTTAATACAGGGTTACAGAACCTTTCACTGCCTCATAAAGTCAAGGCTGATCCCAGAGGAAACTAGTTATTACAGGGATGCAGAACACGTCACTCTACCTGAGTGACAACCTTGAAACACTGTTCAGTGTTCACTCACGTAGAAAGAAAAAAACAGCAACATGTGGAGCAATTCAGGAAGAACCTCCAATTCATGTTCCAGTGGTCAAGTGTTGAAATGTGGAGTCCCTCACTCCCATAGGCCCTCTCTCCAACTGATATGCTCTAAGGCATTACAATGCAGGTCAAGGACAGGCACAGGCCCTGCTACACCTAGTCTGGTGTAGTCTGTTACAGTGCATTGGGCCATGCAGGAGTAGGAAGTAACATCATATGAATTTGATTGACTCTGCGGGAGTTGGTATTCAGAAAATAGCATCAGCAATGACTTTTGCTGCAGGCCAACAGTAGCCCCTTATCCACCAGTGAAAATAAACCTTATAGCAAGCTAGGCTACCCTTCTGGTGGTTCTGACGAATCTAATCATATGCATTTGATATGTCAGCTCATTTACAGATTGATATGAAACAATACTACAGCGTCATTACTGTACTCACACACATTCACACACAGCGTAAATGCTGCACACCCAGCCCAACGACCAACGCCCTGACATCAGGGGAGAGAGGGATCATGGTGGAGAGGAGAGGGAGCTGTAGCTAATTTCACGCCCAGTATTTTCCTGTCATGCACTGCTAATTTCCCGTTCAACCTTCATGATGAAATATATGCCCTGTGATTCCTGGTGGCCACCAAGGCCCAGAGCACATCCCAAATGGCAACCTATCCCCTATATAGTGCACTACTTCCATAGGGCCCTGGTCCATAGAAGTGCACTATATAGGGAATAGGGTCCCATTAGGGACGCACACACCCAGAGTGCTTGCTGAGCTATATCTTTATACGGGGAGGCCTTCCTCGCAAATCCATATTAGTGCCTTTTTCATACGGGCTCCCTAATTCATACCATGCGGGAGACAGTGGTGGCAGTTTCATTTGCTCGCTCTCAATTTCTCCCTATCCCTGAGTGACACTGCGATGTAAATGGCTATAGCATCATATTCCCCAGCTCTGCTCTGTTCTTCACCTAGTCTCCATCTGTAATTTTACACTTTTTAGACCATGCAGTGGTTCAATATTGTTCAATAAGTCTTGAAACACAGTAAAGTACAGTACAGTATAGGATAGGGGTACCACTCAAACAGATCCACGGACGATGACCGTTCCATCTCTATTCACATGGCCGTAACACAGCTGGACATGAGGAACACCTTTGTGAGAATGCTGTTCATTAACTACAGTTCAGCATTCAACACCATTGTTCCCTCCAATCTCGAGACCAAGCTCAGAGCCCTGGGTCTGGACACCACCCTCTGCAACTGGATCCTGGACTTACTGACGGGCAGACCACAGGCTGTGAGGATTGGCAACAACACCTCCTCCACACTGACTTAACACAGGGCCCCCCCCAGAGGAGTGTCCTCAGTCCTCTGCTGTACTCCCTGATCGCCCACGACTGCGTGGCTTTGCACGAGACCAACTACATTATCAAGTTTGCTGACGACACCACAGTTGGAGGCCTGATAACCAGCAACAACGAGTCAGCCTATAGGGAGGAAGTAAGTGAACTGGCATTGTGGTGTCATGACAACAACCTCTCCCTCAACGTCAGCAAAACAAAGGAGTTGATTGTTGACTTTAGGAAGCAGAGGAGGGAACATGACCCCGAACCACATCAACGGGACTGCAGTAGAGAGAGTCACAAGATTTAAGTTCCTCAGCGTCCACATCACCGAGGACTTGAAATGGCCCAACAACACCACCACTCTTGTCAAGAAGGCGCAACAGCATCTCTACTTCTTAAGGCGGATGAAGAAATTCGGCGTGCCACCCTGTGTCCTCTCCAAATACTACCGCTGCACCATCGAGAGTGTCCTGACCAGTTGCATCATGGTACGGGAATTGTTCCCTCCATGACCGCAAGGCCCTCCACCTGGGTGTTCCCACCTATCCAGGAAATCTACTCGAAACAGTGCCTGAGGAAGGCACGCATTATCAAGGACCCCACACACCCCAGCCACGAGCTGTTCTCTCCCTTACCGTCGGGCAGATAGTATCAGAGCACGAGGTCTGATGCCAACAGGCTCAGAGACAGATTCTATCTATAAGCCATCAGACTGTGGAACACTTGAACTAGACTGACCACCTGCTCTGATTCTCCGTACCTTAGCAAACATGCACTCACACACACACACAGTACATACACACACATATACATTCATGCTACACACACAAGGAACCGGCAAGTAAGCATTTCGTTGGACGATGTACAGTGAGGGAAAAAAGTATTTGATCCCCTGCTGATTTTGTACGTTTGCCCACTGACAAAGAAATGATCAGTCTATAATTTTAATGGTAGGTTTATTTGAACAGTGAGAGACGGAATAGCAACAAAAGAATCCAGAAAAACGCATGTGAAAAATGTTATAAATTGATTTGAATTTTAATGAGGGAAATAAGTATTTTACCCCTCTGCAAAACATGACTTAGTACTTGGTGGCAAAACCCTTGTTGGCAATCACAGAGGTCAGACGTTTCTTGTAGTTGGCCATCAGGTTTGCACACATCTCAGAAGGGATTTTGTCCCACTCCTCTTTGCAGATCTTCTCCAAGTCATTAAGGTTTCGAGGCTGACGTTTGGCAACTCGAACCTTCAGCTCCCTCCACAGATTTTCTATGGGATTAAGGTCTGGAGACTGGCTAGGCCACTCCAGGACCTTAATGTGCTTCTTCTTGAGCCACTCCTTTGTTGCCTTGGCCGTGTGTCTTTGGTCATTGTCATGCTGGAATACCCATCCACGACCCATTTTCAATGGGGTTCTCACCCAAGATTTGACGGTACATGGCCCCGTCCATTGTCCGTTGATGCGGTGAAGTTGTCCTGTCCCCTTAGCAGAAAAACACCCCCAAAGCATAATGTTTCCACCTCCATATTTGACGGTGGGGATGGTGTTATTGGGGTCATAGGCAGCATTCCTCCAAACACAGCGAGTTGAGTTGATGCCAAAGAGCTCTATTTTGGTGTTATCTGACCACAACACTTTCACCCAGTTGTCCTCTGAATCATTCAGATGTTCATTGGCAAACTTTAGACGGTATATGTATATGTGCTTATTTGAGCAGGGGGACCTTGTGGGCGCTGCAGGATTTCAGTCCTTCACGGCGTAGTGTGTTACCAATTGTTTTCTTGGTGACTGTGGTCTCAGCTGCCTTGAGATCATTGACAAGATCCTCCCGTGTAGTTCTGGGTTGATTCCTCGCCGTTCTCATGATCATTGCAACTCCACGAGATGAGATCTTGCAAAGAGCCCCAGGCCAAGGGAGATTGACAGTTCTTGTGTTTCTTCCATTTGCGAATAATCGCACCAACTGTTGTCACCTTCTCACCAAGCTGCTTGGCGATGGTCTTGTAGCCCATTCCAGCCTTGTGAAGGTCTACAATCTTGTCCCTGACATCCTTGGAGAGCTCGTTGGTCTTGGCCATGGTGGAGAGTTTGGAATCTGATTGATTGATTGTTTCTGTGGACAGGTGTCTTTTATACAGGTAACAAGCTTTTGAGATTAAGAGCACTCCCTTTAAGAGTGTGCTCCTAATCTCAGCTCGTTACCTGTATAAAAGACACCTGGGAGCCAGAAATCTTTCTGATTGTGTAGTGGCTCTACAGCAGGTCTTTCGAAACAAATGCAGGAAGCCGGTTTACACACTCCTTATTTTTATAAGGCACAAAAATCTACCAACGAAGATAAGAACTGCTCACACACCGAGCCACAGACATGAAACAATCACGGACAACACTGATGGGGGAACAGAGGATTAAATAACACATGTAATTAGGGTAATGATGACCAGGTGTGAATAATGACAAGACAAAACAGAAACTGAGAAATGGATCGGTGGTGGCTAGAACTCCGGTGACGTCAACCGCCGGTAGACGCCCGAACCAGGAGAGGGAAGTCGTGACAGATTGAGAGGGGGGGTCAAATACTTATTTCCCTCATTAAAATGCAAATCAATTTATAACATTTTTCACATGCGTTTTTCTGGATTTTTTTTTGTTGTTATTCTGTCTCTCACTGTTCAAATAAACCTACCATTAAAATTATAGACTGATCATTTCTTTGTCAGTGGGCAAACGTACAAAATCAGCAGGGGAACAAATACTTTTTTCCTCACTGTATACCATGCATACCCCCGTACATACAACAAATAAAACTTGAAACTATATTACATACATGCAAAGCTACTTTTCAAAAACCTCAAATATCAAGTCTTGGGGGGATATATAACCTGCTTTTTGAAAATACGAGGTAGGACTACATATCAGTAATAGATGCTGCCAGGTACACAAACATGAAGCAGTGCAAGTGTGACATCTCTGTCCTCAGGGACAGAAAATAACAAAACATCCCAAGCCCTCCCAAACAACCAAACCTAAGCCGATGCGGTCACAGCTGTGCTCTCATCTCCTCCCCCTCCTCTCTCCTCTCCCCTCCTCACCTGTCAGAAGTAGTTACGGCGAAGCAGCCCCCTCGCTTCGGTCAGTCCGACAGCTCCTCTAGTTGCCGTGGAGCCGAGCGGTGTCCCCAGGTGAACCAATGGCAGCGGTTGCTATGAAGATGAGCTCCGAGAGGTGGGCGTCACGTGGGAGAAAGGTTATGGGGGGATATAGGGTGGGAATGAGTGTGAATGAGGAGAGATGATGGGAAGGAGAGATGGTCATGTGTGGCTCAGTTGGTAGATCACAGTGTTAGCAATGCCAGGATAGTGGGTTTGATTCCTGGGACCGGTGGTATGTAAAATGTATGCACGCATGACTGTAAGTCACTTTGGATAAAAGCGTCTGCTAAATGGTATATAATTATGGTAAAGGGGTGAGGGGAGGTGTGAGGATGGTAAACTCAAGTACTACAACACTGGTTCTGAGCTCCAGGAGCAAGGGGTGAGGAGGAGGTTAGGGAGGTTGATTGTGGGTGAGGAGGGGGTAAGCTCCAGGGGCCACCTCCACGCTATGCTTAAAGATGAAAGCACAGAGGCTGTGCTGCTCCAACAAATCGATCAGACAGTGGTTAGCGGGGCTGGACAGTGGTGGGTGTGTGTGTGTGTGTGTGTGTGTGTGTGTGTGTGTGTGTGTGTGTGTGTGTGTGTGTGTGTGTGTGTGTGTGTGTGTGTGTGTGTGTGTGTGCGCGCGCTTGTGTATTTCTGTGTCTTCTCATACATTACATTGCATGTACAGAATGTGTACGTGTGAACGTACGTGTGTGTCAGATCCTCCACACACCCTCAAGTCAGTCTCAAGAGGTCCCCTGGAGAGGAGAGAATAGGTGAAATGAGAGAAGAGTTGAGACACAGAGAAGGAAGCACGGACAAATCAGATGTCTTACAAAACAAGTTAGAGACACACTTTGAAACTGTTCCCTCATGACTGGATTCCATTAATACAGTCGGCGTACTACCACTCGTCTTGCGTTTTGATATTCTGGAATGGAGAGGTGTGCTCATTTTGCATCAACATTGTTTTGTAACTGAACTGTTATCATGTATTTTGCAACAATAATTACACAGACATGAAGCTGCATGCACTGATGTTGACTATTGGGACATTGTTCCATGAAGATCATTAAAAAAGTGTCACTGTCAGGTGTTACTTTTCTCAACTACATATACAAGGGGATCCTCACGTCATTGCTTGAAGCCGTCCTGAGAGGTTTGCCAGCCCTAGATAATGCCCACAGTGCTCTCTCTCTCTCTATGGTTTTATGGGTGAGCACTCTGAGCAGTGATGGAGAAGAGTTGGGGCTTATCTTTGCCTGTGTGAGTTCCTTAGGGATGGACAAGAGGAGAGGAGGCTGAGGAGAGGAGAAGAGAGAAGATTAGCTACTAAGGCGTCCTCTTCTCTAGAAAGAGAGAGAGAGAGAGAGAGAGAGAGAGAGAGAGAGAGAGAGAGAGAGAGAGAGAGAGAGAGAGAGAGAGAGAGGAGTACTCTCCTGCCATAGGACAGTTTTAACTCCCACTGGGCTGGATATAGCAGGACTACATCTGTTTATGGGGTAGTTGGAGGTGTTTCCAACAGTGATAGGCTACAGTACAACCATTCACTGTTTCAGCACAACATCCTCCACACTGTGAGTAAATAGGGAGCAGAACAGTGGTGCTATGTGATTCTGAGTACATCCTGTCTTGTAACACCTGGGCTTCACTTACAAGCATCTGTAGTGAGCTATCGAGCGACCGACGCTAGTTGCTTGTTCGCAGGCACTGCCAATGAACGACATGCTCCGTAGATTAGCTACGTGCTGCCTCCTTGCTTGGCTGCCACGTACACACACACGCTCACACACACACGCACGCATACACACCCACGGTCTGTCTTCTCAAGGTCAAAGCTCTATCAGCTCCACCACCACAAGCCCTTCAGGCGTGAAAGGAGGGAGGGAGGGATAAACATACGCAGCATGAAATGGGGTTATCAGAACAGCAACTTTCTCTCTGTGACACCCACTGCGTGTTTATGTGAACGCAAGCGGAGCAGTGGACGGAGTAATTGCGTGGATGAGGGGAGGAAGAGGAGAGATGTCAATGTTTGCTGAGAGCATTCTAATTAGCCATCTTGTTTGCCTCTTAACGAGCTCTTGTTGGAGTGAAGAAACAATTTCAGTGTCGATTAGGAAAATTTGTGATTTCCTCCCCAAAGTGAGGTTCTTGTGTGTCGCACTGTGTGTCTGTGTGTGTGTGTGTGTGTGTGTGTGTCACAGCATGACTGTTGGTTGTTTCAGAGCCTCCCTACCTCCCTCCCTATGCCCTAGATGGGATTAGCATTAGGAAGACAGTGCGAGTGGAGACAGTCCAGAGTTACAGTTTGGAGAAACAGCATCACTCTGGGTGCATCCCAAATGGTACCCTATTCGCTATTTAATGTACTACTTTCTGATCAGGGCCCTATGGGCCTTGTTCAAAAGTAGTGCACTATATAGTGAATAGGATGCTGTTTTGCCTCCTCTCATAAAGTCTAATGCTGTTTCTGGAACACACACATACAGTGCATTTGGAAAGTTTTCAGACCCCTTGACTTTTTCCACATATTGTTAAGTTACAACCTTATTCTAAATTTTATTAAATAAATGTTTTTCAATCTACACACATACCCTATAATGACAAAGCGAAAACAGGTTTTTAGACATTTTTGCAAGTTTATTACAAATAAAAAACAGAAATACCTTATTTACATAAGTATTCAGACCCTTTGCTATGACTCGAGCTCAGGTGCATCCTGTTTCCATTGATCATCCTTGAGATGTTTCTACAACTTGATTGGAGTCCACCTGGGGTAAATTCAATTGATTGGAAATTATTTGGAAAGGCACACACCTGTCTATATAAGGTCCCACAGTTGACAGTGCATTGAAGGTCCTCAAGAACACAGAGGCTTCCATCATTCTTAAATGGAAGACGTTTGCAACCAATAAGACTGTTCCTAGACCCCAGTCAAACTGAGCAATCAGGGAAGAAGGGCCTTGGTCAGGGAGGTGACCAAGAACCCGATGGTCACTCTGACAGAGTTCCAGAGTTCCTCTGTGGAGATGGGAGAGCCTTCCAGAAGGACAACCATCTCTGCAGCACTCCACCAATCAGGCCTTTATGGTAGAGTGGCCAAACGCAAGCCACTCCTCAGTAGAAGGCACATGACAGCCCGCTTGGAGTGTGCCAAAAGGCACCTAAAGGACTCTCAGACCATGAGAAACAAGATTCTCTTGTCTGATGAAACCAAGATTGAACTCTTTGGCCTAAATGCCAAGCGTCACGTCTGGAGGAAACCTGGCACCATCCCTACGGTGAAGCATGGTGGGGATGTTTTTCAGCGGCAGGGACTGGGAGACCAGTCAGGATCGAGGGAAAGATGAACGGAGTAAAGTTACAGAGAGAATTTGATGAAAACCTGCTCCAGAGTGCTCAGGACCTCTGACTGGGGCAAACGACCCTAAGCACACAGCCAAGACAGTGCAGGCCAGTGGAGGCTCCTCAGAGGAGGAAGGGGAGGATCATACTCCTCAGTGAATTTCATTTTTTTTAAATGGTAAAACATTACAAAAGTGATCCTTTTTAGATAAAACTATACTAAATATATTCACGTAACCAAATAATTGTTTAAAACACACTGTTTTGCAAAGAAGGTCTACAGTAGACTCAACAGCATTCTGTAGGGTAGGACCATGGCATAGCCACAGGACAGCTGCTTCCATCCTCCACTTGGTACATTATCTTCAATACAAAACCTAGGAGGCTCTTGGTTCTCAACCCCTTCCATAGACTTACACAGTAATTATGACAACTTCAGGAGGACGTCTTCCAACCTATCAGAGCTCTAGCAGCATGAAATGACATGTTGTCCACCCAATCAAAGGATCAGAGAATGACTCTAGTACTGAAAGCATAAGCTACAGCTAGCTAGCACTGCAGTGCATAAACTGTGGTGAGTAGTTGACTCAAAGAGAGAGAAAGACAATAGTTGAACAGTTTTCAACAAATTAATTTCTTAAAGAATGAAGGAGAAGCACGAAAGAGAAAGAGAGAGAGATTGTAGCGGGTTTACTAATGCATTAGTTCTATTAGCTATGTTGACTAGGAGGTTACTTTAGCTAATATGGGGACAACGATGTAGGTTGTGTGTAGCAGTTATGACATGGTTTGGCTTGGAAAGGTTTCTTCGTCTGGTCACACACAACTTATGTGTTGTTCATTGAAGTCCACAAACGAACAGAAAAGGTGAGAGGAGGAGAGTGCTGCTATGAAAGTGAACTTTGTTTATGCGTGATCAGGGGTGAATTCATTCCGCCGATTCTGTTGAAAAAGGTTTCTTAAAATGGAAGCAAACTAAACAGGGATAAAAATACCTGAATTTGTTCAATAGAAACTCTTGTTTGCAAGTGTGATGATTACACACTAGATAAGCTTGATGCAGGCAAGGGTGTGCAAGGCGGTATTGGATGTGTCATTGTCTATCCATGTGTCACTGTCTGTCATCTCAAATATTTCTCTCAACCTGTGTGCACCTACGCTGTAAACCTTCATTCATAGGCTAGGTTGCAGCAACCTCATGATTGGTATAAGAAAAATTGTAGCATCATGTAGTAGCCTAAACCTATCGATGTTACATTGAACTGTGTGAATGGAATATGAATGACAGTCATCCAACATGCTGTAACACAAATAAGGCCACGCTCATTAAAAAATAAACGGCACTGACCGCCACTGGTGCAGGCGTGACTTCGGGACAAGTACTGAGTAAATGATCTGAATACTTACGTAAACGTGATTTCAGGGTTGTTGTTTTTTTGCAAAAACGTAATTATGGGGTATCATGTGTAGATTGATGAGGGGCAAAAAAACTACTTAATCCATTTTAGAATAAGGCTGTAACAGAACAAAATGTGGAAAAAGTCAAGGGGTCTCAATACTTTCCGAATGCACTGTATACACAGAGGAGCTAAGGCAAATATATCTGCACGTGTTTCTTAGACGTTTACGAGCTCCACAGCACAATGAAAGCTTGCCAAAGGGGAGTGTGCATGCGTGTGTGCATGTGTGTGTTTGCGGTGTCTCCATGCTATGTACAGTATGTGTGAGTGTGTTAGTGCTGCCATCTACTGGCACATACCTGAACTACTAACCGTTCCATATCCTCCATCACAGAATGAGCAGATGTAAGGATTTGATTGGGTGATAAGCTGCTATGTGTTCTGCACTTATCTTTCGCTCCATCATGCAATGCTAATGTAACATGAAACTAGGCCACATGTTCGTGCTATGAAGACGCTGTCTGCGTCCAAAGGGCACCCTATTCCTTTTATACTCCACTGCTTTTGACCGGAGCCCAATTGGTCCTGGTCAAAAGTAGCGCACTAAATAGGGAATAGGGTGCCATTTGGGACTCAGACATTTGCATCAGCTCAGGCATTTGGTATTCCAATTAGTCTCTTTGCCCAGTAATTCATGCAGTGAAGATTCCGTAGTAATTTGCTTATTAAATGGTTCAATCTTTACATTACGATGCACAAAAGGAAATAGTTAACATCCATGTGTCTTTTTATACTCCTTTTCATTGTTAATCCTGATTTGTACATTCTGTAATGCCTGCGATATATGGAACATTATAAACTGGGTGGTTTGAGCCCTGAATGCTGATTGACTGACAGCCATGATATATCAGACCGTTTACCACAGGTATGACAAAACATGTATTTTTACTGCTCTAATTACATTGGTAACCAGCTTATAATAGCAATAAGGTACCTCGGGGGTTTGTGGTACTCTGCTTTGCGTTGTGCATAAGAACAGCCCTTAGCTGTGGTATATTGGCCATATACCACCATAGGGCCCATGAGACACACACTAGACTAGGACATTAGGGGCTCAATTCAATTTTCAGTTTTCCACCAAAATCAACAAAACACCAAATTATGACATTTCTCGTGGAAGAATGGTGTCAGATCCCTCCGATAGAGTTCCAGACGCTTGCAGAATCTATGCCAAGGTGCATTTAAACTGTTCTGGGTCGTGGTGGCCCAACACCCTATTAAAACGCTTTATGTTGGTTACCAGTATGCAGTGCTTACCATGAATGCAGTCTCCGTAAACGCAAGAACATTGCCTTTAAATCTCATTGTAGTGCAGATCTTCAGCGTTACAGATTGAATTGAGCCCTAGGATTCCCACAGTGACTTTACTATTTTTACATGTAAAACCCCCATCCTCCATCTTCCGTCCCTGTTAGCTGCTTTACCAAACGTCCTCTTATAAAACCTTTTACATGTCCATCTGGGTCCGTCCTTCTCCCTCTCCAGGTTTATTTACTCCTATAAGCTGCTAAAGCCTTCCATTGACCTTGGCTGGCGCTGCAGTCGTACTCTCTACACAGTCCTGAGTGGCCAGGCCGAGGTTCCCAGTGCTGTTTGAGCTGAAGGCCATGTTGTCTGCCCTCTGCTGGGGTCAATCATGGCCTGGCTGGCTTACTCAACTCTCCTATAACGGAGACACTAGGACTGTGGGTAAAGGTTTTAACTCTCTAAAGAGAGACAGAGTGGGTTTGGTATCCATTAAAACACACAGATATACACAGAGGCTAGACAAATAACTGTATATACAGTAAGACAGATGATTATCAGCTTTCTCTGCCTACCCTCGCCAGGTTCAGACAATAGAATGGAAGAGAAAGAGACGCGGAGGGAGAGAGAAAGAGAGAGAGACAAGATGAGAGAGCGAATGATAAATTGAAAGAGAGAGAATGAGAGCCAGAGGAGAGAGAGAGCACTCCGTGTACCTGTCCTGTAGATTTATGGAGAGGAAAAGTGTGCTGGAGGTAGAAACACTCTGGGCAGACAGCAAACTCCCTGCTGTGTCTTTAAACTAGATTATACTGGATAGAGACACCACTAGAATAACCAAACCTGAGAATAACACCAACTCTAGTGAATATAGGTAGAAATACTGAATACGTGGCCAAAGTATACAACTATAGGGAATAGGAAGCTAAATCAGGAAATTATTTAGTTTTTTTATTGCTTTGGTACTATTTTCACAAGTATGTGGTAAAATGTCACAACTGTTAGTACAAAACTCAAAGCAGATTTTTTTGCTCTAAGCACAATTTCAATTGACTAAGTACAACACACAAAATCCCAGAGTAACTTTTAGTGTTTCATCTAGAAATACACTATATATACAAAAGTATGTGGACACCCCTTCAACATTTGTGGATTCGACTATTTCAGCCACACCCTTTGCTGACAGGGGTATAAAATCGAGCACAAAGCAATACAATCTCCGTAGAAAAACACTGGCAGTAGAATGGCCTTACTGAAGAGCTCAGTGACTTTCAACGAGGCACTGTCATAGGATGCCACCTTTCCAACAAGTCAGTTTGTCAACTTTCTGCCCTGCTAGAGCTGCCCTGGTCAACCGTAAGTGCTGTGATTGTGAAGTGGAAACGTCTAGGAGCAACAACGACTCATCCGCGAAGTGGTAGGCCACACAAGCTCACAGAACGGGACCGCCGAGTGCTGAAGCGCGTAGCGAGTAAAAATCGTCTGTCCTCGGTTGCAATACTCACTACGAGTTCCAAACTTCCTCTGGAAGCAACATCAGCACAATAACTGTTCGTCGGGAGCTTCATGAAATGGGTTTCCATAGTCGAGCAGCCGCACACAAGCCTAAGATCACAATGCGCAATGCCAAGCGTCGGCTGGAGCGGTGTAAAGCTCACCGCCATTGGACTCTGAAGCAGTGGAAACACGTTCTTTGGAGTGATGAATCCTGCTTCATCAGCTGGCAGTCCGATGGACAAATCTTTGTTTGGCGGATGCCAGGAGAACGCTACCTGCAGGAATGTATAATGCCAACTGTAAAGTTTGGTGGAGAATAAATAATGTTCTGGGACTGTTTTTCATGGTTTGGGCTAGGCCCTTTAGTTCAAGTGAAGGGAAATCTTAACGCTACAATGACATTCTAGACAATTCTGTGATTCAAATTTTGTGGCAACATTTTGGGGAAGGCCGTTTTCTGTTTCAGAATGACAATGCCCCCGTGCATAAAGCGAGGTCCATACAGACATGGTTTGTCGAGATTGGTGTGGAAGAACTTGACTGGCCTGCACAGAGCCCTGACCTCAACCCCATCAAACACCTTTGGGATGAATTGGAACACCGACTGCAAGTCAGGCCTACTCGCCAAATATAGTGCCTGACCTCAGTAATGCTCTGGTGGCTGAATGGAAGCAAGTCGCCACGGCAATGTTCCAACATTTAGTGGAAAGCCTTCCCAGAAGAATGGAGGTTGTTATATGTATATATGGATTTTGAGAACTAGAGAAATATAATGCGTGTTTGTAAAGTATAAACATGTAAATGACATGTATGATACATGATAACCATACATAATAACTACTCGTTATTGCTAATTGATTTCACATAGTGGTAACCACAATTGGTCGTCATATAGATGTGAAAGGGGGTGTGTGAACACTTGCAATTTCTTTCAACATGTAGCAGAATAGACAGCAAGGAAGAGGAAGAAATCAAAGAGATCGTGGACAAGGGGCCCGTCAGAGAGGTGGGCATGGGCTCCATCAAAGAGGTCAAAAAGGTGGGCATTGGCGACATCAATAGAGGTGGACATCAGAGAGAGCAAGGCAGACGGCAAGGAACCGTTGTGTCTAATGAAGTCTGGGCCATTGTCGTTGACCATGTGGTAAACAGAGGCCTTACCATGGCCGAGGCTGCCAGATTAGTTCACCCCAATCTGAAAAGATCAACTGTCAATTCGATCATGAGAACATTCCGCCAAGAAAACCGATAAGTCAGCAGGATATTCACTATGCTTTGCCATTACATTTACAGCAAATTACATATTGTAATGCATGTAATATCACAAAAAAATTTACAATATTCGTACAGTATGATCTATTGACAGTACACTTGGTTCTACCCTCAGAACTGACAGAAGACCCAATGGTGGTGGCCGTTACTGTATGCTGACCGACCGGCAGGAGTGGGCAGTGGTGGAAATGTTAAGGGCCAGGAATGACATACGGCTGTCCGAAACAAAGCAGGCCATTGACTGAGAACAATGACACTTTTGTCAATGTGGCATTCATCATTCTACCAACAATTGCCCACCTTTTGAGACAAACAATGACCGGGTTAAACAAATGCTGGCCGAGTACATTCAGGTACAGCACTATATACTGTATTACTGTTACTGTTAATGCACATGCTACTTCACAATATCATGCTGGAACTATACTGTAAAAATAACTAACCAAAATATATTTTTAGAGAGGATGGTGCTTGATGCTGCTGCGAACCATCACAAGTATATCTTTGTTAATGAAGCAGGCTTCAACCTGGCCAAAACTCGGCGCCGCAGGCGGAACCTCGTCAGCCGACGGGAGACCGTCCAAGGGCATGGACAAGGTGGGGGAAACATCTCCATGTCCAAAGCTATGTCTGAAGATTTGGTAGGACGTAGGCCATTACTTGGACCTACAACACTGCACACCTCATTGTGTTTCTCAATGAAATTGAGCAGGCCTGTCAAGGTAAAGGGGTCACCTACAGTTGAAGTCAGAAGTTTACATAAAATTAGGTTGGAGTTATTAAAAATAGTTTTTCAACCACTCACCAAATTTCTTGTTAACAAACTATAGTTTTGGCAAGTCGGGTAGGACATCTACTTTGTGCATGACACAAGTAATTTTTCCAACAGTTGTTTACAGACAGATTATTTCACTTATAATTCACTGTATCACAATTTCAGTGGGTCAGAAGTTTACATACACTAAGTTGACTGTGCCTTTAAACAGCTTGGAAAATTCTAGAAAATGATGTCATGGCTTTAGAAGCTTCTGATAGGTTAATTGACATCATTTGAGTCAATTGGAGGTGTACCAGTGGATGTATTTCAAGGCCCAACTTCAAACTCAGTGCCTCTTTGCTTGACATCATGGGAAAATCAAAAGAAATCAGCCAAGACCTCAGAAAAAAAATTGTAGACCTCCACAAATCTGGTTCATCCTTGGGAGCAATTTCCAAACGCCTGAAGGTACCACGTTCATCTGTACAAACAATAGTACGCAAGTATAAACACCATGGGACCACGCAGCCGTCATACCACTCAGGAAGAAGACGCGTTCTGTCTCCTAGAGATGAACGTACTTTGGTGTGAAAAGTGCAAATCAATCCCAAAAAAACAGCGAAGGACCTTGTGAAGATTCTGGAGGAAACAGGTACAAAAGTATCTATATCCACAGTAAAACGAGTCCTATATCGACATAACCTGAAAGGCCGCTCAGCAAGGAAGAAACCACTGCTCCAAAACCGCCATAAAAAAGCCACACTACAGTTTGCAACTGCACATGGGGACCAAGATCGTACTTTTTTGGAGAAATGTCCTCAGGTCTGATGAAACAAAACTGTTTGGCCATAATGACCATCGTTATGTTTGGAGGAAAAAGGGGAGGCTTGCAAGCCGATAAACACCATCTCAACCGTGAAGCACGAGGTGGCAGCATCATGTTGTGGGGGTGCTTTGCTGCAGGAAGGACTGGTGCACTTCACAAAATAGATGGCATCATGAGGAAGGAAAATTATGTGGATATATTGAAGCAACATCTCAGACATCAGTCAGGAAGTTAAAGCTTGGTCGCAAATGGGTCTTCCAAATGGACAATGACCCCAAGCATACTTCCAAAGTTGTGGCAAAATGGCTTAAGGACAACAAAGTCAAGGTATTGGAGTGGCCATCACAAAGCTCTGACCTCAATCCTATAGAAAATGTGTGGGCAGAACTGAAAAAGCGTGTGCGAGCAAGGAGGCCTACAAACCTGATTCGGTTACACCAGCTCTGTCAGGAGGAATGGGCCAAAATTCACCCAACTTATTGTGGGAAGCTTGTGGAAAGCTACCCGAAACGTTTGACCCAAGTTAAACAATTTAAAGGCAATGCTACCAAATACGAATTGAGTGTATGTAATACGAATTGAGTGTGATGAAGGATGAAAGAAATAAAAGCTGAAATCATTCTCTCTACTATTATTCTGACATTTAAATTTCTTAAAATAAAGTGGGGATCCTAACTGACTTAAGACAGGGAATTTACTAGGATTAAATGTCAGGTTTTGAAAAACTAAGTTAAAAAATATTTGCAATTTTTGCAAATGTCAAAAAAAAAAAAAAATCAATAGAAATACCTGATTTACGTAAGTATTCAGACCCTTCGCTATGAGATTCAAAATTGAGCTCAGGTACATCCTGTTTCCATTGATAATCCTTCAGATGTTTCTACAACTTGAGTCCACCTGTTGTAAATTCAATTGATTGGACTTGATTTGGAAAGGCACACACCTGTCTATATAAGGTCCCACAGTTGAGTGCATGTCAGAGCAAAAACCAAGCCATGAGGTCTAAGGAATTATCCGTAGAGCTCCGAGACAGGATTGTGTCGAGTCACATATCTAGGGAAGGGTACCAAAACATTTCTGCAGCATTGAAGGTCCCCAAGAACACAGTGGCCTCCATAATTCTTCAATAGAACTGAGCAATCGGAGAAGGGCCTTGGTCAAGGAGGTGACAAAGATCCCTGTAGTTTGTCTGTAGAGATGGTAGAACCTTCCAGAAGAACAACCATCTCTGCAGCACTCCACCAATCAGGCCTTTGTGGTAGTGGCCAGACGGAAGCCACTCTTTAGTAAAAGGCACATGACAGCCAGCTTGGAGTTTGCCAAGAGGCACCTAAAGGACTCTCAGATCATAAGAAACAAGATTCTCTTGTCTGATGAAACCAAGATTGAACTCTTTGACCTGAATGCCAAGTGTCTAAAAATAACAATCCTAATAAAAGAAATTATTATAAAAACATTATTATAAAAAATTATAATCTATATAATCATTATGGGATTATATAGATTGATGAGGAAAACATTTCATTTAATCAATTTTAGAATATGGCTGTAAGGTAACAAAACTTGGAAAAAGGGAAGGTGTCTGATTACCTTCCGAATGCACTGTAAATGTCATGTTTCCGGGGTTTGTTTGTAATACATTTGCAAAAATGTTGAAACCTGTTTTTTCTTTTTCATTATGGGGTATTGTGTGTAGATTGATGAGGGGAAAAAGCAATTTAATCAATTTTAGAATAAGGCTGTAACAAAGGGTCAAGGGGTCTGAATACTTTCCGAATGCACTGTATACCTGCCACCATACTCTCCTTCCTCAACCCTATTGAGGTGTGCTATCGCCATCCACATGAGCGTGCAACCGTCCTGGCCATGGATGAGGCATGCAACAACATCAATGCAGACCAATGTCAAGCTTGGATTCGCCATGCCAAAAGATTTTTCCCGTGGTGCATGAACAATGATGACATTCACTGTGATGTGGATGAGAATTTATGGCCAAATGCTCAAGACAGGCGTGATGCAAATTAATGCGGGATTAACAATATGTTTTATTTTCATTCATTACATTTTTTCATTTAATTTCTTACATTTGATTACAGACAGTAGACCTATGTTGCTATTATATCTGAAAAATACATGTTCTTTGTATGAATGATTGTAGAGAATGTCTTCATTGAGCACACTTTTGATTACACATTGGATAGATAATATGGAAATTATAGATTCTTTGTCAGTTTTGTTGGATAATGTAAGTGTATTGCCTAATGTGAAAACTGTGTAATCTACTGTAATTTACAGTACTGTTGCATATTACTTTCAGCACCTCTAAGGGCGATTTGAAACGTATCTTGCATTGTTTGCTATTTGATTAACTGGTAGTTAAAACGACTAAACTGAAAATGATATCATTATGTTGTGTTTTGGTGATTAAACCAATGTTCTCATTACATTTCACAATCAACTTGTATTTGGAATCAATAGTTGCGTGGTGAAAGATTTTTACAATCCAAATGAATACACAATGACAGGTTTTGAATGAAGGACTGGCTGCGTTACAAGCGTGACCATTTTGGAATTTTGTACTAAGAGTTGTGAAAATGATTTAAAAAATATGTGGTATCAAACATGTGGAGTCATTGAAGTTGTAAGTAGGATCATGTGTGTGTGTGGCTGCTCCTGACCCACTTTAGCTTGTTTTCTTTCCTTTCATTCTGCCATGTCTAATTACATGGAAATACAACAGGCTCTCTTTCTCTTTTGCTCTCTCCACCATGCTCTGTTTATTCTCTCCCTCCATCTCTTTCTCTCTGCTTCTCCCACTCCATCACTGGTCCATTGTTGCTGCTGTGGGAACTGGCCTCTCTCTCTCTCCCTCCCTCCCTCTCTCGTTCATACTCTCCCCTCACTCCCTCTCTCTCTCCCCCCCATACCTTTTAAAACCTTTTATATTCAAGAGAATTAAGCTTGAGATCTTATCAATAGATACTTTAGGCTGGGCGTCGGTTGATAATTGTCCTTATCCATCAATGTGATAGGTAAACACTGGTTGATTGATTGATAATTCTAACTCGATTCATCCACTGCAGCCTGAAAACATCCTGCAGCACGCACACACATACATACGCCAAGTGAGTGATCTCACTTCAGCCCTGAAATGATCGCTCTTTCAGCAGAGGAGTGTTGTGGGACTGGGAGCGAGAGAGAGAACGAGAGAGAGAGGGAGAGAGAGAGAGAAGGGTGGGGGGATGGAGAGAGAGAGGGAGAGAAGGAGGAGAAGACAGCAAAAAAATGCCAACTGCCACCTGTGGCCCAGAAGAAGGAGGCTGGCCGGTGCCCACAGATGATTGGGTCTATTAAAAGCGTCCGTCTGTACCGTGTCTCATTTTCTGCTTCCCAAATGGCACCCTATTCCTTACACAGCGCACTACTTTTGACCACAGCCCTATGGACCCTGGTGAAAAGTAGTGCACTATAAAGGGAATAGGGTACCATTTGGGAGGCACCCCTTGTCGTCCCCTGCCTGCCTGCCTGGGACCAAGTGATTGATCTCATCCGAACCGTCCTTTTACCCTCTGTCACATTAATAACTGCCTCTCCTACTCAGAGAGAGACTGACATACGGGGATAAGGAGAGGCAAGAGAGAGAAGACAGAGAGACAGAAGGGACGAGACAGAAGGGACGAGAGAGAGAGAGAGAGAGAGAGAGAGAGAGAGAGAGAGAGAGAGAGAGAGAGAGAGAGAGAGAGAGAGAGAGAGGGAGAGAGAGAGGAGAGAAAGAGAAATGAGGGAGGCTAGAGAGAGGGGTTGCGATAGAAGGGAGATAGGGAGAGAGAGAAAATGGAGGACGAGTAGTTGCTGGATACTCAAGGTTACAGCTCTTAGTCATTAGAAACCAAGCAACCCTTAGCTTGTGAGCTGCTTGGTGACTCTTTCTGCAGACAGGTTCAGGGCTCAGAGCAATCACTCCAGCAGCAGTATGGCTACTGTCAATGCAATCATCACTCATTCACTACTGAATATGACATTCACAAATTGTCATATAATAATTATCTTTCTTCAACCCAAAAACCCAAGGTTTTCAGCAGCTTTGGCTGGCTTTCTAGCTCTGTTGGTTAAACAAAAGTCCAATCTGATGGTTTAAACAGAGAGTAAGACACTGACAATGGCTAGAGGGCTCCCTCCGGGCTATTTTGCTTAAGGATAATGTCTTCTGTCCCTTCAGGTTAACCTGCCTCACTGCCCCCTGCTAACTCCTTGTTCAACAGACTAGCCAATCAGCACTCTCAGCAACAACCTAAGGAGTCTGTGGAGGGAAAGAGAGAGAGAGGGATGGAGAGAGAGAGAAAGAGAGAGAGAGAAAGAAAGAAAGAAAGAGAGGGAGAGGAGGGGGGTAGCAGCTGAGCACTAAGCAGGGGACCAGAAAATATAGTTTTTTACATCCTCCATGCATGGCGACACACACACACATCCGCACACACACACACACACACACACCGTGGCGGCCTCAATGTGGTCACAGTTACGTAACCCTTAGTTTCACACCCTTTCAGAAACGTCCGTTACTGGAACAGTAACACTCAGAGAGGGGAAGAGGAAGGAAAACTGTGGAAATGGAACGATCCCTGCTTACCTCTTCATTGTCCACGGCTCAGGCAGTGAAGAGAATATATTTTACACTTTACTGTAGAGGTTACTACTAGTACTGACTGGTAAGGAAGGGGGGCACTTAACCTTATGAATTGAAATTATCTCGTATTGTTTTCTTGAGCAGGTGTAGGTTAGTTAGAATCAGGTGGCTGTTTGACACATTTTTGGGCGGGGGATTTATTTTCTTCATGCTCGTACTCAACAAGACTAAATTATGCAGAAAAACAATCTTTGTTTATTGGTTATTATCTTGCTTGCCCTTTTCTGTACCTTATCCAGTGCAGCTTAATGCTTCTTTGTGCAGCCCACCAGCAACACACTGGCATACTCTAGGCATACTCGGTGGTGCACGAGGTCATCAGTGGGAAGGCCATTTCTTGCATTCACAAGCAAGATTTTCATCCAATTGGCGACAGATTTTCATGCAAATATAAAAAAAATCTGCATAATTTTCCTGCCAGAAATGTGTTACCATCAAATTGACTTGTTGCGGATAAAAGGCTGTGTGTGATGACGTAGTGCACATCAAAATACCTTTTGCGGTTAGATTTACATGTACTAAATAAAGAATACAAGTGAAATGGGTTTCCACTGCATTTTCAACTCTACTGAGGGGATTCTCACCACAGAAAATGTGTTACATAGTGAGTGTGCCCACTCTGGAATTTATTGGAAAGGAGCATCAAACTCATCACCTTGCACTTTCACCACCCTGTGAAGTTTATCATCATTTATTTCATCTGTAGCCTAATAAACTGCATGCTTTCCAGACGAGTCGTTCATACGCCATATCATCGCGTGACTCCAAGTCCACTTCGATATTTTATTTTTGTATTTTTTATAAGGATCCCTATTAGCTGTTGCAAAAGCAGCAGCTACTCTTCCTGGGGTCCACACAAAACATGAAACATGACATAATACAGAACATTAATAGACAAGGACAGCTCAAGGACAGAACTACATAAAAAGAAAATAAGTAGCCTACATATCATTACCAATACATACACAAACTATCTAGGTCAAATAGGGGAGAAGCCTTGTGCTGTGAGGTGTTGCTTTATCGTTTTTTTTTTAAACCAGGTTTAAATCAGGTTTGCTTTTACACCTGCATTGCTTGCTGTTTGTGGTTTTAGACTGGGTTTCTGTACAGCACTCTGTGACATCAGCTGATGTAAGAAGGGCTTTATAAATACATTTGATTTGATTTGTTCATTTGAGCAATATGAGATGGAACGGAGTTCCTTGCAATAACGGCTCTATATAATACTGTACGCTTTCTTGAATTTGTTCTGGATTTGCGGACTGTAAAAAGACCTCTGGTGGCATGTCTGGTGGGGTAAGTGTATGTGTCAGAGCTGTGTGTAAGTTGACTATGCAAACAATTTGGCATTTTCAACGCATTAATGTTTCTTATTAAAAAGAAGAAGTGATGCAGTCAGTCTCTCCTCAACTCTTAGCCAAGAGAGACTGGCATGCATAGTATTTATATCAGCCCTCTGATTACAATGAAGAGCAAGACGTGTCGCTCTGTTCTTGGCCAGCTGCTTTCGTAGCAGCACTCGACCATACGACTGGACAATAATCAAGATAAGACAAAACTAGAGCCTGCAGGACTTGCTTTTTGGAATGTGGTGTCAAAAAAGCAACGCATCTCTTAATTATGGACAGACCTCTCCCCATCTTTGCAACCATTGAATCTATATGTTTTGACCATGACAGTTTACAATCTAAGGTAATATCAAGTAATTTAGTCTCCTCAACTTGTTCAACAGCCACACCATTCAATACCAGATTCAGCTGAGGTCTAGAACTTAGGGAATGATTTGTACCAAATACAATGCTCTTAGTTTTAGAGATGTTCAGGGCCAGTTTATTACTGGCCACCCATTCCAAAACAGACTGCAACTCTTTGTTAAGGGTTTCAGTGACCTTATTAGCTGTGGTTGCTGATGCGTATATGGTTGAATCATCAGCATACATGGATACACATTCTTTGTTTAATGCCAGTGGCAGGTCATTGGTAAAAATAGAAAAGAGTAGAGGGCCTAGAGAGCTGCCCTGCGGTACACCACACTTTACATGTTTGACATTAGATAAACTTCCATTAAAGAAACCCCTTTGAGTTCTATTAGATAGTTAGCTCTGAATCCATGATATGGCAGATGTTGAAAAGCTATAACACGTGTTTATTCAACAATAGGTTATGGGCAATAATATCAAAGGCTGCACTGAAATCTAACAGTACAGCTCCCACAATCTTCTTATTATCAATTTCTTTCAACCAATCATCAGTCATTTGTGTCAGAGCAGTGCAGTGCCCTTCTCTATAAGCATGCTGAAAGTCTGTTGTTAAATTGTTTACATAGAAATATAATTGTATTTGGTCATACACAATTCTTTCCAACAGTTTGCTAAGAGCTGGCAGCAAGCTCATAGGTCTGCTGTTAGAACCAGTAAAGGCCGCTTTACCACTCTTGGGTAGCGGAATTACTTTGTCTTCCCTCCAGGCCTGAGGACAAATAATATCCTCTAGGCTCAGATTAAAGATATGACAGATAGGTGTGGCTATAGAGTCAGCTACCATCCTTAGTAGCTTTCCATCTAAGTTGTCAATGCCAAGAGGTTTGTCATTATTGATCGTTAACAATACTTTTTCCACCTCTCCCACACTAACTTTACAAAATTCTAACTTGCAATGCTTTTTTTTCATTCTTTTTTTTTTTATGCATGAATACGATGGCTCGCTGTTCGTTGTTGGCATTTCCTGACTAAGTTTGCCCACTTTGCCAATGATGTAATCATTAAAACAATTGGCAACATCAAATGGTTTTGTGATGAACAAGCAATCTGATTCGATAAAAGATGGAGTTGAATTTGTCTTTCTGCACATAATTTCATTTAAAGTACTCCAAATTTGTTTTATATCATTGATCTTGGCTTCATAATACAGTATTACTTTTTTGGTTGAGTTTAGTCACATAATTTCTCAATTTACAGTAAGTAAACCAGTCAGACTGTGGCGAAATCCTGCACGGAGCCTTCACTGTGCGCTGCCACTTTAAGAGCAAATCAGCAGTCAGAATGGAGGAAATAAAGATGGCTCTTCCGGCTCTCTGGGAGGTAGCTCTCGGTTGGCGCGGCAGTTTGATTGGGGTGTGCAATGCTGCAGAAGTCTTGTTTATTTTCAGTGTGCTGAGTTTGTAAAGTGTTTCACTCGATCATTGGTGTTACCGCTCTAGATCGGGGTTGTTATCTTTTGGGAACTCACCAGTTATTGATCGCATGATAACTGGCCAGACTTATCAGCCACAAATTTTGCTCCATCTCTTTCAACCATACAGTTTTTCAATTCCTCAATTCCTCATCAATCCATGGAGCCTTAACAGATCTTAACAGTTCTAACAGTCAGTTTCTTAAGAGGTACATGTTTATCAATAATTGGAAGAAGCAATTTCATAAACTCATCAAGTGCAGCGTCTGGATGCTCCTTATTAATCACATCAGACCAACAAATACTTTTTACATCATCCACATAAGAGTCACAGCAAAATCTTTTGTATGATCTCTTATACACTATTTTAGGCCCAGCTTTTGAAACTTTGGCCTTCCTGGATATAGCCACAATTTTGTGATCCCTGCATCCAATGGGTACGGATACAGCTTTAGAACAAAGTTCTACAGTATTAGTAAATATTTGATCGATACATGTGGATAATCTTGTCCCTGTAGTGTTTGTAAACACCCTGGTAGGTTGATTAACCTCTCAGGGATTGCTGGGGCCAAATTCAAAATCCAAAAGTTGAATTATTAAACATCCACCAATATACAAGTGTTCCATACTCATCAAAAGCTCTGTTTCTTGGCAATATCACAGCGTTGTCAGATTTCAAAAAGGCTTTACGGCGAAAGCAGCACATTTGATTGTTTGAGGGTAGCACCTCACATATTTTTCCCATAGCCATGAATCGATTAGCCATCATGGCACACACATAACACATTTCACAGCGAAAACAAATCAATTACCTATTGAAGAACTTCTTCTGAGGTCATCCTAAGTGTCCAACAAAGACAATCCATGGTTCTTTTGTTAGAAAAAGTATTGTATTTTATCCATAAATCCTCCATTTGGTTCGCGCGTTATAATCAGAAACGACAGCCTCCACTAGTCCATTGAAACGTGACGCAAACTCGTTCATCTTATACCTATAAACTTGTCCAAGATCAATCAAACATAGTTTTAAATGTATCCTTAGGAACACTTTTACGTATATTTACTATTATAAATCAACCGGAATATAAACTGATCGATAAAGACGGTAAAAAGACACTGCGCGCTTTGTCAGGAACGCGCACTGGGTACTGTTTACATAAAAGGTCACTTCCTGGTTTGCTCTTATTCTCTGGTCTAATTCATCCAAAATGAAATTTTACACTGTCTCGAGACTGTTGACATCTAAAGGAAGCGATGGGTACTGCATTCATATGCCCTTATATGGTCATTTTCATGAGGGAGGGGTTCCCAATGAGGCACTCTGTCAAAACCACTTTTTCCAGGACAGAAATTCCTCGGGGTTTCGCCTGCCATATGCGTTCTGTTTCACTCACAGACAAATGATTAACACTTTTGGAAAATTCAGAGTGTTTCCTATCCAATGGTACTAAATATGTGCATATCCTATTTTCTGGGCCTGAATGGGAGGCATTTTACTTTGGTCACGCCAGGCTCTCCAAAACCGACCCCTCAGCTGCCACTCCCTAACAAGTTAATAACCTGAACCAGATTACAGGCATTGGTTACAGTGAGAAGCTTCCTCTTGAGCGGACAGCTTGATGAAAACAAGTCAATATTCAGGTCCCCAAGAAAGTACACCTCTCTGTTTACATCACACACACTACCAAGCATTTTACATGTATTGTTTAGATACTGACTGTTAGCACTTGGTGGCATATAGCAACACCCCAAAAGAAAAGGCTTTAGATGTGCCAAGTGAACCTGCAACCACAACACTTCATTAAGACTTGACATAAGATCTTCTCTAAGCATTACAGGGATATGGCTCTGAATATATACAGCAACACCTCCCCCGTAAGCATTTCTGTCTCTTCTATAGATGTTATATCCTTGTATAGCTCTGTATCATTAAATTAATTATCTAAGTGTGTCTCAGAATGGCCAATATGAATGTTATCTGATGTTAGCAAGTTATTGATTTCATTAACCTTATTTCTAAGGCTACATATATTAATATGGGATATTTTCAGCACTATCCTGGGTAGCTTTCCATACATAATATGGAAAAGAGCAAACAAAGCAAGAGAAAACATTCAGCACTTTATTAATCAGTAGGTTTGTGTGTGCTGCGGGGTTGAAGCTACGAACCCATAGGCTTGGCTCTCTCGTCCCTTCCAGGCTTCTGGGAGGGAGGGTGGACAATGAGCCTGTCATAGTGGATGTAAGCAATGTCCCCACGTGTTCTTGCAGCTTTCATGGCTGGGATAAGTTCTTTCCTCTTCTGGCGCACAGGTTCAGGATAGTACTCGTTGAGGAAGATATATAAGAGCTTGTTTCATTTTTTATTTATTCTTAATTGTTTAGGGTGTAGATCAGCTTTAATATTGCAGATAGATTGTGGCTTCCATCAATGTAATTGTCTGCATCATTTCCAACCCCTTAAATTAAACTGGTGTACTTTTTTATTCCTCCCAATTTTCTAATTTTGTTCTTTAATGCAGGGCCGACAGACAAGCTCCTTACTTTATCCCCCTTCCACTTACCTCTTCCATTTTTGCGGTAATACTACAATTAGTTGGTTGTAATTTTTGATAGAGCAGACATTTCCATATATTTTTGTTAGCTGCAAGTGTGACATAACTCCACCATAATTCCACCAGTCCTATTTATATCATTTACAAAGATGATACAATTAGTTTTACTCCTCTTGATGTTTGTAAACTTACCATTAAAAAGTACCATAATGATTGAATGTCCATATAGCTGTATCATGATATTTGCACTGCTACGGAGTAAACCTCCAATTGTTTTCTACTATTCCATCTGCTAAAAGTTGGGGTTTCATCCCAGTGACAGGCAGACCATCACTGTCCACCTGGATCCTAGGGCCTTTGAGAGATTGGGATCCATCCTTTAAAAAGAGCATTTTCAATGCCCTCAACTCGATTGTATACAGTTACTAAAAATAACAGCGCAAACTGGCTGTAACCAGAATAGAAAGAGGAGTGGGAGGCCCCGGTGCACAACTGAGCAAGAGGACAAGTCTCAACGTCAAGGTAGCACGTCCGGTGAACAGAACAGTTGAAACTGGAGCAGCAGCACGACCAGGTGGTCTTGGGACAGCAAGGAGTCATCAGGCCAGGTCGTCCTGAGGCATGGTCCTAGGGCTCAGGTCCTGAGAGAGAGAGAGAGAGAGAGAGAGAGAGAGAGAGAGAGAATACTTAAATTCACACAGGACACCGGATAAGACAGGAGAAATACTCCAGATATAACAGACTGACCCAAGCCCCCCGACACAAACTATTGCAGCATAAATACTGGAGGCTGAGACAGGAGGGGTCAGGAGACACTGTGGCCCTGTCCGACGATACCCCCGGACAGGGCCAAACAGGCAGGATATAACCCCACCCACTTTGCCAAAGCACAGCCCCCACACCACTAGAGGGATATCTTCAACCACCAACTTACTATCCTAAGACAAAGCAGAGTATAGCCCAGGAAGATCTCCCCCACGGCACGAAACCAAGGGGGGGGCGCCAACCGACAGGAAGATCACATCAGTGACTCAACCAACTCAAATGACGCACCCCTCCTAGAGATGGCATGGAAGAGCACCAATAAGCCAGTGACTCAGCCCCTGTAATACAGTTTGAGGCAGAGAATCCCAGTGGAGAGAGGGGAACCGGCCAGGCAGAGACAGCAAGGGCGGTTTGTTGCTCCAGTGCCTTTCCGTTCACCTTCACACTCCTGGGCCAGACTACACTCAATCATAGGCCCTACTGAAGAGATGAGTCTTCAATAAAGACTTAAAGGTTGAGACCGAGATTGCGTCTCTCACATGGATAGGCAAACCATTCCATAAAAACTGAGCTCTACAGGAGAACGCCCTGCCTCCAGCTGTTTGCTTAGAAATTCTAGGGACAATAAGGAGGCCTGTGTCTTGTAACGCCGAGGTCCTTCACAGTTTTATTTGAGACGACTGTACAACCATCAAGATTAATTGTCAGATTCAACAGAAGATCTCTTTGTTTCTTGGGACCTAGAACTAGCATCTCTGTTTTGTCCGAGTTTAAAAGTAGAACATTTGCCACCATCCACTTCCTTATGTTTGAAACACAGGCTTCCAGGGAGGGCAATTTTGGAGCTTCACCATGTTTCATCGAAATGTATAGCTGTGTGTCGTCCGCATAGCAGTGAAAGTTAATATTATGTTCCGAATGACATCACCAAGAGGTAAAATATATAGTAAAATATAAAATATATAATAATATAAAACAATAGGTCCTAAAACGGAGCCTTGAGGAACACCAAAATTTACAGTTGATTTGTCAGAGGACAAACCATCTACAGAGACAAACTGATATCTTTCTGACATATAAGATCTAAACCAGGCCAGAACTTGTCCGTGTAGACCAATTTGGGTTTCCAGTCTCTCCAAAAGAATGTAGTGATCGATGGTATCAAAAGCAGCACTAAGGTCTAGGAGCACGAGGACAGATGCAGAGCCTCGGTCTGACACCATTAAAGGTAATTTACCACCAAGTGCAGTCTCAGTGCTATGATGGGGTCTAAAACCAGAATGAAGCGTTTCATATACATTGTTTGTCTTCAGGAAGGCAGTGAGTTGCTGTGCAACAGCTTTTTCTAAAATATTTTAGAGGAATGAGAGATTCGATATAGGCCAATCGTTTTTTATATTTTCTGGGTCAAGGTTTGGCTTTTTCAAGAGAGACTAATGGAAACATGTTGCACCTGAGCTGAATTTAGAGTCTCTGAATACTTATGTAAATAAGGTGTTTCTATTTTTTGTTTTTAATAAATTTTCAAACATTTCCAAAGCCTCTTTTTCCTTTGTTATTATGGGGTATTGTGTGTAGTTTGCTGAGGAAATTGTTTTATTTAATCCATTTTAGAATAAGGCTGTAACGTAACAAAATTTGGAAAAAGGCAAGGGGTCTGAATAATTTCCGAATGCACTGTATGTGTTAACATATACATGTATGTGGCAAACACATTTGAATACATGATTGAGGTCATTTTCCTACATTAATATGGTACTTGAGACTTTAGAAGGATTAGTTTACATGTCTCTTGTATGTTTTTTTATACAATACATGCAACATATAATTTGGATATTAAAAGAATCTTCAATGAATCGTGTAAGTATATTTGCAACAATATGTATCATTTACAAGTTCCAAATAGAACATTTAAGAACCTTGTTAATACATTATTCTATATATTTTCCACATGGGATGTGACCCACTGTTATGTATTAATACAATACATATCCTATAGGAGAAAGTCTCAAGGCTGGATTTCAATTCAGTGGTAGTATTAGAAAAGGCCTACACAAAGGTCAACAGTATTGAAGAGGCACTTAGGCTATTACTATTTTGGTCTTTATTGTCTTCATATTGGCGAATGGAGACCTAATGAAGTTTGATCTGATGCGGAAATGCTGTGATGGATGTGAGCTGACAGGGTTTGGAGAAATAACACTGTCAGAGGATAGAGGATGAGTGACAGGGAGGTGAATGAGACAAGGCAGCATTTATCTTTGGGGTCATCGATGCTCTTTCTGCCATCTTCTCAATAGCCTAATTCGGATCATTTTGAGGCAGTTACAACAGTGTAGAAAGCTAGGCCTAAAAAAGGAGGTTCCACTTTTTCTGACTTCTTTGCTGGGCCATTAGCAGTGGGGTAGCATTTTTCCCTCCCAGGATTTTATTTCAAGTAGGATAGCAGCCTACACAAAAAAATAACTCATATTGACAACCATACTGTAGATGTAACCTTGGTACAAACATACAGTCTACTACTCAATGGGGAAGGCATGAATGGCAACAACAGTGTGCCCTTCGCTCCCGAATGAGAAGTTCCCTAGTAGCCAAGTCATTGTAAGCACACGGATAAAACGCATGAAGAAGCAACAGTGTAGCCATCATCAAATCAAATTGTGAAATGCTTACTTACAAGCCCTTAACCAACAATGCTTTAAGAAGCTAAGAAAAAAAGTAAGTGTTAAGTAAAAAATAGATAGAAGTAGAAAATAGAAAATAAAAGTAACAAATAATTAAACAGCAGCAGTAAAATAACAATAGCGAGTCTATATACAGGGGGTACCAGCACAAAGTCAATGTGCGGGGGCACTGGTTAGTCAAGGTAATTGAGGTAATATGTACATGTAGGTAGAGTTACATCAGCACTTTTAATAAAAAATAAAACATATCACTGTATAACTGAAAATATACAGTGAAATACTACTCAGACTCATCCTCTGGCTTCAAAACAGAGTCCAAACTCTCGCAGTACGGTAGCTCAATGTAAGGTAAGTTGCATGGTAAGAAACAAAAAGAAAAAAAAACATGGCTCAATCAAAACCATCTCATCTATAGCAGAGCACTTTCAACACACCCACTCCTTTCTACATGCCCACTATTTTCCTTTTGACACACCCACTCCTTTCCACACACCCCTACTCTCCCATACACCAGTTTCCACTAGATAGCACAGTCACAAAGTAAAAATTGGCTATATTCAATTGTATATGTATAATGGCGAGATGCTCATGTCTTCGCCCTAACAATGGGAGTCATTGTCCCAAAGGTGGGAAGGCAGGTGACAAGCTTAAGTCCAAAATAAGCTCATATTTTGGATAGATTTTGGCGACCCTGTTTGATGGCTATGACCCCTGGCGAGCCATCAAACAGGCAAAACGTTAATACAGGACTAAGATTTAACCTTACTACGCCGGCTCTGGCAGGATGGATGTGGCATGGCTTGCAAACTATAATGGATTACAAATAAACCCAGCCACGAGCTGCCCAGTGACGTGAGCCTAACAGACAAGCTAAATGCTCACTTCGAGGCAAGCAACACTGAACCATGAATGAGAGTACCAGCTGTTCCGGACGACTGTGTGATCTCACTCTCTGTAGCCGATGTGAGTAAGACCCCCCTCAGGGGTGTGTGCTTAGTCCCCTCCTTTACTCTCTGTTCACCCAAGACTGTGTGGCCGCGCACGACTCCAACACCATCATCAAGTTTGCTGACGACACAACGGGGGTAGGACTGATCACCAACGATGATGAAGCAGTCTAGAGGGAAGTGGCCACAGACCTGGCAGTATGGTTCAAGTACAACAACCTCTTCCTCAATGTCAGCAAGACAAAGGAGCTGATCGTGGACTACAGAAAACTAATGGGCAAGCACGCCCCCATCCACATCGATGGGGCTGTACTGGAGCGGGTCAAGAGCTTCAAGTTCATGTATGTCCACATAACCAAGGAATTAACATGGTCCATGCCCACACAGTTGTGAAGAGGGCACGACTCTTTATTGTTATTCTTTATTCACGGTGTATTTATTCCTTGTGTCACTATCTGTATTCTTATTTTATCTTAAAATCTGCATTGTTGGAAAAGGACCCTTAAGTAAGCATTTTACTGTTAGTCTACACCTGTTTACGAAGCATGTGACAAATACAATGTGATTTGAGATTGAAACCTCTCACCTCAACCCTTTTCCTGGCCCATCGAAGCAAACATCGCGAGATCATAGACATTGTGGAATGAACACGAATGTCGCTTACGAGGTGAGTGTTGTGGAAAGGCCTTAATTATATGTTACAGAATGTAAAACAATTCCAATCAGACGTTTAAGTGATAACATGTCATGTTAAGATTATGTAAAGTTACTAAGGTTTTACTGACATATTATTGCTTTGAAATCGATGTTTTGTTCGTTAGCTTATAGCTAGCTATGGCTAACTCCTGAGACGAGTCCTGGCCTAGCCCTAACGTTAGCTAGCAAGCTAACCTGAGCTGGCTAGTAGCTGGTCTCCTTCACCAGTTTCTTGTTTTGGTGTTTAGCTAGTTATTGTATCGGGGTCAGGTTTATTAGTACATGTACGCTACTACTGCGAACACAAAAGCTTGTGTTGTGTTTCAAAACAAGGATTTGGAGCGAGCACATGCACCGCCCACGTACGCTACTGTAACTACGTTTATCCTAACGTTAGATGGCGTTGTTTACTGTCCTAGCTAATAGTGCAAGAAGAATGACAATTTAGTTTTTTTGCCTGCAGCTTCATACCGGCGCCGACTCAGTTGTCACAGGACCAGCTGGAGTCCGAGGAGAGGGTCCGGGCACAGAGGTCCCACTCCACCGCCCTCGTCTCCTCCCGCAGAGAACCCCCTCCCTACGGCTGCAGGAAGAGCTGGGTTCCCCGCTCTCTGGAAGTACTAAGCTGTACACCATACCCAGTTTAATGGATTCAATGAAGCTGTGGTATTGTTGGTGTTGTGTTAGAAATGACACCCTGAATGTTCAGAAAAGAGATATCATGGGATATAGCTTTTTCCTCTCAGTTTGTGTGTTGGACTCTGTGTTGTAGGACAGTGGAGATGGGTACATCTGCACATTGCTTCTTACTACTGGTCTCTCTGTGTTTGACAACCTTCCTTGTGTTGTAGGACTTTGGAGATGGCGGTGCGTTCCCTGAGATCCACGTGGCCCAGTTCCCTCTGGAGATGGGAAGGAAGAAAAAGGCCTCCAACGCCCTGGCTGTACAGGTGGACGCTGAGGGCAAGATCAAATACGACGCCATCGCCGGACAGGGACAGGTAAGAATATTAATAGATGTCCGGCTGGTCTGCTTGGTTTACCTAGATCTACAATGTAGTTGTACGTACGAGACTTTCTCATATGAGTCCAAAGAAAATCCATTGGTCCTTTTCATGTGGATTTATTTTACATTATTTACATTAGTCATTTAACAGACACTTTTATCAAGAGCAACTTACAGTAGTGAGTGCATACATTTTCATACTTTTTTTCGTACTGGTCCCCCGTGGGAATTGAACACACAACCCTGGTGTTGCAAGCGTTATGCATTACCAACTGAGCCACACGGGACCATGACGCTGGGGACGAACTTGTCTATGAATCGCTGTGCCCATATGTTTATTTTATAGAGCAGTGGTCTCCAGACTCTTTCCTGTGCTGTGACCCACCATAGTTATGTTTTTGTTATTGCCAACTATTTACCAAGTAAACAATGCTGTTTCTTGCCACCATCTTGTATTAAACAAAGAGCCATCATTTGATTAACTACTGTCACGGAGGACCTGTGTACAGTTCAGTTTCTGTGTTCAGCTGTCTCCTCTGTTCTTCCTGTGCAGGTGATTTTCAGTAAGCACTCAGACCTGCTTCCTAAGGAAGTGCTGAGCGACGATGCCCCAGAGCTGCAGAAGCCTGACGAGGAGGCTGTCAAAGAGCTTGACGGAGAAGACCCGCGATGCTCTGATGAAGCAGGTCTCTCAGAAGATAGCTGCAGCTATGCCTGTGAGGGCAGCTGACAAACAGGCCCCAGCACAGTACATCAGGTACGGTTTTTGAATGTGATGGATGATGCCAACTGTTGTTTATGAGTTTCTCCCTTTTCATAATGGAAGATAATATATGGTGTTCACCCATAAAATGCTTAATTCATTCAAGGTTTATACAAATATGTCTATTCAATAGAACATTTTAGTGACTGCCGACTGCCGGTTCGTGAGTGAAGCCTCTTATTTTGCCATCTAGCAATGGCTTTCATACTGCCACTCGACCGGTCAAACCTGCAGCTCGAAGTATTCTCTTCACAGTTGAAACAGACTTGCAGTATTGTACTGCAGGAAGTAGTATATTGCTATCATAATGGCGGGGGGGGGCAATTAACAAAGGAAGACAGACAGACCATTATAACCCTTCAAAGTTTAGGTCTTTCTTTTAGAGCAATTGCAAAGAAAGCCAAGGTGTCAGTGAGTAAAGTTTACTACACCATCAAAAGACACTTGGAAACTGGAGGAAACTCTGACAGGAAGAGGTCTGGCAGACCCAAAGCCACAACAGAATCAGAAGACAAGTTTCTGAGAGTCAACAGCTTGCGTGATAGGTGGCTCACAGGACAACCACTTCAAGCACAGCTTAATACTGGTCAACGTAAGTAAGTCTGTTTCAACTGTGAAGAGAATACTTCGAGCTGCATGTTTGACAGGTCGAGTGGCAGTAAGAAAGCCATTGCTAAGATGGCAAAATAAGAAAGCGGCTTGCCTGGGCCATGAAGCACTGCCAGTGGACAACTGAAGACCTAAAGACTGTCTTATGGACCGATGAATCAAAATGTGAAATCTTCGGTTCATCGTGCAGGGTTTTTGTACGCCGTCAAGTAGGCGAAAAGATGGTTCCTCAGTGTGTGACACCAACTGTCAAACATGGAGGAGGAAGCGTGATGGTCTGGGGCACTTTTGCTGGATCCAGAGTTGGCGACTTGCACAGAGTGAGTGGCACCCTGACCCAAAACGACTACCCCAGAATTTTGAAAGGGTTCATCGTACAGCAAGATAATGACCCAAAACATACCTCCAGGCTATGTCAGAACTACCTTAGAAGAAAATAACAAGACTGTAGGCCTCAAATCGTGGAATGGCCAGCACGGTCTCCAGACAAACCCCATCGAGCTGGTTTGGGATGAACTGGGCAGCAGGGTGAACGCAAAGCAACCTACAAGTGCAACACGTTTGTGGGAACTTCTCCAACGGTGCTGGGAAGAACTTTCCAAACAATATTTGTTTTCCATTGTAGAAAGAATGCCACGAATGTGTTCTGCTGTTATGTCTGCAAAAGGTGGCTACTTTGAGTAAAAAATGTAGATTATCTAGATGTATTTTTTGTCTCCAATTGTTTATTTGTTCTATGATTTTATTTCAGAGTACATAAAGACATTAAACTGTGAATTCTAATAAAAACTGAAACTGGTGGTGTTCTAAAACTTTTCCCCAGGTACACTCCGTCCCAGCAGGGCGTGGCCTTCAACTCAGGGGCCAAACAAAGGGTCATCCGTATGGTGGAGATGCAGAAGGACCCCATGGAGCCCCCACGCTTCAAGTAAGTACATTCCCACCAGCGTCGCTGACTAAACTCGTAATTGACTAAACTTTAAAAACGTATGTGCTTGTCACTTTCACTATCTTGCTAGAGACGGGTTAGCTGACAACGTCACGGAAACGATGCGCACGCTTCAATGGGGCAGAAGGCTGTGTGTTATGTGATTCTGGATGGCCAGATAGCTAGCAACTATGACAAGAAGCTGCCATGTGGGGAATCGTAAGTGGCTCATTTCAGCTAATTTTATCTTGTACTTGATACCATGTCTTGTTTTGACTGAAAATTCACTAGCTAGCTAACAAGCAACTGTAACAATGTATTTGAGAGACGACACATGGTCATTGTGCAAATGTATTTGTTTTTTCAATAAGCATTGAAGACAACATATAGCTTACATGTTGTCAAAGGTCTAAGCCAACCTCGTCTGTTTTGTCCTATAGTTGTGCACTCGTCGGTTTTGTTGCTAGACAACCAATCTGCCTATGTGCTAGGGTAACTTGAGTCATGCACATCCCCTAAATAAAGCTAGAAGCACACTCGCTTATTTTGTCAACTAGGATGTGATGTGTCAAGGTTGCTATTCCAGGATCAATAAGAAGATTCCTCGTGGACCTCCCTCCTCTCCTGCACCTGTCATGCACTCGCCAAGCAGAAAGGTACCCGTTGGGGTTCAGACAAACTTAACTGATCAAGATTTTAAGTTGCCAGTTGTGTTTTTATTACTTTAATCATGTGTAAAAGGATCAGCTCAATTCGGCACCTTTTCCGTGTCAAAATGAAATGCACTTTCTCTCTAGCTGTGTAAATGTTGAGCGAAGATGTGATGCGTTTTCTCTCTCTGTCCTACCAGATGACAGTCAAGGAACAGCAGGAGTGGAAGATTCCTCCGTTGCATCTCAAACTGGAAGAACGCAAAAGGTACTAACTCTGCTCTTTCCCTCTGGAGACAGTGAATCAATGGGAGGTTGTGTTTGTTTCAGGTCAGGATTGCTGACATTGTAAGTACTCTCCTGTGTTCTATGACTAGGGTTTTTTATGACTGCCTAAAGCAAAGTTGTGTAATGCACTATACTTTTATTTTAAGGCATTATATTAACTGGTTGGTCCAATCCTGAATGCTGATTGGTTAAAAGGGCATTCCAGCCAATGTCTATTCCACAAGTTACCACAGGCATTTTAACGTCATAGATTTAGCCGATTTACTCGGTTCCATCTGACTACGCAATCCACTGTCTCAGCCCAGCCAGGCACTTCATTAACTTGATCTCCACTATTAAAAGCATAGACAGTTTCAGGGGATGAGAGACAGACAGGCAGCGTTTCTCATCAAAATTATGAATCAGCTTGCATCATTTTATGGATATAGATATGTATGTAAAAAAAAAAAAATCAAAAAAGTGCAGCTAGTTTGCGGTTTTTCCAGCTTCAGTTTGAAGTGATTGTGTTCGCTGTGTTGTTGGCTAGCTCCTCTGAACATCAGTGTCCTGACGAGTGAGTACATTTTCTGTGCCAGGCGAAATAGCACCTCATTGTTATAGATGTATCCAAATAAATGTCACTAAAAAACAGCTTATGCAACTACTTTGCTGTTATTCTAGCTGCACTGTTTGACGTGACTGTAAGTTAGCCGTAGTTGGCTAGCTAGCAAGCAAGGGATAAGAACGTTGCCAGCCAGTATGGCAATGGAACATTTAGAATGAATGACTGGGTCACATCCATAGACACAGAACAAAAAGACTGAACGACAGGGTCGCATCTCTAGCAACCGAACCGATAGAACGAACAACCAGCAGGCATTGGTAGCAACCCTAGATTTGTGTCTGGACTATATCTTGTGGAAGGATGAAATAGTTTGAAAAATGAAAATATGTCTCATTATTTGAATATGTTGGTAACCCGTTGTTTAAAAGTGATAATGCCCGAGAAGCCGGTGTTTGGAGGATGTATTGGCTCGAGACAAAGCCTCACAAGCCCTGTGCCGGTATATCCTCCAAACACCGGCTTCTCGGGCATTATCACTTAATTATGAGTGAGTGTGTTTTTTCATAGAAAGTCTTCCCAAAGTTGAGTCCTGTGTCCTGTGTTTGTCTCCTAGGGTTACACTATCCCACTGGACAAGCGTCTGGCGGCGGACGGTAGAGGCCTGCAGACCGTTCACATCAACAAGAACTTTGCCAAACTGGCCCGAGGCGCTCTACATTGCTGACAGAAAGGTACACTGTTTGTGGTTTTGAGGAACGATGTTTGTCCTGTGATTAGCGACTTCTTCTCCGAGCCTCTCTGAAATAGAGTTATTTTGTTTGTTGGTTAATGTTCGTCTCTTTGTGTCAATTTCGAAGGCCGACTACTTTTCTGTATGATATTGGCTCAAGCCTTTAGAGGGATTCTCTCATCATAAAATGAAGATTCTGTTTTCTTTCTCTTCCTTGTGCTGTGTCCAAGCTACATGTATGCTTGTAGCCTAAAGTTTGTAATGTGATGTTGATTTAAATGAATGTAAACTAACTGTGTCCACTGCATCCAGGCCAGAGAGGCTGTGGAGATGAGAGCCCAGGTGGAGAAGAAGATGGCCCAGAAAGAGAAGGAGAAGCTCAGAGAGCTGGCTCAGATGGCCCGAGACCGCAGGGCAGGGATCAAAGGTCACGGAGGGGACAAAGGTCAGTCCACAACCTCTTCCTGCTTGACCCTAACCACAGAGCTAGGATCAGGTCGCCTGTTTGTGATGTCATGTTTTCCTGTACAAGGACTGCCAATGTAAAGTGTTGTGAAGTCGTGTGGATGGTCTGTGACAAATCAATAAATATATTTTAAATGAAATATTCGGACAATGTTTAACCAAATGCAGCATTGAGAAACGAACACCTAGACCTTTCTCAGAATCTTGTCCAAGTAGCTCTGTGCATGCAGAGAGCAGACTACTCAGCTGTCAGTCCTGATTATGTGTGAGTGAGCCGCCTGGTAACACCCTTGCTCCTTCTCTCGCACGCTCTCGCTCTCCATACCTCCCCTCTCTCTGTCGTCACTCCAACTCTCTATCCCCTCACCCTTATTCTCCTCTCTCTATCCTATCTCTTCTATGCCACCTCTCCCTCCCGCTCTCTCCTGTGGCAGGTGGTGAGGCCAGAGAGCGTGACGAGATCCGCCATGACAGGAGGAAAGAGAGACAGCACGACAGGAACATCTCCCGAGCCGCCCCCGATAAGAGGTACATACATCTACACACACACACACACACACACCCTGCTGAATCATTCATGGTTCATCAGGAATGCTGAAGGAACGCAGCTGGCCACAGCAGCACCCAGCCCAGACCCCCTGACCGTCCTGTCTGCTACAGCTGCAGTGCTTCAGAGAGAGAGAGATGGAATGAGACTAAGAGGGAGACAGGCCGAGAAAATGAGAGAGCAAATTGGTGAGAGACAGACATAGAGATTAGGCTACTCTGCTCCAGTTGTCTGTCTCTGCAGTGGAGCTGTCAGAGGATGGAAGGGGGGAGAGCAGTAGGAAGAAAGGATAGGGAGACGGCCACTGATTACAACGACAGGCCTGACTGCTGGTTGTAAATGGCCTCATTATGAAGAGCCGGTTAGCCCCGAGCGTCTACTTAACCTTGCAGTCGCTTCTGCTGGATGTGATTATTTGCAGATATGTTGGGATTGTGATAACGTTAGCAGACAGTGATGTGCTATGTGTGCGGTTTGGTGCAGCATCTAATTTCACACACAAGCTACCGAGGTGGGGTGCTCTACTAAAAACCAAGCTCTCCCGTATCCATATGTTGTCTCTCTCTCTCTCGCCTTCTTCTTTAAATAACCGTCTGGCTTGGTTTATTCCCATCGTCAGGTCGAAGCTGCAGAGAGACCAGGACAGGGACGTCAGTGAGCTCATCGCTCTGGGTCAGCCCAACCCTAGAGCCTCCAGTGAGGCTCAGTACGACCAGAGATTATTCAACCAGACCAAGGTGACACACACACCTGCTGTGCTGCCAGAGGTTCTCCTGTAGTGATGTTTCTACTAGACTGACTTAAGATCTCACCTGTTACACTGGCTGACGTTCTTTGTTTAACCCCCCCCCAGGGTATGGACACAGCGGTTTTGCAGGCAGGGAGGATGAGATGTACAATGTGTACAACCAGCCGTTCAGGAGTAGCAGAGACATGGCCCAGAACATCTACCGGCCCACCAAGAGCTCTGACAAGGACATGTACGGAGACGACCTGGACACGCTCATGCAGAGCAACAGGTACCAACCACCTCCGTCTGTTATATTACCCTGCAGACTGTAGCTTATACCAGGGCTCTCCAACCCTGTTCCTGGAGAGCTACCCACCTGTAGGTTGTAACTAACCTGCTTCTGCCTATCAACCGGTTCATTATTAGAATCGAGTGTGCTAGATTAGGGTTGGAGTGAACATACAGGACAGGTTGTTCTCCAGGAACAGGGTTGGAGAGACCTGGCTTATACTATATCCATACGCAGTATATTACTGTATGTTGATGGCCTGGTCACTCTCATGCAGAGCAACAGGTATCATAGGCCATCTGTTTCCCTGCCGCTGCTGCCTCTCTGGGGAGAGATATTGAGAAATGCAATGTTTAAGCCTAATTTTTATACCCTACGTATGAAACGCAAGGACACTGCAGCCTGGAGTAAGGACTGTAGTGATATTTCACCAAAGCGGATCATGCAGGCGTCTACAGTATAATGCGTATGCCGGAGCAGAGAAGCATGCTTCATCTGTGGTATCCCTCCCCTACGGTCTATTATGTCTACTGAAATCCACTCTGTTTGTTTTACTGGCTGGTTTGAAGGATAGGATTCTTTATTGGGTTTTCTACAGATAACCCGGTCACTAACAGGGACTGGTGGTGGAATGCGATACTAGCTATAGCCTTATAAACACTATAGAACAGTATTTATTATCTGACGGATTGTTGCCGTCACTGATACATTCTACCTGTTTCGATCTCTTGGGGGAAATAATAGGCCGAGAAAGTTCAAATGGACAGCATTCCAAACAGTACACATCAATGCATACAGGTAATAAAGGAAACATCAATATAGTGTCTTAACCCCCTAGAGTGTATGTCCCCTGTGGAAATCTAATTCTATTAAGCTAGAGTATCTATCTAGATGTACATTTTTTGCATGGGCTGCATCTGCCGATGTCACTCTTCCACATCTGCGTGAAAGGTGGCAGAGCCAGAGCGGTGTTTGTCAAACCATGAGACCTCCCGGGAAATCGGTCTTCGCACATAGTTATCTGTAGCGTCCCAACAGTTTGGTCAACAAACTTATGACCCCTCTATGGAGAGATGAGACTCTGGACCACGACGGTTTGGTTGGTTTTACTCTAGGACACCAACAAGCCTCACAAGACTATTCTGAAGGTAGCCGGGTACCAGTTGAAAAACATAGTTTGGTGCCTAAAATAGAGTTAAACCACCTATTCTCCTTTTGAGACCTCTCAAAGTCACCGAGATCTCCTCCTCTAAACATGGTATCCAAAATAATGGGCAACTGGGATTTTTTATTCATGACCCATAGAGATGGATAGAGGACTCAACTTGGATCTAACCCATTTTAGCATGGACATTTCCATTGAGGGCTTCCACCATTTTTTTAAAGTAGTCATCGGTGGGGATTCTTATGGGTTGGGAACTATCAGCCAATGAACAGAGCATTGTCTTCGTCCAATTGGGTCCTATGGTTTGTAAATGTCCTTAACATCGCCATTTAGTGGCCACAATAAATTAGTGACGCAATATTTGGTTCAGGCACTGCAGGCTGTGGATCACCAACATAAGCTTTACACTTTTTCACAAAATAAGAAAATGTACTACTTTAAAATTGAGGGCCTCAATGGCGCTGCCCATGCTGTCACAGACGCCATAATGGTACGAATACAAGGATGAGGCCTCTTTCCATCTCTATGCCATTGATGGGATGATAATTGCACCTGCTTTCAATATACTTTATATCCCTTATTACTAAAGTGTTTCCTTTATCAAATCACATGCACCAAATACAACAGGTGTAGGTAAACCTTACAGTGGAATGCTTACTTACAAGCCCTTAACCAACAATGCCGTTTAAGTCCTAAACAAACTAAAGGCCGATTATAAAAGGACAATAATGAGGATATGTGCAGGGGTACGGGTTAATTGAGGTAATATGTACATCAGTTGAGGCTGCTGAGGGGAGGCCGGCTCATAATATTGTCTGGAATTAAGTACATGGAATGGCATGTGATACCACTACCTAGTACCACGAGCCCATCCTACCCAATTAAGGTGCCACCAACCTCCTGTGATGTACATCTAGGTAAGGGTAAAGTGACTATGCATAATAAACACATAGGTTGTGTGTGGTTATAGTCCAGTGACTGTACATCCAGCCTGTCCAAGAGTTATAATAAATACAAATACAATTAGGGGGGTCAATGCAAATAGTCCAGGTAGCCATTTGATGAACTGTTCAGCAGTCCTATGGCTTGGGGGGGGTAGTAGCTAGTTTATTTATCTAGTTAGCTGTATATTGACATACCTGTATAAAGAAACCATTAAAGAAAATATACCCTGCATTATACTTTCTATGGGTCATACCTACAAGGATCCAAAACACAAAGCATTTGTTTTGCAGCAGCAGCATTGTCTACGGTTTCAGAAACAGTAAAACATATCCTAACTCTGTCCTTCCCCTCTCCCAGGTTTGTTCCTGACCGCGAGTTCTCTGGTACGGACCACGGTCCTTGTGACGGCCCCGTCCAGTTTGAGGAGGATCCCTTTGGTCTGGACACGTTTTTGGAGGAGGCTAAGCAGCACGGGGGCTCGAAGAGACCCTCCACCAGCAGAGGCTCCAAGGACCATGACAAGAAACGCGGGAGGGTAGCGTTCAGTATGGATAAAATGTTGGGAAATGTTTGAAAACATCGAAGTTCAGAAGTCACTGAATGTGTATTTTCATTTGAACGTAGGCGTCACCTTAATGTGTCAAAATAAAAGGCCCATTTTCATTGAAGTTTGAAGCCGTTTTCTCCTTTCTGTACCGACTGAATGTAACCCTGGGTTTTTTGGAGGATGTGAGGGAGAGTTGGGACCCTGACCTGGAACTATAGACATGTTCCCCCCAGGAAGTAGCAGGGATTATTTGTTGATAATGACCTTAATCTTTAGGACCATCCTACCTGTAGCGTGAGCTTTAAGTAAAGCCCCCTAGTATTTGTAAGCAATATTATTATGCCTTTTTGATATATGGTCTGTGATTGAATTCCCCTTTCAGGTCTTACGTGATCTACTCTATGGCATATTGACAATAACTATACAACCTCTGTTACTGGTGGGACACAATGTAAACCTACTCTATTGTACAGTACTACCACTGAATACATTTCATATAATGGAATAAACGTGTCTCTGAATTTACCCCAGAGAAGTCTGTGCTAGTAAAAATGTATTAAACCTTTGATCAGATTTTACAGTGCTATGGTGTCGTACAAAATGCAATTGTCTAGGTTATTCTACACCAACCAGAAGAGAACAGACTGCAACTGGGAGGGACTACCTGACTCATCCAATAAGTGTCTTTTCTGTTTCTATACATATTGCATGCCGTAATGAACATGACCCAGATGCATTCTCCTCAGTCAATGAATGCAGACCCCCTGTTAGGTCTATTCTTGTTGTAATCGTTTTATTTAGAGTGCCACAGTTTCCCCTGATTTTGATCTTGAATAATGCCTCACATTTATATAAGATGAAATACCCGAAGTGGTGGATGACCCATTAATTCCCAAGCGTTACCAACGGAAATATGAGGCTCTTCCCAAGTTGCACCCTATTACCTACATCAGGGTATCCCAAAATTGGTCCTGCACCACCGTGTTGTTACAACAAAACGTGCACCCCTTGGGGTCCCCAGGACTGAGTTTGGGAAAACCCTGCCCTACATAGTGCACTATTTTTGTCCCCGTAAGGCTCTAGTCCAGTCAAAGGTTGTGCACTGAAAAGGGTGCCATTTGGGACACAATCCCTGTTGTATGGGAGATTTGAGTTGATTAGAACAAAACTGATTCCATTAACTATAGTCAACACGACATTATACAGTCCAGCAGACTGGGGGTTTCTCAGCATTACGCTGTGTCATCTGACCCTCATGCTTGAATAGGGGGGTAGCTTAGCAGAGGGTTTATTCTATAGCTGTATTTAGTTCAATTGAAATTAAATGTATGTATTTCTACATTTGGCTCAGCCGTTTGTATACTCTGTCAGAGGTAGGTTGTTATCAGTCCAATAACGCAATCTTTAAAATTCTGTTGTAGAAACAAATACTGTAGGTTCGTCAAGTGCAGAATATGATAAAACACCAAACTCAAAGCTGCGACATGTCTTCATTTCAACTTTATATCAATGTCTTACTCTTTCACATAACTGTTTACCTTCCTTTTTTTCTACCTCCCAGGTGTACTGTAAATCTGTTTGCAGTTGAACTACATTTTCTCCTCCCAAACACTACAATCTGGCCCCTAGAGAAAAGAAAAGACTGATACCAGAGCAAAGCAATAACCACAGCATCATCACAGGATGCCAAGTATAGCAGCTTAGATGGTAGACTGTTCTCTGACTTTATTTAGGCCCCCGTGCTGATTCTCCGATAGACATTTTTCCCACTCCACCTCACCAGTGTCTCTTCAAGGCTTCGCTGCCTGTCTCTAGTCACAGCTCTTATGTTGCCATCAGAATTCATTTCCTCCCCCAGTGAGAAGTCGAGCCGAACGTGATGCGCTCACACACACACTACACCAAGACACACACACACACACTACACCAAGACACACACACACACTACACCAAGACACACACACACACACACTACACCAAGACACACACACACACACACACTACACCAAGACACACACACACACACACACACACACACACACTACACCAAGACACACACACACACACACACTACACCAAGACACACACACACACACACACACACACACACACACACACACACACACACTACACCAAGACACACACACACACACACTACACCAAGACACACACACACACACACTACACCAAGACACACACACACACACACTACACCAAGACACACACACACACACACTACACCAAGACACACACACACACACACACTACACCACACCAAGACACACACACACACACACACTACACCACACCAAGACACACACACACACACACTACACCAAGACACACACACACACACACTACACCAACACACACACACACACACACTACACCAAGACACACACACACACACACACTACACCAAGACACACACACACACACACACTACACCAAGACACACACACACACTACACCAAGACACACACACACACTACACCAAGACACACACACACACACACACACACACCAAGACACACACACACACACACACACAACACCAAGACACACACAACACCAAGACACACACACACACACACAACACCAAGACACACACAACACCAAGACACACACACACACACACACCCACACTACACTAAGACACACACACACACACACACACACACACACTACACCAAGACACACACACACACACACTACACCAAGACACACACACACACACACACTACACCAAGACACACACACACTGTTTGTTTACAGGCTTCACAGGGATGACATGGTGTGTGTGTGTGTGCCTGCGTGTCCGCTTGTCTCCACAGCCCTCTGAGAAACATTAAAGCATGACTAGCTTCATTGTAAAGTGGTGCGTTTTATTGTGTTGACCTTTTAGCATGTGGAGAGGAGTGGATTCAGTGGTTGTCATCTGATAGCCTCTCAGCGGGAGATGCTTTTCAGACCACGGTGGAGACAATGGACTCGCTGTGGAGGTGTGAGACAAGCGGTGGAGTGAGAGGAATCAATAAACAAAGTTGTTACTGGTCTGATGGCTGCGTCTTTACTGGTTCATGGTGGTGTCAAAGTCTGCAGTTTGCGTAACTGTTACTGCTGGTGAAATGTATTTATTGTGGGTTGTTTAGACACAAATGTGCACCCTTGACTGATCTAACCTGTAATGTTGATGTGTTGACATCATAGGTGACAGGACCAAGAGATATCCTGACAAAGTGACCTTGACCTCTGAGCCTTTGTGTTGTGCTGCAACTACGGCTCAGTGTTTCCTAGTCAGGCCTGTTGTTCAGGGAAAGACTCCTGTCACAAATTATGGTTTAAAATTATCTACCTGTAGTATTATAAATGGGACTGTCCAAGCCCTTTACACAACAATACCAAGAACACCTAAGCCGTTATGATGCTAAAGTCTACAAATTCAATTTAGCTTTTGAAGCATAAAACTTTTGAAGCATAAAACTGGTTGAATCAATGTTGTTTCTGTCATTTCAACAAAAATCTATGTGATGACGTTGAATATGGAAAACTGATGGTTTTCCATATCAATGAACTGAATCAATATGGAAAACTGATTGGGTTTGAAAAATAGTCATCAACATAGCGGAATTGATCTGAAATCCAATGACACGGTGAATTGTTTGTTGAATTCAGGTTAGTTGACAAATTAACCAAATGTGCATGAAAACTAGATGTTAAACTGACATCTGTGTCCAGTGGGTTAGCCCTACCACAGACACCCTCAGTGTACAGTATTCCTTCAATTCTCAGTTGTGCTTTGACCATTATTGTTGAGACTGAGGTGTCTTTCATTTTCTCAGACAGCTTGATAATGGCTCTTCACTACTCTGTTGTTTGGGTTGTGAATGTGGAACAGTGGAAGATGAATGGGTTTCTTATTCATGAAGGTAACAAAGAGGAAATTGGTTCTTTGGACAGCTTTTGTTTGGCTTTGAACATAAACAGCCAAACACTATTGTGTCCTTCCATAATGGAATCTTCAATGTGCAGACAGAACCCATACATGATTGATAGGTTCTTATTTTTGCTCCAGAATGGAACAAACTCCAGAAAGAAACAATATTGAGTTGTACAGAAAATATTTCTTTCTTTCACCGTTGTCACTTAAAGGGCGGTTTATAGTTATTTGCAATGTGTTTCTGTGATATGTTCCTTTCCTGTTAATGGTGGATAGGCGAAAGCGATGAGGTTTAGTGATAAATGGGTGTGCTCCGTGATCATTTTGACCTGTCTAAAGTTATGGATAAAGATCCTAGACTGTAGATCTGTTTTCCCACTGCTTATAAGGTCATGCTGAAATCCCTCTCTTTGTCCCTCGCTCTTTCCATATAATTGCCACCTCTGTTTTAGGGTTTTGAATCAGTCGGAGTATGGACAATTTGATTCTACTGTCAATGTAAATGATAAACAGAAGGGCATTCTCATTCAGTCCCCATATAACCTACCATCTAAGGAATCCTGTCATCTTCAGCCAGTCACTTTCTTTCCGTTAGGTCTTCCATGTTGCCTGAATTGCATCATTCACTCATCACATTGCCAGACTAGCCTGGTAGTCTGGGTTCTGAGCTTAAAACTCATTGGATTAGTCTCACTTGACTGACATTCATGTGGCTTGTGATTTGGCTATTGCTCGCGAGACTAGTCATTTGATGACTGAGCAGTCAGTCAGTGGGTGGGTATATAGCTGAGGCTACCCTCTGAACCCTAGAGAGCTGCAGAGAGAGTCTCCGCTCCTCAGCAGTAGCCCATGTCTCCTGTGCGCCACAAGACTGTCTTAGCCCACTGAGTTAAAGCCTAATCACTACGCAAGACCTCAAACAAGGTTACTCATCAAGCAATTGTGGTTACGAACCACCTCTGTTGCACTGGGACAACCCTGTGAATCCTGGAGAGCTGAACAGAGCCTCTCCCCTCATCGCCTCTCCTCTCATTTGTGCTTTTCAGTATTATACTTATGCTAAAATGTTTATTTTATTCTACTGATCTGATCCATTTACTTAATTTTCATATTCTTATTGTTGTTGCATTGTCGAGAAGGAATCTCCAAGAAGCAATTCGTTGGATGGTGTATACCAGGTGTATCCCGTACATACGACTAATAAAGCTTGATACTTCAAACTCTTCCCCTCCCCTCTCCTCTCTTCCCCTCTCTTCTCCCATTCCCAGGGAGGATAATCCATTATAAGGAGAAGGTTTAGACAGCCGTAAAAACGCTCTAATGGTTGTGTCAGTCAGAGACAACCCTCCCCCAACACACACACACACACACACAGTGGCTGAGAGAGAGGCATGGCTGCCTGGAATTCAGTGTTTAGCAGACTGACAGCTCTGGAATGTGTTGTGAAGTGTGATTGAGTGATGGCTGGGACAAAGTCTTCATTTAATAAAAGACCAGCTGTGTTATTGTGGGGCCTAATGGCTAATAGTAGTGTCCTTTGGTTTTGAGATGGTGGCGATGTCTACGATGATGACTTCTTCCTCCTCTTTGCTTCCCCTCCCTATCTTCAAACATTCACTGGTAAATTATAATAGGCAATGATTCTAAAATCATCATCACCCATTAACCACACAGTGAATTGAAATGTCACATTGTTAGATATAGTTGATATAGGGCATTTTTGTCCTCTGCAATGTATTAACCAACAATAACATTGAGATGAATTCATCCATCTCCTGGTTAGGGGGACCTTAGCCGGTGCCAACAATGTGATTTGTAATGCTTAGGTTTATAAATAAATGGACTGCCAGGTGATCATCTATTGTCTTTCATCAGCCTGTATATTAGAGCTTATTTCATCATTTCATCCGTTATTTGTTCATTTATTATTAAGTGCATGGCGTTAAAGTATGACAAATGACGTTGAATTGTGTGTGTGTGTATGTATAGTTATTTTGTTGAAACATTGGTCTCTAATAGGCTGTCTAGGGTATATAGGGAGAGATTGATGCCCCTTGATTATTTCATTAGATCACATCAACATAGGGAAATGACTACAAAGGCTGTGAATACATCATCTAGGCATTAGCCTAGATCATCAATCAATAGGCAGGTAGCCTAGCAGTTAGAGCGTTGGGCCAGTAATCAAAAAGTTGCTGGGTTGGAATACTCGAGCCGACAAGGTGATAAATGTCGATGTGCCCTTGAGCAAGGCACTTAACCTTAATTTGCTCCAGGGGTGCAGGCACTACTATGGCTGACCCTGTAAAACAACACATCTCACTGCACCTATCCAGTGTATGTGACAATAAAACTAGTTTGTTTTATCTACAGTAGGGGAGTAAAGGGACCCATCAATTGAATGTAAAACACAGCCAACAACATGCAGTACATTACCAAGGACGTGTTTACCTGTTAGAGGAGACACAATAATGAAGTGGTTGTTCCTATGTGGATATTTAATTTAGGGTTGATGCATGTTTGCGATTACAGACACATGTAGTCTAATCTGTCATATTGTTGAGATTGTTTTGCAGGGATTTAACTTAGCAGGAAATGAATTGGGTAATGTATATCTACTGTTCTCTTACCTAAGTGCCTCATCTGCAACAACAACATTATCTATGCATCTCTACATTTGCATACATGAGTAGCGATAACAGATCAGTTAAAGTGTTTTACCACAGGCATTTTAAATGTTGATACAATATTGGCTGTGTATAATTGACAGCTACATAGCTGATCACAAAACTCGTACCTAAAATGCAGACCTCTAAATAATATTGAAAGGTAATTGATCAATGTGTGTTGCCAATAGTTTGTTATTAATTCTATTCTATGAATAGTCTACTGGAGAAGCTTATATTGCCAAATAAAATACCCAATCAATGAGAATTGATTATATTGTTCACTGTAACAACACTGTGGCAACACTAACACTGTAACAACACTGTGGCCACACTAACAACACTGTGGCAGCACTGTAACAACACTAACACTGTGGCAACACTGTGGCAACACTGTGGCAACACTAACACTGTGGCAACACTGTGGCAACACTAACACTGTGGCAACACTGTAACAACACTAACACTGTGGCAACACTGTAACAACACTAACACTGTGGCAACACTGTGACCACACTGGCAACACTAACAACACTGTGGCAACACGGTGGCAACACTAACAACACGGTGGCAACACTGTAACAACACTGTGGCAACACTGTGGCAACACTGTAGCAACACTGTGGCAACACTAACAACACTGTGGCAACACTAACAACACTGTGGCAACACTAACAACACTGTGGCAACACTAACAACACTGTGGCAACACTAACAACACTGTGGCAATACTGTGGCAACACTGTGGCAACACTAACAACAACACTGTGGCAATACTAACAACACTGTGGCAATACTAACAACACTGTGGCAACACGGTGGCCACACGGTGGCAACACTAACAACTCTGTGGCAACACTAACAACTCTGTGGTAACTGTAACACTGTAACCACACTAACAACACTGTGGCAACACTAACAACACAGTAACAACACTGTGCCAACACTAACAACACTGTGGCAGCACTGTGGCAACACTAACAACACTGTGACCACACTGTGACAACACTAACAACTCTGTGGCAACACTAACAACACTGTAACAACACTAACAACACCGTGGCAACACTGTGACCACACTGTGACCACACTAACAACACTGTGACCACACTGTGACCACACTAACAACTCTGTGGCAACACTGTAACAACACCGTGGCAGCACTGTAACAACACTGTGGCAGCACTGTAACAACACTGTGGCAACACTGTAACAACACTGTGGCAACACTAACAAAACTGTGGCAACACTGTGAAAACACTTGTGACAACACTGTGACAACACTGTGACAACACTGTGACAACACTGTGACAACACTAACAATGTAGTGTGTCATCTATTAGATCCACAGCCTCCTCCCACTTAACCCTGTCCTTTATCTTATTAAAGCTTTACAGTCTTATCTCCACTATCAACTTAGAGCTTTTCCTAAGGCTCCCTCCCAAATGGCACCCTATTCCCTTTTTGCACTTCTTTTGACCTGGGCCCATAGGGCTCTGGTCAAAGGTTGTGCACTTTGGAAGGAATGGGGTGTCATTTGGGACGCACCCTAGTGGTCTTAACGACCTCTATGCAGGTTGGCAGAGCCATACTAGATCATTTATTATAGCACAGTGAATGGTATAGAACCTTGTATAGAGTACAAACTCTCCCATTGAAAATCAATCGGACAGAGAATCAATTGGTTTGATGTTATCAGTAATAAAAATGTCTTAATCTCAGAGTTCACATTGTGTAAGAACATTGCTGTCGTATAGAGGTATACAACAGTGGTATTAAACCAAAGAAAGACTTAAATATTTGGTGATATGAGGGTAAGTTTCCTTTATACTATTTCTATGGTTCCACAGTGCCATCTAGTAGGGTAAGAAGTGAAATACTATTCAATCAAACTCGTGTTCACATTTGTGTTTGATGATTCTATTTAGCCTTTGGCTAACCCCATAATCCACTTTAGTTTACTGTGCCAAGAGAGAACACACTTACCAAGTGTGTTGTTGTTTATAGCATCTGAAAGACAGACTCTAATAATGCATCAAGGAGAAGCATGATTTATCTCCCAGCACTATTTATATGTATCTAGAAGACCTCAAGGCTGTTGTGGCGTGATTTATATTGTTTGTGTGTGTGTGTGTGTGTGTGTATATGTGGTGTGGTGTGAGTGATGTGTGTGTGTGCGCGCGCGGAAACATATGTACAGTACGTGTGTGGTGTGCTAAAACATATTGACCAAACAGGAAGAGATGTTGTAACATGACCTGGAAGGCTTTGAAAGCTCTACTTCAGAGTCCTGCACTTGACTTCAGGAAGAAAGGTCTATTGTTTTAAATTCTCTATCTGACATTCCACAGATCAGGAGTGTTTGTTTTCTGTTCCAGGAATGTCTTAGCTGGAAACACTAAGCAAAACAGGATATGACTACTGATATGTGCAGTGAGATGTGTTGTTTTACAGGGTCAGCCCTATTAGTACGGTGCCCCTGGAGCAAATTAAGATTAAGTCCCTTGCTCAAGGGCACATGGACAGATTTTTCCACCTTGTCGGCTCGGATATTCAAACTAGCGACCTTTCAGTTACTGTCCCTACGCTCTAACTGCTTTGCTACCTTCCAGTCATTGGCTTTGATACTCTAAATGATCCTTTCGCTTGTTTTGTACAACAACCCTCACTTTGAAGTCAGCAGAAATGACTTCTACGATGGCGGTCTTAGATTGAATGTATGTAGCGATCGATAGAGCAACTGAATTAAACTCTGTATGAGTCGTCAGGAAATGGTAAAATAACTATTTTTACTATGATTTAACTTCTAAGTGACCCGTCTGGGAAATCAGGGCTGCATTCAGTACGAAGAAAACGGTGTGCAACATTGAATTAACAGAAACGATACTGTACGAGCAGTTGAAGAACAGGGAGATTATACAGTGAGGGAAAAAAGTATTTGATCCCCTGCTGATTTTGTACGTTTGCCCACTGACAAAGAAATGATCAGTCTATAATTTTAAATGGTAGGTTTACTGGAACAGTGAGAGACAGAATAACAACAAAAAAATCCAGTGAAACACGTGAAAAAAATTATAAATGGAATTTCATTTTAATTGGGGAAATAAGTATTTGACCCCCTCTCAATCAGAAAGATTTCTGGCTCCCAGGTGTCTTTTATACAGGTAACGAGCTGAGATTAGGAGCACACTCTTAAAGGGAGTGCTCCTAATCTTAGCTTGTTACCTGTATAAAAAGACACCTGTCCACAGAAGCAATCAATCAATCAGATTCCAAACTCTCCACCATGGCCAAGACCAAAGAGCTCTCCAAGGATGTCAGGGACAAGATTATAGACCTACATAAGGCTGGAATGGGCTACAAGACCATCGTCAAGCAGCTTGGTGAGAAGGTGACAACAGTTGGTGCGATTATTCGCAAATGCAAGAAACACAAAAGAGCGGTCAATCTCCCTCGGCCTGGGGCTCCATGCAAGATCTCACCTCGTGGAGTTGCAATGATCATGAGAACGGTGAGGAATCAGCCCAGAACTACACGGGAGGATCTTGTCAATGATCTCAAGGCAGCTGGGACCATAGTCACCAAGCAAACTATTGGTAACACACTGCGCCGTGAAGGACTGAAATCCCGCAGCGCCCGCAAGGTCCCCCTGCTCAAGAAAGCACATATACATGCCCGTCTGAAGTTTGCCAATGAACATCTGAATGATTCAGAGGACAAATGGGTGATAGTGTTGTGGTCAGATGACACCAAAATGGAGCTCTTTGGCATCAACTCAACTCGCCGTGTTTGGAGGAGGAATGCTGCCTATGACCCCAAGAACACCATCCCCACCGTCAAACATGGAGGTGGAAACATTATGCTTTGGGGGTGTTTTTCTGCTAAGGGGACAGGACAACTTCACCGCATCAAAGGGACGATGGACGGGGCCATGTACCGTCAAATTCTGGGTGAGAACCTCCTTCCCTCAGCCAGGGCATTGAAAATGGGTCGTGGATGGGTATTCCAGCATGACAATGACCCAAAACACACGGCCAAGGCAACAAAGGAGTGGCTCAAGAAGAAGCACATTAAGGTCCTGGAGTGGCCTAGCCAGTCTCCAGACCTTAATCCCATAGAAAATCTGTGTAGGGAGCTGAAGGTTCGAGTTGCCAAACGTCAGCCTCGAAACCTTAATGACTTGGAGAAGATCTGCAAAGAGGAGTGGGACAAAATCCCTCCTGAGATGTGTGCAAACCTGGTGGCCAACTACAAGAAACGTCTGACCTCTGTGATTGCCAACAAGGGTTTTGCCACCAAGTACTAAGTCATGTTTTGCAGAGGGGTCAAATACTTATTTCCCTCATTAAAATGCAAATCAATTTATAACATTTTTCACATGCATTTTCTGGATTTTGTTGTTGTTATTCTGTCTCTCACTGTTCAAATAAACCTACCATTAAAATTATAGACTGATTATTTCTTTGTCAGTGGGCAAACGTACAAAATCAGCAGGGGATCAAATACTTTTTTCCCCTCACTGTAGTGGCCCTGTGGGACATTGTGTAAGGTGTCAGTAAATTAAAATGTTCAATATATCTTTCCTTTTGGATCAAGATAGCTAGAAGGAGCTAGCTAGCTGACAGCAAAGGTGTTAGCTAGAGATGATATGCAGGATATGTAGTCTTACATGATGTCTGCTTCGAATCTGAGAGTAAATATAGCCAAAAAGTCACCTTGTCCTAGAGAGATGGATTACACGGTGGACCTGTTACTACACTACCATTCAAAAGTTTGGTCTCACTTAGAAATGTCCATGTTTTCCATGAAAACATACATGAAATGAGTTGCAAAATGAAAGGGGAATGCCTTCGGCATTCTAGTTGTCAATTTGTTGAGGTAATCCGAAGACATTTTACCCCATGCTTCCTGAAGCACCTCCCACAAGTTGGATTGGCTTGATGGGCACTTCTTTACGTACCATACGGTCAAGCTGCTCCCACAACAGCTCAATAGGGTTGAGATCGGGTGACTGTGCTGGCCACTCCATTATAGACAGAATACCAGCTGACTGCTTCTTCCCTAAATAGTTCTTGCATAGTTTAGAGCTGTGCTTTGGGTCTTTGTCCTGTTGTAGCAGGAAATTGGCTCAAATTATTCGCCGTCCACAGGGTACAGCATTGCATTGCAAAGTGATAGCCTTCCTTCTTTCTTCAAGATCCCTTTTACCCTGTACAAATCTCCCACTTTGCCACCACCAAAGCACCCACAGACCATCACATTGCCTCCACCATGCTTGACAGATGGCGTCAAGCACTCCTCCAGCATCTGCGTCTCATGAATTTTAGTCTTTGTGATTCGAACACCTCTTCACTGTTGACGTTGAGACTGGTGTTTTGCGGGTACTATTTAATGAAGCTGCCAGTTGAGGACTTGTGAGGCGTCTGCTTCTCAAACTAGACACTAATGTACTTGTCCTCTTGCTCAGTTGTGCATCGGGGCCTGCCACTCATCTTTCTATTCTGGTTATAGCCAGTTTGCGCTGTTCTGTGAAGGTAGTACACACACAAGATCTTCAGTTTCTTGGCAATTTCTCGCATGGAATAGCCTTCATTTCTCAGAACAAGAATAGACTGACGAGTATCAGAAGAAAGGTCTTTGTTTCTGGCCAATTTGAGCCTGTACTCGAACCCACAAATGCTGATGCTCCAGATACTCAACTAGTCTAAAGAAGGCCAGTATTATTGCCCTGGCAATAATTAGCCTTTTAAAATGATAAACTTGGATTAGCTAACACAACGTGCCATTGGAACACAGGAGTGATCTGCCGTTTCCAGCTACAATAGTCATTTACAACATTAACAATGTCTACACTGTATTTCTGATCAATTATTTAAAAAAATAGACAAGAAGTGTGCTTTTCTTTCAAAGACAAGGACATTTCTAAGTGACTCCAAACTTTTGAACGGTAGTGTACATGTGAAAACACTTAGTTTAGAGCGGGGTGGCAGGGTAGCCTAGTGGTTAGAGCATTGGACTAGTAACCGGAAGGTTGCAATGTGGCACCGTTCAACATTGGACTAGTAACCGAAATGTTGCCAGTTCAATTCCCCGAGCTGACAAGTTACAAATCTGTCGTTCTGCCACTGAACAGGCAGTTAACCCACTGTTCCTAGGCCATCATTGAAAATAAGAATTTGTTCTTAACTGACTTGCCAAGTAAAATAAAGGTAAAAAAATATATTAAAAAATTATCTACAGAAATTCAACAATTGCATTTCTCTCATTACTCTGTAGGCTACTGACATATTCAGATCTTCCCCTGGCATCTCACCATACACCTGCCTGTAGTTATTGAACTCAACCTGCAGGGGGTTTGTTTGTTGTGATTGAGTGAGGGGAAACAGCTGCGGGCAAGGTTCTGACAGATGGGTGTGACTTGGTGGTGGCAAGAACATATCCAAGAAATATCCAAACCACACCCCCAAGTCAACTCATGTTTGGCTTCTGTCATGGCCGCCAGCTATTCTTGAGGAGCAGGCCTCAACCCCATCAAACACCTTTGGGATGAATTGGAATGCCAACAGTGAAACTGGCCTAATCGCCCAACGTCAGTGCCCAAACTCACTAATGCTCTTGTGGTTGAATTGAAGTCCCTGCAGCAATGTTCCAACATCTATTGTAAAGCCTTCCCAGAAGAGTGGAGGCTGTTATAGCAGCAAAGGGGGGGACCAACTCCATATTAATTCCCATGATTTTGGAATGAGATGTTCGACGAGGAGTGTCCACATACTTTTGGTCATTGTAGTGTACTTAGCTAACGTTAGGCCAAAAGAACAACATGAAGGGTCACTGGGTGGGGCTACAGACGATCCTTTCCATATGACACTGTAACTGATGGTGCGTTCAAGACAACAGGGAATTCGGGTAAAAAAAAAAAAGGGTAATACATTTTTTTGAACGGTCATCCAACTCAGAATTACAAGTCAGAAACTCAGGCATCATTCTAGAGCTCCGACTTCCCTGACTGTGTAAGATCACTGAAGTCACAATCTGAGTTCGTTTTGTCTAAAAGTAGTACGTTTTGGTTGTGGCATACTGAATACTTTTTACTAAACAGTATGTGCTAAATCAGGGGTGGGCAACTAAGAACATGATTAGGTGATTATTGGAGTCAGGTGTGTTAGCTGGGGCAAAACTGTGACACCAATAAGGTTCTCGAGGACTGGGATTGCCCACCCCTGTGCTAAATAGTACATTGTACGATTAGTACACAGTATGCAGTTTAAGTAAGTAGTAGGCAAGCCAGATTTCGGGATACGATCCCTGTGTCTGGAATATGTTTCAAAAGACACTCATTTTACAACGCCTTGCTACGTTCTAACAACACCTTGCTACGAAAGTAGCTTACAACTTACTTTCAACATTTTCTCACTTCATGCAACTGTGGAAAGGATATCAACTACTGCAAGTTGAATCCCTGCGGTCCTCAGTCAGCTCAGCTGTCCGACAACACAATATTCTATAACTGTCTAGTTTTGCCTTGTCCTTCAAGTCATTGCATTTTCCTCAATTGGATTGAGGTCAGTTGATTGTGGAGGCCAGGTCATCTGATGCAGCACTCCATTACTCTCCTTGGTCAAGTAGCCCTTACACAGCCTGGAGGTATGTTTTGGGTCATTGCCCTGTTGAAAAACAAATGATAGTGGGACTAAGTGCAAACCAGATTGGATGGTGTATCACTGCAGAATGCTGTGTTAGCCATGCTGGTTAAGTGTGCCTTGAATTCTAAATAAATCACTGACAGTGTCACCAGCAAAGCACCTCCACACCTCCTCCTCCATGCTTCACGTGGGAACCACACATTCAGAGATCATCCGTTCACCTACTCTGTGTCTCACAGAAACGGCAGTTGGAACCATAAATCTCAAATTTGGACTCGTCAGACCAAAGGACAGATTTCCACTGGTCTAATGTCCATTGCTCGTGTTTCTTGGCCCAAGCAAGTCGCTCTTCTTTGCAGCAATTTAACCACAAAGGCCTGATTCACAAAGTCTCCTCTGAACAGTTGATGTTGATGTGTCTGTTACTTGAACTCTGTGAGGCATTTATTTGGGCTGCAATCTGAGGTGCAGTTAACTCGAATTAACTTATCCTCTGCAGCAGAGGTAACTCTGGGTCTTCCTGTGGCGGTCCTCATGAGAGCAAGTTTCTTCATAGTGCTTGATGGTTTTTGCGACTGTTCTTGAAATTTTCCGTATTGACTGACCTTCATGTCTTAAAGTAATGATGGACTGTTGTTTCTCTATGCTTATTTGAGCTGTTCTTGCCATAATATGGACTTGGTCTTTTACCTAATAGGGCCATCTTCTGTATACCACCCCTACCTTGTCACAACACAACTGATTGGCTCAAACGCATTAAGAAGGAAAGAAATTCCACAAATACATTTTTAAACAAGGCACACCTGTTAATTGAAATACATTCTAGGTGACTACCTCATGAAGCTGGTTGAGAGAATGCCAAGTGTGCAAAGCTGTCATCAAGGCAAAGGGTGGCTACTTTGAATAATATAACATATATAATTTGATTTGTTTAACAGTTTTTTGGTTACTACATGATTACATATGTGTTATTTCATAGTTTTGATGTCTTCCCTATTATTCTACAATGTAGAAAAGAGTACAAATAAAGAACCCCTCGAATGAGTAGGTGTGTTCAAACTTTTGACTGGTACTGCATGCAATTGTGATATCAGTTTTTTAATTTTTTTAAATGTGCTAAAATTTCTAAAAACCTATTTCGTCATTATGGGGTATTGTGTGTAGATTGATGAGGGGGAAAAAACAACAATTGAATCCATTTTAGAATAAGGCTAATGTAACAAAATGTGAAAAAAGTGAAGGGGTCTGAATACTTTTTGAAGGCATTGCAAAAGGCCCAGCGCAGTCAAAAAGTAGATTTCCTGTGTTTTATATATATTTACACACTACGAGGTTGGAATAATACTGTGCAAATTATGATAATGTCCTTTAGTGTAAGAGCTGTTTGAAAAGAAATGTCAGTCTGTTTTGGTGGGATGGAGTTTTGGCCTACCTGGTGACATCACCGGGCAGTAAATTATTGAATAGGCCAATAAGAAAGAGTTCCAGACCTCTGCCAATAACAGTTAAGTTTTCGATTTTTCCCAAGCTAAGAAGCTTTTTTTAATTTGCTAAGAAGCTTTTTTTATTTTAACCATTTTAATTGAAAAGAATCACAGTAGGGTTTTTAATTATTACCTATAAATGATTTGAAATGGCTGCATTGTTATTTTAACATTGTATAAGTCATGGGAAAATGTGTAGAATTGCAGGAAATTAACTGTAAAACTGCAACAAAATGATGTAAACCAAACATTTTTTTCCTTTTTGTGAATAAAATACTTTTTCTGAAGATCCCTCTGTTTTTAATCCCCGTGCTGAGTTAATGTGTAGTGGCTAATTGTATAGTTAATAGGCTATATGTTTGTAGATTGACTGAGGTGAAGGAAGCTACAGAAACCAATGTGATACTGGCTGGGGTCATTTTTGCTGTGCTCAAACTAAACAGTGGACCAAACTTTTCAATTTTTTTTATTTTTTTATTCAACTACCATCACGCAACACAATTCTTTCCTCTCCCTTCTCGCTCTGTGTGTGTGTGTGTGTACGTGTACCAATGACTGTATACATTGAGTGGACAAAACATTAGGAACAACCTTTCTAGGTTGTTGGGTTGCACCCCCTTTTGCCCACAGAACCGCCTCAATTTGTCAGGGCATGGCTCTACAAAGTGTCTAAAGAGTTCCACAGGGATGATGGTCCATGTTGACTCCAATGCTTCCCACAGTTGTGTCAAGTTGGCTGGATGTCCTTTGGGTGGTGGACCATTGTTGATACAAACGGAATACTGTTGTGCATGAAAAGCCCAGCAGCATTGCAGTTCTTGACACACTCAAACTCACTACCATACCCCGTTCAAAGACACTTAAATCTTTTGTCTTGCCCATTCACCCTCTGAATGGCACATATACACAATCCATGTCTCAATTGTCTCAAGGATTACAAATCCTATTTGAATGAACATGTCTTCTCCTCTTCATCTTCACTGATTGAAGTGGATTTAACAAGTGGCATCAATAACAGATCATAGCTTTCACCTAGTCAGTCTATGTCATGGAAAGAACAGGTGTTCCTAATGCTTTGTACACAGTGTATATGAATGGACATAGCCATCGGTCATGTGACACCATTCTTTCCTATGTGAAGATTCAATAGCGCATTGAAGCCTAATGAGGTCGGTTAAGATGGCGTCTCATGGAGACATGGTCGTCACTAGTTACTACAGCCACAAAGTCATTAACCCTGCCTATTTCTTCAATGTATCTTCTTAATTTTAAACCTAACCCTATCCCTAACCTTAACCACACTGCTAACCTTATGCATAACCCTAATGTTAAATTAAGACCAAAAAGCTAATATAGCCACTTTGTGACTGTGGTAACTAGTGGAAACAACATAACATGCGCAGTTTGAGCTACTTTAGGAAGTGACATTGCAGGCTAGCTCATTGCTGCCACCTCTCATTGAGTAACTCAAGTTGAAACAGGGTATTGCAGGCCGCAATTAGCAACTACATTAAGGTGACCAGATTTCTGAAATGAAAACCGGGGACATTTCCAGTTTGGCGGTCAATATATCATTAAAATATCCAATGTTAATATCTATGAAATAAAAAAGGGGGACCATTTCGGTTTCATGTATTTAGTCTAACAGGCACACAGTGATAGAGAAAACAACTATATTAAAGAAACACTACAGACAAGACAGAGCTGTCCAATCTGAACAGCCATTCAGTGGTCCTGGTATTCTGGGTAGAATAAGAGCAGAAGAGAACATGAGCAAAATTGAAAAAACAGAGACAATAGTCTATGTGAAACACTTAACATAATAAAGAAATAAGACGATGATGAGATTGGTAACTACATAATATACTTATACCAACCTAATCTGTATATTTCTCAGAAGAACGTATCTTCTTCAGGATTGCTCTGTCTTTGGCCAGCTTCTCCATGAACTCCTGGCAGGGGAGGTTGAAGTTTGTCTTCACAATAAGCATAGCCTTGATGGTAGGAACAGTGAACCTATTTCTTTCTGCTGTCCATAGGTCATTCATTTGGGAGAACACTCTCTCGACTGGTGCATTACTTCCAGGTAAGCACATGACAACAGACGCTAATCTAGCCAGGTTAGTGTGTGGGATGTCGTTCTCTTTGAAGTGGGTAACCACCGTGCTCCATCTCTGACTAAGCGACGTCTCAGATGTTTTCCATTCTTCAAGCGATCCCCCCTTTAGGAACTCTTGCAGGCCAGTAACCTCGTCAAACAATGCATCCTCATTGATGGTCACATTGGGGCATTTTTCCTGCAGTGTGGCTGCTGCCTTCTGGATCTCTTCACGCTGAGGTTGCCTTTTTAAAAGGAGACAATGTAAATATTTCAGATGATCTGTGTGCTTTCCCCGTTCTTGCAAGTAGTTGACAGCCGTAGTGAAGAATGATTGGGATGTTTTGAGAAAGCTCTCTTTAGACATTGCTCCATTTTCCTCTAGCTCTCTCAGAAGTCCTCTGACCAAAACTGGAATGAAGTTGTCATCACGTCTTGCAGTCAATTTTGCCTCAATCTTTCTCAGAATTGCAGCGGACTCCACAGCACAGCGGTCCTGGCCTTCAAGCATCTTGATCGTGTCACTGAATACGGTAAAGTTTCCATTCACTGACAGCCAAAGTTCAGTCAGTGGATCTTCGAATATTGTTCGCAGGACAACAGGGCATTTGTCTTCAGAAATAATAAAGGATTTCAATGGCACATTTTCAGCACTCTTTCTAGAGCAGGGAGCATGGACAGCCAGTGAACATTTCTGTGTCCTAAAATGTTATGGTACTCCTGGCCAACAAACTCACAAAAGCGCTTCAGTCTTTCTACTCTGACGGTGAAAATATGAAAATATCCAAATATCTTTGTGAGCAGGTACTCAACATCAAGGGGAATCATATCCTAAGCTGTTCTGGCCATGTTATGAATGATGTGGGCAGGACAACCTAAGCCAATCACCTCCCGCTGCAGAGCATTTTTAACTTTGGTATGGACATTGACCCTCCCCAGCCTATTCAGTCCTCCAAAGTTGGTATTTGTGTTGTCGGCAGAGAATGCCACGACTTTGTTTTCCAGGTTACATTTTTGGATGACCACCAGGGCCTCAGCTGCAATTTCATCTGCTGTTTCTCCTTTCAATTCAACAAAATCAAACCGTTTTGTTTCCACAGATGTGTTGTCATCATACATCTTACAATATCTGACAACTATTGGAAACAGCTTTACATGTCCATGATTGGAGGCATCAATGGACAGGGACACAAATTCAACCTGGCCTAGGTCCTGTGTTGCCAAAGTAGTTGCCCATGGTGCTAACAAGTTACTCACTATGGCTTCACATTTTGTCCCAGCACATGTAAACTTCGGCTCATAAAGCTTCCGTGTCAGTTGTGCTGTGCAGTCCATAGATCTGTAACTATGATTGTGTCGCATAGTGTGGTATGCAAAGACACCCTCCTACACAGCTCAATCATATTCTTCTTGGGAAGTCTCTACCTTCTTGAAGAATGTGGTGACAGAGGGCATACCGTCACGAGAATTTTGTTCTCAATGTTCTAAAATGAACTTCTATTAAACTACTCTGTCTGTAACCCAAAGGTCGTAAAGCTTTGGTTAAGATGAAACAGACAGAGACCCAGCTGCATTAGAATCAGTTCCTTTATTTAGAGAGCTCTGAATATCACACAATGTACAGAGCTTTTTATATCCCGGACCCACCCTGGAGTACGCCAATAAGATGTTGACAAGTACAAAACATCTCTATTTGGCTACGTAGCTTCTTCCCTTGAGGCCCGGCTACACAACACACATGTTTATCACACATTTTGACGTGCTGACTATCTTCTAACCAGCCCAAACAGTTCCCCTGTCTGGGGACCCTTTCCTGTTATTGGTTTCACAGTTGCAGTTGTCTTAATAATCTAGACTACCCCCTACTAGTGGTATTGCTGTCTGTTAGTTGCAAGCCCTACTTAAACTTAGTCTTATATACACACAATTAGAGGATTATAGTTGCTCTATTTGTCACACAATCACACGGTTTCCAGGGTGGAATATCTTAGTCAGTAACATTAACATATAAATTCCTATATCACACGGGCAATCAGAGGCGCTTTATGCTATTTCGTCTGTTGATGTTCTACCACTGCCGTTCTTCCCCCGCTGCCAATTGAAAAAAAGGAATTACAAAGGGTGCAGTTAACCATTCTATCGTCTTGACCTGAGCGTATAAATGGAAATTCTCTCATGTTGTCCTTAAAATGGCATTTCCGTTTCTTGGAAAGAGCCATTGTACCTCCTCTGTCTGCTCTTCTTCCCTCTCCTTGTGTCACTCTTCTTACTCTCTTAACTTTTTCTTCTCCTCCTCCTCCAATCTTTCTCCTCCTCTTTTCTTCACTCGTCTTCCTTCTCTTTCTTCCTTTCCTTCTCCTTACCGTTCCACCTCACTCTTCCACACTCTCCTCACTTCACTCTTTTACTCCCTTCATTCTTCTCTCCTTCCTCTCCAATCTTTAATAATAAATAGTACACTATTAGATAAAATACTTTGGTTAACAGATTCCCATTGCTTGCCTCATTTTTGTATTTTATCTCAAAAACTTTGTTTGGAATAATAAATTGGCAGGGTCTGTAATCTTATCTTTACCTTTTCTCCTATCTCTTTCACTCTTCTTCCTATCCAGTCTTCTTCCTATCCAGTCTTCTTCCTATCCAGTCTTCTTCCTATCCAGTCTTCCTCCTATCCAGTCTTCCTCCTCTCCTTCCTCTCCACTCTAACAGAAAACATTATGCTAATGTTATCCATGAAAATGTCTAAATATATTTTCACACTACTTATTATAATGCCAAACCATTAAAATTGTAATCTACAAATAAATATTCACAAAATTGTGCATTAATTTAATATAATCATATTTTCAAAATAGCCCGTCCACTGCATGTTTACATGTGAAAGTTTAACCTAGCTACCATGACAGTAGCCAGCTAACCTAGCTAGATAACTTAGTCGACATAGCTAATGTTAGCTAGCATAATCTATTTAAAACCTTATAAATCAGATAATCTATTTATATAATAAATTGTGACATTACAACATCACTAGCTAGTATCTCAAACGATTGTAACTTACCTGGCTTGAAAAGACGTTTGTGATGTTGTGGATTCACTTGACACTTGCTAGCTTCTGGCCGAGTTTCCCTCCGCAAAACTAGCGCGACCAACTAGTTAGTAGAAGAAGAGTGAATGAAGCTGCTAGCGAGCAGCCCCCCCTGCTGGACAAAACAAGCACAACGCGATTGAGACGTCAACCAGTAGGCTCTGCTGCCCGGTCTTTATTGCCACGTAAGATATTATTTCACTTTGCAGTCTGTTTTTAACACCGGGGACAGGCCACCAAAAACGGGGACTGTCCCCGGAAAACGGGGACGCCTGGTCACCCTAAACTACATTAGCCTTCTAACTTCTTCTGTGTGTAATTTAATTAAAATCATCGGTTCAAGGACATACATGAGGTACCAATTATTGCTTCTAATCCACCATTGTCTTCTGAATATTGTATTTATGTACACGAAGATTGACCACGAATATGGCTAATTTGCCATTCGCTATAATGGAGGATCCTGTTTTCTGCTAACAATGCAGTAACATTACCGCGGTCGGCCTTAAATTGGCTTAAATGACAGGAGGCAGTCATTCTCCGCTGGTGTGTACTGTGTGTGGGCCAAACAGAATCTCTGTGGTATGGCCAAAGTGCTGTTGCCACAGCAACGCCAGAGACTCCACTCAAGGAATTTAAAATGACTTAACTCCACACTCAGGCAGACGATCTGCAGATTGAACATGGTGAGATTGTAGACTCGGAAATGGATAGTGCAGTTTGTTTAGGAGATTTCACAGCTAGCTAGCTACTTCACATGCTGATATTGACTTTGTTATTATTGTGTTTAGTTACGTTTGCTAGCTAACTACCTAGCTAGCTTAGCCTGGTTGCCAGTCTCTGTATCATTCCACTCCTTGTTGAACTGGTTTCCAGTCTGTTTCGTTAACATTCCACTCCTTGTACTGCATGTCATGTGCCCAAGAGACTGACCTTTCGGTAAACTCAACGTTCAATATGCAGCTGGATTGTGTGCGCGATCACTGATTCGTTGTTAAACATAACATAAATAATTCCATGACAAAATGTGTGTTGAATTTCTGTGTTCATATGTGTTAGAATTTGAGAGTTCCACCCTGTCAAAAGGAAATTCTCAGTCCCCCTTATGATCCATGTGGGCAAAGGCAGGAAGCACTCCAGGCAAAGAAGTTTAAGTACCACCTTTGCCCAATCCATCCAAATAACCAGTGATGAAAACCCCCAAAACGGAACTAATAGTGCTCAGATCGCACACATTCCCATTTAGTCCTGGCAGATTCTCTCGATCTACTCGCAGAATCTGCCCATTTGGAATTATAACAACAGGATTCAAAAACAATAATTTCGCTGTTAGCTAGGCAAGTTATTTTATTTTGCGGCTTAAAATCGAATCTAAACTGTTTTGTGGTTTGAATTGCAGTATATATTTAGTTTGAGAATTTTTATGTGAGCTAGCAATTTTTGACACACGATTTTCATCTGGACCAACAACAAATGGTTGCCTAGCAACGGGACACCAACATGATCTGTGGAGGAAAACCAAAGATATATAATTAACCCAAGATACACCACAGCCTGTTGTTTCCAATGGGAGCAAATTAATCATAGTGGGGCAGAACAAGCAAGGAGGTGTGCAGAGCAAGCACAAGAGATCGTATTGGTACGTTCTAGCATGTATTTGCATATTTCCGTTAGGGAACGCCTATTCTGTGAAGTGCGTTTGTGCAATAACTCAATTTACCCTTGCACTCCTTCTAAACAACACCATTCTTTAAAGCTTTGGCAAAGGGTAAAGTCTACAAAACAGTCCACTCTGTTCGTAACAGATTCTAGTTTGGGAACAAAAACTGTATTGTGATCAAATGTTTAATCAATGAGAAAATGTGCAGAATGTCAGCCAAATCCATCTCTTTCCATCTTCTCCCACTGCTGGCCACTGGACTTCCTCTCATCATCATATTTGGTGGTGAGTTGAAATGCCAGCCAGATGCTTCAGATTTATACATCTGGTGAAACACATGTAGCTGTGAGGGTTATCGAATCAAGATCAAATCCTCTGTTCTCCTCAAGCTCATTAATGATAAATTGTTAATATTCGAAGATTGCAGAAAGGCCAGCGGCAAGGAGTGGAATGATAGCTAAACAGACTGGTACCACAGAGTTTCTAAACCCAGAGGTGCAACATTGCGAGACTTCTGCGAACGCTTGCAAAGCAGACTCGGCAGATTAGATCGATGTTTGGGGTTTGAGAAGTCTGAGAGAAGTGAAAAATCTTTCTTTAGTTGTTAATTTTTCTACAACCTTTAGGTACCTTTAGAAATCGAGAAAATTAACAACTAAAGAAAGATTTTTCACTAGCTGAACATGTTTTTACTCCAACCTTGTGAAAGTGACAAATTGACATGTTTTCATTATTGCCAAAAACAACTTTGGGTGTGTTCGTAAATTCACGCTGGAGTGCCTGAGCACGATCAGAATGTGCTCGGGGTGCCCAAGCTAACTGGCTAAAGTTGGCTAGCTTGCTAGCTATATCCAGACACAAATGAGAGAACACCTCACTCTGACCATTTTACTCACCTTAGCAGAGCTGGTTAGGCTGTTTTCATGTTATCTAGAGCATTGGTGACTGTAACTGTGCTGCTGGCAACAATTTAATAAAAAAAACTAATTGCAGACGTTGACTGACACCGGTCATATTCAATGGGTATTGCGTGTTTCTAAATTCCTCAGTTATTCTGCGCTCTGGCACACAGATGAGAGTGCTCTGAAATCGGAGTAGATAGCCTGAGTGAATTTTACGAACACACCCTTTATATTGAAGGAGTGCCCTTGATTTGACGGCATGCACATGCGAAGTTTGGCATGACAAGACCGTTCGACCCGATGACGTGTTTCTGCCTATGAGCTTAGCTAGCTAACGTCGCCATGACAATGCCTACAAGCGTCTTTCTTTTGAAGATCTAGTTTCTGGATATTTTCATACTAAACCATCTTTGCTGGTACCCAGACTATAGCTAGCTAGCCAGCCGGGAGAGACTATAAGGCCAGTTACACTAGTCATAAAACTGTAGATAATTGGTGGATCAATTTTCTCAATTCATTCACCGCCTTTCAAAGTGTGTTGCATTATGGGGATACAATTTTCCTGACTTGTGCCTACACGTCAACTGAAAGAACTTTACAAAAACCATGTGAGCAAAGGTCATGCAGTTTTGAATTAAATCGCCTTCAAGTCGCTGCAGTTGCTTCTCACCAAGCAGCACCATCCAGCCATCCCCTGCCTAGTCAACCTGGTCTCAGAGCATTTCGTATTATTCTGTACATAAATCCAAGACACTCTGTTTAGTATGATATGTTACATTTGGTATGGTTACATAAGACCAATAAGAATGAAGGCAAACACAAAAGTAAGGTGGGCTGGTTGGGCATATAACCCAAAGGTTGAGAGTTCAATTCTCATCACAGACAACTTTAGCATTTTAGCTAATTAGCAACTTTTCAACTACTGACTACATTTTAAATACTTTGTAACTACTTAGCATATTAGCTAACCCTTCACCTAACACTAACCCTTTTAGCTAACCCTTCACCTAACCATAAACCTTTTAGCTAACCCTTCACCTAACCCTAACCCTTTTAGCTAACCCTTCACCTAACCCTAACCCTTTTAGCTAACCCTTCACCTAACCCTAACCCTTTTAGCTAACCCTTCACCTAACCCTAAACCTTTTAGCTAACCCTTCACCTAACCCTAACCCTTTTAGCTAACCCTTCACCTAACCCTAACCCTTTTAGCTAACCCTTCACCTAACCCTTTTAGCTAACCCTTCACCTAACCCTAACCCTTTTAGCTAACCCTTCACCTAACCCTAACCCTTTTAGCTAACCCTTCACCTAACCCTAACCCTTTTAGCTAACCCTTCACCTAACCCTTTTAGCTAACCCTTCACCTAACCCTAACCTTTTTAGCTAACCCTTCACCTAACCCTAACCTAACCCTTTAACCTAACTCCTAAACTTTTAATCCTAACCTTAACCCTAACCTTAACCCAGCTACCTAGACACATAGCTAGAATTCGTAACATATCATGTGTTTTGCAAATTCGTAACGTATACGTTAGCAAATTAGTAACATATTGTACGTTTTGCAAATTTGTAACATATATGAAACAGGAACCAACTTGGTTGTGATTCTAAAAGCTACAGGGATACAAATGAAAGTGATATTTAAGACCTCTCCCGAAACAATTAATTGTTTTCAGTTTGTGAGTGTGTGATACGGGGTATAGAACAGTTTATTAACACATGTATAAAGAAAAACATTTATAACCAATAACAGCTATGGTGACACTGCCATGTTGATCTGAGATTTGCTGTTGGAAAACCACTACAGGGTGCGACTTTCGGGTATTTGCAGATGCACCTCCCCCGACTTCCCTGGTAGACTTTAGTCTAAAGTCAGCATTGTTAGCCTTACTACTCGAACACACCCAATGTGAGTCATTCAGTTTCAGTTCACTAATCAGTTTCTCCCAAATAGTCTACACAAGCATCCTATTCAGGGACAACTAGCTCAGTGAGTGGATGTAAGGCAATATTGTTTTCTAATTCAAATAGGAACTTCCTGTATGAGTCTCCTTGGAAAAATCCTTGACACATTTCCTTTTTGCTAATGGCTCAAGGCCAAAGTCCTCTACACACGGGTATGGTAATACATCACGGGGAAAGAAGAGAGAGGAAGAGGCGAAGCAAGATGGTTTTTTTCGCCCATAATCTGTCCATGAAAATAAAACCACGAATTGAGGGATTTTTGTATGGAGGTCAATGAGAGTGTCGAATTTGGTCAACAAAAATGGAATTGCTAATTTGCTACGTGAGGCTTATTTGATCGAATAGTAGTTTCGTAATGGTTAGGTTGTTACGAATGCAGTGATATACTGTAAATGGAAGCACGTGGCATTTTGTCAACAACAGAAAAAGACTATCGGAGTTGTGCCTGTTGTTGACGCGCGTATCTGCCCTCTCATTGGCTAGAATGGTCCCACCTGATCTCGCCTCCTTTCATCTTTGAGGAAATGTATTCCCGTTGCTAGAGTAGTCACTCCTTACAGCGTCTATGACAGCACGGGCAGCGCCATTGAGGCTACAACCCATAGAAATCCCCAACCAGTTGACTGTCAATGATGCTGACCATGCTAAAACCATTTTTTGCCACAAAATGACCTGTATCATTCTCTATGGTAATCTCATATTGCATAATTTGCAGTGGGCGTTTCTCACAGCGCCACTTGTAGTTTCTCCAGCCACGAGATTGCCGTTCTCCTAACAGCATTTTTTTATATTGTATTATTTGTACGAGCCTTTTCTTTTGAAAGTTTACACAAATAATGGTACAGTATGTTGAAAACTATTGTGTCGGCTATATTTAAAGAAATTAGCTTTTAATACAATACAAGTATATGTTATTGGAATTAACCTACTCAATAGTCTGCAAAACTTAAATTGCTCTCTTGTGCTGGGCAAAAGTTTAATAGAGAGTGAGCACAGCCTTGCCATTGAGAAGAGTAGACACAGGAAAACCTGGCTCCCTGTAGAGGAAAGGCTGTGCAACCACTGCACAACAGCAGAACCTGAGACAGAGCTGCATTTCCTGACAAAATGTCAAAAATATAAAACAATTAGAGAGTGTCATTTCCCCAAATTTGAAACCCTTATTCAAGGTTTCAAAGACCTCTCTGATGAGAATAGGCTACCCATCCTGTTGGGGGAGGAAGCAGAAAGCTGTGGGTTGGCAGCGCACTACATTGCTGCCTGCCATAAGATGAGGGACAGTGTCTGACAGACCAATCAACCTGCACATGTCCTCTACTGTATGCTTAGTGTTATTGTTCAATGTGTGGTTATTTTGACCCTTGGTTATTGTTGTTACTGTTGTCCTGTTGACAATTTTGATTGTTATTATTTTCATATTGTAAATATCCCAAGTATGCTTTGGCAATATGTACATTGTTACGTCATGCCAATAAAGCAAATTGAATTGAATTAAGTGCTGGTGACTCCTTACTCCACCCATTCCATTCACTGCAATACAATACACTGTATACGGGATACTTATTGGGTTGTAGAGAAAAAAACTTTGCTACCTCATATTAACTGGGTTGGGAAATACTCAGTCGGGTCTCCACTAACCAAATACGTTTAGTTTTTGAGGGGGATTGTGTCGCACAGCCCACTGCTGGCTTTTCGCTCCGCCCCCTCCATACCCCACAATGCAATTCACTGTTTTAGACTGTACATGGGATACATATTGGCTTGTAGAACTTTTATACCTGTCTCAGATAAAGTGGGATTAAAAATACTCAGTAGGGTCTCTACTAACCAAATATAGTTCGTTTTCTAAGAGGGACTGTGTCGTGCATATCCAGCAGCACTTCAATCTCCACCCCCTCCATAGCCTGCAATGCAATAATATGGGATACATATTAGGTTGTAGAGAGAGAACTGTTCTACTTGTTTCAGCCTAAGTGGGGAGGGAAATACTCAGTAGGGTCCAAATATGTGTAACCAAATATGTGTAGTTTTGGAGGGGGACTGTGTTGTATGTACCTAGCAGCACTTCGTTCTCGACCCCCTGTATTGCATTGGGGGCTATGGAGGGGGTGGAGAACGAAGTCCTGCTGGATATGTACGACACAGTCCTCCTGCAAAACTACACATATTTAATTAGTAGAGACCCTACTGAGTATTTTCCACCGCACTTTAGCTGAGACAGGTAAAAACGTTTTCTCTCTACAGCCCAATATTCTCAACATACCAGTTTTTCATTATTGGTCTTAATACATTTTTCCTTCATAAATTACTTATTAGATTTTCTTGTTAGTACAATAAAAGTGGCCTTTGGTTAAAAGTCAATGTCTTTTGAATGAGTTAGCAACTTTGCAATGTTTTGGAATGCGGCCTTTTATTTTGAAGGCTTTTTCATTACCATACGAAGTGACGTCATTGTTTGTGCTGCTGGCAGAATGCTAGTGCCGGCATTAACGGAGAAGAGAAGAGTCCCTGGGTGAGCAAGTATACAACCGGGATATTCAAGCGAATAAATGCCACCAAGTATGACTGAGAGCTCGGCGAATAAGTTGATAAATGGAGATGTTTGCCACCGGACCGCAAACGGTAAAAAATCTTCGGGAAGGAACGGTTTCGTGAAGAATCATTGTTTGTTCCAACAACCGCAACAGAAGAAGTATTGGCGCCCGAGTGAGAAGGTGAGGCCCACCCGTCAACGCTACTGCTACATAGGAATAGGGAAGAAACACTTGCATTTGTTTACAAGTAGATTGAATATCCACAACCCAACGAAGTATCAAACAGTTGAATAATTCTCTACATGTTGTAGCTTTCATTACCTAGTCGTAATTGTATTATTATAACACGTTTGATAGGGTGGATGTTTTCTTACTAAATGATCAAGCCTCAGAATTTGTGTGTACTGAGGGAGAGGTTATGGGGTGTTGTCAGATAGCAGCCTATGATTAGGCTATGTTTTCATTGATGAAAGTGAATAGGAAAGTTTACAGTACACAATCGGCCACATCCTTGACTAATTTAGAACATTGGTTTTATTTAGTTCCCCCAACAGCCACTTTTAAACTAATCATTGACATCATAAATGCTCTCTTTTAAACTCAAAACACCTATAAAGGTTTTTGCTACCTGATGACGATAATAATGGTGTGTGTGTAGTAGTTCAGCACTTAGCAATAACTCACTGTGTGTGTGTGTGTGTGTGTGTGTGTGTGTGTGTGTGTGTGTGTGTGTGTGTGTGAGAGAGAGAGAGAGAGAGAGAGAGAGAGAGAGAGAGAGAGAGAGAGAGAGAGAGAGAGAGAGAGAGAGAGAGAGAGAGATTGTAGAAGGGCTGGTCTCTGTATACATTGCCACTACTATGGAGAATACCAGTCAGCACGGGGAGGCAGAGCTTTTGTTGTGTAACAACTAGACAGGAGTACTTTGTCTCCCAGAAACACACACACACCCCTCCCCGGGCAGCACACAAGCCTGCACCTGGGGAGAATGGCTGCTGGCTATGGGAGTGGGCCCTGGCAGTGCAGGAATGTCTCTGAGGAGAAAAATATGGAAGAGAGGGACGTGGTGGCAGTTGAGACAAATTAGTCATTGAAGTTGTTAGGTTTGTGTCCCATCCTGATATTGCAGGGTTCTGACCACTAGATGGTGCTGTTCCTACTAATAGGTGATATTTGTTATGGGATAGTTCACCCAAATTACAAAATGACATTGGTTTCCTTACCCTGTAAGCAGTTTATGGACAAGATATGACAGCAACCTATGCTTTGGCTTTGTTTACCAGGACATTGTTTAAAAAGCTAACTTTTAAGCATTTGTGGCACAAGTCCAATGCAAGTCGATTTCTTTTGACGATAATCTTTGGATTCCTTGTTTCTACCTCATTGTTTAAAAAAACGTCATTGTATGTCAGGTACTATATTTATTGAATATTTATATGAATTCTCTAAATTAAAATGTCCAATTTGGGTGCAGTCAATTCGCTTAATTTCTCAGAGACAAAATAATGTTGCAAGAATGCTAATCTTCTCTTTTTCTAACACCAGAAACAATTTCAGAACAACCTGAGATGGTGGGTGTTGAAATCCTCTTGTGCTTTTTGAGGTGCAACGGCCCACATACTGTACTGTAGGCTACATTTCCAGTTTCCACCCCAGGTTCAAAGCAGTCTCTTCTCACATGACAGTGTGTCTTAGGACCGTTGCTAATGCACAGCTAAAAATGGTGTTCAAATAAGATCGGTCTGTTTTTAGTAGTCTGTGGTAGGGCCTAGGACACTAACTGCTTTCTCTGAAAGGCATTTATCACTTTAAACATGAAGTGTCTCTCTCTCTCTCTCTCTCTCTCTCTCTGCATTTCAGTTAGCTTAAAGGTCTAGTTGTTAGCAGTCAGACCTCAGGGTGTATGTTGGTTAGTGGAATAGTTAGAGGGCTATTTCCTCATGTTCGTTCCCCGTGGGAGACTGACCCTGGTAGCCGGTTTGACCAGTTCTTAGCTCAGTTGAGCACAGCCTGTACGCGTGTGCGAACACATACACCACAAACTATTTCAGAGGGGCATGACTGGGTCACGTGTGGTTGCTAAGCAGCCAGAGGTTTAATGGGGGGCGAAGCTGACTGACTTCAGGTCATTTGATGTCAGAGTATAGTTTATATAATAAGCCACAGTTCAGCTCAGCCTCAATTGGAAACCAATGGATAGCCCTCTGAGCCTAGGGGCTACGTGAGGTGATCTGGCTTTTTACGGGGGGAAACAACCGCACTCATTCACTTATGTTGATTATTTTTTTATTACGTAACTTGAAATGGTCTTGAGTGCTCTGTTTTTGTCCCTCTGTGTTTTTAACAAACGATCTTTGAATAAAGAAGACCTAGGCCTATTTTTCCTCATGTTTCCCTCTGAGTTGTATTAATGTCCATAGAAAATTTAGAAATTTAGTTGTTAGACTCTCTTCATCTCGAAGCCAAGCTAAACACCTTTTTAAAATGTTCACTCTCACAAATCACCACTTACTCAGAGCATACAGCTCATGTGTTGTTCAGGCAGACGGTCTGCTTTTTGTCAGGGAGAGACTACTCTTGCTGTGCTGCACATTGGCTGAAGGTGTTCTGTCTTCTCTCAAATTAAAACATGTTTCTGTACTGGTGATTTTAGTCATTAAACAGATTACAACGCAAAGTTAATATTTGATCTTGCGAGCAGAGAAAGCCGGTCTGCTGAAAGGACTAAGGTAGATTACTCTCATCTAGACAGCTATGCTTGTGTTGTTTTATCTAGATGACAGTTTCACCCTAGAGTCTAGCCCTGGCCTATGTCATCAAAGGGATGATAAGTACACTCAAATGTCACTCGTTAATATTTTTCTCACCTTGGCTGTCACCCATGGGACTGAAGTAACTTCAACTGCTAAGCAACAACTAGGCCTACCCCAAAAACAATGGCGGTTCCATGTCACCTTGTTTGGCATTAACCGAATTTCATGCAAAGATCAACACAAAATCACAGAGTAAGTAACACAACCGTCTTCTGTTTTGTCCTTGTATTTCTTCTTCTCCAGAACAACCATGTTGTGCGTAATGCCAGCCTGTACAACAAGCCGTTTGTGGAGCAGTTTGAGGAGACTCCTCTGCTGGTGGCAGTTCTCACCTACGTGGGCTACGGCATCCTCACCATCTTCGGGTACCTCAGAGACTTCCTCCGGAACTGGGGCGTCGAGAAATGCCACGTCGCCAGAGAGAGGGACGAACAGAAGGTAAGAGATGCAGACAGTACTTTAGTTATATTTACTGTTACATTTTGGTCATTTAGCAGACACTCATATCCAGAGTGTCTATACATTTTGTTTTTTTTGTCCAGTTCATGACAACTGGGTGTGTATTTATCTAAAGAATAAGGTATTTGCCACTAACCACTGATCTGGGATCAGATTACCTCACTGGCCCACCCCCCAATCCTAACCTAATCATTAAGATCTGACCCTGTATCAGTGCTTAGGGAAAACTTCTACACACTCCCTTCTTGCCGCTCTCACTCTGCTCCCACCCTAACTGGCTTTTACTGGATTCGTTGCTTTGATGTAGACCCAACTATTACAATTCTAATATTTACTCAAGCACTGTGTGAATAAGGTGTGTCTCCTTGGCGACAATCTTATTTGGATGTGGGAATATTAGGCGTCTTTCAATTTTAACTTCATTGAAGTTGGTTACTACTGGTTTCAGATCTCAGGCGAGAGAAATTGTCTCCCGTGTTTTGTGTTCTGGTAAGGGCTCTGAGCACCCAAGAATGCTCAACCAATCACCCAACGGATAATAATTACTTTTCTTCCGGCTATCCTACGAAAGGAAATGTTGCCATGTAACACAGGAATGTGTGAAAAAGATAACTCAAGGCAGATTCCACAAGAGCTTTTTCACAACCGTTATGCTCAGCGCAACCGTTATGTCTAACAATGACCTGAGGAAGATTCCAGAACAGCGTAAGCGTTTCCCAAACCTGTTATTTGTAAACAGCAATGCTCAGTGCAAGTGTAAGCTATGTCAAACGAGCTCTCTGAAAGCTTGAAAGAAAGACACACCTGTGCGTTTGCACTGATCCAGACCTAGCTAACTCTAACGTTGGACAGTGTTCTCTCTCTGCCTGTGTTGTAGGACTTTGTTCCGCTGTACCAGGACTTTGAGAACTTCTACACCAGGAATCTATACATGCGTATCCGTGACAACTGGAACAGGCCTATCTGCAGTGTCCCTGGAGCCAAGATGGACCTGGTGGAGAGAGCCTCCAAAGACTACAACTGGACGTTTGAGTGAGTTGCACACCCTAACAGGGCTTACTTATAGTGTGTGGGGGCTACTAGGAGACCATTTGTTTGGCACTGTAGCCTAGGGCCCAGCCCTAGCAAATCATGGGAGTAGCTAGGGAGACAAGATGTATGTGGATGGATGGGTTGGTTCTTCTATCCTTGTGGGGACCTAAAATCCCCCAAAAGTAAAACATGGAAAATTCTCCCTTGTGGGGACATTTCCCACATCCCCATAAGGACAAAGGCTATTTTAAGCTTAGATTTAGAATAGTGGTTATGGGTTGGGTTACTGGTTAAGGTTTAGAGTTAGGGAAAATAGGATTTTGAATGGAAATACATTTTAGGTCCCCACAAGGATAGAATAACAAAATGTATGTGTCCTTACCGACCTACGTCATGGAAGGCCCCCTCTATCAACCTTCAGGTCGTTGCCCTACTTAGGACAAATCCACTCAAAAACTATATTTTTTGGTAAGTTTCACTGGTGACACTTGGCTTCTTGGAAGTCCAGTATTTTAACTTGACTGCTGAAATGCCAAACATTTTAGGACCGTATCGAAAGACGAATGGAAAAAAATATCAAAATATATATATATTGTTTTCACTTTTTGTGAGGGGAGACTGTCGGGACAAATGTGCTGAGTAGAAAGAAACCACCAACTGTATTTATCACAGTATTGTGTGTTAATGGTCGACCTCTTTCACTCTTAGCTAGGCCCTATTTGTAAGTGTTAGGGAACCCATCACGTCAAGGTGCAGTTCAAAACAAATCCTATTCAAACACATTTTGCCAGTAAGCTAGTTAATTTAGCTGCCTGGCAAAAATGAGTACTGTATAAAACCAAAAACAAAGGAAAACCCTTTGACACTGGTTTGTTTAATACTTCCAACCCATGTCTTGTCAGAGTTGCTCAAAGTTGTGTCTTTGTCTGCCAGACACACAGGCAAGGTGGTGAAAGACGTGATCAACATGGGTTCTTATAACTACCTGGGCTTTGCTGAGAACACTGGGAGGTGTGCTGACAGTGCCACAGGGTCTACACACAAGTACGGTGTGGGAGTGGGCAGCACCCGCTATGAGATGGGTAAGACATGACATGGTTATAATAACCTTCTTGTGGGGGAAAAGGGCCATGGCTTTAAAACACTCATATCTGTGGACCTCTGTAGCTCAGGTATAGCATGGCCCTTGCAACGGCTGTATAGTGGGTTTCGATTCCCGATACCGCCCGAACACAAAGTCTATTCACGCATGACTGGAAGTCGCGTTTGGATCAAAGCGTCTGCTAAATGGCATATGCTATCTAAAACGAAGCACAGATATGAAATATGCACTAGTACAGACAAGCTGCTCCTCTCATTTTGTTGTTGGTCTTGTTTCTCCCGTATTCCTGGTGGTTTTGTCATTTTTAAAGAGACAAGGAAGCAAAAGCCACATCCTCTGTTAATATGTACCACACAATGACAGAGCGCTGAATATAATGACATGTTGGACATACACTGAGTGTACAAAACATTAGGAACACCTGCTCTTTCCATGACCGTCTGACCAGGGGAAAGCTATGATCCCTTATTGATGTCACTTGTTAAGTCCACTTTAATCAGTGTAGATGGAGGGGAGGAGCCAAATAATCAGAACTAAAAACCACTCGTATTTTGGAATTTCTGTGCATACTTGACAATCGCTAATCAATATTCAAAAACAGCACACTTTTTTCCCCCCCTTGATCTTGCACACATCAGCTTTGTGTTCACATTGCCATAAAAAGGGAATCGGACCACAAAATGCAAGAACTGAAATCAGACCACCTCCGAGATGGTCTCAGTTTGGTTCAAGGGCTCTTTTGAGTGATCTGAGTTCGTTTTGAAGTGTTCACACTGCACAAAAATTGTCTGAAAGGGACCAAGTGTGAAAACACCCCTAGAGCGTTACTGTTACTGATATGGACAGTAATGTTCGTGCATCTTTATTGACGTCATGCCCTTTATGTTGACATAAACACTTGTTCATAGACTCAGCGATAAGTAAACAGCGTAGTGGGTCAATTTCAAAGTGTGAGGCTCAACTTCTCCTCTGTTTGGTGCCCTGGTTGCCAGGCTGTGAACAGTGTGAATCGAACCTGTGTGAGAGCGAAGTCTTGCATCTTGCTGATCTCAATATCTGCGGTGCTGCTGGTGGCAATGTCATTTAGTTGAGTCTTCCTTTTTAAAGAAAGGCCTTATTGTATTGTTCTGCTGTCTCCAGGTAACCTGGACATCCATGAGGAGTTGGAGCAGTTGGTTGCTAGGTTCCTGGGGGTGGAGTCATCCATGGCGTTTGGGATGGGCTTCGCTACCAACTCCATGAACATTCCTGCTCTCGCTGGAAAGGTAGGAATTCTGCTGGAATGCCTCGCTTTGTCTCTTGCTCTCTGATCTCTCTTTCTCACTAGCCACATTTCCATCCACAGTTTTAATGCAAGTAAAGTACTACCGTATATAATTATTATTTCTTTTAAACGAAAGATGTGATGGAAGTTTCGGGACAATCTTTTTATGTCGGTAACGTTAATTATGCGAAAAATAGCGATGGAATCGCCTTTATGCTCAAATATTTATTTAATGACCATCATATCGAAGGAAACTTGGAGTCACGCGATCTGGTGTGTAGTCCACCTACTACGATTCAGGAAAGCATGCAGTTTATTAGGCTACAGATGAAATAAATGATGAACTTCACAGGGTGGTGAAAGTGCAAGGTGATGAGTTTGATGCTCCTTTCCAATAAATATCGAGGGTTTTATTCTGGTGACATGGCCTATGTGCTCACAGCCTATGTGCTCACAAGCTGTTGGCTAGAGTGAAGTTGCCAAGACCAGAGTAGACACAGTTGTTAATTTACGCATCAGTAGGGTTGAAAATGAGATGGGAACATATAGAACTTCAGAATTTTGTTTGGTACATGAAAACCTTTTGGGGAAACAAGTCAATTTTCTGTGCACTACGTCATCACGCTCTGATTGTCATCCGCAACAAGTCCGTTTGGTGGAAACACCACTGGTGGGGAAATGCGCATATTTCTTTATGCGGGTTGTAGAATATTTGCATGACAATCTGTCGCCAATTGGATGTAAACCTAGCTTATGTATCACTTTTATCTGTCTAACTATGTCTGTGTGTCTGTGCCTCTCTCTCAATCTCACTTTCTCTCTCCCTCTTTCTCTTACCTCTCACTTTATGTAAGTCAATGTGTTAAAGTATCTTTCCTTCCCTGAAATGATCGCTGTTGGGCACACAGCGTGTTTCCTTTTGGTGGTGAAAACATGTTATGTTTTCATTCACCAGTTGTACATTGGTATTTAAAGGGTTAACGCCATTCCAAAACAATCTAGTTTCCTCCTTGTGTTCTCAAAACATGGCCCTGAGTAGCATAGGAAGTAGGGTCGGGCGACGTTACGATAGCATCGTCGATCAACAATGATTGGCAGCCATTGTTGATGGTGACGACATTGTGATGTGACAGACAATAGTTTAGGCTATTTGAACGGAGGCTCGGATCGCACAGCAGGGCAGCACACAAGTTACATCCCTAGTCATTTGCCTATTACTATTTACTATAGGCTATTTCAATAAATATGTGATACAGAACGCAAGAGAGGAATGTAGGCCAGACAGAACAGAGAATTCCACCAAAGGGGCACAAAATGTCCAGTGCAAAATATGATTTCTTGCTCTGTCGGATACATGGGCATTAGCCTAGACTGTTTACCTTAACTATCTTGTGTCTCGCTGTAAAAAAAAGAAATAAAAGTAGCCTATATTTCCTGCTCTCTCCATTCAGTAGACAGAAGGCTACGCTTCATTGTTTTTTATGCGTGGCTTTCTCCCGATCAAACAATGAAGGTAAACGGAGTTCCATCTCAACTTATTTGACTATTCTAAAAACGTACGGCAGCTAGGGGACTAATAATGAGAGACAACAAACAATATCAATAGCCTATAGATAAATGTAATGTAAAGTGTAAGTTGAAGAAAATCCCGCCATTCAAGGTTGAAAACCAAATGGCCGATAACATATCCCCTACTAGGCCTATCATAAAAGCCTTAAGACAACTTAAAGTTATGAACAGTAGCTTATTTCCCAAATATTCTAGGCTACGAAGGTGTTGCCTTAAAGTTGTTGTGGCTTTCAAAAAGAACAAGAATGAAGGTCTATAGCCTAGGCATAGGATATTCTCAGTCTCAGCTTTATGAGAGGGAGCACAAACAATAATTCATTGTTGTATTATTTTATGAGGCAAATAAAGCCCATGATGTATAACTTAACTCGCTACGGTGTTCCTCATCAGACAGTCACTGTTCCATCATGTGCGTGTCTCACACACACACACACACACACACACACACACACACACACCTGCTGTTCCACCAGAAAGGAATATTCGAAAACATTTGCTATTGCCTGCACTTAGCCTCTTCCCAGGCTTTCAACAACATTATATTTCGCCGTGATTTGTCCAGTTAAATTGGATTTCGCGCTACAGCCCAACTGTTGTTTTAGCAGAGCTTTTTGGTTTTGTTAGTTTTTTTAATGTATTGAAATGGCCAATGGGGGCGATAGCATCGTATGTCACTGTTTTTATGGTACATAGTCATCATAGTACAAAGGTTGACATTGCCTAACCCTACCTCCTCCTAGCTCTGACTCTACTGATAGCTACGTTATTGAGGAAAAATGTACTTTATATGCCTTATATAAGTGGTTGTCCCACCTTGCTATCTTAAGATGAATACACTAACTGGAAGTCTCTCTGGATCAGAGCGTCTGCTAAATGACTCAAATGTGAAATGTAGGAAGCGCTCTGTGTCACACACATTCACTCTCTCGCTCTGTGTGTGTTTTGACAGAAAGTAAAATTAAAGTACCCTGGGGTACTTTAACGGTTGACTTTTCGGGAGACTAAAGAAAAATGAGCACTCTTTCTGTGTAAAGCTGATAGATCTATTAATGGGACAAACAAACAATAGGCTTACGTTTTGCCGTGAATCACCTTCATCAGAGCCACGAGTAGGAAAAGGAAGTAGGGAGACACCTATATAACCTCGCAGGGGAGTGTCCCGCTCGTCATGTCAATCAAACATGCCATTAGCAGTAGCAACTACACAAGTTATTCAAACGATAGAATTGTTGACTTCAAGATTCCCACGTTCCACTTCAATAACAAAAGAAGGAGAAACAAACAAAGGAAAACGTCTTTACAAAATAGACGAGAGAGAGCTGTTCATTCAGACCCTTTGGCTCGACGCAATCTAGGCAGTCGATCCAAAGTGCCTCTCTCTGTAACAATTGCCTCACAAAATTGCCTCCTCTGGAGGTAAGAGAAACCGTCTCAATGACCCAGAATTTCAGGGTTGAGACTGCACCGTGATTGGCATTCACGTATTTATCAGGATAAGTTGACGGAGAACACATTTTACAGCAACGACTTGGGGAATAGCTACAGGAGAGGAGGAAGCTGGGGATGATAAGGTGGCCATGATGGTATGAGGGCCTGTTTGGGAATTTAGCCTGGACACCGGGGTTAACACCCCTACTCTTACGATAACTGCCATGGGATCTTTTAGTGACCTCAGAGATTCAGGACACCCGTTTAACGTCCCTTTTAAAAGACCGCACCCTACACAAGGCAATGTCCCCAATCACTGCCCTGGGGCATTGAGATATTATTATTTAAAAGAAATTGGACCAGAGGAAAGAGTGCCTCCTACTGGCCCTTCAACACCACTTTCAGCAGCATCTGGTCTCCCATCCAGGGACGTAGTGCCTTGCGATCGCGTAGTCCCTATTTTTGGTGCGATAGGTGTTTTGTGTTCAGCTACTCTTAATTTGAGTGCGCGTTTCATCTGACCAATGTGAACAAGCCCACATGGGCATTTGAGCATGTAAATAGCATGTGTTGTGTACCGTCTCTTACACACACATGGTTGTCCTCGTGAGAGTAAGAACACACATTTCCTGTCCAGACAGACATCAGAACCACTGGTTAGTGAGGTGGTAAAGGTCCAGAATTCTTAAACCCAGTCGGTCTCTCTCTCTTGTTTTTTTCCCTCCTTTCCTCTCTTCTTGTAAATTGCGTCATTGAATAATGAGCTCATTCTGCTCAGTCATTCATTCATTGGATGATTCAATTGTGTAACCTGTCCTGCGGTAACTATGCAACGGTGTGTGGTGTCGTGTCGTCGCGTGATGGCCGAAGTGTCACTGACTGTGAGACTGTCTGTAAAGATCTCCCCTTCAGGGAAGCTGTACTGTATTCCTCTTTAGTTCTTCAGTATATTGTATTGCTATGTAAATACATTTGATTAATACTTGATTTAAGACTATGGCTCCTATAAGGAGTCTATGCCATTGAATGTCCTCCATCGCTCTGTAAGGGGCAAGTTTGCAAATATTGTATGAAATACTTTATATAAATGCATTTGTTATTTCCAGGGCTGTTTGATTCTGAGCGACGAGTTGAACCATGCCTCCCTGGTGCTGGGGGCGCGACTCTCTGGAGCCACCATCCGCGTCTTCAAACACAACAGTGAGTACACTAACACCTAGTTCCACTCAACTACCCCAAGGCCACTACACAATGGGGAAACTATACAATAAGAAGTACACAAAGGCTCTGTGCTTTGGTGTCGGTTTACCTTGCACAGTAGTGGTTGTGCCCGTTAGAGACACCCGTCGCACACGTTTAGCACTACACAATCTACTGTTCCTCCCTTTGTAATCGGTTAGGTGTGTCACGTAATACAACCATTACCAACAGTCTGCTCCTTTCGTGCCAATGTTATTGTTTAGACTTCTCTGAGACTGGGTGCCAGTCTGTTAGTCAGCTGGTTGTCTTATCGTGGATACAATGTAGCGTTGTTGAATGTCAAAACGTTCAGGTATTCCGGCTGCATTATTCACACCCTGTCTATGTCCTGGTCTTCTCTAACACCGTTCTGTTGGTCTCCGCTCCAGATATGGTGAGTCTAGAGAAGCTGTTGAGAGATGCCATTGTTCACGGCCAGCCCAGAACACACAGGCCCTGGAAGAAGATACTCATTCTGGTCGAGGGGATCTACAGGTAGTCTACTTTTTTTTTTAGAAAGACTAACCGATTCTAACCCTTTGAACTCTGTCATATGTAGGGCAAGATGGATTCTGTGGAGGCATGTTATATTTTTTTAAATCCAGGTGAAATGAATCAAAACAAACCCATTCATGCGGATTCGCTCTTTCTAGCACCCAGAATTGATTGTTGTAGAGTGAATCATACAGCAGTGCATTCAGACTTCGCATAGAAGTGGACATAAAATGTGTGTGGCTTGAGTTCTTCGTAAGGTACTTTACCGTAAAAAGTCAACCAATCCATGATGATCGATATGGTTGTTAGTAAAGCTGCCTCTCCCTAATCAATATAGTTCACTAATGTGTGGTTAAAATGGCCCGACACAGCCTTAGGGAACTTAAGATAAACAGTCATTGTCTTCCCACTGCAAACAAAGATCAAGGAGCTGCCAATAAGATACACTCAGTGGCCAATTTATTTGGTACACCACGCCGTTCCTACAGAGTCATTGTGGCCGAGGCTTGGTATATAAAGCAGGCAGACAGGCATGGGGGCATTCAGTTACTGTTCGAATGAACATAGGAACAAGTGACTTTAGGCAAGGTATGATAATCTGTGTCAGGCGCGTCGGTTCCAGAATCTCAGAAACGACCTCCTGGGCTTTTCACGCACAACAGTGTCTATCTAGGGTTTACTGAGAATGGTGCGACAAACAAAACAACATCAGGTCAGTGGCAGTCCTGTGGGCAAAAACAGCTCGTTGATGAGAGGTTGAAGGAGAATGGCAAGAATCGTACAAGCTAACAGACAGGCCACAAACAGGCAAATAGCGGCACAGTACAACAGTGGTGTGCAGAACGGCATCTCTGAACTTACAACTCGTTGGTCCTTGTCATGGATGGACATTGCAGCAGATGACCACACTGGGTTCCACTCCTATCAGCTAAAAACAAGAAGAAGTGGCTCCAGTGGGCACACGATGACCAACACTGGACAATTGAGGAGTGGAAAAATATTGCCGGGTCCGACAAATCACGGTTCCTGTTGCATCATGCTGATGGCAGTCAGGGTTTGGCGTAAGCAGCATGAGTCAATGGCCCCATCCTGCCTGATGTCAACGGTACAGCCTCATAGCGGTGGTGTAATGGTGTGGGGACTAAACATCCTGGCACACGTAGGAAAATAATTCAGGCTGTTCTGGAGGCAAAGGGGGGTCCGACCCAGTACTAGATGGGTATACCTAAAAAACTGCCCACTGAGTGTATAATACAATGTTTAGAGATTATACCTAGAGTGAACTAATCACCTGTCTTTGTAGTTAAAGTAACAGAAGGTGAAAAGTACAGTTAACTGACCCATTTTAGTGTGCATGTGTGGCTCACTCTCTCCTCCCTCCACCTCTCACCATTCTCCTCTCCTTCCCCAGTATGGAGGGCTCTATAGTACGTCTGCCTGAGGTGATAGCCCTGAAGAAGCATTATAAGGCCTATCTGTACCTGGATGAGGCCCATAGCATCGGAGCTCTCGGACCACGAGGCGGAGGGGTGGTGGACTACTTTGGTCTGGACCCAAAAGACGTTGACATCATGATGGGAACATTCACGAAGAGCTTTGGTGCTGCTGGAGGATACATCGGAGGGAAGAGGGTGAGTTTGTTGTCTGCTCTAAAGCAACATTGATTTCCTGCTGTCTTCACACATACCAATTCTGGTAACGGAGTGAATACGAGACATAGGAAGTACGGCAAAGTGTGACTTTCCAAAAGGTCATGGGTTAGGAGAAATGTTCTTGGCAGGGTGCCAAGGTCCCCATGTTCAGGGCAGTAAATGTGCTAAAGCATTCCATTACAACAAAGCTAGGTGTGTGTATAGATAACAGGCACTGACATGGGACATCATATTTATAATGACTGGAAGCCTTTAAGATTTCTGGGATGGATCTGATACAGTTTACTGGGACAGTTAAGGTGTGGAGGTATAGTCATCAACAAGACAAACTGGTTTTATCATTGCCCCATGATGTGGGAAATTCTCTAAGGGCTGAATCCTAACTTGAGATCCTAACTCAGATTCTCACATATCATGCGTTCACATCAATAGGAGACTTGTAAAGAAATTTGAGACTTGCACGATCTGAAGTTCGACCTTATTTTATTTTATATATTACCTTTATTTAACTAGGCAAGTCAGACAAGAACAAATTCTTATTTTCAATGACGGCCTAGGAACAGTGGGTTTAACTGCCTTTTTCAGGGGCAGAACGACAGATTTTTTACCTTGTCAGGATTTGATCTTGCAACCTTTCGGTTACTAGTCCAACGCTCTAACCACTAGGCTACCTGCCGTCCCGGAGGGAAGAGGGTGTAGTATTATTGTAACTATAAAACCCATTTATATTGACAATGGTGTTTTATTGTTTCTCTCCCCCATAGGAGTTGATAGACTACTTGCGGTCCCACTCCCACAGTTCAGTCTACGCCACGGCCATGTCCCCTCCCGTGTCACAACAGATCATCACCTCTATGAAGATCATCATGGGAGAGGACGACACTACTCTGGGTGAGTTTACACAGCAAGCCTCTACTTTAGCTGGGACCACACTGTGTTGTTGAATGAAAACTAGTTTAGTATCTGTTTAGGTAGTTCTTTTCATCTCTGGTCCTGGACAGCTACAGGGTTTTATAAACTGGGTAGTTCGAGCATTAAATGCTGATTGGCTGACAGCTGTGGTATACCACGGGTGTGCCAAAACATGTATTTTTATTATAGGCTTGTGTTCTTGCCTGGCACTGAAAAACATGATTCAATCATCAAGCATTTGATGTGTTGAATCTAAGCCAAAGGGTTGATGACTGCTATACAGTACGAAAGGTATTTCACTTGCATTAGGCAGTAACTGACACCATAGTGTCATTACCATCAGTAGCCACAAGATGGCAGTATAGGTCTGGAAAGCTTAGGAGCTGTTTTTCCCACTGAGTTTTTTTTATTTATTTCACCTTTATTTAACCAGGTAGGCAAGTTGAGAACAAGTTCTCATTTACAACTGCGACCTGGCCAAGATAAAGCAAAGCAGTTCGACACATACAACAACACAGAGTTACACATGGAGTAAAACAAACATACAGTCAATAATAAAAGAAATCTATATACAAAGAGTGCAAATGAGGTAGGATAAGGAAGGTAAGACAATAAATAGGCCATGGTGGCAGAGTAATTACAATATAGCAATTTAACACTGGAATGGTAAAAATAAACTGTGCAGTAGATGAATGTGCAATGTAGAAAAACTGGGTTGCAAAAGAAAAAGATAAATAAATAAATACGGTAGGGGATGAGGTAGTTGGTTGGGCTATTTACAGATGGGCTATAAACAGGTACAGTGGTCTGTGCGCTGCTCTGACAGCTGGTGCTTAAAGCTGTTGAGGGAGATAAGTGTCTCCAGTTTGAGATTTTTGGGGCTTTTTTTATGGGGCTTTGGTAACAAAACGGATGGCACTGTGATAGACTGCATCCAGTTTGCTGAGTAGAGTATTGGAGGCTATTTTGTAAATTACATCACCGAAGTCGAGGATCGGTAGGATGGTCAGTTTTACGAGGGTAAGTTTGGCAGCATGAGTGAAGGAAGCTTTGTTGAAGCTTCCTTCAAGTTGGCGTAAACCCTGCTGCTTGGTTAGTCTTGTCACTCGAAGTCATTGCCCAACAGATGACAGCTCAGAGGTGGGAGCTTAATGTCATGTAGGGTTTGTATAGATTTTCCTCACCAGCTTTGAACTGGTCTGATCTGTACTTTGACTCAGGGAGTGGCAATTACTCACCTACAGCCAAGTGATGAAGGCTATATAATACATTTCTAACTGGCTAACAGAGAAAGGTAAACAAAAGAGAGTCTGGATAATAATCATTCTAGAATGGCACGTATAGTTGCCATGGCACAATTGCTGTTTCGACTCTCCCGACAGACACACAGACAACCACACACACAGCCTTATTGGTGACTAAAAGTAAAGTGGCCAATGTTGAAAGAATCCATTTCCCTGTTCAATAACATAAATTTCCTGTTCCAGCTTCTTATGTTATGCTGCTGATGGGCTAAAGGGGAACTGACAGTGTTTTAACTACTTTGCATATATGAAACAGACAATCATAATAATTGATGTATTTCAGTCCTTGACTAATAATGTTCTGTACTATGTATTGTTTGTGTAAATGTGAAGTGCACGTTTGGACTCATGGGTCTTTGGCTTGCTTGTATGACATCCAAGCGGTATTTATTGTAATCCTCAACATGTCATCTTTCAAAATACTGTACATCAAGTCCTCAATGTACAGCATTTCCCTGACTCAGACAACAAAACATTAGCAGAATTAGCGGGGGGGGATTGGGGCAACTTCTTGTCACGCGTGGTGCTCAAGTTCAGAACCGCTGTCAGTCTATACAGCGCTGTGAAGTGTGGAGCCCGATGGCTGACATCATGTATAGCATGTTACTGTGAAGCCACTGCATTCCAATTTAGGCGCTTATCAGTGTCCAAATGTGCCGTTTTCAACCTGCATACATAAAGTGCTACGACCACCAACTATCACTCAAAAACTAAAGGCAATGCATGTTAAATGGAATGGAGTTAAGGTGGTCTACTGTGTTGACAGTCACTCCTACACACACAGCAGAGCACATCCCCGTCTCAGTAGCACCAGGCTGGGTTAAAACCTCCGGACAGTCCCCTGCATCCCTCAGAGGGCTCTGGGTGATTGAAGCCTGTGAAGTGGTACCATGGACTTTCCCGACATAGAGCTTTATAGCTTTCAGATGTCTGTGTGTTGGAGCTCCATAGTGTCTGTGCAGAAGTGTTTATCTTTGCACCTTCTAGCTGGGTACAAAGCAGCCTGCCGCTGGGGGTTAGAGTTCTAGGTGGCTCTCCTGACCTTCAGGGCTTCAGAGAACGAGCTGTGGTAAAACAGATTCACACAAATGCACACATAGCCCAGCGAGGGTCCGGGTCACTCCAGGGTTGTTACTCTAACAGGGCGGTTCCTCCCGTCTCCCACCAAGGTAGAAGTTGATCTAGGATCAGATTACTCTATAGTCCAACATTACCCATTGGGGGATAAAAACATATCTCACCCGGTATCAGTGGATAGGGACAAGTCCCTCCCAGGTGGGCCACAGTACAGCAAGGTTGTATTCATTAGGGCGTACAATGGTAAACGTTTTGCAACGGAAAATGAACATTTCTTATTGGATCAAGTCCAAGTAGGGCCTCACAGTTTCAGTCAATTTACTTCTGTTTGGTCCTCAATGAATATGAGCCTGAGCTAGCAGCTATGTTCAAACCATCACAATGCTCCAGACCGTTCTCTGACAAGCACATGGAAATGGCTGATCTCACGGTCTTGTCTAAATCACTTGACAGTTTTCTCAGGAAAGAGTAACATTGGCAGTTAGATGGTTCCCAGCTCCATGTGAGTTTGAGATTCAAGCCTTTGAAGTGTAGTCACTGCTATAACTGCATAACTAGTAGTGGCATCGAGGCTGCTAACGTTCTGGCCATTGTGTCATGTGCCAGAATGACTGACTGCGGTTTGAAGCTTGAAGAGTTAATAAGTGTCTCAGGCAAGGTTGCTCATCATATGAGTGTGGTTCAGGCAACCACCTCCATAACACAACCAGAATGACTCTCTCTGGTTTGAAGCTCAAATCAAATATGTGGATGAGACCGGGGACGGACAGGACATTCCTACCAGGGAGGCCATCAATATGAAAGGAATTTCAAACAAGTGGAAAGCAATTCCTTCTCCTGAAAACATCACTCTTTTTTTCAGCCTATACGTTTATCATTCTACAATTCTCTCAGAATGGCTTTGAATTCCATGCCAAGGCCAAGGGGAAACAACTGTCTGTGTGAAATGAATTTAATTTCAGCCTTGAGCCTGGAATGCTTCACGTTTTCAGCTCTGTGTTTCAAAATGAAATGGCAGATGCTTTTTTGGGGGTTTGAACACCTAGATGTATCCATGCGTTTCAGTCAACAAGGAAGTTAGGCCTAAGGTTGTGGGTTGAAATAGTGTGTAAATGCCACAGTCCGTTCAATGGTTGTGGTTTACCTGTTCATGTTTTTACTAGTTACTGGTTTTAATCACAAATGGTTTAACAGGTTAATAGATGAATTATCTAATGGTTTAATTGGTTAATAGATGAATTATCTAATGGTTTAATTGGTTGTTAATGGTTCCAGGGGCGGAGCGTCTAAAGCAGTTGTCTGAAAATACCACATATTTCAGAAGGAAACTCAGAGAGATGGGATTCATCATCTACGGAAACGATGACTCTCCTGTCGTACCCATGATGCTCTACATGCCCGCCAAAATAGGGTAGGTCTGGTAACCGCTAGTTCGTGATGTTTACAAAAACACAAACCTCAGCTAAGATGGAGTAGGTTTGATCAGTCAGCCAAGTCACACATCTTGGTCAACTAACACAGTTGTTGACTAAATAACCACAGTGAACATGATCAGATTGTTTCTGTTATATTCACTTTTCTCTCACACGATCCACATGAAGTTGCTCAGTCAGCCATGCCAGCCATAGAATAAGCAGATTGTTAACACATTGGCCACGTGGTGTATAATCCTGATCTCTGATTGGTTCGCTCGCAGGGCGTTTGGCAGGGAGATGCTGAAGAGGAACATTGGGACGGTGGTGGTTGGCTTCCCTGCCACACCCATAATAGAGTCCAGGGCCAGGTTCTGTGTGTCTGCCGCACACACCAGGGACATGCTGGACACGGTGAGTCACCTATCAGAGTCGCGCACACACACATGCACAAGACATGCTTGACACAGTGAGTCAACTAATCACAGTACAGAGTCAAAGGGCTCCTCCCTCTCTCCATGGAGCCATCTCTATCTGGCTCTCGCTGGTACTTTTTCAAAAGTGTAGCCTTCTTTTGTCAGTCTGTCTCACTCAATAGGATTTGTGTTCAGCATTATTTATATTCTATTCAACTCTCTTTTATCTTAGTATAGGATGAAAAGAGGAGGAAGGATACTAGGTGAGGAGACTACATTTAAGTATTGAGATGTACCCAAAGTTTCTATGTGGTCCTAGAATTGGGTCCAGTCCAATTGATGGGAATGGTTATGGTTAGTTACAATAGTAGGGACAGTGTTAGAATGTATGGTGAAGACTTTATTTTTCCCTTGAGACATCACCATCATCCTTTGATGGAATCCCTCCACATCTCTTCGTCTCCTCAAAGTAGTTACAGTGACTGACTGACTGTCTCCCAGCAGTGAGTCAGTAATGCTTGGCTTCTGACTGTCAGGGCTGATATGCTGCAGGTATGGAGGACAGGAAAGGCATTTCAATACATGCTTTATTAGAGGGGCAGGGGTGTGAGAGAACACCTGGGTTCAGCAAGTGTTTTGTTTTCTTTCAAATACTTGAGCTGAGCTCGCCTGGCGCAACAGAACCAACACAATCATCCCATAAGTGCCAACTCCACCCATCTGGCAATCCCAGACAGGCTCAATTATGTGTTCAAAGTATTTGGAAGAACACAAATACTATTTGAACCTTGGTGTGGGAGTCTTGGAAGGAAGCCAGCACAGTGCCATAACTATAGTGGAGCAGCAAGCTCAGATTTAGTTTTATTTTGGCATGTGTGTTGTCTGTCCAAGGACAGTCATTTATCTTTTGAAGAGCATGTCAACACTGTTTTTAATGCTCCATTTAAAGCACATCAGCTTCACTTTGTTAAAATGCATGAAGCCACTTTTTCTTCTTTGGAAAACTCTTCTCCCTCTTTACTCAAAGTTCAGAGAAGGTGTTGGAAAAAAGAGAAAATCAAAGAAGGTAAAATTGTTTCCAGGTGGGTTGCGGACCGATGGTATCGCAACACAGAAAGTCTCCTGTGGAAAGTGGTGTAGGCAAAAAAAATTTAGTTTTACGCAAGTAGACTCCATTTGTCTTCACTAACAATTTCGTCAGGTGAATGTCATGGTTCAGCAACCCTCACAATGGTGTAAGAAGCACACCTCTCTCCATTCAGTCTCTCTGATCAGCAGGAATTACTCATGGTTCTAATAGTCACAATATGCTGCTGTTGTGGAGCTACTCAACTCTCCCCTCTTTCCTCAGTAAAGAATCCCACTTCTGACACCAAGTGTAGTAAACATAATGTCTTCTGTTGTTATCTTCTCATCTCTCCTTTCTTCCCCCAGGCATTGGAGGCCATCAGTGAGGTTGGGGATGTGTTGCAGCTGAAGTACTCCAGACATCATGATTTCCCCTCTTCCCTGGATCCATGGTCCTCTGCGGAGAGTCTGCTCCTGGAGCCCAGCCACGTCAAGCCTTCTTGTCATATAACTAACTGAACCAGCTACACCAGGGATACTTGCACATGTGTTTGTTTTTACACTTACCTGGTGCACCGGCTCTAAATTAGTCCCTGACTAAAGAATGAAAATGTAGAAGTGGAACTTAGTGGATTTGAGTATCTCTTGACCTACACTACAGTGGGGCAGGGATAAAAAGTCACCAAGGTCCTATCGTGTGTGTTCGTTTCGAAGTGCGTAAGCCCCTATAGTTGTCTTAATGTATCTTAACTTATTGTGAATTTATTTTTTTTTGTGTTGGACCTAAATGTTGAATCTTATTTCCGTGTGCACACTGCATTATGGAGGCTTCTAGTGCATTAATAACAAGATGGGGAGGAAGAGTAAAACAAGACAGATTTATATTGCCATTAAAATATACAGTTTGTTTGGTTGTACCAATGGAGATAATGAATCAGAGAAATGGAATCTCTAGAACAGGGATCTACATTTGTTCTAGGGATTATATTTCTAGGGGTTGGATAACAGCAGAGGTTCTAATGCAAGAAAGCAGTAAATAAATGATATAATTCATGACTAGTAGGCTTCATATCAAATGAGGTATATCATCAAGTGTGGCTTCTTTTTTTTTTTTTTACTTTCCACTCTGATCGGTGTGTTAGACTTTAATATTGTCGCTGGGTTCTTTCCCTAACCAATGTTTATATTATCTGCTGTTAACACAGTAAATGAACAGGTAAAATCTCAACGTCTTTGACCTATTATCATAGCTAATCCTCTCTCTCGCTCTGTGTAAGCTACATATTACACCTGTTCAGAAAAGATAAGCTTAAAAGAATATGGTAAGAACCCTTTTGAAGAGCTGACATGTTGTGAATATTTGTTATATATATTACAGCTTTTTTTTCTATCATTCTTCAGCCTTTAATATTTAGTGTTTATGCCTGCACTCGAATGACTTAAGCCCAAATGTCTTAAACATTTCTATACACTCTATAGAGTATTTAACATAGCTATACGCTCTAGAGTATTTAACATAGCTATACGCTCTAGAGTATTTAACATAGCTATACGCTCTAGAGTATTTAACATATCTATACACTTTATAGAGTATTTAACATATCTATACGCTCTAGAGTATTTAACATATCTATACGCTCTAGAGTATTTAACATATCTATACACTCTATAGAGTATTTAACATATCTATACGCTCTAGAGTATTTAACATATCTATACACTATAGAGTATTTAACATATCTATACGCTCTAGAGTATTTAACATATCTATACGCTCTAGAGTATTTAACATATCTATACGCTCTAGAGTATTTAACATATCTATACGCTCTAGAGTATTTAACATATCTATGCGCTCTAGAGTATTTAACATATCTATACGCTCTAGAGTTTTTCATATTTCTATAAGCTTAATAAGAGCCATGTCGTGTGAAGTGTTTCTCTTGGGTTTGGTATCACGGACACCGATTTAGGCTAGTCCTGGACTGAAAAACGATTTCAATGGAGATTCTTGGCTTAATCTGTGTCTGGGAAACTGACCCTTACTGAAGAGCCACGTGGTTTGAGTCTCTAACTGTGTATCTTTTAAGTGCTTATATTAATAACCAGCGTTGATGTCTTAGTAAACTATGACACGCTGGCCATAATGTGACCCACCTGTTTATCTGTATGTATGAAGATGCTGCATCCTAACCATGCTTCTCTGATGTACAGATATTTCCTTATTTGGTAAAACTTCCTATTGATACCCTCTTCACAGTGCATTTATAGTGCCTTATGAGCTATACATAATGCACGACATAGGTTTAATACAGGAAGTGTTACGCTTTTATTTATTACAAATGTCATATCGTTTTTCAATCTGCTCTATATTGTGGAAGATGTTTCTAATATAATGTCTCTAATATTTTCTACACTCTTGGGGGGGTTACCAAGAACCGTAAAGGGTTCTTTGGTTATCTCTGTATAATTTTTTTGGTTCCAGGTAGAACCTTTTTTGGATTCCAGAACCTTTAACCAAAAGGTTATTTTGAGGGTTCTTCATTGGGTGAAAGAGTTCTGCCTGGAAGCAAAATGGTTCTCCTACAGGGACAGCAGAAGAAACCTTTAGGAACACTTTTGATGGAGTATGTGTGTCTTAATAACAGACGGACCACATCTTCAGTGCTAGTACTACTGACAGGCATTGGAAATGCACAGATGATGTAGCCTCGCTGAAATGACAGGCTTTACGGCTGGCTAACTGACGCTTGGTTTAAAGGAAGCATCTTTTGCCGCCGACTGTCTCTCACAATGATTCTTCTCTAATATGGCATTCCAGAATTGGCTGATTTTGTTTAGATTTTAGTTTGTTTTGTTTTAATGTTATGTTTGACTTTCCATGGCTCAATTTATGGGTCAGTTCAAGTATAATATTGCCTTTAGTCAAATATCCTGTTTGTAGTGTGTGTGTGTGTGTGTGTGTGTGTACATAATTTTGATTTGTATTGGAAGTAGAAATATGTGGAAGAGAGCTGCGGTTAGCACTGTGATCATCCCACTACTACAAACTCCTTATTAAACTATGGCTGAGATTTAAAGTGTCTATAATTTGTCCAGACGTAACATTTTAAACTTGCTACTTTTCTATTGTGTTTAGTTAAATCTGGGTGGGCCCATGTAGTCTGTCTTCATCCCAAATTGCACCATATTCCTTATAGTGCACTACTCTTGACCAGAGCCCTAGTCAAAATGGTGCACTATATAGGGAATAGGGTGCTATTTGGGATCACCCTCTGTATCCTGTTCCCATCTCCTTTCTATTGAGGCATGATGTGATTGCTGACATCCAGTAACATGACCATTTATCTCAGGAAGGCTGTTTAGATTTCAATAATGCTAAAACCCAATGTAATTAATCATTATCTGACTTAAAGTAAATGTTTTTTTTTTAATGGAAATATTTAAAAGCCCTTTTATGTAACATTACATTGTTTAACTTGCCATGGAAAGAGATGTGATCTGACCTACTCTGTAAATGCATATACACCTGTTTGTTATCAGTAGGCTTTTACTCTTGGCAAGTTCAATGTTTGAAGATCAACCACTTGATGGGGTTTTTGAAGCTATGGTTTGTGTTGACTGTGCTGTTGGAAACGGTGCTAAGATTAAATCAGTCTTTGTTTGTTTCAAGCTCTTGGTTAGATTTGTGTTCTACAAAGGTCTGTATACATACACACAATGTGTAACATAATCTACCGGAAAGACTTTACAGAATGAATAGCATTAAATGACTTCTATTCTATCTTAAAGCATCTAATTTATCCTGTTTATTTAAAAGTACACACATGGCAAAGAGTGATAGGGAGAGAGTGGGCACACAAAAGCCAACCTCTGAAATATATTCATATAGTAAAACGGGTGAATAAATGGGGCAATATTGGCTTGTAAAACTGTGGATCTGTTACTGGAGAGTGACGCCTCTTGCCGTGAAGTTTGCATTGATGCACCATATTTTTACATGGAGAGTAGTGTGAAAGTAGACCTATCATTAGCTGCGATTAGCGCCTTTGCTCAGGGGGAATGTTTTCTTGATGTGTGACACCTAATGTGCCTAATGAATGTGTTGGCTGCCTGGTAATCCATTTAATACAGTCTACAAAGTCACTTGTCTCCTCTTCCATTATGCGCGTGCCAATTATCAGTCGTTTCTGTGTCCCGGTCACATCTCCAAATGGCTCTCTCCCTCTATTTGGATAACTAGGTCTGCGGCGAGACACCCCCCCTCCCTTAAGCATCACTCCTCTCTTTAACAGTGTAGGTGTGAAGACGTGCGTATCCGAACCAGTGCAACTCCGACACTGATTGGTTTGGACAAACCTGCGTTGTGGATAATCGACTGACTTCAATTGGATAATGGATTAACGCGTCAGAGATAACGCAAACAGGCTATTCTCAAATCCAGATGTCAATTTATTGGAAGAAAACACTCACCCATCCATAAGGAAATGTACCCAACTCTTTTAACCTAGTTGAATAAACCGTTCACCGGTGCGCACGGAGAGAGTGCGTGGGTATATGTGTGTCTTTTGTACTTATAGCCCAAGTTGGTCTGGTTAAATGGGGAGGCTTGAAGAACCTAGACATTGACCTAGACGCGACATAGAGGCAGGCAGACAGACAGTGAAAGGAGACTGAGAGTCGGAGTGGTCAGAGTTGCGTCGAAGTGCGGCAGAGGGATATGGATTGTGCGTCGGATGCCATCGGACATCAGCGCGCATCTCTATCAAGAGGAAGACTTTAATTAAAGCTGTTGTTGCTGGTTGAATAGGTGATTTGCTCGTAAGGAAACAAGTTCTGAAAAAGAGAATCTCTGATGAGGACAGAAAACAACGTTTATCTCGCTACGTAAAGAATATACAAGTTAGGGATAAACTGGATAGATTGGGGACTTCAAATTACTTGTTAGTTGTCACTTCAATGGACAAAATGATTCAAGTCGGAGGGAGATGTCTGACAATATTGATGATCTTTTTAGTACTTTTCGTTGGATTGGTGATGGGCTTTCCCACCAAACAGCACAACAAACTGCATAACGGCGTGTCTTTGGAGGTAAGCAAATGTATTTTCTTGATTATTTTCATCTACAAAGATTTTACCGATTCCGTGCCATTCGTTCCAAATGTAACGAGTTAAATGTGATGCAAATTGTATTTAAATTAATTGAGCATATGTGAATTATTTCATATATAATTACTACAATATTCGAAAATATTACAAAAACATGTATACATGTAAATTAGAGTATGAGTTATTTTGATGCCATCATGCCAATTATTTATTCAAATCAAATTAAATGTGATAACTTAATTAGTTTCCAGAAAATAACTACTGCTCTCCTGCCAAAAACATTCTGCATCATTAATCACATCATTCAAAGGTTTACTTGATAGCAAACCATAATCACGGCATCACAGACAGACTTACAATGCTGTGCACCCATAGCGGACTGTCATTGCCCATTCTCTGTCCATGAACCAAAGGAAACTTGTTTCAATAAAGCTCTATGGCCTTGGGGCAAAGTGTTGTTCTGTGTTTCTCCATGTATAGTAAGGTATCTGAGCATCCAGAGAAGGTCAGCCTGAGCTAAGCAGCATAGCATTACACTGCAGCTACAATACATTCAAAGGCTGTATTCCCTTTGAACGCACACACACCTCGCTCACATCTGTAACCGGAACCAATGGGGGTATTTGTGCGGCTCATGGACGTGTGTATAAAGGGCTTGAAGGTTACAATGAACAGAATCAGATGTAAGAATGAAAGAAAGGTGCAAACAGACAGATTCCAGATCTGTGTTATGAAGTTGTTCCTTTGTACTTTCTCTCCTCTGGGTCTACTCCAGTGGATGCCCTATTGATGTCCAGATGCCCATAGCCTATAACTGATGGTTGATTCATGTCAGTTGGACGTTAAACAGCTAGGGAGAGACAGAGAGGAAGAGTGTGACTGGTGGTGCTGAATGTGTGTTTTGGGCACCAGCGAGTGTGACCCTGTGTCACCTTTCTTGGTGACCTGTTAGATGCCAGTGTAAGCGGATAGAGGAGGTGCTGGTTTGTACAGTAGAGGAACGAGAGGCACAATAACAAGGGCTTACATAACCCAGTGGGGTAAAAGGAACCCTCAGCAGCTCTCTCTCACACTGGAATAAGGTCAGAGGTCAGGCTGGTTGATTGTTTACGTTGGCTCTTTACTGAGTTAATGTGGAATTTCCTGTTTTTGGTTTCCCCCTCATCATGGGGGGCAGAGGAGGGGTGTGAAGTGTGCGTGGCCTCATTCCCAAATATTGAGACATGTTTGCTTTATTTATCTGTTCGGTTTCACCCCCCTCCTCTCCTTTCCCCTCTTTCAAGCGCTTGCACTTGTTTTTTCTTTTTTCTTTCCACATTTTCCAAGAGGCGATCAAAGGGCCCTATAGTTTATTGTTCTTCTGTAATGGTTTGAAAAGGGCCAAGTGCAGAGGCCTTTGATATCTGTGGACACAAATCAGGCCTGCCTGCCACACCGCCCGGCTGCCCGCCCGCCTGCCTGTGTTCCAATCCTCTGCTTCATCCTCCATACAGTACTGTACATACACCCTCCCTCCATTTCTCTTCTGTCCCTGCTGAATGTGTGTCACCACCGACTACTAGGCCGACCGGGCTAAATGGCTCCAGTGTCCCCCAGCCACCCCCTACAAAGGACACTAAGCTTTGTTTCATGACGGAAGAGGAATTTAATGGTAATTCCTTTGTTGTGTGTCGGAAAGGCCAGGGCTCCCACTGCTGCACATCCATAGTGGCTCGTAAAGACAGACCGCATACCATCAACCAATAAGCCTTTGATCATCAGGGGAGCCCCTCTGCAGAGAGAGAGAGAGGAGAGAGTGGGATCAGAGAGAAAGAGGAGGAGGGAGAGAGGAAGAGGAGACTGAATACAGAATCCAGATGTGTAAAAAAGACATGATGAGGAAGGTGTGAAAATATGTGGCCCTTCATGAATCCAATCTTAAAGTCTTGTCGGTGTATATCTTTGTGTGTCAGGAGTATCTTATATGAGCTCCTTTAACTAGATCTAACTTCTGACAATACTTCTCTAGTCAGACCATGATACAAGTGGTAGAAACCATGTCATGAAGATCTTTTAATGCTAAGCCTCAGAGGGACCTGACTAGACCCCAGGGGAAGCCTTCATGATCCCCCTCTGACTCTCTCCCCGTTAGAATCCTCTATTTACTCTTTCTCATTCCCCTTTCTCTCTCCCCGTCTTCCTCTCCCGTCCTCATGCTGTTTGACAGGGGTTACCTCTAAATGGTGACCATGTGTTGTCATGGTTGGGTCTGATCTGATGGACTTTTTTATGGGGCAATTGCAGCCACTGAAAAAGTATGGTCTGTTTTTCGGCCCCATAACCACAATTGCTCAACCGTTTTGTCACAGCTCCAGATTTTTTCCCCCCTCATTGTTTTAAATGGCTCCACATTTTCGACCACAAACTGGCACGGCTCCAGACACTGAGGCCCCGTCAGATGTTTGGGATATTTATTTATAGATGCTGGCTGAATTAAAAGCTTAGAGTAGTAGAAGTTACCCTTAGGCACTGATCTAGAATAAACTCACCCTCCCTAAATTCGAACTTTAACTATTAGAGTGGAGAAACGTCAAACTGATCTTAGCTCAGAATTAGGGGAGAACTTCATCCTACTATCTGATGAGCTTCAATTTAGAAAAAGACATTGACAGGTGTCTGATGGTTGGAATCTGACTGAGGAGGACCCCTACAGCTTGTGTCTGTGAATAGCGGGTAGCTGTGTGGTGGCACGGCAGGTTGAGACACACAAGGCCAGCCTGCCCATCGTCCCAGGGGTCCCACGACTCCGAGGCTCTCTCATTAAAACTAGAGAATCTGGCACAGTCTCCTCTTTGTCAAAGGCCTGGATGCCAGGGCCTTGGCTGCTGTGGGAAAAAAAGAGAAATGGATGGACTAGGGTTGGTTGGTTGGTTGGTTTGTTGCCCTCATGGTTTTCAGAACTGTCTAACAACATGGACAGTGGAAACATGGTAGTAACATGGTGGAAATGTTATAGGGGTTTGACAATGCAAACCCCAATGTTTTTAAGCTTTCACATAACAACCTGCTAAATTAAACTAGCATGTTAACCTACATGGCTTTAATCCAGCCAGTAGCAAATGTACTTACTGTGAGTTATTCATGTCATCCAAGTCTTCAGAATGGTCCAGTCCACTGTGTTTCATCATGATGCTTAACTGAGGTCTCCTATCTTTTTACTCAGGCTCGTGCTCAGTCGCCCGCCAGTGGGGTCCATCGTGGACCGGAGGCCCTGGAGCAGCAGAACCAGGTCCAGAGCCTCCTCCCCCCTGACACCGAGCACCGCCACAAGAGGAGGTGGTCTCACTCTCAGCATCGCTCCGTAGGGGTTCTGCCCCAGCCTGAGCCGGAGGAGGAGATGAAACCCTTCGTTCTGGACCTCAAGAACTTCCCTGAGCTCGCCAACGCAGACATCAGCTCTCAGAACCCCAACATCCAGGTGAGTGGTGGTGATTATTGATTGGATATTTGAAAAAAAATCTCACTCTCAAAGAGATTTTTCACTCTTTACATTGTAGGCCGAGAAACTCATCCAATACCAATGTGTAGCGGAGTGCCCACTTGGTTAGGCAGTATGAGGGTTGAGATCTGTTACCTTAATTCATTTCTATGGTGTTGATTTTCTCTGTGGCATGATGAGTGGGATATTTCATAGAATTTCAGCAGAAGGACAAGTCAGCTCCACATCACATAAATCTACCTCTAGTAGAAAATGCTCTGTTTCTCCACGTCATTCCTCCCATTTCCTGTGAATTCTCCAGCGATTAGCCTCAATGTCTTCAGCATGCCCTTCCATTCAACTCATCTCAATCCCACGGTAGTGGTTTACATCTTCTGGTCGATTCCAGGATGTGGTTAGCTGGAGCTGCATGTAATGACCTCAGGCTGGCTCTGCCCGCCTGAGGGGGATGGAAGTCCCACACTGAGGGGGATGGAAGTCCCACACTATAGCCCCCCTGTTGCCTGGTCCTGACATCCTCTACTATGGAGACTGTGGCTCAAATAGCACCCTATTCCCTGGGGCTCAAAAGTAGTGCACTATATAGAGAATAGGCTGCTAATTGGAGCTTTAACATACAGGATGAGTCTTACAGTAGTCACCTATCAGTCTAATGAATAGTCACCTACCAGTATAATGAGTAGTCACCTACCAGTCTAATGAGGAGTCACCTACCAGTCTAATGAGTAGTCACCTACCAGTCTAATGAGTAGTCACCTACCAGTCTAATGAGGAGTCACCTACCAGTCTAATGAGTAGTCACCTACCAGTATAATGAGTAGTCACCTACCAGTCTAATGAGGAGTCACCTACCAGTCTAATGAGTAGTCACCTACCAGTCTAATGAGTTGTCACCTACCAGTCTAATGAGGAGTCACCTACCAGTCTAATGAGTTGTCACCTACCAGTCTAATGAGATGTAGAAAATTATAATAAATGCTCAGGAAGTAGGATCATCTGATTGAGCGCTCAATGCATATCTCGTTTCTGCCTGGCCAAGTCAGAGCTATAAATTAGGCAGGTCAATTTCCCTGGTACTTCCGGAGGTTGGGATTATTTCCGATGAGTTTGCTCAGTCATATCTTGGTTTCATTGTGGCTTTCGAATACACACGTTTTTTTTTTTACATGAAAGTATGTCTTTGTACAGACTTTGTGGGCACGAATACACCAGAGTATGTAGAGGTTGCCAGTTTAGCATGCGCAGATCTTTGATACCAAGCTTGTACGTTATGTAATAACATTTACTAACACCCTCTTTCCTCTCCCCCTGTCCCAGGTGACCATTGAGGTGGTGGATGACCCTAACATAGAAGTGGAGATGGATCTGGTAAAGGACAAGGACTGGATCCCTCCTTCCTCCCCGTCCACTGTAGACTGGCTGGGCGGTAAGAAGCTGTTCTGGCCCCTGTTCTGGGGCTACACAGACGCTGACTCCAGTGAGGATGGGACGGGCCGCTCAGGGCTGGAGGAGACTGAAGAGGAGGATGAGGAGGAGGATTATCTGTTGGAGTACGGTAGTGAGGAGCCCCTCCCAAGTGGAGTGGGGGATGACTGGGACAGTCGCTGGAACGAGGGTTGGGACGCCACTCATAGCTACTATGGTGAGGCTTCTTGTCTTCGCTAAGGCTGAGTTTACACAGGCAGCCCAATTCTGATCTTTTGCCAATAATAGTTTTTTTTTTACCAATCAGTTCAGATCTTTTGCCAATAATTGGGCAAAAGAACAGAATTGGGCTGCCTGTGTAAACGCTTAAGTGGCACAGTGTAACACCTAACCTGGGATCACTTTGTGTACAGTAGAGTCAACATTTCTCTACATGCCAGTAGCAATGATAATCTAGGCAATCATTTTGGCTTCCAAGCAACGGTTCTGGACCAAAGTCTTTCCAAAAATCGTTCTAATTGGAAAACCTTTCATCTTTGATCCACTGGTCTTTGGCATGCCTGTCTGAGAGTAGGTGATAAAAATGTCTTCCAAAAGTTGAGGATGTTTTGAAATGGTGGGAGATAAAATGGTGGGAGATGAAGAGAAACAAAGAGATTTTTAGGAAGTTAATGTAGAAAAGTGGTACAATATAGACAGAACACAGAATTGAAAGAGATACAGAGACAGAAGTATTGACTGAGCATGCGAGCAAGAGAGCTCTCCACTCTGCGAGCACTCGACCGTCAGGCCCATTGTGGAGCCCAAGCCTTTGAAGTGGACACTGGGTCCCAGCTCGCAGCTCACTGTGGAGGCCTGCTGTCTTTTGAAGATGGGCCCGATGCACTCGCTAATGGCAGCGTGAGCCTGTTCCCCCTGACAGACAAAACAGCTCACTGCTTGTGAACAATTAGAGGGCAGATTGGGAAGAGGGGATGACAGGGGCCATTCGGCTGGGTCTTTCATCCCCCCTCCGGGACCCCAGGCCCCCAGACCCTGGCTCGGCCCTCTGCCCTGGGCCCTAGGCGGCAAGGCCTTTTGAGACAGTTCAAGAATTCGGGGGCTTTCAGGCCTGTGCAGAACATTTACTCCTCTATTGTTTTTTGTTTCTCTTAATTCTCTTCAGTCTGTTTTCTCCTTCTGCATGGTGGGAAAATAGCAGCATGCCTTCTGGTTGCACAGGCAGATAGCTTTATTCAGCCCCGCAGAGCAGAGCCAATGAAAAGAGAAGGGAAGAGTATGGATGTGGAAACTTTAAAGGAATGGAAAAGACAGTGGGCTGGGAGAATCCGGCCTAGGAGGATAGGCAGAGGGGTTACAACTTCGTAGTTTGATGAATGTTTACGTTGATAGTGCACAGGCAGAGGATCTCCCTGTTTAACTCTAAGTCACTCATTTTAGCCAGTGTGCACTTTGCCTCTACCCTTCAGATCAGACAAAGGGATTGATTTCAGACAAAGAGACTGATTGTTAACTCTGCAATTGCTCTTAACCTCAAACCTCAATGAACCAAAACACAGCACATTCCGATAAAATAGTCAGTTAAAACAATTTCACTGAGTATAGGATGTGTATGCACATGTGCATCTGGCTTGAACGTTGCTAAATTAGGTGTATGTTGGTTAGGAACAAGGCAACCATGTCTGTTAAGTGGTCAGATATAAAATAAGATTGTAGTGAACATAAAGCATGCTTGCCAGACTAGCGTAATGTAATGTTGGGGATTCCCTTCTGTAATTAAAACTCTCCTGTATTGAGAAGAGTCTATTCCTGTGTTCTGGCCACATGGTGAGCTGGCAGCGCCACAAAGGCCCAAGCTGCACCGCCAACAAAGCTGCCATTTCTGCGCCCACCTCGTCTTGTCTGTAATCGAGGGCGGACATGTTTTCGGTATCATTAACACCAGACTCAAACCTCTCAGAAGCAGATGGAGAACTTCAGCCTCATTGCGGAGACGTGTCTGTAATTTGGCAGAGCCTACATTACAGGACTATGGGGCTGGGAGAAGGTTAGACCCGAGGGAAATTATACTGTTGCCTGAGATAGAAAACGTATATACAGGCCTTGTTATGGCTTAGCATTAATAGCAAATACTAACATTTAGTCGCTAGATCGTTTTGCAGATAATATTATTTTAGAAAAACTGCTAGTTAAGGGGTCTTTGAGAGGGAAATGCTACTCCTGTGTAAGAGTCTACGGTATGTTCTGGCTAATACTTCGGTTCAGGAAAGGGATCTAAACCTAATCTAGCGTTGTTTCCCAGCAGCACTATTTACTGTGCAGAGTTTCCCTTTGTGCCCACTCCTAATCAACCCTTTCAAGTTGTTGTTTTCCTTTTCCGTGATAGCTTGTTAAATGTATGTGGTGAACAAACCAAATGCTTTTAATGGGAGTTCTACACAGTTACGGAACCTAGTTAGGGAACCCTACAGCTGTGAGAGGAATTCAACTCTCTCTGATTAGAGAGTGAGCATTAGGGGGTGTGTTGGGGATTCTAGGGGTGTGTAGTTGTGGTTCCTACACATCCGTTATGGAGGGAGTGAGATACTAGCTTACTGTGACCAGACAGAAGTTTTGCTAGTTAAACCAAAGGTGAAACAAAGAAATGCATTAGTCTGGTCCCAGGCTAATGAGTTACAGTTACCCCACAAAATGGAAACCACTATGTAAATCCAATTCCTTATCATTAATGAGTTTCGGTTTTGTTGTTTTGTCGTCCCCCCGTACAGAGGAGGGGACGGAGGAGTGGAGTGCCTGGTCTCCGTGCTCAGTCACCTGTGGTCATGGAGAGAGGAAGAGGACACGGTCCTGTGGTTACAGCTGCACCCTGACAGAGGCCACCAAATGTGACATGGAGCCTTGTCCAGGTGAGCTTCACACACAACGTTTATTCTAGATTCCGGTCACCAACTCCTAGTCCTGATCCACAGGATGTACAGGCTTTTGCTCCAGCCCAGCACACACCCAATTCAGCTAATTGAAGTTAGTTGATGGACTAGTCGATTAGCTGAATAATCTGTGAATGTGAGCTAGAGACGGGATCTAACTAAATGGTCCCGTTCCTGTCTCTGCAGACGATGTCAACACAGTGGCTGAACCTTTCCCATTCGAGATGGAGAATGGCACTGAACCGTTTGGCACAGGTATGTCGAATCAATGTACACTTAGCAAATGGTTAAGCAAATAGGTTTATCAAACTAGGAAACATGGGTAGTTAGAATGTACCTACTGATCGAATGACATCTAACATGGTCTCTCTCTCCTCTCCCTCTAGATGTGGACACATGTGAGAAGTGGCTGAACTGTAAGAGTGACTTCCTCCAAAGGTACCTCAACCAGGTCCTGTCAGAACTACCCAGCTGCCCCTGTGCCTACCCCTCGGCCGTCGCCTACACCGTGGTCAGCGCTTTCGATGAGGGACACGACCGGACCTTCCGTTGGCATGACGCCAGTGGCCCTAAAGAACGCCTGGACATCTACAAACCCTCTGCGAGGACTTGTATCCGCTCAGCCCTCTCTAGCGATGTCGCTACGCTTGGTGCCCAGCACTGTTGCTACGACGACCGTGGCTGTCTGATCACACGGGGTAAGGGTGCGGGAACGCCCAACCTGATCAGCACGGATTTCTCCCCGGAGCTCCACTTCAAGGTGGACGTGCTTCCCTGGATCCTGTGTAAAGGGGACTGGAGCCGCTTCCACGCGGTGCGGCCGCCCAACAACGGCCTTGTCTGCCCGGAGAACCCCCACCATGACGTGTTCATGAACGAGCTGGAGGAGGCCCGGGAATACTGAGAACACGCGCAGCAGCCAAAACTACAGTACCCAGAATTCACCCGTACAGTGGGGCCCAATCCTAACTTGAGAAGGGCGCGCGTGTAGAACTGTTTTGCATAGCTTTTTGCATTTTGCATATAAGGAGGTATTGCGGTTGCAAGGTTGAGGTGCAAGTTGATTTCAAGTTAGGATTTGGCACATTAAACACCCTGTGACCAGACCCAACAGAACAGAACTGAACTTCATTGAACTGAACAACAACAAAAAAGATGCAGTCCTGTCAATGCTTGCCGACGTGTTTTTCATCCAGCATGGTACCAAGCTCTCTGTCTCTCTCTCGCTGTCTGTCCCTTAGTCTGGTATGCACTCCTGTCTGTATGTAAGCATGACATTTTCGTCTAGCCTGATGGTGGCTTGTTGTAGGTGTTGTAGCTCTGTGTGACTGACGATAGCAACATAAACCTCCCAAATGTACTTCCTGATTTGATTTTGCTGTGTGAGATGTTTGATACTGTCGTAAGTCTTATTTTTAAAAGGGGATTGTGGAATGTGTCGTGCCCAACATATGAATATAGTCATAACTATGCTGCTATGAGAAGATTAAGTTAGATAGGTACTGGAGAGGGATATATGATTGAGCAAACATGAATTTGCTGAAAGGTTATTCTTAAAAAATATAATATATAGCTGAGGAGAGAATTTGGTCTAAGGAAAGAAGTTTACAAGCACGAACAACCACAGCCAGGACCTCATGCTCATTCTTGATAACATGCCAACAGAACAACTTCTTAGAAGCTTGGAGGTGAAGACAGTCTTCTGGTCTGGACTGAACTTCTCGTCCTCTGTTTCAACAATGACAGTTTGAGAACCTTCAATCATGGATGTTTCTACAGTTTTCTCAGGGGGACTCATATTGTTAGAGATCATAGCCCATAAGTACCTCAACAGTGGAGCAGCATTGGGAACCACTACTTCAGAGTGCACTTCAGAGTGTACTTCGGACTGTACTTCAGAGCGCACATTAAAGATGAGAACGGTACCTGTTACGGAAACAAAAAGTTGGATCTACAGTGTAAATGGATGAAGAGCGGATAAATACAGTATTAATTCAGATAAAGTTATGAAATTATGCTTTTTGTGCGGTGTTTGGCAAGCCATTTTTTCTGTCAATGTAATTAAAGTTGAATAGCTGTTCTATTCCATTACGATATGTTGCATTGTTTTTGCAAAGACTTCGTAGGAGTGAGTGTGAACTGTTGGCTTGAAGTCTTAACATTTATGCTCCAAACCTCTTTCAGGAATTCTATTTTTTTTTTATGTGTGCAAACATGCATTACATTTTGAAATCACATGTTTTTTTTTTAAAGGAAGGCACTTTATTTAAGGTATATATATATATATATATATATATATATATATATATATATATATATATATATATATATGTGTATATATACAAATGATGGCATGTATGAAAATCAAATGTTATAATGTTATAATTGTGAAAGGATAACTTGCCAGAAATGCTGCATTGTTCATTTGTAAAGTATATTATCATGTGAGTTTCTGTTTAAAAGCATGGTTGATATTTTGTGATTTCTTAAACTAGTATAACTATACTCGTAGAAAAAAGGTGCTATCTAGAACCTAAAAGGGTTCTTTGGCTGTCCCCATAGGAGAACTCTTAGAATAGCCCTTGTTCATTCCAGGTAGAATCCTTTTGGTTCCAAGTTGAACGGTTTTGGGTTCCATGTAGAACCTTTTCAACAGAGGGTTCTACATGGAACCCAAAATGGTTCTACCTGGAACAAAAAAGGGTTTTACCTGGAACCAAAAAGGGTTGTCCTAAGGGGACAGCTGAAGAATCCTTTTGGAACCCTTTTTTTCTAAGAGTGTACCATATGGTCTTGTACAGTATTTATTGTCTGTTTTTTTAAGTCTGCTAAAGCTTTGAAATGACTCTACTAAAACCCACGTGGTGCACTACTAGGGTTGCAAACATTCACAACATTCACTTTCCCAAAATACCCAGGTAAAAAATATCCTGGCTGGAATATTTCTGGAATCAGCAGGGCATAACCTGCGCGGGAATCATCCAACCTGTAATTCTTCAACCGGGATTTCTGGAAAACTCCTGGAATTGTTTCGGGAAAGGTTCTGGAATCTTTAAAACCTACTTCGTACTGAGACACTTTCAGAAGGGAAACGACCTGCCTCACATGATATGACCACTCCAACAGCAACTCCATCAAGTGTCTGTATCATTTTATTGTACTTCTGTGCTATGAAAATATGTTGTGACAAATACAATGAGGAATATAAAGACATTTGCATTGATTGTCTGGCTCATGATTGTCCTTGTTCTGTCCTTCTGTATACTATCAGATGTCTTTGAAATCCACGTAGTTTCTGTGTGTAGTTGACTTCCTCACCATAAACAAATCCACAACTCATCTGCTAGATTTCAAAACACAGTAAAGCATATGAAGAATCTTTCATTCTAGGGGTGCTTAAGTTTATTGATGTTTTGGCCCAAGGTCTTCTTCAGACAAGGTTGTCGTCTACCCCCCCAAAACAAAGTTGAGAAGCGACATCAGTGAACTTTTAACGGCCCTGTGTTTTACTCAGTAGTATCACTTCCAAATGGAACGTTTTCACAAGAACCTGATCTGTGGAGCGTGCCCTCTCTCTCTCAGGGTCTCAGCCAGGCAGGCAGAGAAGAAGAGAAGCTGACTGCGTTTTGATGTCTTTGTTTTTCCACTTGCTGTGCCTTAACCAGGGCCATCCAGGCATGCCCTGCTGACTGATCTTACAAGGCTGAACCCCAGCCTCAGCATGTGTGGAGCAATCTGCTTTCAATTGGAGACCAAACGGCCTGAAACGTTATACATTTTAGGACAGGCAGAATGTTTTATTTTACATGTTGGTTATTCTCGGAGCGAGCGCCTCTATCTTCTGTTGGCTGCAAACAAAAAGGCAGGATCAAAGAGGCTTTTGTCTGTCGTTGTTGATTTTGTTAGTAAGTGGGGGGTTGGAGAACGATTGAGTAGACCATTGAGGTGAGTTCTATTCTCCACCTCCAAATCCTGAACTTGAGCTGCAAGACACAAAGCAACATTGGCTCATAAATGTATCTTTATTGTGTAGTTCAATTATCGTCTTTGAAAACAAAATGAAAAGTGAGTTCTGTCCCACATTAGTCGTGACTACTGACTCTCTTTTCTGAAATAATGAGAAGCAGGGTTGAACTTTGCACCCTGATTCAATCACATGTGGATGAAGAGTGCTCAGACTGGTTACATTATTACATTACCGTAGTGAAACACCATGGATCAACAGAATCACACTCAATTTGCTTCGTCGACTGTGTTTTCCAGATGGCACCAATTTGTTTTTAAAGTCCAACCCAGATTTTGGAGAACCCGGAGTTAATAACGGAACTAACGCTTCTTAGACCAAAACATGATGACCTATTAATTACTATAGAAACCACAGGAACCTCGTTCTTTTTCTTATTGACACAAGGAAGTATCAAGTGCAGGGATGCTAATGTGGTTTCACTTGCTATAGGGTGAGGAAGGCACATCACACCCGCACTGATTGTTGATTCTATAGCTCACAGATGGCATCATAGCCAACAATCTTGTCTGTTTTCTGGGTTGTTCTAGGTTCTCTAATCTGTACATAATCGTGTCCGTCCGTAACTCCATATGTTCTTACAGCTTTGTTCTGGTCTTTAATGTGTAGCTATACAATCATGTCTGTTCGTAACTCCGTATACTCTTACAGGGGTGTTAAATAATGGAGATTCAGAGGTCAGGGCAATGCAGATCCACAGGTGTATTTATTTTTACTGTTTTCTTTCCTTCTCAAAAGTCTTGAACTTTCTTTTACTTCCACTTCTTTGTCTGTCTAGTGTACCTCAAGTATAAAGAAATATACAGTTTTTAGATTCTCTTCATTCCTATAGGTCCTCACCATAATTCATAACATAGCATTTTTGTCCTGCCTCTCTGTCACCTGTAAGAAACGAGAACACCAGAGGAACACTAATACTTCTAGAACTAAACGTTAGGTTGCTCATGGGTCAGGGTGGCCAATGAGTCTTTACTGATTTGAAATATGTATAATTAAAAGCAGGGAAAGCGTAAAGAAGAAACTCCAGCGTTGGTCAGTCAACTTTATTTTCTAAAGCCCTTTCTACGGCAGCAGTTGTCACAATGTGTATCACAGATACTTAGCGTAAAAGTCCAAACAGAAAGCAATGCAGAGGCAGAAGCATAGTGGCTAGGAAAAACACCATAGAAGCAGGAACCTAGAAAGAAACCTGGAGAGGAACCAGGCTCCAAGGAGTGGCCAGTCACCTTCTGGCTGTACCCAAAATTGGTATGTGAAAGTATGCACACATATAATGCAGTATGTGAAGATTTGTATGTATTTGAGCTGCCGATAGAATCGTTTAACTTTAAACAAATCTGTGTGAGATAGCGTTTTACAGTTAGTTCTAGATCTAAGTTGACTACAGATGAGCTGTCTGTGGAATGCGTCCAGACAGATGCTGACCACGTTTGTTCTCTGAATAATAGATAAATATCCACAGATGTGAAGACAGAACAGAGAAGCAGACATGGCTTCAAATACTCTTTGAAATAATTTCAAATACTTTATCTGTGCTTGACTGAGGTTGCCTGGCTTAATGGACCAATAGAATAGTCCCACAAGTGTAATCCATGCCCCTCTGGCACCCTAGGGAGGCTAAAACAAACGCACAAAGTATTTGAACGATTTTGAATAGTATTTGAACCCAGGTTTACAGAGAAGGAGAAAGAAATGCTCAAGGAAAGAGCATAAAAAGGATTGGAGACATTTTTGGGACTGACTAAAAATGTTATCTGAAATCTTGAATCATGCAAGAAAGAGGTGTTTTTCAATGAGCTGCATATATTTGCTCAACTCAACATGAGCGGGACACGCACATCATCTCACGGCATGGTTCTATCATTTCCATATTTCACCAAAACACAGATGTTCATAACAGAACTAGACATTCATTTATGGATCTTGAGTTCAGAACACACAAATCACTATGCAGTTGCTGTACACTGTAATACAATCTTACAATACCATGCATGATAAATCTTTGTAGAGCAAAGAAGAATAAGGAGGAATTGAAAAGGCTACTAGTAAAAGCGACGTTACAGTAGGTGAGGCATCGGAGAGGAAGCTGTGCAGATGGACGACGTGAAAGTGTATGGATGCAGTCTTAGTCATGGCTGGCCAGGCCCAGAGCCAGGACTCGGTGGTTACGCTCCTGTTAACTCTGCTAGGCTGACAGGAATATGAGATTTCCTCAGCATGTTCAGTGCACCGCAGTGGACCAGGACCAGCATATAGTGGACTAAGTTCTCCACCACTATACTCCCTATATCCCCAACAGAGTCCCCAACCCCCCAACACACACTGTGGCCCGGATATGAGAGTAGTACACAGACCACACATGCACACACACTTAGACGCAAATACGGATCAATTACTAGAACTGGCGCCATTGGGTCTTATGGATTATCTTGAGTAGGACACAGGAGACTGTCATACAGAAGAAGGCATTGTTTCAGAGTGATCTATTCCAGCTAATCTGTAACACCAGGAGACCTGTAAACATCTGTGTGCCTCTGAGGCGGTCACATGCTTTCTTTCTTGTGAGCAGTGTTTTATGAATTACATGCAATTAACAAACAAACATCGTAACGCACACAGTCAATCAAAGGTACACAGAAAGACAGGAATCAGGGGTTGTTTTTGGAATAAAAATGGTTCACATCCCTTTTACCCTGCATGTTGTTATAATGTTGTAGTTGAGTATGTGTGAGGTCTCTCTTGTGGTCACATTTCCAACAGACAGAGTTGGTAGATGATGGCACATGGTCTCTGATCCAATGTACCATCTCCTGCCATTGTGCTCTTGGGCAAGGCACTTAACCCCCCACAATTGCTCTCCATCCAGGGGCACTGCACTGCTGCTGATCCTGTGCCTCTCAATGTGTGTCCTTTCTAACCAATGGATAACAAAGTTGTATTCTATTCCATGTATTCTATGAGTTCTGGAGAAGTTGTTAAAACATTGACATACCTATATAGTGGCATTACTTCCTACAGTGGAGGGATTCCAATACATTGTTTGAGCAATTTTCAGCATGATGATCCCAATTTGGGACAGCAATATCCTCCTTATAAAAGTCCCACAAAAAAGGACCACCAAATACCTCTGTGGAATCAGACTCCAGAAATGTTTGTTTTGATGCTGTTTTCCAGGAGGATAATACATTTTCTCTCTCTGTGTCGCTCTCTTTCTCTCTCTCTCCCTCCCTGTCTGCTCTCTCTCAGTATCTCTTCCTCTCTCCCCGCCTCTCTCTGTCTGCTGTTAATGTAACCACAAGACGAGCCAAGACAATACCCTGCAACATGATGAGCCTCAGCCTTGCCTAGAGAAGAGAAGCCAGCCTAGTGATACTACTGGGACGGCAGTGAGCCAGCCATAACAATAACAACGTTTAACAGCCTCCGGTGCTTACAGCCTTACACTGAGCCAAGGACCAGTTCAAAAATATGATTGCTCCTTTTTTCCCTCTGTGAATAAAGAAAGCGGAGTACTACTGAAGTTATTGGGAACAATATGTACAGGTATAAAGTTGGCATAGAGGAGAATGAGATTTAGTAGTTCAAGGTGAAGTATAGCCTACATACTGCCTGAGTTAATTTTGGATTTCATTTTATCTACCCAGTAGCCTGTATGGCGGGTATGGCCGATAACGTATCATTGATACGTCACCACACAAACAGTTCTTCAGAGACGGGAAATCTACAATCTATGGGAGGTTTTAAAAGATTGATAAAACATGAATAAATATGGTTATAACTCATTGGTTAATCTCATCCACCAGCCAGCTCACTCAATTGAGCCTGGGGACAAGGTTACTGATTGATTGAAATTGTGTGATTGAAAAATGTACCTTAGATCTGGGAGCAACTTCATCCTATTCCCTTATTGTACCACCAAGTACATTTAGCTCTGTTTGAAGTACCCCCTCATGTGCATTATACCAGTAGGCCTATGGTCTCATGAGTCTTCTAAAGTACCCCCTGTGGATAGGCCAAGTACCCCCAAGGGTGCTGTTGAGAATCACTGCCTTAACTAACCTATGTAAGTGAGGCAGTGTAAAGGCCCTCAGCATGACACTAGGAAGGAAGGAACTTCAAAACCTAACATAGAGTGACCCCTGCTGTTGAACATACCTCAATACAGAACTGACTCATGGGCTGCATCTCAATAGTCTAATGAGGCATCCTCTGTTGGACATACCTCAATACAGAACCGACTCATGGGCTGCATCTCAATAGTCTAATGAGGCATCCTCTGTTGGATATGCCTCAATACAGAACCGACTCATGGGCTGCATCTCAATAGTCTAATGAGGCATCCTCTGTTGGATATGCCTCAATACAGAACTGACTCATGGGCTGCATCTCAATAGTCTAGATAGGCATCCTCTGTTGGACATACATCACTGAGCCATGGGCTGCATCTTTTTTATTATTATATTTTTTTGATTTAACTTTTATTTAACTAGGCAAGTCAGTTAAGAATAAATTCTTATTTACAATGACAGCCATAACCTGGACGACGCTGGTTATGGTTTGCGCCGCCCTACGGGAGTCCCAATCACGGCCAGTTGTCATACAGCCTGGAATCAAACCAGGATCTGTAGTGATGCCTCTAGCACTGAGATGCAGTGCCTTAGACTGATGCGCCACTCGGGATCATCTCAATAGTCTAGAGAGGATTCCTCCTCTCCTCTCCTTTATTAATAGTGATCTGAACTGAAAACACTGCTCTTCTTTTTCACCTGAATTGGTTGTTCTGTCTGGTGTGTGGCTGACACATTAAAATAGATTTTATCCTAAGCAAGGATGATAATTGTATTTCCATTACCAATCATGACTTGTTGTAGGTAGGCTACAGGTTGTATTATGAAACAGAGAGCCTCTCTTCTGGAACAATGACTTTCTTAATCTGACACACGAAGACATTAGAAGTGATCAACTTTATTCCCTTGAAGAATCACAAACAGCAAGAACTCCCCTGATATCCTGTCGAAATAAATCATGACCATGAAACTTCATGTTTAGCCAACAGATCCATAGTCATCCATTGTCTGTGCCCCTGCATCTCTTCTCCCCCAATCACACATTGAGACAGCACTTCACAATGCATTCAACAAGGAGATATAAACATAGTCAGAGCAACGTACAGAACTATTCAACCTTCACATTGACAATGTTCATGTGCGTCACTGCTTCCTCCTCCACGGTGAATTGCTATTTTGAATTCACTTTTGAACTCACTTTGATATCCCACCAATGACTCCCACAATTACCCCATCATCAGGGTGTAATTGTATTTCTAAGGGATGCCCGCTCTGCAACCGAGAGGGATAGGTGTTTTTAGGCAGTGAAGTGTGGGATTAGTTAGCTCTACATACACCATTCTACGCCTGGCTAGCATAACAATGCTCCTATTTTGAGCCAGAGAAGGAATTCCCTGCCTCTTCATTGGAGCAGATGAGATTTCAACGTAATGTATGGGCAGAGAGAAGATACCCACACACACCTCTGCGCGCACGAACACACACACACACACACACACACACACACACACACACACACACACACACACACACACACACACACACACACACACACACACACACACACACACACACACACACACGCCTAACTGTGGATGAGAGGAGATGGAGGTCTAACTCAAATAGAAGTTCAGAGACATGGAACGTTATAATTCACCTCTCCTTAACACTCTATTAGAGGGAAATGCATGAGCAGATTTTTACAATGCAACAAGTGCATGTCACGTATCTATGACACATAAGATAGGCCTAGGCTATATTTGAGCACCCAGTATATTCACATGAGTCATACTTTCTTCTCTCAATTGATTAAGCTGGGAGTTAGAACAAAGCTTTTAAAAAGCCTTAATTTTTTTTATCCGTAGTACAGTTTTGTGACTGAACTCCATGGAACTCCTCTCACAAGAGACTCAAAACTCCATTATGATCACATTATCATTTCTAGCTCTGTGACCTGTTATTACCGTCTTATATACATGTCATAACATGCATAGGGCTATACACATGTTATTATTGCACCATAATAAAGCACTTGCTTGCTTTTAGTCGACTGAAATGTTGACTAAATCCTCTTCATTACTATGTGAAAATGATGGTAGCTATACTCATCCATACACTTCCATATTGACCCAATTCAATTTCTAAACTTTTGACTGGCCTATAGGAACATCATAGCTGAACAGAGAAGACATTTCACACTTGGCTGAGTTTAAACAATGTGAGTGTAACCGATGTGAAATGGCTAGCTAGTTACCGGGGTGCGTGCTAACTCGCTCTGGGACCTTGAAGTAGTTGTTCCGCTTGCTCTACAAGGGCCGCGGCTTTTGTGGAGCGATGGGTAAAGATGCTTTGTGGGTGGCTGTTGTCTATGTGCGCAGAGGGTCCCTGGTTCGAGAGCATCGTAAAAATCTAAGTATCATTCTTACACTTTACACTTTCAGTCCACACGTGTCTAAAATGACATCCATTTAAAATGACGTGAATCAGATAAATGACATGGTCATTTTATTGGTTATATTTTGGAGGTTCTCAGCTACAGTGTGTGTCAGAAAATATTCATTTTAGGCTCCAGCGAGGATCGAACTCGCGACCCCTGGTTTACAAGACCAGTGCTCTGCCACTGAGCTATAGAGCCGGTTTCAGCACGTGTAAACTACATTAGTAGTGTTCTCTGATGTTGATGCCGCAACAAAACAACTGACAACTCTGAAATCTCCGACTTCCGAGTGTTCAAGACAACTGGCAACTCGGAAAAAAACGAGCTCCGAGTCGGAAAAATCTTTTGAACGACCAAATATCAAATTCCGACATGAAGATCACTGATGTCATGATTTGACCTCGTTATAATCTGAGTTCCCAGTTGTCACGAAGCACCAAAAGTCCACACAGCGAGAGCCTATAAGGAAAGGCATTTTCTAAGATATTTATAACTAGCCCCCTTGTCTGTGGCATAGTGCCCAAATTGATGATGTATGTCGCGCAGCTGAGAGTAGAATGTGGAGCATAATGGATTCGGCTCATTCAGTCGTCCCTTACTCAGCTAGCGAGTTTATGCTGCTTTTGTCGATGGGCGAGGTAGAAATAACTTGTAGTATTGGTCACCATCTGGATGTGACCGTGACATGCCAATTCTCTAGCGTTAGCCGTTATTATTATACCTCAGTGAGATGTAGGCTAGCACATATCGATGGCTGTACCTAAAGTGGACAATTTGTTCCATCCCACTTGATTATAGGACGACTGAACCGAATCAGTTCGTCTCGACTCTCGCGGTCAACCCCGCATTTGGCTCATGTCATATAGGGTTTTGTCTAAATTGATACAGGTTTTCGTTGGAGGTTTAGCGAATAAGGTTAAGGTTAGGAAAGGGGCTAGGGTAGCTAAATTGCACACAAAAAATCTACTTTTGACTCAATTTGACAAAAAGCTGTATCCCATTTAGACAAGACACTCTCCGCCCTAACAGTGTAAGTCTTTGTCCACAAAGAGGCCCTTCTATCCTACATCTCATTGTAATCTTTTTTTTTAAATATTGTTGAGGGTTGTTTGCCTGTATTCAATGAGACGCTATGCTATTATCTTAATACCATGAATATGCATATGTAACCTTCCTCATCATAGTGAGTCAACACAGGAAGGAGTAATGGATGGGTAGTTCATTTATTTCCATAGCTACTATCGTGGGACACACACAGTATGGATGAATGAGGAGTAGTGACGGGATATAAATAGCACCCCAACAGCAATTCTCCATAAATCTGCTGTATAATATACTAACAAAATAACAATTGAAATGTCTATCAAAGTCATTGTGATCGTATAGTGGATTTAACCATTTCTAATCATTCCTAATTTCCTATAATAAAAATATATTGTTTCCATGTGTCATCTTATATTCACAACATCAGAATAAACTATCATCCATTTTAGTATTCAAAATATATCAAATTACCCTGAAAGATTGCTCAACGTCACACTCTTGTGGCGAAGAAATATATTACACATAGAATGTACCACATATTTTGCTAAACTAACAAAACCAGGCTAATATGCTGCTAGCTGGTGCTCATAAATTTATAAAACATATACTTTATACATTTGTCATAAATTACCTGCAATCGTGGGACACACACAGTATGGATGAATGATGAGTAGTGACGGGATATAAATAGCACTCCTAAAGAAGATGCATTTTTTTAGTTAGCTTCCAACTTCAAATAGGGAAATTTAGTTCGCATAAAAACCCACATGGCAAACTGAGATTTGGCAAATAACATATAGAGTGGTTTATTTGACGCCAAACCAACAACAGTAATTACTAATAACATAATTTGCTCATGTACGATGTAAAAGGTGGGTTTTATAATGTAAACTTTACACATTTCTATCCCGGGACCATACAATTTTTAACTCGCACACAGCAATTCTCCATAAATCTGCTGTGGATTACCCAGAATCTCATACCTTTATAACTGAGTGTATTAGACAATGTAAACACAAGGTGGCATTATATCCATTTTATGCAGAAATTTAACAATTTATTTACACCGTTACACATAGCCATCTCGAGATAACGACGATATAAAGTTTTTTTTTTTCTCAAAGTTAATGGTATGTCAAGTGTCCTACTTATATCAGTACACACATAACAACTTAAGCATTACGAAACTTCTATTTGATCAAGTAAACCTCACATAGCAAATAAGCCATACATTTGACACTAATTTGCCTCCACACAAAAACTTGCTTGGTGGGCGAAACAACGAAAATAACACCACCTGCTGGAGCGATACAGATTTTCCGCCGAGTAGGGCCGCTCCCTCTTCCCATCTGACAGAAAACATTGGGCGCGTTTGAGTGGCAAGGCGAAAGCAACAGACTAGACGAAAGCCGGGACACTCGGTTTTCCAACAGCAAGGCTCAGACCAACATAGCAGTGTTGCCATTGTTTATAAACGTTTTTCTTTATAATGTCTAAATAAACATGGCTCCAACCCTCATATCACACACTCTAAAACTGAAATCATATGTGTTCAGGCCTACATTGTACAATTAATCATTGAGAGAAAGACTAGCTAATAAGAGGCAGAGAGGTCATGAGCAGATGAGCTCCTGCATTTTTCAGCATGTTCTTGGAAAAATATACATTTGGAGTTAGATGAACTTGGATTTTTTGGCAGGGACGTGTACAGGATTCTACCTTTGCTCTAGATCAAAACCTAAAACCAGATTTTGGACGGAATTACCTGGAAGGCCCAAGCTGTACAGCAAATACTCTCGTAAACAAACTGAAAACACCATCCAACCTGGAACTGAGTGAGTAATGTTTAGTCTGAAGCTATGTTTTATATTCAAAAGCCAAGAAAAAAAATACATTACAATGATATATTTTACTTTATGAGGACTGAATGCTGAGTTGGACTAGCAAACCTGCTAGGACAAGGAGATACTTAAATTAGCACTGACGTGTCAAGTGAGGTGTCAGAGTCCTTTAGCCCAACAATGGCAGGAGAATCCAACAGGCTACCCCAACCACATGCAGAGGGCTTTGAAGCTGCCTCCCGCTGTTCAGAGGTAATTCAAATACAGTACCCTCTGTATGTAAAAAAAATATAAGGCAAGAAAATAGTACAAAATGGAGCTCCTTATGGAAAATCAAGAGACACTTTTTGCTGACTGTTATAAAAATGGGAACATAAGCAACCACACAGACCATCCCCTGGCATGGTACAGTGCTATATTAACACACTACCCCTCTGTTAAGAGGGGTGTTGTTAACAAGGGGTGGAAACTCGAGGACTCTGAGTCAGCTAATATAAATCTATAGAAGTCTGGAACAGTATTGGTACAGGGCAACCGCAAACAGTTTCAGTTGGACTTTCACCTAATCAAAGAAATAGCCCAGCAGGAGAAGCTCTCCCTTGAGAAAAATACCCCCACCCCGAGCGGGTCAGACCAGATCTCTTCGTTATATAACCCCACAGACGAGCAACCCCAAGCGGAAAGTCAACCTCCCAGCACAGAGTACTACCCCCTCATTGAAATGAAGGATACATTTACCCAGCTGGAGGTAAGGCAGGTGGAGCTGGAACAGCAGGTGAGTACACTCCAGTCAACACAGACCCAGACAACAGTCCAGCACAACAACATCCCCTTAACTAGACCTGGAGACCTGGAGAGCTGGAGGTGGAGAGAGACATATCTGCACTCTGGACTGTAGTGAGACAACATCAACAGGAGAAAGAGAAGGAGCAGACCCACTGAGGACATACACAAGACACAGATTGTACTCCTTATGGACTCAAATGGGAAATATATACAATAAAAATAACTTTTTCCCAAACACAGTGTCTAAACACCCAGCATGCCCTAGACCTTCTGTCTGAGGATCAACTAGGGTCACCCAGCCACATAATAATACACACAGGGACAAACGACCTGAGAGCACAGCAGGAAAGGGTGGCCACAGCACTCAAGGGAGAGATTGAAAAAGCTTCTTCTACTTTCCCCAACGCAAAAGTGCTAACATGAAAAGACTTCCACCCTGCTACCATACAGCAGGTAAACACATATTTCCCGTGACTGTGCCTCAAAACCAAATGTTTTCCTGGCCCACCACTCCACCCTGGACTTTACGACCAGGTCCACCTATACAGTGAGGGAAAAAAGTATTTGATCCCCTGCTGATTTTGTACGTTTGCCCACTGACAAAGAAATGATCAGTCTATAATTTTAATGGTAGGTTTATTTGAACAGTGAGAGACAGAATAACAACAACAAAAATCCAGAAAAACGCAAGTGTTATAAAATGTTATAAATTGATTTGCATTTTAATGAGGGAAATAAGTATTTGACCCCTCTGCCAAACATGACTTAGTACTTGGTGGCAAAACCCTTGTTGGCAATCACGGAGGTCAGACGTTTCTTGTAGTTGGCCACCAGGTTTGCACACATCTCAGGAGGGATTTTGTCCCACTCCTCTTTGCAGATCTTCTCCAAGTCATTAAGGTTTCGAGGCTGACGTTTGGCAACTCGAACCTTCAGCTCCCTCCACAGATTTTCTATGGGATTAAGGTCTGGAGACTGGCTAGGCCACTCCAGGACCTTAATGTGCTTCTTGAGCCACTCCTTTGTTGCCTTGGCCGTGTGTTTTGGGTCATTGTCATGCTGGAATACCCATCCACGACCCATTTTCAATGCCCTGGCTGAGGGAAGGAGGTTCTCACCCAAGATTTGACGGTACATGGCCCCGTCCATCGTCCCTTTGATGCGGTGAAGTTGTCCTGTCCCCTTAGCAGAAAAACACCCCCAAAGCATAATGTTTCCACCTCCATGTTTGACGTGGGGATGGTGTTCTTGGGGTCATAGGCAGCATTCCTCCTCCTCCAAACACGGCGAGCTGAGTTGATGCCAAAGAGCTCCATTTTGGTCTTATCTGACCACAACACTTTCACCCAGTTGTCCTCTGAATCATTCAGATGTTCATTGGCAAACTTCAGACGGGCATGTATATGTGCTTTCTTGAGCAGGGGGACCTTACGGGCACTGCAGGATTTCAGTCCTTCACGGCGTAGTGTGTTACCAATTGTTTTCTTGGTGACTATGGTCCCAGCTGCTTTGAGATCATTGACAAGATCCTCCCGTGTAGTTCTGGGCTTATTCCTCACCGTTCTCACCAAGCTGCTTGGCGATGGCCTTGTAGTCCATTCCAGCCTTGTGTAGGTCTACAATATTGTCCCTGACATCCTTGGAGAGCTCTTTGGTCTTGGCCATGGTGGAGAGTTTGGAATCTGATTGATTGCTTCTGTGGACAGGTGTCTTTTATACAGGTAACAAACTGAGATTAGGAGCACTCCCTTTAAGAGTGTGCTGCTAATCTCAGCTCGCTACCTGAATAAAGGAGACCTGGGAGCCAGAAATCTTTCTGATTGAGAGGGGGTCAAATACTTATTTCCCTCATTAAAATCCTAATCAATTTATAACATTTTTCAAATGCGTTTTTCAATTTTCTTTTGTTGTTATTCTGTCTCTCACTGTTCAAATAAACCTACCATTAAAATTATAGACTGATCATTTCTTTGTCAGTGGGCAAACGTACAAAATCAGCAGGGGATCAAATTCTTTTTTCCCTCACTGTACAAGGTCAACCATGCCCACACCCCATTTAGGCCCCCTCAGATCAGACCTATGCCCCTCCTGCCCACCCCATGTCCCCCACTCCTGCAAAGAGGGCCTCAATATGGAAGTCACACATACACCCAGGCCGTGAGCGGGAAAACAGGCCCAACCCCCACTCTTACACTAGCCCAAGCCAATGGAATGTACCAGATGCTCAGCAGGCTCTGCTCACACTTACTGGCCTGAGGCCAAACTACACGACCAACAACATTGGACACTTTATGGAACACAAAACCTTCACTATCTCATCCTGGAATACCCAAGGCCTGAGGTCATCTGTCTTTGGCCTAAAGAGCAGGAACCCGGACTTCATCAAAGAAATCGGAAGTACAGACATTGTCATCCTACAAGAAACCTGGTATAGAGGAGACAGACCCACTGGTTGCCCTCTAGGTTACAGAGATCTGGTAGTCCCATCCACTAAACTACCAGGTGTGAAACAGGGAAGGGACTCGGGGTATACTAATTTGGTATAGAGCAGACCTAACTCTATTAAATTAATCAGAACAGGAACATTTTACATTTGACTAGAAATTCAAAAGGAAATAATCTTAACAGAGAAAAATGGCCTCCTGTGTGCTACCTATAGCCCCCACTAGAATCCCCATACTTTAATGAAGACAGCTTCTCCATCCTGGAGGGGGAAATCAATCATTTCCAGGCCCAGGGACATGCACTAGTCTGTGGCGACCTAAATGCCAGAACTGGACAAGAACCTGACACCCTCAGCACACAGGGGGACAAACACCTGCCTGGAGGTGACAACATTCCCTCCCCCATATGCCCCCCTAGGCACAACTATGACAACATAACCAACAAAAACGGGTCACAACTCCTGCAGCTCCGTCGCACGCTGGGTATGTACATAGTCATTGGTAGGCTTCGAGGGGACTTCTATGGTAGCTACACCTATAGCTCATCTCTTGGCTGTAGTACTGTAGACTACTATATCACTGACCTCAACCCAGAGTCTCTCAGAGCGTTCACAGTCAGCCCACTGTCAGCAAAATCACAGTCTACTTGAACAGAGTAATACTCAATAATGAGGCATCAAAGCCAGAGGAACTGAGTAATATTAAGAAATGCTATAGATGAAAGGAATGTAATGTGGAAACCTACCAAGAAACAATTGGGCAACAACAAATTCAATCCCTTTTAGACAACTTCCTGGACAAAACGTTCCAGTGTAATAGTGAAGGTGTAAACTTGGCGGTAGAAAATCTTAACAGTATATATTTGACGTCTCAGCTTCCCTATCAAATCTAAACATTTTAAACAGAAAACCGAGGACAATAAACAACCATGACAAATGTCTTGATGAAGAATGCAAAAACCTAAGAAAGAAATTGAGAAACCTGTCCAACCAAAAACATAGAGACCCAGAAAACCTGAGTCTACGCCTTCACTATGGTGAATCACTAAAACAATACAGAAATACACTACGGAGAAAGAAGGAACAGCACATCAGAAATCAGCTCAATGTAATTGAAGAATCCATGGACTCTAACCACTTCTGGGAAAATTGGAAAGCACTAAACAAACAGAGACAAGGTAAGAAGGGCATTCTATGCCATCAAAAGAAACATAACATTTGACATACCAATTAGGGTCTGGCTAAAAATACTTGAATCAGTTATAGAACCCATTGCCCTTTATGGTTGTGAGGTCTGGGATCTGCTCACCAACCAAGAATTCACAAAATGGGACAAACACCAAATTGAGACTCTGCATGCATAAAACACCAAATAATGCATGCAGAGCAGAATTAGGCCGATACCCGCTAATTATCAAAATCCAGAAAAGAGACGTAAAATTCTACAACCACCTAAAAGGAAGCAATTCCCAAACCTTCCATAACAAAGCCATCACCTACAGAGAGATGAACCTGGAGAAGAGTCCCCTAAGCAAGCTGGTCCTGGGGATCTGTTCACAAAGAGACCCCACAGAGCCCCAGGACAGCAACACAATTAGACCCAACCAAATCATGAGAAAACAAAAAGATAATTACTTGACACATTGGAAATAATTAACAAAAAAACAGAGCATACTAGAATGATATTTGGCCCTAAACAGAGAGTACATAGTGGCAGAATACCTGACCACTGTGACTGACCCAAACTTAAGGAAAGCTTTGACTAGTCAAAGTCAAAGTCAAAGTCACCATTATTAGTCAGTTGTACAACCAAATGCCTTCAACCGAAATGTGTCTTCCGCATTTAACCCAACCCCTCAGAGAGGTGCGGGGGGCTGCCTTAATCGACATCCACGTCTTCGGCGCCCGGGGAATGTACAGACTATGTACAGACTTTGTGAGCATAGCCTTGCTATTGAGAAAGGCCGCCGTAGGCAGACCTGGCTCTCAAGAGAAGACAAGCTATGTGCACACTGCCCACAAAACGAGGTGGAAACTGAGCTGCACTTCCTAACCTCCTGCTAAATGTATGACCATATTAGAGACACGTATTTCCCTCAGATTACACAGATCCACAAAGAATTTGAAAACAAACCCAATTTTGATACCCAGTAGATATACCACAGTGTGCCATCACAGCAGCAATATTTGTGACCTGTTGCCACAAGAAAACGGCAACCAGTGAAGAACAAACACCATTGTAAATACAACCCATATTTATGTTTATTAATTTTCCCTTTTTTACTTTAACCATTTGCACATCGTTACAACACTGTACATATACATAATATGACATTTGTAATGTCTTCATTCTTTTGGACCTTCTGTGAGTGTAATGTTTACTGTTCATTTTTATTGATTATTTCACTTTTGTATATTATCTACTTCACTTGCTTTGGCAATGTTAATATATGTTTCCCATGCCAGTAAAGCCCCCTGAATTGAATTGACTCAAATATCACATTCATATCCACCAGTGGAGGCTGATGAGCGGAGGACAGCTCAAAATAATGGCCGGAATGCCATTCCATTCACTCCATTCCAGCCATTATTATGAGCCGTCCTCCCCTCAGCAGCCTCCAGTGATAGCCGCTGTATACATGAATCAGTACAAAGTTAGTTACTGTTTCAGTCATGTCTTTGGTGAAGTCGCGTGGTCAAGTGAGTATTTCTGTCTGTAATAAAGCCCTTTTGTGGGCAAAAACTAATTCTGATTGGCTGTGTCGGTGCCTTTCTACTGACTCTGAAAAACACCAAAAGAAAGATGCCCAGGGTCCCTGCTCATCTGCGTGAACGTGCCTTAGGCATGCTGCAAGGAGGCATGAGGACTGCAGATGTGGCCAGGGCAATCAATTGCAATGTCCATACTGTGAGACGCCTAAGACAGCGCTATAGGGAGACAGGACGGACAGCTGATTGTCCTCGCAGTGGCAGACCACGTGTAACAACACCTGCACAGGATCAGTACATCCGAACAGGAACGCACAATCCCTCCATCAGTGCTGAGACTGTCTGCAATAGGCTGAGAGAGGCTGGACTGAGGGCTTGTAGGCCTGTTGTAAGGCAGGTCCTCACCAGACATCACCGGCAACAAGGTTGCCTATGGGCACAAACCCACCATCACTGGACCAGACAGGACTGGCAAAATGTGCTCTTCACTGACGAGTCGCGGTTTTGTCTCACCATGGGGTGATGGTCGGGTTCTCGTTTATCGTCGAAGGAATGAGCGTTACACCGAGGCCTGTACTCTGGAGCGGGATCGATTTGGAGGTGGAGGGTCTGACATGGTCTGGGGCGGTGTGTCACAGCATCATCAGACTGCGCTTGTTGTTATTGCAGGCAATCTCAACGCTGTGCGTTACAGGGAAGACATCCTCCTCCCTCATGTGGTACCCTTCCTGCAGGCTCATCCTGACATGACCCTCCAACATGACAATGCCACCAGCCATACTGCTCGTTCTGTGCGTGATTTCCTGCAAGACAGGAATGTCAGTGTTCTGCCATGGCCAGCGAAGAGCCCGGATCTCAATCCCATTGAGCACGTCTGGGACCTGTTGGATCGGAGGGTGAGGGCTAGGGCCATTCCCCCCAGAAATGTCCAGGAACTTGCAGGTGCCTTGGTGGAAGAGTGGGGTAACATCTCACAGCAAGAACTGGCAAATTTGGTGCAGTCCATGAGGAGGAGATATACTGCAGTACTTAATGCAGCTGGTGGCCACACCAGATACTGACTGTAACTTTTGATTTTGACCCCCCCCCTTTGTTCAGGGACACATTATTCCATTTCTGCTAGTCACATGTCTGTGGAACTTGTTCAGTTTATGTCTCAATTGTTGAATCTTGTTATGTTCATACAAATATTTACACATTTGCTGAAAATAAACGCAGTTGACAGTGAGAGGACGTTTCTTCTTTTTTTGCTGAGTTTAGTAGGTTAACATTATCACCTCTTCTAAGCCTGCTCAGTCAATGCAACAGGACACACCCTACCAACAAGAGACACCTGTCAGCCTGTCATCAAACATTTTTGGTTCCCTAAACTGTTCAAAGCCATTTTAATAACCTCAAATAAAATCTGGCATGTTGTATTTTTGCCTCATATTCATCATCTGAGCTCATATCTAAACTACTGGAGTACAGAGCCAAAACACTGTGATTGCTTCACTGTGAGCACAGTATTGCTTATTTTACTTGAGCAGGTAAACATTTAGTAGAAATACCAAGCTGTGGTTGGAATACCTTAAGATGCATATATTTCCTGGCGAAAGAAGCTTTTTAATCTCTTTTTGATCTCTTTTTATTCTCTTTTTGATCTTGCTGTGCTGTGTGGACTATGAGTCAGACCTTCATTTTCAACATGGAATTCATGCTGTCTTTTGTAAAGCAGCACATGTGGGATATTTTTAGGTTTTGGAGATGAACAGTGTGGAATGTTTTGTAATTCAAGCTCTGCATGTTTGCATTTTGTCCACTAGGTGGTACTATGGGGTTATATGAAATTGTCTGTGGTAGTTATGAAACACGAGTCACCATGATGATTCTCGGAGAAATAGGCTGATCACATCAGTTTGTTATTCCCTATGTTTTTATGTACTGGATGCTCATATTTGATCAAACATCCAGCCTGAACCATCACAGTGTATAGATGACTCCTCCGGGTATGCTTTGTGGGTGCTTTTGAAATGAACAGCACGTGGGTGCAATAGCATTGGAAAATAAAATAACATTCCCCTCATCCTCAGGAGGCGTTTGCACTCTCCAGGTGGCTGACAGCACCACATACCATCACACCACATAACTTTACAGTATTCATGTGTGTGTTTTGTATTGTGTATGCATGCAAGATTGAATGTTGAGTGGGATTATGCTCTATGCTACCTTGGCCTTCCCTACACTCAGAAACCATGGGTTATTTGCTGCGGTATAGGGTTCTACCAATAACTGTTTTGATCTGAAGAAACCTTTTTGGGAGACCAAAGTTCTTTGTCTAATTTTTTTTTAAGGCAAGAAGGGTTGTATATAGAACCCATCTGAATTTGAATGTCTTTTCCTTTCTTTTAAATAGTGCCTGAGCATTAGTGTTTAAACTTTAACATCAGGAGTTTGAGTAATCTGATCAATTTAAAAAGATAGGTGTGAGAATGTTTTAAAACTGGCCCAATATTGTAATATTTGTACATGTATCTATCTGGCATTCCCTTAATTAATAATTGTACATTTACCATACTGACATTTGATATCTTTGCTAATATTTATTCATTTCAAATTAGTATTTTCTGTGATATCATTGAACAGAGAGTATAATAGAAAGGAGTCTGGCGCTGCCTTTAAACAGGCAGACCACAAAAGACATCTGAACTCATCATGAGGGGCTGCGGTGGCACTGCTTACCCACACATGCAGTCAGAACCGGCCCTAGCCTTTTGGGGGCCCTAAGCAAAATTGTGTTTCCTTCATAAACGATTTTAGGAAGAACCCTCCTCCAGAGGAACTTGATTCATGTTAACCTGTGGTAATTCCACATGGACAAACGTGTTTGATGACTTACTGGGTCTTGATGAAAACAGAGGGCACAGGTATTATATTGTGTCTATCTTTGCAGTAAGTCCTTTGCATAACTCACAATATGCAACTTCAAATTGACAGTGAGTCATTTTCACACCAAAATCTGGATTAGCCGGCAGGGGTTCATACCTATACCTCCCAATTTTTGGGAGAGTGCAATATGATGCACCAGAAATTGAAAAGAAATCTGAAGCTGTAAGAAAATGCTGCATTTGCAAACGCTGTCATTTCAAATGCTGACTACAAACAGGGAGCAGGGTGCTTCCTCAGTGGCACACAGGGAGTCTGAGGGGAGGCTTAATCCAGATGCCGCTTTTCCCCTTAACCATCAGCCGTGGTTTCTACTTCTGAGGGCTTCCTCTGCACAGGGTGAGAGAGCCACCATAGAAATGTGTTCAAGTCATTTTGATGCCTTTCCTCTCCATCAGCATATTCAACAGAATCTGCAATGTAGGATAGGCTTTCATACTTAATTTAGGGAAAACTGATTAAGGTTGTGTATTTTATTTAACCTTCATTTAAATAGGTAAGTCAGTTATTAACAAATTCTTATTTACAATGACTGCCTACACAGGCCAAACCCTAACGATGCTGAGCCAATTGTGCGCCACCGTATGGGACTCCCAATCACGGCCAGTTGCGATACAGGCTCGAATCAAACCAGGGTCTGTAGTGACACCTCTAGCACTGAAATGCAGTGCCTTAGCTGTGCCACTCAGGAGCCCCAGATGGATCAGCATCATGTATATGAACTAGACCTTTTGCATCATCGCAAATATTGATTTCTATCTGCCAAGATGCTTTAAACCACTACAATACTCTATCCCTATGATGAATTCCCTCCTTTTCTCAGTGCTTGCCTTTGATGAGGAAAACACTATTCCTGGTTTCATATTTGATTTAGATCTGACCACAAGGGGGCTGGCAGTCAGCCACTGACTAGTCTCTTGTTTTTCCTGCTGTTCTGGCTGGCCTAATAATGCCAGGAAACTCCTGTTCCATTATCTTTTGTATTTTTCGCAATAAAAAGCTGATAACACAATTGATAAGAGCCAACTATTGCACTGCACTGACATGGACAAAAATGAAGAAATCCAAGACATACCGCTTTTGCATTTTATTCTCTTACTGAATAGCTATAGTATTGCATAGAGTATAAAAACACATTAGACATTTCTACTAAATATAGATCACCAACAAACACTCATATTGCACTTGGGACAAAAGTGATAATTCTGAAGCATTCTGGTTCAGTAGAATGTTTTTGAAAATGTCTAGACTCCAAAAAGGGTCACTCACACAAGTGGTAAAAACCCAAAAGATGTAAGTGATGGGCTCCACCTCATCCATTCTGTAATGCTCCAACTGTAGTAAGACCATTCCAAAAGTGAAGTGTTTGTCGACCTCTCAGTATAAAAAAAAAAATTTGATCTTTGTGATATTGTTCTTTATCAAGAGAACTACATCAGTATTAGTTCACATTGGTTTGTCAACACCCTACAGAGTGCAACTCCTTGCAAACTGCAGAGAAGACATGAAAAAAAGGCAATGCAACACTTAGGCTACTTAAAAGATGTGCCATAACAGATCTGTTTTTACTCCTTTCCACACTTCATTTTAAGCATTTGGACCGTTAGCTTAGGAGTCTACCGAGTGAAAGTGAGATTGCAGTCCTTTCATGTTTGGTAAATCTCCAAAACATCTAAGAACCAGAGGGCTAGTGAGTTACATAACTATCCAGAATATTAGAAAGGCCATCACGTTAGCCTATTCCATTGCTCAATCGAGGGATATTGATTGGTTATACAAACGTACATGTACCACTTGTACTGCCAATTTCATATTTTGGTTAACTTTGCAAAGTGTCTGCAGGCTGAAAACAGTGTGAAAAGCTGCCAGTTTTAAAACTGCCTGATCCATAGTAATCTTCATCTAGACTGTTAGAATCCCATCATAGACACGAAAGGTAGGCCCAGTTACATCTAAAATAACAATCTCTTCATGAGCCGCAACAAATATTTACAGACATGTTCACAATATTACCCCTTCAATGAAAATAAAATGGGTCCTGAACTCTGCTACAAAACCCCCAGACCAGTTACTTAAATAAATGCAATAGATTATCTCAATGCAGTCATCAAAATAAAGAATCACACAGGAAAATGTATAAATACAAATATATACAAGAAAAAAAGCTTACAAAGCTTAGAAATTCTCAAGTCATTCGATGCACAGCTCTCAGCAGTGAGTAGGGAGGGCCCACTGAAGAATGCAGATGGTGTGATGAGTCTCCTTGGTTTTATTGTACCATGTGTTATGATGTTCAGGGTAGGCCGAGTCGGTCCTTAGGGTGGGGTCTGTGTGCAGTCGTGCTGGGGTTTTGGAAGGACGGGAGGGGTCTGTGCGTCAACGGCAGAGCATCAACACCAGGTAGTTGTTTACTTGGAGAGCTTCACCACAGAGTGCCGGGAGCCTGTGTCCCAATCTCTCAACTAAAAATCAGCCTATTTCAGAATATATGGATCAATGCAGACACAAGATAATTCAGTTTTAGTCATATGATCCATGATAAATTGTGGATATACGGTGTTGAACTAACAGACAACAGAAGTTGCCAAATTGTGCAAACCCTTGGTTCTAAATAGTGAAAAGAACCAAGGAAGGAACTGCATCTAGCTGCTTACAGGCTGACAAAGCCCCTCCCTTAGCATTCTTATTGGCTGACAGAAGGGGGGCCCTTTTGGGGGACAGAGCTTGGCATACAGAGACACACACATACCAGCTGGTGTGAAACTGTGTAGCCTTTTCCACAAGCAAGGGTCTCCACGTGATGAGCTACTGCCCCTCCCCCCTCTCTGCAGTCTCAGGGGAAAAACAGCCTGCGAGCAATGCAGGCCAGTCCCTCAGCACAGGTATGCAGATGTAGACAGAAGGAGCTAAGAGTTAGTGGGGATGTCCCATCAGCGCCTTAAGAGTTATGGCATCCTGTAACTTTTGGAATGGCTCTAGCTGGCAACCCTTTTGTTACGCAACTCCTTTCACTACCTACACATGTAGGATCGTAATTTGCGCCAGTTTGCGACAGCAGCAAAATAATCCTACGTCAACAAGAAATGTGAATTAAAATTCATGGACATGTTTGTAGGGGTTGATACCTAAAGAGAAAATCAGGTCTGAAATTCCAAAGTGGAAATTCAACTTCAGAAGCCTTTTTAAACCCCAAATACAATACAAGTTTCCTGCATTGCAGGAAAGTTCTCCTGAAACAGAGAGATCAAATTAAGATCCTACATCTGTATCCATGACTTGCATTTTCTTGGGAGTAGAGTCCAACCCCGCAGTCTGTTGTAAGAGAAAAGGCGATTCCGAGAGAACAAAATGTTGGATGAGGATTCTGCCGGATGGCTGACGGTTTCACTCAACATTAGGACACAGTAGTCTCGACCATAGCACGAGGCACCGACACCCAAGGTCTGCTTTTTGCAGTGTCACAGTCTTTGGCGAGGGGAGTGTGAAGGGTTATAAGCAGATGTGCCCACACCTGGCAGAATGGCTTCTTTTCAGGACTGAGTATCACATCAAAAATAAATTACTTACAAATAACTCAACAGGTTGTCGCCTTTTCATAGGCTAGTGTCCATGTGCAGGTCCACAGTGTGCAGTTCAACCATCACCAGTCTTCTTCCTCCGTTATAGGCACTATGTTCTTTAGAGGGATACGACGGCATCTGCATTTTTCTTACTTACAACCGTTAGTGAATTTTTTGTTGTTGACATCTTACTCAAATTGTACAGTTCTTCAATGAGACAAACCACTAAATGCTGAAATGCATGCATTTTCTATTCTAGAGTCGTAACAAAAACACACTGATTGTTCCAAGTAATCAATGCAATATCCTCAAGATTCTCAAAACAAATATTCATCAAAATCTAGTGCTGATTATTTTGTTGTCCGCTACCATCTGATTAAAATGACCAAAACGGATGGACAAGGCATCAGTGTAACGTGGAATTATCGGCTATGTTTTGAGATTCATATCGGCAGAAAGGCATTCTTTTCTGGTGTTAAAAATGGGCATTATTGACAATCACCAGTTTTCTATGTTAAAGGAACAAGACCAATCGAAATACAAAATTAGTGAAGCGGCGAGTTCATGAATCTCTTTGAATAGTGAGACAGAGCTCTTCGTTTTATAGAGAGGTAGTGAGTATTGATCAAGTCCGTCTATTTCATATTCATTCTTGATAAATTATTGTAATGCTCCAGAAATACTTAATGGAATCCATCCCCAATGTCCTTTTCATCATCTTGTTCCACAGGTTGTCATTCCTCCCCCCCGCAAAGAATGCACTGGTGAATAACCATCCAGTATAAATATGTTTCAATGGTAATACTTGTGTTTGTTGCTTTAAGTCCCTGCATATTAATTTCATCTTGCTATAGGAAAGATGGCCTCAGCGGGCCACCAAAAATGTGCATTCATCATACAGTAGAAGTGTATTAGGCAGGTATCCATCAGTCTTTTTGTATAAATATAACAAGTTCTTTGTATGAAAATAGAGACATAAAAAAAATCAAGTCATTCTTCCCACCCCCAGCTCATAAAATGCTGGGCAGCTGTGACTACGACGTGGCGCCAATCAGTCAAGAGCGCACCAGGATCTCCATGATGTGGTCGAGGTCGTTGAGACACATCTGCAGAGCGCTGCTGGAGTTGGTGCAGGTGGAGAATGCCTTGAGGTTATAGTCATTCCCCGAGGAGGCGCCGCTGCTCCCTCTGGGAGGGGGGCAGGCAAGAACAGAGAAGTCTGACGGGTCGTACATGGATGTGTCAATGTCCTCAAAAATGTCGTCCAGCTGCAAGTCCGTCAGGTAGCTGGTGGAGTTGGTGATTTCAAAGGATCCGAACAGCAGATCCGGCGACTTGCCGCCGTCCTCCAACCCTGGTCCCTTTGGGAGCTCTGTGCAGGTTGACTGTGCATCGTAGTCTTCACACAGCAGTGAAGATGAGAGCGCGGCCACTGGGGTAGAGGGACGGTCCGAGGGCACGGGCGGCAGATCCGGGGAGTGGCGCGGTGTGGCGGGGGCTTGAGGGGGGGACTCCGGATGGTGCGGGCCTCCCTCCTGCCTCATCTCCCGTTGAATCTGGCGCAGAGTGTTAGCCAAAAGCACTGAGCGGTGCAGGCTGGGTTCAGCTCGGCGCTGGCAACTCTGGAGCTTATCCAGGCACAGGTCCAGCACCAGCTGCCTCTGCTGGGGGTAGGGCAGGTCCAGCATCTGATCCTCACAGTCACTAAGCTTACGCTTCACCCCACGGCCCACCATGTACCTGTAGAGGGAAAAGGAAGAAAAAGGATGTTAGACCAGAGAAGAGGAAGCGCTCCATTTATCCTGCTTCACATACAGTCAATTAAACTAAGCAGAACAGACCCAGCTGCTAATGCAATGATGCCTATGGGAGAGCCACCCCTTAAGCAGACTGGAACTGTGACAATTTTTCCCCCAATGGTCTTTGGCCTGAGTGGGACATCTTTATTTATCCACCATCTTTGGTTAGACAGTCCAGTCCATTGAGGTAAAACAATAACTAATGAAATTAGTTAATGAAAACGTAAGCGAAATCCAGTATTAACTAAAAGGGGGAAAAAATGACTAATTCTACAGTACAACAGCATGTCAAATGTAAAACTAACAATGACTCAATAATCCATGCCTTCTGGGAAAGCTATAAAGTCCAAAAGTTAAGGGAGTTATAAAGCTGTCTGTCAGAACTATTACAATGTCAATTAACTTTTAATTTGTCTGTCTGCATATTTCAAGACATAGCATGAGGGTGCAGTGAGATAGCGGATGGGTTTGACAATACTTTTCTCATCAAATCAACAAAAATAAAAACTTAAAACTGGAAAATCAAACCAATCCGGAAAGGTCAAATGCTTTATCTAAAATGTTGAAAGTGTGTGGGTGACGGAGGGAAACAAAATGGTGCAGTTTGAGGCCATGTGGCGGAGAGTGATGCAGGCGCTGGATATGGGATTGTGAGCATGTGGGTCTTTCATTCAACTAAAAGAAAACCGGAGGCTGCGACCATCTACTCACGTTAGCATACGCCGAATCATGCACCGTCTATATCGGAAAGTAATCAGACCCCTTGACTTCCACTGTTACGTACAGCCTTATTCTAAAATGTATTAAATTGTGTTTTTCCCCCCCCCTTCATCTACACACAATACCCCACAATGACAAGGTAAAAACAGATTTTTAGAAATGTATAATAAAAAAACAAATATGACATTTACATAAGTATTCAGACCCTTTACTCAGTACTTTGTTGAAGCACCTTTGGCAGCGATTACAGCCTTGATTCCTCTTGGGTATAACGCTACAAGCATGGCACACCTGTATTAGAGGAGTTTCTCCCATTCTTCTCTGCAGATCCACTTACGTAAATATGGTATCCATTTTAAATGTTTCATACATTTGCAAACATTTCTAAAAACCTGTTTTCACTTCGTCATTATGGGGTGTTGTGTGTAGATAATTTAATACATTTTAGAATAAGGCTGTAAGGGAACCACATGTGGAAAAAGGGATCTGAATCCTCTCCTGAATGCACTGTATATTGCTGAAACCCTGTCCATTCCACTGGGAAGAGGGAAAAACCCCGTTGGCTGTCGGGGGTTGCTGCAGCATGAACGGGAGAGCTGTGGCGCTAGCTAGCGCTGCACGTAGGTCACACGGCCCACTCCTCTCAGGGGGAATGAGTCGCAGTGTTGGGAGCACGGTGCTAGACTTGCTAGTCACCATGGCGATCCATCTAGCCTGCCTGAGTGTCAGTCCTAGATCATGTCTCAGGACAGAGCACTGGCTGCGGTCCACATCACCGTCTCCTTTCACTCTCTAGTTGCACAATGAGCAGAATCACCACACACACATACATAGGTTGGGTAAAACACTGGCTCAAACGTTTGATTTGCCGTATCTCTGATAAAAACTGAGCTACCACTCCTACTGTCTGTGTACACTGTATAATTACATTAGCTATTACAGGAGCTACCTCTGCAGTGATTCCTTGATCACAGCATGCAGCCAATATGATGAGCTCTCTGCTCTCCCTCTGCTGTTGTTCCTGGAGCACCGCCTCTCTTCCAATCAGTGTGTGGTGTTGGCGCAGAGGGGGCGTCGACAGGAAGCCGGGCTGTAGCAGCCTACTCCGTGCCGTAGGCGGTTCGGCATTCACAACTGATCCATCACTTGGATGTCTGGTTGCATGCAGTCTCCGCAGGTCCCAGTGCACACTGGTCTTCTCTACAGCAGAGACCGCAGCAATGGGAATGAATGACTGAGGATAGTGTGGCAAGGAATGCCATTGCGCAACATAAGTATACTCTTTTTAATAAAGTTATAGTGAACTTAAGATGAGTAACAAACAAATAGCTGGTATTCAAATACAATTTATGTACTGCTGTCTTCTAATCTAAACAGATAATTTTCCACCTTCAGGGTGCTGTACTGTGCAGTGTTGCTTCAACGTTTGTGTAGAGGCAGTGGTCCAATTACACGTGTAACCACGAGGCCAGTGGTTACATAACTGCATACGCCACCACAAAGAGCAGTGCTCCTTACAAACCTGCCCTATATGCTAGGTGTTCACAAAACAGTCATAGGCTGAGGAATGGATTATAGCTCTGTGCTTTTGAGGTATCTGGAAGACATAGGCTACACTGTAAACATGGGTGGTGAAACTGAAGTCTGCAGCATGTGTCTGGCAGCAAAAAAAGGTATATAAATGGAATGAGTCCATCAAATCCTATCAATGTATCTGCCCAAGTAATTCAATTCTGTGATTTTTGCAGTGAAAACAAGACAGAGCAAGGCAGCGTCCCAGTGTGGATTTCACCCAAGCTCCCGGGTGATAAATGTGATGTTAACTGGACCGCTAACTTGTTCCAACACATTAAATCAAATTTGAAAAGCAAACTTATTCCATTAAAATTCCCTAACACTACACTGTTGTAACGTGGATTTTCATTTGCAGATAAAAACCTGTGGCTTGGACTCTGAGCAGAGCAATAGCTAGCTGTGCCTCTCATATGTAATCAGTTGAGGCAGTGAGCTATTCTTTATACAGGGCCTCTGTATAAAGCCAGCTTCACCACAGCCTACTTACCATGGCAACAGTACCGGATGAGAGGCCAGAGCTAGAGACCGAGACTCGACCAGATTGTGCACAGATGATGCATAGGCCTAGATACAGAGAGAGGACTGTTGGAGTGGAGATATTGGCAGTGCAGCATCAGGGAATTTTAAGTAAACCCATCACAGAAAATATAATGGGACACAAGGATATCCTCTAAGCCATGTGTAAACTCATACCACGTAGGGACGACTGTCTGCAGGTTTACTCCTCCCGTGTACTTGATTGATGAATTAGTAAGGAACTCAACAGGTTGTCAGTCTTAATTGAAAGGAAAAACCATCTGACACTAGGCCCTCCATGGAATGAGTTTGACACCCCTACTCTGACCCATTCATTTTATTCCTTTGCAGACTTTGGTCAAATGACTAAATGCTTCTTTCAGATTATTATTTTTTGCTCCTGTGCTGACCATGTTCTGGACGTTGTTAACCTAACGTAGCAGGAGTGATTTTACCGAGTTACAGTTCATATAAGGAAATCGGTCAATTGAAATAAATTCATTAGGTCCTAATCTATGGATTTCACATGACTGGGAATACAGATACGAATCTGTTGGTCACAGATAGAGTACCTTAAAAAAAGGTAGGGGCATGGATAAGAAAACCAGTCAGTATCTGACGTGACCACCATTTGCCTGATGCAGCGCGACACATTTCCTTCGCATAGAGTTGATCAGACGGTTGATTGTGGTCTGTGGAATGTTGTCCCACTCTTCAATGGCTGTAAGGAATTGCTGGATATTGGCGGGAACTGGAACACTTTTCGTACACGGCAATCCAGAGCACCCCAAACGTGCTCAATGGGTGACATGTCTAAGTATGCAGATCATGGAAGAACTGACATTTTCAGCTTCCAGGAATTGTGTACAAATCCTTGCGACGGGCCCGTGCATTATCATGCTGAAATATGAGGGGATGGCGGCGGATGAATGGCACGACAATGGGCCTCAAGGTCTTGTCACAATATACAGTGAGGGAAAAAAGTATTTGATCCCCTGCTGATTTTGTACATTTGCCCACTGACAAAGAAATGATCAGTCTATAATTTTAATGGTAGGTTTATTTGAACAGTGAGAGACAGAATAACAACAAAAAATCCAGAAAACCGCAAGTGAAAAATGTTATAAATTGATTTGCATTTTAAATGAGGGAAATAAGTATTTGACCCCTCTGCAAAACATGACTTAGTACTTGGTGGCAAAACCCTTGTTGGCAATCACAGAGGTCAGACGTTTCTTGTAGTTGGCCACCAGGTTTGCACACATCTCAGGAGGGATTTTGTCCCACTCCTCTTTGCAGATCTTCTCCAAGTCATTAAGGTTTCGAGGCTGACGTTTGGCAACTCGAACCTTCAGCTCCCTCCACAGATTTTCTATGTGATTAAGGTCTGGAGACTGGCTAGGCCACTCCAGGACCTTAATGTTCTTCTTCTTGAGCCACTCCTTTGTTGCCTTGGCCGTGTGTTTTGGGTCATTGTCATGCTGGAATACCCATCCACGACCCACTTTCAATGCCCTGGCTGAGGGAAGGAGGTTCTCACCCAAGATTTGACGGTAAATGGCCCTGTCAATCGTCCCTTTGATGCGGTGAAGTTGTCCTGTCCCCTTAGCAGAAACACCCCCAAAGCATAATGTTTCCACCTCCATGTTTTACGGTGGGGATGGTGTTCTTGGGGTCATAGGCAGCATTCCTCCTCCTCCAAACACGACGAGTTGAGGCCAAAGAGCTCCATTTTAGTCTCATCTGACCACAACACTTTCACCCAGTTGTCCTCTGAATCATTCAGATGTTCATTGGCAAACTTCAGACGGGCATGTATATGTGCTTTCTTGAGCAGGGGGACCTTGCGGGCGCTGCAGGATTTTAGTCCTTCACAGTGTAGTGTGTTAATAATTGTTTTCTTGGTGACTATGGTCCCAGCTGCCTTGAGATCATTGACAAGATCCTCCCGTGTAGTTCTGGGCTGATTCCTCACCGTTCTCATGATCATTGCAACTTTACGAGGTGAGATCTTGCATGGAGCCCCAGACCCGAGGGAGATACAGTTCTTTTTTGTTTCTTCCATTTGCAAATAACCGCACCAACTCGTCACCTTCTCACCAAGCTGCTTGGCGATGGTCTTGTAGCCCATTCCAGCCTTGTGTAGGTCTACAATCTTGTCCCTGACATCCTTGGAGAGCTCTTTGGTCTTGGTCATGGTGGAGAGTTTGGAATCTGATTGATTGCTTCTGTGGACAGGTGTCTTTTATACAGGTAACAAACTGAGATTAGGAGCACTCCCTTTAAGAGTGTGCTCCTAATCTCAGCTCGTTACCTGTATAAAAGACACCTAGCAGCCCGAAATCTTTCTGATTGAGAGGGGGTCAAATACTTATTTCCATCATTAAAATGCTAATCAATTTTTTTCACATGCGTTTTTCTGGATTTTTTTTGTTGTTATTCTGTCTCTCACTGTTCAAATAAACCTACCATTAAAATTATAGACTGATCATTTATTTGTCAGTGGGCAAACGTACAAAATCAGCAGGGGATCAAACACTTTTTCCCCCCTCACTGTATCTGTGCATTCAAATTTCCATTGATAAAATGAAAATTGTTCATCATCCGTAGCTTATGCCTGCCCATATCATATCCCATCCCCACCTTGGGGCACTCTGTTCACAACGTTGATATCAGCAAAGCGCTCGCCCACACGAAGCCATACATGTTGTCTGTGGTTGTGAAGCCGGTTGGACATACAGCCACATTACCTAAAACAACATTTACAGAGAAACAGGCTTATGACAGAGAAATAAAAATGTGATTCTCTGGCAACAATTCTGATTGACATTGCTGCAGTCAGCATGCCAATTGCACGCCTGGCAAAGCAGAAATGCTCAGTAACAGGGAAGTAAACAAATTGTGCATAGAATTTGAGAGAAATAAGCTTTTTGTGCACATGAAACATTTCTGGGATATTTCAGGTCATGAAACATAGGACCAACAGTTTACATGTTGCGTTTATATTTTTGTTCAGTGTAGATTCCCTACATACTGGTATTGACAAAATAAAAAAAACGTTAGGGGAGGTTCTCTTCTGCACGGTTCAACCAATCCAGTAAAAGTTGAGGAGGAGTTAAGATGGAGTGTCGCCTTGTTTAACGTCCAAAAGAGGAAGTCGCATCACAGGCTCTCTTTCCATTTCCCCTGAAAACCGGATGTTCCGGTTGTTGGGGACTTGGCAGAAGCTAGGACCTTGTAGACCAGCGTTTCCCCAAACTCAGTCCTGGGGACCCCAAGGGGTTCATGTTTCAGTTGTTGCCCTAGCAGCACACAGCTGACTCAAGTTATCAAAGCTTGCTGACTAGTTGATTATTTCAGTCAGCTGTGAAGTGCTAGCGCAAAAAAACTAAACGAGCACCCCCTGGGGTACGCCAAGACGAGAATGGGAAACCCTGTTGTAGACCCTGGCTGTTGAAGATTCAAAAGATTCAGTGTGGACAGGTAAACTATCAACTAAATCTAGTAACTCACCTGTATTGGTCTTGTAGACACTATTTTACAGTTATTGAGGGTGCAGAGAAATGCTTAAGTTCCTAGCTCCAGTAATATCTAACACGTAAATCCCCAAAAGAAAAAGAAACGAATTAACAAACAGAAATATTAGAACAGGAAATGTCAGAGTCCGGAATATAAATATATGGTGGTGTGTATAGACATTATGGACAGTATATGAATAGAAAAGGTGTGTATAGCAGTAGTTATATCAGATGAGCCATGACTAGAATACAGTATATACATACGAAGTGAGTAAAACAGTATGTAAACATTAAAGTGACCAGTGTTCAATAACTATGTATAGGTTGAGTACCAGGTGGTAGTCGGCTAGTAACAGTGACTAAAGATTTGATAATAGTTTTTGCCAGGGAGTTGATACACTACTGACAGGCCCACTCTCAAATACTTTTGTTTTTCATTTAGGTAAATTTGTGACATGCGGGGGAGACGAGTAGGGACTGTAGAGGCTGGAATGCTACGCAGGCAGGGGAATCATATATGTGCCGAGGGCACGACTGTCCCAAACTTTATGGCACTTTCAAACAAGAAAATATTATGAGTGGGAAAACCCAGACAAGTGAGCCAACTCAATAGTTTTCATTAAGATAATAAATTGGCGGACATTAGATTGAGTTAAAATGTGGAATATCCATCAGAAAATGTGGAATGGATGTAACTTGACGCAACAAAGGGCCAGTCAGCCAATTGAAAACGGAGAACAGCATCTCTTTCCTATTTTCTGCCCACTCTATGGACTTCCCTGCGTCGGTGGCACATGAGTGAAGTCACGATTCTACACACTCACTCCCCCTCTCTCTCAGCCCTGGAGGCAACAGATATATGGCCAGGAGAGAGCGAGGAGGGGTAGGCTGTGGGCGAAAGTGGGAGGAGAAAGAATAGAAACGAGGAATTGCAGTGGAGATAATGGCCGGGGAGTGGAAGGGATGAGGAGGCGGAGACAACCATTGATAAGCAGAGTAGGATCAGAGTAATGAACAGTTAAGCGGACAGATCGCTCTGGCGGAAGTCTTTATATGGACAGATTTGTCACTGGGTGGCGGAACCACCCTGACAAAATGAGTCACGTTCATTAGGTAACAGATTAGTCACTCTGCCAGACACGGAGAAGTCCTCACCTACTGATTTCATTGAGGTTGAGCATGTAGATCCAGTCGAGGTGGAACTAACACTACAACATCCTACCTACATTCTGAAGTGTCCGAGGAAATCACACACATTTGTGGCATTACCGCTCTCCACCTAGTAATTAACCTGGAGAAGATGTAACAAATATTATTATTGTCAAAAGTAGTTGATAATTGCTTGGTTTTATACATCATTAAGGACACTCATGGCACACAAAGATGCTCACAGATTCTGAGTGTCAAAATAAAGCAAAAACCATATCCATTAATTGTAGTCTCCTTTCAGAAAGGCCACTTCACTAGCAGACAGCATGAGACCTTATTACTGACATGCATTGTTATACAGTGAAAAACAAGTATGCATCAGTAATGGAGGTCTCTTGTGGCTCATTTCTTTTCTGCACGCACGAGTTGTGTGAACAACTGTAGAGCATTTTCTGCATAATGCTGCATCTTCGCTAAATAATATATATGTGGTCCGGTTCCTGACACACCTCTTACTTCAAGTCAGAGACAACATAGTGTTGGGCAGAAACCTAAATGACATATCGCCAAATCAAATTGGATGGCTAATAAAACATATTGGCTACGATTATCTGCAAGTGTCAGACATAACTACATGATGCACCAGCAGGCAGAAATGCAAAACCATTCTGTGTAAGTGCCTTGTGCTAGCTAGATAACTCCACATTAAAGATGTGTCGACCAACGTTGCTTGATGGCGCTACCACAGTTAACTAGCTAGCCAAGTTGATCCCACATTACACAACAGCAGCAGTGCACACGAACTCCGTGGACTCCGTGAAAACGCAACAATCGCCCTGTCCCCGTTTCATAATGGCAAATACATTAAGAACCGATGAACATAACTAGGAAGTCGCTCAATTTATAGTAACAGAGGCTAGCAATTCTGCTGCCAGTTATCGATTCAAACAATCATGTTCGGTTTGGTTCACGATACAGCTCGCGCTAACGTTAGTTACCTATGGTCTACAAAATGTGGTTAGTTAGCTAGCTACTGTTAGTGAATTTGAGCTAGTTTAGTTATTCGACTAATGTTTCAGGTATAGATGGGATATTTACTTGGCATGTCTAAATCCATGTCTAAATCCAAAAGTTGTGTTTTTCTTGTTGTGGAGGAAAATGAGAGGAAGTACACAGTAGCAAGCTAGCTTGGCTAAAGACAAGTGGCTAGCTATGCTAACGTTAGCTAGGTTAGTTATGAAGTTTGTGGCAGAGTTAAACTGAGTTTTTTTTACTACGAACATATCAAAAACGGTGTACTAAATCAAGTCAATTATATTGACTGGATAAAGTATATTACCTTGACGAAGGGAGGGCATTTCCATGTTGTTCAGGTCCTTTCACGGTACACTCCACATCCAAACGACACATTGAGGCAGTTCGAATTCTGCTTTTTCTTCTCACCGACGTCTCGTAGGATACAATATCCCGTTGGCCCATGTTGTGTTGTACTAACTATCTAGTTCAATTTCTCGCCACAGCAAAGAAAGAAAACTGTGACACAGTGCTACTAAAATACATCTAGCTAGCAAGAAATATACTGTTAGCTAACAGGCCTTATTATAAAATCATCTGACTTTGAAAGTCGAAATATGCTTGCCAAAAGTACGTCCATTCCTGGACAAACTCCTCTATCGCAGGCATCGAACTAGCTGTTAGCTAACTGGAGAACTACCGTTCAAAACTTTGGCTACAACATTGTAGAACCTACCCGAAAGAGGCTCAGCTGATTGACGGTCGTCAGGTGGGAGAACCTTGATTGGTCGAATGAAATTTCAGGCCCGCCTAGTAACTACGTCTGATTGGCAGAGTACAATTCCCCTCACCCCTGCCCATACCACTACCTTCTCGTTCTAATTAGCCGCCTTGCGCTCACATATTGGAAACGTGACTGAACGAAAGTACTGTACGAGGTAAAGAAGACGATTCAAATGGCATTTACGTTTTTGGCACAAAATAGTAGCGATGAGCAAGATTGAGGAAAAATGTGTAATGTATTTGCCAATCTAAGGTTTTGAATAATTTTCACTTTTCCAGAATACAGTATCCTGCAGCCTAGCCAGGTGCAATCCACTAGAAATGCATGCTCACATAACCAGTAGTGGCCAAGGGGAAAGTGCGGGGATGGGTAATGGAGTACATCGTGTAAAGCGTTGTTTAGCATCAAAAACCGGCACTATGGTGCCTTCCAATAATAGTGTCACCCTTGCAAAACGGGGTGTGAAAAACATTTCTTTGTTGTTTATCCTCTTGGTCTTTCATTCAAAATATTCACAAAAATCTCATCTTCAATTGAAGTAAAATGAATGAAAAAAAATACATGTGAAATAAATATTTCTCGACCTGAAACGTGTGCCACAATTATTGGCACCCCCATAGATTATTATGAGTAAAATCTAACTGAAGTATATTCCCGTTCATATTTTTTTTCAGTTCACCTGAGTGATTAGTGGTAAGCAATGATTTCCTGTTTCACTGGGGTATAAATATGAGGTAACACCCAAAGTAATCCTTCACTATGGTAAAGACCTGAGAATACAGTAATGATGTTTGCCAAAAGGTTGTTGAGCTGCGCAAATCAGGAAATGGCTATAAGAAAATAGCTCAACGGTTGAAAATGCACATTTCCACTATCAGGACAATAATTAAGAAGTTTAAAGCAACTGGAGATGTTAACAACCAACCTGTCTATATTGACCACACGCACAGTGAGGTGGATGGTTCGAGTGGCCAAAACATCTCCAAGGATCACAACTGGAGAATTGCAGGCGTTAGTTGGGTCTTGGGGTCAGAAAGTCTCCAAAACTACGATCAGATGCCACCTACATAACCACAAGTTGTTTGGGAGGGTTGCCATAAAAAAGCCTTTGCTGTCATCAAACAACAAACTCAAGCTCCTACAGTTTGCCAAGCGTTACTGGAATTTTTAATGGGACTGGGTTCTATGGTCAGCTTTGACCAAAATATAGCTTTTTGGAAACAAACATCAGAGGTGGGTTTGACGTAGACAGAAAGATAGCCGTCCCTCATCCCCACTGTGAAGTATGGTGGTGGATCTTTGAAGTTGTGGCTCATACATGGTATCATGGACTCCAAGTGCCAGCAGATATGAAATCAAAACCTGACTGCCTCAGCTAGGAAGCTTAAACTGGGCCGTGGTTGGATCTTCCAGCAGGACAATAATCCAAAGCACACTTCAAAATAAACACAAAAATGGTTCCCTGACCACAATATCAAGGTTTTGCCATTGCCATCCCAGTCCCCTGACCTAAACCCCATAGTAAATCTGTGGGATGAGCTGAAGAGGATAGTCCACAAGTGTGGACCTCGGAATCTGAAGGATCTGTAAAGATTCTGTATGGAGGATTGGTCTCGGATCCCTTGCCATGTGTTCTCCAACCTCATTATGCATTATGGGAGAAGAATCAAAGCTGTTAACTTGGCAAAGTTAGGTTGCACAAAGTATTGAATGAAGGGGTGCCAATAATTGTGGCACACATTAATTTGAGAATAATATTTGTTTTGTGATAAGAATACATTTTTTCTTTCAATTATTTTACTTTAATTGAAGGTTAGATTTTTGTGAATATTTTGAATGAAAGACCAAGAGGAAAAACAATAGATATTTTTTCCACAGACTGTTTTGCTCATATTTACCAAGGGTGCCAATATTAGTGGAGGGCATTGTAGGTACAAACAAAGATATAGCCAACCTATGTCAAGGAGAAAGAAGATAGAAGTGCCTTTAGACGTAGGGGTGTCCGTTCTACGTTCCGGGACGATCAAGCTCTAAAGCATGAAACAAATTATACACTGAACAAAAATATAAACGCAACATGTAAAGTGTTGGTCCCATATTTCATGAGCTTAAATAAAATATCCCAGAAATGTTCCATAACCACAAAAAGCTTATTTCTCTCAAATTTGGTTTACATCCCTATTAGTGAGCATTTATCTGTTGCCAAGATAATTAATTCACCTGACAGGTGTGACATATCAAGAAGCTGATTAAACAGTATGATCATTACACAGGTGCACCTTTTGCTTGGGACAATAAAAGCCCACTCAAAAATGTGCAGTTTTGTCACACAACACAATGCCACAGATGTCTAACGTTTTTAGGTAGCATGCAATTGGCATGCTAACAGCAGGAATGTCCACCAGAGCTGTTGCCAGTGAATTCATTTCTCTACCATAAGCCGCCTCCAACATCGTTTTAGAGAATTTGGCAGTACGTCCAACCGGCCTCATCTCATGTTTCAGCATGATAATGCACGGCCCCATGTTGCAAGGATCTGTATATAATTCCTGGAAGCAGAAAATGTCCTAATTCTTCCCCTACATACTTACAGACATGTCACCCATTGAGCATGTTTGAGATGCTCTGGATTGACGTGTACGACAGCGTGTACCAGGTCCCGCCAATGTCTTGCAACTTCGCACAGCCAACATTCCACAGGCCACAATCAACAGCCTGATCAACTCTATGCGAAGGAGATGTGTCACACAGCATGAGGTAAATGCTGGACACCAGATACTGACTGGTTTTATGAGCAATGCCCCTACCTGTTCTTTAAGGTTCTGTATCTGTGGCCAACATATGCATATCTGTATTCCCAGTAGTGAAATTCATAGATTAGGGCCTAATGAATATATTTAAATTGACTGATTTCCTTATATGAACTGTAAATCAGTAAAATAATTGAAATTGTTACATGTTGCGTTTATATTATTGACCAAAAAATCAATAATCTGACTGCTGATAGGTACTTATCACAGATGGAGGACGTTTCTACTTGTGGAATCCCAATGGGCAGTGATCAAAAATGAAGAGAGGACTTGACAACACGTTCTGGCTGGAAATGGCAGCGAGTAGTGTGGACAAAATGGAGGAAATAGAGAAAAGGTTGGAGAAAGAGATAGGTAAAGTCAAACTAGCCCGGTTCATTGAAAAAGGTAAATATTTTGTGCTAGCCAGGCTCAGCAAGGGAAGATTCTTCAAATGGAAAAGCTGAATGGGAAGAAGATTAAAAGCCATGTCCCTGGGGCTTATGCTAGGTTGGGGTCCCAATATCTACGTATGTCCATAGATGATATTAAAGAAAATGTGAAGGGAGGCAGAGGGATTGAGGTCAAAAGGTTGATCAATAGGAAAGAGGGTCAAATAAGTGAACGCTTGTCAGTGCTGCTGAGGTTTGAGAAGGTTTTGCCTGGAAAAGTACAAATGGGATTCCTTAGTTTCAATGTCATAGCATTTGTCCCTTCCCCATTACAGTGTTTTAAATGCCAAAGAATGGGACATGTAGCTGTTCAGTGTAAAGGAAAGAAAAGATGTGCCAAGTGTGGTGGGGGAACATGAATACGGTGAATGTGGAAGCAATGTGAAGGTTAAGTGTTGTAATTGTGGGGGGACACTCTGCAGCATTTGGCGCATGCTAGGTGCAAAGAGAGGCTAGAGAGGCTCAGAGTTATAGAATCAGTCATGATGTATCATATGCAGATGCTGTAAAACAGATTGGTGGGACTACAGTGCGGACTGATGGAGCTTCCATGGCTGCTCCTGTACAAAGTGGACCTACTGCTGGGCTGGTGCTTCTGCTGGTCCTGGCATGGTTTTGAGACATGTTCAGAAATCTTGTGATCATGAATGTGCTGTGTCAAAGGACACTGATAGTGAATAAAGTTAACTTCATAGCTTTCATTGGTAAGATTATCAACACGACTCAGGTTGTGGAAAGAAGAAATGCTAGGTTAAAGGTTATAGTGGATACTGCAAAATAGTTTTTGGGTGTAACAGATGTTACTGTTCAAATGGTTGTTGACATGCTGAATAATCCTAAAGGTGGATTGTTTCAGCATGATATACAATAGATAAAGCTTAATGGATTGGGGGTCTTGGAAGGGTTTGGTAGAAATTAGTAGGGAGTATTATCGCCAATATACCATAGAAGAAGTGGCCAACAACTTGAGCCAATAAGAGAGCGTGAACCTCCCCTTGGGGGAGCCGACAGGAGTGACAAGAAAAAGGAAACAAGAAGGCCCTTTTCCGGTCTAATCCACCCTCGTTATCAGAATTGTTCTAACTAAAACATTAAAGCTGCATAGTACATCTTTTTTTTTTCTAGAGCAAGTCTTTAAATCTTTTACCTCTAAATAAAGAGTTTTGTGCTTGAAGAAGGATTAGGTTTGATAATGTGCATTATAGCTTATTAGTTAGCTAATGTTAGCTTGCTAACTGAGCAAGTCAGTGACACACACTTAATATAAAATAAATGGGGTGGTAAGTGCAGCACAATGCACACAACACTAAATGCTTTACCAAACTAGTTATCTGGTCACTGTAGCTAGTAACATTATATGCCTGGAGCCGGCCCTATTCCTCATTGACTCTTGTTTTAAGTCATGTCCTCGTTCGAGGCATAGGTCTATTGGTACAGTCCTGAAAAATCTTGGACTGATTCATGTAAATGTCAGAAGTATGATTTAGAAATGTTATTGTATTGTAACTCTGACTTCTCAAACCAACGCAGCTATTTAGATTATTACTGAATCTTAGCAAATAGAAGTCTATGCCGAATTCTGATGTGTCTCTCTGACTGGTTATAATACTGTGAGGGAAAAAAGTATTTGATCCCCTGCTGATTTTGTACGTTTGCCCACTGACAAAGAAATGATCAGTCTATAATTTTAATGGTAGGTTTATTTGAACAGTGAGAGACAGAATAACAACAACAAAAAAATCCAGAAAAACGCAAGTGTTATAAAATGTTATAAATTGATTTGCATTTTAATGAGGGAAATAAGTATTTGAACCCCTCTCAATCAGAAAGATTTCTGGCTGCCAGGTGTCTTTTATACAGGTAACGAGCTGAGATTAGGAGCCTCCTAATCTCAGTTTGTTACCTGTATAAAAGACACCTGTCCACAGAAGCAATCAATCAATCAGATTCCAAACTCTCCACCATGGCCAAGACCAAAGAGCTCCCCAAGGATGTCAGGGACAAGATTGTAGACCGACACAAGGCTGGAATGGGCTACAAGACCATCGCCAAGCAGCTTGGTGAGAAGGTGACAACAGTTGGTGCGATTATTCGCAAATGGAAGAAACACAAAATAACTGTATCTCCCTCGGTCTGGGGCTCCATGCAAGATCTCACCTCGTGGAGTTGCAATGATCATGAGAACGGTGAGGAATCAGCCCAGAAATACACGGGAGGATCTTGTCAATGATCTCAAAGCAGCTGGGACCATAGTCACCAAGAAAACAATTGGTAACACACTACACTGTGAAGGACTGAAATCCTGCAGCGCCCGCAAGGTCCCCCTGCTCAAGAAAGCACATATACATGCCCGTCTGAAGTTTGCCAATGAACATCTGAATGATTCATAGGACAACTGGGTGAAAGTGTTGTGGTCAGATGAGACCAAAATGGAGCTCTTTGGCATCAACTCAACTCGCCGTGTTTGGAGGAGGAGGAATGCTGCGTATGACCCTAAGAACACCATCCCCACCGTCAAACATGGAGGTGGAAACATTTTGCTTTGGGGGTGTTTTTCTGCTAAGGGGACAGGACAACTTCACCGCATCAAAGGGACGATGGACGGGCCATGTACCGTCAAATCTTGGGTGAGAACCTCCTTCCCTCAGCCAGGGCATTGAAAATGGGTCGTGGATGGGTATTCCAGCATGACAATGACCCAAAACACACAGCCAAGGCAACAAAGGAGTGGCTCAAGAAGATGCACATTAAGGTCCTGGAGTGGCCTACCCAGTCTCCAGACCTTAATCACATAGAAAATCTGTGGAGGGAGCTGAAGGTTCGAGTTGCCAAACGTCAGCCTCGAAACCTTAATGACTTGGAGAAGATCTGCAAAGAGGAGTGGGACAAAATCCCTCCTGAGATGTGTGCAAACCTGGTGGCCAACTACAAGAAACGTCTGACCTCTGTGATTGCCAACAAGGGTTTTGCCACCAAGTACTAAGTCATGTTTGGCAGAGGGGTCAAATACTTATTTCCCTCATTAAAATGCAAATCAATTTATAACATTTTCACTTGCGTTTTTCTGGATTTTTGTTGTTGTTATTCTGTCTCTCACTGTTCAAATAAACCTACCATTAAAATTATAGACTGATAATTTCTTTGTCAGTGGGCAAACGTACACAAAATCAGCAGGGGATCAAATACTTTTTTCCCTCACTGTATACAGTATTTCGATCTGACAGCGTTGTCAGAGGTGGGGGTGTCGCCTTATTCGTAAAGAGCAATTTAAATGTTCTGTGTCCCTTTCCACCTCTGTCCCTAAGCAATTTGAATGCCTAATCCTAAATGTGGGTCTTGGTAATAATGCCCCATTGACACTAGTGGGAATGTATCGCCCTCCCTCTGCTCTGCCTTGTTCTCAAAACAAATAGTTTGAATTACTGTCTGACTATGCTGTGTCTGAATTATTAATATTGGGTGATCTTAATCTGGATTGGATAATGCCAGTATCAGATAGACTGAAATATATGTGTACTGAGCTAAATCTAACTTGCCTCAACTTTAAACACCCTAAAAAAATCTACTCTTTTACTGTAGATATTATTCTATCAAATGCCCCTCATAGGTATACTGCCAATGGAATTTTTGCTAATGAGCTCAGTGACCACAGTCCCATTGCCTGCATTAGAGATGCTAAACTACCTAAATCCCACCCACGTATTATTACAAAGATACATTTTAGGAATTTTAAGGAGCAACGTTTAATGTCTGATCTGGGGTTGTCTTACTGGGGGATTGTATCATCTATCTCTGACTCGGATCAGGCCCTTAAATGTTTTACTTCTCTGTTTAACACTGTTGCAGATAAGCATGCTTCGTATAGAAAACTAAGAGTAAAGGATAGATCAAACCCTTGGTTCACACATGAATTGTCAGAAAAATTACAGCAACGTAATTTTGCTTGGGCTAAGGTTAGATTGACTGATACTATGTCTGACTAGCAAAACTCTCCCCCCCCTTATATTCACCTCAAAACAGACTTTAGATAATGATGCACTCCCAGATACACATTCTCTACTTTGATTTCAACCATTTTATATCTATGATGTACTAAGTGCCTTGATAAAAATTCGATGTAACCCCCCCCCCCCACATAGGCTGATTCTCTTGATACCTTCTTACTGCAGCAGCTCTCTGCCCTACTTATTACAGAATCATTAACCTATATTTTTTACTTGACAATTGTTTCTGGTGTTATCCCCAAGATCTGGAAAGTGGCACGTCCTCCCCCTACACAAAGGAGGAGATCCTTCTGTCTATTTTCCAAATAATCTTGCCTTTCCAAAGTTTCAGAATCCCTGGCCAACTCTCAGCTAATCATTTTTTTATTTCTCATTCTATTCTAAATGTGCACCAGTCTGGTTTTAGACGTTGACATAGCATCTCTTCAGCTGCTACGCTTGTTCTAATCTAGATGATGTGTTAAATTGCTTAGGTCATAAAAAAACATTGTGCTGCCTTATTTCTAGACTTTTCCACAGCCTTCGACACTGATGACCATTACATTCAAAGGCTGACTGAAATAGGCCTGGATCAGGCTTCTAGCAACCGGTTTGAGAAATATATATCTGTTAACTTGTAATATTCATCTGTATGCCGACGACACTGGTATGTATGCCATTACCCCAACTGTTGACCAGGCTATGTTAGAGCTGCAATCTGACTTTGTTTCCTTACAGAAAGCCCTGGTTGGTTTAAAACATGTACATTTTTTGTCATTTAACAGACACTCTTATCCAGAGCAAAATATAGTAGTGAGCCCATACATTTTCATTATTACTGGTCCCCCATGGGAACAGAACCCACAACCCTGGCATTGCAAGTGCCATGCTCTACCAACTGAGCCACACAGGATTTATGTAATGCAGGTAGGACTAAATATCTCTTGTTCACAAAAATGTTTCAGCTGGACTATTTATTCATTGGATGGTTCTCCCATTGATCGAGTTTCTGCCTTTAAATGTCTGGGCATTTTGATTGACAAAGATGTCATGTTTAAAAAACATACGGATGAGCTAGTTGAAAGCTAAGATTTAAAATGGGATTTTTTTTTAAAGAAATAGATCTTGCCTCTCTGTAAATAGCAGGAAGCCGATTGTATAGTCAACTTTTCTGCCAGTACTTGAATTTGGTGACACCATTTACCAGTTTGCAGCAGCCACTACTCTATCATAGGGCCCTTTGCTTTATCACAGGTGACAGTTTTAATACTCATCACTCCATCCTGTATCAAAAGGTTGGCTGGTCCTCATTAAAGTCCCGTAGATCACTTAATTGTTCCCTTTTTGTTTACAAAACTCTACTACAAAAGCTTCCGAATTACCTAAAGTCGCTGTTAAAATATAAAAACATGAGATACCAAACCCATTCACAAGGGTGGTTAACTCTTGAGGTTCCTCGGGTCTCCACCGAACTAGGTAAATCCGGTTTTAGTTTAACTACAACCAACTACAAATGACAATTGGATGTTCTTGTGCGGCTTGAGCAATTTAAAATGTTGATTGGGGATCTTCTTATTAAGAAATGTAATAGCTGTTCTGGCATATTTGTGTTGTTCTGTATTGTATTTTTTATTTTGTCTTATGAAATTGTGTATGCATGGCTCCCTTGTGAAAGCGACCCTGGTCTCAATGGTGAGTCCCTGCTTAAATAAAGGTAAAAAAAACACAACAGCTAGCTATCAAATCATGCTAACCATTTAGCTAACGTTAGCCAGCTAGCTAAAAATGTGTCTATGGGCTGTATGTGATTATGGAGAGGGAATTTGTTTCTTTGTCATCTTCCTAGTTATCTAGTTGTTGCCATCTGGCTAGTATCAACAAGGGCATTTTACAACAATAGCAACATTATCGCAGCTAACACTGACTTCACTAGACCATAAAGTGTCACATATGGACATGCATTGCCAAACAATGCTACTGCCACCTTCTGGTTTGTAGTATTTTAACAAGGCTAAGTGGCTTACGACTTCAAGGTCTTTGCTGTGTGAACACGAAAGAGATTGACTGCCGACACTGTTCAGAGGTGCTAAGTACTGTCGGCAGGAAAACGTTTGACAATCCTACCGGTGTGTCTGAACTATAACACATACGGCAAAAGCCAAGGCAAATGACATAGGCATTAAAATTCTCATATACCACGGGCTACTGTATACCCACTCTTTCCAGAAGCATCCGTGCGAACATGTACCTTACTACAAAAACAATAGTAAGGTGCATTCCATGAGATGTGCACTTATTTAAGGAATTACATACCACAAGAACATTACTTTTCTGATAGTTTGTCTACAAAGCCTCCCATAAGAACAAAAAACAAACATTGAAATGAGGTCCTTCATTTTTGGGTTATGATGAGTCACCTCCAAAAATATTGTCACCCTTGATAAAGATGAGCAAAAAAAGATGGTATAAAATAAATAATACAAATACTGAGCTAAATTGGATGCTCAAAAAATGTGAAAATGATCTTATTTTATACTAATACAATTGCTCAGAGAAAAACATTATTGGCACCCTTTTTTCAATACTTTGTGCACACTCCCCTTTAGTGGATGACACCACTTAGCCTTTTTCTATAACGTTTTATGAGATTGGAGAACACATTGGGAGGGATCTTAGACCAGATCCTTGATATAATTTGGTATGTGCTTATGGACTACCCTCTTCAATTCAAACCACAGGTTTTCAATGGGGTTCAAGTCCGGAGACTGTGACGGCCATTGCAAAATGTTGATTTTCTGGTCAAATAAAACCATTTCTTTGTGGATTGTGTTCTTGGGGCCATTGTCTTGCTGGAAGATCCACAAGTTTCAGCCTCCTGGCAGAGGCAACCAGGTTTTTGGCTAAAATGTCCATGATGCCGTTGACCTTAACAAGGGCCCCAGGACCAGTGAAAGAAAAACAGTCCCACAACATCAAAGATCCACCACTATATTTTACAGTAGGTATGTTATTTTCTGCATATGAATCCTTATTTCGAGGCCAAACCCACCACTGGTGTACGTGGCCAAAGAGCTATTTTTTCATCTCATCTGACCATAGCACCCGGTTCCAATCTAAGTGCAAATGCAGTTTACATTTGTTGGTTGCTCTCAATTAAGGCTTTTTTATGGCAACCCTTCCAAATGGCCTATTGGCATGAAGGTGGCGTCTAATTGTTGACCCTAAGATACAACCAAGTTCTGTAATTCTCCGGTGGCCCTTGGGTCTTTTATTTGCCTCCCAAACCATCTTCCTCACTTTGCGTAGAGACAAGATACACTTCCGTCCTCTACCAGGCAAGTTTACCACCGTCCCAGTGGTTTTTAAATTGTTGCCCAAAAAGTGGTACATTTGCTTTTCAGTAGTTTTGTGTACCCATTGCCTAATTTATGAAAGTCAACAACCATGTCTCTTTTAATTTGGGAGTTCTTTGCCTTTCTCAATGGTGATGGATGACAAATACATTTTACATGTGTCTTACCAGATTTGTATAACCCAGTGTGAAACAGGAAGCCATGAAAGGCCACAATGCAGTTCCTTAAAATTAGATGAACTTAAAAAAGTAGAATATAACAGATTCCATTTTGTTTTATGTATAAGAATCATTAGGGGAATCATAAGATAATTTTTTACAAAATGCACTTTGAGCAATTGTATTAGTGTAAAATAATTATACTTTTTTTTTTTAAATCATACAATATAGCTCAGTATTTGTATTATCTATTTTATAGTATTTTTTTCCCATCTTTAGAAATTGTGGCAATAATTTTGGAGGTCACTATTTGATTGTAGCAACTTTTAGAGGTTCAGATCTACTGGTTTTAACGGTGTAAAAGTGTTTACCCCACACGTTTGCTGAATGGCGTCAGAAGTGATGAGCAATCTAATCAGGAACTTAGCATAATGGCTAAGGTATCGGGTTGACATTGGACCGGGATTCAAGCAGTCGGTTAGGGCTTTCCCTGAATTCACTGCAGTGTCTTTGAAGTCATATTCTTAAAAAAATCTATGGGTACATCAGCAGGAAATCTTACAGATTACACATTTAGGTCTAGTAGCTGTTTTGATTGAGTAAAAGTAGTTTTAGCTCAATTGCACTATTTTCACTATATAGCGTTCTCTTTGACATAATTTGAATCAGAGATGTGACTGTTTGATTAAGCTGAAAGATTGTCAGGGAAACTAATTTGGAATGGCAATCCAACATCAATTAATACTTCATAAGTCCTCAGAAAACAGATAACCACACAATTCATTCATATTACGACAATGTTGTAACCTTTATTAAAAATTGTAAAAACTGCTACAGTTTACTTGTATAAAAAAATGCTAAATTTACTCTAGCTCATGGTCATGAATGTCAAATGTACAATACTTATTCATAAAAAAGAAATGTGAGATCTCCCACCTCATGGCTGTTTAATCAGCAATCAGTTGTTTACTCACAATATTATCTTGTGCCTGAGTGCAGGCTTTGAATGCGATAAAAAAAAATACATTATTTTGTTGGAATAGGTCAGCTGAATAGCACAATTCTTTACATGTTCTCAGTTTGTTTTGAAAAAGAAAGTAATTACTTCACTAAAAGTATGCATGAAAGTCCGGAAACTCATTATGATTCCAAAATATCAATTCATGTTAGAAAGCTGAAAAGCTTCTACAACCTTAAGTATTACCAAGGTTTAACACCACCATATGTTTGCACTTAATAAATAAAATAGGTTAAGTCATAACATAAAATGAGAAATATACCCATTACAATTCTTCATTTGTAATGAGACAAATATAAGAACATACATTATTTCTAATAGCAAACAAATGGCACCACATGCTAGGCCGTGAGGTTAAGTTAGCCGTGGTGCAAGAACGAACTGTATGGCTCAAGAAGGCAATGTGTTTATAAGGAATACTGTACACGGTGCAAATACTGTAGCACCAAACCATAGACCAAGACAAGGGTGCATCACACTGTGAGCATACTGAATGCAATTCATGTTTTCAACAATGCATCTTTGCTCTTGTAGCTCAAAGACACAACCAAAGTTAAACCTTTGGAAGACGACAGGTAAATTAGTCCCAATCACACATTGAGCTTTTGTGCAATTGTTCTGTATTTAGAAATATAGGGGAAAAAAAGACAGGCAGTCTGGCACAATTCCTAGACTGTCTCTCTAGTAAAAAAAAATATACTTGTATATTTATACAGAAACGTTTTAACAATCTTATATATCTTTTTAAAGAAAATATGTATAGTTCATGTAAATATGTTGTGCTGCTCTGAATTCATGTAGTGTAATAAGTACAATAAATTAAACCAGAAACTACATAAAAAAAACAGAAGAGAGAACACACTCAAATACAAACATAAAGAAAGTATACATAAGAAAAAGGATGGTGAACTTGAGAAACCGTGAACCTTTTCAGATTAACATTTCATTGCACGGAGATTTCACTCCGTTTCCATACAGAGGAAAGCGTGTAAATACTGTATGTTCACACATACAAGACAAAAAGGCAGTGGCACAAGATCAATGAAACAGCATTCGAGTTTTAAGTCTGTAAGCTATGAGCCCACAATGATCTCCATAATGTGGTCAAGTTCATTGAGATCGGCTCTACAGCTGGAGTTGGACACAGGGCCGTGTGAGGAGGCCAAGCTGTCCAGAAAGTCGTAAGGCCCCATCTTGGGGGCACTTTGCATGCCTGTCAGCATGGTGTCCAAGTCATAATACGAGGCATCAACGTCAGAGAACAGCTCCTCTAGTGCCGGGTCTGACCCAGGGGCACCATTCTTGATCTCAAACATCCCGAACACCTGCCCCGTTGCCATTTTAGCCCCCTCCCCAGACCTCGTCTCCTCCTCGTCCCCCGTACCTGAGTCTTTGCTGACCCCATCCTCCACTCTCAGTTCCCCCCTGTCCCAGCAGTGGCCAATGGTCCCCAACAGGAGGGCCGGGGCCCTGTCGCCGACAACCACAGAACACAGTGCCTTGTCCGTCACCACTTCCTCCTCACGGCAGCCGTCGTAGCCCATCACTGAGTAGAGCTTTGGCCCGCCGTCCTGCTGCTCCGGCGACTGGCACAGAACCTCGGTGTCCACCAAGCGGTCAGATGGGCCGTGGCCAGAGCCACCTAAGGCCTCTGTGACCACCTGCCAGCTGCCGTCGTGGGTCATCTCCTCCTGGATCTGGCGCACCGTGTTGGCGATGAGCACCGAGCGACACAGGTTGGGCTCCGCCAGCATGTGGCACAGCTGCAGCTTGAGCAGGGACATGTCCAGCAGGGACTGGCGCTGCAGGCTATAGGATGCCGCCACCGCCTTGTTGTCCACACCATCAGAGAACTTGCGTTTGGTGCCCTTGGAGTACATGTTGGACCTGTGGGGGGAGCCAAGTAGAACTTTGGTTAGAACATATAAAGCTTTTTAAGAAGTAACCTTTTCAATTCAGTTGTTTTGAAGTTATGCTTAGTATTTCAGTGTTTTATATTGTTCTGTAAAGATGCCAAGTGCATGTCCTATTTACTTATAGTAATAAGATTTCTTAATAAAACACACTAGAATATCAGGATTAATATTTCAAAAGGTTATGACAATTTGCTAATGCTAGAATTGAAATGTTCAACTTGAGTGCACCTGAAAATCTAAGATATTATGAATAATGTACTTGTGTACGTGTGTGTTCATTTACTTTTCTCTACCTTTCCTACGGCAACGCACAGGCATTATTATGGGACAGCTTCCTCTTTTTCTCATCGCTTCCGCATGTTACTGAAAAACTGCTTCTGTTCTTAACTCTCTTTCAGGTTTTTTCAGACAGACCTGCAAGGTGCCTGCTGAGTGGAACATCCAACTTAGATCACCACACTGATAAGATAGTACAGTTTGCTACTATAATTCTTGGGATTGGAGCACACTCTAGCTCTCCAGTCTTGAAACGGGAAGCAAACTCAAAGCTTGTGTGTGTGCTACAGTAGAGGGAAAGAAAGAGGAACAATGCCAGTAAGGCATTTGTCTGAAGTGATAGGATCTTTGTTGATTATCCAACGTCCATTGAGCACATCTTCCAATATGACATTTTAGTAAATGCCTGTTAAGACAAAGGGATTCAAAAATAAATTTCTGTTTACAGACAAAACAGAGTGACATCAACTTCAAACCAGGATTATAAAAAAAACTTCTTAGTTAACGTATCAAGAGCATATTCCGACCAATGTCAGTATTTGTAAATCATTATCATAAGTACATATCCCTAAAACAAATATGAACACAGACTTGCTGGAGCCATTTGCAAGAAAAGTGAAACATGAAGAAGTGGAAATTGGACCTTTATCAATTCTAGCATAGTGCCTTAAACAGAAAACAAGAGATCCCACTCCCGATGCAAGCATTTTGTAATATTAATCCAAATAATTCAGCCGAGTAAAGATAGAACGGCAGACACACACACTGAAAATGGCTAATGGCTAAACAGCACTTTGTACATACATCCAGTACTGAGACGAGTGTTGGACACTTGCCTCCAGCCACGGCGGCCAGCCAACCAGGGCTGCGGGAGCCTAAAAGTGACAAACATCCAGCTAGAGCAGGGAGAACACATGATAGTCACCAGCACGTCAATGCACATTACATCCAAAGTCACTGGGTGACTTGTGTGTGTGCAGATGGGGGGAGGGGGTGATACACTAGAACTCGGCTACTGGGACCTGGTGCTGAGGAACTGTAAAAGGCTTTAAGCAGCTACAAATAATAATGCCCACTTTTACCTCCTCGATGCAAATTGTTTGTATTGCATTGGGTGAGAACCTGAAGGTTGCTCGAGCTTCAGGAAGATGGAAGGACAAGGGGCAGTATGCATCGTTTTGTAGACCAAACCAACAAAATGTTAGTTGTAGGCAAAAACAAAGAATCACATACGTAATGCAAAAAAAATATCATATTGAATGTTGGAATTTGTATGCAGATGGAGATGACTTGTTTGATAGTCACAATGATCACAGGAGAGAATCTTGTTCGCTATAAGGATAACACATTGAGGGAGAGGGGTCAGTCACGGTTGAGATGAAGGCATGGGAGATCAGCCTACCTGACACAAATATGACCCCATTTTTGCCACACTTCTGAAATGGTGAAGTCTGCAAATGATGAGCATTTTCCATGGTAAGTAAACTCCCAGCAACCTCGTGTATGGCAAATCACAACAAAAACATGATTATCATGAATGATTTTCAAATTGCCTGCAGTGGATTGGAATTTGTTTGTAACAAACTGTTTTTTTAAAAGTGAGTTTCCGCTGAGTTGCTTTGACAGTGACATTAAACTAGAGGGCCATAAAGGATTGATGGGCTTGAAAAATGATTGCTTGTATCATATATATATATATATATTATAACCATTAGTTTGAAATCAACCTTATACTGTAGTAGTTATTGAAAAAAATTCAACAACATGACTACAATAAGCAACTAGCCTTCTGGCCCCAGATGATAATTTGACCTCTACACAAGTGGATGTAATTTACACTTTTTTATTTTATTTAACTAGGCAAGTCAGCTAAGAACAAATTCTTATTTACAAATGACGGCCAACACTTACAAAAATGTAACCTAGTATCTTCAGTTGCTGTCTTGTAAAGTTTTAAATCCCACCATGCCATCCTCCAGGCCCATTACATTGGCAGTGGCAGAGTGGTGAATAACATACACTGTGGCTGACGCATACAAATACCGACATTTCTATCAAACCAACATGGTACTTGCTATCCGGCATCTTTGTGACGTCCAACTCTGGCATCATCCCATTGAAATGTAAACTGGTTATCGTGGGTTGGGTTATGGTTAGGGTAGAGATGTCCCAAGGATCCCAGATAGCACAAACCAACATGCCTCCCTCCTGTGGAAGTTCCACCCAGCTAACGTTACTCCTCCCTTCCCCCCACCGTACTTACATAGTCACAATGCTGATTCATCGCCCGGCGGATGACGAATAGGCCTATACCGCTCTCTCTGGCTACAATCAGCACATTCCTCTGCCCAGGCGTTGCTGACGCCTGCCAGATCTTACAACGTCTAGATAGGTATTTGACTTATCAACTAACCACATATGTCATAGCAATCTGTCAGTCGATAATGTGGCACACAACCCGTGGTTGATGGACGCAATGTCTGAGCAGGGGAACGCGAACATAGTAAAATAGCAGTAAAAAAATACAAATGAATAGACGTGAGACTAGAAGCGGGGTAAAGCCTGTCGCATGCTTCACTGTCTAAACAGTTCGCATATATATTATGACAACACTTTGTGACGTTTTCCTTCGTTTTGGTGTTCAGCAGGTTTTTTTTCTGGTTGTTCATGCACACAAATTATTGCTGCAGGTCAAACTTCGGTAGTCGAATTCTACGCCCCTTCGTGGTGATTGGTCAACAGTACTACTCCTAGTAGGAGTGGGAACTAGGGACGGGATTTTTGAATGAAGTGTTTGTTGTCATTCAACGAGACTACTAGTTTTTAGTTCTCATGCATTTTTTTTCACTTGAGAAATACTGCACGAAAATCTTAGTAAAATGTTTATTTGCCCGACTAAACGTGTCCGCATGCTTCCCATCAGAGTGCATTAGGAAAGTATTAAGATCTTGCCTCATTCTAAAATGGCTTGAATATTTTTTTCCATCAATCTACCCACAATAACCCATAATGACAAAGCAAAAACCAGTTTTTAGAAATGTTTGCAAATGTTGTTGTTTTTTATCCCCAGAAATATCACATTTACATAAGTATTCAGACCATTTACTCAGTACTTTGTTGAAGTACCTTCGGGGGCAATTACAGCCTAAAGTATTCTTGGGTATGACACTACAATCTTGGCACACCTGTATTTGGTGAGTTTCTCCCATTCTTCTCCGCAGATCCTCTCAAGCTCTGTCAGGTTGGATGGGAAGTGTCGCTGCACAGCTATTTTCAGGTCTCTCTGGGTTCAAGTCCGGGCTCTGGCTTGGTCACTCAAGGACATACAGAGATTTGTCCCGAAGCCACTCCTGCGTTGTCTTGGCTGTGTGCTTAGGGTCGTTGTCCTGTTGGAAGTTGAACCTTCGCCCCAGTCTGAGGTCTGATGCAGGTTTTCATCAAGGATCTCGCTGTACTTTGCTTCATTCATCTTTCACTCAATCCTGACTTGTCTCACAGTCCCTGCCGCTGAAAAACATTCCCACAGCATGATGCTGCAACCACCATGCTTCACCGTAGGGTTGGCATTCAGGCCAAAGAGTTCAATCTTGGTTTCATCAGACCATCTGAGAGTCCTTAGGTGCCTTTTGGCAAACTCTAAGCAGTGGGCTGTCATGTGCCTTTTACTCTACCATAAAGGCCTGATTGGTGGAGTGTTGCAGAGATGGTTGTCCTTCAGGAAGGTTCTCCAATCTCCACAGAGGAACTCTGTCAGAGTGACCATTGGGTTCTTGGTCACCTCCCTGACCAAGGCCCTTCTCCCCTGATTGCTCAGTTTGGCCAGGGGCCAGCTCTAGGAAGAATCTTGGTGGTTCAAAACTTCTTCCATTTAAGAATGATGGAGGCCACTGTGTTCTTGGGGACTTTCAATGCTGCAGACATGTTTTGGTACCCTTCACCAGATCTATGCCGACACAATCATGTCTCTGAGATCTACGGACAATTCCTTCAACATCATGGCTTGGTCTTTGCTCTGTCAACCTTGGGACCTTACATAGACAGGTGTGTGCCTTTCCAAATAATGTCCAATCAATTGAATTTACCACAGGTGGACTCCAATCAAGTTGTAGAAACATCTCAAGGACGATCAATGGAAACAGGATTCATCTGAGCTCAATTTCGAGTCTCATAGCAAAGGGTCTGAATACTTACGTAAATAAGGTATGTTTTTTTATTTTTAATACATTTGCAAACATTTCTAAAAAACGTTTTGCTTTGTCATTATAGGGTATTGTGTGTAGATTGAGGATTATTTATTTAATCCATTTAAGGCTGTAACGTAACAATGTGGAAAATGTAAAGGGGTCTGAATACTTTCCGAATGCACTGGATTGACATTTTGTTAGTTTTGGTCTTCGGCAAGGTTTTTTTGGCTGTTCGTGCACAAAAAACAATTCTCCAGGCAAGCTGAATTACGGTAGCCGAAGTCTACACCCTTTCGTCGGTCATTGGTCAACAGTAGGGATTCTTCAATGAAGTGTTTGTCTTTCTACGATAGATGAGAAATACTGCATTAAACATCTTAGTTAGATGCAGTGGCGTGTATTCATTGACGCCAAGGGAAGCCATGCTTCCCTCCAAAATGTAACCACCCCCCAGAAATGTAACATTAAATGATTTATCTTTCGTCTCTGTGTTTCATAATTTTCATTCAATTCGCAAGAGGCTGAATGTATCTCACAGGAGAAAGCATCCTAGCCAATCAGCGTTGAGCTAAACTGAGCAAGCTCAACTGTGAATGGTCCTGGCGAGAAAGAAAATAATTATTAAGTGTCAAGGGAAGCCAGCTTGGATTTGGCTTCTTTCCTATCAAATCCCTTTGAGCATACGTCATTAACAGAAACAACAATTGTTGCATCTCATTGTGTTGTTGTCTTCCGGTGGCTAGGTAGCTAAAATGGACCCTTCCCTAAATTAGCCATGGATTGAGATTCTTTTAATTATTATTATTTAACCTTTATAGGGATTTTGACTTTCTTAATTCAATATGTACAGCAGCTAGATGTAGAAGGCTAGCCTAGGACAACAAAAAATACAAGCGTGTACTGTATGACAGAGTGATATACCGTTTCCTCAACATGAAAGGGAGGGTGACATTGGCGTTTCTCTACTAGTAGGGTGAGTCAACATGTTTCTCTACTTGCAAACGGGCGAGCACAGACGTGTGCGCAAACAGAAATCAGAACCATGGACAGCCACATCATATTTAGCTGATGTTGATTGGACTAAATTGTTTTTGGTATCTTTTAGTTGTCACTGTATTAGACTAAGCAGAGGTGATTTGATGATGTTGAAATGGTGCTGGAATGGTGGAAGCAGCTCCTGTTTTCTTTGCGACTTGCAGTAACACTGTGGTTCTGAATCAATAGTTTAGTTATCCAAAAATGTTGGAAACATTAACTTGCTTAACCATGCTGTAGGTAATGTAACTGACTGTTACATGAAATGTGTGGTCGACTTCACCGGACATAGGTTGTTAACCGGTTTTGTTATAAAACCAAGGTGTGGTTGAATTTATTCTGCCACTGTCTTCTTATTGTCTCTGCCTTTAGGCCTATATATATATATATATATATATCACATTCGGAAGGCATATGAATGAACAGCAAACACTGCAATTAAACAAACATTGTAAGTTGTTATGGCTTTTGGGGAGGGCTTCCCCAGTGATTTTACCCATGCACTGCAACTGGTTAGATGTAAAATTGAGCAACTAAGATATACTCGGCATAACCATAAAAATTTATGACCGATTTGTTGAGTTATCTTAGATAAATTCTGACTATTTTGAGGAAGCGTATACTGGCTACAGCGTCTCAAGATGAACAAACAGTACTATTGCTGCTTTTTCTTTTTCAAGCAAAAGTCTTAAGGGAGTATGCAAGCACACTTGTATATGTTTGACTAGACGCCAGGCAAGCCGAAGCCTTAAGACCCTCAGAAAAAAGGTCAAAATTAATCACAGATTTCTTGATTTAACTTAAATTAATTCTTACTATTTTTAAGAAGTGACTGGCTATGTTGTTGCTACGGCATCTCAAGAGGCAAACAATGTAATATTTTTCAAGCAAAGGTGTTTTAAGAGAGTATACGAGGTACAGACGTTCGTGACACCTAGCTGAGATGTGCTATAAGCACACTTAACCTAGTATGCGGGCGCCTTAACTGAGCAATATTATGAGACAACAAAACTTGGTCCAACACGACAGCATACTTAATAATGGTTTGTGTGTTGTCCCCTTAACTTAACTTTAGAGGGAAAGGGAAGCGACAGAGAGGAAGCCATTTTGAATGTACCATCTACTTTTGTTAACTTCTGTTCGTTAAACACTAGTTAAAATGTATCCCACTAGACCACGTCTGGATGAAGCACATCAAAGTGCTGATTACCAGGCTACTGGTGACAAGAGGTTACAATGTAACACATATCTATGGAACGTTGAGCGAGAAATACCGCTCGTGAACTTCCGCATTGAGCACTTGCGTTCGAAATCGACCGCGCATTTGTAACACATTCGAATGGTATTTTATTTCTAAAAATAAATGTAAAAAATCGTTACACTCAACACACATTACGTAATTAATTTTTCATTTTATTTGTCTTACCTTTACAGAATCAGCTTTTTTAGTCGAGGGTTCATGTGCTCTTCGTGAATAAACGAATTAAAGGCGCAGCTCTCTCAGCTTCCCTGGATGCAGATGGTATTCGAAGCACTGCTGCCAGACAGCCAGATGCAGCAGAGGGAAGGGTGAAGTGGGCGGACACATGGATCTTGATCGACAGTCCGTCGCTTGAACTGGGGAAAACATGAACAAAAGCCACACTGAATAAACAGATTGCACCACGGGTCCACAGACATCTGACACAATACCCGCTCTGTTTGGGAAACATTTGACGCTTACTGAATCTAAAATGTAACACAACTATCTTGGATGAAGTTGAAGGAAGAGATTGAACATTAAGGTAGAAATATTTATCAGCCAAGTAATGGGTAAATAAACTATTTTAATTCAGGGCCAGGCGACATAGCCTAAATATAGGAGACGGAATGGAGCCATCATCAGACCTTTACAAAAGTATCAAGAAATTCAACAGTGAACAAAATAAAACAATCTTGTTATTATTTCTCAATAAACATATACATATATCAAAACATAAGCAAAATGTGATGAAACTAGGCTGCATTCTAGGCCACTGACCAACCAAACGGGTCTGACCAGATAGTATATCAGAAAATGACCACTGTGTAATTTGTAAATCCTCCAAAAATGGGGGTTCCATTACTCTGTTCAGGACTGTATTTGCTTAAAAATGCATATTAAGCTATTCTTATTGTGTGAGTAGTGATTACACCCTCGCAACCCCCCAACATATGTCCCATCTTTGCCTGTCAGCACACAGAAAGGGCAATGACAGCAGAACCATGGACAAGGCTGAGGTGCGACAACAAAGGCGACACTAAAAGGCGCTACATGGTCAATCCGACGTCTGCATTTACCATATAGAATTTACTGCGATGTGGCCTCCGCAGAAGTCAGAGCAAACATACTTTTTGCGCCTCGCGGAGCAGCCCAGTTGTTGTCTAGGAAATGAGTTTGTGTTTATACAGGACCTCCCGCCCTCACCTACCTTCAACCAATCATGTCAATGCGGAGCTATACGGAGCCCTCCGCATTGTTACAAAATTTGAGAGGCGCAAGGCGATGCGGCATGGTGCTCAATTTGGCCTCTGCATGCCTCCGGAGGCTCCGCATTGTGTCACACTATCCATACGGCGCCTCCGACCACGTTTTCGTATCAAGCATAAATTGTCTGTAAAGCGAGAGAGACAGCTTGTGTGGGATGCTCCTGACAGCAATAAAGAACATATAGTAACACTTTTTTTATTAGCATGAAGGCGTCCGCATACTAGGTTAAGATTGCACCTAACAGAACTCAACTAGGTGAAGCGAACGTCTGTGCCTCGCATACTCCATTAAAAAGGCCTTTGGTTGAAAAACTAGAAAAAAGCGGCAATATTACTGTTTGTCCCTCTTGCAACACCATTCCAACAACACATAAAGAAACACTTCCTTAAAATAGTCAGAATGAATCTAAGATAAATCAAGAAATTTGTCATTCATTTTGATGTGTTTGCAGAGGAGGTCTTTAGTCTTGCAATTTTACATCTAGCTATGTTTGGTGCAGAATTTCTCAAGTGAAAACATTTGCATTGTCAGGTCGGTGTGTGTAGCTGGTGCATAAAGTTAGGCGCAGGAGAGCAGAGATGAGTAAACAACGTATTTACTCACGCCGGAATATACCGACAAGGAACAAGAAATAATCACGCACACAAACATGGGGGAACCAGAGGGTTAAATACATGAACATGTAATTGGGGAATGAAAACCAGGTGTGTAGAAAACAAAGACAAAACAAATGGAAAAATGAAAAGTGGATCGGCGATGGCAAGAAGACCGGTGACGTCGACTGCTGAACGCCACCCGAACAAGGAGAGGGACCGACTTCAGCGGAAGTCGTTACAGTACCCCCCCCTTTGACACGCGGCTCCAGCACCGTGCCGACAACAGCCTCGGGGACGACCCGGAGGGCGAGGCGCAGGGAGATCCGGACGGCGACGGTGGAACTCTCGCAACATCAAAGGGTCCAATACGTCCTCCACCGGCACCCAGCATCTCCTCCGGACCGTACTCCTCCCACTCCACGAGGTACTGAAGGCCCCTCGCCCGACGCCTTGAGTCCAGAATGGACCGAACTGCATACGCCGGGGCCCCCTCGATGTCCAGAGGGGGAGGAGGGACCTCCCGCACCTCAGACTCCTGGAGTGGACCAGCCACCACCGGCCTGAGGAGAGACACATGGAACCAGGCGTTCATACGGTAATCGGGGGGAAGCTGTAACCTGTAACAAATCTCGTTCAGTCTCCTCAGGACTTGAAATGGTCCCACAAACCGCGGGCCCAGCTTCCAGCAGGGCAGGTGGAGGGGCAGGTTTCGGGGTCGAGAGCCAGACCCGGTCCCCGGTGCCTCACTGCGGTGACGGTCTGCGCTGGCTTTCTGGCGCATCACGGCCCGCTGAAGGTGAACATGAGCGGCGTCTCATGTCTCCTCCGCGCGCCCTAAACCAGTCGTCCACCGCAGGAGCCTCGATCTGGCTCTGATGCCAAGGCGCCAGAACCGGCAGGTACACAAGTACGCACTGGAAGGGGGAGAGGTTAGTGGAGGAGTGGCGGAGCGAGTTCTGGGCCATCTCTGCCCAGGGCACGAACGACGCCCACTCCCCCCAGCCGGTCCTGGAAATAAGACCTCAGAAACCTACCCATATCCTGGTTCACTCTCTCCACCTGCCCATTACTCTCGGGGTGAAAACCCGAGTTAAGGCTGACCGAGACCCCCAGACGTTCCATGAACGCCCTCCAGACCCTCGACGTGAACTGGGGACCTCGATCAGACACTATGTCCTCAGGCACCCCGTAGTGCCGGAAGACGTGTGTAAATAGGGCCTCCGCAGTCTGTAGGGCCGTAGGGAGACCGGGCAAAGGGAGGAGACAACAGGACTTAGAAAACCGATCCACAACGACCAGGATTGTGGTGTTATCCTGTGAGGGAGGAAGATCGGTTATGAAATCTACCGACAGGTGCGACCATTGTGGAATGGGTAAGGGTTGTAACTTCCCTCTGGGCAGGTGCCTAGGAGCCTTGCACTGGGCGCACACCGAGCAGGAGGAAACATAACCCTCACGTCCTTAGCTAAAGTGGGCCACCAGTACTTCCCATTAAGACAGCGCACCGTCCGACCGATGCCCGGATGACCAGAGGAGGGTGACGTGTGGGCCCAATAGATCAAACAGCAGATGGAACGTACAGACGCCCAGCTGGACACTGGATGGGAGTGGGCTCTGCACGTAGCGCCAGCTCAATGTCCGCGTCCAGCTCCCACACTACCGGTGCCACCAGGCAGGAGTCCGGGAGTATGGGGGTGTGATCCATGGGCCGCTCCTCTGTGTCATACATCTGGGACAGTACGTCTGCCTTCGCGTTCTGGGAACCTGATCTGTAAGACAGGGTGAAAACAAACCAAACAGGTAAAAAACATGGCCCACCTTGCCTGGCGAGGGTTCAGTCTCCTCGCCGCCCAAATGTACTCCAGTGTTTAGCCCCCCTCAAGCCAATGTCTCCACGCCTTCAAAGCCTTGACGACAGCCAACAACTCCCGGTCCCCCACGCCATAGTTTCGCTCCGCCGGGCTGAGCTTCTTCGAGAAAAAGGCACAGGGGCTGAGCTTTGGTGGCGTACCCAAGCGCTGAGAGAGCACGGCTCCTATCCCAGCCTCGGACGCATCCAACTCCACTATGAATGCTAAAGAGGGATCCGGATGAGCCAGCATGGGAGCCGAGGTAAACAGAGCCCTCAGGTGACCAAAAGCCCTGTCCGCCTCAGCCGACCACTGCAAACGCACCAGTCCCCCCTTCAGCAGTGAGGTAATGGGAGCCTCTACCTGACCAAAACCCTGGATAAACCTCCGGTAGTAGTTGGCAAACCCTAGAAACCGCTGCACCTCCTTTACCGTGGTGGGAGTCGGTCAATTACGCACGGCTGAAATGCGGTCACTCTCCATCTCCACCCCTGACATGGAAATGCGGTACCCTAGGAAGGAGACGGACTGTTGAAAGAACAGACATTCTCAGCCTTGACATACAGGTCATGCTCCAACGGTCGACCAAGCACCTTGCACACCAGGGACACATGCTCGACGCGTGTAGAGAGGAGTATATCAGAATGATAAAGAAACTTGAGGAGGCAGGTGAAGTGGAGGGCCGAATGTACCCCTGCCCCAGGGATTTGGAGACATATGTTTCCATAGCCGCCGTTTCCTCCTGCGACAGGGGATACACGGGACTCCTGGGAAGTGCTGCGTCTACCAGGAGGCTTATCGCACAATCCCCCCGTCGATGGGGTGGTATTGAGTCGCCTTCTTATTGAGAAGAGCCAAATCAGCATATTCGGAGGGAATGCGCACGGTGGAGACCTGGTCTGGACTTTCCACCGTATTAGCACCAACGGAAACCCCTAAACACCTCCCAGAGCACTCTCGTGACCACCCCGTGAGAGCCCTCCGTTGCCACGAAATAGTGGGGTTATGACAAGCTTACCAGGGTAGGCCCAGCACCACGGGAAACGCAGGAGAATCAATAAGGAAGAGACTGATTCTCTCCTTGTGACCCTCCTGCGACCCCATGCCCAGTGGAGTGGTGGCCTCCCTAATTAACCCTGACCTTAATGGTCGACTCTCTAGGGCGTGAACTGGGAAGGGCACATTCACTGGAACAATGGGGATCCCTAAACTATGGGCAAATGATCTGTCAATGAAATTCCCAGCTGCGCCTGAATCTACGAGCGCCTTATGCTGGGAATGCAGGGAAAACTCAAGAAAATGTATGTACAAAAGCATGTGTGCAGGTTCCTCTGGGTGAGTATGGTGCCGACTCACCTGGGGTGACGCGAGAGTGCCCTGCCTCCTGCCTCGACTCCCAGAGGAACCTCTCCAGCACCGACCGGCAGTGTGCCCTCTGCGGCCACAGATGGTGCATGGAACGGTACCTCCTCCGGTCTCCCTAAGTGCAGCACCTCCCAGCTCCATGGGTGTCGGAGCGGTGGTGCTGGGGGATGGAACCGACAGACCCTGATCTGGACGTCCGCGGGTAGTCAGCAGGTTATCCAACTGAATGGACAGGTCCACCAGCTAGTCGAAGGTGAGAGTGGTGTCCCTACAGGCCAACTCCCGACGGACGGCCTCGCGCAAACTGCAACGGTAGTGATCGATCAGGGCCCTGTCGTTCCATCCCGCGCCGGCGGGCAGGGTCCGGAAGTCCAAAGCGAACTCCTGTGCGCTCCTCATCCCCTGCCTCAGGTGGACGAGACGTTCACCCACCGCTCTACCCTCAGGCGGGTGGTCGAAAACTGCCCGGAAGTGGCGGGTGAACTCCTCGAAGTGGTCCAGAACCACTTCTCCTTCTCCCCACACGGCGTTGGCCCACTCCAGGGCTTTCCCTGAGAGGCAGGAGATGAGGGCGGAAACCCTCTCACGATCCCAAGGAGCCAGGTGGACGGTTGCCAGGTAGAGCTCCAGCTGTAGTATGAACCCCTGACAACCTGCAGCCTTCCCATCAAGGGTGAGATGAATCCCACTGGGACCGGGTGAAGGATGGGTGAGTAGTGTTGACCTTGGTTGTGCTGGTGGAGGCGCTGGAGGAACTGCTCTTCTCTCCCAGCGATCCAAGTTCTGTAGAACGCGGTCCATGGCGGTGCTGAGATGTTGCAGCATAGCCGCATGCTGCTGGACGCGCTCCTCGACCCCTATTAAAGGGGTATCTGCTCCTGCTGACTCCATAATACTGGTGCGTGATTCTGTCAGATCGGTGTGTGTAGCTGGTGCATAAAGTCAGGCGCAGGAGAGCAGATATGAGTGAACAACGTATTTACTCAATACGGCACAAGGTAAACAAAATACAACGTGCCCAAAAGCAAAAAATACCGAAAATACCAGCCGGAATATACCGACAAGGAACAAGAAACAATCACGCACACAAACATGGGGGAAACAGAGGGTTGAATACATGAACATGTAATTGGGGAATGAAAACCAGGTGTGTGGAAAACAAAGACAAAACAAATGGAAAAATGAAAAGTGGATTGGCGATGGCTAGAAGACCGGTGACGTCGAACGCCGCCCGAACAAGGAGAGGTACCAACTTCGGCGGAAGTCGTGACATGCATGAAAACAAGTAATCTCTAGTTGAATGACAACAAACACTACATACTGTTGACCAATCACCGGCAAAGGGGTGTAGACTTCAGCTACTGAACTTCGACTTTCCTCAATAAAAAAATAGTGCATGAAAAGCCGGGGGAAAAAATCCTGCTGAAGATCGAAACGTCACAAAACATACACACAAACTGTTTCTACTGGGAAGCATACAGTAAGCTTAACGGTGGACATCCATAATAGTGGCCCAGGAAATTTGACAGAATTGACACAAACGTCAGTTTGTGTATTCAGTTGAATCTTAAGCTGATTTGAAACAAAATATTGTGGCTATTCTGTTGTCTACTTATGTCATATGAGTCTTTAGACATTCTGCTAAAATCTCTCGACTACCCAACATTACTGAAAACCTAATTGGTTATACTAGTATTGTCAGTGGCCATGAGGATAATATTTGAAATGGATCATAGAGAAAGAAAGAGGTGAAGAAAGGGTTAGTGCTACCCGGAATCCTTGGGACATCCATACCCTAACCCTACCCTTAACCATAACCCTTACCTAAACCTTTTGATTTTACATTTCGTCAGAGTTGTACGTCCCAAGGATGCCGGATTGCAAGGACCATGTAGAAAGTCTAGCGTTATATGTACTGTATGACGATTTGGTCTAAGGCAGTGGTTCCCAACCTTTTTCCGTTACTGTACCACCAACTGAATTTTGCTCTGCCTGGAGTACTCCTGAAGTACCCCCTCATTTGCATTTTACCAGTAGGCCTATGGTCACATGAATCTTCTCAAGTACCCACCCGTGGATAGGCCAAGTCCTAGTACCCCTGGTTGGGAACCACTGATCTAAGGCCAATCCCACCAAACGCTCTGACACATTTTTTTTTATGAAAAAACAAATCTGTGGGATATTGTCATCAAAGAAAAAAGTCTGATAATTCCTTAGATAAAAAAAAGAAAAGCTCTGTGTGCAACTGCTAATACAGAAAAAAAAACACAAAGAGAGCAATCGGGGAGAAGCGCCTTGGTCAGGGAGGTGACCAAGAACCCGATGGTCACTCTGACAGAGCTCCAGAGTTCTTCTGTGGAGATGGTAGAACCCTACAGAAGGACAACCATCTCTGCAGCCCTCCACCAATCAGGCCTTTATGGTTGAGTGGCCAGACGGAAACCACTCCTCAGTAAAAGGCACATGACAACCCGCTCTGAGTTTGCCATAAGGCACCTAAAGGACTCTCAGACCATGAGAAACATGATTCCTGGTCTGATGAAACCAAGATTGAATCTTTGGCCTGAATGCCAAGCGTCATATCTGGAGAAACCAGGCACCGCTCATCACCTGGCCAATACCATCCTTACGGTGAAGCGTGGTGGTGGCAGCATCATGCTGTAGGGATGTTTTTCAGCGGCACGACAAGGAGACCAGTCAGGATCAAGGGTTAGTACAGAGAGATCTTTGATGAAAATCTGCTCCAGAGCACTCAGGACCTCAGACTGGGGCAAAGGTTCCCCTTCAACAGGACAACGACCCTAAGCACACAGCGTAGACAACGCAGGAATGACGTCTCTGAATGTCCTTGAGTGGCCCATCCAGATCCCAGACTTGCACCCGATCGAACACCCGATCTCTGGAGAGACCTGAAAATAGCTGTGCAGGGACACTCCCCATCCAACTTGACAGAGCTTGAGAGGATCTGCAGAGAAGAATGGGAGAAACTTTCCAAACACAGGTGTGCCAAGCTTGTAGCGTCATACCCAAGAAGACTTCAGGCTGTAATCGCTGCCAAAGGTTCTTCAACAAAGTACTGAGTAAAGGGTCTGAATACTTATGTAAATATGATATTTCCGTTTTTTATTTTTAATAAATTTGCAAAAATTAAAAAAAATCTGTTTTTGCTTTGTCATTATGGGGTATTGTGTGTAGATTGAGGAGGGGGACAATTTAATCCAGTTTCGAATAAGGCTGTAACGTAACAAAATGTGGAAAAAGTGAAGGGGTCTGAATACTTTCCCAATGCACTGTATTCTTGTTACTAAGTATTGTTTGTGTGTTTTGAGTTTTTTCATTTGGGGACTTTAAAAAGACAGGACATCTCAAGAGATTTTATCATGCTAAATGTCAAATAAATAAACAAAAAAAAGACTTCTGCCCCAGTCTAACTGAATGGATGCATGTCGGGAGCTGGCTGAACAAGTTTTCTAAGTCTTTGCCTGTATTTGCCTGACTTGGTTACTTTGCATGATTATTATGCACTAGCTGCCTGTTTGCTTCAGACTCACTCATCATCCAACATGCAGACTAGAAGAAGCAAGTAAGCATTTGCGCTACTCACACTCAACAGCGTTTAAGACAGGACGTGCTATACCTCCCTTTTAGTACCACTTTAGTAGCCCAATGATTAGACTCTATGGAATGTCTGAATGGCACCAAACAGACTGCTCACTCCTTATCGGGTTTGAAACATTGTGAAAATGTGATGGTTTTGAGCTGGAACTAAGCCTATTTGAGGTAGACAATGTTGAATAGATAATGTTTTGAGGAGCCCAACTTGATTGTTCTCATATATTCAGTCTATACCTGTATTGGACAAAGAGAACAAATTAAGAGCAACCACACCAGCCCTGAAATGAGGGCAAGCCACTTAGTTATGAGTTACCAATTTGTTTTCTGTCTCCATCTAATGGCATGATAACTTAATGTACATTCTTCAACTCAGATACTGTTAGCCTAAACACCTCAGAACAGAGGAAGGACAAACAGTTACCTGAGCTGGACAGGTATTGGTTTGTATTTTATGTACTTTCTAATGATAGGTCGGTGATAATAAATACAATTACAAGATATACCTATTCATTTACCCATTTTCCATCAGTCCACTCATCCATCTGTCCACCCCCATTTATTTATCGGTGTGTGTTCTTTTGCCAAGGATTTTTTTTCTCGTTTCATGAGGTAACTGTCTCCAACCTCCATCCGGTCACCCATAGGTTGTGCGCGCTTTTGTTCCAGCCAAGAAGTATTAACACACCAGCTAATTATAAGTCGATTTGTTTAATCATGTGTGTTAGTACTTGGTTGTAACAAAAACCTGCACACCTTGTTATTGACCCCCAGGATCAGGCTGAAGAACAATGGACTAACACCACCACATGTCATTGTCAACACATACTGGTAATGCTTGTACCTCGGTTAGCCAGTAGGGGGAGAAACAGGTCCATAAGATAGCAAAATGAAGAACTATGTTTGACCCAATTTTCTCTTCCCAAAGACTGTTGTGATCTTTGTTTCTCATTACAATGCAGCCAATACATAAAGGTTTCCCCATAAGCACACATCTGGGATTTGGGTTGGCGGATGTTTGCCGTAACATTTTGGACATAAAATGCGAAACTGAGTAAGAACAGTTGGTCCCGGTGGTCCCCAATTGACAATCTATCCTTCCATCACCTATCTTATTAAACAACTTTCTATCCAGCACACCTGTCTTTGTGCCCTTTTTTGCTATTTATTTTATGTTAAACAGCAGAAATAAAAAGACATTATTGAAATATCTTGTTTCCTTATGCAATGACTGAATAGTCTATCTATGATATACTGTACCTGAAGCATAATCTTTACATACAGATCGTATCTGTAGCATTTGCATGCTCATTTCACAGTTGTTCAGGCTTGCCTGAGATCCTGTGCATTTCGGGAATCATCCTTCGGGAAAGGGGGAAGCTTTTTCCAAGGAATAACAGAGGATCCGAGAGTGAGATTGTGTTTCCCGAGGCTAAAGTCAGTGGGAGCCCACGCTTGTTTGTGCATTAAAAATGCATGCCTTTCAGGAAAAAGAAAGACATCATGGAGAGTGCCATGAGAGAGAGAGAGAGAGAGAGAGAGAGAGAGAGAGAGAGAGAGAGAGAGAGAGAGAGAGAGAGAGAGAGAGAGAGAGAGAGAAGCAGCGGAAAGAACAAAAGAGCCTCAGAGACAAGAGAGACCAGTAGGACTAGGGAAAAGAGGGTGTAAAACAAACACCTTGGTAAACTGACAAATTTGACCTCAAACAGCAGAGAAGTGGGTCAGTGTGAGAGATGTCACCACTATGCAGAGCAAACTGATGCCTTCTGTGGGAAGAGGAAGAGTTAAAGAGAGTTCCATGCCAAGTCAGGTCCTTAAAAAGACCCCTCCCAGCACACCACATATTGTTATTAGCTACTTTAGAAAATTTTCTAGTATTTGAATATGTTTTCCATCTGTACCATACATATCAGTCTATGAACTTTCATTCTATTGAACCATCATCAAGCAAACCCTTGACCTGTCTAAGTGCTGTATTGGAAGACGTGCACTCCTGTGGGTCCCTATAGAGAAAACCTACTTTAAGAATTCCACCATTCATGCTTTCTGATATGATCAAGCCAAGATTGGACTCTTCATCATGGACTGTTATGTGAGAAGTTGAAACACAGGTCACGATTAAGAAAATTGTTCCCTTTGAATTACAAGTCTCAAACTAAGACCAGGTTATACAGTTTGACCTGTAGTTCTTCATGGGAAATGTATGGCCCTACGTGATATATAGGATATTCCTTTTGAACAGGGAACTAGGGTTGCTAATCCTCCCGGTTTGGCTTGGAGTCTTCCAGAATTGGCTTTAAATGGGCAATCTGCAGTTCAAACAACAACAAAACAGTCAACCTGCCACTGTTGTAACAGGTTGGATGTACCAATTTTTTTAGTCACTATTCACATCATAAACAAGTACAACGGTCACCGTGGGGGAAAACAACTGCCCATTAAACAGATTTACGTAGTTATTACTTCTAAACAAAAAACTATTTAGGGGTTCTTATAGGTTTACAATGTTGTTTTGATTATGGCTTCAAAAGTCTCTAAGCTTATATTTGGTTGTGATAGTTACAAAATACCTATTTTGGATAAAGCAGTTGATAGCTAGAACGCTTACGCTCATTGACATAGGCTCAAAGCAAAGCAAGCCAAAGAGCCATGTTACTGGTTGAAGTTTGTGTTTTTGAAGTATAATGCAGTTGATTTGCGACGGTGACATAAACATTATATTAAGCAAGACATTCATACAAGCCTAAAAAATAAATATATATTGAAAAAGTAGTGTAAAATGAACTTCTAAGCAACATGTAAATGGATGCTTTTTTTTTTTACTGGCGGTCTATGATAACTCTGTGTTTTCCCCCAGTTGGGGAAATGGTGAATGATGTGCGACCCTTTGCATACTTGTGAAACTTGACCAATCAATAGCCCGAAATGAAACAAAATGATGTGTTTGGTGTGGCTCAGATGATAGAGCATGGCACTTGCATTGCCAGGATTGTGAGTTTGATTCCCATGGTGGACCCGTAAGAATAAAAATGTATGCACTCATTTTTGTAAATTGCGCTAGAAAATAACGGCTGCTGAATAACGAAGATGGAAATATGGTCATGATTGACATTACTGGGCCACATTTATAGACATTGACATGCAAGGGTGTGAGGTTGAATATTTGGGGTTAACCAATGAAGAGACATGTTTGGTGTTAAGTATCTCACATGAGGTCAGGTTGAGACTTCCTCTTATTAGCACGATTTTTTTGCTTTGAATTTCCAGAACCAAGTTCTGAACTATTGGTTTGCTTCTGTCTATTTGGTAACAATTCCCAACAATGAATCAACAATGAATCAAAATCAATTCATTAATTCTTTTTTTTATTTTACCCAGAACTCCCACCAATATTTTTCTCACTAATACAGACAGAATATTTCACAACACAGATCTCAGAAATTAGTTACATATATTCCCTGTTTTATTAAGCATAGAGCCCTAATGCCAAATCAGTAGCAGACAGAATGGAATTTGTCAATGGTCCTTTCCAGAAACGACCCCTAGCCTCACCCTGGGCTGTTGTGTACATCTGAACAAATTTGATAGATAGAAGGAAAATGGTGAAAACAGAACTAGAGGGCCTCTGATAATATTGCCTATACCTATCAAAAAACTTAAGATCTACACAAGTCTCCTCAAGCATTTGATTAGCTGAATCAGGTTAGTAATTGCTGGGCAAAGGCTAAAATGTGAACCCCTGTGGGTCCCTAGGACTAGGATTATGAACCTGGCTCCAGGAAGTAGATTTGGGATTGATTTGTGATTGGGTGTAAGTGATCAGACTTTGACATGGGGCCAACTTTCAGATTTGGATACTTGGAATGATATACTTCCTGATGAGATGCTATCTGTGTCCCAAATGGCACCCTATTCCCTATAGAGTGTACTTCTTTTAGTGTAGTACTTTTTTACCAGAGCCCATACTGACCCTTCTGAACCGTCTATAATGTTATACCCTCACTGAATGTGACCCAGACAAGCCCTTAAAACAAATGAGAAACAGGACAGGGGAACCTTGTCAACAACTGTTCCCTCCCCACTCTTCCCCAACCCACCCACACACCACCACCTTTTCCAGCCCGCTCTGCTCTGTTTATCTCACTCTCCCAGACCTATCCTGCCGACAAGAGTTCAGAGAGGGGCAGGGCTGAACGGTGTAGTCAAGTGAATGATGCGGAAATGGCTACCTTCTGAGATTGAGGCCCTGGTCACCTGTCAGCCCCACAGACAGACAGGACCCCCAAAGCCCCGTAGGCCGTTAGGCTGTCCCGACAGTTTCCCGTGCCACCGCTGCCGCCACTGCCGCCACCCAGCTCTCAGACTCAGACAGACGGGTACATTAACAAACACCAACCAGGCCAAGGACAATGGTTGCAAAGGGGAGGGGCTGTGGTGCCCCCCTTGGGCAGAGGAGGGCCCTATTGGCTCTTGCCAGGTGCTGGGTACTTAATGATTCATCAAGGTCCAATTAAGCAGGCTGCCTTGGTCATTGAGTGGATGAATTATTAATGAGGAGAGTGTGGTGGAAGGAGAGGGCCGATGCACCAGATGACCGTATCACTGTCCCTGTCACGCCGTATGAACTCTGTCGTTATTCCAAAATGGATCCCATCTTGCTGCAATTTATTAGGGTGCTGTGGTGGTAAAATTAAATACAATGATTTGTCATGTACACAGTTTACAGCATGTATGAACGATGCAGTGAAATGCTTGCGTGCTAGCTCCCTCAACATCGCAGATCAATAATAAAAAGTCAAATAAAAAATATTAAGTAATTAGAAGAAGCCAAGGTAGTATGCAAAGTAATAAACGGATATGTACACAGTAGGATATACAGTATAGATTATGAATGTGCTATGTCAAGTCTGATTGTATTTACAAATGTAAAGTGAATAGTGACTTGGCCGCACAGTTAACTAAATAGTATATAATAGAACAGCAGCATTGACTGTGTGTGTGTTTGTGTGAGTATGCGTGTGTGTGCATGTGCATATTTGTTTGTGTGTTTGTGTATGCATTTTGTGTAAGGTTTGGATGTGTGGAGAGTCATTGGTACAAATAGTCTCCAGGTGCTGATGGTCTTTAAGGTGCAAATGTTTTTACGGTGCAGGTCTGCGCAGGTAGACTGCTAGGGTTAGTTGTTCAGCAGTCTGATGGCCTGGTGGGAGAAGCCGTCTCGGGGGCCTGTTGGTCCAAGACCCAATGCTCCGATACAGCTTGCCAGATGGTAACAGAGTGAACAGTCCGTAGTTCAGGTGACTGGAGTCCTTGTCAATCTTCCTCAGACACTGTCACAAACGAGACTCCCGCGGTTCCTCCTGCTCACCACCAGAGGGAACCCTCTCCTGAATATTAAGCCCTGAACTACAACTCCCACATACCTGGTTCTAATCACCGTTGCACCTGTCTCCCATCAGTAGACTATTTAGGCTCTCTCTCCCTTTCTCTCTTTGCGAAGTCTTGTTTCCCTGGTGATCATTTCTGAGCGTTTTCTCCCGTGTCTGTCATTTCGTGGTATTACTCTGGACTGTTTTTCCCTTTTTGATTCTTGCTGCCTGCCCTGGACTATATTCTTTACTGGACTGATTTTTGTAAGCTTGCTGCCTGCCCTGACCTAATGCCTGTACCTGGATTTCGATTTGCCTTAGCCCTGCTGTTGTGTTTGCTGGCGATTGACCCTGTTAAATGCGACCAAGATTGTAATAAAACTGCAAATGGATCCTCACTCTCATGGTGCTTCATTACAGAAGACTTCGCCACTTCGCGATCCAGCAGCTCTGGTCCAAATGTCCACGGAGATCTCCACTCAAGCAAACCAGCTCGCCGTTCATCAACAGCAGCTAACCCATCTAACTACGGTAACGGAGGAACTCGTCCGACGCTACAGAGGTTGCAGATGTCGCCCGAACCCAGCCCTCCTCAGCCGAACGCAAGTATGGGCACCTCTCCACCACCGGCACCCACAGTTAACCCACGTCTGGCTCTCCCTGATAAGTTCGGACGGTAACCCCACTAAGAGTAAGGGATTTCTACTGCAATGTTCATTATTCATTGATCAACAACCAGCGATGTATGTCACTGACGCCAGCAAGATTTCCTTGGTATGTTCTCTCCTCACTGGCAGAGCGTTAGAGTGGGTAACGGCGGTTTGGAGAGAGGATGGCACGGCTTTTCCATCGTTCGGTGCCTTTCTTCAACGCTTCCGGGAAGTATTTGAACACCCGGAGGGAGGCATGAGAGCTGATGACCGACTACTCGCGTTGAACCAGGGCAGGAATACTGCAGCAGAATATGCCTTGACATTTCGCACTCTGGCAGCTCAAACCGACTGGGTTGAGAGCACGCTAAACTGCTCTTTCGCAAGGGACTCAGCTTGGAATTACAGTCTGAACTGGCCTGCCGAGATGAAGGGAGATCGCTGAATCAATTCATCGAACTCACCATACAGATTGACAATCTGATTCGATCACGGCGCCCACTCAGAACGGGACCCACCAGCACACAATGCCCAGTTACTCTGCCTCCAACCGAACCCATGCAGCTCGGATATACTCACCTGACTCCGGAGGAACGTGAACGCCGCATACGTCAACATCTCTGCCTCTATTGTGGTCAACCGGGCCATCTAAGGGCGTTTTGCCCCACAAGACCACCTCCTCGTAATCCTCTTCGTGAGTCCTTGTGTTCAAGCACATCACTCCAGTTCCTGCATCAAAGTGCCGATAGTATTATCTCTAGAGGACAATCATATAACCACATCAGCACTATTAGACTCCGGAGCAGCCGGCAACTTTATGTCTCATGAGTTTTCCCAACAACAACAATTTCCATTAATCACCTGTGACTCTCAATTGGCAGTGGAGGCGCTAGATGGACGACCTCTCGGCGATGGGAGGGTCCTGCACACCACCGTGGACCTTCGACTACAGACCGGGACCCTCCACACGGAGGTAATTCGCTTCTACGTCATCACATCACCCCGTAACCCGGTAATCCTTGGGCTTCCCTGGCTACGGCAACATAACCCGCTCATCTCATGGAGGGAGGGTCGTATCATCAAATGGGACCCGTCATGCCACTCCAACTGCTTAACTGGCAGCCCTTCACTCTCCATTCAGGCCGTTCACGCTAAAGGACGAGCCAGCTCTTTCCCCACTCTACCCATTGAATACTCTGACCTCATCGAAGCTTTCAGCAAGACCAAGGCGATGGAACTACCCCCTCACCGATCAAGCGACTGTGCCATCGAGCTACTACCAGGTACGAAGCCACCCAAGGGCCGAATCTTCCCCCTATCTCAACCCGAATCAGAAGCCATGAAAAACTACATAGAGGAAGAACTGTCGAAGGGGTTCATTAGAGCATCGACATCACCTGCAGCCGCGGGCTTCTTCTTTGTTAAAAAGAAAGACGGTGGTTTACGCCTGTATTGACTACCGGGTCTCAACGACATCACAGTCAAGTTTCGATATCCTTTACCGCTGGTTCCAGCTGCCCTAGAACAACTCCGCCAAGCCAAGTACTTCTCCAAACTGGACCTCCGCAGCGCCTACAACCTCATTCGCATCCGGGACGGTGATGAATGGATGACAGCCTTTTCTACCAGCACTGGGCACTATGAGTATCTGGTTATGCCTTTCGGGCTGTCTAATAGTCCCTCCGTGTTTCAATCATTTATCAATGACGTCTTTCGGGACATGCTGAATCGCTGGGTAATTGTGTACATTGATGACATTCTCATCTATTCCAACACCTATGAAGAACACGTGCAACATGTGAGAACAGTATTGCAACGACTCATAGATCACCAGCTATACGCCAAAGCAGAGAAGTGCGAATTTCACCAGACTTCCACATCTTTTTGGGCTACATCATCAACCAGGAGGGAGTCGCCATGGACGAGAAGAAGGTCAAGGCTGTTCTAGACTGGCCACTGCCAGTAACCTTAAAGGAGTTACAACGCTTCTTGGGATTTGCTAACTTCTACTGACGCTTCATCAGGAATTTCAGCTCGGTAGCCGCCCCCCGAAAACCTCTATGACTAAGAGGAACTCATCACACCTCACCTGGTCAACTACAGCACAGGAGGCTTTCGCAGAACTCAAGGCACGTTTTACATCGGCTCCCATCCTCCACCACCCTAATCCTGAACTCCCGTTTACAGTTGAGGTGGACGCATCTATCACGGGCATTGGAGCTATTCTGTCACAGTGGCACGGATCCCCACTCAAGCTCTATCCGTGCGCCTATTATTCCCGCAAACTTAGTCCAGCCGAACAGAACTACGACGTCGGAAACCGGGAACTGTTGGCCATGAAAGCAGCTATGGAGGAGTGGCGTCATTGGCTGGAGGGAGCTAAACATCCCTTCGTGATTCTAACGGACCACAAGAACCTGGAATACTTGCGGTCTGCCAAGAGACTGAACCCTAGACAAGCGAGGTGGGCACTCTTCTTCACGCCGATTTGACTTCACTGTCACCTATCGTCCCGGTTCTAAGAACACCAAAGCAGACGCACTATCACGCCAACACGACGGTGTAGCTCCCACTGAACCCAAGGAAACCCTGCTTCCAGAATCGTTAATCGTGGCCCCTATTCAATGGGACATCATGACAGAGCTCACCCAAGCCAATTCACAAAGGACCCCTCCGCCCGAATGCCCCCCTAACAAAACGTTTGTACCTCAGGACCTCTGTCAGAAAGTGCTAAAGCAAGTTCACTCCGTACTCAGCTCCGGTCATCCGGGAATCGCTGCCACTGTTCACCTGCTTCAGAACAGCTTCTGGTGGCCAACCTTGCGGGCAGACACAATAAAATTCATCAACGACTGCACCACCTGTAACACAAATAAACATCTCAGACAATTACCATCGGGCCTACTGCAACCACTACCAGTTCCCCACCGACCATGGTCCCATCTCGCCATAGACTTCATTACCGACCTTCCCAAGTCCAATGGGAATACCACAATACTTACTGTCATAGATCGCTTCTCCAAGGCTTGCCGGCTGATTCCACTCCCCAAACTGCCTACGGCATTGGAAACTGCCGAACTCATGTGCAACCTGGTGTTCCGCTTCTATGGCCTGCCAGAGGACATCGTGTCGGACCGAGGGCCCCAATTCACATCCAGAGTATGGTCAGCATTCTTCCAACAACTCAACATCAACATTAGCCTCACTTCAGGGTATCACCCACAATCTAACGGTCAAACAGAACGCCTCAATCAAGAGATCACCCGGTTTCTCAGATCCTACTGTCATCAGAACCAAGCAGACTGGAGTCGTTTCCTCATGTGGGCGGAGTATGCACAGAACTCACTCCAGAAACCCTCCACCGGTTTAACCCCATTCCAGTGTGTAATGGGCTTCCAACCTCCCCCTGGCTCCAGAGAAGCGAGGACATCTGGAGTCAGGCCCATACCCACTTGCTAAATGCGGTCAGGAGACAGAGGTTGCAGGCCAATCGCCACCGCCGCCCCAACCCAGAATATACTCCAGGTCAATGGGTCTGGCTATCCACTCGAGACCTACGCCTCAAACTCCCCTGCAAGAAACTCAGTCCCAGGTATGTGGGTCCCTTCCAAATAGTCAAACAAATCACACCAGTTTCCTTCCGTTTGGCATTACCCTCTAATTACCGTATCTCTCCTACTTTCCATGTATCTCTTCTCAAACCCGCTGGTGGTCCGAGAGCGGAGGAGGAGGAGCAGACCAGTGAGCAGGGCCCCCCACCCATCTTGGTGGACGGCGAGGAGGTATATCGGCTTCGAGATCTACTCGATTCCAGACGCCGGGCAGGCTCCTCCAATATCTGGTAGATTGGGAGAGTACGGACCGGAGGAGCGATCCTGGGTTAATGCAGAGGACATACTCGACCCGCACTCATGACTGAGTTCCATAGGACGCACCGGAGAAACCGGCCCCGACCTCGAGGAAGACCCGGCGTCGTTTGCCTCTTCGCGTCAGGAGCCGCTCGCAGGGGGCTCTGTCAAACGAGACTCCCGCGGTTCCTCCTGCTCACCACCAGAGGGAACCCTCTCCTGAATATTAAGCCCTGAACTACAACTCCCACATACCTGGTTCTAATCACCGTTGCACCTGTCTCCCATCAGTAGACTATTTAGGCTCTCTCTCCCTTTCTCTCTTTGCGAAGTCTTGTTTCCCTGGTGATCATTTCTGAGCGTTTTCTCCCGTGTCTGTCATTTCGTGGTATTACTCTGGACTGTTTTTCCCTTTTTGATTCTTGCTGCCTGCCCTGGACTATATTCTTTACTGGACTGATTTTTGTAAGCTTGCTGCCTGCCCTGACCTAATGCCTGTACCTGGATTACGATTTGCCTTATCCCTGCTGTTGTGTTTGCTGGCGATTGACCCGGTTCGTACGACCAAGATTGTAATAAAACTGCAAATGGATCCTCACTCTCATGGTGCTTCATTACAGACACCGCCTGGTATAAATGTCCTGGAGGGCAGGGAGCTCGCCCCCAGTGATGTATTAGGCAGTCCACACCACCCTCTGTAGAGTCTTGCAGTTGTGGGCCGTGCAGTTGCCATACCAGGCGTTGATACAGCCGGGTCAAGATTCTCTCGATGGTGCAGCTGTAGAATTTCTTGAGGATCACTTTCTTCCGCCTGTGGTCTGCCCTTCAGGAAGTCCAGGATCCAGTTGGAGAGGGAAGTATTCATACTCAGGCCCCCAAGCTTAATGATGGGCTTGGAAGGGACTATGGTGTTGAAAGCTAATCTGTAGTCAGTGAACAGCATTCTCACATAGGTATATCTCTTGTCCGGGTGGGATAGGGCAGTGTGCAATGCAATGGCGATTGCGTCGTCTGTGGATCTGTTGGGTCGGTATGCAAATTGTAATGGGTCCAGGGTGTCAGGTAAGGTGGAGCTTAATCAGCCTCTCAAAGCACTAAGCTAAGGACCCTTGGGACTAAACACCTCCCTCTGCAACTGGATCCTGGATTTCCTGATGGGCCGCCCCCAGGTGGTAAGGGTAGGCTACAACACATCTGCCACTCAACTTCATTAAATAATACCCGCAAAACACCAGTCTGAATGTCAACAGTGAAGAGGCGACTCCGGGATGCTGGCCTTCTAGGCAGAGTTGCAAATAAAAATCCATATCTCAGACTGGCCAATAAAAATAATAGATTAAGATGGGCAAAAGAGCACAGACACTGGACAGAGGAACTCTGCCAGTTGAGGTGAGGCGTCTGTTTCTCAAAGTAGACACAAAGTACTTGTCCTCTTGCTCAGTTGTGCACCGGGGCCTCCCACTCCTCTTTCTATTCTGGTTAGAGCCAGTTTGCTCTGTTCTGTGAAGGGAGTAGTACACAGCATTGTACAAGATCTTCACTTTCTTGGCAATTTCTCGCATGGAATAGCCTTTATTTCTCAGAACAAAAATATACTGATGAGTTTTAAAAGTCCTTTGTTTCTGGCCATTTTGAGCCTGTAATCGAACCCACAAATGCTGATGCTCCAGATACTCAACTAGTCTAAAGAAGGCCAGTTTTATTGCTTCTTTAATAAGCACAACAGTTTTCAGTTGTGCTAACATAAAGGCAAAAGGGTTTTCTAATGATCAATTAGCCTTTTAAAATTATAAACTTGGATTAGCTAACACAACATGCCATTGGAACACAGGAGTGATGGTTGCTGATAATGGGCCTCTGTACGCCTATGTAGATATTCCATAGAAAATCAACCGTTTCCAGCTACAAAAGTCATTTACAACATTAACAATGTCTACACTGTATTTTCTTTTAATGGACAATAAATGTGCTTTTCTTTCAAAAACAAGGACATTTCTAAGTGACCCCAAACTTTTGAACGGTAGTGTATATACTAGGCGGTGTCAGAGGAATGCCCAAAATATTGTCAATGACTCCAGTCACCTAACTCATAGACTGTTCTCTCTGATACCGCATGGCAAGCGGTTCCGGAGCGCCAAGTCTAGGTCCAAAAGGCTTCTTAACAGCTTCTACCCCACAAGCCATAAGTCTGCTGATAAATGTAGCAAATGGCCACCCGGACTATTACATTGACACCCCCCTTTGTTTTTACACTGCTCTGTTTATTATATATGCATAGTCACTTTACCCCTACCTACATGTAAAAAGGACCTTTAACCTGCACCCCCGCACACTGACTTGGTACCGGTACCCCCTGAATATAGCCTCATTATTGTTATTTAATTGTTACTTTTTTATTTAGTATATATATTCTTAACTCTATTTTTTAAACTGTATTGTTGGTTAAGGGCTTGTATAAGTAAGCATTTCACAGTAAGGTTCACACTCAAATGCGCAGCTACTAAACCACAAAGAAAAGCAGTCAGTCAAAATCATATCATATACAAATGATGTATTTTAAGCCTGGATGGATTGACAGTTATATCAACAGGGCTGAGCTGTAACTGGTATAAATGTGTGTTATGCCAGTGAAAGAGGTAAGGCATGTTTTATTGATGTGGCGAGGGTCTGAAATCTTACATAGTGACTGCGCTTGCGTTATGTATGCTCAACAACACAAGCAGGGCACAAGGATGATTGACAAGTGAGAAAGATTGCTCTTAAACAGATGTATATTAAGCATATAATTAATTTTGATGTGTGCGCTTGTCCTTTTTGGAGGATAGTACACAGAGCTGCCATTGTGCATTGTTTTCTTTCACAATGGAAGTTTATTTAGCCATTATTTAATATAGACATGTTTCCCATGACAAATGTAGTTGCAGTGAAATCTTGGTTGATGAAATGAAAAGTGTATTTTTTCTTTTATTATTTGCGATTTCCTCTGAAGATGTATTATTTTCTCTCTCGATATTTCATGTGAAGTAGCCTAAAATTATTTAATTTGAAGTTTCTCCCAAATTTATTTTAAGACTTAACGTAAGATGTCAGGCATTTGTGTCTGCTATGCAAATCAGGTACTTTCTTACATCCTGTATACTGACTAGACAGCTACTTGTAAAAACTGAAACTACAAGCTCTAGTTACACACACACCATGTATTCACTGAGCTTGTCTCTTCCACGTCAGCAAAGTGTGAACTCGTGTGACATGAATCTTAACCTGGCATGGCTTAGAAGTACAGGAAACAGACCCTGTTGTTAACTGTTTTGACTATTAAATTACTCTATATTATATTACTCTATTAAATTGATTTTGTCTAAATTAGCAAATTACTTTTTTGTATTTGCAACAGACTATATAGAGCCACAGTATACAGCACCATCAGACACCTACATCCTGTGTCTGTTTGAACTTGAATATAGCAGTCTGCTTTCATAACACCTTTCATGGCCCTATACTGAGTTGCTGACCTGTTGCACCCTCTACAACCACTGTGATTATTATTATCTGACCCTGCTGGTCATCTATGAACGTTTGAAGATCTTGGCCATGTTCTGTTATAATCTTCACCCGGCACAGCCAGAAGAGGACTGGCCACCACCCAGAGCCTGGATCCTCTCTAGGTTTCTTCCTAAGATCCGGCCTTTCTAGGTAGTTTTTCCTAGCCGCTGTGCTTCTACATCTGCATTGCTTGCTGTTTGGGGTTTTAGGCTGGGTTTCTGTACAGCACTTTGTGACATCGACTAATGTAAAAAGGGCTTTATAAATAAATGTGATTGATTGATTGATAATAACTTGCTCTAGTTTAGACTACATATGGAACCATTGATGCTGGGATCTGTCCACCTCATGCACTTTTCATCCATTACTGTGTCAAAGAAAATGAATGCCCAAGCCAGACGTGACACTTTTATGCATGTTTTTGGCCACAAAAAATTAATTCCACACCACAGGCTTACCGGATGCTCTTTCTTTTGAGACGGCTCCTAAACACACCTTCATGTTCAGATTCTTTTAACATCAAACGCTTTTTTCTATGTCACAAGACTGAAACCACACATAATATAGGCTATGCGTGCAAACTAAAAAACCTGACAGTGTATTAGTGGAATAAATCTGTTATTATGCTATTGTTGTGTCAGTACTGTAAGGGCTCTGAATGCAAGTCTTCCGGAATCAAATGCAGGAACCGAATATATACAAAACTCCTTTAATAAGGAAAACACGAAACACACTACCACCGTAGTTACACACTTGCTCAACTACACGGAGCCACAAATACATGAAACAATCACGGACAAAACTGAGGGGGGAACAGAGGAATTAAATAACACATACAATTTGGGTAATGTGGACCAGGTATGATAATGAGAAAAGACAAACAGAAAATGAGAAATGGATCGGTGGTGGCTAGAACTCCGGTGACGTCGACCGCCGGTAGCCGCTCGACCCAGGAGAGGGACCGACTTCCGCGGAAGTCGTGACAAGTACTTTGAACTGCCTATGCACTCTCACCCCTTTGTTTGTTCCCCTTATAGTGTGAAACTCACTTCTCAGCCGTAAGAGCAAGGTAAATCTGGACAGACTTCCACTTCAATAATGAAACTGAAATGTCACATTTTACTTCAAATGTTTACTTAAATGTACAGAAACAGTATAAATAATATTAATCAAGATTATATTTTTAATAAAAAAAACGAGCCTTTGCTTTTTACAAACTTTTAAAAAGGTCTGCTACATAGGATGAAAGACTAAATGTATATAAAAGGTTATATGAAGATTATATCTTCATGCTGCAAAACACAACACCAAAAACATGATGAATACTAAACATTTTAGTTTTCAAAATAAAATATTAAACTGTAAGAGCATGCTGTTGATCTATGTATCATCTACTGTGAAATCACCTATGTTTCTAGAGCCAAACACAATATATTTATAATATGTATTGCAGCGTATCAAACTTTGCACAATTTCTTTAACAAATACTGTTTGTCCAAAGGCAAACACAATTTTTCCATTTTTAGAAAATCTGTTTCTCACTCCTACATTAGCACCAGAGCAGTCAAGTTTCAAACTTTTCTTTCACATGGACACAAATAAATGCTGAATTTGGCAAACATTGACAATTGGGTAATTCCTACAACTGTATGTGGGGCCTTTTCTGTCCCCAGGATTCAGTATATTTTTTCAGTATATTACTTCTTATTCAGTGTAAAATGTGGATTCTAAAAGGCTTTAAATATAAAGTCAGGTGTCCTTTACCTTAAAAACACAAAAATATGGATATTGAAAGGGAATTTTATGCATTTTGAACACTTTTCTTCAGTAGATGTAGGCATTTTTTGTCCCCGGTTGTTATTCATCAACTTCCATGAGATATATTAGCCATAAAATACACTATTTAACATATGTTTTCATTATTTTATAGTCTCAGTTAAATTCTCTCTCATCAATAATGTTATTTTCATGATAATTTTATTTATTATCATTTTATTTATTTTATTTTTGTGTGTCCCTGATATCACTTTCCACCCTGTTAGTTTGTCGTAATTCTCCACTTAAGAAAACAACCCCTTTCTACAAGGACACCATATCAGGAAGAGTCATCATTTATTTGGCGGGAAAACAATGGTGCAAGGCTAAATAACTATAAATAGTCTGGATGTCCCACTCATACATTTCCACCCTGTTAGGCTAAATTAGAGGAAATCAAAACATTTACAAATGTTAAAAAATGTTTGATAAGAGAATTTAAAATCCTGTTCAAGTGTTCACCATTATGCTAGCTCAATCTTGCTCACTCCCAGCGCTATGGCTAATATAGGCTCCACATTTCCACCTTGTTATGTTCCACCCTGTTATGATTATGCACCTAAAAAAATGTAAGTGCCTGAGCTTGACCAATATGTTTTTCTGACCAATATGTTTCCCTTTTTCTGATAGTACACTAAAAATATAATACAAAAGTTACGAGGTCCAAAAGGTACCGCATAGCAGGAATGACCCAATTTCTTCAACCGGAGACGAACAGCAAAAAATGAGGCAGAAATTAACTTAAAGCGGGGTTGAAGTCCTGCTTCACACATTTCAATCATATGCATTCCAGTCAGTTTCTGGGAGGGCTGGAATACATTGTCTCCCATTGCTTTTGCTATGTTTGGGGTTCCACCTGGCTCTATGCTGGTTTTGTTTAATATTCCAGAGTGTCTGCAAGTCACCATCCCAGAGTTCCTTCAGCAGTCATATCTGCATACCCCTCTGGCTCCCATATCAAACCCCTACCCTTCCTCTGCCATGCTTCGCCACGTCCGGTATCGCGGCCGCCACTTCTGACGAGTTCTTGGAGTTGTGCATCTTGTGCTGGCTGCTGTCGGTGGAACGCGGCTGCAGGGTGGCACGCAACCGGAGATATTTCAGGCCGCGACGCAGCTCCTTGCGAATGTTGTCGCTAGAGAGCACGTAGAGGATGGGGTTGATGGCGCTGTTTAAGGTGGACAGGCCCAAAGAGATAGTGTAAGGGGTGTAGATTCTTTCCTCGAAGTCGCATGTCTTCTGCAGCTTGGGGATGTGGAAGGTGACTGCGCGCAGCAGCAGGATGATGTGGTACGGCGCGAAGCACACCAGGAAGAGGATAACCACAGCAATCGCCAAGTAGCGCACCCGCTCCTTCTGGCACGGCCGCAGCCCCGTGCTGGCCTGCACGCTGGCCAGGATGGCACGGTTGGTGACCACCAGCACGAACAGCGGGGCCAAGAAGCCAATGGTGAAGCGTGCGTAGTTGAAACCCGTCACGGTGAGCGTGCTCTGGCCCGGCTCGAAGCATTTCCCCTCTACCGTGTTGCCCTCCATCATGGTAAAAACTGGCACGTGGCCCATGAACACCACCAAGACGATTACCATGGTAACTGCAACTGCCGGCCTCTGCTGGCGAAAGCCACGCGACTCCACGGCGTAGACCACAGCCACATATCGGTCGCTGGAGATGCAGCACAGCAGGAAGATGCTGATGTACATGTTGTTGAAGAAGAAGTAGCCCGTCACCTTGCAGGCAATGGAGCTCCAGCGCCACTTGTGGCCCATGTTCACGTAGTCGGCCCACATGGGCAGGGTGCAGAGGTACATGAGGTCGCACACGGACAGGCTCAACAGGTAGATGCCCAGGACGTTTTTGCGGCGCACTTGGAGGAAGGTCAGGTAGACAGTAACGATATTGGCGGGCAGCCCGATAATCAGTACCACACTGTAAAGCACCACCAGGGGCACGCGGTCCTCACTGTTGGTCAGTGTGCAGTTGGTGGCCACCCCGCTGATCTGAGTCACGGTCGTCTCATGCATAGTGTCTGGAGGGTAGAAAGAGAGAGGGAAAGAGAGAAAAAGCGAGGTCACATTTCCCATTTTGGTATGCAGGTTGTGTGATATATAAAACCTTTGAATGTATGCAAACACAAATAAGGAAATCACAAGATTAACTCTAAATCACTCAATTTGCAGAGCATTTTTCCGCAGATGTTTACATGTCATTCATATTGGCTGGATATCTCTTGGACAAATCATGCTTGAAGATGGCCTATTGGCCTAGTAAGCAAACTTAACAAGGGCTTTTTCATTTTGATCACAACAAGTGTTTTTCTAGCTTGTTTCACAGCTTTCTGTTTTACAAAATTCTAGACCTACAGTAGGGCCCTAATATGTAAGCCACATCCATTCGTTCTAATGGTTTGTCTACTCTACAGCCACTGTAGTCTAATGTGATAGACTTTACCTGACTTACACACACATACAGAGACAGAATCATAATTACTCTGTATTCACAGGAAAACCCTTAGGGGCCACTAAAGGAAGAATGAGTGAGTGAGTTGCTCGAAGGACACAGAAGCTGAGTTATGTGCATAGTGAGACACATACATGACTGTGCGACTGTCCAAAAGCGGCAACACGGTTTAAAGCCAGCCCTCGGCTTTATGGAAATGTACATCTGAGTTGTCAAGGCGCTTCGCATGTTGAGTCATTAGCATGATAAAGCACTTCTTATGCAAGCAACCAAAAACCACACAATAGACAAGTAATTCCACAACTCCCAGTTGGTGCATCTCAACTGAAACTGACTTTCTGTTGACTAACCTTGACGACTCATCTAGTCATCAACCTTGATTGTCATTGTTAGACCCATTTTTTTACATAAAGAAAATGTACAGTATAAAATATATTTTGGTTGATTTGTTATTGAATCTAGAATTGTATGACAACTGTTTATTGTATTACAGAAACCCCACTTTATGACTATTGTGACACCTAATGGCCTGTTGGACAGCATAAAGGGATTATGGGTAAAGATGGCCTCAGTATAATTGGAAGAGGTGTAGGAGGCCAAAGAGAAATAGCTTTTAACCGTGCAAACCATTACATTTATTTAGCATAATTTTTTTACATTCAATGGTTTACCTTTTTTTGACATCATTACCATATTGGAACCTGTTAGAACACCCAGACTATACTGTTTTCCTTTTATCAGCCTGGAACTGTGTGACAACCCAGACAATTCTTTGTGAGTAATGAATACAATTTACCTGCAACAACTCTGAAGTCTCTCAATGGGAAAACACGTTGGAACCCACCCTGTAAAGGCGTCTATAGATATGTGTGACGGAGTTGAGAGATGTGGCTTTCCCTATTACTCCCTGTTACTTGTTGTTTTGATATTGAGATATCTGATATTAATGCTCTAAGACTTCTAGGTTGTATTGGTATGTTTTCATTGGTTGGCTTTAAACTAGGCTACACGTGCACATGAGGTAGGTTACAGTACTCTATTCTGTGAACTATTCTGTGACCCCTTTTAGATAAACCAAACTAAAAGGGGTCCCAGTCTAAGTTACAGATGGATGATGTGGCTGTCATGAAATTTTGTCAGCCGGTGATTGTCAAGCAAATAACCGCCGTCTCATGATAATTGACCGTTAATTAACATAAACACATTTAGCATTTCCTGGCTTCCACGCATCACCTACAAGCCACTGATGCAGACCTTTGGAATATCTAAATTTTAAAAAGTCAAATAAATCCATTTAATATAGCCTGCACCATCACAATAAAACCATTGTTTATTTTAGAAAGGTCTAAAGAAACATGATATGAAGAAAATGTAGTCTATTTCAGAAGAACAGAATAGCATACTCTGAGTTGTCCATATGTTAGGCCCTTATCTGGCTATGCCATATGGCTGTGGGCTACGCTAGTTAATTTAGCAGACAAGATTTGCTTACAATTCCATGGCATTATTATTATAGGGCACCCGATTGGCGCAGTGATCTAAGGCATTGCATCTCAGTGCAAGAGGCATTACTGCAGTCCCTGGTTCGCATCCAGGCTGCATCACATCTGGCTGTGATTGGGAGTCGCATAGGGCGGCTCACAATTGGCCTGGGTAGGCCGTCATTGTAAATAAGAATTTGTTCTTAACTGACTTGCCTAGTTAAATAAAGGTAAAATATACAATTATTTTATATTATTAAAAATACAATTGAACATAGCTGAATTAAATAGAAAGGATATTTTCTCCAAATGATTTCTGAGAGAGTGTGCACATGCAGCTATTCTGTGTTGAGCGGTTAACAAAGAAACAGGTCCTCCTATATGCTTAATTTAGAGTTATTTATGTAACTTTAGTTGTGATACAAACGTTGGGCTATATGTTTTGAATTTTTATTCATTCTAATGCTGCATGATGTGACTAATGATGATTTGAAGTTGCATGAAAAGAATGAGCTCTGATTTGTTTCTTGCACAGGCTGCACACACTTCGTCAGTCTCTCATTCACAATTTGACAAGCACTTGATAATGCCTCAAATTTCCCAGCGGCATCCCCCTTGTGTGGCCATAATGTCCCCAAAAAATCCATGCCTTTTGCGACCAGTGGTCACTGTGCCCTTGGGCTAAATATAATAATTATAATTCCCTTCTCCCAGCTGTGTGCTCCGAAGCACCACTCACTCACATGGCTCTCTCAGATATCTCATTTCTTATTAGCCAATGCCTGTCACGTGATCGGGTTCTTCTGACATGCATCTCAGCTCCAAAGTAGGCAACAAGATGAGGAGGCCTAATGAAAAGTGACTTGCCTGGTTAAATAAAAACGTACATAGCGAATGGAGGACACTTTTCCCGTGGTTCATTGTCAAGCCAGCCTGTTGTAAAGCGAAGCAATGTGCTTAACATTAGGAAAGTTGAGAAATAAATATATAGTAGGCCTACCCTATAGAAAGAAGATTGGAATCCTCCTCTTTTTAATAGAGGCCACCAAAACTCTGTTTTCTCATGCAATTACATAGCCAACAGACATGTTGCGCAATATGAGCTCATATGAAGTGTTTGATTTTCAATTATATTTGCATTGATGTCAGAGTGATTAGAGGGACAATAGAGTGATGAGTACTAGGCAGTTAGCAAGTTTGGTAGGCTACTAATGAGCATCAGCATCATTTAGAGAAGCCTAGTTATCGTGACTAAACGATCACGTGGAATTTGACTGCGGTCATGACTTGTGACCGCCGGTGTGGCGGTAATAAGGTCATCATAACAGCCCTAATGGAAAGGTCATCATAACAGCCCTAATGGTAAAATTTAAGAAGTTGCTGAGTTGACAGAGAGATTGCAACAGCCTTCCAGAGTGCTTCAGCAGGCCCGTGAGGATCAGTGTGAAGCTGTGCCACTTGTACACGCAATAATTGAGCAGCAAAAGAAGGCTGCTGCTAGGCTTGGGCGTATACTGGGGTATTTGGAAAAAGCCACAGGATGGTTTTTCAATACTGTCAATACCGTTGAAACTATTTCTTTTAATTTTTTTTTATACATTTGAATATTTGTAGCTACTTTTTCAACAAGGTCCCCAGAGGAACCTTATCCCCGTACATGTCTAAACGTACAGAAAAGATGCCAGCAACATCCTCTTCATCCTCCTCTAACATCAGCTTCACCGTTTCACTGGCCTCTCCTTTCAGGTGCTGCCTGATTAGCTCCGCCCAATCACTTACCGGCACACAGGAGACCCGTAAGCTCAACTTCACCAGGGCTATCCATTCCTCAACCGTCTGCTCCCAAGAGGCCCCCCTGAAGTCTGATAGTTTTTGGTCACAAGGAATATACACAGTTGGTGCAGCAGCTAGGCTTGCGCGGTATCCAGATTGTCATACCTTCATACCGACCTTGTGCCATACCAAGATATTCAATAAAACCGACACTGAACACAAGGGGCGCTGTTTTCAAACCCTGAAATCCAGAGGTTAGCAATGCAAACAAGAACATAGAGAGATGCTAACTAAATGCTAAAGAGCGCATTGCAAACATTTTGTACAGTTTCTGACCTAAGCTATACAAGTAACTCAAAAATGCTGCACAAAACAAATATTAGCCAGCAAGGCTATTGATCCAGGAGGGGATTCTCTGCTGTTACGAAGTGAATATTTGATTTTGGAAGAAGCTAACCACTTAGCTAGATAGCTAACTAGTTACTAAATTAGAAAACCAAATGCAAAACTGCAGAGCATTTAGCACATTTTAGACAGTTAACTTAATAGTTGTAAGATATCTAGCTGGCAAACATGTAGTTGTGAATTCCATACTGTAATTAGATCACCTGGTGCAGTGAGTGACTCACAAGGCTCCAGTCTCTCGTTGTTGTGTGCTTGTAAACAAACACCACATGACTGGTGACAATTGTAAGCTTCATAATAATGTGACAGGTGAAATGAAAAACTCAATGTTCTTTATCTCCTAACGTATTGCACAAATTAACTGAAGGTATTTATTTAAGGAGTTGTATGGGAAGACGCAAAGAGCTGATGAGACCATTCGGGCCTATGCATATGACCTGCAGACAAAGTTGGACAGAGTGATAAAAAAAGATCCCAACTGTGTTACAGAGACTGAAGAAATACTCAAGAAACAGCTGATGTTGGGATTCCGTGAGGATGGCCTTCGTCGGGAGATGAAGATGGTCCTAAAGGAGAAAAAGTTGCCCTTCATTGATATGAAGAATGTGGCCATCACCTGGTAAGAGGAGGAAAAACACCCCCAACCCCAGCCAAGAACAGCAACAAATCGCGAGGCACAGTGAGTGCAGCTGCAGCGGCTACGCCGTCATCTTCTATAGCTTTAGAGGGCCTCCAAGACACAAATCAGAAAATAGCTTCCTTAGCAGGAAGAACTGGTTCAGGAAATTTGCCAGGCCAGGAGAGACCGAACCCCCCAAGAGGAACAGGCCCCAGGAACACCAGACCTCCATTGACGGACAACGATGGTCGATTTACAGTGCATTCGGAAAGTATTCAGACCCCTTGACTTTTTCCACATTTTCTTAAGTTACAGCCTTATTCTAAAATTGATAAAATTATATTTTTCCCTCAACAATCTACACACAATACCCCATAATGACAAACTGAAAACAGGTTTTTAGATAAAAACAAATACCGTATTTAGATAAGTATTCAGACCCTTTGCTATGAGACTCGAAATTGAGCTCAGGTGCATCCTGTTTCCATTGATCATCCTTGAGATGTTTCTACAACTTGATTGGAGTCCACCTGTGGTAAATTCAATTAATTTGACATTATTTGGAAAGGCACATAACTGTCTATATAAGGTCCCACAGTTGACAGTGCATGTCAGAGCAAAAACCAAGCAATGAGGTCGAAGGAATTGTCCGTAGAGCTCAGAGACAGGATTGTGTCAAGGCACAGATCTGGGGAAGGGTACTTAAAAATGTCTGCAGATTTGAAGGTCCCTAAGAACACAGTGACCTCCAAGACTCTTCCTAGAAATGGCTGCCGGGCCAAACTGAGCAATAGGGGTAGAAGGGCTTTTGTCAGGGAGGTGACCAAGAACCCAATGGTCACTCTGACAGAGCTCCAAAGTTCCTCTGTGGAGAAAGGAGAACCGTCCAGAAGGACAACCATGTCTGCAGCACTCCACCAATCAGGACTTTATTGTAGAGTGGCCAGACGGAAACCACTCCTCAGTAAAAGGCACGACAGCCCGCTTGGAGTTTGCCAAAAAGCACCTAAAGACTCTCAGACCATGAGAAACAAGATTCTCTGGTCTGATGAAACCAAGATTGAACACTTAGGCCTGAATGCCAAGCGTCACGTCTGGAGGAAACCTGGCACCATCCCTACGGTGAAGCATGGTGGTGGCAGCATCATGCTGTGGGGATGTTTTTCAGCAGCAGGGACTGGGAGACTAGTCAGGATCGAGGGAAGGATGAACGGAGCAAAGTACAGAGAGATCCTTGATGAAAATCTGCTCTAGAGCGCTCAGGAACTCAGAGTGGGGCGAAGATTCACCTTCAACAGGACAACGACCCTAAGCACACAGCCAAGACAATGCAAGAGTGACTTCGTGGACATGTCTCTGAACGTCCTTGAGTGCCCCAGCCAGATCAAACATCTCTGAAGAGACCTGAAAATAGCTGTGCAGCGTCACTCCCCATCCAACCTGACAGAGTTTGAGAGGATCTGCAGAGAAGAATGGGAGAAACTCCCCAAATACAGGTGTGCCAAGCTTGTAGCATCATACCCAAGAAGAATCGAGGCTGTAATAGCTGCATCAACAAAGTAAGGGTCTGAATACTTAAAAATAAATGTGACATTTCAGTTTTTATTTTTAATACATTTGCAAAGATTTCTAAAAATCAGTTTTTGCTTTGTCATTATGGGGTATTGTGTGTAGATTGAGGATGGGGAAATGATTTAATCAATTTTAGAATAAGGCTGTAACAAAATGTGGAAAAAGTCAAGGGGTCTGAATACTTTCCGAATGCACTGTATTTGGTACACGTGCGGACAGCCGGAACATACTAGCCGTTACTGCACATGGTGCAGGGGTTTCAAGGGGGGTCTACTGGGAGAACCATGCCAGTCTTGGTCCAACTAATAGACACAGATAGCCAGGGTGGAAGGAACTTATCAACCATCTGCAGTCAGTTACACTGTGACCTTGAAAGCTTTTGGTAGCTGCCTGATAGTGGAGGTGAAAATTGCTGGAGTTAAGACTAGATGTTTGCTTGATACTGGGTCAGAGGTCACCACCATTGCCAAGACACACTTTAAAAAGCACTTTGGAGTTGATCTAGCTATCTGGATATCTAGAACTGTTGTGTGCAAGGTGGGTGCGTTTCACAGCCACCAAAGGCTGGATATTCCTGTTTTTGGCTGCCTGGAGACAGAAATTGAGTGCATGGGAAGAAAACTACATGGGAAGTGTGTCTTCGTCTTGAAGGATCATCCGTCAGAGTGTAGGGAACCACAAGTGCCCGGCATCGTGGGAATGAATGTCATGTGGGACCTTCAAGGACTACTCTTCACCAACCAGGAAGTTGTGACAAAGTGGGACCGCCACCAACTGTATGGAGAGGAAGCCCCGCTGAAGCGTGTCACATTGGGAGGCATACCAGTTATGTGGTTTCAACAAAGGTTGTGGGAAGAAGGAAGATCACCGTCCCTCTGTAAAGTGAGAAAATCGTGCACGAAAAAAAATGAGGTCGACCCTCACGATTCCATGTGGGTCTTGCAGTCAGACAGTCAGCGAGATGGCCCAGCAAGAGTGCTGCAAGCTGCAGTAGACAAATCTGTTGAGGTCGGGGGGGGAAAAGGCGACTATCCCGGAGGGGAAAGGCCGCAGGCATACAGAGACGGCATTGGAGGGTCCTCGGCGGTCTCAGAGGAGCTCTTGGTGTACATTGCCTAGGTACTCAGACTTCGCAGGGTTTTGCAGAGGGTAAATGTGGTGGAGTTGAGAGATGTGACTCACTATTACTCTCAGGGACTGTCCAAGTCAACTATTAGCAGTGACGTCACGGCTCCACTGCGAGGACCAAAGAGAGAGGGCTCGAGTGAGTGCGCAGGTGTGTGTGAATGCAACAGGAGGAAAGAGTGAGAGAGCGGCAAAGACTGGAGAGGAGCCGAATTCAGAAAGTAACCTACTTCGGAATATCGTTGGAGAAAGAGGACGTGCTTGTTCTGGAAGAGGATTGTTTCATACCTCATTGTAAAGAATTCCCCCTCCTGGACGTTAGGATAAATTACAACTTTTTTTACCTCACTTGGCTGGTGCCGAGTTGTCTAGATCTCGCCCATCCTTTGGGATTGGCATTGCACAGCCAGCCTAGCCCATGCTCTCACAAGGGTATAAGTAAATCCCTTTTTCCTTCCAAGTGTAAATTCCATGTGAGAGAACGTGTTTGGATTGATGGCTTTGGGGTGTGTGAAATAATGTATGTTTGTTATTTGTTCTTATTGCTGTTACTGTTGCATTGTGTGCTAGTATAGCTGGTGTTGCTTAGTTTCTCCATCTTATTACTATTGTGTTATTACTTATATTATTGTCAGTAGCAATTAGCCAGTATTTCCTATTATCTATTTGTTATTCATGTCATACAGTCCTTTGTTATTGCCTATTACTATGTAAGTTCAATCGAACAAGCTGGCTACCAGCCAGAGTGATGCTAGCTAGCTACACGATGGAGTGATCAAACAGTTGTTACCAACATCAAAAGAGTGCTGTGAGTTGAAGTGACTTACAAAAGTTTCCTGTGGAATAATTGGACTTTCTGTTTATGTCCTGAAAGAAGAGGACATCTAAAGTCGTGGACTACTTAGTTGTTTGACATTACATAGGGCAAGGATAAGAAAGGACATGTTAATGAACATTTAATTAGCCATCCTAAGGAGAAGATTCCTGTGACGACGTCGCAAACTACTTTTATAATTCCCTGCCAGGCCTCGTACAGACTCCCTCCATGAACACAGGGTGTCATTCTTTATTTTTGATATTGAGATATCTGAGATAAATGCTGTAAGACTGCTAGGTTGTACTCCTATGTTTTCATTGGTTGTCTTTAAACTAGGCTACACGTGCATGTGAGGTAGGTTACAGTAGGCTATTCTGTGAACTGTAAAATTGTGCCTGTTGTGTTGTTGCCTAAAAACTCATCAATAATATTTGATTAGATCAGGGGTTAAAACCAGTATAGGGAACAGAACCGAAAACCTGTAGTCCACAATCCGTTCCTTTGTCTTGCTGAAGTTGAGGGAGAGGTTGTTGTCCTGGCACCACACTGCCAGGTCTCTGACCTCCTCCCTATAGGCTGTCTCATTGTAGTCGGTGATCAGGCCTACCACCGTCTTGTCGTCTGCAAACTTAATGATGTGTTGGAGTCATGCGCAGCCATTCAGACGTGGGTGAACAGGGAGTACAGGAGGGGACTAAGCATGCACCCCTGAGGGGCCTCCGTGTTGAGGGTCAGCGTGGCGGATGTGTGGTTGCCTACCTTCACCCCCTGATGTCGGCCCGTCAGGAAGTCCAGGATCCAGATGTAGAGGGAGGTGTTTAACCTGTTTGAGCTAGGGGGCAGTATTTTGAAGTTCGGATGAAAAACCGGCGCAAAGTAAACTGCCTGTTACTCAGGCCCAGGATATGCACATAATTAGTAGTATTGGATAGAAAACACTCTGAAGTTTCTAAAACTGTTAAAATAATGTCTGTGATTCTGTGTGATTCTGTGAGCTGGCTCATTTTCCATTGAGTTGCTATTGGAAATGCTTAAATCCAGCTCCCAGGTTGCAGTACCTATGGCTTCCACTAGATGTCACCAGTCTTTAGACAAGGTTTCATGCGTTTACCTTGAAAAATAGGGGGGTATAAGAAGTTTATCAACGTGGAGTGAGGAACTACCTTTTGGGTTTGGCACGCAGGACCGTGAGCGTGTGCCTCGTTTTTTTCCTTTTATATCGCCCAGGTTATTATCCGTGTGAAATATTATAGTTAATATACATAATAGTGTACCTAAGGATCGATTAGAAACGTTGTTTGATTTGTTTGGACAAAGTTTATAGGTATATTTTGAACGCTCTATATGTCTTGTAAAGTGGACGGTGGATTTTCTGAACAGAACGCGCCAACCAAATGGAGCTTTATGGATATAAAGAGGGACTTTTTAGAACAAAAGGAACATTGATTGTCTTGCTTGGACACTTCGGATTGCCATCAGCAGAAGATCTTCAAAGGTAAGGGATTTATTTTAGCTCTTAGCTGTTTTGTGACACCACGCTGGTTTTATTAATATGCTAATGGGGGAAGTACACGGGGCGCTGTCCTCAGACAATCAAATGTTATGCTTTCACCGTAAAGCCTTTTTGAAATATGACAACGCTGTGAGATTACCAAGATTCGAAGCTTTTGAAGAGTGTGCAACACTTGTATTTTCATTAATGTTTGAAATGAGTATTTCTGTCATTTGAATTTGGCGCTCTGCAATTCCACCGTGCGCAGAGAAATTAATCCCACATCTACGTGACCGTCCCACCGTGCACAGAGAGATTAATCCCAGGGTCCTTAGCTTAGTGATGAGCTTGGAGGGCACAATGGTGTTGAACGCTGAGCTGTAGTCAATGAACAGCCTTCTCACGTAGGTGATCCTATTGTCCAGGTGGGAAAGGGCAGTGTGGAATGAGATTACGTTATCTGTGGATCTGTTGGGGCGGTATGCGAATTGGAGTGGGTCCAAGGTGTCTTGGATGATTTTTTATTTTATTTTATTTTGCCTTTATTTTACTAGTCAGTTAAGAACAAATTCTTATTTTCAATGACGGCCTAGGAACAGTGGGTTAACTGCCTGCTCAGGGGCAGAACGACAGATTTGTACCTTGTCAGCTCAGGGATTGTCAGCCCAACGCTCTAACCACTAGGCTACCCTGCCCCCCCAAAATGATAGTGTTGACTTTCAAAGCATTTCATGGCTATGATTGCTACGGGGCAATAGTCATTTAGACAGGTTACCTTGGCGTTCTTGGGCACAGGGACTATGGTGGTCTGCTTAAAACATATAGTTATTACAGACTGGGTCAGGGAGAGGTTGAAAATGTCAGTGAAGACACTTGCCAACTGGCCAGCGTATGCTCTGAGTATGTGTCCTGGTAATCCATCTGGCCCTGCTGCCTTGTGAATGTTAACCTGTTTAAAGGTCTTAATTACATCGGCTACGGAGAGCGTAATCACACAGTCGTCCGGAACAGCTGGTGCTCTCATGCATAGTTCAGTGTTGCTAGCCTCGAAGTGTGCATAGAAGGTATTTTGCTTGTCTGGTAGGCTAGTGCCATTGGACAGCTCACGACTGGGTTTCCTTTTGTAATCCGTGATAGTTTGCAAACCCTGCCACATCCGACAAGAGTCAGAGCCAGTATAGTAGGATTCGATCTTGGTCCTGTATTGACGGTTCGTTGGAGGGCGTAGCAGGATTTCTTATAATCATCTGGATTAGTGTCCCGCTCATTGAAAGCGGCAGCTTTAGCCTTTAGCTCAGTGCGGATGTTTCCTGTAATCCATGGCTTCTGGTTGGGATATGTACGTACGGTCAATGTGGGGACAATGTCGTCTATGCACTTTTAATGAAACCAGTGACTGATGTGCTAAACTCTTCAATGCCATCGGATGAATCTCGGAACATGTTCCTGTCTGGTCTAGCAAAACAGTCGTGTAGTTTAGCATCCGCTTCATCAGACCACTTCCATATTGAGCGCATCACTGGTACTTCCTGTTTGAGTTTTTGCTTGTAAGCAGGAATCAGGAGTTATTGTGAGATTTGCCAAATGGAGGGTGAGGGAGAGCTTTGTATACTTCTCTGTGTGTGGATGAAAGGTGATATAGAGTTTTTTCTAGTTGCACAGGTAACATGCTGGTAAAAATTAGATAAAAAGGATTTCAGTTTTCCTGCATTAAAGTCACCGGCCACTAGGAGCGCCGCCTCTTGGTGAGCATTTATTTATGGCCCTATACAGCTCATTGAGTGCGGTCTTAGTGCCAGCATCAGTTTGTGGTGGTAAATACTAAATACTACAAAAAATATACATAAAAATTATCTTGGTAAATAGTGTGGTCTACAGCTTATCATGAGGTATTCTAACTCAGGTGAGCAGAACCGAGACTTCCTTAAATAATAAATTGTATATTTCCCAGTTACATTTGCGACTCGTTTCAGGAAATTAGGTGTATGTCGCACGTCACTACTTCACAGGACAGGCATTTGACTTTAACATACTTTTTCAAATCAAAATGGACAGAAATGGGCAGAAATGCCTTCTGGAACATATGAACTTTCATTTGCCTTAATAACAAAATTGTATTGCCATCTGTAAATACAAATAAAATGGTTAAATTACGAGCCTTGTTGGTTTAGCCACAGAAAAAGTCAAGAACCTTCCTGCTAGCTCTGCCCGGTGGAGGCAGAGTAGGACAGCTAAAGAGATGGAGAAAATGTGGGCGTTTGATTGCAAATATGCGCAAGGAGTTGAAAATAGAACACACAGAAGGCTGTTGTATAAAACACCTGTATCTGGATTACATCTTCAAACTAAGGGCAACCATAGCATCCGTGACAGAGAGGGAGAAGCGTTCATCCATGTACAGTGGGTATAGAAAGTCACCACCCCCTTTCAAATTGTTCACCCTTTGTTGCCTTAGAGCCTGAAATGAAAACACAGGCTTATTTACACACAGTAACCCACAATATCCAAGTGGAGAAAAAAATTCTTTAAATGTATTAAAAGTAAAACAGTAAAATACCCTACTTGAATAAGTGAAACCCCCTTAGAATTGCAATTTCAAACTTGCTGAAAACAAAACATTTTGAAAGGGGGTGTTGACTTTCTATACTCACAGGTAAGAGAGTCTAGCTACATACATTTTCAGATATTATACATTTCTAATTTTGTCAGAAAGTCATTTACATTGCAAGTTAAAGAATACTGTTAGCTAGCTAGCTAATGTTAGTAAGATTATTTGTATCTCAGAAAGGCATTTGCATTGATAGTTATAGCCTAATGTTAGCCAGCTAGCTAACATTGAACCTGGTTGGTTAGCTTTAGCTACCTGCAGATTCATGCATGGTAGTAATGCTATGAGTTGGGATAGCTATCTAGCTACCTACCTACATGTCTAAACAAAAGACTCCACTATGCAAGTAACCATTTCACTGTACCGTTTACACCTTCTGTATCCTGTGCATGTGACAAATAAACTTGGATTTTATTTGATATGGTTTGTGTTTACCAGAGACACTAATGGGTGGGGTTACAGTAATGGGTGGGTGGGGTTATATCCTGCCTGTTTGGCCCTGTCCGGGGGTATCGTCGGACGGGGCCACAGTGTCTCCCGACCCCTCCTGTCTCAGCCTCCAGTATTTTTGCTGCAGTAGTTTATGTGTCGGGGGGCTAGGGTCAGTCTGTTATATCTGGAGTATTTCTCCTCTCTTATCCGGTGTCCTGTGTGAATTTAAGCATGCTCTCTCTAATTCTCTCTCTCTTTTTCTCTCTTTCGCTCTCTCGGAGGACCTGAGCCTTAGGACCATTCCTCAGGACTACCTGGCCTGACGACTCCTTGCTGTCCCCAGTCCACCTGGCCATTCTGCTGCTCCAGTTTCAACTGTTCTGCCTGCGGCTATGGAACCCTGACCTGTTCACCAGACGTGCTACCTGTCCCAGACCTGCTGTTTTCAAGTCTCTAGAGACAGCAGGAGCAGTAGAGATACTCTGAATGATCAACTATGAAAAGCCAACTGACATTTACTCCCGAGGTGCTGACCTGTTCCACCCTTGACAACCACTGTGATTATTATTATTTGACCCTGCTGGTCGTCTATGAACATTTACAAATCTTGGCCATGTTCTGTTATAATCTGTACCCGGCACAGCCAGAAGAGGACTGGCCACCCCTCACAGCCTGGTTCCTCTCTAGTTTTTTTCCTGGGTTCTGGCCTTTCTAGGGAGTTTTTCCTAACCACTGTGCTTTTACACCTGCATTGCTTGCTGTTTGTGGTTTTAGGCTGGGTTTCTGTACAGCACTCTGTGACATCAGTTAATGTAAGAAGGGCTTTATAAATACATTTGAATAATATGAAGAAAAATGCTCCAGTAAAATGCCATGCTTTAATTTCGTCACACTCACAACCGTAAGCTATTTTCTATAATTAGCTCGCCATTAACTTGAAATAATTATCTTGCTGTGAGTTTATTTTACTGTAATAATTAATAAAAATGTGTTATAGTTAAGACGTTGTCAGCTATGATATGGTAATTATTTGAACTGGCTAGTCAGCTAACTTAACGTTAGCTAGCTAACAATCTAGAAACTAACCAAAACCTTGTTTAGAAAGTTTATTTTAGTTGCCTGGTTTGCAAGATTGACAGATACTAAATTAAATTTTAAAACTCTAGGTTTATTGGTGTTAAAATACACCAATTATGCTGTTTTGGACCAACAGACTGCCTGTTGTTTTTGTATTAATACTTTTTCATAACAACAAGTTTGATGTCGGACGACAATAGAATGTTCATGATGTCACTGCAACAACAGTCAACAGACATGTCGATAGACGTAGTATAAACCAGCCTTTAGTCTTGAAATCTTTGGTTGTTCAGTACACTACCATACTCACTCTGATTACCACATGGCCTCACATGTGAATCCTTGAAGAGATGGCTGGGGCTAAGGCTTAAGAGGGTGTGAACAATGCTGAATGACCATATCATAGCTCCCTTCACTAAAATGGCGCCAGAAAAGAAGGCAAACGTTTTACGTGCCCCCAACCGATTGTGTTTTTTTGTTGGTAACTTGTTTTTTTTTTTACATATTTTGTACATAATGTTACCGCTACCATCTCTTATGACCGAAAATAACTTCTGTACATCTGGACTGCGATTACTCACCACTGACTGGCAGAATCCTTTTTGTCCTTTGACGAGCCCGATGCACGCAAACGATATACTGCTTTCTCGGAAACAGGCCCGGATCCCCGTGATCTGAGTGAAGAGGAGGCGGAGAAAAAGGGGCCAGAGGATTGGCTACCTTCTGAGAATTCGTAGGCGATCGAATAAACCCCCAGTTCCTTCCATTCTGCTAGCAAACGTGCAATCTTTGGACAATAAAATAGACGACCTACGCGGAAAAATAAACTACCAACAGAGTCGTGGCTGAACGACGACACTTTCAACATACAGCTGGCTGGTTATACGATGCACCGGCAGGATAGAACAGCGGTGTCTGGTAAGGCAAGGGGTGGCGGACTATGTATTTTTGTAAATAACAGCCAGTGCACGATATCTAAGGAAGCCTTAAGCTATTGCTCGACGGAGGTAGAGTATCTCATGATAAGCTGTAGACCACACTATCTACCTAGAGAGTTCTCATCTGTGTTTTTCGTAGCTTTTTACATATTACCACAGTTAGAGGCTGGCACTAAGACAGCATAGAATGAGCTGTATTCCGCCATAAGCAAACAATAAAATGCTCTCCCAGAGGTGGCGCTCATAGTAGCCGGGGACTGCAGGGAAACTTAAATCCGTATCACCAAATTTCTATCAGCATGTTACATGTGCAACCAGAGGAAAAACAAACTCTGGACCACCTTTACTCCACACACAGAGAAGCATACAAAGCTCTCCCTCGCCCTCCATTTGGCAAATCTGATCATAATTCCATTATTACACCACATCAGTCTTTGGCTTCATCAATAAGTGCGTTGATGACGTCGTCCCCACAGTGACCGTACGTACATACCACAAACAGAAGCCATGTACTACAGGCAACATCCACACTGATCTAAAGGCGAGAGCTACCGCTTTCAAGGAGTGGGACTCTAACCTGGAAGCTTATAAGAAATCCTGCTATGCCCTCCGACAAACCATCAAACAGGCAAAGCGTCAATACAGGACTAAGATCGAATCGTACTACACCGGCTCTGATGCTCGTCGGATGTGGCAGGGCTTGCAATCATTACAGACTACAAAGGGAAGCATAGCCGAAAGCTGCCCAGTGACATGAGCCTACCAGACGAGCTAAACTACTTCTATGCTCGCTTCGATGCAAATAACACTGAAACATGCATGAGAGCACCAGCTGTTCCAGAAGACTGTGTGATCACGCTCTCCGCAGCCGCTGTGAGTAAGACCTTTAAACAGGTCAACATTCACAAGGCCCGCAGGGCCAGACGGATTACCAGGACGTGTACTGCGAGCATGCGCTGACCAACTGGCAAGTGTCTTCACTGACATTTTCAACCTCTCCCTGCCCGAGTCTGTAATGCCAACATGTTTTAAGCAGACCACCATAGTGCCTGTGCCCAAGAACACTAAGGTAACCTGCGTAAATGACTACCGACCTGTAGCACTCACGTCTGTAGCCATGAAGTGCTTTGAAAGACTGGTCATGGCTCACATCAACACCATTATTCCAGAAACCCTAGACTCACTTCAATTTGCATACCACCCCAACAGATCCACAGATGATGCAATCTCTATTGCACTCCACACTACCCTTTCCCACCTGGACAAAAGGAACACCTATGTGAGAATGCTATTCATTGACTATAGCTCAGTGTTCAACACCATAGTGCCCTCAAAGCTCATCAATAAGCTAAGGACCCTGGGACTAAACACCTCCCTCTGCAACTAGATCCTGGACTTCCTGACGGGCCGCCCCCAGGTGGTAAGGGTAGGTAACAACACATCCGCCACGCTGATCCTCAACACAGGGGCCCCTCAGGGGTGCGTGCTCAGTCCCCTCTTGTACTCCCTGTTCACTCATGACTGCACGGCCAGGCACGATTCTGACACCATCATTAAGTTTGTCGATGACACAACAGTGGTAGGCCTGATCACCGACAACGACGAGACAGCCTATAAGGAGGAGGTCAGAGATCTGTCCGTGTGGTGCCAGGAAAACAACCTCTCCCTCAACGTGATAAAGACAAAGGAGATGATTGTGGACTACAGGAAAAAGAGGACCGAGCACGCCCCCATTCTCATCGATGGGGCTGCAGTGGAGCAGGTTGAGAGCTTTAAGTTCCTTGGTGTCCACATCACCAACAAACTAACATGGTCCAAGCACACAAAGACAGTCGTGAAGAGGGCACGACAAAACCTATTCCCCCTCAGAAGACTGAAAAGATTTGGCATGGGGTCCTCAGATCCTCAAAAGGTTCTACAGCAGCACCATCGAGAGCATCCTGACTGGTTACATCACTGCCTGGTATGGCAAGTGCTCGGCCTCCGACCGCAAGGCACTACAGAGGGTAGTGCGAACGGCCCAGTTCATCACTGGGGCCAAGCTTCCTGCCATCCAGGACCTCTATACCAGGCGGTGTCAGAGGAAGGCCCTAAAAATTGTCAAAGACTCCAGCCACCCTAGTCATAGAGGGTTCTCTCTGCTACCGCACGGCAAGCGGTACCGGAGCGCCAAGTCTAGGTTCAAGAGACTTCTAAACAGCTTCTACCCCCAAGCCATAAGACTCCTGAACACCTAATCAAATGACTACCCAGACTATTTGCATTGTACCAAAACATTCAAGGGCCATTTTCTCAAAAGTGGGGTTACAAGTTCATCAACTGTTAAAGCATAATTACTTTCCCATTGTTCCTTAACTGTAGTGTATGATATTCCATTTTCTAGCTCGGAGTCTCTACTTTTATCCAATGTAAAAACACAATTTCAAATTTTGCTACATAAGACCGAATCAAGCTGGTAGGTCACATTTATGTTGGGAGGGGTGAATGAATGGCTCACTAGAGCACTGGGAAAATCAACCTGGTCTCAGAGCATTTCGTATTATTCTGTACGTAAATCCGAGACACTCCATTTAATATGATATGTTATATTTCATATGGTATGTATTAATTTGTGGATGTCCATTACCCATTTTGTATGATATTGTAACGACCCCGGGTTTATGCGAGCATGCTTTTGCGGCACAGTCGATAGTGCGCTGGACTTTGGGCTAGAAGGTTGAGGGTTTGAGACATGCTCCCTGCTGTTTCATTACATTGGTGTCAGAAGTGATCGGACCTTGCATCCACGACAGTGCTTGTGCTTGGCCAGTGAGCGCATTCCTATAAGACGTAGAGTCGCAAGCTAGCGCGAGGGCGGGCTCTTTGAAAGGAGGGAGTAGCATAATGACCCTGCTCCCTGCTGTTTCATTACAATATGTTACAAATTCAATGTTTTATTATAGTCTTACAAATTACGGTTAGAGGAAGGGTAAGCTAAAATGCTAAGTAGTTGCAAAGTAGCCAAAAAACTGTAAGTTGTTGAAAAGTTGCTTATTAGCTAAAATTGTCATTGATGAGATTGGAATTTATATATAGCCTATCTCTTAGTCTCGTTTGTCAGGCAGCAGTTCCCTGGTGCCTATTTTGCCAGCCTGGTTTCATAGAATAGACGAACATTGTAGATGTAACATAGTAAATGTAAATCCGAGATACTCTAGGGGGTTTCGAGTTCAAATCTCATCACTGACAATTTTAGCTAATAAGCAACTTTTCAACAACTTAATATTTTTGGGCTAGTGCATTGTTTTACAAGTAACCTATATGCATTTAGCACGGAATTTAGCATTCAGAATGTATAAATCATAGCCCAGAAGCTGTATCTTCTACAGAATCATGGACCAGCACACTGGTTCAGTAAGTGCATAGCCTACATATATCTATTGGACCATTTTCTCTGAAACTGAGTTTGTGTGCTGAAAGGGAATCTACCACCCGACTAGACACTTTTGATCGATATTGAAAGAGGGGCTGGCTCCTCCGCCTGCTGTAATGCTTTGTCTTCATTGTGTTACATGCCCTCTTTCCTGACACACATTTATGTTAAGGAAGGACAGGATGACTGCCATTAGTGACTGTAGCGCACGTTCATTTCACCCCCGTTAATCTCCGTGCTCCGGGCATTTTTGAGGAGGCGAATCTTTCAATTCACTTGACAGTTTGTATGGGAGACCTAAGTGGGCCGTGTAGTGCTACATTATCTTATTTTATGGCTAGGCTAGAGTAGCCTACCTGATGGCACACACAATATTCTGAGAATAAGGTTGAGATATAACGGACTGAGTGTGCGTGAGCGCTCGTGCGACAGATTTAATCACACGAATTGACATAAACAACATGCACTGCAAGGTTCCTACAACAATCTGACTGAAATTTTAAAATATTTAAAAAATTTCACCATTTAAACTATTAATTAAATATTGATAATCTCTTTGCTTACAAAAAAAATGTATACAACATTTAACTACACACTGAGTCGAACAAGGTGGCAAGGTGAACAGCTATGCTTTGCTTATTAAACACTTAATAATGAATAGCCGTCTGGAATGATTAATCACAGTTGCTTTTTAGTATTATTATAATAAAATATAAATAACTACAATAAACTCACACTTTTCTTTCATGTCCTTACGCAAATGTAGGCTACAATAACAGCAAACTACCAGTAACTGAGGTGACCTATAAATTAAACTACATTTCCCCGCATGACTCTTGAAGCCGAAAAAATATATCACATTTTTAAGAGACTTTTTCTCATTAGTCGATCACCAAAAGACAAAACGAAACTTTCAATCACTGCACGATAATAATATCAGTCAGAGCGTAATATCCAGAAGTGTACGCTCCATGTTATCTCTGGTTCAGGGCGTTACTGCGTATACCTTCACTACAGAGAAAGGCGCACAAAGGACCTGGACCAGAGCTAATGCTAGCTAAATCAATAATTTCTTAAAAGTTACAATTATCTCAATCACACGTTTCAACATTTGTCAGAGAAACTCACCGTTTTGCTGTAACATCTCTTGAAATCCGTAAACAGTCTTCATTCATTACTGCCTGAAAGAGAGCATGCTTCTTCCACTTTCGTCATACATTCTACATTCAAAACTGTTAAAGTGCTGTTTTAACATCCGCTACTACAGTAGTACGTGCTCAGGGGAAGGTCCCTGCGCTCTGAAATGTCACGTGGTTTGAATATAGTAACGCCACAAGTGACAACTCACTGATGTATTACTCAAGTGTACTCTCCCACCTCTAATTAAAACATATATTGCAATGACTTCTTGAAAAAGATACACATGAGCCACCTAAAAGCCATCTAAAATTGCACAAAACGTGGCCAAAAGCAAGACCACCCTGAGCCATGTTTTCAAAACCTAAACTCTAGAGAAACTGAAAGAATAAAAGGCGAAAGAAAGACTTCTGTGTTGGTCATTACTGAGACGTGGTTAAGGAAGAGTGTTTTGAATACTGATATTAACCTTTCTGGTTATAACCTTTTTCAGCAAGACAGACCTTCCAAAGGTGGGGGTGGCAATCTTTACCAAGGATCACCTTCAGTGCTCGGTTGTCTCTACCAAGTCTGTCCCAAACTATTTGATTTGCTGGTTTTAAGCATTACATTTTCAAATAGCTCTTTGTTGACTGTTGCTGGGTGTTATCATCCTCCATCAGCACCGACCTGTACCCTACCTGCCCTAAGCTCTCTCCTGGCCCCTTACACTAAGTCTGAATTTGTACTGCTAGGTGACATAAACTGGGACATGCTTAAACCACCTGACCAAGTCCTAAAGCAATGGGACTCCCTAAATCTTTCTCAGATTATTACAAATCCCACAAGGTATGACTTCAAACACCCAGAAAAGGTTACTCTTCTTGATGTTATTCTCTCAAATAATCCTGATAGGTATCAGTCTGATGTTTTCGGTAATGACCTTAGTGATCACTGTTTTACAGCCTGTGTTCGTAATGGCTGCTCAGTGAAATGACCTGTCCTGATTTGTCATCGAGGCTTGCTAAAAAAACTGAGCAAGCCTTCCTTCATGAACTGGCCTCTGTAAAAAAATAAAATATTTTCAGTGGTATTGTAAACACGCCACCATAAAGAAAATGAGAATTAAAAACAGGTTCAGCCCCTGGTTTGACCGTGATCTTGCAGAGTTACTCCACCTCAAGAATTGCATTTAGCGAAAGGCTCGGCACACGCATACTCAGGCTGACTGGCTATTGTTCAGGCCAATTAGAAATAAGTGCACTCAGGCTATCCAGAAGGCCAAAGTTAGTTACTTTAAGGAGCAGTTCTCTCTCTGTGGGTCTAACCCCAAGAAGTTCTGGAAATGGTTAAAGACCTGGAGAATAAACCCTCCTCCTCACAGCTGCCCTTGTCCCTTAATGTTGATGATGTGGTTGTTATTGACAAGAAGCACATGACTGTGCTCTTTAATCACCACTTCATTAAGTCAGGATTCCTATTTGACTCAGCCATGCTTTCTTGCCCGTCCAACATTTCCTAATCTTCCACCCTTTCTAATGTGACTATCCCTGATGCTTCTCCCTCTTTTCCCCCTGCCCCGCTACAAAGTTTCTCCCTGCAGGCAGTCACTGAGTCCGAGGTGCTAAAGGAGCTCCTTAAACGTAGGCTCTTTCTTCTTTAAGGTTGCTGCCCCTATCATCGCCAAGCCTGTCTCTCCTTTCTGGGGAGGTTCCCATTGCTTGGAAGGCAGCCACAGCTCATCCTTTATTTAACGGGGGAGATAAAGCTGATCCTAACTGTTATAAGCCTATTTCTATTTTGTCCTGTTTATCAAAAGTGTTGGGAAAACTTGTCCTTAATCAACTGACTGGCTTTCTTGATGTCTATATTATTCTCTCGGGTATGCAATCTGGTTTCTGCTCAGGTTATGGATGTGTAACTGCAACCTTAAAGATCCTCACTGATGTCACCATTGTCCTGCCCTTGACTAAGCATTATTTTGCTGCTATTTTTATTGACTTGGCCAAAGCTTTTGATACGGTAGACCATTCTATTCTTGTGGGCCGGCTAAGGAATATTGGTGTCTTTGAGGGGTCTTTGGCCTGGTTTGCTAACTACCTCAAAGAGGGCAGTGTATAAAGTCAGAAAATCTGCTGTCTCAGCCACTGCCTGTCATCAAGGGAGTACCCCAAGGCTCGATCCTAAGCCCGTCGCTCTTCTCAATTTACATCAGTAACATAGCTCAGTCAGTAGGAAGCCCTCTCATCCATTTATATGCAGATGATACAGTCTTATACTCAGCTGGCCCCTCCCCGGATTTTGTGTTAAATGCTCTACAACAAAGCTTTCTTAGTGTCCAACAAGATTTCTCTACACTTAACCTTGTTCTGAACACCTCCAAAACAAAGGTCATGTGGTTTGGTAAGAAGAATGCCCCTCTTCCCACAGGTGTGATTACTATCTCTGAGGGTTTAGAGCTTGAGGTAGTCACCTCATACACGTACTTGGGAGTATGGCTAGACGGTACACTCTCCTTCTCTCAGCACATATCAGGCTACAGGCTAAAGTTAAATCTAGACTTGATTTCCTCTATCGTAATCTCTCCTCTCTCATCCCAGCTGCCAAACTAACCCTGATTCAGATGACCATCCTACCCATGCTAGATTACGGAGACGTAATTTATAGATCGGCAGGTAAGGGTGCTCTCGAGCGGCTAGATGTTCTTTACCATTCAGCCATCAGATTTGCCACCAATGCTCCTTATAGGACACATCACTGCACTTTATCCTCCTCTGTAAACTGGTCATCTCTGTATACCCGTCGCAAGACCCACTGGTTGATGCTTATTTATAAAACCCTCTTAGGCCTCACTCCCCCCTATAAGAGATATCTACTGCAGCCCTCATCCTCCACATACAACACTCATTCTGCCACAGTTTTATCTCAATCTCTTAATTCAAAGACTCAATCATGGACACTCTTACTGACAGTTGTGGCTGCTTTGTGTGATGTATAGTTGTCTCTACCTTCTTGCCCTTTCTGCTGTTATCTGTGTCCAATAATGTTTGTTTTGTGTTGCTACCATGTTGTGTTGCTACCATGCTGTGTTAGCATCGCAGCAACACATGACATGTTGTTGTCTAGGTCTCTCTTTATGTAGTGTTGTTTCTCTTGTTGTGATGTGTGTTTTGTCCTATATTTATATTGTATTTATATTAGATTTTTAATCCCAGCCCCCGTCCCCACAGGATCCCTTTTGCCTTTTGGTAGGCCATAAATGTAAATAAAAATGTGTTCTTAACTGACTTGCTTAGTTAAATAAAGGTTAAATAAAAAAAGATTAAAACTTAATTAGTAGCAAAATACAAACATGAGGATATCGGAATCCAAATCCTCCTAAAAAAAGGGGGACTTCTGGTGAGGTGATAGTTTCAGGGGTGTAATAGTCATATTTTAGAAGCATAGCTTTCTTCTCTCTCATCTTCCCTCTGGATAGGGGAGACCTGGGTTGTATTCACTAGAAATAAACTGACCAAAATGGGGAGGGACTAACTAAACTAACTAAGCTTATTTTCATAGCAAAATGTTTTGCTATGGTGATCACTAACAAATACGACCCAGGGACAGGATGTCAGGAATCTCAGGGTGGGCTTCTAAACACCTATTTACTTTTTACGTTTCAAAAAGTTTGAAAAAGGGTTTTGCTGCATGCCCTAATGAACACAACCCAGCTTTCCTTTGCCCTTGTTGACCCGAAACCGTGGGTGTGGAACTTCCCTGTGTTTCAGTACATCTTCCGTCCCTCTACTCACCCCTACTTAGGCTCGAACCAGGGACCCTCTGCACACATCAACAACTGACACCACGCATCGCTCCACAAAAGCCACAGTCCTTGCAGAGCAAGGGGAACAACTACTTCAAGGTCCCAGAGCGAGTGACGTCACAGATTGAAACGCTGTTAGCGCGCACTCCGTAAGCTAACTAATTTTGTAGATCTGAGATAACTGGATAGATGTGTGGAACTAACCCATTTGGGGAAAAGATTGAGCCAGTACTAAATTGCAATTGCCTATCTATACCTATCAAATTCTTTCAGTTGAACACAATTGCCTAGGAGGAAGCGGTGAGCCTAAGGGTTCTAGACAGGGCTGTACACCCTCCCTGGGTGCACGTTTAGTTTTTTGCCCTAGCACTACACAGTTGATTCAAACAATCAACTCATCATCAAGCTTTCATTATGGGGTGGCAGGTATCCTAATGGTTAGAGCATTGGGCCAGTAACCAAAAGGTTGCTGGATCAAATCCCCAAGCTGACAAGATAAAAATCTGTCGTTCTGCCCCTGAACAAGGCAGTTAACAAGGCACTGTTCCCTGGTAGGCTGTCATTGTAAATAAGAATTTGTTCTTAACTGACTTGCCTAGTTAAAAGGTTAATATTTAAAAAAAAAAGGTTAAAAGGTTAAAAGGTTAATATTAAAAGGTTAAAAGGTTAATATTTAAAAAAAATGTACATTTTAATCAGCTGTGGACCGAGTTTGGGAAACCCTGAACTACAGTATCAGATAACCAAAACCACATCTCTAGCATTAAAGGGAAGAAGAAATGTTTCTGATGACATCATGTGGTATGCATCATGTGATTTGTTTAAAATTACATGATGCACACTAGACGTCAATAAGTGGATTTGTTCCCCTGCGTTGCATGCATCAACCAATGCCATATCATTGACTGAGTCGTCAGGCACCAGATTGCAATAACAAACAGTGCTTTCAGAAAGTATTCATACCCTTACACTTATTCCACATTTTGTTGTGCTACGGCCCAAATTCAAAATGGATTAAATTCTCACCCATCTACCCTATAATGAAAAAGTGAAAACATGTTTTTTAGACATTTTTGGCATGCAGATATTTAATTTACATAAGTATTAACGCCCCTGAGGAACTATATATTAGAATCACCTATGGCAGATATTGCAGCTGTGAGTCTTTCTGGGTAAGCCTCTAAGAGCTTTGCACACCTGGATTGTACAATATTTGCCCGTTATTCTTCTCAAAATGATTCAAGCTCTGTCAAAATTGGTTGTTGATCATTGCTAGACAACCATTTAAGTCTTGCCATAGATTTTCAAGCAGATTTAAGTAAAAAAAATAACAAAATAAAAAATAAAAATCAGCCTTTGACTGCCTTCTTGGTAGGAAACTCCAATGTAGATTTGGCCTTGGGTTTTAGGTTATTGTCCTGCTGAAAGGTGAATTCATCTCCTAGTGTCTGGTGGATAGCAAACTGAACCATGTTTTCCTCGAGGATTTTGCATGTGCTTAGCTCCCTTCAATTTAGTTTTCATCCTGAAAAAAACAGTCCTTAACGATTACAAAGATACCCATAATATGCAGCCACCACTATGCTTGAAAATATGGACAGTAGTACTCAGTAATATATTGGATTTGCCCTAAACGTAACACTGTATTCAGGACAAAAAGTGAATTACTTTGGAGTATTACTTTTGTGCCTTGCTGCAAACAGGATGCATGTTTTGGAATAATTTTTATACTGTACATGCTCCCTTCTTTTCACTCTGCCAATTAGGTTAGTATTGTGGGGTGACTACAATGTTATTGATCCAACCTCAGTTTTCTCCTATCACAGCTGTTAAACTCTAACTGTTTTAAAGTCACCATGGTGAAATCCCTGAGCGGTTGGTTGCCTTCCTCTCCGGCAACTGAGTTCGGAAGAACGCCTTTATTGTTGTAGTGACTGGGTGTATTGATACACATTCCAAAGTGTAATTAATAACTTCACCATGCTCAAAGGGATATCAATGTCTGATTTTTTTTATTTTACCCATCTACCAATAGGTGCCCTTCTTTGCGAGGCATTGGATAACCTCCCTGGTCTTTGTGGTTGAATCTGTGTTTGAAATTCACTGCTCGACTGAGGGACCTTACAGATAATTGTACAGTTGAAGTCGGAAGTTTACATACATTTATGTTGGAGTGCCTCTTTGCTTGACATCATGGGTAAATCAAAAGAAAATCAGCCAAGACCTCAGAAAACATTTTGTAGAAATCCACGTCTGGTTCATCCTTGGGAGCAATTTCCAAACACCTGAAGGTACCATGTTCATCTGTGCAAACAATAGTACGCAAGTATAAACACCATGGGACCACGCAGCCGTCATACCGCTCAGGAAGGAGACGCATTCTGTCTCCTAGAGATGAATGTACTTTGGTGCGAAAAGTGCAAATCAATCCCAGAACAAAAACCAAGGACCTTGTGAAGATGCTGGAGTAAACAGGTACAAATGTATCTATATCCACAGTAAAACGAGTCCTATATCGACATAACCTGAAAGGCCGCTCAGCAAGTAAGAAGCCACTGCTCCAAAACTGCCATAAAAAAGCCAGACTACGGTTTGCAACTGCACATGGGGACAAAGATCGTACTTTTTGGAAAATGTCCTCTGATCTGATGAAACAAAAATATAACTGTTTGGCATAATGACCATCGTTATGTTTGGAGGAAAAAGGGGAAGGCTTGCAAGCCGAAGAACACCATCCCAACCGTGAAGCACAGGGGTGGCAGCATCATGTTCTGGGGGTGCTTTGCTGCAGGAGGGACTGGTGCACTTACAAAATAGATGGCATCATGAGGCAAGAAAATGATGTGGATATATTAAAGCAACATCTCAAGACATCAAAGTTAAAGCTTGGTCGCAAATATGGTCTTCCAAATGGACAATGACCCCAAGCATACTTCCAAAGTTGTGGCAAAATGGCTTAAGAACAACAAAGTCAAGGTATTGGAGTGGCCATCACAAAGCCCTCAATCCTATAGAAAATGTGTTGGCAGAACTGAAAATGCGTATGCGAGCAAGGAGGCCTACAAACCTGACTCAGTTAGACCAGCTCTGTCAGGAGGAATGGGCCAAAATTCACCCAACTTATTGTGGGAAGCTTGTGGAAGGCTACCTGAAACATTTGACCCAAGTTAAACAATTTAAAGGCAATGCTACCAAACACTAATTGAGTGTATGTAAACGTCTGACCCACTGGGAATGTGATGAAAGCAATAAAAGCTGAAATAAATCATTCTCTCTACTATTATTTTGACATTTAAAATTCTTAAAATTAAGTCACGATCCTAACTGACATTAGCGCTTGGCCTGATTTCAGAGGCTTTATTGTACTTAACCGAATTAGATTTCAAATAAATAAATAAATGGTACACCAAAAAGGTAAATGAGCTCTAAAATGTAGGTACCACCACAGTTGTAAGTCAAGAACGTGTTTCAGCCGTTCTTATTAAAGTTTTATTTTCATGTTTATAAAAACATAAATTAGATCAGGAGGAGGTCAGAGGAATACATTTCTATATACTGTTGTTCAGACTTTTACTACCGCTGTTGCACCTTCTGCTTCGGCTTGTGTAAAGAGCACAGCTTACAGGGTTTGCGAAAAGATGAATACGCACGTCGACCAAGCATTATACAAGATTGCAAACCAAAAAAAGTCATGAAAATTGAAGGTTTTGGCTCATTCATTCGTATGGCCACCTGCTCTCTCTGCTGTCACACTTAAAAGTTAGCTCTGGTCCAGAGCGTTAGTGTGTATTCCTCTACTAACGGTTAGTGGAGGAATGCAAACTAATGCCATGGACCAGAGCTAACAAAGTATGGAAGGTGAACTTCGTCTTGCAGTCAAACAGTCAACTGCATCTTCACTCCAGGAGCCGTTAATTTAAAATAATTTGTCCCACACATCATGTCTCATCTGAAACAAATAGTTTTAAAGGTCCATTTGAAGCAGTGTTGTCACGTCTTCTAGCAGTGGATGTCAGTTTTTCCATCGGATTTGCTGCAAGAAAAGAGCCAAAGTCCTGTTAGTGATGATAAAACTCTGACTTTAACCATATTGAATTATGATTTGATATAAAACAACTATCGAATTGTTTCACAGATTCTGATTGAATAAATCCAGAGGCAGATCTAATTATTTAATGAAGAACTAAAAATGTGATTTCATCAAAGTTGATTACCCTTGGATGAATTCTTCTGGACTAGAGCTTGGAATAAATACTGTGACTACCTTCTTTTGTTTTCGAAGCTTGCCTGCCATGCTCAGACCAGGGGTTTAGTTCACTTTTTCAAAGTGGGTTAACGCAGTTTTATAGGAAAATTGACAAATAAATGCAAAAAGTGCATCCAAGTGACAAACAAGTCCACCATTGCATCGCCGGAAATCACCCTGTGACTCAAAATAATTTTTTAAATATATACACTTCCCTACGTATTTATTTGGACAGTGAAGCTTAAACTTTTAATTTGGCTCTATACTCCAGCATTTTGGATTTGAGATCAAATGAGGCGACAAAACAGAATGTCACTTTTCATTTGGAGGGTATTTTCATACATATCGGTTTTATCATTTAGAAATGAAAACACTTTGAAGTTAGTAATAAAGTAAAGTAACTATGTAATACATACATACATACATACATACATACATACATACATACACGGGAGTGTATTGTATTGGTATTTTCTCTTTATTGAGATAGAAATTCTTGAATGAGAGAGGGAGAGACAGATAGGTAGAGGAACAGCGATATAAAGGTGCAGGCGGGGTTGAACCCATGCCACAAGGGACTATGGCTGCGTTTAGACAGGCAGTCCAATTCAGATTTTTCGTTTCACTAACTAGTCTTTTGACCAATCAGAACATCTCTGCAAAAGATCTGATGTGAAAAGATCTGATGTGATTGGTCAAAATACCAATTAGTGGAAACAGAATTGGGCTGCCTGTCTAAAGTTTGGGAAACCTTGGGCTAGACCACCCTGCCCACAGTTCAAGTGAACATGTCCCAAGATCAAATTATCATTAGTCTTGACTATAATGCAGTTTAGAATAGGCGTTTGTAAAAAATGTCCTTTCAACATGACACATCTGATTACGTAACTCAGATTTTACAATGCACAAGTGTAGTTCTGTTTAATGCACAAAGGAGAAGTGGAAGTGTTTTTGAAGGTTAAATATTTTATCTGGTCATGAGTATCAACACAGAAACCAAGGTTGAAGAGGAACTACTGTCTTTCCAAAAACACAACCAGACTGAGAAAACTGATTCTGTTAACACAACAGTGCATGCCCCGTAAGGAAATAGGGCTGTCAATTTTAGCCTTCCACTTCAAACTGACAATGACCAGCCACTTCAGTTGAAGTAGACACATCATCACAATGTCTTATTATGGGCCATCCTCTTATGATTGTCATATTTATCATTACAAGAGGAACAGATGAGAGACTAAATTTGCACCTTATCTGATCCTCACCACTTCCTTTCACGAGAAGACTTCCCGTCTTGCTAGAGGAGACGTGACACTTTCAGACAGATTGGTTTTCATTAGGCACCAAATTGAAGAAAAACTGACTGAAACAGGGAGGGGCTACCTGGACATTTTTGTATTGCAAAACCTTTAAAATGTTTCCGTGGTGTACCACAATGAAAATTACCTGGTTAACATGGGAAATGCAGTCTGTTGCACATAGTTAGACAATCTAATGTACAGCATTGTTCTCAAGAAACCCTTTGATGCAAAGGAGTCTTGTATTGTTGGTGTTGAGAGAAAGGCGTCATTTTGCTCAATGTCCTCGCGCTTTACAATCAAAGCAACTTTAATTGTTGATTTGCTGTCTCCTTAGGGCCAAATTGTGTTGTATTTGTGTCGTAATAACGCCTATAAGTAAGTGTTCTTCACTTCTGGACCTGGGAGGGTCACTATACGTACAGGCTGTACTTTCCAGCTTCGCTCTATACCACCTGATATGAACTGCTAATCAAGACTTTAATTAGCCGAATCGGTTCTGGAACAAAAGCCGGCACACGTCTGCCCTCCAGTGTACAGGGTAACTCATTGGTCATTGACTCTGACCATGGAAACCTAAAGGGTGTATGGCTTTTTCTTTCAACTCGGATACTTATACCACTGATTGACCTCTAGGAGTTTTTTTGAGTAACTGATTTGTAAACTCAAGTGTGTTAGTGATGGGCTGGAGCAAAAGCCTGCACACACTTTAGCTTTCCAGGGTTAGTGACCGCTGGCGTAACAGAAAAGCTCTCAGATTATGTAACTGAAGCAGACTTGTGGTGATGACCCTTATCTTACAGTGTAGGGTGAATTTCCCACACTAATGGTTAAGGTTAAGATTGGAGGAGGGGAAGCAGATCCTAGATCTGTACCTAGGGGAAACTTCACCCCAGAGCCTATCTTACCGAGTTGCTGAGGATTTCCTCAATCTTCCTGTACTCGGATGAGCCTCTCTCCACCTTCCCCCTGTACACAATCAACTGCTGCCGGTCCTTCAGGTCCCTGTACGTCTGATTGGGCAAAAGAACCGCCAATCAATCATCATGCCACATAATGATAAATAGCATGTGATGCCAGTATAAGAGATTAAATGTTATCGTACTGTCAATGATATCATTTGCCACAATTGTTTGAGTTCTTGCGCACTAGGCATTGTAGGCATAGTATTCAACTGTCGTACTGTTACCAATGTAAGTTATGTCAAAAAACTGTAACAGTAGTGCTAGAGACATATGATGTAGTTCTACATAAGAATTTGACTTGCCTGGTTAAAAAAAGGTTGAAATAAAAAATAAATAGATGATCAATACTCATTAGTGCTTTAAAACATGGAAGTTGGTAGAAGTTGCCTCTAACCCCTGATCCAAGGTCAGCCCCTTTTTCTATGCCTCTAAGGGATAAGATTTGGATTTGGGATTGCGTAATCTGATCCTAGATCTGTGGTTAGGGGTGACTCCTACATTTAGCTATAACATGTGTGTCTGTCAGATGTCTCACATTGATGATGACGTCGTGACACTTATACTTCTGCGCCAAACTGATCTTCTGCTCCGCGTCTTCAACCAGGTTTACATACTCCTGCAACACCTAAGAGTCGAAAGGAGAAGAGGGACAGAAAGAGAGGGATGAGCGACTAAAAGAAATGTAGCAACACATCTGCATGATGCGGCATAACAGTCAGTGTAATCCCTAAAAAAGAAAACACACAGCATCTATCAATGAAATGAAATTATATTTAGTTCCATTTTCTGGTTTAATTTGAGCTATTATGCTTATGGAATTTTGAATTGTCTAATTCAACTGCATTGCATGTAATGTGCCACACCCAATACATCTGCAGAAAACTGAAAACAATGGGAATAGAGACCAGTGCATATTTCAGGTGATTTTAAAAATACAGTACCACCTGGTGTTCAGACTGGGGAAGTGCAGCTGTAGTTGTCCTACCTACCTGTACTGGTGCGTTGTTTTTCTGAAGGATGTCCACTATTCTATGGAAGCCAATGGGAGACCTCTTCTTGGTATAGCCCAGCCAGTTCTTGGTGGTGAACAGAGCGTCCACATCGAACCAGGCTTTCAGCTTCGCCCTCGCACCCAGACATGTGAGGAGAAACTGTTTATCTGAAATCTGGATGATGACAAAACGTGAGAGTTATTACAATCATTGAATGTTGTTTAACCTGGAAACACATTTTTTCTTAACTCTGTTGGGAAATGGGGTTGAAGGCAAAGCGATGTCTTTCTGACAACTTCAGCTCAATGAAGGTCTTAAAATGGATGGACATATGGATTGGCATGAATAACGAAACTACACATATGGTCTCATTGCAAACGGAGCCAGAATATTGTGGAACAAAAAGATTCACAACAGTGACTCAAGCCAGACACATTTACCTAGTAATAAAAACAAGGCCCAGTTAATTCAAAAACAAAATGGACAGACAAATACTCATGTGTAGTCCGAGCTTCTCTCTCTCTTACCCTGAAGGTCTTCCGTATGTTGGCTGGACTGCTGTACGTGCCCTGTGGGAGAGACTGGGCTAGTTAGTTGATGTTGTGCACACAGACACAGATACAGATACAGACCCAGGCACACACACATACAGGCACACACGCACAAACAGACCTTAATCAACTCCAACCATAATGTTATTTCACTTAACAACAAGACTAATTATTAAATGTTTGGGTATAATGGCAACATTTAATAATATAAAAGATGATAGATTAATGCACAGATTAATGCATTTTTACATCAACACTAGGTTCCCTACTACAGCCAGGTAACTGCCACAAACTCTGTCTCCATCTTGTGGTCGCAATAGAGAATTACAGTCAGAAAAAAACTGTCTCCGTTGCGCAGTGGTCATCAACCCTGAGAGCTACAGGGTGTGCCTGCTCTGGCTCCAGCCCTAACAGGACTAACACCACATTCACCTGATCAACTTATCATCATGCCAAATCTGGAGCACTTGCTCGTACTGGAACAAAAGCCTGCACACCCTGTGGTTCTCCAGGACCAGGTTTGAGGGCCACTTCAGTTCCAGAACTCACATCAGACTCCCCATAATGGTAGAAGCAGGAGTAGTAGAGAGTAGTGATGATGGGCATGTTGAGGATGGAGGCTTTCCGCGGGTATTTCTTAAAGATGTCCGCCTGGCCGCTACTCTCCACCTGTTTGTCGTTCGCCTGAACGGGGAAGACATGGAATGTTTCGTTTTAAAACCTACATAAGGCTGTCATAAGCATGACTTATGGCTTGATATGACGTAGGGTTAGCCTGGAGAAACAGAGAAGGGAAGGTTTAGAATGTTTGGTTTTAAAGCCTACATAAACATGTCAAACAGGACATAGGATTTGACATATTATGCAATGATCGAGCTTATGACAACTTATGTCATAGCGTAGGTATCTGTCGTGAAACTGTTCTCACAAATTACACATCGAAACCTTATGGAGACCATGTTAGTGCACCATGCTCCTTAACAGATTTCGACAAGATTTTTTTTAAAGCGCATAATAAAATTGTACTACTGTACCATGAGCGAGATTCAGCCATTGGTGTTCTTCAGTCGAGTATGTTTCAAAAATAGCAGCGGTTTCTCACCTCGATGATAATCTGCCTTTCCAGGAGTGTGTAGTGGTCTTGAACGTGAGTGGCATCGTCTGGTGAGAAGGGGAGACTGCAACAAAGTCCATGGTGCTAGTTAGTAACGCTGTTCTCCAAAGATAATACCGCTGTGTAGTATCTCTGACTCCAGGAGTAGATAACATTCAAATGTGTTAAATGACCTTACTTCGGAAAAGGTTTGTATGACCTTATATGATTTAAAAACATCCCAATCAACAATATCAAAATGTGGAAAAAAAATGGGAAAAGAAAAAGGTGCTGTTCATGAGAGCAAACTTTGGATTCTTTACCTAGGTTCTGTTCCTTAGGGTACGCAACGGAAAAGATTTTGCAACAGAAAACGAAAATCAGCACTTCTTTTTGGACGCGTGCCTTCCTGTTTCTGTACGATTTCTTCCGTATTGTGCCTAATGAACACGACCCTGAGACGTGAGGTAATGTGGAGTGGATCTTTACCTGAGGCAGCTCTTCAGAAAGTCCCTCCTCTTGTTCTCGTCTCTGATATTGAGGTGATCTCTGTACTGCATGAGCTGAATATGGACATGGAAAAAGAGGAAGTTTAAAACCACCAACAACCAATGAGTGCAGATCATTAAAGGCACAATCTGTAATGTTCATTTCAACTCCACCCTCAGTGGTGTCACAGACAGTTTTCAGGGATACAGTATCTTCAACCGAGCTTCCTTTTCCCCTGAAAACCAGATGTGGAAACCCTGCTCATGCATTTATTTTACACCATCTATGTTAGGTTATTTCAACTCAAAAGTGCTGCCCCTGCACTTGTTTGACAAATTTTAGGATGGACTGAAATGTAACTGAATTAGACTTTTGAGGTAACTGTCCCCCCCAGAATGGCTTGGCAGTTCATGGGAAGTACATACCGCCATGTCTTCGGTTCTGTCCAGGGACCTTGATGACACGAGAGAAAAGAGGACTGATCAGAATGCCTGCATACAAGTAGCAACTTGACCACACAGTAGCATCATTTGGGTATGCAATGGAAAATATTTAAAACATTTTGCAAAAGAATTCTTAAAATGGACAAATCCTGACAGTCCCTCCATGTTTCAGTCTGTTTTATTTCCTTTGGTGCCTTATAAACACAACCCAGGTGCTACACTCCTTGAACAAGAGCGGTAAAAACCAGTCCAACAAGGTTACGTGAAAACTCCATTGATACAATCTTATGGCTTAAAGAATACAGTGCATTCAGAAAGTATTCAGACCCCTTGACTTTTTCCACATATTGTTACCATTACAGCCTTATTCTAAAATGGATTAAATCGTTTTTTTCCCCACTCATCAATCTACACACAATACCCCATAATGACAAAGCAAAAACTGCCTTTTGGTTTTGAGAAACGTTTGTAAATGTATATATAGATATATAAAAAGAAAAATTGAAATATGACATTTACATAAGTATTCAGACCCTTTACTCAGTACTTTGTTGAAGCACCTGTGGCAGCGATTACAGCCTCGAGTCTTCTTGGGTATGACGCTACAAACTTGACACAACTGTATTTGGGGAGTTTCTCCCATTCTTCTCTGCAGATCCTCTCAAACTCTGTCAGGTTGGATGGGGAGCGATGCTGCACAGCTATTTTCAGGTCTCTCCAGAGATGTTCGATCAGGTTCAAATCCGGGATTTGGATGGGCCACTCAAGGACATTCAGAGAAGCCACTCCTGCGTTGTCTTGGCTGTGTGCTTAAGGTCGTTGTCCTGTTGGAAGGTGAACCTTCATCCCAGTTTGAGGACTTGAGCGCTCTGGAGCAGGTTTTCATCAAGGATCTCTCTATACTTTGCTCTGTTCATCTTTGCCTTGATCCCGACTAGTCTCCCAGTCCCTGCCGCTGAAATACATCACCACAGCATGATGCTGCCACCACCATGCTTCACCGCAGGGATGGTGCCAGGTTTCCTTCAGACGTGACGCTTGGCATTCAGGCCAAAGAGTTCACTCTTGGTTTCATCAGACCAGAGAATCTTGTTCATGGTCTGAGAGTCTTTAGGTGCCTTTTGGCAAACTCCAAGCGGGCTGTCATGTGCCTTTAACTGAAGAGTGGCTTCCGTCTGACCACTCTACCAGAAAAGCCTGATTGGTAGAGTGCTGCAGAGATGGTTGTCCTTCAGGAAGGTTCTCCCATCTCCACAGAACTCTAGAGCTCTGTCAGAGTGACCATCAGGTTCTTGGTCACCTCCCTAACCAAGGCCCTTCTCCACCAATTGCTCACTTTGGCCAGGCGGCCAGCTCTAGGAAGAGTCTTGGTGGTTCCAAACTTCTTCCATTTAAGAATGATGGCGGCCACTGTGTTCTTCAGGACGACTTCAAAAATCTTGACGACATTTTTTGGTACCTTCCCCACATCTGTGCCTCGACACAATCCTGTCTCGGTATTTCTGGTTTTGCTTTTAATACATTTGCAAAAAAATTCTAAAAACTTGTTTTCACTTTCTCATTATGGGGTATTGTGTGTAGATTGATGAGAAAAAATTATGAATCCATTTTAGAATAAGGCTGTAACATAACAAAATGTGGAAAAGTCAAGGGGTCTTAAGACTCAGAATGCACTGTATTTTAGTGAATCGTTACTCACTTGAAAAGCTCCACCAAAAGCTTCTGTTCTTCTATTTCCTTCAGGAAGTGGATGTAATGCCTAAGAGCTATTTCTCTTGTTATCAACTCCCGGAAGAGATTCTCTGCACAGAAACACAGTGAACTGTCATTATTTGCAGAATACTTGCCATGTGCACTTAACTTTTGCAACATCCAAAGTTTGGAACTGTTTTTGTTCTAAAGGAATAATATATGCCATTTAGCAGATGCTTTTGTCAGCATGCATACATTTGCAACACCTGGGAATAAAAATAAAAGGTAGAACTAAATGTAGAAGATGAAGAAAATAGAAAAATAAAAGTCGCAAAATTTGCACTGGTGTAAATTCCTGGTAACTCAACCAGAATAGAATCAGGTAAAAAAAAGTTCAATTTAATGGACAAAAAAAAAAAAACATGGATTAAAAACCTTACCTTTACTTAATGACTTCTTTAAATATATTAAAACCTGCAATGAGAGGTTACAGAACAGTATAAGTATACTGAACAAAAATATAAACGCAACATGTAAAGTGTTGGTCCCATGTTTCATGAGCTGAAATAAAATATCCCAGAAATGTTCCACGAGCACAAAAAGCTTATTTCTCTAAAATGTGGTGCACTAATTTGTATACATCCCTGATAGTGAGCATTTCTCTTTTGCCAAAATAATCAATCCACCTGACAGGTGTGGCATATCAAGAAGTGGATTAAAACAGCATGATCATTACACAGATGCACCTTGTGCTGGGTACAATAAAAGGCCACTCTAAAATGTGCAGATTTATCACACAACACAATGCAACATATGTCTCAAGTTGAGGGAGCGTGCAATTGGCATGCTGGCTGCAGGAATGTCAATCAGAACTGTTGCCAGAGAATTGAATGTTCATTCCTCTACCATAAGCCGTCTCCAAAATAATTGTAGAGAATTTGGCAGTACGTCCAACCAGCCTCACAACTGTCTAAAACAATCTCAGCGAAGCTCATCTGCATGCTTGTCATCCTCACCAGGGTCTTGACCTGACTGTATTTCAGCGTCGTAACCGACTTCAGTGGCAGATGCTCACCGTCGATTGCTACTAACACGCTGGAGAAGTGTGCTCTTCACGGATGAATCCCGTGTTTCAACTATATCGGGCAGATGGCAGACAGAGTATACGGTGTCGTGTGGTCGAGGAGTTTGCTGATGTCAATATTGTGAACAGAGTGCCCCATGGTGGCGGTGGGGTTATGGTACGGGCAGGCATAAGCTACGGACAACAAACACAATTTCATTTTATCAAAGGCAATTTGAATGCACAGAGGTACCGTGACGAGATCCTGAGGCCCATTGTCGTGCCATTCATCTGCCGCCATCACCTCATGTTTCAGCATGATTATGCACGGCCCAATGTCGCAATGATCTGTACACAATTCACAATTACACAAGTCTCAGTTCTTCCATGGCCTGCATACTCAGCAGACATGTCACCCATTGAGCATGTTTGGGATGCTCTGGATCGACGTGTACAACAGAGTGTTCCATTTCCCGCCAATATCCAGCAACTTCACACAGCCATTGAAGAGGAGTGGGACAACATTCCACAGGACACAATCAACAGCCTGATCAACTCTATGCGAAGGAGATGTGTCGTGCTGCATGAGGCAAAAGGTGTCACACCAGATACTGACTGGTTTTCTGATCAACGCCCCTACCTTTAAAAAAAACAGCATATGTGTATTCCCAGTCATGTGAAATCCATAGATTAGGCTCTAATTAATTTTTCAATTGACTGATTTCCTTAAATTAACTGTAAGTCGGTAAAATCTTTGAAATTGTTGCATGATGCGTTTATATTTGTGTTCAGTGTAATAAAAATTATGTTTTCTTTCAACTAGAGTCAAATCAAATCGTACCCGCAGTGATGACGTTTCCATCATGTGCATTCACAGCCTCGTCCAATAGCAGCAGTTTGTCCTGTAAGGAGCGGAACTTCTCCAAAGAGTAGACCTATGAGAAAATAGAATAATACAATATTAATATTCTATCACAGTCCATAGAATCGCAAAATACATAAAGCAGAGTATTTGCTGGAGCATTATAAAACAGATGATAATAACCTAATAAACTGTATGCCATTTAGCAGACACTTTTATCCAAAGTGACTTACAGTAGGCATAACAACAGTCAGCTTACAATTCACAGTCAGTTTGAAGACAAATAAATGTTGGTTTTACACCGTTGATCCTACCTTTCCCTGCTGCATCCTCTTCACAGTCTCCTCATGGGTCCAGTCACTGACGTAGTCCTGCCACAACAAGATGACGTCATCATTAATAGACCAACGTCAGTCCAGTAAATACAGTATTAGTGATGTTAATAACAGTAAGTTCAGTTTGTGGAACAACTTTTCAGAGTGCTCTGAAATATACTGATTATGTGTAACATAAAACATATCTTACCTTGTATTCAGATTTTGGTTTCCGAAGTTCCGGGGCGTAATTTCGGATGGATGGATCACCGAAAGCTGTAAAATACTAGAAAAGTTGAGAACCACGCTTTTCAAAATAGCAGTTTTCACACACATATGGCAAAAATGAGTAACAACTCAAGCTAAAATGTTACCCACACTCCGAGAAGGACTGGAAGCTCCCAGTTTTGGCCTTTCCTAAAAAATGTGAGAGAGAGAGTGTGTTAATTGATAAGGAAATACTTATGTTGGCATTAGTATTCGCATTGAGAATGTGCAAAACTACAAACTAGGGAAAATGGTTAGTGTATAGCTAGAGCTCATTGGTGTTTCTTATAGATTCAAAACTGTACCGAGGGCAAATCTGTTTGACAGAATGAGGCGAACCCATTTTGATTGGGTCGAACGCAAAGGTCACAAGATCGGTTATCCCAAACTCAAAATCGACCCATAACACTTAGTCCAATCTAAATACACCCACTGAGAATGGCCTTAAACATCTGTCAAGAGGTGGACTGAGTTGTACCTTTGAATAAGGAGCTTAAGGAGTAGCCAGAATTATTCTTGGGCAACGAAGGGGCAGTGTGGATTTTGGGGAAGCTCTGGTCCCGCACCTCTCCTGTGGAGCGAATGCTGGACGCTGTCTCCTTGACCGACCACGAGATACCTGAGGGAACACCAACATTTAGGGCCACAACTTACCACATTTAGGGCCAGAACCATTCAAGTTACTAGCAAACGTCCCGTCCTAAGTTAACTTATCACAAAACTTCTGTTTCCCTTGTGGCATCGAACCAAATTACAAAGAATCAACCTAAATAATAAAACACACACAAAGTGTCTGTTGCTTCATTTAGGAAAATACACTGAGTTAAAAACATTAAGAGCACCTTCCTAATATTGAGTTGCATACACAATCCATGTCTCAATTGTCTCAAGGCTTAAAAATCCTTCTTTAACGTGTCTCCTCCCCTTCATTTACACTGATTGAAGTGGATTAATAATGGATCATAGCTTTCACCTGGATTCACCAGATCATTCTATGTAATGGAAAGAGCAGGTGTTCATAATGTTTTGTATACACTCAGTGTATACTTCTATTGTAGCACTTTTCATTGTTTGGTTTACACCAATGACTGCACCAACCTCATCTTCTCATCTTGGCTTGGCACTTGCAAAGACCCATTAATTGTCCATTTTACAGGAAAGAGAACATACAGACTGCACCTTTTTAAAAGAATAGTTCACTCAAAAAGATTTTTGTATTTTGTTCATTAGTCTACGGTTAATACAATCTCCAAAAATGTATGTCACTAAGCAGTACATTTTTCATTATAGGGCACTTTCAGTACAGAGAAAAAAAACGGATGAAGTGTTTTGCATCATATGATGGACAGTTCTCTTACTTCCAACAGGCTCTCCACTCCAGCTGACCTTCTCCACATCATCTTCTTCATCCTCTTCCTCTACCAGGCTGCGGATACTGTTCACAGCCCGCTTGGATTCCTTTAGCTTAAATACATTCGAAATTGAAAAAACATGTTTAATGTTCACAGTACATTTCTGTACCTTGACAGTCCAATGTGAGCAAGTATGTTTCCAAACTTCAGATGCCACATACCCAGCCGCTGGCCATGTTTACATGTTGACATTTGCTAAAAGTTTCCACCATTGTCTCTCTTTGGTGTCCTACCCTTGTGTGATAGGGTAAGCTAGTTAAAGTATCCAAATGTAACATACATAAGAGGTGGCCAACCCTCCTCTTGGAGATCTTTAGGGTATGTAGACTTCTGCTCAAACCCTGCTCAAACACACCGGTTTGATGTGCAGCTGATTAATAGAATCTGGAGCTGTGCTGGAGCAAAACGCCTGCATACTCTGTAGATCAACAGGAAGAAATTGTCCAACCGCCTGGCATAAAAGTATTACAGTGGCTGCGTCCCAAATGGCATCGTATTCCCTACATCGGGCTCTCCAACCCTGTTCCTGGAGAGCTAAGTTCTTGTAGGTTCACTCCAACCCTAATCTAACGCACCCGATTCTAATAATCAGCTGGTTGATCACCTGAATCAGGTTAGTTACAACTAGGGTTGGAGCGAAATCCTACAGGTTAGCTCTCCAGGAACAGGTTTGGAGAGCCCTGCCCTACATCAGTGCTTCCCAAATCAGGCCCTCGAGTACCCCCAACAGCACACATTTTTGTTGTCGGCCTGCTGTTGGGGATACTCGCGAGGACCGGAGATGGGCAACACTGCCCTACATAGTACCACCCCTATGTGCCCTGGTAAAAAGTAGTGCATCAAGGTTCATATGGTTTAGTGTTTTATTTCTATTAGTTTTTCACACAAAAAATATGCAAGTCAGCTTAGTTTCAGTTAGTTTTCAGACTTGATTAGATTTCTTTTTTTAATTAGTTAAATTTTTTATATATTTTATTTGAGTATTATGGACAGAAAGCGTGCGTGGGAGGCTAGGAGCCATTTGGGTTATATAGTTTTGTTTTTAGGGATCTCAGATCTTGCAACTGGGGCCAGTAATACATAAGGTAATGGTTTTGATTTGATTTATTAGGATCCCCATTAGCCGATGCCAATGGAGACAGCTAGTCTTACTGGGGTCCGACACCAAACCTAAAAGACATTACTGACAAAAGACTTTACAATTGACATACATTTAGAAACATTAACATGTAGTTTGTGTCTGAGAGAGTTACACATACATGTCAGTACAAATGTCACATGGGGGTGAGGCGTTGTGCCGTGAGGTGTTGCTTTATTCGTTTTTTTAAACCAGGTTTGCTGTTCACTTGCGCTATGTAAGATGGAAGGGAGTTCCATGCAGTCATGGCTCTGTATAATACTGTACGTTTCCTTAAATTTGAACTGGACCTGGGGACTGGTGGCATGTCTGTTGGGGTAAGTGTGTGTGTGTCAGTGCTGTGTGTAAGTTGACTATACAAACAAGTTGGAATGTCCAATACAATGTTTCTAATTAAAACAAGTGACACAGTCAGTCTTTCCTTAACTCTTAGCCAAGAGAGACTGACATGCATAGTATTAATATCTCCCCATCTTTACAACCATTGAATCTACATGTTTTGACCATGACAGTTTACAATCCAAGGTAACACCAAGTAATTTAGTCTCCTCAACTTGTTCAACAGCCACACCATTCATTACCAGATTCATCTGAGGTCTAGAACTTGTACCAAATACAATACTCTTAGATTTAGAGATGTTCAGAATCAGTTTATTACAGACCACCCATTCCAAAACTGACTGCAAATCTTTGTTAGGGTTTCAAGTGACTACATTAGCTGATGTCTATATGGTTTAATCATCAGCATTCATGGACACACATGCTTTGTTTAATGCCAATAGTAAGTCATTGGTAAAAATAGAAAAGAGGGCCTAGAGTGCTGCCCTGCGGTACACCACACTTTACATGTTTGACATCAGAGACGCTTCCATTAAAGAAAACCCTCAGAGTTATATTAGATAAATAGCTCTGAATCCATGATATGGCAGAGGCTGAAAAGCCACAACACATAAGTTCTCAACAACAGGTTATTATCAATAATATCAAAGGCTGCACTGAAATCTAACAGTACAGCTCCCGCAATCTTCTTATTATCAATTTATTTTAAACCAATCAGTCATTTGTGTCGGTGCAGTACATGTTGAGTGCCCTTCTCTAGAAGCATGCTGAAAATCTGTTGTTAATTTGTTTACAGAGAAATAGCATTGTATTTGGTCAATACATTATTTCCAACAGTTTGCTAAGAGCTGGCAGCAAGCTGATAGGTCTGCTGTTAGGAACAGTAAAGGCCCCTTTGACAATCTTGGGTAGCGGAATGACTTTGGCTTCTCTCCAGGCCTGAGGACAAAGCCTTACTTCTAGGCTCAGATTAAAGATATGACAGATAGGAGTGGCTAAAGAGTCAGCTACCATCCTAAGTAGCTGGAGGTTTGTCATTATTGATCTATAACAATTATTTTTTCACCTCTCCCACACTAACTTTACAAAATTCAAACGTACAATGCTTTTCTTTCATTATTAGTTTTTTATGGAAGAGTACGATGGCTGACTGTTCATTGTTGGCATTTCCTGCCTAAGTTTGCCCCCTTTACCAATGAAGTAATCATTAAAATAATATGTAACATCAAATGGTTTTGTGATGAATAAGCAATCTGTATCATGGTGCCGGGAGAAGATGGCTGACGTTTTACGTGCTCCTAACCAACTGTTTTTTAAATTTTATTTGCGTTGTTTGTAACTTATTTTTTAACAAATTTTGAACATAATGTTGCTGCTACCGTCTCTTTTGCCGAAAATAACTTCTGGACATTAGAACAGCGATTACTCACCACGAACTGGCAGAAGCTTTTTTTTCTTTAATGAGTCCGAGGAGCCCGACGTGAAGGACATACTGCTTTCCCGGGAACAAGCCCAAATCACCGTCATTTGCGTGATGAGAAGACGGAGAAAAAGAGGGCGGAGGTTGGGCTGCCTTCTGAGAATTCGTAGGCGATTGAATAAACCCCCACTGCCTTCCGATCTACTAGCTAACGTGCAATCATTGGAAAATAAAATCGATGACTGCCGAGGAAGATTAAACTACCAACGGCCATTAAAACAGTAATATCTTATGCTTCACGGAGTCGTGGCTGAACGACGACATCAACATACGGTGGTTATACACTATATTGTCAGGATAAAACGGCGGCGTCTGGGGGTGGCGGACTATGTATATTTGCAAACAACAGCTGTTGCACGATATCTAAGGAAGTCTCGAGGTTTTGCTCGCCTGAGATAGAGTATCTCATGATAAGCTGTAGACCACACCATCTACCTAGAGAGTTCTCATCTGTGTTTTTCGTAGCTGTGTACATACCACCACAGACTGAGGCTGGCACTGAGATTGCACTCAATGAGCTGTATTCCGCAAAAAGCAAACAAGAAAACGCTCATCCAGAGGTGGCGCTCCTAGTGGCCGGGGACTTTAATGCAGGGAAACTTAAATCCATTTACCAAAGGGTAGTGAGAACGGCACAGTACATCACTGGGGCCAAGCTTCCTGCCATCCAGGACCTACAGTTGAAGTCGGAAGTTTACATACACCGTAGCCAAATACATTTAAGCTCAGTTTTTCACAATTCCTGACATTTAATCCTAGTAAAAATTCCCTGTCTTAGGTCAGTTAGGATCACCACTTTATTTTAAGAATGTGAAATGTCAGAATAATAGTAGAGAGAATGATTTATTTCAGCTTTTATTTCTTTAATCACATTCCCAGTGGGTCAGAAGTTTACATACACTCAATTCGTATTTGGTAGCATTGCTTTTAAATTGTTTAACTTGGGTCAAACGTTTTGGGTAGCCTTCCACAAGCTTCCCACAATAGGTTGGGTGAATTTTGGCCCATTCCTCCTGACAAAGCTGGTGTAACTGAGTCAGGTTTGTAGGCCTCCTTGCTCGCACATGCTTTTTCAGTTCAGCCCACAAATTTTCTATAGGATTGAGGTCAGGGTTTTGTGATGGCCACATCAAATACCTTGACTTTGTTGTCCTTCAGCCATTTTGCCACAACTTTGGAAGTATGCTTGGGGTCATTGTCCATTTGGAAGACCCATTTGTGACCAAGCTTTAACTTCCTGACTGATGACTTGAGAGGTTGCTTCAATATATCCACATAATTTTCATTCCTCATGATGCCATCTATTTTGTGAAGTGCACCAGTCCCTCCTGCAGCAAAGCACCCCCACAACATGATGCTGCCACCCCCGTGCTTCACGGTTGGGATGGTGTTCTTCGGCTTGCAAGCCTCCCCCTTTTTCCTCCAAACATAACGATGGTCATTATGGCCAAACCGTTCTATTTTTGTTTCATCAGACCAGAGGACATTTCCCCAAAAAGTACGATCTTTGTCCCCATGTGCAGTTGCAAACCGTAGTCTGGCTTTTTTATGGCGGTTTTGGAGCAGTGGCTTCTTCTTTGCTGAGCGACCTTTCAGGATATGTCGAAATAGGACTTGTTTTACTGTGGATATTGATACTTTTGTACCCGTTTCCTCCAGCATCTTCACAAGGTGCTGTTGTTCTGGGATTGCACTTTTCGCACCAAAGTACGTTCATCTTTAGGAGACAGAACGTGTCTCCTTCCTGAGCGGTATGACGGCTGCGTGGTCCCATGGTGTTTATACTTGCGTACTATTGTTTGTGCAGATGAACGTGGTACCTTCAGGCGTTTGGAAATTTCTCCCAAGGATGAACCAGACTTGTGGAGGTCTACAATTTTGTTTCTGAGGAGTTGTCCGATTTCTTTTGATTTTCCCATGATGTCAAGCAAAGAGGCACTGAGTTAGAAGGTAGGCCTTGAAATACATCCACAGGTACTCAAATGATATCAATTAGCCTATAGCCCAGAAGCTTCTAAAGCCATGACATAATTTTCTGGAATTTTCCAAACTGTTTAAAGGCCAACTTAGTGTATGTAAACTTCTGACCCACTGGAATTGTGATACAGTGCTTTTTTTAAGTGAAATCATTGGTCTGTAAACAATTGTTGGAAAAATTACTTGAGTCATGCACAAAGTAATGTCCTACCCGACTTGCCAAATCTATAGTTTGTTAACAAGAAATTTGTGGAGTGGTTGAAAAACTATTTTTAAATGACTCCAACCTACGTGTATGTAAACTTCCGACTTCAACTGTATATACCAGGCGGTGTCAGAGGAAGGCCCTAAAAAATTGTCAAAGACTCCAGCCACCCTAGTAATAGACTGTTCTCTCTGCTACTGCACAGCAAGTGGTTCGGGAGCGCCAAGTCTAGGTCCAAGCAACTTCTAAACAGCTTCTACCCCCAAGCCATAAGACTCCTGAACATCCAATCAAATGGCTACCCAGACTATTTGCATTGCCCCCCCTTTTACGCCGCTGCTACTCTCTGTTATTATCTATGCATAGTCACTTTAATAACTCTACCTACATATTACCTCAATTACCTCGACTAACCGGTGCCCCCACATATTGACTCCGTAGCGGAGTAAGTAAGCATTTCACCTGTTGTATTCGGCGCATGTAACTAATACAATTTTATTTTATTCAATGAAAGATGGGAGTTGAATTTGTCTTTCTACCCATAATTTCATTTCAAGTACTCCAAAGTTCTTTATATCATAGATCTTGGCTTCATAATACAGTTTCTTCTTCTAACTGTTTAGTCATATCATTTCTCAATTGCAGTAAGTCAGCCAGTCAGATGTGCAGCCAAAACTTATTAGCCACTCCTTTTGCCCCATCTCTTTCAACCATACAGTTTTCCAATTGCTCATCAATCCATAGAGCCTTAACAGTGGGTCAGGTCATAGGTTAGGTAAGCCCTTCTCATGACTAATTCCACATCCCTTTTGATTAGCTGAGGTGATTTGATAAAGTGTGATACACTATCTAGAAACAATTGCTCTTTGAATGCCATTGGAAACCTTGAACACAACTTAATTTTCATACAAAAATTACTTGACAAATACAAAAGATACACTTACTGTTAGCAGTTTTACCAGAGATTTCCACTGAGTACATGTATCTTTTGTATTTGTAAAATCTATTTGGGGTGATATAAAAGTAGAATTTCTGAGGTTCCATAACTGTATTGCACACAGTGATTATTAACAGTTAGACAGAGCGTCGGGACAGCTGTACACATTGGCCCCGCTGTGGTCAATTGTTAACAATTGTTAAGAAAAATCAAGTTAGCTACCTTAAAGTTCAAACCGGTTTGTGAATTACTTTATTTCATTCATTATAGTTTACTATAAAACCGTGTAGGACATTATATATGGAATAGGGTGCCATTTGGGACACGCCGTAAGACTTTCAAGTTATTTACCCTGGTAAAGTCATCATCTTCATCATCAAATGTGAAAGCTTTGAACTTCGAACTGTTCCAGTATTCGTCCTCATCTGGTTTACCCCTTGTCATCTGGAACAGAGTTAGTTACATTTACTGCACATTGTTTATACCACAGAAGGATATATCATATCTCTATTGTTTATACAACCATTGTGGCAGCGTCCTTAGTACAACAACAGCAACCTCATCAAGCGGTTTCACACATAAGGCTGCAGGTTTGAGTCCTCCAGAATTTGTTACATTAGTCTCAGAAGTGGGATGGTGCTACAGTGAGATCAGCAGAAACATCCCTTGGATCCATGGGAGACATGAGGTAGTTAAACATAGGGGCGTGCTTCAGAAGGGGGTAGTGTATTTAACAACACCAAGAATGTTATCAGAAAGTTGAGACTTCTTGGTATAGGCTAATGGCTATCAAATCAAAGTTTATTTGTCGCATTACACTGATTAGCAGATGTTAAAGCAGGTGCAGCGAAATGCTTGTGTTTCTAGCTTCAGCAGTGCAGTAAGTGTCTAACAGTACAATACTGTGTACAGACAGCATGGACAATATACAGTGCAAGTATTCAGACTTTGGCACCCTTGGCACACCGGTACTTGGGGAGTTTCTCCCATTCTTCTCTGCAGATCCTCACAAACTTTGTCAGGTTGGATAGTGAGCATCGCTGCACAGCTATTTTTAGGTCTCTCCAGAGATGTTTGATAGGGTTCAAGACCAGGCTCTGGCTGGGCCACTCAAGGACATTCAGAGACTTGTCCTGAAGCCACTCCTGCGTTGTCTTGGCTGGGTGCTTAGGGTCATTGTCCTGTTGGAAGGTGAGGTGGAAGGAGCAGGTTTTCATCAAGGATCTCTCTGTACTTTGCTTCGTTCAACTTTCCCTCGATCTTGACTTGTCTCCCAGTCCCTGCCTCTGAAAAGCATCCCCACAGCATGATGCTGCCACCACCATGCTTCACCGTAGGGATGGTGCCAGGTTTCCTCCAGACGTGAAGCTTGGCATTCAGGCCAAAGAGTTCACTCTTGGTTTCATCAGACCAGAGAATGTTGTTTCTCATGGTCTGAGAGTCTTTCGGTGCCTTTTGGCAAACTCCAAGCGGGCTGTCATGTGCCTTTTACTGAGGAGTGGTTTCTGTCTGGCCACTCTACCATAAAGGCCTGATTGGTGGAGTGCTGCAGAGATGGTTGTCTTTCAGGACGGTTCTCCCTCATCCACAGAGGAACTCTGGAGCTCTGTCAGAGTGACCATCTCCCCCGATTTCTCAGTGTGGCCGGCGGCCAGCTCTAGGAAGAGTCTTCGTTGTTCCAAACTTCTCCCATATAAAAATGATGGAGGCCACTGTGTTCTTGGGGTCCTTCAATGTTGCAGAAATATTTTGGTACCCATCCCCAGATCTGTGCCTCGACACAATCCTGTCTCTGAGCTCTACTGACAATTCCTTCGACCTCATGGCTTGGTTTTTGCTCTGACATGCACTGTCAACTGTAGGACCAATTTCAAGTCTTTATAGCTAAGGGTCTAAACACTTATGGAAGTACAAACATTTCTAAAAACCTGTTTTCACTTTGTCATTATGTGGTATTGTGTGTAAATTGATGAGTATTTTATACATTTTAGAAAAAGGCAGTAACTTAACAAAACGTGGAAAAAGTCAAGGGTTCTGAATACTTCCCGAATGCACCGTATAAGTAGGAAAAGTTATGTCCAGTAGTAGTTATATAGGATGAGCTACTGTATGTCAAGAATACAGTATGTATATATAAAATGAGTGAACATTTAGCTTAATTTCTCAGAAAATGTCAACAAAATCATGTTGCAGGAATGCTAATCTTAATTGTTTCTAACTACAGAAATGATTTCAGAACAATAATGCTGACATATAATCCCTGCAGTCAGCTTTCCAATTGCACGCTCCCCCAACTTGAGACATCTGTGGCCGTTGTGACAACTGCACATTTTAGTGGCCTTTTATTGTCCCTCGCACAAGGTGCACCTGTGTAATGATCATGATGTTTTAATCAGCTTCTTGATATTCCACACTTCTCAGGTGGATGGATTATTTTGGCAAAGGAGAAATGCTCACTAACAGGGATGTAAACAAATGTGTGCACAAAATATGAAATAAATAATATTTTGTGCGTATGGAAAATTAATATTAATATTTTTGTTCAGTGTAGATTTTAATTTGGGTGGGGGGAGGTACAGCTAAAAACAATCAGAACGTCTATAGATTATGGATGTAGCTTTGGACACGGGACACATGCTGCTAGCAGGTACAGTCATAGGACCATTAGTTATCTCGACCGCAGTCGCTATGGAATTCCCTTAGACCTTGTCTTATTAATTCATTAAATAATTAGAGGTCTAATATATTGGGATATGTTTTCCCCTGCTACTTTTGCTTCTGACTCTATTGTTAGATTGTATGATAGCACACTCGTGACAAACATAGAAAAAAATGCAAGCAATTCTGACAACAGATCATAGACACTAACTACCTTATGCGCCTATTGATGATAGTATTTTCTGTCCGGGAAGTTTTTTTTAACAGTCCCGATGCTTGTTCTGAACGTTAAAACGCGTTGTTTGCGGTATGGTTTTGGAAATATAAGGAACTTATGTTTCATATCAGCTAGAAATAATAAAAACAAAAGTTAAATTACTACACACCTTTTTAGGGGTAGTGTTCCCACACAGCCTTGTCACAGTGCTTGTTTACGGAAGACAGGAGGACCAACTGTTTTAACTAGCTATCTAGCTTGCGTCGAAGACCTGTGTGTATGTTTCATGTGATCTTAACTGGGGATGAAGTGTAGTTTATCAACTGGAGGCACACACAGTGTATGGATCTGTGCAAATCTGCTAAAGTTATAGTAAGTGTGTATTTAAAAAATATATATTATTTCTCGCTGATATGAAAGGGCCACATGTTTCTAAAAACCGTTTCACAAGCGATTATTATTGATTTTTGTAACACAGCATCGGTTTAGAATTGTAGTTCGTGTGAAAGCTAACCGCTAAAAACACTATGTAGATTAGGGTTTTCGATTGCTAGACAACAGGTAAATATTCTTCTTGTGAGCTTGTAGCTAGGCTATGATTGTGGTGATTGATGGCAGGTATTTTTGAGGGAGGGAAAGTAAAGTGTTTTATCATGACATGACCATCTCAGGAACTATCGACATGTTTCAGGGCTGTGGAAGAGTGAAGGATAATTAGTAAATTGTGGATCTAAAAGAGCATAAACGAATAATTACCTTCAGAAATGTAGCTATACAGCTGGTCGGTAGCAGTAGACGTCTCTTGGTCAATCTGCCCTACCCTTTGATGGGAAATGTAGTGCGCTTGTGATTTACCGTAAGCTTAAAATAATTTAGGATAACCACAAAAAGACTACAAACGTAATATACCCTCATGTATCCTCAATTGTTTTACTTCCGTGTCCCCTAAATTGGTTGTTACGAGTAGTATTGTTTTTACTGCCAATCTGATTCTGTCATTTTAATAATTCACAATAATAACACATTTTCATTAAAACGTCCAAATAGAAACAATGTTATGATTTCTTAATAAAAGCCTATTGTGGAACCAATGGATCGCAAAGAGACTGAGGGGCATCACCTTCCTGTTACACATTTTCCAAACAAAGCAATATGTCTAGTATTAAGACCTGTTTTGATATAAAATACTGTTATTACTGTAATATAGGCTTTCTTTTATTTATGTCAAAATAAATATCGGGGGCTTTTACTTGGATTCCACAGCCACAAAGTCGCTATATCGTAATTATTCATGAAAACAAAAAAATATATATTTTTTGAAGGCGAGGTGTGTGACTTTGCGAACTAGTGACGACCATTTTCTTTTGACAGGAACTTCCGCATGTAACTACACCCGCTTCTTTGCCCCTTCCAGTCATTTCCAGTCCGCTTCTAGTAATTTCTACGGCGAGTGCGCAAGCTCCTTGCATTTCAAAACGAGTTTTCGAGAAAAACCAGGGTCCTAAAACCAAGCACACCGGCGCTCAGGTACATCTCTACGGCCATAACGCAGTTTTAGATAAAATACAAATTATTTACAGTCGGTTTAGCTAAAGTTAATGTTTTGGTTAGCGATTAATTGAAATATTTGTCAGTTAAAAATACATACATAGTAGCTACACCATCTACTTTGATATTACCAACGCTAGCCTGTGGCTAACTGTGTAGCTAACGTAGCTCGTCGTCACGTTTAATCCTTTTTGGTTATAGGCATTTGTAATTCATTTAGCTAGCTAGTTAGCTGACGTTAGCCAGCTTTAGGGAATCATTTGAACAGTTTGTTTGGTCCTAGCTAGCAAATAACGTTAGCTACTGTAGCTAACACATTAACTAGACACCGCTGTCATCATGGCGAAATGGGGAGAAGGGGATCCACGCTGGATCGTGGAGGAGAGAGCCGATGCAACGAACGTCAATAACTGGCATTGGTGAGTAACGTTAGCCTAGCTAGCTGAAGAAAGCACACTCTCAGATCCAGTTGAGAAGACTACGGCAAAGGCCTTTTTCAAATATCGCATGTTTTGTGGGATTCGATTATGCTGTTGTATATATTGCATAATCTGCACCACCGTTTCTATCTTCATTTCTATGTTATTGTGAGGGCGATTATCGGCAGGTCGTTATCAAGTGAGAGGTTGAGAGAGGCTATTGATACAGCAGCGTCTGAGCTGTATTGTCCCTTTCCACCGTAGCCGAGGAACGCTCACCTACGTTTTCTTATGAGATCGGAGTTGAGCGTTCCGTCGTTATCTCTACCCTAGACTTTCTACGTTTTAAAGATGCACTATGCAGAAACAGCTCCGCCATTTCCTGGTTGTTAAAATTCTAACAGTTAACCTCATTTCAGTTAATCGGACAAAAAGTATAGTGTAGAGAATCATTGTACTATCTAAACCGCTATGAAATATATTTCCCATAACCAAAAATATTTTATTTTCAGCTGTTTGAAGCTGGTGTACAATACCAAAAGTAAAAGATGCAAAAACTAAAACTAAGGAATGGAAGCAATAGAAATAGTGCACAAAGAACATATCTACTGTTTCTTAGACTTGCTTTCAATGAGAGTCAAACGTCTAACTCATATTTCTGTGTGAATTTGGTGGACGACCTACTTACCCATAGTCTACAACAGTTAGTCGTAATACACATAAAACCTAGTCGTCAAACACAGAAATGGTTCCAATTGTTTTTCCACCATTCGTTTGATCCATTGTGGATTTTAGAAACACTTCAAATAAGGCCTGTGTTTTCATGTAGGTTTACCCTGCCGGGATGTTTTGATAACCAAGTAACCCCCAAAATGAAATGCTAATGTGGCTATCATATAGAACTATAAATGCCTGTTTCAAGCTTAACACTCACCATGAAGATCTGGACGATACTGCTAAATCGGGGCAAAGGTAAGAATCTCTGGATTAACTATCTAATGTTAGCTACATTTAGTAAATCATAAATTGGCTAAAGTTGTTTTAAATGTACAATTATGTTAACTGTCTTGGGCAAGTTTTAAATTGAAAATGCCTGTTATCTAGTTAGCAACATTAGCCTGGCTAGATGGCTACATTAACAGTCTTTCTCTAGCCATTTAAATGCATGATAAATTAATTAAACAAGTTTAGTTTTCTTTGGCTTTTATAAACTAAGTTTAGCTTTCTACTTAACTTAGATGGTGAAGCTAGGGCTAGGCATTCTTGATTTGTGTTTGTGGGTGAGGGGTTGGAAGTACTTCTTGACTTATAGCTACCCTAGTTAGCTGTATTATTTTAGTCTGGCTTTTTGGGAGGTTTCAGAGATGGACTGATTAGCATCCTCTTGAGTCAACAGTGTGCTTAATTTACTGTGGTTAAACATTGTTTGCTGTTATCCTCTGGACAGATCATTAGTATAGCTAGTAGGCAAAGTTATGTAACCTTATTTAGTCCTACCTGTTATTGTGGGTTTTAAGTTAATTGGTACTCGCACGTTTATTTTTAGGTAGAATTACTGTCATGTTATTGATGCCAAATTGCAAACCTTATTTGCTCCTCCTCTATTCCAGAACTAGTGGGTGTGCCTGAGTCTTGCCACCTCTCAACTAGGTAAGCTGTTTCAACCTGGAATACGTTTCTCCTGCTTTGGTCTGTTTCAGACATTGCAGGAAGACATTGCAGGGGTTTATTGATATATAACGCATGCTCCACTCTCAAGTTGAACTTGTTGACTGATACCATGGTGGCGGCTGCCAAGAAGGCAGCAGCCGCGAACCAGAAGACTGCAGCCCTGGTCCACACCTGCCCTGTGTCGGTTGAGTAGTATTGGTTAGTACTGTATGTGCCTTTAGGTTCCTCTCCATGTGTAGGCTATTGTACTGGCCTGTGTGGTACAGTCTTTCATATGGGTAGTTGTTTTTTGCATTGTATTGCTTAGTTTATAATTTGTCAACTTTTGAATTCAATCTAAGCCACAGATTAACTTCCTCCATTTTGTACTTGATGTTTATAGATGCAGACCCGAAGACATTCAAGCAGCACTTTGAGAGAAAGCTTTCCAAGTCTCCAGTGTTCCCAGTACTGGTTGATGTGCAGGCCTAAGGAAGCACATACAGTGGGGCAAAAAAGTATTTAGTCAGCCACCAATTGTGCAAGTTTTCTCACTTAAAAAGATGAGAGAGGCCTGTAATTTTCATCATAGGTACACTACAACTATGACAGACAAAAAGAGGGAAAAAAATCCAGAAAATCACATTGTAGGATTTTTAATGAATTTATTTGCAAATTATGGTGGAAAATAAGTATTTGGTCACATACAAACAAGCAAGATTTCTGCCTCTCACAGACCTGTAACTTCTTCTTTAAGAGGCTCCTCTGTCCTCCACTCCTTACCTGTATTAATGGCACCTGTTTGAACTTGTTATCAGTATAAGACACCTGTCCACAACCTCAAACAGTCACACTCCAAACTCCACTATGGCCAAGACCAAAGAGCTGTCAAAGGACACCAGAAACAAAATTGTAGACCTGCACCAGGTTGGGAAGACTGAATCTGCAATAGGTAAGCAGCTTGGTTTGAAGAAATCAACTGTGGGAGCAATTATTAGGAAATGGAAGACATACAAGACCACTGATAATCTTCCTCGATCTGGGGCTCCACGCAAGATCTCACCCCGTGGGGTCAAAATGATCACAAGAACGGTGAGCAATAATCCCAGAACCACACGGGGGGACCTAGTGAATGACCTGCAGAGAGCTGGGACCAAAGTAACAAAGCCTACCATCAGTAACACACTACGCCGCCAGGACTCAAATCCTGCAGTGCCAGACGTGTCCCCCTGCTTAAGCCAGTACATGTTCAGGCCTGTCTGAAGTTTGCTAGAGAGCATTTGGATGATCCAGATGAGGATTGGGAGAATGTCATATGGTCAGATGAAACCAAAATAGAACTTTTTGGTAAAAACTCAACTCGTCGTGTTTGGAGGACAAAGAATGCTGAGTTGCATCCAAAGAACACCATACCTACTGTGAAGCATGGGGGTGGAAACATCATGCTTTGGGGCTGTTTTTCTGCAAAGGGACCAGGACGACTGATCCGTGTAAAGGAAAGAATGAATGGGGCCATGTATCGTGAGATTTTGAGTGAAAACCTCCTTCCATCAGCAAGGGCATTGAAGATGAAACGTGGCTGGGTCTTTCAGCATGACAATGATCCCAAACACACCACCCGGCAACGAAGGAGTGGCTTCAGTAGAAGCATTTCAAGGTCCTGGAGTGGCCTAGCCAGTCTCCAGATCTCAACCCCATAGAAAATCTTTGGAGGGAGTTGAAAGTCCGTGTTGCCCAGCGACAGCCCCAAAACATCACTGCTCTAGAGGAGATCTGCATGGAGGAATGGGCCAAAATACCAGCAACAGTGTGTGAAAACCTTGTGAAGACTTACAGAAAACGTTTGACCTCTGTCATTGCCAACAAAGGGTATATAACAAAGTATTGAGAAACTTTTGTTATTGACCAAATACTTATTTTCCACCATAATTTGCAAATAAATTCATAAAAATCCTACAATGTGATTTTCTGGATTTTTTTTCCTCCTTTTGTCTGTCATAGTTGAAGTGTACCTATGATGAAAATTACAGGCCTCTCTCATCTTTTTAAATTGGAGAACTTGCACAATAGGTGGCTGACTAAATACTTTTTTGCCCCACTGTACACTAGCTGTAGGTCCATGAGTGTAAGATTCTTCCATCATTCACACACAGTAGACATAGTGTAAACCACCATGTTGTCAACAAAATGCTGTCCTCAATGCGTAAGTTTTATTGTCTATGGCTCAATTTGTGGAAATGCTGTGCTCACTCATTGTCTTTAATGTTGTTATTCATAGACACACAATGGCCACGAACTGAATGCTGCAACTGAGACGGAATGACGTCAAGGGACACACTGAGACCCCGAGTATGACTGGACATGGGCCTACAAGGGCTGCAGGAGCACCCCATTTTATGTTTATTCCATGGTCAACCATCTCTCTAGTTAACCATTACTCCACACAATGCCTTTTATGGTCCCTCAACTTTCAACACTTTGAGAGTTTCAATCTTCTCTCTATAAACCCACCCTACCTTCCCCAATTTTCCCTATGCTGCTTCCTTCACTTGTTCTTCTCCTGATTTGATAACATCTAAACTCAGTAACATGTTTAAAAGGGTTGTGGTATACTTTTTTGCTACCTTTTTTTAACCTGTTATGTTGTCCGGCAGCAGCTTATTCTGGGGTTCAGACTGAATGCAGTGGGAAATAATCTGCTCACAATTGACAGCAGAAACATGGACCTGTTAAATTGACAAGAAGGGTGTTGATATTGCTGCGTATAATTGTGTTTCTCATTCTCCTGGAGTTGAATCTGTACGCTCTCGAATGATGATAATAATAGTTAATATGGTGCTCTTCGATGTTCCAGGTTTGTGACATTGATGACTAAATCATTTTAATGTTGGCTTAAATTCAGAGGTTTATATGTTATGTATAAAATGCATATGTATGCATTGTTTACTATTTTGATTTCTTTAAAACAAGTTAATTGTTGGAGTTCAGGTTTTTGATGGGTGACTAGGTGCATTGTCAAATAAATACTTATTCATAATGGATACATTCTGCAATGAGTTAGTCTGGCTTTGAATCTGCAACAGAACATGTCAAACAGTTAGTTCTGAATTGCTTTAATACAGCAGTGCATTCTGACACCATGAAATAGTTTGCATTCGTATAGTTATGGAAAGACTTCCACTGGCTGAAGGAGAAGAGGATCTGGTTAGCTGAAGTAATGTTATGAGGCTAATATCAACTAGGTAGCTATATAGCTTCTCTGCAAAAAAACGAGCCTAGTATTCATGGCATGTTATAAATACTAGACTGCTATTAGGATAGTGTTCTATACAAGACCAAATGCATAAACAAATATTAGTTAAATAAGATATGGAACTGTAAATACTCCTTTTTTAAGTATCTTTTCATGTTGCATCAAGGTAGCTAGCGAGCTGACAGTGAAGGTGTGCAGGGATTTGCAGTCTTGCATGATGGCTATTAGCATTAGAGCTGACTATATTGATAAGTCACCTTGTCAGAGATTCACACGGTTATCAAAACGTTTTCTGAGTGTTAGGCTCAAGTGTTCCCCCTCCCATGGTCTGTCCAGAAGCCTCTGGAATGTTCTAGTTGGTTGCACTGACTGAAGGGTTTTAAGCAAAGCTATTTCTGGAGCTCCAGGGACGTGGTGCAGATGGGGGAAATTTGTAACACATGACACCGAACGGTAGCACTGATCACAACCCTCTGAACCGAAAAGAGCTACAAGCGTGAGAGTTAAATGTTTTCTCTACCTGATCATTACTTTTATCCAGGGGAAATTACATTATGGTGTGGCTTGCTGTGATCATGGTGCGAGCAAAGTAAACACTGTCAATGAATCCCCTTAACTACAACTGTACTATATTTCTACAGGAAACGGTTCACTTGCGTGAGAATGTTATTAAAAGAGCTTGCCTTTTGAGTCCTAGAAAAAGCCCTGAAACTGAAATCCTCCAATAACAAATGCTTGTTTCTGTTACAGAATGCTTTGTTACAGTGACTGTGTTTCCCAATGAATGCGACCCAGTTGAATATATATTCATTGTGTGTGCCCCTACAGGACCGAACGAGATGTGACAGGCTGGTCGACAGACAAGCTGAAGGAGCTCCTATTGGGGCTGCGCGTGGAGGGCCCAGAGGGGAGCTGCGAGGTAACCGACGTCCCCAAGCTGGACGGTGAGGCATCCATCAACAACCGCAAGGGGAAGCTCATCTACTTCTACGAGTGGAACGTCAAGGCGACGTGGACTGGTGAGTGCAGCAGAGACTAGTGTTGCACGGTATACCGGTATCACAGCACTAAAACGTCATGATACTGATGATGCCAACATTTTAGAATACTGTAGTACCGTTTCATATAATACTACTGAATGTTTTGGCCTTTCCGATCAAATGAATCTGCTGGCATCTAGTTTTGTTAATACATTCAGTGGAATTTAAGCAACAGCCACTAGTAAGCTCCGGTCCAATAATATCCACTTCACTTGTATGCGCATATCACTTGTGGCAGCTGTAATCAGCCAGCCACATCCCCTTCCAGCCCTCACTCACATCTATTCCTCCATTCGTTTTTTAAATATGATTTAGACGTGGTGGAGAGTGGAGATGCACAGACCCTGATGAGTCTTCTGTTATATTTGTTAGATTGGAGCAGTGCAAAGATTTGATACATTGTTTAATTTAATCGCCTGTTATAAACCATAAGCACAGGCCAGTCTTAGTAGACTGCAAGTTCACTGTCACGCAGCCTCTTGAGTGCGAGAGGGGAAATGGACAAGCATGCTTGCAGCTTTACTGCAAAGAAAATGTCTTGTCTCTAGCCTAAAAGGTAAAAAAAATAAAAAATAAGACCCATATTACCAGAGATGCCTTTTTTCTTTATCGGGATTCGCACGCATGTTATATCATTTCACAAACCGTGTCACGGGCCGTTTTAAACTAATCCCGGGTCGCTAATTATTGGTTTGATAACTAACAATGTTGTTCAGTCATGTTACCTAGCTAGCTAACAACCAGGTCACTTGACAGTAGGTTTAGGCAAATTTGATTGGCACAGGGAGAAAGGAAAAGGGTCTGCTACTCATGAGATGTGCTTCAAAAGGTAAGATTCAGATAAGCCTAATGGAAGCCTAAACTATATCAAAAACCGATCTCTTTCTGGGGCTCCTTAAATTCTGTTTGGTGCTTAATGTTTTGAAAGTTGGGAGCAGTGTTTGTGGGAGAGAGAGTGGTGTGTGTGTTTGAGGGAGACTGTGTGAAGGAGGGAGGTGTGTTAACTGAAGCCTGCCACAATGACATGCAGTTCATGCACGTATATTCCTGCAGCCAAAGGTAGGCCTTTGCAAATATGAGCAAGTCAGCCATTCTATGCCGTATTCTATACAAGTAGAAGTGTGAATTGTATTGAGTAGAAGTGTGAATTTAATTGACAGGTTTTTGCATAGCACATGCGCAGAAGATTTAGAAAACGGGAACAAGCATCCGGGGGACAGGGCGAACGGGACGGCTAGGCTACTCTGAATTTTTTCCCACCGTGGTATCATGATACTACTCGGTATTGTGATACTTGGCCTAGTATTGTATCATTAGTAAAATGTTGTTATCGTGACCACTAGCAGACACACATCACTCTATATGGAACTCATGTTGAACATATGGTAAGATATGTTAGGTTTTCTGCCAGTGTACTTTCTGCCAAAATGAATCCTACATTTTGTTTGAACATTTTGCCTACTAAAGAGCAGCATAGCCCTTGTTTCCATGGCAATGAGACTGTAATTATATTCTCCAGCACACAAAGCCCCAGGGGTTCAGTGAGAAGTGGGCCGGTTGTCATAGTGTCTCTTCAAAGTAGGCTTCATGACATCTCTTTCTCTCTCGCTCTGTCCCAGGAACATCAAAAACCGGAATCAAGTACAAAGGGAACATCGAAGTTCCCAACCTCTCCGATGAAAATGACATGGACGACCTAGATGTAGGTTGTTATGACAGAATGCCATTAAGGATCATGTTTGTTCAGGCTAATTTGCACATCGACTGCTGATGGCTATTGGTTGTAATGTTATTAAGAACAAGACCACACCTAACATGACGTTGGGTATAATCTTTGCCTTTTTTTCGGGCACAGATCAGTGTGTCACTTTGCAAAGATGAACCCAACACAACCCTCACCGAACTCATGAAGAAGGAGGGCGCGAAGAAAGTGCGAGCTGCCCTGGGTAGCTATGTGGACCACCTCAAATCCGGTGAGGCCTTTATGTATTAAAGTCAATTTAACCCTAGTGCCTGTTTATAGAGGTATTAATATTTTGATACAACTTAATACTGATTGAAATCGAACTTTTCCGATGACTGCAGAGTTCACTCAGGGCATGATCCTCCCAACGGCGAATGGGGTGGCGAGCAAGCCACAGCCGTCGCAGACGCAGACAAAGGTCAAAGTTGACAAAACCCAGGTGGGTGGCAGTTGCCTTCTTACCTTACGTCCCCATTATCTACCTTTCTATTTCACTTCCGTCATGGATTTAACAATGGTGGAAACTCTCTCCAGCTAATATTTACATCAATCCAATACACACAAAAGGAGAAGAATTGAGACACAATCAAAGAACCACTGTATCAAGGGGCTAATGAGCATGATTAAAACCCTACTAGCAATACAAACCGTGTCGGAAATGTTCCATACATGTATGGTCAAGAAAAAAGAAATTAGAGTGCTTTTTTTATTGGCAAAAATTAAACTGATAAGTTTCCGTTCAAGTAGAATTCCAACATAGGTAGTGAATTAAGTGATTTCCCCATCCCCCTTATTGATGTAAAGCGCCACATAATGAATCCAATACATAATCCATCTACTGAACTTCCACATTCTGGATTTTAAGTATTCAAGCTTATTGAGCATCACGTGAGCTTCACCTAATGTACATAATCATAGAATTGATGAATAACAGGATAATCACGCTTGTCTATGTCCCCAGATTGGCTCCTCCGTATCGGCCCCCTCTCCTAGCACAGGGGTCAAGATCCCCACCTGCAAGTTTAGTCTCAAGGAGACCTTCCTCACCTCACCTGACGAGCTGTACAGAACCTTCATCAACCAGGACGTGAGTAGTAAAATACTAGCTTCCCTTCCTTGTGTCCTTTCCTCCAACATCACTGATTGGGCCAGACATGACAGGTTGAAGTAATATGCTTGGAAACAAATCCAGGGGTGAATTCACTAGGAATCAAACGAATGCGTAAGGGCAGAAACGGGAGGGACTAACCTGAACTTGTCCGATAAACACTTGAAGAGTTTATATCCAAAAAGCTATATATCCATTTTCAGAAATGTTGGTAAATTAACATTTATTGTTTAAAGAATTTATGAAAGAGATTGCTTTTTTTCACTATCTAATCATGATATTGGGTTGTGTAATGACAGACATGTGTTTGTTTAAAATCTATCACTTGATGTTTTCATTTCATGATTTTTAGCAAAACGCTATATATCCGCCTCAGGTTTTACAGTCAAACATAACAAATACAGCTGTACAAATGATACATTTGTGAAATAAAAAATAATGAGATACTGTCATATGAGATCTGTATTTAAAACATTTACATTTCACATTTTAGTCATTTAGCAGATGCTCTTATCCAGAGAGATTTAGCTTAGTGCATTCATCTTAAGATAGCTAGGTGAAACAACCACATATCAGTCAAATATACAGGATACAGCTAACAGTGATAGTGTTTTTCAAAAACAATTGTTTAATTCATATCTAAAATGTATAAATGAGAAGCGTAATATTTAACACACATGAAGGTACCCATAGTCAATAATTTCTGATGAAAAACAAGTTTAACAGCATTTTGGAAATAAACTCTTTACTTGGTTTTCATTGCAAAACATTCCCGTTGCAAAAATAAATTATACGGTGTGCACTAAAATACACCCCAGTACTTTCCCCAGTCAATGAGGAAGTAGAGAAGGGTTTATTTCACAAATTTGACAGTAAAGTATCAATAGCAACAAAGCTGAATTATGACAATTTGCATAAATACACTATGCACAGAAAACCAGTAAGTATATATTTGAGTGCATGTGTTTGTTTTGCCTTCAATGGAAAGTGTTCTACCAAGGTTTTGATAGAATTTTGATTTGCTATTGTTTTTCTCCTGTATTTCACTAGTGCAAATAATTTCACCACTGCAAATAATTTTATCAGTGCAAATGTTTTTTTTTTCACTCCAATACCCTTATGTTGGATTTTACTGCATCTGTTGCTTTTTAATAGGGAACGAAGAGCAACCTCAATAGACTAGACTTTAACTCTCTGGATTACTTCCGCTTTAAAAATGTTGCCTATTATAGTATAACGCCAACCTACTTTAAAATTGTCGTCCTGTAAGTCTTTTGAATCATGACTACAATTGGCTGAGGGCATAGGAATCAGTGCTGATCTGACTCATCTCTGGTTTCCCCTCGTAATGCAGATGGTCCAGGCGTTCACCCATACTGCAGCTGTGGTCGACGGAGACAAAGGAGGGAAGTTTCAGCTGCTAGAGGGGAGTGTCAACGGAGAGTTTCTGGAGCTGGTGAGGACACACATCTTGAGATCATGTTCTGTTGATCATAACCCATTGGTGGAGAATTACCAAATCTAACTGGTTTTGGTTTCCACTTCTTAGGTCCCAGATGAAAAGATTGTTATGAAATGGAGGTTCAAGACCTGGCCGTGTGGTAGGTTTCCCCACCTTGCCCAGTGGAGCTCTTGATTTGCGTGTGTTCCTTGGCATCTTTCAATGTCAATTTCAGCATTTCTCTACTTATGTATTTTTTTATACAGGTAATGTCTACAATTCTTAACTGCTTTCTCAACTCTGCTCCTGGACACCCACAGGGTATACAGGATTTGGGCAGGAACAAAAACGTGCATACCCTGTTGGGTGCCCACAACTGGACTTGAGAAACCTTGGATAGTAACATAACTGGCTTGGATATATTTTGGTTTTAGCAACAAATGATTCTAAAACTGGCTCTGATTTCCCTTTTCCAGAGCACTATGCAACTATTACCCTGAACATGAAGGATCGAGGCAACGAGACAGAGCTGAAGGTAGAATGTAAAGGAGTCCCGACGGTAGAGGAGGATCGGACAAAGGAGGGTTGGAAGAGACACTACTTTGAAGCCATCAAACAGACTTTCGGATTCGGGGGCCCGACTCTACTGAATAATGTAAAAAAAAAAAAAAAAAAAAAAAAAAAAAGATTACCTGATTATTTAATGTGGATGAATACTCTCTTTAGCGCAGTCTCTCTTGTAGCACCAGCCCTACATCGTGCGTAGACAAACGGTGCCTTTTCCACTTGGAAGACTGGCAGTCCGTGTAAGGGTCATTGGTTCAAGGCTTTCTTTGATGTCTGTGCTTACCTTACTGAGTCTATAGGCAAAATGAGATGTAGAAACAATTACTCGAACAACAGTATATTTGGAATTAATTATTAGCATTCTCAATCTCCAATTCTGCACATTTGAAGTGTGTCATGCTGAAATAAATGACATTTTTACTGAATTATGTTTTGGGGGTTTAATGCCGACTGACTGCAGGACGAATGATCAAAAGAATGCTTGTTAATATTGTTGCTCAATGGCTACCCTATGTCCGGTGATGTTTCTCTGGAAAAAATGGTATGGAAACACGGTTGCTCAAGCCTGATATTCTTAGTGATATTAGTCTGAATAAATAGAAAGCATGCATATTTAAACAAAATGAAGACTTCAAACAAATTGCAGAACACATGAAATATGGACAGCAAGGGATACATGTAAATTTAATTACAAAAGGTTTTGGCATCAATAATGTAGTTCAGCTAACATCCAGAAGACAGTCCTTTGGATACGATCATACAAGATCGAGACGGATAGATGTGTATATATTATCCCAATGGATATACAAGTAACTGACAAAATAAAGGAAACCCCAACATAAAGTGTCTTAATAGGGTGTTGGGCCACCACGAACTGCCAGAACCACCTTGCCATAGATTCTACAAGTGTATGGAACTCTATTGGAGGGATGCGACACCATTCTTCCATGAGAAATTCTATAATTTGATGTTTTGTCGATGGTGATGGAAAACAATGGCCTACCAAAAGTCCTCCTACGGGGGCTGGGATTAAAAACTTTTAGGACAAAACACACACCACGTCTAGAGACAACACTACATAAGACAACAACATAGCAAGGCAGCAACACATGACAACACAGCATGGTAGCGACACATGACAACATGGTACAAACATTATAGGGCACGGACAACAGTACAAAGGCCAAGAAGGTAGACAACAATACATCACACAAAGCAGCCACAACTGTCAGTAAGAGTGTCCATGATTGAGTCTTTGAATGAAGAGATTGAGATAAAACTGTACAATTTGAGTGTTTGTTGCAGCTCGTTCCAGTTGCTAGCTGCAGCGAACTGAAAAGACGAGCGACACAGGGATGTGTGCGCTTTGGGAACCTTTAACAGAATGTGACTGGCAGAACAGCAGTTGTATGTGGAGGATGAGGGCTGCAGTAGATATCTCAAATAGGGGGGAGTGAGGCCTAAGAGGGTTTTATAAATAAGCATATTCCAGTGGGTCTTGCGACAGGTATACAGAGATGACCAGTTTACAGATGAATATAGAGTGCAGTGATGTGTCCTATAAGGAGCAGTGGTGGCAAATCTGATGGACGAATGGTAAAGAACATCAAGCCTCTCAAGAGCACCCTTACCTGCCGATCTATAAATTATGTCTCCGTAATCTAGCATGGGTAGGACAGTCATCTGAATCAGGGTTAGTTTGGCAACTGGGGTGAAAGAGGAGCGATTACGAGAGAGGAAACCAAGTCTAGATTTAACTTGAGCCTGCAGCTTTGATATGTGCTGAGAGAAGGACAGTGTACCGTCTAGCCATACTCCCAAGTACTTGTATGAGGTGACTACCTCAAGCTCTAAACCCTCAAAGGTAGTAATCACACCTGTGGGGAGAGGGGCATTCTTCTTAGGAAACCACATTTACTTTGGTTTTGGAGGTGTTCAGAACAAGGTTAAGGGCAGAGAAAGCTTGTTGGACACTAAGAAAGCTCTGTTGTAGAGCATTTAACACAACATTCTGGGAGGGACTAGCTGAGTATAAGACTTATCATCTGCATATAAATGTATGAGAGAGCTATGTTGTTGATGTAAATTGAGAAGAGCGTGGGACCTAGGATTGAGCCTTGGGGTACTCCCTTGGTGACAGGCAGTGGCTGAGACAGAAGATTTTCTGACTTTATACAGTTTGTCAGTTTACATACACTTAGGTTGGAGTCATAAAACTCGTTTTTCAACCACTCCACAAATTTCTTGTTAACAAACTGTAGTTTGGGCAAGTCAGTTAGGACATCCACTTTGTGCATAACAAGTAATTTTTCAAACTCTTGTTTACAGACATATTATTTCACTTATAATTCACTGTATCACAATTCCAGTGGGTCAGAAGTTTACAAACACTAAGTTGACTGTGCCTTTAAACAGCTTGGAAAATTCCAGAAAATTGTCATGGCTTTAGAAGTTTCTAATAGGCTAATAGGCATCATTTGAGTCAATTGGAGGTGTACCTGTGGATGTATTTCAAGGCCTACCTTCAAACTCAGTGCCTCTTTGCTTGACATCATGGGAAAATCAAAAGAAATCAGCCAAGACCTCAGAAAAAACTATTGTAGACCTCCACAAGTCTGGTTCATCCTTGGGAGCAATACAAACAAACAAAACACCATTGGGACCACAGCCGAAATACCGCTCAGGAAGGAGACGCGTTCTGTCTCTTAGAGATGAACGTACTTTGGTGCGAAAAGTGCAAATCAATCCCAGAACAGCAAAGGACATTGTGAAGATGCTGGAGGAAGCAGGTACAAAAGTATCTATATCCACAGTAAAACGAGTCCTATATCGACATAACCTGAAAGGCCTCTCAGCAAGGAAGAAGCCACTGCTCCAAAACTGCCATTAAAAAGGCAGACTACGGTTTGCAACTGCACATGGGGACCAAGATCGTACTTTTTGGAGAAATGTCCTATGGTCTGATGAAACAAAAATAGAACTGTTTGGCCATAATGACCATCGTTATGTTTGGAGGAAAAAGGGGAAGGCTTGCAAGCCGAAGTACACCATCCCAACCGTGAAGCACGGGGGTGGCAGCATCATGTTTTGGGGGTGCTTTGCTGCAGGAGGGACTGGTGCACTTCACAAAATAGATGGCATCATGTGGTAGGAAAATTATGTGGATATTTTAAAGCAACAACTCAAGACATCAGTCAGGAAGTTAAAGCTTGGTCGCAAATGGCTCTTCCAAATGGACAATGACCCCAAGCATACTTCCAAAGTTGTGGCAAAATGGCTTAAGGACAACAAAGTCAAGGTATTGGAGTGGCCATCACAAAGCCCTCAATCCTAGAACATTTGTTGTCAGAACTGAAAATGCGTATGCGAGCAAGGAGGCCTACAAACCTGACTCAGTTACACCAGCTCTGTCAGGAGGAATGGGCCAAAATTCACCCAACTTATTGTGGGAAGCTTGTGGAAGGCTACCTTAAATGTTTGACCCAAGTTAAACAATTTAAAGGCAATGCTACCAAACACTAATTGAGTGTATGTAAACTTCTGACCCACTGGGAATGTGATGAAAGCAATAAAAGCTGAAATAAATCATTCTACTATTATTCTGACATTTCACATTCTTAAAATAAAGTGGTGATCCTAACTGACCTAAAACAGGGAATTTTTACTAGGATTAAATCTCAGGAATTGTGATAAACTGAGTTTAAATGTATTTGGCTAAGGTGTATGTAAATTTCCGACTTCAACTGTACACTGCCCTCTTTGAGAGAGGTAGTTAGCAAACCAGGCCAAAGACACCAATACTTTTTAGCCGGCCCACAAGAATGGAATGGTCTACCATATCAAAAGCTTTGGCCAAGTCAATAGAAGTAGCAGCACATCATTGTTTCGAATCAAGGACAATGGTGACGTCATTGAGGACCTTAAAGGTTGCAGTGACACATCCATAACCTAAGCGAAAACCAGATTGCATACCAGAGAGACTACTATAGACATCAAAAAAGACAGTCAGTTGATTATTGACAAGTTTTTCCAACACTTTTGATAAACAGGGCAAAATAGAAATAGGCCTATAACAGTTAGGATCAGCTTGATCTCCACCTTTAACTAAAGGATGAACAGTGGCTGCCTTCCAAGCAATGGGAACCTCCCCAGAGAGGAGAGACAGGTTAAAAAGGTCGGAGATGGCGATGATAGGGGCAGCAACCTTAAAGAAGAAAGGGTCTAAACCATCTGACCCAGATGGTTTTTTGGTGTCAAGTTTCAGGAGCTCCTTTATCACCTCGGACTCAGTGACTTGGACTCAAAGAAACTTTGTAGCGGGGCAGGGGAAAAAGAGGGAGAAGCAGCAGGGATAGTCAAATTAGAAAGGGTGGGAGATGAGGAAATGTTGGACAGGCAAGGAGACATGGCTGAGTCAAATAAGATTCCTGACTCAATGAAGTGGTGATTAAAGAGCTCAGCCATGTGCTTCTTGTCAGTAACAACCACATAAACATTAAGGAACATGGGCAGCTGTGAGGAGGAGAGTTTATTCTCCAGGTCTTTAACCGTTTTCCAGAACTTCTTGGGGTTAGACCCACAGAGAGAGAACTGCTCCTTAAAGCAACTAACTTTGGCCTTCCGGATAGCCTGAGTGCACTTATTTCTCATTTGCCTGAATGGGAACCAGTCAGTCTAAGTATGTGTGTGCCGAGCCTTTCTCCAAATGCAATTCTTGAGGTGGAGTAACTCTGAAAGATCATGGTCGAACCAGGGGCCGAACCTGTTTTTAATTATAATTTTCTTTATGGGGGCGTGTTTGTTAACAATACCACTGAAAATATCAAAAAAGAAGGTCCAAGCGTCTTCGACAGAGGGGATCAAGCAGATTCTATACCATTTACAGAGGCCAGTTCATGAAGGAAGGCTTGCTCATTAATGTTTTTTAGCAAGCGTCTATGACAAATCAGGACAGGTCGTTTCACTGAACAGCCATTACGAACACAGGCTGTGAAGCAGTGATCACTAAGGTCATTACAGAAAACACCAGTCTGATTCCTATCAGGATTATTTGTGAGGATAACAAGAAGAGTAGCCTTTTCTGGGTGTTTGGAGTCATACCTTGTGGGATTGGTAATAATCTGAGAAAGATTTAGGGAGTCCCATTGCTTTAGGACTTGGTCAGGTGGTTTAAGCATGTCCCAGTTTAGGTCACCTAGCAGGACAAATTCAGGAGAGAGCTTAGGGCAGGTAGGGTACAGGCCGGTGCTGATCGAGGACGATAGCACCCAGCAACAGGCAACAATGAGCTATTTGAAAGTTTTATACTTAAAAACAGCAAATCAAATTGTTTGGAGGTGTAGCACTGAAGGTGTTGCTTGGTAAAGATTGCCACTCCCCTACCTTTGGAAGATCTGTCTTGCCGAAAAAGGTTATAACCAGAAAGGTTAACATCAGTATTCAAAACACTCTTCCTTAACCATGTCTCAGTAATGACCAACACATCTGGATTGGAGCTGTGAACCCACACTTTCAATTGATCCATTTTAGGTAATAGTCTTCTAGTGTTTCCAGATATCATCAACAGTAATACAATCAAGGCACGTCATAGGACAGGGAGAGCTCTGCAGTGCTGATTTATGACATCTGAATGTGCATCAGATGGCAACAAGATCCTATTGTACAGCAATGTCCCTAAGCATGATAAGATGTTAATTGCTTAATTAACCCAGGAACCACACCTGTATGGATTAAAGCACCTGCTTTCAATATACTTTGTATCCCTCATTTACTTGTGTTTCCTTAATTTTGGCAATTAACAGTAGCTTACTATATCCATTATGCTAAAATGTGCTTATTTGGGGGCTCGCAAATACATTGTATTGCTTGCCACACAAATTTACATGAGAGAAGATCCCGATATGTGTCAGAAGGCGTTTCGGCTGTCGTGGACGAACCTGTCTACTGTACAAGAAAGAAACGTGTGTGTGCACACCCGATTGGATGACATGTCCTCTACCATCAACGATTGGTCAATGTCAGTCATCGTGGTCTAGGATTGGTCTATCAGAAGGATTAGGAAGTGGTGTTCAAGGGTCAGGGGTTGCTAGCTGTTGTCTTAAAACTGCGAACGATATTAGCTAAGTACAGCTGATCGTTGCTATTTATCAACACGCTTCAAAGATCAGGAACACGTACATATAACTAGCTAACGAAATATTGATATCAAAGCATAGCGAAGCCTACCGGCATTAACGTTATAGCTTTTGTTTAGCTAGCATGTTAACTTCAGCTGTTAAAAAGCATTAGTTTTTTTTTTTTTTTTTTAAAGCTGCACCTTCCTTTCAATGATTATTTATTTTTGAGGTCTTTGGCCTGATGAATGTTAGTTAGCAGCGTATGCACGAGAAGAATAATCCTGGAAGTGAATGTTTAACATTAGCCACGGAGCTAATTTTGTTAATTAGCTGGCTAGCAATCGTACGCTTGTTGTCTGAAGCGTCATTAAATACTACGAGGATGATTTTGCCTATGGTGATTCTCCTAATCGTTTTCTCACACGGAACAACAGCTGGTAAGTAAAAAATTAAAAAAAGTCAGCCGGGTAGATGTCAACGTTGAAACTATTTGACAGATTGTGTAACGCTAGTGCTGGCTAGCATTGCATTAGCTAGCAAGCTTGTCATTTTCTGAGGCACTAGTTATCATTACTGTCAGCAGGAAAGTGATTTTATTCTACGGAATCGTGTTCTTTGGATGAATATTGTTTGTCAGCTGATGCACAAAACCTAATCAATTACTTTCTTATTTGATGTCTTTCTGCAGATGAAGAGCCAGAGGGGAATAATGATCATGCTCCTGAATTGAAGGTAGCTAGCTATAACTTAAATCGTAACCTGCTGTGCCATTTTCTATTGCATTTAGACGTGGAAGTAAGCCTACCTATCTATCTTTTTCAATGTTCATATAAGAAGCTGTTTGGTATCATGCAAGCAAAAATATAGGTTAGTATTATAAATGGCAAAAGCAGATTTGCTTTGCAAAGAACCAATAATAAGAAAACACATTTGTATAGCCTTGGTCTCACTCAAATCCACTAACCTTCAAGCTAATGACAATATAATAAGTGAAGTTATTAGATCATGTAACCCCTCCATCCCCTCATTGCTTGTTTTCCCCTTCTAGTCTTACCATGAGCCCAACTCTGAGGAGGATGAGGTCCCAGTAGGCGCCAGGATTGTAGCAGGAATGGTGACTTCCCCCAGGGAGGCCGAGGGGGAGAGAAGACTCGATGGTGGGGTCCAGGAAGGTGGGCTGGAGGGGGAAGAGAAGGAGGACTTGCCCACTCAACCTCCTCCCGTCGAGGAAAGGCTTAAAGAGGGTAAGGATCCGTAAGATGGCCACTAGTGACACCTGTCCAATAAAGGCTATTGCAGTTCAATTTCTATGACTTGTCTGTCTTGACTAATAAAATCTCATTGGGGAATGTTACATGGAGAAGTGCCATATCTATGTAGTAATTAATTATATCTGTCTGCAATCCACTAAAAGTTTCACTCCATAGATTTCAGCTACCCCACATTTATACTTCTAGAACTGGAAACATGTTTGTAGTGACAATATCTTGGCTGAGAACATTGAGGAAACATTTTGAGAAATTGGGACAAACTAAGCTTTGCTGACACCTGGCCTTGAGCATGGCAACAATGTGATGTATTTTTGTATTTTTGAACTTGCGCTCTGAAATGGTTGGCCCTCGTGGTTAAATTAAAACACGCTTGCACCTGTGACATCTCTGAAAGTACTCCGGTGAAGGGTATATGTACCATTTGGCCACTGTACTGTAGGGTTTCTTTCATAATTTAACCAGAATGGTTCAATCTTTAGCTTACTTAAAACAGATTTGAGCTTCAATTTGTTGTTTGCCACACACACGTTGATCACCATCCATCTGCTTCCTGTCAGTGTTTTTGCTTTCAACATACCACCCTGCCCCTACCACATGTGATTTTTGGTTGATGCAGTTCCTGTGGTGAATGGCGGCACAGCCAATGGGAAGCCCTGTCTCTTTCCCTTCCTGTTCCTGGGGAAGGAGTATGTGGACTGTACCACCGATGGACGAGGGGACGACCGCCTGTGGTGTGCCACCACCTACGACTACGACAGGGACAAGAGATGGGGCTTCTGTGAGAGTAAGTCTCCCTTAAAGCATACACGTGTTAAAAAAAAAAAACGACCTGCAATTTACCAAAGTTACCAGAATCTTTAACTTTGGTGATTTTATAGTTGAATACCTTTTTAAAATAATGCATTCGTGTGTGTGTTCATTTTTTATATCGGTCCATATTGTCTGAGTTTCTAGTGGAAATACCTTATTCTTAAAGAGTAAATAGCCTAATTGTTTTCAATTCACTTTTCAATAAAGCAACTCTTCCAGCTATGGTAACTTTTCATAACTGCCACCCGTTTGACGCCAAAACATTTCAAAGACATATTGACATAGTAAAATATGTGTGTAAATATAAGGGACATTTCATAATGAAACCCTCAGATTCAACACCAATGGTATATTTAGGATGTTTTACAGCTTTGCCATTCTATTTTTGAAGAATCATTTTATTATATATTTGACATATGGCCACACAGAGGGCTGGAAATAAGATACTTGTGATAATCTGAAGTACCCATAAAGGCTGCTAGATGCCATTTGATAAAATTCCCCCAAAAACCTTAAGTTTCACAAAATTCTAGTAGTTTACTGGTAAACTTAGGAAGTTACCAGAAATATACCCTCCCCTTGCAACTCTAGTTGTGTTGTATATTGTAGCGGAGGAGCAAGTGGAGCAGAGGCATCTAGCGGAGGAGACCGAAAAAGAGTACCAGACAGCCCTCCGCATGATCAACGGAACCAACCGGAAGAGCCAGAAGAAAGAGTGAGCTCTCCTTATTCTCCTCTTCATTGTCTCATCTACAGTGTTCACCTTTTAATGTTCATAAGTGCACTTGCTGACAGCAAGAACACTCTAGAAATCCCACATCGTCTTGTCATTCTTCCTCTTGCTTAAGAGATTCCCTAAAAACATCCCATTTCAATACAGCTATGGCTTTTTTTGTAGCAGGTTAGTGTCTTCATTAGGTCCTAATCTATGGATTTCACATGACTGCAAATACAGATATGCATCTGTTAGTCACAGATACCTTTAAAAAAAATAAATGTAAGGGCCGTGGATCAGAAACATCTGGTGTGACCACCATTTGCCTCATGCAACGCAACACATCTCCTTCGCAAACAGTTGCTCAGGCTGTTGATTGTGGCCTGTGGGAATGTTGTCCCACTCTTCAGTGGCTATGCGAAGTTGCTGGATATTGGCGGAAACTGGAACACGCTGTCGTACACGTCGATCCAAAGCATCCCAAACATGCTCAATGGGTGACATGTCTGGTGAGTATGCAGGCCATGGAAGAACTGGGACATTTTCAGCTTCCGTGCAGAGGATCTTCCCCGAAATGGTTTCTGACAGTTTTGGCAGAAATTCTTCAGTTGTGCAAACCCAGTTTCATCAGCTGTCCGGGTGCTGGTCTCAGACAATCCCGCATGGTGAAGAAGCCGGATGTGGAGGTCCTGGGCTAGCGTGGTTACACATGGTCTGCGGTTGTGAGGCCGGTTGGACATACTGCCAAATACTCCAAAATGACGGAGGTGGCTTATGGTAGAGAACTGAACATTCAATTCTGTGGCAACAGCTCTGGTGGACATCCCTGCAGTCAGCATGCCAATTGCACGCTCCCCCAACTTGAGACATCTGGTCGTTGTGACAACTGCACATTTTTAGTGGCCTTTTATTGTCCCTCGCACAAGGTGCACCTGTGTAATGATCATGATGTTTTAATCAACTTCTTGATATCCCAAACATGTCAGGTGGCTCGATTATCTAAAAGGAGAAATGCTCACTAACAGGGATGTAAACAAATTGGTGCCTTTGTGCATATTAAAAATTTCTGGGGTCTTTTATTTCAGCTCATGAAACATGGGACCAACACTTTACATGTTTAATTCATATCTTTCTTCAATATATTTAGGATTGCCATAAACGGGTTGAATACTTATTGACTCTAGACATTTCAGCTTTTCATTTTTAATGTCTAAAAATATAATTCCACTTTAACATGGTGGGGTGTTGTGGCTAGCTGTCCAGTGACACAAAATGCCAATTTAATCTATTTTAATTTCAGAATGTAATACAACAAAATGTAGAACAGGTCTAGGGGTGTGAATACTTTCTGAAGGCTCTCTACATCCACAACACCTTTTTTATTTACTCAACTTTCCTCCTATCCTTCATCTTATTCCTCACCAGGTTGTATGAGAAGCTATTGAAGGTTGCCGGCAAGGGCCACCACAAGGCCATGGAGAAGGTGGCCTACGCCATGCTGTTTGGGGACTACATGGCCCAGAACATCCCCAAGGCCAAGGAGCTGTTTGAGAAACTGGCCCTGGAGGGCTCCCCCAAAGCTCAGATGGTAATTGAACATTCCTATTTAAACTTAATGGATCCAGGGTAGTCTCATTGACCACGTTTGCATGTGCATCGTATTCTGGGTTGTAGCTCATATTCCGCTTAATGTCTTATTCGGAATAAGCTGTTCAAGTATCCATGAATAAACAGAATATTCCTAATTGTTCATAGGGGTTAAATGGAATAGTAACTGAAATATGGACACTGACTAGGTCTATAACCTCTCACATGTAGCGTTGTATAATTCTGCAGGAGTTAATATTATATATTTCTTGCAGTAAAATGATACAACAGGAGGAGATAAATGTTGTTTTTTTTCATTCAGCATCACTTGAGAAATGCCTGTGTAATGTGTTTTCTTTGACACTGTTATGCAAGCAGACAGTATTTGCACCCAAGATGAACTGAAGTCTTATCAGAAACGTGTTTCGTTGTTTTCTCATCTTTTCATTTCCTTAACCGTCAACTGATGACATTTGGACATTTTGCACAGGACCCAGCTTTCCATTGTTATGGAGTTATTGCATTTTCTCCCTGGTCCCTAAATGAAAAAGCCAACTTTCGCTGTGTTAAATAGGTTACTAATGCATTAATTCTATCAATGTAAGACATTCTGGTGAGCACTACTTTATTTAGTCTTCTAGGGCAACAAGTTATGACAGAAGAGAAGCTGCATGTATCTAACTGTAGTTGACAAACAAATGGCCTTACCAAATGTCGGAAATGTATAATATGGCCTACCAAATGTCGGAAATCATAAGTTGTCTAAATTAGGGGTGAAAGTAGCCAGTATGCTGTACAGAGCATGAGCAAAATATATTATGGTGGATCGAACTGCGCAAGTAGCCTACTTTTGTTAAGTGATTTTTGTTTGACAAAGATGAAAACATCACAATAACAAGAGGATATTGGTCTGCATTTAAACGTGGTCATTGAGACAATGGGGTTTCGGGTTGTCTCCAGGCATTGTCTAAGATGTCAACATGCCCCTTTGAGAGACAGTGCGAGACTTTGGCAATTAAGCTTTTTCTACTTATCCACAGCCAGATGAACACATGAATATACAATTTTTAGTCTGCAAGCAGTTTGGAAGTAAGTTGAAGGTAGTTTCTGTGGCAATTTCTAACTAGCATTGGCACAATGACTGGAAGTCTACGGGGATAAGATAGCATTGACTCAATCAGCTAGCTGATCCCATTGACTTCCAGTCATTGCGTAATGCTAGATCATGCAGAGATCATGCGACCCCGCACGTGTGGGGAATCTGGTTGGTTGTTTGTTTACGTCACACCACCACGCGATTTGGTCGATTTGTAGCTCATCACTGCCGACAATTGGTCTGCATGGCTAGCTAATGCAGAGTAGATTCTCCATATGACGTTGAGAAATAGTACATTGTGGGTAGTTTAGAAGGTGTCTGGAAATAAGTTAATAAATATACAAATAAAAAAAAAAAGTTATAGGTAACCAGATCGTGAGTACAACTAAGTCTTTGACCACACTGTTACTTTGATGAGTAAAATCTCATGCTTCCTACCATTTAATTGCCCAAATCTCGCACTATCCCTATAACTGTAGTCCTATTGGGACATTTACACATCCTCTGTAGCTGCTTAAGGCTACAGCCAGGTAGATTTTGTGTTAAAATGACTGATTGACCTTGTTTTTCAATGGGAGTCATTCGTTGATGGATGATGAACAACAGAGTTGATTGTCATTGTCTGTCAAAAAAAGCACAGTCTTTTTACGTATGCAACTCGCTTAAAAGAAGTTGAGACTTGAATTTAACTTTTGACGGACAAAAACGTACAATTGATGAATGGATATACAATTTCATCCGTGTTTATGCATCTCTGTGTGGTTGTAGGTAGCCTAACGCTCCACCCTGTACTTCCTATAGGCACTTGGCTTCTTGTACGCTGCCGGGTTAGGAGTGAACTCCAGTCAAGCAAAGGTACCAACACCCAGCCTCTCCACTTTCTCTCTCCAAACCTCTCTCCTTTTCCCATGTAGCCTATATACTGATCAAAAGCTCTTTGTTCAGAGTTCACTTTTGTAGTAGAGCAGGGCGACATGGACACGCATCCATATTACGATAAATTGACTGAATTCTAGTAAGTAGAACCATGAGTTTATAACATTACAGTGCACCACAGTTATTTTAATATTTTTTACATTACCTTTAACTATTACTACTACTTTAAATGCTGTAGCTATCAATTGTCCCGTTTAACAATCACTGATATTAGCAAACTTACTTCATTTCAAACTTCACATTACTCTAGTAAGGCCCTATAGGTTATTTATCGTAATGAACGATATCAGCAAAAAGTCCACGATAAATTGTCAGTTTAGTCTGTGTTGATTATCTTTGGTTTATCGTCTCAGCTCTATTTCCTAGATAATGTCAAAGTTGGCTGCTAAGCCTGGAATGTAAAGCATAACCCTCCAACTCTGTTTCAGGCGTTGGTTTACTATACCTTTGGGGCTTTGGGTGGAAACCTGGTGGCTCATATGATTCTGGTGAGCTACTTCTCTTTGTATCTTTTGAGTAGAGCAGCCTTATGTGTCTCTTGTTCTTCCTTCTGGATATACTGAATAATGATGTCGCTTTCCCTTCTTTGCTACCGTTCTCTCTTTAGGGATACCGATACTGGGGTGGTGTGGGCGTACCCCAGAGCTGCGAATCAGCACTGACGCACTACAGACTGGTGGCCAATAACGGTAGGAGGCCACCCCCTCTCAACCAATGAACGTCTTTCACTGTCTCAGATGAGTTTGTCTCAGTGGCTAGGTTTCTATACAATAGGTGCCAGATTTTCATGTGAAAATTCAAAATTCGGCATAAAAACAATTTGTTTTCATCATATTGACTTGTTGCTGATAAAACGTAGTACACTTTTTTTTTTTACTGTTGCGGTTAAATTCCCATTTACCGAATACAGGTTAAATGGGTTTCCATCGCGTTTTCAACTCGACTGATGGTTCTGCCACTGAAAATGTTGCGTAATTTAACAAATGTGCCCACTATGGTCTTGGCACGTGCCCTCTAGCCAACAGCTCATAGATACAGTGCGGCTATAGCCTACATGATGAAATTATGGAAAAAAGAGCAAGATTATTTTTATTTGTCAAACGGCAGGCAAGCATTGATCATCATGTCACCCGAAATAATAACCTCTATTGTCTGCGAGCATCAAGCTCATCACTGTGCACTTTCACCACCCTGTGACTTTCTTGTAATTTTTCCTCTGTAGCCTAGTAAACTACATGCTATACAGAGTCTTAGTGGGAGGACCACGCAACATATCATCGCATGACTCCCAAGTTTACTTAGCATAATACATTTTACAGACACAAAAAGATCCCATCTTGTCTAAAGTATTTTGTCGACATTTGGAGAGTTTACCGACAAATTTGCTGTTTCCATCAGGCTTGTCATGAAATGTTTTATCCGACATGTACTTGACTCGCATAAAAATGCTGGATGGAAACCTGGTTAGTGTTTTGAATTGAGAAGAACTGCATTTGAAAAGCCCTAAATTGTAGGTGCTGCAAACTGACTAAAGAAAAGGAAAGGCTGCATTCAAAAAGTCAACTTTTGATTCACAGAGCAATTTTATGGCAGCAAGATTTTAGTCCTGAGGCTTTCCTTAGGCTGCATGCAAGAGCAGTGAGGTTTTTCTTTTTCATTCTTTCTCTCTCCTTAACCTCCAGTGGCCAGTGACGTGTCCTTGACTGGGGGAAGTGCGGTGCAGAGGGTGCGTCTGCTGGACGAGGTGGAGAATCCGGGCTCTACCAGCGGAATGCTGGAGGAAGACCTGATCCAGTACTATCAGTTCCTGGCTGAGAAGGGAGATATCCAGGCCCAGGTTAGGGTTAAGATGGGGCACACTGCTCTTACAGGGTTTTTCTTTTTATGCATAGGAAATTCTTCTTTGTGATGGAAAAAGGCATTCCGTGTCAAATTGAATGACTCAAACTAAATATAAAGTATGTGGAAAAAGATAATGGACCTATATATTTTTTGAATAATGTGATATTTAAGAACTAACTATATAAAAGCTAGACCGGGGGTGTCGAATTCAATCGCAGCACGGGCCATATTGGGGAAAAAAACAACATGCATATAAATGCCACCCAAACTGGACATTGTTAAAAATGTAAATTAAACATTTTCTTCATAATGTCCACTTATAAATGTACAGTACGAACGCGTACTGGCTGCCTAGTAGGTCGGTGGGTGGCAATGCACTTCCATTTGGTGCGCAGCATGTTGGCAGTGCTTGCTGGGACTTGTAGTGCAGTGTGTTGGCGGCTGTATGGAAGTGGGCCAAAATGAATTGACAACCCAAATCATTGCACGGGCTGGATAGAAATGTCACTAGCCAGAGCTGGCCCGAGGGCCTTGTCTGACATGTGAGCTACACAGTCAGGGAGAATGGACAATTCCATAAATGATGAGTTCAGGAGTATATTTGGCAGCAAAGCATTATACCCTTCCTCGCAGGAGTTAATGGAAATAATCGAATTGTCTCATTTTCAAGTTTCTCTGGTGCTTGCATGATAATGGGTAAGCAGGTAATGATTGAAAAGCTGTGTCCTGGTCAAAATTGGTACACTATATAGGGATTAGGGGGACATTTGTTACTCTAATGTGGTGTTTTGTGCTATGACCCAATGCTTTGCTCCCAACAGGTGGGACTGGGCCAGCTGCATCTCCACGGTGGTCGGGGGGTGGAGCAGAACCACCAGGTAACCTTTCCCTAACCCATTTTCAACCTTGTTCAAACACTACAGGTGTAGGATCTTAATTGGATCACCCTGTTGCAGGAGAACTGTCCTGCAATGCAGGAAATGTAAAACTTGTAGTGTATTTGAGGTTTAAAAAAGCTTCTGAAGTTTGTCATATCCACTTAGAAATTTCAGACTTGATTTTCCCTTACAAAAAATGTATCAATCCTAAAAAACAATAATTCACATTTCCTGTTGCTGCATGATTATTTTCCTGCTGTAGCAAACTGGCTCAAATTAAGATCCTGCATCTGTAGCTCTGTCACACTCACTCCTGTATTTAGTGTGGAGATGGTCACAAATGAAATGTTTTTTTATTTGTCAACAGCGGGCTTACGATTACTTCAACCAGGCCGCGAATGCTGGGAACACGCACGCCATGGCCTTCCTTGGGAAGGTAAGATTATTACATGATCTTATAGGCCTGTAGCACTGTGGAGAAAAAAGCAAGTAACTACCCATGCTCTGTGGCTGTGCTACCATTCAGTGATTTCTCTTACTCTGTTCATTTGTTCTCTTCACTCTCTTTTTCTCTCACTATCTTTCAGATGTACTCTGAGGGCAGTGAGTACTTGTCTCAGAACAATGAGACGGCCCTGCAGTACTTCAAGAAGGCCTCTGACCTGGTTAGTAACCAAACCTTAGAAATAGAATGACTAGAATGGGAATTTTATTTCTGTGGTCCAACCATGGATTGTTATGCACTCATAACAATATCTATATAGCTCTGTTTGGTTCCTTTTTACTACAAGTCCAACGCTCTAATCACTAGGCTACCTTCCGCCCCAATGCAAGAATGTAAGAATTACCAATATAAGAATCCACTGCTTATAGTGGTCAAACTCTTGGACAGAAACATTTCTATACTGTACATTGCTTTTCAATGCACATGCTATTTCAGGATCAATCTGTTATATTAATAGTAAAATTAACAGGTTGATATATGTGGTTATTTAAAGAGTGCACTATTCTTTTCAATACTTGTTGTGTCTTGGGTGGTTTCTGTCTCTCTTTTGATGTCGTTACTCGCTGTTCTTGTCCCCTAGGGTAACCCTGTTGGGCAGAGTGGGCTGGGCATGGCGTACCTGTACGGGAGAGGCGTGCCAGTGGTGAGTGACCGCTCTCCCTCTTTTTTGTTGTTGTTGACATTTAGAATAGAGAATGTAGGCAACAATTGCCTGCTAGGGTGCGTTTCCATTTAACTATCTTGTGTTGATAAAAACAACTGGACATAATAACGCCCCCGCCCGTGTGCCCTCCCACCGATCTTTCATGTCTCAGGTAACCTGCGAAAGCCAGCATGGATAGAATACAATAATTGACTAATATTTGCCATATTCTAGGTGGTGAAACTTGCACTCCTATAGATCTGTAATAATTGGATGGTGAAACTTGCCAGCCAACCAGAAAAGCAAGGCGAAGCAATTCAGGCATTCTTAAAAGTTTGGACATTATTTTTATAGTTAAATTTTATTTTGCAAGCAGTAGGCATTTAGAATTAAATGTGGAGTGTAGCTTATAGTTAAATGATGATATCACGTGCCTTCAAAAGTATTCAGCAATAATTAATTCGATAAACAGTTTCCATTTGTTGCAAGTTTAACAAAAGAAAAGTACACCCCTGTCGAATAAATAAAAATGTTGTTGATCTCAAAATTTCTCCTATATCTGCTGTTACCATGACGCAATTATTCTTTTTGCGACATTGCTTTTGTCAAAATTAACCTGGGTCAATGGAAACCTGCCTACTGACTGACATAACAAGAGAGAACTGCTGATGCACAACCAAATTTGCACCTTTTTTGTATTTTACTATTCTAACTCTCAGCAGGAAGTTGAGACCCCCACTTAAATATTTCTTTTTTCGGACGGTGGAATTGATTGAGCCGCCAGTTGCCCATCCCTGCTTTGCACTGTAGTTACATTCCTAAAGTGAGCTTTTGTAGACATTGGCATAGGCAGTAGAATCCACACAGCTGTGTACTGTAGGTTTACAGTGTATTTGGGGAGTATTACAGCCTTATTCTAACATGGATTAAATGTCTTTTTTTTTTTGCACAATTTTTCACACACTACCCCATAATGACAAAACAAACAGTTTTTTTTTTGGGGGGGCAAATGTATAAAAACGTACCTTATTTACCTAAGTATTCAGACCCTTTGCGATGAGACTTGAAATTTAGCTCAGGTGAATCCTGTTTCCATGAATCATTTTTTAGATGTTTCTACAACTTGATTGGAGTCCACCTGTGGTAAATTCAATTGATTGGACATGATTTGGAAAGGAACATGCCTATATATAAGGTCCCACAGTTGACAGTGCATGTCAGAGCAAAAACCAAGCCATGAGGTCGAAGAAATTATTGTCGAGCTCCGAGACAGGATTTCTGCAGCGTTGACAGTCCACAAGAACAAACTGGCCTCAATCATCCTTAAATGGAATAAGTTTGGAACCACCAAGACTCTTCATAGAGCTGGCCGCCCTGCCAAACTGAGCAATCGGGGTGAAGGGCCTTGGTCAGGGAGGTGACCAAGAACCCGATGGGCACTGACAGAGCTCCAGAGTTCCTCTGTGGAGATGGGAAAACCTTCCAGAAGGACAACCAATCGCTGCCGCGTTCCACCAATCAGGCCTTTATGGTAGAGTGGCCAGACGGAAGCCACTCCTCAGTAAAAGGCACATGACAGCCTGCTTGGAGTTTGCCTAAAGGCACCTAAAGGACTATCAGACCATTAGAAACAAGATCCTCTGGTCTGATGAAAGCAAGAGTGAACTCTTTTTTTGCCTAATTTCCAAGCGTCACGTCTGGAAGAAACCAGGCACCGCTCATCACCTGGCCAATACCATCCCTACGGTGAAGCATGGTGGTGGAAGCATCATGCTGTGGGAATGTTTTTTCTAGTCCGGATCAAGGAAAAGATGAACAGAGCAAAGTACAGAGAGATCCTTGATGAAAACCTGCTCCAGAGCGCTCAGGACCTGAGACTGAGGGTTCACCTTCCAACAGGACAACAACCCTAAGCACACAGCCAAGACAACGCAGGAGTGGCATCGGGACAAGTCTCTGAATGTTCTTGAGTGGCCCAGCCAGAGCCCGGACTTAAACCCGATCGAACATCTCTGGAGAGACCTGAAAATAGCTGGGCAGCGACGCTCCCCATCCAACCTGACAGAGCTTGAGAGGATCTGCAGAGAAGAATGGGAGAAACTCCCCAAATACAGGTGTGCCAAGCTTGTAGCGTCATATCCAAAGGTGCTTCAACAAAGTCCTGAGTAAATGGTCTAAATACTTATGTAAATGTGATATTTCCGTTTTTTTATATTTTTTTTTATACATTTTCTAAAATTTCTGAACCTGTTTTTCCTTTGTCATTATGGGGTGTTGTGTGTAGATTGAAGGGGGGGGGACAATTTGAATACATGTTTTAATAAGGCTGTAACGTAACAAAGTGGAATAAGTGAAGGGGTCCGAATGCACTGTATGTAGGTATGTTCTGTGTGATTTACACCATTTTGTGTGTGTGTGTGTGTCCTCCAGAATTACGAGTTGGCACTGAAATACTTCCAGAAAGCAGCGGAGCAGGGCTGGGTGGATGGACAGCTTCAGCTGGGCACCATGTACTACAGTGAGTGTTTGTGTGGGGGACTGTGTGTGTGTGTGTGTGTGTGTGTGTGTGTGTGTGTATAGGCAACACCTTTTTTTCTGTTGTATAGTGTAAAGCAGCCTTGCCCCTTTTTGGTTTCCTGGAAGTGCAATGTTAGTTGCCCATCAACATTCTGCTCCCAACTCTGCGCTCTCCGCAGCAGTGGTGTTATCAGAGTGGTGTCAACAGCCACTCATGAAACATGATTGGCCACCCTTAGTGCCACCCGATTCTCATTGGGTCAGAGCGCTGTCAATCTGGTTCAGAAAAAAATCTCTCACTGGAAAAGTGTGTTGTTTATCTCTTCACAAAACTACCACTAACAGGTCCTGATCATCATCATCATAAAGGGAAAGGCGTATGTTAAAATGTTATCTAACGCAACAATGCTGTGAAGTTAGTAAGAAGGGATATGCACCTTTCAAATGATTTTCTACGGATATAAAGCGCTCCGCACATCACCATCGTTAACCGCTGATTACAGAAATGATTGCTGTTGATATGCAGTCATTGTCAGTGGCCTACTTGAGTTGGGAGGTATTTTCTAAAAGAACGACTGCATGCTCCATTCGAGCCGCGACTCGCACTACTGAAACATGTCTTTCTCGTCAGTACCACTGTTCACCATTTGCTCCTGCTTCAACAGGGTGTTATTCCCTTTATAATGAGAGTTGAGACATACAGTAACAACATTAAACAGCTAAAAGTCTTCCCTTTTTAACCAGTAGTTGTAAGCTTAAATTTGGTGGGCAGCCTTTTGTTAAACATGAAACAAAGTAGGCACCTAGACTATTCAATACAATGCATCGTAGTTTAAGCCCATTTTCAACACTATTTGTGTTACAATTTGCTGATTTCTCATGGCCACCCGTGACTGGTTTTGGTCCCCCCTTGGCCACCCCATAAAATAAATCCTAGAAACACTATTTTTCTTCTCTTGCACACCATTTCTTTGTTGGGTATCTCACTCACTTTTGTCTCTCCATTCCTCCTCTTCCTCCCCAGATGGCATCGGGGTGAAGCGTGACTACAAGCAGGCCTTCAAGTTCTTCAATCTGGCCTCGCAGGCAGGCCACATTCTGGCATTCTACAACCTGGCCCAGATGCACGCCACAGGCACCGGCGTGATGCGTTCCTGCCACACCGCCGTGGAGGTGAGCTAGCTAGCTGCTGTACATACAGTGCATTCAGAAAGTATTCAGACCCCTTGACTTTTTCGTTACTGCCTTATTCTAAAATTGATTCAATAGTTTTTTTCCCCCCCTAATCAAGCTACACACAATACCCCATAATGACAAAGCAAAAATAGGTTTAGACATTTTGGCAAATTTGATAACTGAAATATTTCATTTACATAAGTATTCAGACCCGTTACTCAGTACTATGTGGAAGCACCTTTGGCACCAATTACACCCTTGATTCTTCTTGGGTATGACGCTACAAGCTTGTCACCACTGTATTTGGGGAGCTTCTCCCATTCTTCTCTGCAGATCCTCTCGAGCTCTGTCAGGTTGGATGGGGAGCGTCGCTGCCCAGCTCTCCAGAGATGTTTGATAGGTTTCAATTACGGGCTCTGGCTGGACCACTCAAGAACATTCAGAGACTTGTCCCGAACCCACTCCTGCGTTGTCTTGGCTGTGTGCTTAAGGTCGTTGTCCTGTTGGAAGGTGAACCTTAGCTCCAGTCTGAGGTCCTGAGCATTCTGGAGCAGGTTTTCATCAAGGATCTCTCTGTACTTTGCTCCGTTCATCTTTCCCATGATCCTGACTAGTCTCCCAGTTCCTGCCGCTGAAAAACATCCCCACAGCATGATACTGCCACCACCATGCTTCACCATAGGGATGGTGCCAGGTTTCCTGGCACCACGTGACGCTTGGCATTCTTGTTTCTCACGGTCTGAGAGTCTTTAGGTGACTTTTGGCAAACTCCAAGGGGGCTGTCATGTGCCTTTTACTGAGGAGTTGCTTCCGTCACCATAAAGGCCTGATTGGTGGAGTTCTGCAGAAATGATTGTCCTTCAGGAAGGTTCTCCCATCTCCACAGAGAAACTCTAGAGGACTCTCAGAGTGACCATCAGGTTTTGTCACCACCCTGACCAAGGCCCTTCTCCCACGATTGCTCAGTTTGGCTGGGCGGCCAGCTCTAGGAAGAGTCTTGGTGTTCCCAAGCTTCTTCATTGAAGAATGATGGAGGCCACTGTGTTCTGGGGGACCTTCAATCCTGCAGACATTTTTGTGTACCCTTCCCCAGATTTGTGCCTCGACACAATCCTGTCTCGGAGCTCTACGGGCAATTCCTTCAACCTCATGGCTTGGTTTTTGCTCTGACATGCATTGCCAACTGTGGGACTTTATATAGACCGGTGTGTGCCTTTCCAAATCATGTCCAATCAATTGGATTTGCCACAGGTGGACTCCAATAAAGTTGTAGAAACATCTCAAGGATGATCAATGGAAACAGGATGCGCCTGTGCTCAATTTTGAGTGTCATAGGAAATGGTTTGAATACTTATGGAAATAAGGTATTTCTGTTTTAAATTTTTTATAAATTTGCGCACATTGAGGATAAATATTTGATCATTTTTAGAATAAGGCTGAAACAACAAAATGTGGAAAGTCAAAAGGACTGAATACTTTCCGAATGCACTGTAATTGGCTAGCTACAGCATTAGCCATTAACTAGCCATTTAGATAGCGCTCTATAATTGGAAAGCTGTAGGATTAGCAATTAGCTAGCTAGTTCAGAGGCCCAGCGCTTCAGTTAATTAGCCTTTAAGTATCAAGCAACCCTGCAACACTAGCCACCTTGGAGCTAGCCGTTAGCTAGCGTTTCACAGTTTATTAGCCAGCAATTAGCTTTTCGTTAGCTGTGCATTAATTGTCTGTATAAACTGGGTGTTTTGAGCCCTGAATGCTGATAGCCATGATATATCAGACCATATACCACGGGTATGACAAAACATTTATTTGTACTCCTCTAATTACATTGGTAACCAGTTTATAATAGCAATAAGGCACACTCCGCGTTGCGTTGTCACCTAAGAACAGCCCTTAGCCGTTGTATATTGGCCATATACCACACCCCCTTGGGCCTTATTGCTTAAATAAGCCATCTGTTAACCTTTATCCATTAGATCAATGCATTAATCACCAGTTAGCCGTCTTCTAGCTAGGCATAAACCAATTAGCCACCTGTTTGGCAATTTATTGGCCATCTAATTGTCCTCCATTAGCCGTCATTCAGCCATCCATTAGTTAATTATTTAGCCATTTGCTACTCGGTGTCAGTCATTGTCTAGCCAAAACCTACTTACCCATTCCTTAGCCATTGATCCACAACTAGGGTCAGGTACATTTTTATCCTCCCAATGGTAAAAGTTAAAATCGGGGGTTGTGTAATCAGATCCTAGATCTGTGATTAGGGGCGATTTCTAGGTCAAATTGCCTTAACAGCCCCTTTTGTTCTTGTCTCTCTGTGTTTCTAACGGCATGTGTCTGTCTGTGTCTTCATATGTGTGTCTGCGAGCAGCTCTTCAAGAATGTGTGTGAGCGTGGGCGCTGGTCGGACAGGCTGATGGCAGCCTACGGCAACTTCAAGGACGGCGACATGGACGGGGCGCTGGTGCAGTACCTGCTGCTGGCCGAGCAGGGCTACGAGGTGGCCCAGAGCAACGTGGCCTTCATCTTGGACCAGAGTAAGAACAAATACACAGTATTTGTCATAAGAATCCCATAGATAGCTGATAGGGGGAACTGTTTTGAGTTCTGTATTGTTTAGCAGCAACAGTCTTAGAACCTTCTCAGCCCAGTTCTGTTTCTCTCCCTGAAGTGTGCACTTGTTCACTCCCCCGCAAGGCTTCAAAAGAATTTGGATTGCGGTAAGCATGGGCAAAAGGGAGCCATGTTCCTTCCTTTTTAAATGAATGAGGGGAGGGGAACTACTACACACTTTGGGAGAAAAGGGGAGAGACAGAAACAAATTCTATGTACATTGGTAAGACACCACTGCTTCCACTTACCCCTGTCACCAGAGAGCACTGTGACCCTATAACATGTGAACCAAGCATGTGGCCCGCCATATGTTGTAATGTGTTCAGAACGCTAGTCACTGGAAGGCAATGAATCCACTGTGGTTGTTTAGATATGAAGAAATTGTTACACATGCCAAAACAATCAATTTCTTTGTGCAGCCCTTCTCATATCTATTTACAGACATGACCTTTTGAATGCGTTTAATAAACACTTACGATGATTTTAAACCAGTTGGTACCATTTTGTATTTGAACCGTGTGTGCGTTCGTGTTTCGTTTTAAGTAGAGGAGGCGCAGATCTTCAGCGAGAACGAGACATACCCTCGAGCCCTCCTCCATTGGACCAGAGCAGCAGCACAGGGTAGGTTGAGCCTCCTTCATAAATCACCCTTCCATATTTTTGCTGTACTGAGCGGCCATCATGTGTTTGTACCCTTCAGTACTTTTAGGGGAGGATAGTTGGATAAAGCTGGGGGATACTGTATCTTCAACTGTGTTGCCCAGGGCCAAGCTTTTCAAAACATTTAATCCAGATCAAAATTATCCTGAGTTGTGTTAAATTCTGCTTCCCCTTCAGATGTGTTTCCTCATTTTTAGAAGCAGTTTTAAGACAAAATGTAAGGATCCCATTATATGCTAAAACAAAGATCAATGGTATATGAGCCAAGGACATTTGGTTTGAAAACTGGGCCCAGTTTATACAGTGGCTAGGATAAATCTTGGGGACTACCACGTCTACGGTTATGGTACTAACCAGTGGTGGAAAAAGTACTGAATTGTCATACTTGAGAAAAAGTAAAGATACCTTTTTAATAGAAAGTTACTCAAGTGAAAGTCACTTAGTAAAGTACTACTTGAGTAAAAGTATTTGGTTTTAAATATACTTAAGTATCAAAAGTAAATGTAATTGCTAAAATATACTTCAGTATCAAAAGTAAAATTATAAATTATTTCAAATTCCTTATATTAAGCAAAGGGTTTAATATAGACGGCGCCCTCTTCTTGTTTAAAAAAATGTAAGGATAGCCAGGGGCACACTCCAACACTTACATTATTTACAAAAGATGCAGTTGTGTTTAGTGAGTACGCCAGAACGTAGGCAGTAGGGATGACCACGTGTTCTCTTGATGAGTGTGTGAATTTCACTATTTTCCTGTTCTGCTAAGCATTACAAATGTAACTAGTACTTTGGGTTGTCAGGGGAAATGTATGGTGTAAAAAGTACAATATTTTCTTTAGAAATGTAGCAAAAAATATAAATAGTAAAGTACAGATACCCCAACAAACTACTTAGGTAGTACTTTAAAGTATTTTTACTCAAGTACTTTACACCACTGGTACTGACTTGTGTATTGTGTGTTCAACTTTGTTACCCAGGTTATACAGTGGCTAGGATAAAGCTGGGGGACTACCACTTCTATGGTTACGGTACTGACGTGGACTACGAGACCGCTGTCATCCACTATAGGCTGGCCTCGGAGCAGCAGCACAGCGCTCAGGCCATGTTCAACCTGGGCTACATGCACGAGAAAGGCCTGGGCATCAAACAGGTGGGCACACGCACATAAACAAACTCATTCATCCACACATGCAACCCTATACGTCTAACCCCTTAGTCTTTCCCCCTCCTGTAGGACATCCACCTGGCCAAGCGTTTCTACGACATGGCTGCCGAGGCTAGTCCCGAAGCACAGGTGCCCGTCTTCCTGGCTCTGTGTAAACTGGGCCTGGTCTACACCCTGCAATACCTGCACGACCTCAACGTGAGTGTACAGTACAGAGCGCTTCCTGGACCCGGTGCCTCTGGGAGTTTAATTTCCCTGGTCGTTTCCATTTCAACTCATGGGGGCCAGCCTCAAACATTGAGCCTAACTTAGGCTAGTTGTAGTTTATTACGTTAGTACAATCCCATACTATGTTTAATGTAGTCAATGCTCTCTCTCTTTCTCCCCTCCCACCCTGTATCATCCTCCCTCCCTCCCCCACCAGATGAGTGAGGTGGTCAGTCAGGTGGACCTGGACCAGCTCCTGGGCCCCGAGTGGGACCTCTACCTAATGACTGTAATCGCCCTGCTGCTAGGCACCGTCATCGCCTACCGCCAGAGACAACACCAGGCAATGCCCCCGCAGCCCCCTCCTCCCCCAGCCAGGCCTCCCCAGGAGCAGGCCCAACCTGAGGCCCAGCCCCAGGCCGAAGAGGCACAGCAGTGAGAGATGGAGTGGGAAGAGATTAAGGGAAGGCGACGTCCCGACCCATACCCTCTACCTCTTCTCTGGGGGTTTGGTGGGGTGGGTAAAGACAGACTAACATCCTCCCATCTTGGGCACCACCACCACCTTTTCCCTCCTGACTCCGGCATGCTGACCACAGACTGTAGGCTACTGAACAGGCCAGACTCACCCTGCTTAACTCTCCGTCTCTGTCAATGCTCTCAGACCTCCCAAGTTGAAGAATGAAGAAAAGAATCGGTGAGGGGGAGAGCGGAGCAGGTTGATGGACAAGGCCATGGAACAGAGGCTGTAGAAAAGACAATATAGACTCAAAACCTCTAGTGTGTGACTCAGGGTACCGGCAGCAGAATCACTTCTCAGAACTAGCCACGTGAGGCGATCGAGGCGTCTTCTTAATTATCGTCCGATCTGGGAATGAAACAGTCTTGTTTTTTGCGCTCTAGTAGCGATTGGGCTTCGGAAACAATGGCCAGATTTTTTTTCTGTTTTTCCTTTTCAGATTTTATGTACGTGTTTAAGGTTACAACTCTCCTTATCGGAAAATAAGATTCCAGATGACTACATAAACCTTGCAATACCAACTTATTCGTCAGGTGGCAGCAATCAGAACTGGGCACGTGAAGTCATCTTCATCTCCTTGTTTTGTTGAGAACACGTTTTGTAAGCATGTTCTGTTCATAAACAATGATTCTTTATCAAGTTAGTTTTTTCCAGCATGCTTTTGTCAGCACATTTGCTTGATTGGCAAGCGTTAAAGCTTTTTGTGTGCAAATATTTCTTTAGCAAACATGCTTTGTTTGTCTTCCAATGCAGACGTTTTCTTCAGGATCTCATTTTGTTAGCGAATATGCTTTGTTAGCACATTAATTGAACTAATGAAGTAAACCTAAACCTGCTCATTTATTTGACATCCAGTTCAAAACCTTTCACGACGTAGCTGAGCTTTGGTCTACTTACTTGTTGGAGTGGACCAAGTAATGAAATGTATTGTTGTCAGTCATTTCAGCTCTGCCAGGTTATGGTCAAGCATCAGAATGAAGGATAGAGAATCCGTTGCTACCCCATTTCCTTCCTCAGTGCAGCGCATGATTCTGTGTCTCAGATAAAGTTTGTTTCTTGAGATATCCATATAGCCTAATACGGACAATATCCTTGAGATAATATTATAGGAATATTGCAGGATGCTGATCCCCACCATAGATGTCCATCTACTAGTTATTGATAGTTTGTGGAACCATGGTTCATTTTTAATCTTTTTTAAGCTGTTTTAGTTGATAAGTTGAACTGCAACAGGAAGAGAGATGGCGGCCTTTTTGTCAAGACTCATTAGAAGAAAGCAGTGACTTTTTCAGACTGTTTGACTTTGTTATACATGGTTCCACTCAGGGTCATAATCAGGGTGTGACTATTGGCCCCACCCCCTCACCAATAGAGCAGGTCGTTGCTTCTCCAGCTTCTGCTTCCCTCTGCTCAGGATTTAATTTGTCAAGATCACAGCAATCACCTCCCTATGTAGTTGCATCACATAAGCTGATTTCCACACTTCAGGAATATTTCCTGAAAGGTGTTAAATTAAAGATGTGGGTTATTGAGCCAACAATGAGGGACGCTGAGCACTTGAGCAGACCTGGATCCAAATAGTCGGCCCTTGTATATTTCTTAATGTCTAATGCTAACAACACATCAAGGACTTCATTGTCTGTGAAATTCTGAAAGGAAAAACCCTGACTGACATTTTCAAAATGATTCTGTAAAATTCCCCCATTAACATCCAGTACATTCTATCAGAGAACCTGCAGAAATAAAATGTTGATTAAATTCATTCTATCAGTAATAGGGCCAGACTCTACATTCATTTGTAAGGGAAGAGTAGAGGAAGTACAACCCTTTAATGATTTCAGTTTTCCAGCATTTCTATGGATTTCCAATACAGTCAGCTACAGTGTTAAGCAAAATCTGATTTATTATATTTTCGAATAAGTTTTACACAGATTTCTCAATTTTCTGAAGGATTGCCAGTCCCGGCCAGATTGTGTGCCATTCAGAGGTTGAATGGGCAAGACACATCATTGCACGCGTGATATAACAGCAGAATATGTACTGCTTTAACAAGAGCAAGGTATTGTGTTTCATTTGAAAACAGCATCACATTTTGTAAAAGCAGAATAATTCCCGTCATCCCACCCAACTACAACGGTGCTGGGTTTTTCATGCTTTACAGTTTCCCGTGTGTATCAAGAATGGTCCCCCACCAAAAGGACATCCAGCTGTTACAGAATCCAATTTAGGAACATTTGTTAGGTAGATTGTTAAGCAATACCAAAGTGTAATGACCATGGCCAGATTCGGTGAGATACATTTTTTTCCAACAAGGATTTTTAGATTCCTGATTGAGTTCCAATCCATCCAACCCTATTAAAGACAATGGTAAAGTCAACTGTTGGACATGAGAATTCTGTTATGTCATGCTATGGGGCCCCTGACCAGTCGGGATCTCAACTTACTGTTAAGTTAGTATAGTACGCGAGGTGCAAGCACAAATGTGGTTGTGCATCAGCAGTTTATTTTGTCAGTCACTCAATTAGCCATGTCAGCTAACAATTTTTAGTTTGGTAAGTTATTCTAGCCAGTTACTAAAACTTATAGTAATCATAGCACGTGTCCGGTCGGTATTTGGCCATCACAATAACTACCCCACCACTATCACTATCTCTCCCCAGCAAGGCTCCTATTAAAATAATGATGCTCTATGATTCCTTATTATCTCAGTCATTGAATTGGATAGAGGCACTTACTTCTGTTGTGAAGGGAGTAGATCCATTTGTATTGGATTACCTTTTTTTACATCAGAGCGTTACTCGGATGTATGAAAGAGGGCAATGAATGGGCCTCAGTGTTTTACGGCCTCATATAAAATAATTGAATCATCCTCTAAACTAAATATCTACCGTAAATCCCCCATACTCAACTGGCGGACCGTGTTCCGGACTCAGAACGGGGTCAATACGGAGCTCGGACCCAGAACTGGGTCAATATGGAACTCGGTAGAGCTTCGACCCCTGGTATCAAATAAACACACGACATGGATTTATGGAAATTAGCTTTACAACTGCAAAATGTTCTATTCGCCAACAAGAGGGTTGTAAAATTTCCAGTCGCATGAATTGCGAGCTGGGGGGTTGTTGCTATGTCGATAATTGACACCTTTTGCGACCTAGGAAATTTGTGTGACCGGTGGCAGGCCTACATCAACAATTTTGAAATGCTCACACCAGTAAAAGGTTGAGCCAGTGTTTCATCTTAGAAACACTTTTCTGTAAAAGACAAATTCAATTCAAGATGCATGCTCTAATAATAGCCACTAAGTAAAACTGAATTATTCAAATAAATGCTGTTCTGTAATTTAGCTCAATATACCGGTAGGCCTAGTGGTGGTGTTGTAGTGCAACTTGGAGTTACACTTCCTTAACATTCAGTCAATACTGGATTGAATTTACTTAGTGGTCTTTCACCAGCTGCTCAAATGGCTTTAAATCGCATGCAGCAGAAACTCTCTGCATCCACCACCAATGCGTAGCGCCCACCTGGGTAATGGGTAATGCCATTTGGCGCCATAGAATTCGTCAGACATCAGTTGGCGAGAAGGAGATACAATAGATTGTCAAAGTGGAAAAAGGTTAAGTGCCAAAACGCAATACAGTGGATAATGTAGTGGTGACCGGGGTGGAAAGATGATGCATTCAGTAGAACACGTAGCTACACTCAGTACACCGCTGACCCTAAGGTCACTTTATTACACGGGGAATGGATTACATTTGCCAGCTGCTGCCTCTCTCCCTCCTCTCTACAGGGAATCTGAGGGAAGAGAAGGAAAATGTCAAGTGGGAGGGCATAAACAGTGGAAAGATAACAGTAGAGCATCCTTGTTCAGTACTGTGACAATTCAGGATGATTAGTGTGTTTTCTAGTGCTCTGTCAATGGCGTGAACTCATTATCCGGGATTAGATTGATCCTGGCTCGGGATTAGCGGCATGTCAGCTATGTTCTAGAAATGTAGCTCTCTTCACATTTTTGCATTGAATATCATTCCTCACTGTTGTAACATCCCTCTTTATGTTTGATTACTTATGCTTATAAGAACTGATGCCGGACATACTTCAGTTGAACTACTTTGAGTATGCTGGCATTACATGGTTGTTCACTGGGCTTCCTAGCACAACGATCAGGAATTGGAATATTTCTGTACAAATACAAGGACTGGATTACAGTATAATGTTTACAACATTACAACTGTAATAGTGACATTGTTGTGGTATGAACAAAAAAAAAGGATAAATCTTACTGCATATATGTATTACCTTTTGTAATAATACTTCAATGTTTGAACAAACTTTTTTGCTTTTGCAAATTTTGATAACTCTTCCAAAACACAACTTGTCTGTACTATATTTACAGATAAAACAACAGAGCTAAAACAATGTCCTGTTTAACAACAAAAGCCAAGGCAAAGAGCTATGGCAAAAAGAAATATCACTTCTGTCGACATACATAAACTCCTTAGTGGTTTGCATTCATTATAAATGTTGTACCATTTGATCTAGCTCAGTTTTTGTACACAGTGTACATTATGTACCTTATAGCATCTTCATGTTTTTATTTGACCAAGCATTCACACATTATTCACTGCTATTTTTCCCAACAACAAAACATATGTAGATACAAGCAAATAACTCCCTCTGCTGTCGGTTTTTGGAACAACATTTCCAGAAATTGAAAGACACACAGCAACTACTCCCCAGATTGTCTATGCTTCTTTCAGGCCTTTCTAAAGGTTGGTGACTGTTGGATACCGGAGGTCATCCACTTCATAAAGTCCTAATAAGTGGCATACACAGGAAGCCACAACTTTAACTCATGTGTGTTGGCCTCTGGGAAGATCCTTTTTTGTTCCTGCATCACTGTTTTGTGTAGGAACTCGATGGTTGGCTTGTCATCAAAACCAAACGGTGGGATCTTTGATGCCCCAGCGGCAAAAAACAGTACATCTTCAAGAGTGAGAGTGATGGTTTCTCCCCCCTCCTACATTTTAATAATAACTCATTACTTAACTAATTAATTCAGTGTAACATTGTGGCAACTCTTGTGCTCTATTGCGCGATTCAAATTTGTAAATAGGTCACAAATAAAGCTATCCCTAGTAAAATTGGAGCACAACTCATGAGCCCACCTGCACTGCTCACACCTAATCCAGTCCCCACCTGTGACTAAAAACCGAGGGAGAGATGCCAATTGAAAATCTCTCTCTTAAAACATGCCTAGGAACTGCGGTAGAGCTTTACCAAGCTGGATAAATCACGCACTACTGAAACGTTGATTAATGTGCGCTGTCCCTGCAAAAATGTGAATAAACTCAAATTCAAAAATGTATCTCGCTATATGACATAAAATGCTGTGTAAAATAGCTAAAAGGCTATAAAGTAACATTAACTGTAAAGCTATCAGTCACTAGGGAGTATCGTCGGACGGGGCCACAGTGTCTCCCGACCCCTCCTGTCTCAGCCCCCAGTATTTATGCTGCAGTAGTTTGTGTCGGGGGGCTAGGGTCTGTCTGTTATATCTGGAGTATTTCTTCTCTTATCTGGTGTCCTGTGCGAATTTAAGTATGCTCTCTCTAATTATCTCTCTTTCTTTCTTTTTTCTTCTCTCGCTCTCTCGGAGGACCTGAGCATTAGGACCATTCCTCAAGGCCTACCTGGCCTGATGACTCCTTGATGTCCCGAGTCCACCTGGCCGTGCTGCTTCTCCAGTTTCAACTGTTCTGCCTGTTTTATGAACATTTTAAAATCTTGTCCATGTTCTGTTATAATCTGCACCCGGCACAGTCAGAAGAGGACTGGCCACCCCTCACAGCCTGGTTCCTCTCTAGGTTTCTTCCTAGGTTTTGGCCTTTCTATGGAGTTTTTCCTAGCCATTGTGCTTTTACACCTGCATTGCTTGCTGTTTGGGGTTTTAGGCTGGGTTTCTGTACAGCACTCTGTGACATCAGCTGATGTAAGGGGGGCTTTATAAATAAATTTGATTTGATTAGTGGAAACATTTACATTCACTTTTAGGTTACGTTATCTTTTTTCATGTATTTTACCTCAGACGATCTGGTAGTTTATGCTAACTAGCTAGCTGGCTAGAATTTACTGCTAGTGTCGCTAGCAAGTTAGCATAAACTAGCACTAACCGGGCTAGTCATTTTCTAAATATTGCCCCCAACACACTCATCCAACATATTACAACTTTATTAAAAAAGTACATATTTTTCTCTCTAAACAAGTGGATTATTTATCTTGAGGCTTTTCTACTTGTATAGAGCTAAATTCATTGGACTATATCTACAAAACTGTTTTGTTGAAATATCTCCAAAAGTTGTGATGACACAGAGGACATTTCTTTTTGCAAGAGCAGTGACAGCTAGGGAAATGTTGAGAAAATAATTTGGTGACATCTTGTTGTGAATTACAGGGGGAGGGGCAGTTACCCCTTGTATCCTAATGATCTCCAAAATTTGAGGCAAGTGCATGGTCATTTGGTCATGATTACTACAAGTTTTGATAACTGGCTTGACTGATTTATCAATCTAAAATTGTTAGCTGACATGGCTAATTGAGTGACTGTCTGACTGACAAAAGAAGAGAATCTGCTGATGCACAACCAAATTCTGAACTTGCATCTCTTGTATTATACTATTCTAAGTACGTTGAGACCCTGACTGGTATGGGGCCCCTTAGCCACCAGGGGCCCTAAGTGACCGCTTATGCCTGATTTATAAAGTAATGTACATATGTCTGAGGGGTTGAATCATTGTTCAGTCCATACGTTAAAGAAGTGCAGTATGTCAATTTCATTCCCAACAGGAATCGAAAACTCCTTGTTGAAAGAAATTACCCCAAACCCTGGTCATTACACTTAGGCAGATGGCTAAGGAATACCAAAAGCAAACTAGCTTTCCTAAAACGGTTTATGTAAATGCTGTATAGTCAGTTGTCATCAACTGCCAAATTTGTTTATAACCTGGAATGCCATTATTATGACAGTGCTATGTCAGCCAAGACAGAAAAGTCAAGAGTCACTATAACCATAACATACACTGAGTGTACAAAACATGAACACTTTCCTAATATTGAGTTGCACTCCCCCTTTTGCCCTCAGAACAGCTTCAATTCATTGGGGCATGGACTCTACAAGGTGTCAAGCGTTCCACAGGGATTCTGGCTCATGTTGACTACAATGGTTCCCACAGTTGTGTCAAGTTGGCTGGATGTCCTTTCGGTGGTGGACCATTCTTGAAACACACAGGAAACTGTTGAGCGTGAAAAACCCAGCAGCGCTGCAGTTCTTGACACAAACCGGTGCGCCTGGCACCTACTGCCATACCCTGTTGAAAGGCACTTAAATATTTTGTCTTGCACATTTACCCTCTGAATGGCACATTATACACAATCCTTGTCTCAGTTGTCTCAAGGCTTAAAAAACCTTATTTAACCTGTCTCCTCCCTGTCATCTACACTGATTTGAAGTGGATTTGACAAATGACATCAATAAAGCATCATAGCTTTAACCTGGTCAGTCTATGTCATGGAAAGAGCAGGTGTTCTTAATGTTTTGTACACTCAGTGTATAGTGGAGCGTTTTGGTATTTATTAGGATCCCCATTAGCCAAATGTAGTCTTTCTACGACCTGGGCCAATGTTTCATTGCAGACAAGGAAATAGTGTGTAATCTATTATATCGTTCCTTGTGTTTATCATATTCAAACCAAAGTGAGCATGGAGAACATCATTGGTATGCTATGGTGAGTGATCTTATTTGAAACATCTTCTCATAAATAATCTGAATCATTCTCTTTACATCTTATACAAGTTCATACATTGAACGTTATGTATTGCTACATAAACGTGTATTCCTCTGTACATTATGCAAAGGGTAGATCCTCCGTAGGCAAATAAAATAGGGGTCATATTCCATTGGAAATAGTACATGCATGGTGAAAATGTTCTCTTTCTATCAGTGGTATTATACACCATCTTGCTGAAAGTGCTCTAATGACTAATACCTTGGCACACAGCATTTCCCATTGCCACCATACACTCAAATATGAAGATCTTAGGCCATATGTGTCAAGCGTCTTAGAGTAGGAGTGCTGATCTAGGATCAGATCCCTCCTGTTCACAATAGCCTCATTCATTATGATCTAAAAGGCTAAACTGATCCTAGATCAGCACTCCTACTCTGAAAAGTTTGATACAGAGAAGAGGTAGAGGGTATGGGTCGGGACATTGCCTTCCCTTCCTCTCTTCCCACTCCATCTCTCACTGCTGTGCCTCTTCAGCCAGGGGCTGGGCCTCAGGTTGGGCCTGCTCCTGGGGAGGCCTGGCTGGGGGAGGAGGGGGCTGCGGGGGCATTGCCTGGTGTTGTCTCTGGCGGTAGGTGATGACGGTGCCTAGCAGCAGGGCGATTACCGTCATTAGGTAGAGGTCCCACTCGGGGCCCAGGAGCTGGTCCAGGTCCACCTGACTGACCACCTTACTCATCTGGTGGAGGAGGGAGGGAGGATGGAGTTAACTGGCCCAGTCTGTGTAAACTGAGCCAGGAAGACGGGCACCTGTGCTTCGGGACTAGCCTCGGCAGCCATGTCGTAGAAACGCTTGGCCAGGTGGATGTCCTACAGGAGGGGGAAAGAGTAAGGGGTTAGACGTATAGGGTTGCATGTGTGGATGAATGAGTTTGTTTATGTGCGTGTGCCCACCTGTTTGATGCCCAGGCCTTTCTCGTGCATGTAGCCCAGGTTGAACATGGCCTGAGCGCTGTGCTGCTGCTCCGAGGCCAGCCTATAGTGGATGACAGCGGTCTCGTAGTCCTCGTCAGGACCGTAACCATAGAAGTGGTAGTCCCCCAGCTTTATCCTAGCCACTGTATAACCTGGGCCCAGTTTTTCAAACCAAATGTCATGGGATCCTATAACATGATCTTTGTTGTAGCATATAATGGGATATGTTGGAAAATGTGTAGAATTGCAGGACATTTGCTTTAAAACTGCAAAAATGTCTCTGTGCCCCATGGCAAAAATGTGTAGAATTGCAGGACATGTACAAAAAAAAATGTATCCACTTGGTGGGGGGGCCTCGCAACCAAATTGCGCTAAGGGCCCCCAAAAGAATAAAGCCGGTCCTGTCTATAATAATGGCTAATTGGCTGTGTGTGGAGGTCAGTTCCCTTGTGCTACTAGCTCTATGACCGATCCTTTATGCTTTCTGTATAACTGGGCCCGGACTTTGTCACTCAGCTGTTTTGGGTGGGGGGAGAGAAGGTTGGCCTCATATAATGGCCGTGCCCTCTGGCCGTGCATCACATTGTGCTGTCCCCACACACCACACGCCACTATGGGGTGGCTTTTGATTGCCGTGGCAACCTGTGCGCTAGCCTCCTCTGCCAAAGGTAAGTGCTGGAACCAGCAGGAGAACGGCCTGCACAGAGTCCCTATCTGTGCATATTTCACATTTTTCACACACACACACACACACACACACATTCCACACAAATGTCAGTTACTGTGGCCACATTGTTGGGGCGAGCAGTTTTTTCTGAAAGAGGGGCCTGGCTTGGGTAGGTCGATGTTGGTTTAGATAATGGAGGACCTGTTCACAAAGGAACATCGGGGAGTTTTGGTTTCAAAAGTTAGACATATAAAAGTTTGGCAGCCTGCAGCGGTGATAATGAAGACTACAGAAGTAGATCGTAATCACAACAGAAAAAATATGCTTTCCGCATAACCTGACTTCAGTTTCTCTTGGTCTTTTGTATTGGCTGGGTTATGTAAGCACCAGGACAAAGCCAGAAGGCAAAACTGGTTGTAATGACATCATAATGATGTCATTTCAACCAGTTTCTGGTTGTTGTAATGACATCATTCCAACCAGTTTTGCCTGCTGGGAAGACACCCCTTCATGGATACTGTCTCCTTCTAAGGCAACAAGTGGTGGTGGCAGTATGAGGAAGGCATACGACACTACAGCCAGGAGGCTCTCCTCAAGGTACTGTCCACTTTGACCCTTTTATCATAGGCTTGATGTAGGGTAAAGTTGCCCCTAGACACTGATGTTGGAGCAGTTTTACATTTCTTAACTAATGGTTAAGGTTAGGATTGGGGAGGGGAAGCTGATCCTAGATTTGTACCTAGGGGAAACTTCACCCCAGAGCTTTTATCTTCAGTATGCGCTTTCGGTTACCTTTGGTAATGTAGAGGCCTTTATAACACGTTCAAAGCAATGATTGTAACACGTTTAAATTCTCTTTCATCAATGGCATTATGATTGAATGGTTATTTAGTGCTTATAAATGTGTTTTGTCATCTCACATCAAGGGGACCTATGCTAGATATTGATCTACAGTATGTCAATTAGGCATTTGTTACCTGACTTGAATTACCTGAAGATACTTCATTGGTATGTGTTGTTGTACATCATGCTACAGTTAAAGGGATAGTTCACCCAAATTACAAAATGACATATTGGTTTCCTTGCCCTGTAAGCAGTCTATGGGCAAGGCATGACAGCAATCCATGCTTTGGTTTGTTTCCTTGGCACTGTTTCCACATGCTTACACTTTAGCAAATCCCATTTAAGTCATGGGACCGATATTAGCATGATTTGAACACGGTGTGAAAAATGCTCATTTTGGTCCCATGACTTGAATGGGAGTTTTGCCACATGCTAAAAAATTTGCATTTGGAAACAGTTCCAGCCACTGCCAGGGAAACTACACCAAAGCATGGATTGCTGTCATAACTTGTACATAGACTGCTTACAGGTTAGTTCACCCAAATTACAAAATTGGTTTTCCTATCTCTTTAATGACATGTCTGACTGATTCTGAAATTACTACATGACCTTGGTTGTTTGTTATTCAAGTTAATAGTCAGTGTCATGTCAGGTTATCTGAATGTTTGTAGCTGTTTCTTCGGTATTGATAGCAATTGACGCACACACTCACACACGCACACAGATGCACACACACAGTTGTATCTTAGAGGTTGGAACATCTCTCTGGTCTGATGTGGATTGTTGTTCCCTTGCAACTCGTATTGGTACTAGGGGACCATCGGTTTCCCCATTATAATCAGAAATATGTACAGACATATTTACTGCGTTCTACCTTCTATCTGTATATCTATTATTTTCTCTCCTTCACTCTCATTCTTGTTTCAGGAGTTTCCAGAGAAAACCAGACCGGTGAACTTCACACATTCTGCTTTCCAATGTCCTGACATGAGTCGATCGCCCACTGTTCCCCTCATCAGGTAAGATGGAACCATCCTTGAGAGTTGATTTAGAAAGTCAATATGTGAACTGATCCCAGGCCAGTCTTATTCTCTAACCCAAAGCTGTGGTTTCCCGGACATGGTATTAATGTAAGCTTGTGGAATCAGGCAGCTTTGTGAGGCTAGGAAACAGCGTCATAATCTCCAGCCCCGGGAACAGAGTTTTGGGGGCAGATCCTAGACCAGTGCTTAGAGACATCTTCAACTGCCTTCTCTCTGAGTAAATACTGTATGTTAGGGATCATCATCTAGATTTTCTTGAGTGGATGGTCAGGGGGCCGGAACATAATTACAAATAATTTATAGACTAAATTGATTGCAAGACGCCCAACAGATATTATATTTGACTAAAACGTAATAATTTCAAACCTTGCTTGCATTTGTGTATGATCACGAATAGTGCATTCGGGAAAGTATTCAGACCAAATACAGGTGTGCCAAGAAGACTCGAGGATGTAATCACTGCCAAAAGTGCTTCAACAAAGTACTGAGTAAAGGGTCTGAATGCTTATGTAAATGTGATATTTCCCTTTTTTTTTTTTTATACATTTGCAAAAATTTATTAAAAACAGTTTTTGTTTTGTCATTATGGGGTATTGTGTGTAGATTGATGAGATGAAAAAAAAACAATTTAATCAATTTTAGAATAAGGCTGTAACGTAACAAAATGTGGAAAAATTCAAGGGGTCTGAATACTTTCCGAATGCACTGTATATCTCTGCTATGCATGTAGTATACTTGTGAATACTTTGGAAAAGATTCCAACATTTTTATCACTTGGAGCTTATTTGCTGGAGTTTTAGTCTTTTGTTTAAAGCAATATTTGTAATTATTATTATTATTGTTTTTGCACAGAAAACTTGGGGGTGCCAAATAAAATCATCCGCGGGCCGTCAGTTGGGAAACCCTGCTGTATGTTTTCATTGTGGGAGTTGAACAATTGAATCAATGTTGTTAGCGTAATGGTGTTGGATTCGTAACCTCACTCCCCAGCTATAAATCTAATCGCTAGCTTGAAATTAAATCACGCTATTGTATCGCTAGCTTGAAATCGAATCACGCTATAGTATCGCTAGCTTTTCTAGTGTAATGAACAAAGACGTGACCGCCTGCTATGTTTGCCAGGCAGATGGTCCCTGGCCCAAGCCCAGTGAGGGACAGGAAAGGAAACAAGCACAGCGACACACCTCTTATATTAGCCCTCTACAACCTAATATGATATGTGGACAGTGTAGGAGGCCACCTGGGTCAGCAATGTGTGCGTTATGGCTGGTCATTATATCTCTCCCTCTCTCTCAATATCCCCCAATGTGTCCTTTCTCTTGACTTTGTCTCTCTTCTTGCTCTTTAGTTGAGTTGGTAAAGGCAGCGGACATTAAAGTAATCGCTGCCCTGGGGGATTCTCTGACGGTGAGTTCAACGTTGCGTTTGTCTTAACACAAACACTTGACTCTTGACCAGAGTTTTGGGGACTGTGGGTGTTACTTAAAGGGCTACGTGATTGGTACATCCATTTTTGGACTTTGCAATTAATGATAAATAGCCATTGATTCTTTAAGAATGTAATTTACAAATTCTTCATGAGCTTAGTTTAACAGTCGTGCCCCATCAAAACCCCAAATATAAGCTAATTTTGCTCTATTGTTTCTAAAAATTAGATTATAAACAAACTTTGTATAGCTTCAAATCACGGTTAAAGGTCCAATGCAGACATTTTTATCTCAATATCAAATAATTTCTGGGTAACAATTAAGTACCTTACTGTGATGGTTTTGAACGTAATAAATTTTTTTATAAAAAAAAATAACATTTTAGCAAAGACCAATTTCTCAAGCAAGAATGTTGCTAGTACTATCTGTGAGTGGTCTCAGTGGGGAAGGGAAAACTGACAACTAGCTGTTATTAGCAGAGGTTTGGAAAAACTCCATCTCAACAAAACCATTATTTTATCTTACACTAGAAGGGGATTATCATCATTTTCACAATTACAGTATTATTCCAACCTCATAGTGTGGAAATGTATATGAAATACAGGCAAATCACGTTTTTGACTGTACTGAGCCTTTAAAACTATAATGTTGATGTCATGGATGGCCAGTCCTCGCATCCACAGCTCAGTCTATGAATTTAAGAGTGGTTACATTTCTCCAGCCCTATCCCTCAGCTGTTTACCAAAACAAGTGATGGGGTCGACCTTTTGTTGTTTTTCAAATCCTGTATTTCCCCATTAAAGCAACTGGTGTGTCACATTTTTGAAACTGAAACTAGTAAATGCAAAACCATGCATCCACATCTAGCATATTGGAGCAGTTTCACTCAATGCTGCATGGAAATATATGGAAAGTAGTTACTGTAATGAGTTTAACTGAACTGTCTGGTCTGGACCAATACAGCTAACCAATTCATTTAAAGCTGTTGTGGGCTCAAGACCTCAATGCATTTAAACCATTAAACCACCCCAGGTCAGGGCCATTAGAAATTCTGTTCAGGCCAGTGAGAGAAAAAATGTTAAAATTGACCTCAGAATGTTGTAATCGTTCAGGCAGATTGCTTTAATCATAATAGCTGCATTTGCTAATCTTTGGCATGTACAGTGCCTTCGGAAATAATCAGACTCCTTGACTTTTTCCACATTTTGTTACGTTACAGCCTTATTCTAAAATGGATTTTATCGTTTTTTCCCCCTCCTCAATCTACACACAATAACCTAAAAAGAATCACAAAGAAAAAACTGTTTTTTAGAAATTGTTGATAATTTATGAAAAAAATACAATTTCACATTTACATAAGTATTCAGACCCTTTACTCAGTACTTTGTTGAAGCACCTTTGGCAGCGATTACAGCCTGAAGTCTTCTTGGATATGATGCTACAAGCTTGGCACACATGTTTTGGAGGAGTTCCTTCTATTCTTCTCTGCAGATCCTCTCAAGCTCTGATAGGTTGGATGAGGAGCGTTGCTGCACAGCTATTTTCAAGTATCTCAAGAGATGTTAGATCGGGTTTAAGTCTGGGCTCTGGCTGGGCAACTCAAGGACATTCAAAGACTTGTCCCAAAGCCACTCCTGCGCTGTCTTGGCTGTGTGCTTAGGATTGCTGTGTGGTTGGAAGATGAACCTTCTCCCCAATCTGAGATCCTGAGCGCTCTGGAGCAGGTTTTCATCAAGGATCTCTCTGTACTTTGTTCCGTTAATATTTTCCTCAATCCTGACTAGTCTCCCAGTCCCTGCCGCTGAAAAACATCCCCACAGCATGATGCTGCCACCACCATGCTTCACCGTAGGAATGGTTCCAGGTTTCCTCCAGACATGACGCTTGGCTTTCAGGCCAAAGAGTTCACTCTTGGTTTCATCAGACCAGAGAATGTTGTTTTAGGTGCCTTTTGGCAAACTCGAAGAGGGCTGTCATGTCCCTTTTACCGAGGAATGGCTTCTGTCTGGCCACTCTACCATAAAGGCCTAATTGGTGGAGTGCTGCAGAGATGGTTGTCCTTCTGGAAGGTTCTCCCTTCTCCACAGAGGAACTCTAGAGCTCTGTAAGAGTGACCATCGGGTTCTTGGTCACCTCCCTGACCAAGGCCCTTCTCCCCCGATTGCTCAGTTTGGCCGGGTGGCCAGCTCTGGAAAGAGTCTTGGTGGTTCCAAACTTCATCCATCTAATAATTATGGAGGCCACTGTGTTCTTGTGGACCTTCAATCCTGGAGACATTTTTTGGTACCCTTCCCCAGATCTGTGCCTCGACACAATCCTGTCTCGGAGCTCTACGGACAATTCCTTCGACCTCATGGCTTGGTTTTTGCTCTGACATGCACTGCCAACTGTGGGACCTTATTTAGACAGGTGTGTGCCTTTCCAAATCATGTCCAATCAATTTAATTTACCACAGGTTGACTCCAATCAAATTGTAAAAACATCTCAAGGATTATCAACAGAAACAGGATGCACCTAAGCTCAATTTCAAGTCTCATAGCAAAGGGTCTGAATACTTAAGCAAATAAAGTATTTCTGTTTTTAATTTTTAAAGCATTTCCAAAATATTTGAAAAACTTGTTTTCGCTTTTTCATTATGGGGTATTGTGTGTAGATTGCAGATGTTTCTTTTTAACTTTTTTTTCCTTTCCATTTTGGAATAAGGGTTCTGAGTACTTTCCGAAAGCACTGCATGTCAATGTCATAGTTGAATAATCTTTGACCATTCATTGCAATCATGGCTCTATCATACTGGAAGTTACTGTTTCGATTAACGAACTGTAGTTTGCTATTAACAGTTTTGTGGTTACTGTCTCACTGGAAAGGAAAGTGTTACTAATAGGTATAATCATATGACTCACCTTGTGGTTGATTGTTTGATCAAATGCTACATGGACTGTCTTGCCCTCTCTTCTCAGACCGCCATAGGTGCCAATGCCACCAACGTCCTTGGGATTCCTATCGAGTTCCGTCACGTGTCATGGAGGTACCCAATTAATTGTCTTTAGATGAGAATATGACAACAGAATATGACAAGAATGACGAGAATAAGAATTGTATCAAGATGACAACTTTACATTGTAATGTATGCTTTCTTGTCTGTTATTTGGGTATTCTGAATGATAGTTCTCTGTCTAATAATAATCAGTCAATTATTGTCATAATTTCGAAGTAATGCAATTGTTTTTGAATGACAACTTGATGACAATATAGTGGAAAATGTCTTGTACCTTGCAGCATCGGGGGCCATGGATCATACCAAGATGTCATTACACTGGCAAGTAAGTGCCTCAAATAGCTCAAATAGCACCTTGAGCTTTGTTGGAACATTAGTCATTCATTGGCACAAATGACTTCTAACCAGCCTGATCTTGGGCAGCCTGGTCCCAGATCTGTTTGTGCTCTTGCCAACTTAATTTCTGTCATTGTGAAGCCATAGATGGCAATGAGTGACAAGGAGTGGGCGTAATAGAACCGCAATACCGGCACTTAGGCTTTATCTTGCAATGTTTTTGCCTGGTTAAGGTTAGGTTTGAAGTAATAGCAGATCCTTTATCTATGCCTAGAGGCAACATCTACCTTGACAATAGACTGCACAGTGACCTATCATCCTTCATGTTCTACCTGTGTGAGCGTAAGGTGTAGGGGGATGTTGCCCCTAGATGCTGATCTGGGGTCAGTTTTGCATGTTCCCCACTAATGGATAAGGTTAGGATTGGGGAGGGGAAGCTTATCCTAGATCTGTATGTAGGGGAAACTTCACCAGAGATGTAGACAAAAGAGAGAATGTGCTTAGCTCTAAATCCTCTTGTGTAACCTAATAGAAAGGGTGCTTGGAACCAAAAATATATCCTATAAAAAAGGCCAGCACTCACTTATATATTTTTTTGATTTTTCTTTCCTGTGTGAACCCTCCTTGGCATGTGCTCTAGATATCGTAAGGCTTTTCAATCCCAATGTGCTTGGTGCTGCACCGGCCAAGACTGTCCACGGAACCTCAGCCCCCCTCAGCGAAACAGGATTCAACCTGGCCGTGACCGGACACAACACCTTGTAAGAAACCACTGTGGTGAAATATGCAAATATACTGTCTGCCTGCCTGAGATTTAACCAATGAAAGTGATGCATAGAGTTGCGTGCACTAAAAAGCTAGTTTGTGCCATGGTTCTGGCAAAATGCTTGTATAACACAGTGGTCTTAATGTCTCATAGCATTCCTAAACTAACTTTTAAGTGGCTGCAGATTTGAGTTACACTAGTCTTGCGTAGCCATACCTCGAAATCACGTTGTTGTCACACCTCGTTTCTCGATGAGGCCAGAGTTACATACACAATCTGACGATTTCAACGATATTATGTGTAGCTGCTGGTGCTACACTCATTTGTTTTGTTGCATGACAAATTTTTGTCTGTGTACTTATTGTTCATTTCATTCTGTAACAGCTCAAAATAATCTGATATTTGGGTTGTTCGTTTTTGAAGCTTTTGATTTAGACTTTTGAAAATAAGTAATGAATGTGACAATCCTAGATATGGAAAGATGCCACACCTCCTATCCTTGCAATGGTGTCTTCTGTGATGGCATGGACAGAGACATTAATGGCTATCTCCATTTTAAAGTAGTCAATTGCTTATTTTTCTACTTCCAAGAGTGTATTGGCAGTTCGTAAATAAACTGAAAAGGTGCATATCACCAACTGTTGTGCTGGATTGTGTATTGTCTGAACCGGTATAAAGCCAAGGTTGGTGATTTACTGCTACCTGCAGTGATGGAATGTTTGCTCAGGAGTATAATTAATTGGCTGACCCCTCCTGCTGACCTGATTGGAATTAAGGCGCTGCCCAGGGTTGCTCTCTATCCAACTCTATGGTGACACTAGCCTTGACTAACCCTTCTCTGATAATATTTTGAAAGACTCATATTTCCCAGTGTTCCTCCTGATAATATTATCTGCCTATTCCATGCTAAGATAGGACATTGTGTCACAGTTTTGACCTTCACTAATATCACAATCAAAGTTATTTTATGACACAAGCAGTATGATTTTGATGTTATGCACAACTCACAAAATAACAAAATGCTGCTAATTAAAAAAAAAACTAACAAACACATTTTACAAACACATTTTGTCTGATTCAGCCACTTGTAAATTCATTTACGTCATTAATACTGTTGGAGACATATTTCACATTTAACATGCTTAAAGCTACAGTCTGGGATTAAAAAACAACAACAAACTGACCATTCTGCCCTTTGTTTTGGTAAACAGCTGAGTGATGAGGATGGAGATATGTAACCACTCTTAAACTCATAGAGTTGGAGCTATGGATGCCAAGACTGACCATCCATGAGTTCAAAATGATAGTTTACCTAGTTTTGAAACTATACAGTATTTGCTTAAAACAACATTAAAACAAGCTGATATTTGGAGTTCGGATGGGGTAAGACAGTTGAACTAAGCTCATGAGTGTTTAGAAGTTACATTCCCGCAAGAATCAATGGCTATCATCAATTTAAAGTCCAAAAATGAACGTACCAATTACAAACCGTAGCTGGTGCTTTTTGCTCAGTGTTATGATGTGTATTGTAATGTTGCGTAACTGTCCCATAGTAATCTACCAGGGCAGACCAGACATCTCATCGACACACTGAGAAACTATGAGGTAAGAACCCCACTATGTTTCCAACATACTGTATAGGATACAACCCTGTTATATTCAAACACGTCTGATAAGAACTTGTGCTATTTAGACCTTATCACTGAAAAAATGGTATCATAGGTGACAGTGTGTTTCTGCTTTAGCCAACTTAAGAAGAACATAACTCAAAAACGACATCAGGTTTATAAGTGTGTACCACTCAATCTCATCAGGGCTCTATGTGGTTATGAAGATTATGGTAATACTGCATTTGGAAATACCATAAACACATGTGAAATTGGTAATAAATACATTTCAATACCAAACCAAAGCTTTGGGGAATCATTATCTTGCCAAAATAAAACAGCTAGACAAACAGACTGGCATCCACCCGGGATTTGATTATGATTACATTTGAGATCAACAACTCTCTTTTCAAACCAATGTCTAAGAATGCTTTATTGATATGAATAGCAATTGTATTACAGTGGTAAATTAAGTACTGACTGACTACTGTATCCCCTCTTTCATACCTTTCTTTACTTAGGGCCTGAACTTTGATGAGGACTGGAAGCTACTGACCATTCTCATAGGCATGAACGACATCTGTGATTACTGCAAGGATAAGGTCTGTGTCATTATAATCTGCAGTCTATGCAACTGCATGTGCATATCATAAAGAAAAAGCAAAGGTGTTTACTTTAGCGCTTGTTTCAACACTCTCCTTCCCAGGTTCTTTTCTCTGTGGACAATTACATTCACTACATGACGAACTCCTTGGAAATGCTAATGAATGAGGTAACATCGGGAGAGCTCACAAATATTATCTATGAATATTTTTTTGGAATCCCTTAAAGCGGCAATCAGCAGTTGAAACAACAAACAAAGCGCACTCCCTGCCCCTGTTTTGGTAAAAAGATGAGGGATGGCGGTGGAGAAATGGCATCACTCTCAAATTCATAGACAGAGCTATGGATGCCAGTGCTGACCATCTATGATATAAAAATGATAGTTTTAACGATGCTTTGAGGCTATAGTGTTTGCTTACATTTACATTGTTTATAAACATTGGAGAAAAACAAGCTCATATTTTGGGTTCTGATGGGGTACGACAGTTGAACTAAGCTCATGAGGCATTTCTAAGTTATATTCTTCAAGAATAAATGGGTACATATCATTAATTGGACGTAGCAACTGCAGATTGCCGCTTTAAAGTATACTTCTCATTGGGTCTTCCCTGAATAAATAGGTAAAATACATAGAATACTGTTTTATCACATTAAAAATTACGATTTACAACACTTAACACTCAGAATGGTAGAGTATAGGTAAGGGATAATCAACGAGGGGCTATGCGTTCTCTGGAAAATAACGAATGACGTGGAAGGTGTGTTCCAAGATGCGCTAGCGGAGTGGAACTAACCTTCCACAGAGTTGTATTATTTTCCAGAGAAAGCATAGAGCCCCGAGTTCATTATCCGTTTTATACCATGGCTATAATTTAGCACATGTACAGCTAGAAATGTGTTGATTTGCAGGTAGAAATTTGTTCAACATCCACTGAAGTAGCTAGCAAGTTTACTAGATAACTACATTAGTTGCCTTGTTAACTAAAACAGACTTGCTAGTTTAGCTAACCAAACCATCAGTCCTAGCTTGCTACAAACGCGGTGTGCCTGGATACAGCCCTTACCTGTGGTATATTGGCCATATACCACAAACCCCAGAGGTGCTATTATAAACTGGTTAACAACGTAATTAGAGCAGTAAAAATACATGTTTTGTCATACCCGTGGTATACAGTCTGATATACCACAGCTGTCAACCAATCAGCATTCAGGGCTCGAACCTCCCAGTTTAAAAAAGGGAATTATACAACGGGTGGGTCTAATCCTGAATGCTGATTGGTTAAAACCACATTCCAGCCTGTGTCTATTCCACAAGTTGCCACCGGCTAAATCTATGACATTAAAATGCCTATTTACGCTGTTCCATCTGACTGTGCAATCCACTGTCTCGTCAGCCCAGCCAGACAAATTATTAACTTGATCTCCACAATAAAAAGCATCTATACATTATCTCACATTTCTTTTAGACTAACATTTTGTTTTCAACAGAGGAGATTTGTATAAAACTTGCAGTCTGTCATTCCGACATTTGCAACATTGTTACAATATTCTAATTCGATCTCCTGCTGTACCATAGTAATGAAGTCAGGATGAGACCGACAGGCAGGCAGCTTTTCTCAGCCAGTCGAAATCATGAATCAGATGGCATAATTTTTATGGATACAAAAAAATGTCAATTGAAAAAAGGTAAAAACGAAACACAGGTAATTTGCAGTCTTTCCAGCTTCAGTTTGAAGTGATTGTGTTCATGAGTTGTTGGCTAGGACACTGAACAACAGTGTCCTGATGAGTGAGCACATTTTCTGTGCCAGGTAAAATTGTGCCTCATTAGCTCATTGTTATGGATTTATCCAAATAAATGTCACTAGAAAACAGCTTAAACAAATGCAAATGCAACTACTTTGCTGTTATTCTGGCTGCACTTTTTGACGTGACTGTAAATTAGTCGTAGTTGGCTAGCTAGCAAAGGATAAGAATATATTTTTTTTTATGAAAATATGTCAATCATTATTTGAATATGTTGGTAAACCGTTGTATAAAAGTGATAATGCTTCCCGAGTGGCGCAGTGGTCTAAGGCTGTGCCACTAGAGATCCTGGTTTGAGTCCAGGCTCTGTCGCAGCTGGCCGCGACCGGGAGACCCATGGGGCGGCGCACAATTGGCCCAGCATCATCCGGGTTAGGGGAGGGTTTGGCTGGCAGGGATGTCCTTGTTCCATCTTGCTCTAGCAACTCCTGTGGCGGGCCAGGCGCATGTACAGTGTTTCCTCCGACACATTGGTGCGGAGGACGCGTGGCTCTCGACCTTCGCCTCTCCCGAGTCCGTATGGGAGTTGCAGCAATGGGACAAGACTGTAGCTACCAATTGGATGCCACGAAATTGGGGAGAAAAAGGGGTACAAATTTGAAAATTATTAATAAGTGATAATGCCCTCGAAGCCGGTGTTTGGAGGATATATTGGCACTGTTTGCCGGCCCGAGACAAAGCCAATATATCCTCCAAACACTGGCATTATCACTTAAATAATGCACGCTCTATAATGCCCTTCAAGCCAATCAGAAACAAGTATTCAACAATGTCATGGTACAATTAAGTGATAATGCCCTCGAAGCCGGTGTTTGGAGGATATATTGGCACGGGTGTTGTTAGGCCCGAGACTAAGTCAAGGGCCTGCAAACCGTCCCAATATCTCCTCCAAACACCGGCGTCGAGGGCATTATATCACTTTCATACAATGGGTTACCAACATATTCAAACAATGATTGACATATTTTCATTAAAAACGTTATTTTTGTTTAATTTATTCATACTATTTCATCCTTCCATAATAAATTATCCCGACACAAATCTATGGTTGCTACCCAAGCCGGCTGGTCGTTCGTTCTATTGGTTCGGTTGCCAGAGATGCGACCCAGTCGTTCAGTTTTGTTCTGTAACCGTCTGGAATGTGGTTTTAGCCAGCGTTCAGCATTCAGGATTAGACCCACCCGTGTAATGCATTATAGTGTGTGTGTTACCATGGCAACATTTGCATTTCTCTTTGTTGCGGTCATTGAAATAGAATGATTCTATGGTTGCGGTCTAGGTTCCCCGTATGATTGTGAATGTAGTTCAAATCCTTCCCATGGAAACCCTGAGGCAGGTCCAGAGGCCCACCCCAGGCTGCCTGCTCCAACGGTGAGTGACCTGGCTTTGACCTTTGACCTTAGAATGCAACCACTATGCACTACGGTGTAAGTTTTAGGACACCCTCAGCCTACTACAGTGTACGTTTAGGACACCCTCAGCACCCTCAAGCCTCTCGCCTCACCCCTCCTTGAGCCAATTGTCAAATCTCCTTGAAATGTAAACCATAATGAGCACAGTCACTCTTCCCTTGCACCTACATCATCTTAAAAATATTCTCCAGGGCAGGGGTATTCAACTCTTTCCCTACGAGGTCTGGAGACTACTGGTTTTCTGGAGACTACTGTTTTTTTTTCTACCTGATAATTAATTGCACCCACCTGGTGTCCCAGGTCTAAATCAGTCCCTGATTAGAGGGCAACAACAAAAAAATGTAGTGGGACTGGCTTCGAGGTCCAGAGTTGAGTTTTAGGGCTCTAGGAGCTCCCCATAAGCATCAAAGGTAGACTCAGCAATATGGCATTGTCAGGATATGGCAGGGCAACTTCTGATGCTAGTATTGTCTTTTCCCAATGTTTATGTTCCTGTAAGGAGAGCACAAATTAAGACGAGGCAGATCGTGGCAGATTTTAAATATTTGTGTGATCAGCTCACTCTATTGTGTATGATGATGTCGCTTATGTGGAACTCCACAATAATAGTTTAAAGATCTGTAGGATGTCCTGAATTGTTATGTAACTGAGTTGGATCCTAGGGTTGTCCTCAAACGTTACTTATTGGTAGAAGTTCAGAAGGTACCACATTTCGTGCCTATTGAACATGACCTTGATTCTTGACCCATCATTTGTTCCAGATCGTTCTGTTCCTGCCTGATCAAGCCCGGGGCTGATTCCCCTGAACTGAAGGAGCTGGTGGAGATCAACCTAGAGTTTCAGGTGGGTGGCCTAGCGGTTAATGGCACCACCTACAGCACACAAACCTACCAGTGTCGGCAGACCTGGGTTTCAAAAATGAAAAAAATCGATTCATATACTTTATCTGTGCCTGTTTGAACCTGTCTGGCTTTATAAACTAATAGAAAAGAACCAAACCTGCAAAACCCGCCTATCTGGAAAAAGCAGACTAGTTAAAAGCAGACTAGTTAAAAGTATTTTAACCGATTTTTAGAGTATTTGAAACCTACACTGACCGACGTCCATGGACGTTGAAAAGTATTTGAAATTTGGTTAGTCTGCCCTGACCTTGATTTCCATCCCATTCACATATGTGTTCTTTTGGTCTGGACCGGACTTGATTTCAACGTCCCCAGCCGTTCATTTTTGGTCCGATTCGGACCGGACTAAATCTGATCTAATTTAATTCCACCATCTACAGATGTCTGGGATGGACTTGATTTGGCCCAAACATAGACATCTATAGTTGTTTCAGATTTGGTCCGGACCGGCCTTGATTTGGCCCAAACATAGAAGTCCATAATTAGTTCAGATTTGATCTGGACTGGACTTGATTTTGACCAAACATAAACATGTTTGGACAACATAGTACAGGACAGTATTCTACAGTACAAAACAGTAGACCACAGCAGAGTACAGGACAGTAAAGTAAAGAAAAGTAGTATAGTTCAGTAGAGGACTGTAGAGTAAAGTACAGTATAATGTAATGTATTGTACCCTACTATACCCTACTGTACTGTACTACACTGCATTCTACTGTACTCTACTGTGCTCTACTGTACTGTGCTATGCTGTCCAAATGTGAAACGTAGGTTCAGATAAGGTCCAGACTGACCAAATTTGGTCTTGTTTGGGGAGCGGAGCTCATTAAAATAATAACCAGTGTTAATTTTTACATTTATATTTGTCATTTAGCAGACACTCTTATCCAGAGTGACATTCTACTAAGGTAGATTAACAACCACATATCACAGTCATAACAAGAAAAACATTTCTAATACCTTTACTGAGATTGTTAATGTAGTTGAAGTGTTCTTCTGTTGTTTCTTTCTGTTGGTCTGGAAACTTTAAACATGACCACTGCCAGTTCTTAAGCTTTTGAAAAAGCTAACATAAATACATGTGACAGATGGGAGCAATAATGAATATTCCATACTCCAATCTTCTGTTGGCTCCATATTCCTATTTAAATTTGAATTAACATTATGGAATGTGAAATAATGATTTCTTCATTGACATGTAGTTTTATCAATGTCAACGTCCGGAAAATACGTATTTTCAATGTCCGACCTCACAGCAGTGTGCATATTTCTGTTCTAGCCCTGCACTAACACCCACCTCATTAATTCTCCAGAAACGTCTGGAGCAGCTCCTCCACAGCAATAGCTTCTTCAGAGAGGACTTCGCCGTTGTACTCCAGCCTTTCATGAAACAAGCAGACCCTCCTCGCCTCCCGGTAAAATCTCTCGACTTTTACCTGGAATCCTTTTGCTGTTTCAAGACTTTTTCCATATATATACAGTTGAAGTCGGAAGTTTACATACACTTAGGTTGGAGTCATTAAAACTAGTTTTTCAACTACTACACAAATTTCTAGTTAACAAACTATAGTTTTGGCAAGTTGGTTAGGACATCTACTTTGTGCATGACACAAGTCATTTTCCCAACAATTGTTTACAGACAGATTATTTCACTTATAATTCACTGTATCACAATTCCAGTGGGTCAGAAGTTTACATACACTAAGTTGACTGTGCCTTTAAACAGCTTGGAAAATTCCAGAAAATTATGCCATGGCTTTAGAAGCTTCTGATAGGCTAATTGACATCATTTGAGTCAATTGGAGGTGTACCTGTGGATGTATTTCAAGGCCTACCTTCAGACTCAGTGCCTCTTTGCTTGACATCACTGGAAAATCAAAAGAAATCAGCCAAGACCTCAGATTTTTTTTTTTAGACCTCCACAAGTCTGATTCATCCTTGGGAGCAATTTCCAAACGCCTGAAGGTACCATGTTCATTTGTAAAAACAATAGTATGCACGTATAAACACCATGGGACCACGCGGCCGTCATACCGCTCAGGAAGGAGAGGCATTCTGTCTTCTAGAGATGAACGTACTTTGGTGCGAAAAGTGCAAATCAATCCCAGAACAACAGCAAAGGACCTTGTGTAGCTGCTGGAGGAAACAGGTACAAAAGTATCTATTTCCACAGTAAAATGAGTCCTATATCGACATCTACTGAAAGTCCGCTCAGCAAGGAAGAAGCCACTGCTCCAAAAAAGCCAGACTAAGGTTTGCAACTGCACGTGGGGACAAAGACTGTACTTTTTGGAGAAATGTCCTCTGGTCTGATGAAACAAAAATATAACCATAATGACCATCGTTATGTTTGGAGGAAAAATGGGGGAGGCTTGCAAGCCCAAGAACACCATCCAAACCGTGAAGCACGGGGGTGGCATCGTCATGTTGTGGGGGTGCTTTGCTGCAGGAGAGACTGGTGATCTTCACAAAATAAATGGCATCATGAGGTAGGAAAATTATGTGGATATATTGAAGCAACATCTCAAGACATCAGTCAGGAAGTTAAAGCTTGGTCGCAAATGGCTCTTCCAAATAGACAATGACCCCAAGCATACTTCCAAAATTGTGGCAAAATGGCTTGAGGACAACAAAGTCAAGGCATTGGAGTGGCCATCACAAAGCCCTGACCTCAATCCTATTGAAAATTTGTGGGAAGAACTGAAAAAGTGTGTGCGAGCAAGGAGTCCAACAAAACTGACTCAGTTACACCAGCTCTGTCAGGAGGAATGGGCCAAAATTCACCCAACTTATTGTGGGAAGCTTGTGGAAGGCTACCCAAAACGTTTGACCCAAGTTAAACAATTTAAAGGCAATGCTACCAAATACTAATTGAGTGTATGTAAACTTCTGACCCACTGGGAATGTGATTAAAGAAATAAAAGCTGAAATAAATCATTCTCTGTACTATTATTCTGACATTTCACTTTCTTAAAATAAAGTGGTGATCCTAACTGACCTAAAACAGGGAGTTTTTACTAGGATTAAATGTCAGAAATTGTGAAAAACTGAGTTTAAATGTATTTGGCTAAGGTGTATGTAAACTTCCGACTTCAACTGTATTGATGAGCTATGCGTGATTATCTCACATAGTTTATTATATACAGTACCAGTTAATAGTTTGGACACACCTACTATTCCAGGGTTTTTCTTTATTTTTACTATTTTCTACATTGAAGAATAATAGTGAAGACTTCAAAACTATGAAATAACACATATGGAAATATATTTTAGATTTTAGATTATTCAAAGTAGTCACCCTTTGCCTTGATGACAGCTTTGCACACTCTTGGCATTCTCTCAACCAGCTTGACCTAGAATGCTTTTCCAACCGTCTTCAAGGAGTTCCCACATATGCTGACCACTTGTTGGCTGCTTTTCATTGGCTGATTTTCCCAAACTATCTCAATTGGGTTGAGGTCGGGTGATTGGGGAGGCCAGGTAATCTGATGCAGCACTCCATCACTCTCCTTCTTGGTCAAATAGCCCTTCACTGCCTTGAGGTGTGATAGGTAATTTTCCTGTTGAAAAACAAATGATAGTCCCACTAACGCAAACCAGATGGGATGGCATATCGCTGCAAAATACTGTGGTAGCCATGCTAGTTAAGTGTGCCTTGAATTCTAAATAAATCACAGACAGTGTCACCAGCAAAACACCACCACATCACACCTCCTCCTCCATGCTTCACGGTGGGAACCACACATAAGGAGACAATCCGTTTGACCTACACTGCATCTCACCAAAAATGGAACTGGAACCAAAAATGTCACATTTGGACTAATCAGATCAAAGGACAGATTTCCACCAGTCTAATGTCCATTGCTCATGTTTCTTGGCCCAAGCAAGTCTCTTATTATTATTGGTGTCCTTTAGTAGTGGTTTCTTTGCAGCAAATCGACCATGAAGGCCTGATTCACACATTCTTCTCTGAACAGTTGATGTTGAGATGTGTCTGTTACTTGAACTCTGTGAAGCATTTATTTGGGCCGCAATCTGAGGTGCAGTTCACTCTAAGAAGCCAAGAGTGTGCAAAGCTGTCATCAAGGCAAAGGGTGGCTACTTTGTAGAATCTACTTTGAAAAATATATTTTGATTTGTTTAACACTTTTTTGGTTACTACAAGCTTCCATATGTGTTTTTTCATAGTTTTGATGTCTTCACTATTCTTCTACAATGTAGAAAATAATAAAAATTAAGAATATATATATGTATATAAAAAAACTATGTGAGATAATCATGCATGGTAACACATTCACAGAGACATTTATGTGTTAATAGTTGGGAATAATTTCATGACCTGTCACTGTTGTGATGTTTGTGTCTCTCCGAACAGAATGGCAAGATCGACATGACCTTTTTCACCCATGACTGCTTTCACTTCACCATAAAGGGCCACGAGGAGCTAGCTAAGGGGCTGTGGAACAACATGGTGAGCGCTACATAATGCTAACAGGATGCTATTATCTAGCTAGCAGGGTCAAAGGTCATGAGCATTGCTCATACAATTTCTCCATTCAGTCTGCTGCTAACGACAGGTATAATGTCACTTCGGCTGAGTGAAGGTTGGTTATTAGTCCTACTGCAGATGTTTCATTCCTGGAAAGGTCTAAAAATGAAAGATGCCACGATCCAGTTGTCAAACATACGACTATCCAAAACCATGACACATCAAAAAAGAAGTGGGACAGTAGCTGATTCTGAATTGTGTTGATTTGTGAGCCTTTCTCTTGAAAGGTCAGAATTATCCCAACACCCTTTTATATACAGTGAGGGAAAAAAGTATTTGATCCCCTGCTGATTTTGTATATTTGCCCACTGACAAATAAATGATCAGTCTATAATTGTATTGGTAGGTTTATTTGAACAGTGAGAGACAGAATAACAACAAAAAAATCCAGAAAAACACGTGAAAAATGTTATAAATGGATTTGCATTTTAATGAGGGAAATAAGTATTTGACCCCTCTGCAAAACATGACTCAGTACTTGGTGGCAAAAGCCTTGTTGGCAATCACAGAGGTCAGACGTTTCTTGTAGTTGGCCACCAGGTTTGCACACATCTCAGGAGGGATTTTGTCCCACTCCTCTTTGCAGATCTTCTCCAAGTCATTAAGGTTTCGAGGCTGACGTTTAGCAACTCGAACCTTCAGCTCCCTCCACAGATTTTCTATGGGATTAAGGTCTGGAGACTGGCTAGGCCACTCCAGGACCTTAATGTGCTTCTTCTTGAGCCACTCCTTTGTTGCCTTGGCCGTGGGTTTTGGGTCATTGTCATGCTGGAATACCCATCCACGACCCATTTTCAATGCCCTGGCTGAGGGAAGGCGGTTCTCACCCAAGATTTGATGGTACATGGCCCCGTCCATCGTCCCTTTGATGCGGTGAAGTTGTCCTGTCCCCCTTAGCAAAGGCGGCAGGTAGCCTAGTGGTTAGAGCGTTGGACTTGTAACCGGAGGGTTGCAAGTTCGAATCCCCGAGCTGACAAGGGAAAAAAATCTGTCGTTCTGCCCTTGAACAAGGCAGTTAACCCACTGTTCCCCGGGCGCCGAAGACGTGGAAGTCGATTAAGGCAGCCCCCCGCACCTCTCTGATTCAGAGGGGTTGGGTTAAATGCGGAAGACACATTTCGGTTGAAGGCATTTGGTTGTACAACTGACTAATAATGGTGACTTTGACTTTAGCAGAAAAACGCCCCCCAAAGCATAATGTTTCCACCTCCATGTTTGACGGATGGTGTTCTTGGGGTCATAGACAGCATTCCTCCTCCAAACACGGCGAGTTGAGTTGATGCCAAAGAGCTCCATTTTGGTGTCATCTGACCACAACACTTTCACCCAGTTGTCCTCTGAATCATTCAGATGTTCATTGGCAAACTTCAGACGGGCATGTATATGTGCTTTCTTGAGTAGGGGGACCTTGCGGGCGCTGCAGGATTTCAGTCCTTCACGGCGTAGTGTGTTACCAATTGTTTTCTTGGTGACTATGGTCCCAGCTGCCTTGAGATCATTGACAAGATCCTCCCGTGTAGTTCTGGGCTGATTCCTCACCGTTCTCATGATCATTGCAACTCCACGAGGTGAGATCTTGCGTGGAGCCCCATGCCGAGGGAGATTGACAGTTCTTTTGTGTTTCTTCCATTTGCGAATAATCACAACAACTGTTGTCACCTTCTCACCAAGCTGCTTGGCGATGGTCTTGTAGCCCATTCCAGCCTTGTGTAGGTCTACAATCTTGTCCCTGACATCCTTGGAGAGCTCTTTGGTCTTGGCCATGGTGGAGAGTTTGGAATCTGATTGATTGCTTCTGTGGACAGGTGTCTTTTATACAGGTAACAAGCTGAGATTAGGAGCACTCCCTTTAAGAGTGTGATCCTAATCTCAGCTCGTTACCTGTAGAAAAGAAACCTGGGAGCCAGAAATCTTTCTGATTGAGAGGGGGTCAAATACCTTTTTCCCTCCATTAAAATGCTAATCAATTTATAACATTTTTCACATGCGTTTTTCTGGATTTTTTTGTTGTTATTCTGTCTCTCACTGTTCAAATAAACCTACCATTAAAATTATAGACTTATCATTTCTTTGTCAGTGGGCAAACATACAAAATCAGCAAGGGATCAAATACATTTTTCCCTCACTGTACATGCTGATTGTAACTCCATACGCTGCGTATGTGAGGAATGTTGTAATTATTCATGGAATATTTGGAAGTGAGCATAAGACATAACAGAAAGGTACAATAGTTGAAACATTAGAGATGTCACCATCAGATGTTTCTTATCTAATTTCCCCAGTTCCAGCCAGAAGGAGGGAAGTTTATGGTGTCAAGCTTTTCTGACCCCATCGAGCTCATCTGCCCACCCATGGTAAGACTTGAGCTGTGACTGAGTGTCCTTTCTTTGTATTTGATACTATTATATTAATATATATTACAGACTATATATTATATTATGATAGGGGAATGGAAGTAGGAATAGGATACAACTCAAATCAAATCAAATTTTATTGGTCACGTACACAGTTTAGCAGATGTTACTAGCGCTTAAAAATGCAGTGAAATGTCAAACAAGTACACAAATAATGCAGAAAAAATAAAAGAATAATAAATGTGAAATACAATTAACCAAAATACTGTAGCACTGTAACAGTAAGCCAAATGCAATCTATATGTATATACACCGGATTAATTTACACAAGATATACTAAGAATGATATGTACAATAGTATATATTAAAGTGAGGTATCCACTATATAAATTAATACAGTATATACACAAATACAGTGTGTATAAACAATGTAACTAAAATGCAATGTACAGTAGTAGAAATAATAGAATGAGCATGTTGAGAATACAGCATTTAAATACACCGTACAAAACCCCATGGCAAAATGGATAGAATTGTATTAGAATTGATTTAGCTTCCAGACCAGAGAATATAAATATACAGTGGCAAGAAAAAGTATGTGAACCCTTTGGAATTACCTGTATTTCTTGATCTGATCTTCGTCTAAGTCACAACAATAGACAAACAAACATGGTGTTCTTAAACTAATAACACACAAAGTATTGTATTTTTCTTGTCTATATTGAATACATCATTTAAACATTCACAGTGTAGGTTGGAAAAAGTATGTGAACCCCTAGGTGTCAGCTAACCTGGAGTCCAATCAATGAGACAAGATTGGAGATGTTGGTTAGAGCTGCCTTGCCCTATAAAAAACACACAATTTGAGTTTGCTATTCACAAGAAGCATTGCCTGATGTGAACCATGCCTCAAACAAAAGAGATCTCAGAAGAATTGTTGACTTGCATAACGCTGGAAAGGGTTATAAAAATATCTCTAAAAGCCTGTAAGAGCACAGCGCAGAATGCTCATTGAGGTTAAGAAGAATCCTAGAGTGTCAGCTAAAGACTTACAGAAATGCTAACATCTCTGTTGACGAGTCTACGATACGTAAAATACGAATCAAGAATGGTGATCATGGGAGGACACCACGGAAGAAGCCACTGCTGTCCAAAGAAAACATTGCTGCACATCTGAAGTTTGCAAAACTGCACCTGGATGTTCCACAGTGCTACTGGCAAAATATTCTGTGGTCAGATGAAACTACAGTTTAGTTGTTTGGGAGGAACACACAACACTATGCGTGGAGAAAAAAAGGCACAGCACACCAACATCAAAACCTCATCCCAACTGTAAAGTATGGTGGAGGGAGCATCATGATTTGGGTCTGCTTTGCTGCCTCAGGGCCTGGACAGCTTGCTATCATCGACGGAAAAAATGTATTCCCAAGTTTATCCAGACATTTTGCAGGAGAAGGCTATATGTTAGGCTATCTGTCTGCCACTTGAAGCTCAACAGAAGTTGGATGATGCAACAGGACAACGACCCAAAACACAGAAGTAAATCAACGACAGAATGGCTTCAACAGAAGAAAATACGCCTTATGGAGTGGCCCAGTCAGAGTCCTGACCTCAACCCAATTGAGATGCAGTGGAATGACCTCGAGAGCAGTTCACACCAGACATCCCAAGAATATACAGTATATCACAAAAGTGAGTACACCCCTCACATTTTTGTAAATATTTGAGTATATCTTTTCATGTGACAACACTGAAGAAATGACACTTTGCTACAATGTAAAGTAGTGAGTGTACAGCTTGTATAACAGTGTAAATTTGCTGTCCCCTCAAAAATAACTCAACACACAGCCATTAATGTCTAAACCGCTGGCAACAAAAGTGAGTACACCCCTAAGTGAAAATGAGGAGCTCTGGAGGTCTTTCAGAGTGACCATCAGGTTCTTGGTCACCTCCCTGACCAAAGCCCTTCTACCCCGATTGCTCCATTGGGCCGGGTGGCCAGCTCTGGGAGGAGTCTTGGTGGTTTCAAACTTCTTCCATTTAAGAATGATGGAGGCTACTGTGTTCTTGGGGACCTTCAATGCTGCAGACATTTTTTGGCACCCTTCCCCAGATCTGTGCCTTGACACAATCCTGTCTCGGAGATCTATGGACAATTCCTTCGACTTCGACCTTGGTTTTTGCTCTGACATGCACTGTCAACTGTGGGACCTTATATAGACCGTTGTGTTTCTTTCCAAATCTTGTTCAATCAATTTAATTGACTAGAGGTGGACTCCAATCAAGTTGTAGAAACATCTCAAGGATGATCAATGGAAACAGGATGCACCTGAGCTCAATTTCGAGTCTCATAGCAAAGGGTCTGAACACTTATGAAAAATTCGCTTTTTATTTTGTATACATTTGCAAAACTTTTGCTTTGTCATTATGGGGTATTGTGTGTAGAAAAATACACACTACCGTTCAAAAGTTTGGGGTTACTCAGATTTTTCCTTCTTTTTGAAAGAAAAGCACATTTTTTGTCCATTAAAAAAAACATACAATTGATCAGAAATACAGTGTAGACATTGTTAAAGAAACCAATATGTTTTTGTAATTTGGGTGAACCATCCCTTTAAAGACATTTCCACCTGACATTACACCACAAATCACTAGCTGGCTACCACCCGGTTACTCAACCCTGCACCTTAGAGGCTGCTTCCCTATATACATAGACATGGAATCACCGGCCACTCTAGTCACTTTAATAATGTTTACAAACTGCTTTACTCATCTCATATGTACACTACCGTTCAAAAGTTTGGGGTCACTTAGAAATGTCCTTGTTTTTGAAAGAAAAGCAAAAAGATCCATTAAAATCCATTAAAATAACATCAAATTTATCAGAAATACAGAGTAGACATTGTTAATGTTGTAAATGACTATTGTAGCTGGAAACGGCTGAATTTTAATGGAAGATCTACATAGGCGTACAGAGGCCCATTATCAGCAACCATCACTCCTGTGTTCCAATGGCACGTTGTGTTAGCTAATCCAAGTTTATCATTTTAAAAGACTAATTGATCATTAGAAAACCCTTTTGCAATCATGTTAGCTCAACTGAAAGCTGTTGTCCTGATTAAAGAAGCAATAAAACTGGCCTTCTTTAGACTAGTTGAGTATCTGGAGCATCAGCATTTGTGTGTTCAATTACAGGCTCAAAAGGGCCAGAAACAAAGGACTTTCTTCTGAAACTCGTCAGTCTATTCTTGTTCTGAGAAATTAAGGCTATTCCATGTGAGAAATTGCCAAGAAACTGAAGATCTCATACAACGCTGTGTACTACTCCCTTCACAGAACAACGCAAACTGGCTCTAACCAGAATAGAAAAAGGAGTGGGAGGCCCCGGCGCACAATTGAGCAAGAGGACAAGTACATTAGAGTGTCTAGTTTGAGAAACAGACGCCTCACAAGTCCTCAACTGGCAGCTTCATTCAATAGTACCCGCAATACACCAGTCTCAATGTCAACAGTGAAGAGGCGACTCCGGGATGCTGGCCTTCTTGGCAGAGTTCCTCTGTCCAGTGTCTGTGTTCTTTTGCCCATCTTAATCTTTTCTTTTTATTAGCCAGTCTGAGATATGGCTTTTTCTTTCCAACTCTTTCAAAAACAAGGACATTTCTAAGTGACCCCAAACTTTTGAACGGTAGTGTATATTTAAAACATTTTAGAATACGGCTGTAACGCAACAAAATGTGGAAAAAGTCCAGGGGTTTGAATACTCTCCACATGCACTGTATAAAGTGGGTAAAATAATATGTAAAGATTGTTAAAGTGACCAGTGTTCAATGACTATATGTACATAGGGCAGCAGTCTCTAAGGTGCAGAGTTGAGTACCGGGTGGTAGCCGGCTAGTGACAGTGTCTAAGGTTTAGGGCAGGCTACTAGGAGGAGGCCAGCAAGTGATGACTGTTTAACAGTCTGATGGCCTGGAGATAGAAGCTGTTTATCAGTGACCTCAAATTTATTGTTGATCAGTTTCTTTCGTGACTAAAGCTGTTTTGGATGTTTAGGATCACCCCTACATCTACACCCGACCTGCCAAAAGAGGCCAGCCCACCATACCCGTTGTCCCCAGGTCGGCTATTCCAACGCGGGCAACCCTTCTTCTGTTTCCCCTTGTGGCCCTGGCTGGTATTCTGTCCTGGGCCATCACTGCTTTAGCCTCTCTATAACACTCTCATAATACTCTGATAAACTTCTACGTGGGGTGAATATAGGCAATATCACGGTTGCAGTTGTAATGACAGTGGGTGTTTTCTTTGTTGCTGCCATGCCTGCATTGTCAAGTATTGAACACAAGAGGGTCCACTTACCCTGGGCTTCTACCAACCCCTGTGTTCTGTGACCATAGAGAATGTTAGAGGCCTCTAGAGGCCAAAAGGCCTTATAAGCATGGGCAGCGCCATTGAGTTCTTCTACCATTTTCATGTAGACAACTGGCTGATCCCTACTGGTGACCCTGTTGGAGTCATGTCCAACTGGGTTATCAATAAGAATCAGCCAATCGTGAAGAAGACAATTGACTACTTCAAAATGGAGATGCCCATGCTGTCACAGACTCTATAATGGCACAGATACAAATATGAGTTCTCTATCTATCCCTATGGCTGTGACTGAGAAGACAAAAAGACCAACAATGGAACTTGGATCTTGGAGTTGGACGTGATATGTCAGTGCAATATGTGCGTGTTGGTGACGTCCAATACACACAGAATGACATGAGCTGCTTTAGAAATCTATCTATCATTGTGAGGGGGATGGGGCTGTCAATAGGCATTGTGCTTTTCCCTGTGCTGTGGCAGACCCTGTTCATCATTCATCTAATTGTGAACCCCTTCTACAATAACAATCCACACCAAACAAAAAGGCCAGGTGATGGCTAAATTTAGCTAATCTCATGTTGTTTCAATGGGTTTGCTCTGAGGCTAATTCTTTTAGCATTTTCTGGTTCCTTTAGACTAGAATAGCAAGAATCGCATAATAAACATTGAGTTGCATTGAGAGTATAATGGGCTGGCTTTGAAAATAATGTATTTAGGTGAACATGTAAACTGTGAGGTCTCCCATAGGCTATAGGCATGAGATAATTGGTTTTTCAACGGGTAACCTGGGAAACACTTTTTTGTTCCCCTCCCAAAAAAAGCCTTTTACAGAAGGACAGTTTGCAGTCACTGCTTTTGACCGTGCGCAGTGAATTTAATTAATTGTATTTTTCCTATTTCCTGACTGAGACATATTCAAACTTAACCTTGTATCTGTTTTAACGGACAATAAACCGTTTGGCAATTAAACTCATGGAAAGTGTCTTATTGATCATTTCTAAAACATTAGTATAACAAATACTACATTTAATTTGGTAAAATTAATAAAGGTTGATGTATTTCTCATATTTTCCATGATTATTACGCCTATTAGCCTTATTTGTAACTTACCTTTTTGACAATTCATCTTGGTTGGTTCTACGTAACTGTCATTGCCATCAGCGTAAGTGTTTCAGTGGATTTAATAATGACTTTGTTATTGCATTCATTGTAAACCCTGTTTTTGTGCAAACACAACCTTACAATCATTTGATACAGGACAAACACAGGTCCACCTCTGACGCAAAATTGCCTTTATTTGTTCTAAGAAAGCACTTCGATTGAGCTCTCGGAGTGCTGTGCAATAGGAAATTTGAGCCTGCAAACACTGCTGGAAGTCCGTATGTCTATTTCTCGCTTCTCATTAAATTGTCCTTCTTTTCTGGTGAAAGAAGTGGAAAGAGTAACAATATTCACAATCTGAGCGCCCAGATCATCAAAGATTTTAGTCATGCAGCAGCGGTGAAGAGGTCGAAACAGTGCAAAATATTTGTAATTGATGTATGGACTTGTATACTGTATGTTGGAGGCCTATATAAAATGCACTTCATTATCCCCTTTCCACTCTTAAAAACACTGCCACTGAGCCCAACCTGGTCTCAAAGCATTTTGTATTATTCTGTACGTAGATCCGAGACACTCCATTTAGTGTGATATGTTACATTCCGTATGGTATGTATTAATTTGAGGATGTCCATCACCTATTTCCTATGATACGTTACGAATTACAATTTGTGTTATATGTTTCGACTCTGAGAAACGTACAATATGTTATGAATTTGCTAAATGTATGATATGTGCTAGGGTTAAGGTTCTGGTTAGGGGGAAGGGTTGGCTAAAAGGGTTAAGATTAGGGAAGGGTTAGCTAACATGCTAAGTAGTTGCATATTAGCTAAAAAGTAGTAAATTGTTGAAAACCTTTGGGTTGCTAGACATTTACGTTATACACCTACCCATCCACCCTGACCAACCAACCTACTTTCAATTTTGCCTAATGTAACCATCTGTCTGATGTTACCATACCATACCAAACATAACATATTATATTAATTTAAGTTGTTGTTTCATCAGGTTTGTTCATCCTTCAAATGATGTAGTGTACTACCTAACACAGAAGCAACCAACAATACATTATTATATACATCCATAAAAAGGATTGTTCTGAAAATAACTTTTGATAACTTCCCCTCCCATTGTAATATGGAACATTATTGAAATAATATAATTAGGTGTATCTTTAAGTAAGGAATTAAAAAGATGATTATACTTACTAAACAGGATGAAAACATAATCATGCATTTATACTCCAGAAGGATGCATCAGATTCTTGATGATTTACCATGGAGATTGGAGAATGACTTTGATACATATTTTTTTACAACTAACCTGTCGGTTAAAGCTCAATTGATTAAGGGGTAATTCTTATGATGTCATATCATTTTCTAACATTCAGTCACTTGTTGATCTTTTGCTAACATTATAAAAGCAATATGAACTAGAGGAGACAATGGCCTGTGCTTAAATGTTTTTCAATTCTTATTCCAGGTCATCAGTTTACATTTTGTTACTTTGGTCCCACCCGTCTCTCCTGTAACTTCTCCCAGGCTAACTCCCAAGACTAGCTAGCATGATACTTGAAACCTATGCTCTCATTTAGTCAATACATGGGTTAAAAAAAACACATAAGTTTGGAACCTTAAACAACTAAACACACCTTTACAACTGGAAAACACTTCTGGGTTTGTTACTTTACTTACATCGCTCAAACCAATTTTTGTTGATAACTCGGTGAAACTTGGTTAGACTGGGCTGTTGTTTTTGCAAGGAGGTCGTCCTCCACATTAGGAAAGTGCTGACTTCACTACGTCATTCTAGCTTCTGTGTTATCTGAGAAAACACCAGCTTCAAACAGCTGGAAATTCTACATTTTTGGTTATGAAAAATATATTTCACAGGGGTTTAGATGGTACAATGATTCTCTATACAATAACTGCTTGGTTGTCACAAACTGAAATTAGGCAAACTATTTGAATTCAAGTAACCAGCAGAGGGATTTGTGTGTATTGCACCTTTACATTTCAATCACACTGTAAAGCTGAACTTCCGTGATGTGGATTGAATAGAGCCCCAAGTCTCGTAATGAATGGATATTCTATAACTGTCAAAATCAATTTGTAATTGTGCAATAGGCCGATTCAACTTTCAATCTGAAAGTCAAGGATGAGGTCACAAGGAGGAAGTGAAAGTGCTTGATCTCTACTTATAGTCATATATTCATTTCATAACATTATCTATTGACGCTCCAGCCACTATTCATTCTAATATGACTGCAACTTTATTTTTCCCAAGCTCAGTGTAATTCAATTAAGTATTTTTCATTTCAATGAAGGGAGGAGACTATCTGGGCCAAGTAAGTCTTATCCATTAGCTGTGTCCATTAAATTAAATCTTAGCTGTGAAACATTGTGACTTTAAAAAGTGTAGTGGTGCATCAGATTACATATTTTATTATCATTTATATGTCTCTCTATTAATTAGCTTTTTTTACATGACAACATAGTCATTGTCTAAACAAAGACCTTCAGTAACAATGTGACGGTAAATAGCATAGGCCTACTAAAAGCACCTGCTCATTTGATGGTACACAAACGTTGTATTATAGTCATAATAATATGCACTGTAATATTTACTCCTATTCTGTGAATGATGGAGATGGAACACAAATATTTACCTGTCCAACTCAGGATATCCCTATATTGTTTGAGTCCCATTCATGGGTTATGAAATGGAAAATAATCCCTTTCAATCTGCCCCTAACCCCGCCACTGAACCCCCTATCAATCAGGTCACAAGTCAACAAAATGGATCAAACTTTGTCAAACACTTTCATGGCAAAGATAATTCAGTTTCAGGGACCTATCACCTAGCAACTAATCCAGGTAAATAAGAGATATCTGTTTCAGAGTCCACAAAAGAGGAGATGCAGCTTTTGTCTCATTGAACCATGGGCTGGTGGGCATGAATCTGTGCGTTAGAGCATTAGCCTACTGTATGTACTAAAAAGGCCAATGATGCAAGAGGTTAACTGAATGCCAAATGGTTCCGTAATCAAAACAGTGTGCTCTTGACTAATCAAATTACTTAAGATTCAGTGGGACAGAATGCCTGAATACAAATAGTGACCCAACTTTTTTTTTTTTTTAATTACCAAGGAAATACATAAGATTTAAACTCATAATAGGTTTAGAGTCTGTCTGTGTAGTGGGCAGTAATATTTGACATGTGTATATACAGTATTTATGTTATATCAAATGTGGCTCATAATAAGACTAAGCAATTAGCCTATTAAAATGTTTATCTGACTCCATAAAGATAATTAAAATATAGACACAAGCATTAGACAATGAGTTGACATAGACTAGCAAGAATTTCTCTGAGAATGGTCTATATCAAAGGCCGATATTTAATTAACATTGTACAAGGAATGGATTCACATACAATTCATAAAGCTTCCGTTACAAGCATTACAAGGCATTATTTCAAGTATATAGATGTCATTTACAGGACAGAGCATGAACAAAGAGATTATAATTGATCATACAACCTTCCTCCATGGACAGGATAAGAGAGAGAACAAAGGCATTTAATTCCATTTATAACAAATGAAGGTATAACCTTTCAACCCAAAACCAACCACCCTTGACCAATCAAACAATACCAAGTTTACAGTAACCTAAACACTCCCAGGCCCAATCTCCACAGGGTGTCACAGCATTTAAATCAGTGGAGGCTGCTGAGGAGAAGACGGCTCATAATAATGGCTGGAACGGAGCATATGGAATGCATCAAACACATGGAAACGATGTGTTTAATGTATTTGATACCATTCCACTTATTCCGCTCCAGCCATTATCACCAGCCCGTTCTCCCCAATTAAGGTGCCACCAACCTCCTGTGATTGAAATGCTTGTGTGGGGAATGAGACCGAAGTAAAAAAGACATAATTCCTGAGAGGACCATAAAATCTTTTTGCATTATAGTAATTCAGAGTTCACCCTATACAGACACAAGTAACCACAGAGATCAAATCAAATTTTATTGGTCACACGTGTTTAGCAAATGTTATTGAGGGTGTAGCGAAATGCTTGTTTCTAGCTCCCACAGTTCAGTAATACCTAACAAGTAATATCTAACAATTTCACAACATATACCCAATACACAATAATCTAAGTAAAGGAATGGAATTAAGAATATATAAATACATGGACGAGCAATGTCAGAGCGGCAGATACATACATCCATTTAGATAGCATCAGAGTTATCCTCAGTGAACAGGTTTCAGATAGATACCAGACATGGATAATATAGTATTATTCTATCACTCATTCTATAGTCTTCTGGATACTATAGCAGAGATACATTTTAGCCCATCAGAGGGGGATGAACTGACTGGTCCTTTGGCATTGTCCTTTGTTCCTGGACCGTTTCCCATGCAACTCCAGGTGACAGAGAGCACATCAATTAAATCTGTCCCTCCTTTTTATTCCCTTTGCTTTTTACCTACCCCTTCTCTCTTCTTCCTATTCTCTCTCTCACCACTCTCTGGCAAAGACTAGAGGCCTACTTAATTCAAATGCCTCTTTATGGTGTCCATAAATCAACAATAGGGCCATGGCCTGATACTGCTCTGCTGGACCCTATTCATTCATCACAACCTTTCCCCAGATTATGCAGTTAGTGCAGGGGTGTAATAAACACTATTGAACCAAGGCCACCTTCAGGAAACAGTCACTACTCACTTCATTTTGTGGGTATGTTTGGATTTAACTGATTCCTTTTATTTTGTAGGATAATTTATGGGTGGTGCTACTTTACCAGACTACTGAACATGACCTGGATTGGATGGCTCATGTGCTTAACGGAACATGTGACACAGTGGTGCAAGCCACTCTCATGAATTTTCCATTTTAGTCACTTTCATCTTGTCTGATCCTGTCAAAATGCATACCCTCACACATTCTTAACAAGCTCCCTTCAGACGAAGGGTACTTGTATTCTGTTTACAGAGCACTAACAATCAGGACAACACGCCTAAAAAAACATAGCAGTGCAAACCCGGAACTTTAAATAACCCATGCCCCATATCTCTTTGCACTCTCTTCCCTCATGCACTAGCACTTTACAGACCACTAGATGTACCATGAAGTGTAATCAAAATGATACACTTTATTTGTAAATCCTGTATCTATATACTGTAGGCTACTTATATGTCCTTGTTTTTACTGTCTGGCATTGTTTGGCCTGTCTGTAACATTGTTGAATATCATAGCAATTTTAAAACAGTAGCCTGCTTTATTAGTCCATTATAGGCTACAATGACAATGGAATCTAGTCCATTGAGATATATAATAACTAGTAAATTATATTTTCAGTTTATTCAATCAAAATTGCAGACCATGGGCTAGATTCAATCTGTAGCCCGGAAAATCCACATTATATCGCGATTGAAATGTATAGGTAATTTCCGATTGAGCCGACATATGCAGTGTTTACTGGGACTGCAGTCTGTGCGAACACGGGAACATTGACTTTACATTTTAGTCGCGCTGTAGGGCGGATCTTCCGTGCTACGGATTGAATCTAGACCCATGTCTGAGTTACATTTCTACTCCACAAGAAACAATCACTGTACAGAAAATATTCAATAAATTATCATAAAATATAGGTATTATATTCTGTGTTCTGTGCTGTTGGTCTGATTGCAAAATGTAGAATGGCAGCCATGATGTAAAGCAAACATTCATTACTGTAGAGATTTTTGGTACACTGAATAGATCAAACAAACTAAGTCCTATATACTATGTGTTCTATGTGACATATTTCTATGTTGTCCAGGAAAGATACTTATAACTAACTGAAGATGGCAAAGATGGGCCTTTTACAATGGGAATCGCTGTCACACAGTGGGCAGAATAAACAAGGAGGTAGGCAGAGCTAAGCAGGACCTAGGTCTTAACAAGATCCTATTGGAGCATGTTTTTACATATTTCTATATTTGGAACGCCTGATTTGACATACTGAACAAAACGCAGCAAACACTGTACCTCTTTGCCATACGCAAATGTTGTATTTTCTGTTGTTCTTGCTAAACTTGTAGCAGCACAAGGAGAACAACCTGAATCATCCACTAGGGGCTTCCTCTCATGACCAAATAATGATGAGAGGAAGTCCAGAGGCAAGGTAGAGGGAGGTAGTCTTTCTGCCCATCATTTCATCTAAAGTTCTCCACAGCTTTATCTAAGGTACAAACAAACACTACAAAAAGAGAGAGATGGAACGGGGGAGAAAATGCTGCAACCTGGCTGAAGGATCTGGGGGAAAAGCTTGCAGGATTGTCTGAGGTAGACAATGCAGCAGGCATAGGAACCATGGTTCTCTCTATATTGATAGACATTGCTGCTAATTACAAGACCCCTGAGGATAGCACAGAGGACGTGCTGTGCCATGTGTTTGCCGAGGAGAAAGCGTCCATAGTACGAGACAAAATGGACGCGTTATCTCAAGAGGCACCTGATGCACATAATGTACGCTATCAGGCTGAGCTTGAGAACAATATCATGCACATTGAGCGCAACCTGAGCCTAGCACTGATAATGTTAAATAACTCAATGTTGAAGGACGGACAGACGAGCTTGCAGGCCTTTAAGATCCACGTCCAAATGACAGTGGCCCAGTGAGGGCAATCATTAACATCTACCAGAGAGATCTGGAAGAGGTGATACATGAATACAAGAAATACAAAGAAAACATATAAAGATTTGTGTATATAATATTCCCATTATCACATTACATGACACAGAGACAAATGGTAGGATTGACTTCGCAAGCAAAATGTTGAGGACCAGAGCTGCAGATTGCTCAAACATTAACGGGTGCTTACATGAGTCACACCTCCAGTCAAATCGAAGAGACGCAATGTCACTTTAGTGAGGTAAAGGAAAACCTATATAACCTGAGTGGTCAAAGGGGATCCTTCACACTGACCGAGCATAGAGGTTCTTTAACAGATTGATAGTTCCTGTGATTTATTTATTTTTCCAAATACTCAGGAATACTGAATAAATATTGTATTACAGAATATGGTCCAAAGCTGCATGCTAATCCTTGACTAAGCAAAATACATTTTGTCCAAGATGAGCTAATTCCCCACCAACCTCTATCTAATTAGCTTATGTCTGTCTTTCGTAATACCCTGCACCAAATTCATTAAAGCTTCCTTACTGAAATAATTGAATATTCAAATGAATAAGCTAAATGTTGGCCAGTTTCCCGGACCCAGATTCATTTTAGACCTGGATTAAAAACACCTTTCACTGGATATTCTTCATTGATTCTAGTAGGCTTAATCTGGGTCCGGAAAACTGTTCCTTTATCAGTTTTATTCATATTTATTTGAGTGTCTTCAGAAATACATCTGAATGAAAAATATCTAAATTAATAATTCCGAACTCTCTTTCAGAGGAGAGTCAGTTCAGATCTGGAAGTTATAATTAAGTTTACTTCACAATTGTGTTAAATGTCTGTGAACGTTTTGCTAAAGTGATTTTGTGTTGTTGATAATCATCATACAAATGTACTACTTGTGTCTTGCATGTGTGTTATTATTTTGCATAATACATCGATTTTTAAGTACTCTAAACAGTTGTAGTTGTATCCTCCTGTATACAAAAGTGTTGACTCCGGCTCACGTCTCAGCTTCCATTTGAATGCAGTACGTACCTACAGGTATACTATATATACAAAAGTATGTGGACACCCCTTCAAATTAGTGGATTTGGCTATTTCAGGTGTATAAAATTGAGCACACAGCCATGCAATCTCCATAGACAAACATTGGCAGTAGAATGGCCTTACTGAAGAGCTCAGTGACCTACAACGTGGCACCGTCATAGGATGCCACCTTTCCAACAAGTCAGTTCGTCAAATTTCTGCCCTGCTAGAGCTGCCCCAATCAACTGTAAGTGCTGTTATTGTGAAGTCGAAACGTCTAGGAGCAACAACGGCTCAGGCGCTTAGTGGTAGGCCACACAAGCTCACAGAACATGACCGCCGAGCGCTGAGGCGCGTAAGCGCATACAAATGGTCTGTCCTTGGTTTCAACATTCACTACCGAGTTCCAAACTGCCTCTGGAACAATGGTGTAAAGTAAAAAGGAAAGGGAAAGGGGAATACCTAGTCAGTTACACAACTGAAAAATACTTTGAAGTGCTACTTAAGTAGATTTTTGTGGTATGTGTACTTTACTTTACTATTCATATTATTGACAACTTTTACTTTTACTTCACTACATTCCAAAAGAAAATGATGTACTTTTTACTTCATACATTTTCCCCGACACCTAAAAGTACTTGTTACATTTTTAATACTTAGCAGGACAGGAAAATGGTCCAATTTAGGCACTTATCAACATAACATCCCTGGTCATCCCTACTGCCTCTGATCTGGCGGACTCACTAAACACAAATGCTTCATTTGTAAATGATGTCTGAGTGTTGGAGTGTGCCCCTGGCTATCCATAAATTTAAAAAACAAGACATTGTGCCATCTGGTTTGCTTAATTAAAGTAATTTGAAATTATTCATACTTTTACTTTTTATACTTAAGTATATTTTAGCGATTACATATACATTTGATACTTGAGTATATTTAAAACCAAAAACTTTTAGACTTTTACTCAAGTAATATTTTACTGGGTGACTCTCTTTTACTTGTGTCATTTTCTATTAAGGCATCTTTATTTTTACTCAAGTATGACAGTTGGGTACTTTTCCCACCACTGCCTCTGGAAGCAACTTCAGCACAAGAACTGTTCGTCAGGAGCTTAATGAAATGGGTTTCCATGGCCAAGTAGCTGCGCACAAGCCTAAGATCACCATGCGCAATGCCAAGCATCGGCTGGAGTGGTGTAAAGCTCACCGCCATTGGACTCTGGAGCAGTGGAAATGCGTTCTCTGGATTGATGAATCACACTTCACCAGCTGGCAGTCCTACGGACGAATCTGGGTTTGATGGATGCCAGGAGAATTCTACTTGCCCAAATGCATAGTGCCAACTGTACATTTTGGTGGAGGAGGAATAATGGTCTGGGGCTGTTTTTCATGGTTCGTGCTGGCCCTTTAGTTCCAGTGAAAGGAAATCTTAATGCTACAGCATAAAATGACATTCTAGACGATTCCGTGCTTCAAACATTGTGGCAACAGTTTGGGGAAGGCTCGTTCCTGCTTTAGCATGACAATGCAGAAATGGTTTGTCAAGATTGGTGTGGGTGAACTTGACTGGCCTGCACAGAGCCCTGACCTCAACCCCATCAAACACCTTTGGAATTAATTGAAACGTTGACTGCGAGCCAGGCCTAATCGCCCAACATCTGTGCCCAACCTTACTAATGCTCGTGTTTCACATAATTACAAATGATCCTGTTCATTTGTCCATGCCAATCAAGACAGGATCAGTGAAAATAAAAGTGTTGTGAGTACTTACTAATGAAGGAATAATCCTTCATTAGCCATGACTAACTCTGAGCCTATTACAAACATCCCAGTGTACACACTCTATTCTAACATATCTGGTGCAAGTTTATTAAAATGAGGGCACTGATCATTTTTTTTAATAAAGGAATAATCCTTCATTAGCTTTTTAGCCAAACGGCAGCGCCACCACCTTTCTGCTATAACTTTGTAAAAAATACTATTTTGTGTTTTTCTACCTTCTAAACAAACAAACTAAATAAATACACTTTCTGAATGGAGAGCTTAATTTAAAGTAATTAGTCTTTAATGATTAACAGGTAGAACATTTTAGAATTTATCCACACCTTTTTCGAAGGTGGACATCAAATCAAATTGTATTGGTCACATACACGTGTTTAGCAGATGTTATTGAGGGTGTAGCGAAATGCTTGTGTTTCTAGCTCCAACAGTGCAGTAATATCTAACAAGTAATATCTAACAATTTCACAACATATACACAATACACATAAGTCTAAGTAAAGGAATTAAGAATATATAAATATATGGATGAGCAATGTCAGAGCGGCATAGATTAAGATACAGTAGAATAGAATAGAATACAGTATATACATATGAGATGAGTAATGCAAATATAAACATTATTAAAGTGACAAGTGTTCCATTTATTAAAGTGGAGGTGAAACACTGTATATTTTGGTCGTATATCATCATCCCCCCTAATTGACCTTCATTTTAAGAAATGTGACCCAATTTTCAAACCAATTCCAATTAATTTGGCCCATCCTGGAATCAGTAGAGCAGCAGCTCCAATGTCATCCAGAGCTTTCTTATATTTTGAGGGCTTAGCCTTTTCCAGTTCCTCCTGCTCCCTCCTGAGGTCCTTTATTTGTGCCTCCATTTCTTGTGCTTTGCAATGAAACCCTTCCTTGAGGAGGTCTTCCTTCTCCTGAAATGACCAACATTGCTTAAATTACTTAAAGCATTTTACAAATGTATTGAGCTGTATTATTGTCTGAATAAACGAATAGGCCCAACTACCAATGAAGAATGTCACTCACAAATGAAAAAAATTACTTTGCTATGTATATTAATGCTGTATATCTTTACAATACGGTAAACATAAATCAAGTCTATCAAAAGTACCAAGCAGTTACTACAACAAAAATAAGTTGCTGCGTCATAGCTAGGCTGTGAGGCTAACAAAATCTTACAAAGTTGACAAAAATTATGACAAAAACAGTAAACAAAACTGTCTTAATGAATCGGACTGTTTTGGAAAATCATGTAAGGGTATATTTTGAGTGGACTATCCCTTAACCCAAAATCAATATACTGCCTGCTGGTCTCCATTACTACAGTTCCTACCTTCAGTTTGGCCTCCAGAACTCTATTGTACTCTACTTTAGCATTTTCCTTGTCAGCCTCCATCTTCTCCAACAGCTGTTTCTTATGCTCTTCATATGTTCTCTTCTGATCGTCCATCAGCAATTCCTGGACTCTGATCTGCTCTTCCATGGTTCGTTTCTCTTGCTCAGATGCCTCCCTTTTTGCTTTCTCCTCTAAAGAGAGAGAGAGAAACCAAGAAAATGTATTTCATTTACATAATTTTGGGCAACACAATGGGTTACATTTTCCTCATCTGTTGGTTAATTATTTTAGGCAAACCAAAGTAGGTCAGATTTGAAAAACCTGTAATTCTGAAATGGCCAGTAGGGGGTAGTGTCTAGAAGAAAACGTGTTGAAACGGGAGTCACTATCTGCAAAACTGTGCACTACTGAACACAACCATTGTATTTTTAGTAAAGGTAAGGTTGCAAAGAATGTTGTTTGCCACTCGCATTTACTGGATGTATAATTCCAACAAAGGTCCTCACCTTCTGCCCTCAACTCAGTTTCAGTTAGAGACTGGTCTGCTGACAGGATGGCCTGACCAGTGCTTTCCTTGCCATCCAGGTACACCTTCAGTACTTCTTCAGCCTAGAACCACACACAGCATGTAGGCACACATGTATGTACGCATACACACACACATGATAAGAGACAATAAGAACAGAACCTCAACCTCCAATACACACGCCATTCGTCTTCAATTTTGACCGATCAATGAGGTTGCGTTAGATGCAAGTCCAACATACCTTCACTCCTTTGCCTCCTGCTGATCTGTATTCGCTGGTCATCATTTTGAGGTCATCACAGTAGTGTTTGTATCCTCCAGGGGTCATGTAGGAACCATTCCTAAGTTGGACCTTTAAGGGAGCAAATATGTGTTCGATGATGTGCTTGCATGCCCTCTGGGATTCCTGCAAGTTTTTCTCACAGATTGCCACATACACTTCTTGAATCGCTTTCTAAAAGAAACCTGGAGAGGTTGGTTAGAGAAAAGAGGTCAGGTACAAATATGCTTTTGAACTCCACTGTGATGTTTATGACATACTTTGGCCTAACAAAATTAAAATAATGTTATGATTTAAAATCAAATCAAATTTTATTGGCCACATACATATTTTTAGCATGTGTAGCAAATCGCTTGTGTTCCTAGCTCCAACAGTGCAGTAGTATCTAACAATTCACAACAATACACTAAAATCTAAAAGTAAAAGAATGGAATTAAGAAATATATTAATATTAGGACGAGCAATGTCGGAGTGGCACTGACTAAAGTACAGTAGAATAGAATACAGTATATATACTACCGTTGAAAAGTTAGAGGTCACTTAGAAATGTAATTGTTTTTGAAAGAAAAGCACATTTTTTTGTCCATTAAAATAACATAAAATAAAAGAGGAGTGGGAGGCCCCAGTGCACAACTGAGCAAGAGGATAAGTACATTAGAGTATCTAGTTTGAGAAACAGACGCTCACGTCCTCAACTGGCAGCTTCATTAAATAGTATCCGCAAAACACCAGTCTCAATGTCAACAGTGAGGAGGCGACTCTGGGATGCTGGCCTTCTAGCCATTATTTTAATGGACAAAAAGTTTGCTTTTCTTTCAAAAACTTAATGTCTTTAAAGGGATGGTTCACCCAAATTACTAAAACATATTGGTTTCCTTGTCCTGTCAGCAGTCTATGGACAAGATAAGACAACAATCCACACTTTGTCTTTGTTTACCATGGCTCTGTTTCCAAATGCTAACTTTTTTGCATTTTTGTCCAAAAACCAATGCAAGTTGATATCTCCGATATTAGCATTTTACGTGTTTCATGCTCCAATAATCTTAATGTAACACATTTGGGGCACTTTGGGATATTTGTGTGATGTGAACTATCCCTTTAATTTATAAATGATTGCATGAGTATTGATTGATTCATTAATTGGTTCAAGATCCAATCCAATGATTTATGACCATCCATTAAGAGTGCAGCAGATGTAAAATCAAATTTCAATATACGTTAATAAACGCAAATGTGTCGCATGAGGGGAGAAATATGTTTTGGCTATTTTGCAACGTGCAAACTGTTTTCAAAGTTCAGTTAACTGTTTCGAGAGCATGGGACTTTGTTTCCCAAGACGTACCGAAATAAAAACGAATGTAGTATACTATCCCCTTTCATCCTCCCAAATGAGTACAGACTGTAATCATGGTTTGCACCTCCATCACTCGGTCGCATCATGCCATTGTTATGAACATTATAAAGACGTCTCAGCCATAGTGACCGAAAGTCGAGTGGTGCTCAGTCATTCTTAACGGCTTATGATTGTTTCGTCTAAATTACACTATAGTTGCTTGGAAATACAATGACATTGCTAATGTATGCAATAATTAGTAAGAAACAACATTGTCATCAAATGTACTTTAGACAGATGGCAATGTTACCATTAGCTAGCAAAGTTAGTCAACAATAGCTAGTAAGGCTAATGTTAGCTAGCTTAAACCCGGTGCTCTCCCCTCAATCTTAGCTAGCTAACATTATACTACATCTAAAGTCAATCTGATGACATCACAATGATGACAAAAGGTTTTCCTACTAATTATTAGCCTCTTATTGAAATGTCATTGCGTTTCCAAGCCACTATAATGCAAGTCAGACAAAATCTTAATCAGCGCCAATTGGGAGTGAATTGGGGAGAACGTTCAGTCCACCAGAGTGGTGTACTACGACGTGAGATAGAAGAGTTAGCTATTTAACTGGTCAACTCTTGAGTTCAACTGGGGATAGCTGTTGGCACGAAACTGGCTCAACTTTTAGCCAGGTACATTTATATGGCTACGAATCCTTCAGAACTAACCTGCTCTGGGTCAGGGTGACTCAGGACTAACCCATAGAGACAGATAGAGGACTCTAATGCCAAAAAGTATTTGCATGGGCATCGTCCATTGAAGACTTTCAAAATGTTGAAGTAGTCAACTGGATGGGATTTCCTTTGGGTTAAGGAAGGATCACATGATTCCATCCGAGTCATCAGGAGGGATCGGCCAATGAATTCTACTCGTGAGCAAACAGTCCATAAATCGCAAACCTTGGCTTTATACCTGTTTAACAACACGCTCTAGGTGCCAGTATGGCCCTTTTTAGATTGTTTGCCAACTCATAGAAGTAGGAGAAGAAGACAATTGACTTCTTAAAAATGGAGATGGCCTCACAGATGCCATAACGGGACAGATACAATAATGCAATTTCTATCTAAGCCTATGGGCTATGGGTCTGTTGCGAGTTGAGGACCAATGAAATCAGATTCCATACTTCTCAAAAAGATTGTGTCATCATCCTATTCAGTTGAGGAAGACAACTGATTAAATATTGTATTAAACAATATATTTTTGTGTTAAAAATAATATTTAAATGCCTATCATATTCACACATTCAGTTGAAGTCGGAAGTTTACATACACTTAGGTTGGAGTCATTAAAACTCGTTTTTCAACCACTCCACAAATTTCTTGTTAACAAACGATAGTTTTGGCAAGTCGGTTAGGACATCAACTTTGTGCATGACACAAGTAATTTTTCCAACAATTGTTTACAGACAGATTATTTCACTTATAATTCACTGTATCACAATTCCAGTGGGTCAGAAGTTTACATACACTAAGCTGACTGTGCATTTAAACAGCTTGGGAAATTCCAGAAGCTTCTGATAGGCTAATTGACATGATTTGAGTCAATTGGAGGTGTACCTGTGGATGTATTTCAAGGCCTACCTTCAAACGCAGTGCCTCTTTGCTTGACATCATGGGAAAATCTAAAGAAATTAGCCAAGACCTCAGAAAAACAATTGTAGACCTCCACAAGTCTGGTTCATCCTTGGGAGCAATTTCTAAACGCCTGAAGGTACCACGTTCATCTGTACAAACAATAGTACACAAGTATAAACACCATGGGACCACACAGCCGTCATACCGTTCTGTCTCCTAGAAATTAATTTACTTTTGTGCGAAAAGTGAAAATCAATCTCAGAACAACAGCAAAGGACCTTGTGAAGATGCTGGAGGAAACAGGTACAAAAGTATCTATATCCACAGTAAAACGAGTTCTATATCAACATAAGCTGAAAGGCCGCTCAGCATGGAAGAAGCCACTGCTCCAAAACTGCCATAAAAAAGCCAGACTACGGTTTGCAACTACACATGGAGACAAAGATCGTACTTTTTGGAGAAATGTCCTCTGGTCTGATGAAACAAAAATAGAACTGTTTGGCCATAATGACCATCGTTATGTTTGGAGGATAAAGAGGAGGCTTGCAGCGAAGAGCACCATCCCAACCGTGAAGCACGGGGGTGGCAGCATCATGTTGTGGTGGTGCTTTGCTGCAGGAGGGACTGGTGCACTTCACAAAATAGATGGCATCATAAGGCAGGAAAATTATGTGGATATATTGAAGCAACATCTCAAGACATCAGTCAGGAAGTTAAAGCTTGGTCGCAAATGGGTCTTCTAAATGGACAATGACCCAAAGCATACTTCCAAAGTTGTGGCAAAATGGCTTAAGGACAACAAAGTCAAGGTGTTGGAGTGGCCATCACAAAGCCCTGACCTCAATCCCATAGAAAATTTGTGGCCAGAACTGAAAAAGCGTATGCGAGCAAGGAGGCCTACAAACCTGACTCAGTTACACCAGCTCTGTCAGGAGGAATGGGCCAAAATTCACAACTTATTGTGGGAAGATGGGGAAGGCTACCCAAAACGAGTGACCCAAGTTAAACAATTTAAAGGCAATGCTAAAACATACTAATTGAGTGTATGTAAACTTCTGACCCACTGGGAATGTGATGAAAGAAATAAAAGCTGAAATAAATAAATCATTCTCTCTACTATTATTCTGACATTTCACATTCTTAAAATGAAGTGGTGATCCTAACTAACCTAAGACAGGGAATCTTTACTAGGATTAAATATTAGGAATTTTGAAAAACTGAGTTGAAATGTATTTGGCTAAGGTGTATGTAAACTTCCGACTTCAACTATACATTTTAGTAATAACAGAATGCATTTGCAACTTCACGCAGAAGAGATTTCGGCCAAAATGTAAATACAGTGGGGCAAAAAAGTATTTAGTCAGCCACCAATTGTGCAAGTTCTCCAACTTAAAAAGATGAGAGAGGCCTGTAATTTTCATCATAGGTACACTTCAACTATGACAGACGAAATGAGAAAAAGAAATCCAGAAAATCACATTGTAGGATTTTTAATTTATTTATTTGCAAATTATGGTGGAAAATAAGTATTTGGTCAATAACAAACAAGCAAGATTTCTGGCTCTCACAGACCTGTAACTTCTTCTTTAAGAGGCTCCTCTGTCCTCCACTCCTTACCTGTATTAATGGCACCTGTTTGAACTTGTTATCAGTATAAAGACACCTGTCCACAACCTCAAACAGTCACACTCCAAACTCCACTATGGCCAAGACCAAAGAGCTGTCAAAGGACACCAGAAACAAAATTGTAGACCTGCACCAGGTTGGGAAGACTGAATCTGCAATAGGTAAGCAGCTTGGTTTGAAGAAATCAACTGTGGGAGCAATTATTAGGAAATGGAAGACATACAAAACCACTGATAATCTTCCTCGATCTGGGGCTCCACGCAAGATCTCACCCCGTGGGGTCAAAATGATCACAAGAACGGTGAGCAAAAATCCCAGAACCACACGGGGGGACCTAGTGAATGACCTGCAGAGAGCTGGGACCAAAGTAACAAAGCCTACCATCAGTAACACACTCGCCGCCAGGGACTCAAATCCTGCAGTGCCAGACGTGTCCCCCTGCTTAAGCCAGTACATGTTCAGGCCCGTCTAAAGTTTGCTAGAGAGCATTTGGATGATCCAGATGAGGATTGGGAGAATGTCAGATGAAACCAAAATAGAACTTTTTGGTAAAAACTCAACTCGTCGTGTTTGGAGGACAAAGAATGCTGAGTTGCATCCAAAGAACACCATACCTACTGTGAAGCATGGGGTGGAAACATCATGCTTTGGGGCTGTTTTTCTGCAAAGGGACCAGGACGACTGATCCGTGTAAAGGAAAGAATGAATGGGGCCATGTATCGTGAGATTTTGAGTGAAAACCTCCTTCCATCAGCAAGGGCATTGAAGATGAAACGTGGCTGGGTCTTTCAGCATGACAATGATCCCAAACACACCGCCCGAACGAAGGAGTGGCTTCGTAAGATGCATTTCAAGGTCCTGGAGTGGCCTAGCCAGTCTCCAGATCTCAACCCCATAGAAAATCTTTGGAGGGAGTTGAAAGTCCGTGTTGCCCAGCGACAGCCCCAAAACATCACTGCTCTAGAGGAGATCTGCATGGAGGAATGGGCCAAAATACCAGCAACAGTGTGTGAAAACCTTGTGAAGACTTACAGAAAACATTTGACCTCTGTCATTGCCAACAAAGGGTATATAACAAAGTATTGATATAAACTTTTGTTATTGACCAAATACTTATTTTCCACCATAATTTGCAAATAAATTCATAAACAATCCTACAATGTGATTTTCTGGATTTTTTTTCCTCATTTTGTCTGTCATAGTTGAAGTGTACCTATGATGAAAATTACAGGCCTCTCTCATCTTTTTAAGTGAGAGAACTTGCACAATTGGTGGCTGACTAAATACTTTTTTTCCCCACTGTATGCACTGACTCTCCCATGGATTGATGTTGCCACGTGCGACATGAACACGTGCTAACAAGCCTGGAACATGGATGAAGCTTGAGCTGGAATGTGAAGCTAACTGAAGCTAGCTAACTTTAGAAAAGCCTGAGTACATCTAGATAGATTTGTAGTACACCACTCAGTCCTGAAGAGAACCTTAATGACAATGTTGTGACGCAATGTGCAACCCATGAATAACATATATTCCCATACCATGAGCTGCTTCTGGTACTTCTGGTCTTGAATGAACTATTCATGAAGATGGCCACTGCTTCCCTCTCCATGGAAGCATGAACCATAGACAGCTGCTGCTGGGTCTCAGTGGGAAAGACCACCAGCTTTGCCATGCTCTGCTGGTAGTAGGCCTTGGCCTTCTCTATGGCACTGGAGTTCTCAATCTGGGCCAGCGCCACCACAGCATTGTCAAGGCAGGGGACCTGCCCACTCCGTATCATGTCCACGTACATTTCTATCAGGTTCCCGAGCACTGCATAGGAAATATGGGGCTCAGCACATCTGACAGTAGTAGTTGTAGTAGTAGTGATGGTGGATATAGTAGTTTAAGTAGTGATGGTGGTTGTAGTTGTAATGATGGAAGTAGCAGTAGTAGTAGTAGTGATGTTCGAAGTGGTTTTAGTAGTAATGATGGTGGTTATTGTTGTAGTAGTAGTAGTAGTAGTACCAGTGATGTTGGTAGTGATTTTAGCAGTAATGATGGTGGTAGTGGTTGTAGTGGTTGTAGTAGTAGTAGTAGTAGTAGTAGTAGTAGTAGTAGTAGTAGTAGTAGTAGTAGTAGTAGTAGTAGTAGTTAGTGGAAGTAGTGATGGTGAAAGGTAGTGGTAGTAGTTGTGGTTGTGATTTTAGTGGTGGATTGTTGTTGCATTACACTGAGTGTACAAAACATTAAGAACACCTTCCTAATATTGAGTTGCCCCCAGAACAGCTTCAATTCGCCGGGGCATGGACTCTACAAGGTTTCAAAAGCATTCCACAGGGATACTGGCCCATGTTGACTCACATGCTTCCCAGTGTTGGACTATCCTTGAAAAATTCTGCAGCATTGCAGTCCTTGACACAAACCGGTGCACCTGGCACCTACTACCATACCCCGTTCAAAGGCACTTAAATATTGTGTCTTGCCCATTCACCCTCTGAATGGCACATATACCCAATCCATGTCTCAATTTTCTCAAGGCTTAAAAATCATTTTTTAACCTGTTTCTTTCTCTCCATCTACACTGATTGAAGTGGATTTAACAAGTTGCATCAATAAGGGGTCATAGCTTTCATCTGGATTCACCTGGTCATGGAAAGAGCATGTTTTCTTCATGTTTTGTACACACAGTTGTATGGTAGTAGAAATAGAGGTTGTAGTAATAAAGAGGTAAAAGTAGACAGCACAATTGGAAAAAGTAGTTGTAGTTGTACTAGCAGTTGTGGAATATTTTTAATTATACCCAATAGACACACACTGTATTTTCTCACCCCTATATAAATGTTTGAACATTCACTTTTACCAGTGACTTTCAGGCCATCTATCATGGTCTTAGTCTTGACCTCTTTAAATATGTGGTCACAGAAGTCTCTGGACTGCTTTACAAAGGAGGGTTCCAAGTCAGCATCTGTCAACTCCTCCATGCGTTTCATTTTCTCAGAGTTGGCAGGTCGTTCAAAGACAAAACACCAGCGGAGGGAAAATAATTTCCGTAGACAATCACGAGGCAGGTTGTATTGAACAATCTTCTTGCTAATACCTTTGAAAAAAATTACATGAATGAACAGATAGAACTTAAAGGGATAGTTCACACAAATTTCAAAATTACATGTGGGTTTCCTTACCCTGTAAGTGGTATATGAACAAGGAAAGACAGAAATCCATGTTGTTGTTTTGTTTAGCTGGCCACTGTCTCCAAATGCTAATGTCACGTCCAGGCCAGAGTTTAGGCTGGCGTGTGTTTGTTTCATTTTGGTGTAGGGTTATTTTGGTTCTAGTTTGTCTATTTCTATGTTGGGGTAATGGTTCCCAATTAGAGGCAGCTGTGTGTCGTTGTCTCTAATTGGGAACCATATATATGTTTGGGGTTTTCGTATAGATTTTGTGGGTTATTGTTTGAGCATAGCTTAGTGTTTGTTCTTTGTTATGTTCTCTGTGACGATCTTCGTTCATTCTGTTTGTTATTGTCCCAGTTACGTCATTTAATAAAATGTATACTGGAAGCATCGCTGCGTCTTGGTCTGTCCCTTCTGAAGATCGTGACAGCTAATTGTCCAAATCATCTTAAAGTAACTTATTTGAGCTACACAATCAATTGAAGACACTTTAGGATGATTTGGACATGAAATGTGAAAAATGCTAATATCAGGACCATTGATATTAACAAATGTGCATTTGGAAACAGTGGCCAGATAAAAAAAAAACAAAGCTTGGATTGCTGTCTTACCTTGGCAATAGACTTCTTGCAAGGAAAGTAAACTAAAATGTAATTTGGATGAACTGTCCTTTTAAAAGTAGCACCTATTCATATTCAGTATCATTAATCCATCTGTAGTATTCTCACCTTGTTTCAGTTTAAGAGCATTCTCCAGGTACTGATATGCTGTGATGGGATTTTCATCAAGCTTCAATTCCAGTCCCAAATCGCTGACTGCCCACACAAAAGTGGGAAAGAAACGGACATAGTCTGCAGATTCATCAACGTCTCCCTCGACCGACTTCACCTTAATGAGCTCTGTCAGTTCTGTCACATAGCTTTAGGGAGCAGTGTTGAGGACATTAACACAGACATATCCACACCATAGACTTAGTTAGATGACACATCTTTGCATCTGTCCCAATATGGCGTCTGTGCAAGAGCATGGGCAACGCCATTGATGCCATCACCATTTCGAAGTAGTACATTTTATTCCACTACTACTTCTATGAGATGGTAAACAAACTGAAAGGGTACATACTGTCACCTGGAGTGTGTTGTTTGAAAAGGTATAAAGCCAAAGTTGTCGAGTTACTGTCACCTACCGTTATGGAATGTTTGCTCATGAGTATAATTAATTGGCTGACCCTTCCTGATGACCTGGAAGGAATTGTGTGATCCTTTCTTAACCCATAGGAAGTCACACCCAGTTGACTGCTCTAAAATGGTGGAAGTCCTCAATGGCAATGTCCATGCAAAAACGGGTTATGTGAGGATCTCTATCTCTCTATGATCCCCACACTGAGGTTGTGACCAAATTCTACAGGGTACTGCTATTTAGAACCTAATTTGGTAACACTTTACATTAAGTTGGCCTCATTACTGTATAACTAACACATTAATAACTGTGTTACTAACACAGTAGTTTTTTTTTTTGTACTTTTACCCCTTTTTCTCCCCAATTTCGTGATATCCAATTGGTAGTTACAGTCTTGTCCCATTACTGCAACTCCCCTACAGACTCGGGAGAGGCAAAGGTCAAGAGCCGTGCGTCCTCCGAAACACAACTCTGCCAAGCTACACTGCTTCTTGACACACTGCTCGCTTAACCTGGAAGCCAGCTGCACCAATGTGTCAGAGAAAACACCGTCCAGCTGGCGCCGAAGTTAGCTTGCAGGCGCTCAGTCCGCCACAAGGAGTCGCTAGAGTGCGATGGGACAAGGAAATCTCAAACCCTCCCCCATCCCAGACGAGCACACAAGTACTGAGATGCAGTGCCTTAGACCGCTGGCTACTCGGCGGTCAGTAACACAGTAGTTACATATGTTTTTACCATGTAATTACATGTATTACATGTAATAGGTTTGTTGTGGACTCAATTATTACACAATTGGAGCAAGGAATGTGTAATTACACATTATTCCACTTGTGTAACTACTGTGTTCCACATGTGTTATTCCACTATCTTGTTCCACTATATAACTCATGTTTTGTAATTACACATTTGAAAGTCACCTGTGAATTACCATGCTAATGACTCAAAACTAAATCTGACCTTATTACATGTAACTACAAGGCGCCACTACCACCGAATCCACATGTAATACCAGGGTTAATAAATAGGCTAAGACCTGGTAACAACAATTGTAACAAGGCACATCCTGTTATTAACTACTGGTAATTTTCAATAGTTTATTTCTGTGTTATGACCTGTCTCAAAGGCTATACCAAATCAAGTGTAATGTAAGAACAACGTAGTTACATAGGATATACTTGTAATTATCATGTACCTACCCAGGAGCAAGCAACTTAATGTAAAGTGAAACCCAGTAGGGTATAACCATTATTATTACTATAAAGTTACAATGGAACAACCTTTGCAGACAATAGGCTAACCAGTTAAATTTAGGAGACAGGATAACATTTGGTATAACCATTTTAATTAAGAGACAGAAATAGCACAAGAGTTTCTAAACCCAGAGGCGCAACATCGCAAAACTTCCGTGAACGCTTGCGAAGCAGAACAAGCAGACCAGGCTAGGGTTTGGGTTTTGAGAAGTCAATGAGAGAAGTGAAAAATTCTTTAGAGAATTCATTAGTTGTTCATTTTCTCAGAATCTAAAGGCACAACCTAGATTTGAGCTAATGTCTTAAGTAGTTGAACATGTTATTACTCCAACCTTGTGAAAGTGACAAACTGACACATTTTCATTTTCGTCAAAAACAAATTTATATCAAAGGAATGCCTTGATTTGACAGCCTACACATGGCAGTTTGGCATGAGACGACCGTTAGACCCGATGACGTTTTTTCTGTCAATGAGCTTGGCCAAAGATTTTTATAACTAACCCAAGATAGACCACAGCCTGTTGTTTCCTATTTGAGCAAATTAATCATAGTGAGCAGAACAACAGGGAGGTGGGCAAAGCCAAGCACGAGCTAGCGAGAGCCTATTGGCGTGTTCAAGCATGTATTTGCATATTTCCCTTAGGGAACGCCTATTCTGTGAAGTGGACGTGTGCAATAACTGAATTCGCCCTTGCACTCCTTTTAAGCAACGAACATTTTTAAAACTTGGCAAAGGGTAAAGTCTACAAACATTTGTCCACTCTGTTCCTAACATATTCTAGTTTTGGAAACAGAAAACTGTATAGAGATTAGGCTTGTCCCCATCTAAAAAAGTTGTCAGAGTTGTCTATTCTTTCGACCGATCGATTGTTAGACATTTTTAAATGTGTATTTTTCCATACAGACACATCCTATGTGTTTTAATAAAATCAACTATATGCACTGAGCTTGTCTGATCTGATTGTGCTGGGCTGGGTTCAGACTTGCTGCGTTGTGTAAAAAAAAAATGACAGCGACTGACTGTGTGATTAGCACCCGTTGTCTCGCTCTCCTCCCTGCTGTATCAACCTCCTCAGAATATTAACAGTGTTATCGCGCTGTCCGTGTTGCTGAAGCTGCAACATAATTACAGCCATTTCTGACTGAAATCCTTTGTTACCAAAACCCTAAATTTGTTTCGGAAAAATATGTCCTATTCCCTCAACTCTTGCTCTCTTTACATGACACGTGTATGGATCGCATGCATGTGACCAATAGGGCCTGACCTTTAGCATATCATAATCACATCAATAAATTTGTTATAACAACCTCTGAACACAGTAACACGTGACAGCAAAATGGATGCAGAGGATGTGACAAATAAACTTGAATCAGGGGAATGTTCACTGTTTGCTCAGGAGGTAAAGGCTAAGTCAGATGTGTGGAATACATTTTACTAGTTGTGGAAAATACTGGAGACCAAGAAAAATAAGGTAAATTACATAATTAGTCATGCTATCCCGTGTTTTATTGCTTAAAGAATAGTCTCTTGTTATATGCTAGTGTTTTTTCTAACCTTGTCACACCCTGATTTGTTTCACCTGTCTTTGTGCTTGTCTCCACCCCCCTCTAGGTGTCGCCCATCTTCCCCATTATCCCATGTGTATTTATACCTGTGTTCTCTGTCTGTTGCCAGCTCGTTTTGTTTCGTGAAATCTACCAGCATTTGTTCCCCTGCTCCTGTCTGTTCTTGCTCCTGTTTTCTAGTCCTTCCCGGTTTTGACCGTTCTGCCTGCCTGCCATTCTATACCTTTCCCCACCTCACTGGATTATTGACCCTTGCCTGCCCTGACCCTGAGACTGCCTGCCGTTCTGCTCCTTTTGCACCCTCTCTGGATTACTGACCTCTGCCTGCCTTTGATGTGTCGTTTTCCTGCCCCTGTACTAGAAATAAACTTTTGTTTCTTCAACACTGTCTGCATCTGGGTCATACCTGAAACCTTATAAACCTGATACAAATCTGTTGTTGTGTGACTTAGTCATGAGACTGGGCGTATAGCTAAGATCTGTTTAGGTGTGACTGCAGCATGTGAGACATCCCTTGGGTTTACTATCTGCAGGAAGTCAGCTGTATGGAACCTTGCAGGAAGGAACACATTATAGTGTGAACTGTGACAAAACACAGTGATACGGTGTTGAGCCCTCGTGCTATCAAACTCGGACTATCTTAATCTGCACAGACAAACCAATCACCTTTTACACTGTGTTCCTCCCCCTGTTTCCTTGCATCTGCTAAACTGCCACGTAGACAAAAGAGGTGGTACTTTTTCTAGAAAAGTTGAGACCCAACTATGTTCGTTGAGCTTTCAACTCAGAACTTTTCTTAGTAATGGTTGATTGCTTTCTTTTTAAATAGCTTCCGCCGCACTACTTCCACCTCTTCTTTTCTTGGCTCATTCCAGAGAGGATTCGCTTTTAGTAAGAGCTCTACGTTAGAGTGTATAAGAGCAGAAGTATATCTGCAGCTTTTCAATAGCTTGGAGCAGCTAGCTAGCTAGCCTCTCCATCTGGGTGCTCTGCTGTCCCCTGACTCGGTTTGGCTTGTGCCATCTCGTTTGGGCAATACTCGGTTTGGTCGACCAGTATTGCGGCGCTGAGGGTTTGTCTTAGTTGTCTGTGTGACTTGTCTGTCCACCAACCCTGTCTGTCCACCAACCCTGTGCCTACCCTGCACGATCGGGAGACTGTATGTTTCGCTCCGGTGGACTTGCAGTTCTCCCCTGGTGTCGCCAGGTGCACCACATTTTAATTTCTCACAGGGCGCAGCCATCTTGCCTGGACTCTTGCGTGTTCCACGGTGAATGAGCTATGCAAAGTAGCTAGCTTAACAAGAGGTGGCCATTGGAGGACTAAGCACAGTTACAAACACACTTTTTAAAGTCCTGCCAACCACGTCTCCTCCTTCAGATAGTGTATGAGACAAAGACTGAGACTGTATGTCCGTAGTAGTCTTTACTATTATACAGTATTGCACAGTGTTCACTATAGACATAGTATATTACACTGTTGGCTTAATTATTATTCCACAAGGAAAAGCTACAGCCATTCACGTCTCCTCTCCTTCAGATAATGTATGAGATTAAGGCTGATACTCTAGGTCCCATTCTATACTATCAGACAGTATTGCACAGTATATACTATAGACACAGTAATCCTACACTGTTGGGCTGAGTTTATGCTAGCGCCACCATAGTGAGATTACACTGTTGTTGTTTTTTCACAGCTGGGTTGCAATTGTTTTCTGTCACTATTTTACAGTACAGACAGTAACTGTCATAGTTTTCCCATGGAAACACACATCTCAGCTCTATTACACTGAGGGTTTCAGTGTGTAGCTGGGTTTACCGTTGTTCGTTGTACTACTTTAAAGTACAGAGTAACTATCCTAGTTTCCAGTAACTATCCTGGTTTTCTTTGGAAACATATTCCTCAGCTATATTACACTGCGGTATTGCACAGTGTGTAGCTGGGTTTACTATTGTTTTTCTGTTGCACTACTTTACAGTACAGACAGTAACTATACTAGTTTCCAATGTAAACTCCTATTACACCGCTGTTTTTCACACAGTGCACAGCTGGGTTGGTGCTCGATAGTTTTTCTGTTACACTACTTACAGTAACTATACTAGCTAGTTTCCCTTGGAAACTCACAACTCAACTCTATTACACTGAGGGTTTCAGTGTATAGCTGGGTTTACTACATAACAGCTAGAAATTGGGAATTGAATTTGAATGGTTTGAATTTAAATCTTTGTCAAATCAATTAAAGAAAAGTCCAAATGTTCTCCTGTCTCCTTATTTCTCCTGGTTAAGCCTATTGTCTGCAAAGGTTGTTACATTGTAACTACAAAGTCATAAACCATTTCACTTCACTTTATATTAAAGCGTCACTATGTAACTTAGTGGGCGACCCGACCAAATTCACATAGAAATATAAGATATAGATGTCATTCTTATTGAAAGCGAGTCTAAGAAGTGGTATATCTATTTCTATGCTTCCCGTTCTTAAGTTTCGTTTTTGCAACTTTTACTTACACTGCTAGTCTTACGCAGTGTGTAGCTGGGGTTGCCATATTTTTTCTGTTAAACTGCAGGGTATACACTACCCTTCTCTTCTTCCCACAGAGAGAAACAACCATTTAAAGTATGGCGTTTCACCTCGAGAAATGCAAGGTGTTTGCTGCCTGCATTGGCAGCTTCTCACAGGCCAAAGAACAAATTGAGAGGCAAGTGGAGTCCTCATGGGTACAGAATATAGTCATGGAAGGCCACAAACTCCAATTCCGATGCCGGCCACCGCTATAGATCTAATGTCTCAGGGTCTTCTGGTGTTGATGGTTGACTGAATGTTTCCCAATGAGTTCAAATGAAAGGAGTGTCAACCTACACTACAGTTCAAAAGTTTGGGGTCACTTAGAAATGTCCTTGTTTTTTAAAGAAAATCACATTTTTGGTCCATTAAAATAAGATCAAATTGATCCAAAATACAGTGAAGACATTGTTAATGTTGTAAATGACTATTGTAGCTGGAAATGGCTGATTTTCTATGGAATATCTACATAGGCGTACAGAGGCCCATTATCAGCAACCATCAATCCTGTGTTCCAATAGCACGTTGTGTTAGCTAATCCAAGTTCATCATTTTAAAAGGCTAATTGATCATTAGAAAACCCCATTGCAATTATATTAGCACAGCTGAAAACTATTGTCCTGATTAAAGAAGCAATAAAACTTTCCTTCTTTAGACTAGTTGAGTATCTGGAGCATCAGCATTTGTGGGTTCGATTACAGGCTCAAAGTTTCTTCTGAAACTCGTCAGTCTATTCTTGTTCTGAGAAATGAAGTCTATTCCATGTGAGAAATTGCCAAGAAACGGAAGATCTCGTACAACGCTGTGTACTACTCCCTTCACAGAACAGCGCAAACGGGCTCTAACCAGAATAGAAATGTATGCAGTGAGCTACAAAAATAAACATATTGGGTTGTTTACATGGGTTGAGACATGAGCTTTCACAGATTTTATTGAATGGTATAATGCCACCAGGTGGCAAAATACATAATATCTCATTTGAGGGTGTGGCCTGTAACCCTTTAACCTTTCTGCAAAGTCAAGTCTCCAAAGCTAAGTCTTCCAAAGTCGCCAAAACCTTAACACAGCTAATGCTATTTTTCATTAGCGGCATAAAAGTAATAGTCTTGCCAACTCCTAACTCCATTGTTATGCATGACTGCACAAACACATCTGGGACCAGGCTAGAAAACTACCCTTTGCTCTGGGCATTATCTCCCCTTCCCCATCTCTGCTGAAGGATACTGCAGTTTCTCCAGGGCGTAGTTGTCGATGGTGCCCATGCTGTTGTACACCAGGGTGCTGCTCAGAAGAACAGCCAGGGAAAAGATCCAGTTGTCATTACTATCATCACCTTGTCAACACAGAAAGACAAGCTAGGTGTTACTGGAGTGATGAGTGAAATAAAGTCCAGGAGTAGTTCAAAGTTCAAGGAGAAAAAGTTAAAAGTTTGTATAATTTCTAAAATTTGCCTTTACTTTGCTGTATGTTTTATATGTACTGTATGTATTTTCATTGCGTATAATATTTTGACAACAAAGAGCCTCTTTTTAATTATTACAGCAGTAGCCTTGCATGTAAATATGTTAAATGTATAACTTTGATCTCCCACCTTCTCCACATCCCCCAGCCCCTCTGTATCCAGCAGCACCAGGGTGTGGTCTGATTTTATTGGGTGAGGCACACACCACATCCCAGAATTGAGCATTGGCAGCCACTTTGGTTCCCTGCAGCAGCTCCACTCCTTTGGCGGGAGCTTCATCCGGGTGGACTGAGCTCTGGCGACACTGCTTTCCCAGTTCTCGCCCCAGCCTCTGCATCCAGCGACTTGAGGGAGGTCTTTCAAATGCTCAGTCTGCTCTGCTCTCACGTGGTTGTCTGGGCTCTGACTTGGCCACTCAAGGACATTCAGAGACTTGTCCCGAAGCCACTCCTGCATTGTCTTGGCTGTGTGCTTAGGGTCATTGTCTTGTTGGAAGGTGAACCTTCGCCCCCAGTCTGAGGTCCTGAGCGCACTGGAGCAGGTTTTCATCAAGGATCTCTCTGTTCATCTTTCCCTCGATCCCGACTAGCCTCCAAGTCCATGCCAATGAAAAACGTCCCCACAGCATGATGCTGCCACTACCATGCTTCACTGTAGGGATGGAAATAGTTCAATCTTGGTTTCATCTTGTTTCTCATGGTCTGAGAGTCCTTTAGGTGCCTTTTGGCAAACTCCAAGTGGGCTGTCATGTGCCTTTTACTGAGGAGTGGCTTCCATCTTGCCACTCTACCATAAAGGCCTGATTGGTGGAGTGCTGCAAAGATGGTTTTCCTTCTGGAAGGTTCTCCCATCTCCATAGAGAAACTCTGGAGCTCTATCAGAGTGACCATCAGGTTCTTGGTCACCTCCCTGACCAAGGCCCTTCTCCCCCGATTACTCAGTTTGGCCGGGCGGCCAGCTCTAGGAAGAGTCTTGATGGTTCCTGTCACAATCTTCCTGAGTGACGGACCAAGGCGCAGCGAGGTATCCAGTATATATTCTTTATTAAATAACGTAACTGGCAAAACAATAAACAAAACGAACGACGATCGTAACGTTGACCATAACAAGTAAAACCAACAAAGCTATGAACAAACAATAACCCACAAAACCCCTCTGAAAACTACAAACATATATATGGTTCCCAATTAGAGGTAACGACACTCAGCTGCCTCTAATTGGGAACCATTTTCCCCAACATAGAAATACAACACCTAGAACTAAAAAACCCTTCACCAAAAACTAAACTAAACACGCCAGCCTAAAAACTCTGGCCTGGACATGACATGACAGTTCCAAACTTCTTCCATTTAAGAATGATGGAGGCCACTGTGGTTTTGGGGACCTTCAATGCTGCAGACATTTTTTGGTACACTTCCCCAGTGTGCCTCGACACAATCCTGTCTCTGAGCTTTATGTCTCTAAGCTTTATGGACAATTCATTCAACCTAATGGCTTGGCTTTTGCTCTGGCATGCACTGTCAACTGTGGGACCTCATATAGACACATGTGTACCTTTCCAAACCATGTCCAATCAATTGAATTTACAACAGGTGGACTCCAATCAAATTGTAGAAACATCTCAAGGATAATCAATGGAAACAGGATGCACCTTAATAGTCAAAGTCACCATTATTAGTCAGTTGTACAACCGAATGCCTTCAACTGAAATGTGTCTTCCACATTTAACCCAACCCCTCTGAATCAGAGAGGTGCAGGGGGCTGCCTTAATCAACATCCACATCTTCAGCGCCCGGGGAACAGTGGGTTAACTGCCTTGTTCAGGGGCAGAACGACAGATTTTTACCTTGTCAGCTCAGGGATTCGAACTTGCGACCCTCCGGTTACAAGTCCAACGCTCTAACCACTAGGCTACCTGCCTGCCGAAAATTTTGATCCGATTGTGCAAACAGATCCGCAAGGAAAATTGATTGTTTTAAATATGCTATTGGACCAAAAACAGATCTGGCTAATTCATCCATATGGGCCAAGTAATGATGATCTACACTTCTTTGAAAATAAATATAATAATCTATTGAGCTCACAAGCAACGAATTAATCTATTATTATGGTGGGAGATCACTCTCAATACTATCACCCTCAAGCACATCACAAAGATCATGGATACATTAGAACTAGTGGATATATGGAGGCTGAAAAACCCTGACCTAGTGAGATATACATGGAGGTGGCTTAATCAAGCTAGCCGTCTTGATTACTTCTAGTCTCATTCTTGCTGGCATCAAAAGTTTAAAAAAAAGTATTAATAGGGGACAGAATGCGATTGAACCACTATATAATTGGCCACCATATAACACTTACAGAATACAATTTGTTCTTATCTAAGACAAAATAATTTATAATATAATTTGTTTTGCACAACATAGGTACAGCAGATCCCCTTATTGTATGGGACACTTTTAAATGTACTTTTAGAGGCCATTCAATACAATACTCATCAATAAAACAAAAGCAGTTTAGGTCAAAAGAGATTAGACTAATAAATTAAATAGAGTAAGTAACAGCGCAGGTACAGTAGATGGTAATGGCAACTGTGCTATAGAGGCACAAAATAGGTTAGAGGAAAAACAGAAAGAAATGGAGGTACTTATTCAAGAACGATCAAGTGTAATGTATTACAAAAAGAAAGCAAATTGGATGGAAAATTGTGAAGAATTCACACAATTTTCTTGAATCTTCAACATAGAAATGCTACCAAAAAGAATTTACAGAAACTCGTTACAAATGATGGAGTCATCCATGATTCACCAAATTATATTTTGAAAGAGGAAGCAAAATATTTTAAGCATATGTTTTCTTTTCAGTCTTCTCTATTTCCACTGAATTATGTTGACTGTAAGGATATTCTTTCCTAATAATAATAATAATAATAATCATGTAAAATTAACAAATTTACAGAAAGACCTGTGTGAAGGCCAACTTACAGAAGTGGAACTTTTTGAGGCAATAGAATATTTTCAGTCTGGAAAATCACAAGGGCTTGATAGTATACCAGTAAAGGTATATCAAACCTTTTTGATGTACTCAAAGATCCATTATTAGCCTGTTTTAAATACTCCTATATAAATCAATAAAATTCAATCAAATGTATTTAGAAAGCCCTTTTTACATCATCCCTTTTTACATCTACAAATGGTAGACTGTCAGGTACTCAACTAGAAGGTCTGATTTCATTACTACTAAAACAGGACCCAGGTGGTAAGTATAAAGATCCAGTCCATTTAAATAACTGGGGGCCTCTTACACTTCAATGTTGTGATGCGAAAATTCTTGAGAAATAGATAGCACATAGAATAAAAAAGGTTTTACCAAATATTGTTCATCCTGATCAGACAGGTTTTTTACATGGACAATATATTGGAGATAATATACTACAATTACTTGAAACAATTGAACATTATGAAATATCAAAGATACCAGGCCTGGTCTTCATAGCAGATTTTGAAAAGGCAAAAAGTATGACTAGACTTTATATATAAATGCCTGGATTACTTAAATTTCGGTGAATCTCTTATACAATGGGTTAAAGTTAGTTACAGCAACCCCAGATGTAAAATAATAAATAATGGTTACTTCTCAGAAAGTATTGAGCTTTAAGAGGAGTAAAACAAGGCTGTCCTTTGTCTTCATATCTATTTATTATGGCCATTGAAATGCTAGCTATTAAAAATAGATCCAACAAGAACATCATGGGATTAGAAATCCAGGGGAATAAAAGAAAAGTGTCCATGTATGCCGATGACTCTAGTTTTTTCTTAACTCCGCAATCTGGATCCCTGCACAGTCTCATTGAAGATCTTAATCACTTTTCTAGCCTCTTTGGACTAAAACCTAATTATGACAAGTGTACCATATTACGTATTGGATCGTTAAAAAATACATTGTTTACACTACCTTGTAGATTACCAATAAAATCGGCGGATGGTGAAGTAGACATACTTGGTGTTTTAATTTACCACAATCAATTTCAATAGAAGGTTAGCAAAAATAGATAAGATTCTGCAACCATGGAGAGGTAAATAATTCTCTATTTATGGAAAAATCCCATTGATTAACTCTTTGGTCTTATCACAGTTGACTTACTTAATAATGGCACTGCCTACACCAGACGATTCGTTTTTTAAATCATATGAGCACAAAATATTTCATTTTATTTGGAATGCTAAGCCAGACAAAATGAAATGTGCCTATTTATATAATGAATATGAGTTTGGGGGGCTAATATTATTAAATATTAAAGCTTTAAACCTCTCACTAAAGGCTTCACTCATACATAAATTATACTTAAACCCAAAATGTAATCTCCAGTAGATTATTAAAAAAGGCTCATCCTTTGTTCAAAAATTGCCTTTTTGCCTTTATACAGATTACAACTTCTCATTTCCAACTAATTGAAATGTTATGGGTAAACTCAAATACAATGATTAATTTAAAAAACATTCTTTATGGATACATTTTTTTACAAATTGTTTTATATTTATTAATGATATTATGAATAGAAACAGAGAAGTTATGTCACATATGCAGCTATCGAAAATACATGGGAATATCTGCTCAATCCAAATTTACAACCAACTGATTGCAGCATTACCACAAAAAAATTAAGAGGAAAGTGGAAAAGGGAGAAGATAGGGAACTTGCTTGCCTGCCATATATTAAAGATACAAATTGGCTGAAAGGAATTGGCATGAATAGAAAAATATACCAGTTTCATTTGAGGACAAAAATGTTGAGAGCTGCGCCTTACAGGTAGCAAAATAAATGGAAATAGATTTTCGATGTACCGATTCCATGGCACAGTTTATGAACTGGTACAAAAAACAACACTAGATTCAACACTTAGAGTTTTTCAATTTAAATTATTATACAAAATACTTGCCACCAACAGAATGCTATGGGGCATACACAAATCTCAGCTCTGTAGATTTTGCTGTGAAGAGACAGAATCAGTAGATCATTTATTGTGGTTTTGTCCCAATGTAGCTTGTTTCTGGTAACAGGTTCAGGAATGGTTACAAAAATCACAACATGCACTTAAATTAACCTTACAAATAGCAGTGTTGGGGGATTTGGAAAGCCACAGTCAGTCAATTAATAATATAATAATACTAATTGAAAAGGTTTTCATCTTTAGCTCACAATCTGTGGATGCTATACAATAAGAAAGATTAAAGAAATTATATAAAACATCACAGCACAATAAAAAATATATGGCACATGGAAACCAAACAAGTGTGCTCTATGGTGATAGGTGGGATGGGCTGAGAGTGGCTGAGGGTTGGGATTAAAAAGCTTATGTTTGGTAATATATTATTGTTATATGACTGCTTTATATAAAACTACCATGTATGTAAAATGTGTATACAAAATGTGTATGTAAAATGTATATGTAAAATGCAACAAAAAAAAACTAAAATATATTTGTCCTCCGAAGCGGGGTGGTTAATAATACTTATTTTTTAAATATTTTTTAACAGAATGCACCTGAGCTCAATTTCGAGTCTTATAGCAAAGGGTCTGAATACTTATGTAAATAAGATATTTCAGTTTTTATAATAAATTAGCAAAAAACTCTAAACTGTTTGCGCTTTGTCATTATGGAGTATTGTGTGTAGATTGATGAGGATTAAAAATATAGATATTTTAGAATAAGGTTGTAACATAACAAAATGTGGACAAGGAAAGGGGTCTGAATACTTTCCGAATGCACTGTATGTGGTGTTCAATGCAGGCTTACATTGCATGAGACTTAAAAAAAAGGTTTTTACATTATGAAGGGCTTGACATGAATTAATGATTTTTTACTTGGTCTGTAACAACATGGGCCAAATAGATGACTGTAAATTGCATTGTATTGTTTTGTATGATGCAAGAAATCACTTTACAAATTAAAATTAATTAGTATTACCATAAATAGATTTAGACAATTTTGGCATATTTGCATATTCAAGCCTGTCTAAAAATACAACACTGCCCCTTTAATTAAGACGTAAGCTTTTTACCTGACTGGCTTTTAAAGGACCTATACTTATCTATAACTGGGCTAGTAACTCGCTAACTAACAATGAAACAAATGTGCAATCTGATTTGAACCGATCTGAAAAGTAATTCACTCGCGGGTGATTGAAATTCCGCTCGTGTGTTAACCCTGACATTATAATTATACTCCGTTGCACTCGGGCTCTGCCTACAACAAAATCGCAGACTCAGTCTTGAAAAGTTAGTTTAGTTTTGGTTTGTTGCATTGAAAAGGTGCTAATATGTTGATCCGATCACAGAAAAAGGGATGGTTAACTCTGGAAATTCCTTTGGTCTCTATTGAGTTACGTAAATCAGCTTTTAGTTTTCTTTACCTTATTTGTGGTATTTTCTGTGATTTACGTTATTCAGAGGCCATCTGTAAAAAGAGACCTTGGTCTCAGTATGACTCCCTGATAAAATAAAGGTTAAATAAATAAGGATTTTAAAATTAACTTTTAAAACTTTAATAAACTTCTTTACTCCTTCAATCAACATCAGTTGTAATGTGCTTTCCTGTCTGGTTGTATTTTAGTTAAAAGACGGAAAGTTAAACCGAGTGCGATAACCGAGTGTGACAGTTTAAAAATATTTCTGGTTGTTTTAATATGCGGTAAAACTGAAAGAGAAACTGTAGCATCAACATGGAATAACAAGATGCATTGGTTCAATCATTTAGTGAAAGAAAGAATGCACGAAGTACAATGTGATCACAGTAGGACTAATCTTGCAAAGCCAGGTGTGTGTGTCTGCTAATATTGCAAACTCAGACAAACCGTCTGGTAAGGATATGACTACCGTTTGCATATACAGTACACTGTAGCTATCTAGCACACTGAGGGCGTTGGTTTAGGAAGTTTATGTGGCTGAATATAGGTAGTCTGGAACATCATTTTTTGGGAGCAAGTATTCTGTTTGTTGCGGAAATCTCAGTCATATACTGTAATGCATGGAAAACCTAGATAATATCAGTAGCTAATGTATGTGTTGTATCTAATACCACTCAAATTCTCACAGCCTTAATATGGTGTCGGATTTGACATTGTTGTCAGCAAAACAAATCAATGTCGATTTTAGAAAGCATGTCGAGCCACTTATTCCAACTGTTGGGGCAGCTGTAGAGTTTCAAATTCCTGTGCGTAAGTCGCAAGCAGAGCCTCTACTTTCTGAGGCATATATAATTATTAATCAGGCCTACTAACAGCGAAAAATATATTTGATTAGCTAATAAATTAAGGTAATAGTTAATGTGGCCACCTTTGTTCGTCCCAGCCAGCTTGTTCATGAGGTAGGATTTGCCGGTGCGGTACAGGCCAACCACTGCCACCACAACCACATGCTGCTCAATCTGCATCAGGGTTTCCAGTGCGCTGCGGACCACACACAGTTTCCCGTCACTTTCGTTCTCAATTAGACACACCGGCTCCTTCATGGACACTGTTTGGCCTGCCATGACTTTGTCCCATAGAAACACACTGGCAAAGACACAAACAAATAACAATATAAACAGGACAAATAAATGCTCTTTCTTTTGTTTGGGATCAGACAAATGCACCATTCTTCCAGTGGAGTAATACTTGACATGTGAATTATTATGCTGGTAGGCCTTATCGTACTGGTACAGTGCCTTCAGAAAGTATTTTGTTGTGTTACAGCCTGAATTTAAAATGGATTTAATTGAGATGTTTTTGTAACTGTAACACAATACCCCATAATGTCAAAGTGGAATGATGTATTTTACATTTATTTTTACAAATTAATTAAAAAAGTTTAAGCCAGTAAGTATTCAATCCCTTTGGTATGGCAAGTCTAAATAAATTCACGGTTAAACTTTGCTTAACAAGTCACAAAGTTGCATGGACTCTGTGTGCAATAATAGTGTTTAACTTCAATTCAAGAGACTCCTGAGTGGTGCAGTGGTCTAAGGCACTGCATCTCAGTGCAAGAGGTGTCACTACAGACCCTGGTTTGATTTCAGGCTGTATCACAACCGGACGGGATTGTGAGGCCATAGGGCGGCGCACAATTGGCCCAGCGTATTCTGGTTTTGGCCGGGGTAGGCCATCATTGTAAATAAGAATTTGTTCTTAACTGACTTTCCTAGTAAAAATAAATGTAAAAATGTACATGCTTTTTGAATGACTATCTCATCTATGTACCCCACATATACAATTATCTGTAAGGTCCCTCAGTCAAGCAGTACATTTCAAACACAGCTTCAACTACAAATACCAGGGAGGTTTTCCAATGCCTCGCAAAGAAGGAAACGTATTGGTAGATGAGTATTAAAAAAAACAGATGTTGAATATCCCTTTGAGAATGGTGAAGTTATTCATAAAATTTTGGCCTGTACAGAATTAAACATATTCCAAAACAAGCATCCATTAAATTTGTTTTTTCACTTTGACGTTACAGAGATTTTTGTGTAGCTCGTTGACCAAACATTACAATTAAATCCATTTTAATCCCACTTTGTAACACAACAAAATGTGGAAAAGGTCAAGGTGTTTGAATACTTTCTGAAGGCACTGTAAATGCAATTGTGAGTTGAAATATCTGGAACTTGCAATATTATAATAAGCCTCCCCATTTATTTGAAATATGATGGTTATTTTTGCTAACTCTGGACATACTTATGCTCACACAAAATGTCACCCTGAAGTTAGAACCTGAGCAAAGATGAAGAATTGACATGTTGCAATAATAAATAAAATCACTGCACAGTACATATTATCACTAATGCATTGTACATGACCTAACATGAGGTAATATATAGGATCTAATATTTTTAAGATAACTAATTACAAATAAATGAAGTGAAGAAGATCTTACCTGTAGACCAGAGCTTAGCTTCTGCTGTGCAGTATGCTTGTTGTTCAGAGTTCTAATGAGCTATTGGCTACAATACAAAGCTTGTTCTAATATTGAAACTGAATGGTTTTCTGATGTTTCCAAGAAAGCACGTCAAGTGGTTGGTTTCCTGGCACACAGTAAGGGACTAACATCTGTTCAGGAAACCATCCCTTAATCGTTACGTGTGAGAAAATGCATCTTGTTATTGCATAGTGGGTGCTACAGTTTCTCTTTTAGTTTTACAATATAAAGTCCAACCAGGTAGCAGAGCACATCGTAAAATATATATTTTTTCCCATATAAACACTGCAAATCAATTTAGAAGTGCTTACCAGTGGAACAAACCTTAGTTTATACTGTGCAAGTAGCTTTCTGTTCATGTGGAGAAGAAGCCTTTACGGTAATTTGGTTGACTTAATTGTATTTTGTGTTTGTGAAAGATAATCCAGGTACTCGACTGAACAACCAGTTGAACAACATTGTGATTATGGTGGCCCAGAGGATGATTGTGTACGCTGTGCTGCACACGTTTTGCGATTGGTCCCACCCATATTGATCAGACCACCCCACAGAATACTACAGTACTTACTATAGAATTCTTTAGTAAACTGTAGAATACAATACACTGTAGTATTCCTTGATCATGTGTAGTACTTACTATAGAATTGTGTAGTATACTGTAGAATACTATAGTACCCACTGTAGTATCCTTCGATCAAGTGTAGTATTTAATGTAGAATTCTGTAGTAAACGGTAGCATACCATACAACAAACTGTAGTATCCCTCAATCGTGTGAAGTACTTACTATAGAATTTTGCAGTATACTGTAGTAAACTGTAGAATATTATTATCAGATCTTAGGATAAGACCCAGATGCAGACAGTTCGAAATAACAAATGTTTATTTTCGAAACGGGGCAGGCAAACGACAGGTCAAGGGTAGGCAGAGGTCAGTAATCCTGGGCAGAGTCCGTAAGGTACAGAACGGCAGGCAGGCTCAGGGTCAGGGCAGGCAGAATGGCCAAAACCGGGAGAACTATAAAACAGGGATGCCACCTGGCGTCCATACCTGGTTGACCGGGGTGCTGGCGGTGGAACTCAGCGATGAGGCCTGGGTCCAGGATGTCCCTAGCGGGGACCCAGCACCTCTCCTCTGGGCCATAACCCTCCCAGTCAACCAGGTACTGGGGATTCCCCTGCCACATGGTAGAACCTTCAGGAGGCACCTCACCGTGTACGCTGGTTGGCCGTCGATGAGATGGGTGAGAGGGTGGGCCTGGAAACAGGAGACAAAGGTCTGTGAGACATAGGTTTAATCATAGACACATGAAAAGTGGAATGTATACGGAGTGTACGAGCAACAGAAGACGAACAGCAGAGGGGCTAAGAATCTTGGAGATGGGGAAAGGGCTGATAAAACAAGGGGAAAGTTTGCAGATCCCGAGTGGACAGCCATACCCTCTGCCCGAGATGATACCGGGGAGCCGGGTCCAGGGGTGGTCTTGCCGACGAGCTCTCTTCCAGGTCCGGTGAGAGCGGCAGATGAACATCTTGGCAGAGGGTATGCCAACCTCTTCCTCTTGCTATGGTAAGAGCGGGGGGTGATATACCAGGGAACATTCAAAAGGTGAGAGACCAGTGGCAGAGCAGTGGAGGGTGTTGCGGGCTTACTCAACCCACACAAGTTTCTGGCTCCAGGTGGTGGAGTTGGCGGAGACAAGGTAGCAAAGAGTCGTCTCCAGGTCCTGATTGGCTGGCTCCGACTGGCCGTTAGACTGGGGGTGGAACCCGGAGGACAGGACTGGGCGACGACCCAATGATCATGCAGAACGCCTTCCAGAACTGGGACGAGAACCTGGAGTCCATGGAGTCCACCTGGAGTCCATGGATCCGGAAGATGTGCTGCACCATGAACTGGGCCGTCTCTTTGGCAGAGGGTAGCTTGGGGAGAGGAATGAAATGGGCGGCCTTGGAAAACCGGTCCACTACTGGAAGGATGACGGTGTTGCCATCAGACGGGGGAAGAACAGTAACAAAGTCCAGGGATATGTGTGACCAGGGACGGTGAGGGACAGGAAGTGGTTGAAGGATACCAGCTGGAGCTTGCCAAAGAGTTTTATTCTGCGCTCAGATCGTGCAGGTGGCGACCAACCCGGAGACATCAGGGACCGTGGTAGGCCACCAAAAGCGATGTCACAAAGGCCAGGGTCCAACAGGAGCCTGAGAGGCGGACAGTGTCAGGAACAAACATCCGGGTATTTGGAACCCCCCGGGGTCCGGCTAGGAATGCTGCGCCTCACAGACCTGATTCTCTATTCCCCAGCTGAATGCTGCCGCCGGACACGAGGTGGGAAGCATAGTCTCGAGGTCAGAGAGAGTAGCCGTGGGGCTATAGCGACATGAAATCACATCTGGCTTGACATTCTTGGATCCCGGGCGGTAGGAGAGGGATAAGTTAACCTGGGTGAAAAGCAGGACCCACCTAGCTTGCCTGGAATTAAGCCGCTTGGCCGGAGCAGAGATATTCCAGGTTCTTGTGATCAGTCCACACAATGAAAGGATGTTCTTCTCCCTCCAACCAATGCCTCCACTCCTCTCCGTGGCGTTAATATGATGGGAGAAGAAGGCACAGGGATGCAGTTTGAGGTCCAGGGCAGAACGCTGGGACACAGGACAGCCCCCACTCCGACATCCGAAGCGTTGGCCTCCACTACAAACTCATGGGATGGGACAGGTCAGGATGAACTAATATGGGAGCTGTGGTGAAGCGGTGCTTGAGGTCTCAGAACGCTCAGTCAGCAGCTGGGGACCACATGAACGGAACCTTGGGAGAGGTGAGTGCAGACAGGGGGGAAGCCAGGGTGCTGTAACCCCGGATAAAGCTGCGATAAAAATTGGCAAACCCAAGAAGCGTTGCATCTGCACTCTAGACGTAGGTTGGGGCCAATCCACCACCGCTCTCACCTTTCCGGGATCCATCTGTACATTCCCAGCAGCGATGATGTAACCGAGGAAGGGGATGGTGGAGCGATGGAATTCTCAGTTTTCTGCATTCACAAAAAGCTGGTTCTCCAAGAGGTGCTTGAGGACCTGTCAGACGTGGAGCACGTGTCCATGGGCTGAGTGGGAGAAAATTAGGATTTCTTTGAGGTAGACGAAGAAGAACCTGTTCAACATGTCGCAGAGAATGTCATTAACCTGGGCCTGGAACACAGCTGCAGCTTTGGTTAGACCAAATGGCATGACCAGATATTCGTAGTGACCGCTGGCCATGTTAAAGGCAGTCTTCCACTCGTCCCCTTCCCGTATCCGCACCAGGTGGTAGGTGTTCCGTAGGTCCAACTTGGAGAAAATGGTGGCCTCCTGGAGCAGCTCGAAGGCCGAGGCCAATGAGTGGTAGCGGGTAGTGGTTCTTAACCGTGATGTCCTTAATATCAAACTTGTATGCCATCTGTAAATACGAATAAAATTGATAAATTATGAGCCTAGTTGGTTTAGCCACAGACAAAGTGAGCAACCTTCCCGCTAGCCATGATTGGCTGAGATAATGAGTGGGTTGGACATGCCGAGAGATGAGTTTGGATTGGTCTGCCATATAGCATATATAGCAAAATACTCAGATGAAACATATTGTGCTATTTATCACAGCCTACTTTGTCTCAAAGTTTAATTAACAAGGACTCTCTCTTCCTCACCAGTGCCATGATCAAAGATATGATCAAGAGCCTCACATACAGTATATCGTTTGGTCATTGTGCTGCCACAGAATGAATTGTGAGCAAGGCCTCAAAAAAGCTTTATATACCAGATCTGTGAGAAAAGTTTATATATTATTGAAACAATGTTGCGATTGTTTGTGTGAATGCCAACAAGTGTGGTTCCCATGGGGGGAAAGATTATATTGGGGAAAGGTTCCTGTGGGGGTTGCCATGGAAGCCAAGAAGGGGAATGAGGTGTGTGTGTGCTCAAACACACATGCATGTGGGGTTCTGGGAGAGGGAGTGTGTCCGTCTGATGAATGGGCATGTGCCTGAACTCAATTTCATACACTAATTGTAGTCTCACCCATTCATTTCTAATAACTGGTCATTTTTGACCAGGAATACCAGTTGTACAAAAGTTAAATAAAACACCCAGAGTTGAATGATAACCATCAAAATATATTTTGTGTGTTCAAATGCCCAGTGTGGACAAAGTCATGGAACCATTTTTCAGAGAGAAAACTTGTAAATCAGGCCAATTCGAATGGAATACAGCATGAGGGTTAAAAATGTATTGTGTAGTAAAACTGCATAATCCTAATGTCAAGTTAAAGTGTGCTGTTAGCTAGCTAACGTTATGTGTATGCTCTCCACCTTCTGGAGGACCGAGTTTTGAAAACAGTGGAATTTGAGTATGATAGCTAAGGAGATGGAGAAAACACCAGTCTGGATTACGTCATGCATGGCATCAGACAAGAGACGCATCCAACCATGATGTACACTGGTAAGATAGTCTAGCTAGCTACATTTTCAGATGTTACACGTTTCTAATTTTGACAGAAAGTGGTTTAATTTCAGGTGTACTGTTAGCTAGTCAACGTTATGTGTATGATCTTATTCTTCATGTCTCAGACATATTTGCTTGACTAGTTATAGCCATAGAACCTGGGTGGTTAGCTACCAGCAGATTCATGCAGGGTAGTAATGTCATGAGTTGTGATTATGGTCCATTCTTTAGCTAGCTACATGTCTTAACAAAAGACTCCACTCTAATTTTGACAAAGTATTTTCATTTCAAGTTAGTGTACTGTTAGCTAGCTAACTAACGTTACGTCATGCGTTAGGATTCATTGTTTACCTAGCTAGCTCTCTAGCTACATTTCTTAACAAAAGACTCTCGTCTTAGTGTGCCAGAATGCAGAATAACTGTTTAATTGTTGAATATGTCCGGTGTCAGTAAACGTCAGCAACAAAGCATCATTAAATTGTTGCCACCAGCACTGTTACAGTCACCAACGCTCTGGATAAAATGAAAACTGCCTAACCAGAATGCGCAGATCAACCCTTAAAGAGATGGGTGGGGCTAAGGATTAAGAGGGTGTTGTCAGGACCAGGTCGTGAACTCAGGTCTCCGGTGTGAGAACCAGTCACCTATCGAACTGAGCCACAGGTAGTTGGCAGAACCCAGAAGATGAGGCAGACACAGCCGTAACAGAGATGGTGAATTTTAATAAAGACAAAAAACTGAAAGAACTTCAGGCCAAAAATAGTCCACCAAGACAAAAGGTGAATCCACATAGAAAGGAGGAACATCCAGGAAAAGTCTCAAAGGAGAGATCCAAAAAATAACAATACCCAAAACAATGTTCACAAAAGGTAGTCTCAAAAAGAATAATCCAAGGAAAAACGATACCCAAAAACAAAGTTCCACAAGGGAGTCCAAATGGAGCAAAGAACATACACAGCTTCACTGAGGCAGGGTGCTGACATACAAACACAGAGCAAAGAACAAAGGGAAACTAAGGGTTTAAATACATACAGGAGAAACGAGGCACAGGTGCAATTAATAACTGGAAACAAGGGGAAAAGAAAGGATCAGACAAAAAGGACACAATGGGAGCCTCTAGTGGTCAAACCCAGAAACCACCCGGCCAAACGCTGACAGAATCCCCTAAGGAACGGCTCCTGGACGCTCCTACCAGCTTTCTCAGGGTGGAGAACCTAAACTGACGAATGAGGTCAGGGTCCAGTATGTCTCTGGCAGGAACCCAGGCGCTTTTCGGGACCGTAGCCTTCCCAATCCACCAGATACTGCCAGGACCGCTGCACCCGGCGGGAGTCCAGTATCCGTGGACGGTATAAGCGACTGACCGGCCGGCGACACGGGGCGGAGGGGGATCTGCCTGCCGGGACAAAGGGAGAAAAACAACAGGTTTTAATAAGGAAACGTGAAATGTGGGATTAATCTTAAGAGATCTGGGTAAAAGCAGGCGATACGTGACTGGGTTGACTCTCCTGGCAACTTTAAAGGGGCCGGCGTATCTCTGGGACAGCTTATGACTCCACCCGTAGCGGTAAGTCTCTAGTGGAGAGCCAGACTCTCTGGCCGGGCGCAGGTTGGGGCCGAGACGGCGATGTCTGTTGGCCTGTCGTTGGTACCGCTGTGAGGAACGCAGAAGATTGAGACGGGCCTTCTTCCACGCAAGCCGACAGCGTCTAACAACCTCAGGGCCGAAGGCACTCCGACTTCAGCCTCCTGGTCAGGAACAAAGGGGGCATAGCCAAACTGACACTCGTGGTGGGGACATACCAGTGGAGGAGGAGCGCAAGGTGTTGTGCGCTGCATCAGCCCAAACGATGAACGATGACCATGTAGACGGGTGGTTGGAGGCCATACACCTGAGGGCAGTTTCCAGCTCCTGATTCATTCTTTCACTTTGGCCGTTGGACTCCGGTGGTACCCTGAAGATAGGCTGGCAGTAGACCCTATGAGCTGGCAGAAGGCCTTCCAAAACTTCGAGGTTAACTGGGGCCTCTGTCGGAAACCATATCCTGAGGGATGCCGAAGACTCGAACACATGGTTGATTACCAGCTCAGCCGCCTCCTTAGCCGAAGGTAACTTAGTCAGGGGGACGAACCTGGCGCCTTAGAGAACCTGGTCGATGATGACTAGGATGGTCGTATTACCAAGGGGACGGAGGGAGGCCAGTAATGAAGTCCAACGAGATATGGGACCAGGGTCGGTGGGGATAGATAAAGTGCAGGAGTCCTTGAGGGCGGAGGTGAGAGGATTTACCCTGGCAGCACACGGACAGGCCTTGGACGAAGGTGTCGACATCTTCTTTTTATGGTGGGCCACCAGAACTTGCGCTGGATAAACTCCAAGGTGCGACCTACTCCCGGATGACAGGTGAGGCGAGAAGAGTGTCCCCACAGAAGAACCTGGGACCTCGCTGCCTTGGGGACAAACAACCGATTGGCAGGCCCTCCTATCGGACCCGGTTCGGTAGCTTGGCTCGCTCTCACGGTGTCCTCCACTTGCCACGCAGATCGGGGCCACGATCTTAGCGTGTAGGAAGAACAGGCATGTCAGTATCTTCTCTAACGGCAGGGGCGTAGACTCGAGACAACGCTCTGGCTTGAGATTCTTCGACCCGGGCCGAGTAGGTGAGGGATAAACTGAAACCGATTGAAAAAGAGAGACCATCGAGCTTGTCTGGAGTTCAACCGCTTTGCCTGCTGAATAAACTCCAGATTTTTGTGGTCTGTAAGCACTTGAAACGGTTGACGAGCCCCCTCGAGCCAGTGTCTCCACTCCTCCAATGCCATCTTAACCGCTAGGAGTTCACGATCCCCACATCGTAATTCCTCTCGGCCGGGTAAGCCGGAGAAGAAGGCGCAAGGGTGGAGCTTCTGGTCTTCACCCTCTGAGACAGAACAGCCCCAACACCAACCTCTGAGGCGCCTACCTCCACCACAAACGGTTCCTCCACTGTAGGTAGTGTCAGGATGGGAGCAGAGAGGATGCGCTGCTTAAGTCCTTGGAAGGCCGTTTCAGCTTCTTTTCCCACAGAAACCTTATGCGTTGCCACCCTTGGTTAACGCTGAGAGGAGCTGCCACCGAAGCTGAAGTTCCTGATGAACTTGCGGTAAAAGTTTGTGAAGCCCAAGAAACGCTGAACTTCCTTCACGGACTTAGGAGTGGGCCAGTCCGCTACCGCTTCTATCTTCCTGGAGTCCATTTGGATACGACCGGGTTCCACTACAAATCCCAGGAATTGTATTCGGGAGGCATGGAATTCGTGACTTTTCCGGCTTAACGTGACAAATGGCTGTCTAGGAGACGTTGGAGTACTTGTCTAACATGTTTGGTGTGTTCTTGAAGGAGCTCGAAAGATGAGGATGTCATCTAGGTAAACGAACACGAAGATGTTAAGCATATCCCTGAGCACATCATTTATGAGCGCTTGGAACACAGCCGGGCGCTGGTCAGACCGAAGGGCATCACCAGGTATTCATAGTGACCAGTAGGCGTGTTGAACGCGGTCTTCCACTCGTCACCGTGTTTGATCCGCACCAGATGGTATGTGCTCGCCAGATCCAGCTTGGTGAATACGGCTGCTTCTTGGAGCAACTCAAGCTGTGCCATAAGGGGTAGGGGGTAGCGGTTGCGGATGGACTGTTATGGCGTTGAGGCCCCGGTAGTTTGATGCATGGGACGTAAACCCCGCCTTTTTGGCCACAAAGAAACCCTGCTCCGCTGGCGAGCTGGACGGATCGAATGAGGCCTGCTGCCAGTGCGTCCTGATGTGGTATCCATAGCAGCTCGTTCGGGAGGAGATAGGGAAAAGATCAGACCTCTGGGGGCAGGTGCCTGGAAACAGGTTGATGGGGCAATCGTAAGGTCTATGGGGGTGGTAGTGGTGGCCCTCTGTTTGCTGAATACCGGCTTGAGGTCATGGTAACACTCGGAACTCGGGACAGGTCGATGGGTTCTAGAGACTGGAGGAGACCTCGGGAACTCAGGAAGATGCAAGTGGCTTGGCACGTGAGGACCCCACTGCTTGACAGTGCCCACGGACCAGTCGATGAGAGGGTTATGGCTGTGCAGCCAGGGGTAGCCAAGGACGAGAGGGAACTCGAACAGGGGATCAGATGAAAGTTTATAACTTCCTGGTGTTGGGAAACTGATAGTCGTATGGGGCAGTGATGTGGTTGGACAAGTCCAGGTCCCAGAGGGCTTCCATCCAATGTAGTAACCCTCATGGGGTCAGTGAGAGGTTCAGAGGGGACGCCATTCTCCTTAGCCCAGGTGTCAGCCCATAAAGTTGCCTCGCGGCTCCAGAGTCTATCAAGGCTTGAAGGGGTAGCTCGTGATTATCCCAGGAAAGGGTGACTGGAATGAGCAGACGGGAGTTGGATGGAGGGAAGGATGTTATGTTTCCCGCTACAGTCCCCAGGTCTGCACGGACCGCATGCTTCCCTGGAGCCCGGACACGCAGAGCGAAATGGCCCGGTTTATACCGCAATATAGACAGCATCGCCCCTCATCCGGCGGTCCCTTTCAGCCTGGGAGATGCGTCCGATTCTGCATGGGTTCCGGGGAACCAGTGGGGATAAAGGTGGAGACTCGGAGCTGGGACCGATAGGAGCTAGAGCGGGGGTCTACGGTTGAGTTCTCGCTCTCAGGCGCTGGTCTATGCGCGAGGCCAACTTGATCAGGGACTCGAGATTGTCCGGTGGTTCCCGCGTAGCCAGTTCATCTTGGATAGCGTCGGAGAGACCTTCAGAAAGCACACCGTGAGCGCCTGTCGTTCCAGCCACTGCGCTGCTGCCACTGTGCGAACTGAATGGCATAGTCCCGTCACGCTGCGCCCGCTCTTGGCGGAGAGTCAGCAGCTGTTTGGCTGGAATCAGGTCCGCTGGTGGGATCTTGGAACACTCGCTTGAACTCTTCAGTAAAAGCGGAGTAACTGGCACAGCAGGAACTCTGGGCATCCACACAGCCGTGGCCCAGGCCAGGGCTTTTTCTGACAGCAGGGTGATGATGTATGCGACCTTGGACCGGTCGGGTGGGGAATGACGAGGGTTGTAGCTCAAGGAGAGAGAACACTGGGTTAAAAACCCTTACAAGCACTGGATCACCTGAGAATCGCTGGGGAGGCGGGAGGCGAGGTTTTCCGCCAGGGTTAACCACTACAGGCACTGGGATCTGAGGTACTGGGCCGGAAGCGGGTGTCGGAGGAAGTCGATCAGATATCTGCCTTATGGAAGACAGCATTTCTGACAGGAGTTGAGAATGTCTAACCATCAGGGCCTCTTGCTGAACCAGAGCAGCTTCATGGCGTTGGACAGTCCCCTCATGGTGGGACAGCGTGGCAAAAGCTCCTGGGTACTGGCTGCCTCTGGGTTCATGTTCTTGGCTCTGTGTTTCTGTAAGGACCAGGTCGTGAACTCAGGTCTCCGGTGTGAGAACCAGTCACCCATCGAACTGAGCCACAGGTAGTTGGCAGAACCCAGAAGATGAGGCAGACACAGCCAGAACAGAGATGGTGAATTTTAATAAAGACAAAAACTGAAAGAACTTCAGGCCAAAAATAGTCCACCAAGACAAAAGGTGAATCCACATAGAAAGGAGGAACATCCAGGAAAAGTCTCAAAGGAGAGATCCAAAAAATAACAATACCCAAAACAATGTTCACAAAAGGTAGTCTCAAAAAGAATAATCCAAGGAAAAACGATACCCAAAAACAAAGTTCCACAAGGGAGTCCAAATGGAGCAAAGAACATACACAGCTTCACTGAGGCAGGGTGCTGACATACAAACACAGAGCAAAGAACTAAGGGAAACTAAGGGTTTAAATACATACAGGAGAAACGAGGCACAGGTGCAATTAATAACTGGAAACAAGGGGAAAAGAAAAGAAAGGATCAGACAAAAAGGACACAATGGGAGCCTCTAGTGGTCAAAACCCAGAAACCACCCGGCCAAACGTTGACAGGTGTGAACAATGCTGAATGGGTGTTTTCAAAGAAGAGCTCTTCAATAGTAGTACCAAAACATTGAAAGACGGTTTTCTCAAAAGTGAGTTTACAAGTTGATCAACTTTCAAAGAATTACTTTCCCATTGTTTCCTTAAACGCAGTGTATGATGTAACACTTTGTAGCTCTGAGTCTCTACTTTTATCCAATGTGAAAAACAGAAATTCAAATGTTTCTACATAAAACCGAATCCAAGTGGTGAGTCACATATTAGCTAAAGGCCAGTCTACTACTATCTATACAGATAGCAGATTTGCCTTTGGTGTGGTACATGATTTTGGTACTCTATGGAAACAGCGTGGCTTCCTGACCTACTCTGGTAAGACAATCTCTCATTCAAAACTTGTTGATAACTTACTAAAGGCTATTATGCTCCCTTCTGGTGGTGAAAGACCTTGGCCGAAAGCACTGGAACCAGCAGAGGTGGACTGGACCATACCAGGTGTTGCTGATTACCCCCACTATTGTTCGCGTAGCTGAGAGGTCTACTTGGATCCACGCCAGCCACTGCAGGAAGGTGCCATACTGTCCACCAGACCCTGAGGATGGAGGACCCGAGACACCGGAAGTCACCGACTAAATGGCCATGGGAGAATCTGGCCTAGACTCTACGCATCATGTTTTTTGCTTTTGTCTTGAGCCTTCTCATTATAGTTGCCATATGAACAGTCACTCAAGGACAACCGGTCCTGGAAGAAGGACAAAATGGTATGGATTTGACAGATGACTGCTCAGTCCCATGGCAGGACTTAAATAACAGCCACCCCTACCCCCCTGGGGTGAAGCCACAAGAAATGATTTCATCATGCTGACCCCTATCAATGTGCTTTTTATCAGAGAGATGACTGTCTTATCTGTTGTGATGAGGCCTGTGTTTGACACTGTTTGACACATGTGCAAGTACAGTATGTTTTGAGGATATAGGTTGTAAACTCAGTTTCCCAACAGAGGAAGCTTACATGGAAATCAGGTATTCGACATTGAAGGGCTTTGATTCAAAAAATTTATTATTTTTATAATTCATATACTCTGCAACAAATGTTAGTAAGATTTTCCGTGCTACTGTTCATAATGTTTCCTGGAAGGAACTAGGTCCCTTGAGAGGGGAATGTGTGGGGGGATTAGTATTAGCATTAGTTTAAATGATAGGTATGTACAATCCTGTTACTCTGGTTGTGTAAGATGCTGTTGTCACCTAACTCTGTATCTGAATCCACCACGGCTGTGCACATCTCGTGTTCTTACCCCCAACCCCTGTAAGTATAAAACTTACGTGTTCGGAACGAGGCCTCTGTTGCGAACAAATCTCTCCTTATCCTCTATTCTAAGAACAAACACTTCTTAGTACGAGAACACAGAGGACTATGGATTGGTTTGACACATTGAGATCGTTGTGGTGGATTAAGAAAATGTAACAAAGTTGGGCTGTATCAGGCAAGACCCAACTCAGAATCATTGAGCGCTCACTCTTTTCACTCCGTGTGCATCTAGTGACCTTGCTCCCTTATTAATAAATGAATAAAGATTTTTGATTAAGTATAACTCTGACTTGTGTGATAAGTTTGTCTCTCCTCATTTGATATTACAGAAATAACCACCATACAGAGCCTCTACTTTCTGAGACATCTAAGGAAATTTGCTGTCAGACCCTAATAATTACTAACCAGGCCTACTACCAGCGATGAATAATATATTTTATTAGCTAATAAATTAAGGTAATAGTTAATGTTCATCCCAGACAGCTTCTTTATGAGTTACGACTTGCCGGTTGCTCAATCTGGCTCAGGGTTTCAAGTGCGCTGTGGACCACACACAGTTTCCCATCAATGGCGTTCTCAATTAGACACACCGGCCCATTTATACTGGTACAGTGCCTTCAGAAAGTATTCACCACGCTTGATTTTTTTCACATTGTGTTGTGTTACAGCCTGAATTTAAAATGGATTAAATGTAGATTTATTTTACTGGCCAACACACAAAACCCCATAATGTCAATTTGGAATTATGTTTTTTACATTTTTTTACAAATTAACAAAAAATAAAAGCTGCATTTTTTTGGTCAATAAGTTTTCAACTCATTTGTTATGGCAAGCCTAAATAAGTTCAGGAGAAAAACTCTGCTTAACAAGTCACATAGTACTGAATGAACTCATTCTGTGTACAATAATAATGTATTACATGATTTTTGAATGACTATCTCATCTATGTACCCCACACATACAATTATCTCAGTCGAGCAGTGAATTTCAAACACAGATTCAACCACAAAGACCAGGGAGGGTTTCCAATGTCTCGCAAAGAAGGGCACCTATTTGTAGATGGGTAAAAAAAACAAAAGCATACATTGAATATCTCTTTGAGAATGGTAAAGTTATTCATTTCACTTTGGCCTGTACAGAATACAAATATTCCAAAACATATATCCTGTTTGCAACAAGACAGTAAAGTAATACTGCAAAAATTGTGGCAAAGCAAATAACTTTTTGTCCTGAATAAAAAGTGTTATGTTTGGCAAAAATCCAATATAAAACATTACTGAGCACCACTCTCCATATTTTCAAGCAGTGGTGGCTGCATCATGTTATTGTTATGCTTGTCATCTTTAAGGACTGGGAGTATTTCAGGATAAAAAATAAATGGATTGGAACTAAATACATACAAAATCCTAGTGGAAACCCTGGTTCAGTCTGCTTTGCACCAGACACTGGGAGATGAATCTACCTTTCAGTAGGACAATAACCTAAAAAGTAAGGCCAAATCTACACTGGAGTTGCTTACCAAGAAGACAGTGAATGTTCCTGAGTGGCCGAGGTACAGTTTTGACTCAAATCTGCATGAAAATCTATGGCAATTTGACAGAGCTTGAAGAATTTTTTAAAGAATAATGGAAAATGTTGCACAATCCTAGTGTGGAAAGCTCTTAGAGACACCCAGAAAGACTCCCAGCTGTAATTGCTGCCAAAGGTGATTCTAACATGTATTGATTGACTCAGAGGGTTGAACACTTATCTAATTAATATATATTGGTTTTTTATATAATTTTTTTTTTTTATATAAATGTTAGAATTGTTCTTCCATTTTGATATTAGAGTTTTTTGAGTAGATAGTTGACAAAAACTACAGTTAAATCCATTTGAATCCCTCTTCATGACACAACAAAATGTGTGAATACTTTCTGAAGGCACTGTAAATGCAATTGTGAGTTGTAGTATTTGGAACTTTCAATAATATAATATGCCTCCCCATCTATTTGAAATATGATGGTTATTTTTGCTTACTTGGGACAAATGTCACCCTCATGTTAGAACCTGAGCAGAGAAAAAATACATTGTGTTTACAACAGTGGCGACCTGTCATTCAGGGCAGGTTTGGGCAGAGGATTATTAGCATTTTTTGGGGCGTGCCTGTTATTGTTATTTTGGCATTAATATGTGTCACATATCAGTTTGCAAACAATGTAAAAATAACATACACTACCGTTCAAAAGCTTGGAGTCACTTAGAAATGTCCATGTTTTTGAAAGAAAAGCACATTTTTTGTCCATTAAAATAACATCAAGTTTATCAGAAATACAGTGTAGACATATTGTTAAGGTTGTAAATTACTATTGCAGCTGGAAACGACTGATTTTTAATATCTACATAGGCGTACAGAGGCCCATTATCAGCAACCATCACTCCTGTGTTCCAATAGCATGTTGTGTAAGCCAATCGAAGTTTATAATTTTAAAAGGCTAACGTAGTATACATGCGGTTCAACTGAAAGAGAAGCTGTAGCATCCACATGCAAAAGTAGGATGCATTGGTTCAATAATGTAGTGAAAGAAAGAATGCACGAAGTACAATGTGTTTACAGCAGGACTAATCTTGCAAAGCCAGGTGTGTGTGTCTGCTAATATTGCAAACTCAGACAAACCGTCTGGTAAGGATATGACTACCGTTTGCATATATAGTACACTGTAGCTATCTAGCACACAAGATTAGAACAGGAAATATTTGAGGCCCTTGATTCAGGCTGTTTATGTGGCTGAAAACAGGTAGTCTGGAACTTCATTTTTGTGTGCAAGTATTCTGTTTGCTTCAGAAATCTCACAAAGTAATATAATGCATGGAGCTACTATAGCTACGTTATGTGTTGTATTTGGGGAACCTAATACCCCTAAAGTTCTTACTGCCTTAATATGGTGTCGGATTTGACATTGTTGACAGCAAAACAAAATCAATGTTAATTTTAGAAGGCATATGTCGAGCCACCTATTCTAGTTTCAAATTCCTGTGCGTAAGAAGTCGAAAGCAGAGCCTCTACATTCTGAGGCATCTAAGGAAATGTGTTATATATTGTAGAATGTCAGTCCCTAATAATTACTAACCAGGCCTACTTACTGTAGAAAACTGTAGCTTACAATACTACACTGTAGTATCCCTCGATCATGTGTATTACTCACTGTAGAAAACTGTAGCATACAATACTACACACTGTAGTATCCCTCGATCATGTGTAGTACTTACGGTATAATTCTGTAGTAAACTGTTGCATACTATACAACACTACACACTGTGGTATCCCATGATCATGTGTAGTACTTACTGTAGAACATTCTGTAGTAAACTGTAGTATACTGTAGAATACTATACTACAAACTGTATTGATATGCTAATATTTAATTTGCTTATAACCATACCCTTCCCACATTTCCCAATTGATGTCACCTATGATTGAGAAACCTACATACCAAATATACAGTTGAAGTCAAAGGTTTACATACACCTTAGCCAAATACATTTAAACTCTGTTTTTCACAATTCCTGACATTTAATCCTAGTAAAAAATCCCTGTCTTATGTCAGATAGGATCACCACTTTATTTTAAGAATGTGAAATGTCAGAATAATTGTAGGGAGAATTAACTATTTCAGTTTTTATTTCTTTCATCACATTCCCAGTGGGTCAGAAGTTTACATTCACTCAGTTAGTATTTGGTAGCATTGCCTTTAAATTGTTTAACTTGGGTCAAACGTTTAAGGTAGCCTTCCACAAACTTCCCACAATAAGTTGGGTGAATTTTGGCCCATTCCTCCTGACAGAGCGGGTGTAACTGAGTCAGGTTTGTAGGCCTCCTTGCTCGCACAAGCATTTTCAGTTCTGCCCAGAAATGTTCTATGGGATTGAGGTCAGGGCTTTTTGATGGCCACTCCAATACCTTGACTTTGTTGTCCTTAAGCCATTTTGCCACAACTTTGGAAGTATGCTTTGGGTCATTGTCCATTTGGAAGACCCATTTGCAACCAAGCTTTAACTTCCTGACTGATGTCTTGAGATGTTCCTTCAATATATCCACATAATTTTCCTACCTCATGATGCCATTTATTTTGTGAAGTGCACCAGTCCCTCCTGCAGCAAAGCACCCCCCACAACATGATGCTGCCACCCCTGTGCTTCACGGTTGGGATGGTGTTCTTCGGCTTGCAAGCCTCCCCAATTTTCCTCCAAACATAACTATGGTAATTATGGTTCATCAGACCAAAGGACATTTCTCCAAAAAGTATGATCTTTGTCCCCATATGCAGTTGCAAACCGTAGTCTGGCTTTTTTATGGTGGTTTTGGAGCAATGGCTTCTTCCTTGCTGAGCGGCCTTTCAGGTTATGTCGATATAGGACTCGTTTTACTGTGGATATAGATACTTTTGTACCTGTTTCCTCCAGCATCTTCACAAGGTCCTTTGCTGTTGTTCTGGGATTGATTTGCACTTTTCGCACCAAAGTACGTTCATCTCTAGGAGACAGAACGCCTCTCCTTCCTGAGCGGTATGACGGCTGTGTGGTCCCATGGTGTTTATACTTGCGTACTATTGTTTGTAGAGATGAACGTGGTACCTTCAGGCGTTTGGAAATTGCTCCCAAGGATGAACCAGACTTGTGGAGGTTTAAAAAAAAAAAATTCTTGGCTGATTTCTTTTGATTTTCCGTTGATGTCAAGCAAAGAGGCACTGAGTTTGAAGGTAGGCCAAGAAATACATCCACAGGTACACCTCCAATTGATTCAAATGTTGTCAATTAGGGTATGTAAACTTTTGACCAACTGGAATTGTGATACAGTGAATTATAAGTGAAATAATCTGTCTGTAAACAATTGTTGGAAAAATTACTTGTGTCATGTACTAAGTAGATGTCCTAACCGACTTGCCAAAACTATAGTTTGTTAACAAGAAATTTTTGCAGTGGTTGAAAGGTTTGTTTTAATGACTCCAACCTAAGTGTATGTAAACTTCCGACTTCAACTGTACAGTACACCATACCAGTAGCATACTGTGTTCCCTACAACTTTATGGAAAATGAGCTATTTTAGCATTTGTCCAGTAGGTTTCCAAAAGGAGAAAGTCCCCACTTCTATGTCAAAAATAATAAAACAAAAGCACCAGTAAATACTACAGTAAAGTCTGCAAAAACACTACTGTAAATACTATAGTTGTTTAACTATAGTACTACTAAAGTATGTATTCGTTAGTAAACTGTAAATACCACAGTATACTTGGGCTCAATGTGTTTGTTGACCTGTGACCCACTGACACCGCCTCCGGTTGGTTGGAAATAAGGCAGCCCAAGAGTTAACACACACATGGAACTTTCTTTACACACACTGACGAAGATGAACATGGGGATAAAAGTGGGAAAGTTAGTGGTTCTGTAATGGACAGAAACAAAGGTCATGAATACACACATACCAAATGAATACACCAGAGCACAAATGCAGATTCAGAATCTTACAGAATAAATGGCAAAGGACTGTATAGATTTCATATGCCACCTGCAGAGTATTAGAAAACACAGTAAACACAGAGGGGCAACACACAGTAGGCAATAGTAGTAACTAACTATGAAGAACAATATTCAAATGTCACACAACTCATTTTGGGCACGCACACCAAGTCCAGAGATATAAATGCATCCAGTTGTTGATGGGCAGAGACAGAGAAGTTGCTCTCTGCCACTGCCTGAGGGAGACTACAAATATTCAAATCACATTTTATTTACAACACGGGCCGAATACATCTGGTGTAGACTTTACAGTGAAATGCTTGCTTACAAACCTTTCCCTACAATGCAGAGAAATAAAAACAATAACTCAAAATTAAATAGTAACTAAGACAAGAGGAATCAAATAAAATACACATGAATGGATCTATATACACTGCTCAAAAAAATAAAGGGAACACTAAAATAACACATCATAGATCTGAATGAATGAAATAATCTTATTAAATACTTTTTTCTTTACATATTTGAATGTGCTGACAACAAAATCACACAAAAATTATCAATGGAAATCAAATTTATCAACCCATGGAGGTCTGGATTTGAGTCACACTCAAAATTAAAGTGGAAAACCACACTACAGCCTGATCCAACTTTGATGTAATGTCCTTAAAACAAGTCAAAATGAGGCTCAGTAGTGTGTGGCCTCCACGTGCCTGAATGACCTCCCTACAACGCCTGGGCACGCTCCTGATGAGGTGGCGGATGGTCTCCTGAGGGATCTCCTCCCAGACCTGGACTAAAGCATCCGCCAACTCCTGGACAGTCTGTGGTGCAACGTGGCGTTGGTGGATGGAGCGAGACATGATGTCCCAGATGTGCTCAATTGGATTCAGGTCTGGGGAACAGGCGGGCCAGTCCTTAGCATCAATGCCTTCCTCTTGCAGGAACTGCTGACACACTCCAGCCACATGAGGTCTAGCATTGTCTTGCATTAGGAGGAACCCAGGGCCAACCGCACCAGCATATGGTCTCACAAGGGGTCTGAGGATCTCATCTCGGTACCTAATGGCAGTCAGGCTACCTCTGGCGAGCACATGGAGGGCTGTGCGGCCCCCCAAAGAAATGCCACCCCACACCATGACTGACCCACCGCCAAACCGGTCATGCTGGAGGATGTTGCAGGCAGCAGAACGTTCTCCACGGCGTCTCCAGACTCTGTCACGTCTGTCACGTGCTCAGTGTGAACCTGCTTTCATCTGTGAAGAGCACAGGGCGCTAGTGGCGAATTTGCCAATCTTGGTGTTCTCTGGCAAATGCCAAACGTCCTGCACGGTGTTGGGCTGTAAGCACAACCCCACCTGTGGACGTTGGGCCCTCATACCACCCTCATGGAGTCTGTTTCTGACCGTTTGAGCAGACACATGCACATTTGTGGCCTGCTGGAGGTCATTTTGCAGGGCTCTGGCAGTGCTCCTCCTTGCACAAAGGCGGAGGTAGTGGTCCTGCTGCTGGGTTGTTGCCCTCCTCCGGCCTCCTCCACGTCTCCTGATGTACTGGCCTGTCTCCTGGTAGCGCCTCCATGCTCTGGACACTACGCTGACAGACACAGCAAACCTTCTTGCCACAGCTCGCATTGATGTGCCATCCTGGATGAGCTGCACTACCTGAGCCACTTGTGTGGGTTGTAGACTCCGTCTCATGCTACCACTAGAGTGAAAGCACCGCCAGCATTCAAAAGTGACCAAAACATCAGCCAGGAAGCATAGGAACTGAGAAGTGGTCTGTGGTCACCACCTTCAGAACCACTCCTTTATTGGGGGTGTCTTGCTAATTGCCTATAATTTCCACCTGTTGTCTATTCCATTTGCACAACAGCATGTGAAATTTATTGTCAATCAGTGTTGCTTCCTAAGTGGACAGTTTGATTTCACAGAAGTGTGATTGACTTGGAGTTACATTGTGTTGTTTAAGTGTTCCCTTAATTTTTTTGAGCAGTGTATAGGGGAGTACCAGTACCAGATCAGTGTGCAGAGGTATGAGGTACTTGAGGTAGATATGTACATGAAGGCAGGGTAAAGTGACTAGGCATCAGGATAGATCATTCTAAAGAGTAAAATAAAGAACAGAGTAGTAGCAGCAAATGATGAGTGTAAAAGTGTGTGTGTGTATGTGTGTTGTGTCGGTATGCCTGTGTGTGCTATGTGTGTGCGTATGTAGTGTGTGAGGATTGTGTGTCGGTGTAACAGTGTAGTGTGTGTGAGTGTGTATGTGGTGTGTTTATAAAGTTTAGTGAGTGTGCACAGGGTCAGTGCAGATAGTTTGGGTACTATTAATGGACTATTTAGAAATCTTATGGCTTGGGGGTAGTAGCTGTCTCGGAGACTGTTGGTCGGAGAGCTGATGCTCTGGTACCATTTGCCGGACGGTAGCAGAGTGAACATTCTATGGCTTGGGTGGCTTGAGTATTTGGACATTTTCGGGCCTTCTTCTGACGCCACCTGATTTTGAGATCCTGGATGGCAGGGAGCTCGGCCCCAGTGATGTACTGGGCTGTCTGTACCACCGTCTGTAGCACTTTGCGGTCAAGGGCGGTGCAATTGCCATATCAAGCGGTAATGCAGCCAGTCAAGATGCTCTCGATTGTGCAGTTGTAGAACTTTTTGAGGATCTGCGGGTCCATACCAAATCTTTTCAGCCTCCTGGGGGGGAAGAGGCACTGCCGTGCCATCTTCATGACTGCGCGGGTGAGTGTGGACCATGTTAAGTCCTTAGTGATGTGGACGCCAAGGAACTTGAAGCTCTCAATCCCCTACACAACAGCCCCTTCGATGTGGATGTGGACATGCTCTCCCCTCTTTCTCCTAAAGTCCACAATCAGCTCCTTGGTCTTACTGATGTGGGTGAACAGGGAGTACAGGAGGGGACTAGGCACAGACCCCTGACAGGCCCCCGCGTTGAGGGTCAGCGTCGCGGAGGTGTTATTGCCTACCCTCATCACCTGGGTCCGGCCTGTCAGAAAGTCCAGGATCCAGTTGCAGAGGGAGGGGTTCAGCCCCAGGGGCCCTAGCTTGGTGATGAGCTTGGAGGGGACTATGGTGTTGAACACTGAGCTGTTGTCTATGAACAGCATTCTCACATAGTTATTTCCCCCTTATCCAGGTGGGAGAGGGCAGTGTGAAGTACAATTGAGATTGCGTCATCTGTGGATCTGTTGGGGCGGTATGTGAATTGGAGAGGGTCTAGGGTGTCTGGGATGATAATATTGATGTGTGTCAAGACCATTCTTTCAAATACTAAAGTAATGTGTGCAAAAACACTCTATATATTTTTTTACAATAGTAATATTACAGTATTTATACTATAGTAAACTATATAACTGTATTTTTTTCATGTGGGACACTTTTGCCACACCCACCAAATGGGAGCAAGCATACAGTACCTCAAAGACTGTTGAAGAACGGTGCAAAGTGCATTATCCCTCCGAAGAATATGAATTAGGATTTTGAGAAGGTTTGAATCATAAGAAACCTAGTAGAGCATTGCTGAAGTAGGCCTTGTGGTAGAAGTCTGTATGAGACCGTTCACCCCGCTCCCATCCAGAAGATGAGGTCAGTACAGGTGCATCAAAGCTGGGACCGAGAGACTGAAAAACAGCTTCTATCTCAAGGCCATCAGACTGTTAAACAACCATCACTAGCAGAGAGAGGCTGCTACATACACAGACTTGAATAATCATTGGCCACTTTAATAAATGGAACACTAGTTACTTTAATAATTCCACTTTAATAATGTTTACATATCTTGCATTACTCATCTCATATGTATATACAGTATTCAATACCATCTATTGCATCTTAGCCTATGCCATCTAAGCCTATCCCTGAGAGAATACATGGAGTGAATGCACAAAACCATGACAATGCATTTTGTGTGTAGTCAAAACCGGAAATACAAGAAAAACAGGGGCAAGAGAGGAACAGGAGTACAGGAAAAACACGCTGGTAGGCTTGATGAGACAAGACAAACTGGCAACAGACAAACAGAAAACACGGGTAGAAATGCATAGGGGATAATGGGCGACACCTGGAGGGGGGGGGGTGGAGACAAGTACAAGACAAGTGAAACAGATCAGGGACGCCACCTGGTCACAATGAGGGCTGGGTCCAGGATGCTCCTAGCTGGGACCCAGCACCTCTCATCTGGACCACAGCCCTTCCAGTCAACAAAGTACTGGAATCCCCTGCCCCGAGGTCGAACACTCATGAAACGCCTCACCGTGTATGCCGGATGGCCGTCGATGAGACATTAAAAGTGGGATGTATATGGAGGGTGTGGGGCAACAGAAGACAAACAGCAGAGGGGCTACGTATCTTAGAGATGGGTAAAGGGCCGATAAAATGAGGGGAAGTTTGTGGGACTCGACCCGGAAGGGCTGATCCCGAGTGGACAGCCATACCCTCTGCCCGAGATGATAACAGGGAACCGGGGTCCGGTGGCGGGTCGCCTGTCATCGATACCTGGAGGTGGTCTTGAGAAGAACAGACCGGGCTCTCTTCCAGGTACGGCGACAGTGGCGGACGAACATCTGGGCCAAGGGTATGTTGACCTCTTCCTCAGGGAGGAGCGGGGGCTGATAACCCATCGTACAATCGAAAGGCGAGAGACCAGTGGCTGAGCAGGGGAGGTTGTTGCGTGCGTATTCTACCCACACGAGTTGCTGGCTCCAAGTGGTGGGGTTGGAGGAGACAAGGCAACAAAGAGTTGTCTCCAGGTCCTGATTGGCTCGCTCCGACTGGCCGTTAGACTGGGGGTGAAACCCGGAGGACAGGCTGGCCGACGACCCAATGAGCGTGCCGAACGCTTTCCAGAACTGGGACGAGAACTGAGGACCACGGTCGGAGACCATGTCCACTGGAAGTCCATGGATTCGGAAGACGTGCTGCACCATGAGCTGGGCCGTCTCCTTGGCAGAGGGTAGCTTGAGGAGGGGAGTGAAATGGACGGCTTTGGAAAACCTGTCCACCACCGTGAGAATAGTGGTGTTGCCATCAGACGGAGGGAAACCAGTGACAAAGTCCAGGGATATGTGTGACCAGGGACGGTGAGGGACAGGAAGAGGTTGAAGGAGGCCAGCCGGAGCTTGCCGGGGAGACTTATTCTGAGCACAGACAATGCAGGCAGCAACAAACGCAGAGACGTCAGGGACCATGAAGTTAAGGAACGCTGCACCTCACGGACCTAGTTCTCTATTCCACAGATGAGTGTAGCCACCAGACACAAGGTAGGAAGGATGGTCTCGGGTCCAAGGGTGTAGCAGCGGGTCTATAGCGGCATTAAAACGCATCAGTCTTAAACATTTTTGACCCTGGGTGGTAGGAGATGGTAAAGTTGAACCGGGTGAACAGCAGGGCCCATCTTGCTTGCCTGGAGTTGAGACGCTTGTCGGTGCGGAGATATTCCAGGTTCTTGTGAGCTGTCCACACAAATAATGGATGTTCTGCCCCCTCTAACCAGTGCCTCCACTCCTCCAATGCCATCTTCACCGTGAGTAGTTCTCGATTCCCCACATCATAATTCCTCTCCACGGCGTTAAGACGATGGGAGAAGAAGGCGCAGGGATGCAGCTTAAGGTCCAGGGCAGGACGCTGGGACAGGACGTCCCACATTCCGACATCGATTTGGATGGTCAAGGCAATGAGCGAGTCGAGATCCGTAGGCAGCTCCCGGGCTCCAAGCTCCTCTTTAACCTCCTCCAATAATCAATGAAGGAACGTGTCAAACAGGGATTCCGGGTTCTAGGCACTCTCGGTTACCAACGTGCGGAAATCAACCGCATAGTACACCACACTGCGGGAGTCTTGACGAAACTGGAGTAACTTCCGGGCAGCCTCTCTCCCAGACAACGGAGAATCAAAAACCTTTTTCATCTCAGCCACAAACTTCTCCGGACTGAAGCACACGGCAGATTGTTGTTCACACACTGCCGTAGCCCAGGCGAGAGCCCTCCCGGACATCAGCGTTATGAGATACGTTATCTTCGAGTGTTCCGAGGGGAAGGGCTACAGCTCGAAAATGAGGAAACACTGGGAGAGAAACGCCCGACAGGTTCCTGACTCTCCAGCGAAGCATTCCGGAGGAGGTAAGCGGGGTTCTCAGGAAGCAGCAGTGGCCCATGCTGCTGACAGCTGGGTTACTGAGGGGCTGGGAGCTTACTGTCGTGGCTGGCTGCCTAACAGATAATCAGCGGAATTGCTCTAGAAATGTATTCAAGGCATGGTCGTGGCATTCTGCCTAGGTCTGGAATCCTTCCATAAGACCTTGAAGTAACTCCTCGTGCCTCCCAATGGTGGCTCCTTGGAAGGAGACAACGTTGCAGAGCTGGTCCGAGTCTGCTGGGTCAGTTCGTACTATCAGAACTCAGATGCAGAGAGTTCGAAATAACAAATGTTTATTTACAAAACAGGGGGCAGGCAAACGACAGGTCAAGGGCAGGCAGAGGTCAGTAATCTAGGGCAGTGTCAGACAGGTACAGAACGGCAGGCAGGCTCAGGGCAGGCAGAGTAGTCTAAACCAGAAAAACAGGGGCAATAGAGAAACCGGGAAAAACACGCTGGTAGGCTTGACGAGACAAGATGAACTGGCAACATACAAACAGAAAACACAGGTATAAATGCACAGGGGAAAATGGGCGACACCTGGAGGGTGTTGGAGACAAGCACAAGACAGGTGAAACAGATCAGGGTTAGACAGTGTGGGGGAAGGGCATCAGACAGAAGATTGAGAGGAAGATTATTTAATTTTGAGGAGAAACATTTCTTGGGTGAATAAGATGAGTCAATTAACGCACTTGAACTAGTCCGATTTTTTAAGAAGCCCACATCACTGTCTAACAGACAGCAATTTGTGGATATCTGAGCGACAGGAGTCTCTGCTCATTGGTTTGACACACAGGACATTTGAGTTGCTGTCCTCAGTATATTGTTGATGAGAGCTTTGTCTTGTTGTTTAAATATGTTGTGTGTTTTAAGATTGATATCAATAAAGTTAAATCATGTTAGCATTAAACATGAACTGTGTTAATTCATTAGAAAGAGCAACTTTTAACCTATTTAATAAGCTATCATCTTCTCATGTGTGACAAACTGAAGTCAAACTATAACCTTTGATAACTCAGATGGCAGTCTTGTATCAAACAAATCTAATTTAGGCCTTGATCCAATCCGGACCGCAGAAGATCCATGCCTCGTACGCGGACACTGCATTCACAGTAAATGCTGCATATGTCAGCTCAATCCATTATAACACTGATCTTCCTTGGTTCAGATTGATTCTAGCCTCTAGAGTGGCTAAAATGTGTGGTGTCATTGTAAATGGGACATTTCATGTGAATTTGGTCCTAATCTTATCATGACGCTTTGGATCTTCCTGAAATGTAATCCAAGGAAAGGTACTTGAAGGAGGCACATACATTTTACATTTGTATTTAAAATGATTAAGATTATTATTGATTAACTTTGGTCATTGAAGTTGGGATATTTGGGACAATTTGGCTTTAGTACCCAGATCTCCTATAAGACACTACAACCCTTAGTCTGTAGATCTAAGCAAGACTTGCTGTAATTTCAAACTTTACCATTTCAAGCTCTGAGATATGAGTATTGTTTAGATTTGATACTTAATTAATGTACGGATACTGAAAAATATAAACATTCATATTTAAAAATTGTGTTTTACACAATTTACTCCACAATCACATGAAATGTCCAGAGTGGGGTCTCTGTTTTTTTATGAATTGTGATCCATTATGATCCTTTTTTAATGACCCAGCACAGTGAATGTGAAAAGTGTTTTAAAATAAACTCTCTCTGCTGGTGATTGCTGGATGTACTTTTGAAATTATATTGATGTTTTTCAGTAATCATAAATCAATGTAAGAGAATTGTGATCAAAATATAGTAACTAGGCTAGTCATGTTTCAGAGCACATTGTAAGGTTTCTAATGATACACTTGCTTTGTAGCATGTCTCTGTGTAACAATGGGAAGTTTAATATGTTGAAGAAATACCAGCGGATGGGATTTTTCTTTGTATCAATATCAACATGGGTTTTGAAAAGCTACATGCTCCTGAACTTTCTGGATGTTTGAACATTTGAATGCTGTTTTTTTTTAACTTTTTGATTACTTTCTCATTAAGAAGCATTAGGCCTACATTCAATCAGATCAAGCTTTAACCTGGCAAAGCTGACACCCCCATAGCTGATGTTCTGGCGGTGTCTGGAGGTGTAACTGCTTTGGAGCTGTCAAATCGGTTGGGCATGATTATTGTCACGAATAAGCCACACTGTCTCACTTGCGTTAGAAGTTCAGAAAGAAAATGTGTAGGCTATATATCAATAATTACGTTCACATTTAAAATCATTACACAAAATAATAAGGATTTCGATCAGCGTAATCGATGTGAAGATTACATCTCACATTCAAGTGTCCAAACATGACAAAATGTCTCTTAATGCGACTCCGTGCAGCCAATGGCAATATCTGCTTTAGGTATAATGCAAGGAGCTGCTTGTAAATTCGACTGCTCTAAGCAGTTCCACATGCTTGCTAAAAATTCAGCATTTTGACATCCTCTGTCAGTCAACCCTGTGTCACTTCTAAGAAGATTTCATTGTACATTTCAGCATCATTGTAAATCTCTAATTATTTTGTTGCTTGGACAAAGTCCTTTTGAGGTTTTATTATTTATTTCATATGATTAGTGATTCATTTATGTCTGTCCCTCATTTTAAAGGGATACTTCCGTATTTTGGCAATGAAGCCCTTTATCTACTTCCCCAGAGTCAGATGAACTTGTGGATACAATTTTTATGTCTCCGCGTGCAGTTTGAAGAAATTTGCTAACTAGCGTAGGCGCAATGATTGTAAGTCTATGGTAGCTGCTAGCATGCTAGCAGATACCAAAGACTTCCAGCCATTGCGTTAACGCCAGTTACAGTACCATTGGCTTGCGAAACTACCTCTAACTTCCTTCATGCTGGATGCAGAGACATACAAATGTTATCCATGTGTTCTTCTGACTCTGGGGAAGTAGATAAAGGTCTTTCGTTTCCAAAATCCTGAACTATCCCTTTAAGGTTAACCCTCTTACTTGAACTGAACTATTGTTTTAATGTGGTGAAGCTATTCCTTTAAAAAAAAAAAAAAATAGTCAAATCATAGTGTAAAAGCAAGTGACTGGTTCTACTCTTTTGGGCCATTTTCTGGTGCTACGTAGTGGGAAACTGACCAGGTCGAGCATAACATGTCAAACCTCTGCGCCTTACATATAAACAAAGGTGTGTTGGTTGAAAGGTGTAGGCTAAACAGTTATTTTTCTACCGGTGATGTCATTTCCTCCTCAGCAAGCTCCATATAAATCTCAGGTGCAGTTGCAGCAAGTTGTTCGTGGTACATTACGGCTCGAGCGAGTTAGACCCCTGATACTGAAAAACGCAGCTCGTCAGAAATAACCAGGGCGGTCAAGTTGCACATAGAATGAACCCATAATTTATCGACTCTTTCCACACACAATCGAAGGGGAACAACATTCTGAATAAGCTTTTGACGTTTGCTATTCCTGCCCGTCTTATTGCAACGATGATCGCGAGAGGATACTTCATTTTGACAATATTGGTTAATCGCGGTAAGATAATACAATTTATGTTGGGATTGACTAATATTTCTTCAAGTTGTAGCTGTGATTCCACTAAAGTTAACGGGTTGTGTAGCTACGGGAACGTCTGATGTTGTCATTTGGTCTAGCACCAAGGACAGCGGCAAGTGCTCCCGAATCCTTTTCGGATGGGCGCTATCGGCGATCTATACGTAGGCCTATACGCTTGGCGACTGAAGTGCATTCTCAGTTAAGAAGTCGATATTTTTAATGGAAAATATGTTTGCCCTCGTCCCAACTGTAGGCTATATAATTGACCATATATTTAGCTGAAAATGTTTAGGAATAACTTACCCTAAACTAAAGACGACAATGTACCTATTGATTGGTAGAGCTTAACATAATAACTCTGGGTGACTACGAGACATGACGTTGTCGTTAATCATGTTTCTTTCCCCACGTAGTTCTCTCATTGCCCGTGACTCCAACTTACCTTGAGACAGAGGATGTCGAGGTAAGAATCCTTTTCAAGGAATAGCTTAATGATATTGTCAGCTTTATGTTACATTTTGTGTAGGGGTTTGTAATCAGAGGCAGACTGGCAGCCATCTGGCATTTTTTGGGGCAATTCTTTTGCCCAGTGGGCCTGTCTATCTTGTTTTTTTTCCAGCTCAAAATTATAATTATCTGGCTAATAATGAGTCCTCAAGGAATAAAATGGTCAGGTGTGAGGGCCTTGAAGAAAAAAATGGTCCGGTGTGTTAGAAATGCCAACTCTGATTTCTGGTCCCAATCCACCTCTGTTTGTCATCAACAGTATCAAAATACTTTGTTTGATAAGTTCCAGAACTAGGGTTGCAAAGGGAGGGTATATTTCTCATAACTTTCGAGGTTTACCAGTAAACTACCAGAATTTTGTTAACTTTCAAGTTTTTTGTTGTTCTTCTTTATCACATGACATAGTGGCCTTATCACATGTAAAATAGATAAAATAATCAAATAAGATGATTTAAAAAATAATATTCTTTTATTTGCAAAGCTGCAAAACAGATATCCTAAATATAAACCATCAACTTAGCGAATACCATTGGGGTTTAATATGCATGAAATATCCTTTATTTGTATATTCTTTTACACTCTTATTTATTTTAATGTCAATAAAAATATGTCAATATGTCTTTGTTGTAAATGTTTTGGTGCCAAACTGGTGGCAGTTGTGAAAAAAGTTAAAAGTTGCAGAGTTAATTGAAAATAGTGTCACTGTTGATTAGATGCTTTTTTAATTAATTAGGCTATTTTCTTTTTAACCATAAGGTCTATCCAATAAAAACTCATGGGCAGTATGGTCACAGATATAAAACATTAAATAAAAATACTATGTATGAATATATATATATTTTTAAAGTTATTCAAGTATAAATTATCAAAGTTACCGTATATTACCTGTTAAAGGGATAGTTCACCTAATTTACAAAATTAGGTGAAAATAAAACTTGCCCTGTAAGCAGTCTATGGACAAGGTTTGACAGCAATCCAAGATTTTGTATAGTTTCATTGCCACTGTTTCCAAATGCAAATGTTTTAGCATTCGTGGCACAAATCCCATCCAAGTCCTGGTACCGATATTAGCATTCTTCGTGCATCATGTCCAAATAATACAAAAGTATAAACAAAAAAATGTATGTGAAGCTCAACAAAGCCACTTGTAGATGATTTGAACATGATGCGTGAAAAATGACCTTGAATGGGATTTGTACAGATATCATTTTTCACGCATCACCAAACACAAAAATCTGTGAAGCTACAGTCCCTCATTCGACACAACGCTAATGTTCTACGCACAAGAATATCAGGGTGCTACGATAATCTGCTTACATATCATCTGCATATTGTACTTACATATCTTATGTACGTATTGTAAATGTACGATAACACAACGACACTGCTATTGCCACGACAGAGAGCAATCGAAACAGAATAATGCATATCCATGTCTCTTTATTTTGTTTACTTTGCAACTGGAATATTTGGGACTACTCTGGAGCTACAGCACACTAAAGTCCAGCTATAGACCTGAGACAGTCTTTGGTCTGCCAGACTGCAGCCTTCTCTCCCTGGCAATACTTTAATGAGCACATTTGATTTCTGGAGGCTAACACCATGATGGGAGGTCTGGTTGTCTCTCCATTGCTGCTGTGGCATCCAGTTTTTCCTCTAGTTTATGTTACAGGCGGGGCGACAAGGTTCAAGTTAATAGAAACCATTAAATAGAAGTTAATTTTTGTAGGCGGATGGTCCTGGCCCGCCTATACGGGGAAGGGGAAAACACTGATGCCGTGTTTATCCGTTGACCCTGTGTCCACTCTGCCCCCCTCAGGTGATGAAATGCATCGTGGAGGTTCTCGCTGATGTGCTCTCGAGGCCACACCCTTTGGCTGTCAGTCAGGAGTGCCTGAGCATACTAAGGACAGGTAAACCACTCCCAATCCCTCCCAGGGACCTCTGCTCCGGATATACGCTTTTAGGTACAGATCTAGGATCAGCTCACACACTCTAACTTATTCACCACAACTCCATTAACAGAGAAAAATGCAAAAATCCCCTTAGATCAGTGTCTAGAGACATACCTTTTCTGGTATCTCAAGGAGTCACTGTCACTCACTGTCACCAATTATGACCTAATGCAAGTTAACATTTGCTTTCATTTTCACCATGGATGCACACAACTCAGGAAAGTCCGAAATGGCACCTAATCCCTACATGTTGCACTATGCAGTCCACTACATTTGACCAGGACCCATAGGGCTCTGGTCAAAAGTAAGGCATGATATAAGGAATAGAGTGCCGTTTGGGACACAGGTCTGAGCTCTCCATAATAGCATTCGGCAGAGCAGTCGGGGCTGGGGCTATTCAATTACAGCCATTGTGTTACCTTGACGCTGTCCTTGTTGAGAAAAATCTTTCAGGGCATTACTCATTACTGGCTATTGTTACCAGGATGGGGCTGCGGTTGGGAAATGAAACCCCTCAATAGGAAAAATAGACTGAGGGGATGAGAGAGAGAGAGAGAGAGACACAAAGAGAGGGGGAGATTGGAGGTGATTTGGTTAGAGGCAAATCCAATCAAATCAAATTGTATTTTTCACATGCTCCGAAGACAACAGGTGTAGACCTTACAGTGAAATGCTTACAAACAAGCCCTTAACCAACAATGCAGTTAAGAAAATACCTAAAAAGAGTATTAAATAAAAGTAATAAATAAATAAATAAATAAATAAATAAAGAGCAGCAGTAAAATAACAATAGCGAGGCTATATACAGGGGGTACCGGTACAGAGTCAATGTGCGGGGGCACCGGTTAGTCGAGGTAATTGAGGTAATACTAAAAAGAGAGAACAAAGAGGGAGACTGTATAGATGGGCAGGGAGGGAAATACAAGGGAGAAAGGATTACCTAGTAAGATCAGACAGAGAAGAGAAACAGCAAGAGAAATGTGTTTACCATAAAGAGATGGATTTTAGAGAGGAAGGAAGGGGAAGACCAAGAGAGAGAGGCAGGGAGACAAAGAAAGAACGAACGAAAGAGTGACCCTGAAGAAAGACTGAGTAAGCAGTAGTTCTCTTAAATGCCTGCCTCATTCTGTACACTCTTTCTGGGTCAGCAGAAAGGGAAAAGCTCTGTGATGCTGTAATTCACTGGAAACCACTCTTTGGGCCAAAATGATTAACTTGAATTTCTGCTTTGGAGGCAGTACATTTCAGGGCAATTAATTTTTAGAGATGGGAGCAAATGTGCTGAGTTGTCACGAACAACCAAAGGGGAGAAATATACCTGTACATTTGCCCAGGGACATTGCTGGCTTGCTTGGACAATTAACGTTTTTATGTGTTGCTAAATGGCCAGGTCTCCCTAGTAAAATAGGTTTTCTGACCTCAATGGGATTTTTTGGATAAATAAAGTTTAAAAAAAATGGTTTCCTTTGCAGATGAAAGGCTTGTGTCAATCCTCCGCCACCACAACTTCCTCAAGGAGCTGCAGGACATTGCCGTTGAAGGTGAGGTATTGACCTATGACTTTTCACTGTAGCGGTGATACAAGGCAACCCTATCAGGAAGTGACATCATCTTTGAGTGATGTCACACAACTGTTGTGATGTAATCAAAATTTCACTTTGTTATGTTCATCTTAGATTTGATTGGGTTTCTTATCTTTCACATAAATGGTTTTCAGCATGAAGTAAATTGTTTTTAGTGTTTGAAAAATTATTCTCTTGATTGTTTTTCATTTAGTTTGTCAGTCATGTAAACAGCCACAATAATAATAATAATAATAATAATAATAATATAGCTATTTCTAAAACCCAAAGACTCTTTACAATAAGCAATCACAAGTGTATTTTAGGGGATTATTGTAAGCAAATGTCAAAATAAATTAGTCGAAATATTTGCAGTCACAACTCCACTCATCTCCCCTCCAAATGACAGGAGCCAATGAGAGAGCTCAGCAGCATGTTGACATCACGGCAGATCATGTGACTAAGAAGCCACAGGGTCCTCAGGGTATAGATGAGGCTGCAGGTGAGTCCCACTAGCACACATTCTCAGTAAAATTGCCATATGACAGCATTGCCTCATGATGACTGAAAATCCAAATCCCTGTCAAGTTTGCCATTTTACAGTCAAGTTGTGATATTGTGACAGTCTCTATGTGCAGGGCTGGCCCTAACCTTTTGGGGGATCTATAAAGTGGAATTTAGCTGCCACCCCCCCACCTCGCAGACAATAGTGTCCCCCCTCTTGACTGAGGAGTGAACAAATGTAAGGTTTAGGGTTCATTTCCTGCAATTCTACAGATTTTGCCATGGGGCAGAGAGAAAAATATGGAGTTTCACAGCTAATTTCCTACAATTCTACACATTTTGCCATAGGGTGGAGAGATTGTTTTAGCAGTTTTGAAGCAAATTTCATGACTTAATATGATATGAGTGCGAGTGACTAACAAAATCTATGTGGGCCCCCGGGAGGTCAGGTCCCCGGGCACTGCATGCCCAGTCGGTAATTTACCAATCAAAAAAACGTTGGCCAATAGGACGGATGGTAGTGGCATTTGCTTCAAAAGTAGTTAACAATCAATCAAATATATTTATAAAGCCCAAAGTGCTTATACAGAAGCCCAGCCTAAAACCCCAAAGAGCAAGCAATGCAGATGTAGAAGCATGGTGGCTAGGAAAAATTACCTAGAAAGGCAGGAACTTTGGAATAAACCTAGAGAGGAACCAGGCTCAGAGTTGGCCAGTCCTTTTCTGGCTGTGCTGAGTGGAGATTATAAGAGTACATGGCCATTAAGGTCAGATCGTTCTTCAAGATGTTCAAACCTTCATAGGTGATCAGTAGGGTCAAATAATAATTACAGTGGTTATAGAGGGTGCAACATGTCAGCAACTCTAAGCAGGTCTGACCACAGTGCTGTGTGGAGTGGATGGCATCTTGGAGATGGGAGCTGTTGGTACACACACAGGCTCCAAAGGTTCTGATAGACAGAATTGGGACAGTGAGCATGAGAAAGGGAGCTTCACTCGCTCTCACTCTCTCTCTGCCCATGTCTTTTCCATTGGGTGTCAGTTATCCTCTGGGTTTCTCTGTCTCTCTCTCTCTCTCTCTCTCTCTCTCTCTCTCGCTCTCAGGGTGCCAGTTCCACAGGGGTAACCCCCATAGAATTGTTCAGCAAGACAAAGTTCACAAACGTTGGCTAACTTTAGTCAAATTGTTTAACTTTAGCAGTGACTAGGTAACATGTTTGTGATAAGATTTCATCAATCAAACTTTCCAGATGGTACAGATGTTATTCTACAGGCACATTTAAGCATGAACACTGCCTAACAACTAATCTCAGCAACCCAGAACTACTAAGTCTGTCTACGAGAGATTACCTAACAATGCAAAAGTGAGGATATGATTAATCATCATGCTGATCTCTTCATGTGCCTGGGAAGAGAAAGATCTTTGAATCTGCCTAATTTGGCATTCTAGCACATCCTTGTGGAGGCCTTATGATAGAGATACAATATACTGTCATACTGTGTTCTGTTTAATTATGTGGGCCTTATGCCCCACATGGTAAGTAAGCTCAGGTGACGTGAAATGATCTGAACCCGTATTTACAAAGTTCTGAACTAGGATCAGGTCCCCCATGTCCATACAATCTTAGTCATTATGATCTAAAAGGGAAAACTGATCCTAGATCAGCACTTAAACTCTGAGACACTTTATGAAAACGGGCCTTGGTGCACCATGTCATGACAGCACTAGGACTTATTTATGGCTCGTTGCCATAGGTTGCATTAAGGTAAGTGACAAGGTTTACTCATTATTCAATTTGCATTTCCAATTTAATTTCAGCAGCTCCCATAGTATATTCACTGTCAGTTTTAGTTCTGCTGATGTCAGGATAAGTAAGTACACAGGGGATTCGTCTCTTGGCCATCAGTCAAAGAGCACATTTACATTTTGATTGGCCGCTGCTTTAAAGCCGGCCACTTGTGCATGCTGTTTGATCGTAAATCAGGGGATGTAAAGGCAAAGGTGAGTGCCAAATGGCACCCTATCCCATAGTCAAAAATACATATTTCGTACTAGATATGAAAAGTGCCGTATTTTGTACTACATATGAATTAGGGTTCCATTTGGGACATAGGCTGTGTCTGAAGCCATTTGCCACACGTGACTGTCAACCTTTGCGTCTTTCTGTTGTTACTATGACATATTTCTAAATATGTCATATCTAAACTATGAAAGAGAAAATATGTGCACATTCTGTGACATCAGAGGATGTGGCCGTCTTCCTCTCCTTTTCACATTTGAGATTAATCATGACTATTCAGATCGAAATATAGTGTATAGAACAGATGTGATTGTCGGTTATGTAGAATAGGGAATTGTGTCCGCTCGATTCATAAAATGTCTATATGCAACGTTCAGAATGGTTCACCTCACACCCTTGTGGCGCCTTGCTAACTGCACTGCCTGCTGGGAAGTGTAGTCAATCTATTGTCCATCTAAATGTAGTCCATCTGTTGGATGGATGTTTGGGCAGTGCAATGGATCATTGCTCCCAGTTTCATCATTGAAAGTCAGGCAGGGAGGTCCCTGTGCTCTGCTTTTAATTTCTTATCCTTGACAGTGGCTATTCACACTCTTAACACTAGGGCCGGGATTCAATACGAGGCGAGTTGTAGCACACAGTATAATATAACACAAAGGACACAAAGGACAAAGGTTTTTGTATAAATATTTTAGCTTTTTATAATAAACAAAATGTCTTTACAGGGTTCAATATTAGTTTCTAGAACACAACATGTGCTATCAATCATTCAAATCGTTTTTACATCAGCAGATGTCACAAAGTGCTTATACAGAAACCCAGCCTAAAACCCCAAAGAGCAAGCAATGCAGATGTAGAAGCACAGTGGCTAGAACAATTATTGTACTGTTATTTGGATTGTAGTTTGGATTCTTTCTGATATTTATTGGTTTTTCTTTAGTTATTTTTACTATTACTAATGTTTGACATTCTACTGCAATTTTGAGGAGCTGGTAACTAAAGCATTTCACTGCACCCGCTATAACACCTGCTAAACCATATTTTCCACCAATAAACGTTGATTTGATTTATAACTTAATTGAATGTCTTTTTGCTGCCTTGACAAAATCACCCCATTGATATGAAATGGTATCTTTCTATGTTCCATCTCCTTCATAGATCAATCGATGTTGGCCGCTCTGGGGGGAACCGGCGAGAGGTCTATCTTGTCCCAGAAGAGGGGGACCGGAGGAGAGGGAGAAGGGCAGGGTGAAGGAGAGGCGGAGAAGAGCGCGGAGAGGGACGGAGAGTCATCCCGTGAGAGGAACGAGATCATCAGAAAAGGCGAAGAGAAGAAGCGAGAAAAGGACGAGACCCCTGACAACCGTATCTCAGATGCCATGAACAAGGAGGGGAAAGAGAAGGAAAAGGATGTGGATGTGATTGAAAAGAAAGAAGAAGGGGATGAGGAGAAGCGTGCGAGCTCAAGAGAAAATGGCGAGGAGGCTAAAACGGAGGGAGGAAACGTGACTCTGGATAAGAAAGGTAAGAACTGCTGCCCAGAGCACATTGACGGTGACATTACAGACATCTCTCGACTACACCACATCTGTAGAATTGAATGGAGTAGGGTAAAGTTGACCCTAAAAGCTGATCTTTGGTCAGTTGTGCATGCCAACCCACTAATGGTAAAGGTTAAGATTGGCAGTTGGTGTGGTGGGAGTTGATCTGTACCTAGGGGAAACTTCACCCCGGAGCGAATTGAGTACTCGTGTTGTAATGAACAACACGATTGGCCAATTAGACATATACTGTATATTGAATGTCCTACATGGCTATTGTTCACAGTTGAAGCCAAGAAAAAAAGAGGGGGGCAAAGACACTTCTAAGAACCAGACATCTCTAGTCTACCCGCTTCTCACTAGCTAGCTTAATTGGTATCTGGAGCAGGTACCATCATCTTGTAAGTGCACTTGCAAGCTTTGAAGTGAGCATGAAAGTGATTGCAGTTCCCTCTCGACTACACTTCACTAGTACACTACACCCGGAGGAGTATTAACTATGATGATGAGGTGTCATAAAGATTAAATAGTGGACCGCTCTAGCTAAGTGCCAAATCAATCCATTAGATAAACACTGTTCTCTGGGGTACTGTGGTCAGTCAGGCAGAGAGAGCAGGATCAGGAGGGAGGCATTGTTAGTGTGTGTGTGTGTGTGCACACGAGAGACACACACAAAGAGAAAATAAATGAAATATAAGAGAATAGAACGAGAGACGCACTGCAGTGAGAGAAAGAATGCAGGGAGGGAGGGAAGAGGAAAAAGAGGTGGAGACTGATGATGAGACTGCGACCATGCGCTGCGGGAGCAGATGATCGATAGGAGCGGCTCCATCTATCTGATGAGTTTGAGTGCTCCCCGCACAGCGGCCCGGTTTGATTAGATAATGGATACTGGAACATTACCAACGAGCCAGAGAACTTGGACAGCAGGGTTGCTTCCCAAATGACACCATGTTCCCTATATAGTGCACTACTTTTGACCAGGACCTATAGGGCTCTGGCCAAAAGTAGTGCACTATATAGGGAATGGGTGTCATTTGGAATACATCCAATGGCTACGGATCGACTGCACTCCCTGGAATTCAAATCTAAATGCTAGATTTAGGCCAAGGAAAGAAATGAAAATATAATCATAAGTGATGAGCAAGCATGTGAACTAGGCCATAGGTTATTTTTGTATACTTTATTTATACATTTTTAGGACAGAGAGACATCCCCAGTCCTTCAACCGCCCACCCGCCAACTGGCTAGGATAAGGTTCTAGCATGACCAGCAAGTCCCAGTGACTATTCAACTGAGCATAAGGGAACATTTGGACAAAGGTCACTCCAAGGGACAGTACAATACGAATCTCTGTACCTTCATAGGTTGTATGCAGGGAAGGAGGCTTCCTAAAGGCTTTAACCAAATGCAGAGGTGTCATGCCCATAGGGGACACAGGGGCACGTGCCCCCTAAACCTAACCTTAATCCCTACCCTAATCTTAACATTAACCATAAACCATTTTAATTTTTAACTTCAATGGGGGTAGGGACGTCCCAAGGATACCGGAAAGCACAGACCCCTTCAGATGTGTCCTGTTTAAAAAAAAAAAAACATTTTTGTTGTTGTTTCTCTGTAATAGTACTAGACACTTAGCAACTTTATGAAGTTGGCTTTAGCTAGCCCAGATAGGTTCCTAATCTCCCAAACTTATAACTAGCTACCAATAAGCCATTTCAGGCTATCAAGTTAGAATAGCTAGCTTGGTAGATTTTAGAAAAGCAAGCAATTACTAATGTACTGAATAAGACACATTCCTTTCAATCTTTTACCCGGATTGTAGCATGGATGCAGAAAATCATATTTATTTTCTTTAAAAAAAATAAACACCTGACTGGAGGATACAGACAACTCAAGAAGTATACTTCGATATAATGAACTGTATTTATGACATAGAATTAAGCATAATGATTATGGCTCTAGATTGCAGGAAAAAGCTGTTTCAGGTGTTTGAAAAATTCTCAAACTTCCTGACGGACCACTCCCGTACCATCCTCATGTACTTTGTGCCCCCTCAGGTTTTTTGGGTGTATGACGCCCCTGACCACGTGTCCATAATTTAGAAAGGTGGAGCATGAGGGAAAAGTAAAAGGCAGAGATCTGCTCAGCCAGCTGGCAGCAGCAGATTTCACTAAGAAGAGTGGAAACCTGTTGAGGGTGGATAATACTGTTTAGAGAGTGAGGAGGGGGAGAGAAGGAAGGAGAGAGAGAAAGAGATTATGTTCCTTTCTTTGAAGAGTGGTGGTAGCCTCAAGGATAGATGTACCAGGCTAGTAACAAACTGGGTTCGAATCCTAGGTCTGATAAGGTGAATCTAAAGTGAGTGAGCAGGCAACCAATATCACAGCTGCCACCTTCTGAATTTGTGCAAGGCACAAACTGCTCTAGGGAATGTTGCTTTGAGCTGACCCTGTGCTGCTTCCGGTCTGTTGTGCGTATGCATGAGTGAGTGAGGGAGTGGTATGTCTGGTTGGATACTCTGTCAAGAAACAATGAAAAATGTCCATGCAAATGGATGAATAAAGATGACCAAAGGTTTGTGGACATCTGCTCATCGAACATCGCATTCCAAAATCATGGGCATTAATATGGAATTGGTCCCCCCCTTGCTGCTATAACAGCTTCCACTCTTCTGGGAAGGCTTTTCACTAGATGTTGGAACATTGCTGCGGGGACTTGCTTCCATTCAGCCACAAGAGCATTAGTGAGGTTGGGCACTGATGTTGGGCGATTAGGCCTGGCTCGCAGTCAGTGTTCCAATTCATCCAAAAGGTTTTCGATGGGGTTGAGGTCAGGATTCTGTGCAGGCCAGTCAAGTTCATCCACACCGATCTCAACATACCATTTCTGTATGGACCTCACTTTGTGCATGGCGCATTGCCATGGTGAAACAGGAAAGGGCCTTCCCCAAACTGTTGCCACAAAGTTGGAAGCACAGAATCGTCTAGAATGTCATTGTATGCTGTAGCATTAAGATTTCCCTTCACTGGAACTAAGGGGCCTAGCACGAACCATGAACAACAGCCCCAGACCATTCTTCCTCCTCAACCAAACTTTATAGTTGGCACTATGTATTCGGGCAGGCAACATTCTCCTGGCATCTGCCAAACCCAGATTTGTCCGTCGGACTGCAAGATGGTGAAGCGTGATTCATCACTCCAGAGAATGCGTTTCCACTGCTCCAGAGTCCAATGGCGGCGAGCTCCAGCCGACACTTGGCATTGCGCATGGTGATCTTAGACTTGTGTTCAGCTGCTCAGTGATGGAAACCCATTTCATGAAGCTACCAACGAACAGTTCTTGTGCTGACGTTGCTTCCAGAGGCAGTTTGGAACTCGGTAGTGAGTGTTGCAACCGAGGACAGACAAGTTTTACGCACTACTCGCTTCAGCACTCAGGGGTCCCGTTCTGTGAGCTTGTGTGGCCTACCACTTCGTGGCTGAGCCGTTGTTGCTCCTAGACGTTTCCACTTCACTATAACAGCTAATGCAATTGACCGGGGCAGCTCTAGCAAGGCAGAAATTTGACGAACTGACTTGTTGGAAACGCGGCATCCCATGACGGTGCCACGTTGATAGTCATTGAGCTCTTTAGTTAGGCCATTCTACTGCCAATGTTTGTCTATGGAGATTGCATGGCGGTGTGCTCGATTTTATACACCTGTCAGCAACGAATGTGGCTGAAATAGCCAAATCCACTAATTTGAAAGGGTCTCCACATACTTTTGTATATATAGTGTATATTCTATTATTTTTTATCTACAAAGGGGCAGAGTCTGGTGAGGTGACAGATGCACCAGAAGAGAAATCTGAGGAGAAGAAATCTGAGGAGAAGAAATCTGCAGAGGAAAATGAAGAGGAGGTAGAGGAGAAGAGGTCTGCGTTGCCTCTGCAAGACAGTGCCGAGGCAAAGAAGGAGTGGGAAGAGGAGGATGAGGGGGAGGGGAAACGCAAGGTCGCCGGTGTGAATCACTGGAGCAGCATGAGTGAGCTAGCCCGGAGTTTGCAAACAAAGAAGAGAGCGGGAGAGGAGGAAAAGTTGCAGGAAGTGAAGTTACTGGAGGTCGGAGGTCACCATGAAGTGCCCCATCACTCCAAGGAGGTGGCGGAAGAGGAAGTGGAGGAGAAGAGGAAGGTGGGAGTTGCACGGAAGGGCCCCGAAGTGAAGGAGCTCCAGATGTTGGCACGCAGGGAACCGCAGGAGAGGAGAGAGGGAGAGGAGGAAGAAGGGAGCACCAGCAGGAAGACTGAGGTACGTTCCCCCCAATTATTAAAGTTGGATGAACTATCCCCAAATCCAATGAAATGGTACCTGGCTATATTAGCATTCTCGCTCAATCCCCTATCAGGAACCACCTCAAGAGGTGCACATTTTTGTTCTTGCCCAGCACTGTTGATTCAATTCGTAAACAAATCAACTAATCACCATGCCATGGATTAGTTGATTCAGGAGCCGTATGTATCATGCGTGTCAAGAGTAGGAGTGCTGATCGAGGATCAGGTCCCCTATAATCTTAATAACTGGGATCTAATAGGCAAAATTCTAGAACATCACTCCTACTCTTAGACGCATGATACATAAAGGCCCTGATGTGTAATTGCTGGGCTACACTGAGAATGCATCGAGAAGAAACCCTGAACTAAACAAAACACAACACTCGGTGCTCAGAGTCTACCCGCTGAGCACACAATGGTTGAATCAACGTTGTTTCCACGTCATTTCAATGAAAGGACGTTGAACCAACGTGTAATAGACGTTGAATTGACGTCTGTGCCCAGTGGGTATGTTCACTACCCACCTCACATCTAATGCTGTATTCTCTTCAGTCTACTGTAGTCCACTTTCATATGACACATCACAGTGCATCACTTGAAAAGGCTGACAACAACACAGTTGACATTTCTGTCCTTTTGTCACGGTACGCTACGCTGTCGTTGTCCGCTTCATTAAACTCATCCTGAAGAGGAGCCACGCGGTAGAACGCTGTGTAATGTGTTGGCCCCTAAGGCTTTTTCACACCTTCTTGGCAGATTCAACTTGTTTGTATTAATATTAGTGCACACCGTAGCAAAACTTTTTTGCAACCAAAATAAAAAATGTACGTTTCGTATTTGGACAGATTAAGGTAGTCCCTCCTCATTTTGTCTGTTTACTTTCTATTGGATATGACTGTGGCATACAGCAGTGCAACACCAATTAGAGTCCCTCAATCATCTAAAAGTAGGAAAAGTGTGCTGGTTCCACCTCAGGCGCCTCTACTACTAACTACAGCAATCGGACCACGCTGGATGGATGGTTCATCCACAGGGCTTGTCGCCGCCTGTGGGCTCTCATATGGGACCACACATATGCACACACACACACACCTATGCAGGTAAGTTTTGGCACAGACACTGACAAAAAAAATGCCTTGGTTGGCACATACACTCATGCGCTCACACACGTTGTTCACACAGATATAGCCTCTTAAAAGAATGACACATGGCACTCTGGGTAGAGTTGTTTAAGTGCACTCAGAAGAGGGTAATATTGGGTAATATTGAGTAATGACCTCCTCTCTTCACTCCCTCCTTTCCCTTTCTTATCATCACCCTTGGTCCTTTCCTCTCCCTCTCTTCTAACCTCTACTTCTCTCTCATCTCGCTCTTTCACCCCCCTCTTTTCTGCCTGTCTCGTTTCCATCGCCCACTGTTTGCCCATGTTATTCTTTCCTTTCCTCTATTTATCCATTTCTCTGTCTCCCTCCGTTTCTTTATTTCCATTCCATTATTCCCCTTGTTCTTGACTGATTATTTTCACCCTCTCTCTTCCCTCACCGCATCTCTCTCTTGCTTCCTCTGCCCTCTTCCTTTCTCTCTCTATCCTTCCCTCAATCTCCGCTCAATCTCTCTTCCGTCTCCCTCTATCCATATCTGTAGGAGCCAGAGATTGAGAGTCTGGCGGCCATCGAGTCGGAGCTGGAGAGCGTCGCCCAGAAACTCCACCAGCTGAGACGAGGTTGAGATGAGGCTGAGACGACATCCGACACCTTCCTCCTCTTCCTCCTCCTTAACAGCCAGACCAGAGGTGTGAATTTGAGACGGAGTCCTCCATCTCGCGCTCTCTTTTCTATCGAGAGAATACCGGGGTCCGCTCCAGCCTTTTGCGACGAGGCTCTTATGGTCATCCGTCCCTCCGACACAGAAAGGACAGCAACTCCCTATGCCTTGAATCCCCACTCTGTCTTTCTCTCTCCCTGCTTCAGCTTGATAACAGCCAGCTTTTCATTTGATTTTGACACTGCGCAACCACTTATGTGAAAAAAAAGGCCGATCTAATTGTTATTGTTACCATGCTAAAATAGGTGGGGTTGTAGCTAAGTTTATGTATATGTGTACATGTAAACAATTCTATGGCGTATTTCTAGGATGTTGTACTTGATTATTATGGCTGTAACTCTAATTATCGAAAAGCCAATGCAATAACTGGACATTTTTAATGAATGACTTGACTATGATTAAATGCTGTATGGAATTTATCTAAGAAAACAAATCAATTAGATAGCATCATCTGGAGATCTTTATGCGTGTGATTCATAATGTCTGCACTGTTAGAGCCTCAATATTATTCATTTTAGTTCAGTGGGGAGGAAATTATTAGAGAATGACGTTGTTTTGTGATCAAAACAATCTCCAAGTCTGAAACATTGATTGCTTTATCCTCTGTGTATTAGGGTAAGTAAGATCCTACATTCTGTGTGAATTTCCCATTGATAAAGTTTTTATTTTTAACCCAAAAGTGTGAGTCATGTGCGCATATCTTAAGTTCAGATTCAGCCTTTGAACACATATTCATCATAAAACCTAATCGTCACTGTCAATTTAGGAAAAACTGATTTTGAAAACCTGTTGAGAAATTGGGTTTTTCACCATGTTGCTTATGCTTATCCAATCCTTTTAGATATACACATAATGGCCATATTCCTGGGTGACTACATTGCAGATGCCTGGATAGGTGTTTAACATAGCAGCTAACCACATCATATGATATAGCAATCTGATGCCCGACTGCACAGTCAAGGACGTGGCACGCAACTATTGGTTGATGCAATGCAATATCTGCAAAGTAGTTGACCTGAAACAAGGCTATATATCTATACACACACACACACACACAGTTGAAGTCGGAAGTTTACATACACCTTAGGCAAATATATTTAAACTCAGTTTTTCACAATTCCTGACATTTAATCCAAGTAAAAATTCCCTGTCTTAGTTCAGTTAGGATCACCACTTAATTTTAAGAATGTGAAATGTCAGAATAATAGTAGAGAGAATGATTTATTTCAGCTTTTATTTCTTTCATCACATTCCCAGTGGGTCAGAAGTTTACGTACACTCAATTAGTATTTGGTAGCATTTCCTTTAAAATTGTTTAACTTGGGTCAAACATTTTGGGTAGCCTTCCACAAGCTTCCACAATAGGTTTGGTGAATTTTGGCCCATTTCTCCTGACAGAGCTGGTGTAACTGAGTCAAGTTTGTAAGCCTCCTTGCTCGCACACGCTTTTTCAGTTCTGCCCACACATTTTCTATAAGATTGAGGTCAGGGCTTTGCGATGGCCACTCCGATAATTTGACTTTGTTGCCCTTAAGCCATTTTGCCACAACTTTGGAAGTATGCTTGGGGTTATTGTCCATTTGGAAGACCCATTTGTGACCAAGCTTTAACTTCCTGACTAATGTCTTGAGATGTTGCTTCAATATATCCACATACATTTTCCTTCCTCATGATGCCATCTATTTTGTGAAGTGCACCAGTCCCTCCTGCAGCAAAGCACCCACACAACATGATGCTGCCACCCCCCGTGCTTCACGGTTGGGATGGTGTTCTTCGGCTTGCAAGCCTCCCCCTTTTTCCTCCACACATAAAGATGGTCATTTTGGCCAAACAGTTCTATTTTGGTTTCATTAGACCAGAGGACATTTCTCCAAAAAGTACAATCTTTGTCCCCATGTGCAGTTGCAAACCGTAGTCTGGCTTTTTTTTATGGCGGTTTTGGAGCAGTGGCATCTTCCTTGCTGAGCGGCCTTTCAGGTTATGTCGATATTGGACTCGTTTTACTGTGGATATAGATACTTTTGTACTTGTTTCTTCCAGCATCTTCACAATGTCCTTTGCTGTTGTTCTGGGATTGATCTGCACTTGTCGCACCAAAGTATGTTCATCTCTAGGAGACAGAACGCATCTCCTTCCTGAGCGGTATGACGGCTGCGTGGTCCCATGGTGTTTATACTTGCGTACTATTGTTTGTACAGATGCACGTGGTACCTACAGGCATTTGGAAATTGCTCCCAAGAATGAACCAGACTTTTTTCTGAGGTCTTGGCTGATTTCTTTAGATTTTCCCATGATGTCAAGCAAAGAGGCACTGAGTTTGAAGGTAGGCCTTGAAATACATCCACAGGTACACCTCCAATTGACTCAAATGATGTCAATTAGCCTATCAGAAGCTTTTAAAGCCATGACATCATTGGAATTTTCCAAGCTGTTTAACTTAGGGAGTGGCGGGGCGCTGAATTATTAAACATTCATCAATATACAATTGTTGCATAGTCATCAAAAGCTCTGCTTCTTGGCAATATCACAGCGTTGTCAGATTTCAAAAAGGCTTTACGGCCAAAGCACAACATTTGATTGTATGAGGATACCATCTCCAATATTTATCCATTAGCATAAATTCATAAACCAGCGCGGTTCACACACAACACATTTCACAGCGAAAACAAATCCCTTACCTTTTGAAGAACTTCTGCTGAGGGCTTCCCAAGTGTCCAACGAAGACATCAAATGGTTCTTTTGTTAGAAAAAGTAATTTATTATATCCATAAATCTCAGTTTGGTTGGCTCGTTATGTTCAGAAAATCCAACGTCGAATTGCCCATTGAAACGTGAAGAGAACGCGTTCAAATATACCTATAAACTTTTCCTAAACAAATCATAGACCAGTTATAATGCATCCTTAGCTATACTTTTATGAATATTAGCGATAATATTTCACTCGGATGGTCACCTATATGTTATATAAGTAAAATAAAGTGGGGCGCGCACCCAGACTCGCGTCCGAGAAATCTTGTTGACATTTGAGCTCCCCTGACCATTTCCTGTTCCTATCCGTTCTGCTTACTCCTATCGCTCCCAGTCTTTGTATATAGACTGTTGACATCTAGTGGAAGCCATAGGTACTGCAATCTCAGAGCTGGATTGCCTTGAAGTCAATGGGGAGAGTCTCAAACAGAGCAAAGGTCACAAAAAACTGCAATTCTCGATGGATTTTCCTCAAGTTTTTGCCTGCTAAATCAGTTCTGTTATACTCACAGACATTATGTTAACACTTTTAGAAACTTCAGAGTGTTTCCTATCCAATAGTACAAATGATGTGCATATCCTATTTTCTGTGCCTGAGTGGCAGGCATTTTACTTTGGGCATGCCAGACTCTCCAAAACCGTCACCTCTGCTGCCACTCCCTAAGAAGTTATAAAGGCACAGCCAACTTAGTGTATGTAAACTTCTGACCCACTGGAATTGTGATACAGTGAATTATAAGTGAAATAATCTCTAATGTCTGTAAACAATTGTTGGAAAAATTACTTGTGTCATGCACAAAGTAGATGTCCTAACTGACTTGCCAAAACTATAGTTTGTTAACAAGATATTTGTGGAGTGGTTGAAAAACGAGTTTTATTGACTCCAACATAAGTTTATGTCAACTTCAACTGTATATATATATATATATATATATACACACACACACACACACAACTTCACTACCCCTGGGCATGTGTGTGTTTTATAGAACATGGTAGCAATACCACACTAGGGATACAGTAGTATTGATTAACACAGACGGTGTGAACCTCAACTGTTTATCTCCGTGGGCGGGAAGCAGGAAACATGAATCATCCAAACAGCACACAGTGTGTTTGACAAATGTTCAGCTTTAAATCTCCAACACTGTTTTCCTTCTACAAGGAATCACAGATATGTTTGTATAGGTTAATAATATTCAGATGTCCATCTATGAAATATGTATAGAGGGAGAGAGGAACGGACAGACGGATAGGCGGAGACAGACAAAACTGTTCCCTCATTCACAAAGCACAGTATCTTTGTACAATGAGGGTACAAGTTTGCTCTACAGGCATCACCATAGAAACACTAACAAAAGACAATTCAGTGGTTAAAGAAGATGTACAGACAGTATTAGCTACACTGAATCCCTGTGCCACTGCAAAAATCTAGTATTTCAGCAAAGGTGCTGTAGGACTTCACGTTCAATCACTTATGAGACAGATGGCCTATTCAGCACATTGACACCATTTTGTTTTGTTTTTGTCTTCGGTCAAGCACTCCCCACTAAGGCGACCAATGACCATTCAGCGTCTGTTAAATGGTCCCCTAGACAACTGTGAAGAGGTCGCCTGATTGGAGGGTTTTGGCAAGCGATGGTGGCTTGTGAAGTGAGGCCCCTGCCGAAGCAAGGGAGGTTGTTGTACAATTCTTTTCTATTTGAACGTTCTGCTGAGACAAATGTTTTCATGTGCAAAAACAGAACAAAAAAATAACAGAACGGTTACCTGGCGAAGAAGGGTATATAAATAAAATAAAGCAATGGAACTCTTGGACTTCAAAGAGCTTGAAGCTGCGTCCCAAATGGTACCCTACTGTCTCTTTGGTCAAATACTGTTTTTGTCATAAACATCTAATTGAGCATTTTGCAGTGTGCAAATTATTTAAATTATGTTCCGGTCGCCCGACCAGCCATTCATAAAACAAATCGGCTCGCAGCTAAATCTAGTTGCCTACCCTTGTTCCAGGCCCTTAAAAAAACTATATTATTATTTCTCTACAGAACTGTACAATAACTCAGGACAGTAACTGCCCACTGTGCAGAAACTGGTTAAATCAACATTGTTTCCATATCATTTCAACCCAAAAATGTAATGTGATGAAGTTTAATCAACGTGGAAAAATTATTATTCTTAAACTTTTAACCTAAATCCAATGACATGGTGACATTTTTTGTTGATTTCACGTTTCGTTCACGTTAGTTGACAATTCAACGTCTGTGCCCAGTAGGTGCTGTGGCTAGATTACAATATCACACTGCAATTTCCTGTGGGGAGATGGCAATATATTCTTGGAATAATGAGAGCTGGTCAGCTGGACAAATGAATAAAGAGAGGGTTTAAAGGAGGATATTGACTTACACACACTGTGTATCCTTGTCCTAGAGTGATTGCTGAGCCAACGGTTTGTGTGTGTGTCTCATCTATTTCAGTCTATTTATCTCAACTTACTCTAGGAAACGCAGTGTTTTCGTAAAACAGGAAGATGGACTAAGGTCTATATTCTGGCACAGTCTTACAGTATATTTCCTTGTGTTTTGGAGGTGCCTTCTTATAACCATTACTTGATGAGTTTTTGCACATCTGGAGCCCTGTAGTTCAGTTTATAGGAGATGAGTGTGCGCGCATATATTGTTGAAGGGGTTATCCAACCCATAGCCCACTTAGTATATGGTTGTTGCTGCTTCCATCAGGTGAAATTCTTTTGTAACCTAAATCTGTTGTACTATTTTGTAAACTTAACCTGTACTACTGTACTATTTTGTAACCTCTGAGTGAAAATAAATATGGAGGTGGAGTAGGGGGTGAAAGGGATATATTTACTTTAATTCTTAAGTGTACATTTTTACTCTTATTTTTTGGAAGATACTTGATTATTTGCCATGAAAACAAAAAGGTCAAAAAAGAAAATGAGAGAACTGTAAAAAAAGAGTACTGAGTTGAGTAGAATCCAATGACATTATTTGCTTATTCTAACATGTTATATTTTTTGAAAACCTTATGTATTGCGTGTTTTGTGTGTATGTTTCATGATGTTGTTGTTGGTGACTGACGTATTGAAAATGTCAATTCTCAGGTGTCTCAACACTGCCACTGTGTGGTATGAACATGGTGAGTCCCCCCCCCAAAAAAATATATATATTTAGTTGGATTATTTTACTATTTCTACACAACTTGAGTAGCCACAACTTCTTTGTAATACACGTGAAAAGGCCAGAGCGTGTCCAAACAATTTATTATACACTGCTCAAAAAAATAAAGGGAACACTTAAACAACACAATGTAACTCCAAGTCAATCACACTTCTGTGAAATCAAACTGTCCACTTAGGAAGCAACACTGATTGACAATAAATTTCACATGCTGTTGTGCAAATGGAATAGACAACAGGTGGAAATTATAGGCAATTAGCAAGACACCCCCAATAAAGGAGTGGTTCTGAAGGTGGTGACCACAGACCACTTCTCAGTTCCTATCGTCCTGGCTGATGTTTTGGTCACTTTTGAATGCTGGCGGTGCTTTCACTCTAGTGGTAGCATGAGGAGTCTACAACCCACACAAGTGGCTCAGGTAGTGCAGCTCATCCAGGATGGCACATCAATGCGAGCTGTGGCAAGAAGGTTTGCTGTGTCTGTCAGCGTAGTGTCCAGAGCATGGAGCGCTACCAGGAGACAGGCCAGTACATCAGGAGAGGCGTGGAGGAGGCCGTGGGAGGGCAACAACCCAGCAGCAGGACCACTACCTCCGCCTTTGTGCAAGGAGGAGCACTGCCAGAGCCCTGCAAAATGACCTCCAGCAGGCCACAAATGTGCATGTGTCTGCTCAAACGGTCAGAAACAGACTCCATGAGGGTGGTATGAGGGACCAACGTCCACAGGTGGGGTTGTGCTTACAGCCCAACACCGTGCAGGACGTTTGGCATTTGCCAGAGAACACCAAGATTGGCAAATTCGCCACTGGCGCCCTGTGCTCTTCACAGATAAAAGCAGGTTCACACTGAGCACGTGACAGGCGTGACAGAGTCTGGAGACGCCGTGGAGAACGTTCTGCTGCCTGCAACATCCTCCAGCATGACCGGTTTGGCGGTGGGTCAGTCATGGTGTGGGGTGGCATTTCTTTGGGGGCCGCACAGCCCTCCATGTGCTCGCCAGAGGTAGCCTGACTGCCATTAGGTACCGAGATGAGATCCTCAGACCCCTTGTGAGACCATATGCTGGTGCGGTTGGCCCTGGGTTCCTCCTAATGCAAGACAATGCTAGACCTCATGTGGCTGGAGTGTGTCAGCAGTTCCTGCAAGAGGAAGGCATTGATGCTAAGGACTGGCCGCCCGTTCCCCAGACCTGAATCCAATTGAGCACATCTGGGACATCATGTCTCGCTCCATCCACCAACGCCACGTTGCACCACAGACTGTCCAGGAGTTGGCGGATGCTTTAGTCCAGGTCTGGGAGGAGATCCCTCAGGAGACCATCCGCCACCTCATCAGGAGCATGCCCAGGCGTTGTAGGGAGGTCATTCAGGCACGTGGAGGCCACACACACTACTGAGCCTCATTTTGACTTGTTTTAAGGACATTACATCAAAGTTGGATCAGGCTGTAGTGTGGTTTTCCACTTTAATTTTGAGTGTGACTCCAAATCCAGACCTTCATGGGTTGATAAATTTGATTTCCATTGATAATTTTTGTGTGATTTTGTTGTCAGCACATTCAACTATGTAAAGAAAAAAGTATTTAATAAGATTATTTCATTCATTCAGATCTATGATGTGTTATTTTAGTGTTCCCTTTATTTTTTTGAGCAGTGTATTATGGCATAGTATACCATACTACTTCAGCCCGGTAGGTGGTGGTAATGCACCTAATATTGGTCTGCACTCTGCCATTAAACCCCAAAGAAGAACTCTAGGTGCGCTCTGGGCGTTCCAAATTCAGAGCGTTGTCAGATTGTCCGCTCGTAAATCCAGAGCATTTCGAGGGTTCAGAGTTTACAACGGAGAGGAGTAGGGTTGATCTGAGTGTTCTGACCTCACAACGGCAGTCAAGTGTTACAGAGTCTAGTTGATAGGTAATCGACTAGCTGGTCTGTTCCCCATACCCCGTATGTAGGGACTTGTACAATACTTGAACATGGCTATTGAATTTGACACTTGTGTCTGTCTTTAATCTAACATACACAGAAACATCAAGAACCCAAGCTAACTGGCTAACGTTGGCTAGCTACTTCCAAACACAAATGAGAGAACACCTCACTCTGACCGTTTTACTCTCCCTAGCAGAGCTGGTTAGGCTGTTTAATTGCGCTATTTTTGACGATGTTTACTGACACCGGCCAATAGGTGTCGAGCGTTATAAATTTGTTAGTCATTCTGCGCTCAGGCACACAGATGAGAGTGCTCTGAAATCGGAGTAGATCGACAGATTGAATTTACAAACGCACCCTAAATCAGAGAAATAAATAGTTATATGCACAGTACAAAGATCACTTACTCAACTGTCTTGCAATGTTAGAAGAACATTTAACTTGATTGACAAGCTAACCAAATCATAACAATGCTCTGTCGCTAACCATCTTGAGTCTGCACAAATGAGTCATTCTGACAAGTTTTGAAAGCATTCCTCACGATGAGTGCTATTGCTTTACATAAAAAATATACATTAATTAAACAGTGCCCTTGGGGTGCTTACAAAAGGTGATTTCTGAAATGCAGAGCTTATTGATAAAAACATGTTTTGTTGCTAATTTGTTAACTCTCACATTGCCCATAATTGAAAACTTTGTTTGCGTGTATATGGACATGTCCAAATTGCTTCTGAGGCCAATTTATTAGGTATACCACCCCAGTCCCAAAAATGGTTTGCTCCTACAGACATATAGCTTGCTATATAAAGCAGGCAGACAGGCATCGAAACATTCAGTTACTGTTCGATTGAGCGTCATTGGTAAGGCAAGGACTGGTAAAACATATTACTGTATAATTGAACGTGCTGAATAGCCAACTGTGCCAGTTCTATGATATATTTCTATAGGCAACACTCTGTGCATTACATCATCCGAAAGCCCTTGGTTTAGATCACAAGCACCCCAAAGTCGATATTCATATATTTATTTAATATTTCCCTGTTTCAGGAAAATGCCTCTTCAGGTCCAAAATCCCAATAACACCATTAATGTACATGTAGGTTACAATAGTACATATTTAACAAATACATATTTAACACTGTGGTGTTCGTGTCACTCAGCACATCTTTCAAAACACTACTATGTGCAGAGGGTTGTAAGTGGGGCCTAGTCTAACCGCTACCTTCTTGGCACTTAATGTAACTCTGGGACCATATTAAAAAATCTCTGAGTAGGAGGGTAGATCTAGGATCCCGCCCCCTCTATCCAAATAAACCTTTTCATTATGATCTAAAGGCAAAACCAGTCCTATATCAGCTCTCCTACTCTGAAAGTATGTGTATACAGACCCTGAAAGGACTGCAGTTGTATGAGCAATATGGTACTGTAATAGCTCTACTTTGCCAGATGATTGGCTAGGCAAAATCTTCACCATATTTGTAGAAAATTCCCCATTCACGTCCTCACTCTCCACCAATTACCAGTCACACGCATTTCCAGGTTCCTGCAAGGGGCAGGACTTCCTCCCCCAGCACACCTTAACTACACTCACATGCACCCTAATCAGTGTGGCTACCTCAGACTGAAAGTTTGACAGTTAAGTGTTTGGAGAAGTGTTGTGTTAGTAATTTATTGTCCTTACCTTTTGAAGTTCGTTATAATCCGAGGATGCGTTATTGACTAAGTGTTTGAATTGTGTCCAAGTTTTGTTAGTCATGTTTGCCATGTATTTGACCACTGCTTTTATTAGCTTTCCTAAGCTCAATAATGTAATACAGTCCTTTGTGTAGTTACTCCCATGTGTCAAACTAATTTATTCCTTGTTTAATAGAAAACTACATCCGTCACCTGTGACATTTGTAGCCTACAAAAGACTAACAAACCTGTTCTAAATAAAAAGGTCAAAAGACTACCTTCTTGTGTCCTTGCAGCCATACCCATTGCGTTGCCTCCCACCCATGCTACCCATTTTCTTTTAGCCATCTTTCAAATATTGGTTTACCCCCATCTAAACCAATCAGATGCAGAGTTGGTAGAATCTGTCGCTAACCGCAGCTGCTAATGGTTAAGGTTAGCATTTGGGGTTGGATAATCTGACCCTAGATCTGTGACTAGGGGCAACTTCTACCTTAAACGTCTCCCATATACCTTAATACGTTAGGTCCCATTTCTACACCACCACCAATTATGGCTGGGGAGAAGCAAAAGTCGTATTGTGGAAGGTTGTTCCCCTTGTAACACAAATCTCACCAACCAATAATGACTTTCTGGTGAACATTTGTTTTTCTTCCTTGATTTATTATCTCAATTTTTTGTATAAATATGTCCATATTGACAATTTATACAACATACACATTTTGTTCAATAGCATACACCAGGAAAACCGTTACAAACATTAATCATACATTACACATTTCAAGTTTAAATTTAGAACTTCCCAAAATTTATCAACTTGATAAATGTAAGTCCCCAAAGCCAATTTGCCAAATTTGTTATAAAAATCTATAGAAATTGATCTATGCTGCACTCACAGCATTTTAACAAGTAATAAAACAGCAAGGCCTATATTCAATAGGATCAGTGATTACCGGCAAACTGCATAGCATATCATTGTTTAGGTGGTGTCACGGTGTTAGAGCGGTCAAATCGGTGGCCACACCCATCCCACAGTTAGAAGTTCAGAATGAGAAAGTGTAGGCTATTTAGAAATAATGACAGTCAAATTGTAAATCATTCAACAAAATAATGATTTAATTCAGCCTAATCGAGGTGTAGATTACAACGCATAATCCCGTGGAACAACTTGCAACACGGCTGCATGGGATTTCTACAAATGCGACAAGGAGTATCCAAAAGCAATGTCCACGAGCTGTATACCGCCGGGAGCAGCTTGCTGATTTGACAGCGCCAACGCAGTTACACATCCAACTTTGCCTAAACAAAAACAATTAAGGCGGCTCTGATTTGAATCTAGCCCTAAGTCGTTGACATTTATTCTGGATTTCACGGAGTAGAATACTAATTATTTTCTGTCCTGAAAGATAAACAATATACTGTATATCATATACACCGAGTGTACAATACATTAAGAACAACTGCTCTTTCCATGACAGACTGGCCAGGTGAAAGCTATGACCCCTTATTGATGTCACTTGTTAAATCCACTTCAAATCAGTGTAGATGGAGGAAACAAGTTAGGATTTTCAAGCCTTGAGACAGTTGAGACATGGATTGTGTTTGTGCCATTCAGAGGGTGAACGGGCAACAAGAGATTTAAGTGCCTTTGAACGGTGTATGGTAGTAGGTGCCAGGCACACCGGTTTGTGTTGAATACTGCAAAGCTGCTGGGTTTTTCCACACTCAACAGTTTCCCATGTGTATCAAGAATGGTCCACCACCCAAAAGACATCCAGCCAAGTTGACAACTGTGGGAAGTATGAGTCAACATTGACACCTTGTAGAGTCCATGCCCCGACAAATTGAGGCTGTTCCGAGGGCAGGAGGACTCAATATTAGGTGTTCTTAATGTTTTGTGCATTCAACGTATATTCACAATATACTATATAATAAATGATCATATACGTATCTTGAAGATCAGACTGAAACACACAACATTAAATTAAGGCTGCTGGGTCCCCTTGCCCTCTCCTACAGGAGAACATGACCATGTCGGCTCAGTAGGAACCTAGACACATTTGACAAAGTGATTGATATGACAGAGATCCAATAGCAGGGATGTGATCACAGTAAACCAGTGGATCAAAAACAAATTGGAACCACTGAATTCATAAAAAAAAAGTATCTTCCTTCTCAGCACTAGCAAGTTACCTAGAAAAGTACATTTCCTAAAGACAATGTGTGTGCTTGCGAGCTTGTCTTAAAGTCCTGTTCCAGTCTTTTCACCTCAATGAACACCTGATTTACTTAAAGGCACATCTCATTAGGTTATCCAGGTACGATTATGACATGACACAAGTGGGATGGGGGGGGTCTTTCCTCTGTTCTCGATTGCTCCTTTATTGATCCTCAAGCAAGGGGGGGAGGGCAATTGTAGTGATAGTGACTGAAGTAGTAATGGTATTGACTGGTTATAGTTGAAAAGCAGGTAGATAAAATTACTGATTGGATAGCCTGAACATGTTGGTTTGGGGTCTAGTTTGAGTGGTTCAAGAGTTACTATTACTGTTGGTGTGTTATTAAATGCTAATTTGACTTTTTTTATTGCTAAAGTTTAAACAATTCTGAAAATGTCAGTTTTAAAATGTTGTTTGTAGCTGAAATGGTTAAAGAGCAGTAGCATTTAAAATGTCTACCACTGTTTTCTTATGGTTGGCATTGAATCCATGTATTTATGCACATTTTTGCAAAGTAAAATAGTTTATAAAAGTGTTAGAGAATTTGGATAACCTGAATGTTTTAAAGTTGGTCTTGTAGCATAATTGGCCAAAAAGCAGGACCATTTTGAATACTGTATTCCTATGGTTCTCATTCAAACCCATGTTCAATTTATGCAAATTGTAAATGGTTATAGTATAACAAATCTGAAGTCGGGTCAGTCTGAACATCATAAAGTTGGTTTGGTGTTGATAGCTTAAAAACAGTGAAAGCGATGAGTCTAGAATTTTGATGCTTAGACCATCTTTTTGCCATTGAAATGCATTGGAGATAATTTTTTATATTGTTGTAGTTCAAAAAGTATAAATGCTATCAAAAAGATTCTCAAACAATGTAATTTGAGTTAGTCTGCACAATTGGAAGTTGTTTTCGTGTTAATAGCTTAAATCATTTAAGCACTATATTGAGAGGAATAAATAGAATAACTAGAAAAGGACATTTACTGAAGTAAATGTGGTGTGCTTGCTAATCTTGAAGTATTTATGGTTGTGAAATAGTTGTAGTGATGGCAGTAGTAGGGTTTTCATAGGCTGTGTCAGTTATAGTGACCTATTTTGGGGTGGTTTGTAGGTGTGGAGTTATTATAGTGGGCTAGTATAGTAGGCTAGAGCCCTGTAAGGGTGTTTTTAAGCTCTTCAAAATGTTTTTGTTTGAACATTCTGAAAGTTGTGGTAGTGATTTCAGTTAAGAATGTTGAAGCCCGCCTTCCACCATTGAAATGGATGGGGATACAACAAGCGTTATAGTTTATGAGGTAGGAATGGTAGCAAAAAGCTCTGTGGAAGCCATTTAAGTTGAGTCAGTCTGCATATGTCAACATTGGGGTGGTGGTTGTAGCTGAAACGGATCATGAGCAGTGGTGAATCAACATTTTTCCTTTGAAGTCTATGGAGCTTTTAAGCAAATTTAAAATGGTTATAGTTTAAAAAGTATAAAAAAAATAAAACAATTGACAGGCAATCTACGTTGAGTCAGCGTGTACAAGTCAACGTTGGTTTGGTGTTTGTAGCTTTAACGGTTCAAGAGCAAATCGCAAATCCAAATAGTTCCCAGGGGTGGGCAGGCGTGGAGATGGGTGGGCATGAGGATAGGGACAACCAAGGGGGTTTGGGTATTCGGCTTCACTTCTGTAATACATTTAATGCTTTAAAATAAAAAAAAATCCCATTCAAGCCTATGGAGCTTTTTTGCACATGTAAAACAGTTATAGTTCAATAAGTGTAAATGGTATCAAAAGGCTGTATACAAGCAACCTATTCCAGACCAATCTGCACATTTGAAAGTTTTAATAGCATTTTTAGTTTAAACGGTGGAAGACTAGTTACGACCGGAATTCCATTGAAATGCATTGGGATTTATGCAAATACGGTTGTAGTGTGAAAAATATTAGTAGTGTCAAAAAAACATAGATTTTTTTTTTCTCAAGCAACCTGAGCAGTGGCTGTCTGGACATTTTAAACGTTGTTTTGGTGTTGGTAGCTTTTACAGTTTTGGCGCTAAAGGTTCCAGCGGAATAATAAGTATGAACAGTTTCTAAAGTTGTGTTTTGCTTTAAGCAAGCACACTTAAGTCTATGGAAGAAATCCAGAGTGGTCTTGCCTTCAGCAAGCACACTAATATTAAGAATATGTAAGAGATCTTGTGGTCTTGCCTTCAGCAAATACATTAATTAGTAACTACCAAAATAATGGAAACACTTGAGTAAATGAGGGATACAAAGTATATTGAAAGCAGGTGCTTCCACACAGGCGTGGTTCCTGAGTTAATTAAATAAATAATTAACATCCCATCATACTTAGGGTCATGTCTAAAAATACTGGGCAGGCCATTATTTTGGCTATCATGGCTATGGCCCCATAGAATGACAATGCCCCCATCCACAGGGCACGAGTGGTCACTGAATGTTTTGATGAGCATGACATTGATCTCAACCCAATTGAACACTTATGGGATATTCTGTAGTGGCGCCTGAGAGCGTTTTCCACCACCAATAAAACACCAAATGATGGAGTTACACACACGTGAAGAATCTATGCCAGTAGAGCTACCTTCCTGTTGTAACTAACCTGATTCACTTTATTATCCAGCTAATTACTAGAAATAGGTGTGCTATATTAGGGTTGGAGAGAAAACCTACAGGACGGTAGCTCTCCAGGAACAGGGTTGGAGAACCCTGATCTATGCCAAGATGCATTGAAGCTTTTCTGGCATTTTGGACCCCGTCCAAAATGATTGACACCCTTGATAAAGATAAGCAAAAATTACAAAAATAAAGAGCTCTATTTTCATGCATTTCCAAAAGTGTAAATGCCTGGAGTTTGCTAAATGGCATTGGCACTTAAATTGAAACCGGTGCTATGGTCAGATTACATTTAAAAAGATGACTTAAACAATCTCTTTCTCTGAGCAATTGTATATTATAACACAAAAACAGAGCATACAATGTAGCTCAGTAATTATTTATTTGATAGTCATTTTTTTCTCATCTTTATCAAGGATGTCAATTTCGGACCCCACTTTATATTACATACATCATCTTGTTCTTCACTACTAGGGGCTCGGCATTATTGCGAGGAGGCTTTGGTGGGGATGGCAGACACACAATGTTGTTGGAAGTTGGCCGAAACTTCAGAGTCGCACCCTAGTCCCTCGCACCCTAGTCCCTGATTGCCTCCCCACTTGACGCAGTCTCCCTCTACGATCCAAGTGTTGTCCTCGTTTCCCAGGAGCATGCAGGGTTTCCCACAGTTGGCCAGGGCTGCGGCGGGGGGCTGTCCCCCGACCACGCTGGTATTCTCAAAGGCCCGCTCCTGGAGAACACTTGTGAGATGACTCAGTAGGTCGTCAAAGAACTCTGGGACTCCCTCATAACCTGAATAATAGAAATAATAGAGTTCATTTTTATAGAAATACCATTAAATAGGATTTTTTTAAAGTTGGGCAGCAGATTTACAAACTTAGTTTCATAAAAGGGCACACAAGATGCATACAAATACAGGCATTCACAAAATACATCACAACAACAAACATAACTACAGTGGGGCAAAAAAGTATTTAGTCAGCCACCAATTGTGCAAGTTCTCCAACTTAAAAAGATGAGAGAGGCCTGTAATTTTCATCATAGGTACACTTCAACCATGACAGAAAATGAGAAAAAGAAATCCAGAAAATCACATTGTACAATTTTTTATTTATTTATTTGCAAATTATGGTGGAAAATAAGTATTTGGTCAATAACAAAAGTTTCTCAATACTTTGTTATATACCCTTTGTTGGCAATGACAGAGGTCAAACGTTTTCTGTAAGTCTTCACAAGGTTTTCACACACTGTTGCTGGTATTTTGGCCAATTCCTCCATGCAGATCTCCTCTAGAGCAGTGATGTTTTGGGGCTGTCGGCTGGGCAACACGGACTTTCAACTCCCTCCAAAGATTTTCTATGGGGTTGAGATCTGGAGACTGGCTAGGCCACTCCAGGACCTTGAAATGCTTCTTCTGAAGCCACTCCTTCGTTGCCGGGCGGTGTGTTTGGGATCATTGTCATGCGGAAAGACCCAGCCACGTTTCATCTTCAATGCCCTTGCTGATGGAAGGAGGTTTTCACTCAAAATCTCACGATACATGGCCCCATTCATTCTTTCCTTTACGGATCAGTCGTCCTGGTCCTTTGCAGAAAAACAGCCCCAAAGCATGATGTTTCCACCCCCATGCTTCACAGTAGGTATGGTGTTCTTTGGATGCAACTCAGCATTCTTTGTCCTCCAAACACGACGAGTTGAGTTTTTACCAAAAGTTCTATTTTGGTTTCATCTGACCATATGACATTCTCCCAATCCTCATCTGGATCATCCAAATGCTCTCTAGCAAACTTCAGACGGGCCTGAACATGTACTGGCTTAAGCAGGGGGACACGTCTGGCACTGCAGGATTTGAGTCCCTGGCGGCGTAGTGTGTTACTGATGGTAGGCTTTGTTACTTTGGTCCCAGCTCTCTGCAGGTCATTCACTAGGTCCCCGTGTGGTTCTGGGATTTTTGCTCACCGTTCTTGTGATCATTTTGACCCCAGGGTGAGATCTTCTGCGTGGAGCCCCAGATCGAGGAAGATTATCAGTGGTTTTGTATGTCTTCCATTTCCTAATAATTGCTCCCACAGTTGATTTCTTCAAACCAAGCTGCTTACCTATTGCAGATTCAGTCTTCCCAACCTGGTGCAGGTCTACAATTTTGTTTCTGGTGTCCTTTGACAGCTCTTTGGTCTTGGCCATAGTGGAGTTTGGAGTGTGACTGTTTGAGGTTGTGGACAGGTGTCTTTTATACTGATAAGTTCAAACAGGTGCCATTAATACAGGTAACGAGTGGAGGACAGAGGAGCCTCTTAAATAAGAAGTTACAGGTCTGTGAGAGCCAGAAATCTTGCTTGTTTGTATGTGACCAAATACTTATTTTCCACCATAATTTGCAAATAAATTCATAAAAAATCCTACAATGTGATTTTCTGGATTTCTTTTTCTCATTTTGTCTGTCATAGTTGAAGTGTACCTATGATGAAAATTACAGGCCTCTCTCATCTTTTTAAGTGAGAGAACTTGCACAATTGGTGGCTGACTAAATACGTTTTTGCCCCACTGTATGTAGAAAGGTAATTGTAAGATTGTGATATGCTTCAAGCTCTTTAAAAGTATTTTGTGGTAATTGAAGATGTTTAAAACCTATTACTTAAGTGAAGCAGTGAAATAGTCAAAGTTAAATATATAAAAAGATCTGGTCTGATTACTTTGATAGTCTAGTATATCAACCTTATTACTTTGGAGTTTGGTAGTAGTAGACAACTAAACCAGATCTTTCAACTCGATTTTGAAATGACATCTGTGCCGAGGGAAGTAGCCCAGAAGTAGTAGTAGCAGTACATTGCAGTAATAATATTAAATGTTTTAGATAGGTAGGCCATGCATTAGCTATAGTAAGTGGGGTCACTATTGTTGTTTGACTAGTGATGGTTGGGTTTGTTATACTGGGTTAGTTTAGTGTGTTAGGGTGAGCTGTGCGCAATGAGATTGAGGCTGTAACCTCAAATACAGTTGAAGTCAGAAGTTTACATGCACCTTAAACAAATACATTTAAACTCAGTTTTTCACAATTCCTGACATTTAATCCAAGTAAAAATTCCCTGTCTTAGGTCAGTTAGGATCACCACTTTATTTTAAGAATGTGAAATGTCAGAATAATAGTAGAGAATGATTTATTTCAGCTTTTATTTCTTTCATCACATTTCCAGTGGGTCAGAAGTTTACATACACTCAATTAGTATTTCGTAGCATTGCCTTTAAATTGTTTAACTTGGGTCAAACGTTTAGGGTAGCCTTCCACAAGTTTCCGATAATAAGTTGGGTGAATTTTGGCCCATTCCTCCTGACAGAGCGGGTGTAACCGAGTCAGGTTTGTAGGCCTCCTTGCTTGCACATGCATTTTCAGTTCTGCCCACACATTTTCTATGGGATTGAGGTCAGGGCTTTGTAATGGCCACTCCAATACCTTGACTTTGTTGTCCTTAAGCCATTTTGCCACAACTTTGGAAGTATGATTGGGGTCATTGTCCATTTGGAAGACCCATTTGCGACCAAGCTTTAACTTCCTGACTGATGTCTTGAGATGTTGCTTCAATATATCCACATCATTTTCCTGCCTCATGATGCCATCTATTTTGTGAAGTGCACCAGGCCCTCATGCAGCAAAGCACCCCCACAACACGATGCTGCCACCCCCGTGCTTCACGGTTGGGATGGTGTTCTTCGGCTTGCAAGCCTCCCCCTTTTTCCTACAAACATAACGATGGTCATTATGGCCAAACAGTCCAATTTTTGTTGTTTCCTCAGACCAGAGAACATTTCTCCAAAAAGTACGATCTTTGTCCCCATGTGCAGTTGCAAACCGTAGTCTGGATTTTTTATGGCGGTTTTGGAGCAGTGGCTTCTTCCTTGCTGAGCGGCATTTCAGGTTATGTCGATATAGGACTCGTTTTACTGTGGATATAGATACGTTTGTACCCGTTTCCTCCAGCATCTTTCCAAGGTCCTTTGCTGTTGTTCTGGGATTGATTTGTACTTTTCGCACCAAAGTACGCTCAACTCTAGGAGACAGAGCGCATCTCCTTCATGAGCGGTATGACGGCTGCGTGGTCCCATGGTGTTTATACTTGCGTACTATTGTTTGTACAGATGAACGTGGTACCTTCAGGTGTTTGGAAATTGCTCCCAAGAATGAAACAGACTTGGAGGTCTACAATTTTTTTCTGTGGTCTTGACTGATTTCTTTTGATTTTCCCATGATGTCAAGCAAAGAGGAACTGAGTTTGAAGGTAGGCCTTGAAATACATCCACAAGCACACCTCCAATTGACTCAAATGATGTCAATTAGCCTATCAGAAGGTTCTAAAGCCATGACATCATTTTCTGGAATTTTCCAAGTTGATTAAAGGCACAGTCAACTTTGTGTATATACACTTCTGACCCACTATAAATGTGATACAGTGAACTATAAGTGAACTAATCTATCTGTAAACAATTGTTGAAAAAATTACTTGTGTCATGCAAAGTAGATGTCCTAACCGACTTTCCACAAATTTCTTTTTAACAAAGTATAGTTTTGGTGTGGTTGAAAAACTAGTTTTAATGACTGCAATGTAAGTGTATGTAAACTTCCGACTAACTGTATCTTGGATTTTATTTTAGGAAAATTGACTTTCTTTTGAAGTCAGGAGGCGGCTGGTATCAGCTACATTTATGCCTATACTAGACTATAGTGATTTTTTATGAATGAATGCTTCCTCTCAGTGTTTGAGATCAATTGACACCCTTTACCATGGAGCATTGAGATTTATTTAAAACTGCAAAACCCTTACGCACCACTGCACTTTATATATATATATATCAAGGTTGGCTGGCCTTCTCTAGTCACTTGTAGGCTCAGGCACTGGTATACCATTTTATTTGGTCAGTTTTATTCTTCAGAAATGTGCTGGGTACTCTCTTCGTTCGCAGGACTTTATCCTGCTAATTACTCCAAATGTCCGAACTGAATTTGGTAAAAGGGCTTTTATGCGCCATCGGTATGGAACGCCTTACAAAATAGTTTTAAACTGGAAGAACTTGTCAAGGTTGGCGTTTTTAAATCATTGATGAAGGATTTTGAGGCTGATTCCTTGACCTGTCAATGTTTTTTATTTGCTATTTTATGATTTCGTTATACTCCTGTGATTTCTATGGTTTTTACTAGATTACTTGTAGTTTTTCAGTGTTGTCTGTCTAATTGTGTAATGACTTGGTGCTGCCCATCTTTGCCAGAACACTCTTGAAAAAGATCTCAAATCTCAAAGAGCCGTTCCTGGTTAAGGTTAAATAAATAAAATAATTTGCTGTGCTTCCCCAGTGCTATAATTTCATTGATAGAAGATTTCTGTTCTGATTTCAGATTTGAAAAGCAGAGAAGATTTCATTTCGTTCTAGGATTTTGTTCAAGTTGTTGGGAAAGTGGTAAAAATGTCAGTTGTTTATAAAAGTTTAGATAAAATGTAGTTTGTGGTTACTAGAATAAGTATAATTTGATTGGTAGAAGATAATTATATTCCGATTTCAGATTTGAATAGCAGAGACGTTGACCAAGATTTCATACACTCAAAGTTTGTCTAACTTGCTGGAAAAGCGGTCAAAATGTCAGTTGGTTAAAAAAGTTGAGAGAAAATAAAGTTGATGGCGATACATTTACAGTATTGGCATGTCAAAGGGTGAAAATGTCATATGGTGCAACCGTCCGAGGTTGCATTTGAACAAAAGGGTTGCAAAATTGGTATAAGAAAGTGGTGAATATTTAACTTCGGCAAGCATTTACAAGGGTATGTGATGACATAATAAAATAGAGCTGGGAAGGAATAATTATCTCTGAAATACTTCTGCACATTTGAAAAACACTATCATATGGTGCAACCAACATTAAAAAGGCTATTTTTGACTACAAATACATTTTTCCTCTATGTGTCATGATACAACATCAAAGCCTATACTGTAGCGGACCCTCCAATTCAGAAAGATACTCAAATCTCCCACAAATGTTCACAAATCTATCCTCTCATGAGGGGATAATTTTCAATGTCATTTGGTACAACCACTAAAAAACAATTAAAATTGAGTATAATTAAAAAATATGTTTTATTATGACCAGAGCTCTAAATTGTAATGTTTCATTGGTAACACTGGTGCTCCCAACAAAATTTAGGGGCACTAGAAAATACAATTTCTCTCTAAAATCGACAGATATAGCCTATTCAAGCTACTGTACTTCTGAAGCACATGTAAAAACATGTGGGGTTTTTTAAGTAAAAATTTGATACAAATACCTGTGACTGAAACTACAAAGTCATTTGTGGAATATTAGGTTTCTACATAGGATAGCATTAGCCTTCAGGTTATCTTACCCCGACAACCAGAAGAGCCATGTGGCTGGATCGACCGCTTAGTTAGCACAGGCGAGCAAACGCAGGCTAAACTAGGCAAAGGGGATAGCCAGCAATAATACCGTGTGGCAGGTAGAAACACATGGTTAGCTTGCTTTGCAGTGAGCCAGCCGAGATGGCTAGCCCATAATGGAAGGCTTTGGCTGAGTCACACTAGCTAAGTAACCGGAGGGGTGACCAAGAGGTAGAATTAATTTTTACACAAGCATTACCACAATACCGTGATGCAGGATTGCATGGTTAGCTTGCCTTGCAGCAAGCTAGCAGAGCTTAAATGAAAACTTCACATAAAAACTATTTGGTATTGGTTTCATTAGTCCATTGTTGATATAGTCCCACATTTTGTGCATGTCAGCAATCAAGTTGTCAAGATGTACAACGTTCAAAATACTGAAATCTGGCCCGTATCATATGACGCTGCGTTTTGATGATGCATGTTAGTTATAATTTTTTCCTAACAAACCATGTACCTGCCAAACAAAATGTACAGTATCCCTTAAGAGCTGCTTAATGACTTCAATAGCTTTCAAAGCCTGCCCTCTGGAATTAAAGGGCAATCTGAGATTGGTGAAAAACAAGACATGAGTTTGATCTCCCATCATTGCATCCACAGCTCAGTCTATGAATCTGAGAGTGGTTATGTTTCTCTAGCTGCAGCCCCCCTCCACACACAGCAATCTCATTTATAAAGACAAAATTATTTGAATGTTTTTTTTTTTGTGTACATTTTTTTACAGGAAATTATTTTAAGTTCCCAAAAAACAGTGTTGCCAAGTGAGAACCACAATATGGCTGCATGCAAGATATCATTCATTTGCATTTCTCAATGTGTATGCATCTGAAAATATATTTTGAGACATTTACAGAAAAGTATAAATATAGCAAATTATAGTATGATTATAGTATGACATTTTTCACAGAACTAAACATGGGGATCTTGTTTAATAAAAAAAATGTCTGTTTATTTTAAACAATCTTTAGTTCAAAGACTAAACATGTATTTGAATGTTAATTCATTACCTTATTTTTTTAAATGAAAAACATTGTCAAATCCCTGGTAGAAAATATTTATTTAAGTTTTTTGTCTAAGTTGTTTGGGAAAGTGGTGAAAGTAGCTGATGTGTCAAAATATATATATTTTTTACAGTGAATAGAACGTTGGAAGTCACGGGAGTTTTTTTATTTTATTACAATGGGAGTTTAATAGCTTCAATATTATCCAAAAGTTGTATGCAAACACACTGGTCCTGACCAGTCTACACGTTTTAAAGTTTAAATGGCGTTTCTAGCTTAAACTGTGTAAGAGTAGCGTTCCAAAGAATAAGTACATGTATAAGTTGTCAGAAATAAGTTGTACATTATTTAAAGTGTGGCTGCTGTCACAAGACACATCAATAAAAAAACTAAGATAGTTAAGAATAAAACAATATTGGTTAGGTTTGGCATATGTGAGTAGAACTTTTCAGTTTATTAATTCTCTTCATTTAAAATGGTAGAACTTGACTTTAATGGACCACAACCGTTTTCTACTCCATCTGATTTTTGAACACCATAGCTGCAGCTTGAAATAGGTCCATTGAATGACGCCACGACCACCGCACCCTGTGGAAACATGAGAATGGCACGTACCTGGAAATGCGTTGATGTCAATGACTGCATGCTGCCCTGTCTGGTTGCTGATGATTATGTCGATGCCAAACAGGGACACATCCAGTGCTCGCCGCAGACACCTGGAGATCTCCCTGATGACTTCATCGACAGGCACCCTGGACACCCCCTCCACATTGGCCCTCTACACACCATACAGACAAATAGCAAGATGGACAGAAAGACAGACACATAGTAAAGAGGGAAAGTTGACAAGATCAATTCTGGTTATGCTGTTAGTACCAACACAAATTGCAAATTACACTAGAGGAAGAGAGATAGGTCGACAGACGGTCAGTTCTGTGAATGCCATTGTACCAATTAAGAGACGCTTGGAGAAAAAAATTAATTATATATATATATAGCTAGCAAGGCCCTGACAAAGCAAGAACAAAGAGCAATTTAAAAAATGTTATATATTGGCCATATTTTGTCAAATCAAAATGGCTGTGCACATTTTCAGAATAGGCTTTGGTCTGAGGTTTCACTTACAGAATTCAGGTCAGAAGCACACTCTGGCTTGGACACATCGTGACTGTGGAAAAAAATGGGTTTTCTCTCTGGAAAACAGAAACCAGGCAGTTGACTAGGTTTGTAAAGAACATACACTAATGAAGTCACAGAGCAACCACATTAAAGTTGCTAACATTTTAGCCACACATTCAATTTCTTCAGTTAAGGGCACTGCTAAGAAACACCTAAAATGGCTTAGTTCTGCTTTTTACCTGATCATAATCCCCAAAATATCAGTTGCAAGAACGTGAAGAAGTTTTGTACTGCTAATGTTTTTGCTATCGTCATCCTCGTAAATGAGAACCAATTGTAATTTAGTAAGTTGTACACACACACACACACACACACACCAGATGTACCGTCTAGTTGCCAAATTGCTAATTTGCAGTAAAAATGCTGATTAGCCGTGTCACACTGTATTCTAAAAGTATGTTTTACTCCTGTGGATTTATATTCCTTTGATACTACTGGTATGCAATTGACAGCTGGGGCTAGTTGCAGGTGGAAATGTTACATATTACAGTTTCCCAATGTGGACATCGCTAAAAGTACAAATTTTACCTCTAATGCTAATTTCTGATAGAGTGGAAAATAAAAATGTCACTACTAAAATAACTAGCTCTCTCAATTAAAAATACAATGTCCTTTCGGGCTTTAAGGCTTACAGACTAACACACCGGATTCAACTATTTAAGGGCTTTTGGTGGTCCACCAAGTGATATTTAAATTTCCAACTTCCATAAGGAAGCGGTTTTCAAATCTCTCCTTGGGGACCCCCCAGAAAATTCTACATTTTGTTATAGCCCTGAACTAGTTCAGGTAACTGATTTACCTGATCAAGGTCCTGATAATTAGTTGACAAGTTGAATCAGGTGTGCTAGCCCTTTAAATAGTTCAAATACATGGAATGGCTGGGGGTCCCCGAGGAGAGATTTGAAAACCCCGGCTCTTGTAAACTGCAAAAATAAAATAAAAAAAGAGGGATATTAACTCTGTGTGGCAGTTTAGCATTAGCACACCAGGGGGCAGAAATGTCCATGCAGACTCAACTAAAAGTCTGATCCACTCTGATGACTGAACTCCTGTGAGTGACTCACAAGCTAACGAATACCTTGCTCAGTGAGCCAGGGAAATTGAACCTATACACAAACACAGGATCGGCACAAACATTGACAAAGCAGGGGAATTGTTTGGGAATGCATCAGCGGTGCTTTGCGTCAAACAGAGCAACTCGGAAATTCCATTAACGGTAATTTAACTTGGCATGTGGCACCATGTCGTGGTTAAACAGAGGACATGTTTATAAACGGTAAATCAAGTGTCTTTATAAGGTAATGTGCCAGTTTACGGCAGTCTCTAAGAAACAGGGCAATTCTGAAGTGGCACCTACTCCCTATATAGTGCACTGACTCTGGTTAAATGTAATGCATAAGAATAGGGTGCCATTTCAGATGCAAACTTCGATAAGCTGGTGAGGGGACTTAGCGTCCACTTCAACTCGGACACCATCTGTGCTTTTAACACTTTTCTATTCAAAAACGCACAATTGAAACCTACTCTCTACTCCGACATTTGAAAATGGGACAATCTCAAGTTGGGTTAGAATAGGGCAGGGTTGGGCTAAATGGATCTGCTATGAGTTCAGGTAAGGGGGCTTGAGTAGACTCAGTATCGCCTAATTGGCTTGGGCGAAATAGTCGACACCGCCTACTGGGGTATTTCAAAATAGCGACAGTTTGATTTTCAATACTGTAAAACAATAAAAAAAAAAAACATTTCTTAAGTAGAACTATAAGAAATCTAAGATGTGTCAAATATATTATATGCAGCTCAGGGCTCCAACTATGCATTTAGTTAGCCAACTTGCTAGCCTAGTGGCTCAATGTCAAGCTCAGCAGAGGCATTCAATCCCCTTCTGGATCAAGATCCCTGTTGCATAAATTGTTTCGTGGTTTTTGTTGTTGAAATAGTACCCCTTGTGTGCACATTTGGTAATACCGTATACCCCAGAAATGGTATGAAAATCTGGGTACCGCCCAACCCTATGGCCTAATACAAAAAAAAAACAGCCCCAACTCTTACGTACTTCATGTATATTTGAAAAGATTAAATAGGTATAAGAAACATGGGAATAGGGTGAAATGTTCATGTTTACTTCAATACCATTTTAGTGTATAGGAGGCAGGGGCTATGTGTTGTAAGCTGTTGGGAATGAGTACATCTTGAAGCTGGGAATTGGGTATATCTGACCTGCAGGTCCAGAAGGGAAGTTTCTGATAGAGGGCCTCTCCACCACGTAGTAGGCCTCTCCCACCACATACACCTTGTAGAGTACAGCATCGTGGTTAATGAAGTTCTGGATCACACACGGGGGCTTAACATCCTTCAGGTCCTCCTCACTGAAGATGATGGCCATCTATAGGGTGGAATAAAAGGCAAGACTCGTGCATCTGTTCATTCAACGTCATCTATCCTCCCTTGTTATCCCTCTGTCAGTTCAGTTATGGGTAGAATCCACTTTCTGATCTCATTTAGTTATACCCTCAAACATTCCTGGGTTGAAATTGTATTTGTCTTCTCTGAAATACATTGATTTTGATTGAGCCATATCTGGAGTGCCAGATGAGTGAGGTTTGCACTTTTGGGACTATTCCATTCGTTTATTGCACCAGCCAAGTTAACTATTTGAAAGATCCTCAAAACCAATTGTCAAAAATATATTGATGGACATTTTTGTGCAATAACTAAAAATGTTCTGCCACTATCTCAGTAAAATGATCCGTGCCGCAATGTTTCCCCACCAGATAGAGGACACTAATACCCAATATCCTTTTTGGTGTTTTGTGATTTTGTTAAAGTTTCCTTTTTTCGGGTAGAAATCTATGCAAAAAAGGTGTAGACAATCCAATGTCTAGTGATTATTTTACAATCCACACATATTCTGAACCACTAGTCTACCACAACCATTTTAACATAATAGCCTGTCAACCCAACCTATTTTTATGACCAAGGCGAGTCTGAGTACACAATGACAAAAGCACATGACTACCTCACTGTAGGCTTACTCAGACCCAACTCGTAATGCCATCACTCATTAGTGACACATTATGGTCTTGAATTTCCCTTTAGGTCAATATTGTTAAAAGCTTTCACAAGAGAGTAGGTAGTGATTGTGAGGGGAGTTAACATAAGGACAGGTTGAAGTCAGGGTTGGGGCAAATTTCATTTCAATTGAGTCAATGCAGGCACAAATGTGATATTGTAATAATAAAAATAAAAAAATCTTACCTCATGGGAGTTGGAGTTCGGAGTTTTACAAACTGTGGAGGTGAAAAGATGAGGACGTCATTCTATTCAGTCAAGCAAAGTTCTGAAAATTAAGCTAGACTTGAATCTTTTTAAAAGAGACCCTGTCAAAGTCTCCAGAAATGTTCTGGTAACCAAACATGTAGAGAATGTGATCTTACGTACTGAAAGGGAAGGTAATGCCATGTCTCTGGATGTGTTTGAGAGTGTCGGTTCCACACTCACTCCTTAGAACCATGAAGGGAGGAGAGCAGATCCTTTCATCTAGAGGAAAGAGGGAGAGAAAGAGATTGTTATTCTACCCTTGCCATCACTATACTGTTTACTATGATCATGCTTATTTGTATAAATTCCTTAATAATGTAAGTACGTAGAAAAAGGAGATTTATTTTAAAAAGTGTTTGTGTGTAAATACGACTACATACCTGAGCGTCATAAAATCATAAACTTTAAACAGTTTGATAATAACTTGTTATATCACAGTCACAAAGTGAATTAAAAAAAATTGGGGGAGTGAAACTAAGTTGAAAAAAGTCTTAATCAGTTAGGGAAGATGTAACAATCCTTTGCTGTGCTATGCGTTTAACCACGTGCTTGTCTGTTCGAGTTGAGACCGTGTGAAAACAATTACTTTAAATCACACTAAAAAAGGTCAACTGCTACAGCTCTCTCCAATATCTCCTCTTCTTTCTAAGGTCTCAGGGGAGCCGTTCAGCTGTGATGGCTTCGAGTCCCGCCGTCTTTGGTGCAGCGGTTTCTAGCAGAGCAAGCAAAAAGTCTGCTTGCTTTCTAACATTTTCACACTCTCTTTGTGATTTGTCTAACCAATCTTTCGCTCTGTCTCCATCAACCCTTTCATTCTCTCTCAGTTGAATGTAATCTCTCCTTCTCTCCCTCCATACCTCCCTCTCCCCAGTCCCTCCCACTCTCTCCCCATTACTCTTCCTTTCCTTCATCTCTTTCTCTCTCATTATGCTCTTCTGGGCGTCATCTAGGCGTCCAGTGGTATGTTTATATTTGCTCACTGTGACCCTCGATCTCTGTTTCAGTGTGTTTTTATAAGCCAGGGACAGGCGGTGGGTCATCTCCTAGCAAGGACGCCATGGCTATAGCCTTGTCACCCAGCCATACAAAGACCCTGAGACAAACAAGGGCCTTGGGGCAGAGCGCACACAAACAAGCCCCGTTCACATTACCTATAAGCACTCCGATCATTGCGCCGGATGTCATGCCTTTCAAATGGGGACGTCCACAATGGATTGGAACCGCAACGCCCCCTTGCGGTTGAAGGCTCCGTTGCGAGACGGACGCCACATACTTTGACATTTTTCTAACTTTGCATCATCTTCAGTCCAGCCAGAGTCTGACGAAGAACAGGAAGTTACCAAACCACAGAAGATTATATGGTTTTCGGTGATGTCTTTATGGGATAGCTAGCAACTTGTAAACAATTAACCATACCTATAAGTGAGTACTATTTTAAATCGTAATGTTAAATACACATTGGCTGTTATGCCAATTATGACTGTTGCCTCCTGTTTAAGTTTGTGCTGGTAAGGACTATTTTTAATTGGAGGTCGCTAGCAACAATGGTATCTTCAACCTAGTTAGCTAGCAGCTCAGCAGTGCAAGCTAGCTTGACTTGCTATGAAGTTAAGAGAAACAGGTTTATGAAAAAGTAACTAAACAAATCATGTTTTATTTTCACTGGACACAATATAATCCTGTCTTGATTGAAAAGGTCATATTTTGCAATCTCCCAAAATAAATGCAATCTCTGACAAGAGACCGTCTCTCCTCCATCTTGCGTTACAAACATTCCACTTATCCGTAAAGATTATGTATGGCTTAATTAAATATGTATGTATGTATGTATGTATGTATAAAAAAAAAGGTCAACTAAAAAAGGTCAACTGCTACAGCTCTCTCCAATATCTCCTCTTCTTTCTAAGGTCTCAGGGGAGCCGTTCAGCTGTGATGGCTTCGAGCCCCGCCGTCTTTGGTGCGAGTTTCAGCCAATGATCTTCAGCTGCTTGCCTTTTGAGTGACAGCTAGCAAGATATATATATCAATTGGACAAGTGTTTTGGAGAATATGGGGGGGGTTCAGTAACTGGAGAATGTTAGTGAACCCAAGGAAAAAAAGCAGCCATCCAGAAGGCGAGGTCAGTACATGTGCATCAAGGCTGGGACTGAGAAACAGCTTCTATCTCAAGGCCATCACTGTTAAATAGCCACCACTAGCTGGCCTCCACCCAGTACCCTTCCCTGAACTTAGTCACTGTCACTAGCCGGCTACCACCCAGTTACTCTACCATGCACCTTAGAGACTGCTGCCCTATGTACATAGTCATGGAACACTGGTTTCTTGAATAATGTTTACATACTGTTTAACCCACTTCATATGTAAAGTATATACACTGTATTCTAGTCAAGGCCTATCCCATTTAACTATTGCTGTACATATACTATTCTTCAGATATACTACATATTCTATCCATATTATCTATACAGCCCATCACACACACACAGTCAAAGGTTTGGACACACTCATTGTAGGGTTTCTGTATTTTTACTATTTTCTACATTGTAGAATAATAGTGAAGACATCAAAACTATGAAATAACACATACGGAATCATGCAGTAACCCCCCAAAAAGTGTTGAATCTAAATATATTTAATATTCTTCAAAGTAGCCACCCTTTGCAAAGAGTGTGCAAAGCTGCCAAGGCATTCTCTCAACCAGCTTCATGAGGTATTCACCTGGAATTCATATTAATTAACAGGTGTGCCCTGTTAAATGTTAATTTGTGGAATTTCTTTCCTTCTTAATGCGTTTGAGCCAATCAGTTGTGACAAGGTAAGGGTGGTATACAAAAGATAGCCCAATTAGGTAAAATACCAAGTCCATATAATGGCAAGAACAGCTCAAATAAGCAAAAACAAACGACAGTCCATCATTACTTTAAAGACATGAAGGTCAGTCAATACGGAAAATGTCAAGAACTTTGAAAGTTTCTTCAAGTGCAGTCGCAAAAACCATTAAGCGCTATGATGAAATCGGCTCTCACGAGGAACACCACATGAAAGGAAGAGCCAGCGTTACCTCTGCTGCAGATAAGTTCATTAGAGTTAACTGCACCACAGATTGCAGTCCAAATAAATGCTTCAGAGTTCAAGTAACAGACATTTCTCAACATCGACTGCTCAGAGGAGACTGCGTGAGTCAGGCATTCATGGTTGAATTGCTGCAAAGAAACCACTACTAAAAAGGACACCAACTAGAAGAGATAGTAGTAGACGCTTCTAGCCCCTTCTTATTAAATGGTTTGATGAATCCAAATTTAGATTTTTGGTTCCAACCACTGTCTTTGTGAGACGCATAGTAGGTGATGGTGACAATTGTCAGTAATTTATTTAGAATTCAAGACACACTTAACCAGCATGGCTACCACAGCATTCTGCAGCGATACACCTCCAACTGGTTTGCGCCTAATGGGAATATCATTTGATTTTCTATAGGACAATGATTCAAAACATACCTCCCGGCTATGTAAGGGCTATTTGACCAAGGCGAGTGATGGAGTGCTGCATCAGATGACCTGGCCTCCACAATCACCCGACCTCAACCCAATTGAGATGGTTTGGGAGGAGTTGGACCGCAGAGTGAAGGAACAGCAACCAACAAGTGCTCAGCATATGGGAACTACTTAAAGACTGTTGGAAAAGCATTCCTCATGAAGCTGGTTGAGAGAATGCCAAGAGTGTGCAAAGCTGTCATCAAGGCAAAGGGTGGCTACTTTAAAGAATCTCAAATATAAAATATATTTTGATTTGTTTAACACTTTTTTGGTTACTACATGTTTCCATGTGTTATTTCAGTTTTGATGTCTTCACTATTATTCTACAATGTAAAAAAATAAAGAAAAAACCCTTGAATGAGTAGGTGTCCAAACTTTTGATTGGTCCTGTACATACAGTGCATTCGGAAAGTATTTCAGACACCTTGACTTTGTCCACATTGTTACGTTACAGCCTTATTCTAAAATTTATTACAATTGCCCCCCCAACAATCTACACACAAAACCCCATAAAAAAAAACAAAATTTACATAAGTATTCAGACCCTTACGCAGTAGTTTGTTGAAGTACCTTTGGCAGAGTTTACAGCTTTGAATGTTCTTGGGTATGACGCTACAAACTTGGCACACCTGTATTTGGGGAGTTTCTCCCATACTTCGCCGCAGATCCTCTCAAGCTTTGTCAGATTGGATGGGGAGCGTCGCTGCACAGCTATTTTCAGGTCTCTTCAGAGATGTTCGATCACGTTCAAGTCCAGGCTCTGGCTGGGCCCCTCAAGGAAATTCAGAGACTTGTCCCGAAACTACTCCTTGGCTGTGTGCTTAGGGTCGTTGTCCTGTTGGAAGGTGAACCTTCGCCCAAGTGAGGTCCTGAGCGCTCTGGAGCAGATTTTCATCAAGGATCTCTGTACTTTGTTCACCTTTCCTCCGATCCTGACTAGTCTCCCAGTCCCTGCCACTGAAAAACATCCCCACAGCATGATGCTGCCATCCACTACCATGCTTCACCGTAGGGATGGTGCCAGGTTTCCTCCAGACGTGATGCTTGGCATTCAGGCCAAAGAGTTCAATCTTGGTTTCATCAGACCAGATAATCTTGTTTCTCATGTTTTTTGGTACCCTTCCCCAGATCTGTGCCTCACAATCATGTCTCGGCTCTCTACGGACAACTCATTCGACCTCATGGCTTGGTTTTTGCTGTGACATGCACTGTCAACTGTGGGACCTTATATAGACAAGTGTGTGCCTTTCCAAATCAATTGAAATTTACCACAGGTGGAATCCAATCAAGTTGTAGAAACATCAAGGATGACAGGATGCACCAGAGCTCAATTTCGAGTCTCATTGTAAAGGGTCAGAATACTTATGTGAATAAGGTATCTTATTTTTTATAAATGTGCAAACGTTTCTCAGAACCTGTTAACGCTTTGACATTATGGGGTATTGTTTGTAGATTGATGAGGAAGGCTGTAACGTAACAAAATGTGGAAAATGGGAAGGGGTTTGAATACTTTGACATTGCTCGTCCTAATATTTCTAAATTCCATTATTTTACTTTATAAAATGTGTGTATGGTTGTGTATTGTTAGATATTACTGCACTGTTGGAGCTAGGAACACAAGCATTTCGCTACACCCGCAATAACATCTGCTAAATGTGTATGTGACCAATGAAAGTTGATTTGATTTAACTATACTCACATCAGTTATTGCTTTTTGACTTTGTTTCACCAAGCTTTGGGCTGGAGTTACTAAGGTTTACCTTGGTATTATTTATTGTTCTTTGCTGATACAAGTAACAAACTATGACACTGACAGCCACAAACAAATAAGTCTATGAACACAAGTAATGTGTTCAAAAAACAAACAAACACCAACTGGAAATGTATTCCAGTGGGTGAATCAAGCAAGTAGGCTGAAACTGCTGTCTAGGGTCAAAAGTGCAATGTGTGTGCATATATATATAAAACAAACCTTGATTGGATGACTGGCTCATGCATAGATCCTTTCATATTACTTCTACACTTTGCTGTAAGTGTGAGCTTAACCACCTTTACCAGTAGCTTTTAGCCAAAATCTTTCAACCTAAATTGAATTTTGAGGATTCTTAAAAAGTTTTCTAGAAACGACTGGTCCCAGATCTGTATGTATTTTAGCCAACTCCTCAGACTATTGTCATGCCATACATGGCTGGCGGTGATATTACGATCACCGCCCTGAAGGGATCAAAAAGTTGGCCCTTTGTAATATGACCGGAAATCGTGTGGAAAGTAACATTTAAAGTTAGGCCTACCAGAGAAAAATTTAAAGAATACCAAAAAAAAAAGTCAACTTGGCACTAAATATACGATGTAATGCGCTGATATGACCCGGAGAACGTTCATTCTGTGCGTTGATAGGGGTCTAAAAGCCTTCAAGTAGCCTCTTACATAAAGCCACAGTTTAAGCAAGTGTTATCTGCTTTTTTCCCAGGATCCTGTTCTCTCCAGTCTGTACTGTTACCAGCTAATTGCCATGGAAGTGGTTGCCTGGGAGAAGGACAGCCACAGAAAACACTTTGCTCGCTGCTGAGGTATTTCTAAATAGAATTGTGGAGCTGGAGCCAAGACCCACGGTTCACCTCACACTACCCCAGGTCGAGTGCACTTGCTCTGGAAGTTCAGTCCGGGAGGTTCAGTCCTGGAGGTCAGCTGGATAGGGTAGTCACTTTAAGGGATCATTTTATTTGTAGGTATTAGGTAACTAAGTATTTTCAGTAGTCTCTTTATGTAGCAAGTTTCTTAAAAGGTGCAATGAGATATTATGAATGCTTATAGAGTAGCATGTTTTATAATTCATATTACCACATTAGGCTTTACAAATGCATCTTCAAATCAAATTTAGCCTATAGGCATGAAAGCACACTTATTTGATAAACATTGGGCTCATTAAACTTACCAACCTGAAGTTTGGTTTGAATTAAAAACAGTATTTTTAATATTATTCAAGTAGTTGAGAGGAGAGTACATAATAAACAACTAAATGAAATGAATGAGTTTAAGTTAGACATTTTGTTTATGGAACTTTCTCGTATACAAGTAAAAGTACCAATAGATTCTGACGAATTGACTGGTCAGAGTATACACAGCTCTCCCATCATTTAGAGGATAGATAGTTTCTGTGACCAATCCTAATTTACTTATTAACTTATTATCTCCAAATAGGTACACATAGAAACTAGCCTTACTTCCATACGATAACCAGTGTTTGAATTGGGCTGGTGCAAACACCTCGATTGTTCTATTGTTTGAAGACCGGCACCTCATAGAATATTCACTCTTAAATATGAAAACGTACTGTAAATTTAAATGAGTACCAGCACCTAAGGTGAGCACAGAGTCTACAGACACCGTTTTCGTTCAACTTCAAGCACAGACTATAAAAAAAATAAAAAAACTCATGCCAGAGCCTATGACTGCATACCAAATTACACCATATTCCCTACATAATGCACTACTTTTGACCAGCACCCATAGGGCGCTGGTCAAAAGTAATGCACCATGTAGGAAATATGGTCCCATTTGGGATTCACACTATGTGCATATGCAGTTATCTACGCTAACCCTTCGGCCTCTTCAACCCTGATCCCGGGTTAGCTTTTGTTTAGCTAGTTTGGGAATGCCCCATGGCGCAGGACAAAGGACGAGCCACTCTGCAGTTTTCATACACACTCTGTGAATAAACCCACACTAAGCCACACATTTCCCTTGTGCAAAGCCCCAAAATGAAGCCTGCCTTTCAACATCCAGCCCGGGACAAAAGTCTTACGGAAAGCGCCGGTCTCATGTAGGTAGCCAGTAGCAACATGAACACAGGCCAGGGAGGGATTCCTGTATTTTGGGATTCCGGGCTTTCCCAACCCAAAGGGAAACAAAAATTCATACACGCATGCGCACGCACACACACAGATGGCATTGCTGGTTATGAGAAGGTGTGTTAGTCCCAGGCCAGAGGTAAACTTAGCAAGTGTATACACGCAGTATGTGAGTAACCGATTTGAATGTTCCTTATGTCGATGCTATGACGTAAAACTAACAAAGGGTTAACAGATTGTCGAGGCAAGGGAGTGTGTAGTGTATGTTTTGTGATACGTGAATGCATGGCTGTGTGGATTTGTGATAGTTTGTGTGTGTGTGTGTGTGTGTGCGCATGCATGTGTGTGTATGCGTGTGTCTGTGTGTCAGTTTGTGTGTGTACTTTGGGTGGCAGTCCTGTCTCTATACCTTTCATGCAGTCTTCAAGCCTGCGGATGAGCTGGTAGGACTTGCAGCGGTCCAACAAGGTCCTAATGGCCGGCAGCGGGTCCAGAACCACCGTTTCAGGATGGGTGTCGATGTAATCCTGAAGACAGTCCCAAAACAGCATCAGGGATGTATTCAATAGTGCACACCGTAGCAACACACTTTGCAACAAAAAAAACACCCCAAGGCCATGTTTATCAGGCACCAAAAACTGAGCGGGACTTCCTGGACATTTTCGTTTTCCATTGCAAATAGTTATAAAATATTCTGCACCCTAATGAACATTTCAGAATCATATTACAGGCTCAGCAAGCCTTAAAGCAACAAAGCCACTCAATTGATGAATCTGAAGAATGTTTAAATAATGTATACTAGACTTCAGAAAGTATACAGGTGACTTCCAAGTTAACCTTTTTGTAGTCTAACAAATTACAACGGTTTTTGTACTGTTCTGTTCTCCACTTCCTTGTGCTAGCACAGTAGAAGCCATTTATTTTCATGTCTGTGCTTTTATGTATTAGTATCTCTGTATGCACTACAACAATAAAGAGGAAATCCATGTAATCAAGTACCTTTGAAATTAAAGGCTTGGCTACTCGCCAATTTAGCATGCTGCCATTTAGAGCGGCCATTTTCACCCTGATCTAATGTCAATGAAACCATAAAAGGAGACGAAGAGGGTGGAGAGGAATTTTGTTTATCTGAAACTGCAGGTGTGTAAAGCAACGCCTCCAGGAACAACTAAGGGTGAAAACATATATACACATGGCGTAGTGCATATTACCTCATGTTTACAAGATAAAAGAATGCAGGGAAATCCACGTGATATAAAAACAGGTGGCTAAATTTACCATCCTTTTGTTTATGACATTCCTTGGTCTGTTTGGGTAAACAGTGAGGTCCAAAGGCATTTAGACAGTGACACAGTTGTTGTTTTGGTTCTGTACTCCAGCACAATGACGTTAAAGTGAAGACTGTCGGCTTTAATTCGAGGCCATTTTCATCCATATCGGGTGAACCATTTTGAAATAAAAGCATTTTTTGGACATTGTTCCCCCCATTTTAAGGGACCAGAAGTATTTAGACAAATTCACATGTATTAAAGTAATCAAAAGTTTAGTATTTGGTCCCATATTCCTAGCATGCTATGACTACATCAAGCTTGTGACTCTACAAACTTGTTAGATGCATTTGTAGTATGTTTTGCTTGTGTGTCAGATCCTTTTGTGCCCAATAGAAATTAATGGTAAATAATGTAGTGTCATTTGAGTCACTTACTGTAAATAAGAATGGAATATATTTCTAAACACGTATACATTAATCTGGATGCTACCATGATTGCGGATAATCCTGAAAGATTTGTGAATAAAGATGAGTAAGTTACAAATAAATATGTTAAAAAAGAAAAACTGTCTTGGGGGTATGATCTTTGCGCCTCCAACTTTCTCACACATCATTATTCATAATTCATTCAGGATTATTCGCAATCATGGTAACATCCACATTAATGTAATCCCACGTGATAAAAAAACAAATTGCAAATGCATCCAACAGGTTTATAGTCACAAGCTTGATGTCATTATGTGCTAGGAATATGGGACCAAATACTAAACTTGACTACTTTAATAGACATAAGTGAATTTGGCCCAATACTTTGTACAAAAAGTGCTGTAATTTCTGAACGGGTTCATCCAATATGGATGAAAATACCCTCAAATAAAGCTGACAGCCTGCACCTCAACCGCAGTCATTGTATTATTTAAAATCCAAAGTGCTGGAGTAGTGTCACTGTCCAAATACTCTTGGACCTCACTGTATGAAAGCAACTCTGCTCTAATCCCTGTGCCTTAAACATATCAACTTTAAAAACTGTGCCCCTTTAAAGGGAAATCTTACTTCACAATCAGAAGTTGAAAAGCTGTCCACATCCCATGTCATCAGATGAATGAAACAGGATAAGCACAGACAATCTGGAAATAATACAGTTCTTATCTTTTCCATTAGTTTTAGATTGTGGCACGTAGCTTGATCTACAAAACAGATGGCCTGAGACATGGACTGCCTCTGACAGACTACTTTTGAGGTCTGAAAACATCTGCTAAAATGTGATTTTGGAGTGCAATGTCTCTTTAAATTAATGAGAGGGTCCAGGGTAAACATTCAAATTAATGACCATTAAAGAATCTAAATGGGAGTCATAAGTCAAAAAGCTGAAAATAAGCCTATAAACCAAATCCAAGTTTGCTGAGGACCATTAAACGTGTCAAGCTCACGAAATTTGGAACTTGCGATTTCCTTCCAATGTTTGGTATTTTATTAGGATCCCCATTAGCTGTTGCAAAAGCTAATGTGGTTCACTGTGATGCTAGGGAGTGTAACAGTGCATTCTGTTCTGCCACGTGAAAGACGCGAACTAGCAACCTTCTGCACAACAACTCATGCATCCGTCTAGTCTGAATAGTCTGTTCCATAACACTTATTAGCTTAGGTTCTCACACACACACACACACACACACACACACACACACACACGAAAATCTCAGAAATCCTTAGCAGAGGCACTCCGAAGACAAAACGACAGCCAAGCCTGATGGAAAGGAGGGGAAGGAGAAAATGGGCAATCAACATACACCTCAGTATGTGTGCTGAGCACCTAGTTTGAGCAGAATATTATCTGTCGGGTAGCAAGAGCGCGCAGCTACAACTGGTTGTCCCGTTGAGCAGCTCAGACGACAGCGGTAGTGTAGGTAAATTGAACAAATTCTCATAATTGATTAAAAGAATGCCTCAGTTATTTGTATTTCCTGCAACTTTGAAGTAGTAATGCCAGTTTGTGTGGCCCGTCTCTGTGTAGCCAGTTAGCATGGCTTTCACCAAAAACTTTGTCAATTAAATGTTTACTCCAAAGTAGGCCTACAGTGCCTTCAGAAATATTTTGTGGCATAGAATATACACCATCAAAAATAACTATTATTAAATGTATTTAGGCAAGTCCTATTTCAAAAGAATAGAATGGCATATTTTCAGTTGAATTATGTTACTGGTCTGTGCAGCCTGTATGGCTGCGGCATGCACATGAAATCAATAGTTATTTTGTTCATTAAAACAGACGAGACAAAGAGACAAGACATACTGATCAGCTTTTGAACCACGTTCATCTCTTTCCTACCTTCACCCTGCTTTGTTAGGGAGCAGGCATAGGGTCTTACATTGAGAATCTTCATCACGATACTGACAGAAAATAATAGCAATCCATTCTATATTTTCAAAAGCATTCGAGTTGTGTTCATATTTCACAACCTCCGTGGGCTTTTGGAGCTGCCTATATGCTATTGAGTAAAATAATAGGCCTACACTTGATTTAGGCTACATTGTTGCATGCTAAATGTTTCTGATAGATGAGCAAATTAATAGATGAGCTATACCTCCACGTATTTGCCCAGACAGAGAATTAACCAAATACAGACAGATTCACTGAAACAAAATGACATTGAATGATTAGGACATGTCACAGGCTTTCGGGTTGGGAGTAGGCCTAGGCTACTGCGAGTGAAAAGCTAAATGATCCACTTATTAAGCTACATAACATGCTGGCAAAATGTTCTGATCAGTGTTAATAAATGAGCCAACTAGTCAAGATGATCATGAGCAGCACTCACCTCAGCTAACATTTCCACAGCCTAACCAATATCCCAAAATCTGACACTTGATTGATTTCTCAAGACCCCATGCTTGTCTCAAAGCAGAGCAAAACGGTGCTGAAATAGTTGACCACACGCGGGTAAGCTACTGCTCCAATCAAATGTATTATAACAATTGGATTACTTTAGGAGTTTCGGTAAGCAACAATTTGATGCCTTCAATTGCATTAGCCTCATTCAGTGATGTTTATTCCCAGAGTAATTCTTCATGGATCCATCCAGTTGTGGTTATGAAAATAGTGCATGTGGTGGGCTATGCGAAGAGATGGGTTAAGTGAAATGAATCGCAAAATTATTTTGAACTGCTAGGATGGATAGGAGTAACGGGCACTGCCTAGCAACCATCAAGAGCTTAAGAGCGTAGTGCGTGCCAATGCCGCCTCACTAACCAAAATGACGTTGAATGTTCCTGAGTGGCCTAGTTACAGTTTTGACTTAAAATAATTGGCTTGAAAATCTATGTCAAGACTTCAAAATGGCTGTCTAGCAATGATAAAAGAACCAACTTAAGAGCTTGAAGAATTTAAAATGGATAATGGACAAATATTGTACAATCCATTTATGCAAAGCTCTTAAGAGACTAACACAAAAAGACTCACAGCTGTAATCGCTGCCAAAAGGTGTTTCTAACTTTTATTTACTCAGGGGGTTGAATACTTCTCTGATCAAGATAGTTCTCTTTTTAATACAATTTAAAAAAAAATCTTTCACTTTGACAGACTTGTGTAGATCGTTGACAGAAAATGAATGAAATCCCTTTGAATCACACTTTAATGCAACAAAATGTGGAAAAGCCAAGGTGTGAATACTTTGACTGCACTGTACTTGGCAAAATGACATGATGATTTGTAGCCATCAAGCAGATGGTCATGTTTTTTTTTTTTACTCTGCCATCACATTGTACAGTACAGAAACACCACCATCCATGTTAGGTGCCAATTTCATTAAAGGGCAACTACACCCTCTCTATTATTCATATTTTTTTGAGAACTCAAAAGTGGTCGCCTAATGTTGCAATTGATGATTTTTATAATTAAAACATGAAAAAATAAAAAGCAAAGTACATTGATTTGAGAAATCATCATGAAATAGCCTACTTAAAATACACTGCTCAAAAAAATAAAGGGAACATTTAAACAACACAATGTAACTCCAAGTCAATCACACTTCTGTGAAATCAAACTGTCCACTTAGGAAGCAACACTGATTGACAATACATTTCACATGCTGTTGTGCAAATGGAATAGACAACAGGTGGAAATTATAGGCAATTAGCAAGACACCCCCAATAAAGGAGTGGTTCTGAAGGTGGTGACCACAGACGACTTCTCAGTTCCTATGCTTCCTGGCTGATGTTTTGGTCACTTTTGAATGCTGGCGGTGCTTTCACTCTAGTGGTAGCATGAGACGGAGTCTACAACCCACACAAGTGGCTCAGGTAGTGCAGCTCATCCAGGATGGCACATCAATGCGAGCTGTGGCAAGAAGGTTTGCTGTGTCTGTCAGCGTAGTGTCCAGAGCATGGAGGCGCTACCAGGAGACAGGCCAGTACATCAGGAGACGTGGAGGAGGCCGTAGGAGGGCAACAACCCAGCAGCAGGACCACTACCTCCGCCTTTGTGCAAGGAGGAGCACTGCCAGAGCCCTGCAAAATGACCTCCAGCAGGCCACAAATGTGCATGTGTCTACTCAAACGGTCAGAAACAGACTCCATGAGGGTGGTATGAGGGCCCAACGTCCACAGGTGGGGGACGTTTGGCATTTGCCAGAGAACACCAAGATTGGCAAATTCGCCACTGGCGCCCTGTGCTCTTCACAGATGAAAGCAGGTTCACACTGAGCACGTGACAGACGTGACAGAGTCTGGAGACGCCGTGGAGAACGTTCTGCTGCCTGCAACATCCTCCAGCATGACCGGTTTGGCGGTGGGTCAGTCATGGTGTGGGGTGGCATTTCTTTGGGGGGCCGCACAGCCCTCCATGTGCTCGCCAGAGGTAGCCTGACTGCCATTAGGTACCGAGATGAGATCCTCAGACCCCTTGTGAGACCATATGCTGGTGCGGTTGGCCCTGGGTTCCTAATGCAAGACAATGCTAGACCTCATGTGGCTGTAGTGTGTCAGCAGTTCCTGCAAGAGGAAGGCATTGATGCTAAGGACTGGCCCGCCCGTTCCCCAGACCTGAATCCAATTGAGCACATCTGGGACATCATGTCTCGCTCCATCCACCAACGCCACGTTGCACCACGGACTGTCCAGGAGTTGGCGGATGCTTTAGTCCAGGTCTGGGAGGAGATCCCTCAGGAGACCATCCGCCACCTCATCAGGAGCATGCCCAGGCGTTGTAGGGAGGTCATTCAGGCACGTGGAGGCCACACACACTACTGAGCCTCATTTTGACTTGTTTTAAGGACATTACATCAAAGTTGGATCAGGCTGTAGTGTGGTTTTCCACTTTAATTTTGAGTGTGACTCCAAATCCAGACCTCCATGGGTTGATAAATTTGATTTCCATTGATAATTTTTGTGTGATTTTGTTGTCAGCACATTCAACTATGTAAAGAAAAAAGTATTTAATAAGATTATTTCATTCATTCAGATCTATGATGTGTTATTTTAGTGTTCCCTTTATTTTTTTGAGCAGTGTATGTTTTTTTATATCCAATCGGTCTTAGGAAGAGTAATCGCCAGTGGTGAAAGTAAATCACTATGGACCGGTAGTGACTTACTTTCACCACTGGCGATAACTTTTCCTACGACCGATTGGATATAAAAAACAATATTAAAAAAAGTGCCGGTAAGCCCTACCGGTAAAACATGAGTATCGCAATAATTACAACCAAGATAGCAAGAAAACTATAGGCTATTACACGCTAATGTTTAATTTATTATTATTACCGCCTGTCAGCTGCATGATAAATTTGTGAATGTACTTGAAAACAGGTGGTACACATTCCAAAATTTGGAGTTGTTCGACGTGAACACAGACAGCAGTGGATGCATCAATCAATTCAGGTGTGCTTAATGACAGTTTCATAATGCCATTAAACCTTTTGGTATTTTAATAGAAGTCTTTCCATTCATCAAAAAGAGGGTGAACAGTGCACTGTTTTAGATGCTGGAATAATTTTAGAGAGGACTAACGTGCGCAGGTAGCCTACTTTTTGAAGTTATTTGTTTGACAATTTATCAGATGAATACATGTTCATGCCACATTAAAAAAGGTAACATATTTTTTACAGTTAAATTACTCGTATTTACCATTAGGCACATAAAAACATTTCATACAAAGGAGGTTCCATACCAGGAAAAATTCAAAAATCTACTTTCACCCATTGTAAATCGCATAACCTTTTTCAAATCTGGCCCCTGTAAGAATATAAAGGTAACTGCCAAAATAATGGAAACACCAACATAGCGTCTTCATTGGGCATTGGGCCACCATGAGCCAGAACAGCTTCAACGCACTTTGGCATAGATTCTACCTGAGTGTCTGGAGCTCTATTGGAGGGATGCGTTCTGGTGGTGGAAAACGCTGTCTCAGGTGACGCTCCAGAATCTCCCATAAATTGTGTGGTGACAGACATTGTTTTCATGTGCATCAACCCATTCAGTGACCAATCGTGCCCTGTGGATGGGTGCATTGGCATCCTATGGGGGGGCATAGCCATGGTGGCCAGAATGGCCTGTCCGGCTTTTTATTCATGACCTGAAGCATTTTTGCATTCCTCATTTACTCAAGGTTTTCCATTATTTTGGCAGTTACCTGTAGTTGAATAACACTGGATTAAGTCATGATTAGGAGAGCTCCTGCAGATAATCAATAAAATAAAAATCATATCTCATTGTCACATTTCTATCCAGGAACACCACAAACGTTCACCAAAATCTCAGAGCAAAATTACAGGATGTAATCACCAAAGACATAGCCCTCAAAGAGAACATCCTACAGCACCTTCAGACCCTTAGCCCTCAAAGAAATGGCTGCACCTGTCAAAGAACAACTTCCCCCATTAGGTGAAGAGCTTGTGATCCACCCTTACAATGTTTTAGCGGTGCCGATTGGCTTACCTGGACACTCTGCACCAATAGCAGGGCCTGCGTGTCATTCTGGTCCGCCAGAATGAGGTCCGCCAGCTTGTGGATGATGACATCCAGAGGGCCCTGCTCCTCCAGGGGCCGACTCAGATCCAGCTGCACACAGGGAGTGAGAGAGGGAGAATAAGGGCTCAGAAGTTAGGCCAGATAAAAATCAAGACACCTTGTATTATTAGTTGATAATATATGGGGGTCTGTTCTAAATGCACCCTATTCCCTATATAATGCATTACTTTTGACGAGAGCCCTATGGGTGATGAACACACTTAAGCCAATCCTTTGGGGTTTGACCCAACAGGTCAAGGACTTTGTTTTTGCTAAGATTAGGCCTGTTCAAAGCCTCTTTTTCCCCCGCTCTTGCCACAAACGATACAACCATATGGGCTTTACAGACTGGTTCTGGTAACAACAGCTGGGAGAAGAAAAAAGCTGCAAGGAACATTGTCATCTGGGAAGCAGACACTCTATTCCCTATATAGTGCACTACTTTTGACCAAGGTCCTGCCATATGGGAGACACATTATGTAAGGAGTGGGGACCCGGTCATATGGTCAACGGTCCAGCGCTGGCACCAAATAAAAGGAGCAGAAACAGACCACAGACCTACCAAGTCGTGGGATGAAATTGAGGAGGGGGAACATTTTATTCGGGAGGCCTCTGGGGCCTGTTCCCTACAAGGCTCTAGTTTAAATCAGGGAGAGGATGGCTGCATCCCAAATGGCACCATATTCCTTATATAGTGCACTACTTTATGGGCCGTGGTCAAAAGTAGTGAACTAAATATGGAATAGGGTGCTGTTAGGGACGCACAAGTCTGGAAATGTTCTAGCGGCGGGATCAGAGCCTTCTTCTCGGCTGATTTAGGAAAACATAATCATGAGGAGAAAGGCAGAGAGGCTGGCTGATGAGTTCAGCTTGGGTTTGGAACTCATCACTTTCATGTCTCCAAGCCCATAGATCAAGTAACAGCAGTGCTGTCATGTAAGTTGAAGGTGTAGGGTAAAAAGTTGTCCCTAGACGCTGATCTTGGGTCTGTTTTGCATTTCCCCCCACTAATGGTTAGGATTGGAGGAGGGAAGCTGATCCTAGATTGGTACCTAGGGGAAATTTCACCCCAGAGCCAACACACTGTCCTTCCTCCTTGTGTCCTAAGTGAGACCGCAGAGAGTGGGTTTGTGTACAGAACTCCTTTTGGCAAAGGCTCTTAGGAACATGAAAGCCACCATTTGTAGCCGCCAGCATTGTGCATCTTCCAATTAATCAGGTTTGTAAACCGCAGTGAGCAATTGGAGGGGAATGTGTGTGCATTAGCAAAGCCAACATATCATCTACTCAACCCCCTTGTTATGGCAAGCCTAAATAAGTTCAGGAATAAAAATGTGCTTAGCAAGTCAAATAAGTTGCATGGACTCACTGTGTGCAATACTAGTGTTTAACATGATTTTTGAATGACTATCCCATCCCTGTACCACACATACAGATAAGTGTAAGGTCCTTCAGTCGAGCAGTGAATTTCAAAACACAGATTCAACCAAAGATATTTTCCCCAATGCCTCGCAAAGAAAGGCACCTATTGGTAGACGGTTAAAACAAAAAAAGCAGACTTTGAATATCCCTTTGAGCATGGTGAGGTTATTAAATTACACTTTGGATGGTGGATCATTACACCTAGTCACTACAAAGATACAAGCGTCTTTCCTAACTCAGTTGCCTTAACGGAAGAAAACCACTCAGGATTTCACCATGAGTCCAATACTAACTGAAAAACAGTGGCTGTGATGGCGGCGATAGTATTGTGGAGTAAATACAATGTTTCTGATCCATCCTAAGGAGAAATATTATAAATATTCCAAAACATGCATCCTGTTCGCAACAAGGCACTAAAGTAATACTGTACTATATAAAAATGTGGCAAAGCAATTAAGATTTTGTCCTGAATACAAAGTGTTACGTTTGGGCCAAATCCAATAAAACATTACTGAGTACCACTCATATTTTCTTGCATAGTGGTGGCTGCATCATGTTATGAATATGCTTGTAAAATCAGTAAGGACTGGGGAGTTCTTTTTTTAAATAAAAAAAACACAGAATGAGCTAAGCAGAGTCAAAATTCTAGGAGGAAAACCTGGTTGTCTGTTTTCCAACAGACACTTGGACACAAATTCACCTTACAGCAGGAGAATAACCTAAAACAAGGCCAAATATACACTGGTTGCTTAACAAGACGACACTGAATGTTACCAAGCGGCCTAGTTACAGTTGACTTACAATCTATGGCAAGACTTGAAAATGGCTGTCTACAACCAACATGACAGATCTTGAATAATGTTTGAAGAATGTACAAATGTTGTACAATCCAGGTGTGTAAAGGGCTTAGAGACTTACTCAGAAAGACTCACAGCTCTATTTATGTATTTTATTTTACCTTTATTTAACCAGGTAGGCCAGTTGAGAACAAGTTCTCATTTACAACTGCGACCTGGCCAAGAGAAAGCATAGCAGTGCGACAAAAACAACAGTTACACATGGGATAAACAAACTTAGTCAATAACACAATTGAAAAATCTGTATACAGTGTGTGCAAATGAAGTAAAGAGGTAAGGCTGCCTAAGGTGATTCTAACATGTAGTTTGAATACTTTCTGTATTTCATTTTCAATAAATGAGCAAAAATACAAATTGAATCCATTTTGAATTCAGGCGGTAACAAAACGTGGAACAAGGGGTATGAATACTTTCTAGAGGCACTGTACACCCAAACTAGACCATGTTGCGTGCGCTGAAAAATATACACATACGTTATTCAATAATTTCACCCATGCTGCTCGCGCATGACCGAGCGTCTGCGTAGCCAAGAGCTAAAATAAAGACACTTGATGCACCGCAAGCCCCCTCCTTAATGGATATCAGGGAGACACAAACCCAAGGGGATGCTTGAAAGAAAGGAGAGACTAATCAAAAGATGAATAATTAAAAACTAGGTTTCCCTTTTTATCTGTGGATTAAATCATAGTAGATAAAGACAATTTTGTAATTCTCCAGGTATTTGTTTTGACAAAGAACCAGCTAAAAAGTGGACCATATGCATGTCAGGTAAAATAACCATCTCCCAGGACAAATTAGCGATCTAAATATCCATGAAGGTTTCATGTGTTTCATTTTGCCCCGAAATTAATATAATTGATTTGGGAAATGGGTCTTCCAAATGGACAATGACCCCAAGCATACTTCCAAAGTTGTGGCAAAATGGCTTAAGGACAACAAAGTCAAGGTATTGGAGTGGCCATCACAAAGCCCTGACCTCAATCCTATAGAACATTTGTGGGCAGAACTGAATGTGCGAGCAAGAGGAGGAATGGGCCAAAATTCACCCAACTTACTGTGGGAAGCTTGTGGAAGGCTACCCGAAACGTTTGACCCAAGTGAAACAATTTAAAGGCAATGCTACCAAATACACTCAATTAGTATGTAAACCTCTGACCCACTGGGAATGTGATTAAATAAATAAAAGCTGAAATAAATAATTCTCTCTACTATTATTCTGACAGTTCACATTCTTAAAATAAAGTGGTGATCCTAACTGAACTAAGACAGGGAATTTTTACTTGGATTAAATGTCAGGAATTGTGAAAAACTGAGTTTAAATGTACTTGGCTAAGGGGAGAGGCAGGTAGCCTACACACTGGCAAAGACGTTCAGCTAGCAGACAGACACTGGAATTAGTTTGATTGACAGATGGAAAAGCTTTGTATAGGCTCTGTTGCATTTTTATGTGGGATTGTTCGGTAACCGTAGAGATCACTTTTGTTCTCGGTTCGGATTCTGTTTGGTTTCAACCCCCTCATACCATAGTAAACCATCTGTGTTTAAAATAGTCCTGGTTCTACAGGGTTGACCTGTGTGTGTGTGTTAGAAAGCAATTGATTTCCATAGAAAAGTTGACAAAGTATCTATTCTATTGTCAAACAAGGTCCAAGATCGCAGTGCAACCTTATTGTCTTGGGGCATTGCAAACAGACACATGAAAATATGGAATTTTCTGTTGGAATTGAATTGGTCTAACTTCTGGCGAGGATGTCCAGACAGACCTAATATCCCCGGCTCAAGTAATACTGATGGCAGCGGAGATGATTTATCAAGTCTGTATTGAACAAGATTGGTGGACTTGTCAATGCAGGGCATTGCTTCGCCTAAGGAGATTGAGGCATCCAAAGAAAACAATATCTTCCATACCGTAGATATAGTATGCATGCAAGGTTAAGATTAAAAATTTTTTTTTTTTTAGGTTTCTCTTATTTTGAATCCCTATTCTTCAGTCTGACATTGGTGGAAATATCCAAAGTGTTAGCTCAACAAATCTGATTCAGATGCTTTCTGCCAGTTCGATACCTAATGCTGGTTTGAGACACTGACTACACAGAACTTGTCTCTGGGGGTTGCTCTTGACCCAAAAAGGGGTCCTCCAAATATTATCCAGAAATGACCTAAATTGGACAGGAAGAAAACAACGTTGCCCAAAAGAGAAGAACGTGTCACAGGTTGGACTGCTCTCCAGGCACAGGATTTCAACACAATCAATGAACAACCTTTGGAACAACACATTCTATCTGTTCAATCGCAATCCCCAAGCCCTTGATTAACAACTGAAATGTGACAGATTACATCTCAAATGGTACCCTAGTCTCTATATAGTGCACTACTTTTGACCATAGCCCTAGTCAAAAGTAGTGCACTACATGGGGAATAGCATGCCATTTGCAATGCACACATTGTATCTTATCAGCCTACACCCAAAAACATTGATAAAGAAGGGTCATGTCTGTAGCAATGGGGCAGTGGCTCAGGCAATGATACGGTAAAAATGAAGACAGAGGAATTCAAGAGAAGAGGCGATAAAAAGAGGGGATGTGATCGTGACGCAATAACTGACGAGTAATCAGCTATTACATAAACCTTAAAAAGAAAAGCTCACCCATTTTTAATGTTATGGTTAATCTCTGATGTTCTATCAATTCCCTGGGTTCTTCCATGTGTATCTGTTATTGGTGTTCAAGCAGGCAGAAATCTGTCTGGTATGACGTAGCACCGTGATAAAGTCGCTCTCACTACACTGGTAGTTAATAGGAATATGACTTTTAGATTGACATTTGATAAATGATTTCAATTCTGTTCAATGTCATAACTCGGGAGGGTGTTCTCTCGAATGAGCCTTTTACACATCTTTTAGCGATATTCCTACCCCGAGAAATGTGTATTTTAACAGAGGGTCTAGCAGGTGTTGACAAACACTTTGGAAACGAGGTCTGGCCAAGTGTCTGCCTCTTTAGTGCATTGCATGGTGCTGTTGCCAAAAATATTATAGAAATGAGATAGGAATCCAAGGAATTTTAAACAAGGCCAGTTGGTGTAAATTCTTTAAAATGACCTGTCACGAACTCGGATACCTCCTGCGCCTCGACCTCATTTCCAAAGTTTTATTTTGTTCAAAAGTGTGTGTCAACACCTGCTACCAGCTAGCCAGGTTGCAATGACGCCCGCTTCGCCTGGAACAGCTAACAAACCCTTCCAGCGCTGTAGAAGCTGTGTTTATTATGCTCTTGCCTGGGAAAATATTGACAATTTGGAGTTTCAATGTGGGAATTGTTTGCTTGCGGAGGAGTACAGAAATGAGGTGGCTATCCTTGGCAAGGAAATTCTAATTCTGCGTTAACTTACAGGGAAAACGCAAACTGGAACTCGTTCTCAACTCCTGTGGCGACATACTGCACGGGCCTGATGGATGGATCCCTACCTTATCAGTCCCTATCCGAATGGCCTGTGCAACCCGGAACTTGCCTACCAAGGAAGTCCTCTCCATCTGCTTCTCGTCCATCGCGTAGTGGAGTAGACGGAGAAAAGCAAGAAGATGTACCAGCGCGGATTGGAACAATACTACAAGTCGTGGAAACCGAAGGCAATGGCATGCTGCTAAGCGGACTGGAGTGTCTGCTAGACGTTCCGAGCAGATTGACATGAGGAATAGCGTCGCCGCACTGGTGCCTTATCTATCTGCGCCTTCGTAGCTGGGACTGCCTGTGTCCAACTACACGGACTCCAGCAGCGGGTTAGTCGTCGAATTCCACTCCTTTTCCTCTCTCCGGATCTGACTGGGCACTGTCTGCTCTGGGAGGTCTGGACCCATCGGCGGGAGCAGCAGGCGAATGCTATCCTGCTTTTTGTGGGCCTGTGAAAGGTTCCACGAATTTTGGGAGGAATTGGCGGATTTCCCTACCCCTTCTGCAGCCATTGTATTGGGCAGTTCAAATGGTGAGAAATTACTCAGTCCCTGGAGAAAAAAAAAAGTTGTGCTATCCAGGAGCACGAGTACAGGACATCAATAAGCTTCCCCCAAACATTTTTAAACCTGCATCAGGAAACAGTCTATCATAGTTCATGTGGGATTCAATGTCATGAAGGGCAGCTCAGAACAGTTTAGACCAGTGGTGCAGTGGTCTAGGGCACTGCATCTCCGTGCAAGAGACGTCATTACCGTCCCTGGTTCGATTCCAGGCTTTAACACATCCGGCCGTGATTGTGCGCCGCCCTATGGAACTCCCAATTGGCCCAGCGTCGTCCGGGTTTGGCCGGGGTAGGCTGTCATTGTAAACAAGAATTTGTTCTTCACTGACTTGCCTTGTTAAAGGTAAAATAATATGGATTTAAAAGAACTGATTGGGTCTCTGCTTGACACCAACAAACGCCCCATAATATCTGGCCCTGTGCCCTCCCTAAATCGTGGCATTGAATGTTTCAGCAGACTTTTAGCCCTCCATAACTGGCTACGAGACTATTTCAGCTGTGGGTGTAACATTGTTTCATAAAAGGGGGATGTGATCCATCCAAATCATTTGGGTTCCAGGATCCTTTCACAGCGTTAAAAGGCTGCATTGAGATAAGGATTTATTAATGACCCAATCACAGCTCAGTTGATCCCTACTAGTTGGGGAACCCTGCCTTAAAGTATTAATAATAAAATATTGTATATAGCGCTTTTCATTACATAAGGAATCTCAAATATGTAGACTTACTCCGCAAACTATAACCTGCAAGACATTTGGGGCTGGCTTTACTGTAGCAACACTCATCACAATTGTGAAAAAAAAAGTTTAAAAGCAACAGTTGAACAATGGATTAAAATACTCCAAACTGTTAAATGTTTTTTATCTATCAGATATTGACTGAATTACAACACATAAAACATTGTACTGGCAGACAAATAATGAATGGAGTTTACGCATTGATGAGAATTCAGGTATTACATTTATTGTAAAATGCAAGTTTCTTATAATGCACTCAATTTTCTTATTATATTAGTTGTTTTTATACTTTGTGATAAAAATAAAAGAAAACTGGGCCTCATTTTCATATATGCTGGATTTATTTGCATACATTTATATAAAGCGGATGGACAGGGCTGCAACCACCAAAAACTTGCTGTGTCTAAGCCTACCTGCTCACCTGTGCCGTCTAGACTGCCTCAATTATTAATTATCGTTGTTCACTTGCATAATTCAACAAGTGTCAAGAAAGGAATATCCACACGACTGCAGATCTAAACGCTTGGCTCTAGATTACACCCATCTATACATACCTACATCCTTTTCGGAAGTTGCTTTCATTCAACGCATCTAAGTTGTAAACATTTCAACTGTACTAAACTCATGTTTTGTTTTGTGTTTTTTTTTTTTTTTTTTTACAATTGCATAAAAATAATAAATACACCCACCAAAATCAAGTTATTTCTTGTGATGCAAGTGATGAGACAGTGGTTTAAATTCCAGACAAAGCACACCAATGTATTCCATTGAGCTCATTACCAGCAGTGGCGGACTTATCATTAGGTAGGAGAGGCAATTGCCTCCGGCCTCACATCAAGGGGCCTCGTGAGCTGGGCATAATACAAAAATACTAGTAACATATACAGTGCCAGTCAAAAGTTTGGACACCTGCTCATTGAAGGGTTAACTTATTTTTACTCTTTTCTACATTGTAGAATAATAGCGAAGACATCAAAACTGAAATAACACATGGAATCATGTAGTAACCCAAAATAAGTGTTAAACCAAAATATATTATTATATTTGAGATTCTTCAAAGTAGCCAACCTTTGCCTTGACAGCTTTGCACATTCTCTCAACCAGCTTCATGAGGTAGTCACTTTTCCAACAGTAATAATGTAGTCGCTTTTCCAACAGTCTTGGAGTTTCCACATATGCTGAGCACTTGTTGGCTGCGTTTCCGTCACTCTGTGGTCCAACTCATCCCAAACCATCTCAATTGGGTTGAGGTCGGGTGATTGTGGAGGCCAGGTCATCTGATGCAGCACTCCATCCCTCTCCTTGGTCAAATAGCCCTTACACTGCCTGGAGGTGTGTTGGGTTATTTTCCTATTGAAAAACAAATTATAGTGGGACTAAGCACACACCAGATAGGGAGGCGTATCGCTGCAGAATGCTGCGGTAGCCATGCCGGTTAAGTGTGCCTTGAATTCTAAATAAATCAGAAAAGCACCCACACACAATCATACCTCCTCCATGCTTCATGGTGGGAACCACACAATGCGGAGATCATCCGTTCGCCTACTCTGCGTCTCACAAAGACACTGCGGTTGGAACCAAAAATTTAAACATTTGGACGACTCAGACCAAAAAGACTGGATTTCTAGTCTAATGTCCATTGCTTGTGTTTCTTGGCCCATATAAGTCTTTTCTTATTGGTGTCCTTTAGTAGTGGTTTCTTTGCAGCAATTTGGCATTTTCCGGATTGACTGACCTTCATGTCTTAAAGTAATGGACTGTCGTTTGGCTTGCTTATTTGAGCTGTTCTTGCCATAATATGGACTTGGTCTTTTACTAAATAGGGCCATCTTCTGTATACCAACCCTACCTTTTCTCAACCCAACTGATTGGCTCAAACGAGGAAAGAAACTCCACAAATGTACTTTTAACAAGGCACACCTGTTAATTGAAATGCATTCCAGGTGACTACCTCATGAAGCTGTTTGAGAGAATGCCAAGAGTGTGCAAAGCTGTCATCAAGGCACAGGGTGGCTACTTTGAACAATCTAAAGTATATTTTGATTTGTTTAACACTTTTTTGGTTACTACGTGTTATTTCGTAGTTTGTTTTTACTATTATTTCAAAATTATTATTCTTATTGCAAATTATTGCTGAAAGGTGCAAAATTCACCTTTCAGCAAGACAATCTAAAACGAGGCCAAATATACATTGGAGTGGCTTACCAAGACGACATTGAATGTCCCCGAGTGGACTAGTTACAGTTAACTTAAATAAGCTTGAAAATCTATGGCAAGACTTGAAAATGGCTGTCTAGCAACAATCAACTAGACAGAGCTTAAATAATATTTTTAAGAATGTGCAAATACTGTACAATCCAGGTGTGCAAAGCTCTTTCAGGCTTACCCAGAAAGACTCACTGCTGTAATCGCTGTCAAAAGGTGATTCTAACATGCATTAACTCTTACTTATGTAATTGATATGCCCTCTGCCTAAGGCCTCCAAATTACTAAGTGCACCTATGTCATTACAAATGTAACCGCAGTCGTTATGTTAACAGGGAAAAACGAATGGCACAAACAAAAGTGGGAAAGAGTCGCCAGAGTAAAATTAAAGTGACAAGTGGATTTTGCACCTCTCAAAGACAGGAAATAGGTGGCTGAAAAGGAGAGTTCAGGTGGGTGGGGCATGCGCGTTGCGACACTTATTTTTCCGGTTGTTCCCATAGGAGAACCCATTTTGGTTCCAGGTACAACCCTCTGTGGAAAGGGTTCATCCAGAAACCAAAAAAGGGTTCACCCAGAAACCAAAAAAGGGTTCTTCCAAGGGTTCTCCTATGGGAACCGATTTAGAAAAAAAAGGTGCTACCTAGAACCTAAGTGTACTTCACTGTTGCCTGATGGAATACTCTAAGCACAAAGGGTCCAACAAAAACACACGGAAAAAAACAAGAGACTGACGCCTATACAGTAAGTATTAGACCTTGCCTAATTGAGCAGTGTTCTATAGCTTACCACTAACGCAACAAGTTGATCATTAACAAATATTTATTTAGTCTCTTATGACAGCCGACCTATGACTGGGTGTTCCCCGGCCAAGGATGACATGTGACAAGGAATCTACTCAAAGTCCACTCCTACTTCAATACAATATGGATTTGTTCAAATGGTTTTCTAGTATCTTGGTAGCATTAAGACCATTGTTAGTTCCCACGTAAGGTGAATCGGTAGCATCCGAACAATAGTTGCACTAAAACATAGTAGCCCAAGTCTCTTTTTGCGAATGATAGGCTACTTCAACAAAAATGGGATAAACAATTGGTGTTAACGTTTAGTCGCAATCATTGTTAAAAAACTAATCCAGGCTGAGAGGACAGAGGAAAGTGTTCCTTCTTTCTTAGTGCTCACAGGTTTCTTCTCAGCTGAACTGTCTGGCAGATGGTAACAGTTGGAGGGAAGCCCTAAAGCCTTTAATAAGTACATTATGGTAAGGTAGCGGGCACTAAGAGTTTTTACAACAGGTTTGGTGGTTGTGACTAGCCATCACTAGAAGACGCATTGCAGTGATTATTTGGCAATTACTGCGGCGCAACCTAACTTTTTATTGCATGCAACTGTAGGTATAAAATTACCCATTGCAAGACTGGGGTGAAGATAGTCATGAGAGTGGCAGAGCTGGGGATCAAACCCCAGTCTCCTAGGGCAACGTGTGGTCTAGAGTTGGAAGCAGCGCTACTGCCAGACCAAAACGTATAAAATACTTATCTTAATCCTGTTCACGGCCATAGATAAAACTCAACCCTAGAGGTGGTTGGCATCACAATAGTATTTTGGCTACCATGGCTATGGCCCCATACTTTAGGATGGCAATGCCCCCATCCACAGGACACAAGTGGTCACTGAATGGTTTAATGAGCATGAAAACAAAATGTCCACCATATGTCATGGCCATCTCAGTCACCAAATCTCAACCCAATTGAACACTTATGGGAGATTCTGGAGCAGCGGCTGAGACAGCATTTTCCACCATCAACAATACACCAAATGGAATTTCTCATGGAAGAATGGTGTCGCATCCCTCCAATAGAGTTCCAGACACTTGTAGAATCTATGGCAAGGTGCATTGAAGCTGTTCTGGCTAAACTCCCTAGACACTACATACGTGTTTCCTTTATTTTGGCAGTTACCCGTACTTCATCAGTTTAACACAGAACCATGTCATTGTGATAAAGCGGTCTTGCAATTTACAAGCAAAAAAGTCACATTTTATACACCTGTAATGTGTAAGCAGGATAACAAAAGCCCAAGATAATTTTTTTAAAATAATAATATTGGTGAGACTTAAGCCCAATTCTGTATAAGGATTGCATGCGAGCAGCAGTGTAGGAGGGTAAACACACGTAAATGCTGTTTATGCACCTTTTATTTTGCGCTGGAGTTTACCCACCTATTGAGGAAAAATACATTTAAAAATATAGGGAGGGTTACTTTACTCACAGCAAATGGCGATCCGCGTTAACCCACCTATTTTTTAACACTTAGTGATTCATATTCTTAAAGATTGACTCTGCATTATGTGACACATCAACACTGTTCGCTCCAGCGCCTTTATCATTTCTATTCTGTTAACAAAACGGAGGCGAGGAGCATCTAGCAGCTTGGTAAATAACTTTGTTGTATTATCCCAAACAGACATGGCAGTTTCACCATTGAGGATTCAAGCATTACATGTACCTTGTCTAATGATCACAGGCATTGTACAAGGGCTGCATCACATAAACCACATGGAACATTCAGAAAGAAATAGAACAGACGTGACTGACATGTAGAGAAAGCAATCATGCCAGCTCTAAATCGTGATGTCTAATAATACATTAAAATAATTTGGTGGGTGCTTATACGCATGTGTGAACTGGACATTAGATTTTTGCATATCACAACTGCCCCTGATACACCCTCAGAGTGGGGTCACGGCCAGGGTCAGCCTGGAGCAATTAGGGTTAAGTGCCTTGCTTATAGTGCTGAGTGATTAACTGACATTTGTTCTTTTTCAGTTTTAAAAACAACTCCTTGACGACGTCAGTTGAATTATTTGAATTCCATTTAGTTAGTTTTTTTCCCCCTGAGCTCAAAGCACATTTTTTCACTGCAGTTTATCTAGAGATAAATCAGATCAAGCCCGAACAGTGCGATGTAGACTGAACAAAAATGCAACAATTTCAAAGTTGAGTTACAGTTCATAAAGGAAAATCTGTCATGTGAACTACATTCATTACAGATATGGGGAATACAGATATGAATCTGTTGGTCACATATCATTAAAAAAAAAGGTAGGGGCATGGATCAGAAAACCAGTACGTATCTGGTGTGACCACCATTTGCCATCTCCTTCGCATAGAGATGTTGATTGTGCCCTGTGGAATGTTGTCCCACTCCCCTTAAATGGCTATGCGAAGTTGCTGGATATTGGAAGTAAATGGAACAAGCGGTCACATGTCAATCCCAATGTCTGGTGAGTATGCAAGCCAGGGAAAAACTGGGACATTTTCATCTTCAGGAATTGTGTACATATCCTTGCGACATGGGGCCGTGCATCATCATGCTGAAACATGAGGTGATGGCCGCAGATGAATGGCACGACAATTGGCATCAGTATCCCGTCACGGTATCTCTGTGCATTCAAAGTGACATCGATAAAATGCAATTGTGTTTGTTGTCCGTAGCTTATGCCTGCCCATACCGTAACCCCATAACGTCAGCAAACCGTTCACCCACACAACACGTAGTCTGCGGATGTGAGGCCGGTTGGACTTACTGCTAAAACTACGTTGGAGGCAGCTTATGGTAGAGAAATAACCATTCTATTATCTGGCAACAGCTCTGAAGGACATTCTGGCAGTCAGCATGGAAATTGCACACTCCCTCAAAACATCTGTGGAATTGTGTGGTGTGACAACTGCACATAGTGTATTTAGACCTCTTGACTTTTTCCACATTGTTACTTTACAGCCTTATTCTAATATTGATTAAACTGTTGCCCTCAATCTACACACAATACCCCATAATGACAAAGCAAAACAGGTTTTTAGAAAGTTAATAAAAAAATCATACTAAAATATCACATACATGGCTTCAGAGTGGTGCAAAGGTCTAAGGCACTGCATCCCGGTGCAAGAGGCGTCACTACAGTCCCTGGTTTGAATCCAGGCTGTATCACATCCGGTGATTGGGAGTCCCATAGGGCGGTGCACAATTGGCCCAGAGTCATCTGGGTTTGGCCAGGGTAGGCCGTCAATGTAAATATGAATTTGTTCTTAACGGACTTGCCTAGTTAAAATAAAAAAGGTTAAATAAAAATATATTCAGACCCATTACTCAGTACTTTATTGAAGCACCTTTGGCAGAGATTACAGTCAAGTCTTCTTGGGTATGACGTTACAAGCTTGGCACACCTGTATTGGGGGAGTTTCTCCCATTCTTCTTTGCATATCCTCTCAGGCTCTGTCAGGTTGGATGGGGAGTGTCGCTGCACAGCTATTTTCAGATATCCCCAGATTTGTTTGATCAGGTTCAAGTCCAGGTTCTGGCTGGGCCACTCAAGGACATTCAGAGACTTGTCCAGAAGTCACTCATGCGTCGTCTTGGCTGTGTGCCTAGGGCAGTTGTCCAGTTGGAAGGTGAACCGTCGACCCAGTCAGAGGTCCTGAGTGCTCTAGAGCAGGTTTTCTTCAAGGATCCCGCTGTACTTTGCTCTGCTCATCTTTCCCTCGAACCTGAGTAGTCTCCCAGTCCCTGCCGCTGATAAACATCCCCACAGCATGATGCTGCCACCACCATGCTTCACCGTAGGGATGGTACCAGGTTTCCTCCAGACGTGACGCTTGGCATTCAGGCCAAAGAGTTCAATTTTGGTTTCATCAGACCAGAAAATCTTGTTTCTCATGGTCTGAGAGTCCTTTAGGTGGCTTTCCTCCAAGCGGGCTGTCATGTGCCTTTTACTGAGGAGTGGCTTCAGTCTGGCCACTACCATAAAGGCCTGATTGGTAGAGTGCTGCAGAGATGGTTGTCCTATCTCCACAGAGGAACTCTGGAGCTCTGTCAGAGTGACCATCAGGTTCTTGGTCACCTCCCTGACCAAGGCCCTTCTCCCCCGATTGCTCAGTTTGGTAGGGCAGCCAGCTTTAGGAAGAGTTTTGGTGGTTTCAAACTTCTTCCATTTAAGAATGATGGAGGCCACTATGTTCTTGGGGACCTTAAATGCTGCAGAAATGCTTTGGTACCCTTCCTCAGATCTGTGCATCAAGACACAATCCTGTCTCAGAGCTCTACGGACAACTCCTTCGACCTCATGGCTTGGTTTTTGCTCTGACATGCACTGTCAACTGTGGGACCTTGTATAGACAGGTGTGCCTTTCCAAATCATGTCCAATCAATGAAATTTACCACAGGTGGACTCTAATCAAGTTGTAGAAACATCAAGGATGATCAATGGAAACAGGATGCACTGGAGCTCAATTTCGAGTCTCACAGCAAAGGGCCTGAATACTTACGTAAATAAGGTACCTGTTTTTAATTTCTACTAAATGTAAAAAAAAAATATAAAAACCTGTTTTTGCGTTTTAATTATGGGGTATTGTGTAGATTGGACATTTTTATTTTTTTTTAAATAAGGCTGTAATGTAACAATGTGGAAAAAGTGAAGGGGTCTGAATACTTCCCGAATCTACTGTCTTGTCTGAAGACAGAAGAACACTCAAGTGGGATGGAGCAGTTTCTTTGCGAGGTATCTCTACCTGAAAATACATGACCTAAGCGATTGATAGTTCATATTCAGCAGTCAAAAGCACGCCTTATTTACTTTGGAGAACTACTAAAACAGCAATTTTGTCAGACAGCATAGGCAGCAGCTATTTAAAGATTAGATGACTTGGAATGAAATAAAAAGTAATATAGGCCTACAACACTGAAATACTTCAAAGTAATGTGAATAAATGGTTAATAAGTGATAAGCCGTAATGGGCAGTCACTACCATCATGGGACTTGTATTAATTGTTTTATTATGTGTTGTTACAGCCTTGTTACAGCCTTCAACCCATGTCTAAAAAAATATCGAAAACCATGATTTTTTAAATACTCAAAACAGACCTCAAAAAGCTCTCAAATTGCTCAGCACTACTTGCACAAGGGCACAGACAGATTTGACTCTACGTTTCGAACTAGCGCCCTTTCAGTTACTGGCCCAACATTGACTGCTAGGCTACCTGCCGCCCTACAATGTTAAGTTTGTGTCCCCTTCGAGACCAGGGGCATTTAAACATGCAATTGTATACAAATATGATGAGCATGTTATATTATGTAGTACTCATGAAGCAATTTTTCATTGGGAACTTATACAAGATTTAACCACATTCTGAATAGCACATTCTAAAATAGGGAAGTGGGTACAATTTGGGACAAAGCCAGTGTATTGTGGAATTGGAGTGGTTCTGAACGTAAACCCTCCAAGACACCAGCAACCTCCGCTCTGCTCCAAATATATAAAACGATAGCACTCACTTCATGCAGATCGTAAACTTAAAGAATACTTTTCTATAGAGCTGCCTCGGTACAATTCTATGTCCCCAGTGTTCCCCAACTTGGTCGTTAGACACCACCCCCTCCCACCCCGGCCATTCTACATTGGGTTCACTCCAACACTCACACAATTGATTCAACTAGTCTTCAAGCCTCTGATTAGTGAAATCAGCTATACTGGTGATTGAATAGCTAAACCAAATGTAGAATGGGCAGGCGGTCCCAGGAATCAAACGCACTATCCTGGCATTGCAAGTGCCATGCTCTGCCAACTGATCCAAAGAGGACCAGCTCTCTAATCTCTCAATCATTCATTCTGGGAGCCACGCAGATCATTCGTAACTCCTAATGTTGCAATTAAAGGGCCATAAAAAAAAAAACATGATTGGCACCATTAAGTCATTCAAAGCATGTCTTCGATCATTGACTACAATTATGGAAACCAGGTCCCAAACAGACATTGCTGTTCACTGTAGAAGTAGGATCGCTTTCCAACTAATCTTTACCTTAACCCCTATCATTTAAAAATGACCTGGGTTCAAAGTGTTTTTTACCACCCAAAATACTTCAGCTGCGCTTGATTGAGCTTTCCTGACCCCAATGGAACTAATTGAATTGTCCATCAATCGGTCTTAAAATCCACCCTACATCTGTGCTTGGGGGCAATGTGGGTAGCAAGATGGCAATGACAAAGATGGTCACCTCGCTTTGAGTCCTTAGGAAACTATGCAGTATTTAGTTTTTTTATGTATTTCATTGTTAGCCAAAAAAATCTTAAGCGTTAATCCATACAGCCGGGAAGAACTATTGGCTATAAGAGCGATGTCAAGTTAGCAAAGTTACGACCAGGAATACAACTTTGCCGAAACGGATCCTTTGATCGGACCACCACCCAGGACATTGGATCTAATCTCAGAGGCCGACCCAAAACAACGTCGCCGCAGAACGGGTAGACGGAGCGGCCTCCTGGTTAGACTTTGGAGGCGTGCACACCACCTACCGCTTCAGAGTATATTACTCGCCAATGTCCAGTCTCTAGACAACAAGGTGAATGAAATTAGGGCAAGGGTTGCCTTCCAGAGAGACAGAGATTGTAACATTATCTGTTTCACGGAAACATGGCTCTCTCGGGATATGTTGTCGGAGTTCCTACAGCCATCGGGTTTCTTCATGGGTAAACATCTCTCTGGGAAGAAGGGCGGTGGTGTATGCTTCATGATTAACGACTCATGGTGTAATCATAACAACACACAGGAACTCAAGTCCTTTTGTTCACCTGACCTAGAATTCCTTACAATCAAATGTCGACCACATTGTCTTGCAAGAGAATTGTCTTCGATTATAGTCACAGCCGTGTATCCCCCAAGCAGATACCGCAACAGCCCTCAAGGAACTTCACTGGACTATGTAAACTGGAAACCATATATCCTGAGGCTGCATTTATTGTAGCTGGGGATTTTAACAAAGCTAATTTGAGAACAAGGCTACCTAAATTCTATCAGCACAATGACTGTAGCACGCATGCAGGCAATACACTGGACCACTGCTACTCTAACTTCCGTGATGCATACAAGGCCCTCCCCCACCCTCCCTTCGGCAAATCCGACCACAACTCCATTTTGCTCCAACAGGCAGAAACTTAAACAGGATGTACCCACAACTATAACCATTCAATGCTTGTCTGACCAATCAGAATCCACGCTTCAAGATTGTTTTGATTACTCTGACTGGGAAATGTTCCGGGAAGCATCAGAGAATAACATTGATTTATAGGCTGACTCGGTGAGTGAGTTCATAAGGAAGAGCATTGGAGATGTTGTACCCACTTTGACTATTGAAAACTACCCTAACCAGAAACCGTGGATAGATGCCGGCATTTGAGCAAAACTAAAAGTCAGACACTGACGTCTTGCTTTCAGACAAACTAAACACCTTTGCCCGCTTTGAGGGTAATACAGTGCCACCGACACGGCCCACTACCAAGGACTGCGGGCCCCCCCTCCCATTTAAACGTGTTAACCCTCGCAAAGCTGCTGGCCTAGATGGCATCCCTGGCCGCGTCCTCAGAGCATGCGCAGACGACATCAGTAATGGGCTTAAATACCAACAACGACGAGACAGGCTACAGGGAGGTGGTGAGGGCACTCGGAGTGTGGTGTCAGGAAAACAACCTCTCACTAAATGTCAACAAAACTAATTAATCGTGGATTTCAGGAAACAGCAGAGTGAGCACCCCGCTATCCACATCGACGGGACTGTATTGGAAAGGTGGAAAGTTAAGTTCCTCGGCGTACACATTACAGACAAACTGAAATGGTCCACCCACACAGACTGTGTTGAAGGCGGCGCAACAGCGCCTCTTCAACCTCAGGAGGCTGAAGAAATTTGGCTTGTCACCTAAACCCGCAAACTTTTACAGATGCACAATTGAGAGCATCCTGTCAGGCTGCATAACTGCCTGGAATGGCAACTGTACCACCCTCAACCGCAAGGCTCTCCAGAGGGTTGTGCGGTCTGCACAACACATCACCAAGGGCAAACTACCTGCCCTCCAGGACACCTATAGCACCAAATGTCAGAGGAAGGCCAAAAAGATCAAGGACAACAAATCACATTTTATTTGTCACATGCGCCGAATACAACAGGTGTAGACCTTACAGTGAAACGCTTACCAGCTTACCACCCTAGCCACTGCTCGTTCACCCAGCTACCATCCAGAAGATGAGGTCAGTACAGGTGCATCAAAGCTGGGACCGAGACTGAAAAACTGCTTCTATCAAGCCTATCAGACTGTTAAACAGCCATCACTAACACCGAGAGGCTGCTGCCTACACAGACTCAAATCATTAGCCACTTTAATAAATGGATAACTAGTTTAATAATCTTTACATATCTTACATTACTCATCTCATATGTATATACAGTATTTTATACCATTTATTGCATCTTGGCTATGCCTGCTCGGCCATCACTCATATGTACATATTCTTATTCCATCCCTTTACATGTGTGTATTAGGTAGTTGTGAAATTGTTAGATATTACTGCCCTGTTGGAACTAGAAGCACAAGCATTTCGCTACACTTGCATTAACATCTGCTAACCATGTGTATGTGGCCAATACCATTTTATTTGATGTCTACAAAAACCAGATGAAGACTGCAATGTTCCTCTTACAGTAAGCTAAAATTATTTGACCTACCAATATGATCCAATTCACATTTTTACCCTTCCTTGCAGTTTGCGTCGAAGATGAGAAATTCTATTTCAGAGAATATGGCGTATCCCCAGAGTCTCTGTAACTAGAAAGGTTATTCAACTTTCCACACAGGCCTCCATTTTGAAAACCGACACACACACACACACGCCTGTCCTCCCTGAATGTTCACTGAAATCTTCAAATCTGTAGTTTCACTTTTGGCAACAAAAAAATTAAAAATAAATGTTTTGACTTGGCAGGACAGAGGGTCTTCACAAATGTACTGCAAACAATGTCTTCAGTATGTGTGTGTGTTTGTTGTGCGTGTAGAGCTTCAATTGTGTGATTGATCATATAGATTTACTTGAAGCGCCATTACATCATTGCAGTTAGCGTAATGGGATCAGGGGCTGTATGTGTCAAGTGTGTCAGTAGTAGCGCTGATCTAGGATCAGGTCCTCCTTGTCCATATAATCTTAAACATTGTGATCTAAAAAAGGTAAAAACTGAATCAAAACAGATCCTTTCAACAACAAAAAAATTGCATGGTAACGCCAAGAGAGAATTGTCTTGCACAGAGAAACAGCTGCGCTGATTGCGCTCTATCCAATCGTACAGCAGAACCTACAGAGTGAGACAGACCTGCCCACATTATGCAGCACCTCAGACTTGTTTGCATAAGACACACCACGCCAATGTTGTTGAAAAAACCCTTGACCTAAACCTTAATCGAGTGGTCACTTTCTGATGTGACAGAGTGATCACACGAGTCTGACACTTCTTGGCAAAATTTTAATTGAAACGATGCACACTTGCATCACAACTGCCACTTGTCAATATTCCACATTTCAAAAGCCATTCGTGAGCATCTTGTGTCCCGCCGTGACCTGTTTTGTAATATAATTTGCTTCATACAACTCTGCTTCGCCTCATGGCAATGATCACATCACAGCCATGACAAAATGTCACAAACACATGGCCTCATGTATTATTTCTTAAATGAAACAAACACTGCCAGACAGATGCACACTACGGTAATATTTAAACTGCACCAAAGCACTTTTCTACTCGCCAGTGACTTGAAAGTCGATTTAGCTAACGTGGCCTGTCTGATCAATGTGCTTGCTAGCTAATCGCTAGCTTCATAGACAGATGGAAATAGCTTGTGATTTTGGGCACTGAAACAGTGTGTATACTTGTTTGACAGCTTGCTGAAGTTAGACATTTTCTCATAATTCAGTCGTGAGCGCAGGAGCAGCTGACTCGATACTCTACTCTCTGCAGTGCACGACTAGCCTTCATCCCAATTTTTTAAATACCGCAAAATGCCTTAGCGCAGCGTTTCCCAAACTCAGTCCTCGGGACCCCAAGGAGTGAACGTTTGTTTTGCTCTAGCACTACACAGCTGATTAAAATAGTCAAAGCTGGATGATTAGTTGATCATTTGAATCTGCTGTGTAGCACTCATGTAAAAACCTAAGATGTGAACCCTTTGTGGTCTTAAGGACCGAATTTGGGAAACCCTGCCTTAGCGAGATGTAAAATTGAGTGACTAAGACCTCCTCGGCGAAAACTTCTAAATCAATTAGATTTCTTGATATATTTTGACTATTTTGAAGGCGAAATGTTGCTAGTGACTTGAGGGATTGAATTCCATAACTACTAGAATGGCCATGATGGTCATTCTGACATAGATATTTCAATCATGTATATTTTCCATAATAAATAGCAAAATGAATACATTTGTTAATAGGTAATAAACCTCAGGACACCAAATGTAAATAGGTAAAATGTTTAATCAAATTTCTCCTGCAGTCTGAACAGACAAAAAGTGCATGATATCTGACATTTCAAGCCACCTTCTGGCCATGTGACTTGTCTGAACAGTCAAATCTGGTTTATTTACCCTCAAGTGGTTAGATGTTATTTAGCATATCTTGTTGCTTGCTAGCTACTCTGACAGTTTGACAAGAACATTTGGTAGGTAGCTACAGTTGAAGTCGGAAGTTTACATACACTTAGGTTGGAATCATTAAAACTCGTTTTTCAACCACTCCACAAATTTCTTGTTAACAAACTATAGTTTTGGCAAGTCGGTTAGGACATCTACTTTGTGCATGACACAAGTCATTTTCTCCAACAATTGTTTACAGAGATTATTTCACTTATAATTCACTGTATCACAATTTCAGTGGGCCAGAAGTTTACATACAATAAGTTGACTGTGCCTTTAAACAGCTTGGAAAATTACAGCAAATGATGTCATGGCTTTAGAAGCTTCTGATAGGCTAATTTACATCATTTGAGTCAATTGGAGGTGTACCTGTGGGTGTATTTCAAGGCCTACCTTCAAACACAGTGCCTCTTTGCTTGACATCATGGGAACATCAAAAGAAATCAGCCAAGACCTCAGAAAAAAATGGTAGACCTCAACAAGTCTGGTTCATCCTTGGGAGCAATTTCCAAACACCTTAAGGTACCACGTGCATCTGTACAAACAATAGTACGCAAGTATAAACACCATGGGACCACACAGCAGTCATACCGCTCAGGAAGGAGACGCGTTCTGCCTCTTAGAGATGAACGTACTTTGATGCAAAAAGTGCAAATCAATCCCAAAACTACAGCAAAGGACTTTGTGAAGATGCTGGAGGAAACAGGTACAAAAGTATCTATATCCACAGTAAAATGAGTCCTATATCAACATAACCTAAAAGGCCACTCAGCAAGGCAGAGGCCACTGCTCCAAAACCACCATAAAAAGCCAGACTACGGTTTGCAACTGCACATGGGGACAAAGATCATACTTTTTGGAGAAATGTCCTCTGGTCTAATGAAACAAAAATAGAACTGTTTGGCCATAATGACCATCGTTATGTTTGGAGGAAAAAGGGGGAGGCTTGCAAGCTGAAGAACACCATCCCAACCGTGAAGCGCTGGGGTGGCGGCATCATGTTGTGGGGGGTGCTTTGCTGCAGGAGGGACTGGTGCACTTCACAAAATGGATGGCATCACGAGGAAGGAAAATTATGTGGATATATTGAAGCAACATCTCAAGACATCAGTCAGGAAGTTAAAGATTGTCCTTTTGGAAGATTTGTGACCAATGACCCCAAGCATACTTCCAAAGTTGTGGCAAAATGGCTTAAGGACAACAAAGTCAAGGTATTGGAGTGGCCATCACAAAGCCTTGAATTCAATCCCATAGAAAATGTGTGAACTGAAAAAGGGTGTGCAAGCAAGGAGGCCTACAAACCTGACTCAGTTACACCAGCTCTGTCAGGAGGAATTCACCCAACTTATTGTGGGAAGCTTGTGGAAGGCTACTCAAAATGTTTGACCCAAGTGAAACAATTTAAAGGCAATGCTACCAAATACTAATTGAGTATATGTAAACTTCTGACCCACTGGGAATTTGATGAAAGAAATAAAAGCTGAAATCATTCTCTCTACTATTATTCTGACATTTCACATTCTTAAAATAAAGTGGTGATCCTAACTGACATAAGACATGGAATTTTTTATATGATTAAATGTCAGGAATTGTGAAAAACTGAGTTGAAATGTATTTGGCTAAGGTGTATGTAAACTTCCAACTAACTGTAACTAGCTTGTTAATTGTTTACAAAAAAATTAGTGAATGTGCTAGAAAGCTAAACAGCTACCGAGCTAACTGCTGTGGCTTGCCAAATAGGACTTGTTTTGAAAGTTGGATAATCTTTGAGGCTTTATATCTGTTCCTACACTGATGTTGAACATTCAAAGCAACTGGGAAAGGTCCATGGCAGGCATTATTGTTGCCTTACCTTGCTACATAACTTGAGTGGTAGGAAGCGCGAGCACCAAATCAGCCTACACCACTGCGCACACCCCCGTCATTACTATGACAACTAGCTTAGCCATGACAGAAAGTTACTGCTGTGAACACACATAGATCTGATGTGGTCAACTGTAACTTACCGTTTGGTCAGTATTCCATAACGGATTTGAGCATTAAGGCCTTCAGTGTGAACGAGGCTTAAGACAGTTGCCTGCCCAGCTAATGTCCCATCCAAACTACATTAAAACCAATTTCAATGTGAGATTGACCCATCGTCATACACATATAGACGTGGCCTAAAGACAAGATGAAATTGACAATAGTTTGATGGGTGAAAATATTATTAATTGTCAAACTGAGAATGAAGAGACTGATAACCAGCGCAGCGTGCATTGACAAATAAGGAATCAGCAATAGCCATTTTGGGAAAAATACCCTTTATTTTATTCTGATACTGTATTTATACTGTAAAATGTGTGTGTTGACTGGTAGGGCAGAGGAATAAGCGCGAGATGTCTGCTAAATTAACAAGTTGATTTCATTGGCATGGGACAGCCAAAGGCTATTAAGCACAGATAAAAACTCATCACGCTATTCTGTTCTTTTTAAATACATAGTCTTAGTATCATGTTTATGACCTTTGTGATTGTGTATATTAAATGGATGTATTAGACTGGTGGCTATTGATACTAATTTTGACAGGCATGGCTCTTTGATGTAGAAATGCTCCGAAAGTTGTCGATTGATACTGTTAAGCTTCTCTTGTGTCCATTAGAGCCTAACCAAGTTTAATTCTTCCTAAAGGGTGGTTACAGCTGTAATTCAGACCAAGACATGGCTTCCCCCGTGGTGGTATTCATACCCCACTTTGGGTGGAGTCTTATCTCTAAACATTGCATCATTCTTGCTATGCAGGGAACTAAGTGATATGAGCCATCCACGGTTTCTCCCCTTATCAGTACTGTCACATGCGATTGTTTTCCTTGCACTCAGCCTCTCCCAAGCTTCATTATGGCACCCCTCACATCTCCTTTGTAACGAATGTTCCTATACTGAGTATATCAAACGTTCAAAGTAGAATCCAACAATATTTATCTCAAAGTACTGCTAGTGTAAAATACACATATTTAGGAAAAGTCAGGGACAGCTGGGTTCAAGGTTTTAATTTAAATTACAAAATTTAACAAAGTCAGATTAACAGTATTGGCGGTTCTAGTGCTAATGAGGTAGGAGAAAAATACATGCAGAATTTGTGAGTTCAGCCCCACTTTAACCTCTACACTAGACACCATCACTTTGACTGTACCTACATGTACATATTACCTCAACTAACCTGTGCCCCTGCACCGGTACACCCTGTATAATGCCTCGCTACTGTTATTTTACTGCTGCTCTTTAATTTGGTTATTTTTAACTTAACACTTATTTTTTATAACACTTGTTTTTCTTAAAACTGCATTGTTGGTTAAGGGCTGGCTTGTAAGTGGGCATTTTCACTGTAATACACCTGTTGTATTCAGGGCATGTGACAATTGGATTGGAGTTAGATGTGGTTCCCCTTATCAGAACAGTATCTTGCATTGAAGGACAAGAAAACACAGGTTAGGATAAAGGTTTTAAGGACAAGAAAACACAGGTTAGGATAAAGGTTTTAAGGACAAGAAAACACAGGTTAGGATAAAGGTTTTAAGGACAAGAAAACACAGGTTAGGATAAACAGTCTAAACGAAACTTACCTGAACCATTTCTATGCCTCGTTTCCTAAGGGAAAAGGAGAAAAGGAATCCTCATTACAACTTTGTGGCAATAGAGAAGACATCAGATAAGTCCTTTAACATGTTTACTATGACATAGCTGGCCAATACCCTCTCACATTGACAAGACAGATGGGGATATAATAATAAATATTTTTTATTAAAACTTGTATGACAAACCAGCCGTAACCGTCACACACTGAAAATCATCCTCCAATTAAACAAACTGAAGCACAGGTGTGTGCAATCAGCTAATTAGCAAGACACTTAATCTAACAAGATTAACAAGACATCAGATAAGTCCTTTAACATGTTTACTATGACATAGCTGGCCAATACCCTCTCACATTGACAAGACAGATGGGGATATAATAATAAATATTTTTTATTAAAACTTGTATGACAAACCAGCCGTAACCGTCACACACTGAAAATCATCCTCCAATTAAACAAACTGAAGCACAGGTGTGTGCAATCAGCTAATTAGCAAGACACTTAATCTAACATTCAAATAAACCAGTATTGGTTGAGCTGATTGGAAAAGATAAATTAACTGGATTTACATGTGATAATGAATTGACAAACACACAAATACAGTCAAACTACAGTGAAGGCCACTCCTTCACATTTACATATTTTTCTGAAATGACTACGCAGTAAAAAAAAGTCAAAGGGATTTCATGAAAACAGGCTCTCTGATTTATTCAACAATGTACATTGTATTGCATCAGGACTCTGGAAAACAGTGGCTATTGTTACGGAGTGGACTATCCTGGTACATTCATTTTGTCACAAGAAAACTTGTACCATGATCCACAGATCAAAAAACTAAAAGTGTTTGATAGAAAAGGAGAACATATCGAAGCACTACTATGTTATTTGCCTTGTTATACATTTTGGAATACAGAGCCTTCGGAAAGTATTCATAGCTCTTAACTTATTCCACAAATTTTTGTGTGATACAACTTGAATTTAAAAATGGATTAAATATATGTTTGTTCCTCTTCACCCATCTACACACAATACCCCATAATGACAATGGGAAAACATGTTTTTAGAAATGTATTGAAAAATGAAATACAGAAACCTAATTTACATAAGTATTCACACCCCTTTGCTTTGACACTCCAAATTGAGCTCAGGTGCATCAATTTCCTTTGATCATCCTTGAGACGCCTGGAGTTTGCAAAAAGGCACGTGAAAGACAGCACATAAGGCAAGATTCTGTGGTCTGATACAAATTAAACTGTTGCCTGAATGCAAAGCGCTGTGTCTGGAGAAAGCCAGGCACACCTCATTACCCACTTGGGCTCCCGAGTGGCGCAGCGGTTTAAGGTACTGCATCTCAGTGCTAGAGGCATCACTAGACACCCTGGTTTGAATCCAGGCTGTATCACAACCGGACGTGTTTGGGAGTGCCATAGGGTGGCACATAATTGGCCCAGCGTCATCCAGGTTTGGCCGGTGTAGGCTGTCATCACTTGCCTAGTTAAATAAAGGTTACATAAAAAACATATCTAAAACCATCCCTAACTCAAAAAATGGTGGTGGCAGCATCATGCTATATGGATTCTTTTCAGCGGCAGGGACTGGGAGACTGGTAAGGATAGAGAGAGCAACGAATGGAGCCAAAGACAGGCAAATCCATCAGAACCTGCTTCAGAGTGAAAATGATCTTAGACTGGGGCAAAGATTTACGTTCCAACAGAATAATGACCAAGCATACAGTCAAAGCAATGCTGGAATGGCTTCAGAACAAGAATGTTAAAAAGTCCTTGAGTGGCCAGCCAAAACCCAAATCTGTGGAAATACTTGAAGATTGCTGTTGACTGCCGCTCCCCATCTAAAGTAACAGAGGTTGAGAAAATCAGAGCCAGACAGCATGACATAGCCTGGACTAGAACCCAGAACCTCTAGTGGCACGGCCTTAGACCACCATGCCACTCGGGAGGACACAAAAACATTGTGCACAGGGGAGGATAGTGCATTTTTTCCTTGGTTTACATTCAAGTTACTGCTCGTATTTTTCCTATAAACATTGGCTTGACTTAGTTTTGATATTCTAAAGTTTAGAAACGGTGCTCCAAATGACTGACAGTTAAACTTGAGGTGAGGAAGTCCGTTTCAGGGCTACCATAGTTACTCCTATAATCTAACAATAATACTTAACTAATTAGCCTCCTTCTGTACAGCAGATGCAGAAGCCATCTGACCAAGAAATGCATGTTGGTGTTGTAGCATGCCACCAGCATTTCACGCTCAAGGGTTAAGCCTAAGCTTTTCTTCCACACACAAAGTATGTGGACACCCCTTCCAATTAGTGGATTCGGCCATTGGTCAGCCACACCCGTTGCTGACAAGTTTATAAACTCGAGCACACATCCATGCAACCTCCACAGACAAACATTTGCCTTACTGAAGAACTCCGTGACTATAAACATGGCACAGGATACCACCTTTCCAACAAGTCAGTTTGTCAAATTTCTACCCTGATAGAGCTACCCCGGTCAACTTTAAGTGCCGTTATTGTGAAGTGGAAACATCTAGGAGCAACAATGGCTCAGCCGTGAAGTGGTAGGCCACACAAGCACAGAGAACGGGACCACATTAATGCCCATGATTTTGTTCGACGAGTATCCACATACCTTGGGTCATGATCGATATTTTTTTTACTGACAGACTATTTTATTTATCCAAACTGTTTAGTGGCCAGTTGATGAATGGAAAGAGACATGTTAAAAATGCTGAAGTGGTAAAGTCGATAGCCACGCTTATAAACAGTGTCGTTAAGTTATTTTGGGTCATAAACATTATTTTGAGTTAATTCTGAGGGAGTGGAGGGTGTTCAATTTATTTTACAGTACAATGGGACGGTCATGTGAAAATATTTACAATGTTGACAGTTCAAGTCAAATATGTCTGCCCATAGGTTTTGTGAACCACAGGGTAAACATTGTTGCACTGGCTCTGCAGAGGGAGACCAGAAGTCTTGTTATCCTGGAGGTTGAGGAACAGTGACACGGTCCCTTTAGTCTTTCTTATCCACACCTCCATCTGTGACGGAGTGGCTTTACATAGTGACGCCTCAGAGTATTTACATAACGCTATCCGGTGTGTGTGTGTGTGTGTGTGTGTGTGTGTGTGCGCGACATGCATGGGTTTAAGTGAGAGCCATGTGACAATTCTTGATTTATGTTAAACGTCATCGAGAGGAAATTCACAACTTGCGCATTTAACACTACTATAGTGCTTGAGACCAGGCTGCAAACTTGGGCCCTTAACGCGGATTACCTATAGATCAACAGGCGTAGGGTAAACCCACTTTAGCACAAGACTTGCTATGACTTGACAGTACTTTGCCACATTCACTTTTCAGTTCCTGGCTTTAACAATGAGAAGAGCTGAACACTGCAGTTGCCCATAGCATAGCCTGAGGTACAGTTGGGTCAAATTATTGGCACCCTTGATAAAGACGTGCAAAAAAATACTGTATAAGATAAATACAAATTCAGAGCTTTATTGTACGTTTAATATATATATATATATATATATATATATGTTTTTGTATTTTATACAAACACAATTGCGCAGAGAGATTGTTTAACAAGTCAAAATAAATCTCAAAGAGATGTCAAAATTATTGGTATCCTTAAAGTTTATTATAAATAAAAATTCTGCATTAACATTCTAATTGAGATTAAGTTAACCTCATCAGAATTGTGGCCTTCCATAGCTTCCTGTTTCACTGGGATATGTAAATGAGGTAACATGCACAGGGCTCTAAATAAAAATGTTCATTGGTAGCACAATAGAATTAAGAGCGCCAGAAAATATTACTTTTTTAAATCGATTGAGAGCCTATACGAATTATAGCTAAATCTGAAGTGCCCTAGAAACTAATTTGTAACCATGTAAATACATTTGCTAAAATGTTGATACAAATACCTCTCATTGAAATGTCATTTGTGGAATATTAGATTTTTACATTATGTAAAAGCACAATTTTTCTATTGAGATGAATTGCATTGAAAACTGTATACAGTCTCTTTAAGAGTACCAAGTTTGATGACATGCAAGATACAGTATCACATTCATTGGTATGATTATTGATCTCCTGAAGAAGCCATCACTTTTCCTTTCTTTCTGTGCCCCCAAATATTTGGATTTACTGGTAAAGTTACCAGGTTGTAAGCTAACAAGCTAATAAGGTAACAAACATGACTTGAACAAAGTGTAAAGGAAATGCGGACAAGAGTGGTTTAAAAACAAGCCGTGCATAAAATAACCTCTTACCTACTGTAAAATATGGTGGTGGGATGTTTTTCTTCCACTGGTCCTGGGACCCTTGTTAAGGTTAACAACATGAACTCTACCAAGTACTGGGACATTTTAGCCAAAAACCTGGTTGCCTCCGTCAGGTGCTGAAAAATGGCCACAAGTGGATCTTACAGCAAGACAATGACCTCAACCACACATATAAATTGTTAATTGACCACAAAAATCAACATTTTGCAATGGCCATCTCAGTCTCCGGACTTGAACGCCTTTGAAAACCTGTGGTTTGAATTGAAGAGGGCAGTCCATGAGCGCAATGGAGGAATGGGCAAAGATCCCTCCCAATGAGTTCTTCAATATAAAACCGTATTACTGGTGAATGTTTGTGTTTGACAGTTTTTGCCTTCTTCTGGGAATTTTGTATTTATATTGATGTGTGCATTCTCTGTAATTCTTAAATAAAATAAAAATGCAAAAGGCTAAGTGTTGTTATCCTCACAAGGAGAGGGTGCACAAAGCTTTGAAAACAGTGGTGCCAATACTTTTGACACCTATTTTTTTATATTAATTGCAGCATACTCTATAGCTCAGTATTTGTATAATCTTTTATGTAGTCTCATCATCAAGGGTGCCAATAACTTTGGACCTGACTATGTCATGTCCAATCACTGGCTTCAGCAAAACGTCATAGGCCAGCTGAATAACCAGTAAAACCTGTAAGCCAGGTAGCTTCTCTGAATACATGTTAAAACAAGCTTTACACACCCTGAAACTTCCTGAGGTGAAGATTTGTGGTAAAAGTATTTTTTTATGTGGGTAGATATTTATTCTGAATTTTTAGGGGGTGCTGTAGCACCCCGGCGATGGGTCGAAGTGGAAACATCTGGATGAAAAACACTGACTGTAATCCAATCACATTGATATTATTATGCATGTCCGACTAGGGAAAACGAACTATCATTCCAGAAGGCAGCATTATAAGCACTATAGCCTATTGAAGATTCCAAGGAATTGTCAACATGATAACCAATGTGATATTTCTCGATATTTGCGTTCAGCAAGCACATTCATTGATTTGGGCAGGAACACACCTCACATTCTCTAATGCTTGAGTTCCTGCACATCATGGAATATTTGCTTAAAATAGTGCCGAGTTGTGGCGGCCAAAATGAGAACCGGCACCTATTTCATCATCGAGTCCCGTAACAGTGTGTAATTGAATGTGGTATAAATACGTGCAAAGCCCTGTAGCCTACATTTCAGCAACAGGTTACACACCATCAAAGTCGTGAAACCTTGAAGTGACGGAATTGGCTCAACTTCACGAATACGTTCGAGGTTACATAATGTATTGGTATGCTAATAGTCTGTTAAATATTCTTACCTGCACATGTCCACAAATACCAGGAAATTCATCTTTTTGATCTTCTTCTCGCTGAGCCAGTAGCCCACTCTTCTGCCCTTCAGAAGAGTCTGCATCTCAATATTATGCGTTGGTGCCCTTGCTGACAATGACATAATGAAAGATAGTTATTCATAAAAGCCGGCTCTTTTTGCCATTGTTGTGCCAACGATAGCTAATTCTCTCCTAAAATGTTTTCATTCTTGCAAACTGAGACCTTTAAATACCCTAGACAAGATCTGTATTCCAGGTATGCACCATAGGCTACTCCAGCTGTATTTCAGGTAAATCTGGTTACCAACAATCCTTAGTGCAGGGAACTAATTGACCACGATCTCCCTTCCAACGGTGTCCCTCTCTTGCCCAAAGTGCCGATATTCCGTGCCAGAAACATTTGTTTTGAGAAATTGAATTCATTTACACACGAGTCATTTATAATTAATCGCATTAATTAATCTAATTCCTTTCTTGATGTTTATCGGATGAATTAGCCTAAATGTGACTCCAGTGGTGAATTGTTGTGGCTGAAAATCGTAGGCCTACGAGTGCTCTAAACCTTCCGCGAGTTTGCAAGCGTCTGTTGTGCGCATACGAACATAAAAATGCTCAATCCATTGCTTTGAATCATAATCAGAGGGGAAGACCGAGAGAGCGCGATTGTTTTTGGAAGTGGCCGATATTGGACTTGTACAAAATAACTTGATCAGTTTCAGTTCATGAAAAAAAGAAAATGTATAGAACCTCTTCAAATTAGTGTTAGACTATAGCCCGATTAATTGTAGCCTTTGTGTAGCCCAGAAACGACCGAAAGAGAACACAAAAATAGGCAATACTTGCTAGCCTACAAAATTAGACACCACGTACCTTATCTGGTCTTCACCGCAACAGGTTCCTTGATTGTTGGTTCAGATGAACAGTCAAATAATTGCAAGAGAACCTGATATGCCCAAATGGTCCGCTCAGAAAATATGCATTGGACGTTATTCCTATAATAACAGGCCCAGATGAATTGTGAAAGGCTTTTAATAAACTTTAATGTCGTGCTGTCATATCAATGGGAGGAGGCACCAATTAAGTTACCTATTGGGTGACACGATCAGGTCAGCTGTCAAATCACTCAATCTATAGATTGAGTTGGGTGAAAATGGGGAAAATATGCAAAAGTGAACATAGTCAAAATTGCGCACATTGGCTAAATAAATGTTGATAATTGTTGGATGATATCTACACAAAACGCTAGAAAGATAGGATAATAACGGTAGCCCACTAGACTAAGGTGCACTGCTCATATTGCGACATCCAGTGGTAGGCTATACATTTGACAGACAACGGGTAGACTATATATTGGAATAGTTTTCATGGCATGCTGCACTGTATGAATGTGGATGTGCAACACAAATGCATACAATTTTGCGTGCATACAGTACCTTATTAAATACGTATATATCTCCCTTAAAAATACTCTGTATTATAGTAGCCTACATAAGCAACAGATCTTATTTCAACTTTATGTGGCGCTGTTGTATCCTGAATATTGGGTCGTCACCAGTTACCAAAAAATGCATGCCTGTAACGATAAAGAACAAAAATCTAAACGCAACAGTTAACGATTTTACTGAGTTACAGTTCATATAAGGAAACCGGTCAATTGAAATAAATTCATTAGGCCCCTATCAATGGATTTCACATTGTCCGTACATTTGCCGCATTCAAAACAACTGGGAACTCGGAAAAATACGAGATCAAATTATGACGTCAGTGATCTTCAGTTCGGAAAGTCGAAGATCTAGAAAGATGCCCGAGTTCACCAATTGGAATTCCGAGTTGGATGACGGTTCAAATCAATTATTTCCATTCGGAGCTCGTTTTTTCTGGGTTCAAGTTGTTTTGAACGCACAGAAGTTAGAAATGTGCAAGTTCCCAGTTGTTTTGAACCCGGCATTAGTCAATGGGCCGTACAGTGCATTCTAGGAAAACTCGGACAAGGATCTCTCTCCTTCAAGGAGTCAAAAACCCAACATGAGCACGAATTAACTGAACAAGAAGTTCAACGTTAAAACATATTTTCCAGGATTTTGGATAATTAACTTGTACTTTTGAGGAAAATATGCAAGTTTCTCCACTCAAACCCTGACTTTTAAAAGGGATTGCGTGACGATTAGTTTAGCAACTTGTGACGCAAACTGACAACGTAAACGCGATTGGTCGACAGCCGGCTGGGCGGAGCGTTATACATTTCTCCTTTCATTTCCTTTTGGTATATATGCCGCGTTCAAAACAACTGGGATCTCGGAAATCCCCGACTTCCGAGCGTTCAAGACAACTCGAAAATAACGAGCTCCGACAAGGAAAAATCTTTGCGACGGTCTTCCAACTCAGAATATCAAGTCGGAAACACGGCCATCTTTCTAGACTTTCCGACCTGAAGTTAGAAATCCGAGATTTCCGAGTGTCCAGTTGTTATGAACGCGGCATTAACTCATTTTCTAATATCTCTGGTCAGTCATATGACAAGGAAGGCAATCGGTGTTGTTGTTGGTTTATTAAATGGCATTGGGTTATGAAATAATATGAACATGGATTTAAAATGAAATCACAGCAAGTTGCCTCGTCAGCGAAACAGTTTGTCATGTAAAGAAAGGTGAGCTTCAAGGCTAGCTATTGTCACACACTTTCCATCTGTCAAATCATGTGGTCTACCATTTTCAGCTAACGTTAAGTTAACTGCCTAGCTAGTTAGCCAGAATCCGACTAGATGTTAATTAAATTATCTCTCTAGTCGTAACGCGAGATATAATGTACCTCAATACAGGGATGGGAGATGAGTGTACTCCTAATTATCCGAACTAACAAATCTAGAAGATTCAAATACTGCTTGTTTTTCGTCAGGTTAGCTAATGCTATAGCAGCCCATTGGATTCCATGAAAATGCGATGCCTAGCGTTGGGGGTGAGTAGTTACCGGAAAGGTTGTCGAATCAAATGGGCTGCTGTAGCATTAGCTAGCATGCTGACAAAAAACTAGCAGTCATTAAAGACTAGCAGTATTTAATCAGTTGGGATAATTTTCCGAGCCATATCTCACGCCGGATGCGCGTTGTCCTGATCGTGGCATTAGCAACGTTTCAACTAGTCTAGAGAGAGAATATGATGAACAGGGCCTAAAATTAACACCTGCCAAATGCGGGTAGATTTTAGCATTGGCGGGTAAAATGTATATTTCATCAGCCACGTTAGCGGGTGGTATGTAGCAAATGTGAAATTGTGTTTTTTTACGTTGGCTAAAAGTAGAGACTCCGAGTTAGAAAATGGTATGAGGAACAATGGGGAAAGTAATTCTGTTTTGAACGTTGATTAACTTGTAACCTCACTTTAAAGAAAAATGGCCTTTGAATAATTTGGTACACCTACTGGAGAGCTATTCAGAAATGTCCACACCCTCTTTCCCACCTATCTCTTTAAGGATTCACGTGAGTCCATGCACCAAACAACCAAAGATTTCAAGACTAAAGGCTGGTTTATACTACAGGTGTGTTTGTCAATTTAATCTGGAGTGCCAGTGTATGCTCTTGGCGTTTGTACACTCAGAGCGTTGTCAGATTGTCCGTTCGTAAATTCAGAATGTTTCGCTCACTGAGCGTTCAGCCTGGTGCCGTGGTGAGCTACCTGAAGAAGGGGGCCCAGCCCATAACGTTAGCTAGCTGGCTTTATCCCAGTGTTTGTTTGTCAGTTAGTCCACCACCTCAGGCATTGGATTGTCTGCACATTGCTGGCTAGTTCGTTAATGTTAGCTGGCTAAACGGAGAGGAAAAGCATCTGTCAAATGCAGATTAGACAGCCAACTAGCTAGCTAACCTGGCTCTTTATCCATGGCAGAGCGCACACTGGCTCCTCTGGCCGAAGAGTAGGGTTGATCCGAGCGTTCTGTTCTAACGGCAGCAGTCAAGCACCCAAGCTAACTGGCTAACGTTGGCTAGCTTGCTAGCTACTTCCAGAGCTGGTTAAGCTGTTTTTATGTTATCCACAGCATTAGTGACTGCAACTGTGCTGCTGGCAACAATTTAATTACGTTTTTTTCCCCAACGTTTACTGATACTGGCCTTATTCAATGGGTGTTGAGCTTTCGTAAATTCGTCTGTTATTCTGCACTCTGGCACACACCACTTGCCAGTTGGGCCGCGCATGCTTTTATTACACATCCTGGTAATCCGTCTGGCCCCGCGGCTTTCTGAATGTTGACCTGTTTAAAGGTCTTGCTCACATAGGCTACGGAGAGCGTGATCACACAGTCGTCCGGAACTGCGCGTGCCCTCATGCATGCTTCTGTGTGCTTGCCTCGAAGCGAGCGTAAAAGGCATTTAGCAAGTCTAGTAGGCTCTCGTCACTGGGCAGCTTGTGGCTGGGTTTCCCTTTTGTAGTCTGTAATAGTTGGCAAGCCCTGCCACATCCGACGAACGTCGAAGCCGGTGTATTAGGATTAATATTTGTCCTGTATTGACACTTTGCCTGTTTGATGGTTCATCTGAGGTTATAATGGGATTTCTTATATGCGTCTGGATTAGTGTCTCGCTCCTTGAAAGCGGCAGCTCGGTGCTGATGTTGCCTGTAATCCATTGCTTTTGGTTGGGATATGTATGTACGGTCACTGTGGGGACGACGTCGTCGATGCAGTTATTGATGAAGCTGGTGACTGAGGGGTATTTTTACAATTTTATTTAACTAGGCAAGTCAGTTAAGAACAAATTCTTTTTTACAATGAAGGCCTACACCGGCCAACCCCGGACGACGCTGGGCCAATTGTGCGCTGCTGAGCGTCTGTTTAGATTTTTACATCTACTTGCAACAGTGTCAGGTGGACCAAAACATTAATTTGAACAACTGGGAAATCTCTGACTTAAGTGCCATGCATTCAGGTGGTAAGGGGGTTATTGTGTGTGGATTTCTCCTCTGTCTGGACGCAATCAGGCTACCGAAAGTGCATACATTGGGCGACTTCATCAGTAAACGTGTTTTGGTATCTTTATATTCAAGAAAAAAATTAAAACACGTCACCCTTTAAATAATGAACTCTTTATTTTGCCTATAGACAAATAAAACGTTCCATTCCATTCAAAAATGGCAGCATGACTAGGCCTGGTTTCTGTCTCTACTGTATGAAAGCAATGGGAGAAAAACAAACATTTAAAGTGCTTCTTAGCTTTGACAACCTGTAGATGCTTTGCCTTCTCTATACATACTTGTATGGGCAATATTAAATGTAAAAAGAACAAAGTGCAACATCAAGTTGGTACCCTATATGAGATATCTATTCCTTTATGTTGAGGTTCTTCTGTAAAAAGATAAGCATGTCAACATTCTCTGAAGCAAGACGAGAACGTCTTGCACTGACAATGTCCCCTGCGTGGGGGAGAACTCTCTCACTTGCAACAGAGGTTCCCGGGACACTGAGGCTCTGTTGTGCAAGTTTTGCAACATGGGGGAACTTTGACTGCTTTGTTTTCTACCACACAAAAGGATCAGCATCCACATGAAGGCAATCTGCTGCCTTGTATGAGGTGACCTCCTCCAATAATTTTGTAAAAGGGTTTGGTCTGCTCCTCTGCTTTGAAAATCCCCACAAATAACTCTGCCGTGGCGGTCTTCTTTTGAGGAGGGGATAATGAGGATAGATTTTCTTCTTCTGTGGATGGCCCTGCTTGCACTGTTTGAAACTGCAAAAAAAGTGGCAAACTTAATAATAACAAGTGTAAGTGACGCATCTCATTAAAAAAAACATATCTCACAAAAAAAACACAAAAAATAATTTAAAATCAATTGGATCAAATACCTGATGTTCATGCTACACAATTTCTTTGAGATCCTTGTAGACTGTCACAACAGGCTGGCAGGGATTTAAACATTGGATCAAGGGCTGTAGCTCTTAAGGTAGTCTAGAAGATCTAGGTTTGTGTATCTTCTCTCCAAGTCCTGAGTGATGGCTGCCTTGGCCTCCCTGAGGCCTGGTGCCATGGATTTGAGAATCATTGTCTTTAGAGAGAGAATCATTGAGGTGGGACTTGTTTCACTGCTCATGAGAGTTGTCATTGTTTTCAGAGGGTTGAGTAGCTGAGTGAGTTCTTCTGCCTGCATCAGTTCACTGTCCGTCAGCATGGCTATTTCTTTGACCGACTTCTTCACAGCCTTGTCCAATACAGCAGAGTAGATGGCTGGTTGCTGTTCCACATAACATTCCAGCATGTCATGTATGGTATTCCACCGGGTTGTGATGTCATGGATTAATTTGTGCTTTGGTATATCTAGCATATCTTGCTTGACTGTGAACTTGGTGAGCGGTGGTGCTTTTGTGAAAGAAAGTCACCACTTTTCTGACCTTCACCAGGAGGTGGGACACTGCCTTGAGAGAGACTTCCCTCTTGGCTGCGAGGTTCAGGATGTGTGCAAAACATCCAATGTGGGGCCCAAACCCATCAGCTTCACAGATGGCATTCACAATGTTTTGTGTGTTATCTGTAGTGGCTGGGATTGTGAAATTTGGTCTCTCTAGCTTCCACTCAGTCACAGCATTCATTAATTCTAGGGATAAGTGTGCGCTTGAATGACTCATACAGGGGACGAGTTTGCAACACGTAGCTCTTTCATTGAGTTTTGGAATTACTTTGCTGCTGAAATGTGTGCGGGAGGGGACATAGTAACGCGGTTAAAAAATGTTCATCAGGTGACAAAATCCCAAGTCAGTAACCACTGAATAGAGCTGCAAATCTTTGGCTATGAATACTCCCACTGCTTTCGTTATTTCTTTATGTATTTCTGAATTTGTCGCAAATTGTTGTTGGAAGGCAGCAGCGAGAGATTGTGTTTTTGCTAACGAGTGGATTCCCCTTGCTCCAGCTCCACCTGCAAGGGATACAGCCGGGTGACGGCCACGTAAATGACACATCATGTTAGAAGTGTTTCTACTCGAGTAGCTGACAGTGGGAAAGCAATGGTTGCAGACTGTACTTTGTTTGTTTACGGTCTTCTTACCTTCGTCATCGTATTGAACGCTGAATCCAAAATGTTCCCACACAGCGGATTTGAAAGACGGCGGTGCCTCTTCAAATTTCCTTCTCTCTGTCTCGCTAGCGCTCGCCATTGTCACGTTGGAGCTGAGAGAATATTTGTTTTTAGTTTCCCCTCTCTTCATGGGGCCCCTTTAGGGAGGTTTTCAAATCGTCCATTGGTTGTTTAATAACATCTCAGGGATTGCTGGGGCGCTGGCGCCCCAATCCCGACACTACCAGGTGAAATGTAAGGCGCCAAATTCAAAATCCAAAAGTTGAATTATTAAACATCCACCAATATACAAGTGTTCCATACTCATCAAAAGCTCTGTTTCTTGGCAATATCACAGCGTTGTCAGATTTCAAAAAGGCTTTACGGCGAAAGCAGCACATTTGATTGTTTGAGGGTAGCACCTCACATTTTTCCCATAGCCATGAATCGATTAGCCATCATGGCACACACATAACACATTTCACAGTGAAAACAAATCAATTACCTGTTGAAGAACTTCTGCTGAGGTCATCCTAAGTGTCCAACGAAGACAATCCATGGGTCTTTTGTTAGAAAGAGTAATGTATTTTATCCATAAATCTCCATTTGGTTCGAGCGTTATAATCAGAAACGACAGCTTTCACTCCTCCATTGAAACGTGACGCAAACTCGTTCATCTTATACCTATAAACTTGTCCAAGAACAATCAAACAGTTTTAAATGTATCCTTAGGAACACTTTTACGTATATTTACTATTATAAATCAACCGGAATATAAACTGATCGATAAAGACGGTAAAAAAGACACTGCGCGCCTTGTCGGGAACGCGCACTGGGTACTGTTGACATAAAAAGTACACTTCCTGGTTTGCTCTTCTCTGGTCTAATTCATCCAAAATGAAAATTTACACTGTCTCGAGACTGACATCTAAAGGAAGCGATGGGTACTGCATTCATATGCCCTTATATGGTCATCTTCATGAGGGAGGGGTTCCAAATGAGCAATGTGTCAAAATCACTTTTTCCAGGACAGAAATTCCTTGGGGTTTCGCCTGCCATATGCGTTCTGTTTCACTCACAGACAAATGGTTAACACTTTTGGAAAATTCAGAGTGTTTCCTATCCAATGGTACTAAGTATGTGCATATCCTATTTTCTGGGCCTGAATGGGAGGCATTTTACTTTGGGCACGCCAGGCTCTCCAAAACCGACCCCTCAGCTGCCACTCCCTAACAAGTTAAGGGGGAAGGGGTGGAGGTCACTGCAGTTGCCACATTTTTGAGACATTGCTGTGGAGTAAAGTTTGTCAGCCCTCAGGAGCCCCCTAACGGCCTGGGGCCCCAAGCAGTTGCCTGCCTTGCCTGTTCACAAGCTGCACGTCTGGTTCTGTGGATCTGAATGTACAACGTGCGTGTAGTCTGCAGCACAATAAGCAAGTTTAGACAGCGCTACAGGGAGACAGAACGGACAGCTGATCGTCCTCGCATTGGCAGACCACGTGTAACAACACCTGCACAGGATCGGTACATCCGAACATCACACCTGCGGGACAGGTACGGGATGGCAACAACAACTGCCCGAGTTACACCAGGAACGCACAATCCCTCCATCAGTGCTCAGACTGTCCGCAATAGGCTGAGAGATGCTGGACTGAGGGCTTGTATGCCTTTTGTAAGGCAGGTCCTCACCAGACATCACCGGCAACAATGTCGCCTATGGGCACAAACCCACCGTCGCTGGACCAGACAGGACTGGCAAAAAGTGCTCTTCGAGTCGCGGAGGGTCCGTCATGGTCTGGGGCGGTGTGTCACAGCATCATCGGAGCTTGTTGTCATTGTAGGCAATCTCAACGCTGTGCATTACAGGGAACACATCCTCCTCCCTCATGTGGTAGCCTTCCTGCAGGCTCATCCTGACATGACTCTCCAGCATGACAATGCCACCAGCCATACTGCTCGTTCTATGCGTGATTTCCTGCAAGACAGGAATGTCAGTGTTCTGCCATGGCCAGCGAAGGGCCCGGATCTCTGTTACTCTTGATTTTGACCCCCCCCCCCCTGTTCAGGGACACATTATTCAATTTCTGTTAGTCACATGTCTGTGGAACTTGTTCAATTTATGCTTGTTGTTGAATCTTGTTATGTTCATACAAATATTTACACATGTTAAGTTTGCTGAAAATAAACACAGTTGACAGTGAGAGGGAGTTAGTATGCCAAAAGTTTTCCCGGATGTTGTACTAAATTTGCCAAAATATGAAGTATACACGCAGAGGAAACTATTTCCGTACTTTACGGCTCATAATGCAATTCTTCAGGAAATGGGCGTGGCTTAACATCGTTTTCAGATTTAAAGAAATAGGAGGAAAATATGCAGTCGAAGTCCAAAGATGGCGGATACAAATTCATTGCTTTAACTAATTATGAGATGTTAAAAGGTTGAGCAATGTAATAAAGCAATTACTTTTCAAATAAGTTACCTTACATGTTGTTGGCTGACAATTAGCTAAATGGTATAGTCATTGTGCGTTCTCAATGGACGTTTGGGTGCTTTCGTAAATTCGCTCTGGTTATCTACTCTGATTTCAGAGCACTCTTGTCTGAGTGTACCAGAGTGCAGAATAATGAATTCATGAGCGCTCAACACTGGCTGCATATGGCCGGTGTCAGTTAACGTCGGCAAAAAAGCATAATTAAACTATTGCCAGCAACCAGTTAGTCACCAACGCTCTGGATAACATAAACTGCCTAACCAGTTCTGCTAGGGGGAGTAAAAGGGTCAGAGTCACTCTCATTTGTGTCTGGAAGTAGCTAGCAAGCTAGCCAATGTTAGCTTGGGTGCTTGACTGCCGTTGTAAGGTCAGAACGCTCAAATCAACCCTAATCCTCAGCCCGATCGTCCAGTGTGCGCTCCGAGAGCGAAAAGCTCTGAATTTACGAGTGCACTCTGGCACTCCAGATTGAATTTAAGAACACACCCGAAGTCTGAAAATGCCTAACTAGTAATTTGTTATGCTAACTACCTAGCAAGAGGTTGCATAGCAACCGCATCAACTTCAGGCAGACCGGCTAAGAGCTAGAACGCTCAACTGAAAGGACACTTTTCTGTTTACAGTATACTAAAATGAACTAATAGTATGTTGTATATAGTAGATTACGGGTATTTGAACACAGCTTCTGTCTTCAAATTACTAAAATTTTGCATTATTGGATTGCTGATTGCTTTCATTCACTTAGTTACTTTCACTAGTCTCCATACTCTGTTTCCTTCAACTAGGACTCCCTTCTTCCCAATAGGAATACCTCATCACTACTGCTTAAACACATCACTCACAAACCACATTTAGCGTTTTCCCCTATTGCAAGGGTTAAAACAAAACAAACAACTTTCTCCATATTGGAAGGGATTGTTTTAATTGAGTATACCTTCAAAAAGTTACTATTTTTATTACCAATCTCTGTTAGATGTTCACTTTCTGCTTCAATATTTATTAAATGTCTATTTTAAGATTCATATGTAATGCTTTGGAGGGATCAATATGTATTAACTGGGTTGCACTGTATCAGTCCCCAGTAGATGTCGCACTCCGTCCATAATAAGTCTGGCACCTGAGATAACAAGGAAACAGATGCAGTATCCATTTAGCCTAATCACGAATTGGTTTAGAACGTAATCATTTGGGATATAAAAAAAAAAACTCCATCGGGAATACAATAAATTGTAGCCTTTTAAGTTAACAGAAAATCATGTTCAATATTCATTGGTTCTATTTAACAGGGTATGGGCTTATTTCAAAATGCATTACCAGGGTGGAGGAAATCTTCTAAGCGTTTATAGTTCTATTGGTTAGGGGTAAGTCAAGTCCTGTACAATGCTTTAACCTTATCATAAAGGGACCACTCTGAACAGAATACTCTCTTCACCACTTATGTACGTGTAGCTGTGCTAGTTGTATATTATTATTTTCTATTGTTACTTCAACAGATCATCATTATAACCCATCTAAACTAGTGTTCTATTCATACAGGGGTTTAGATATTTACACTTCTATTTAACAGCATATTCGAAAATAGTTCTCTTTTCATACAGTGGAAGTCGGAAGTTTACATACACTTATGTTGGAGTCATTAAAACTCATTTTTCAACCACTCCAAATTTCTTGTTAACAAATTTATAGTTTTGGCAAGTCGGTTAGGACATCTACTTTGTGCATGACACAAGAACATTTTCCAACAATTGTTTACAGACAGATTATTTCACTTATAATTCACTGTATCACAGTTCCAGTGGGTCAGAAGTGTACATACAAAGTTGACTGTGCCTTTAAACAGCTTGGAAAATTCCAGAATGTGATGTCATGGCTTTAGAAGCTTCTGATAGGCTAATTGACATCATTTGAGTCAATTTGAGGTGTACATGTGGATGTATTTCAAGGCCTACCTTCAAACTCAGTGCCTCTTTGCAAATCAGTCCCAAAACAACAGCAAAGGACCCTGTGAAGATGCTGGAGGAAACTGGTTTGAATTTATCTATATCCACAGTAAAATGAGTCTGATATCGACATAACCTGAAAGGCTGCTCAGCAAGGAAGAAGCCACTGCTCCAAAAGCCAGACTACGGTTTGCAACTGCACATGGGGACAAAGATTGTAGTTTTTGTAGAAATGTCCTCTGGTCTGATGAAACAAAAATATAACTGTTTGGCCATAATGACCATTGTTATGTTTGGAGGAAAAAGGGGGATGCTTGCAAGCCGAAGAGCACCATCCCAGCCGTGAAGCACGTGGGTTCAGCATCATGTTGTCGGGGTGCTTTGCTGCATGAGGGACTGGTGCACTTCACAAAATAGATGGCATCATGAGATAGGACAATTATGTGGATATATTGAAGCAACATCTCAAGACATCAGTCAGGAAGTTAAAGCTTGGTCGCAAATGGTTCTTCCAAATGGACAATGACCCCAAGCATACTTCCAAAGTTGTGGCAAAATGGCTTAAGGACAACAAAATCAAGGTATTGGAGTGGCCATCACAAAGCCCTGACACACTGAAAAAGCGTGTGCGAGCAAGGAGGCCTACAAACCTGACTCGGTTACACCCGCTCTGTCAGGAGGAATAGGCCAAAATTCACCCAATTTATTGTGGAAGGCTACCCAAAACGTTTGACCCAAGTTAAACAATTTAAAGGCAACGCTACTAAATACTAATTGAGTGTATGTAAACTTCTGACCCACTGGGAATGTGATGAAAGAAATAAAAGCTGAAATCATTCTCTACTATTATTCTGATATTTCACATTCTTAAAATAAAGTGGTGATCCTACTTGACCTAAGACACAGAATTTTTACTAGGATTAAATGTCAGGAATTGTGAAAAACTGAGTTTAAATGTATTTGGCTAAGGTGTATGTGAACTTTCGACTTCAACTGTATCTCCATATATAATAACGTTATACATCAAACTACACTGTGCCTTGATTTTTTTTTTTTTTACCTTAACATATACAGATTAATTTAAATTGACTTACTGAAATCAGTTGCTGTCCCTCATTTGTTTGCGGATGGTGTGTCTCCTCCTGGACGGCTCACAGTAAGGGTCTGGTCTGGGCCTTCCTAAGTTGAGTTGCACAGCCTTTTTGCAATCAAAACATCCTCAATACGTCAGTGCATGGACTACAAGAGGTCATGCGTTCCACAGGGATTCTGGCTCATGTTGACTCCAATGCTTTTCACCGTTGTGTCAAGTTGGCTGGATGCCTTTTGGGTGGTGGACCATTCTTGATACACACAGGAAACTGTTGATCTTAAAAAAAAACAGCAGCGTTACAGTTCTTGACACACTCAAACCGGTGCGCCTGGCACCTACAACCATACTCCCATTCAAAGGCACTATAAATATTTTCTCTTGCCCATTCATCCTCTGCATGGCACACATACACAATCCATGTCTGTTGTCTCCAAGGTTTAAAAATCCTTCTTTAACCTGTTTCTTCTCCTTTATCTACTCTGATTTGACGTTGATTTAACAAGTGAGATCAGTAAGGGATCATAACTTTCACCTGGTCAGTCTATATGTCATAGAAAGCGCAGGTGTGTGTGTGTGTGTACAGTACCAGTCAAAAGTTTGGATACCTACTCATTCAATGGTTTTTATTTTTTAATTTGGATCACTACTGTCTGTAAGCGAACGAGTGATGCGCGTTTGGAGCAGTACTGGCTGTATCCAAGGCTCAGCCAATCGTTCGACATAACAACAATGCAACATGCGACTGATGAGAGAAGAGACAACCAACTTGCTAGTTACAGCATCAGCGTGTGCTCTGGAAAGACAGCGGAGAGTGGAAAGGCAGCTTGGCAAGTACAGCAGCGTGTCCCCTGAACGGTAACGTTAGGTGAGAAGCCTGACCACAGAGACTGGTGCGAAGGTGATGTGTGTGTGTGTGTGTGTGGTCACAAGCGTTCTGTTATAAAGGCTGTCATGGCTAACTGCAATATTAGTGTATTGTTTTTTTTCTTAAGACTTGTCATTTGCAGTAAAGTCTAGGCAACAAATAACATTTGGATAGCTTTACATTTATTTTTTTTTGCTGTGAGTTAGGTTCACATGAACCACTTATTTTACACACAGAGACTGATCATGTAGATCATTTTCTTTGTTTAATTAGTTAACCTGTATTTCCCCCTAGCAGGGATTTTTTTGCATGTTTCAGTGTAACAAAAAGTCACCTTTTTTGGACCCTCACCAGTTTGCACCCCTGCAAAAACTTACCGGTAAATTAGGGAGCCAAATGAACGGCTTTCTTACCAATGCAATACGGTAGTCTACTGACGAGTAACTCACTTTTACGTCCCTGTCTGGCAAGTCCTGATGGATTTCATATCGAAAATACAAACAAGCTTTAGTTTACTTGTCCCGATGCGATACCATGGGCCTATAACTACGTTGTATGATTCATGAAGGATATGAGACCGACTTTATTCAGTCAGTTCGACACCATTTATAAATTAGTCAAGCTTGCTGTTCATCAATCAATTTACAGTAATTCTATGCTCCAACCCTTTGTGGCTGCATATTTGATCATCCAAATAAATGAATGTGCCAGAAAACAGTAGGCTTAGTGGATTTCGACTCATCGTTACCACATTTATATGGGATGGTCAAATTGACTGACAGACGATGAAGGTGCATCATGCTCTCTCCCTCAGTGTACAGATTGACTGGCTGCAAGCACAGCGTACACAACACACACACAGGTACTAGGAGGTGGGACAGACAGCAGACTGTCAAATCCGCCATCACTCACTTTGTGACTGACAGGCGCCTGTCCTATCAATAGATCGCTAGAATATGCAAATTGTTCATTCTAGCGGGAGAGGGCTCGCCAGACTTTTTTTAATTACTTCTTTATTGTAAAAAATGTGCCTAGTTAATTTAAGTGGAAAAAGTACCCAGCTGAAAATTTGTCTGTAACCAACTGTATAGTCGACCATAGTGGAAAACGCTGCCAAATGTAACATATCATACTAATTTGAGTGTCCCTGATTTACATTTACTATGTTACATCTACTTTGAGACCAGGCTGGCCTAGGCGGTTCTCCTGGGGTGCATTCAGTTAGATTTTAATGTTTACTACGTTGCGTAATGGTTTTTACTGAACGTCACATTTTCACCAAGGATGTAATCATTATTGGACTAATTCAGGTAGGTCCCTCCCTGTTTTAAGAAATGTTTTGCAACAGAATCGGAGTATTGAATACGCCCCAGACTTTGAGGTACGTTTACTCTGTTTGGTGGGGTGTGGCTTGAAGCAATGCGTGGCATATTTAAAGGGCAGCGGACATGCTGACAGCGTTCCACAACCCCACCCATTTTTTAACTGGTCGTTCAGAACAGCACTGTTTTCATTTAATTGACCATTACAGTAAAAAAAAAAGTACTGAATGTAGCTAAAGTGTTTTATCTATTTTTACCCAGGGGTGGCCAACTGGGTAAGAAAATGGGCATACATAATGCAAGCTATTGAGTAGTGCTATGAAACTAAGGCCCTTTTCTGTTCTAGGGTGGAGTATGGAGAATGATGAACTTCCGTCAGCGGATGGGATGGATCGGCGTGGGGCTGTACCTTCTGGCTAGTGTGGCCGTCGTCTACTATGTCTTTGAGATAGACCAGACATACAACCGTCTCACCCTGGAGCATGTGGAGCGGGCGGCTCAAGAGCAGCGACCTTTGGCAGGGGGCAACACGCCTCCCACCGCATCCTCTGGGCCCCTATCCTCAGCCTCACTGCCCACCTGGACCCAGAGTCTCAAAACTCACCTGCTCCTCTTGCCGTTCTGGGTGTGGGTCACCATCTTCCTCGTGCCCTACCTTCAGGTGTTCCTCTTCCTCTACTCGTGCACGCGCGCCGACCCCAAAACGGTGGGCTACTGCATCCTGCCCATATGCCTGGCGGTACTCTGCAACCGCCACCAGACTTTTGCCAAGGCGTCCAATCAGATCAGCCGGCTGCAGCTGATTGACACCTAAAGTGTCCAACCGATTGAGACGGTGGATAATATGAGAGGCGGAGTGAGCAGCCTTAGTGCATGCCACACAAACTAGGCGGTGGCCTACTACTCTCACACCTGAACTACAGAATGCTTAACACTCGCCTAGTGCGCTGTGTTAAGCCTGCCAGGCATCACGAGGCAATTCACTTGGGGGTTTGGTGGTGGTTTTGTTGATGTCTATGTGTGCTGTTCTTGAGATGAACAATGGTACGTGTTTCACAACCCTTTGTATTTGTGATTTCTTACATTCAACAAAAGCTGGACCAAAGGGTGCCACGCGCTCTAGGGTCTCACCATAGTACCTGACTGTGATACAGACACCAATCATTGAGGGTTTGTCCGTTCACTGCAAGGTCCCACTTTTTTGAGCAAATAATTATGAGGAAAGTTTGAGAGCCATATTGGTTCAATCATCATCCCAAAACTAATACCCTGACTCGAAGTAAGGTGAAATATGACATGTCAACTAATTTGCACAGACAGTTTTAGGAATGCGATGCCATTTTAAAACCTGTCTTAGTGGACCAGTAGTGATTCTTAGATAAGTACTGCAGTGTTTTGTTATTGGTCTGATTGTATTTTGCAGTGTTATTTACTGCTGTTGGCTCAGTAATTTCCTTCTACATAACATGCTTTTTTTGTCATTCTATTACTTGCAATATTTAAGTGTTTCTGGGATTTGTCAATCGGTCCATCTATCCAGTATTTGTATAAGATAAATAGATTGTGCCTTTTAGGACTCACCCACCCCCCACCCTCCCAAGTAAAGTCAAAGAAAGTCCACACAAAGCACACGGACCATGCTTTTGAAAAATACTGATCTTCTACTACAGCCATTGTTTGTTGTCCTTGTGTGCCATAAAGTGACAAAAACGTGACATGAAATTGTCAAAATGGTATTGCCTTTTTTATGAGGATCCCTGGTCCCTTTTTTTTGTAAGCCATTGATGTGGAAATGGGTTTTATGTCCAATAATGATCAATGAGTTGTGGAATCCTTCACGTATGTAAGCTACGAGGAAAATGTTCACTGCCAACAAACATCATTTCCAATCTTGTAATGCGCAATGGGACAAATATGGCTTTCCTATATGATCTTAAATCTGTCTTGGATGTCTGTGCCACATTAATTTATATGGCAGGTCCTTAAGCAATTCTCCAAAATACTCATTTTATTTGAATGTTGTTTTGAAATAATCTTTGTCTACTCTTTGTTGTGTTGGAGGTCAACCTCCATATTTAACGTTTCCAACTGATTCAAGATGGTACTATCCTGAAACTTTATTTAATTTTCCATCTACATTAGCACAGTAATGAATGTACAAAAGGTTTATTTTTACCTTCCTCCCAACACAGAGAAGTGGCATGTGCTGCGTCGAGTGACCTGACCGAAAGGGAATTGGGTTGTGTGCATTAAGGCACACAGAAAACATTTTGATACGCTTTGTAACAGAAAATACATCCTTCCCTGCTTATCAGTTCTGTTTGTTTCCTGATGAACACAACCCTGATTTTGTCCTTGACTATACAGCATGTCACTCATTGCACAGAGGCCAGTGTCTGCGGGTTTGTGCTCTTCCCTTGTCCTTGATTAGTAAGGAACTCCCCCCCCACCTGGTTGTCTAGGGCTTAATTGAAAGCAAAAACCAACACACTAAGCCCTCCATGTAATGAGTTTGACACCCCTGCTATAAAGCAGGGTTTCCCTAACTTTGTTCTGGGGTGTCTGTTTTGGTTTTTGCCCTTGCACTACACAGCTGATTCAAATAATCAAAGCTTGATGAGTTGGTTATTTGAATCAGCTGTGTAGTGCTAGGGCAAAAAATGTGCACTGGGGGGGGGGGGAGACCCTGCTATAAAGGATCATCTACTTGGGTTTTGGACTGGGTGTTTGGTGGCTCACAACATTACATTCACCCCGTTTCAACCTCATCTATTTTTACTATGTTGCACCCATTAACATCTTAGTGCACAACTTGGGTCCTCAGGAGTTGCAGTGTCCACAAAGGGTCACATTCAGTAGGCATAAGATGGAAGAAACATTTACAGATGGCATTATTACCTGAACTCATAGGAATGCTCATTTTGGTCCATTTCAATCATTTTTTTCATTTTCTACTACCGAAAGCAATATTGGTTTTAACAAGATATAACTGAAACCCCAAGCTATTCTCAGGATAGCAGATGTGGTGACATTATCTACCCAATAACCTGATTTGATCAATAAGTGTCAAGGTCAAATCATACTTTGCAGAAGCTTCCCTACTCGTCGACCAGATCTGTCCACCCTTGAGTCAACCTACACGTGCTATATGATAGTTTGGACATACAGCACTTGCCTGTAGAGACACTGCCTGTCATTGTTCTTCTAGGTTAAGATTTTTTCTGTTTCTTAAAAAAAAGTGTTAATGGAAAAGGAATAGGCTTGTTTGCTCTGTCTAAAAGAATGAGTGGCTATTCACATTGGTGCTTCTGATTTTTATTGCCTTTCAAATCTAAATGCACTGTGATTAAAATAAAGCCTGGATTGTAAGAAAATTAAACATGTTATGGGGAAATGTCTGCAGACTGTTCATGTAATTTCTTAATGCTGGGGGGGACAGTGCAATTAATGGCCATTAACTAAGTTCCTATGAAATACATTCCACTTAAAATGATTGACATTTATACAAATGTTCAAAACAAACATTTCAATTGTCAAGTGTAATAAGAGAAAGATGTAGATCATAACTGCAACGATTGACAAGGCAGGATCAATTCCATACATGAGTGTAAATGAATTACTAATAGCCACCCAGTGGATTGAATAATAAAGGCTGGCATATCTGCCCCCAAAACCGTGTCCTCCAGTCTTGTATGCCAGGACCCTTCTTCCTACAGTAGTCTTCTCTGGCAGGATATCCTACAGTGAGTCCTCTAAGTCCCAAATGGCACCCTATTCCTTAACCAGTGCACTACTTGGGTCCTGGTCAAAATAAGTGAACTATATAAGAAAAAGGGTGCCATTTGGGACAGAGCCCTTGTCAGGCCCTCAAGGTCTTTGACCTCTTTGCAGGAGGCTGCATAATAGGGGCTTTTGTGTCTTCATCATCCTCCTCTCCATCTGCAACAGATTACAGAAAATTACTTGTGATCAAGTTACATTTTTTGGGGGTTGACAGAAGAGAAAACAAACCAGACATAACACAAATAAACATATCCCCTCCTCCCCTTCCAACCCATAGGACCTGCTTGAAGTACATTGCCTATATAGTGATTTAAAAAACGGAAGTGTTGTAGTCCATATGTTAATATTGGGACTCATTTTAGATTGCACCAGTTTATGAAGCCTGTCACGGACTGAGGTAGGTTCAGTAAAATAATTTGACCAAGACATATTTTTTTTTTAACCTCATGTAGCGCAAGATATTGAGCATGGTTACATATCAGTGATCAAATACCAGGTATGTCAGAGATGCTGCATGTTTTAATGTTTGAGAGGAATATTTACAACAAATCTATGTTGACACTTAATTTATGCAGCTTGATAACACACTGTTGCAGGCATGACACAAAGCTGATTGATTTGATAGCCATCTGCCTATATCTGATATACATAACGTCTTCAAATGTCATAGGCCGCCTACCCATAGTCTCAAGATGAAGGAATAGAACATTGTTTCATCTGAAATGACAGGCTGCAGGCTTTATGTTTTAAACACTTATAATTTGATAAGTTGTGATATCTGGAAAACTTAATGATCATATCAATATTCCAATGACGTAATTAATCTGTTCACATGCACACGTAGTGACAAGATATGTTTGTACGTCACAGTGGCATCATAAGCACAACAAACGTGTTCATGCTGACAAAAAAAGTCTATGTACCCTAGCAAGCCAGTCGGTTTGATGCTGGGAAGATCTGTTATGAAGTAGCTAGCCCAAAGACAGTTATCTAAATTCCTTCTCTGATCAACGTGGGCGGTTTATTTGATCATCCAAAGATTTACTAAGGTTGGGATTTGTCTATATACTGATTCTTATAGCAACTAGCTCTATCTACCGAAAGGTGTTGTTTTCTTCCAGGTCATGTTAAATGAGCTACCAGTAGCTAGCTAACCAAGCTCACCGTCGTCGACTTGCAAATCCCCCTTGCCATTTCCTCCGCAAAATTGTTCTTGTACAACGAGATCGGTGAGGAGCCTCGATACGTCTGCGTTTAATTTCTTAATCCCCACTATCATAGAAGTCAGGTTGTTTTCTGTTTTTATGATCATTTCTTTCTTCAGGCCATCCCTGTATTTGAGCTCTCCTCGTATCTCAGTAGCTGCCATGATTGTTGAACCATGAACCTAGTTTGAACTCTGACCCGAGTCGTAGCGGCATTTTGACGGACAATCAATTTGGTCAGAGCCTTGTACTTTGAGACTTTAGCCATATTTGCAGAAATACATATTTAAATAACAACCACTAACTAAACCAATAGGTAGACAATATTTTAATTTTCATAAAAATGTGAAGATCTCAGAAGGGCTTTTCAGAAACTCCCGCCAACAGGGTGAAATATTAGCATAATCCGGAAATCGTGCGGAAGTTGTCATTATGAGATAGCTGCAGTGAGGGTGGTGGGGTTCGATTAATTTATCCCGGGCCCCCGTAATGGCATGTTTTGCTTTGGTTGAAAATTGGTTACATTCGATTTGGAACCGGGCTGCCTCCCGGGCGTGAGCCAGCTGCTCTGCTCTATCCGACGGCGAAATCTGCTCGAAACAATAGTGACGTAATTAAGCACGTGCAGTAATGAGTAGGATTATTTCTTTTCCCATGCAAAAGGGATTTCTATTCTGAAAATGTTGACATTGCTAACATTTATTTGATGGAAAATAGATGTTTCCGGACGATGCAACATGATGCCTTAACATGACCGAACGGCGCAGATTACTGTCCATTTTGAGATGGGCGCTTCTCCCTCCCCGCTTTCGCCAGATGACGTGCCGGCCCATTGCCCGGTTCAACCTGGGCCAGTGTAAAATAACTCCCTCAGTGTATCGGGTTTGAGAATAACATAGCTTCCAGTGCGCTCCAATCTTTTTTTGCTTATTGTATCTAATTTATTGTATATTTTGGTGAACAGAGCATTTTGATACCTCTTCTTAAGTCATGGACGCCCCTGTTTAGATTTATCTGGCGCTTAACATTTTGCCCTGGAACAGGAACTTGTATTCACACTTTTTTCACCTTCTATTTTCCAAGAATGGCGGCAAATGAGGGAGATGAGGCTACTGTTTCTTTGGTAGATGTTTTGGAAGAAGATGAAGAGTTGGAGAATGAGGCATCTGCTGTTTTAGCTGGTAGTGATTCTGAGAAGTGTTCCTATCCCGAGGTAGGCTATTTGCTCCACATTGTTAGAGAAACACAAATTCCCCCAATGTAAGTTAGCTATAATATAGCTTTGCAGACTAAGCCAGTGTTTAGTTTCAAATGGATTTTGAAAACTTTAATTGTTAATAAACGTAACTTGATTTATATTTTTATGAACTTGTTATAACAAAATGTAACCCGTGGTTTTATCAAATGTAACGTTACATGTTCCCTTTAATGGTTCATTGCCATGGTATACATTGCATTCATGCTCTATCCCGAAGGACTCAATATTATGGCAGTTTCACACGTGTTTGTTTTGATGTGGTCTTGCAGGGCTATGTGAAGCGACAAGCCCTCTATGCATGCAGCACCTGCACACCAAAGGGGGGCCAGCCAGCCGGAGTCTGCCTGGCCTGCTCCTACAAATGCCATGAAGGCCATGATCTTTTTGAGCTCTACACCAAAAGGTGAGTTTCACTGCATTGTTGACAATTTTTTCAATTAATCTTTCCTCAATTCCTTGCATCCTCTTTCCTTGCCTCCTTCTCAAAACCTATTGGAGAAGAAGGTATGAGGGAGGAACTTGGACCTACTCCTCCAATAATGTTGAGGAGGTGAGGAGCTAGGATGACGAATTTAGATAGACGTGGAGTGGACACCGAAAGAACAAGACAGACCAACACAAACGTGGGCCATGCACAATAGATCAAATGTTGGGTGTCAATGAAGGGAAGTGATGCAGAATTGTCGGGAAATGAACAGAAATACTTTAGGACAATATTTCAGTGCTGTGTGTGCCCCTATATCTGTGCTCAAGGGTATTATTGTCCCACACAATGAAATTGGGGCGGGGACTGTGAATCTGTCTCCGTCCGTTTGTTTGTACACTAGTCACATGCGATATTTCAGACAGAGATGTGTCTTGCCACAGAGATCTGGCATTTACATTAAATTACACTGATTGGGCCAAGGTGGGAGTTATAGTAATTAATTGATGGTGGTTGCATCATTTGTGGGGGACAACATGTTTATTGTTGCTTTGTTTGTCCTGTACTACCCTGCATCCCACTGCTGGCTTGTTTCTGAAGCTAAGCAGGGTTGGTCCTGGTTGGTCCCTGGATGGCAGACCAGATGCTGCTGGAAGTGGTGTTGGAGGGCCAGTAGGAGGCATTCTTTCCTCTGGTCTAAAACAAATATCCCAATGCCCCAGGGCAGTGATTGGGGACATTGCCCTGTGTAGGGTGCTGTCTTTCGGATGGGACGTTAAATAGGTGTCCTGACTCTCTGTAATCACTAAAGATCCCATGGAACTTATTGTAAGAGTAGGGGTGGTAACCCCGGTGTCCTGGCTAAATTCCCAATCTGGCCCCCATCCCCAGCTTCCAATTGGCTCATTCATCCCCTGTAACTATTCCCCAGGTCTTTGCTGTAAATGAGAATGTGTTCTCAGTCCACTTATCTGGTGAAATAAATAAAATCATGAACCACAGCACTCTAGCTTTATCTGGGATATTGCAGTTGCAAATAATTTTCCTATAGTTAACCCTGAGCTGGGAATTTTTGCAGGAATTTCCGCTGTGACTGTGGAAATGGCAAGTTTGAAGAGATGAGGTGCAAGTTATACTCAGTAAGTTTCCTTACATTTATTGAAATGGTGGTAGTTTTGATGTGGTACTGTAGTTTGAGTTATAGCGACATTAGGCCAATAACATAATAGGCATGTTTTCTATATGAAGCCAGTTACGGGTCTGGCCAAATAAATTGGCACCCTTGCACTTTTCTTAAATAATTCCCCTATTTCTTCTAAAATAAGTTGAAATTGAAAACAACTTTTGGTCTTCTCACCATGTTATTAGATTTTCAACATTGCAGATCCGATTTCATTTTTGTGCAATATGTAACTTTTAGGAGACCCGACCAAATTGACATAATGTGAGTTAAAGATCTGTCATTCTCATAGAAAACAAGTTTAAGAAGCGAAAGATCTGTTTTATGTGCGCTATTTCTATGCTTCCTGTTTTGAAGTTTAGTTTTTGCGTCTTTTACTTTCGGTTTTGTACCCCAGCTTCTAACAGCTCAAAATACAATATTTTGGGTTATGGAAAAGATATTCCACAGCGGTTTAGATGGTACAATGATTCTCTACACTATACTTGCTTGTTTTGTCACAAACTGAAACTATTAGAATTTTAATAACCAGGAAATGGCTGAACAATTTCTGATTTCTGCATAGTGCATTTTTAAATTCTACCATTTTAATTAAAAAAAATAAAGAAAATGGCATCAAAGAGCTTGCTGCACCTTTCTACTGGCAATTTGCCCCACTCTTCAGGAGCAAACTGCTCTAATTCGTCAATGTTTGAGGGGTGCCAACAGGGTGATTCTAATTAAACCAGTTTTAAAATGTCTGTAGCAAATTGAGTTACAAAACCATGATGAATCTGCAAAACTCTGGTATCATTCTGAGGACTAAGATGTGTAGTTTTAGGGAAAGTGTCTTATTGTAAATACATTAAGATTTTTCGTCAGAATTTTGTACATTTTCACTCAAAATTCTCATTACCGAAATGCGTCCGGATTAATTTCTGGTATTTGAAAAAAAAAAAAATGACGAGAAAAACCAAACTTATTTTATTTAATAAACCAAATATGTTGCTGTAGTCTGTCCACTGGTTTGTGTAAAAACTCCAATCAGTTTTTAAATAAAGTGATGATGCGTCATCTAGAGGAGTAGTCCTTAGATGAGCACAAGTTAAGTTTTATTTGATAATTAAATATTTAACCAGGCAAGTCAGTTAAGAACATTCTTATTTACAATGACAAGGTTCGGACGACGCTGGGCTGCCCTATGGGACTCCCAATCACTGCCGGGTTGTGATTCAGCCAGGAATCGAACCAGGGTCTGTAGTGACGCCTCTAGCACTGAGATGCAGTGCCTTAGACTGCTGCGACACTCGGGAGCCCTAAAATGCATACGCTTATATGCCGTCAAAATGAGGTTCTTATTCTCAAACACCCAGTTTACCCCACTTCGCCTTCTCATTATCGAAACAACTGAAAAAGTCATATTTAATTAGATTATAATTTCATTTGAGTGAATTTTCAGTGTTATGTTTAACTCAGGGCTCAAAAATAGTGGGTTAAAAATAGTGATGTGTTTAACTTTTTTGGACATCGAAAGCTGTTAAGGTAATTCTCAATGACACTTTTACTTAATTTTTTTTCTATTTTGTGAGAGTGACCCAACTGCTGTTTTCAGCTCCCTATAGGTCATGGATGTGATTCAGATCTGGACTTTTCGCTGGCCACTCCAGAACAGTCCAGTGTTTCTTCTTAAACCATTCCAGGGTGCTTTTGATGTGTGTTTGGGTTGCTTGAAAACCCACAACCTTCAACAGAGACACAGTTTTTGGACACTGGGTTAAACATAGCACTCCAAAACACCTTGATAAGCTGCTGATTTTATGATGTCTTGCACTCAAAGGCTCCGCCCCAGTACTAGAGGCAGCAAAGAAACCCCACAGCATTATCAAACGTCCCCATGTTTGATTTTAGGGAGGGTGTTCTTTTCTTTGAATTTCTTTGAATTTCTTTGGTTGTTGGCAAACTGCTGGAGGAGGCTCAAGAAAGCCTGATTGAACCTCTCAACAACCCACTTAAACAAGCCTAAATCCAGGAGAAAATATTCCGTGTACCAAAAAAAACAAAATTAGATCTTTGGAAATACAGATCAGCGCTGTTTTTACGGACGACCAAAAACGGCAATTGGTGGAGGGCAACTCTCAAACATTGAAGAATTAGAGCAATTTGCTGCAGTTATCTTTCTGCAGTTATCTTGGCCAAAGGCTGTGCAACCAGGTACTAGCTTCAGGGTGCCAACAATTTCGTCCATGCCATTTGTCTTTGTTTTATCAATTAAAATGATCAACTTAAGCATACATTTTTTTTTTCAACTTAAAGATATAGGGAATTATTTAAGAAAAGTGCAAGGGTGCCAATATATTTGTCTGAAACTGTACATCTAGGCCATAGTTAACCAAACCTGGTTCTGGGGACCCAAAACAATCAGGCTTGATGGTGAAGTGTGTTAGTTCTAGGGCAAAAACAAAAATATGCACCCCTTTGGGTACCCAGGACCATTGATTGAGAGACTTTGATCAAGGCATAGAGTACTGCATGGTCCATGATGTTACTGATTTCACTTTCTTTTAGGACAAGGATCAGTTGAACACGGAGAACAAATACAGCCACAATTTTTTTGGTCTGTATTGCACCTGTAACAGGCCATATCCAGACCCAGAAGACCCGGTGAGAGTTGACCATTCACCTCATAGTCTATGAATTGGTTTTAAAAATCAGTATTCCAGTGAAGATCTATTGACCAAAACATGTCTTTCCCAGGTTGAAGATGAGATGATACAGTGCATTGTCTGTGAGGACTGGCTTCATGGCAGGGTAAGGCCTTTGTGGAGCACCAAAGCATAAGGATGTGTTGAAGATGCACAGGTCCCTGGGCATGTACACTCCCCTATGTATTTATTTGGACAGTGAGGCTAAAATGTTTAATTTGGCTCTATACTACAGAATTTTGGATTTTGCGATCAAGTGTTTCATGAGGTGACGGCACAGAATGTAACCTTTTATTTGAGGGTATTTTCATACATCTGTTTTACCGTTTAGAAATGACAGCACTTTATGTATCTAGTCCCCCCATTCTGAAGTCATAAGTATTTGGACAAATTCACTTATACACTACATTACCAAAAGTATGTGGACACCTGCTCATCAAACATCTCATTCCAAAACCATGGGCATTCATATGAAGTTGGTCCCCCCTGGCAGCCTCCACTCTTCTGGGAAGGCTTTCCACTAGATGTTGAACCATTGCTGGGGGACTTGCTTCCATTCAGCCACAAGAGCATTAGTGAGGTCGGGCACTGATGTTGGGCAATTAGGCCTGGCTCGCAGTTGGCGTTCCAATTATTCCCAAAGGTTTTTGATGGGGTTGAGGTCAGCGCTCTGTGCAGTCCAGTCATGTTCTTCTACACCGATCTCGACAAATCAGTTCTGTATGGACCTCGCTTTGTGCACGGGGTATTGTCATGCTGAAACAGGAAAAGGCCTTCCCCAAACTGTTGCCACAAAGTTGGAAGCACAGAATCGTCTAGACTGTCATTGTATGCTGTAGCGTTAAGATTTCCCTTGGAACTAAGGGGCCTAGCCCGAACCATGAAAAACAGACCCTTATTCCTCCTCCACCAAACTTTACAGTTGGCGCTATGCATTGGGGAAGGTAGCGTTCTCCTGGCATCAACCAAACCCAGATTCGTCCGTCGGACTGCCAGATGGTGAGGCGTGATTCATCACTCCAGAGAACGCGTTTCCACTGCTCCAGAGTCCAATGGCGGCAAGCTTTACACCACTCCAGCCGACACTAGGCATTGCACATGGTGATCTTAGGCTTGTGTACGGCTGCTCGGCCATGGAGACCCATTTCATGAAGCTCCCGACGAACAGTTATTGTGCTGACATTCAGAGGCAGTTTGGAACACTGTAGTGAGTGTTGCAACCGAGGACAGATGATTTTTACTTGCTACAGCACTCTGCAGTCCCGTTCTGTGATCACGGCTGAGTCATTTTTGCTACTAGATTCACACTTCACAATAACAGCACTTACAGTTGACCAGGGCAGAAATTTGACGGACTGACTTGTTGGAAAGGTGGAATCCTATGACGGTGCCACGTTGAAAGTCACTGAGCTCTTCGTTAAGGCCATTCTACTGCCAATGTTTGTCCTTGGAGATTGCATGGCTGTGTGCTCGATTTTATACACCTGTCAGCAACAGGTGTGGCTGAAATAGCCAAATCCACTAATTTGAAGGGGGTGTCCACATACTTTTGTAAATATCATACTTTTGACTACATCAAGCTTGTGACTCTACAAACTTGTTGGATGAATTTGCAGTTTGTTGTGGTTCAGATTATATTGTGCTTAATAGAAGTGAATGGTGAATAATGTATTGTCATTTTGGAGTTACTTTTATTTTAAATAATATAATAATGTTTCTGAATACTTCTGCATTAATGTGGATGCTACCATGATTATGGATAATCATGAATAATGTGAGCAAGAAAGTTACAGAAGCACAAATCATATCCCCAAGACATGCTTACCTCTCACCATGAACAATAATAGAATGTTAGTATTTTTTAGGGGTTATGATATTTGTGAATATAGGCCCTGGACAGATCAGATCTTTACAATGCCAGGAGAAGTGTTAAACACAGGGTTCTAAAACGTTTGGTCATGGAGACCTACTTGGTGTGCAAGGTTTTGTTCCAACCCAGCACAATGGATTCAGCTAATCATGGTCCAAATTGAATGGGTTTGTTCAGTAGGAAGCAACATAGTAAAACGTTTTAAAACGAAAATGAGCATTCTTATTGGACAGGTTTGGATAGCTCTGTTTCAAAACGCTTTCTCACATTTTTGTGCCTACTGAACACAGCCCATTTATTGATTGTGTTTTTAGAACAAAAGCCTGTACACCCAGTAGAGTTGAAGAACCCTGGTTTAACATCTTGGGAACCACATCAAGATAATATACGGATCCTATAATCTGTGACGTCCTGCTCAGAATCTGTAGTCCTATATCTGGAACGCATCCTGAGTATTTAACTCAAGACCGGCCTGGTCTTTACCCTGGTCTTGACTGTGTACCCTTGATTCCATAGCTGCTATATGAGCATATGTATATCGAATATGAGTGTTATGTTTTTTATCCAGCACTTGGGTTGCCCTGTGCCAGAGTGTGTGGAGCTCCAGGAGATGGTGTGTGAGTCCTGCATGAACAATGCTCCTTTCCTGTGGACCTACGCTACCCATCTGGAAGGTACTCATAGAGATCCTATAATTCACAGTGGTTCTTTATGTAGTTCTATGGGTATTCTCCTTACCTTCAGTTTACTGGCATGCCCCAATTAACAAATTCAGAAAGAAAACACACTTCAGGATAGGAGACATTCTTTACACCTAGTACATTGTGTTTTGTTTATGCTTCTATGTGAACGTACAGGTAACTGCCAAAATTAAGGAAATGTCAACATCAAGTGTCTTAATAGGGTGTTGGGCCACTACGAGCTGCCAGAACAGCTTCAATGCACCTTGGCATAGATTCTACAAGTGTCTGGAACTCTATTGGAGGGATGCAACACCATTCTTCCACAAGAAATTACATTATTTGGTGTTTTGTTGATGGTGTTGGGAAAACCCCAAATAAGTGTTCAATTGGATTGACATCTGGTGACTTAAGACCCCTCTTTCAAGTTCACTGAGATCTCTTCTAGCCATGGTAGCTAAAGTAATGGGCAACTGGACATTTTTAAACATTACCCTGAGCATAACTGTTTGTTAATTGCATAATTAACTCAGGAACCATTATTGTGTGGAAGAACCTACTTTCAAAATACTTTGTATCCCTCACTGACTCAAGCGTTTCCTTTATTTTGGCAGTTACCTGTACAGTACTAATGAAACCTGCAGTAACTAGTGAACAAGAGGCTATGGTTTGCGGTAGAGCAGTTTACTTCAATGGGTGACTGAAATGCTAAAGTGCCGTTAGCTATTGTGGTCGATGTGTGCTCTATTTCATGCCCCCTCAAGTATTTTTAAAGGTCCAATTCAGCCGTTTTGATCTCAATATCAAATAATTTCTGGGTAACAATGATGTACCTTACTGTGATTTCTTTTCAATTAAAATGGTCAAAAAGAAACAAAATAGCTTCTTAGCAAAGAGCAATTTCTCAAGCAATAATTGTGTTAGGACTGTCGGAGTGGTCTGAGTGGGAAAGCTGAAAACGAGCTGTTATTGGCAGGGAGGTTTGGTCGATTAGCTAATTAAATCACCACGCCGGCCAAAACTCCATCCCACCAAACCAGGTCACCTGGAATGCATTTCAATTAACAGGTGTGCCTTGTTAATTTGTGGAATTTCTTTCCTTCATGCATTTCAGCCAATCAGTTGTATTGTGACATGGTAGGGTTGGTATACACAATATAAACCTATTTAGTAAATGACCAAGTCCATATTATGGCAAGAACAGCTCAAATAAGCAAAGCAAAGAGAAACGACAGTCCCTCATTACTTTAAGACATGGTCAGTCAATCCGGAAAATGAATAACAAAGTTTCTTCAAGTGCAGTCGCAAAAACCATCAAGCGCTATGATGAAACTTGCTCTCATGAGGACCGCCACAGGAAAGGAAGACCCAGAGTTACCTCTGTTGCAGAGGATAAGTTCATTAGAGTTACCAGCCTCAGAAATTGCAGCCCAAATAAATGCTTCAAAGTTCAAGTAGACACATCAATTGTTCAGCGGAGACTTTGTGAATCAGGCCTTCATGTTCGAATTGCTGCTAACTAAAGGACACCAATGAGAAGAAGAGACTTGCTTGGGCCAAGAAACACGAGCAATGGACTTTAGATCGGTGGAATTTTTTCCTTTGGTCCGATGAGATTTTTGGTTCCAACCGCTGTGTGAGACACAGAGTTGGTGAACGGATGATCGGCCCCATGTGTGGTTCCCACCGTGAAGCATAGGAGGTGTGGGGGTGCTTTGCTGGTGACCCTAATTTATTTAGAATTCAAGACACACTTAACCAGCATGGCTATAACAGCATTCTGCAGCAATATGCCATCCCATCTGGTTTGCGCTTAGTGGGACTATCATTTGTTTTTCGAAAGGACAATGACCCAACACACCTCCATGCTGTGTAAGGGCTATTTGACCAAGGAGAGTGATGGAGCGCTGCATCAGATGACCTGGCCTCCACAATCACCCGACCTCAACCCAATTGAGATGGTTTGGGATGAGTTGGACTGCAGAGTGAAGGAAAAGCAGCCAACAAGTGCTCAGCATATGTGGGAACTCCTTCAAGACTGTTGAAAAAGCATTCCAGGTTAAGCTGGTTGAGGGAATGCCAAGAGTGTGCAAAGCTGTCAAAGGCAAAGGGTGGCTACTTTGAACAACCTAAAATATATTTTGATTTGTTTAACACTTTTTTTGGTTACTACATGATTCCATATGTGTTATATAATTTCCCACCGTGTTATAAGTCAGAATAAAACAAACTAGACATTCCTAGGACAATCAGAGGCTTCTCTGTCAAATAAACGTGTCTCGCTCCATCCAGGATTTTGACTCGAGTACAGCTACGATCGGAAGTGTTTTTACGCAGCAGGTTAGGATAATTAACTTGGCAGGTTAGGAGACTTAGATTAAGAAAAGTTAGGGTTAGCTAAAATGCTGTCCTAACCTGCTACGAAAAGTCACTTCCGGCCGTAACTGTACTCCCTCACCTGTTTTCCTCATCACATCAAAGAGGCGGCCTTAGAAAAGCTCCTCTGCTGGTAGACTCGCTCACAACACAGACATGACAAAAACATTGCTGGATTCCTATCGAACAGGCGGCTCTAAATATATAACTTAGATAGCTGTTCGATAAATGAGGGGGGGAAACTACTACATTATTGAAAATATTGCCTTTTTGCTAGATTGATGAATACAGCCATAGTAAAACATTGCAAAGAGCCTGTCAGCTCTTAAGTGGCTCCATGTTGTTTTGCATTTCTCCTCCAGTGCCTGCTGCGACCAAAGCCAGCCCCTGCAAAGCAGAAGGGGAGGTGACGAACGAAGAGGGGGACCGTGAGGAGGGCAAGAACACAACAGAGGAGGCTTCCACGAGCCTCAATAACCAGGGTGAAGAGAAGGTACTCACTCCACCTCTCTCGATACAAAGCTTCATATACACTCAATGTTACGAGGACAATGAATAGCATTTTATTTCTTGCAGTACATTGAATATCATGAATGGGATACCCAGTAATGGGTATCTTGGTTTAAAAGTATCACTGAGAAAGGGATATTATGAACAGATAAAACAGACTGATGGAAATATATTGTGTGGAAAAGTTTTCCAATGCGGCTTCATGAATTTTGTTTTCTTATGCTTTAAGTACACACGTTTCAGAAGTCTAAGTTTCTGCTTTCACCACTGTTGACAGCATTGCATCCATGCAGAGCAGGGAAAAGGGACTGTCGGTATTAACCACCAGGTGGCTTCAGTCCTCTAACAGTCAGCATGAGATGAGTGCACAGAACCAGGCTGTGTTACTTTCCTGTGGGTATTTAAGGGATAAATGGCCTGTGCCATGCGCAGATTCTCTGATCTGCGGGGAGCAGCCCCAAGGCTTTGCGGCGCCCGCATATCATCAACAAGAATGATTTCATTAGTCAGCCTCTGAGGCGAGCAGCAAATTGAAGCCAGCCTTATTTGACAGCAAATATGGCAGCCCATGATTTTCCCCCTCCCACAGGGGCAGGGTGAGCTCGCACATTTGCGTGCACCAAAGACAGAAATCACTCTTATACAACTGGCAACTGTTTGTTGGCGTGTCCTCGTAATTTTGGTTTGGGTTTTAAGGGAGTGGTCTGTCTACTGGCGAGGTAGTGCAAGGTAATGGGCCTTGATAAGATACTTAGGAAATATTTCCTTTCCTTAGACTTAACAGATCAAGTTAAAGCAAGGTGTCCACTTTCTACCCTCATCCTTTCAACCTCTTCATGTCTCACCTTTTGTAATTATATTGAGGATGGAAAGATTCATCTTTTGAGTGTTCCGAGGACATTGTGTGATATCTGTCCTACTCGCAGGTCAAATCCAATGGGGTGCCAGGCTGCAAAAGGAGGCACCAGGAGATGGAGGGAGGCTCGCCCTCCAAAGCCCCCTCCGAGTGCAGGCTCAAGGAGCTGGGGGGCACAGGTACAGAGAGAGCAGAGTTTGGAGCTGTATTCTGGCCCTCAGCCTGGAGAACCAAACTCTGTTCCTGTGTCAGCTGCAAGGTATGTCTTCACAACTTATCCCGTCAACCCGGGTGCTACTCTGTTCTCTGCTTCAGCCGTTTTAGAAGTCAAACAGCCTCAATCTGAGGTGTATTCACTGGGAACCAAACGGGCTGAAAGTGGGAGGGACTAAACTGAATAAGAAACGCTGGTTTGCGTTGTAAAATATTTTCAGGTACAAAGTTTGCTAGTGTGCACTAATGAATACACCTGTTTTATTGTAGAACAGGTAAATACATGCATGTTGTTTAGGCCTTTTCAATTTGGTGTGTATGTATGAGTAGTATCTTGCAAAACAAGTCAAAGGCATAATACACCCCAATAAAAATGGTTTATGACCACAGAATTATTACTGCGTATTAATGTCGTTGTGTAGGCCTATATTGTTCGTAGAATTGACAATAGGAAAACTCTGCTCACCTGTTTCCTCCCCCCAGCAGAAATCCTATGCTGAAGCTGGTATGTCCTTTCTCCTGGATGAGTCGGACACGGTCTTAGCCTACGAGAATAAAGGCAAGACCACAGAACAGGAGCAAGCGGGGACCGCCGAGGGTCGCGACCCCCTGATGTCGGCCCTTAATACCCTTGGCCGGGTTCAGCAGCTGGAGATAATCCACGGTACGAGGTGGTGGTGGTGGGGAGGTTAAAGAAGAAGAGACTGTACCAGTTCTCTCCCTACCCGTTTGATGTTTGTAGGTCTGAAGGTTATGGGTAGGTATGTGAAGTAGAGGAGTTTCCACCATTATTGCTTCCACCGTACAGACCTGCAACCATCAAAGCATTAGGGGTAGGGAGAGAATTTGGACCATTGACAGGGAGAGAGTGAATGAAGGAAAGAGGTGAGGCAGGTGTTGGATGAGTAGTTAGCCATTCCCTCGGCTGTATTGATGGAAATACAGATTTAATTTATTTTGTTTGGAGACAACTATCGGTGCTGCAATCAGAAAAGAGCTGCTTTTAAAAATATACACTGCTCAAAAAAATAAAGGGAACACTTAAACAACACAATGTAACTCCAAGTCAATCACACTTCTGTGAAATCAAACTGTCCACTTAGGAAGCAACACTGATTGACAAATTTCACATGCTGTTGTGCAAATGGAATAGACAACAGGTGGAAATTATAGGCAATTAGCAAGACACCCCCAATAAAGGAGTGGTTCTGAAGGTGGTGACCACAGACCACTTCTCAGTTCCTATGCTTCCTGGCTGATGTTTTGGTCACTTTTGAATGCTGGCGGTGCTTTCACTCTAGTGGTAGCATGAGACGGAGTCTACAACCCACACAAGTGGCTCAGGCAGTGCAGCTCATCCAGGATGGCACATCAATGCGAGCTGTGGCAAGAAGGTTTGTTGTGTCTGTCAGCGTAGTGTCCAGAGCATGGAGGCGCTACCAGGAGACAGGCCAGTACATCAGGAGACGTGGAGGAGGCCGTAGGAGGGCAACAACCCAGCAGCAGGACCACTACCTCCGCCTTTGTGCAAGGAGGAGCACTGCCAGAGCCCTGCAAAATGACCTCCAGCAGGCCACAAATGTGCATGTGTCTGCTCAAACGGTCAGAAACAGACTCCATGAGGGTGGTATGAGGGCCCAACGTCCACAGGTGGGGGTTGTGCTTACAGCCCAACACCGTGCAGGACGTTTGGCATTTGCCAGAGAACACCAAGATTGGCAAATTCGCCACTGGCGCCCTGTGCTCTTCACAGATGAAAGCAGGTTCACACTGAGCACGTGACAGACGTGACAGAGTCTGGAGACGCCGTGGAGAACGTTCTGCTGCCTGCAACATCCTCCAGCATGACCGGTTTGGCGGTGGGTCAGTCATGGTGTGGGGTGGCATTTCTTTGGGGGCCGCACAGCCCTCCATGTGCTCGCCAGAGGTAGCCTGACTGCCATTAGGTACCGAGATGAGATCCTCAGACCCCTTGTGAGACCATATGCTGGTGCGGTTGGCCCTGGATTCCTCCTAATGCAAGACAATGCTAGACCTCATGTGGCTGGAGTGTGTCAGCAGTTCCTGCAAGAGGAAGGCATTGATGCTAAGGACTGGCCCGCCCGTTCCCCAGACCTGAATCCAATTGAGCACATCTGGGACATCATGTCTCGCTCCATCCACCAACGCCACGTTGCACCACAGACTGCCCAGGAGTTGGCGGATGCTTTAGTCCAGGTCTGGGATGAGATCCCTCAGGAGACCATCCGCCACCTCATCAGGAGCATGCCCAGGCGTTGTAGGGAAGTCATTCAGGCACGTGGAGGCCACACACACTACTGAGCCTCATTTTGACTTGTTTTAAGGACATTACATCAAAGTTGGATCAGGCTGTAGTGTGGTTTTCCACTTTAATTTTGAGTGTGACTCCAAATCCAGACCTCCATGGGTTGATAAATTTGATTTCCATTGATAATTTTTGTGTGATTTTGTTGTCAGCACATTCAACTATGTAAAAGAAAAAAGTATTTAATAAGATTATTTCATTCATTCAGATCTATGATGTGTTATTTTAGTGTTCCCTTTATTTTTTTGAGCAGTGTATATATTTTCTGGTTCTCAGGGTACAATGACATGAAGACTGAGCTGAAGGATTTCCTGCAGAGATTTGCTGCAGAAGGAAAGGTAATTAAAACCTGCAAATGTATCAGCATTATCCACTATTTAGTTGAATGATCAATCATATCAGCATTGTCATCAGTTGATGTTCACTATCCCAGTGTCGCAAACCAGCCTTCAATAAATAGGGCTCTAATGATAGTATTGATGAGGATTGTTTTGCTCTCTATTCACATTGTGGTCCCTGAATGTGGAATGTGCCTCCTGGCGGTCCTGTCCTTGGTGTGACCATGAGATCAAACTTTAAAGTAACTGTCCAATGAAAATCGAATTCTGTCAAAATCATACTCCTAGCATGACCTCGACTCCATCTTTTGTTTGGAGCCAAAGTCGCTACACCGCATAAGAGGCCCCATTTCTCTTCCCCCCAGGTGGTGACTCCCGAGGACATCCGTCAGTTCTTCGAACAGCAGCAGAACCGCAAGAGACGACGGGCCAACGCGGGCCAGTACTACTGCAGCTGAGCAGTCTCCATTCAAACAACTCCCAGTGTCCCCCTCTCCACATTTCCCCAACACCTGTCAGTATAGTTGTATTCCTTTTTCTTCTTCCCACTGAATGTCATTGCCTTGCGTCCAATATCATCTTCTAGTACAACTCTTCAGACATTATGTTTAAACAAATAAAAATGCAGTTTAAAAAAAGGTCTATTGAACATTGTATGAGGTTTTGCGTTATCTTGTTCTGGGCAGTATGCTTGTTGTACTGTACTCGGGGCTCTGCAATGTGATTTGTCTATTGAGGCTAAGCAGGTTAATGAACTGGCATTTGGTTGATGTTGAACAATTGCCTCTTTCTAGAGGGAATTGTTAGTCTATCATGGCTCTCCTTCAAAACACTTTTTGTTTATACTGGAGAGAAAGACTTAAGTTCAGTTTGCCTGATACCAAGTGTTCTAGGCAACAGACAGAGCAGTGACCCTTTGACCTTTTTATTTACCTTTTTTTTGAATAAACATCAATGGATTTGCTCATAAAGCTCATTCAAACAATGCATTATCCATTGCTGTGCCGCAAATCAAAACTGGTTAAGCTGGTCATCGTTCCCACAACATGCTTTCTTTCAACTCATTCCTTTGACAATTTATCATTTTGTATTTGTCCTTAGTGGCACTTATGTTGCCATTTCCTTAGTGCCGTTACAGCTGTTTGTAGATCGCATGATTGCAGAACCCTGGCCCATTAGTACAGTTTGTATTTTAAAGGACCACGTTAAATGTTACCATTGGTTTCCCTGTTCCTTTTTAATGTTCACTCTAAGAAATAAAGCTATGAATAATGTAAATTGTTTTAGCGTTATTGTTACTTGCAGCAGTTCCACCTGGGAGCCATCGACCCATCCATTAGAGAATATAATGGAAGTTTAAACATGTTTTTGCTAGCTTTAATACCCCACATGCTGATTTGACATCTGGCAAACCATTAATAAGGGGATATTTTAATCAAACTATCACACAAGCAGTGGAGTTTAGCCAATCGCTCAGATGGTAATAAATCTCTTCCTTGTGAGATCCAAAATGACTATGAACCCATCCATTTGAATGTGTTGCTAACATTAGCATATGCAGTAGTTGGATACGTTTGCCAACCCTTACTGACTGAAGTTTTTTTTTTTTTTTAAATGACAAGTCATCATGTGGTCCTTCTCTAGCCTCATTAGACCATCCTGTTCTTGCGAGTTTGAGTTTACACGGTATGATGAGCGCAGTGGTTTGGATGGTGGATCAGGCTAGTCCTTGTAAACTGCAGGAAATGGACTTCTAATACTGACGTTTGAAGATGCTACTGACCCAGTTGACTAAGTTAACCCTGTGCAGAAACATTCAAGTAACCATTAAAAACAGAAATACAGTATCGTAACTTATCACTTTTCATGGACGGGAGTCCTTGACAGGGACCTTTTTTTTTTTTTTACTCACTGCAAAAAAAGAATCTTAAGCCATTTGATAATTTTTATCAAAGCTGTTTATTTTGAAGATGTCAGTCACCTAAATTGCAGATTTGAGTTCACCACTGTTACAATCCCAACTGAGAAGAGTAGAAAAATAGACTTTCCACAATTCCTTAAGTCTACGAGAAAGCTTTTTTTCTCGTGATATATACAACAAATACTTGTGACATATTTGTTTTATATATAGAAAAATGTATATGTACAACAAAACAACATTTCAGAGACTGTTCAAAAGTACCTAAAATAAAAAAATACTCTTTGAAACCACTATGTATATGAAGCATTGGCTACACTATTACAAAGAGACTGGTTGAGTGGGCTGGTAGAAAATGTTTGCATAGGACGAAGATAAGGATGCCCAGCCACTGGCAGGGAAGGCACTCTTTCGTCTCCATACGAGAGGGAGGGAGGGGGAGCTAAAGAAGGATCTAGAGGAAACGACAGAACAGTCTTAAATGAAGAAATCTCCCGTTGCCGCTGATACCGGATGTCCTAATGCAAACCAGAAAGCAGGAAATTGGTTATTATATCTAGCCTGGTGGTCCAGATCTGTTTGTGCTTTAGCGAAGTACGCGTTAATTCGCTGACATGCCAAACATGTACATACGGCCTGACAACAATAGAAGAGTTGGCTACAGCACATAGTATGGTATCAGCCCGTTACATACCCAGCCCCAACCTGGTCCTTGTGAAAACCTAGAGAAAGTGTGAGTGCATCTCTAAATACAGCATCTTACATGATCATGTAATTAAGGGTCTATTAAAGTCAACTCATAATGCAAAGGTAACATACCATAGTACTTTTTTTGATAGACAATAGCTAGGTTTACATATAAATGGTGACAGATTTTCATGCAAATATTCAAAAATCTGCATAAAGAAAATATGCAAGTTTCCACCAAATAGACTTGTTGCGGATAAAAAGCAGTGCATGATGACAGTGCACACAAAATGTACTTTTTCGCTTACATTTTATGTACCGAATAATAATCTAACGTTTGACGGTTTTCCATCACATTTTCAACTACCGATAGTTTTGTCGCAAAAAACGTTGCGTTAAATAGCAAATGTACCTACTCTGGTCTTGGCGCATGCGCTCTAGCCAACAGCTCGCAGATACAGTGCAGGTACGCTGTGGGGGTAGGTTAGTCTACATGAGATTATTATTAGGGATAAAAAAAACATTTGTACTTGTCAAACGGCAGTCAAGCATCGATCATCATATCACCAGAATAAAACCCTCGATATTTATTGGAAAGGAGCATCAAGCTCATCACCTTGCACTTTCACCACCCTGTGAAGTTCATCATCATTTATTTCATCTGTAGCCTAACTACATGCTTTCACGAGTCATAGTGGGAGGATCACACACCATATCATCACGTGACTTTGATATGATGGTTATTATGTCAATATTTGCGCAAAAAGGCATTTCCACCTCCATTGCTTGCATAATTTATTGTACAGACACAAAAAGATCCCACCATGTCAAACAAAATGATTGGTCAGCATTTATAAAATTGTACTGAAACTTCCGCGTTCTATCACAGCTGTCATGATATTTTTTTATACTGTATGACTCAGAAACGTGGTTAGTGAAGGGAAAAATGTCACTCACCAAGCTCAAACTACCAAAGAGAACAATCAACTGAACATCTCCATTCTACCTACAGGAGTGCTACTCATCAGTGAAAACAAACATACAATACTGTTCTGAGATTATAATTTTAGTGCAATAGTGAGGCCCTCTGTACAAGTTGCTGTCAATGTCTATCATTCTGAATCAAATTAGTGGGTATGCATCATCATATTGGTTCTCTAAAGGGTTAACAGTCCGAGGGTTACCAGCTTTCATCTTTATTGCAACAGTCATGTTTGTCCAACCATTGTGGTAAAACACACATATACAACAATACAATGGAATTCGTTATCTAGCCTAACCCATGAAAGGCAAAAAAAACGTATAAACTGCAGGATTGGTAATGCTCGTCTACTCACTCTGTCCAAAGCCAGGAATCAAGCCCTCATCCTCAGCACAGATGAGACACTGTTCAGGGCAGACCAGGGGGTCATCTCTACACTTCAAAGAGACCTCTGCAATTTCCATTAAAATAGATGAGCTCATACCTGAATGACCAACAAAATCAATTCATACCAGTGTCAGTGAAAATGTGCTCACTAGTATTGGGAGAGAAAACAGATCATACCACCTGTATTTGGAGAGAAAACAGATCACACCACCTGTATTTGCCAAACTGCCATAAACTCATAACTGTATTAGCATAGCAATTAGCTAGCATAGCAATTAGCTAATACATGTGCAGTTTTAGTAAAGTAAACGGGTAACTATTTGGCTAGGAAATTAGTTCATGAGTCCAAATACACAACGAATATAGCTCAAACCTGGATTTGCCAGTTTGCAGAATGCTGCATCAGTAGCTAATTTTATTTGACTGTTATTTGATTCAAGAGACCTCTCCGGCTGCAGTCCTCAGGGGCTGCAGAATCAGATTCCAACGTGCCTGGTTGGATATCACTTTATCACACAGGGTCTCGGGGTGAAAACCTTCCCTTTAAGGTTAAAACAAGCCCAGGAGAAAAGTGGCCCAAATAGAGCACAGCCTTGCATTCCCTTCCTGCTGCTTGGAGCGGGGCAACGTGTTTATTAGATCTGAAGCTCCTATCTCTACGTTACTGCCGGGGGAGCCCTTCGCTAATGGGAAAAGCAGGAGATAACATCTCATGGTTCTCTCATATCTTTCATATTTTTGTCCCACTCCCATGGCTGTCCCATCTCCTCCCCTCCATCTCCGCCTCTCCCTCCATCTTCTGTAGGTCAGGTTTGGATGACCTTGGCGGTCTGCAGGGAGGCTCTGGCCTAGGGGGCTGCAGTCCGGGGCGGCAAAGTGGCTACGTGGGGGTACTCTGGGCATTAAGTGAGAGGATAAGGCTAAAGTACAGAGTGGTCTGGAGGAGGGTGCTGAGAGGGGTAGCTCTCTTCTAAGCTCACTGCTGCAGCAGTCACAGTGACAGGCATATTGTTTGCAAAGGGCTGCGCTGACACGCTCACTTTTTCTCGCCCCTCGACAGTCTAATACTGCAGAGTAGTCAGGCCTTTTTCTCGCCCCTCCTTATAGAGACCGACAGTCTAATACTGCAGAGTAGTCAGGCCTTCGAAAAATTCAATAAAAAAAACATATCCATACTAAAACTCCAACCCAGCACCCAAAAATATGATTCAAACTACCCAAGAGTGGCACCATCATCTGTCCATGATAAAGGATCACATGCCACCAACCTCCCGCTCGAGACATCCTTCCTATTCCAATGACAACTGCACCTCTCTTTCACAACCATAATAGCTACAGTACTGTCCACGGTCTTTAGTAAGAGAGAGAGCCCACTATGGACAATGGTTTAGTTGTTGTTGAGCTCATCCCCTAAGGCGGAGAACAGAGCATCAACAACACACACCCACCGACACGTGTGAACACACACGCCACCCCTTCTAGCCTCGAGCACCGGCAGCAGTGAGCACTCACCCGCGGGAGGTCGAAACGATTAGCAGAAAAGCCAAGGAAAACAATCTTCTGCAGGTTATGATCTTAGCAAAACAGCCACAGAGACATCAAGATAGATCTCAGATATTAGCACTATTGTACAGTTCTAATAATTTGCATTCCAGTATATGAGTTCCAGAGGTTCAAATGAGGGAGTGCTTGGCGTAAAATGAGAGCAATTAAGGTTAAAGTACTGTGGAGTGTCTATAGCAAGTGATGAAATCTGGGTAGAGACAAGACATAGCCTGGTTGCAAGTCTGTTTCTGCTCTTTTACCAACTCCTTATGGAATTGTCATGCCAAACATTTAGCTTGACAATGGAGTAGGCAAGAGCACAAACAGATCTGGGACCAGGCTAAGACAAGAACAGAAAGGGACCCAAGTTTGGATTGAGGAATTGCACCATCAAATGCCAATGAGCCCAGAAGGGGGGGGTGCAGGTGAGAGCAATGGAAAAGTAGACGTCGGATGCTACTTTTGACTCTCTTGACACAAGAGCCGACACCCAAACTAAGGTTCTGAGCATGCCAGTGACAATCAAATTAAATTCAAATTGATACTCATCTCCTATGTCTTGGTGATATACATTAGTCTTCAAGTCGCCACCATCAAAAGCGAGGGGAGACCAAAAACCCATATCAAAAAGCCTGCAAACATACTTAGCCAACTTTATCCCAACCTGCTTCACAATCAGACCTCATTCATGAATTGATAGAAAGAGTATTCCATGTCCCACCATTCATACATGCATGAATGCATCAAAACCAACTGGAGGACTTCATCCAACTTCCGAAACTGAATAGGTAAATGCCTTAAACAATACCTATAGTCTGTCTCCCTGCAGTTGACCAACCAGGTTCAAAAGAACAATAAAAAAATCACCAACAAGTAGGGTTTCTATGCTTCTCCAGTACTTTCTGCTTTCTTATTTTTTTAATCATCGCTCACGCTGAAAGGGCACACAGAAATGAGTAATTTCAACTGCTGAGATAAAGGAAGGTATTCATGTGAGGTTTTCTGTGAGAGAAACATAATTTGCTAACCATCAGAGGTGAGTCTCTGCCTCGCAGACAAACATGAGGCATCAGCATTATACAGAGAGCCAGGTCATGTTCATTAGGGCACGCAACGGAAAACATTATAAAACATTAGAGAATGTGTGAATGGTAGTATAGCAGGGGCACAATACAGCAATTTAATTTCTCTGTGTGCGAGGAGATGGTAACAGAAGGAAGATAATTACAGTGAACCCAAGTCAATGTAATTTTTTGACAATGCGGCGCAACAGGGGCTAGTGAAAAATGCGATGGAAAATGTGTTGAGATTCTGAATCGAAAGGGAGGACCCGTGAGTGAGTGTGTTTTAATTGAAGCTACGCTGGTTTTGTGAGTAAGTCTTTTTGCCCAGTGGACAAGACATTAAAAAAAAATCCTCAAGAGGAACTACCATTTAACCGTTTCCCCCCGCTTTAATTCTCCTTCCACAAACCTCCATTGACATCATCACAATTGTTGGTTGTTGGGTACAGTACGTCAAAGTAAGGATGGTGACTGAAGCAGTCTTGTTCAGATCGCCATGGAGGGAGACAGGGAGTCATTGGATTGAGGAACTGGGCTTTGGTTTGGTTGAAGTTTATCCAAGATGGCCGCCGGCCATGCTGAGCTATGGAAAAGGCAGAGGGGCACAGTCATGGGGCCTGCATCTTGATAAACCCCCACAAATTGCTGTAGGGTTAAGGCAGGGATATTCTACTTCAGTCCTTGATTTGCTGTTACTATTGTGCTATCCTTCCTTTTTAATTATTGAGGTTGAATTTAGACCCCGGAAACCAGGTGTATAAGCACGTTCTGGCCAATCGACAGTAATAGATCAATGAAGTGGGAAATGGGATTTGGAATACTAGCCATGGTTCAAATGACTTACAGTGCCCAGCACTCAGGCTATTGAATGTTACAGTGAGGTTAAGGTAGAAGGACATCTGCAAAGGGTAAGTGTGGGAGAGGACCAAGAGATGGCGCTGAGCAGTGGCTACCACTCACATTAACTATGGCTATGCAAAGTGGATGACTTCTATAGTCACTTCTAATAAAAGCAGCTATGCAATTATTATTCCTGCCTTGTAGCCACATTGGTAGTAGTAGGAAGATTTAATTTGTTTTTCTCTTCTCCTCTTTGTGCTATTGCTCAAATCTTAAATTGCCCGTACTGACATACAGCCTGTGGGTCATAAAGGATTACAAGTGCTATTACTGCAATTCCACCTTTTTCAAAAGGAGGAGCTATTTGTAATGGGCAGGTTTCTGAAATGAGTTTTCAACTCATTGCCTGGGCATTTTTCAATTTATTTCTAAGAAAAGCATACCGGGACAAAAATATAAATATATAACTCTTCATTACCCTCATCCCGATGCAGGAAATGAGTGTAATGGAAATGAAACGATGATTGTGCGTTGTCAAAATCCAAAACACTGGGAGGAAAGGGAAGGATTTATTCAAGTTTGATGACCAGTCAAGATAAGCAGTTGAGCGTGGATCCAATCTGGGAGATGGGAAGGGCTAGGACCCATTATGGACAAATAATTCTCAACCAAACCAAGCCTTTCCTCCTCATCCCCCACAATGGCTCTGTGCTGAAGGCACTGTGACCGCCACACCTCATTAGTTGGTGCAGCACCTGGGGCTCACCGGGGGAGGGGGCGAGTGGGGGACTACTATGTGTGCTTAGTGCCTTTGCCCTGAACTGAGCTTGAGTATGACCACTCTGTCATCGGAGACACTGCCAACCACTGATGCTAAGCCGTCAACCCCAAATCCCCCTAGAGTGAACCGTCCTTTAGCACTCTTGCCTTTTCCACTCGGTCTATATGATTTTAGCTAACCCGAGGCCTCTGACAGTCTTAGTTGCGGAGGGTCAGAGTGCAGACTTCCTGTAAGGGTACTCAGGTTTGTTGGGCGACCTGCGGTCCCTGGCCCCCACCACCTCCTCGGAGTAAGGTTCTGCGGGCCGCGCCTGTCCCAGTCCGCAAGTAAGGTCTGTTTCAGTTCGGGCGCGTCCTCTCGGGTTGTGTGATGCCCCGGCTGCTTGAACTCCTCCTCCACTCTGCATGGCCAGAGCCAGATCTAGTCTCTGGGGGGGTTGCTCCAGAACATCCAGGCGGAGTGGGGTGCCGACTGGGCCGCGACATGGGTTTGGCTGCTGTTCGTCGGGGGAGTACTGTGGGGGGACCAGGCCCCCTCCCGAAGGAACTGGACTGTGACTGTAGAGGTCAGGCCCGGCGAAGGAGCTCACGTGGCGCCCGGGAAACTCGTACAAGTCAGGATACTCTGACGCCTGGGTCTCGGGCTTGGGCTCGGCAGCGTGCCTCTTGCGGGAGGCATACGGACCGTGGCGGTTCAGGCCCAGGTGGCAGTGGGGCACAGCGGGAGGGGCCGTGGAGGGGTGAGGGTGTGGGCCGTGAGGCTCCACCTCCATGGTGACCTCGGGCAGGCGACGCTCCTTCAGGGTCATGGCCGACACGCCCATGGCAATGTCCGGCATGAACTCGTTGATGACCGGCGCCACGTTCTGCAGGAACAAACAAACCTTAAGACAATAGCAACCTGATACGATATATTGGGGATGTCAAGATGAGGACATTTAAGCTCTCGCATTGTCCATTAGAAGTACATTTGAAAATAAGGCCCCACTTTCCTCCATTACACATTGTTGCTACCTACATTTCAACATAGCTCAGGACACTCCCCTCGATCAAAATGGCGTCCCCACATTCCCAGCCAATTCCAGCTCTGCATTGCCGCTATCCCCGTAGGCCCTGTCATTACCACTATCTCAGGGGAACACTACAGCTCTGAAGTCCTGTAAACCTCTACTCACCCCTTGTTTATCCTGATGCGGGGTGCGTACCCCCCCGCCTTGGCGATTGGTGCAGTCTGGCGGCAGGGGCTTGGCCGCCGGTGGGTAGGCGGGGCTGCCATGCTTGGAGGAGGAGCTCGCTGTGTGGTGGAGCAGGCTGTGGTTGCAGGGGTAGGAGAAAGAGCGTGACGGGGGCTGGCTGGGGGCACGGCCAGGCCTCCATCCACTGGCTTTGAGCTGGGCATTGTGAGTGGGCGTGGCCGGTGGGTGGTAAGGCGGCGGGGGAGGGGGCAGAGGCGGGTGGAAGCCCGCCATGGCCTCCAGATCGGTGAACATGCTCTCCACAACTGGGCTGCTGTTGACCCGGCAACGCCCTCCACTACGACTGCCACCCGATGGCTGGCGCAGCGCTAGGACGGGGCTCTCGTCGCCAAAGCGCTCCTCCGGGAAGAACTTGTGAGGGTTCTATGAGGGGTGGAGCACAGCGCACAACAAATTAGTCCAAAATTGCGGAGGAACGGCTTGCCAAAGCTACTCAAGAAACTGGACGTACTTCGTCTTAAAGGCAGTCTGCTACATTACGGCTATGTTAAAAAAGAGTCATATTCTAACCGGGGGAAGTCAAAAAATCTTTCATTATTTCCTCTGCTCTCAGTTCAACGTTTGAGTTCACTTTGGCCCAGCCACCACTCAATGGAAAACTAAATAAAATGTAATGAGGGGGGACAAAATGCCTGATGTGCTCCAGCCAGAATTCCTGAGACGTTTGTCATTAAAGTGGCACGCTGGTGACAGAGGCCTTCAGCGCATTAAATGAAAAACACAGCCAAACAAAAAGGAACACGGCATGAAAACAACATGTCTTCACTGTATCCTTTAGGTTGTTGACCAATCCATTACTGCCTAGACATTAGATATTGATATATAGACAATTTTTTACCTATTATTTGACATACTGTACAAAACATTAAGAACACCTGCTCTTTCCATGACAGACTGACCAGGTGAAAGCTATGCTACCTTATTGATGTCACTTGTTAAGTCCACTTCAAATCAGTGTAGACGAACGGGAGGAGACAGGTTAAAGAATCATTTTTAAGCCTGGAGACAATTGAGACATGGATTGTGTATGTGTGCCATTCACAGGGTGAAGACTAAACATTTATGTGCCTCACTCTCTACAGTTTCTCATGTGTATCAAGGACATCCAGCCAACATGACACAACTGGGAGCTTTGGAGTCAACATGGGCCAGCCTCCCAGTGAAAGCCTTTCGACACCTTGTAGAGTCCATGCCCCTACAAATTGAGGCTGTTCTGAGGGCAAAATGGGGGGGTACAAAGCATCGGTAATATTCTTAGAATATACAACAATATACCCAAAAGGGAGACAGGGGTACAAAGCATCTCTTATTGTGGATGGCCACAGGCACTTCTGTATACGGATGAAGTAGTTGAGAATCCGTTCGCTATCATATAATTTTCACACTATGGGAGAAAGGTTGCACGAGGAAATGGCAGCGAGCATTGATCAAATTACCATAACATTTCAAATAGACGGCAGTAGGCACATTATCCTATGCGAGCTCCAAATACGGCAACTGGCGATTGACCGCGTGCATCACCTGCAGTTTGCATCATGCAGTTTACAAAATTCAGGTGAAATAATATCTTTGAAGAAAAGTAAAACATTTAATTGTGCTGAAGATGATCATTTGTATGCACTGATCTGTGCTCTTTTGTGCCAACCTACAGCTTTACTAAGTTCAATAAAACGTAACAAATCTGTAAAAAAAAAGATTGATTGGCATCTCACCTGCAGCAGTTCTGCGGCGGCGTCCGGCAGGCCAAACTCACGGAGCACGCGGATCTGCAGCTCATAGCTAACCGTGGCACCCTCGCCGCAGTTTAGGGCGTACGCACGCTGTACCTGATCCGTGTGACGCAGGTCCTGCAGCCTCCGGATCATCTCCTTCACCACCATCAGCCTGGGAACTGAGAGAGAGTTTATTTTTAACATTTTATTTATTATTTTATTACATTCAAGACAGGCCTCCCACAGTCCCCCACCCCACCCCCAGGAAGAAAAATAAAATAAAAAAATACAATTAATTCCATTCCCCAACCCCAAGAACCCCCCAACGCACCAACAACCAAGAGAATGAACTAAAGAGAAAAAAAGACAGAAGAAAACAGCAAACAACAATGAAAAAAAAAAAACATAAAACAAAATAATACATCTAAAACAAAGGACATCAAGGACAACTAAAATAATAACAGTAATGCCAATTGTATATGTTCGTGTGCATGTCTGGCACTATCACGTGTATGTGTGTGTTCTTGTATGTGTTTATTTGAATGAGAGTGTGTGTATATGCATGTGTACAAACACCTGCACGGCATCAGCCTCAGGCAAACCGGCATTAGTTGTAAAAACACTGCCCCTTAGTGCCACTTGTCTCCAAATCCAAATCCACATCCCAACCCTCAGCTTCCCTCAGCCCATCCCATCTATCTCTGCTGGCCACCCACTTCAGGTTTCTACGCAACACATATCTTCTATGCTGTGATGTTTAATGCACAATTTCAATCGATCTAATCGAATAGAATCCCCAGATTGCGAGTTGAAGATAAATACTTTTACTAAGAGTATTAGTATATTGGTAATTGACTGACCCGGTCTCTCCAGATCTCCTAACAGTACTATTTCTAGGGTCAATTTTAGATCAATGGTATGCATTTTCAGCCATTCCTGAACCTGAGAACAGAAACAGGCTACCTGAGGGCAATACCAAAATAAATGGTCTATTGATTCTGTATCCTCACAACAAAATCTGTAGAGCTTCGATGATTTTATGCCCCAAATATTCAACATTTTGTTGGTGGCAAGAATTCTATACAATAATTTTAGCTGAAAAGCACGAAGTCTTGAATCTTGAGTTGTTTTATATATCAACTCATACACCCTGTACCATGGAATCGGTACATAAAAAATCTCTTCCCAACTATTTTGCAATCTGTATGGCACAGTTGTCAACATCCTGGTCCTCAAATGAAACTGGTATACCTTCCTATTTATGCTATTTTTATTCCTCCACTAGTTTTGATCCTTTATATTGGGCAGACAGACCAGTTCCCTACCTCCTCCCGCTGCCACCTGCCTCCTCCATTTTTGGGGCAATGCTGTAATCAATTGGTTGTACTCTTGGATTGAGCAGACCTTCCCATACAATTCTGAAAACTCCATGAAGGACATAACTCCACCATTACAATTTACAATATTATTTAAGAACAAAATACCTTTTTCAAACACCTTTCCCATAAATACAGGTATTTTATCAACAAGCACATTTGAGTTTAGCCATACTATTTGTTGTAATATTTGTTACATCTTTTCAGGGGGATGAAATTTAAATTGTAGCCAACTCTGCAATGCTTGTTAGAAAACAAGACATGGCAATCTGCACAAAGACAAAAAGGCAATTTTTAAACAATGGATGAGCTTTTCTTAGTAATGTACTTGAGAACCATTTAGGGTTCAAATAAAACTTTTAAATGAGTGAAGCATTTAGAGAGAGGTTTAGCGCTTTTATATTTAATAATCTCAACTGACCCAATTCATATTCATTATATAGATAGGCTCGTTTTATTTTGTCTGGTTTTGCGTCCCAGATAAAGCGAAATATTTGTTGCTCATATGATTTGAAAAACGAATCATCAGGAGTAGGCAGCGCCATAAGTAAGTGAGTAAACTGAGATATGACTAAGGAGTTAATCAGGGCAATTTTTCCATAAATAGACAGGTATTTACCTCTCCATGGTTGCAGGATCTTGTCTATTTTTACAAGTTTTCTACTGAAATTCATTGTGGAGAGCTTATTTATATCTTTTGTGATATGAATACCAAGTATGTCTACTTCATCATCCGCCCATTTTATAGGTAAGCTGCAGAGTAATGTAAAAGTTTTATTTTTTAAGGATCCAATATGTAATATTATACACTTATCATAATTAGGTTTTAGTCCAAAGAGTACAGAAAAGTTATCTAGATCTTTAATGAGACATTGCAGGGATCTAGCTTGCGGACTTAACATAAAACTTGAGTCATCGGCATACATAGACACCTTTGTTTTTAAGCCTTGGATTTCTAATCCTCTAATGTTGTTATTGGATCTGATTTTAATAGCTAGCATTTCGATGGCCATAACGAATAGATATGGTGACAGTGGACACCCTTGTTTAAGGGTGAGAGTTCATTACAAAAACATAACTGAGTGACCTGGCTGGTCTAGCAGTAATGCCGCAGCCTCCGGCACACATCTACGGTGTTGCCATAGGTTCGAATTTGTATATAAATAAAAACATAATTGAATAAGAAAATTAGATAAGATCTTTCACATGCTGGGGACCACAAACATAACATCTTGACATAATGGTAAATATTGCATGTATTGTGTGCGCAGGAGGATATGGAAATATTTAGCCTTTTCAATGGTCCCTGAGGGACTTTATATATTTTTTTCTTTATTGGCCCATCAAGTCTTCGGAGGACAAGTTACATTCTAATTTTACACAGTAGTTACTGTACATAGCAAAGATAGCTATTTGATATACACTACTTAAACATATCCGGTATATATTACATAGTGTTTTCATTCTTAACTATTATAGAACCCCTCAGCTACTCTCAGCCCATCCCACCTATCTCCGTAAACCCCTCCCCCCTTATGATTTCCATGTGCCATATACTTTTCAAATGTATCGTGATGTTTCACATAAATGATGAACCTTCATTATCGCATAGTATCTACAGATTGTATGTTCAAGATGAATATTTTTACCAGGAGTATTATTATATTGTTGATTGATTGACTATGGCTTTCCAAATCTCCCAACAGTGCTATTTGTAGGGTTAGCAATTCCTGAACTACAGTGGGGCAAAAAAAGTATTTAGTCAGCCACCAATTGTGCAAGTTCTCTCACTTAAAAAGATGAGAGAGGCCTGTAATTTTCATCATAGGTACACTTCAACTATGACAGACAAAATGAGAAAAAGAAATCCAGAAAATCACATTGTAGGATTTTTAATGAATTTATTTGCAAATTATGGTGGAAAATAAGTATTTGGTCACATACAAACAAGCAAGATTTCTGGCTCTCACAGACCTGTAACTTCTTCTTTAAGAGGCTCCTCTGTCCTCCACTCGTTACCTGTATTAATGGCACCTGTTTGAACTTGTTATCAGTATAAAAGACACCTGTCCACAACCTCAAACAGTCACACTCCAAACTCCACTATGGCCAAGACCAAAGAGCTGTCAAAGGACACCAGAAACAAAATTGTAGACCTGCACCAGGTTGGGAAGACTGAATCTGCAATAGGTAAGCAGCTTGGTTTGAAGAAATCAACTGTGGGAGCAATTATTAGGAAATGGAAGACATACAAGACCACTGATAATCTTCCTCGATCTGGGGCTCCACGCAAAGATCTCACCCGTGGGGTCAAAATGATCACAAGAACGGTGAGCAAAAATCCCAGAACCACACGGGGACCTAGTGAATGACCTGCAGAGAGCTGGGACCAAAGTAACAAAGCCTACCATCAGTAACACACTACGCCGCCAGGGACTCAAATCCTGCAGTGCCAGACGTGTCCCCCTGCTTAAGCCAGTACATGTTCAGGCCCGTCTGAAGTTTGCTAGAGAGCATTTGGATGATCCAGATGAGGATTGGGAGAATGTCATATGGTCAGATGAAACCAAAATAGAACTTTTTGGTAAAAACTCAACTCGTCGTGTTTGGAGGACAAAGAATGCTGAGTTGCATCCAAAGAACACCATACCTACTGTGAAGCATGGGGGTGGAAACATCATGCTTTGGGGCTGTTTTTCTGCAAAGGGACCAGGACGACTGATCCGTGTAAAGGAAAGAATGAATGGGGCCATGTATTGTGAGATTTTGAGTGAAAACCTCCTTCCATCAGCAAGGGCATTGAAGATGAAACGTGGCTGGGTCTTTCAGCATGACAATGATCCCAAACACACCGCCTGGCAACGAAGGAGTGGCTTTCAGAAGAAGCATTTCAAGGTCCTGGAGTGGCCTAGCCAGTCTCCAGATCTCAACCCCATAGAAAATCTTTGGAGGGAGTTGAAAGTCCGTGTTGCCCAGCGACAGCCCCAAAACATCACTGCTCTAGAGGAGATCTGCATGGAGGAATGGGCCAAAATACCAGCAACAGTGTGTGAAAACCTTGTGAAGACTTACAGAAAACGTTTGACCTCTGTCATTGCCAACAAAGGGTATATAACAAAGTATTGAGATAAACTTTTGTTATTGACCAAATACTTATTTTCCACCATAATTTATAAATAAATTAAAAATCGTACAATGTGATTTTCTGGATTTCTTTTTCTCATTTCGTCTGTCATAGTTGAAGTGTACCTATGATGAAAATTACAGGCCTCTCTCATCTTTTTAAGTTGGAGAACTTGCACAATTGGTGGCTGACTAAATACTTTTTTGCCCCACTGTAAGTCCCTGAGGAATTAGTAACGTTGTTATTTAATTGGATGCGGGTGAGAGAGAAAGACACTAGGACAGAAAGCGAGAGAAAAGGGAGAGAGAGAAAAGAGAAGGAGAGAGTAGGAGAGGTGAAAGCAGGGCCAATGGTGGAGGCCAAGGGAAGCATACAAAAAAGAAAGGCGGGCAGACAAAAGAAAAGCAGAAAGATAAAGGGATGGAGGCGGGAAAGTGTGTGTCATCTCTCTATGGTAACAGAGAAAACTGTAGGAGAAAAAGAGAGGGCGGGATGATGAGAGAGGGATGGAGAGAGTGTGGGAGACCGAGATGACGGGTGAAAGGGTCATCTCGCAGTTTGTCCCATCTCTGTCAATAATGCCAATAACTACTGCTCGTCTGAGATCATAGAAGAACATAGAATATACCCATGAATTAAACAGCACAGTGCTTATAATAAAATGCTCTATTGGCTCTGGTCAAAAGTAGTGCACTATAAAGGGAGTAGGGTGCCCGCAGCCAAGAGCAAAGGTTTGCCTTTCCAAACCCAAAAAATCAAGAGCTAACTTGAACTTGAGGCCCTGTCAGGGCAGCGTGGTCGAGATGAACAATGTATGCAATGCATAACCGCCTCTTTGCTGGGCACTGAGTGGATCGGCAATGAGATAAGAAAACAAAGACGTTCATCACTTGTTGGAAGGATGAGGATAGACGTGGAAGTCTCTCTCATCTTGTATCGAAGAGAAATAGCCATAACAGAGTCCTAACTTATGGGTAGAAGTGGCGCCTTAAGCACAGGTTCAGGTTCTGTTCATCATTTCCAAAACTACACTGAAACGTTACGGAATAAAACTCAGACTTCAGATCGGTACTTAAGGGCCAACTCTGACCTGCAACCACATTTTCATGAGATCTCCTACATATTTCTGTCGACCATTGGAGTTTGTATGAAGACTGCAAATTGGTAGAGGCGGGGTCTATTCAGTCAAGTTATCTGTGTTTGTCATAGCAGCTTGCTCAACACCATTTCTTCCTTGTTAAAATTACATTAATATCTTTTCAGGAAGAACTGACTAAGACGCTGTGGATAAGAGCTACAAAATGACAAAAAAAAATCTACAGCCACGTTTTGATCGTTTTCATTTTGGGAAGCTGGAAGAAAGCTAGCTTTGCAGCTCCACCCACCTGGTATCTCATTGGCAACCACTGAGGGTGGGGTCGTATGGCTGCCACCGATTTGCTGGTGGTTGATGATGTGACAGCACTGGGGCACAGCATTGTTGACCATGTAAAGGGTGTCGGGCACGTTGGACATGCGGACCATGCGCAGGCGCACCAGGTCTGTCTGCTCCACCATTATCTCATCCAGCACAGACTGACAGCATAACAGGGGGGTTAGAATGTGTGTGTGTGTGTGTGTGTGTGTGTGTGAGAGAGAGAGAGAGAGACAGAGAGACAGAGAGAGAGAGACACAGAGTTGGGGTCAATTCAGGTTTCAATTCAGTCAATTCCAAAAGTGAATTGTAATGAATCTTCATAGACAATAATGGACAATAGATGGGTAATTTCAATCCACCAATAGATGGGTAATTTGTATCTTAGATGTGATGATGCCCGCCACTGTTCATGTTGTGATGTACAAACAGTGTGTGTGCGCACGTAGTGGTTCTGTTGTGTGGTGTTGTCCCAACCTTGGCCTCCTCCACGTAGGGCGAGAAGAGGCGGGGTCGCACGTAGATGCCGGCACTCTTTTGCCTCAGCCAAGAGTTGGCCTTTCCACCCTCCGCCGTGGGCAGCATGTCTGAGGGAGGGGTGCTGATCAGACCCCTCTTCATCTGGGAGGGGGTGGAGTGGGAAGGGAAAGGAGAGGGAGAGAGAGCCAAAGAAGAGTGAGAGGAGAGGCAGAAAGAGAGAGGAGGTGTGGGAAAAAGAGGGAGAGTTAAATGGAGGAATGCAACATACACTACAGCAAGACTGATCCTGCTGGCTTCACAGACTGAAAAAAGATAGGCAACAAAAATACTAGTTGCATTAAGCTACCTCAACTCAAACCAAACACTGCAACAAGACACAGTATATAGTGCATAACATTATCTACAACGAAAAGGACTCCAACGAAAACGTTAGTACATTTTAAAAAAATTATTCCCCACAGATTCTGTCTGCCCCTGGATGACTGTTTAAGACTGGGAAAACACACCTTTATTTATTTATTAACCCTTATTTAACCAGGTACGTTGACTGAGAACCCATTGTCTGTGTCCCAAATGGCACCCTCTTCCCTATATAGTGACCAGAGCTGGGGAAGAGTTGTAGGGAGAATTAAGGAAATGAATTTATCAACTGAAAGCTGGGGATGATTAGGTGGCCATAATTCTCCCTACAACTCTTCCCCAGCTCTGGTCACTACACAGGGGAAAAGGTGCCATTTGGCACACAGCCAATGTGTTCTTAACCAACTGAAAGCTGGGGATGATTTGGTGGCCATGAGTGTATGAGGGGTTAAATTAGGAGTTTAGCCAGGACACGTTCAACTCTTGCGATAAGTGCCATGGAATGACGACAGAGAATCAGGACATTACACTGAGTTGAAGAGGACCTCGCTGTTGGGGGGGGCAGTATCTGTTCGGTGCGGACACACACACACACACACTCTTTCACACACACTCACTGTGTCAGAGAGGACCTCGCTGTGGGGGGGCAGTATGTGTTCGGTGCGGACGTAGGGCAGCAGAGGGGACAGGATCTCCTTGAGCTCCTCCAGGTCCAGGTCTCTCCTCTTCACCCCCCGCTTGTTCACGCTGTGGGCCGTGCCACTTAGGAGGTTGGGCTCTGAGGGGAGAAACACACACAGTAAGACACACGCAATGCAATCGGGAGGTACATTATCCAAGTTCCCACTGTTTAGAACGTTGTGGTGCATTATTTCACAGCGCAGCCGTTTTTGCCACAGGAAAATGCCACCTAATCTATTTGGCCTTACTTGTGGTCAATTTGCTGTGTAAAAATGATTAATAATTGTGTTCCGGCCCCCGGCTAAATCGAGTTGCTTACTCCTGCAGTAAGGTATATATTTTCACACACACACACATTCTTCTTCACAAAAAGCCAAAACATTTGTGTATGATCCATCCCTCTGTGCAAACAAAGTAATTTAAGGCACCGGAAAATGACATAAGCTGCTTCAAACTACTTTTTGAGTTCGGTCCTGCTGTATTTTTTGTGTATCTGGAGGAACTGGTTTCACACGCCAAGGAAGAACCCCTTTGGGAGAGAGCTATGGTTTTCCAATTTCAAATGAAGAATCTTCCCAACAAAATAGTCTAGCTGCACCCAAAATGCTCATCTTGAACAACAAATGAAAGTGTAGAGAAGGAGTAAGCATGGCATCCCTGTACTCCGGTTGGGCCAAACGCTTATCTGACTATGGCCGTGTCCCAAATGGCACCCGATCCCCTATGTAGTACACTAGTTTTGACCAGGGCCCATAAGGCTCTAGTCAAAAGTAGTGCACTATGTAGGGAATAGGGTGCCATTTGGACTGTAAACTATGGCTGGTTAGAGTCATGCCAACCTAAGTCCCGTCCAGCCCTACTCAGCCAAGTCTCCCTGGGCTTAGTTATTACTCCACTTAAACTGGATGAGGGCATAAATCACTGGCCCAGAGCAGTTTGTCAGGGGCGGTGTGTGTGTGTGTGAGAGGTATAGAATGAGCGAGTGAGAGACAGAAAGAGGGGTAGAGAAATAAGGAGAGAGAAGGAAAGCACTTGTTTGCAGAAGTTGCCCCGTAAATACAGACTTAGGATCAGATTAAACCCTTACCTTCAAACCTAAAGGTAACCATTAGGGCTTGGGGGATGAAACAATATCTGAGCCTATATCAGAGGTTGTGGGTATCTTCCACCTACTCCAAAGGAAGAGAGGGGAGAAGAGAGAGAAGGGCCAAAGGGAGAGGGAGGGAAGAAGAGTGGGAGAGAGGAAGAAAGAGGGGGGAATGGGTATCTCACCTCGGTCGGCCATCCTCTTGATAAGCTGGTGCTCTCCCCACTTGATAAGGTACTTGAGGATGTCCTGCTCGCTGGCCTGTATACCGAGACAATAATTAGAAGCCATGGGAGATGAGGCGTGTATTCACATCGTACCATAATGTTTTGCAATGAAATCAAACGTTTCTTATTGGCGAAGTTTAGGAAGATGACCCACTAAGACTTGTCCGCTTGAACTCTACCTGTAATGTCATGTGTTTTGGATCTGTAGAAAATGAATGAGAGTCAAGCTGCCTCTCGTTGTGGACCAGGAAAGTTACCAGGATGTGAGCTCCCCTGTGTTTGTTATAAATCCTCTTTGGGAATGAAATACATTAGTTCTGGACTAAAAAACAAGCACAGAATGCCAGCTCCAGTCCCCCCGTGTCTGCTGCTTGAGTGAAGTGTTTCAGCTTTGATGTGGGTGAAAGAGGGCAAAGGGTTTGTCTTTGATGCCATGACTTTGACCTCCAGGCAGATAATTGTCCAAACCATTGCTGTGCGTTGGCATGCACCGCGAGTGCCGTGCATGTGTATTTATGTACTATGAGATTATGCATGTTTTTTTGTAATGTGTGAAAGTGAGAGAATTAAAGTGTAAACTAGCCTGTGTGTGTGCATGATTCAGAAAATAATGCTTTACTATGTATGCTTGCCCGCGTATGCATTCCTCTGTGTGTGTGTCTTTGTGTATGCTTGAGATTCTCCTCCTGCATGTGTTTGAATGTAACACTGAGCCAGGAACCCCTGTGGCGGACACTAATCTGCTCATCATAGACCGTTTGGGCTGGGGATTTTACGATGTTAGATGCCGGAAGCTCTCCCAGCACCAGTCAAGGATGCTACTCCGAGGCATGGCAGGTCCCTACACAGCCTGGGGTGTATTCACTAGGAACCACAGCACTACCTACAGAGCTTTCCGTAGGCTAGCCTACTTCTCAAAACTTCTCGTCTGTGAATGTGGGGATTAAAAAAAAAAACGCAGATTAAAAACAGTGTGGAAAAGTGTTGCATTGCGGTTACTTGGCACTCTGCGTGTGTTTAGAAGACTGAAATGCCACCCAAGGTCCTCATAAACTGATCTGGTCTTCAAACAGTTAGCCTATTTCTATGCCACAAAGAGCCCTCATAAAACAGCCTTGTCTAACATCACACGACCACTAACCAGTCCTAATATCATCTATCATCATCATCTTCTACAAGCAAATCCCCCCCTCATATCCAGTCTATTTCCAAAGAGCTCAAAGGCATTTACATGTCCCAGCAATGAAGCAGAAGCCCGTCAGATACTCGTTAAGCCCTAAACACCTACAGTATAATACAGAGTGTAATGGTCACCACTGACACCAGCTCAATCATGATACACTGGCACTAGTAAGAGATGGATAGAGGGAGAAGAGCGAGCGAGAGAAAGGGGGAGGTGGAAGGGAGGAAGTGAGTGTTCTGAAGGACCATGCCAATTCCACCAACTCCCCAATTACCCTCTGGGAACACCCCCTCTCCTGCCAGCTCACCATACCTGTCTCCTCTCTGATAATGACCTTTCCACCCCCTTCAACTATAGACCCAATTCCCGGCCGTGTCATTAAAAGTTTGAATCAGAAAGCAGTTTGAATCAGAAAAAAGATTTGTTTACATGGGAGTGGATACAGAATCCTCGAACATGGCATTTGCTTGTAAACAAAAAAAACTGCTCTATATTAGCATCAGTTTCTCACTCCAGTGTAGGTAGGGTGTCCAATCAAAAACGCATCTTTTGACCAATGGGTAAAATGTTAATCGTTAACTGTGTAGATACTCCTCTAAGAAAACCAATGGTCTAAACCTAATATCTTTATCATATTCCGTTAAAAAGCCACACGGGTTTTTACCCTTGTAGGATGGCCAAGATTAGGGTAACTAAATCAATGGAGGCCAGAGAAAGAAAGTGGTACAAAAAGGAACAAAAACAATATTAATCAGCTAGGCTGGATGCTGTGCTAGAATTAAGGCTCACCGTTGAACTCGTCATCGTTCTTCTCGAATCCGGACGACATAATACAATATAGAGGTAAGATGGATATTGATTTTGAGACATATGTAGTATTTTCATATTTAATTATATGCTTTTCTTATTAATGCGCGAAATTACTGTTATATTTCCGAAGACTTTAGAAAAACAAGCGTATCGCTAAAATGCCAACCGAGCCTCCTTCTTCTTCTTCTTCTGAGCCTACCGCAAAAGCTTTTTATTTTCAAAGCCTTCTACATTTAAATCAGCTTGTGTCATGTTAATTTACCTGTTTTATTATCGGATGTATTAGGTTACGAAATCCGACTTTTCAGATATAATGTTAATACTGTATGTTTGAGAAAGAATCCACTGAACGATTCAGAACATGAATCATTTGTCTTGGTAAAATGTACTTTATAACATAAGGATGTGAAATGTCATCCCGAAAGCGCGTGTTTTCACCCACTCTGGGCTGTGGGTGGACACCCTACCCAGTGTTGTTCAGGGTTTGTGGTGGCATAGGGCAGCCCATTTCCTTTCTTTTTCATTGTGTTGTGCATGCCTGAGTTAAATTGCCTTTTCATGTGTTTGAAGATTGTATAATGCTAACTTCCTAGCCTTTGTATTTATTGCCAAATGGATTTCATATATGACGCTACCATTTTCCCTTAGTATAACTCCCTTGTTGGCTGAATATATCCTGAGTTCCTTAGTTATCAGTGATGGCATTTATTTCTGTTAGCCTGTTAAGTTATACCCTTTACATTTGGAATGGCTGGAGTCAGTGGTCTGTGCAAATGGTGGACATGTGCAAATGCTTCCGGTAACAACAAACAGGGACATTTAGAATCACAGAGCAATGCTTAGTGTTAGAAATTCCCATAATTTCCCCAAGATTCCCAGGTTTTCAAAAAATCCCATTTGGGAGATTTCCAGAATCAGGAGGTAATAAGCAGGAAATCCAGTAATTCTCCAACCCGGGATTTCTGGAAAACCTGGTAATTTTTGAAAAGTTATTGGAATTTTGCAATTCTAGCAATGCTTCTGTGTATCTTTCTAAGACCAAATTTCCACTAAGGGCATAGTAAGGCGAGAGAAAGGAGCTTGGCAAACAGAACGTGAACAGGGCCGGCCTTAAGTTGAGAAAAGCTTAATATTATGCAAATGCTCAGCAATATCAGAACAATTGACCAATCAAGGCGCTATATAGCTTCCAGGCTGCACTGGATTGGCTATCGATACCCTCATGTCGATCCAAATCAAGCGTTTCATCAGTTCTAATGGGCAAGTACTTTAGGCAACTGAAAACTATCTTAAATTCATGAATTCAAGTTTTTCAATTTCTTTCACTAACTGATGAACTGAAATGGACTCGTTCACGACAGCCATGTTTTTACTTATTCTACTGGATGACTGTACAAGTGAGTGTGTGCGGGTGTGCACTTGTGTCTGGTGCAGTTTTTCCAAATTCTTTAATAAAGCATAGAGTGAGTGGCTATTTGCATATCACAACATACCTGGGTGATTGGTGCATTTCTGTGTTAAAGTGAATTTAAACTCAGCCACTGTTTATTGGGTTCAATGTAAAAACGAAATTATATGATGCACAGTACATCCATTAATTATCTTTAATTGTCATGGCATGTTTAAAATGTTAAATGTTTGGTCGACAAGAGCCAGTGTTGATTTGAACCCTATTCTATTTATTTGCCATTGTGATTCTATTTGCAAGAATACAATTACATTTGAATATGATATCACAATGAAAAATAACAGCTTTAGTAGAATTTTAAATGTTAGAATGTTTTGTTACTAGGCACCAATGTTGTTTGGAACATTTGGTGGCAACAGTCTGGAACAGGGACAACAGTATCTCCTGCAAGACCATCAGATTCAACCAAATGGTAAAAATAAAAGTGCATTCTTACCAGGATTTGGTTTATTGTTTATTTTCCTGTTCTTCTCAAAATTCCGGGTCTATACTTATGAACACTTGTTTAACTACTTACGGAGTGGTGGGGCGCTAGCGACACTACCCGGTGAAATGCAAGGCGCCAAATTCAAAATCCAAAAGTTGAATTATTAAACATTCATCAATATACAAGTGTTGCATAGTCATCAAAAGCTTTGCTTCTTGGCAATACCACAGCGTTGTCAGATTTCAAAAAGGCTTTACGGCGAAACCATCGCGGTTCAAACAAAACACATTTCACAGCGAAAACAAATCCCTTACCTTTTGAAGAACTTCTGCTGAGGGCTTCCCAAGTGTCCAACGAAGACATCCAATGGTTCTTTTGTTAGAAAAAGTCATTTATTATATCCATAAATCTCTGTTTGGTTGGCGCGTTATGATCATAAAATACAGCGTCCACTCGCCCATTGAACCGTGAAGAGAACGCGTTCAACCTATACCTATACACTTGTCCAAGAACAATCAAACATCATTGATAATGTATCCTTAGGAACACTTTTATGTATATTTAGTAAAATATTTCAACCGGATTATAAACTGGACGATAGGAAAGGAAAAAACCACAGCGGCGCGAGCCGTGAGCAGCGCATCCTCTTCTGTTTACATCCGATGACCAGTTCGAAATTCTTCTTCTATTACCATCCAGAGCAACTATAACATCACCAAACACTGTCTAGAGACTGTTGACATCCAGTGGAAGCAATAGGTACTGCAATCTTACTCCCAGAAATTGATGTTTTCAATAGGGAGGGGTTCAAAATGAGGCAGTGTCAAAAACACTTTTTCCAGGACAGAAATTCCTCGGGTTTTCGCCTGCTATATCCGTTCTGTTATACTCACAGACATTATGTTAACACTTTTAGAAACTTCAGAGTATTTCCTATCCAATAGTACTAATTATGTGCATATCCTATTTTCTGGGCCTGAGTGGGAAGCATTTTACTTTGGGCACGCCAGACTCTCCAAAACCGTCACCTCGAGAGCCGCTCCCTAAGAAGTTAAACTCTCTCAAAAATGCTATTTGCTAGCTTTCCCATGAGATAACGTGGCACACTTAGCCACTATGCTAACACGACCAGCATGATTATTTCCTGAAACAAATTTCGCACCAGCCAATTAAAGACTAGGGGGTATAGGCCTAGCCACCAACGAATAGAATTTCTTAAAATAGGTAAACTTGGCCACCAGAGGGATGTTGTAAACCTCCAAATTCAAGGTCTAGTTAGTTCCGCTTGGTTTGTAACAAGTGAAGTGTGCCAATATATATGACATTATGCATCCTTAACTGGGCTACTAAGGCTAGACAAAGCGAGTGAGTGAGTGCATATGAGTGCACACGTATGCATGCGTGTGTGCACGCATCTAACTGCCTCTCACCTGCAAATAGTCTGACTGGAAGGCAGCCACCAGGTGTTCCTTGCCCAGTTCGTAGAGCACGTCAGAGGTCATGACCTGGAAGAACTCCTCACACAGGAAGTGCATGGCCTGCCGGTGGACCCACTTTGAGCCGTAGGGCTGCGAGCTCCACTTCAGGATGGGCACCACCGTGTCCAGAGAGATGCTCTCCACCACAATGTCCTCGCAACCTGGAGAGAAAAGGACAGGAGGATTTATGAGGACATAAAGGAGCAAAAATGATTTTGCTTTCCATGACTACAATATCTTAGTACTACACTTCACTGTCACTGATCTGAATAAAATCATCTGGTAACTGAATTGAATGTAATGCAATGTCTAAAGCCAAGGATGCGACTGCCATATATAACATAGACCTTGAGTATTGCAAATGTTGGCACGAGAGTGAGAGAAAGAGGAATTGAGTTACAGTTGGACCAAAAATACATACACATAATAACGACATTATAAATATTGATAGGAATGTATATCTGAGAATAATTAAATGGTACAGTGGGGATCAATTAATAATTCACTCGATTGCACACACTGCTGTAGGGTAGTAGTGTTCCACACACAAAGCAATCAATCTCAGAATATAATCTGAAAGTAACTAGTTCTCAAAAATCGATGTTTACATTTTAGTGATTTAGCAGACGCTCTTATTAGCAGTTAGTGCGTTCATCTTGAGATAGCTAGGTGGGACAACCACATCAGTCAGTCAGTACATTTTGTCAAATTAGCTTTCAACAAAGTCAGAGCTAGGAAGGGTGTTAGTTCACGAAAGTCTTATTTTTTCCTCTCCAACACCCTCCCTCATCTCTCTTTCCACCCTGACTTTGTTTAGTAACCTTTGTGTCAAAGAATACATACGGGTGTGTACAAGTCATTTTAGCAGTTCTAAAAAAGAGACAATGGCAAGCTACAGAAATTGTTTTTAAACGATTTGAAAAGGAAAGTGAAAGTGTGCGTTTCTTATTGGACAAGTCAAGATAGTCCCTCCCTGTTCCAGTTCGTTTTGTTCCATCAGGTGCCAAATTAACATGACCCAGACCATTTTCTGTCAACATCTAAGGTGTTACACACATTGAGCCATGCTTCACACAGTTTCAGAGAGACTGACAGAGCTCATCAAGCTCTGTGGCATGCGTAGGACACCACAAATCAGTCACACATCAACTGACTTCTTGGTGATCTAGGAGGTTGCTCAGAGCTGTATGCTATTTAAGCCAATTGAACCATTAGTCTAATGTTCACTGTTGCTAAAAATCTGTCTGAAAGTCCTACTGAGATCTGTGGTGGCAAACTAGCATGTCTCCATGGTGACTAGGTCCTGCGGTGCGTTAGCGCAAATGCTAGTTGATCATGCAAACATGCTGGTCTCGTTAGCTTAGTCTGTAGACTTGGACACAACCTGTGTGGCTGCTGACATGCTCGTGGCTGTGCACTCTGGTGTTGCTGATGTGGAGGGACCGCACTGTTCTTAAATGTCAGCTCAGCGAGCTGGCCCCGAGGCTGGGTATGACATAAGTCATGCAAGGTCAGCGCTCTTTGCCGTTCCACAAACTTGCTCTAGAGTTTCTAGTGTGCTCGTAGCACTTATTGTAGGGTGTTGACCCATAAATAGATTTCATTAAATGTTTATGAAAATGTGTTAATTCAATAGAGATGGTGTATTTCCGAGTTTTTACCTTTAAATAAACATTCACTCGCACATCTGAGCTATCTTTTTTGCAGGTGCATAGTAACAGTTGAATAAGATGAGAAAAAAGAAGAACCCCCCTTTAAATCACCATAGAAACAGCCCCTGTCAATGTTGATTGACCGGGCTTAGAGGAATAGAAAGCCACGGATAAGGAGATGAAGACGGTATCAAGTTTATTTTGATCGGTCCAAAGCACAAAAACGTCTCCAAATGTTACCACCTCCCAACGCCGAAACTTGGAAGAGATACAACCAAGCTGTGCAGTAAAAATGAACAACAGTCACAACAAACTAACGTTCTTACTTAATACTGTTAAGTACAAGCATATTAAGATTATAATATTGTAGAGAACAATCTAATAATTAATTGTGTGAATAATAATGACAGTTTTGTTTAGCCTATGTTTAGACAATTTAGTAGCACCCTCTTGAATTTACCAGTATTTCACTACATTCTAGAGCAGTGAGTGAACGCCCTACTTCTTGTTATGCGTCTGTGGGAAAGGACCCGCAGCAAAATTACTGAGATATTAATGGAATGATCGCACTGCAGGTCCACTGCTGCCTGATAAAAGGGCTGCTAATGCAATGTAAGTTACACAAAGTTCCTATAAGGTTAATTCAAGTATCAGTATCTTGCAACTCCTTAAATGTTACCCTAAGAAATTGCCCAGATTTTCTAAATCATTCCTTAACTAAAGGGTAACTGTACATTACCAGTTTTTTACCCTGGAAATCATTCCTAAACAAACTTGTGGCTCTATTCTTAAAAACGTAAATCATTATTTTTCTCCCACTCCTCTCCAAACAGACGCCCACTACTATCATGGTTGCTGGATCAATACTTCAACTTTAGTCTTGTCCTAGATCACTGCAGGCCAGAAAAAAAAAAATCACACAACTGTAAAACAAATAAATTATGTTGGAGAGTTTTTATTTAGCTCTTTCTTTGTTTATAAAGTGACGGGGTAGCAACGAGAGCATGCAGCGTTGAGGCAGTAAAACGCTAAGCCATATTGCTGATATCAGAGAACTAAATGAAAATGTCACTTTAGTGATGGGGTTGTGGAGCGCCCCGCAGAAAGCTGGCTTACGCTTCTCTGCTCTCCTGAGGAGGGCTGTGGATGAGGGGCGCTATCTTGGGTTTCTAATACAGTAGCCTGTAGTCCAGTCCATCCATGTTTGATTACAGATTAACTCAGATGACCTGGAACAATTGGACCTGAGAAGTCTTCAATTCCATATCTTAATTGTCCCAGTTTGGAAAATCATTGTGCAGCCAGAACATCACAAAAAAACTACATGTACTGTATATAGCAACTATTTACACTTGAAAAAAAATATGTCTTCACCATCGACATTAAATTTCAGTCATAATTACCGGTTTTGTTTTCTCCATTTGAAATGGTTCCATGGCCTTGAAAGCACCTTTTGCTCACCAGAAACTGAGGCCTGAAATGTGAAGCAGCAGCAACACCCCTGACCCCTGCAGTGTGTATGATAGGAATTGAAGATGTACCAAAAGATTATTGCAGGCATCAACCAACTGAACTGTGACTACAGCCTGATTTCAAGGTAGAGATTAGAAGGAAAGATACGCGATGGGGTCTGATAGTGACTCGCATAAGGAATCTCCCTGTCTCTTAGACACACACACACACCCAGACTCCCACCTCACAGGCATGTCGAATATATATGCTGTTAATCCCATTATGTTCACTCCTTCATTTTCATCAGCATGACGGAGCAAATTAACTGGTCTCACTTCAAGCTGTGTATTCCAGATTTATAACAGCTGTTAACAGTGTATCCTACCCTTATTATGCAAGCTCAAAGCGTCAACACTGACATGTGGCTAAACATTCATAACTTCCAGGGAAAACTTTTTTCAAATCACAAGGCAATAAGGTTTTCATTTTTCACCTGTGGTCAGTCAGTGTAAATAGATAAAAACTACAACTGCGGCTATTCTGTGTTGAGTGGTTAACAAAATGATCATATGAAACAGGTCCTCCTATATCCTTAACTTTGAGTTATTTATGCAATTTTAGCTGTGATACAAACCTTTGAACCGGGGTTCAATTCCCCAACGGAGAGGAAGGAGTAGGCTGTCCTTGTAAATAAGAATTTGTTCTTAACTGATTCCATGTGTGTTATTTCATAGTTGTGATGTCTTCACTATTATTCTACAATGTAGAAAATAGTAAAAATAAAGAAAAACCCAGGAATGAGTAGGTGTGTCCAAACTTGACTGGTACTTACTTAATTAATTTGATTAATATTATGGTGTTTCTATTCCAAGAAAAAACGAAAAACCCTCTGGGTTTCCGTTAGGATGGAACGGAAAATATGGCGCAGTACAACGTGACGATCGGGAGTACAGTAATGGGCTATTTAGCTAAAGAATCCCTGTGTCGTGCGGGCACGCGGGAGACCGGGTTCAATTCCCCGACGGGGGGAAGGAGTAGGTGTCAGTGTAAATAAGAACTTGTTCTTAACTGACTTGTCTAGTTAAATAAAGGTTACACTAAGAGTATAACATTTCTACACCAAAACGGAGATTCAGTGAAAATAAAAATCTAATTGATTTATCAAGACCAGTTCCCATGCTTGTCTCAGAGCAGCGTGAAAGTGCTAAAATAGTTTTAGGCTTTTGCTTCAAATGCAATTGCTTCTAACTTCAATATGATCTTTCAATAAATAAGACCTACACCACTTTTAACAGCACATTACTCAACACTAGTGAGACTCATGTCGCCTACGGTAGGCCTACAGTATATCGAAAAATATGACGTGATTCTCCGCCAATAATGACATATAGAGGATTGGAGGATATTTCTGTAATTCAGTGATATTTATTCCCATAGTAATTCGTTATGGACTCTTAACTAAACATCTGCATTTTGAAAGAGTATTTTTATTTTTATGCCATTATTAGTTACATTGTTTTAGTTTGAATGTACAGACTGGCACAAAGAACAGAACAGCGGAACGTTTCCCTAGTCAGCGCCATTATTAGTGCAATGCCTTTTAAAGTGTTACCAGTGTGGCGGGGTGGGGGTCCACCCCACCTCCCCCCTCTTCCCTTCCCCATGGGCTAGGTCGGTCTTCTGTGCCCTCTGTCCTTGGGCCTTGAACCTTGCATGCATTCAGTGGATACAGCTGGAGAACTGCAAGGCAATCCCATTGTGCGCCACTCGGGAGACATGACCAATATATATTGTCCTGCTAATAACAGGGTTAATAATATATCTGTGAGAATATCCAACGGGCTTTTATATAATTCTAAATGAATAATAATAGTCACTTTGTTTAAATAATCTTTTGGTGATGATTTTGTTTTCAAATAAAGCAAAATGAGAGAGAAAAAGGCCATTCTTTAAAATGGTGTGAGACATTGTTACTAATTTGTAAATAAAGCCAGTTTGTTATTTAGAATTATTTATTTCTGTTTTATGAGAGAGAGAGAAAACATAAACCTACAATCATCTCACGGGTCTCCCAGTCGAGGGCGGCACAGGCATTGAACCAGCATCTGCAGTGTGCTGCAGGTGCCACATAACGTGACCGGTGGGGAGTGGCCTACAGTACGAGCAAAACAATACTAACAAAATAAAATAAAAACCTTAGTGTAACAACAGTTTTAGTAAGAAATACGGAAGTCGTGCACAATTACCAGTTTCTATTTAGGTTTATGTCACCCATTCACTGTCAGCTAGAGACACAGTAGGACCCAAAAGCAAAATCAGTGTTCTAACTCTCCCTTGCGCTGGTCTGGAGGAATGAAGTGGTGATGCAGGGTACCGTACTAAACCACAAATTACCTCTAAGTCCCGCAGCATAATCACAAAACCTTTAGTGGAGCAACCACTGTTTATAAGGTCCCACAGTTGAGAGTGCAAGTCAAAGCAAAAACCAAGTCATGAGGTCAAAGGAATTGTTCGTAGAGCTCCGAGACAGGATTGTGTCGAGGCACAGATCTGGGAAAGGGTACCAAAAAATGTCTGCAGCAATAAAGGTCCCCTAGAACACAGTGGCCTCCGTCATTCTTAAATGGAAGAAGTTTGGAACCAACAAGACTCTCCCTAGAGCTGGCCGCCCAGCCAAACAGAGCAATCGTTTCGCTGGGCTTCCTCTGTTCCTCTGTGGAGATGGGAGAACATTCCTGAAGGACAACCATCTCTGCAGCACTCCACCAATCAGGCCTTTATGGTAGATTGGCCAGACAGAAGCCACACCTCAGTAAAAGGCACGACAACCCGCTTGGAGTTTGTCTAAAGGCACCTAAAGGACATGAGAAACAAGATTCTCTGGTCTGATAAAACCAATATTGAATTATTTGGCTTGAATGGCAAGCGTCACGTCTGGAGGAAAGCTGGCACCATCCCTTACAGTGGAGCATGGTGGCAGCATCATGCTGTGGGGATGTTTTTCAGCGGCAGGGAGACTAGCCAGGATTGAGGGAAAGATGAATGGAGCAAAGTACAGAAAGATCATTGATGAAAACCTGCTCCAGAACACTCAGGACCTCAGACTGGGGTGAAGGCTCACCTCCCTGAGCATATACAGTTGAAGTCGGAAGTTTACATACACCTTAGCCAAATGCATAAGCAAAAACTGTTTTTCACAATTCCTGAAATTTAATCACAGTAAGAATTACCCGTCTAAGGTCAGTTAGGATCACCACTTTATTTTAAGAATGTGAAATGTCAGAATAATTGTAGAGAGAATGATTTCAGCTTTTATTTCTTTCATCACATTCCCAGTGGGTCAGAAGTTTACATACACTCAATTAGTATTTGGTAGCATTGCCTTTAAATTGTTTGACTTGGGTCAAACAATTCAGGTAGCCTTCCACAAGCTTCCCACAATAAGTTGGGTGAATTTTGGCCCATTCCTCCTGACAGAGATGGTGTAACTGAGTCAGGTTTGTAGGCCTCCTTGCTCGCACACACTTTTCCAGTTCTGCCCACAAATTTTCTATAGGATTAAGGTCAGGGCTTTGTTGTCTTTAAGCCATTTTGCCACAACTTTGGAAGTATGCTTGGGGTCATTGTGCATTTGAAAGACCCATTTGCGACAAAGCTTTAACTTCCTGACTGATGTCTTGAGATGTTGCTTCAATACATCCACATAATTTTCCTTCCTCATGATGCCATCTATTTTGTGAAGCACCCCCACAACATGATGATGCCACCTCCATGCTTCGCGGTTGGGATGGTGTTCTTCGGCTTGCAAGCCGCCTCCTTTTTCCTCCAAACATAACGATGGTCATTATGGCCAAACAGTTTTTTTTTGTTTCATCAGACCAGAGGACATTTCTCCAAAAAGTACGATCTTTGTCCCCATGTGCAGTTGCAAACCGTAGTCTGGATTCTTTATTGCGGTTTTGGAGCAGTGGCTTCTTCCTTGCTGAGCGGCCTTTCAGGATATGTCGACATAGGACTCGTTTTACTGTGAACATAGATATTTTTGTACCCGTTTCCTCCAGCATCTTCATAAGGTCCTTTTGTTCTGGGATTGTTGCTGTTGTTCTGGGATTGATTTGCACTTTTCGCACCAAAGTACGTTCATGTCTAGGAGACAGAATGCGTCTCCTTCCTGATGGGTATGGCGGCTGCGTGGTCCGATGGTGTTTATACTTGCGTACTATTGTTTGTACAGACGTGGTACCTTCAGGCGTTTGGAAATTGCTCCCAAGGATGAACCAGACTTGTGGAAGTAAAAAAAAAAAAATGAGGTCTTGGCTGATTTCTTTTGATTTTCCCATGATGTCAAGCAAAGAGGCACTGAGTTTGAAGGTAGGGCTTGAAATACATCCACATGTACACCTCCAATTGACTCAAATGATGTCAACTAGCCTATCAGAAGCTTCTAAAGCCATAACATCATTTTCTGGAATTTTCCAAGCTGTTTAAAGCACAGTCAACTTAGTGTATGTAAACTTCTGACCCACTGGAATTGTGATACAGTGAATTGCGAGTAAAATAATCTGTCTGTAAACAATTGTTGGAAAAATTCGACTTCAACTGTATATACATTTTAGAATAAGACTAATGTAACAAAATGTGGAAAAAGTCAAGGGGTCTGAATACTTTCTGAATGCACCATATGTGTGACATTTGTTTTGATTTAGAATTGACCATTGTAATGCACCTGTCAGAACACTCTGACATCATTTGCATTGATGTCAAAGTGATTAGAGGGGCAATAGAACACCGAGTACCGGGCCATTAGCGACTGGCGGTTAGCAAGTTTGGTAGGCTACTAATGACCATTAGTGGCATAACAGCGCAGTTTTGGAGAAGCCCAGAAGCCTGGAATTTGACTGCGGTCATGACTCTTGATTGCCGGTGTGGCGGTAATATGGTCACCGTAACAGCCCTATCCCTACCACCAAGCCTAGCTATCAAAAACTATTAGCTACAGTTTTCAAATACAGAAGTGCATAAACGCTATACAGTTTCATATGCATTATACAGAGCCAGGCTGCAAGCTAAACAAATAATGTAGGCTATGCGTCACATAATTAACATTGCTAGCTAATGTTAGCTAAACCAGCCATCTAGATTATATTACAATTTAAGCGAATTATCGCAAAACAAACCAGGCCTTGTTTTATCCTATAATGCAAATCATTACAATCATTACATGGGATTTAGTAAAGCAAATTCCGCCTTAGAACGTTAATTCAGAGTGACAAAAACATTGCTCTGCTATTAAGATCTTTACTGTAGGAACATTTGGTCGAGGTCGAGACGTGGCCAGTTCGCAACTTTAGATTACAGTATAAGGTCTGGCCGAGGGTATTTTCTCGAAATTTCCAGGCAATCTCTCGTAGTGAGAATAGGGCATCAGTCCCTGCTCTCATTAGTTCAACACAGTATGGGGGGTTATCTTCTTGTCTCCTCTTGTTTCCCCCTTTCATCGAAAATGACTGGTCACTGGTAGATAGAATTTGAAAACACAAAAATTATTCAATGCTCCAAAAACCATGGGGCCAAATATTCGGCACAAATTGCATTGTAAGCACCTTATGAGAGTATGCAAATAGTTTAAATGAAAATAAAAAGATCTGTTCATCTAAGTGATAACTACCTACAGCAACACTGTCCTGGTTCACAACAAGGCACTTGTTCAATCCCTGCCCTTGACACCAATATGAAGTTCTCTACAAAGGAAGCCCTGCAGCAAGGTCATCCCATGTAAAATACAGCAGGCAGAGTTACTGGGCTCGTTTTACACATTGGTAAACATATGGAAAAGCAAAGTGGGCATAGAAAATATGAGGAAGGGGTGCGGGGAGGGATGGAGGAGGGCTGGAAGTGTGGAGGTCGCAGGTGTTGAAGCCCAATCATGGATACATCCATCAGGCCATGAACAAGTGAAGCTCTCTAATTAACTAACTTGCACCCTGGAGCCAGAGATACTGTAGGCAGGCAAGGGAAAACAGGGAAAAAGGGGTGGGGGGAAGGGGGTGATGGAGACACCTTTAGAGAACAGGGAAAAGGAAAACGGAGTGGTGAGAAGTGAGCAGAGAAGGAGAAAACAAGGGCAGAGGGAGGAGAGGTAAAAAAAAAAGAAGTTTGATGTAGACAAATGATAAGGGTGTGTACTGTAGGTAGAAAAGTCAGGAATGAGAAATGAATTTGAGAAGGGGATAAGAAGGCAAGAGACGGAGATAACATGAGGAATAACTGAGGTAAAGGGAAAAGGTGGGAGAGAGAGAGAGAGAGAGAGATAGCGTAGTCCTGAGGGAGAGAGGACACAGAGGTCAAATCTGGATATCAGAGACAAAGGTCTCATTGCACTCAGTTTAGCTGATAGTGCCCCTCAGGAAACCAGAGCTTAAACCACACAAACACTGGATTATGAGGGCAGGGCTGGGTGTAACTTAAGGAAGCTAGAGTTGTGATATGTAATCAATACCATGATAGTATGGATGGCCAGCCTACTGTCATCTCTTTTCAATGGTATACTATCAAAGGAGGTCTGATGCATGGTTGGATTATTGAAGCTTTGGAGAGGCCTGAAAAATGAAGTGTACCTTTCAATGTAAAGATCCTTCTCCATCATTATTAACATTCCTTACAATGTGGGTACAAAACTGTATGAATTTCCATCCACATTTCTTGTAAGTTAAAATTGTCCAGAAGGATGAGGCTTGTAAAATCCAAGTTCTGAATCTTGGTCATCTTTTCTTGCTGACAGCACCACCAACCCAACCCCTAAGAGAAGCCAGAGAGCACTCTGGTTTGGCGGGGTTCATGGATTATTCAAGTTATCACACTTACTCATTTTGGGGCACTATGCCAAAACAAACATTTGTTCTAAACCATGAGTGGGGGCCACAAAAATCTAATGAGGGGCCGCAGTTGCACGCGGGGCTGCATACCCACTTTTGCATCTCCCCCCGTGTTGCCATTTTAAAGCAAGTTTGCTGAAATTCTACAAATGTTGCCTTGGGGCGGAGTGGAAAATTTGCTGTTTTAAAGCTAATTTCCTGACATTCTACAAATTTTCCCATAGGGTGGAGAGACATGTTTGCAGGTTTTAATATGATATCTGAGGGAGACTGACTAACAAAATCAAAGGGGGTGCCCCGACCGGTAATTCGACCATGATTACGAAGTTTAGATAGCTAGCCACTAGATTAATTTACCAATCTAAAACATTTTAGCTGACATGGGTCAATTGAGTGATCAGTGACTGACATAATGATTTCTACTATTCTAACATGCACTAAAAAGCATCAAGCCTTTATGTTTTTGAGTGCAAAGATGCATTCAAAAACGGAAACCTCGGAAGTAGGTGATTCCCTCCCTCCCCCTCGAGAAGTAATGCATTTTTAAGGTGCCGAGGACCCAGGCGGAGAGGAGGTTGTGTGGCAAAAAATGTTTTATCTGCTTTGTGTCTCCGTGGCGATGTGACAGCGTCTGGGCCCGCCGGCGCTGCTTCTAATTTGTACTACTGAACCCACCAGCTCGGCCGGCTGAAGGGTGCCACTTAACGTTATCCTCACGAGCTCAACTCAGGCAAGAGACAGCAACCGAGGAGACCACTTGTTTTATTTATTCATTATCCCCCGTTTTCCAATTGACAATTCCCCCTACTCTCTCTTTGTACAGTGCAGTTTGTTCCTGTTCTTCTGCAATGGAGGCATGGCCTTGTTGTGTAGATTTTTCGAAGACGACGACTCTGAACAGTCCAGGGTTTTCCACCACTTCTTTGTTTGTAGGCCAATGGAAAATGTGCTATTTCCACAAAAGGAGCACGGAAATGAAGAGAGACCAACATAAGCATCTACTGTAGAGGTAGTCTGCTCAGAGCCTCAAAGGGTATTTGTTTTCTTTTCTCTCTGGTGCAATTTGTTTACCATCATTTGCCTATCTATTAATCAATTCCGTGATTTATTCATGTCACCGATTGGCCAGACATTCCACTCTCCTGGGGCCTCATTTCTAAACATTGAGTACATACAAAATATACTCCAAAATATGCATGTGCAGTTTTAACGCAAAAGCTGGCATTTATAAATACTGAACTTGGCGTGAGAATGTGCTTACCTCCACACAAACCTCAGACCATGTGTGCGTAAAGGACGTCACACTGCTTGTTTTGCGAGTACCACTTCCTCCTGATACGGCTCATTCAGAGGCTCGAACCCTGGACCTCACCCTTGCTAGTACACATGACCAGGCCTCGAATGTCCCAGCAGCATCGATGGCCGTAATGCCCTCTAAAAACTATCCTTGCCTCGAGGCCAAAGTGGCCGTTGTGCTCTTGGGCTGAATATACACTGAAAATAATGATGGACTAACGTTTCTCTTTGCTTATTTGAGCTGTTCTTGCCATACTATGGACTTGGTCTTTTACCAAATAGGGCTTCTGTATACCACCCCTACCTTGTCGCAACACAACTGATTGTCTCAAAAGCATTAAGGAAAGAAATTCCACAAATGTACTTTTAACAAGGCACACCTGTTCATTGAAATGCATTCCAGGGGACTACCTCAAAGGTAGTTGAGAGAATGTCAAGAGCGTGCAAAGCTGTCAAGGCAAATGGTGGCTACTTTGAAGAAGCTGAAATATATTTTGATTTGTTTAACACTTTTTTCGTTACTACATGATTGCATACATTTCATAGTTTTGATTTCTTCACTATTATTCTACAATGTAGAAAATAGTAAAATAAAGAAACCCTGGAATGAGTAGGTGTCCAAACGTTTGACTGGTACTGTACTTGTAGGTAGAGGAAAAGTGATTATGCACAGACAATAAACAGAGTAGCAGCAACGTAAAAATTGGGGAAGGGGTGGGGTCAATGCAAATAGCCCGGGTAGCCATTTGATTAGCTGTTCAGGAGTCTTATGGCTCTTACACAGAGCAACTTACAGTTAGTGCATTCATCTTAATACAGCTAGGTGGGACAACTACATATCACAGGCATAGAAAGCACATTTTCCTCAGTCACTTTTTCTTCACCTCACACAGTCAAAGTTTTTATTTTTTAAACATCCATTCAAATTATAATAGTTATAGTAGAAATCTTCCCAACACTCTCCCCCGTGATAATCAGTGTCGCTGATCAATAGGCTGTGGACATGTTGCATGTATTTGTTTCGATTTTAATTATTGTTCATTCAAATCTTCATACTACAGCATAGTTGTCCCCTTTATACTTTCCTTGTCAATTCATTATCTTATCGCCTACTTTCGGAAAGCCGATTGTAGGCCTAGGTTTTTTCATATGTTCTAAGGAAAGGAGAAATATTTGCTTGTGTCTGACATACGCTGGTGGCTTTGATTGATGGGTGCTTTTGCATGTGTGAGTTCACTGATCTTTAGGCCTTAATGTCCATTCAGAAAGTTTTCTAAAGTAGCCTGTCTTAAATAAGATTCAAACGCTCCTGTCATGATCTAATCTTGTAAAAGGCAATTTTTCAGTAGTTTAAGCTACATTATTTTTCTCATTACGGCATCCTCTTTACAGAACGGTCAAATGACCGCAGCAGCAGGTTTTGTGACAATATGCAAATATTTCAGGAAAAGTGGGAGAAAACCCATCGGACTTCATTTGAAGGGTTTTGAGCGACGACATTTTTTTATATGCATTAAAGCCAACAGACAAGGTACAGTAGGCATATATTGATTTTGACTCCATTAACGTTGTCAATACAAAAACCTGACAGATCCTCTACAACCTGGCATTTCTTTAATTTATTTATTCATATTTAAGTAATAACCTGAATAATAATGAAATGCCATGATAATAACATAAGGTAACGGCTTGTTTCAAATAGGTTTTTATTGAGAAGCATATCCATGTAAACAAGTAAACAAACATAATTGTGACCTGGTTTTAACCTTCCAGACTTGGAATTAGCTACCCAAAGCTTTTACTTGTGACATATAGTTAAATGCATTAAAGAGGAACAATAGGGACATATTGAAGATGTGCATGCTCATCCCCAGAATCTTTGTGTTTGATGTGACAGACGTACGAGAGAACCCTCCCTCCTGGACCAGACGTGCCCCCGTTTTACAACAAGGTCTCTCCTTGCCAGAACATCAGGTTCTGGCGAGGCGGCTGACATTGGCGCCGTCGTGTATTGAACAAGTGTAATAATGATTCCCCTCGTTGTGCTGAGTGAATTGGAGGCCGACTACCCCTGGTTTGTATAAACTGGGCTTGGGGTCCGCAGACACATTAATTATCCCTGCCCATCTAACTGTTAGGCGTGCAAGGCGCCGCACGGGTGTTAAACTTGCGCAGTGGTTCCTTTTTTCAGAGGTCACAACTTCCATTTTGTCAGGGAGGCTTTCGGCATGCAGGTGCTAAATTATTTTTCTTAGTGTGTGGTGTGAATCGAAAATGTGTGTGTGTGTTTGCATTCATTTTTTTTTTGCGTGGGTTTGTGTGCGCGCATGTGTGTAACCACAACTGGATTGAGTAGGCAGTGAGATAGAGATGGAAGTTCCTACATAATGACGATTATAATTGAACACCGAAGTCCATCCAGTAGTAAAAAAAACTTGGGATACCTTCATTTTAGCTGATACTTACTCAAGAGTGACTTTCAGTCTTTCATGTCACAGTCTGCTCTGGCTTCAGCATGGACAGTGTTTCTAATAATCTACAACAAATTTGGGAATTAAATGCCCACACCTTAAGGGCAATTAACAGAGATGACAATAGTAATCCTAAAACTGTATTATGTCTTCATGGGCCATATACCATTCTTCAGGAAAGGCTTCTTCTCTTCCTGTGTACCTGTTGATAGAAATCCAGAGATCTCCCTCGGCCTGACGCACGTTCTCCAATTGAGCTAATCTGTAAAGCGGCAAGCATTCACCGTTCAGTGGACATGCTCTCACTGATTTCCTCCCTAGCTTCTGTGAGATCCCACCTGTCTCTCGAGACTCGCTCTCAGTTAATCTGACTCGTAATGCTTAACGCTGGGCAATTCAGTGATAGACTGGCGCTGCCGCAAGAGCGGGGGCCATTGATCGAGCCTTATCCAAACTGACCGGATCGCTGAGCGTGAGTTCTCTGGATCTCACACGCTGAGGGGTGCGGGGAGAGAACTCTCCGATTTAGATCCATGACTCATTCCAACATGGATGTCCAGGGGTGGGGGGGGTGATTATCCATCTGCTAAGAGGAGTCGGCGTACTGGTGTGCTTCGTTCAAAAAAGTTCCGCTCCCTTTAGAGATTAACCTGTGAAGTGGTTCCCAGATACGATTGGGCCTTTGCTCTAACATAGTCTTAGAGAGATAGTTCACCGCTGTAGCCCATCAGTGTTGCTTTGTTCCTTTCGCTTCATCGGTACTGTAGTATAAAAAAATTTAAGCAACAGTTTCAGTAATGTCACCATCTGATCTTATCCATATGGACAGCTTTCTGGGTGATAGCCATGAAACAGAACTTTGATGTAAGGTGATTTTGTCATATTTTGCTGGCTTCCAATGGCCAGTTCCCAATTACCATTTACAAGTCTAGCGGTGTCAACATTGAGAAATCGTGGACTGACCAGACCTCCTCCATGCACTGCTTTCAAGGCCAGCTGGGAAACCAATGAAGCAATTTCGATACAGCAGTGAACTACTAGTTTAAAATGAGTTGTGTTATCCTCAAAGCATCAATTAATTCATACCTTAGTACCGATTGCCTTTCATAGCATTCTCACAGGTGGTGTAGTCATTAACACATGTAACACCTTTGGTTATGTTGGAAATCAGATGGCCATGGTTAACATGCAAGCTGCTATTAACAGGTCATAGAATTAGGCGTATTTGAAATGTCACACACATTTTTGGGAGGGCTTAATACTGTAGGTTCGCTTACCCTACATCTTTGACTACGACGATCAGCCTACGACATGAGCAATTTGTTTTTGTGCATTTCTTTGTAACCATGTGCAGCACATTTACCCAGGTGATATGCACCACATTTACCCAGGTGATAGGAAAGTGCAGTTGGGAGCTGCCTAATGTTCCTCATGAAGCTACACCAGGGTTTTGCTGTGCAAAAACTTTGTCATTTGAATGAGCCACCACTAAATCGAAAGCTCTTTATGACAACTAAGGCTGACCCTGGAGAGCAAACACTTGCGTTGAATGGGAGATTAAACGTAAGAGCTTGATATGTGTACTGTAAGAGCTTGATAACGGTTTTGAAGTGAAATGGTAGTGTGCAGTCAGCTACTATAAACTAACATCAGAGAAAAGCCATTCATGGTGACTATTCCTTTGTACATCAGTCACAAACAACCGCATATAGAGGTTTTGGTTCAGGGAGAAATGTCCAGTGAGACATCTCTCTATAGAGACTCCAGATTATAGTGAAAGGATGAAACTGAATGAGATGCTGCAAAACAGCATTGAGACGTAGCCGACAGCATGCAGAGCGCAAAACAATGAGACAGACAGTGAGGTACTCAATGAGGTAGCAATGAGACCCAGTTTGACAGCGGCTGAGTGAAACGGTGGCTCAGCAGGTTATTTCTGTCTGAGTCCCTTTCTCACTCAGCGTCTAATTGCCCAGATTCTACCTCTGTGAGATGCCAATGAGACGATGAGTGAAAGGCGCAACAAAATGAGACACCTGGAGTCAGAGACAAAATTGGAATAGAAAGACACTGAATTAGCACACTATTGAGACAGTGTGATGGGTGAGTGGCTGAGACAAAGCAGCTGGCTGTGGCAGCAGGCTGGGCTGAAAGCACTTAATCTATAGCCGAGGGTGGGCTGCTTTGGTCCCGGCAAAAACCTAATATCCTGTTACATGAGAAGACATATCCAACGGCAAAGATTAAGAGAGGTCTTAATATTCACATCTAGATCACACACACACACTCATTTGTGACTGTGTGTGATGGAGATGTGAATATGTGGGGATTTCAAGGGTGATAAGTATAGAGTTTGAAACAGCAGCTCCAATCAGATCAGAATTGATCATAGGGCTTGATGATGTGGCCAAAATATAATATCACATTATTACAATTTTTGACTGTATTTTATGTTTTTGAATAATAAAAGTTAAAGATTTGCTTAATCTGTAGTGCATGACCCTAGGGTAGCAACACATACACTATATACACAAAAGTATATGGACACCCCTTCAAATGAGTGGATTTGGCTATTTTAGCCACACCCATTTCTGACAGGTGTATAAAATCGAGCACACAGCCATGAAATCTCCATAGACAAACATTGGCAGTAGAATGGCCTTACTGAAGTGCTCAGTGACTTTCAACGTGGCACCATCACGAGGCCACCTTTCAAACAAGTCAGTTCGCCAAATTTAGTCTTGGAGCAACAACGGCTCAGCCGCAAAGTGGTAGACCACACAAGCTCACAGAACGGGCCCGCCGAGTGCTGAAGCGCATAAAAATCATCTATCCTTGGTTGGAACACTCACTACAGAGTTCCAAACCGCTGGAAGCAACATGAGCACAAGAACTGTTCGTTGGGAGCTTCATGAAATGGGTTTCCATGTCGGAAAAGCCGCACACAAGCCTAAGAATACCATGTGCAATCCCAAGCGTCAGCTGAAGTGGTGTAAAGCTCGTCACTATTGGACTCTGGAGCAGTGGAAACGCAGTCTCTGGAGTGATGACTCACACTTCAACATCTGGCAGTCCGACAGACAAATCTGGGTTTGTCGGATGTCAGGAGAACGCTACCTGCCCCAATGCATAGTGCCAAATGTAAAGTTAGGTGGGGGAAGATTAATGGCCTGGGGCTGTTTTTAATGGTTCGGGCTAGGCCCCTTAGTTCCAGTGAAGGGAAATCTTAATGGTGCAGCATACAGACATTCTAGAAGATTCTGTGCTTCCAACTTTATGGCAACAGCTTGGGAAGGCCCTTTCCTGTTTCAACATGACAATGCCCCCGTGCACAAAGAGAGATCCATACAGAAATGGTTTGTCGAGATCAGTGTGGAAAAACTTGACAGGCCTGCACAGAGCAGCAAAGGGGGGGGACCACATCCATATTAATGCCCATGATTTTATAATGAGATAATGTGAGGTGTCCACATAGAATGTACACTACATGACCAAAACTAAGTGATATCAATGGGTCTTTCTCCATTCTGATTGTTTTATACTGTTCAATTCAACCAAAAACAATTATCAGCAATTTATGCATTTCCTGGACTCATGAGATCATTTCCACACTGCCACGTAGGGCTGCACGATATGGGCAAACATTCTAGGCCTCATCTTTAACCAAATGTTGCAATTGTAATTTTACTTGCAATTTAGAGCAAAACACTTAGGTGAACTTAAAAATAATGATTATTTGAATTCTATAGTTAGAACATAATAGTGAGCACTTTGCATTGTGTGGTTTGAAATGACAATGAATGAAAATGACAGGGAGGAGTTATTGTGACCTGGTAGGAACCAAAGTGTTGATAAGTGTTTCCTAGGGGACCCTACACATTTACATTTTAGTCATTTAGCAGACGCTCTTATCCAGAGCGACTTACAGTTAGGACCCTATAGTCTTTGGCTACATTGAATGCTCACTTAGCTACTTCATGTAGCTAACATTCATGCTTTGCATATGCCTCTTTGATTTAGAAGACACTGTTGCACAAACATGCTGATTTAGGTCTACACCATCACTGGTATTATCAGACTGTATAGCTAGTTACGTTTGCTCTGACTCAGTACATTCAGTAGCTAGCTACCTAGCCAGCTAACTAGCGACTAGTGGCTAACAAGATTTAGGCCCAACTTGCTAAGAAAAGACAAACTAGCTGTTTGCAGATGTAAGAAACACAAACTAACAGTGTAATTATAGAACGCTAGTGGATTTATATTAAGAAGCAAACCGGTTGTGCTACATTGACCATGCAGACTAGACAAGTGTCTTGTTGTCAAGCAACAACAAATGCGCTCCTTGAGTGACAGGGGGCCGGGCTAGATCTGTGTGGAAAGCAGCATGGAGAGAGAGAGAGCGGAGAGTGATGACCTTAGCAGCAAAGTAAACTGAAAAAATGTATGTTATACACAGCATATGACATTTAACAAAACAAACATTCAAATACCATTATAAAAGGTAAATTATAAACTGGGTGGTTCGAGCCCTGAATGCTGATTAGCTGACAGCCGTGGTATATCGGGTATGACAAAACATTTATTTTTACTGCTCTAATTACATTGGTAACCAGTTTATAATAGCAATAAGGCACCTCAGGGGTTTGTGGTATATGGCTAATATACCACGGCTAAGGGCTGTATCCAGGCACTCCGCGTTGCATCTGCAATAACAACAGCCCTTAGCCATGGTATATTTGCCATATACCACACCCCCTTGGGCCTGCTTGCTTAAGTCCGTGCATCAATACCGGTATATCGTAAAATACGGTGTACCACCCAGCCTTAATTGATCATAGCATGAGTCTATCCAACCGTCTTTTCTATACTCAACTAGAAGGCCTGTTTGATAACCCTAGCTGCGAGGCATGCAGGACAAGACATTGCGAGATACAGATTACCAAGACATAGGCGCACGGCTCTTTCTGCCTGTTCCCACCTCTCCCTCTCACGCTGGCTCACCTGCTCTTCCTTTTCACTAATGATGCGAATGTGTGTTTAGTCTTCGGTCTGTTGCGTGTAGAATAGCCTAGCCTATTCATTGAATAGGGCTCCAGATTGGCGCAGCGGTCTAAGGCACTGCATCTCTGTCATTGGCTGTCATTGTAAATAAGAACTTGTTCTTAACTGACTTACTTAGTTAAATAAAGGTTAAATAAATTAAAAAAATGTTAGGGCCTGTTTACTGAAGTTGTGAGACACTTCAAGCCAATAGATAGGCCTAGTGCACAGTTCTGACTGTGTGCCTGGTGGCCGATCTGCCTATACTGTGCCCCTCCCCCCTCTCTCTGTCCTTTGTTAGCTTAGATGCAACTGTTTGTGTTCTTGGAAGTATGGCAACTAAGTCTCCTCCATTCCAAAAATACTGAATGGGAAAATAATAGGAGACGACGTGCAAGGGATTCATTATTTTTAAGTCGACTCTCCACCACTATGTCATTGTCGTCAACAATGGCAGAGAAATGCAAGAGACCCCAGCGAAGTCCTGTATGGCAATACTTTGAGAAGTTAAAAATGAAATGCTAACTTTGGGAGGTGGAGTTGAGGTACAATAATGGTAGTCCAGGTGCAATTCTTAACCATCTGAAAGGGAAGCACTGACACACAAACCGTTGCTGGCAGCAGCGCTGTGAATTCACAATGCAGCTGAAAAATTGTCAGTTTGTCACATCCCTAACATCAAGACAGCGGAGTCCTCTGCCCATCTTCCGAAAATGTTTGAAACCCTACCTCTTCAAAGAGTATCTTAAATAAGACATCTCAGTCTTACACCCCCCCCATCTATACTAGCACATATTTAGCTGATAACTTCTTTATTGAGGAAAATGTACTACAACTTTGTGGATTGTCTCACCTCGTTATCTTAAAGCTGGAATCCCTAATTTAACAATAAAGTGGTCACCCCACCTGTGTTTTGGTAAAATGCTGAGGATGGGCCTGGAGAAATGTAACCACTCAAATCCAAAGTGATAGCTATGTATGCAAGGACTGACCATCAATGATATCAACATTATAGTATTAACCATGTTTTGAGGCTATAGCTACACTTTTTGTTCATATTAACTTTGTTAACAAACATTGGAGTATAACAAACATATTTTGGGTTTTGATTGGGTACAACTCATGAGGCATTTAAGTTATATTCTTCAAGAATCAATGGGTAGCCTATATAGCATTACTTTATAAGTCCAAAAATGGATGTAGCAACTAAGGATTCTAGCTTTAAGGTGAATGCACCAACGAAGTCGCTCTGGATAATAGCATCTACTAAATTACTCAAATGTAAATGTAATTAACTCTTTCGTGGAGGGACAAACTCCAAATACCACAATCCTCTTGACGTCTTGTTTTGCACCCATAACTCTGCCCTGTCATCCATCTTCCTTAAACACAACTGTGTGTACTATTTCCATTGAGAAAGTGAAAAACAGAAGTAATCCTTTGCCTAGCCTTGCTGTCACTAGCAGAATGGGATGTTTCGAATTGAAAACCAAAAGCTAGAGGAGAAAACATCAGCAAAGCTTACAGGGCACCGTCAGATCGATATCCATTACCTACCAATGCTGACGGGGAGGATTGAAAGATTGGCGGAGACAGGCAAACTGAATCCTTACATGGAGATAGGCAGTGATGGTACTGTGACCTGAAAGCAACACTTTTTTTTTTGCTTCTAGGGAAACGTTTCATTGTCTACCTCAAAATGTCAGGTATAGTATGTCTGTGCTGGTCTGGGTGGATTCCCTAAATAAACAACGAAAATAGAATCCATCGGTAAAGTGAAATGAGTTCAATCAAACCTGCACTGTGGATTAACCATCATTCATGTTGGCAAGGTTCTCTCAAATCAAATCAAATTCTGACCAGCTTTTTGAAAAAGAGGAGATAGGCTAAGCATTGTGATTTCTGAATAAGGCCTAAGTGTTTACTTCCAATGCCCAAAAGGTGTATGTGTGTGTCAGTCTTTACCTAGATTTATTTCCAAGAGGGTCGTAAACACAAAGCTATAATCACAATTGATTGAAACCCAAACTCTTTAAGGAGATGTCCATCAACCCTGTACAATTTGTCTGACCATTGAGGCCATTAAAAAAATCATAGGCAACAACAACGTCCACTGAGATTGCAACGTTGAGACATGTTGAAACTCTGTACTCCCTCCTCCCTAAAGAAGAGTTGGATCTCAACTGGTTCCAAAAGGAGCCACAATGGAAGGAAAGTGCTAACATCTGAGCTACAGGGAATTCCTTAACTACATTAATCACTGCATGGAGTGCTACAACAGCCGCTCCTTCCACAGTTCCCAGCCCCCCAATCATCCCTCTAAAAATACTTGTGAATTCATTAGGTAAACAAAAGCCTTGGGTGTAGGTGAGCGAACAGGAAACATAGGGGAGCAAATCAGGACTCCGAGACTCACCTTGGGCCAGCATGCTGAACTCCAAGAAGAGTGCAATGTGGTAGAGCTCCATTGCCTCCTCAGCACGACTGGCAACCCCCCTGCCTCCGGCCACCAGGGCCTGCACCTCCCCCAGGCTCCCCGCAGAGGGGCTTCCCCTCAGCACCAGTGCTAGCTCCACGGCATCCGTGTACATGCAATGCAAGATGACACGGGCATATTTCTTGGGGATGATGGACTCGTCCAGGATGATGCGCGTGGGCGTCTGCAGAGCGCGCTCTGTGATCTCCTCGCCGGTGCGGATGCGCCGCTGCAGGAGGTTCCGGAAGAAAGGAGAGCGAGCCGAGAGGACCGCCTTGTGGGCGCGCAGCTCTTCGTCCGCAGGTCCTTGGATGACCGGTCCTCCTCCTACTCCTCCCCCAGCTGCTACCCCAACAGCTGGCCCTGCGCTGAAGACCTCCACCAGCTCTGAGTCAGATGAGAAGCTGAGCAGTGAGTCGTAGAAGCACATGTGCTCACAAAGGCCACGCATGTCCTCCTCCAGCGAGCTGGGTGTGCCAAATTCCTCGCTCAGGCGCACCAGCACGTCCATGTTCCGCAGCCGCGCATCCACCTCTGGGCCCAGCTCGCCCGTGTACAGGTAGTGCAGCAGCGCCGAGAACATGGGCGCGTCCATGCCCGCCGTGCCCACGTCCAGGAGCACCTCAGCACCGTAGCCTGGCGACGACGACAGCAGCGTCTTGAAGAAGGGGCAGCGGGCAGCCAGCACGGCACGGTGCGCAGGGAAGCAGGCATCCTGGAAGATTAGGTCCACGTCCGTGCAGTACTTGTGCTGGTAGAGGGCGGCCAGGTCGCGCTGCAGGCTTCGGGCCTCAGCTCGCGCCAGTCCAGCCTGCAGGTTCAGCTCCTTGAGAGCCGCTGTGCCCTCGTACTCCTCAACCAGGGCATTTGCGTCGCGCACATCCCAACCTGAGAGGAGCTCGCGCATCTGTCGCACGTGGTCGGCCGAGCGGCTGGACTTGCGGCGCTTGATGAATCTCCTCCTGAGCGTGGCTAGGCCCGAGCTCTTCTTCTTCTTGTCCTGGGGCTTCTCGGGGCCGGACTCCAGGCTGTAGAGCTTCCCCTCTCCTCCATAGCCCTGGGAGCCATAGGAGGATGTCCCTGAAAGGAGACAGTAACATACAGAATCGTTGGGTGAACAACAGAGTATTGGTTTACGAATGAGATTTAATCATAATAAATAAATAAATAATGACGAGCCAACTTATAATTCATGTAATATATAGCTGGTTTTAGGGCAACTCCTTGACTGAGATAAGATATCAACTTTATAACTCTCGATTGTGCATCTGTAAAAGTTTGTTGGTTTTAGGTGACAAGCCAAATTTCTTCAGCCTCCTGATGTTGCAGACGTCCATCTGCCAACCGAAAAATGGAGAGGCCCTCTTTGCCGCAGAGACAAATTTTGCCCCTTTAAAACCAATTTCCTGCTATTCTACACATTTTGCCATGGCTTATGCCGTGTTCCATCTGAGTGACTCAAACATTATAACAAAATCAATGGGGGCCCCATGCCATGACATAAAAACTGCTGAATGCAGCTTTTAATTTGGTGATTGTTAGTTCTGAAAAGACAATCTAATTTAAAAGGTCCAATTAACCATTTTTTAAATAATTTCTGGATAACAATTAAAGAGGAAGTTTACCTAAAAAGCAAAATGTCCCAAGTGATTCCGTGTTTTGAAACTGTACTCTACAAAAATAAAAACGTAACATGCAAAGGTCCCATGTTTTATGAGCTATAATTTACTCAAATTGTGGACAAATTTGTTTACATCCCTGTTAGTGAGCATTTATCCTTTGCCACAGGTGCACCTTGTGCTGGGGACAATAAAAAGGCCACTAAAATGTGCAGTTTTTTCACAACAATGCCACAGATGTCTCAAATGTTGACGGAGCGTGCAATTGGCATGCTGACTGCAGGAATATCCAACAGAGCTGTTGCCAGATAATTTTATGTTAATTTCTCTACCATAAACCGCCTCCACGTTGTTTTAAAGAATTTGGCGATATGTCCAACCGGCCTCACAACCACACCAGCTCAGGACCTCCACATGGCTCCCCAGGGGGTGGGCCTATGCCCTCCAAGGCCCACCCATAGCTGCACCTCTGCCCAGTCATGTGAAATCCATAAATTAGAGCCTAATTAATTAATTTAAATTGACTGATTTCCTTCTATGAAGGAACTCTTTGAATTTGTTGCATGTTGCATTTATATTTTTGTTCAGTATAATTAGGTGGAGTTTGCCTTCTCCCCCTCTCTCTCCCTGCGGTCTAGAACTGGAAAGCTACAAAAGCGGGTCACGTAACTCTTTGTGCACTGGTAGCTTTGCTCCGTTGTCAGTCAAAGAGCGATTAAGAAATCTGCGAATTGTGCGAAATTCAATTACATTTTTAATCAAAAGTACTATTGGTTTTGAGCCAGGAAATGTGTACTTTTCCACCTAAAATGATTGCGATAATTTTTAATCATTATTTAATGTGGCTGACTGCGACAGTGGAGATGGGTAACAACTCTGCATGTGTGCTCTCATGGGGCAACTGACGTATACGGCCTTACTTGGAACTTGACGTCACAGATGTGAGTTTTATAGGAGGGGGTACCTGGCTGCACTTTATATAAGATATGTAAGATATACTAAGATATATATAAGATATACTTTCAAATATTCTTCAAGCCTTGTCAAATTGGTTGTTAATCATTGCTTGACTATTTTCAGGTCTTGCAATAGATTTTCAAGTAGATTTAAGTCAAAACTGTAACTTGGCCACTCAGGAACATTCACTGTCTTCTTAGTAAGCAACTTCAGTGTAGAGTTGGCCTTATGTAAATATTCCCATGGACTGGATCTGGTGCCGTGCCAAAATACAGAGGCGCTTTTTAGAAAGGGCAAAGCGAGTTTGCGGAGGTAAGTAGTCTAATCATTGCAGTTCAAGTTGATCTTATTGTGTTGTAGCCTAGACGCTCTACCAGTTAGCATATGTTGAGGAGATGGACAGTAATCATCACCTTACATTGTAGAATAGACAGAATAAAAATGAAAGATGTTGGTGCATTTTAATTACTTAGGATCGGGTCTACTCGCTTTCTTTCATAATCATCCATGTCTGATGTGTTGGCTAGCCATTTGCATGACAACATTTCATGCTTTTAACAACTGTATAGCCTTGCGTGACATACATGACCCCAGAAACAACCTGGGATAGGGCTATTTGGTTGCATGTAGTCTGGTCTATTGTGTATTCGTAACCCTCACCTCCCCCTGTCGATAGTGGCCATGAGTATCCTAAAAGTATAATTATGCTCAATTTTTTATTTCAGATTATAAACAAAATCGGCAGCCCTCCCCTAGTTCTCTTCATCACTTGCGAGTATTTCGTCGTCAGACATGTTTGTAGGTTGTTGTCAACAGAGCAGAGTTAGCGGTGCACACATCACGTGACCCATTTGTGCAGCCTTCCAGTTCTAGACTGCAGGGAGAGAAGGGGAGAAGGCAAACTCCACCAAACTAGTTTCTATGTATGGAATCACCTAGATTTTTTTTTATTTTAGGTCAACTTCTTATCACCATTTTAATGTAAAACAATCACCTGTATGGTCAGTGTCCAATTAATGCAAATTCTTAAAAGGCATTTATCTTATGGCAATGCCAAACATGACATTTTATTAACTTGAAATACCTAGAAATTAACATTACTTGAAACACTTTGTGGCAGCCACTATGAAAGGAAGGAATGGAAAGGTCCCCCAGCCAGGGCTCGAAATTAAGGTCGGCCCAAAAAATAATATGTCTGGGACGGTTCAGAAATGTATAAATGGGGAGATATAAAGATGCAACAACTAGCATGGGTTGCTAATATGACTAGGATTGTGCATTTGGCTGCTGGACAATTTAAGAAAGTTTAAATGCTGGTTTCAATGGCATATGAGGAAGTGTTTATTAAATAATGTCCTCAACATTTCTATGGTCAGATTTTGTCTGGGCTACTTTCAAACAAGACATGCCTCATAAAATGACATAAAACATCTAGGTTTTAAACAATTTAACCACACACTTAATTAGTTTAAAAATGCTGACTGCCTCCGCTCAGATTGCAAGGTGGGTGATGTGCGGTGCGCAACGGGCACTGGCCTTTCTCTCCTCTCTTGTAACCATTTAATCTGAATGAACCATGCCTTGTGAGCCTACGTTGAAAGAATAAAGCCTTTAGACGTTAATGTTAATTATCCTACATTATAAAAAAACAAGTATTTTAATTTGGGACGGTTCATCACCATCCCAGGACGATTCTGGGATGGTGATGAAAAAAAGTTACTCCCTCTCAAGCCCTGCCCCCCCAGCTGGTGTAAATGTATACTCACCGCTGAATGCCAATTACAGAATATTTTATGAAAAGTTCCCGAGCCAAATCGTTGTTCCTAATAAACAAAATGTGAACAACTTTGTTCTAGCCACAAGTTGATCGCTTTTAAATTAAGATTTGTACAATTTCAATTAAACCCCTTGTGCAAGATGTGGATCAGATGTGTATGTTAGAATATGAACATGTTTCTAAACACTCTACATGAATATGGATGTTACCATGATTACAGATAGTACTGAATGAATCGTAAATAATGATGAGTGAGAAAGTTGGACGCAAAAATATCACACCCCCAACAACAAAATCTAACCTCTCAAAGTTACTGTAATGGTGAGATGGTAAGCATATCTTGGGGGTATGACATTTGTGCATCTGTAACTTTCTCAATCATCATTACTCACAATTCATTCAGGATTATCCATAATCATGGCAGAATCCACCTTAATGTAGAAGGGCTTTGAAACATATTTTATTCTTATTTATAATAAAAGTGACTCCAAAATTACACAATACATTATTTACCGTTCATTTCTATTGGGCACAAAATAACCTGAAACATAACCAAAACAATCAGTAAATGCATCCAACAAGTTTGTAGTCACAAGCTTGATGTAATCATTGCATGCTAGGAATATGGGCCCAAATACTAAACTGTTGACTACATTAACACACAAGTGAATTTGCCCCAATACATTTGGTAAACGGTTCACCCGATATGGATGACAATACCTTCAAATTAAAGCTAATGGTTCTGACAGAGAGGGCCGCCTCGCTCCGGGTTCTTAGGAAACTATGCAGTATTTAGTTTTTTTTAAGTATTATTTCTTACATTGTTACCCCAGGAAATCCTAAGTTTTATTACATACAGCCGGGAGGAACTTTTGGATATAAGAGCAACATCAACTTACCAACATTACGACCAGGAATACGACTTTCCCGAAGCGAATCCTATGTTTGGTCCACCACCCAGGACAACGGATCGGATCCCAGCAGGAGACCCAAAACAACGGCACCGCAGACGGGGAAGACGGCGCGGTCTTCTGGTCAGGCTCCGTAGACGGGCACATCGCACACCGCTCCCGAGTATACTACTCGCCAATGTCCAGTCCCTTGACAATAAGGTAGACGAAATCCAAGCAAGGGTTGCCTTCCAGAGAGACATCAGAGATTGTAACATTCTCTGTTTCACGGAAAACATGGCTCACTCGGGATACGTTGTCAGAGTCGGTACAGCCACCCGGTTTCTTCACGCATCGCGCCGACAGAAACAAACATCTCTCTGGTAAGAAGAAGGGCGGGGGTGTATGCCTTATGATTAACAAGATGTGGTGTGATCATAACAACATACATGAACTCAAGTCCTTTTGTTCACCTGACCTAGAATTCCTTACAATCAAATGCCGACCGCATTATCTACCAAGAGAATTCTCTTCGATTATAATCACAGTTGTGTATATCCCCCCCAAGCAGACACATCAACGGCCCTGAAAGAACTTCATTGGACTCTATGTAAACTGGAAACCACATATCCTGAGGCTGCATTTATTGTAGCTAGGGATTTTAACAAGGCTAATCTGAAAACAAGGCTGCCTAAATTTTATCAGCATATCGAATGCGCGACCCGGGCAGGCAAAACCCTGGATCATTGTTACTCTAACTTCCGCGACGCATACAAAGCCCCCCTTTTGGAAAATCTGACCACGACTCCATTTTGTTGCTCCCAGCCTATAGACAGAAACTAAAACAGGAAATGCCTGTGCTCAGGTCTGTTCAACGCTGGTCCAACCAATCTGATTCCACGCTTCAAGATTGCTTCGATCACGTGGACTGGCATATGTTCCGCATAGCATCGGACAATAACATTGATGAATACGGTGAGCGAGTTTATTAGCAAGTGCATCGGTGATGTTGTACCCACAGCGACTATTAAAACCTTCCCCAACCAGAAACTGTAGATTGATGGCAGAATTCGCGCAAAACTGAAAGCACGAACCACTGCTTTTAATCAGGGCAAGGCAACCGGAAACATGACCGAATACAAACAGTGTAGCTATTCCCCCCGCAAGGCAATCAAACAAGCTAAGCATAAGTATAGAGACAAAGTAGAGTCGCAATTCAACGGCTCAGACACAAGAGGTATGTGGCAGGGTCTACAGTCAATCACGGACTACAAAAATAAAACCTGCCCCGTCGCGGACCACGATGTCTTGCTCCCAGACAAACTAAACAACTTCTTTGCTCGCTTTGAGGACAATACAGTGCCACAGACACGGCCCGCTACCAAAACCTGCGGGCTCTCCTTCACCGCCGCCAACGTGAGTAAAACATTTAAAACATGTAAAATGTAAAACACGTGTTAACCCTCGCAAAGCTGCCGGCCCAGACGGCATCCTTAGCCACGACCTCAGAGAATGCGCAGACCAGCTGGCTGGTGTGTTTACGGACATATTCAATCAATCCTTATTGATTGCTCTTCCCACATGCTTCAAGAGGGCCACCATTGTTCCTGTTCCCAAGAAAGCTAAGGTAACTGAGCTAAACGACCATCGCCCCGTAGCACTCACTTCAGTCATCATGAAGTGCTTTGAGAGACTAGTCAAGGATCATATCACCTCCACCCTACCTGACACCCTAGACCCACTCCAATTTGCTTACCGCCCCAATAGGTCCACAGACGGCGCAATCGCAAGCACACTTCCCTAACCCATCTGGACAAGAGAAATACCTATGTAAGAATTCTGTTCATCGACTACAGCTCAGCATTTAACACCATAGTACCCTCCAAACTCGTCATTAAGCTTGAAACCTTGGGTCTCGACTCCGCCCTGTGCAACTGGGTCCTGGACTTTCTATTGGGCTTCCCAGGTGGTGAGGGTAGGAAACAGCATCTCCACCCCGCTGATCCTCAACACTGGGGCCCCGCAACGGTGCGTTCTCAGCCCTCTCCTGTACTCCCTGTTCACCCATGACTGCGTGGCCATGCACGCCTCCAACTCAATCATCAAGTTTGCAGACGACACTACAGTGGTAGGCTTGATTACCAACAACGACGAGACGGCCTACAGGGAGGTGAGGGCCCTCGGAGTGTGGTGTCAGGAAAATAACCTCACACTCAACGTCAACAAAACAAAGGAGATTATCGTGGACTGGAAACAGCAGAGGGAGCAGCCCCCTATCCACATCGACAGGAGTTGAGAAGGTGGAAAGTTTTAAGTTCCTCGGCGTACACATCACGGACAAACTGAAATAGTCCACCCATACAGACAGCGTGGTGAAGAAGGCGCAACAGCGCCTCTTCAACATCAGGAGGCTGAAGAAATTTGGCTTGTCACCTAAAACCCACCAACTTTTACAGATGCACAATCGAGCGCATCCTGTCGGGCTGTATCACCGCCTGGTACGGCTACTGCTCCGCCCACAACCGCAAGGCTCTCCAGAGGGTAGTGAGGTCTGCACAACGCATCACCGGGGGCAAACTACCTGCCCTCCAGGACACCTACACCACCCGATGTCACAGGAAGGACAAAAAGATCATCAAGGACAACAACCACCCGAGCCACTGCCTGGTTACCCTGCTATCATCCAGAAGGCGATGTCAGTACAGGTGCTTCAAAGCTGGGACCGAGAGACTGAAAAACAGCTTCTATCTCAAGGCCAACAGACTGTTAACTTCTTAGGGAGCAGCTCCCGAGGTGACGGTTTTGGAGAGTCTGGCATGCCCAAAGTAAAATGCCTCCCACTCAGGCCCAGAAAATAGAATATGCACCTAATTAGTACTATTGGATAGGAAACACTCTGAAGTTTCTAAGAGCGTTAAAATATTGTCTGTGAGTATAACAGAACGGATATAGCAGGCGAAAACCCGAGGAATTTCTGTCCTGGAAAAAGTGTATTTGACACATTGCCTCATTTTTAACCCCTCCCTATTGAAAATGACCATATAAGGGAGTAAGATTTCAGTACCTATGGCTTCCACTGGATGTCAACAGTCTCTAGACAGTGTTTGATGATGCTCTGGATGGTAATAGAATAAGAATTGGGAAGTGGTCACCAGATGTAAACAGAAGAGGATGCGCGTTCACGGGCTCACGCGCGCTGTGGTTTTTTCCTTTCCTATCGCCCAGTTTATAATCCGGTTGAAATATTATACTAAATATACATAAAAGTGTTCCTAAGGATACATTATCAATGATGTTTGATTGTTCTTGGACAAGTGTATAGGTATAGGTTGAACGAGTTCTCTTCACGTTTCAATGGGCGAGTGGACGCTGTATTTTCTGATCATAACGCACCAACCAAACGGATATTTATGGATATAATAAATGACTTTTTCTAACAAAAGAACCATGGATTGTCTTCGTTGGACACTTGGGAAGCCATCAAAATATTGGAGGTGCTACCCTCAAACAACGCTGTGATATTGCCAAGAAGCAGAGCTTTTGATGACTATGAAACACTTGTATATTGATGAATGTTTTATAATTCAACTTTTGGATTTTGAATTTGGCGCCTTGCATTTCACCGGGTAGCGCCCCACCACTCCCTAAGTAGTTAAAAGACCTTCGCTTGAGAAACGAGAAAGTGGCAATAGTACCGTTTGTATATTCTGAGACACCATAGCCAGTATACACTTCTTCAAAATAGTTCAAAATAATGTAAAATAACTCAAGAAATCTTTCATTCATTTTGACGTTTTTGCAGAGGAGATCTAAGTTGCACAATTTTACATCTAACTAAGATGTTTGATGCAGTATTTCTCAATAAAAAAATGTGTATGAAAATGAGTCGTCTCTCGTTGAATGACAGACTTTATTGAAGATTCCCTACTGTTGACCAATCGCCGACGAAGCGGCGTAGACTTCTGCTACCGACTTCAGCTTGCATCAAGGAAAAAAAGTGCCCGAACAGCCGAACGCTACAGACAGAAATGGGCAGATCTGCAGTACCGACTTCAGACAAGTCCTGTGAAGCTTGTTAGGGGTAGTAGCGCAAAACGGAAAACACCATCGTGTTCGTGAGAGTCTCATCTTTCTATCGAGTCTCATCTTTCTGACATAATATTTTATAGGCCAAACCATTCGGGCGCAACAGAAAATCTCATGAGAAGACCGATTTTTGGGATATCTCATGGTCTGACAAAAACCGCTGTAGCTCTGCCACCACAGATGCGGAAGGGAGATATCGGCGGATGCGGTGGATTGAGACGCATCCAATAAATAAAAAGATATCTCTAGCTTGTAGACGGATTTTGATGGGGATTTTTTAAAAATTATAATAGGAATTCCATGAGGCCAAGGAAATCGACTCTAGGGGGTTAATAAGAGCTCTTTGAAAAACGAGAATTAATGTAAAGCTCAATACCTTGGCTTTGCCTTTTAGTAGACTTCTCTCAACCGAAAGACTGTTGATCTTTGATTATTTTAACGAGAGTGCCAAACAAACTAGAAAACACAGGCTACTACGCAACAATTATTTTGGTTATAAAAGTAGCCAACAATATAATTAGTACCCATTCAGTCACCTATTGTGAAGCATCATTTTTGTTCTGCTGTGAATATTCAGTTGTTTTAAAGCCAATAGGCTACATTTTCACATTTAGTTTAGAAGTGGGTTGCATTGGATTCCTTGACTCCAGCATGAGGGTATAAGAGATAAATACAATAGAAGCACTCACCTATAAACGTCTGCTGGCTCTGTGAGTTGCCCCCAAATCGGGGTGAGCACGAATGGGGATAGCTGGAGGCATTGACACCCATCCTCTCCTTCTTCCACTTCCTCTTCACATGGACCGCTGGGGCCACCCTTGCAGTCTCATTCTGCCCGAGCGAAAGTGCCTCCACTCAGGGCCTGGACAGACTCAGAGCCAGGACCTCATGGAGTCTAGCTTTACCAGCCATCCCTGAGAGACACGGCAAAGAGGGAAAGTTTGTTAGTTAGGGCTATCACATTGTCCAAAAATCAAGCACAGGAGCTGTACTCACTAATTTGCTCAGATACATTTTCAACCTCAAGATTTTTATTTTTCATGGAAATACTGGAAAACCCTCACTAGAGTGACTAGAGCTTGTCAGTCCCCAGAATTCCAAACCAAAGACCAACTTTTCTGCTGCTGTTTGCTTGGCAAGTAGCCTAAGAGTTAAAGCTTTTCAGAGGGGGGTAAGTATTGCAATATAAAACCATTTTTAAGCTCTTTTTCCCAAAGAGGCTATTGCTACATCCTGATATTTATGTTTCATTTTACAGTCCAATCTAGCACTGCCAGAAACTGCCCAGGGGGGTAGCCTGGCTTCAGCAGCTTTGGGAGACATCAGGGCTCAACTTCCCTCGAACTACGTTAACAGGCGGTGCGAGGCATTTCTCTCTCTGGAAACTTCAACCAGATAAAACTTCTAAGCATATGGCGGGTGGAACACTCTGCAAAATGCTGGCATAGGCTACTCCATCTCCTTCACCCCGAAGTGAATTGTTTTCATTTGTGAAATCCCCTGGGGGGGAGACATAGATGGAGTTCTTGGGTTACCACCACTTGGGTTAGCACCGCACTTTGTCATCACCGAGCAGGAATGGAAGCAGATGGAGAACACAATTTCATGGCTCAGAAAAAATGTGAGGGTACCCTTTATGTATGTTTTGACTGATATGTGGCTTGTGTCTGGAATGCATTTTTCACAAAACATTTTTTTAAGCCTAATACTTTTTTTCAATCCAGGGAGGCATGGTTTTCAAAACACTACTGTTGACAGTCAGAACTAGCCTCTCTACAAGGTAGGTAAAATGCCATGTGATAGTCAGGCTAATTCCTAAAGCAATATACTAAGGCTACTTTTTCACAAATCGATACCTAAAGTAAAGGGATTTCAGTCACATACCCTATGTTATCCACTTTTCTTCCACATTCATCTAATATCTTAATTGCTGAGACTTTGAATGCCCTTTTAAAAATACCTATTCAATATTATGCATTACGAATAGACTAGGTATCAAATTAAATACAGGCAGTATTTTTTCTATACTATGCTCATGTATTTCAGTAAAGGAAGAAAATAAAAACATTCCAGCTGCTGATGGTAGTTCGTTATATAATTCTCTTTTCTGACTAACAGTAGAAATATTTTGAGAGAACGCTTGTCATTAAGTCATTGGGTTGGATTTTACATAAGTAGGCAACTTTCTAGACAATCAACTCTCCGAATTTGACAGTGTGGCTTTGAAGCAAGTTGCTATTACTTTAAAACTTTCACAAGAATATAAAATAATGACTGCATGCGAAAGGGTTAGACTGCACAAATTGCTGAGAGAAATTCTGGCTGGCACAAGGACTATCAATTTGAGTGACATAAGTAGAGAAGGAATAAATTAATAGGCTAGTTCTCTGACTGGTGTGGTGCGCCAAAACAGAAGCTGACAGGTTATGTAAGTGATGCAATGGAGGGTGGGAGGCAGAACATTCCATTGGCTATGAGCATCAAGAGCCCTTGCCCTGCCATTGGGATGACCATATTGACTGGCAAAAGGGACACAATAGAAAATGTTTCCTCAAACAAGACGACAACTATGATTCAGAAAATGAGGAAGAAAGGGAGCAAAGTGGCTGTCGTTGAAGGGGTCACAGCAGGAATGAGGAAACTAGAAGGGTAGCTACAAAGATAGCGCTATTCTCAGTCTAGTGCTTTCTTGATGCCTCCCTCATTTTACCTCTGTCACTGTCCCTCTTGACTCAACGCCTCACCATATTGATGCTGAGAATGTTTGCATTGTTCGCTGAGTGGCTGACATACTGCTTTGCCCTCTATGGCATAAGGGAGAAGACCAATTTCGCAGGGGCAAATCTATACGTTTTTTTTCTTCTTCAAAATAATTGTCAAGCAGAGGTTTTGAAATTGTGTCATTCTGAACTTTATCCGCAATAACTCAATTATAAGTAACTGCCAAAATAAAGGAAACACTTGAGTAAATGAGGAATACAAAGAATATTGAAAGCACAGTGTGCTTCCACACAGGAAGTTCCAGACACTTGTAGAATCTATGGAAAGGCGCATTGAAACTGTTCTGGCTGCTCAACGCCCTATTAAGACACTTCATGTTGGTGTTTCCATTATTTTGGCAGTTACCTGTAAAAGCAGGCTACACAGATCATGTACAACATTTAAAGACCTGCATCACTATACTGAGAGCTTTGCCGTTTCTAAAAGGATGTATTTGCGTGTTTTTGGAGCCTTTGTTCATGTTTTTTCAGGGCCCTCATACTACAAAACAAGGATGAGGAAGTGATTTGCTGTTTGGGGCAAGTTTCTCAAAACAAGTTAAATCACAAAAACGATGTCTGGACTTGGACCAGTTGCGAAATGGACTTGGGGCTTTCCCACCCGGACCCGATATGCATAATTTATTTTTAATATAGAGACCCATTCCGAACAGACCCAAGAACAACTAGACCCGTTCCATATAGACCTGGCCGGATCCAGACACGGTCCGATCCGAGTGAGGGAAGCAGCAGAAAAGTAATTAAGGATACTTTACTAAGCGTAGCTGATAAAGCATGTGCAGAAGGGCGGTGCCGCTCTAGCATGTGGGGGAAGGGCCATACATTGAGCGAGTGACATGGGAAGCAGGGAAGAGGGCGGGAGGGACAGCAACCAAACAAGTCGACTCACGCTATAGTAGATTAATAGCTGCCATAGCTAGGTTATTTATCATCAAACATGATTACATAGTGCCAGTCTTGGACTTCATCAAACCGGGAGAAGCTAGTTAAGCTAGCTAACGATAGCTAGGCTAACTGAGGCTGCAGTGCATGTGCTTACTCATGCTACAGTTACAAATAATAACTCCATTCAGAATATTAAGTAGCAGCTTGCCTACCTGTTGGCTCTTGGTTGTAGTAGCCTGTCCTTCAGCTAAAACTACACATACCCGAGACCCTTGACAAATCATATCCGACCCAGACCCATGACATTTAGAATTCTGGATCGGCTCGGGTCCTGGATCAGGTCTCGGGTCCAGGTGGATCCGTGATGACCTCTAGTCTTAGAAAACTTCTACTTTAAGTTATTTGTCCTACAACTTGCATTTTAAACTGTGGGGACATCCGGGTATATGGCACCATATCTTACCCATCCAAGATCAATGTGGCATTGCATTGCTTTCAGGGTGCATTTGAGGGAATTTGATAGGAATTACCTATTGCCTAATTTGACTGGGAAAACAGCCCCATAGTCACAGTCCTTTTCTAATCTCCCAACCTCTTTTTGCCCCTCCCTCAATCTCACAATCATGAACATAGAATCGTCCAAATTACTGGTTCAACAAACAATTTGCAGGGCTGCCAGTCTTACCCAAAGTCACAGAGAGCAGCCTCATTTTCCTTACTCTTTGCTAAGGACGAAAAACAGGAACATTCTTTCTCCTCACTTCTTCATGGGTGAGGAGCATACATTTATTTAAAAAATAGGCACAACTTTGATTAAATCTCTCAAGGCAAGGACTGAACCCATGGCCACACCTTTCCAATGTGTGTACATGTATTTTTTTTTAAGAAGCAAGAGAAAAATCTCTTACACAACAGCATGTTGAAGGAATGACAGACAAGTTCCCCGTTACCTATTAGCGCTCCAACATAAATAGATCTTCTCGATCCCCTATGGTCCTCACTGTTGGGGACACCATCCATAGTTTGACTCAGAGCAAAGAGTCTAGTAAAGTTTAGAAGAAAAAAAAAAATAAGGCAGAGGATCCGACTTGTTTCTGGATATTTAGTCCACTGCACTCAAATATAAGGAGCTTCCCGAAGCTTTTGCTTATGTGTGGATCACGTTCTGAGCATGTGTATATTCAGTACTTTACGCGCACAGAGTAGGCTACAAATGTTGCTCATTCAATTAAGTTAGATCAAAGTTTAATCAGTGTCTGCAAGATCACATAATGATCACAGTATTCTACATAACAGAGCCGAATATAATAGCATAGTATAACGTTACCGCAAAACACTAACCCATTCAATAGTGCATGATACTTCAAGTTTTACCGGTGAAACATCCTTGCAGCATCATTCTGCATAGTTGGCCAACCATTTGATCTCAATCAGTTTCATGGGGATATTCATTTAGATCTTCTTGAGTTACAGTGTTGTTTAGAAGTAGCCTACAGCTTTGTTTTGAATGATGGAGTGAACGAACCTTAGCGCAGATGGCATTAAACTATAGCATACCATACATGTGTATTTTGCCTAGTGGGGCGCACTGTTGAGTTTTGGCCACAGTAACGTTATACTATGCTGCAACGGGCCGCCCCCAGGTGGTAAGGGAAGGTAATAACACATCTCCCACACTGACCCTCAACATAGGGGCTCCTTTAGGGGTGCGTGCTTAGTCCCCTGCTGTACTCCCTGTTCACCCATGACTGCGTGGCCACGGCGATTAAATAGCCTACAGGTAAGAGGTCAGAGACCTGGGAGTGTGGTGCCAGGACAACAACCTTTCCCTCAACGTGAGGAAGACAAAGGAGCTGATCATAAGTTCCTTGGCGTCCAAATCACTAAGAAACTATCATGGTCCAAACACACCAAGACCGTCGTGAAGAGGGCACGGCCATGCCTATTCCCCCTTAGGAGATTGTAACCCTACCCATGCCAAATCTTTTCAAAAGGTCGGGAAACTTTCCGGTAAATTTCCAGAAATTTTCCATGGGAAGATAAGGGGAATTTTGGATAAATCATATTTTTTAAATTAGGGGAATTTTGCTTAAATCATCAAAAAAAAAGTTAGTTTATAACAGTGAACCTTTTAGGCAAAATCTAGGTCTTGTGGCATATTTTGGTGAAACTATCCCAAATTCAATGGAATTGCAACCCTCTGCACGCACTGTGCATTCTTCCATCACATGTGCAGTGCACTCTTCCATTCACAAGATCTTGCACACTAATGAGATGCTACTGAGCCCACACTACTACACTGTCTGAGCCAAGGACTACATGTTTCTGGTAAGATTTGATTACAATACTGGGTGGGGTGAATATATTTATATGACACACATTATATTTTTCTAACTAGTAAATAGTAGCCTACAGCAAAGTGTGTTTAAATCTTGTTAACAATTTGTTAACTTCTTAGGGAGCAGCACATGAGGTGACCGTTTTGGAGACCCTGGCGTGCCCAAAGTAAAATGCCTCCCATTCAGGCCCAGAAAATAGGATATGCACATATTTAGTACCATTGGATAGGAAACACTCTGAATTTTCTAAAAGTGTTAACCATTTGTCTGTGAGTAAAACAGAACGCATATGGCAGGCGAAACCCCGAGGAATTTCTGTCCTGGAAAAAGTGGTTTTGACACATTTTGACTCATTTGGAACCCCTCCCTCATGAAAATGCCCATATAAGGGCATATGAATGCAGTACCTATCGCTTCCTCTGGATGTCAACAGTCTCGAGACAGTGTTCAGATTTTTTTTAGATGCTATTAGAGCAGAGAAGAAGAGGAATCAGGAAGTGTCCCCAGAGATGTCAATAGAAGAGGATGCGCGCTCTCACCAAGCGCGCTCTGTGTTTTTTTCCTTTCTTATAGCCCAGTTTATATTCCGGTTGAATTATTATAGTAAATATACATAAAAGTGTTCCTAAGGATACATTAAAAAGGATGTTTGATTGTTCTTGGACAAGTTTATAGGTATAAGTTGAACGAGTTCTCTTCACGTTTCAATGGAGGAGTGGAGGCTGTAGTTTCTGATTATAAACGCGCGAACCAAACAGAGATTTATAGATATAATACATAACTTTTTCTAACAAAAGAACCATGGATTGTCTTCGTTGGACACTTGGGAAGCCATCAGCAGAAGTTCTTCAACAGGTAATTGATTTGTTTTCGCTGTGAAATGTGTTTTGTGTGAACTGTGAAGGCTAATGAATTCATGGTAATGGGAAAAATAGTGAAGGTGCTACCCTCAAACAATCAAATGTGGTGCTTTCGCCGTAAAGCCTTTTTGAAATCTGACAACGCTGTGATATTGCCAAGAAACAGAGCTTTTGATGACTATGAAACACTTGTATATTGATGCATGTTTAATGATTCAACTTTTGGATTTTGAATTTGGCGCCTTGCATTTCACCTGGTAGTGTCGGGAGTGGGGCGCTAGCGCCCCAGCGCACCTTGCTGCTCCTTAAGAAGTTAACAATTTCTGCTAGATAGTTTTTGCTACCTTGTGGGTTTTAGCTTGCTTGAGCCTGCTAACTGAGGAGTGTTAATTTACCTGTTTCCACAAGTTTCATCTTAAAACATTTAATCTAACTGCTTAACTATTTATCTGTACATGGAATTGTATTTGTTTTGTAAACATTTTTTCCTAATCTTTACAGGAAAATGCCACAGGCTCTATCTGCTATGTGGAGACATTTCTCTGCAGCTAATGTAGAAGGAAACACGTGCAAATACTGTGCCAAATCTCATGTGAAAAATGCAACAAAGACACAGAATCATCTGGCCAAGTGCATTAAGTTCCCTCAGCACTCACAACAAGCAATCTCTGACAAAAGTCCCTCTACTTCTATTCGAGGTGAAAATTATGAATCAGACACCTTATTGATAGCAACAGCTCATGGCCCTCCTGGAATCAGAAGGTTTTTTGACTCAATGGAGGAACATTGGAGGAATGGAGGAATGTCTGGCTCGAGCTGTGTATGCAACTGGTTCACCTCTGATGCTCACAGGCAATGTGTATTGGAAGAGATTTCCAAATGTTCTTCGCCCAGCATAAACCTCTCCAAAACAGACATGCTGCATCTACTCCTTTGCTGGATGCAGAGTTCAACAGAGGTCAAGTGAAGGTCAAGCAAATCATAGAGAAAGCAGACTGTATTGCAATCATCTCTGATGGGTGGTCGAATGTTCGTGGGCAAGGAATAATTAACTACATCATCTCCACCCCTCAACCAGTATTCTACAAGAGCACAGACACAAGGGACAACAGACACACTGGTCTCTACATTTCAGATGAGCTGAAGGCAGTCATCAATGACCTTGGACCTCAGAAGGTATTTGCACTGGTGACAGACAATGCTGTGAACATGAAGGCTGCTTGGTCTAAAGTTGAGGAGTCCTACCCTCACATCACACCCATTGGCTGTGCTGCTCATGCATTGAATCTGCTCCTCAAGGACATCATGGCACCGAAAACAATGGATGCACTCTAGAGAGCCAAGGAAATGGTTGGGTATGTGAAGGGTCATCAAGTTATAGCAGAAATCTACCTCCCCAAGCAAAGTGAGAAGAATAAAAGCACCACATTGAAAAGGCCCAGCAAAACCCGTTGAAGTGGTGTTGTCATCATGTTGGGGAAGGAGGGGAAGGAGTATCTCCAAGAAATGGTCATATCACAGTCTGCCGATATTTATTATATATATTCTTTTCATATTTAACCTTTATTTAACCTAGCAAGTCAGTTAAGAACAAATTCGTATTTACAATAACGGCCTACCCCGGCCAAACCCGGACGATGCTGGGCCAATTGTGGACAACCCCATCAAGAGGATCCTCCTGGATGATGTATTTTTGGAGAGAGTGGTAAATAGTCTAAAACTCCTGAAACCTATAGCAGTAGCCATTGCACGGATTGAGGGAGACAATGCCATCCTGTCTGATGTCCATCTTGTCTGATGTTCAGATGTAAGAGAAGAAATCCGTACTGCCCTGCCCACTTCACTGTTGCTCCAAGCAGAGGAAACTGCAGTTCTGAAATACATAAAAGTGTGAAGACTTCCGCCTGAAGCCAAAACACGTCGCAGCATACATGCTGGATCCCAAGTATGCTGGCAAGAGCATCCTGGCTGGTGCAGAGATCAACAAGGCCTATGGTTTCATCACAACTATGTCTCGCCACCTTGGCCTGGATGAGGGCAAGGTTCTTGGCAGTCTGGCGAAGTACACTTCCAAGCAAAGGCTTTGGGATGGAGATGCAATATGGCAGTCGTGCCAACATATCTCATCAGCCACCTGGTGGAAGGGACTTTGTGGATCAGTCTCTTTCCCCTGTTGCCTTCATCATCCTCCAAATCCCACCAACATCAGCTGCCTCAGAGCGCAACTGGTCGTAGTTTGGGAACACACACACACACACCAAAGCACGCAACAGGCTGATCAATACAAGGGTTGAAAAATTGGTGGCCATCCGGGAAAATTTGAGGCTTTTTGAGCCTGACAACGAGCCATCCTCAACATGGTTGGAAAGTGACAGTGAAGATGAGGCTTCAGTCTGATGTTCAAGAGGTGGACATTGGGAGAAGACATGGAAGCCTGAGAGCAAGACAACCAAAGCTTTAGTTTCTAGACTATCATTTTACAGATGTATGTTGAAAATGTGTTTGGGAGATGCAATGGATCATTGGGGACCATTCAATATTCCCTTTCTTTTGTTGTTCAGTGAAATCATCCCATGTGAAGAGTCAACTCATTTAATTAAAGTTCAATTCGTAACAATTTTTTTTTTTTTAATTTCTATTGGAAGGATTTAATCATTTGCAATTATGTCTACTTATGATAAGGTAAAATGTTTATGTTTCTGTATCCATGAGATATGGTAAATATATCCAATGCAAAACACATTACATTTAAAGTGTATTAATATTAATTCCCATATATTCCCTTTAATTCCACGGAAAGTTTCCACCTCTGAATATTTCCCAAAATGTGCAACCCTAGGCATGGGTTCTCAGATCCTACATTTTCTTAACAGCTGCACCATCGAGAGCATCCTGATTGGTATGGCAACTGCTCGGCATCCGACCGCAAGGCACAACAGAGGGTAGTGCGTGTGGCCCAATACGTCACTGGGCCGAGCTTCCTGCCATCAAAGACCTCTATACCAGGCGGTGTCAGAGGAAGGCCCTAAAAATGGCCAAAGACTCCAGCCACTCAGGTCACAGACTGTTCTCTCTGCTACCGCACGGCAAGCGGTCACGGAGCACCAAGTCTAGGACCAAGGGGCTCCTTAACAGCTTCTACCCCCAAGCCATAAGACTGCTCAACATTTAATCAAATGGCTACCCGGACTACTTGCACTGACTCTTGCATAGGCTTGATGTACACTCACTGGACTCTAACCACACACACACACTACACTGACACTCCAACACACACACACACACACATTCACTCACTCACATATGCTGCTGCTACTCTTTATTATCTATGCATAGTCACTTTTCCCCTACCTACATGTACATATTACCTCAACGAACTTGTACTCCTTTTATACAGTGCATTCAGAAAGTAATCAGACCTCTTGACATTCTCCACATTGTTAAGTTACAGTCTTATTCTAAAATGGATTAAATTGTTTTTTTTTCCCCTCATTAATCAACACACAAAACTGCATAATGACAAAGCAAAAACAGGTTTAGTGTCCTCTTGGGTATGATGCTACAAGCGTGGCACACCTGCACTTGTAGAGTTACTGCCATTCTTCTCTTCAGATCCTCTCAAGCTCAGTCAGGCGTCGCTGCACAGCTATTTTCAGGTCTCTCCAGAGATGTTAGATCGGGTTCAAGTCCGGGCTCTGGCTGCACCACTCACTCAAAGACATTCAGAGACTTGTCCTGAAGCCACTCCTGTGTTGTCTTGGCTGTGTGCTTACAGTCTTTGTCCTGTTGGAAGGTGAACCTTCACCCCAGTCTGAGGTCCTGAGTGCTCTGGAGCAGGTTATCCTCAAGGATCTCAGTACTTTGCTCCGTTCATCTTTTCCTCGATCTGGACTAGTCTCCCAGTCCCAGAAAAATATCCCCACAGCATGATGCTGCCAACACCATGCTTCACCGTAGGGATGGTGCCAGGTTTTGAGTCTCATAGCACAGGGTCGGAATACTTATGTAAATAATGTAATTCTTTGTCATTATGGGGGTATTGTGTGCAGATTGATGATTCAATGTTTTTATTTATTCCATTTTAGAATAAGGCTGTAACGTAACAAAATGTAGAAAAAGTGAAGGGGTCTGAATACTTTCCGAATGCACTGTATAGCCTCATTATTTTGAGTTACTATTTCCTTTAGTCTATTCTGCTATTTTCTTATTTTTTCTTACTTCATAAAAAAATAAAATAAAAAAATGCATTGTTTGTTAAGGGCTCGTAAGTAACCATTTCACAATAAGGTCTACACCTGTTGTATTCGGGAACATGTGACAAAATTTGATTTGTTCTGTTATGTAGAATACTGTGATCGTTATATCATCCAGCTTTCATCTAACTTTATTAAACGAGCACCATGACCATTCGCCTGAGTAGCCTGTTCTCTGTGCTTAAAGTAGAGAATATACACATTAGCAGAATGAGATGTGCACATGGGCAGAAGCATCGGAAAGCTACTGATCTTTTAGTGTTATGACAAAGCAAAAACAGATTCAGTGTCTAATGATCCCGAAAAGACAGATCCGCAGCCACTCCGGTAAAATAAAGAGTTACCTCTAATTCATCTCAGAATCACAGCTCCACGATGTACCCGTTTGCCTTTTTAAGTCAGGTGGCTACAGTCGCAAACTCTGAAGATGGAGGCCATTCAGGCTGTGAACTTTTCCCTGACTGCATTCAACTCAGAGAAAGGAGGATCTGCCATCAGCGCTCACTGGGTGTGCCTGGCTCTGTGGGTGTGTCCGGACATCAGATTTAATCTGGCCCGGAGGTCAACTCCACTAACGCAGTGGGATCACTGTATGCCTGAGCAAACATTTGAGATGTTCCCCAACACATAGCACAAGAGCAAATCACACACTGACATTAAGATATAACGAGGAGGAAGTTTGTCTCGAGTGACAGTAAACAAGGCAATTGATAGGAGGGAGAACAGTGCGCAAGACTGTCAAAGCAGTGTTTTACCACTCAGAAGAGTACTTGCTCTTTTATCCCACTCATACCCTAACAAGCACACATTCTCAGCGTGTGTTGCTTTCGACCAATAGGTAAATTACAAATCATGCACAATGAAAGCTTGCTTAGCAGCAGCGTGAGAGTTTATTTCTTTCTTACTTTCAAGAGCCGGCAACGTGGGAGTGAAAGTTAAGTGTTCAGGGGACAACACTTTACCAGACCACTGAGCAAAAGCAATGTCCATTCAACAAAAATCAGTAAGGATAAAGAGCCCTCTGTTTCCAGGCCCTCCGCAACTTCTCAGGATTGGCAGAAAGAAGGAAAGGGGGTGACGAGGCACCCTGGTCTGTGGCTGCTTCCTGAAGGCCGTGGCAGGCTGGATTATGTGAGACTAATGAGAGGGGACAGAGCCAAGCTGCACCAGGCCAGCTGCGGGTTGTCTGATCCACCCTACAGCTCCTCTCCCGCCGAGCGGCTCCAGGGGCTTCGGGCCAAGGCAGAACCAGGGGCCCAAGGCCACTGCTCCACCGAACATGGTGCATCCCTAAGCTGACTCGCTTTAGTTAGGGTCTTTGCCTTGAATAGCCAACTCATTCACAGAACTGACTATTTAAATGATTCGACCCCAACCTTGACATCCCAATGCTGGAGACCCACTTAGCTCTGGGAGCAAAGCAAAAAGAAAACAGCTCAAAAACAACCAGAATGCCAGTTGTCAGAGGGCTGCCTGCGTATTTGGACCGTGGCTGTCAATGTCAACTCCAATATGAGCAAAGAAAACATTATCACACTGACAAGTTGCTAATGAGAGTCCCATGCACTGTAAAATATGAACTACCAGACATGCCATTAATTTTGACTGTGTCATATTATAATAGATCGTTTTTCGCTTTTGCAACCACTCCCCATGGTCTATTCAGACAGACAATATACAGCATGGCTCTAAACATGAGTAGATTGTAATGTCTGAGTGCTTTTTTCACACTGGTATTCAAATACATGAATACTCTCAGGATCTAAATCAGGGATAATCAACTAGATTTATGAGCGGATGGTCTGGGGTCCGGAAAATAATTAAGCGATAATGCCCGAGAAGCCGGTGTTTAAAGGATATATTGGCATAGGTGTTAGGCCTGAGACTAAATCGAGGGGCGGCAAACAGGTTACCAACATATTCAAATAATTGATTTACATATTTTCATAAAAAAAAGTTATTTTTATGAAATTATTCATACTATTTCATCCTTCCACAAGATATAGTCCAGACACAAATCTAGTGTTGCTACCCAAGCTGGTCGTTCCTTCTGTTGGTTCAGTTGCCAGGCCCAGTCTTTTTTTTGTATCCAAGGACAGTTGTGTGTTCTAAATGTCCCATTGCCATACTGGCTGGCAACTTTCTTATCCCTTGCTTGCTAGCTAGCCTACTACATCTAATTTACAGTCACGTCAAACAGTGCAGACGGAATAACCGCAAAGTAACATTTACGTTTGTTTAAGCTGTTTTCTAGACATTTATTTGGATACATCCATAACAATAAGCTAATGTGCTCTCTCGTCAGGACACTGTTGTTCAGAGGAGATAGACAACACAGCTAACACAATCACTTCAAACTGAAGCTGTAAAGACAAACTAGCTGCACTTTGTTTCGTTTGACCTGTTTTCTATTGATAGTTCTTCGTATACCTCCATAAAAATTATGCTCTCCGACATTTGCAAACAATGTTGCAAATGTCAGAGAGACAGACAGCAAGGTTTAAACAAATCTCCGTGGTTGAAAACTAAATGTTAGTCTAAAATAAATGTGAGAATTCTAGATATTTTTTATAGTGGAGATCAAGTTTATAACTTGCCTGGCTGGGTTGATGAGACAGTGGATTGCGTAGTCAGATGGAACAGAGTAAATAGGCATTTTATTGTCATAGATTTAGCCGGTGGTAACTTGTGGAATAGACACAGGCTGGAATGCGGTTTTAACCAATCAGCATTCAGGATTAGACCTACAGTTGTATAATTACAAATAATTTGTAGACTGCAAATTGACCGCAAAAAGCCCAAGCAGACTGTTTGGGCTTCTTGTTGTTTGACTAAAACAATTTCAAACCTTGCTTACATTTGTATACAATCAGATGTCTCTCTATTATGCGTGGGAATAATTGGGAACAGATTTCTTAACTTAAAATCGCTTGGAGCTGATTTCCTGATGTGTTTAGTCTTTTATGTCCAACAAAGAAAATTCCATGGAGGAACCCTGATCAAAATTCTTCCCTGAAAGGCTACAGAATGCAGAGAATACGGTAAAAAATAAAGTTGAAGCGGCTAAAGATTTATCTTCCTGTTCATCCACACCAGGGCCTTTGTTCCCTCATAAACCAGCACGAATCGGACAGTGACCTCATGGGACATCAAAGCATAAAGGTTTCATGGAGTTTCATTTCCCCTCAGTGTCGACCACACACACACACACACCACAAACTTCCCAGGCTTTGTCTCTGCATATCTAACATCTAAAATGTTGATAAGTCAGAATAGATGTAGCTGAATGACGATGAGTAAAAACTTGTTCTAATGCTGCTGTTTTATTAGTAAAGATATTATTCTGCAGTATATGGGGCATTTTGCTTTCCACCCATCTGATACTGTTATAGCAAAAGCAATGTTCTACTGGAATGTTTATTACAATAAAATAGGCCCAACAACTGCTTTGCCTCAGCTTTTGAGTTCCTGGTGAGATGGACCTCTTCATTTCCAGCAGGCTGTTGCCAATTTCCTCAGTCAAGGTCATCCTGTCTGGCCCAAACAGCACCAACAGTCACTGTGACTACTCCACCAGGAACTTAGTCAGAGCCTGGGAGGCAGCACATCCTGACTGAGCCCAAACGTACTAATGTATTCTCTGCTATAGTTTGTGGTCCAGGCACTTCAGTAACAATATGGCACTATTGACCAGGTCTCATAGTGCTTTAGGCCTACATTGTGTCATCCACTACCAATGTGCAGCCTCAACCTGGGTGAAGTGTGGCAGCCATTTTGTTGTCCTGTTCCGTCCCCCCAGCCGGTTACTTGACCGCTGGGTACATGAATCCGTCCAGCTTAGAGGAGAGGACGATGGAGGAGGGTTGACATTTCAGAGTTCACGCTGTTCTGCCGACACGCTTACCCTTTCGCAGAGAGAGCTCAAGGAATGCTCTAACCGACACACCCCGCCCCCAACTATCCTGACAAATTTGAGCTTCAGCTAATACAATACCACAAAAAAAACATCTAATTAGGCTTTAAAGGTCAGCGCAGCCACAAGACAACAGGATGTTTCGGGGGAGTTTTGGCCTCGTAGCAGGAACATTTCTGCAGGGTAATGGAGATGGAAATCAGTCGCAAAGGGAAAAACTAAAAAACAGGAGTATCCAGACACTTTTAGTTTGAATGTCCTCGGAGACACTCATAATTTTAATGACAACATGCACCAAATAGCAGATAAATCACTGACATTCCTGAGGTAAACAAAGACGAGGGAGGATGGTGAAGCAGCTGTTTCTGTGGTAATAACGACTGAATTATATTGATTTATCACGAGACAATAGAAAGTATCTCAAGGTCCCTTGTTTGATGACTTTGTTTCTCTATGCGTGGGGTCAGAAGGATACAAGTGAAAAACAAACATGCGGAGAGATAGCAGTTCCATTCCACTTTGTGGCATTTTTACTGTCCCCAATCCCCCTTTCATGAGAAGGCGACTGACAAGGCCTCTTCAGTTACTGTGGAGGAAGCCAAGCACAGCATGCCAAGCTACGCAACAATAGCAGCACTGTTGACTGGATTCTCCTCGGTTGTCAATAATCTAACGAGGACTAACTAAATCAACACATAGGCTATTCAAAATGAGAATTTCACATTGCAGAATTACCAATATAGTCACATCCCTACTCATACTTTTATAAAACACACATGGCTAGTCATTAGCCTATGTAGCATGGTGATAGCTAAACTTATGCACTGCTGCTACTGCAAGCCCTCGAAGGCTCATCCCCTAGAGGAGACAGAACCTCACTGGTATCAGCTCATATCTGCAAGGGGAGAGAAGTGTCCGTCCCCCAGGAGAGGGGTGTGGTTCACATAAATGCCTTCTGAAACCATCACAAACCAGGAACCGGTTTAGCCTCATCTAAGATTACTGCAGGGAACATTAAAACATGCCAATAACCCTTTACCTCAATCTACAAAAAAAAAAAAATGTAAGCTTGATGCTGACAGTATTCCACATCTGGAGTCGGGAATGTTGCAGTCTTTTGACCTTCAAAATCGGCAGCTGTCTAAAGGGATGGCTTTCAAAATCCCCACTTCCCCAATTCGGAGGGGATGTAGGGCTAGCTCACAGCAATTCTCTCTGAGTAATTAATGCACCCCATCAGCCATTAGACACTTGGCAGATGCCTCCAAATACAATTGTTTTAAATGGTTAGGCCGATAAACTACATCCTGTTTACAGTAGCCCCTTCCTGAAACCAAGCATCTATCTTACTTCTGGCATTTTAAGGCCCTTGTGCAAGCCAAGCACTCTCCCCAATTAATCTCACTATGCACTCTTCATAGGGACTTTGATGTCGGACAAAGTCCCTGTTAGTGAGTGACAGCGGTCACGCAGACCATTACAGTCATAAAAATAGGCGCATGATAACCCCACAGCAAAGGACAGAGATCCTATGAGACACCAATTGACCAGCATGGGGAGGAACAGAAGAGTGGCAAACTGAATAAGTAAGGTGGCCAAGAAAAGTTCTAAGGGTCCATTCGGAAAGTATTCAGACCCCTCAACCTTTTCCACATTTTGTTACGTTACAGCCTTATTTTAAAATGGATTACATACATTTTTTCCCTCAATCGACACACAATACCCATAATGAAAACAGGTTATACAATTTTGCAAAAATGAATAAATAATACAAAACAGAACCTTATTTACATAAGTTTTCAGACCCTTTGCTATGACTCTAAATTTTGCTCAGGTGCAACCTGTTTCCATTGATCATCCTTGAAATGTTTCTACAATTTGATTGGAGTCCACCTGTGGTAAATTAAATTGACTGGACATGATTTGGAAAGGCACACACCTGTCCCACAGTTGACAGTGCATGAGGTCAAAGGAATTGTCCGTGGAGCTCCGCCAAAGGATTGTGTCAAGGCACAAATCTGGGGAAGGTTACCAAAAAAGGTCTGCAGCATTGAAGGTCCCCAACAACACAGCAGTCTCCATCAATCTTAAATGGAAGAAGTTTGTCATTATGGGGTATTGTGTGTAGACTGATGAGGTAAAAAAACGATTTAATCAATTTTAGAATAAGGCCATAACGTAACAAAACGTGGAAAAAGTCAAGGGGTCTGAATACTTTCCGAATGCACTGTACATTTGGATCTCAGGTGAATATACCCTAGTTTTTATTTATTTTACCTTTATTTTACTAGGCAAGTCAGTTAAGAACAAATTATTATTTTCAATGACGGCCTAGGAACAGTGGGTTAACTGCCTGTTCAGGGGCAGAACGACAGATTTGTACCTTGTCAGCTCTGGGATTTGAACTTGCAACCTTTCGGTTACTATTCCAACGCTCTAACCACTAGGCTACCCTGCCGCCCCAGTTTGAGTTTCAGCCAGGAACAATAAGCCAACTCAAAAAGGATTTCACTACATTAGCCTATATTTCTAAGCACTAAGATGATTATGTACGAGGGAGTCAAGCTCACAGAAGACAAATTAGCCAGACAAGGTTATTGTGATGCCCTTCCATAAAGCAATTTTTTTAAGCGCTGTGAAAAATATGCCGCCCCTGTGGCAAAATATCAGACACTGCGATCCATAAGAAAGATTAGCTAATGATGGGTGGGGGTCGACCCAGAAATGTATTTAGTACACTTAATGGACAATAGTATTTTACATCTCCATCAAGTGGACAGGGACTGGTGCCAGCTTCACGATCTCGTACTCATGCACCAGCTGGCAGACTAAATCCATCCTTTCCCCAAACTGCTAATTTCCTTTTCTTGCTCGTTTTCTTTTTCAACACCCTGGGAATTGGGCAGCTTGCTTTCAGCAATTTCTATTAAATGACAAACAGACCCAATTTCCATAGAGAACGTATGAGTTACCGCTGCAGAAATTGCACAATAAAACGTTTTATGAGCAAGGCAGTGTGGTTGTTCCTTGCTAGGTGAAAAAGGTCTAACTTAGGCTAGAGGGGTTGGACAAATACATTGATCTGCCACTTTTCCCCCCACTAACACCATGGTTCCTCTATCCCTTATGGGTTTTGAAATAACCAATTAAGCCAGGTTATAATATCAACATCATTATTGCTGTCAAAAAAAAAATAATTCCCCAATATCACTGTATTAGAGAACTTGTGGATTTCTACCCCCCTAGCCTTTGCTACCCAAGCGAAAAGTCACATTTATGGATCAGAGAGGATCCCTTTGTTCCCAGTGGTGGTTCATCTTCCTGGAAAGCTCCTGGTACTGTTGATCTTCACAATATTCCAGCTGTCAGGATTTTTCCAGCTGATGAACTCGGAGACGGCTCAACCGTTTGGCACCTGGGAACAATGTGTATCCAAGATGAGGAGAAAGGCATTTTGCGAGTCTCAAGCCCAGATGAGGCCCGGCTTTCATTGGACCTGTTGCTTTGACATGGGAATCACTGATAAGGGGATAAGGTTGGCCAGTGTTTTAGTACATGCACCCAACAGATGCTGTGAGACTTGGAAAGACAGCCTGTGTGCCAGAGACACCGTCAAATCCTGGTACAGCAAGCCACTTTAACTTCTTAGGGGAGTTGCGCACGAGGTGACCGTTTTGGAGACCCTGGCGTGCCCAAAGTAAAATGCCTCCCATTCAGGCCCAGAAAATAGGATATGCACATATTTAGTACCATTGGATAGGAAACACTCTGAATTTTCTAAAATTGTTAACCAATTGTCTGTGAGTAAAACAGAACGCATATGGCAGGCGAAACCCCCCGAGGAATTTCTGTCCTGGAAAAAGTGGTTTTGACACATTGCTCATTGGGAACCCCTCCCTCATGAAAATGCCCATATAAGGGCATATGAATGCAGTACCGATCGCTTCCTCTGGATGTCAACAGTCTCGAGAGTGTTCAGAATTTGTTTGCATGCATTAGAGCAGAGAAGAAGAGGAAACCAGGAAGTGTCCCCTGAACATCAACAGAAGGCTGCGCGTGCTCCCGAAAAAGGCGCGCTTTGTGTATTTTTCATAGTTTTAAAGGCATACTTTTTAAATAAGGCATACTTTTATGACTGCTAAATACCAACTATCAAAACATAGTTTTAAATGTATCCTTAGGAACACTTTTACGTATATTTACTATTATAAATCAACCGGAATATAAACTGATCAATAAAGACGGTAAAAAAACGCCTTGTCGGGAGCGCGCATTCCCTTGTGTTGACATAAATGAGACACTTCCTGGTTTCCTCTTCTCTGGTCTAATTCATCCAAAATGAAAATGAATACTGTCTCGAGACTGTTGACATCCAGAGGAAGCGATGGGTACTGCATTCATATGCCCTTATAAGGGCATTTTCATGAGGGAGGGGTTCCAAATGAGGCACTCTGTGACAACCACTTTTTCCAGGACAGAAATTCCTTGGGGTTTCGCCTGCCATATCCGTTCTGTTTTACTCACAGACAAATGGTTAACAGTTTTGGAAAATTCAGAGTGTTTCCTATCCAATGGTACCAACTATGTGCATATCCTATTTTCTGGGCCTGAATGGGAGGCATTTTACTTTGGGCACGCCAGGCTCTCCAAAACGGTCACCTCATGCGCCCATCCCCAAGAAGTTAATAATTCAACTTTTGGATTTTGAATTTGGCGCCTTGCATTTCACCTGGTAGTGTCGGGATTGGGGCGCTAGCGCACCACCAATCCCCAAGAAGTTAATTAAATACTCGCCTGTGCAGGAGAGGATAAATTGCCGCAAATATACTTTCAATCATCTCATAATCTTTAATGAATTCACCGATATAATCAGCTACTATCAGTTTCTAATCACTGACATCTCCGCCAGTCATGCACTGCATGTAGGCTGCAACGGCTGTTGTAAGATTTGGGAATGTTTAATGACATGATTTTTATTTCCCTCTGGTGAAAAGCAGTTGGTCAGACACCCGTGAGGAACTACCACAACATACTCTTGTAATTACTTATTTTTTAAATCAGGAGTTATGAGACATGTACTACGGGACAATAATATTATTTACATTTGAGATTCTTCAAAGTAGCCACTCTTTGCCGTGATGATAGCTTTGCACACTTGGCATTCTCTCAACCAGCTGTAACACAGAATAAAACAATGAATACAAGTCCCATGATGGTAGTGACTGCCCATTACTGCTCATCACTTATTAACCATTATTTATTCACATTACTTTAATAAAACATTTTAGCTGTGTATAGTTTACATAAGCTTTATTTGATGACTATAATTTCCAATTCATCATCTCATCTTTATAGAGCTACTGTCTACGCAGTCTGAATATAATCACTATCTTAGTAGGCTTTTAAAGTAAATAAGGCATACTTTTATGACTGCTAAATACCAACTATCAATCACTTAGACCAGGGGAAAGCAAATCTTACCCTACGAGGTCCGGAACTTGCTGTTTTTCTGTTCTGTAAAAGGCCACTAAAATGTGCAGTTTTGTCACACAACACAATGCCACAGATGTATCACGTTTTGAGGGAGCCTGAATGTGGCATGCTGACTGCATGAATATTCAACAGAGATGTTGCCAGAGAACATAATGTTCATTTATCTACCGTAAGCCTCCTCCAACGCCGTTTTAGAAAGTTTGGCAGTATATCCAACCGGCCTCACAACCGCAGACCATGTGTAACAACGCCAGCCCAGGAACTCCACATCTGGCTTCTCCACTTGCGGGATCATTTGAGATCAGCCAAGGGGACAGCTGATAAAACCGGTTTTGCAAAACCAAATAATTTCTACACAAACTGCCAGAAACCGTCTAAGGAAAGCTCACGTTGGAGAAGTGTGCTCTTTACAGATGAATCCCGGTTTCAACTGTATCGGGCAGATGGCGTCAAGTGGGAAAGTGGTTTGTTGATGTCAACGTTGTGAACAGAGTGCCCCATGGTGGCGGTGGTTTTATGGTACCAAACACAATTGCATTTTATCGATGGCAAATTGAATTGACAGAGATACCATTACGAGATCCTGAGACCCATTGTCATGCCATTCATCTGCCGCCATCACCTCATTTGTTAGCATGATAATGCATGGCTCCATCTTACAACGATCTGTACACAATTCCTGGAAGCTGAAAATGTCCCAGTTTTTCCATGGGCTGCATGCTTACCAGACATGTCACCCATTGAGCATGTTTGGGATGCTCTAGGTTGACGTGTACGACAACATGTTCCAGTTCCTGCCAATATCCAGTAACTTTGCACAGTGGGATAACATTCCACAGGCCACAATCAACAGCCTGATCAACTCCACGCGAAGGAGCGGTGTCGTGCCCCATGAGGCAAATGGTGGGAACACCAGATACTGACTGGTTTTCTGATCCACACCCCTACCTTATAAATAACATTTAAAAACATAAAAAATATATATATATCTGTAATCCCAGTCATGTGAAATCCCTAGATTAGGGCCTAATTAATTTATTTAAATTGACTGATTTCCTTATATGAAAAGTAACTCAGTAAAATCTTTTACATATTTGTTCAGTGTAATTGCATTTACCTAGTGTCTCAGATCTAATTTTTTTTTAGAAATCAGTGGAACTGGCTTCAAGGTCCAGAGTTGAGTTTGAGGGACAAAGACATACCTCACAAAGCAACTGCTCGATTGCATGTTCTTCAATCTCTTCTCATCTATTCTCTCCCTCTCCGTGTCTGCCCCACACAGACCAGAAAAGTAGATGAGCAGTAGATTATGGTCATTGTAGTTACAGTTGAAGTCGGAAGTATTCATACACTGAGGTTGGAGTCATTAAAACAACCACTCCACAAATTTCTTGTTAACAAATTATAGTTTTGGCAAGTCTGTTAGGACATCTACTTTGTGCATGACACAAGTCATTTTTCCAACAATTGTTTACAGACAGATTATTTCACTTATAATTCACTGCATCACAATTCCAGTGGGTTAGAAGATGACATACACTAAGTTGACTGTGCCTTTAAACAACTTGGAAAATTCCAGAAAATGATGTCATGGCTTTAGAAGCTTCTGATAGGCTAATTGACATCATTTCAGTCAATTGGAGGTGTACCTGTGGATGTATTTCAAGGCCTACCTTCAAACTCAGTGCATCTTTGCTTGACATCAATGGAAAATTAGAAGAAACCAGCCAAGACCTCAGAAAAACAATTATAGACCTCCACAAGTCTGTTTCATCATTGGGAGCAATTTCCAAAACACCTGAATGTACCACGTTCATCTGTACAAACAACAGTACGCAAGTATAAACACCATGGGACCACGCAGCCGTCATACCGCTCAGGAAGGAGTCGCGTTCTGTCTCCTAGAGATGAACGTACTTTGGTGCGAAAAGTGCAAATCAATCCCAGAACAACAGGACCTTGTGAAGACGCTGGAGGAAACAGGTACAAAAGTATCTATAGCCACAGTAAAACGAGTCCTATATCGACGCTCAGCAAGGAAGAAGCCACTGCTCCAAAACTGCCATAAAAAAGCCAGACTACGGTTTGCAACTGCACATGGGGACAAAGATTGTACTTCTTGGAGAAATGTCCTCTGGTCTGATGAAACAAAAATAGAACTGTTTGGCCATAATGACCATCATTATGTTTGGAGGAAAAAGGGGGAAGCTTGCAAGCCGAAGAACACCATCCAAACCGTGAAGCATGGGGGTGGCAGCATCATGTTGTGGGGGTGCTTTGCTGCAGGAGGGACTGGTGCACTTCACAAAATAGATGGCATCATGAGGAAGAAAAATTATGTGGATATATTGAAGCTCAAGACATCAGTCAGGAAGTTAAAGCTTTGTCGCAAATGGGTCTTCCAAATGGACAATGACCCCAAGCATACCTCCAAAGTTGTGGCAAAATGGCTTAAGGACAACAAAGTCAAGGTATTGGAGTGGCCATCACAAAGCCCTGACCTCAATTCCATAGAACTGAAAAAGCGTGTGCGAGCAAGGAGGCCTACAAACCTGACTCAGTTACACCAGCTCTGTCAGGAGGAATGGGCCAAAATTCACCCAACTTATTGTGGGAATTTTGTGGAAGGCTACCCGAAACATTTGACCAAGTTCAAATGTATTTGGCTAAGGTGTATGTAAACTTCAGACTTCAACTGTAATTACCACATTTTCTGCACTAATATTGGCTCGTTGGAAACTACAAACTCTTACTACATTGCACAGTTCGGGCTTGATCTGATATACAGTGCATTCGGAAAGTATTCAGACCCCCTGACTTTTTCCACGTTACAGCATTTTTTCCGCCTCAATCTACACACAAAACCACATAATGACAAAACTCAAAAATATTTAGATTTTTGGCAAAAAAAAGTACATTTACATACATAGTCAGACCCTTTACTCAGTACTATGTTGAAGCACCTATGGCAGCGATTACAGCCTCAAGTCTTCATGGGTATGACCCTACAAGCTTGGCACACCTGTATTTGGGGACTTTCATTCTTCTCTGCAGATCCTCTCAAGCTATGTCAGGTTGGATGGGGAGCATCTCTGCACAGCTATTTTCAGGCCTCTCCAGAGATGTTCAAGTCCGGGCTGTGGCTGGGCCACTCAAGGACATTGAGACTTGTCCCACTCCTGCGTTGTCTTGACAGTGTGCTTAGGGTCGTTGTCCTGTTGGAAAGTGAACCTTCGCCCTAGTCTGAGGTCCTGAGCACTCTGGAGCAGGTTTTCATCAAGGATCACTGTACTTTGCTCTGTTCATCTTTCCCTCGATCCTGACTAGTCTCCCAGTCCCTGCCACTGAAAAACATGCCCACAGCATGATGCTGCCACCCCCATGCTTTACCAGGTGCCAGGTTTCCTCCAGACGTGACGCTTGGCATTCAGGCCGTGTTCAATCTTGACCATCAGACCAGAATCTTATTTCTCATGCTCAGAGTCCTTTAGGTGCCCTTTGGCAAATTCCAAGCGTGCTGTCATGTGCCCTTTACTGAGGTGTGGCTTCCGCCTGGCCACTCTACCATAAAGGCCTGATTGGTGGAGTGCTGCAGAGATGGTAGTCCTTCTGGAAGGTTCTCCCATCACCACAGAGGAACTCTGGAGCTCTGTCAGAGTGACCATTGGGTTCTTGGTCACCTCCCTGACTAAGGCCCTTCTCCCCCAATTGCTCAGTTTGGCCGGGCGGGCAGCCAGCTCTAGGAAGAGTCTTGGTGGTTCCAAACTTCTTCCATTTAAGAATGATGGAGGCCACTGTTCTTGGGGACTTTCAATGCTGCAGACATTTTTTGGTACCCTTCCCCAGATCTGTGCCTCGACCCAATTCCATCAACCTCAGGGCTTGTTTTTTTTCTCTGACATGCACTGTCAACTGTTGGACTTAATACAGACAGGTGTGTGCCTTTCCAAATCATGTCCAATCAATTGAATATACCGCAGGTGGAGTCCATGAGATGTTTCTACAACTTGATTGGATGACCAATGGAAACAGGATGCACCTGAGCTCAATTTCGAGTCTCATAGCAAAGGGTCTGAATACTTATATAAATAAGGTATATATTATTCATTTTTAATAACATTTGTAAAAACCTGTTTTTGCTTTGTCATTATGGGGTATTGTGTTTAGATTGATGAGGGAAATGTATTGAATCCATTTTATAATAATGCTCTAAGACAAACAAAATGGAATTAATTAATAATTGAACCTACGTAGGTCAAATAGTTGTTTGTAAACTGAAAAATTACATAAATTCTGTTTAACGTCTCAGCACTATGAAACAAGCAAGGTGTTGTCAAAAATGATAAGTAGAATGGGCTTAGAACCTTTAACCCTGGCAATTTGACTGGTAAACTCATGGGCAGGCTACACTCTCAATAGCTGCCTGGTATTGTGATGCAATCATTTCCATGGTAATGTAGAATGTTAACTGACGTTGCTCATGCAATGGAATCTATTTTTTGTAATGTCAGTTGAGTTGAATCAACAAATCACAGCACATATTGATGAATTAAGACAGTTTAAGACAGCGTTTCCTAAACTCGGTCCTGGGGACCACATGGAGTGCACGTTTATGTTTTTGCCCTGGTTTTTGCCCAGCTTGATGAGCTGATATTTTTAATTAGCTGTGTGGTGCTAAGGCGAGAACCAAAATGTGCATCCCTTGGGGTCCCCAGGACCGAATTCAGGAAAAGCTGGGTTAAGACAACGTAATAATTCCATGCGAAAGCATTAGAAAATAAACAAATTCCTGGGACCAGCGCCGTGGTTAACTAGCAACGTTGGTCCCATTTTTGCAAAGAGTAATGGGATATTAGAATCCTCAGCTTAACCTGTATTTTTTTTACCTAGCTTTTACTTTCTGCTTTGCCCCTATGGGTACACTCGCAATAACCAATGTCTGAAAGCAAGACATGGCGATGGGGCAATGGTAGAAATGAAGAGTGACGCAGACTAGGAGGAATTCTGCCATGCCAAGCACACAGATCTATAAAATCATGCGACACAAAAATTGTCCCAATAAGTGTTGGAAAAAACCAATTCAAGACATCTGTCTTGCAGAAGAATGCTTACTCGCAACCCATCTGCACTTAGCAAAGTGATGTAATTAAACTGTCCAGTAAGCCTGACGTTCAGTCCAAATTTATAAACCACTGAAATAACATGAAAAGGGATATGAGCACACGTTTTACACCAGGTGAAATAACAGGAAAAGAGAGGCCTATTGTCCAGAGCTGCACATGGTATCTAAGCAGCTGGCCTAGTTCTTGGGTGAAATGATGCATGGTTAAGAGGCACAGAAAAGCCCAGCATAAAATGTATTCTGCCCCAGTGGTTGTCTATTGTGCTCAAACAAAGATGGGTTGCAATGAGACAAACTTGCATGCTTATTGCTGATTAATGGAAAACAGATTAAGGCATATCCAATGACAAAGATTGTGGTTACAGTCATTGGTTTATGCTCTCAAGGGTGTTTTCATAAATAGTCCTCTTTAAAAGAACAGATCTCAGACCTCTTTAAAGTGAACTCTGGGGTAAAAAAAAGCAAATAAACTCATTCACACTGCCGTTTCCTTTGAATGAGGACGCAACTCTTTCGCCAGTTCACTTCACCTATTTTGTGGTCCGAGTCCTCTTCGCATTCACATTGCTATGTTTAGAAAGGAAACAAGATCTTTTTCCAACATTCACTCAATGCACTCTGGGTTTTTACAAAGTGCAGGACAAACCATTCCATGTTTACGGACAGCTAGATATACACTATATATACAAAAGTATGTGGACACCCCTTCAAATTAGTGGATTCTGCTATTTCAGCCACACCCATTGCTGACAGGTGTATAAAATCGAGCTCACAGCCATACACTCTCCAATGACAAACATTGTAGGTAGAAAGGCCTTACTGAAGAGCTCAGTGACTCTCAACGTGGCACCTTCATATGATGCCACCTTTCCAACAAGTCAGTTCGTCAAATTTCTGCTCTGCTAGAGCTGCCCCGGTCAACTGTAAGTGATGTTATTGTGGAGTGGAAACATCTAGGAGCAACAACTGCTCTGCCGTGAAGTGGTAGGCCACACAAGCTCACAGAACGGGACCACAGTGCTGAAGCGCGTAAAAATCGTCTGTTGCAACACTAACTACCGAGTTCCAAACTGCCGCTGGAAGCAATGTCAGCACAATAACATTTTGTTGGGAGCTTCATGAAATAGGATTCCATGGCCGAGCAGCCGCACACAAGCCTAAGATTACCATCCGCAATGCCAAGCGCCAGCTGGAGTGGTGTAAATCTCACCGCCATTGGAGGTAAAAATCACGCTTCAATATCTGGCAGTCCGACGGACAAATCTGGGTTCGGCAGATGCCAGGAGAACGCTACCTGCCCCAATGCATAGTGCCAACTGTAAAGTTTGGTGGAGGAGGAATAATGGTCTGGGTCTTGTTTTCATGGTTCAGGCTAAGCCCCTTAGTTCCAGTTAAGGGAAATCTTAACGCTACAGCATACAATGACATTCTAGACGATTCTGAGCTTCCAACTTTGTGGCAACAGTTTGGGGAAGGCTCTTTCCTGTTTCAGCATGACAATGCCCACATGCACAAATCGAGATCCATACAGAAAGGTTGGTCGAGATTGGTGTGGAAAAACTTGACTGGCCCAACATCAGTGCCCGACCTCACTAATGCTTGTGGCTGAATGGAAGCAAATCCCCACAGCAACGTTCCAACATTTAGTAGAAAGCCTTCCCAGAAGAGTGGAGGCTGTTATAGAAGCAAAGATGGGTACCAACTCCATATTAAATGCCCATGATTTTGGAATTAGATCTTCGACGAGCAGGTGTCCACATAATTTGAAACTTTGAGCACCAAACAGAATTCAAGGGAGCAACAGAAAGAAATAGATTTTTGATATACACTACCGGTCAAAAGCTACTCATTCAAGGGTTTTTCTTTATTTTTACTATATTCTACATTGAAGACATCAAAACTATGTAATAACACATATGGAATCATGTAGTAACCAAACAAAGTGTTAAATCAAAACATATTTTATATTTGAGATTCTTCAAACAGCCACCATTTTGCCTTGACAGCTTTGCACACTATATGCATTCTCTCAACCAGCTGTTGACAGGTGTGCCTTGTTAAAAGTTAAGAAGGAAAGAAATTCCACAAATTAATGCGTTTGAGCCAATCAGTTGTGTTGTGACAAGGTATGGGTGGTATACATAAGATAGGCCTATTTCGTAAAAGACCAAGTCCATATTATGGCAAGAACAGCTCAAATAAGCAAAGAGAAACGACAGTCCATCATTACATTAACTTCTTAGGGAGCGGTGGGGCGCTAGGGCTGAGGGCTTCCCAAGTGTCCAACGAAGACAATCCATGGTTCTTTTGTTAGAAAAAGTAATGTATTATATCCATAAATCTCTGTTTGGTTGGCGCGTTATAATGAGAAAATACAGCGTCGACTCGTCCATTGAAACGTGAAGAGAACTCGTTCAACTTATACCTATAAACTTGTCCAAGAACAATCAAACATAATTGATAATAATGTATCCTTAGGAACACTTTTATGTATAAATAGTATAATATTTCAACCGGAATATAAACTGGGCGATAAGAAAGGAAAAAACCAACGAGCGCACCAGCCGGGGAACGCGCCTTTTCCTCTATTGACATTCTGTGTGACTGCATTCATATGCCCTTACATGGGCATTTTCATAAGGGAGGGGTTCCAAATGAGGCAATGTGTCAAAATCACTTTTTTCAGGACATAAATTCCTCGGACTTTCGCCTGCCATATCCGTTCTGTTATACTCACAGACAAAATGTTAACACTTTCAGAAACTTCAGAGTGTTTCTTATCCAATGGTACTAAATATGTGCATATCCTATTTTCTGGGCCTGAATGGGAGGCATTTTACTTTGGGCACGCCAGGCTCTCCAAAACCGTCACCTCGTGCGCTGCTCCCAAAGAAGTTAAGACATGAAGGTCAGTCAATCCGGAAAATGTCAAGAACTTTGAAAATTTCTTCAAGTGAAGTTGCAAAAACCTGGCGCTATAATGAAACTGGCTCTCATGAGGAACGCCACAGGAATGGATGAACCAGAGTTACCTTTGCTGCAGAGGATACGTTCATTAGAGTTAACTGCACCACAGTTAAACCGCAGCCAAAATAAATGCTTCACAGAGTTCAGGTAACAGACATCTCAACATCAACTGTTCAGAGGAGACTGTGTGAATCAGACATTCATAATCAAATTGCGGCAAAGAAACCACAACTAAAGGACACCAATAAGAAGAGACTTGCTTGGGCCAAGAAACACGAGCAATGGACATTAGACCGGTGGAAATTTGTCCTTTGGTCTGGAGTCCAAATTGAAGGTTTTTGGATCCAACCGCCATGTCTTTGTGAAACGCGGTGTGGATGAATGGATGATCTCCGCATGTGTATTTCCCGCCGTAAAGCATGGAGGTGGTGAATAAGCAGCCAACAAGTGCTCAGTTGGAAAAGCATTCCAGGTGAAGCTGGTTGAGAGATTGCCAAGAGTGTGCAAAGCTGTCATCAAGGCAAAGGGTGGCTATTTGAAGAATCTTTTCTTTGGTTACAAATGTTTTTTGGTTACTAAATGATTCCATAAGTGTTATTTCATAGTTTTGATGTCTTCACTATTATTCTACAATGTAGAAAATAGTCAAATAAAAGAAAAACCCTTGAATAAGTAGGTGTTCAAAAACCTTTAACCGGTAGTGTAGTTTAGGCTTCCATTAGGCCTATCTGAATCATACCTTTTCAATCACATCTCGTGAGTAGCAGACCATTTTCCTTTCTTCCTATGCCAATCAAATTTGCCTAAACCTACTGTCAAGTTACCAGGTTGTTAGCTAGCTAGGTAACATGACTGAAAAACATTGTTTGTTAACAAACCAATAATTATCGACCCGGGATTAGTTTAAAATGGCCCATGGTTTGTGAAATGATATGCGTCCGAATCCCGATAAAAAGAATAAAAGGATAAAAATCTCTAGTAATATGGGTCATATTCTTTTAACCGTTTAGGCTAGAGAAGACGATTTCTCTGCTGTAAAGCTGCAAGCATGCCTGTCACGAAGCCGTGCTCCATTTTCCCTCTCTGACACTCAGAGGCTGCATGACAGTGAACTTGCAAAGTTTACTCTGACTGGTTTGTGCTCTTGGTTATAAACAGCCAATCAAATTATACAATGTATCAACATTGCTTGCTTTGCGCTCTGCTCCAATGTAACAAATGTACAAATCTAACAAGAGAAGACTCATCAGGGTCTGGGTCTGCATCCCCGTTCGCCATCACTGCTAAATTCTATATTTTTTAAACAGATGGAGGAATAGAGGCACATTTTATAACAGGCGCCAGCAAGTTCCTTAGATTGGTAGGGCTGAAAAACGTTATACTATCATATGAAATGGTACTTCGGTATTCTAAAATGTTGGTATCACAAGTATTATGATGTTTTGGTTCCATGATTTTACTGTGGTACCGGTATACCATGCAACACTATAAATATGTAAAGTCTTCTCACACTATTCAAAGCCCACAATCGAATAAACAGCTTATGAATCTCTTTTAGCCTATAGATCACATATTGCAAACAAATCATCTGACAATCGCTATTCAATATCCAAAAACAGCACAATTCTTTTCAGCGAACCTGCACATCAACTTCTTTCTTGCATGGCACCAATGTTTTTTTTATTTTACCTTTATTTAACTAGGCAAGTCAGTTAAGAACAAATTGTTATTTTCAATGATGGCCTAGGAACATTGGGTTAACTGCCTTGTTCAGGGGCAGAACAAATTTTTACCTTGTCAGCTCGGATATTCGACCTTGCAACCTTCGGTTACAAGTCCAACGCTCTAACCACTAGGCTACCTGCCACCCCAATGTGAGGGATTGCAGTAGCCTAGTGTGTGGTGCAGTAGCCTAGTGTGTGGTGCGGGAATAATCACAAGCGAATCTGGAGAGCTTTGTATTTACATTGCCCTAAAAAAGGGAACAGGACCACAGAATTAAAGCGAACTGAACTCAAACCACCTCGCGAGATGGTCTCAGTTCGGTTCGCGTTGGGGCTCTTTTGAGGGGTCTGAGTTCTTTTGGAGCAGTCACACTGCACGAAAAGTTAAGCGAACAGCTGTAGACTATCTGCGCAAGAGATAAGTAGTAGGTAGGCCTATTTTACAACCACCAGATCAGAGCATCAAATTTTTTTCAATTTTCACACGAGTGGTTATCGAAATAGAGTGGGAAAGATTGTTCAAATTGACAATAGTTCCTCAATGTAGCCTTTCTCAATGGATGTAAAAATACTTTGTTTACTTGTTGTTTGAGGTGACGACAAAATTATTTCAAGAAGCTCCACAGTGGTGGTGAGTTAAGATAATCATAAATGCTCTCAGATCCCTAAATATGCACCTTTATAGGTCTGCATTTGCACGCAGGCCAGGAAGCTTAGGCCGACTTCTATGCATAATCAGGTGTAAATACTTAAATCAACATTGACAGGAGCGCTACAAACAAAAGACAATGAATAAATTACATCTCCATAAATGGAATGAAATAAACCAAAACTTGTTCCTCACAAGCATAGCCTAGGTTGTGCAGTCCGCAAACAACGTGTCCAGTCCGACAATGAGAACGATAAAAAAGAAGAATAATAATAATAATAATAATATATAGAATGCATTAACAGAAATTACCTTAAACAAACAAACATTGTAGAATAGAACTGCAAATGTACTACTGGTGATACTGGTGCGCCATCCCAGTGGCCTCTGCAACGGATTAGTCCACTGAAACAAGCGTGAATCAGACGGGTGTCTCATGTGCCATAAATAATATAAAGTACCAGCCAAAACTTTGGAAACACCTACTCCTTCAAGGGTTTTCTTTATTTGTACTATTGTATACACTGCAGAACAATAGTAAGGACATCAAAACTATGAAATAACACATACGGAATCATATAAACAAAAAAAGTGTTAAACAAATCCAAATATTATTTATATGAGATTCTTCAAAGTAGCCACCCTTTGCCTTGACAGCTTTGCACACTATTGGCATTCTCTCAACCAGCTTCATGAGGTAGTCACCTGGAATGCACTTCAATTAACAGGTGTGCCTTGTTAAATGTACATTTGTGGAATTTCTTTCCTTCTTAATGTGTTTGAGCCAATCAGTTGTGTTGTGACAAGGTAGGGGTGGTATACAGAAGATAACCCCAAAGACCAAGTCCACATTATGGCAAGAACAGCTCAAATAAGCAAAGAGAAACAACAGTCCATCATTACTTTAAGACATGAATGTCCATCAATACAGAAAATTCCAAGAATTTTGAACGTTTCTTCAAGTGCAGTCACAAAAACCATCAAGCGCTATGATGAAACTGGCTCTCATGAGGACCACCACAGGAAAGGAAGACCCAGAGAAAAGGACACCAATAATAAGAAGAGACTTGTTTGGACCAAGAAACACGAGCAATGGACATTAGACCAGTGGAAATCTGTCCTTTGTTCTGCTGAGTCCAACTGTGAGATTTTTGGTTCCAACTGCCATGTCTTTGTGAGACGCAGAGTAGGTGAAAAGATGTGGTTCCCGCATTTGTGGTTCCCACCGTGAAGCATTGAGGTGTTGTGATGGTGCTTTGCTGGTGACACGGTCAGTGATTTATTTAGAATTCAAGGCACGCTTAACCAGCATGGCTACCACAGCATTCTGCAGCGACGCGTGGGACTATCATTAGGGGACAATCATTTGTTTTCAACAGGACAACGACCCAACACACCTCCAGGCTGTGTAAGCGCTATTTGACCAAGAAGGCGAGTGATGGTGTGCTGCATCAGATGTCCTGGCCTCCACAATCACCCAACCACAAAACCAATTGAGATGGTTTGGGATGAGTTGGACTGCGGAGTGAAGAAAAAGCAGCAAACAAGTACTCAGCATATGTGAGAACTCCTTCAAGAAAAGCATTCCATGTGAAGCTGGTTGAGAGAATGCCAAAAGTGTGCAAAGCTGTCATCAAGGCAAAGGGTGGCTACTTTGAAGAATCTCAAATCTAAGATATATTTTGATTTGTTTAACACTTTTTTTGTTTACTACATTATTCCATACGTGTTATTTCATAGTTTTGATGTCTTCACTATTATTCTACATTGTAGAATTAAAAAAAAATTCAAACCCTTGAACGAGTAGCTGAGTCTAAACTTTTGACTGGTACTGTATATAAACTCAGCAAAAAAAGAAAACCCTTTTTCAGGACCCTGTCTTTCAAAGATAATTCGTAAAAATGCAAATAACTTCACAGATCTTCATTGTAAAGGGTTTAAACACTGTTTCCCATGCTTGTTCAATGAACCATAAACAATTAATGAACATGCACCTGTGGAACGGTCGTTAAGACACTAACAGCTTACAGACGGTAGGCAATTAAGGTCACAGTTATGAAAATTTAGGACACTAAAAGAGGCCGTTCTACTGACTCTGAAAAACACAAAAAGAAAGATGCCCAGGGTCCCTGCTCATCTGCGTGAACGTGCCTTAGGCATGCTGCAAGGAGGCAGGGGAACTGCGGATGTGGACAGGGCAATAAATTGCAATGTCCGAACTGTGAGACGCCTAAGACAGCGCTACAGGAAGACAGGACGGACAGCTGATCGTCCTCACAGTGGCAGACCACATGTAACACCTGCACAGGATCGGTACATCCGAACATCACACCTGCGGGACAGGTACAGGATGGCAACAACAACTGCCCGAGTTACATCAGGAACACATAATCCCTTCATCAGTGCTCAGACTGTCCTCAATAGGCTGGACTGAGGGCTTGTAGGCCTGTTGTAGGCCTGTTGTAAGGCAGGTCCTCACCAGACATCACCGGCAACAACGTCACCTATGGGTACAAACCCACCGTCGCTGGACCAGACAGGACTGGCAAAAAGTGCTCTTCAACGGTTTTGGCTCACCAGGGGTGATGGTCGGATTCACGTTTATCGTCAAAGGAATGAGCATTACACCGAGGCCTGTACTCTGGAGCGGGATTGATTTGGAGTTGGAGGGTCCGTCATGATCTGGGGTGTGTGTCACAGCATCATCGGACTGAGCTTGTTGTCAGTGCAGGCAATCTCAACGCTGTGCGTTACAGGGAAGACATCCTCCTCCCTCATGTGGTACCCTTCCTGCAGGCTCATCCTGACATGACCCTCCAGCATGACAATGCCACCAGCCATAAGGCTCGTTCTGTGCGTGACTTCCTGCAAGACAGGAATGTCAGTGTTCTTTCATGGCCAGCGAAGAGCCCGGATCTCAATCCCATTGTGCACGTCTGGGACCTGTTGGATCGGAAGGTGAGGGCTAGGGCCATTCCCCCCAGAAATGTCTGGGAACTTGCAGGTGCCTTGGTGGAAGAGTAGGGTAACATCTCACAGCAAGAACCGGCAAATCTGGTGCAGTCCATGAGGAGGAGATGCACTGCAGTACTTAATGCAGCTGATGGCCAGATACTGACTGTTAATATTGATTTTGACTCCCCCTCATACAAATATTTACACGTTAAGTTTGCTGAAAATAAACGCAGTTGAAAGTGAGAGGACGTGTCTTTTTTTGCTGAGTTTAAGTATATTTGCGATTGCTCGTCAAAAAAAATAATCTTGATCGACCAAACAAATCGAGCAGTCGACTAAATGGGGTCAGCGCTGGTGCGGTTTGCTGATTTGTTTGTGCAGTGTGAACACAACAATATTATTTTTGCGATAGCATACACTCCACTACATATGTACTGTATTTGGAGTGATGCTAATATTTTTTATTTGGCTCTATACTCCAGCATTTTGGATTTGTGATCAAATGTTTCATATGAGGTGACAGCACAGAAAGTCACCTTTTATATGACAATATTTTTCGTACATATCTGATTTACCATTTAGAAAAGAAAGCGCTTCATAGATTTAGTACCCATTTGAAGATGTCTTTGTATTTGGACAAATTTAACTCATATAGTTTGCCAAAGTAGTCAAATGTTGGGTATTTGGTCACCTATACCTAGTACGCAATGACTACATCAAACTTGTGACTCAACAAACTTGTTGGATGCTTTTGTAGTTTGTTTTGGTTGTGGTATGTTTTGCTCAATAGGTGGCGGCTGCAGGTAGCCTAGCGGTTAGAGCGAAAGGTCGCTGGTTCGAAAACACGCGCCGACAAGGTAAAAAATCACTTTGTGCCCTAGAGCAATGCACTTATCCCAAGATTTCTCCAGGGGCACTGTACTACTATGGCTGACTGAGTAAAAACAACACATTTCACTGCACCTATCCGGTGTAGGTGACAACAAAAAAGATCCTGATAATGCCATGATAAAACAAATCATGAATGAATCATGAATAATGATCAATGAGAAAGTGAGAGGCTTCAACAAAGCACGCTAAATTCTCACCATTACCAATAATATGGGAGATTCTTTAAGGAGGGGGGGGGGGGTGATCTTTGTCTCTCATGTCCCTCTCATCATCATTCACAATTAATTCATAATCATGGTAGCATTCACATTCATGTAGGTGTTCAAACATATTGTATTCTTACTTACAATAAAAGTGACTCCAAAATGACAATACATTATTCACCATGTCAAAGCTGACGTGCATACCTATATATAACGTAGGTACATTACGTAATGACGCCACGTTAAATGTTGCGCTACACGTGCAACACAGCATTCCTAACCTAGCCCACAATGTCTGCTGTGTGGATCGAGCAGTTAACAAGTCGAGCAGTCATTTGAAAGATTAGGAACATTTCAGCGAGACAACTCAAAGGCTAAATCCATTAACGCCAAGATAATGGAATTCATTGCCCTTGACAATCAAACGTTCTGTCGTGGGTGATGTTGACTTTCGCCGACTGGTCAAGCACCGGTACACACTACCAAGTGCACTATTTTTCAGATGTTGCCCTACCGGATTTACACAGTAACAGCATCACTGCTATTAGCTTCACGACATACATACTATGGAACGCCGTTTGAGTAGCACTGTCAAAGCTGTACAGAAAAGTCTGAAAACAAGCAAACACCGCCCATGAACGATGTGTTTACAATACCGCGTTGGTAATAAAGCATTATTTGTTAGACCGCAACTTCTGGGGTAGCTAGCTTTAGCTTGGTACCTAGCTAGCACCAATACAACCAGCTTGAAAACAATGACAAGTAGAAACTGCAGTCATTTTCATTATTCTTAGCAATGATTTAGCAATCCATGTGAGTAAGTATTAGCTAGGTTGCCACTTGTTGTTCGCCTATTGAAATGTAACTTCAGTTCATGAAAATAAATAGCTAGCCAGCTACTTAACCTCTTAGCGCGCCGATCCCTTTAGCGGGATCGTTTTCAGAGCAAACATAACGCGCCAAATTCAAAATACATATTAAGTAATACATATTCGTAATATTTAACCCGATATACAAGTGTTGCATAGTGTTGCATAGCCATCAAAAGCTCTGCTTCTTGGCAATATCACTGCGTTGTCAGATTTTAAAAAGGCTTTACGGCGAAAGCACTACATTTGATTGTTTGAGGCTAGTACCTCACATATTTTCCACATTAGCATAAATTCATATCCAGCTCGGTTCTCAAAATATCCATATCACAGCTAATATAAATAAACTTACCTTTCAAATAACTTCTTCTGAGGTCTTCCCAAGTGTCCAAACAAGATAATCCATGGTTCTTTTGTTAGAAAAAGTAAATAATTATATCCATAAATATCCGTTGTTTTTGGCACGTTACGTTCAGCTACTCCACCAAGCATTGTCAGTCTACTCGCCCGTTTTACAGTGAAGGGATCGCGTTCAAATTATACCTCTCATCTTTTCACAAACAAATCAAATATCATTAATAATGCATCCTTATGTATTCTTTTTATGAATAATAGCGATCATATTTTACAAGAACGGTAAGTGAAACGTTAAAAGACGAAAAGAAAGTTGGTCGCTGGCGCGTTCACGTTCTCGTGAACGTGCACGTCTGTTTACCTTTTTCTCTACCGTAGTAATTCTCTCTCTCTAAGGATCTGGTCAGAGCTTTTTCCTCCATACCCTTTCCAGAGACTGTTGACATCTAGTGGAAGCCATAAGTACTGCAACCTCGGTCCTATTCCCCATAGAAAAATATTACATGGGCTTCAAAATGAGAGGAGAGCCAAAGAAAAATAAATTCGGACAGAAATTTCTCTGGTTTTTGCCTGCTAAATCTGTTCTGGAATAGCCACAGACTATATCTTAATGGTTTTATAAACTTCAGAGTGTTTCCTATCCAATAGTACTAAATATGTAAATATCCTAGTTTCTGGCCATGAGTGGTAGGCATTTAACTTTGGGCACGTCAGACAGGCGAAAATTCGGAAAATGGGACCCTAGCTGGAAGAGGTTAACCCTGTTGCCCAAAGATAACGTTATAAGCAGCCAGGTAGCTTCAACTGGCTAGTGAGCGTCGACCGGACCGGGTTGTGTTGTGAAGCTAGCCACAATAAGGATTAGACACAATAGTGGAATTTGCGGTTTCCCTTCAAAATAAAAGTATGTCAGACAGTGATGCAAATGAATACAAAATAGTAGAATTATGCCATACTTTTATTTTATAACCGCAAAGTACACTATTGTGGCTCATCCTTATTGTGGCAAGCTTCACATAGATGGGTCCGACCACAATTAATCAAATAAGAACTGTCTTAAAAATGTGGATTATTTTAGATGTCACATAGCTAAATAGTTATCTAGCTAACTATAGCTACTGAAACAGATGTGTTGCTGTGTGTGATACAGCCTGGATTCGAACCAGGGACTGTAGTGATGCCTCTTGCACTAAGATGCAGTGCCTTAGACCGCTGCGTCCGTGTGTGAGTGTGTTAACTTGTTAGGGAGTGGCAGCTGAGGGGTCGGTTTTGGAGAGCCTGGCGTGCCCAAAGTAAAATGCCTCCCATTCAGGCCCAGAAAATAGGATATGCACATATTTAGTACCATTGGATAGGAAACACTCTGAATTTTCAGTGTTAACCATTTGTCTGTGAGTGAAACAGAACGCATATGGCACGCGAAACCCCGAGGAATTTCTGTCCTGGAAAAAGTGGTTTTGACAGAGTGCCTCATTGGGAACCCCTCCCTCATGAAAATGACCATATAAGGGCATATGAATGCAGTACCCATCGCTTCCTTTAGATGTCAACAGTCTCGAGACAGTGTCAAATTTCATTTTGGATGAATTAGACCAGAGAAGAAGAGCAAACCAGGAAGTGACCTTTTTATGTCAACAGTACCCAGTGCGCGTTCGAGAAAGGCGCGCAGTGTCTTTACCGTCTTTATCGATCAGTTTATATTCCGGTTGATTTATAATAGTAAATATATGTAAAAGTGTTCCTAAGGATACATTTAAAACTATGTTTGATTGTTCTTGGACAAGTTTATAGGTATAAGATGAACGAGTTTGCGTCACGTTTCAATGGACTAGTGGAGGCTGTCGTTTCTGATTATAACGCGCGAACCAAATGGAGATTTATGGATAAAATACATTACTTTTTCTAACAAAAGAACCATGGATTGTCTTCGTTGGACAATTAGGATGATCTCAGCAGAAGTTCTTCAACAGGTAATTGATTTGTTTTCGCTGTGAAATGTGTTATGTGTGTGCCATGATGGCTAATCGATTCATGGCTATGGGAAAAATATGTGAGGTGCTACCCTCAAACAATCAAATGTGCTGCTTTCGCCGTAAAGCCTTAAATCTGACAACGCTGTGATATTTCCAAGAAACAGAGCTTTTGATGAGTATGGAACACTTGTATATTGGTGGATGTTTAATAATTCAACTTTTGGATTTTGAATTTGGCGCCTTACATTTCACCTGGTAGTGTCGGGAGTTTCTCCCATTCTAATATGCAGATCCCCTCAAGCTCGGTCAGGTTGGATGGGGAGCGTCGCTGCATTTCCAGGTCTCTCCAGAGATGTTCGATCGGGTTCAAGTCTGGGCTCTGGCTGGGCCACTTAAGGACATTGAGACTTGTCCGGATGTCACTCCTGCGTTGTCTTGGCTGTGTGCTTAGGGTCCTTGTCCTGTTGGAAGGTGAAGCGTCTCCCCAGTCTGAGGTCTTGAACGCTCTGGAGCAGGTTTTCATCAAGGATCTCTCTGTACTTTGCTCCGTTCATCTTTCCCTCGAGTCTGACTAATCTCAGTCCCTGCTGCTGAAAAACATCCCCACAGCATGTTGCTGCCATCACCATGCTTCACCGTAGGGATGGTGCCTGGTTTCCTCCAGAAGTGACCCTTGGCATTCAGTCCAAAGAGTTCAATCTTGGTTTCATCAGACCAGAGAATCTTGTTTCTCATGGTCTGAGAGTCTTTTAGGTGCCTTTTGGCAAACTCCAAGCGGGCTGACATTTGCCTTTTACAGAGGAGAGGCTTCCGTCTGCAGTCTACCATAAAGGCCTGATTGGTGGAGTGCTGCAGAGATGGTTGTCCTTCCGGAAGGTTCTCCCATCTCCACAGAGGAACTCTAGAGCTTGGTGTGTCTTGGTGTGTCCAAACTTCTTCCATTTAAGAATGATGAGGCCACTGTGTTCTTGGAGACCTTCAATGCTGCAGATATCTTTTGGTACCCTTCCCCAGATTTGTGCCTCAACACAATTCTGTCTAGGAGCTCTACAGACAATTCCTTCAACCTCAGGGCTTGGTTTTTATTCTGACATGCACTGTCAACTGTGGGACCTTACATAGACAGGTGTGATTGGAGTCCACCTCCAAGTTGTAGAAACATCTCAAGGATGATCAATGGGTACAGGATGCATCCGAGCTCAATTTCAAGTCTTATAGCAAAGGGTCTGAATACTTATGTAAATAAGGTATTTCATTTTTGTTTTATATATATACATTGTCAAAAAATTATGAAAACCTGTTTTCACTTTGTAATTATGGGGTATTGTGTGTAGATGGATAAAAAAAATCTAGTCAATTTTAGAATAAGGCTGTGAAGTAACAAAATGTGGAAAAGGGGAAGGGGTGTGAATACTTTCCCGAATGCACTATGTATGAATACCTTCAGATATGTATGTTAGACCTTAAAATAAAAAGTTGACATTCTATAAGGTCACCTCATATGAAACATTTGATCTCAAATGCCAGAGTATAGAGACACATTTTTTTTTATCGCTGTAAATAATAAATAATCGCTATAAATTGCATGAATTGATGCGATAGCGATAAATAGAATGATAAGTTCATAACATTAATGTGCACCAGTTTTTTTTTTATTAACCTTTAAACTAATACTGGTAGTAGTGTCCCATGAACACTAGAACTGCCATAGGGTAACATCCACTGATGTTTGATTTGGTGGGAAAAAAATAAGCTATGTCATGCTTCTTTCCTGACTTATCCTAAATTATTGTATTTTACATTGCTCTTTTGTGTGAATTTTGAAATCACTATTAGAGAAGACATAACCCGGCAAGATAATGCGCTGTAGGATATTGGTACCCAGCCAGGCGCTGATGCGCCTCTCACTGAATGAATGACGGATGAATGGGCAATAACTGAGGTTACTTCACAATTCAATTGCAATTAGGCCTAAATGAATGATAAGGTGAAGAAGTTGATTTAATTTATGAAGACAATAGTGTAATGATTACTATGTTATTCCTATTTATCAGCTTTGTTGCTCATGTTTATAAATAAATATAAACATATAAAGCTATAACTAATCACATTTATTTAAGGGAAACAAAAACATGCTATGTGTTGCAGTAAGCCTTTAGAATAATGCAAAACATGTCCTCTTTGCAAGTTCATGTGCAAGGGGAAACAAACAATGCCAGTCAGCCTGCACAGCCGGCCCATCGAAACTATATCTAAACTATACCCAAACTAATTTCACAAATAAGTTTAAATTGGCAATAGTCTGAGGAGTGACAGTATTATCAGTTGTCAAAATGTACATGAAGAGATGGGTGCATCTTGTAATTGACAGATGCAGGGAAAGGAGCATCACTTTATCAAATCCTCCTTCAGAGTCACATGCAGGTAAAATGTTTTGATTTCTATATAGTAACAGAAAGAGCATATTCTGCAGTTTCTTTGATACTTATCTTTGTCAAATAACTCAAAATTCAAGAAGTGCTGCTCTATTTCCAAATGTTACTTTTTCCAAGAATATCTGTCTGTCAAATTTGTTTCTTTAGACCTGCCAAAATGAAATTATAATGGACTTCAACTAGTGATTTTTCATTTTTACTTATAGCCTAGAGTAACAAACTAATGAAAATGCTATTATATTCTTATAAATAATTGTTTTATAGTTTTCTAATGTTACCTAAAACCTTTATAAACAACCAAATTATTATTCTTCCGATAGCATATGTGAAATGTATTTATTAGACTGTTAGAATGTTGTTGCTTCATTGACAGAAATTCCTCGGGTTTTCGCCTGTTATATCAGTTCTGTTATACTCACAGACAATATTTTAACACTCTTAGAAACTTCAGTGTTTCCTATCCAATAGTACTAATTATGTGCATATCCTATTTTCTGGGCCTGAGTGGGAGGCATTTTACTTTGGGCACGCCAGACTCTCCAAAAACCGTCACCTTGGAAGCCGCTCCCTAAGAAGTTAAAGTTATCTTATAAAAAAAAAAACAATCAATCTTCACATAATCACTAGTTAACTACACATGGTTGATGATATTACTAGGTTAACTAGCTTGTTCTGCGTTGCATATAATCAATGCGGTGCCTGTTAATTTATCAGCGAATCACAGCCTACTTCAACTTCACCAAACAGGTGATGATTTAACAAAATGTCATTCGCGAAAAAAGCACAATCGTTGCAATAATCTACCTAACCATAAAAATCAATGCCTTTCTTAAAATCAATACACAAGTATATTTTTTTAAACCTGCATATGTAGTTAAAAGAAATTAATGTTCGCAGGCAATATTAACTAGGGAAATTGTCACTTCTCTTGCGTTCAGTGCAAGCAGTGTCAGGGTATATGCAGCAGCTTGGGTCGCCTGGCTCGTTGCGAACTGTTGAAAGGCCATTTATTCCTAACAAAGACCGTAATTAATTTGCCAGAATTTTACATAATTATGACATAACATTGAAGGTTGTGCAATGTAACAGTAATATTTAGACTTAGGGTTGCCACCTGTTCGATAAAATACGGAACGGTTCCGTATTTCACTGAAAGAATAAACGTTTTGTTTTAGAAATGATAGTTTCCGGATTTGACCATAATAATGACCTAAGGCTCGTATTTCTGTGTGTTTATTATAATTAAGTATACGATTTGATAGAGCAGTCCAACTGAGCGGTGGTAAGCAGCAGCAGGCTCGTAAGCATTCATTCAAACAGCAGCTCTTAGCAATGCTTGATAAACAGCAGCTCTTAGCAATGCTTGAAGCACAGCGCTGTATCATGACTTCAAGCCTATCAACTCCCAATACTCAAGTGCCTATAAGAACATCCAATAGTCAAAGGTATATGAAATACAAATGGTATAGAGAGAAATAGTCCTATAATTCCTATAATAACTACAACCTAAAACTTCTTAACTGGGAATATTGAAGACTCGTGTTGAAAGGAACCACCAGCTTTCATATGTTCTCATGTTCTGAGCTTAAACGTTTACTTTTTTACATGGCACATATTGCACTTTTACTTTCTTCTCCAACACAGTGTTTTTGCATTATTTAAACCAAATGTTTTATTATATATTTGAGACTAAATTGATTGTATTCATGTATTATATAAAGTTAAAATAAAAGTGTCCATTGTTCATTCAGTATTGTTGTAATTGTCATTTATTACAAATATATAAAATCGGCCGATTAATCGTATCGGCATTTTTTGGTCCTCCAATAATCAGTATCGGTGTTGAAAAATCATAAAATCGGTCGACCTCTAATTCTCATCTCCAAATCCTGCTCATTATTAACATAATGCATCAATATTTAGGACATAATAGCAAAAATAAAACGTATACCTTAGCAATTTTGGCATTACGGTAATGAGAACATTTCATTGGGTGAGCAATGTTAAAAATAAAAATATTAGAACATTATACGTTTTTGTAACTTTTAAAACTGCATTAATAGTTGTGAAAATTGTGGTCAAATGCACCATATCTGATCAATAGACAATATAATAAGTATAAAATAGATAAATACAGATCCTAATCTATATCATCCAAGAGGAATTTGGGTGAGCAGTTTATTATGTCCGTTTTGTGAGAACGACCCAGATATTCTTAAACTGTATTGTGCAATAGATCAAATTATATTTTATGAAATATTAGCATAGGGTAAGATCACAAAATGAGTGCCGACTCCAAATATCCTTCAAAAGTGAACAGAGTTTTTGTGTGCTTCAACTCCCAGCAAACTGAGCATTCTTATTTTCACTGCATGCTATTGCACAAGTCAAGAATTTCCAACTAGACAGAGATCAGAGGGCTAGGAAGACTTGTGAATGTATTGCAACAGGATCAATATGCACATCAAAGATTTCAGGGAACATCCTCTGTGTTCAAATCATAATAATTCCTTAAAAAAGGTACAATGCAGCCATTTTTATCTCAATATCAAATAATTTGGGGGTAAAAATGAAGTACCTTACTGTTGTTAATAAAAATTATCAGCAAAGAGCAATTTTTATTTCATTTATTTAACTAGGCAAGTCAGTTAAGAACAAATTCTTATTTTACAATGACGGCCTACCCCGGCCAAAACCTCCCCTAACCCGGACGACGCTGGGCCAATTGTGCGCCGCCCTAAGGGACTCCCGATGACAGCCGGTTGTGATACAGCCCGGGATCGAACAAGGGTCTGTAGTGACGCCTCTAGCACTGAGATGCATTGCCTTAGACCGCTGTGCCACTCGGGATGTCACCAGGCAGGCCAAAACTCCATCCTACCAAAACAGGCTGACTTTTCAGGCTGTCTTTTCAAACAGCTCTTTCAATAAAATGTCATTATCGTAAGTTTTACAATTTCACATATTATTCCCATCTCAGTGTGGAAATGTATAACACAGGAAAATCACGTATTTGACTGCACTGGGCCTTTAAATCGATACTATGGTGGCTATGTAAAAGGCATTGCTTACATTATTATCCCGATAACTGCTTAGGGGCAGCACAGAAATCCAACTCACACATACTGTACATTTTCCTGTCAGAGGCTATTTGCAGTTTGGCTATGGCTAACAAGGTTTGGTGCTATGGGGTGACACGCTAGCCCTGTAAAATATAAGACACTATTGTTCACTAAATAAGCCTCATTAGTAAAAACAGCTGCTGGGGTTTATTTTATTTTAAATCAGTGAGACGTACATAATTTCCACCAAAAGTGAGTGCTAATGGATTAAGTCTTCCTTCAGAGGTTAGTCCAATTCAAATGGAAGTTGCAAACATTTGTTTTTATTTAGTCCCTTGGATCAGGTTTTTGTTCAGGAATAAAGACTTCATATCGTGAAGAACTAGTATAGTCCATGGAAAATGTAGGCTGCCTGCATTAACTTGAATCAACAATTAGGCCCACAGTTTGTGGTCAAGGAGGCTATGGTCTATATAACATCTAAAATGGTATTTGGTCCCACGACCCCAAAGCTTTGTGTAACTTCTAAGCAGCAGGAGGTAACATTGAGCAAAATGAAGGGGGGGCAGCCCTCTTCCTGCCTCTCAAGCTTGACTATCTCCAAACTGACCCACTAACAGACAAGAGCGATAGGTCTTCTTGACAGAGGAGCTGTGAATGCAGTCCGATGGGGTGGATCGCATTGTAGCAGCGGCAAGGCTAATAGCCTATCCAACTGTAATGCGGGTAGGAAAATTACAGACACTCAAGCCCTCTAAACAAGTCCTCTATTTAAGTTGATAAATTAACTAGAGCTCAAACTGATACATTACCAGAATGTTAAAGACGAGATTTTAACTGTTATTATGTGGAACAATTTTGACTATTGCATGACGATGATTAAGTCAAAAACTGCAGATTTTCTACAACAACATGACATCTTAAAATGTTAAGGCTGCAGAGTGAGTATGTTGGTTTAAAATCCTGATGTGTAGACGGGATGGTTAAGGGTACTGCCGAATGCTTTTTTTTTTTTTATCCTAAAGGGCTCGGACAGAGAGTGGGGGTTCTGAGCTGTTTGAAGTCTCTGCAAATCCTGATGTGTGACTGACTTAACAACAAGCTCATAGTCTCACGTCAGAATTAGGCGTTCAACCATGTTTCTCAAACAACAATTGTTTTAAAGTTGTTCCAAACGTCAAATTTCCAAGTGTTTTGGTACTTCTCTGTATCGTTCCAAGGACACGTTTGGGTATTAACTCAGAATTCTTAAGGTTATGGATGAACTCAGAACGGTTAAGGGAATGGGCTAAGGTTTGGGACCAAACACAAAAATATATCGCTGGATTCGAACATGCAATCTTTCGATCCAGAGGCAGATGCCTCCCGCCATCCACAACGCCCTAGCACAGGGTTTCCCAAACTTGGTCCTCCCAAACTTCGTCATCTCTCAACGTTCTTAGACATGGATGGACGTCGAATACTGACTTGTATCACAGGTGACCTGCCTGCTCTTAATGCAATATTAAACACTGAATGGATGGCTGTAGGCTTCCCGTCAAAGTTAGGTGCGGGCCCATCACTCAAAATGAATCTGTTTTGGTGCTTTATTCCTCCTTCAGTTGAATTATTTGCAGGTGGAGAGGCTTCGCTAAGTGTCAAGCAAAACAGACTTTTGTGGGACTTCCTCGTCATTTATTTCGATAGGGGGTGGGGGGGAACTAATATTGGCTGTTGGGAGGAGGGAAAAAAACTAAATCAGACATCCTCTCATCCCACATCATTAAACAGACAGCTCAGGGCATAATCAATGCCAATGCCTAAATATAACCCTCCGCTCAGAAACAGAAAAGTTAAACCACAACCCTCAAAGCTGGGCATTCCATCAACAAGCTGAGGTCTGAGTGAAAGTATACCCCCCATCCACTCAGTTTCTCGCCATCTTAAAAGCATGAAATTCAATTAGCTGGACAACGTAACAATCATAAGGGAATGGGACGGTGTATTGAGAAAAGACTCTCGCAAAGAAACTGTGCCACTGAAAAGAGTGGAGCCTATGGTGGGGATATTGAAGCCAACGAGGGACTTGCCATTCACTTCACTCCATCTACCCTCTGTTTCTAATGCATAGTGAGATTGCACATACCCATCTGTAACCCAGTTAGAACTCTTGGAACTTAAAGAAACTGTGGTATACTAAAGCCCAAGGGCCAAGTCATTCCCTGCTTTGAGAGCGTAATGCCAGGTTTTAGAGGCGCCACTCTCCCCTGTACTTCACTGAAGTCTGACACCGGCGTTTACCTTTCTGCAGCCTCTCTTGGAACCTGGCCCAGAAAGGGGCTCCTTGCTGCACATTCACTTCCCCCCACTGTGAGAGAAGGGCAGGGGCATTTAGTTTCTCAACTGTTCCACTGTTACTAGTCCAAGAGCAGTGAGGGCGGGGATCCCTCAAAATGCCCTGGCCAACCCCAACGTTCCCTCGTTGACGTCTATAATTCAAAAGGAAGGCACTAAGAAGCAGCTCCTTACTTTTGCGGATTCTTGTCGCCATCTGGTATGCTCTCTGGATTGACTTCTATAGCCATGAAAACCCTTGAGGCAAGGCAGAAGCATATGAGTCACATCTTTGCAAAAGCATGGTAGTATGTTGTTATCTTAAAATCTTGACTGAAAATCAGTTCCAAACATTTCCTTTGTGTTTTCGGTTTCCAAAAGGCTCCATTCTTAAAGGGATACTTCAGGATTTTGGCAATGAGGCCCTTGATCAACATTACATGACAAAAAGTATGTGGACACCTGCTCAAACATCTCATTCAAAATCATGAGCATTAATATGGAGTTTGTCCCCCCTTTGCTGCTACAACAGCCTCCACTGGGAAGGCTTTCCACTAGAAGTTGGAACATCGCTGCGGGGACTTGCTTCCATTCAGCCACAAGAGCATTAGTGAGGTCGGGCACTGATGTTGGGCAATTAGGCCCGCAGTCTGTGTTCCAATTCATCACAAAAGTGTTTGATGTGTTGAGGTCAGGACTCTGTGCAGGCCAGTCAAGTACTTCCACACCGAACTCAATCTTCGGCACCATCCTAAGAATGGCGCCGGAGAGGATGGGTGACGTTTTATTGGCTCTTAACTTCCTAGGGAGCGGCAGCAGAGGTGACGGTTTTGGAGAGTCTGGCGTGCCCAAAGTAAAATGCCTGCCACTCAGTCCCAGAAAATAGGATATGCACATAATTAGTACTATTGGATAGGAAACACTCTGAAGTTTCTAAAAGTGTTAAAATAATGTGAGTATAACAGAACTGATATAGCAGGCAAAAACCAGAGGAAAATCCATACGGATTTGCAGTTTTTTTTGTACATTACCTTTTTGTCCAGGCTGCCTATTAATTTCTATTTTAACTAGGACTGAGACTGCAGTACCTATGGCTTCCACTAGATGTCAACAGTCTTTATACAGTGTCTGGAAGCTCTAGCACTAAGCAGAACAGATAGGAAGAGGAAGTAGTGAAGGGATCACATTTGTCAACTACGTTTGACGGGCGCGAGATTGTGAGTGCGCCCCACTATATTTTCCTTTCCTATTGTTCACGTTATCGTCCGGTTGAAATATTACAGTAAATATACATAAAAGGATACATTAAAAATGATGTTTGATTTGTTTGGAGAAAGTATATAGGTATAATTTGAACGTGTTCTCTTCACGGTTCAATGGGCGACTCAACAGTGGATTTTCTGATCATAACGCGCCAACCAAACAGAGATTTATGGATATAATAAATGACAAAAGAACAATTGGATGTCTTCATTGGACACTTGGGAAGCCCTCAGCAGAAGTTCTTCGAAAGGTAAGTGATATTTTTTAGCTCTTATATGGGTTTTGTGACCCGCGCTGGACATGAATTTATGCTAATGTGGAAAATATATGAGGTGCTATCCTCAAACAATCAAATGTTGTGCTTTAGCCGTAAAGCCTTTTTGTGTTTTGTTCGCATTGTTTGTAACTTATTTTGTTGCTGCTACCGTCTCTTATGACCAAAAAGAGCTTCTGGACATCAGAACAGCGATTACTCACTTTGAATTGGGTTGGACGGGAAGGATATACTCCAAACACCCGAATAGGCCCTCATCCCAGTCATTCACTGGAGAAAAAAACGGAGAGATCGGTGTGTCTTGTAAGGATCAGGCAACGAGTGGCTAATCTGCCTTTGCCATCCGTACTGTTAGCCAATGTTCAATCGCTGGAAAATAAATGGGATGAACTGAAAGCACGTATATCCAACCAACGGGACATTAACTGTAATATCTTGTGTTTCACTGAGTCGTGGCTGAACGACGACATTAATAACATACAGCTGGAGGTTATACACTATCGGCAGGATAGAACAGCAGCCTCTGGTAAGACACGGGGCAGGGGCCTATGTATATTTGTAAACAACAGCTGGTGAACAATATCTAAGGAAGTCTTGAGGTTTTGCTCGCCTGAGGTTGAGTATCGCATGATAACCTGTAGACCACACTATCTACCTAGAGAGTTTTCATCTGTATTTTTCGTAGCTGTCTACATAGCACCACAGACCGATGCTGGCACTTAAAACGCACTCAATGAGCTGTATACCGCCATAAGCAAACAGGAAAACGCTCATCCAGAGGTGGCGCTCCTAGTGGACCGGGGACTTCAATGCAGGGAAACTTAAATCAGTTTTAACTCATTTCTATCAGCATTTTAAATGTGCAAACAGAGAGGGAAAAAATATATTTAAAAAAATAAACAACTCTAGACCACCTTTACTCCACACACAAAGACACGTACAAAGCTCTCCCTCCATTTGGCAAATCTGACCATAATAATATCCTCATGATTCCTGCTTACAAGCAAAAAGTTAAGCAGGAAGCACCAGTGACCCAGTCAATAACAAAAGTGGTCAAATGAAGCAGATCCTAACTACAGGACTATTTTGCTAGCACAGACTGGAATATGTTCTGGGATTCCGCCGATGGCATTGAGGAGTACACCACATCAGTCACCGGCTTCATCAATAAGTGCATCGATGACGTCGTCCCCACAGTGACTGTGCGTACACACCCCAACCAGAAGCCATGGATTACAGACAACATTCGCACTGAGCAAAAGGGTAGAGCTGCCGCATTCAAGGAGTGGGACTCTAACCTGGAAGCTTATAAGAAATCCCGCTATGCCCTCAATTGAACCATCAAACAGGCAAAGCGTCAATACAGGTCTAAGATCGAATCGTACCACCTCGGCTTCGACACTCATCGGATGTGGCAGGGCTTGCAAACTATTACAGACTACAAAGGGAAGCACAGCCAAGAGCTGCCCAGTGACAAGCCTACCAGATGAGCTAAATAACTTCTATGCTAGTGTCGAAGCAAGTAACACTGAAACATGCATGACAGCATCAACTGCTCCGGACGACTGTGTGATCATGCTCTCCGCAGCCGATGTGAGGAAGCCCTTTAAACAGGTCAACATTCACAAGGCAGCAGGGCCAGACGGATTACCAGGACGTGTACTCCGAGCATGCGTTGACCAACTGGCAAGTGTATTCACTGACATTTTCAACCTCTCCGAGTCCGCAATACCAACATGTTTCAAGCAGACCACCATAGTCCCTGTGCCCAAGAACACTAAGGTAACCTGCCTAAATGACTACCGACCCGTAGAACTCACATCTGCAGCCATGAAGTGCTCTGAAAGGCTCGTCATGGCTCACATCAACACCATTATCCCAGAAACCCACTCCAATTTGCATACTGCCCCAACAGATCCACAGATGATGCAATCTCTATTGCACTCCACACTGCCCTTTCCCACCTGGACAAAAGGAACACCTATGTGAGAATGCTGTTCATTGACTACATCTCAGCATTCAACACCATAGTGCCCTCAAGGCTCATCAATAAGCTAAGGACCCTGGGACTAAACAACAAGTCACTGAGCTCTTCAGAAAGGCCATTCTACTGCTAATGTTTTGCATGGAGATTTTATACACCTGTCTCTGTGTCAAGTATGAAGGACGTTAGAGGTAGTTTTGCGAGCCAATGCTAAGTAGCGTTAGCACAATGACTGGAAGTCTATGGATACATTAGCATCTTAGCAGATACCCATAGACTTCGTCGTTGCGCTAACGCTAGTTAACATTGGAAATGGCACTTGTTAGCAACTTCCTTCAACCTGCACAAAAATATAAATGCAACATTTTCAAAGATTTTACTGAGTTACAGTTCATAGAAGGAAATCAGTCAATTGAAATCCATTTATTAGGCCCTAATCTATGGATTTCATATGACTGGGCAGGGGTGCAGCCTGTGAGGCCCACCCACTGGGGAGCCCGGCCCAGCCAATCAGAATTTGTTTTTCCTCACAAAAGTATTTTTTACAGAGAGAAACACTCTTCAGAACCCCCCTCCTCTCCTCAGACGATCCCGCAGGTGAAGATGACGGATGTAGACGTCCTGGGCTGGAGTGGTTACACGTAGTCTGCGGTTGTGATGTGGGTTGGATGTACTGCAAAATTCTCTAAAACGACATTGAGGTGGCTTATGGTAGAACATTTTTTATTAAATTCAGCTCTGGTGACATTCCTGCCATCAGCATGCCAATTGCACGCTCACTCAAAACTTTAGATCTGTGGCATTAGGTTGTGTGAACAAACAACACATTTTAGAATTGCCTTTTATTGACCCCAGCACAAGGTGCACCTGCGTAACGATCATGCTGTTTAATCAACTTCTTGATATGCCACACCTGCCAAATGGATGGATTATATTGGTAAAGGATAAATGCACACTAACAGGGATTTAAACAAATGTGAGCCCAAAATTTGAGAGAAATTATATTTTTGTGCATATGGAAAATTTCTGGGATATTTTATTTCAGAACATGAAATATGGGACCAAAACTTCACAAGTTGCATTTATATTTTTTCTCAGTAGAGATAAAGGGCCTCATTGCCAAAATCCCTGAAGTATCCCTTTAAGGGAGTCAGAAATTCATAATATGTTTAATCAAGAGATTTCTCACCCACACAAAAAAATGTAATCATCAAAATGCCTTTGTTTTAAGTTTTGTGAATGAAATGCTGTGAATTGACTGAATTACATATTGAATAAGCAAATCCAGTTCAATGGTAACAATGTGGTCTGGGTGTGACATAGCTGTTCAATTACTCTCTAGGGACATACGCCTACAACAAAATGCCTTTGTGAAGCACAAACCATGGCGTTAGAATTTGCCCTCCCACAAAAAAAAATAAAGGCCACTTTTTCTAAGGATCAATTTGCATGCCTTGTCATTTTTGGTATCCACAGGGGCAAAATGTGTAATCTTCTTGTGCACTCTGAATAATAGCAGACATGTGCTGACTGACAAAAGCTTTTATTTAAGCGTGCATCTAGTTTGATTTGGGTCCATTGTGTACATGCTACAAGACTGGCAATATTATTCAACATGTCTTCAACAAACTACTCTTGGCTAAAAGCTAAATGGGGGCTGAGTGTATTCAGCTTTGGTCTGTCAAAAAACCATATTCTCTTGAGAATCAGCCAGAATTCTCTTGCACGTTTGTACCAATGCAGCTCCGGCATAGTACACCACTGAGAAACAGTTCCTTTTAAAAAGGACAATTCCGCCACTTTATAACCAGTTAATAAGCTCTTAAAATATATTAGGGGTGTAACGGTTCACCAAACCCTTGGTTCGGAAAACATATTGTGGTTTTGGGGTGACGTTCGGTTACGGTACAGCAGAAAAATGTAACTCCAACAGTTACTGTAGTTAATTTTTGTTTATATACGCTAAATTAAAATGTACCCCATTTCTGGCCGAAGTCCAGTTTCTGTGACATCATTCACAATGTTCCTGGCATTGTCTGTTGTGACAGCAATTTGTATGCTGGGCCTCAAGTAGGAGGTCTAAAAAGTTGGACCGGTTCCGAAATAGACCTGGGGCTTTCCTACCTGGACCAATATGCATAAACATATTTTCAATATAGAGATCTGTTCCGTATAGACGTGGTCGGATCCGAGTAAGGGAAGCAGCAGAAAAGCCCATTTGGAAGCTATTTTGATATAGTACGAGGGAGACCCGGCAGAAGAGGGGTCTTGCGGTGTGTGTACTGTGACTGAGTTAAACGGGAGCAATCAACCGAGCAGACTTGCGCTAGTAGAGTAACTTCTAGCTTGTAATAGATAGGTTATTTATCATCCAATATGATTACATCGTACCTGTCTTGACTGCATAAAACAGAGAGAAGCTAGTTGGCTAAGATAGCTAGCGGAGTTAGCTAGGCTAATGGAGTCTGCATGCGCGCCCTTCCTGCCCTACAGTTACAAATAACACCTCCAAGATTATTAAATAGCAGCCTACCTGTTGGCTCTTGTTCGTTGTAGAATTTACTTATCATTTATCTTTACTTTCCATCATTTAAATTCCATCTCCCATTGATTAGATAATCTCCTAACTTGCTTTGCCACACACAGAGGATCTATGACAGTAGTGACGCTTTGATGACTTGTGATTGGCCGACAACAAGCTACACCTACCACTCCGCATAGGCTATTCTCGTTGAGCAGTGGAGAATACTATTAACTTTTTATCCACAACTCTGTCCATCGCCATTGTAATCGATTGTTAAGCGAAAATGTTCACAAACAGAAGATATAAACAATATTGTAGGATCCTCCAATTCTGGTTTATTGATCCCACCACTCGTCATCTACAGAGTTCCCGGCTGCACCTCACAAAGGGATAGTTTGAAATCAGCAAGTATAGATTTGAATTTTGATTACAACATGCACATAGGCTGTAGTTGTTTTGACAGATTAGCCTGTAATTTTTTTCAGCTCAGGTTTACTCACCAGGCAATGGCATACAATGCAGCGTACGCTTTCATTCGGGTTCACAGTGTGGACAGATCTGAGGTCCCCGTACAGAACGGTTTGGTACGAATATGTACCGTTACAGCCCAAGTATATACAATGTATTTGGAAAGTATTCAGATCTCTTGACTTTTTCCACATTTTGAAACTTTACAGCCTTATTCTAAAATGGATTCAATTGTTTTTTCCCCCCCTCAATCTACACACAATACCCCATAATGACAAAACAAAATTTCCACATTTTTTGAACATTTCAAACAAATAAAAAAACTGAAATATGACGTTTACATAAGTATTTGACCCTATACTCAGTACTTTGTTGAAGCCTCTTCGGCAGCGATCACGGCCTAAGTCTTCTTGGGTATGGCGCTACAAGCTTCGCCCACCTGTATTTGGGGAGTTTTTCCCCATTCTTCTATGCAGATACTCTCAAGCTCGGTCAGGTTGGATGGGGAGCGTCACTGCACAGCTATTTTCAGGTCTCTCTGGAGATCGGGTTCAAGTCTGGGCTCTGGCTGGGCCACTCAAGGTCCCGAAGCCACCCCTGCATTGTCTTGGCTCCTGCGTTGTCTTCCTTCTGGAAGGTTCTCCCATCTCCACAGAGGAACTCTAGAGCTCTGTCAGAGCATTGGGTTATTGGTCCCCCTCCCTGACAGTGGCCTTTTTCCCCCGATTGCTCAGTTTGGCTAGGCTGCCAGTTCTAGGAAGAGTCTTGGTGGTTTAAAACTTCTTCCATTTAAGCATGATGGAGGCCACTGTGCTCTTGGGAACCTTCAATGCTGCAGAAATGTTTTGGTACCCTTCCCCAGATCTATGCCGACACAATCCTGTCTCTGAGCTCTACGGACAATTCCTTCGACCTCATGGCTTGGTTTTTGCTCTGACATGCACTGTCAACTGTGGAACCTTATACAGACAGGTGTGTGCCTTTCCAAATCCTATCCAATCAATTGAATTTACCACAGGTGGACTCCAATCAAGTTGTAGAAACATTTCAAGGATGATCAATGGAAACAGAATGCACCTGAGCTAAATTTCAAGTTTCATAGCAAATGGTCCTAATAGTTAAGTAAATAAGATATCTGCTTTTTATAAATTTGCTAACATTTCTAAAAACCTGTTTTTGCTTTGTCATTATGGGGTAAGTTTAGTCTAAATATATTGCTTCAGTCATAAATTATGAGTGCATTTCTCATTACTTTAGGGTTGTAAAACACTTGCATGAATGCCATGCTAAATATATGTTCAAGTAATTGTCACCAATCAACTGCTTTACACCAAAACATAATTAGAATTAGATGCTACCTAGCTACGCTAACCATAACATTGTTACTGTATCTGGTTAACATGCTTCATCCCAAATCAGTGTTTCATCTTAGCTACTGTCTTAAACAGTGCAAACGTGCAGGCCTGTTAGAAGAACCTTTATTATTAAATTTACAGGCAAATCATTATGAAATCCTAGTCTTTCAGCCTGTATCTTTGGTGCTAACGTTAGCAATTCAAGCTAGCTAAGTAGCTCATTTTTAAGTAAATACCTCCAGTCAAGTGGTTAGATGCTTCAAAATCAAGGATCAAGAGCCGTGACGTATAATATTTGTTTTTTGCGTGCAGCAAACTGTGTAGCATTTTTTTATTACTTGTATAACTTTGAGCTGGGATATCTGTTTGCAATACACTCGTAAGAATTTAGTTAGCTTTCTCTATGGGATTTTACATGTACTTGTTAGCATTGCTAACATTCAGATTAGAGGCTCAATGGGGTTTTTAAATAGCGGCCCTTGTGTTCAGTACCGGTATTATTGAATATCCCGGTATGGCACAAGGTCAGTATGAAGGTATGCCAAACTATACTGAACAGAAATATAAACATAAACACAACGTGCAACAATTTCAAAGATTTTACTGAGTTATAGTTCATATGAGGAAATCAGAATTGAAATAAATTCATTAGGCCCTAATCTATGGATTTAACATGACCGGGAAGACATATATGCACCTGATGGACACAGATACTTTAAAAGAAATGGGTGTCACAATTAAGCCTCAAGATCTCATCACGATATTTCTGTGCATTCAAATTGCCATTGATAAAACGGAATTGTGTTTGTTGTCCGTAGCTTATGCCTGCCTATACCCCACCGCCACCATGGGGCACTCTGTTCACAATGTTGACATCAGCAACCCACCTCGCCCACAGGACGCCATACCTGTGGTCTGCAGTTGTGAGGCCGGTTGGACGTACTGCCAAATTCAAAAAATATATATATGTTAGAGGCGTTTTAGAGTGGCCTTGTGCACAAAGTGCACCTGTGTAATGATCATGCAGTTTAATCAGCTTCTTGATATGCCACACCTGTCAGGTGGATAGATTATCTTGGCAATGGAGAAATGCTCACTAACAGGGCTGTAAACAAATGTGTGGACAACATTTTAGAGAAATAAGCTTTTTGTGCATATGGATCATTTCTGGGATCTTTTATTTCAGCTTATGAAACGTGGACCAACAGTGTCCTTTTATATTTTTGTTCAGTGTAGATACCGCCCAAGCCTAACTGGAAATAATACAAAATAAGAAGTTTACAAGTAATTCAATACAAAAATATAGGCTATTTGGAAAGCGCACAATGGCTGCCTAAGTTGAAACTTCGGTCGATGATGTTGGGAGTGGTTTTGCCGAATGGAATCCCCGTAGTTTGCTGACTATAAATATAATTCTATGAGTTTCTGAGTGTCTATATAAAATATTTACATGTTATTAGACAAAGACAACTAGAGCAACATATATCAGGGAGTTCTAATATGACCAGAAAACTACAGGCAGGTTATATAGAGCTCTGAAATTGACTGTCCACAATTTATTGTATTAGTCATTTCAGGGATCCTACTAGAAAACATCAGAGAAGCTCATCACTAAAAACAGTCAAGACATATAATTACACTGAAACTGTGTAGGACATCACTAAATACTTCATAATAACAACCCAAATGTTAAAAGTGGTAGAGTTGTCCTTTAAATATGCAAAAACTGCCCAGGCAGAGATTTTTTGCAACCGACAATACCAAAATGAGACAAGAGCTTTCTGCATGCAACTCGGCATTCTGGATAAAGCCACAAATGCCAAGAGCACTTTCAGCCTATTGATTCATTTAGTGGGTTGGAGAGGAGGCGACGGCTAGAGAAGGGATGGGAAGGGGGATGAGGGACAATGAGGACTAGACAGTAAGGGAAAATGGGCGGTTGGAAACCCCAGGTGGGACAATGCTGCCGGGCCATAGAACAAAGGAAAAAATCTGTTCCAGTCCAGTTCTGGTTAAGAATGTCATTTGGAGGAAGAAAATATGTTGCCAAGGACAACAAAACACATCCCACTTTCGTTTCCCTCTCCAATTTCTTTCTCTGGTGAAAGGAGGCAGAGGTCAGGCAAAAAGTATTTTTGGATCTGTAGGGACCTTCAGCAGAATGAATACTTCACAGGGAAACCAATATTTTAAATGTGCTACATTTTGGATGTCTTATGAATCATTGCTATGCATGGGCAAAGTGCTGTGGAAGTGTAAGTTGCCGGTCCTGCAGCTGTAAGTTGAACACCTTCATATTATGCTACATTACGCATTCCCTTTTTAGAAACCCAGTACGCATTTGATTCAGCAGTGATATATCTACCAAACATCTATCTATCTATTTATAACAAATAGCATAAACACATATACATTAGTTACCAATATCAAAAGACAAAAAATAATGATTAGGTCACTTTCACCCTTGCCGTCAGTTGAAGGACCAACTGCTGTTTAAGAGGCTCTTGGAGGAAGCACATTATAGGATCATAGCTGGCTGGCCTGGCAGGGGATGAAGAGATGGGTGTTGCTCTTTGGGCCAGTTGCAACTGCTTCCTCATTAGCACCATTTTCTCTGTCAGTGCTTGGTAATCTAATCGTCAAGTAATTTACTTCTAAACTGGTTGCGCTTAGCTCTGACTGAATTCATTCTCTCAATAGGCGGTGAACTTCCTTTCATCTGCGCAACAACATCAGGATTACCCTCAAACAACTTTCCCAAAGAAAAAAACTCTTAAACAAGGAATCTGTTTTCTGTACTTGCGTTTCATATGCAAGTCCCAAGTGGAATTCTGCAAAAGTCTACTTTGAGGAAATCATAGGAAATGTAAATGCATGTCTACTTCTCCATTCGGATAACTTAAATGTATATTATTTTTGTCCGACTATTAGTTCTAGTGAAATAATGGACCAAGGGGACTTTCACACCAAATTGATTTGGAGCGTTTTTTCCATACTCTGGCCCGTTTTCCCCCTTTGGTTCGTTTGGACTGGTGTGAACACTATCCTCACTAGGAGTGCACAAAAAAACATGGTTCGCTCAAAAAGGGTGGTTTCGGTCCGATTCCACCAAACACAGGAAAAGAACCAGAGGCACAGAATATTATTGGTTGTTTTACTGCAAGCATTTAATGAAACGCACGCAATACCATAACTTGACATCTCTGAAACATTCTGTGAGTATTAGAGCATTTATGAGCGCATCTGATGCGGATTAGGGGAGACATGGACTAAACCGGGGATATAGGCTACTGAATATAACCTATTCACGTGGCAGTTAGGGGGGTTATTGCGCTGTTTCCTCCTGCATGTTGTTGGAAGACCAAAGCGAAAGTAATATGAAGCTTGTGACAGACAAGTTATGCTTCTTGATAATCATATATGATTTAACATGAGCCTTTTTCTAAAATAAACAAATTACTTTCATGAACATGTGGTTGTGTTTAGGCATTTTAGTTCGTTTGACATTTGGCAATGTGAAACCAACGGGACCCCCAAAAAATGTAATGCGATTTAACAAATAACCAAGCTATGACTCAAACTAGGCCTATAGCTCAGAACTGTGTGTGAAAAATACCTAATAGTGGTCACTCCGTAATAGTGGACTAATAAGTGGTTTTGGTCACCAATACCATCTGCAGTTCACCCACTCTATTGCTTTTTCAAATAGACCAGTAGTCTACTAATGACTAGGTCATAGACCCAAAACAAAATCTACAAAGGACACAAGGGAAGCACACCCACCTCCATTGAGAGGGAGAAGGACTTCTGTTCCACATAGAAAAGAAAGGATGTGACCTCTGGCTTGTTTACTGAGATGCACTGCTGGTCAAACAGAGAATCGGACCCCACTGGTATAGGATTACTGAGGCCTAACAAGACGACAAATGGCCTGATTTAGCCTACGTGTGCCTCCCCCATTGTCGGCTTTCGAGGCAAACTGACTTCCATAACCAGAATGGAAGGGGCCTGGTTAAAGCAAAAGAGAAAGTGCATAAGAGACTGGTCATTGCCGCTGAAAGAAATCTCCCCAGAGCTGAAAAGGAGCAACACCATAATGTGTTAGCAGGGCTTTATCTGCATATTAAAAGTCATGGGGCGGGCCCGCCAATGTCCAAACACTAAAATGATAAAACATTTGTTTAATAATTTTTTGGGGTGGAAAAAATGTTTTCAGTGTTAACTTAAACCAGATACAAAGTACGTAAAAAAGATAACGGACCTATACAGAGCATGACATTAACGCTTGTTCCGAACAAGAGGACAAGTAAAAAAATAAATAATAGGTCGGACAAGAATATAGATTTAAGTGATCCGAAAGGACAAATAATTTATCACAACATCAAACAACTACTGGATCAGAGGCCAACATGTTAAAAGTGTAGGTGATATTCATATTGGCTACAAACTCATGTCAAAACCGATGCTGACATGAGGGAGGCAACATAACATGTAGCCAAACTTTAATGAGACTTTTAATTACATAAATATGGCCTATACACCAGTCATGTTTGAAAAACGTAATGAAGGATTATTAACATCTAAAGGCTTGATTCTTTCGACATACCTACTCGAGCCACCGAACACTGTAGAGTAAAGGACAGTGCCTGTTGCGCACTGCACATTATCCACCTTGAATCAGAGCAGAGGCGGTCAGCATTGTAAAACTATTTAACAATAAACTTAATGGTTTAAAACCTGGATGTTGTATGTCATTTTACGCAGCAGGTCTTACCTTTTTCAAAGTAGCCTAGCCAAAATACGATCATGGAAATGTTGAGGGAATTCTTCCATAATCACTTAATATGCCATGGAAAGCAAGATTTTTTCCATGGGTTTCCAAAAAAAAAAAAAATCGACGTTATTTTATTGTCCAGCAGCCAAAGGCATAATCCTACTCATATTAGTATCCCATGCAAGTTGATGCCTCTTTAGATCTTCCCTTTTAATTTATAAAGGATATTTTCATCTGTCATATGAAACCGCTCGCACCATTTGTATTTTGGAGAATAAAGCCATGTGCGCATTGTTCAGCTGATATGAAAAAAATACAACTTAACATTTTAAGATAAACGGTCTGATCTGTTGCATCAGCCTCATTGCTTTTTTAAATGTTTTAAATGTGCAGTGGTTGTATGAATTTTGGATCTGTCATCCCAGAACTGTCCCAGTGTCGGGACAAGCTTAAATTAGCGCTCTAGATGGAATCATTTTATAAAAGACAAAGTATTTTGCTGTGATTGTAATGTTGCAATATTTCATAGGCTACCAAGGGTGGCCAACCATTCTCCAGGAGAGCTTTAAAAAGGGGCAGTGTTGTACTTTGAGACAGGCTTGAATATGCAAAAAAGCCAATAAGCAGAGTATAGTCTACATTTGTCTGATTCTCTACGGTAAAAAAGATAGTAATGCATTTTACTTTGTAAAGTGGTTCCTTTCATCATACAATTATGTAAAAATGCTGTTACAGAAAAAGGCTGGGCAATATCCAGATATTCATACCGTTTCTGTACCATACCGGGTATACGATATTACCAAATATGCACACAAGGGGAAACTCAGCTAGCAAGTTAGCAAGCCAAATGCATAACTGGAGCCCTGAGCTGGATATCACTTTGCGGTTGCCAGTTGTACGGTGTTTCCTCTGACACATTGGTACGGCTGGCTTCCGGGTTAAGCAGGTAGTGTCTCAAGAAGCAGTGCAGCTGGGCAGGGTCGTGTTTCGAAGGACGCATGGCTCTTGACCTTCGCCTCTCCCGAGTCCGTGCGGGAGTTACAGCAATGGGACAAGACTAACTACCAATTGGATATCACAAAAAAAAGTTCATGTCAAGCCCTGCTACATATTCTTTTAATAAGATCATATTTCAGAACTCACAATCACCTAAATAAAAGCTACAGTCAGGTAGAATCTAAAATGTAAAAAATGAAGCATTCAGGAGTATTTGTTCTGGCATGAGGCCCACATTGATTGTGATTTAATGTTAGAGTAACTCAAATTACATAAACCATGGAAAAATATATAGAATTGCAGGAAATTAGCTTTGAATAGCCTACATAAAAAGCTCTTTAATGAGGCCAAATCCTGTGAGAGGATATCAAGGAAGGAAACGTGTCCTCAAAAACAGTGTACCTCCAAAAACTAAATGGGAAATGAGGGCATAGCATACTGGCAGTGGTTACAGGTCTTAAAACAAGTGAGCAACTCCAACTGTACAGGATGTAAAACAATGACCAACTACAAGTTATGATTTTCTCATGTCAATGTTGTCTTTTGTATGTCCTTTTTTGCTACAATCAGTTGTTAATCAAATTCATTTTCACAAGAAGCCATTCCTACACAGCACAATCAGAAGTCTTAACAGACTGAAACCACTATCAGTCCAGTACAAAACCAGTGGAGTGGGAAACAAATTAACCTGGCAGATTCATTTAAGTGATGTGCCAACGGGAGGGGAGGGAGGTACAGGGCAGGCCACCTGATGATCGCTGGGACCTCAAATGACAGATCGGTCTAAACTTAATGACAGTTACATTTCGAAGGTGACCGTTTCTGTTCAGGCCTAGCCTATTTCTTTGGCACATGATGATTGATGGCCCTTTTGGCATTAAAAACATAGTGCCATGTTTCCTATTACCATTTCTATATGATTTTTCTGAAACATTTGTCCATGTTGGTTTATACGTTGACATTGAGTAGAGGCCTACACATGCAGTAGAGGACAACTGAAGTGAGATAGGGAATTTGACACTTTAATGAGAACAAACTGTCTAGCAAATGTCTCTGTATCGCTAGATAAATTGAAGGTTTTCCATTACTATGGGTCGTAATACAACCTCCTTCCAACTGGCAATATGTTCGCCAAGGACGCGGTATAAAAATAAATAAAAAAATCACATTAATGAGCCCACCAGTCCGACATCTTTTCACATTATACGGCAAGCGTAATAACAGAAATGCCTCCAACATCTATCAGAATGTATGAGACTTTAAAAGCATCTAAAATCAGATCATGGTGTTTAATATAGAGGGGGGGAAGGACACTTCATGTTTATTTTTGTCCTAAGATACTATAAAGGGTGCTTGTTTTAAATATGTAGGGTGAACGTATCAGATCGCTGACTATGAAGCCCATGACGTGATGCATTCCAATTTGCTCAAGCACATAGAAGTCCATCAAGACCAGAATGCATGACTATAAATGACAGTTTAATGATGTTCTGAAAGAAATATGTCGAAGAGATACATTTCCAAGAACAAAACGTTTACTTTGGACACTTTTTGTAACCTAATCTACAAACAACTTTTGCTGATATTGAAGCCTACCTGATATATGCTCTCACACACTATAATTTTGTTGTCTTAGGCAAATCAAAGCAAAAAGTTTGGTTTCCAGTAATATAAAACGGAGGGGCTGCATGACCAGACTCTCACGTTCCCCTTCCCCATAGCTAAACAACCTTACCTTCTGCCAATATGCTACTTTACGCACATTGTTTTTTGCATAGCTGCTACTCCCTCCGCTGATGCTTCCCCCTCTCTTCCTGTTTTCATTCACCCCTGGACGATGATCAGACATATTTGTCCTTGTCCATGTTGTACAAACTTATGTTGATTGTAACTAACCACACAAATCGAAAATACCGCCCACACACATCGTGGCCTATATGCGGCAGACTGATCACTTTATCTGGCAAATTGCAATACTACTTCCGGCGCCGACAGAGATGGCAGCCTCGCTTCACGTTCCCAGGAAACTATGCAGTATTTTGTTGCGCCGGTCTTTTGGTCAAGCTACGTCGACGGGCGCATCGTGCACCTCTCCCGAGTATTTTAATCGCCAATGTACAGTCTCTTGACAACAAAGTAAAAGAAATCCGATCGAGGGTTGCCTTTCAGAGAGACATCCGAGACTGCAATGTTCTTTGCTTCACGGAAACATGGCTCACTCAGGATACGTTATCTGAGTCGGTACAGCCACCTGGTTTCTCCACGCATCGCGCCGACAGAAACAAACATCTATCTGGTAAGAAGAAGGGTGGGGGTGTGTGTCTTATGATTAACGAGACGTGGTGTGATCATAACAACATACAGGAACTCAAGTCCTTTTGTTCACCTGACATAGAATTCCTTACAATCAAATGCCGACCGCATTATCTACCAAGAGAATTCTCCTCGATTATAATCACAGCCGTGTACATCCCCCCTCAAGCTGATACATCGACGGCACTGAAATAAATTAATTTCACTCTAGGTAAATTGGAAACCACATATCCTGAGGCTGCATTTATTGTGGCTGGGGATTTTAATAAGGCTAATTTGAAAACAAGGCTTCTAAAATTTTGCCAGCATATCAAATGTGCCACCCGGGCTGGTAAAATCCTGGATCATTGTTATTCCAACTTCCGTGATGCATACAAGGCTATTCTCCGCCCTCCTTTCGGCAAGTCTGACCATGACTCTATTTTGTTGCTCCCAGCCTACAAACAGAAACTAAAACAGGAAACGCCCGTTCTCAGGTCTGTTCAACGCTGGTCCGACCAATCTGATTCCATGCTGCAAGATTGTTTTGAGCACGTGGACTGGGATATGTTCCGACAGCATCTGACAACAACATTGATGTATACGCTGATTCGTGAGCGAGTTTATTAGCAAGTGCATTGGTGATGTTGTACCCATAGCAAATATTAAAACCTTCCCCAACCAGAAACCGTGGATTGATGGCAGCATTCGCAAGAAACTGATAAGCGCGAACCACTGCTTTTAACCAGGGTAAGGCTACCGGAAACATGACTGAATACAAACAGTGTAGCTATTCCCTCCGCAATGCAATCAAACAAGCTAGCGTCAATATAGAGACAAAGTAGAGTCACAATTCAACGGCTCAGACACAAGAGGAATGTGGCAGGGTCTACAGTCAATCACGGACTACAAAAAGAAAACCAGCCCCGTATGCGGACCATGACGTCCTGCTCCCAGACAAACTAAACAACTTCTTTGCTCGCTTTGAGGACAATACAGTGCCACCGACACGGCCTGCTACCAAAACCTGCGGGCTCTCCTTCACCACAGCCAATGTGAGAAAAACATTTAAATGTGTTAACCCTCGCAAGGCTGCCGGCCCAGATGGCATCCCTGGCCGTGTCCTCAGAGCATGCGCAGACCAGCTGGCTGGTGTGTTTACGGACATATTCAATCAGTCCCTATCCCAGGCTGCTGTTCCCACATGCTTCAAGAGGGCCACCATTGTTCCTGTTCCCAAGAAAGCTAAATGACTATCGCTAAATGACTATCGCTAAATGACTATCGCCTCGTAGCATCGCCTCGTAGCACTCACTTCCGTCATCATGAAGTGCTTTAAGAGATTAGTCAAGGATCATATCACCTCCATCCTGCCAGACACCCTGGACCCACTCCAATTTGCTTACCGTCCCAATAGGTCCACAGACGACGTAATCGCAATCACACTGCATACTGCCCTAACCCACCTGGACAAGAGGAATACTTATGTAAGAATGCTGTTCATCGACTACAGCTCCGCATTTAACACCATAGTTCCCTCCAAGCTCGTCATTAAGCTCGAGACCCTGGGTCTCGACCCAGCCCTGTGCAACTGGGTCCTGGACTTCCTGACGGGCCGGCCCCAGGTGGTGAGGGTAGGAAACAACATCTCCACCCCGCTGATCCTCAACACTGGGGCCCCACAAGGGTGCATTCTCAGCCCTCTCCTGTACTCCCTGTTTACCCATGACTGCGTGGCCAAGCACGCATCCAACTCAATCATCAAGTTTGCTGACGACACTACAGTGGTAGGCTTGATTACCAACAACGGCGAGACGGCCTACAGGGAGGAGGTGAGGGCCCTCGGAGTGTGGTGTCAGGAAAATAACCTCTCACTCAACGTCAACAAAACAAAGGAGATGATCGTGGACTTCAGGAAACAGGAGAGGGAGCACCCCCCTATCCACATCGAGGGGACAGTAGTGGAGAAGGTGGAAAGTTTTAAGTTCCTCGGCGTACACATCACGGACAAACTGAATTGGTCCACCCACACAGACAGCGTGGTGAAGGCGGCGCAACAGCACCTCTTCAATCTCAGGAGGCTGAAGAAATTCGGCTTGTCACCAAAATCACTCAAAAACTTCTACAGATGCACAATCGAGAGCATCCTGTCGGGCTGTATCACCGCCTGGTACGGCAACTGCTCCGCCCACAACCGTAAGGCTCTCCAGAGAGTAGTGAGGACTGCACAACGTATCACCGGGGGTAAACTACCTGACCTTCAGGACACCCACACCACCCGATGTCACAGGAAGGCCAAAAAGATAATCAAGGACAACAACCACCCGAGCCACTGCCTGTTCACCCCGCTATCATCCAGAAGGCGAGGTCAGTACAGGTGCATCAAAGCTGGGACCAAGAGACTGAAAAACAGCTTCTACCTCAAGGCCATCAGACTGTTAAACAGCCATCACTAACATTGAGTGGCTGCTGTCAACATACTGACTTAAATCTCTAGCCACTTTAAACATAGGAATTGGATGTAACAATGTATCACTAGCCACTTTAAACTATTTTGTATATAATGTTTACGTATCCGACATACTCATATCAAATGTATACACTGTACTCTAAACCATCTACTGAATCTTGCCTATGCCGTTCGGGCCATCGACCCAAATCTCTAGCCACTTTAATAATTATAATTGGATTAAATAATGTATCACTAGCCACTTTAAACAATGCCATTTATATAATGTTTACATATCCTAAATTACTCATCTCATATATATATATATATATATACACACACACACACACACACACACACACACACACACACACATACAGTGGGGCAAAAAAGTATTTAGTCAGCCACCAATTGTGCAAGTTCTCCAACTTAAAAAGATGAGAGAGGCCTGTAATTTTCCTCATAGGTACACTTCAACTATGACAGACAAAATGAGAAAAAGAAATCCAGAAAATCACATTGTAGGATTTTTTTATTTACTTATTTGCAAATTATGGTGGAAAATAAGTATTTGGTCAATAACAAAAGTTTATCTCAATACTTTGTTATATACCCTTTGTTGGCAATGACAGAGGTCAAACGTTTTCTGTAAGTCTTCACAAGGTTTTCACACACTGTTGCTGGTATTTTGGCCCATTCCTCCATGCAGATCTCCTCTAGAGCAGTGATGTTTTGGGGCTGTCGCTGGGCAACACGGACTTTCAACTCCCTCCAAAGATTTTCTATGGGGTTGAGATCTGGAGACTGGCTAGGCCACTCCAGGACCTTGAAATGCTTCTTACGAAGCCACTCCTTCGTTGCCGAGGCGGTGTGTTTGGGATCATTGTCATGCGGAAAGACCCAGCCACGTTTCATCTTCAATGCCCTTGCTGATGGAAGGAGGTTTTCACTCAAAATCTCACGATACATGACCCCATTCATTCTTTCCTTTACACGGATCAGTCGCCCTGGTCCCTTTGCAGAAAAACAGCCCCAAAGCATGATGTTTCCACCCCCATGCTTCACAGTAGGTATGGTGTTCTTTGGATGCAACTCAGCATTCTTTGTCCTCCAAACACGACGAGTTGAGTTTTTACCAAAAAGTTCTATTTTGGTTTCATCTGACCATATGACATTCTCCCAATCCTCATCTGGATCATCCAAATGCTCTCTAGCAAACTTCAGACGGGCCTGAACATGTACTGGCTTAAGCAGGGGACACGTCTGGCACTGCAGGATTTGAGTCCCTGGCGGCGTAGTGTGTTACTGATGGTAGGCTTTGTTACTTTGGTCCCAGCTCTCTGCAGGTCATTCACTAGGTCCCCGTGTGGTTCTGGGATTTTTGCTCACCGTTCTTGTGATCATTTTGACCCCACGGGTGAGATCTTGCGTGGAGCCCCAGATCGAGGAAGATTATCAGTGGTCTTGTATGTCTTCCATTTCCTAATAATTGCTCCCACAGTTGATTTCTTCAAACCAAGCTGCTTACCTATTGCAGATTCAGTCTTCCCAACCTGGTGCAGGTCTACAATTTTGTTTCTGGTGTCCTTTGACAGCTCTTTGGTCTTGGCCATAGTGGAGTTTGGAGTGTGACTGTTTGAGGTTGTGGACAGGTGTCTTTTATACTGATAACAAGTTCAAACAGGTGCCATTAATACAGGTAACGAGTGGAGGACAGAGGAGCCTCTTAAAGAAGAAGTTACAGGTCTGTGAGAGCCAGAAATCTTGCTTGTTTGTATGTGACCAAATACTTATTTTCCACCATAATTTGCAAATAAATTCATTAAAAATCCTACAATGTGATTTTCTGGATTTTTTCCTCATTTTGTCTGTCATAGTTGAAGTGTACCTATGATGAAAATGACAGGCCTCTCTCATCTTTTAAGTGAGAGAACTTGCACAATTGGTGGCTGACTAAATACTTTTTTGCCCCACTGTGTGTGTGTGTGTGTGTGTGTGTGTGTGTGTGTGTGTGTGTGTGTGTGTGTGTGTGTGTGTGTGTGTGTGATATATATATATATATATACATACACACACACACACACACACACACACTGTACTCCATACCATCTACTGCATCTTGCCTATGCCGGTCAGCCATCGCTCATCCATATATTTATATGTACATACTCGTATTCATTCCTTTACTCTTGTGTGTATAAGGTAGTTGTTGTGAATTTGTAAGATTACTTGTTAGATACTACTGCATGGTCGGAACTAGAAGCACAAGCATTTCGCTACACTCGCATTAACATCTGCTAACCATGTGTATGTGACAAATAAAATTTGATTTGATAATGTGCCATCCATCAAATCATGCGGTGTTGCTTAATTACTGAGAAGCGAAATAACAGTTGTATGTTATTTATGATAAAATGTAGATTGTTTTACCCCAATGCAATATGTAGACAGGGCTAGTGACGCTCTGGCATTTCTCAGAATGGTGTTATACTGTTAGACTAAAGATAACAGGAAATGTCTTATCAGATTTTAGGATGTTTGTGCTCATGTGCTGAATGGTCAAATGTTTTTGCTCATGCGGCAAAAACTCAACAGCAAGCACCACTATGTGCTTAGATTGAAACAAAATACAGGTAGGCTTATTCACATTCACATTTGTTCACAAAACAGTGGTTACATATGAAGGGAGGGTGAGCAGCAGCTACGTAAAAACATTTTTGTTTTGTAAAGTAGCATGCACAGAACATTATAAGGTTGTTAAGCTATGAAGGAAAAGTGTCCTGTGGGGCGGGACATAGTGGTTTGATCTGGACACCCAGCCTCTGCCAACACATTTTTTACCCAAAATTTAATTTCCTTGACAAACATGGCTTGAAAATGCATTCCGAGTTGGCCGAGAGCCCACAAGCAATTTATACCGGTACGAGTATTGTTCAGAGGGGGGAATAATAAACATATTGCGACAGCAGGTAGGAGCAATGACGATTCCAGATTCACCTGGGGATTCCAAACTCTACTTACTTACCCTTACGTCAGACCTTAAAATGCACCTTTACCCATAGCCTAGCCCATGTTCAGCTTAGCCATAAAACTAGTGGCCCGCTTTATATTTGTAGAACAGCTCTATACACAGAAATGCATGCTCCACTGTAGCACACAAACAAGGATAGACATAGCCCATACGCTACCATGTTAAACCCTCATGCTTCGGTCATGCTTCTCTGTAAAGCACACATGCTCTCAGCCCTGCTTCCTCTCAAAACAGCTTTGAGAAAAAGAAAATGCACCAAGCTGCTGTAATCCTTCAACATGGACAAATGTGCTGTGACACAAGATAACGGTTAATACGCCAATCACTGTGATTAACCATGGTGTTACAAAAGCAATTTTAATGCTAAAACAATGCTTCCTGGGCAGCACAGCCACAAATGAAAACTCTGGAGTCAAAAAGCTGAATCAGGGAAACTGGGCCAGTGGAGGGAGATTGTGCACTTGAGGCCAGAAGGGAAGGTCGAGATTGGGATGAATGCATGCAGTAGCTGTCAACCACTTATGACACAGGTTAAATTATCTTTTTATTAGCATCCAATGACTTTCTATGTTTTCAGAAAAAATACTGACTCATTTGAGAGGAATGGGTGCTGGCTGGAGTGCCCTTCTCTTGCAGTACTGTGATGAATCAATATCAAAAAGCATTTGTATTCTACAGCCCGCTCTAGAATACAAAATGAGAGAGAGAGACAGTAGCAGTCAAAAGTTGCCATCTAGATGTGATTCAAAAAAGTAGGATTAATTTATGTCTAATGGAAGCCTAAACTACACTACCAGTCAAAAGTTTTAGAACACCTACTCATTCAAGGGTTTTTCTTTATTTTTACTATGTTCTACATTGTAGAATAATAGTGAAGACATCAAAGCAATGAAATAACACATATGGAAACAAGTGTTCAATCTAAATATATTGTATATTTGAGATTCTTCAAAGTAGCCACCCTTTGCCTTGACAGCTTTGCACACTTTTGGCTTTCTCTCAACAAGCTTCATGAGGTTGAAATCTAGAGTTGTGTAGGGTCATTGTCCTGTTGAAAAACAAACGAGTCCCACTAAGCGCAAACAAGATGGGATGGCGTATCACTGCAGAATGCTGTGGTAGCCATGCTGGTTAAGTGTGCCCAGAACTCTAAATAAACCACAGACAGGGTCACAAGCAAAGCACCGCCACACCATAACACCTCCTCCTCCATGCTTCACGGCAGAAACCACACCTACTCTGCGTCTCACAAAGACATGGCAGTTGGAACCAAAAATCTCAAATTTGGACTCATCAGACCAAAGGACAGATTTCCACTGGTCTAAATGTCCATTGCTTGTGTTTCTTGGCCCAAGCAAGTCTCTTCTTATTGGTGTCCTGTAGTTGTGGTTTCTTTTGAGCAATTCAACCATGAAGGCCTGATTCATGCAGTATCCTATAAACAAGGGTATTTTGTGTAGATAAAACAATTTAATCAATTTTAGAATAAGATTAACCTAACAAAATGTGAAAAAGTCAAGGGGTCTGAATACGAAGTCACTGTATATTTTCCATAAGCAAAAATATCGTATTTTCAGCTGTTTGATGCTGAAGTACAAAAATGAAATTAAAAGAATCAAAAACAAAACAGGAAGCATAGAAATAGTGCAAATAGAACAGATCTACAGCTTCTTAGACTTGTTTTCAATGTGAATGACAGATATATAACTTTTTTATGAATTTAGTCGGGTCACCCAAAAGAATTACATATTGCAGGTTTAAAATGGCGAAGCTAAAACAGCCAAATACTCCATTTAAACGTGAATCAACTCTCAATTGCGGTACGGTTCTAGAAACATAAATCCCTTTACCTTCATATCACATCAAAATAATTTCACAAATGCAAAATACACACTTATTGTAGAATGTTTTAGCACAGTTGCAGCCGACAGTATTTTTCAGTGACAACACATTTGTGACATCTGTCTCCGTTTACATACAGGTGTTCGGAGAGACGCAGATAGATAATTAGCACAGGTAAATACGTTTTGAATATGTTTAAAAATATATATTATTAGCTAGCTACAGCAGGCCACTTTATAGGCTAATGAGCTGCTTGTTAGCTATCCAACTTTGTATACTATAGCTAAGTGAAACATCATCAGCTAGTTAATTTAATACTGGCTTGTTAATTTGATGTAGGCCTATTTATCATTGTAAATTAAAAACTAATGTTCCAAATGCATTTGTAGATAAAAGCAATGGAAAGGGTGAAAGTATTTCCTGCCCCAGCTGTCAGAAAATGGAGTAGGTGTACTTTTTAGGACAGGTTGTGGGAGGACATTATGAAAATATTCTCTTAAAGACGAAAACTATGAAGGCAAACAGAGAAGTCAGGGCAGTCTAATTGTAATAAAATGAAGCCTGTTTCTTTGTGATGTCTGTCCTCAGATATGGAGAGCTGCGAAAGCCTGTCTGCAGATGAAGAGGTTGTAGAGAATGTCCCAAGAAACTGCTGGCACATTCTTGTATGCCATGGGTTGTATGTGTACTAATGTTAGCAAATGTTGTATACAACAATACAGTTACAGGTCACACAATGTAGGCTAAAAACGTATTATAACTGCAGCTGGCCAATCTTTCTCCTGGAGGTATGCTGGGTAGGGCTGACCCCATTTAGTCGACTGGTCGATTGTTTGGTCACTAAGCTTTTTTATATATATATATATATATATATATATATATATATATATATATATATATATATATATATATATATATAAAATTATGGCACGTCTAGATTGAGAGCCGTCTCTGTGAACTAATCCAGTGCGGAGGCGGCGGGCATGGCATACCAGTATCACCAGTAGTACATTTACCTTAATTCCCATCATTTCTAATTTACAATGTTTGTTTGGTTAACGTCCTTTCTGCCAATACATTCAACAAATTATTATGACAAGGCCGTGGGGCCAGACGGATTACTAGAAAATGTACTCAGACCATGCGTAGACCAACTGGCAAGTGTCTTCACTGACATTTTCAACCTCTCCCTGGCCGAGTCAGTAATAACTACATGTTTCAAGCAGACCACCATAGTCCCTGAGCTCAAGAAAGCGAAGGTAACCTGACTAAATGACTACCGTCCCGTAGCACTCACGTCGGCAGCCATGAAGTGCTTTGAAAGGCTGGTCATGGCTCACATCAACACCATCATCCCGGAAACCCTAGACCCACTCCAAGTCGCATACTGGCCAAACAGATCCACAGATGATGCAATCGCAATCCACAATGCTCTTTACCACCTGGACAAAAGGAACATGCTATTTATTGACTACAGCTTAGCGTTCAACACCATCACTCATCACTCCCTCTGCAACTGGATCCTGGACTTCTTGACGGGCCCGCCGTAAAGAAGGCAACAACACATCTTCCACGCTGATCCTCAACATGGGGGCGCCTCAGTGGTGCATGCTTAGTCCCCTCCTGTACTCCCTTTTCCCCCACGACTGCGTAACCAAGCACGACTCCAACACCATCATTAAGTTTGCTGACGATACAACAGTGGTAGGCCTGATCACCGACAACGATGAGACAGCCTATAGGGAGGTCAGAGACCTGGCAGTGTGGTGCCAGGACAACAACCTCTCAATGTGAGCAAGACAAAGGAGCTGATCATGGACTACAGGAAAAGGAGGGCCGAACACGTCCCCATTAACATCGACGGGGCTGAGATTCAAATTCCTTGGTGTCCACACCACCAACAAACTATCATGGTCCAAACTAGAGGTCGACCGATTAATCGGAATGGCCGATTAATTAGGGCCGATTTCAAGTTTTCATAACAATCGGTAATCTGCATTTTTGGACGCCGATTATGGCCAATTATATTGCAATCAAAGAGGACACTGCTTGGCTGGCTGACCACCTGTTACGCCAGTGCAGGCAGCAAGGAGCCATGGTAAGTTGCTAGCTAGCATTAAACTTATAAAAAAAACTATCAATCTTAACATAATCACTAGTTAACTACACATGGTTGATGATATTACTAGTTTAACTAGCTTGTCCTGCGATGCATATACTCAATGCGGTGCCTAAAATTGTGTCACTTCTTTTGCATTCAGTGTAAGTAGAGTATCATCGAATCACAGCCTACTACAACTTCAACAAAAGGGTGATTATTTAACAAAATGGCTTTCGCGAAAAAAAGCACAATCGTTGCAATAATCTACCCAACCATAAAAATCAATGCCTTTCTAAAAATCAATACACAACTATATTTTTTTAAACCTGCATATGTAGTTAAAAGAAAGAAATTAATGTTCGCAGGCAATATTAACTAGGGAAATTGTGTCACTTCTCTTGCGTTCAGTGCAAGCAGCTTGGGTCGCCTGGCTCGTTGCGAACTGTGTGAAGACCATTTCTTCCTAACAAAGACCGTAATTAACTTGCCAGAATTTTACATAATTATGACATAACATTGAAGGTTGTGCAATGTAACAGCAATATTTAGACTTAGGGTTGCCACCCGTTCGATAAAATACGGAACGGTTCCGTATTTCACTGAAAGACTAAAAGTTTTGGTTTTAGAAATGATAGGTCATTAATATGGTCAAATCCAGAAACTAAGACTCGTATTTCTGTGTGTTTATTATATTATAATTAAGTATATGATTTGATATTTGATAGAGCAGTCTGACTGAGCGGTGGTAGGCAGCAGCAGGTTTGTAAGCATTCATTCAAACAGCACTTTCCTGTGTTTGCCAGCAGCTCTTTGCAATTCTTGAAGAAACAGTGCTTTTTATGACTTCAAGCCTATCAACTCCCGAGATTAGGCTGGCAATACTAAAGTGCCTATACAAACATCAAATAGTCAAAGGTCTATGAAATAAAAATGGTATAGAGAGAAATAGTCCTATAATAACTATAACCTAAAACTTCTTAACTGGGAATATTGAAGACTCATGTTAAAAAGGAACCACCAGCTTTCATATGTTCTCATGTTCTGAGCAAGGAACTTAAACGTTAGCTTTTTTACATGACAAATATTGCACTTTTACTTTCTTCTCCAACACGATGTTTTTGCATTATTTAAACCAAATTGAACATGTTTCATTATTTATTTGAAACTACATTTATTTTATTTATGTATTATATTAAGTTAAAATAAAATGTGATGTTATTTTAATGGACAATTTTTTTTGCTTTTCTATCAAAAACAAGGACATTTCAAAGTGACCCCAAACCTTTGAACGGTAGTGTACATGTACAAATTATCTCGACTAACCTGTACCCCTGCACATTGACTTGGTACCGGTACCCCCTGTTTATAGCCTTGTTGTTATTTTATTGTCATACTTTAGTTTATTTAGTAAATATTTTCTTAATTTGTGTGTCTTAATTATTTAATCACAGTGTGCTTAAAGCATCAGACAAGCTCAGTAGCCTACATATAGTTGATTTTATGAAAATACACAGTGTGTCGATCTATAAAAATAAACGTTTGAAATTTTCGACCATTCGATTGGTCGAAAGAACAGACGACTCCTGGTCGACTAAGATTGTTTTGTTGTCGGGGACAGCCCTAATGCTGGGTGAGCAGGCTTCTGATCCAGCCCAGCACTAACACACCTATTCAACTTATCAAACCTAATGAGTTGATAATAATGTGTATTATTGCTGGGCTTTTGTTCACCCAAAATGATGCTTTAATAATAATAGCCTACTTACTAAGATGTCTAACATCTATAAATAAGTTAAATTATTTGTACATTCTGAAATTATATTTTAATTAATTCAATATTTTTATTCATTATTCAAGATGAACTAGTGTCAATGTCCATTAATCACAAATCCCAATTCAGAAATAAAAAGGTATGAAGGGGGATGTCTCTAATTTGTCTGCGTTTCTGTGTTGCTTTCTCAAATGAAAAAGTTGAGAGCTCTCTAATCGGTTTTCTTTGATTGTCGCTCTCTCAGGATATCAGCCATGTGAAACCATTTTGCAGCTTATCATAATGGCATGCGTCACCAATGCAGCCACAAGCCTACAGTGTAATAGCATAACTGGCATGTGCAATCTATCTGCCCCTTGTCATTGTACATCTGAAACAGAGAAAGCTCAACGCACACATCATTTGCATATTGATGAGCTTGCTATACGTTCTCAATTTAAAATCATACCAGTAGATAATGTATATGAGGCTAACCCTAAACCAGATTTTCTACATGATATTTCTGACATTAAATTGTTTAGTGCAAATCCAACCTTGTATTCTCGGCACTGTATATGAAAATAACGAGCTGGCAACTTGTATGCTAATTCAAAATATCAAAAAAGGAAAATAATGTTGCATGGGAGCATTGTAATTCTACCTCGTTTATTTGCTGAAAATTGTTTTAGAATATAGAGACAAAAATCAGGTCAACGGCATTGAGGAGGATTGCAGAGATGTTGGTGTTGATGGCAAAAGAGATTTGCACAGCCACTACTCCCTTTACCCAAAGTACCCATTTGGGTAAAGGGAGCCTTATTATAAACGGAGTTGTTCGAGCCCTGAATGCTGATTGTCTGACAGCCGTGGTATATCAGACCACACCCCCTCAGGCCTTATTGCTTAAATATATGAAAATCCTAATGTTAAGATAACATAATCCAATTGGTAGCATATTACATGATAAATGAATGCTTAGTGTATCATTTACAATGTTATAATGCATGTTACTGGGATTTCTTTTCTTGGGGTGGGGAAAATTCACAATAATTTACTCAGCACAATTACAAAAATGGTGGCTTTGATCACAGTTGAGGTTTAATGCAAATTTCTCTTCGCCCACCATCAACTCCAACAATCTCTGGAATCTATCTCCATGGCCTTATGATTTTGTCTCTGTATTCTAGCAAAGTAAAATTATATAGAATTGGAAAACCAGACCCAGCGATGATTGGATTTCCTCCATAGTTTTTGGTTGTGCTTGCCCGGAACTAATGGTGGAACTGTTTCATGAACCGAAGATTTTCAAGCAAACATCTGCTCATTACCTGATTGGTTAACGCAGCGGTGGCCACGTACACTTTGGGCTATGGCTGCAGTCCAAATTAAAAGTAGACTGCCCTCGGCCCTAAATCCTCAGCCCTTGAACAACGTTTTACATAGCGTACCTTAAATGTCCCTTGACCAAGCGAGGGAGAGTGATGATTGGAGAGGCAACATCCTTGGTGTAAAGCTTGAAATTGAGCTTAAAACCAACCAACATGAAGCTATTCATGCAATGTTAGTGAATTTGACCTCCCACTTAAGATGGCAATCAAACTGCATCCAGTTTCGACGGGGATCCCCCAATCGGAAAGTGGCTATTGCGAGGGCTGGGGGGGTGAACATAACGTGTTTGGACTGCAGCCTTTAGCTCTGCCTTGCAGGGTTCGCGACGCTCAGTCCCCACAACCCCTGGGCATGGGGGCGGAACTTCGACTGGGGAATTCGGAAGTGGTGGAAACCCTACATTAATATTCAGACCAAGCATCGCGGCTCTTAACAAAACTCCCCCTTACAGAAGACGCCTTTGTCCAATGACTTGTGTAATGGAACTGAGCGTCGTGATCGAAGGCTACCCCCAAATGATCACTCAAATATCTTCTGTAAATGGCATGCACGTAGCCTACTTCGTCGCAAATGTTTGATTCTACTATATCGCATGGGGTGTGAGGGCAGAGAGTAACGAGAAGAGGAAGGCAGAAAAGTAGATACAAAAATGCATAACCCATGGTCTGATGTTGATCACGTGATACCTAACCTCGCTAACTAACTTACCAAAACATGACGAAACCCTCAACTTAATGTTACATCGTTTCACAACGAATGAAAGTACAGGTTGGCCAATAGGCTAGAATAAAAAAAGGACATTGCTAACCTGGTTAGCTTGGTGGCGTTGTCTGGCTAGCTGGCTGTAGCAACGTAATATGATATCTATGGTAGCTAGCAACCAACTTCAATCCCACTTCTCCAGGCTAGAAAGTCGCATTAACAAAATACTTTCGAATTATAACACAGATAGCTAGCTAACGCGTTACATCCTCAAATAGCTAACGTTAACGCTTAATTGTCCTTCAACTTTACTAGCGTGTGTGGGGCAAACTAGCTGAGTCGGTTAACGTTAGCTATAAGTTCGGTAGCTACTGTAGTTAGGCTACCTAGCTTGCGTTGTTGTTGATCATTCTTCCAACTAACGTTCGTTAGCTGATTAACGTTAACTAACGTTAGTGGTAACTTGCTAACGTCAAATCATACCTAGCTAACTAACGCTAGTAACGTTAGTTAGATGCGCGACCAAGAACGTTGGGACGGGTAAGTTAGCTAGCTTCGTGCTACCGCTAACTACCCGTGGTTTGTCGCTGTCGACGATGTTGCAATTGCTAACGATGGGATATGAAGCAACGTTAACTAGCTAATGCAAGCACAATTAAATATAGCTAGCTATTTAGACATAGCTATGAACTCCACATAAGGGTAAGCAAGCCTACCTCATAGGGTCAAGTATGATTTTGCAGCCCTCTTCCTCGTACGGTATGATTTGACTTCGTAGACTATTCGTTTGGGTTGCTACTTTAGCTAACAGTCCCCACGGTGGTGTGAAAGTTTAGCTAGCTAAAGCAACACAACCCAAAAACATAAATGTAGTCCTCGCGCACTGGAGTGTCTACTGTGGAGCGTTGGTTTCTGGTATTCCGTTTTCCACTGTCTAAAATGGGTAAACTAATCTTCTCTTTTTGCTAACAGTGGGCTAGTCCGCTTTGGAGTGTCAGGTTCCACGTTATACTGCAATATCCATTGGCCAAAGGGTACACTGACCCTGGTTGATGTCAACTGCACGACACTTTGCTGATTGTTTGGTTTGTGGACGAGTAGCGGAGGCACAGTAGCTGTGGAAAACTCCAGTGTTGCACATTCTGGTTAGGCAGGTGATGTTGGTCGCGTGCTCCCACTAGCTTCAAGATAACCTCATTGCATTGCACTTTACCTCTTCATATGGCTTTGCGGCAGACTAGACGTTATGTTGCATATTGCTGCCTTTCACTGTTTGGGAAGTGCATAGCACATTTGCTCACAAAATAAATGGGGGGAATTAAGTCAGTGTGCGGGGGTACAGGCTAGTACAGGTAATCTGTACAAGTAGGTGGGGGCGAAGTGACTATGCATAGGTAACAAACAAACAGCAAGTGTACAAAAGGAGGGGGTCAATGTAAATTGTCCGGTGGCGATTTTAGCTGTTGAGGAGCCTTTTGGTCCTAGACTTGGCGCTCCGGTACCGCTTGCCGTGCGGTAGCAGAGAAAACAGTCTATAACTTGGGTGACTGGAGTCTTTGACAATTTTATGGGCTTTCCTCTGACACCGCCTATTATATAGGTCTTTGATGGCAGAAAGCTTAGCCCCAGTGATGTATTTGGTCTACCCACTGTAGCGCCTTACGGTCAGATGCAGAGCAGTTGCCATACCAGGCGGGGATGCATTCGGTCAGGATGCTCTCGATGGTGCAGTTGTAGAACCTTTTGAAGATCTGGGGACCCATGCCAAATATTTTTTGTCTCCTGAGGGGGTAAAGGTTTTGTTGTGCCCTCTTCACGACTGTCTTGGTACAGTGAGGGAAAAAAGTATTTGATCCCCTGCTGATTTTGTACGTTTTCCCACTGACAAAGAAATGATCAGTCTATAATTTTAGTGGTAGGTTTATTTGAACAGTGAGAGACAGAATAGCAACAAAAAAATCCAGAAAAACGCATGTGAAAAGGTTATAAATGGATTTGCATTTTAATGAGGGAAATAAGTATTTGACCCCCTCTCAATCAGAAAGATTTCTGGCTCCCAGGTGTCTTTTATACAGGTAACGAGCTGAGATTAGGAGCACACTCTTAAAGGAGTGCTCCTAATCTCAGCTTGTTACCTGTATAAAAGACCCTGTCCACAGAAGCAATCAATCAATCAGATTCCAAACTCTCCACCATGGCCAAGACCAAAGAGCTCTCCAAGGATGTCAGGGACAAGATTGTAGACCTACACAAGGCTGGAATGGGCTACAAGACCATTGCCAAGCAGCTTGGTGAGAAGGTGACAACAGTTGGTGCGATTATTCGCAAATGGAAGAAACACAAAAGAACTGTCAATCTCCCTCGGCCTGGGGCTCCATGCAAGATTTCACCTCGTGGAGTTGCAATGATCATGAGAACGGTGAGGAATCAGCCCAGAACTACACGGGAGGATCTTGTCAATGATCTCAAGGCAGCTGGGAACATAGTCACCAAGAAAACAATTGGTAACACACTACGCCGTGAAGGACTGAAATCCTGCAGCTCCCGCAAGGTCCCCCTGCTCAAGAAAGCACATATACATGCCCGTCTGAAGTTTGCCAATGAACATCTGAATTATTCAGAGGACATCTGGGTGAAAGTGTTGTGGTCAGATGAGACCAAAATGGAGCTCTTTGACATCAACTCAACTGGCCGTGTTTGGAGGAGGAGGAATGCTGCCTATGACCCCAAGAACACCATCCCCACCGTCAAACATGGAGGTGGAAACATTATGCTTTGGGGGTGTTTTTCTGCTAAGGGGACAGGACAACTTCACCGCATCAAAGGGACGATGGACGGGGCCATGTACCGTCAATTCTTGGGTGAGAACCTCCTTCCCTCAGCCAGGGCATTGAAAATGGGTCGTGGATGAGTATTCCAGCATGACAATGACCCAAAACACACGGCTAAGGCAACAAAGGAGTGGCTCAAGAAGAGGCACATTAAGGTCCTGGAGTGGCCTAGCCAGTCTCCAGACCTGACTCCCATAGAAAATCTGTGGAGTGAGCTGAAGGTTCGAGTTGCCAAACGTCAGCCTCAACCTCAATGACTTGGAGAAGATCTGCAAAGAGGAGTGGGACAAAATCCCTCCTGAGATGTGTGCAAACCTGGTGGCCAACTATAAGAAACGTCTGACCTCTGTGATTGCCAACAAGGGTTTTGCCACCAAGTACTAAGTCATGTTTTACAGAGGGGTCAAATACTTATTTCCCTCATTAAAATGCAAATCAATTTATAACATTTTTCACATGCGTTTTTCTGGATTTTTTTGTTGTTATTCTGTCTCTCATTGTTCAAATAAACCTACCATTAAAATTATAGGCTGATCATTTCTTTGTCAGTGGGCAAATGTACAAAATCAGCAGGGGATCAAATACTTTTTTCCCTCTCTGTATGTTTGGACCATGATAGTTCTTTGGTGATGTGGACACCAAGAAACTGGAAACTCTCGACCCGCTCCACTACAGCCCCATCGATGTTAATGGGGGCCTGTTCGGCCCACCTTCTCCTGTAGTCCACGATCAGCTCCTTTGTCTTGCTCACATTGAGGGAGAGATTGTTGTCCTGGCACCACACTGCCAGTTCTCTGACCTCCTCCCTATAGGCCGTCTAATTGTTGTCGGTGATCAGGCCTACCACTGTTGTGTCGTCAGAAAACGTAATGATGGTGTTGGAGTCGTGTTTGGCTATGCAGTCGTGTTTGAACAGGGAATACAGGAGGGGACTAAGTACACACCCCTGAGGGGCCCCAGTGTTAAGGATCAGTGTGGCAGACATGTTGTTGCCTACTCTTACCACCTGTGGGACTGCCTGTCAGGAAGTCCAGGATCCAGTTGCAGAGGGAGGTGTTTAGTCCCAGAGTCCTTAGCTTAGTGATGAGCTTCGTGGGCACTATGGTGTTGAACGCTGAGCTGTAGTCAATGAACAGCATTCTCACATAGGTGTTCCTTTTGTCCAGGTGAGAAAGGGCAGTGTGGAGATTACGTAATCTGTGGATCTGTTGGGGTGGTATGCGAATTGAGAGTGGGTCTAGGGTGTCCGGGAGGATGCTGTTGATGTGAGCCATGACCAGCCTTTCATAGCACTTCACGGCTACCAACATGAGTGCCACGGGGCGGTAATCATTACACTATGATCAATTATCAGCTAGGGGGGGAATCATAAAATCTACATTTTGATGCCATATTTATAATTATATAAAACATATGCAACGAATTTTACACCAACAGGTTTCTGTGCCAAAGAATAAATCAATTAACCAAGCATACTGACTTTGGGCACTTCAGTATCATGGTTTGCATGTTCAACACCACAATAATGGACTACGTCAATCTTGACAAACAGAAAATATATACCTCCCTACTAGGGCTGGCCCCATTTTGGTCGACTGAGATTTATTTAGTTGAGTAGGGGCAAATAAACTCAGAAAAAAAGAAATGTCCTCACTGTCACCAGCGTTTATTTTCAGCAAGCTTAACGTGTAAATATTTGTATGAACATAACAAGATTCAACAACTGAGACATAAACTGAACAAGTTCCACAGTCATGTATGTGTCCCTGAACAAAGGGGGTCAAAATCAAAAGTAACAGTCAGAATCTGGTGTGGCCACCAGCTGCATTAAGTACTGCAGTGCACCTCCTCCTCATGGACTGCACCAGATTTGCCCGTTCTTGCTGTGAGATGTTACCCCACTCTTCCACCAAGGCATCTGCAAGTTCCCGGACATTTCTGGGGGGAATGGCCCTAGCCCTCACCTTCCGATCCAACAGGTTCCTGACGTGCTCAATGGGATTGAGATCTCGCTGGCCATGGCAGAACACTGACATTCCTGTCTTGCAGGAAATCACGCACAGAATGAGCAGTATGGCTGGTGGCATTGTCATGCTGGAGGGTCATGTCAGGATGAGCCTGCAGGAAGGGTACCACATGAGGGGGGAGGATGTCTTCCCTGTAACGCAAAGCATTGAGATTGCTTGCAATGACAACAAGCTCAGTCCGATGATGCTGTGACACACCGCCCCAGACCATGACAGACCCTCCACCTCCAAATCGATCCCGCTCCAGAGTACAGGCCTCGGTGTAACGCTCATTCCTTTGACGATAAACTAGAACCCGACCATCACCCCTGGTGAGACAAAACCGCGACTCGTCAGTGAAGAGCACTTTTTGCCAGTCCTGTCTGGTCCAACTTTTCAAGTAAGAAAGTAGAAGTGTCTTTAATTATATTTCAGCTTCAGCACCACGGACAGTGCAATAAACACTGTTGGTCCCTGGTCACTGAAGTAGGGAGGAGAGACAGAGCCTGGCCCAAAACAATTGCAGTTGGGCTCCCTCTTGAGTTATTTGTATCAGTGGAGGCTCCTCAGAGGAGGAAGAGAAGGAGGACCAATTTCATAAAAATAAAAATTGTGAAACATTAAGAAAGTTTACGTTTTTAGATAAATCTTTACTAAATATATTCATATGTCACCAACTAATTGGTTAAAATACACTGTTTTGCATTGAAGGTCTACAGTAACTTCAACAGCACTGTCTGGGCTAGCACCATGGTGTAGCCGGGAGCACAGCTAGCTTCCTTCCTCCTCTGGCTACATTTACTTCAGTACAAAACCTAGGTGGCTGGTAGGCCTCACCCCTTCCATACACATACATGGTAATTATGACCACTTCCGGAGGACGTCCTCCAACCAATCAAAGCTTTTGCAGTATGAACTGACATGTTGTCCATCCAATCATAGATGTAGGATCAGAGAACGAACCTAGTGTTTTGTATTAGGATTGTGCCACAGAGCATTATGGGGGTTCTATATATTGAGAAGCTTGGTGACATTGTTGGATGAGATTAAGATTGATAGTTGAGCAATTTGGGGAATTATTCAATTCAAATTAGTTTTTTTCAAATTACAGGAGATGGAGGAGGTATATTATGAATTGATTTATTGGGTTTCAAACTTTATTTTTGTGTCCAGTTAGTGCAATTTATTTACATTTGCCTTGCTAACTTCAGTAGCTAGCTAACGTTAGCTACTAGCGCGTGTGTGCAGTTTTCTCCGCCAGAATGGTAGAATGGCCAACGCTTCTGAAAATGTTGTGGATTTATTGTTGAAGAACCCCTTTCATTCTCGCGTACATGGAAAAGGTGCAAATTAAAAGCGAAGGGTCGACCTCTGCCTGAGATCAGTTTCATGAAGAAGGATGAAAAGGTGAGAGCGTTCAATGCCAACTGGTATCAAATGTATTGTAATGAAACAGGCAGGGAGCAGGCCTCTATCCGCGCTTATAAACCCAGGGTCGTTACAGTATAGCTGGTTAACAGGGAGCCTATCATCAAGCTGCCTGTAATTGCGTGTTACGATGCTTTACATGCTGAACATATTTTCTGGGATGTCGAAAACAACTCTGAATGATTTGATAGCTTCCATCGCATCATCCATTAAAAGTTAGATTAAAGAAAGAGGTTGAAGCAGCACATTTTTTCGCATGTGCTCAAGTAGGCTTTGCACTTTCCTCCGGTATGTATTTAGGAAAGATTATAACACAATCACTCCCGGACAGACACAAGCAAAAAACTCATGACATACAGTACATGTTGCAGCAGCCTAGGCTACACCTAAACATTAGAAATCTGACATGCTGGATGTGATGAAAACGAGACTTTTTCTGTCTGATCAACTGTAGGCTACTAATAAGAGCAGCTGCATACAGCCTATGCGCCTTGTACATCTGGTCAGGGAAAACTAATTGGTAACGTTATGTATTTAAGTCAAATCAAATTTTATTTGTCACATACACATGGTTAGCAGATGTTAATGCGAGTGTAGCGAAATGCTTTTGCTTCTAATTTCGACCATGCAGTAGTATCTAACAAGTAATCTAACAATTTCACAACAACTACCTTATACACACAAGAGTAAAGGAATGAATACGAGTATGTACATATAAATATATGGATGAGCGATGGCTGACCGGCGTAGGCATGATGCAGTAGATAGTATGGAGTACAGTATATACTTATGAGATGAGTAATGTAGGATATGTAAACATTATATAAAGCATTGTTTAAAGTGGCTAGTGATACATTTGTTACATCCAATTGTCAATTATTTAAATGATTTAAAGTGGCTAGAGATTTGAGTCAGTATGTTGGCAGCAGCCACTCAATGTTAGTGATGGCTGTTTAACAGTCTGATGGCCTTGAGATAGAAGCTGTTTTTCAGTCTCTCGGTTCCAGCTTTGATGCACTTGTACTGACCTCGCCTTCTGGATGATTGCGGGGTGAACATGCAGTGGGTCAGGTGGTTGTTGTCCTTGATGATCATTTTGGCCTTCCTGCGGTGGTGTAGGTGTCCTGGAGGGCAGGTAGTTTTATAGTCCATTTGTGTGTCAGGAGAAAATGTGAAAGTGATCAAATTTATATTATATTCAAAATTGGGCTGGCTAGGCTGCCTAGACGTTTTTAATCCAAAATGATTACCTGGAATTAATCAATCGACATAATAGAGATGGCAGATGTGAGTCATTTCTTTATAAGGTCTACAGTTGCATAGGCTTGCATGATGCAAACATGCATAAAGCAAGCTCAGCCCTGTGAGTTATATTGCCTATCAGTTGTTGTCTATGTGTCTGGGCAGAGGAAATCCCCCCTCCTAATCTAGTCTAAATATAATTTATATGAACAAATATAAGGTAACTGCAGTTTGACAGGGTTTTCATCCCCCCTAGGGCCAGGAGTTTTTTTCAGGAGTTTTTTTTAAACTTAATTAGGAAAAACTGGTCCCATCATAGCCCATATAAAACCTTTTTTACAACTGATGAATCACTGTCATACCTTATAGGATCCAGAGTTTTCCTAGTTAGGTTAACATATAAGGAAAAACTCCAGGCCCCAAGGGGTAAAAATTGCCCCACTGCTCTTGGGCCTATGGTGCCACTAGTCTGCTTGCAGTTGTCAGTTATCATCAGGTATGTGGATGATCAGGGCTTTATTCAGGAACATTTCTTGGGATACTTTGATGCACAGTCTGTGTTTGACTTTATGAATTTTAAGATGTCTGAGTTTAACTTCATAGAGAAACTCGTTGTCCAAACCTACGATGGCGCAGCTGTAATGGAATGTATCTGCTATTTTTATTTACAGCTAAGTCCCCTCATGTTCCCTGATTTAATAGGTGCTGACTACTCCACTCCACTACCATTGTCAACTTTCTCCTGACATGAACTGAAGCCACAACGTCTCATGTGCCCGCTCATCCACTGGCACATTGAATGTTTCCCTTCAAAGCACTGAGTACCCCTATCAATACTCTCTCATTACTGAATGTAGAGTCAATCACATACACAATCAGTTAAATTAACTGCAGTATAGATATGTGGTCAGCTATATTGAGAAGTGTAAAATAAATGCATCTATTACTTATAAGTGATATATGCAAGCTCTATATGTTTTAATAGAGCCTGTAATCTTGATATTGTGGCATCTGGATCAGAATGATCCTATTATTAAAAATAGTAAGATTGTGGATTAGAGAAAAGAGGATTACATAATCTGGCTAATTCTGATCAAGATATTTAACTGGGCGGTCTTTTTGGCTAGACAAAATGTTGTAACTTAACTTGCTCAGTAGATGGCCATATAGAGACCTATCAAAGGACTCAAAATCCAGATTCTGTGATCTTCATATTGTGGCATCTCGATCAGAATGATCCTATCCGATTATTTTCTGGGGAGAAAAACAGCTCAAAAACCTCATAAAAAAGAGCATTACAGAATCTGTATCATTCTGAAATAAATGGCCCCATTATCTTCAGTATGTAATAAACATACTCATTGACCAGACTAAGCATCAATATAACCGTTTGATAATCATTCCATACAACTGAAATATTTTCTAGTTTACCACGGCAAATCTAATAGGCAATTTACCCTACACATTTTATGAAGGGAAAACTCATGTCTTAATACAGTATGGTAATTTCTTATCAAAAGGGGGAAAGTAAATATCCCTAAACTAACTCAAGCCAATCGGGATTGAGTTAATATATAATCTGTTTTAATTCAAGTTATTTTAAATCACAATTTATATTAATTTGAATTATCTTGACATTTAAGATGAAATGTTTTGTGGAAAATATAACCAAATTCTGTTATAATCTGTACCCGGCACAGCCAGAAGAGGACTAGCCACCCCTCACAGCCTGGTTCCTCTCTAGGTTTCTTCCTAGGTTTTGGCCTTTCTAGGGAGTTTTTCCTAACCACTTTGCTTTTACACCTGCATTGCTTGCTGTTTGGGGTTTTAGGCTGGGTTTCTGTACAGCACTCTGTGACATCAGCTGATGTAAGAAGGGCTTAATAAATACATTTGATTTGATTTGATTCTCTCAGTTTCCTGTCTGTGCATTGTCCGTGGTTCTTGTTTTGTATTATGTTTCATTTATTTATTAAACGGTTCACTTCCTGAACTTGCTTCCCGACTCCCAGTGCACATTTTACATCTGCTGGTTTATTCTTTTGAGTTTTTGGTTGCAAGAAGTTTGTCTTAAAATGCAGGTGCATGTAATCTCCCGTTAGTAGCTTTTTAAGACATCCAGCAATAACGTGCAGCTACGCAGTTCTGCCCTTTGGTTGATGTTGATCCACCGTGTTCAATATTAACTAAACTTCATACTCTAAACAGGACAGTGTTTGGTAGGGGGTTGTGGACCCTAAGCACTGGTCTGAGGCCAGTAATGTGTTTTAACAAACATCAAACAAGCCGACTTTGGGTTTTTGAAAAGCACATTACAAATAAAATGTATTAACAATAATTTACTGCACAGACTACCATCGAGTTTGACTGCATTGGCTGTTGAGCTATGTACTAATTCATTTGCGATTGTAGGCCTGGTTCCGTAAGACTTTTCCCTATACCAAATGGCATTGTATTTAGTGAAACACTCCTTCATCCACCCCCGTAGATTACAGTGACTGCGTTCCGTGTTACTTTAGTCCACTACAGAGATGCTGTCACTGATGAAGCATGACTTCTCAGCCCCATCTTGACAGATGACACAAAACATAGCTAGCTGTTCACCCCTACACCCTTTATCCTCCTTTGATCTGCATGGAAAATCAGATCGTTACCAATCAGGCGGCCATTGTAAGGCACAATTAAGACACCTGCTGGGGGCAGACAAAGACCAGAGGGCCAGGTGCCATGTTTTGTTGTGTGCCTGGTTCTAGTTAGCACCCTTTATTATCTTCTTCCCTCTAAAATGATGTAAAATCACTGTAGGCCTACAGTAGAATAGAGAGGCTATAGGGAACTTTTGACTTTTGAGACAAAAGGAGTCCCCTATAGAAAATATTGACCAGACCTCTATGAGCAAAAACATATATTGTTTTCCTAATGTTTGCCGGATTTGTGTGGTTTCATGAGATAAGAAATTGTCTTAACATACACTGAGTGTACAAAACATTAGGAACACCTTCCTTACATTGAATTGCACCACCAATATATTGCATACTGGTCCATGTTGACTCCAATGCTTCCCTATCATTAGCGTGGTTCATATGTACACGTGTAAATACACTCAATATGAGCCCTCGTTTAAAAAATAATACAATGGGGCAAAACATTTATAGAACAGAAATCTTTAAATAATCCGAAATGCCATCTTGTTTTCATTGACTTGCATACAAAAGTAAGCTAGCTAACTAGCTACTTAGCTTGGTTACGCTCATGTAAATCGTAAGAATCTCACAAATGTTTCACTCGGTCAAAACTATGAATCTATAAACCAGAAAACTCATCACAATTTACTTGTGAAAGCAACTACAATCAGGACAGAGCGGAGCCGGAGCGAGATATGGCTTGGAAAATGTACTTCAATCCAGGGATGGGAGATGGCACGATACTCCTAATTATCCCATTATCCCAACTGACAAATCGAAAAGAAAAGAATTATGCTCGTTTTTAATAATCGTCAGCATGCTAAAATGCTAGGCTAGCATGCTGGATTCTTCTGGCTAGTGCACCTCTGTGACCAATAGCTACTTTATTTCTGAGACAAGTGCCATGTATTTCTATTTGACCTACTTCCATTTCTTCTTCCTCTTCACTCCATTTATTTTCCATACTTCTGAAATAAATACTTTTGTTATATAAAAAAATCCCTGACCCTGTCCATGTGTCATAGTTTGTCGAAACAAAAACTAATTTCTGCCTTAGGTTGTGCATGGCTGAACCAGTCACACTGGCCCTCAAGGAGTTAGGCATACTCTGTCAATTGCAACCATCAATGGCCACCAGATTATCACCAGCTGCTCTCTTGTTAAACCATCAATTTCCACAAAAATTCCCTGCACAGCTGATCTCAATTGCCACCATTATTGGCCATCGCATTACCGTTCCCTAAAGCTGTCAGTGTTCATTTTTAGTCCTGCTTTCAAGACATTTTGGCCCTTCAGGGACCAGTTTATAAAAAGTTATCTGCTAGGATTTCCCCAATCGGATAGGATTAAATGTCAGAATTGGGTTTTTCAAAACAAAAATTTTTGATTTTGATCCTCCAGATAGGGATAAGGATTTTTGGTATTCCAATCTCACCTTTAATCAGGATTAAATGTTTTTGCATTTTCAAAACTCAAAGGTATTGATTAGAATGAAAGACACCAGTGATAATGCTTATGGAAATCTTGTGAAGACGTTAACAGAGAGGGCAAAAAAGCAGACTTGTCTAGCTGAAGAGCAGATCAAGCTAACCATGTTCCAACAAAAATAGACAACTTAATTTGCTTACTTGAAGCATGCTTGAATATTGCTGGGGTTGCGTTTTCAGATGAAGATTTTTGAACAATATATATTATTTTAGTTATCCAGTGAGATTGTGAATTTTGTTAAATATTTAACAATTTTTTAAAGTGTTTATACAGTGCATTCGTATGCACTGTATATTCAGACCCCTTGATTTTTTCCAAATGTTGTTACATTACAGCCGTATTCTAAAATGTATCATCAATCTACACACAATACCCCATAATGACAAAGCAAAAATTTGCAAATGTATTTAAAATACAAATATTACATTTACATAAGTATTCAGACCCTTTACTCAGTACTTTTTTGAAGCACATTTGGCTGCGATTACAGCCTCAAGTCTTCTTGGGTATGACGCTGCAAGCTTGGCACACCTGTATTTGGGGAGTTTCTCCCATTCTTCTCTACAAATCCTCTCAAGCTCGGTCAGGTTGAATGGGGAGCTATTTTCACGTATCTCCAGAGATGTTAGATTGGGTTCAAGTCCGGGCTCTGGCTGGGCCACTCAAGGACATTCAGAGACTTGTCCCAAAGCCACTCCTGCGTTGTCTTGGATGTGTGCCTAGGGTCGTTGTCCTGTTGGATGGTGAACCTCTGCCCCAGTCTGAGGTCCTATGCGCTCTGAAGTACGTTTTCATCAAGGATATCTCTGTACTTTGCTCCGTTCATCTTTCCCTTGATCCTGACTGGTCTCCCAGTCCCTGCCGCTGAAAGACATCCCCACAGCATGATGCTGTCACCACCATGCTTCACCATAGGTATGGTGCCAGGTTTCCTCCAGACGTGACGCTTGGCATTCAGGCAAAGGAGTTCAATCTTGGTGTCATCAGACCAGAGAATCTTGTTTCTCATGGTCTGAGAGTCTTTTAGGTGCCTTTTGGCAAACTGATGGTTGTCCTTCTGGAAGGTACTCCTATCTCCACAGAGGAACTCTGGAGCTCTCTCAGAGTGACCATCAGGTTCTTGGTCACCACCCTGACCAAGGCCCTTCTCCCCCGATTGATCAGATTGGCCGGGCAGCCAGCTCTAGTAAGAGTCTTGGTGGTTCAAACTTCTTCCATTTAAGAATGATGGAGGCCACTATGTTCTTGGGGATCTTCAATGCTGCAGAATATTTTTGGTACGTTTCCCAGATCTGTGCCTCAACACAATCCTGTCTCTGAGCTCTACAGACAATTCCTTTGACCTCATGGCTTGGTTTTTTGCTCTGACATGCACTGTCAACTGTGGAACCTTATATAGGCAGGTGTGTGCGTTTCCAAATCATGTTCAATCAATTGAATATACCACAGATGGACTCTTGAGAAACATCTCAAGAATGATCAATGGAAACCGGATGCACCTACACTCAATTTTGATTCTCATAGCAAATGGGCCGAATACTTATGTAAATAAGTTTTTTATTCGTAATACATTTGCAAAAATGTCTAAACCTGTTTTCGCTTTGTCATTATGGGGTATTGTGTGTAGATTGACAAGGATTTTATTATTGTTTTTTGAATAAGGCTGTAACGTAACAAAATGTATTTAGAGTTATGCAAATACATTTTGTTACAAGTGACATGCAAACTCTTCTGTCTTGCCTATCTTCATTCATCATGCAGCAGTTTTTCAAAAGTTATCTACTTGGATTTTGGCAATTGGATATGATTAAATGTTAGTATTGGGTTAAAAAAAACAATTCTAATGAGATTCTAATCCTCCGGATAGGGATTTAGTAATCCAATCTGAATTTTAATCAGGAAAATTAAAATAGATTTTTTTTGCTTTTTTTTACTCAAAGGTAGTGATTAGGATAGTTTTGATGCCAAAAATCTGGATTATCTTGATCCCACTGTGAAGAGGGATTCAAGGTGGATTTAGACAGGTGAAAGGCACTACAACCAAGATAATTCAATGTAACTAACGTGAGGAGAAAACGTTCTTACAACTGAAAACCAAAGGTTCATTATGTTAAGTTGACCGCAGTATAGGTATATGGTCAGTTGTTATATTGAGAAGTGTCAAATAAATGCATCTAATTACTTACTGTATAAGTGATAAACGTACGATATAAGTGATAAGCAGGAGCTATAATATTTAACAGAGCCTGTAATCTTGATATTGTGGCATCTGGATCAGAATGATCTTATCTGATTATTTTATGAAAAAACAGCCCAAAAATAGCCATAGTGATCTGATTGTGGATAGAAAAAAGAGGATAAAAAGTTTTGAAAAACTGGGCTGTCTTTTTGGCTAAACATTTTTTTTTTAGACCTATCCAAGCACTGAAAATCTGGATTCTGTGATCTTTATATTGTGGCATCAGGATCAGAATGATCCTACCCGATTATTTTCTGAACAACAAGCTCAAAAACAGCAATTGCGATAATTGCGTTGTTTTCTCTATAACCTGTTAATGCATATGCCTTGCGACCTATATATATAGGCCTAATGGCCTAGACAATAAGAAGACACAGTGGCAGAATATTTCCAACCACACCTTTGTTTTATCACATAACCGGATAGCAACCTCTGTCCAGTGAAGTCCACAAAGCATATTGCATGTACAGTAACAGATAGTTACAGTTGAAGTCGGAAGATTACATACACCTTAGCCAAATACATTTAAACTCAGTTTTTCACAATTCCGGACATTTAATCCTAGTAAACATTCCCTGTCTTCGGTCAGTTAGGATCACCACTTTATTTTAAGAACGTGAAATGTCAGAATAATAGTAGAGAGAATGATTTATTTCTGCTTTTATTTCTTTCATCACATTCCCAGTGGGTCAGAAGTTTACATACACTCAATTAGTATTTGGTAGCATTGCCTTTAAATTGTTCAACTTGGGTCAAATGTTTCGGGTAACCTTCCACAAGCTTCCCACAATAAGTTGGGTGAATTTTGGCCCATTCCTCCTGACAGAGCTGGTGTAACTGAGTCAGGTTTGTAGGCCTCCTTGCTCGCGCGCGCTTTTTCAGTTCTGCCTAAACATTTTCTATAGGATTGAGGTCAGGGCTTTGTGATGGCCACTCCAATACCTTGACTTTGTTGTCCTTGCCACAACTTTGGAAGTATGCTTAGGGTCATTGTCCATTTGGAAGACCAATTTGCGACCAAGCTTTAACTTCCTGACTGATGTCTTGAGATGTTGCTTCAATATATCCACATACTTTACCTCCCTCATGATGCCATCTATTTTGTGAAGTGCACCAGTCCCTCCTGCAGCAAAGCACCCCCACAACATTATGCTGTCACCCCCGTGCTTCACGGTTGGGATGGTGTTCTTCGGCTTGCAAGCGTCCCCCTTTTTCCTCCAAACATAACGATGGTCATTATGGCCAAACAGTTAGATTTTTGTTTCATCAGACCAAAGGACATTTCTACAAAAAGTACGATCTTTGTCCCTATGTGCAGTTGCAAGCTGTAGTCTGGCTTTTTTTATGGCGGTTTTGGAGCAGTGGCTTCTTCCTTGCTGAGCGGCCTCTCAGGTTATGTCGATATAGGACTCGTTTTACTGTGGCTATAGATACTTTTGTACCTGTTTCCACCAGCATCTTCACAAGGTCCTTTGCTGCTGTTCTGGGATTGATTTGCACTTTTCGCACCAAAGTACGTTCATCTCTAGGAGACAGAGCGGTATGACGGCTTCCTGAGCGGTATGACGACTGCGTGGTCCCATGGTGTTTATACTTGCATACTATTGTTTGTACACATGAACGTGGTACCTTCAGGCGGTTGGAAATTGCTCCCAATGATGAACCAGACTTGTGGAGGTCTACAATTTGTTTTCTGAGGTCTTGGCTGATTTCTTTAGATTTTTCCATGATGTCAAGCAAAGATGCACTGAGTTTGAAGGTAGGCCTCCACATGTACACCTCCAATTGACTCAAATTATGTCAATTAACCTATCAGAATCTTCTAAAGCCATGTCATGCACAAAGTAGATGTCCTAACCGACTTGGCAAAACTATTGTTTGTTAACAATACATTTGTGGAGTGGTTGAAAAATTTGTTTTAATGACTCCAACCTAAGTGTATGTAAACTTCCGACTTCAACTGTACATGACCTACAGCATGGTCATGCAAGTTAATGTTTCCGACATTTTCGAACGACTAAACTACTATTGATTTAGAACCACAGAGAGTTACCGCAAGTCGCAAAGAAAACAGGAGCTGTCTCCACTATTCCAGCACCATTTCAACTTCATCATTTCAGCATCATCAAATCACCTCTGCTTAGTCTAATACAGTGACAACTAAAAGATACCAAAATCTATTTAGTCCAGTCAACGTGAGCTAAATATGATGTGGCTGTCCATGGGTCTGATTTCTGTGTGCGTGTGTGTGCGTGCGAGTTTGTGCAAGTAGAAAAACATGTTGAGAGAAACGCCAATGTCATCCTCCTCTCTTTCATGTTGATGAAACTGTCTATCACTCTCATACAGTACACGCTTTTATTTTCTGTTGTCCTAGCTTTGTTTTCCTGGCTAAAATGCTTGCTCGCTAGTCTAACTTCCATTCATGGGCAACGTTAGCTAGTTAATATTAGCCTTCTACATCTAGCTACATATTGAACTTCCGTCCTGTCATGCCAAGGAGTTAATGGTTGGATCAGAATCACCGTTACAATCATTGGCCAGTACAGAGAATTAAGTAAATCCACAAGTCCAAATCCCTATCTCCATTCATGGCTAATTTAGGACAATTTTAGTCAACTGGCTAGCTAGCCACCAGAGGACAACAACAATTAAAGTTTTTCTGTCAATTACATATGCTCTCAAATCCAAGCTGGCTTCCCTTGACACTTTTTTTTTGGTGCACAAGGACCATTCACAGTTCAGCTCGCTTAGTTTAGCTCAATACTGATTCGCAAATTTGTATACTTTTTGTTGTCAAGGGAGGCCATATGCTCGCTGGCTTCCATTGCCTTCAATGCTGGAGGTCGGCAACAATGTCATAATAATTTGGACCAGACAGCATCAGATAGATGGCCTACAGCTAAAGAGACAGAGGGGCGCTGTTTCGCTCACTCAGATTCTTTCTCCTGTGAGATACATTCAGCTTCTTGCGAATTAAAGGAAAATTATGAAACACAGAGAGATGAAAGATAAATGATTGAATGTAAAAACAAAAATACATATATTGTACAAATTTTGGGGGAAGCCTGGCTTCCCTTGCCAACTATGAATACACGCCACTGTGTGTAACTAAATCAAGCCATTTGGCATTGAGTTAATATATAATCTGTTTTAATTCAATTGTAGTCTCATCAAATTGACTCAACTTATATTCTTATTATGTTGACATTTAAGATGAAATGTTTTTTAAGAAATATGACCTCATATTCTTACAATAAGTATTTTAGATACATTTCCAGCCTTGCAATCTTTAATGATCTGCTGGGTTATTCTTGTTGGTTTTTTGTTGCAAGCAAGTTTGTTTTAACATGCAGACGCATGTAATCTCCCATTAGTAGCGTTTTAAGAAATTCAGCGCTAAGAGCCAATTTATGCTTGAGCTGAAAATAGCTCCGCAGAGCACATGATTGGTTGACGGTATGTGGGGGCAGGAGGTCCTGTATAAACACAAACTCACTTCCTTGACAACTTCCTTCACAACAGCTCTGCGCTGCTCCGCAAAGTGCAAGAAGTATGAATGCCCAGACTTCTGTAGAGGCCTTATCACTGTAAATGCTGCACGGCCAATGCATATGTCAGATTGACCATGCAGTGCCTTTAATGCGCCGCTATGCAGTTCTGCCCGTTGGTTGCAATTGACCCACGTGGTTCAATATTAGCCTACCTTCATACTCTAAACAGGACAGTGTTTGGTAGGGGGTTGTGGGTCCTAAGCACTGGTCTGAGGCCAGTAATTTGTTTTAACAAACAGGAAACATGCAGACTTTGGGTTTTTGAAAAGTGCATTACAATAAAATGTATTAATAATAAATAAATAAATAATAATAATAATTGACCATACACATACTACCATCGAGTTTGACTGCTTTGGCTGTTGAGATAAACACAAATTAAATTGCGTTCATTGGTCTGGTTCCATAAGGCTTTTCCCTATACTAAATGGCGTTGTATTTAGTGAAACATCCCTTCATCCACCCCCGTAGATTACAGTGACCGCATTGCGTGTTACTTTAGTCCACAACAGTGCTGCTGTCACTGGTGAAGCATGACTTCTCAGCCCTATCTTGACAGATGACACAAAACATAGCTGGCTGTTTCCCCCTACACCCTTTATCCTCCTTTGATCTGCATGGAAAATCAGATCGTTACCAATCAGGCGGCCATTGTAAGGCACAATTAAGACACCTGCTGGGCAGGCAAAGACCAGAGGGCCAGGTGCCGTGTTTTGTTGTGTGCCAGGTTCTATTTAGCACCCTTTTTCTATTATCTTCTTCCCTCTAAAATTATGTAAAATCACTGTCGGCCTACAGTAGAATAGAGAGGCTATAGGGAACTTTTGCCTTTTGAGCAAAGTCCCCTATAGAGTCCCCTATAGAAAATATTGCCCAGACTAGACCTCTATGAGCAAAAGCTTATATTGTTTGACTAATGTTTGCCAGATGTTTTTGTTTTCATGAGATAAGAAATTGTTTTAACGTTTGTTTATGAACCCTACATCCAACATTCAAGCCAAAATCTGACAAACAATTAGCAACTAAACTTTTAAAGTGTATCTTTAATGACCAAGACATACTGAAATCAGGTAATGGGTACTAATCAGTCATGAAAGCAGAAGGATGCTTTGGTTTTTTATGCTTATTACATCATTAGAGGATGATGAGCTATGGCCCACTTGTTCATGTCCATAATGTTGGATCATTGGGAAAAAAAGATTTATGGCGTCAGGGTTAAATACTACCTTGAAATCAATCGAAGACCAACTCCCTTAAATCAAGTCTTTGACACAGCCTTAGTTCAACATTTTTTACAGATACAAATCATGCCCGAACCCTACGTTGACTTAAATTCAACAGATGGTTTCTAAAAATGTTCCAGACAGTGTCTCCATGCAGTCTTCAAGTTCACAAATCTGCCTGACGACAACGTGAGCTATTGTTGAACTACATGTCCCTGATGGCCCCCCTCCCTCTTCCTGATTGCCTAAAAACCATCCTCCTGACTCCACCCATGTTAATGTGACTGGTCCTGGGCTCTATTTCACATGCGTCAGGAGGTTCCTCAGCACTCTTGAGACCCAAAGCTCAAGAGCTACATGCACTGACTTCCTCCCCCATCCCTCACATCCACACACACACACATCCACAGCTGTCGGGATGGTCATGGCCCTGAAGGGGGTTCCCCAGGCAGCGTCTCTGGTACGGGCTAAGATGGTCCTGCAAGAGAGGAGGTCCAGCATCTATAGCAAGCCACCCAAGACCAAGATCGGACCTGGGGTGAGTGTTGCATTGAGGGACTCTCTGCTGATACAGTAGACAGTCCTCTCTAATTTGGAACTCACTCAATGTGCCAAGGGACTGTTGCTTCTATATTCATTCAGGGACAGTTTCCCGGGGCCTAGATTAAGCATAGTTCTGAACTTAAAAGAAGTTCCAATGGATTTAGATTTTTTATTGTGCATGGTTTTTAGTCCTAGGCTTAAACTAGCCCATTGTGTTTGATGTTTCTTGATCATCATATTTCAAAGTTAAAACTTAATGATTAAGCTTAGTCCGGCACTAAAACAAATTTTTGATGGCGATTCTCTATTGAGTTTGCTCTTTTGACCAGGACTAGGCTTAGTGTCCAAGAAACCACCCTTTAATGTATTAACATTACAATAACAGTCATAGTACCCTGTATTGTCATCCTTCATATCTCAGGTGAACTCACACATTTAATAATGTCATCAACAAAAAATAATACTAGTGTTCTGCAAAAACTGAAATAACTTAAACATCAGGTGATGTTTGACTTGATTAGTCTTTTAAGGGTTTGTGCTCCCCAAGTTCCAGTTTACTTTTACCAGACGGACAGATCAGCATTTTGTTTGTCCTGCCACAAACATTCCATGTAATTTAATTTAAAGAGAGAGAGAGAAATCGCAGCAAGTTCGTCTTTGGATTGGGTGGTTGTTTCACCAGGATAATCACACTGTAGATTTTATAAAGAGTCCTGCCATGGCTCTTCCGCTATGTCTGCATTTTTGAGTGCTCTCAAACACAGCACAGAGCCGTTTCTCAACTATAGAAAGACATGTATTTCACACGTAGAACTTCCATGTGGATAAAAGCCTTGGTAAGGAAGGATGTGATCCATGACTATTGATTGACACCCCTCTCCATACTTCTACCCTGCCTATATTTTACAGTCTATTTAGAAAACATGACGGAAGTAAACAATTTAGACAATTCAGACATCAAAGATTGAATTCAGACTTAGAGGTTGAGACTGACTTTAATGGACAGACAAGGATGCGCCAGAAAGCTCTGAGCCGGAGATATAAAATAGGCTTTCCTCCTGGCTGGAAGTATATAAAGGGTTTCTAATGTATTATGCATGGACACAATGAACGCCTCAGCTCCATGAGGGAGCTGCCTGGGATATAATATAATCGATTGCCCGGGGCAGTTGGCTCTGATGTGGATCAATGTGGCCTGCCTAGACCTCCTGGGAAAGTGTGTAGTCTTTGAGCCGCTTAGCTGTAGTGCAGGGATGGATAACTGGTGGCCCACTGGCCGCGCTCCCTTTTGAAGGACATTGGATAAAAAAAAAATATACATATACGCTACGGGTACTGTAACGATCTACGCTGAGAGTCGGGAAGCAAGTTCAGGGAGTGAATACATTTAATAAGTAAATGAACAAAACAAGAAACACAACAGCGCACCGACATGAAACAGGAACAATGACGACTGGGGAAGAAACCAAAGGGAGTGACATATAAAGGGCAGGTAATAAAAGAGGTGATGTAGTGTCATAATGCGCGTAACGCTGGTGACAGGTGTGCACCCTAACGAGCAGCCTGGTGACCTAGAGGCCGGAGAGGGAGCACACGTAACAGGTACGCAGACCCGCGAGCAACTGTGGCCCCTCATGATGAGTTCAGATTTTTTGTGGGCCCCATCCCTGCTGCAGTGTGTAGGCCACAATGGACTATTCCCAACACCTCTGATATACCCATACTCCAATAACCCAGAGCACATTTTTTGAATAAATACAGAGTAGATATTGGTGTTGATATTTGATATGGGAATTTATTGCAGACATAAATAAGTTCTTCACCTTGAAATGAGCCGGTCTGAAATTAGTTGAAGACATACTTTTCTGGGATTTGTATCAGGGACATAGTCAAGTTAATTGCACAACAAGCCTTCATACATTTGTAACACTACCACTAAAGAGGAAGAAAGGCTCAAACACAAGGTCCTTTGATACTTGTGGGTGGAGCAGTTCGAGTGACACTTGTATACTCAATAGAGGGAAGAAATGATATACCACCAAGCTTTCCTTCATAATGCTAATTGAAGCCATACAAAATACAAATACAGCAAACCTGATTGGAGATTTGGACATTAAACAGAAGACATGTCAGCTCTAAATATTAGATGGCAGTAAGCTTCTCATTTATATTGTACTAACACTTAAAGCCTGTACGTATAATGCTGTACTATTTGTATGAACACATACATAATGTTGTTATTTAATGTTTTATTTTAATGTCCTATTATAAGGCTTATAATATTATGTTATGTTCCTCTTTGTGAAATGTTCAAGTGGCTCAAAATAACTGGTATTATGTGAGGATCATAAAGAGATGACAGTGGGTCATACATGCTCATGACAAGTCTTACAATGCCTTATAACCACATCATAATGCCTTATACCTGCAGACTTTAGGTTAAGTGTTACCGACTGCAGATTAACTTTTGTCTTTTAACAGAAACGTAATTGCCTTCGAGGGTTTAGTACAGTAGTGGGTCAACCTGTGCATACGTATGGCCCTTACTGTGTTTCTTATTTTCTGTCTCGTCTACTCTCCTCTCCCTTCCTCCCTCACAGCAAAGCTTCTTCATCATGTCCGTCTTTGCTGTCGGCATGCTTGCTCCGGCCGGCTGGATCATGCACCACATCCCAGAGTACCGCCAAAGACCACGTCCTTCATCAAGACCGTCGTAAAGAAGAAGACCCCAACGTCTTCACACACACACACACGCTACAAACCACGGCTGTATTCAACATATTAGCCACCATGCTATCAAATACTGTACCTTGCTAATGTATAACAACACACATTATCTACAGTATAAATGATATTCAATGGCCACAATAATCACTGGCCAATAACATGCACTTTGAAGGGACCATGGAAGACATTTCTGCATGACTGTCATGAGTATGTTTTTGAATTATGTCTTTTTTTGTTTATATTTTGATTATTGCAGTAGCATGGTGTTTAATGTCTCATGAATATGGCCCCTAATGTCACTGCGGCATCCAGTTGCAATGACACGTCTGTAAAACTGCCAACTCACTGCCATCATCAATAAATACATGCTGTGTTGGCAACGTTTGTCTGTGTCTGTTCATTGCATTTGTCAAGCTGAATTACAGTACCTTTATATTTATCCCATCGTGACATGTTCATTATATACATGCATGATGTACAGAGCTGTGTCAATTAGGTTGTAATAACCATGCTTGAAGAGAAGAGAAGGAGGCTTTTGGATGTAAAACAGAAAAGTTCAGCCAAGATTATTTAAGACATTAATAATTATTGAAGACATCAATACGTTTCTCACTGTTTGCTTTCCGATTCTACCCCCTTCTCAAAAACAATGGATTGGTGTAAGTGTGGGGCTGAATACTCTTAAAATGCACCTTTCCTAGATTGGTGTGAGCAAGCTTTCCATTATAACCTTCACCAATTACGTTATGTCAGATCAGTGATTACTTCAAGGAAGCAAGAAATGAAGGATGTATTCTACCAGGTCCTATGATGGGAGGTGAATAAGTGTACACCAGTGTACACTTGTTAAGGGAGAAGGGAAAGGGAATCGGACCACAGCCTAAAATAGATCACACCACCCAAACCTATATCAACTCCTACCCACCCCTCTCTATCTCCCTTTGGGTGGTCTGTGCAGTGAGCCTTATGGGGATCAATTAAACTCAACCCAGATGCCCTTGATAACACTCTTAACAACAACATTTGCAGGATACTGCCTGACCACGGATCATGTTTATCACCCCTATCAGGGACGAGGGAAAGAAAACTCCCCTAGAACAGTTTAAGATCTGATCTGGAATCAGATTAGACTATCCTAATGCTAATCTTAACTGTTAGGGTTATACAAATATATTTATATTTACCTTTATTTAAGCATGGAGTCAGCATTGAGACAAGGGTCTCTTTCACAAGGGGCCCTGCAACTACAGTTGAAGTAGGAGGTTTACATACAGCTTAGCCAAGTAAATTTAAACTCAGTTTTTCACAATTCCTGACATTTAATCCTAGTAAAAATTCCCTGTTTTAGGTCAGTTAGGATCACCACTTTATTTTAAGAATGTGAAATGTCAGGATAATAGTAGAGAGAATTATTTATTTCTGCTTTTATTTCTTTCATCACATTCCCAGTGGGTCAGACGTTTACATACACTCAATTAGTATTTGGTAGCATTGCCTTTAATTGTTCAACTTGGGTCAAATGTTTAAGGTAGCCTTCCACAAGTTTCCCACAATAAGTTGGGTGAATTTTGGCCCATTCCTCCTGACAGAGCTGGTGTAACTGAGTCAGGTTTGTAGGCCTCCTTGCTCGCACATGCTTTTTCAGTTCTGCCCACATATTTTCTATAGGATTGAGGTCAGGGCTTTGTGATGGCCACTCCAATACCTTGACTTTATTGTCTTTAAGACATTTTGCCACAACTTTGGAAGTATGCTTGGGGTCATTGTCCATTTGGAAGACCCATTTGCGACCAAGCTTTAACTTCCTGACTGATGTCTTGAGATGTTCCTTCAATATATACACGTACTTTTCCTCCCTCATGATGCCATCTATTTTGTGAAGTGCACCAGTCCCTCCTGCAGCAAAGCACCCCCACAACATGATGCTGCCACCCCCGTGCTTCACGAATGGGATGGTGTTCTTCGGCTTGCAAGCCTCCCCCTTTTTCCTCCAAACATAATGATGATCATTATGGCCAAACAGTTATAGTTTTGTTTCATCAGACCAGAGGATATTTCTCAAAAAAGTACGATCTTTGTCCCCATGCGCAGTTGCAAACCGTAGCCTGGGTTTTTATGGCGGTTTTGGAGCAGTGGCTTCTTCCTTGCTGAGCGGCCTTTCAGGTTATGTCGATATTGGACTCGTTTTACTGTGGATATAGATACTTTGTACCTGTTTCCTCCAGCATCTTTACAAGGTCCTTTGCCGTTGTTGTGGGAATGATTCGCACTTTTTGCATCAATGTACGTTCACCTCTAGGAGACAGAACGCGTCTCCTTCCTGAGCGGTATGACGGCTGTGTGGTCCCATGGTGTTTATACTTGCGTACTATTGTTTGTACAGATGAACGAAGGTACCAAGGATGAACCAGAGTTGTTGAGTTCTACAATATTTTTTATGAGGTCTTGGTTGATTTCTTTTGATTTGCCAATGTTGTCAAGCAAAGAGGCACTTTGAAGATAGGCCTTGAAATACATTCACAGGTACACCTCCAATTGACTCAAATTATGTCAAAAAGCCATGACAATTTCTTGGAATTTTCCAAGCTGTTTAAAGGTACAGTCAACTTAGTGTATGTAAACCTCTGACCCACTGGAATTGTGATACAGTGATTTATAAGTGAAATAATCCATCTGTAAACAATTGTTGGAAAAATTACTTGTGTCATGCACAAAGTAGATGTCCTTGCCAAAACTATAGTTTGTTAACAAGACATTTGTGGAGTGGTTGAAAAACGAGTTTTAATGACTCCAACCTAAGTGTATGTAAACTTCTGACTTCAACTGTACAATTTCATAGACAAAATAAAAAATTCTATAACTCAACACAAATATTTAAGAAAAACAATTACATTCCTCAATAAGAAGATCCCCAATCAATATTTGAAATTGCCCGAACGGCACCAGAACATCAAATTGTAGTGTATTTTGTAAATTGTTCCAGCAATGAGGTGCTTTAAAACTAAAAGTGGAATTAACTAGTTTGATAGAGACCCCGAGGAACATCAAGAGTAAACCAACTTTGTGAATGGGTTTGGTGTCTCATGTTTTTATATTCTAACAGTGTCAGGGTCTTAGATTTATGTTTTGCCACTAGAGGTCCCCATTGCGTCTTTGGTTAGTTTTCAGTCTCTGTCATTAGGTCTTATTGTTGTCACCTGTGCCTTGTTCCCTGTTTGTGTATTTAAGTTACCCTTCTCCTGAGTTCTTTGCTGAGTGTTTCTATGCCATGACCGTGTCTAGGTCATTCCCATGCTGTGTCTCCTTTGGAGTGTCCTTATTCTACTTCGTGTACCTGGTAGGGTTCTTTTGTTTTGTTTTATTTACTTTTGTTATTTGACATTTTTGGAGTTCTCACGGTTCTTTGAATCTTTTTCTAATTCCTTTTGGATTATCTTTGGACTTTTTGTTTTCTCTCTTTGGAACCTTTTGTCATACCTTTTTGGGAAGGTTTTGGAGTTTATTTTTTTGGTAACATCCTAGGAATGTTTGGATGTCCCTTTATAATTGAATAAAAGATTTGAAGACATTCCCCAGGACTGTCATCTGGATTTCTGCATTTGGGTTCACCTTTTTGACGGTTCAAGTTTTCATTCTAGTCCTAACCCTGAGGCCTGACAGAAACACTCAGCCAGATATGGACCCAGCAGATTCATCTCATGCACAGGATCTTCGTGGGGCAGTTGCTTGTCAGGAGGCTGCCTTAGCCCAACATGAGACCCTGATGACGAAACATGATAGCCTGCTATCTGACATTCTCACATCTCTTCAAGAGCTGTTTCGGAGACTGCCAGCCAATCCTGCCATGACTCCAGTCCAAGCACCTCAACCAGCACCTCAGCCAATGCCTCCTAACCCAAGCTACTTATCTGAACCCCGGTTACCTCCTCCTCAACACTTTTCAGGAGACCCTAGTGCCTGCAATGGCTTCTTGATGCAGTGTGCTCTCATTTTCGAGTTACAACCATCATCCTTCCCTTCAGACAGGGCTAAGATGGCCTATATTATCACCCTTCTCTCTGGAAGAGCCCTGTCTTGGGCCACAGCCATCTGGGAGGCCTACAGTCCTGTCTGTACCAGTTATTCTGCCTTTGTGGAAGAGTTCAAACGGGTCTTTAATCATCCCCTTCGAGGTCGGGAGGCATCAAAGAGGTTGTTGCCCATCCAGCAAGGTAAACGCAGTGTGGCAGACTATGCCATCCAATTCCGCACTGTTGCAGCAGCTAGTGGCTGGAATCAAGAGGCTCTCATTGTATGTTTCCAGGATCCATCCAGGATGAGATTGCTACCAGAGATCCTGTTGATACTCTTGAGACTCTAATTGAGGTGGTGATCCGCTTGGACAATAGACTTAGAGAGAGAAAATGGGCCCGTAAGTCTTCCTTCCCCATGCCTGTACACCTCACAACTCAAGCTTCCCAAGAAACCCCAGAGCCCATGCAGTTAGGAGGTACCAGATTGTCACCCTCTGAACGTGATCGGCGTATGAAAGAGGGCCGCTGCCTCTACTGTGGACAGTCTGGACATTTCAGAACCTCCTGTCCTGAGCTTTCGGGAAAAGCTTTGTCCCGTGCAGACAGGGGAGGTCTGTGACGGGAGTTACTCAGATATCTTCCCTAACCGACACTGGTCTTCACCTTCCGGTCACACTCTCCTGGAGCAGTGAAAAACATTCTCTGCAGGCTTGGGTGGATTCCGGTGCTGCTGGTAATTTTATGGATATTTCCTTGGCCAAGAAGTTGAGTCTTTCTACTGAATCCCTTTCATCCCCCCTGGTTGTTACTGCTCTGGATGGGCGACCTCTGAGACGTGGAGAAATCAATTGTCAAACACTCCCTTTACGTCTCTCCATTCTTCAACATCAAGAGGAGATATCTTTCCATCTCATCCAGTCTTCTGCCTTCCCTATAATCCTGGGCTATCCCTGGCTTCTTCGGCACAACCCCCCATATCGACTGGTCCACCAGCACCATCCTTGAGTGGGGACCCACCTGTCATGCCACATGCATCTTCCCGAGTTCCTCATATGTTTCTCCTCAGTCCCAAGAACCCATTGACCTCTCTCGAGTGCCCTCCGTGTATCATCCTGACCAGGTTTTCAGTAAACGCAGGGCCACCTCGCTACCCCCTCATCGGCCCTATGATTGTGCCATCGATCTGCTACCAGGTACAATTCCCCCTAGAGGCCGTATTTTTTCACTATCCCCTCCAGAGCGGGAAGCTATGGACAGCTATATTACCGAAGCCCTTTTCTTTTCTGAGGGCTGGGGTAATGAGGGGGAGGGGAGTTTTGTTTCGGAGATGTGACTACTTTCCAGAAGTTTGCTGTTCCCACCATTCTCAGATACACAGTTCAAGAAGTACAGTATGTTGACTTTGCTTTTCTAAACAGAGATAAACATATATTTCTCAAATGCCTGAAGGACTGCAAGTCAGACGTAGTATCAGTAAATCTAGCCTTAGCCCAAGCAAAATTTCTTTCCTGTAATTTTTCCGACAATTCATGCATGAACCAAGGGTTTGATCTATCTTTTACGCTTCGTTTTTTTATACGGAGCATGCTTAGCTGCAACAGTGTTAAACAGAGAAGTAAAACATTTAAGGGCCTGATCCAAGTCATCTATCTCTGACACAGTCCCCCAGTCACACAATCCCAGATCAGACATGAATTGTTACTCATTGGTTGTAGCCCAAACGGTTTGGACGCTACAAACAGAAGTTGGCACATTGGCGGTACCAACTTTAGATGAGTCCCGTGGGGCTTTTGTGGGAGTAATTTTGTTGGTCAAACCGTTCGGCCGCTACAGACGTCTACGTAAGAAGACAGCTTTTTTGGATGTCTCATGTTCTGTACCTCGGCCACCATCCACCACAGATGGGGAAGGCCGACATAGGCGGATGTGGTGCATTAAGACGAATCCCTTGCAAAAAAACAGATATCTATAGCCTAATCCACAGCAGCTACTGCAGAGAACCCCAGTCACGTTGAGCACCCGGGATGATCCCCTTGATTGTTTAGCAGTGTGGCATTAAAAGAAGACGGTCATTTAGGAGCTTGACTTCCTCAAATTTTTCAATGATCCATTCTTTTCCGACACTGAGTTGTCTGCAGTTATCACAAGTGCATAGGTCTTTAAAATCCTGCTTTTTTACTACCGTGAACATGTCTCGCACTTCATTGCTTTTTTTCCTGTGACAGATCAGACTCGGAAGAGTCCAGCAGGCAAATATTCGGGTCCGGACCCGCGGAACACCCAAAATAAAACACTTAAAACAAAAGTCGAAGTATTAAAAAGTATAAAAACAACAAACCAAGTGTGAGTGACCAGTATTTCGATTTTCATTCAGTGATTTTCAAGTGATGAATGTTGCGCAGTAAATGACAAATGACCAGTAATCTGACCCTGTATCAGTGTATTTTCTCCAGCAGTGCAGATGAAGACAGAAGGAGGTACATTTTTGGTTTAGCTGTTCCCAAATGAGCTGTTTTGGGCAGCAGGTAGGGCCAGAGAGGTAGGGCCACATTTTTGGTTTAGCTGTTCCCAAATGAGCTGTTTTTGGCAGCAGGTAGGGCCAGAGAGTACAGTACATGGGGACGGTTGCCCAGACACAGATAAAGTCACCCTTTGCCTTGATGACAGCTTTGCATACGCTTGGCATTTTCTCAACCAGCTTCACCTGGAATGCTTTTCCAACAGTCTTGAACGAGTTCCCACATATGCTGAGTACTTGTTGGCTGATTTTCCTTCACTCTGCGGACCAACTCATCCCCAACCATCTCAATTGGGTTGAGGTCAGATGATTGTGGAGGCCAGTTCATCTGATGCAGCACTCCATCACTCTCCTTCTTGGTCAAATAGCCCTTACACAGCCTGGAGGTGTGTTGGGTCATTGTCCTGTTGAAAAACAAATGATAGTCCCACTAAGTGCAAACCAGATGGGATCTCTGCAGAATGACGTGGTAGCCATGGTTAAGTGTGCTTTGAATTCTAAAAAATCACTGACAGTGTCACCAGCAAAGCACCCCCCACACCATCACTCCTCCTCCTCCATGCTTCACGATGGGAACCACACATGCGGAGATCATCCGTTCACCTACTCAGCATCTCACAAAGACACGGCGGTTGGAACCAAAAATTTCTAATTTGGACTCATCAGACCAAAGGACAAATTTCCTCCGGTCTAATGTCCATTGCTCGTGGTTCTCGGCCCAAGCAAGTCTCTTATTATTATTTGTATCCTTTAGTGGTGGTTTCTTTCCAGTAATTCGACCACGAAGGCCTGATTCATGCAGTCTCCTCTGAACAGTTGATGTTGAGATGTGTCTGTTACTTGAACTCTGTGAAGCATTTCTTTTCGCTGTAATTTCTGAGGCTAGTAACTCTAATGAATTATCCTCTACAGCAGAGGTAACTCTGGGTCTTCCTGTCCTGTGGCAGTCCTCATGAGAGCCAGTTTCATCATAGCGCTTGATGGTTTTTGCGACTGTACTTGAAGAAACTTTAAAAGTTCTTGAAGTTTTTCAGAATTGACTGAACTTCATGTCTTAAAGTAATGATGGACTGTTGTTTCTCTTTGATTATTTGAGCTGTTCTTGCCGTAATATGGACTTGGTCTTTTACCAAATAGGGCTATCTTCTGTATACCACCCCTACCTTGTCACAACACAACTGATTGGCTCAAACACATTAAGAAGGAAAGAAATTCCACAAATTAACTTTAACAAGGCATACCTGTTAATTGAAATGCATTCCAGGTGACTACCTCATGAAGCTGGTTGAGAGAATGCCAAGTGTGTGCAAAGCTGTCATCAAGGCAAAGGGTGGCTACTTTGAAGAATCTCAAATATAACATACATTTTGATTTGTTTAACACTTTTTTTGGTTATTTCATAGTTTTGAAGTATTCACTATTATTCTACAATGTAGAAAATAGTAAAAATAAATAAAAACCCTTAAATGAGTAGGTGGGTCCAAACTTTTGACTGGTACTGTATATACAGTATCTTAAATTACCACTTTTTAATGAATTTTCTGATAACATTTCGAAGCTTATTCAAAAGAGTCATGGCCCCGGAAGTATACCATAGGATGACGTCACTTACACGTGGTATAAAGAATCTCTATGACTATGCTTAATCTGTGTCCGGGAAACCTTCCCATGGTGTTTAGGGATGAAGCTTATAAAGAGTTTTGATGGGAGTTTCAATAGGAATAGATAGATGTTGGGAAGTTGGAGCGTTCAGTTCTCAGATCTCTTACTTGTTTATTTTTCCAAATAATTGATTTGATTCTTCCTGGAAACTGGATTGTATTTATAGGATTTGATTGTTTCCTATGAGATTGACCTGCATTATTGGTGCTTTCAAGACAACTGGGAGCTCGGAAATAACTAAGGTCAAATCATGACATTGGTGATTTCCAGGTCGGAAGGGTGGAGCTCTAGAAAGATGCCTGAGTTTTTTTTAGTTCCCAGTTTTCTTTAAAGCACTGAAGTTAGAATTCTGAGATTTCCAAGTTCCCAGTTCCGAGTTTCCAGTTGTTTTGAACACGGCATAAAGGTCCGATCCCGACTTAGGAATTGATGCCTTTCCTAAGCACTCCTTTCCTATGCACTTCTCAGTATTTAGTGTTCAGACTTACCTTATTTAGTTGCGTAATGTGCTCTGCAGGTGTGGCTACCTATGCACTTGTGATAACTGCAGACAACTCAGTGTCGGAAAAGAATGGATCATTGAAAAATTTGAGGAAGTCAAGCTCCCAAGGATATGCATATGCTTGATACCATTTGAAAGGAAACACTTTGAAGTTTGTGGACATTTGTAAAAGATAACGCATGTTTTTTTCTTTGTATTATCTTTTTTTTTAAATATAATCTTTGAAATGCAAGAGAAAGGCCATTATGTGATTTAGGACTCTAGGCGCAATGTAGATTTTGGCCACTAGATGGCAGCAGTGTATGTGCAAAAGTTTTAGACTGATCCAATGAACCATTGCATTTCTGTTCAAAATGTTGTATCAAGTCTGCCCAAATGTTCCTAATTGGTCAATTGATACAATTTCAAGTACATAACTGTGCTCTCTCCTCAAACAATAGCATCGTATGTTTTCACTGTAACAGCTACTGTAAATTGGACAGTGAAGTTAGATTAACAAGAATTTAAGCTTTCTGCCCATATAAGACATGTCTATGTCCTGGGAAATGTTCTTGTTACTTACAACCTCATGCTAATCACATTAGCGCACGTTACCTCAACCGTCCTGCGGGGGGGTGGGGACACTGATCCCGTAGAGGTTAAAACCTTCCTGTTTAGAAAGACGTTCAATGACCTCTGTTAATTCCCTGATACCTGTGCTTCATGTCCTTCAGATGTATATTGAACTGCTTGTTATGTGATTATTATGTGATTTGTGTGTGACTATGGACGTGTTTCACTATTGTGACTTCAATCGGAGTACTTACCACCATCTTGTATAGTGCCTTGGGTGTGAGAAATGTGTTATGTACATTGTTATTATTACCTCCAGGGAGTCTCCAGTGTATGGGGGCTTGGGCGTTCTGGTTGATCCCTAGATAGCCATGGTACCAAGGACAGTTAGGGGTAAGGTTAGCATAGGTCTAGGGCTAGCATAGGTCTAGGGCTATAGTGGTTACATTCTTATTTTGTGGAAAGAGAGCACTGAATAGTAGTTCTGTCTTATGTAGCATGGTCAGATAGGGATGACCCAGAAGGAAGGGGACAGTTTGAATCATGAGAATTTTCATGCTTCAGAATTAAGTCATCTCCAAAATGTTTATTGTCACAAGTGTTCATGTGTTTTATCCTTATTATTATTAGCATGTGTGTTTGTCGGAAAGTTCATTTTTTGGCTTCTTTCCCACAGACATGGATTTGTAGTTCAAGGGTTCAGTGCGATTCCATGAGATTTCTTATTCTAGGAAATGCATTTGATAGATGGGAAAGTCCAAAAGGAAAACAAATGAAATTGAATCCACATTTGTCACAGTGCAAATCAGAAACGGTTATAGGTTTGGATCCAATATGACCCTCAGCCAATCCTTATCTGACCACAATATATTTTCTGTTGCTCTTGTATTACATTTAATATGTACTTGTTAAGCTTGCTTAGTGATGTGTGACAGCAATAACCCATTGATGAACATTTTACTGCAGTGGGCTAAATCAGGGTCACACAGAGTGTTGATTGGTAGTCTTAAACAAATCTACTTTGAAATAAAAGTATTCACCTCACACACATGGTTATGGGCTTAAAAAAAGGAAGACAACTGTACCATGTCAGATATAGTTGAAATGTATTCAATTTTGAGTTTGCATCCCAATATTACACTTTATATACATCACAGAAGACTGAAATATAACAAAACCGTCTGACATAGAAACACTGGATTTTCTGTGGGTTTTTGAAAGAACGTTAATTCATTATTCAATTACAAAGAATATGAATGACATTCCACCCATGAGGTCACTAGGTCATTCGATTGCAGGAAAGGGCTACGATATCGACTCACAGACAGAATAAGCCGAACTCAGGTAATATCTCCAATCCTTTCTAAGCGTTATCATTGTACAGTTATTTACACTGCCAGGGTTGTTGTCAGTTGTAATCTAGCACCCATTTGTTTGAACTCAACTCTTAGTTCTGCTATCGTTAGTTTAAAAGAGAAGCCCACTGTGGTCTGCTCACCCAGTGCTTTTAGTTAAAATGTGAATTCCATAAACTTGAAAACGACCTCAGTCTTCATATCACGTAGAGGGCTTGGGCTGTTGCACAATGGCAAACAAAGCCCATGTAAGTCACTTTATAACATTCCGCCATTGGTTACACATTAGGCTGCGGCATCAGGCCCTATGGTGTTAATCCTTTCTACTCCTTCCTCAATTACTAATATGGATACAGTGCATTCGGGAAGGTATTCAGACCCCTTGACTTTTTCCACATTTTGTTACGTTACAGCTTTTTTTTAAAATGGATTCAATTACTTGTTTTCCTCATCAATCTACACATAATACCCCATAATGAGAAAGTATGTGTCAAATTTATACAAAATGAAAAACAGAAATACCTTATTTGCATAAGTATTCAGACCCAGATTTACTAGCCACACCTAGTAAAAGGCACATGACAACCCGCTTGGAGTTTGCCAAAATCCACCTAAAGACTCTCAGACCATGAGAAACAAGATTCTCTGGTCTGATGAAACCAAGATTGAATTCTTTGGCCTGAATGCCAAGGATCACATCTGGAGGAAATCTGGCACCATCCCTACGGTGAAGCATGGTGATGGCAGCGGGAGGGACTGGGAGACTAATCTGGATTGAAGGAAAGATGAACAGAGCAGTACAGAGAGATCCTTGATGAAAACTTTCCCTAGAGCGCTCAGGACCTCAGACTGGGGTGAAGGTTCACCTTCCAACAGGACAACGACCCTAAGCACACAGCCAAGACAATGCAGGAGATGCTTCAGGACACGTTTCTGAATGTCCTTGAGTGGCCCATAAAGAGCCCGGACTTGAACCCGATTGAACATCTCCCCATCCAACCTGACAGAGCTTCATAGGATCTGGATAGAAAAATGGGAGAAACTTCACAAATACAGGTGTGCCAAGCTTGTAGCACCATACCCACGAAGAATGTATTTGGGCTACAATCTGAGGTGCAGTTATTTGACGATTTCTGACGCTGGTAACTCTAATGAACTTATTCTCTGCAGCAGAGGTAACTATGGGTCTTCCTTTCCTGTGGCGGTCCTCATGAGAGCCAGTTTAATCATAGCGCTTGATGGTTTTTGCAACTGCACATGAAGAAACGTTCAAAGTTCTTGAAATTATCCCGAATTGACTGACCTTCATGTCTTAAAGTAATGATGGACTGTCATTTCTCTTTGCTTATTTGAGCTGTTCTTGCCATAATAGGAACTTGGTCTTTTATCAAATAGGGCTATCTTCTGTATACCAACCCTACCTTGTCAGAACACAACTGATTGGCTCAAACTCATTAAGAAGGAAAGAAATTCCACAAATTAATTTTTAACAAGACACACCTGTTAATTGAAATGCATTCCACGTTACTACTTCATAAAGCTGGTTGAGAGATTACCAAAAGTCTGCAAAGCTGTCATCAAGGCAAAGGGTGGCTACTTTGAAGAATCTCAAATCTCAAATCTATTTTGAATAGTTTAACACTTTTTTGGTTACTACATGATTCCTTATGTGTTATTTCATAGTTTTGATGTATTCACTAGTATTCTACAATGTAGAAAATAGTACAAATAAAGAAATGACTAGGTGTGTCCACATTTTTGACTGGTGTTGTGAATATATATATATATTTAGTGCATAATATGTATATTTATGTAGTATTCTGGGCCTCCCGAGTGGCGGAGTGGTCTAAGGCAGTGCATCACAGTGCATCACAGTGCTAGCTGTGGCACTAGAAATCCTGGTCCCATGGTGTGGCGTGCAATTGGGTTAGAGGAGGGTTTGGCTGGCAGGGGTGTTCTTCTCCCTTCGTGCTCTAGCGACTCCTGTGGTGGGCTGGGTGCAATGCACGCTGACACGGTCGCCAGGTGTACAGTGTTTCCTCCAACACATTGGTGTGGCTGGCTTCTGGGTTAAGTGGGCATTGTGTCAAGAAGCAAGTGTGGCTTGGTTGGGTTGTGTTTTGGAGGATGCACGGCTCTTGACATTAGCCTCTCGGAGAAAGGGGTAAAAATAATAATTATGTTGTATTATACAGGGCGCATTTCAAAATTAGACCTAGGTCTCAATATGTCTTCCCTGTTAAAATAAAGCTTAAATAAAATATATATTTTTTAATTACACATGATATGATGATGATTGCTGTTTATAGGCCTATACTATATCTTTCTATATCTATCTATCTCTGACAATTTGATCAACATTCAGTTTAAGAATAAGGCTGACATTCAATGAGATTGAGCGTTAACCAGCTTTTACCAGCATTGGGCGTCATCCACAAAGACGTTTTGGTGGTGTTGGAGGTGTAACTGCGGTCAGGGACGGATTAAGAAATCATAGGCCTCAGGGCTTTGTGGCACACCATCATTTTCTGTAAACAAATCTGTGTACTAAGATGCAATTCGATGCGTGGTAAATTTACTGTAGAAGAAAAAGCCTCTTTTTAATAAAGTCTTAACATTTGAGATGTGGTATCGTTGAGCACAGCCATTTTTAGGATTTCCACACATTTAAAAAAAAAATAATGTTCAGCAAAACAAATCTGCCTTTTAAAACTAATTTTATACAATTCTACCTCATTTACATGACAGAAGACATTGGCTGAATCATTTTGAATACCACGCAAATAACCAAAATGATCTACTTTGAAAAACAGTGCTGCTGTTCGCAAAAAATGTAAAATGTATTGTTGAGAATAGATTTTTTCTTCAATTGGTTCTATAGACGGATTAGTCTTCTCTTTTCAACAGTAGGCATTTTCTTTCCAAATTATGTTTTCCCCACGACTGTATTTTGAAATCTGTAAAAAGCAAACCTACAGCCACAACCAACCATAGAAATAGATTCCATAGATGGTAGTTCCCATTAAAGTCAGGACTGGCAGCCATTGCTAATGTACAGATGAGTTTAACAGTGAAATTGCCAGGTTAAGAGGTTCCAAAACAACCCAACAAGCTGTATATTTGGCATGCATGTTGCCCAAACTGCGGCCTTCCTGGCTGTAGCCATACCGGTAACTGTCAAAATAAAAGAAAGCACTTGAGTAAATAAGGGATACAAAGTATATGTATCAGGTGTGGGGTGCATTTTCCTGGCTTGGTTTAGGTCCACTTGTAGAATCTATGCCACAGTGCATTGAAGCTGTTCCCCTTTAAGACACTTTATGTTGGTGTTTTCTTTTATTTTGGCAGTTACCTGTACGTGCTTATGATAAAACATAACCCACAGTTATTTGTTAGAAACTATTGATCCTCTGTGGCAAAATTATGCTCACTGGTGTATTTTGAAGATAGAGAGTGGGCTCCTGTGTTTGGATAAAACAATTATGTAATTTCTATTTGTATTTGTTTTGCCTCTTGGGCCCCCTACCGGCTTGGGCCCAGACCCTGACTCACACAATTGATTAGTCACATACAGTTGAAGTCGTACGTTTACATACACCTTAGCCAAATACATTTAAACTCAGTTTTTCACAATTCCTGACATTTAATCCTAGTAAAGATTCCCTGTCTTAGGTCAGTTAGGATCACCACTTTATTTTAAGAATGTGAAATGTCAGAATAATAGTAGAGAGAATGATTTATTTCAGATTTTATTTCTTTTATCACATTCCCAGTGGGTCAGAAGTTTACATACTTCTGACCCAGTATTTGGTTGCATTGCCTTTAAATTGTTTAACTTGGGTCAAACGTTTTGGGTAGCCTTCCACAAGCTTCCCACAATAAGTTGGGTGAATTTTGGCCCATTCCTCCTGACAGAGCTGATGTAACTGAGTCAGGTTTGTAGGCCTCCTTGCTCGCACACACTTTTTTAGTTCTGCTATGGGATTGAGGTCAGGGCTTTGTGATGGCCACTCCAGTACCTTGACTTTGTTGTGCTTAAGCCATTTTGCCACAACTTTGGAAGTATGCTTGGGGTCATTGTCCATTTGGAAGACCCATTTGCAACCATGCTTTAACTTCCTGACTGATGTCTTGAGATGTTCCTTCGATATTTCCACATAATTTTCCTTCCTCATGAGCCATCTATTTTGTGAAGTGCACCAGTCCCTCCTGCAGAAAAGCACCCCCACAACATGATGCTGCCATTTTCCCATGATGTCAAGCAAAGAGGCACTGACTTTGAAGGTAGGCCTTGAAATACATCCACAGGTACACCTCCAATTGACAAAAATTATGTCAATTAGCCTATCAGAAGCTTCTAAAGCCGTGACATCATTTTCTGGAATTTTCCAAACTGTTTAAAGGCACAGCCAACTTAGTGTTTGTAAACTTCTGACCCACTGGAATTGAGATACAATGAATTATAAGTGAAATAATCTGTCTGTAAACAATTGTTGGAAAAATTACTTGTGTCATGCACAAACTAGATGTCCTAACAAACTTTCCAAAACTATAGTTTGTTAACAAGAAATTTGAGTGGTTGAAAAATTTGTTTTAATGTCTCCAACCTAAGTGTATGTAAACTTCCGACTTCAAATGTATATTTATAATACAGTGTATTTTTATTTTTCTATTAATCAGTAACCCAATCAAGGCAGGGCCTCCCAGTTACCCATGTACCCCCCCATCTGATGATTAGAAAAATGACAGCAGGCAGCAGCAGGCTGTCTACACTCATTGAGAGAGGGCTCCAAAGTCCTCCTGTGGTTGGAGGTTGCAGTAAAATAAATACTATATACAAATATACAATATAATATATACTGTATATATAATTCATAATTATTTCGTTTGCTGCCTCTTGGGCCCCGGTAAACCCATGCATTAATCTGGCCCTGATTGCAGTATGAGCTGACATATCAGTGAGAGGATGCTCTTGTGTGTCACAAACCACTCCCTTCCTTATTATCCCTACCACGTTAGAATTTAAAAACTACTCTAGAAAGTGTAGGCTCTATCGATGTTAAAAATAATGACTCTGAAATGTCAAACCATTGATGTTAGAATAATACATGTTTTCATTTTCATTTGGAGGGGGAATTATGCCTATCAGTCTAATTCGATTATTTGAAATTGTAACGAGGATGCATGAACTTCTAATGCGGCTGCATGGGATTTGTCGGATTATAGTCAGGTATGGTTTCGTTGCATCCAATGGCAGTGTCCGCAATAAGGTTATGCAACGAGCCGCTTGCGGATTTGACAGCTCTAATGCAGTTCCACTTCCAACACTGGCAAAACAATGCTATGCAGATGTCACTTGATTGAATCTAGCCCTACGTATAGCTGTGCAGCTGTGCTACGGTCCTTAGCCAATCCTTAGCATCTGTACGTGACCACAGTCATGTTGCCAGGGAGGTCGCTGTAGACGTGAACTAGAGTGAGAGCCCAGGGGGAACGAAGCTCCCATGGGGGATCAGAGGGTCCCCCTCCCCCTTCCCCTCGACCCCTTCCCAAAAGAAACATTTATTTAGAAAATGCAAAATAATTTGTGCGCTCTCGGATTGCAAAATTAGTTAATATGGTAAGGTGCTTTTTGGTTTCCAGGCTTGTGACATAACCAAAAACATGAAGTCTAAATTTGTAGGACATAGATCACCCCCCCCAAATTCATTTTTTTGCTGCTTCTCTTCCCACACTGTGCTCTCCTTCTCTGTTTGTTTTGTTTGTGTTAGCAGCCTTTGAGGATTTTGGGGCGTTGTGGCGGACGTTTGTGTGATGCCTCTGGACTGATTGTTGTCGCTTAGGGACGATGGTTTGTTTTCATTAGCTACTACTGTCTCTTCCTGACTTGAGTTTGAGGGACAGGACAGAGTTTCTTAGCAAAAGCAGTCTATTAGCTACTTCCGTCTGACTCTTGTCTTGGCTGACAAGAGCATATTCCACAACACACATTAGCATATCTGTAACTTCAGTTCGGAAGGAGGATGTGAAAACAAAACCACTCCGGCAAATAGACTGTGCTGTGTTTTTTAAATAGTAACATGAATTTATGTCTTAGACATTCTCTGAACTGGCAACTAAAAATACAAATCCCTTGTATTCTGTTGACCTATTTTGCCTTGGTAAACATGGATTGGATCAGAATGAATGGAAAACAATAGCATTTTTGTAAAGAACAAAGTGCATGGGTAAATCTACTTCGATGACACATCCTCATGTTGTCATTAAAGACATTGTCTGCGTCCCAAATGCAACCCTATTTCATATACAGTCTGACCAGGGCCCATAGGCTCAGTTTGCACTATATAGGCCTCTGGTCAAAGTAGTGCACTATATAGTGAACATGGTACCATTTGGGACTCACACATTGTTTTATACAGTATACTAACTTTGTGGTATACTAACTACATGGCTTGGGACTGAGTGTGTACACTAAATCCATAAATAAGGCATTTGGAACCAAGGAACTGCAGTGCACATAAAAAGAGTTTGCACTTATCTGATGCACACCTATCAGGAGTCTATACTCAAATCTGAGCACGTTCTAACAGAAGAATATGTCCTTAGTACAATCGATACAAAGCCACCAGTTGTACCAGCTGCAGTGTTGATACCAGACCTGGGTTCAAATACTTCAAATTATTCACTTTTTTATCTATGCTTGATTGAGCTTGCCTGGCTTAACAATAGAATAGTCCCAAAATTGCAAACACCATCCATCTGTACTCCAGGCAGGCTAGAGCCAAGGCTCAAAGTGATTAGCATTTTAAATAGTATTTGAACCCATGTCTGGTTGATACCTCCTGAAGGTGATGAGTGACAGCCTGGCCTATTGTTGGCTAAATGCAGCCACACTAAATGCAGCAAGGATAAAACCAGAGGAGCAAAATACAAACAGAATCAAACGTGTGCTGGTGAACGGAACACTGGGTCTTTACTGTTTATTCTTGAGCATCTTTTGTCGCCACGGAATCCAGCACAGACTAAATAACATAGGGTCAACAGATTCAATCTGCACCAAAAATCTCTGTGAGATTTGTTTATTAAACCGGATAGATTCCTATGCACTCTAGTGACCTCTGTGTTGCTCATAGATAGATAGATACAGATGAGATATTCTGGCAACAGTGACAAAGTGCACATCCAAAGTGCCTCTACAGTATATGGTCCATGGTATTATCTGAAATAAAACAAGGTTAGACACCTGTTGTAGTCCTTTTCTAACTCTAAACCCCCTGTAGCCCATTTCCCTAGTCCTCCCTCTTCTCAGATCCAGACCTTGAGGTCTTCAATACTGCCAGTTTTCTGTCCCTCTATGGAAGTTATGGGACTTATCTGACAATAACTATATCCTCCTGATTCCTGCTTACAAGCAAAAACTCAAACAGGAAGTACCAACATGGAAGTGTTTTCAATGCTAAACTACAGGACTGTTTCGCTAGCAGAGACTGGAATATGTTCCAGGATTCATTCAATAACATTGAGGAGTTTACCACATCAGTTATAAAGTCTTCATAAACACTACATAAATCTGTCCCAAATGATCTATAACCGTATGTCATGCTCTATAAAGGGTTCATAAATAAATGTGGCGTAACTGTGTGACATAACCACCGATGTAAAATGTTACATAACCTACTATAAAGGGTGGCATAAGCACAGCTTAATAATGGCTTTATGAATGATATTAAATTGAGGCTTCACAAAGCATTTATAACCTTGTCATGCATCTTGGTGGAGCATTGCAACTCCAGGATAGTGGGTTTGATTGCCGGGACCACCCATATGTAGAAATGTATGCACACATAACTGTAAGTCGCTTTGGAAAAAAGCGTATGCTAAATTGTATATATTATATTACACTTAAACATTTCTAGGAAGGCCCAAACCCTTTCCCCCTTGGGTGCATAGCCAATATTGGACCTGAAATCAACTTTCACCAAAATGCTATGCTGCAGAATGACACACACTCTATATAAAAAATGTTTATTCTGTTGTTCCGCCCCAAATTCTGTTTTTTCAGTATTTCTTTTCCAGGTTTCGGATTTTCCAAAATTTTCCCCCAATTTTTTAAATAGAAAACAGCAAAATGTAATGTTCTGTGTTCACAACAACGCTTTAACCACATCAGGGGACACATTTTGAGTTCTGGGAAAAATCTAAGATTTTGTTTTTGTGTAGTTGCCCTTTAATTCAGTGCACATTCCCTGCACTGTTGTTTGGTTAGTACAGTAAGGGCTCATGTGATGAGTTCTCAAATAAAATGCCCACTTGCGGTGCCACTGGACAGTGAAAAACAAGTAAGTTAACCTTTTAATTAATTTGTTGTAAAGTGTTGAGTTAGATTATATAGCTACCCCAGCCTTATTTCAAATAATTTCTGTGACTTCACAGCAATTGTAGCCATGAAGTGTAGCTAACGAAATGTAGCTAGTTAGCAGGCTCAGCTAAATAAAAATTCCCCTAGATACAGCCACATCTTATAGTCATATCATGATATTTGGAAATGAAAGAGGAATATATAAAGTGTCAATAAATAGGTTATTAATGTTCTGCTGTGTGTGTGTGTGTGTGTGTCAGAGCCAAGATGATTTGGAATAGTCCAACCTGAGACTAGCACACCAGGTATTCCTCTTCTGTTCCCATGCTAGAGACCAGGCCTTGATTACAACTTGTTACAATGGTGCCAACATTTTTTGGCTGATCTTTCAGTGGGGGACTAGGTGAATGTGTCAAAGACCTGACTGGGCCCAGCACTGCACGGTATGGCTCATTATATTGTTGTGTTTGTGTTCTGTGGGATATGTAACTTGGTTCTAGAGAAAGCCACTTTCAATCCTTATGTTGGGGGCTTTCATCAAGGTAAGTGCTTTTTGGTGTAACGTTGTCCCCATGCTATTGCGCACACAGCACATATAAGCCTGGGATATAAACCATTCAAAGTTGGCCTTAGTGGGAGTGAGCATAGAATTATATGGGAGTGACCTTACTGAGTAAGGTATTTGTCATCAGGCTATGTCCTTTGCTAGCAAAAACATTACCCTATGGTCGTTAACTAGTTAACACAGCCACAGTAATAATTATGACTAAAACCTGCGCATTTCCACAATTTATCTTCTTATTAAAATTGTATTTGAAACCTAACCCTAGTTAATGAAGGCCAAGTTTGATGCGCTGGTCCACCAGACCTTCCGCGCATTTCAGCGGAAGTATTTGGGAACAAGATTAGGTGTAATGTGACTAACAGGACTTCACTTTAGAGCGTGTGCCATTCTTCAGCACAACACGTCACCCTTTATAAAGCTCATGTTCATATCATATTCGACCAAGTGGGTTATGTCACATTTGACATTGGTGATTGTGTCACACAGTTATGCCACATTTATGAACCCTTTATAAAGCATAACATACAATTATAGATGCTTTGTAACATGTATGTAGTGCTTATGAAGGCTTTATGAAGCCTTTATAAGCTGAACGTCATTTGAAGTGTGACCGAATAGTTTAATATTAAGTGTTACTGTTAATGCTAACAGTATCAAAATATGGCTAATAAGTGTCGAAAGGAAAAAATATCCCAAATATCCCACTGCATTGTTGAATCAACTATATAGGTGCAGTAGGTTGAGAAATCATGTTAGTTTATATTCTGAGTAAACTATCCCTTTAAAGATGGCATAGTGTGTGTTTGAAACAAGACACTTGAAACAAGAACACAGATGCCTCCATCTGCAGTATTTTCAGGTATCATAAAATGAATTGCGAAATTAGTGGCATGTTGAAAGAGTCATACAGTAGTTGAGCCTCACAACTTATTTATACAAAATATCATTGATTAATTGATTTGACTTGATTATGTACACCTGGGGCAATGGACATTCAGGAAAATGGACATTTACAAAATGTTCAGATAGAAATGTGTTGTGTAGTCAAATATGCCTGTCAGATAGATTGGAATAGTATCGGAGATTGTGTGTGCTCTATTCGTTTTATTTATGTCTTCAACATGCAGTTCCAGATACTGACTTGCCTAGTTAAATGAAGGTTAAAAAAATATATGTATATATATTAAAATACAACCCTGCCATTAGTTGAAGGCAGCCAATCCAATAGTTTCAGAAAAGTAGTCACTTTCCGAGATCTGTATTCAAATAGTTTTAAAAAGTAGTACTTTTTGTGGATCTGTATTCAAGTAGTTGTAGTCACCGCCAAAGTAACTATTTGTTCCCCAAGAAAAATGTGTACTTTCCACAAAGCTTAGTTAAAACTATAGTTATCCCAGATCTGGTATGTAGGTGTAGTGTTTCATGGCGTTCCTTTAGTATATTGTAGCTCATGCAATATCAGGTCACAAAATGATTATATTTAGAAAGGAAAAGGTCCTATGAAACTACTGTGCAACTTGGGATGATTGACAAGTTCCCATGGTACAAGCACTCACCCTGCTGGTGGAATAGAAGAATACAAGAGCTGTCGATCACTCTTAATAGCGCTTGGAGTAGTGTGAAGTTGCCCCTAGACGCTGATTCTGGGTCAGTTTTGCATTTTCCCCCACTAATGGTTAAGGTTAGGATTGTGGGAGGGGAACCTGATTGTCGATCTGCACCTAGGGGAAACTTTACCCCAGAACTATTAGGCTTCTACCCCAGGAGCGGGACATGGGCCCTGTCCAGAAACACCCCAAGGCCCTACCCCCTATGCAGTCTTATCTCTGTTTTGATGCATGGATTTATTCAACTTTTAAGCACCTTTGGGATCTCTCAATGCTCCAATAGATCCAGCATGCAGACTCTGATAACAATCTGTCTGTTTTATATTTTATAAGTCAATGGGGGAAAATATGTATTTAATTATTTATTAATTTGCATGGCCTAATAAAAGAGAAAACACAAGGCGGGAATCAAGGTATGAATCATTAATGATGTTCCTCAGCATTTTTTAAATACCACAAAACGGATTTTGAAATGTCGTCTCATTTGTATATTGTGTTGGGGGACAAGAACATTTTGTTGACCTTTGACCTATTCAACAAGCAGTAATGTGAATGAGGATGGTGATTATAACATTTCTCTCTCTATCTTTGACAGGTTGCTTATAAAGTCACTTGTGACTCAGTCAATTCTACTACTAATTGTCACGTTGTCTAATGATTGGAGACAGGTGCAGGAATTTGTAATAGGGTTTTTTATTTTCTCCACCCAAACAAAAGAGTGCGGCGTAAACCTCAAAATAATACACGGAACGAAACCTGTAAAACAAGTGCACAAATACACCAATTCAACATCACAGGTACACACAGGACCAAGGAGGCGGGGCGTCACAAGGTCCAGCCTCAGCGAGGGGACCAGGCACCACTGGCCTGAGGAGAGACACATGAAAAATCGTGTTAATGCGGTAATCAGCAGGGAGTTGCAAACGGTACTTTACCTCATTAACCCTCAGGACACTAAACGGCCCCACAAACTGCGGACTAAGCTTCCGGCAGGGCAGGCGGAGGGGCAGGTTCTGGGTGGAGAGCCAGACCCGGTCGCCTGGAGGCTCTCCTGTACGTAGGTCTCCATGGCCTCGGTCTCCGCATAGGAGAGGGGATTGACGTGTCCTCTCGGGAGGGCTGCGTCAGACAGCAGGTCAATGGCACAGTCCCAGGGGCAATGAGGAGGCATGCGTGTAGCCAGGATCTTAGAGAAAACCCGGTGCAGATCCTGGTTTTCCTCCGGTAACTCCACTTGAGGGGCGTGGTCCTGACTTTCCACCGTAGTGGTGTTGACAGACACCACGAGACACCTCCCCTGACACTCCTGCGACCAACCCAGCAGTCTCCTCTCGGACCAGGAAGTAACAGGGTTATGCCAACTGGGGGTGGGGGTGTCGATAATCAAAAAGGTGATCTGTTCTAAATGAGTGCCATGGGTCAGCAGAGAAACGGGAACAGAGATGTGAAGTACGAGCCCTGTCCCAATTGGACAATTATCCAGTGGCTCGAACTGGAATGGGTGACTGTAGGGGAACCAAAGGAATGCGTAATGCAGTGGCCAGTGCGCTATCTAAAAGATTCCCTGCAGCTCCGGAATCAATCAGAGCTAACGGGAGTGAGGGGCTAGGGTATTCAGGGAATTTAATGGGAAAACACACTGGTTGAGTTGACAGAAAAGGAGTGGAGATCTTGCATCCTACCTGGGTTGGAGCAGGAGAATTCCCTGGCTTGTCTCTTCCTCGCCTATTTGTGGATAGAGGGCAGGTTGGGGAGAAATGACCCCTTTCCCCACAATAGGAGCAGAGGGCCAGATTGCTCCTTCTCCTACGCTCTGCCTCGGGCCAACGCTCAGAGCCCACCTCCATCGGCTCTGGCCACGGAGCAGGTGTAGCCATGGGCTCCGTATTCCGCTCAGGTCTTCGTCGGGACCGTAGGAGGTTGTCCAAACGAATCGCCATACTGATGACCTGGTCGAGTGACAGGTTGTCATCACGGCAGGCTAACTCCATCTGTACCACCTCCGCGGGCCGGCTCAGATTGGACGGAGGCAGGTCGTGGTGTGGGGGCTGGTGCCGGAACCAGTGCTAGAGACTGGAGGGACTGCACATTCCCCTCCAAGCGCATGATGGTTGTCTCCATTTATTTAGGTTGGTTATTCTGTCACGTTGTCTAATCATTAGAGACAGGTGCAGGAATACATATTAGGGGTTTTATTTTCTCCACCCAAACAAAAGAGTGAGGTGTAAACCTCTAAATACTACACATGATGAGTCCCATAAAACAAGTGCACAAATACACGTAGCATGGACACCAATTCAACAGCACAGGTACACACAGGACCAATGCACATGGTAACAATAACCAACAAGGATAGTGGGGAACAGAGGGCACATATATAACATACTAATCAGGGGGAATGGGAACCAGGTGTCTGTAATGAGACAGTCCGGGGTTGGTGGTAATGAATCCAGTTCAGTGACACCTAGAAGGCCGGTGACGTAGACCTCTGGAGCTGGTGAATGGAATGAGCAGCAGTACCAGGGGTTCCGTGACACTAATAATAGATTTAAAAATAGATTAATTTTTAAAATAGTTTTTCATTATAAACAGAATCACAAAGTCACTTTAAAAATATATATATATATACATATAGGAATCTGGCAGATTCTTGTGCAATGGCTTTCACAACTTTACTACCAGTGCTTGACTTTGTGATTGGCCGGAACACGAGTAAATGAGTACCAGCACCTATTTCTGTCCAAGTGAAGAACTGTTCACTGCTACGCTTCACTACTCATGTCATAAAATACGTACAGTGAGGGAAAAAAGTATTTGATCCCCTGCTGATTTTGTACGTTTGCCCACTGACAAAGAAATGATCAGTCTATAATTTTAATGGTAGGTTTATTTGAACAGTGAGAGACAGAATAACAACAAAAATATCTAGAAAACGCATGTGAAAAATGTTATAAATTGATTTGCATTTTAGTAAGGGAAATAAGTATTTGACTCCTCTGCAAAACATGACTTAGTACTTGGTGGCAAAACCCTTGTTGGCAATCACAGAGGTCAGACGTTTCTTGTAGTTGGCCACCAGGTTTGCACAAATCTCAGGAGGGATCTCCTCTTTGCAGATCTTCTCCAAGTCATTAAGGTTTCGAGGCTGATGTTTGGCAACTCGAACCTTCAGCTCCCTCCACAGATTTTCTATGGGATTAAGGTCTCGAGACTGGCTAGGCCACTCCAGGACCTTAATGTGCTTCTTCTTGAGCCACTCCTTTGTTGCCTTGGCCGTGTGTTTTGGGTAATTGTCATGCTGGAATACCCATCCACGACCCATTTTCAATGCCCTGGCTGAGGGAAGGAGGTTCTCACCCAAGATTTGACTGTACATGGCCCCGTCCATCGTCCCTTTGATGCGGTGAAGTTGTCCTGTCCCCTTAGCAGAAAAACACCCCCAAAGCATAATGTTTCCACCTTCATGTTTGACGGTGGGGATGGTGTTCTTGGGGTCATAGGCAGCATTCCTCCTCCTCCAAACACGGCGAGTTGAGTTGATGCCAAAGAGCTCAATTTTGGTCTCATCTGACCACAACACTTTCACCCATTTGTCCTCTGAATCATTCAGATGTTCATTGGCAAACTTCAGACGGGCATGTATTTGTGCTTTCTTGAGCAGGGGGACCTTGCGGGCGCTGCAGGATTTCAGTCCTTCACGGCGTAGTGTGTTACCAATTGTTTTCTTGGTGACTATGGTGCCAGCTGCCTTGAGATCATTGACAAGATCCTCCCGTGTAGTTCTGTGCTGATTCCTCACCGTTCTCATGATCATTGCAACTCCACGAGGTGAGATCTTGCATGGAGCCCCAGGCCGAGGGAGATTGACAGTTCTTTTGTGTTTCTTCCATTTGCGAATAATCGCACCAACTGTTGTCACCTTCTCACCAAGCTGCTTGGCGATGGTCTTGTAGCCCATTCCAGCCTTGTGTAGGTCTACAATCTTGTCCCTGACATCCTTGGAGAGCTCTTTGGTCTTGGCCATGGCGGAGAGTTTGGAATCTGATTGATTGCTTCTGTGGACAGGTGTCTTTTATACAGGTAACAAGCTGAGATTAGGAGCACTCCCTTTAAGAGTGTGCTCCTAATCTCAGCTCGTTACCTGTATAAAAGACACCTGGGAGCCAGAAATCTTTCTGATTGAGAGGAGGTCAAATACTTATTTCCCTCATTAAAATGCAAATCAATTTATAACATTTTTCACATGCGTTTTTCTGGATATTTTTGTTGTTATTCTGTCTCTCACTGTTCAAATAAACCTACCATTAAAATTATAGACTGATCATTTCTTTGTCAGTGGGCAAACGTACAAAATCAGCAGGGGATCAAATACTTTTTTCCCTCACTGTAAATGCTAAAATACTACCTTAACATGTCAAGACAATTTATTACACCTAACCTTTACATTTGGAAACTCTGTTCATAGTGTGTTAAGGTCGGTCAGGAGAAGTCGCCATGCATTATTACCCAATTACAATTGTGGTTCTATGCAATTGCTGTGGGAAAAAAATATGGGAAAGTGGGAGAGATGGTGTTTATCTCTCAAAACAAGAGAGCCACTAACAGTTTTGTACCGGCATCAGTACGGCTTTTAAATTAAAATGAAATGTTTGTGACTTATGTGACCTTGAAAAGCATTTGTGTCTGTTATATGTGCATTTTGCTGTTATATGTTTTCTATATATCTACATCTATTGGCATCTTATCACACTTGCCAAAACTGGAGTTTCTTCTGAAATAAAGCTATATTCTATTCTATTAATTTATATTATACTCTATTGAGTGGAAAGGAGAAAGAATGAGAGAATCAGGCGATTCATTAAAAATAATCAGACCCTACGGTAGAAGGATCCTTTTATACAGATTTGTACCTGTGTTTATCAAACATTCATATCCCTATTTTTAGAGTGCATTTGAAGAACTGTGGTCTATGATGTTTTATACAGTACTGAAGGCTAAATTTAGAGCTAGCTAACAATAGATTCCCACTAGCATTTTTAGATAAACTGTTCTGTTTGGTTGACAAAGTCATGTCTGGATTGAATTTGTCTGAAAGATATCCAGCAACTCTTGTAGGACAATGGAAGTTAGATATGTTGATTTTCTCATAATTATTTCCTTTTATATTTACATTATATATTTCTATCATATTTATATTATTAAAGTGTTTTTATCATATTGTTTTATATCTTGTTATTTTATCATGTTTTTATTATTTAACCTATATGTTTTATCATTTGTGTAGCACTTTGGGCTGCAATGTGTATGAGAGGTGTTATGCAAACAGTTATCACTAATAGTATTATTAATATATTAACAATGTATTAAGTATTAGTTTTGTCTATTAAACCTTGTCAGACCAGTCATTTCCTCAAGGATGGAAGGATCCATTCTATTTATTTGAAAACGCTGTTATAGAAGACTGTCGGTTGGTCGGGGGGTGTAGTTAAAATAAAATAAAATTGTATTTGTAGCAGCAGTGTAAAATCAAAGGGGGTGCGCGTGTCAATGTAAATAGTCCAGGTGGCCATGTGATTCATTGTTCAGCAGTCTTACGGCTTGGGGGTAGAAGCTGTTAAGGAGCCTTTTGGACCTAGACTTGGCGCTCCGGTACTGCATACCGTGCGGTAGCAAGGAGAACAGTCTATGACTTGGGTGACTGGAGTCTTTGACAATATTTAGGGCCTCCCTCTGACACCACCTGGTATAGAGGTTCAGACCCAGTGATGTACTGGGCCATACGCACTACCCTCTGTAGCGCATGACGGTCGGATGCAGAGCAGATGCCATACCAAGCAGTCAAGATGCTCTCAATGGTGCAGCTGTAGCTCTTTTTGAGAATCTGGGGACCCATACCAAATCTTTTCAGTCTCCTGAGGGGGAAAAGGTGTTGTCGTGCCCTCTTCACAACTGTCTTGGTGTGTTTGGACCCAGATAGTTTGTTGATGATGTGGACTCCACGGAACTTGAAACTCTCCACTACAGCCCCGTCGATGTTAATGGGGGTCTGTTCGGCCCACCTTTTCCTATAGACCACGATCAGCTCATTTATCTTACTCACATTGAGGGAGAGGTTGTTGTCCTGGCACCACACTGCCAGGTTTCTGACCTCCTCCCGAGGCTGTCTCATCGTTGTTGTCGGTGATCAGGCCTACCACTGTTGTGTCATCAGCAAACCTAATGATGGTGTTGGAGTTGTGCTTGGCCACGCAGTCATGGGTGAACAGGGAGTATAGGAAGGGACTAAGCACGCACCCCTGAGGGGCCGCAGTGTTGAGGATCAGCGTGGAAGATGTATTGTTGCCTACCCTTACCACCTGGGGGAGGCCCGTCAGGAAGCCCAGGCCCAGTTGCAGAGGGAGGTGTTTAGTCCCAGGGTCCTTAGCTTAGTGATGAACTTTGTGGGCACTATGGTATTGAACGCTGAGCTGTATTCAAAGAATAGCATTCTCACATAGGTGTTCCTTTTGTCCAGGTGGGAAAGGGCAGTGTGGAGTGTGATTGAGATTGCGTCATCTGTGGATCTGTTGGGGCGGTATGCGAACTGGAGTGGGTCTTGGGTTTACGACATTATGGTGTTGATGTGATGACCAGCCTTTCAAAGCGCTTCATGGCTACCGATGTGAGTGCTACGGGGCTGTAATCATTTAAGCAGGTTACCTTTGCTTTCTTGGGCACAGAGACTATGGTGGTCTGCTTGAAACATGTAGGTGTTACAGACTCGGTCAGGGAGAAGTTGAAAATGCCTGTGAAGACACTTGCCAGTTGGTCTGTGCATGCTTTGAGTACACATTTGGCCCCGCGGCTTTGTGAATATTGACCTGTTTAAAGGTCTTGCTCACATCAGCTACGGAAAGCGTAATCATATAGTCGTCCAGAAACAGCTGGTGCTCTCATACATGCTTCAGTGTTGCTTGCCTCGAAACAAGCATAAAAGCCATTTACAGTGGCAAGAACCCTTTGGAATTACCTGGATTTCTGCATAAATTAGTCATAAAATTTGATCTGATCTTCGTCTTAGTCACAACAATAGACAAACACAGTGTGCTTAAACTAATAACACCTAAGATTAAGAATTGTTGACTTGCATAAAGCTGGAAAGTGCAGAATGCTAAAGGAGGTTAAGAAGAATACTAGAGTGTCAGCTAAAGACTTACAGAAATCTCTGAAACATGCTAACATCTCTGTTGACTAGTCTACAATACGTAAAACACTAAACAAGAATGGTGTTCATGGTAGTACACCACAGAAGAAGCCACTGCTGTCCAAAAAAAACATTGCTGCACGACTGAAGTTCGCAAAAGAGCACCTGGATGTTCTATAGCGCTTCTGGCTAAATATTCTGTGGACAGATGAAACTAAAGTTGAGTTGTTTGGAAGGAACACACAACACTGTGTGGAGAAAAAAAAGGCACAGCACACCAACATCAAAACATCATCCCAACTGTAAAGTATGGTGGAGGGACCATCATGATTTGGGGCTGGTTTGCTGCCTCAGGGCCTGGACAGCTTGCTATCATTGACGGAAAAATTTATTCCAGACATCATAAGAATATTGCTGAACTGAAACAGTTTTGTAAAGATGAATGGTCCAAAATTCCTCCTGACTGTTGTGCAGGTCTGATCCGCAACTACAGAAAACATTTGGTTGAGGTTATTGCAGCCAAAGGAGGGTCAACTAGTTATTAAATCCAAGGGTTCACATACTTTTTCCACTCTACACTATGAATGTTTACACGGTGTGTTCAATAAAGACATGAAAACATATACTTGTTTAAGCAGACTGTGTTTGTCTATTGTTGTGACTAATATGACTTATATTATACAATTTATGCAGAAATCCAGGTCATTCCAAAGGGTGCACATTCTTTTTCTTGCCACTGTAGCTCGTCTGGTAGGCTTGTGTCACTGGGCAGTTCGCGGCTGGGTTTCCCTTTGTTGTCCGTAATAGGTTGCAAGCCCTGCCACATCCGACGAGCGTCACAGCCGGTGTAATAGGATTCAATCTTAGTCCTGTATTGACGCTTTGCCTGTTTGATGGTTAGTCTGAGGGCATAGCGGGATTTCTGATAAGCGTCCGGATTAGTGCAGGACACTATTTCTAGCCTTTAGCTCAGTGCGGATGTTGCCTGTAATCCATGGCTTCTGGTTGGGATATGTACGTATGGTCACTGTGGAGACGACGTCGTCGATGCACTTATTGATGAAGCCGGTGACTGAGGTGGTATACTCCTCAATGCCATTGGATGAATCCCGGAACATATTCCAGTCTGTGCTAGCATAACAGTTCTGTAGAGCATCCACATCATCTGACCACTTGTTCAGACCATATTTGTTTGATTTGTGTAATCTGTAAAGACATCAAATTCCTCACCAGAGATTCAAATAATATCAACCATAGGCAAATACATACAGAATGTTCATTCAGTGTAAATACAGCTCAGGACAAGAAATTTACTTATATTGCCCCACTAGAGGGCAGTATAATGCTGGGTTATTTACAAGTGAGTTTTGTAGACGTTGCCCTAAACACTAACACAGGGTCAGATATTTTGCCATTTCATCAAATGAATTGAGGGTAAAGCTACCTGATCCTACATCTTTGTGGCAACTTCGGGTGCACACTTCCTACTGTTCCCTCAACAAAAAAAGTTGAGGAGAGAGGAGAGGAGAACTCTCCCAATTCAAATGTGTCTAGTAAAGGGCCTTGTGTTGTGATAACTGGGGGCCACAGTCTTCATGACTGACACCCTAGACGCCCAATATCATTTTTTTCTGCTAGATCTGATAGGGTTCAATAGGTTAAGCAACATGGCAACAATTCCATTGAGCGTATCAGAGGGCACGGTGGAGTTACCTGCATATTGCTTTCACCAATCCAATCCTTTCAGAACTATGCCACTCTGTGGGGGACGGTAAGAGCCAGGTCATTAAATTATTCAAATAAAATTGTATTCACACGCTTCGTAAACAACAGGTGTATATTAACAGTGAAATGCTTACTTACGGGCCCTTCCCAACAATGCAGAGAGAAAAAATAATAGTAAATAATAGAAAAATAATAACACAAAGAATAAATACACAATGAGTAACAATAACTTGGCTATATACATGGGATACCAGTACCGAGTTGATGTGCAGGGGTACGAGGTAATTGAGGTATTTGGGATAAAATTACTAGGAAACAGGATAGATAATAAATAGTAACAGCAGTCTACGGTCGGATGCCAAGCACTTGCGCTACCAAGTGGTGATGCAGCCAGTCAAAATGCTCTCAATGGTGCAGCTGTGGAACTTTTTGAGGATCTGAGTGCCCATTCCGAATTTTTTCAGCCTCCTGAGGGGGGAAGAGGCTTTGTCATGCCTTCTTCACGAATATGGTGGTGTGGACCATTATAATTCCTTAGTGATGTGGACACTGACGAACTTGAAGATCTCGACCCTCTCCACTACAGCCTCGTCGATGTGGATGGGGGCGAGCTTGGTCCTCTGTTTCCTCCCGTAGTCCACAATGAGCTCCTTTTGTCTTGCTGACGTTGAGAGAGAGGTTGTTGTCCTGGCACCACACTGCCAGGTCATTGACCTCCATTCTATAGGAGTTGTGTGCAGCCACACAGTTGTGAGTGAACAGGGAGTACAGAAGGGGACTAAGCACACACCCCTGAGGGGCCCCCGTGTTGAGGGTCAGTGTGGCGGACGTGTTGTTGCTTACCCTCACCAACTGGGGATGGGACGGCACGTCAGGAAGTCCAGAATCCAGTTGCAGAGGAAGGTGTTCAGTCCCAGGGTCCTGAACTTACATTCTAACAGTCTAATTAATACATTTAATATATGCTATTTCAAAAAAATATTTTGGTTGTGTTTGTTAAGGCCTTCGGTAGGTAACATTAGAATATTATTTTATTTTTATTTTAAATATCACAATAGCATTTTAATTAGTTCATTGTTCAATCAATTTTATTTGTGTAGTGCCTTTCTTACTATTATGAAACCAAAAGCATATGTGTTGGAAGACGGTAACAGATTATTTTTATAATGACAAAATTAAAAAAACACCCCAACCACCAAGACACACAGTCATGACTCACAGTCAAATGATAAAAACATCAGTAGTCTATCAAGTGGCCTTGATAAATAGTGAAACTCAGCACAAAAGCAATGATGGCATCTACCATAAAGGTCTGATTGGTGGAGTGCTGCAGAGATGGTTGTCCTTCTGGAAGTTTCTGCCATCTCCACAGAGGAACTCTGGAGCTCTCTCAGAGTGAGCATTGGGTTCTTGGTCACCTCCCTGACCAAGGCCCTTCCCTCCGATTGCTCAGTTTGGCCGGGCGGCCAGCTCTAGGAAGAGTCTTGGTGATTCCAAACTTCTTCCATTTAGGAATTATGGAGGCCACTGTGTTCTTGGGGACCTTCAATGCTGCAGAAATGTTTTGGTACCCTTCCCCAGATCTGTATCTCAACACAATCCTGTCTCGGCGCTCTACTGACAATCCTTCGACCTCAGGACTTGGTTTTTCCTCTGACATGCACTGTCAACTGTGGGACCTTATATAGACAGGTGTGTGCCTTTCCAAATCATATCCAATCAATTGAATTTACCACAGATGGACTCCAATCAAGTTGTAGAAACATCTCAAGGATGATCAATGGAAACAGGATGCACCTGAGCTCAATTTCGAGTCTCATAGCAAACATTTTAGAATAAGGCTGTAACGTAACAAATTGTGTAAAAAGTCAATGGGTCTGAATACTTTCCGAATGCACTGTATTCATTATTATTCATTATTATGCCATTATTGTCTGTGAGTATATTCACTATTTATCAAGGCCACTTGATAGGCTACTGATGTTTTCATCAGACTGTGTGTCTTGGTGGTCGGGATGTTTTTTTTTTTTTTTTAATTGTAAAAAGAAGCTGTTACCGTGTTCCAACACATACGCTTATGGTTTCATAATTGTAAGAAAGGCACTCCACAAATAAAATGTATTGAACACTTGGTGTTTTTTTTTAATTTTTTTTTTACATGCCCTACAGTAACATAAACTAATGAAAATGCTATTGTGTTATTTAAAATAAAATAACAATATTTTTTTTATGTTACCTACCTAAGGCCTTCATAAACACAACCAAAATATTATTTTGCGATAGCATACATGACATGTATTAATTACACTGTTAGAATGTTGCAGTCAGAATGACTGCTTCTTAGCTTGAAGGGAAGTCTCTCAAGGCCCAGTGGTTCTAGTGTTAAAGGTCTTACTCACATTGGCAATGGAGAGCGAGATCGTCCAGAACAGCTGGTGCTCTCTTGCATAGTTCAGTGTTGCTTGCCTCAATGAATGATTTAGCTTGTCTGGTAGGCTCGAGTCACTGGGCAGCTCGCGGCTGGGTTTCCCTTCATATCAAACCAAATCATATCAAATTGTATCTGTCACGTGCTGAATACAACAAGTGTAGCGTGAGAGCCAGCGTGGTAGGAATCAATCTTAGTCCTGTATTGTTGTTTTGACTGTTTGTAATCCATGACTGCTGGTAGGGATACAGTATGTACATACGGCCACTGTGGGACGACGTCCTCAATGACCGTATCGGTCCGACTTTAAATTACGTTCAGCTAATAAAGGCGTCATAAAGCCTTCATAATGCCTTCATAAGCACTACATGCATGTGTTACAAAGCATCTATAGCCGTATGTCATGCTTTATAAAGGGTTCATAAATGTGGCATAACTGTGTGACATAATCACTCATGTTAAATGTGACATAACCCACTTTGTCGATTATGATATAAACATGAGCTTTATAAAGGGTGACGTGTTGTGCTGAAGAATGGCACACGCTCTAAAGTGAAGTCCTGTTAGTCACATTACACCTAATCTCCTTCCCAGACACATTCGCCCAAATGCACGGAAGGTCTGGTGGACCAACGCATCAAATTTGCCCTTCATAAGTTAGGGTTAGGTTTAAAATCAAATTTTAAGAAGAGAAATTGTAGAAGTGCATGGTTTAGCCATAATTATGACTTTGTGGCTGTGTTAACCAGTGACTACAATGGGGAATGTTTTTGCTAGCAAAAGACAGCCTGGGGACAACATTACACCAAGAAACACTGACCTTGATGAAAGCCCCAAACATAAGGAAATGGAAAGTGGCTTTCTTCTGGAACCAAGTGACATGCTCCTCAGTAAACAAACACAACAATATAACGGACCATACGGTGTTGTGCGGGGCCCAGTCAGGTCTTTGACACAACAATATAACAAGTCATACCATGCAGTGCTGGGCATCCTTGTAACAGATAGTAATCAATACCTAGTCTCCAGCATGGGAACAGAAGAGGAATACCTGGTGTGGTAGTCTCAGGCTGGACTACTCCAAATCATTTTGGCACTGACACACACACACACACACACACACACACACACACACACACACACACACACACACACACACACACACACACACACACACACACACACACACACACCCCTTTAGTCATTAATATCATATACATAAAGGCTTAATGATGTAAACACAAATGTATTAACACAGTGAAATATCACTAACTGATAAAACAAATAAACATTGAAAGCATGTATAAACCATACATGTATCTTTTTACATTAAGTTTCAAAACCATACAATACATTAAGTTTCAAAACGTCCAGCAATGCAAAGAAATTGAACAATACACAGGGCTGTGAATAGTGTAGCTTTTCCCTGTGCTGGCGGATGAATGGTTGTTGTGTTTTTACTTGCTGGAAGTACTGCATGTTCATTTACAAATCTCGTGACGTGACTATGAGACATTATATCAAATGTTATTGGTCACATACACATGGTTAGCAGATGTTAATGCGAGTGTAGCGAAATACTTGTGCTTCTGGTTCCCACTATGCAGTAAAATCTAACAAGTAATCTAACAAATTCACAACAACTACCTTATACACACAAATACACACAAATGTAAAGTGATGAATAAGAACATGTACATATAAATATATGGATGAGTGATGGTGTGCGGCATAGGCAAGATGCAGTAGATGGTGTAGAATACAGTATACACATATGAGATGAGTAATGTTGGATATGTAAACAGCAGCCTCTCTATGTTAGTGATGGCTGTTTAACAGTCTGATGGCCTTGAGATAGAAGCTGTTTTTCAGTTTCTTGGTCCCAGCTTTGATGCACCTGTACTGACCTCGCCTTCTAGATGATAGAGGGGCGAACAAGCAGTGGCTCGAGTGGTTGTTGTCCTTGATTATCTTTCTGGCATTCCTGTGACATCAGGTGTCCTGGAGGGAAGGTATTTTGCCACTGGTGATGCGTTGTGCAGACCTCACTACCCTCTGGAGAGCCTTGCGGTTGAGGGCGGTGCTATTGCTTGTGATACAGCCCAACAGGATGCTATCAATTGTATATCTGTAAAAGTTTGTGAGTGTTTTAGATGACAAGCCAAATTTCTTCAGCCTCCTGTAGTTGAAGAGGCGCTGTTGCGCCTTCTTCACCATGCTATCTGTGTGGGTGGACGATTTCAGTTTGTTTGTGATGTGTACGTCGAGGAACTTAACACTTTTCATCTTCTCCACTACTGTCTCGTCGATGTGGATGGGGGTGCTCCTCTGCTGTTTCCTGAAGTCCACGATCATCTCCTTAGTTTTGTTGGTATTGAGTGAGAGGTTATTTTCCTGACAGCACGCTCCGAGGGCCATCACCTCCTCACTGTAGGCTGTCTCGTCGTTGTTAGTAATCAGGCCTACCACTGCAGTGTCATCTGCAAGCTTGATGATTGAGTTTGAAGCGTGCATGGCCATGCAGTCATGGGTGAACAGGGAGTACAGGTGAGGGCTGAGAAAGCACCCTTGTTGGGCCCCAGTGTTGAGGATCAGCAGGGTGGAGATGTTGTTTCCTACCTTCATCACCTAGGGGCGGCCAGTCAGAAAGTCCAGGACCCAGTTGCACAGGGCGGGGTCGAGACCCAGGGTCTCGAGCTTAATGGCGAGTTTGGAAGGTACTATGGTGTTAAATACTGAGCTGTAGTCAATAAACAGCATTCTTACATAGTCCAGATGGGATAGGGCAGTGTGCAGTGTGATGGCGATTGCATCGTCAGTGGACCTTTTGGGGCGGTAAGCAAATTGGAGTGGGTCTAGGGTGTCAGGTAGGGTGGAGGTGATACGGTCCTTGACTAGTCTCTCAAAGCACTTCATGATGACAGAAGTGAGTGCAATGGGGCGATAGTCATTTAGCTCAGTTACCTTAGCTTTCTTGGGAACAGGAACAATGGTGTCCATCTTGAAGCATCTGGGGACAACATACTGGGATAGGGATTGACCCTGTATTGTCCTCAAAGCGAGCAAATAAGTTGTTTAATTTGTCTGGGAGCAAGACCTTGGTGTCTGCAAAGGGGTCGGTTTTCGTTTTGTAATCGGTGATTGTCTGTAGACCCTGCCACATACGTCTCGTGTTTGAGACATTGAATTGCGACTCTACTTTGTCTCTATACTGACGCTTTGCTTGTTTGATTGCCTTGCGGAGGGAATAGCTGCACTGTTTGTATTTGGTCGTGTTTCCAGTCACCTTGCCATGATTAAAAGCGGTGTGCTTTCAGATTCGCGCAAATGCTGCCATCAATCCACGGTTTCTGGTTAGGGAAGGTTTTAATGGCCACAGAGGGAACAACATCTCCGATGCACTTGCTAATAAACTCGTCAGCGTATACATAAATGTTATTGTCTGAGGCTATCCAGAACATATCCCAGTCCACGTGATCGAAGCAATCTTGAAGCGTGGAATCTGATTGGTCAGACCAGTGTTTTATTGACCTGAGTGCGGGCGTTTCCTGTTTTAGTTTTTGTCTATAGGCTGGGAACAACAAAATGGAGTCATGGCCAGATTTGCCCAAAGGCAGGGCGGGGGAGGGCTTTGTATGCATTGCGGAAGTTCGAGTAGCAATGATCCAGAAAGCTACCAGCTCTTGTCGCACATTCGATATACTGATAGAATTTAGGAAGTATGGTTCTTAGGTTATCTTTGTTAAAATACCCAGCTACAATAAATGCAGCCTCAGGATGTATGGTTTCCAGTTTACATAGAGTACAGTGAAGTTTTTTCAGGGCCGACGAGGGATCTGCTTGGGGGGGGGGAATATACACGGCTGTGACTATAATCTAAGATAATTCTCTTGGAAGATAATGCAGTCTGCATTTTTGATTGTAAGGAATTCTAGGTCAGGTGAACAAAAGGACTTGAGTTCCTGTATGTTGTTGTGATTACACCATGAGTCATTAATCACAAGGCATACACCCCCGCCCTTCTTCTTACCAGAGAGATGTTTGTTTCTGTCGACGAGATGCGTGATGAAACCGGGTGGCTGTACCGACTCTGGCAACATATCCCAAGTGAGCCATGTTTCCGTGAAACAGAGAATGTTACAATCTCTGATGTCTCTCTGGAAGGCAACCCGTGCCCTAATTTCGTCCACCTTGTTATCTAGAGATTAAACATTGGCGAGTAATATGCTCGGAAGCGGTGGATGGTGTGCTCGCCTTCTAAGTCTGACCAGTAGACCGCTCTGTCTGCATCTCCTGCGGCGACCGTGTTGTTTTGGGTCTGCCTCTGGGATAAGACCGCATGTCCAGGGTGGAGGTCCGAACGAAGGATCCGCTTCGGGAAAGACGTATTCCTCGTCGCAATGATGGTAAGTTGACATTGCTTTTATATCCAATAGTTCTTCCCGGCTGTATGTAATAACACTTGAGATTTTCTGGGATAACAATGTAAGAAATAATACATAAAAAAAAATAACTGCATAGTTTTCTAAGGACCTGAAGCGAGGCGATCATCTCTGTCGGCGCCATCTTGAATATCCTGTGATTGCTGTGAAGTCTCCGAAATTATTTTAAATAATGATTGAGGTAGCTATGTAATCTAACTCAACACTTAACTACTACAAATTAATTTAAATTACAAGAAATAAAGGTTAACTTACTCATTTCTCTCTGTCCAGTGGCAACACAAGTGGGAATTTGATTTGCTTACTGTGCTACAGAAACAGAAACCAAACAATTAAATTAAAGGGCAACTACACTCTCTTTTTTCCCAGAGCTCAAAATACATCCCATGATGTGGTTAAAGCATTTCTGTAAACACAGAACATCAAAGTTGGTTGTTTTTCTATTATAAATGTGTGAAAAACTGGGGGAAAACAGAACAAATTAAGGAAAATCTAAAACCTGGAAAAACAAAACTGAGAAAAGGGAATTTGGAAGAAAAAAAGCATAATTAGACAAAAAAAAATATCTATTTTAAAAGGCCTTCTAACGTTGAGCCAAAATTGGCTATGTACCCAAGAGGGAAAGAGGTTTGGCGTTCTTATAAATGTTTTAGACTAATGTAATAAATACAATCCACTTTAATCCAAAGCGATTTACAGTCATGCGTGCATACATTTTTATGTATGGGTGGTCCTGGCAATCGAACCCACTTTCGTTGTGTTGCAATGCTCTACGAATATGCATGACAAGGTTATATATGCTTTGTGAAGCCTCAATTTAATATGATTTATTAAGCCTTTATTGAGCGGTGCTAATGCCACAGCGGTGCTTATAAAGCACAGATTATGTCATATTTGACATAGTGGGTTAGGCAGTTATTCCTAATTTATCAACCCTTTTTTAGAGGATGACATACAGTTATTGAGGATGTGTGACACATTTATGTAGTGTTTATGAAGGCTTTGTGGAGGCTTTATGAAGCCTTTATAAGCTGCATGTCATTTAAAGTGGGACCAACTGCTCTTGTGCCTATGTAATAAAACTGTAATTACTATTGGATCGACATTTTATTGCCCTCAGAACGTCCTCAATATTTGTAGGGGCATGGACTCTACAAGGTGTCGAAAGTGTTCCACAGGGCTGCTGGCTCATGTTGACTCCAATGCTTCCCACAGTTGTGTTAAGTTGGCTGGATGTCCTTTGGGTGGTGGATCATTCTTGACACACATGGGAAACTATAGACAGTGAAAAACCCAGCAGCGTTGCAGTTCTTGACACAAACTGGTGCGCCCGTCACCTACTACCATACACCTTCAAAGGCACCTAAATCTTTCTTCTTGCCCATTCACCCTCTGAATGGCACACAATCCATGTTTCAATTGTCTCAAGGCTTAAAAATCCTTCTTTAACCTGTCTCCTCCCCTTCATCTACACTGATTGAAGTGGATTTAAAAAGTGATTCACCTGGTCAGTCTATGAAATGGAAATGTTAATGTTTTGAATACTCAGTATATGTGTTTGTCACGCCCTGATCTGTTTCACCTGTCTTTGTGATTGTCTCCACCCACCTCCAGGTGTCCCCCGTTTTCCCCATTACTCCCAGGGTATTTATTCCTGTGTTCTCTGTTGCCAGTTCATCTTGTCTTGTCAAGTCAACCTAGGGTGTTTTTCCATGCTCCTGCTTTTTCCTTGCCTCTGTTTTTCTAGTCCTCCTGGTTCTTACCTTTTGCCTGCCCTGACTCTGAGCCCGCCTGCCTGACCATTCTGCCTGCCTGCCCTGACATTGAGCCTGCCTGCCTCCCTGTACCGTTTGGAACTCTGACCTGGTTAATGAACTTTTGCCTGTCCTCAAGCTGCCTCTTGCCTGCCCCTTGTTGTTTAATAAATATCAGAGACTCGAACCATCTGCCTCCTGTGTCTGCATCTGTGTCTTGCCCTGTGTTGTTACAGTGTTAGTCATTTTGAAGATGCAAAAGAGGTCTACTCTAATTTTGAGGTGATTTAATTCTAGGCTATAGGCTATATTACGATTAATATCTAAGAGCCCTCCAAACCATGTGCTTATGATCATATATTTAGACAAATTCAACTAACTGTTGTAGTTTTTGGTTGCAGTTCATCAAATATTTGACAGCCAGCAAATAACTTGCATATATTCAAATACCTTAAAATATTATTTGGTTTTCTGAGGTATTCAAAATATTATTTAGTTTTCTAAAACCTGTTTTTGAATATCAAGGAAAATAATCGCCTTTCAGTTGAAACTCTATATAAACTATACCTTGAGTATTTGAAAAGTTGATTTTCAAATAAAATACACACCAGATACCAAATCCCTTACTAATGAAGCCTAGATGACTTTAAATATATAATAGTTAACTCAATTCTAGTGATGTTGTCATCAGAGTATTCAGAACAGGCATTATGGATATGTCCCAAATGGCACACTATTCCCTATTAAGTGCACTACTTTTGATCAGGGTCCAATGTCCTATTTTGCAAAGGATTCGCCCCAAAAAGTACCCTAAAAAATATGATATTCTGCTCCACAACAGGCAAAATCTAAATTTGGGTAATGGATTACACTTCGAAAATGCTATTATTGAAGGTCTCTATGGCTTATCATTTGATTATGAATACATTATTAATGTTTACTCAAGTGCCTAATTGCATCTGACAATGGCAATTAAGCATTTAGACATAAAATATTGGACATAAAAATGGGCATTCCTGTCGTACCCTCTGTCTGTATAATATACCTTAGCCTGGTCCACGGTGGTGGCCAGTATAAACCCAATAAGTAGGACAGATGCTGGGTAAACAAACAATATGAGAAGACAGCCTTGTCAGCCTCTCTCTCCATCCCTCTGCTGCAGCAACAGTTAGAAGACCATAGGCCGCCATTACTTCTGAGCCTGATTTCATTAGCCCTGATAAAACCTGCTTGTAAGATTTCATTTAGATCGGAGTAGCCATTCGTCTGGGCAGGGAGGAAGACATTCCGGCCAGGCTATATATCTATCGAATGGAATCTGGGCCTCATTTCGTTACGCCTCTCCCCTTGTCTGCTGCTATTTGCATGACATTGCCGCACATCGGTGATGACTTTCAAATCTGGCCTTTTGCAAGCTAAAGCTTTGTCCGAGTGCTTCTCCATCCTTTGCCTATTGTATGGATAGATGGACAACAGATAGAATTTGAGAGTTTGCAAATATGATTCTAGTGACATTTATCAAGAAGAGAGGGAGATGGAAGATAAGCCAAGGCAAATGTGGATGCCCTTTACCAAGTCTCTCTGTATTTATTAACCATTATTCATCCAGTTTAGTTTTTTTAGATAAGTATTTTCTTGTGAGAGAGACCTGGCCCAGAATTTGATCTCTGTTATTTGCCATGCTTCGGTGACTCAATTTCATAAATATCCCCAAACCAATAAACCAGACGTCCAACAACAACATCTCTAATTGGATATGAAACAGGCTGATACAGTCCAGTGCTGTCCAAATCACTGCAACAAGAACAACAATATTTTATAATGAGAAGATTACTCTTCAACCCCCCCTCCTTTAACCGTTAGGGGGATACACAAAAATGACCTTAGATCAGTGGTTACGGTCCCAAAATCCCAAAGTGTATACTTATACACTCCCCCTCATGGATTTAAAAGTAATGGGTTGCTGTGAGGAATATGGTGGAAACTCCTTTCAGCCATGCTTGCATCGATCAGATGCTTTTAAATGCATGAGGGGGAGTGAATGAGTGCACACTTCTGGAGAATGGTAGAAAATTGGAATGCACCCAATGTCTATACACAATCTCCATCATCCTATCCCATGATAGGTCTCATCAAAAGGTGGTAGAATTGAGCTGTTACCACTGGTCCATCCCTGTAATGGTTAAGCACAGGATTTGGGGTTGGGTAATTTGATCCTAGATCTGTGGTTAGGAACTTTCACCTTCTGTTTTTAATAATGCCAGAGGACATCAGCCTCTCCTGCACAGCCCTCCTCCTGTACCCATCAGCCTTTGCTCTTTGCTCCATCCATTGGGCTGTCCTCTGGTCCCAAAGCTGAGGTGGCATCTACTCATATGCTCATTAACCTGCATCTTATGTAATCAATGTCATGGGAGGTATTCTGTCTGCACCCCTCCCTCTCCTGTTTTTTATAGGCTAGTGTAGGAACTAATGGCTTTGACACCGGGTGGTACCCTAAAATGTCTAATTGTTTTTAATATCTGTGTTTTTGCATGTACTTTGATTGATAGATTAATCTTATGCTTTTCAAAGATAAATAAATAAAAATCAGAACTAATCCGATTAGTTAGTTTGACTTTTTGCACCCGTTACTGAAATGATTTTTTTTCAGGGGCTAAGGTAGTCTCCTCACAATGTTATTAACCCTGGCAGTCATTCTGAATGCAGTTCGCAGGTGAATACCAATTCCAACTGTTGGATATCTGTCACGACGTCCGCCAAAGTCGGTCCCTCTTCTTGTTCGGCGGTGTTCGGCGGTCGACGTCACCGGTTTTCTGACCATCATCGCTCCCCTTTTTTCATGTCTTCTGTTGGTTTTGTCTAATTGTACACACCTGTTGTTAATTTCTCCCAATCACGCAACTGTTTATATTCCTTCCTTCCCCTCTTCCCATTGTGCGTGATTGTTAGGTTGTACCGTTGTTCTCGTATGTTTCCCAGTCTGTGTACTGAGGGCTATTGTATTTTGGTGCCTGTAATTGCTGGGTTGCTGGATTGCGCCCGTTTATTTTTGAAGTTCGTGTGGGTATTTTGTTTTCGCCAGAGTTATTGTTTGTGGATTGGTGACTCAATTAAAATACCTTTTCACACGTGATATACTCCACTACACGCGCCGAGCATGTGTCTTTGGTGGACAAGGTACTTGGAAGACTGTTGGAGCATGACCTGTACGCCAAGGCTGAGAAATACTTGTTCTTCCAGCAGGCCGTCTCTTTCCTAGGGCATTGCATTTCCACGTCCGGGGTGGAGATGGAGAGTGACCGCATTGCTGCCGTGCGTAATTGGCAGACTCCCACCATGGTAAAGGAGGTTCAGCGATTTTTTTTGTGGGGGGTTTGACAATTATTACCGGAGATTTATCCGGGATTTTGGTCAGGTGGCAGCTCCCATTACTGCACTGCTGAAGGGGGGTCCGGTACGTCTGCAGTGGTCAGTTGAGGCGGACAGGGGTTTGGGAAACTAAGGGAGTTGTTCACTTCGGCACCCGTGCTGGCTCACCCGGATCCTTCTTTGGCATTCATAGTAGAGGTGGACGTGTCCGAGGCTGGGATAGGAGCCATGCTCTCCCAGCGCTGGGGCACCCCACCGAGGCTTCGCCCCTGTGCTTTCTTCTCTAAGAAGCTCAGTCAGGCGGAGCGGAACTATAATGTGGGGGACCGGGAGTTGTTGGCTGTGGTCAGGGCCCTGAAGGCGTGGAGACACTGGCTTGAGGGGGCTAAACACCCTTTCCTCATCTGGACTGACCACCGTAACCTGGAGTACATCCGGGCAGCGAGGAGGTTGAATCCTCGTCAAGCAAGGTGGGGCATGTTCTTTACTCATTTTGTGTTTACCATATCTTACAGACCAGAAGGCAGACGCGCTGTCCCGGCTCTCGACACGAAACCTGCCCCTCCGCCTGCCATGCCGGAAACTGGGTCCGCGGTTTGTGGGGCCATTTAAAGTCCTGAGGAGAGTGAACGAGATGTGTTACAGGTTACAGCTTCCCCCTGATTATCATATTAACCCCTCGTTTCATGTGTCTCTCCTCAGGCCGGTGGTGGTTGGTCCGCTCCAGGACTCTGAGGTGCGGAAGGTTCCTCCGCCCCCTCTGGACTTCGAAGGGGTCCCGGCGTACTCCTTCCGGTGCATCCTGGATTCGCGACTTAGTGCGGTGGGCCTTCAGTATCTTGTGGATACGGCCCAGAGGAGAGGTGCTGGGTTTCGGTGGCGGATATATTGGACCCTGAACTGCTGTGGGAGTTTCATCGTCGCAGGCCGGATCGCCCTGCGCCTCGCCCCCCGGGTCGTCCCTGAGGCCGGTGTCGGCGCACCGCTGGAGCCGCTCGTCAAGGCCGGGGTACTGTCACGACGTCCGCCAAAGTCGGTCCCTCTTCTTGTTCGGGCGGTGTTCGGCGGTCGACGTCATCGGTTTTCTGACCATCATCGCTCCCCTTTTTTCATGTCTTCTGTTGGTTTTGTCTAATTGTACACACCTGTTGTTAATTTCTCCTAATCACGCGACTGTTTATATTCCTTCCTTCCCCTCTTCCCATTGTGCGTGATTGTTAGGTTGTACCGTTGTTCTCGTATGTTTCCCAGTCTGTGTACTGAGGGCTATTGTATTTTGGTTCCCGTAATTGCCGGGTTGCTGGATTGCACCTGTTTATTTTTGAAGTTCGTGTGGGTATCCATAGTTATTGTTTGTTGGCCTGGTGACTCAATTAAAATACCTTTTCACACGTGAACTACCTCCTGCGCCTGACTCTTTTCCACATCTGAACCACGGACATTACAATATCCTAACTTTAGCTGGAATCCAATTGCAATTGCAAACCAGCAGAATGTGACTTGCAGGTTGATTTGCAAAATTCGGGTAACTTTCCCAAATTTCCCAGGTTTACAGAAAGATTCCTGGAAATGGGAGGGAATAAGCAGGAAATCTTTCAACCAGTATTTCTTGAAAATCTGGGAGTTTTGAGAGTTATGGGAATTTTGTAACCCTACTTGCGGCCTGATGTGGCCTATAAACCATGAATTTCAGGCCACTGTATTTGGGTAAAAATAAGGCCTTATTAAATATTTAATGTTTTGCCATAAAAAGTTTAAATGTAATGATAACATACTCCTAGGAAGTCACTTGGTGAAGGCCATTGGACTGAAAATGAATTAATTCTACAACCATGTCTCTGTCACTAACAGATACAGTCATGGGTGGTAAGTCTACAGTTTACTCAAAAAGGCAAATCACACCGCAAAATTATATTGGTGGGGGCTTGGCTTTCAGTTCGTTTTTTTTGGGCCACCTGTGAGTGGAAGTGTTGTACCAGTTTACGTGGTCTATGGTAGAGGTACATTTTTGTCACTCGCTTTGTCACTGTGGTGGCACCCTATAAAGGCTACATTTACCTTTTCTAACAGAACCCTTTTGTACCTGTGGACTATATGTAAGAAAGGTACTATCTGAGGTATCAACTGGGGTACAATTATGTACTTATAACTAAACGTACAAAGGATGACCAGTGATAAGCGGTTCTACACCTCTAAGTCAAATCTCAAATCTTTATTTCTGAGAATGTATGCTACAGTATATAGCAGGGGTATTCAACTCTTAATTTACGAGGTCCGGAGTCTGCTGGTTATCTGTTCTACCTGATAATGCATTGCACCCACCTGGTGTACCAGGCCTAAATCCATCCCTGATTAGAGGGGAATAATGAAAAATAGCAGTGGAACTGGCTTCGAGGTCCACAGTTGTGTTTGAGGGATATAGAGAATGCTGTGCTGCTGGTAACATATAGTAGTACTGTATCTTCATCATGATAACGCAGGCTTTGGGATGACAAAAGTCATTATTTTATGTAGGAGTGTAAAAAGACTGAAATGTTACAAATAGCTTTTGATCCCTATTTTAACTCAATGATGGTGTTTGCAAGAGAGACAAGAGATGGGTGATACACATCAGCTAACAATGATGCATCTCTCTGTTTCAGTAACAATTCTCTACCCCTCCCTCTTGCCTGTGCTCACTCTCTCCATCCAAAAGGAGAGAAAATGTTGATAAATTCTCATATTAGGCCATGCAGGGTAAACTCCCCTGGACCCTGGAGAGCAATGGTGAGTGGGTTGGTGTGTGCGTGTGTGAGTGCATGCGTGTTTGCTTGTCTCTGTGTGTGTGTGTGTGTGTGTGTGTGTGTCTGTATGCATGCGTTTGTTCTGTAATTTACCTCCCCAATACATTGGTTTCATTGATCGGGCCCCGGCAGACACCAAAATTAAGACAAAGTGATGAAGTGGAGGCGGTGGGCTGTCATTGTCCCTGTGTGAGCCTTATGGCCTGTTGTCCTGTCACAAACAAATGAGAAGTGGGGGACTCTGGAATGATAAACACATTCTGTTCCCAAAACACACTCCATCATTGTTAATCGGGAAGTTGGCGGCCTGAATGGGGAAGCAAAGCAGTTTTGCCCTCAGTGCTATCGCTCAGAAGAAGTGCTAAGGAGGGGAGATGGCTAATCTAACCATTAAGGCGAAATGAATACAGGGGCATCAAGCATATGGAATTTTAGAAGATTCTCACATCAATTTCAATGTAGTTGTATCTATTCTATTATACAATACTAGCCAGATCTGGGTTCACACTTTAGCTGTGCTTGATTGAGGTTGCCTGTCTGGTGCAATTTGGCACTTCACTTCCCATTTGTACTTCAGGCAGGCCCAATCAAACACTCAAAGTATTTGAAAGATTTCAAATACTATTTGAACACATGAGATCTTATACCAACCATACCTCACTTTTTTTTCCAGCTACGGATGGATGAAACAGAGGGACATGCGTGACAAAAGAGGAACTAAGTCTGGTCTAGTCTAGTGTTAGCACTGCAGACTCCGGACTAACTCTAGCGTAGTGGCAGAGGGTTTCGATTCCAGTGATCACTACTTAAATGTCTTCTCCGTATCTGCTTTCCCAATCATTCATGACTTCCTAAGAAGTGCTAACTATATGTATTATCAGATGTATGAAATGCTTATCATCAGCATTGGTATACCATGTCAGGGTATCTGATTCACTCATTACAAAGCCTGTCCAGAATTAGGAGAAAAGTCTGGTCCATCTGCATTTAGCTAGTGTGTGTCACCAAATGTCTTGTGATAGACTAGCGTCCTGCCCAGGGGATGTACTTGTATTTCAAGATGCCTCACGCTATAGAAACAGGAGATACTGTAGGCTCCTGCTTTATGGGTTGTTCTGGCCTGGACAAGGCTACTTGTCACCAAAGAGAACTATTGATTGAAGGTTATTATTCTGAATAAAAGAACAAACGACAAACCCCAATGAATAATCTAATTCAAGTAACAGGGTCACACCTTTGAATAAAAGGGCAACTTCTGAGGAGACCTAGCACCATAATTCAAAATGAAATTGGACCGTTCCCAATCTAAATGTTAAACGAGCTACGGTTTGATGTTTTGGTTTCAGTTTTATGAATTGGCGATGGACGACATATTGATTCTGTTGTTCCTCTGTGATGCAAATGGAAGTTAATTGGTCGAATATTTTACAACCTAAACATTAGAGCGATAGAGCTTTGATCCTGAACCTGGACTTGAGGACATCTTCCATGAGTTCTCATCGTCAAACAAGCAAATATGTCCTTTTGCTTTAATGTCTTACTGAGGGGGATATAAATGTCTCACTGCGGTTCCTTTCGTTTTGACCTTTCGGTTAAAGGGTTTGTTTCTCGTTGCTTTGAACCCACAGGGTCAAATAAAAGAAGAAATAAGAGAGAGGAACATAAGCTTCAGTCATCCAGGCACTGACTTCACCAGTATCCTCTGGATACATTAAAGTTACAGCAGCAGCCCCATGACAAGAAGTAGGTACTTTTCTCTAACCACTGATCCATGGTCAGATTTCTCCTCCGCCTAATGGTTAGGTTTGAGGTGGAGGGAATCTGATCCTAGATCTGTGGGGCAACTTCTACTTTGTGATAAGGACAGCTATGTTTTACAATGGCTTTCAGGATGTGCCAAACCTTATTATGTCTCCTGTTAGGTATAGCAATTTTAAGGGTATTCTGCTGGTGGCTTGGCCTCATCCTCTAATGTTAGCGAACAGTCTGAGAAGGTAGTGTGTGACGAACGTAAGTGTCTGTAAGTGTCTGGTCTATCTGCCACTACAAATAATAATGTGGCCATGTAGGGTTTCTATTACATAATAAGAATAGCAAAGTCATTTGTAGTGTGAATACTACCACTAAAAAAACACAGTAATGCTTACTAAAAGGAGCTATTTGGTGCTTCACTGATGTGTATGACTCCTTACTGTGTGTGTGTGTGTGTCTTGCGTCAGTTCTACTGTCCTTCAGGGTGTGTAGTTATTTGCGGTCAGCTCACTTTGACATTTCAGCACATTACTCCTGTGTCTCAGCCTACCTCCTTCCTCATCTGTGACCTTTCCACTCACACACACTGCTGACAATGCGTTGAGTCAGGGAAGGCCAACACCAAGGGCAATGGTGAAGTGCATTCCACGAGCATCTTATACACTCAATCTCCAATTATCGGGACGTTTTTTGCTGAAATTGTGTCTCAAGAGATACCAATCATCGAGCAGCAGACATTTTTCCCATCAGGCAGTATGTTATGGTCTGTCGTGTTAAAGGCACAATCTGAAATAATTTCCCATATACATATATACCCATAGATGTTTTTGTTCTTGAATTTAAATTACAGTTATATCTATATTAATGCCTTATGAGCTTAGTACAACTGTCTTACTCTATTATAACTCAAAATATAAGGTTGTATATTGTGGCTTTAAACCAGCTATATGGAGTCCAGTTGTATGCCTGCATGGTCGGATAAGCTCTACTTTGTAGGTCATCTATTGAATAGGGCTTAGCAGCAGTGTTGACCAGTGACAATGTTTTAATGCCTAACAGTGACCTATAAAGATAATACCACACAGCAAGTTGACCTGGCAGAACAATAATGGCCGTGGGCAATGCCGCAGAGCATTGAGGCAGAAAAACACTGGTGTTCTTTGACCTAAAAGTACATCATCACTCAAGTACGCTGACCTGAATAGAACCGTTCTCCGTTTATGTAGTGCCTTACGCAAACTCAAGGACACTTCACAAGAGTCTCGATTATAGAGCACAGAATATTAAATGCAACAAATAAAGTCTACATTGAAAAGATGAAGTCAAACAAAGATGAAAAGGTAAGTAATGCGAGACAGCGTTGAAGCATTGACTGATGGTGTTGTAACTCAAAATCCTAATTCTACACTGCAGTGACTGGATGGATGGAAGCAATGTGGTGGAAACACCACTTGTAGCTGATCGACACCTTATCCTAGGTAACCCTGTAGATCTGAGAGGATTGGATAAGTATAAGCATTTTGGTAACAGCTTGCCTTCTGGCTGAGCAATGTCACCATTAGGGTTGCAAAACTACCAGTAATTTATCAAAGTTACCAGAATTTTCTGTAACTTGGGTAATAAACAGGTCATCTATGTAACTTTGGTAATTTATACTTGAATAAAAAAACAAAAAAGTATTAATATAAAATGCTATTTTGTTCTTAATCTTTATATCTGTTGGTTTAGTCAGATTTTTTGTTTTGACTAATGTTTTTTTGTTTTTGTTTTCATTTCTACAATTGTAAAGCGACTTTGGTTCCTTGAAAAGTGCTATATAAGTCCCATGTATTATTAATATTATTATTATTATTATTATTATTATTATTATTATTATTATTATTATTATTATTATCTGTGGCCATACTGTCCATGAGTTTCTAGTGGATAGAACATATGGTTCAAGAGAAAATAGCCAAATTAATGGAAAAAGCATCTAATAAAAAATGGCATCATATTCAATTACCTCTGCAACTCTTCCAACTATTTACTTTTTTCACAACTGCAACCAGTGTGGCACCAAAACATTTACAACAAAGACATACTGACATAGCCAAATAAATAAGAGTGTAAAATATGATTTAATTATTATGAAGTAGACTATGGAATTATGATTATTTAATTATTATGTATTATTACTATTTATATTATAATACTATTATTGTATGTATTATTATTTAATATATTATTGTAATTCATAATAATATATGCCATTCATTAGAAGCTTGGTATTTAATGCCGAAACCCTCATGTAGGGGTTGCGTAACAGAGCAGAGAAGCAGAGAAGTCAGGCGCAGGAGAGCAAAGCTGGGTAATACTCGTAGTTGTTTAATAAACAAACCAACCGGTCAAAACAACACGAGAAAATCAATTTGGGTACAAACAACCTGTAAACTACCAGTATACATAACAAAGCACAAGCACTACAAACAACAATTCCGGACAAGGACATGTGGGAAACAGAGGGTTAAATACATAACATGTAATGAATGGAATTGAAACCAGGTGTGTGGGAAGACAAGACAAAACAAATGGAAAATGAAAAATGGATCGATGATGGCTAGAAGACCGCCAAACACCACCCGAACAAGGGCACCAACTTTGGCGGAAGTCGTGACACCTCAGTTTAAACGTCAAAAGTATTCACAAGTTGATGGGTTATATTTAGGACAATGTTTTACAAGTTTGTCGATTTTATTATTTTGCATGTCATGAAAATTCCATAAAAGAAAGTTACCAGTAATATACCCTCCCTTTGTAACCCTAGTCGCCATATTGCTTTCACTTATCCTATCCTCTCATACTGGATCTACAGGAGTGGAAACAAAGTAGAGAGGGGATAAGGGTCTGTTTGGAATTCAGCAAAAGTGTGTTGTCTAATGTGAAACTGCTTCACTTGTTTGACACGAAGTGATACTATTTCATTGACTAAAATGAAACATTTAATTGACCCTAACTTGGTCGGAATGGCTCTGAACAGTGACTTGCAGCCCAATCCAATGAAGACAAGTTGTAAATATGTATACCCTGTGAAAGTGATGGCCACTTCCGCTTCCGTATCATTTCCCATGCTGTTTTGAACGGCTTCAAAATTATATAATCAAATACATGACAATTTAGTAATTTAAGATATATATACATATATATATTTTTTTATAAAAGTTTGTGGATGAATTTACATGCACAAATACAGTGAAATTCCTTTCTCAAAATCCAACAACGCAATAATCAATAACAATGTATTACTAGAAAAAAACATACAAGAAATAAGAATAAGAAATAAGAAATGCACAATAAAGTAAGTCAGTCAGTAAGTAAGCATACTATATACAGGAAATTAAAAAAAAGTCAGTTCCAATACCATATTTACATGTGCAGGGATGCTGGAGTGATTTAGGTAGATATGTATAGAGGTAAGGGGACTAGGCAACAGGATATAAGATAAACAGAGTAGCAGCAGCTTGCATGTGAGTGGGTGTGCGGGTGTGTAGTCAGTTTAAATGTACGTGCATATTATGTTTGTTATGTATGAAGTTTTTGCACTTAAAGACCATAGCGCTAAGTTTTTGGCATTGAAGACCCATTCAAAAAAGTTGAAAAGCGACAAGGCTGAGGGGGTAGTCACTTCCTGGTTACTTTCACAGCGTACAGTATTATAATATTTTCTCAGTTGGATTTTCTCAAATCCTGCGTCCTCTTTCCTCTGTCCTCTCTCGCCTCCTTTTGAAAAAGGTCAAAGGTAATCGAGGAGAGTCAGCAAGGAGAGGGAACAAGGAAGAAAATAAGTTTGTATGAAATGAGACTCCTCCTTCTCCGTTCTTATGTCATCAGGCAAATTATGTTTACATGGGTGGATGTGTAAAGTGATAAAAACGAATTAAGTAGCATATTGTTTTTAAATGTGTGCATGCTTTTCTCCTCCTACAAAACACAAGTTGATTCAAAGAGGGTGTAGCAAGCTTAGTTATGAAGGACTTAGGCAGGATACACATTAGGCTTGGGCGGTATACCGTATAAACATACCGGAGTATATGGAAAAAGCCACGGGATGGTTTTTCAATACCGTAAATACCGTTGAATCTATGTATTTGAAGTGTTTTTAATAAATGTGAATATTTGTAGCTACTTTTTAGGTAAATACCTGCAGTCAACTTGTGCAATACGTTAGATCATTTCACCTATTACATTATTATGAAGCTTATCGTAGTCCCCAGCCGTGTGTCAAGTAGTGTTTGTTTACAAGCACACAATGATGAGTCACTCACTGTTGTGCAGTATGCGCCAGGTGATCTAATTACAGTATGGAATTCACAACTAAATGTTTGCCAACTAGATATCTTATAACTATTAAGTTAACTGTCTAAAATGTACTAAATGCTCTGCAGTTGTACATTCGGTTTGCTAAATTAGTAGCTAGTCAGCTATCTAACTAAGTGGTTAGCTTCTTCCCAAATCAAGCATTTGCTTGGTAACAGCAGAGAATCCCCTCCTGGATCAAGAGCAAACTGTGAGTAGCAAACTGTGGGTAGATTTTTTTTTATACTTGTATAGCTGTATAGTTTAGGTCAGAAACTGTACAAAATGTTCACATTGCACTTGTTAGCATTTAGTTAGCGTTCTCTATGGGATTTTACATGTACTTCTTAGCATTGCTAACCTTCGGATTACAGAGTATCAGTGGGGTTGAAAAACAGTGTGTTCAGTGCCGGTATTACCGAATATCCTTGTTTGGCAAAAGGTACAGTTGAAGTCGGAAGTTTACATACACTTAGGTTGGAGTCATTAAAACTTGTTTTTCAACCACTCCACAAATGTATTGTTAACAAACTATAGTTTTGGCAAGTCGGTTAGGACATCTACTTTGTGCATGACACAAGTAATTTTTCCAACAATTGTTTACAGACAGATTATTTCCCCTTATAATTCACTGTATCACAATTCCAGTGGGTCAGAAGTTTACATACACAAAGATGACTGTGCCTTTAAACAGGGAAAATCAAAAGAAATCAGCCAAACAATTGTAGACCTTGACAAGTCTGGTTCATCCTTGGGAGCAATTTCCAAACACCTGAAGGTACCACGTTCATCTGTACAAACAATAGTACGCAAGTATAAACACCATGGGACCCCGCAGCCGTCATACCGCCCAGGAAGGAGACGCGTTCTGTCTCCTAGAGATGAACGTACTTTGGTGCAAAAAGTGCAAATCAAATCCCGGAACAACAGCAAAGGATCTTGTGAAGATGCTGGAGGAAACAGGTAGAAAAGTATATTTATCCTCAGTAAAACGAGTCTTATACTGACATAACCTGAAAGGCCGCTCTGCAGGGAAGAAGCCACTGCTCCAAAACCGCCACAAAAAAAGCCAGACTACGGTTTGCAACTGCACATGGGGACAAAGATCGTACTTTTTGGAGAAATGTCCTCTGGTCTAATGAAACAAAAATAAAACTGTTTGTCCATAATGACCATCATTATGTTTGGAGGAAAAAGGGGGAGGCAAGCCGAAGAACACCATCCCAATCGTGAAGCACTGGGGTGGCAGCATCATGTTGTGGGGGTGCTTTGTGGGAGGAGGGACTGGTGTACTTCACAAAATAGATGGCATCATGAGGGAGGAAAATTATGTGGATATATTGAAGCAACATCTCAAGACATCAGTCAGGAAGTTAAAGCTTGGTCGCAAATGGGTCTTCCAATTGGACAACGACCCCAAGCATACTTCCAAAGTTGTGGCAAAATGGCTTAAGAACAACAAAGTCAAGGTATTGGAGTGGCCATCACAAAGCCCTGACCTCAATCCTATAGAAAATTTGTTGGCAGAACTGAAAAAGCGTGTGCGAGCAAGGAGACTTACAAACCTGACTCAGTCACACCAGCTTTTTCAGGAGGAATGGGCCAAAATTCACCCAACTTATTGTGGGAAGCTTGTGGAAGGCTACCTGAAACGTTTGACCCAAGTTAAACAATTTAAAGGCAATGCTACCAAATACTAATTGTATGTAAGTAAACTTCTGACCCACTGAGAATGTGATGAAAGAAATAAAAGCTGAAATAAATAATTCTCTTTACTATTATTCTGACATTTCACATACTTAAAATAAAGTGGTGATCCTAACTGACCTAAAACAGGGACTTTTTACTAGGATTAAATGTCAGGAATTGTGAAAAACTGAGTTTAAATTAATTTGGCTAAGGTGTATGTCAACTTCCGACTTCAACTGTAGGCATGAAGGTATGGCAATCTGGATACCACCAAAGCCTAATACACAAGACTATCCTCGATAAAAGCTGGCTATTGAGGAGGGGAGGAAACTCTTCCATTCGCCTACTAACGAACTGACATCTCCTCGATCACCCACCCAGTTATCAGTTTCTGGGTTAAGGAGGAGAGAGGGTGGAGGACAGACTTTTGGCCAAATGAGAAAAGCCCTATGTGATTGTGATACTTCACCACAATTCCTTGTTAGGAACGTAGATTTATTCAGGTTGACCTACTGACTTAAAAAAAACTCTCAGCCACTTTTGTATGCCAAGTCCCAAGAATTTATGGCAAGCCTGCGACTCACACAACGTAAACATTCTCCAGGGTCTGGACTTTATTTATCCGTTTTAAGTGTCAGTAACGGCTAGTCAAGTATGATATTCCAGTCAAGTATGTCTTTCTAGATTGAAAAAAATTGAATTGTAATTGGCATATCAGGGGCAGCAGGTAGCCTGGTGGTTAGAGCGTTGGGCCAGTATCCAAAAGGTTGCTGGATCGAATCTCTGAGCTGACAAGGTAAAAATCTGTTTTTCTGCCCCTGAACAAGGCAGTTAACCCACTGTTCCTAGGCTGTCATTGTAAAAAGGAATTTGTTCTTAACTGACTTGCCTAGTTAAATATTAATATAATTTTTTTAAATCATGTCATGAGAGAAAGTATCCTGAAAGGCCTGTTACAAGGGATATTTTGGGTGGGCATCCAAGTTAATTATGGTCCTGTTCAATACTTTGTCGTATTGACAAAACATTTGACACATATTTCTCTGTTATTCCACCTTGTTGTATCCTGTTTGAACTGGTGCAGAAAATGTGAAAGCAGTGTGCGAATTACAGGGGGCCGGAGGGGCTCAGCCCCCACCGAATGAGACATGAGCTCCCCTCAATGCAACAAAAGTCGAACTTTAGGCGAGTCTCTAATTGAACCATTCTCCTATTTGTTTAAAATGTGATTTTGTATTGCTACAGCGAAAAAGATGAAAATAAAAGCTTATTACCAATTAAATGAACATACCCCGCCTTTCTGTCATGGTTTAAACCAGTGAGAGTTGGTTCAGGTTCTTTCAATCGCATTAATCTCTCTACTCCGCCTGTCTGCCTCTCTCAAATCAAATGTTATTAGTCACATGCGCTGAATTCAACAGGTGTAGACCTTACAGTGAAATGCTTACTTACGAGCCCCTAACCAAGAATGCAGTTAAAAAGTACGCATAAGAATAAGAAATAAAAGTAACAAGCAATTAAAGAGCAGCAGTAAAATAACAATAGCGAGTCTATATACAAGGGGGTGCCGGTACAGTGTGCGGGGTTAGTACATGTAGTAATATGTACATGTAGGTAGAGCTATTCAAGTGACTATGCATAGATGATAACAACAGAGAGTAGCAGCGGTGTAAAGGGGGGGGAGCAATGCAAATAGTCTGGGTAGCCATTTGATTAGGTGTTCAGGAGCCTTATGGTTTGGGGGTAGAAGCTGTTTAGAAGCCTGTTGGACCTAGACTTGGCGCTCCGGTACCATTTGCCGTGCGGTAGCAGAGAGAACAGTCTATGACTAGGGTGGCTGGAGTCTTAGACAATTTTTAGGACCTTCCCATGACACCGCCTGGTATAGAGGTCCTGGATGGCAGGAAGCTTGGCCCCAGTGATGTAGTGGGCCGTTCACACTGTAGTGCCTTGCAGTCAGAGGCCGAGCAGCTGCCATACCAGGCAGTGATGGAAGCAGTTAGGATGCTATTGATGGTGCAGCTGTAGAACCTTTTGAGGATCTGAGGACCCATGCCAAATCCTTTCAGTCTCCTGAGGGGGAATAGGTTTTGTCATGCCCTCTTCACGACTGTCTTGGTGTGCTTGGACCATGTTAGTTTGTTGGTGATGTGGACACCAAGGAACTTGAAGATCTCAACCTGCTCCACTGCAGGTGTGCTCGGTCCTCTTTTTCCTGTAGTCCACAATCATCTCCTTTGTCTTGATCACGTTGAGGGAGAGGTCGTTGTCCTGGCACCACATGGCCAGGTCTCTGACCTCCTCCCTATAGGCTGTCTCGTCGTTGTCGGTGATCAGGCCTACCACTGTTGGGTCATCAGCTAACTTAATGATTGTGTTGGAGTCGTGCCTGGCCGTGCAGTCATGAGTGAACAGGGAGTACAGGAGGAGACTGAGCACGCACCCCTGAGGGGCCCCTGTGTTGAGGATCAGCGTGGCGGATGTGTTGTTACCTACCCTTACCACCTGGGGGCGGCCCTTCAGGAAGTCCAGGATCCAGTTGCAGAGGGAGGTGTTTAGTCCCAGGGTCCTTAGCTTATTGATGAGCGTTGAGGGCACTATAGTGTTGAACGCTGAGCTTTAGTCAATGAAAATCATTCTCACATAGATGTTCCTTTTGTCCAGGTGGGAAAAGTACCTGTACATAGCCCATCTGTAAATAGCCCAACCAACTACCTCATCCCCTACCGTATTTATTTATCTTGCTCCTTTGCACCCCAGTATTTCTACTTTGCACATTCATCTACTGCACATCTACCATTCCAGTGTTTAATTGCTATATTGTAATTACTTCGCCACCATGGCCTATTTATTGCCTTTACCTTCCTTATCTTACCTAATTGGCACACATTGTATATAGATTTGTTTTTCTACTGTATTATTGACTGTATGTTTGTTTACTCCATGTGTAACTCTGTGTTGTTGTATGTGTCGAACTGCTTTGCTTTATCTTGGCCAGGTCGCAGTTGTAAATGAGAACTTGTTCTCTACTTGCCTACCTGGTTAAATAAAGGTGAAATATATATCTTTTTTTTAAAGGGCAGTGTTGAGTGCAATAGAGATTGCATAATCTGTGGATCTGTTGGGGTGGTATGCAAATTGGAGTGGGTCTAGGGTTTCTGGGAGAATGTTGTTGATGTGAGCCATGACCAGCCTTTCAAAGAACTTCATGGCTACAGACGTGAGTGCTACGGGTCGGTAGTCATTTAGGCAGGTTACCTTAGTGTTCTTGGGCACAGGCACTATGTCTGTCTTGAGCTTTCGCTAGCAAACTTGCAAACTTGCTACATAGTATTGACTGGTTTCAGCCCGCTAGCGAACTTGCAAAATTGTATAGACTGGTTGCAACATTGTTTCATGAGCTCGGGACCAACACAGCCGTATTTCAGCCGTGTTTCAGGTGTACCGACTTTTCCTTTGACAAAAGAATCCCATTTGTCAGCAAGATGCATCAATTAATTTAGGCCTAATGACAATCGCAGAATGTCTTTACACTTTTGGGTGTTTTTTAACAAATGTCTCTTTCCCTTCATCAAATGGCCGGCGCACAGTGCCCTGTTTGGATGCTTAAATTAGGCCTATTTAGGCTGCTTTTTGAAGTGATTTGTTTGACAATCAGATTAAAACATAATGACTGGTTGTGTTCATGCCACATTAAAAGGTAATTCATGCTTACCGTTAAAAAACATGTCTTTACTATTAGGCCCAATTTTTTTTTTTTTTTTTTGGGGGCTCATTGGTAAAATTAGCATTATGACAATATCTATAATTAAATAATTCAAAAAACTTTATTAATGCAATTGCAGACAGAAGTTGACAAACAGGAACATAGCACGCATGTTTCTGATTAAGTTCTGCCCTATAGGAAAAGTCTAAGTTGCTTTTATCATGCTTGTATTCAACCCCCTGTGATGTCACTGCATACCTCATTTCCTGCTACTCCCCAGACCAAGCCCATGCATACACAGCTATACTAACTTGCAAGAGATACAATAGTTCCAGTGTTTTCTAAGGCCTCAGCAGTAAATGTCCACTCCACCCAAGTTGATTTATAGAGGTATGTCTGACTAGCCTCTTATCTCTTCTCTTCTACTCCCCTGCAGGGCTCTATGTTAATCTTTGAAGTGCTTTCTCACAGACCCCATGCAATAATTCACACATTTCTCAGACCATTTCTTCATAAGAGGCAGAGACTTAGAATATTTTAAAACCTTATAATGAATATATATATATTGTTAATCTGTAGTCTATAAATGTAGAGGAGGAGGAGTCTTATAACCCTTCCCCTTCTATTAATACAACATATTATAATAAATTATTATAATACATCAAACATTTGGTACAACCCCTATCATGACCCCTTGGTGAACTTCTAACGGGGGCACAAATTGGAAGTCCCGTGAACAAAATAGAGACCCCCGAATGTCCCAGTATAATTTACACTCTGTGTGAGACTCAGAAACCAATGTAAGGACTTCGATTTGAGAGGTGGTGCCTGGAATGTGTTGAGGGCACCCTTCTCCCCCATAGTAATTCTAAAAGCACTCAGGTCCCCATTGTCAGTAAAGAGCTGTTATCTGTGTCTCTTGTTCACAACTTGACCATGGAGGGCTTTAGTGGCAGCACTTGCAAGCCATTTTCTGCCCAGGTGTAATTTAAATATGACATTGGAGCTGAAATAAATAGATAACCCATTCCAGGGCCTAGCCAAGGTGGTCAAATAGGGGAGCATAATAACCTGATAGGAGGGATTCACCAAGATGAGACAGGCAGTTTGAAGGGCAACACTAGCCCTTAGAAATCCTCTGCATAGGCCCATTTCAGTAGAGTCTGTAATTGCTTAATAAAGTCAACAAGCAGAGCCACAACTGTACATAAGTCAGTATAAGAGCAGGTTGCCATTGCACAGGATATACACAAGAGATGTGTGAGCTGAATCAGGAGGAGGCGGTACTCGCTTAGCAAGCAGCATTACATCCGGCACAAATGGTGCATTGACTGCAGTTGCGCTCAGCACAATGCTGGGGTCGCTGTGGAGTATGTTTGGTGGCTGAATGTAGCACATGGGGATGTGTGTCAACCTGAAGTGTTCCCACTTGCGCGGCCGAATAGCTAGCTTTTCACGTGGCGCAACTGGTAAGACACTTTGGGAGAGTGATCACGTGCTAGCAAGGCAGAGGTCCTGGTTTGAGCCTCGGTGTGAGCTGAATCAGGAGGAAGCAGTACTCGCTAAGAAAGCAGTGTGACGTCCACTACATAAGCAGTCTATGGACAAGATAAGACAGCAATTCATGCTTTGGTCACTGTCACAATTTGTAATTTGGTTGAACTATCCATTTTAACATGCCCTGAAGCTCAACTGTGTCCCAGGCCAGTCTCCCCCTGCGCCAGTCTTTATGCTCCATCTTCGCCCCAAGGAGCCATCCAGTCAGCAGATATGTTCACTGTTACTGTCCCACAGCCTCCGGCCACTCAGTCTCACTTCCAGGGCCCCTAATTCTATTTGGATGGGGTACTTTGATGTTCCAGGCCCTTTGCATCCTTGCATTTGCTTTACACAGCGCCGGAGAGAGGAATGAGGCTAGGTTTGATTAAAAAAGAATAGCTCACTTCAGTGGCTTTAGGTACCTTTCTAGGATGACTAATGAATTCAGACTTCAGAGAGAAGATGAAGCGGCGAGGGGGAGATAATATTACTAGTATTAATATATTAAAATATATTATTATCTTTCTTTCCTGTTTAAATTATTTCAGGAGGAGCTAAGGGTAAAAATAAACCAAATGACATGACACAGTTTGGTCCATGAAACTAAGCTGGTCTAGTTAAAGCCCACCATGAAGATTTATATACAGTTGAAGTCGGAAGTTTACATACACTTAGGTTGGAGTCATTAAAACTTGTTTTTCAACCACTCCACAAATTTCTTGTTAACAAACGATAGTTTTGGCAAGTCGATAAGGACATCTACTTTGTGCATGACAAGTAATTTTTCCAACAATTGTTTACAGACAGATTATTTCACTTATAATTCACTGTATCACAATTCCAGTGGGTCAGAAGTTTACATACACAAAGTTGACTGTGCCTTTAATCAACTTGGAAAATTCCAGAAAATGATGTCATGGCTTTAGAAGCCTCTGATAGGCTAATTGACATAATTTGAGTCAATTGGAGGTGTACCTGTGGATGTATTTCAAGGCCTACCTTCAAACTCAGTGCCTCTTTGCTTGACGTCATGGGAAAATCAAAAGAAATCAGCCAAGACCTCAGAAAGAAATGGTAGACCTCCACAAGTCTGATTCATCCTTGGGAGCAATTTCCAAACGCCTGAAGGTACCACGTTCATCTGTAAAAACAATAGTACCACGCAGCCGTCATACCGCTCAGGAAGGAGACGCGTTCTGTCTCCTAGAGATGAACATACTTTGGTGCAAAAAAGTGCAAATCAATCCCAGAACAACATCAAAGGACCTTGTGAAGATGCTGGAGGAAACAGGTACAAAAGTATCTATATCCACAGTAAAACGAGTCCTATATTGACATAACCTGAAAGGCCACTCAGCAAGGAAGAAGCCACTGCTCCAAAACCGCCATAAAAAAGCCAGACTACGGTTTGCAACTGCAAATGGGGACAAAGATTGTACTTTTTGGAGAAATGTCCTCTGGTCTGATGAAACAAAAAAATAACTGTTTGGCCATAATGACCATCATTATGTTTGGAGGAAAAAGGGGGAGGCTTGCATGCCGAAGAACACCATCCCAACCGTTAGGCACAGGGGGTGGCAGCATCATGTTGTGGGGGTGCTTTGCTGCAAGAGGGACTGGTGCACTTCACAAAATAGATGAGGAAGGAAAATGATGTGGATATATTGACGCAACATCTCAAGACATCAGTCAGGAAGTTAAAGCTTGGTCGCAAATGGGTCTTCCAATTGGACAACGACCCCAAGCATACTTCCAAAGTTGTGGCAAAATGGCTTAAGGACAACAAAGTCAAGGTATTGGAGTGGCCATCACAAAGCCCTGACCTCAATCCCATAGAAAATGTGTGGGCAGAACTAAAAAAGTGTGTGCGAGCAAGGAGGCCTACAAACCTGACTCAGTTACACCAGCTCTGTCAGGAGGAATTGGCCAAAATTCACCCAACTTATTATGGGAAGCTTGTGGAAGGCTACACTAAACGTTTGACCCAAGTTAAACAATTTAAAGGCAATGCTACCAAATACTAATTGAGTGTATGTAAACTTCTGACCCACTGGGAATGTGATGAAATAAATAAAAACTGAAATAAATCATTCTCTCTACTATTATTCTGACATTTCACATTCTTAAAATAAAGTGGTGATCCTAATTGACCTAAGACAGGGGATTTTTACTAGGATTAAATGTCAGGAATTGTGAAAAACTGGGTTAAAATGTATTTGGCTAAGGTGTATGTAAACTTCCGACTTCAACTGTAATTACATATGCCATTTAGCAGACACTTTATCCAAAGAGACTAACAGTCGTGCGTGCATCCATTTTTATTTTATGGGTGGTTATGGGAATTGAACTTACTATCCTGGTGTTGTTATAGCCATGGTCTACCAACTGAGTTACAGAGGACCACACTGAGCTACAGAAGAGACATACGTATGGTTTTATAGTCATGTATATCGTTTCCTTGAAAAACACTTTTTCATAAGTATATAACTCCCATTGACTCCCGTCCACTCTGAGAGCAAACTAAGTGATATACAGCGCCTTCGGAAAGTATTCAGACACCTTGACTTTTTCCACATTTTGTTATGTTACAGCCTTTTATAAAATTGATTTAAAAATACACACAATACCCCACAATGACTAAGAGAAAACAGGTTTTTAGAAATGTTTGCAAATCTATTCAAAATAAAAAACAGAAATACCTTATTTACATTAGTATTCAGACCCTTTGCTATGAGACTCTAAATTTATCTCAGGTGCATCCTGTTTCCATTGATCATCCTTGAGATGTTTCTACAACTTGATTGGAGTCCACCTGTCGTAAATTCAATTGATTGGATATGATTTGTAAAGGCACACACCTGTCTATTTAAGGTCCCACAGTTAACAGTGCATGTCAGAACAAAAACCAAGCCAAGAGGAGGAAGGATTGTCCGTAGAGCTCTGATACAGTATTGTGTCGAGGCACAGATCTGGGGAAGGGTACCAAAACATTTCTGCAGCATTGAAGGTCCCCAAGAACACAGTGACCTCCATCATTCTTAAATGAAATACGTTTGGAACCACCAAGACTCTTCCTAGAGCTGGCTGCCTGGCCAAACAGAGCAATCGGGGGAGAAGGGCCTTGGTCAGGGGGGTGACCAAGAAACCGATGGTCACTCTGACAGAGCTCTAGAGTTCCTCTGTGGAGATGGGAGAACCTTCCGGAAGGACAACCATCTATGCAGCACTCCACCAATCAGGCCTTTATGGTAGAGTGGCCAGACGGAAGCCACTCCTCAGTAAAAGGCACATGACAGCCCGCTTGGAGTTTGCCAAAAGGCACCTAAAGGCTCTCAGACCATGAGAAACGAGATTCTCTGGTCTGATGAAACCAAGATTGAACTCTTTGGCCTGAATGACAAGTGTCACTTCTGGAGGAAACCTGGCACCATCTTACGGTGAAGCATGGTGATGGCAGCATCATGCTGTGGAATGTTTTTCAGCGGCAGCGACTAGGAGACTAGTCAGGGTTGAGGCAAAGTTGAGTGGAGCAAAGTACAGAGAGATCCTTGATGAATAGCGCTCTGGAGCAGGTTAAGACCTCAGACTAGGGCAAAGGATCACCTTCCAACAGGACAACGGCCTTAAGCACACAGCTATGACAACGCAGGAGTGGCTTCGGGACAAGTCTCTGAATTTTCTTGAGTGGCCCAGCCAGAGCCCAGACTTGAACCTGATTGAATATCTTTGGAGAGACCTGAAAATAGCTGTGCAGCAACACTCCCCATCCAACCTGAGAGAGCTTAAGAGGATCTGCAGAGAAAAATGGGAGATACAGGTGTGCCAAGCTTGTAGCGTTATACCGAAGAAGACTTGAGGCTGTAATCGCTGCTAAAGGTGCTTCAACAAAGTACTGAGTAAAGGGTCTGAATAATTATGTAAATGTGATATTTCATTTTTAAATTTTGAATCAATTAGCAAAAATGTACAAAACTGTTTTTGCTTTGTCATTATGGGGTATTGTGTGTAGATTGATGAGGAGAAAAAAAGTCTATATAATCAATTTTAGAATAAGGCTGTAACCTACTAAAATGTGGAAAAAGTCAAGAGGTCTGAATACTTTCCGAAGGCACTGTACATAAAACTGTCAGCTGATTTCACTTCTAGTAATGGATAGCAACATTCAGCTGTAAGTCTTAGCTGCACACTCCATTATTCACTGGTAGAAAGGCCTGTCTTGGCCCACGGAGACCCATAGCTTATCTGGGTAGAGGCAGCGAGCCCCAGCCAACTGTGCAAACCCTCAGAGGGCAGTGAATGAGCTGTGATGGGAGAAAATGTCCGGAGGAAAGGGTGTGTTGGTGATAGATGGTGTTGTGACAGGTCCTCGTTTCTCTCACACGCTTTTTGTCAAGTCGTGGACTTAAGAGTGAGTCGGCAGGTCAACGGCTCTGTGATTTACGGCCTCATTCGGGCAATCGATTCCGACCAAGGTGGGGGCAGGAGGGGGTCAGACAGCCCAGCAGCCACTGAAAAGTCAACTCCCCTCTTTACTTATTTTCAGAGAGCAAAAGCAAAACATTTCTGAGGAGAGTAATACTGCCAAGAGCACGTGTAATCTTATCAACCGTGGAATGATTATGCTGGAGCAAAGTCCACTCCGGCTCCTATGACAGCACCCTGAAGTAATAAATAACATAAATTGAACCATAGGTCCCTAACAATTGGTTTCCCAGTTAACTGCACTTCAGAATTACACACAACGTCTGGCTGCTCCTTTTAAGATGAGTTTGATAGATAAATGCCCCGCTTTGTCCTCAGACTAAATTAAGCTCTCTTCTAGTCTTCCCAGTTTGCACCGGACCAGTTTTAATTACATTTCATTCGGAAAAGAAAGAGAAAATCGAAAGACATGGCAATAGTCTTGCATGGGTGGTCAAACCAATTGTATGAGTGTAGGTGATAACAAATGTAATTTCTCCTCAGCATTCCAGCTTAGTGTGCATCAAGATGGTGCTTCTTTCTTTCATTTTCTGTCTTCCACATCAGGACAAACTTGAGTCAAAGAGAAAAACGCTCTTCAAAGACAAAATAATGCCCAAATGTCTGGTATGGCGAGACACTTTATGACAGAAAAGGTGCGTTCTTTTTTTATAATGCAGATCAGTAGCACCTAAAATGGCACTCTTTTCCTCCAGCAGCCTACTTCTCACAGAGCAGCAATCAGATTGCCATTTAAGGCCTGAGCTGCCCATACTTCCATTACAGACACAGCCGGCTGCTAGGAGAGGAAACCCGTAGCCAAGGTGGACACAGAGTAGGAGTATTGATTACATTGACATTTTGCAAACACTCTTATCCAAAGCGACTTACAGTGGTGAATAAATACATTTTCATACTGGTCCCCCATGGGTATTGAACCCACAACCCTGGCGTTACAAGCACCGTGCTCTACCGTACCAACTGATCCACACAGTGCATTCGGAAAGTATTCAGACCCCTTTTTCCACATTTTGTTACTTTACAGCCATATTCTATAATGGATACAATTGTTTATTTTCCTTATCAATCTACACACAATACTGCATAATGACAAAGCAAAAACAGGTTTTTAAATTGTTTTACTAATTTATTCAAAATAAACTGAAATATAATATTTACATAAGTATTCAGACCCTTTACTCAGTACTATGTTGAAGCATCTTTGGCAGCGATCACAGCCTCGAGTCTTCTTGGGTATGACGCTACAAGCTTGGCACACCTGTACTTGGGGAGTTTCTCCCATTCTTCTCTGCAGATCCTCTCAAGCTCTGTCAGGTTGGATGGGGAGAGTCGCTGCAGGTCTCTCCAGAGATGTTCGATCAGGTTCAAGTCCGGGCTCTGGCTGGGCCACTCAAGGACATTCAGAGACGTGTCCTGAAGCAACTCCTGTGTTGTCTTGGGTGTGTGTTTAGGGTTGTTGTCCTGTTGGAAGGTGAATCTTCGGCCCAGTCTAAGGTCGTGAGCAGGTTTTCATCAAGGACCTCTCTGTACTTTGCTCCATTCGTCTTTTCCTAGATCCTGACTAGTCTCCCAGTCCCTGCCGCTGAATAACATCCCCACAGCATGATGCTGCCACCACCATGCTTCACCGTAGGAATGGTGCCAGGTTTTCTTCAGACGTGACGCTTGGCATTCAGGCCAAAGAATTTAATCTTGGTTTAATGAGACCAGAAAATCTTGTTTCTCATGGTCTGAGAGCCCTTTAGGTGCCCTTCGCCAGATCTGTTCCTCGACACAATCCTGTCTCTGAGCTCAACAAACAATTCCTTCGACCTCATGGCTAAGTTTTTGCTCTGACATGCACTGTCAACTGTGGGACCTTATATAGACAGGTGTGTGCCTTTCCAAATCATGTCCAATCAATTCAATTTACTACAGGTGGACTCCAATAAAATTGTAGAAACATCTCAAGGATGATCAATGCAAACAGGATGCACCTGAGCACAATTTCGAATCTCATAGAAAAGGGTCTGAATACTAATGCAAATAAGTTATTTCTGTTTAAAAAAAAAACTGTTTTCACTTTGTCATTATGGGGTATTGTGTGTAGATAAAAAAATAAATACAAATGTAATCCATTTTAGAATAAGGCTGTAACATAAAAACATTTGGAAAAAGGAAGTTGTCTGAACACTTTCCGAATGCACTGTATATATCATATATTGATCAAAACAAAAGGCAGTCTGCAGAGCTTGATAGCGCCAATAAGATCTGTCCAATTTCAGTTTCCTGTAACAAGTCTTAAAAAACAGGCGTGCTCAGCCAAGTGTAGGCAGGTATTACATCTGGACAACACTACTCTATTGACACTTCTCCTGTAATGTAGTCACAGCAGATAACAAGACAGCTCACAGTAATATCCACAGAGAGGTCAGACTGAAGGTTATCATGTGAAAATACCTCCTAACGTTATTATAACATCAGACAAACCACTTCTCCATGGTGTTCTAAAAGACATCTTGGTCGACCAGACCTCATTTACAGCTAATGATGTCACTGGGGAGCAATTGAGACGGTGAAAATATTTAATCGCCTTAAATCCACCTCTCTCACCTCATCATTTTGGCATTATCAGTGTCATTAAAATGATTTATTTACTGTCTGTTAACATTGTTGATGGTTATGGTCTCAGGGCAGTCATCACAGGAGTTACGGCAATGATTTCATTTGGACTTCTCTCTCATAAAACAGACCTGAGGAGACATTTAAAAGGTCTGTCCGACAGCTTTATAGTTATAAGGATGGCGCCAATGCCGTGGCACGCATATACTTAATTGGTGCCATACAGTTCTCCCCATCGTCATTTGTATCAGCTAGAGTCACCCTCTGCGCCATCATCGGTTTCGGAGAAAACTTGACTCATACCTTCCAAGGGATGTCAAGGGACATTTTAAGGGGAGAGGGAGATAAAGTATCAACATTGACAAGCAGGAGAGAGAGAGAGAGAGAGAGAGAGAGAGAGAGAGAGAGAGAGAGAGAGAGAGAGAGAGAGAGAGAGAGAGAGAGAGAGAGAGAGAGGTGGCGGAAGGAATGAGAGGAAAAGAGACGCCGATCTTAATTGAACCATGGCCTAATGGTCTCTACTCAATTGAATGAACTATCAGTCAAATATACCTTAAAGGTGCAATATGCAGACATTGCTCTGCCATTTCCTAGTTGCTAAAATTCTTATAGTTTTCAGTTTATGTGACAAAACAAGCAGTCTTTGTGTAGAGAATCATTGTACCATCTGAACTGCTGTGAAATATATTTTCCAAAAATCGTATATTTTCAGCTGTTTGAGGCTGGTGTTCGAAACCGTAAACGAAAGATGCAAAAAACAAAACGTATAAACGGGAAGCTTATAAATAGCGCACATAGAACAGATCTACCGCTTCTTGAACTTGCTTTCAATGAGAATGACAAATTCTATGTGAATTTGGTCAGCTTGCCCAAAATGTGACATATTGCAGCTTCAATGTACAATCAGATTATGCCACTCATTCAGCTGGGTCAGCACCCCAGACAGAGGGAGGGAATGTGGGAGGAAGGGCTTGAGAAAAAAGGGCCCTTGATGCAGACCCAAGCGTGTCTTGGGTTCCTGGCAGCGTTTGAGCAGCGCCAAGCTGCCCATCTCCTCTCCGTCTCCCTCCTCGACTGCCAGCTTTTAATCTCCCCCGGAGTCCCCCCATGCCTCCCCTAATGAAATGGCATTGACTCGGCCTCTTGCCTATCACTAATGGCAGGCCCTCATTCGCCTTGATGAAGGTCAGCAGCTTCCCCTTTATTCTTCCACCGGGGGGAGGGTCCAAGCAAAGCAAAGCAGGTTGTCTAGTGTCTTTGACACTTTACATTTGAAGAGAGCAGAAACCAACAACAACAAAAATTACTCTCTTACTTAGACCAGCCTTGGCAAGTTTGGGAATAATGCTAAATTATTTGGCCCCACTGCTTCAGTCTGAGTCTAAGCTTGGGGCTATAGACTCGACAACTCTGTCCAGTAGAGCAGCCGGTACAAGTGAATTTCTCATGGAGCCGTTGTAAATCCATCCCTTAATGATCACAGAAACAACCAATTCCCAAGATGTTTTTCTTTTGAGTGTGTGTGTGTAGGCAGCTTCCACTGCTCGGTCCATAGAACAAGGCCAATACATTTATATAATATGTCTTCTTGAGAGGATTTACCGCCACTGCTATCTAATGGAGCGACCTCGTCTGGGATAATCACATTGAAGGGCGCCTCTGACTAATTCAAATAAAAGGGGGAACAGGTTGCAGTAAAACTTCAGCTGTCTACACTAGCTCGCTGCCGCTGTGCCTTGGCAGCAATATGTGTGGGGGGAGGTCTCCTTCTTATGATAAATCTCTCTGGCTAACTAAGCCCATGAATTTTCCATTTGAGAGGGAGAAAGAGAGGGCTGGCACTTTTATTGTTAGCTGGTATCATAACTTATGGACCACTTGTTTTTCTCGTGTATTCCTTTTGAGCACTGATCTAACATAACGTTACGTCATGGCTCCATCGGCTAATGGCGGTGAGTGACCCTTCACCTCAACTTTGCTACCAGAGTGGGATGAGGCTCATTGTTTTAAAAAATGGTGTGGTGTATATGGAGGGTTTTAAAGCATAAGCTTGGTGTAAGCCTTGGCTGAAGGGAATATCCACCGTTTCTAAATAGAGAGTGTGCAAGTGTATACTTTGTTCTGGCAAGTGTATACTTTAATTAGCTCATGGCTGCAGGCCTGCAGCTCTGGCAGCTCCAGGAGATTATCTGTGGCATACGAGGACGGCATCTGGCGGGGCGGGGAACATGCTCCACCTTAGAGTGATGAAAAGCCACAGCGTCTCTCCTGGCAACAGCTTATACTACACTAATGAGACACTAGGAGCCCTAAAGACTTACACCACTACAAGATATAGTATGGACACTTTCAATTCAAATGCTGGGCCACTCATTCTGAAAGTATACATTGATGTAACAAATTGTGAATATTATCAGAATTGTTTGTTATTAGCACCATCAATATGAACGATGAACTACTCTAAGTGTGAGAGTCTCATCAAGGGTACTCGTGGGATACACCTTGTCCTGGACTCACTTGTTTTTTATAAGTTAGATGTTCCTACAAGTGAAGCAAGCCAATAAGTGAAGTGTGTGTAACGTGAGTTGTAGGGCCATATCATGTAGTAACCTCACCGTAACACCAGACAATTTGTGATGTGACAGTCGCAAAGTTTGACATGTGTAAAAACAAAATATAGTTAATCTGTGTATTATTGTAGGGTTTTAAACACATCAAAGTGTAACAGAAATCCCACAAAGACAAGAACACGGGTCTCGGACCAGTGTAGCAGATGTGATCGTACTTCGTAACTCTCTTGCGTTGTGTTTTTAAATAAAGAACTGCCCCGCCTGCGATCCCAGTTGATTGGTGTTTATTCTGACGATAGAAGGAACCACATTAAATGTGCTGGACAACAGTACGTTGATGGCTGTAGATTCGTGTTCGTCCCTTGCATGTCAATATCAGACTGGGTATTTTGTAATCAAACATCAAAACAATTACAAAAATAGTATAAAATAAAAATAAATGTAAGTACCTGAAGATAGACACAAGGAAGCACATTAGATGTGCAGGACAACAGTATATTGATGGCTGTAGATTCCTCTGTTAGCATGGAAATAACTGTGAATTAGCACAGAGCTAACGCGACCATTACAATTAGAACATGCTAGCTAACTCGCTCTTACAGCAATAACATACAAAAGCACATCCCAGGAAGCCACCAATATCTATCTATCTATCTATCTATCTATCTATCTATCTATCTATCATCAGGAAATGTACATAGTGAACTCATACACATTGTAACGTAAATAGAATGCACTATTTCAAAACATGACCTACCGTTCCGGATCGCCCCCTATCTGCAAGCACACCTTATTGACATCTGACTTGAACCAACCAATAGAAATACATAACTATTGAATAAATATTTCTGCAATGACAAGTGGAAACATAACCAACCTTGTTTCAAAAACATACACTTGTCTAGAAAGGAAATTCAACTGATAGGCCTAGTGCTATCTAGTAGTATTGTAGTTAAAAAAGGATTGCCTAGTTAAATAAAGGTTAAATAAAAATAAATAAAACAGTTCTGTCTTGCATGAACTTTGGGGTGGTGCATTTTCCTCTCCCCTTAGCAATTCCACTACACTTGCATTACCAGGAATTAACAATACACATAAATAAACCTCAGTTGACAGTCAGCATGTCTTGTTAGTAATGGAAGAGTGCGGAGGTTCTTCTTTTTTTCTTCTCTGCCCTTATCAAGTTATGTATTTACAGAACTATACAAGACATGGTAATGCACACAGGAGTTTCATAATGAATTGAATCCAGAATTATTATTAAAATGAATTGTGCCTGCTCCTAGAATGCACCAAATATAACTTTACATTATCTTGACAAACTATATGCATTCCAAACAAGAGCAAATGTAAGGAGCATGCACCTCTCACACTAACTGCAGGAAACCAAGATAACCCTATATAGAGACATGAGAAATCTCTCTCTCTCTCTCTCTCTCTCTCTCTCTCTCTCTCTCTCTCTCTCTCTCTCTCTCTCTCTCTCTCTCTCTCTCTCTCTCTCTCTCTCTCTCTCTCTCTCTCTCTCTCTCTCTCTCTCTCTCTCTCTCTCTCTCTCTCTCTCTCTCTCTCTCTCTCTCTCTCACACACACACACACACACTCACACTCACATCTCTCTCGCTCCCCCAACGCGGTCTTACAGTATCTTCTTCATTTAACATCTCTGTCTCTGTTTCTCTCAAATCGCCGAATGGGTGTGTGTGTTTGCTGACTGAAATTACGCTGTGACTTACCCAAGCAATTGTAGATGCCCATCATTACAGGCGGAGTTGATATTGATACCCGCGCACCGTCGCTCTTCTCTACACAGTCATTTTTAACATGTTCAGTGACACGTTGCATTGATTTGATGATAATGCATTAGAGCCGTTATCGGCAGAATTGTTGCTTTTTTCACCACCGAATTTCGCGCGGGACCAATGTTGCACGTATTTATCCTAATGCGCTTTTACCCAAGTGTAGCCTATGTGTACAGGCAATGTTCACTCTCTGGCTTCTGAAGATGCCTCCGCAACTTTTGCCTCAATAAACCAAGCGATATTACCAAGTACGAGCCGCGCAGCTCATTCAGTAGGCATGTACACGGAATAACAAATTATAGGGATAGGCGGCGTGCGCTTATTCTCAGCATTTCTAACTTTCGTGGCTCATCCCTGGCCGTCATTCGAGTTAAATGCAAGGACAGGGATGACTCTAAAACTGCGACTACCACCCAAAACATCATGGCCCGCTGATTTATATTGGAGAACTTTGGACTTTTCAACTGTGGATACCAACCAAAAAGCGCTGCACCTTTGCGCGGTGATTCCAACTTTATAGTAGGCCTAATTAAATTAACTAGGTTTGTGGATGCAAGACGGATGGTTGTTCAAGCTCTCTCATGCCACCAACAATTGTGAAAACAGGACAAGAATGTGGCATAATCACTTTTTGGAAACGTCCAATAGAGATTTCGTTGTCGAGTCGAGAACAATGGATTAAGTTCTTGAAAATAGACGAGTGTTATGCGTTTTGTGCTTGTTTCCTTTACACGAGGGCTGTGAGAGCGAAGGAGGAATGCTGGTCCGAGAGATATTGCCGCTCATTTTAGGTTTTTCGCATTTTGTTTTTGGTCACTGCTTTCTAACGTCGTTTTTACTTTTTTTCCAGGTGGGTTAATTACGTTTTCTATTGTAGCACACCATACTAGTTTACGCACCATTCTTATACCACTAAGCTTTATCTATGTGATGTTGGGAAGGGGGTTTGTGTAATGGGAATAATGATGGTAAATTGCCAAGTTATCGGTTCATGCACCATGAAATGAGTGGGTACATTGTACTGACAAGATACTCTGCATCAGTGGTTAAAGTATAGTCGCTTTACAGTTGACTGCCACTTATCATGGCACCAATTTTTGGAGTTGATAATCTGGAAGTAATTAATGTCAGTGATTGATGATGCAACTCCACTGTCTCACAAAGTAAAATTGGAAATGTGTATACATAACATGTGTAAGTGAGGGTGCATGCATTCTTAGTTAGAGTTAGTGCCTGTGTTTGTTGTTCTGGAGAGAGGGTGGGAGTGGGCGAGAGAGGGTATAGGCACTGTACAGAGGGGTTGCTGGACAAGACAAAATATACCAAGTTGGCCATTGAGCCAAGTGTTAATTATTATTTAATTGCCTCTCTCTCTCTCTCTCTCTCTCTCTCTCTCTCTCTCTCTCTCTCTCTCTCTCTCTCTCTCTCTCTCTCTCTCTCTCTCTCTCTCTCTCTCTCTCAGACACACATACACACTATACCATTATGACAATAACCATTGCTACAAGTGCCCTGTTATCATGCTATGTAGGATGTGTAACAGAGGTGGTTCCTGAACACAGGATGTTGGTAGCACCTTAATTGGGGAGGATGGGCTCGTGGTAATGACTGAAGCAGAGTATGCAGGATGGTATCAAATACATCAAACACATGGTTTCCATGGTTTCCATGTGTTTGATGCCATGCCATTCACTCTGTTCCAGGCATTATTATGAGCTGTCCTCCCCTCAGCAGCATCCTGTGTTCCTAAACTATGTGACAAGTAACATTCTTTGAGACCTGTTAGCCTCTGAGCTAATGTCTAGGCATAATTTACAAGGACATTCCAGGTTTGATACCCGGTAGAATGGTCACGTTGGTAAAATACCTAGCTCCTATGCACAATTATGACAAGCACAATGCGGGGGTAGGGGTGCGGGCGATTGTATTTTGATATGGATCAGTGGCGAGAGAGCTAATGCGTTTAGACGCCGCATTCAACTGGGCGCGTGGCAAATGCTAGGCGCTCACTCAGAGGCGTGGGTGCAGGAGGGAGCTTCAGCTTGAAGTGTCCCAGGCAAAGAGCTTTGCTACCCACCATGCACTAGCTCTCTACTCCAAAGCCCCTGAGCTCTCCAGCGGTCCGCTCTCCTCTCCCATTCCACGGGGCTGCCCACCAGGCTCACAGCTGGGGGAGGCAGTGTCAGGGTTCACCTCTGGGGGATGGGGGAGGGAGGGAGTGGGGGTGGGCATTCTCCTAGACGAGCCCTTAGCCTTTTCCTTCTCTCCTACCCTTCTTGTAAGTGGGTGGGAATCTCTTCTCTCGATCATTAGTGTGTGAAGAGCGAGAGTGTGTGTGTGTGTGTATGTGTTCCTGCATGCGTGCATGTGTGTGAACTGTGATGGAGTGTATGTTGTGCATGCATGTGTGTGAGGGACTGATTATTTGGGTGGTTGCCGGGCATATCTGTGTGCAGATGTGTGTGTGAGGGATTGAGAATGTGTGCACGAGTGTGTAACAGAGAGTGTGAGGCCTTGGGGTTCAGGTGGGAGTCGCATCTGTGGTGGAAAGCTGGCCACATGGCTGCCTGGCACTGAGGATGGGATCTTTTACAGTGGGCCCTATGGATACTAATGAAACGCCATCAGAGTCTGACTTAGGGTCTTTTCACATAGTGCCGTCTGTCTCAAATACTGGATGGAGCCTTTGGTATCTTATACCCTTTTCATACTATCATGATGACGCAAACCATACTGTTCTGGCTCTGAACGTTTATTTTCAAATGGTGCAGTTCCAGCAACTATGGTTATAATATAATATAATAATATAGAGAATGCTATTTAGCAGGTGCTTTTATCCAATGCCAGTGCATACATTTTTGGTTGATGTACGACAGTGACGTGCTGGTCGGTGGCTGGGTAGGCACGTGCTATTATCAAAGCCAGATTTACTCACAAATAAACCTGGATGAAGCCCAAGTTCACCATACAACAGATAGCTCCACCAGAGTGACATAAATATATCTTTTTTTAAATCACCAAATGTAAATACCAATGTAGCCACAGATTGTAGCATATTTCATATCTTCCAACAAAATGACACACTGCTCAACTCAACTCAGCTTAGCCATAGACCGATGTAGCATCCACAGTTACAACCAATATGTGGCACTAAAAGACCAATATATGGACGCATTTCATCCGAATAGTTAGCAATGCAAACTCCATAGCCTTTCACAGTGGATTAATACATCTTCCATTGCACTACACACACACACACACACACACACACACACACACACACACACACACACACACACACACACACAATAATATTATTATTATGTGAAATATTATTACACCCACAAAAAGGTTATAATGAAATTTCCATATCAACCATCGAAATGACAAAAAAATGCAGTTGAAAGTAAAAAAATAGAAACTCAAAGCAAAACGAAATTCTAGCTTGATAAATCAAATGTATCAAAGGGATGTTGTCTATTCTAATGTTCATTCAACCTGCAAATTGTTAAGGAAAATGCATTTAGCCTACTGTACCTTAGTCCATTTGTCTGTCCTTCAGGGTGAACCTCTCTGTGACAGTGTTGTAGAAGTCACAGCAGAACCCCATGTCCATTCTTTTATTCTGCATGCACACTGAAGGCCCATGGTCGTGTGGGAGACGCATCCCCAAGGTCTCCTTCGGTTCCATTTTCACACTGACATAAAAAGTCACAGACACACAAACAGTAGCTGGTAGCACAGTTCTCCCACACAGCACACATGATACCAGAATTTGGATTTCGATACCGATACCAGGTTTAGTATCACAATAATCGATACCATCACGATACTTGATACCTAAATGATAGGAAAACGATACCACAGCAAAAAAAGAAGGCGTAATAGCCAAAATCACAGAATGGCACTTGATCCAGACAGATCTTTTCAGTTCAATATCATTACATTTGAAATGTAGGATTTTTTTATGTATGCATTAATGAATCAATTATACAATACATTTTTTTTTAAACAAATCTAACTCCATAAAAACATAATTGTTATTATTTATTTGAACCGTAAATCTCTATTGATAAACTGGGTAAATCTAGATGTAGCCCAGGCCTATTCACAATACAGGTGAATGCATATTGAATAGGAGTGTTTTCATGCATTGAGTTCTTGAGCTTGTTTTGGCTGATTTCTTGAGTCTACAGATGCAAAACAATCGGTTTACCTTCCATTTGGGACTTATTTTATTGTTCTGAGCAACAACATTTGCATAGAGGAAGCAATCTCTTCTTTTATATAAGTGCGTGTCTTCTCTTTAATTAAGACTCATGAGGTCATTCACACACAAAGTCCATTCCAGGCTTGTGCAAAGATGATCTTGATGATTATTCAAGTGTGTTAACTTCTGTGCAGCATAACATGAATGGTGATGCAGCCCAGTCTCCAAGTGAGTTCAGTGGATCCTCATGGCAGGCTAAAGCAAGCAATGAGTAAGCTACGCTGATAGACAGATTTGATCATCTCTCAGTAGACGACGAGTGACACATTTGACAGAAGTACCGAAAGTAACAACAATTCCAGTACCAAACCGTTTTTCATGTTCTAGTATCTGAAAAAGTACTGAAGTTTTGGTATACCGTGCAACTCTACCATCCATTAGGGCATCCAGCCGGTCGGAGTGCAGTATCCTCCAGCGCGAGTGCGCCCCCATGCAGCCACGCACGTAGAATCCTTGTAGTTAGTTGCATTAATCTTGTCGAAGCCAAGGCTCGGGCCCGCATTGAGTGGCGGAAGAAGCCCCATTCCCATTATGTCCACAAAACGAAAGTACAGTGCTTTAGGAAAGTATTCAGACCCCTTCACTTTTTCCACATTTTGTTACGTTACAGCCTTATTCTAAAATGAATTAAATCATTTTTTCCCCTCATCAATCTACACACAATACCCCATAATGACAAAGCAAAAACAAGTTTCTCGAAATTTGAGCAAAATACAAAATATAACATTTACGTAAGTATTCAGACCATTTACTCAGTACTTTGTTGAAGCACCTTTGGCAACAATTACAGCCTCAAGTCTTCTTTGGTATGACGCTACAAGCTTGGCACACCTGTATTTGGGGAGTTTCTCATATTCTTCTCTGCAGATCCTCTCAAGCTCTATCAGATTGGATGGGGAGCGTTGCTGCACAGCTATTTTCAGGTCTCTCCAGAGATGTTCGATTGGGTTCAAGTCTGGGCTCTGGCTGGTCCACTCAAGGACATTCAGAGACTTGTCCCTAAGCCATTCCTGTGTTGTCTTGGCTGTGTGCTTAGGGTCGTTGTCCTGTTGGAAGGTGAGCACTCCGTAGTAGGTTTTCATCAAGGATCTCTCTGTAATTTGCTCCGCTCATCTTTTCCTTGATCCTGACTAGTCTCCCAGTCCCTGCCGTTTATAAACATCCCCATAGCATGATGCTGCCACCACCATGCTTCACCGTAGGGATGGAATTGGCCAGGTGATGAGCGGTGCCTGGTTTCCTCCAGACATGCTTGGCATTCAGGCCAAAGAGTTCAATCTTGGTTTCATCAGACCAGATAATCTGGTTTCTCACGGTCTGAGAGTTCTTTAGGTGCCTTTTGGCAAACTCCAAGCAGGCTGTCATGTGCCTTTTACTGAAGAGTGTCTTCCGTCTCACCACTCTACCATAAAGGCTTGATTGGTGGAGTGCTGCATAGATGGTTGTCTTTCTGGAAGGTCCTCCCATATCCACAGAGGAACTCTGGAGCTCCGTCAGAGTTACCATTGGGTTCTTGGTCACCTCCATGACCAAGGCCCTTCTCCCCCTATTGCTCAGTTTGGCTGGGCGGCCAGCTCTAAGAAGAGTCTTGGTGGTTCCAAACTTCTTCCATTTAAGAATGATGGAGGCCACTTTGTTCTTGGGGATCTTCAATGCTGCAGACATTTTTTGGAACCCTTCCCCAGATCTGTGGCTCGACACAATCCTGTCTCGGAGGTCTACAGACACGCAATGACATGCACTGTCAACTGTGGGACCTTATATCGACAGGTGTGTGCCTTTACAAATCATGTCCAATCAATTCAATTTACTACAGGTGGACTCCAATCAAGTTGTAGAAACATCTCAAGGACGATCAATGGAAACAGGATGCATCTGAGCTCAATTTCGAGTCTCATACCAAAGGGTCCTAATACTTATGTAAATAAGTATTTCTGTTTTTTATTTTTTCTAACTTTGCAAAAAAACAGTTTTTCACTTTGTCGTTATGGGGTATTGTGTGTAGATTGATGAGGAACAATTTTAGAATAAAGCTGTAATGTAACAAAACGTGGAAAAAGGGAAGGGGTCTGAACACTTTCCAAATGCACTGTAAATGTCCAAGATGTGTAAAAGTCTGGGTAAAAAAGTATTATTTGGTATTGATGTTTTAGACAAGTGCACAGTCCAGTACTCACTGTTCGGCTGCTAACTGTTCGCCTCCAACAAATAAAGCTACTTCAAGCTCTGTTCAAAGCTGCAAAGCCTATATGCTGACCCTGTCCATTAACAGTGACTGGAGTCAGGAACGGCCTTGTCAATGATTGAATGAATTTGAATGTATGGAAAGGTTATCCCGGGATGAGATTTTAAGCAAAAAAACACCATAATCGTTGAGAAAAAAACATTAGATAACAAAAAAGAATGACAGTTTTGTATATATATTTTTTTTCTTAACAGCTTTTCATATTAGATTATCACTGGGTAAGTACTGCCTACCCTGCCTACCCTGACTGCAAGTCACTGATATACGACCAGGTAAGCACAGTATAGCTCAGTTCTGCACAGCTTGGCTCCGTGTGAAAAGGGCACTAGTCTCTCCCATTTTGTCCTATTTCCTAGACTTGTTTTCACTATTAAGAAAAGTGGAAATCGAGGTTCTTGGTACTAGGGTACCCTGATCTGCGTTGTTAAGCATCATTCTTTTTTCCAAACACCCTGGGCTAAGCAAGTTCTGGTAACTGCCTGAGTGGTGGGTCCAGGATCCAGGACCCAAGTACTAGGTACTGTGTTGCAGTATAGTGAGGTTTCCTGGAACTCTCTGCCCAATGTAAACAAGTTGGTATGCTAGCATCATGTAATTGTAGTGTACAGTGCCTAGTGAAAGTCTACACACCCATTGCACAGTTTTCACATTTTGCTTGTATAAAAAGGAATTGAATTAGATTATTTTCATACGTACCTACACAACCTGCTCAACATTTTCAAAGTGAAAGAAACATAATAGAAATGTACTGTATCTTAACTAATAAAAATACACCGAAGATGTCTTGATTGCGTATGTCTTCACACAACAGAGTGAAAACTTGGTTGAAGCACCTCTGCCAGCAATTACAGCTGTGAAACATCATGAATAAGATTCTACCAACTTTCCACAATTTAGGGAAACATACTGTATATCCATTGTTTTTGTCAAAATTGCTCAAGCTCAGTAAATTTAGTTGGGAATCATTGATGGACAGCAATATTCAAACCTCGTCTCTGATTGTCAAGCAGATTCAAGTCAAGACTGAGACTGGACCACTCAGGAACACTCAACACCTTTTGAAAAGGCATTATGGTGTGCCTTTGGTATTTTAATGTATGTAATTGTTCTGCTGAAAAATAAAACTAGGTTAGGTGTTCAGAAGACTGGGGCAAGTTTTCCTGTAACTTTTTGCTTTGGCTTTGCTCCTTTCATATTTACTTTGATCCTGACAAACTCCCCAGCCCCTGTCGGTGACAAGCATACCCATAACATGATGCTGTCACAACAGTACTTGAACAGTACTTGAAGATAATCAAGACATCTTTGTTTTAAATGTTGTATTAATTAAGACAAATTTATATAATTTTTCTTTCACATTAAAAATGTGGAGCAGTTTGTGTAGATACATAGAGAAAATACATTGTAATCCCTTTTTAGATTAAATTTTAAGGCAGAAAAAAAATGAAAACACCAAGCACCTTTTATAGTGCACCCATCTTAAGTATGCATTTTGTGGAATTCTCACCAACCAGAGTACCAAATACATATTCTTGAATGTCAAAAGAGATTCCTCTCCCTTTCCACCGGCTCCCATCCATCCATGCTATCCAGTCCTAGACTAGCCAGAACAATAGATAACCTTAATTTAACAGTCCACTTGTTAGCTACTATTTACTTACATGAATGAAATGGTGATATGGTAATTGCCTAATACTTACTAATTACTATTTTGTTGGGATTTGTTAATTAAGCACTGCTATACTATGGTGTTGCCTTACCAATTGGCTTGAATTCTCTCCCTCTCTCTCCCTTTCTGTCTGCTGTGCAGTTCACTCAGGGAGAGCCCCAGAGTTCATGTGCGCGGAACGTGGCAGAGAGGGCGGGTGAGAGCTGCCAGCTGGCGTGCCAATGTAGACCCTACCCTCCCCTGCCGCCCCCGCCCCCCACCTCCTCCACCCCCCAGACTTCTGGTCTTCACTGGTAAGTATTGGACTTTCCTACATGATGATTTTGCCATTGGCCTGATTGGTTTGCAAAGTAACATCCCGCCCCCGCTCACTCCACCCGCAGCAATTAGATGACAGCCTTGATTAATAGCCTACTAGCCTACAACCGTAAGGCAGAGCATTGGTATCACTCAACCTGAAAGGTGACATGACTCGTGAGGTGCTTCCAGCCTTGATACTTTTCTGCAGGGATCAGAGGTTGTTGCCAAGTCTCACCCAAATCAACCCACCACATCAATGGAGTTCAAGTGATAGCTGGATGGAGCTACACAACAGATGGGGTTGGATGGGGGTTAGTCAACTACAAACCCTTTTATAAGTTTGAAAACATCAAACATTTGCCAATTTTTACATTTTGAAGTAAATTATCAGTTGAACTCATTGCAAATGAGTAAGTGAGGACGATTCGTGAACTGAAGCTGTGAACTGCCTGTGGTCACAAACTACACTGCTTCACCAATAGCATATCGTTATTGCAGGCAAAACGGATAAGAAATCTCACCCCAGGCCCCTGTTTGACTCACGGCAGCTATGGGCGCTTATGCAAATTCTTTCTGAAGTAGATATATTCTTATGCTTCAATTTGGCTGTGCATACTAAATGCTACTATCAGAGCTTGGTCTATGGGCAGCGTAAATGGATAGTTCAGCCAAATTACAAATGTACTTGTTTCATTACTTCTAAAGCACTATATGGGCAACGAGTGACTGCAATTCACACTTTGAATTTGTTAAACAAGACAATGCTATCAACTGCTTATGTCATTTTCTAACCAAAAATAACAATGTAAATGTCACCCTATACGCATGCTATACTGTATTTTCAGGCTCAAATGCCAAATACCCAATTTTATGCTATTCTGGACCTGAGCAGGAGGGTGTCAACCAGTAGAAGCCAGCAGCATTGTCTGTGTGACCACAGCATGACTCTCTGTTTCCTTGTGGGGAGTGAATTCACCATTCCCCAGTCTGTGATATAGGCCAAAGACAATCACAATCTAAGTTCTTGGCCCCACAGCGTGAACACTGAGATTAAACCCACAGTGCAGTTTCCGTTATCTACAATTGATTGAACTAGGACCCTTATGAGTCCAGCCCCACAGCCCAGTGTCACTGAGTCGACATGTAGGTGACATACACCATATGTTATCCGACTCAGGTTTTCTGAAAATGGAGATCACTAAATTAAGTCACTAAGTATTCATATGATAGCTATTCCTTCCTCACCACTCCTGCCAATGTTAGCCATCACTATCAACATTAGCTAAGCGCTTAACCCATAGAATAGCATTGAACGCACCTACATTTTGGCCAGTCAACAGATTAGCAAATTGCTTTCCTTTTTTACGCAATTCACATTTTCCTAGAACTGGCCTCTCGGTTTGAATTGTGGGCCGTAAAGTATGAGGCTGTTAGCAGTGACAGCCTGGCAGCTCCATCCCATCTAGAGGTTTATATCTTAGATCTGTCTTTGAGCCTCTAGCTAGCCTGGCCTCATGCACCGAGAGACTATTGATCAGTGAAACTTTGCGGGAATGGCACGGTGAAGGTTGCGCCATCAATCTGCTATAATGCTTTTGACAGCTATTCGTTCCAGGCTTTTGTTCAAACCTTGGGCGATGGATGGAGCGAAAAAGAAAACAAGCCAGTAAGAAGTGAGGGAGAAGCTGGGGTTTGTTTTATTGATAGTGTGTCCGGCTCCTTGCTCCAGTCAGAAGAGGGCTTTTATCATCCTCCCTTTCTCTCTCTCTATCATGTCTTTCTTTCAATTTTTCTGGTAACATTCATTTTTGGTGTTCAGATTTACTCTGTTGACATGACCTGGGATTCTGAGGGCTTGCTACTTTGTGACTTATAAACAAACATGGTTCTGTGAGACCATCTCGAAACATCTTCAAAGCTTTCTCCCTCCTCCACAGAAGTATGACTTCTCACTAAGCTTGTGTGGATGCATTTAGGGATGAGGGTGTGTTGAATGATATGGCCTGAATGGTATTGTTGTGAAGATTCGACTTGAGGGCTTTTTGGTGAGAAAATCTAGTAGGCTTCTTTTTAGAGGTAAGAACATAAGTATATCTAAAAATGAATGCCTCAAATATGCATGAGAAAGTTAGGGGGCCAACAAAGCCTCCTGCACCTGTCTGTACAGAGAGGGAGAGAGTGATAAAAGATTTAAAGGAGAGAAAGAATTGCAAAAAAAAAAAGAGTAGCTTCAACAACAAAAAAGGCGTTTCAAACGTTCGGCGACCTGGTCTACTTTAGCCCTGATTTTATTCAAGCCTACAGCCATCCCCAAAAACTGAGGATTAAAACTGAAGTTTGGCTCAGGCTGCAGTAAAATTTAACATCCAAAGTGACTTGCCGGTGCAGCACAGTGAGGCCCCGCTTGCTGATGCCTTGTCATGCACGAGGTCTGAGAGAGCCGCTGACTGCAGAGCGAGTGTATCCCCTTGGGTGACCACGGGGAAACCTCAGCTCAGCAGCGCTCCGACTCAAACAAACGTGAGTGGGTCTAACGCGTGGCGGCCCACCTCCCTTTCCCGGCTCAGTGGAAGCAGTGAGGCACCAACACGCAGTTACAAGCCCGGCTCAGGCGGTCAAGTAAGCGGTGGGTGCACAATCAAAATCTACCTTCGTAATATGGATGAAGCCTGAGCTGGAATGTGAAGATAACTGAAGCTTGCTAATTTCAGAAAAGCCTGAGCACATCTTTCTAGATTTGTAGTATACCCCTCTGGTATTGCCAGCAGCATGCTCTAACCCACTGAGCCATTGTAACAATCGCCATATCTATAAGGAGTTGTTACTCATACATACACTGGGCATTTGGACCATAGGTGTCTGAGCAACCTTAATTCATCAAGGATTTTACTTAGGAATTTACTTAAATAACAGGGTTTTATCAAACTATCCTTTTGGGAAGATTTAGTCCCAGACTTAGAGGTTATAAATAGACAGCCATATTCAATCCAGGGTGTTCTTTTACTTAAAGAGCAAAGATTTATCTCAAAGTACACGGGTCCCAAAAGTATTATCTCTCTCATCTTTCCAGCAATTTGAAGATGAATGATGGTCTATGAACAGATATGTAGGCTGTCTTTATTTATCCCCCTGGCTTTTCTTTGGGGCGTTTGTTGTTCACCCTTGCTAAATAAAACCACGGTTGAAAAAAGCCCGGTGACTATTCAGCCCTTCTTAATTTTCAATTAGTCTCAGACCCACCCGAAAAACTGAATCCCGTCCCTTCGTCCGTGCCGAGACATGATGAGGTTTGAAGTGCGTGTGTGAGTAAGTAACGGTGTGACGTGCGCCGCTTTGATATGACAAGGGCTCTTCTTTACATGTCAGCTTCCTCCCTGGAGGCCTGTCGGCTTGACTCCCCCTCCTGTCAATCAATGTTACAGAGAGAGAGAGAGAGAGAGAGAGAGAGAGAGAGAGAGAGGCTAAGAGCCCAAGAGCCCAAGAGCCCATCGAGCCTGCCGGGCTATCAATCCGCAGGGGCTTTGCGAGTGAGTGTGCTAGCTAGGATAGAGTTCATACGCCTGTTTATGCTAATTCAGACCATGTCAAGAGTAATTAGGCAGCCGATTCTCGTAGGTAGTCAGAGAGAGAGAGAGAGAGAGACTGTGTGTGTTGGGGGGGGTTGTTTCGCCATTTGGCTCAGCTGTCTCCAAACCGAATCAGTCAGGTGCTGCCGATTGTCGTGGTCAAAACAGAAGAAATCTATTTGGAACATGCCGATTGCTGTGTCCCACCCCCCACTCCTATCATTCTCCTTGTTTAATTATTCAGGAATGTGTACAGGAACGATACTGTTTCCTTTCTCCACCTGCGGCAAAGTGGGAAAGATTGCGAAAGTCAGAAGTGGAAAATGGTCTCGCATTAGCTTTTGCTGGAGATAACACGCTAACACCGTCACACTTAAGTGCCGCAACGGCGTGGCATTACGCAACTGTGTAAGTTAGATCGTGAAGTATTTTGGCACTGGAGTGTTTGCTGAAGTGAGCCCACGTGGCTTACTAGTCCAGGCCTGTATGTTGACATGCGGCGCCCACAACACTGAAGTGGTTAGCTGATGTGGGCTGTGCCATGTAGCTGTACATACTGATGATGAGAAGTCTCTCATAGCAGCCCCGCTGAAAGCAAGGTGTAAAGTAACTTCTCCATCTCTCCCGGGCACAGTTACATAAATGCATAATACGTCCTAAGGTGTACAAAAGTAACCCATCTCTGATAGTGCTGGGTTTAGTTTGCGGTTGGCATTAGATGCCTCTTGTTTCTACAGTGTGTGCGTTCCAAATGCCACCCTATTCCCTTTATAATGCACTACTTTAGACCAGGGCCCATAGGGAGGAACAGGGTGCCTTTTTGGGATGTAGCAAGTGTCTCTGCCTTATACAGCTGACTCTGTGCCTTCAGCGTACAGCTGTCATTTGAAATAAAGGGAAAAACATGTCAGACAGTACCCACTACCCAGTACCAGGATATTGTTGTGCCACACTAGCTTGTTACTAGCACTTAGCACTAAGTTGCTCTTGCAATATGTAGCATCGTAGTTGTTTTCGTAACAAAGAGCACTGTATTATTGATTTATATTTGCCAGTTACTGCTGATAAGTGCAGCACTGAAAAGTTCAGAAACATGTAATAGCATTGGTTCCATTTGTAGCCAAATACGCTTTTAAAGTTCTTATCTAAAGTAGTTGTCTGATTGGGTTCCTTCCCTCTAAACTGATCGCAGTCCACATTTACTTATTTATTTAATCTTTGAACAAGTCATTGAGAACACATCTTCATTATACAAACTGTCATAATGCGTATAACTAATACATTATAACCAGAGGAGTATAGAAGAGCATAACCCCCCCACGGCATATGCACGCACCACACACAGTCACACACAAACACTTCCTCTAGTTTAGATTTATCCAGCAGCCAATCTGTTGATGGGACCCCCAGATTGATCTTGAGCTCAGGTCCAGGTTATTCAGTACCCATTAGTAATGTGGGGCATTAGAAGATTGGCAGTTATTGGCAGTTAAGGTACATTTGATCAGTCAGTCAATAAGTAAGAAAGTAAATAAGTCAGTCGGTCAGTGAGTGAATGGAGGACAGGTTAAGCGAATGTGAGGTGCCTGGACTTTTAAAGTCAGTGAAATGATTTCTTTATGTACCCATACCTGCTGGCTAATTTAAGGTTAATTGCCTTGATAATGTGAATGAGTGTGAGGGCTTTTTCAACCACTTTTTTACAATCTGTTGATTAATCCTACTGTGCGCGAATGTGGACACGTGTGCAGTCATTTTATAATCGTGTAACCTACGAATATGGATGAAGAATGTCATTAAAAAAAAAAGACTTCATATTCAAGTCGAAAAACTTTACCCAAAAGTAGCAAAGTAAAAATAAGGCTGGTTTACATCTAACAGACGATATAAGAAGAGACGAGAGGATGCCAAACTAGCCAGTTTTAGAATTTTGTGTTGTGGAACAGCTGACTGAAGATGGTACTGGTACCACGTGTACTGTATATAGCCAAGTTATCGTTACTCATTCCTTGTGTTATTATTTTTCTATTGTTCTCTATGCAGACGGCCCAGAAGTAAGCATTTCACTGTTAGTCTACACCTGTTGTTTATGAATCATGTGACAAATACAATTTGGATTTGATTTGATTTGTGATGGTCGGGCTTTCAAAAAAGACGGCATGTCTGCGTTTCCGCTGTAACAAGGACTCTTTACAACGTGATGAAACGTTGTTGCTCCTTGTATCAGCAAGGTGTTGTAGAAAAACTGCCAAATAACCGTCATCCAAAATTACATGACTGTCACAGCCCTGATGGCACTGTGACCTGCCTCAGCTACCTACCTCATAGGATGGGATAAGGGATGGAATGGGGGGAAATCCTGGTGTTCTAACTGTCTGGCATAATGCCCGTCTAAGGCTGACCCTTTTCCGAGTACCCCAGTGAGGGTAGTGTACTATAGGTGTTCATGAAAGGAGGTCAGAATTTCTCCTGACCTAACCATTGATCCAGGGTCATATATATTTTAATCCCCCTAATAATTACGGTTAGTATCGGTGGTAGGGTAACCTGATTCTAGATCTGTGGTTAAAAGGGCACCAGTGCGAGTATTCTTCTAGTATGCAGGCTCCCTCTCTGGACCTGCTCCAGCACTTCCACTTTAATTAAAGCAGGATTTAAGAGGTGGGCCAGGGATTTGACTGAGCCATCGACTGTAGATCTCTCTCCTGCTGCCCTAGCCAGCCACGGCACCCCAGGAAGCTTTCATTGGTTACATTGGTAGGCGCCTAGGCGGCAATATTTCTCTCAGTATAGACCTCTTCTGTGACTTTGCACAACCAGTACAGACACACATACACTCCTCCCTCCACCGTGTAAAGGCAGCTCTCTGCCTCAGTTCTTTGCCATTTTGCTCATTTTAACTTTTTTTACATTCATGAGAAAAGCTGGCCGTGATTCGACAAATTCAATTTAATGTACATGACAACAGGATGCTCCTAATCACAGATCTTGGATCAGATTACCCTACTCCCATTCCTAACTCTAACCATTATCCGGAGGACACTCCCGAGGGGACCACTGTCTTTGATGTGAGTTGAAAATGGCCTCCGCTCATGGCATGCTGCGGTTGGTAGATTGGGGAGATGGTGATAGTCACGAACCAGTGGTTCTTATTCTCTCTGTGATGAGTAAGAGAGTGCGGACTGGGGGAGGCTAGCTGACTGTGGAGCAGCGGGCGCTGAGATGACCTTTGAAGCCGCTGCACGCTGGCAGGCGAGCATGTGGATGAGCCACCTATGAGACAATACCAACCCCCCCGTGGGAACCACAGTCACACAAAGAGTTATCTTTTCTGAGGGAAGCCAACAACACATCCGCCACGCTGACCCTCAACACAGGGGCCTCTCAGGTGTGCGTGCTTAGTCCCCTCCTGTACTCCCTGTTCACACACGACTGCATGGCTGCGCACAACTCTAACACCATCATCAAGTTTGCAGATGACACAACAGCGGTGAGCCAGATCACTAATGACGATGAGACCTCCTATCGGGAGGAGGTCAGAGACTTGGCAGTGTGGTGACAGGACAACAACCTCTCCCTCAACGTGGGCAAGACAAAGGAGCTTATCGTCGACTACAGTAAACAGAGGGCCATTGACGGTGCTGTAATGGATAGGTCCTTAGCAATGTGGGCCTATCATGGTCCAAACACACCCCCCCAGGAGGCAAAATATTTGCCATGGGCCCTCAGATCCTCAAAAAGTTATACATCTGCACCATTGAGAGCATCTTGACTAGCTGCATCGCCGCTTGGTATGGCAACTGCTCGGCATCCGACCGCAAGGCACTACAGAGGGTAGTGCGTATGGCCCAGTACATCTCTGGGGCTGAACCTCTATACCAGGTGGTGTCAGAGGGAGGCCCTAAAAATTGTCAAAGACTCCAGCCACCCAAGTCATAGACTGTTCTCTCTGCTACCGCACAGCAAACGATACTGGAGCACTAAGTCTGGGACCAAAAGGCTCCTGAACTATCTGCATTGACCCTTTTTGCACTAACAATTTTTGACTCTATGCACACACACTGGACTCTACCCACACACTCACACATACACTCACTCACACATACACAGGCGGCACACGCTTACACACAAGCTGCTGCTACTGTTTATTATCTATCTTGTTGCCTAGTCACTTTACCCCTATCTATATGTACATATCTACTTCAATTTCCTTATACCCCTGCACATTGACATGGTACTGGTACCATGAATATAGCCAAGCTGTCATTGCTCATTGTGTATTTATTCCTAATGTTACTATATTAAATTTTTCGATTATTATTACAGTTATTATTAACTGTAATAATATATATATATATATATATATTTATATTATTTCATGTATTCTGTATTGTTGGGAAAGGCCCGTAAGTAAGCATTTCACTGTTTGTCTACACTTGTTGTTTACGAAGCATGTCACAATTAAAATTGAATTTTAGTTGATTTGACTCATTGGTCTGGCAACTGACTGGCGTCTGACTGTAAGGGGAATCTAATTGGTATTTTCACAATATGCTAGAGTGTAATACATCGATGTGGGCTGGATGGCATTGAATGTTTGGTCCACCATATACTCCAGTTGTTAAACTGTTTGACAATGTTCTCAGAATGTTTTTGGGTTAACATTGTTAATGTTATGCTATAACCTTTGTAACTGTGTTCGGGTAAAGTCAATTTTTATTCAGTCAATTCAGAATATTTTGAAATTCCACATTGGAAAATAGCTATTTATATTTTCAATGAGGATAGTTTCATTCTTTTAGAATTTATTCGAATTTCAATGTATTACAATTTCAATTCAGTTCCCGAATTGGCTGAATTGAAAGTAAATGGAATACATAAACCACTGAAGAGAATATTACCTGACATTAAGCAAACATCCTCTGTTTACTGGGCCGATGACACACACACACACACACACACACACACACACACACACACACACACACACACACACACACACACACACAAGGGATTCTGGGATGGCCAAGTGGGACCACTCTTCCACTGTCCACCCCAAAGCCCCGGGGCAGACAGTCGCAGCCAAATAATTACAAATAGGATCTCAATGGTCTCAGCCCCCATCCAAACAACATGGCACTAGCATTGAAACCAATCACCCTCATGCCCTCTGTGATTAAGCGCTCAGATGGGCAACGTTTGTATTCAGTTGTTGATATTCAATTGTCACCAATATGAATGGTTTCCACGGGCTCACCAGCACTCCTAGTGCCTGGGAGGTGCTACTTCATGCCAATGATTCGCCAATCGTTATCCAGTAAGCTAATGGTCTTTGGTTTGGTCCAAAGGTGGTACTCGGGTGGTCCTCTGTAGCTCAGTTGGTAGAGTATGGCGTTTGCATGTGGGTTTGATTCCCTATTCCTCCCTAGGCGAAATTGCATATACAGTGGGGCAAAAAAGTATTTAGTCAGCCACCAATTGTGCAAGTTCTCTCACTTAAAAAGATGAGAGAGGCCTGTAATTTTCATCATAGGTACACTTCAACTATGACAGACAAAATGAGGAAAAAGAATCCAGAAAATCACATTGTAGGATTTTTAATGAATTTATTTGCAAATTATGGTGGAAAATAAGTATTTGGTCACATACAAACAAGCAAGATTTCTGGCTCTCACAGACCTGTAACTTCTTCTTTAAGAGGCTCCTCTGTCCTCCACTCGTTACCTGTATTAATGGCACCTGTTTGAACTTGTTATCAGTATAAAAGACACCTGTCCACAACCTCAAACAGTCACACTCCAAACTCCACTATGGCCAAGACCAAAGAGCTGTCAAAGGACACCAGAAACAAAATTGTAGACCTGCACCAGGTTGGGAAGACTGAATCTGCAATAGGTAAGCAGCTTGGTTTGAAGAAATCAACTGTGGGAGCAATTATTAGGAAATGGAAGACATACACGACCACTGATAATCTTCCTCGATCTGGGCCTCCACGCAAGATCTCACCCCGTGGGGTCAAAATGATCACAAGAACGGTGAGCAAAAATCCCAGAACCACACGGGGACCTAGTGAATGACCTGCAGAGAGCTGGGACCAAAGTAACAAAGCCTACCATCAGTAACACACTACGCCGCCAGGGACTCAAATCCTGCAGTGCCAGACGTGTCCCCCTGCTTAAGCCAGTACATGTTCAGGCCCGTCTGAAGTTTGCTAGAGAGCATTTGGATGATCCAGATGAGGATTGGGAGAATGTCATATGGTCAGATGAAACCAAAATAGAACTTTTTGGTAAAAACTCAACTCGTCGTGTTTGGAGGACAAAGAATGCTGAGTTGCATCCAAAGAACACCATACCTACTGTGAAGCATGGGGGTGGAAACATCATGCTTTGGGGCTGTTTTCTGCAAAGGGACCAGGACGACTGATCCGTGTAAAGGAAAGAATGAATGGGGCCATGTATCGTGAGATTTTGAGTGAAAACCTCCTTCCATCAGCAAGGGCATTGAAGATGAAACGTGGCTGGGTCTTTCAGCATGACAATGATCCCAAACACACCGCCCTGGCAACGAAGGAGTGGCTTCAGAAGAAGCATTTCAAGGTCCTGGAGTGGCCTAGCCAGTCTCCAGATCTCAACCCCATAGAAAATCTTTGGAAGGAGTTGAAAGTCCGTGTTGCCCAGCGACAGCCCCAAAACATCACTGCTCTAGAGGAGATCTGCATGGAGGAATGGGCCAAAATACCAGCAACAGTGTGTGAAAACCTTGTGAAGACTTACAGAAAACGTTTGACCTCTGTCATTGCCAACAAAGGGTATATAACAAAGTATTGAGATAAACTTTTGTTATTGACCAAATACTTATTTTCCACCATAATTTGCAAATAAATTCATTAAAAATCCTACAATGTGATTTTCTGGATTTCTTTTTCTCATTTCGTCTGTCATAGTTGAAGTGTACCTATGATGAAAATTACAGGCCTCTCTCATCTTTTTAAGTTGGAGAACTTGCACAATTGGTGGCTGACTAAATACTTTTTTGCCCCACTGTATTATTATATATTATGTTTGATATTGTTGCCACTACCTCTACAAAATGAGCTACTTAGCTACTGTGTGATACTTTCAAAGATTTTACTGAGTTACACAAACTGTAAGGAAGTCAGTCAATTGAAATAAATTCATTAGGCCCTAATCTATGATTTCACATGACTGGGAATACAGATATGCTGTTGTTCACAGATACCTTTAAAAAAAGGTAGGGGCGTGGATCAGAACACCAGTCAGTATCTGGTGTAACCACCATTTGCCTCATGCAGCACGACACATCTCCTTCGCATAGAGTTGATCAGGCTGTTTATTGTGGCCTGTGGAATGTTGTCCCACTCCCCCTTCAATGGCTGTGCAAAGTTTCTGGATATTGGTGGGATTGGAACACGCTGTCGTACACGTTGATCCAGAGCATCCCAAACGTGCTCAATGGGTTACATGTCTGGTGAGTATGCAGGCCATGGAAGAACTGGGACATTTTCAGCTTCAAGGAATTGTGTACAGATCCTTGCGACATGGGGCCGTGCATTATCATGCTGAAACATGAGGTGATGGCGGCGGATGAATGGCACGATAATGGGCCTCAGGTTCTTGTCACGGTATCTCTGTGCATTCAAATTGCCATCAATAAAATGCAATTGTGTTCATTGTCTGTAGCTTATGCCTGCCCATACCATAACCCCACCACCACCATGGGCCACTCTGTTCACATCGTTGACATCAGCATATCGCTTTCCCACACGACTCCATACACGCCATCTGTCAACTGCGCAGTACAGTTGAAACTGGGATTCATCCGTGAAGAGCACACTTCCCCAGCGTGCCAGTGGCCATCGAAGGTGAGAATTTGCCCACTGAAGTCGGTTATGATGCTGAACTGCAGTCAGGTCAAGACCCTGGTGAGGGTGAAGAGCACACAGATGAGCTTCTCTGAGATGGTTTCTGACTGAAATTCTTCGGTTGTGTAAACCTACAGTTTCATCAGCTGTCCTGGTGCTCGTCTCAGACGATCCCGCAGGTGAAGAAGCCGGATGTGGAGGTCCCGGGCTGGCGTGGTTACACGTGGTCTGCGGTTCTGAGGCCGGTTGGACATACTGAAAATTCTCTTAAACGACTTTGGAGGCAGCTTATGGTAGAGAAATTAACATTAAATTCTCTGGCAACAGCTCTGGTTGAAATTCCCGCAGCCAGTATGCCAATTGCACACTCCCTCAAAACATCTGTGGCATTGTGTTGTGTGACAAAACTGCACAGTTTAGCGTATCATTTTATTGTCCCCAGCACAAGGTGCACTTGTGTAATGATCATGCTGTTTAATCAGCTTCTTGATATGTCACACCTGTAAGGTGGATGGAGTATCTTGGCAAAGGGGAAATGCTCACTAACAGGGATGCAAAACATTTTAGAGAAATAAGGTTTTTGTGCATATGGAACATTTCTGGGATGTTTTATTTCAGCTCATCAAACATGGGACCAACACTTTACATGTTGCGTTTATATTTTTGTTCAGTATACAAATATATTTTGGTCTTAAAGAGAACTTCGCCAGACAGAGCTGGACTAGAACAATGGGCCAAAAAACGACAAGTTTGAAATGTGTATTTGTATTTTATTTATTAAGGATTCCCATTAGTGGCTGTCAAGGCAGCAGCTACTCTTCCTGGGGTCCAGCAACATTAAGAAATAGTAGGGCCTTGCATTCCATGTTGAACATTTAAAAAGCCTTGTTTGCAGAGGACTGTTGTCTGTTTTTGTATCCTGCATGCTATCAGTTCCCTCGGTTCTTCAATCAGTTTGGCCTGGCAATGCAGAGCCTCATAACTCCATTAAGGTCCAGGGCAGGTATAAAAATAGCCTAATCTAATAGCCCTGCTCTCTTGTTGAAGTCATGGTGCTGCCCTGGCTCCTTACCGTATGTAGACTTGTGTTGTTCCTGTCTTAGAGAGAAGGGGGGTATCTATCACAGTCATCCCTGGTGAAGTGTGTAATGTGTATTCGCTGTGCAGGAGCATACACACACACACACACACACACACACACACACACACAGTATACTTCATGAATATGGATGCTAGCAGAGACATACTCACACACACACAGGTTCATGCATGGAACACACATGCATACCTCCCCCACACACTCACTTTCTAACACACTTTTACAAACATTGAACAAACCCACAGCAGTGTGAAGTCAAGTCCCATGGGTTATGTATTCTGGGATGTTGTTTTCACCAGTCAATGTCTCTGGGGTCTTGCTCCGGGGTGAAAGGGCTCATGATGATAGCTAGCGTTAACAGGAAATTCTCAGCTGTGTTTACACCATGGTTTCTTGGAATGGACCCACAGGGATTGGTAATGTCCTCAGAGCTTTTCATGAGAGGAACTGCTGGCAACACTTTACATTCGAATTTTGAGTAAACTTTATTGATCCCCAGAGGGGGAAATTGTGGTTGTCTTGTCAGCCAGCAGTAGACAAAGACAGGGACCATACTATAGTCTATAAGGGAATACACTTAAGAAGGGAGTTACTGTATGTATGCTGTTGTATGCTGTTATGAACTAGTTTGAAACAGACAAACAATGAACAAGTCTATGGCCATGGTTTAGTCTATTCTATCGAATGATAAGGAGAAGTTTCTCATATACTCACTTCATATGAGCAGATTTACAACATTGCTGGCCAAGAATGTTACATGAGAATGGAAGTTTGCATTATCCATCCCATGGTTTTACTATGGCTTGTAATAAGTTATGTATATGTTTATATTTTTTGGTTTGTTGCAAGTTCATTTAAATGAATTACATGTTTGATTTTGAAAGCGTTCATAGCGACGTCGCTTTTTGATCCTTCGATGTCGGCTCTTCCTATCATTGTGAAGCAGAATTCACCAAGCGTTTGATTGTTCACCCACTAATAGGGAACGTGAGCTGGGTTTAGAACGTCGTGAGACAGGTTAGTTTTACCCTTACCATTAGGGTTGTACATTTTGGGGAATATTCAAAGGTGGAAACTTTCTGTGGGAATTAACGGGAATATATGGGAATTAACGGGATTATATGGGCAATAACGGAAATATATGGGCATTAACGGAAATAAATGCAAGTTCCTATTAATACCATTTCAATGTAGATGTTTTTTGCATTGAATATATTTATCATATCATATGGAGACAGAAACATAAACCTTTTACCTTATCATAAGTAGACATAATTGCAAATGATTATCTCCTTCCAATAGAAATAAAAAAAACGATTTAGTTGCGAATTGAACTTTAATTAAATGAGTTGACTCTTCACATGGGATGATTTCACTAAACAACAAAAGAAAGGGAATATTGAATGATCCCCAATGATCCATCGCATCTCCCCAAAACATTTTCAACTTACAGTTGAAGTCTGACGTTTACATACACCTTTGCCAAATACATTTAAACTCAGTTTTTCACAATTCCTGACATTTAATCCTAGTAAGAATTCCCTGTCTTAGGTCAGTTAGGATCACCACTTTATTTTAAGAATGTGAAATGTCAGAATAATAGTAGAGAGAATGATTTATTTCAGCTTTTATTTCTTTTATCACATTCCCAGTGGGTCAGAAGTTTACATACTTCTGACCCAGTATTTGGTTGCATTGCCTTTAAATTGTTTAACTTGGGTAAAACGTTTTGGGTAGCCTTCCACAAGCTTCCCACAATAAGTTGGGTGAATTTTGGCCCATTCCTCCTGACAGAGCTCGTGTAACTGAGTCAGGTTTGTAGGCCTCCTTGCTCACACACGCAGGGCTTTGTGATGGTCACTCCAATACCTTGACTTTGTTGTCCTTAAGCCATTTTGCCACAACTTTGGAAGTATGCTTGGGGTCATTGTCCATTTGGAAGACCCATTTGCAACCAAGCTTTAACTTCCTGACTGATGTCTTGAGATGTTGCGTCAATATATCCACATAATTTTCCATCCTCATGATGCCATCTATTTTGTGAAGTGCACCAGTCCCTCCTGCAGCAAAGCACCCCCACAACATGATGCTGCCACCCCCGTGCTTCACAGTTGGGATGGTGTTCTTCGGCTTGCAAGCCTCCCCCCTTTTTCTCCAAACATAATGATGGTCATTATGGCCAAACAGTTCTATTTTTGTTTCATCAGACTAGAGGATATTTCTCCAAAAAGTACGATCTTTGTCCCCATGTGCAGTTGCGAACCGTAGTCTCTTTTTTATCGCGGTTTTGGAGCAGTGGCTTCTTCCTTGCTGAGTGGCCTTTCAGGTTATGTCGATATAAGACTTGTTTTACTGTGCATATAGATAACTTTGTACCTGTTTCCTCCAGCATCTTCACAAGGTCCTTTGCTGTTGTTCTGGGATTGATTTGCACTTTTTGCACCAAAGTACGTTCATCTCTAGGAGACAGAACTCGTCTCCTTCCTGAGTGGTATTACAGCTGCGTGGTCCCATGGTGTTATTACTTGCGTACTAATGTTTGTACAGATGAACGTGGTACCTTCAGGCGTTTGGAAATTGCTCCCAAGGATGAACCAGACGTGTGGAGGTCTACAATTCTTTTTTGTGAGGTATTGGCTGATTTCTTTTGATTTTCCCATGATGTCAAGCAAAGAGGCACTGAGTTTGAAGGTAGGCATTGAAATACATCCACAGGTACACCTCCAATTGACTGAAATGATGTCAATTAGCCTATCAGAAGCTTCTAAAGCCATGACATCATTTTCTGGAATTTTCCAAGCTGTTTAAAGGCACAGTCGACTTAGTGTATGGAAACTTCTGACCCACTGGAATTGTGAAATAATCTGTCTGTAAACAATTGTTGGAAAAATGACTTGTGTCATGCACAAAGTAGATGTCCTAACTGACCTGCCAAAACTATAGTTTGTGTGGTTGAAAAATTAATTTTAATGACTTCAACCTTTGTGTATGTAAACTTCCGACTTCAACTGTACATCTGTAAAATGATCTAGAAACTAAAGCTTTGGTTGTCTTGCTCTAGGGCTTCCATGTCTTCTCCCTGGACCTCCTCAATGTCCACCTCTTGAACATCAGACTCTGAGGCCTCATCTTCACTGTCACTTTCCAACCTTGTTGAGGATGGCTCGTTGTCAGGCTCAAAAAGCTTAACATTTGCCTGGTAGGCCACCAATTTTTCAACCCTTGTATTGGTCAGCCTGTTGCGTGCTTTGGTGTGTGTGTTCCCAGGACCAGTTGCGCTCTGAGGCGGCTGATGTTGGTGGGATTTGGAGGATGATGGAGGCAACAGGGGAAAGAGACTCAGATCCACAAAGTCCCTTCCACCAGGTGGCTGATGAGATATGTTGGGACGACTGCCATATTGCGTCTCCATCCCAAAGCCTTTGCTTGGAAGTGTTCTTCGCCAGACTGCCAAGAACCTTGCCCTCATCCAGGCCAAGGTGGCGAGATACGGTAGTGATGACACCATAGGCCTTGTTGATCTCTGCACCAGACAGGATGCTCTTGCCAGCATACTTTGGGTCCAACATGTACGCTGCGGCGTGTTTGGGCTTCAGGCAGAGGTTTTCACGCTTTTTGATGTATTTCAGAACTGCAGTTTCCTCTGCTTGGAGCAACAGTGCAGTGGGCAGGGCAGTACAGATTTCTTCTCTTACATCTGCAAGCAGAGTCTGAACATCAGACAGGATGGCATTGTCTCCCTAAATCTGTGCAATGGCTACTGCTATAGGTTTCAGGCTGCTTACCACTCTCTCCCAAAATACATCATCCAGGAGGATCCTCTTGATGGGGCTGTCCATATTGGCAGACTGTGATTTGGCCATTTCTTGGAGAGACTCCTTCCCCTCCAGGAGTCTGTCAAACATGATGACAACACCACCCCAATGGGTGTTGCTGGGCAGCTTCAATGTGGTGCTCTTATTCTTCTCACTTTGCTTGGTGAGGTAGATTGTTGTATAACCTCTTGCCGCACCGATCCCGTGAGCGGGATCATTTTCGAAAAAAACAAAGCGCGCCAAATTCAAAATAAGAATTCGTAATATTTAACATTCATGGAATGAAATACAAGTGTTGCACATGGTTACAAAGCTTAGAGTCTTGGTAATCTAAATCTGTTGTCAGATTTCAAAAAGGCTTTACGGTGAAAGCAAAACATTTGATTATCTGAGGTCAGCACCTCAAACAAAAATAGCTTTTTCAACCAGCACTGGTGACACAAAATCACAAATTAAAGATATAGAAACTCACTTACTTTTTAAGATCTGATGTTTTCAACCAGGAGGGTACCAGCTACAAAACCGCTGTTCGTTTTGTTTGATAAAGTACATATTTATATCCGAAAAACGCCGTTTAGACGGCGCCATTGAATTCAGAAATCCACAGGAAACACCTCCGTCAAAATGACGACAGAAAACTCCAAATTGCTCCCGGTAAACTTTGTCTATTTTTGTCAAACAAAGACTCTATATTTAATCCTTAGGTTGTCTAAAATGTTAATAAATGATAAAACCTCACGCGGAAACAACTATGTTCAATAGACAAGGCAAATTCCCACGCAAGTGCTCTCCCCAGAACGCGCCCAAACACTGTTTTTCTTCCGGCGCACTCTTTCCTCCATGTGAAAAAACTTATTCATTTTTCAAAATACAAGCCCAAAGCCATCAATAGTAGACTGTTACCATATAGGGGGAAGCCATAAGAATAGGAAAATGGTGGACGGATTCAATGCTTTTCAATAGCTTTTCAAAATAAGAGCATGGGAGCAGTTTTATTTTTATTTTCTGGTCAGATTTCCTTCGGGTTTTCACCTGCCAAATCAGTTCTGTTATAGCCACAGACATAATTTTAACGGTTTTGGAAACTTCAGAGTCAGAGTCTATCCAAAGCTACTAATTATATGCATATCCTAGCTTCTGGGCCTGAGTGACAGCCTGTTTACTTTGGGCATGTCAGACAGCAGGAAACTAGGAATTCTGCCCCCTAGCTGTAAGAGGATAACTTGATGACCCTTCACATACCTAACCATTTCCTTGGCTCTCTTGTAGAGTGTATCCATTGTTTTCATGTTCACAGCATTGTCTGTCACCAGTGAAAATACCTTCTGTGGTCCAAGGTCATTGATGACTGCCTTCAGCTCATCTGAAATGTAGAGACCAGTGTGTCTGTTGTCCCTTGTGTCTGTGCTCTTGTAGAATACTGGTTGAGGGGTGGAGATGATGTAGTTAATTATTCCTTGCCCACGAACATTCGACCACCCATCAGAGATGATTGCAATACAGTCTGCTTTCTCTATGATTTGCTTGACCTTCACTTGAACTCTGCATCCAGCAAATGAGTAGATAAAGCATGTCTTGTTGGAGGGGTGTATGCTGGGCGAAGAACATTTGGAAATCTCTTCCAATACACATTGCCTGTGAGCTTCAGAGGTAAGACAGTTGCATACACAGCTCGAGCAAGACATTCATCCGCATTTCTCTGACTATGTTCCTCCATTGAGTCCAAAAACCTTTTGATTCCAGGAGGACCATGAGCTGTTGCTATCGATAAGGTATCTGATTCATGATTTTAAACTTGAATAGAAGTAGAGGGACTTTTGTCAGAGTTTGCTTGTTGTGAGCGCTGAGGGAACTTTATGCACTTGGCCAGATGATTCTGCATCTTTGTTGCATTCTTCTCATATGATTTGGCACAGTATTTGCAAATTTGCAAATGTACACAACTTCCTTCTACATTAGCTGCAGTGAAATGTCTCCACACATCAGATAGTGCCGAGGCATTTTCCTGTAAAGATTAGAAATTTAAAAAAAAAAGTAATACAATTCCATGCACAGATAAGTAGTTAAGAAGTTAGATTAAACAACTCCTTTGTAAGATAAATGTTTTAAAATGAAACTAATGAATACAGGGAGATAAAGGTGTAGATTCACGCACAAAGCGTGGCAGATGTTTATTAAGCCTTCGCAGAAGGCAGGAATCGTGGTCACAGGCAGGCAATGGTCAAACACAGGCAGGCAATGGTCAAACACAGGCAGGCAATGGTCAAACACAGGTAGGCAGACAACAACAAACAATACCTCACAACCATACAAACAGAGAGAACTGAACTAAATAGGGAGCTGATGAGACCAGGTGAGAAAAAACACAAGTGAAATCAATGAAAGAAATTAAAGACAGGTCTACGTTCCAGAACACAAAGAAACAGGGCTACGTTCAAGAACAAAGAAAAGGAACACAAGGTTGACTAAGAAAAGAAAAGCAGAACTGCACATACAAAAGACAATAGAATATCCCACAACACAGTTGGGGAAATGAACAAACTAAGTAGGATTCCCAATTAGAGGCAACGAACAACAGCTGCCTCTAATTGGGTACCAACTCAAAAACCAACATAAAGAATGCTAAACACCACTGGTCACGTCCTGGCCCAAAACCCCATAGAGAACCCAGAGGGCTCTCTATGGCCAGGACGTGACAATTGGGGATACCAAGATATGCCACAAAACATAGAATTGCCTTATGTGTATCCAACAAAAAAAGGTTTCCGACCCTTTGCGACCCTACTTATCATTGCTAATGTTTTTTTCCAAGTAAAGCAACAAAAAGTACTGCATAACTAGCCTTTTACAGCCTATTACACAGCTATTTGTTACATAACAGTTGTATGGATTAGGCAGAGAGATGTGAGTCAAGTGGAAGCTATGGTTCAGCTCCCACTTCTGACACCATGTGACGTTATAGCTAAATGGGTGAGACAGATCATATGGCAACAGTACAGGTCCTACATCCTAGTCCTTGACCGTTACAGCTTTAACCCTATTACTCACTTACTGAGGCCTTTGTATTCCTTGCAAAACCATCAATGAATCGCGTTGCCATGCCAGACCCCAGCTTGGTCCTTATACAGGGTGACTGAGTAACTTATCCAAACAAAAGCAAATGACAGTGCCATCAAGAGAGCAGGGTTGGTTTTTTATGCTCAACAAAGAAATAATGTACTATTTATTGTTTTCTCATCTCTAGCTATGAAGTTAAAAGTTTCTCTCTCATTTTATGTTAGTCACTATAGGGAAGGGAAAGGAAACAGCATCAGATAGAGTGATGTAATTGTAAATGCAACATTTTGAAATGCCAATGATTCACCAATCGTTACCCAGTAGGCTAATGGTCTTTGGTTTGGTCCAAAGGTGGTCTCAGGTGGTCTTCTGTAGCTCAGTTGGTAGAGCATGGCGTTTGCATGTGGGTTTATTTACCTGGACGACTTGTACATAGACACTCATGTTGACACACATGAAATAGTTTGTATGCACAGCAGGGACAGTAATCCTAGCTGTTTAACCAATGTATTACAATGATGTTAAAGAAGCAGTGATATTGCAGGTGGCAGTGGGCACTTCTCTTCCCTTCCCTTCCTCCCTTGGTATCTCTCCTTTTGTTACTTCCCTCCCTGGAAACGTGTGACAGTCCAATTATCTGGTTCTTTAGCCCGGAGGCCTGCAGGGCGCTGTGGAGGCAGACATATTGCTTTGGTGGCGGCTGAACTGCGTTGGTTGGGGCAGTTGAGGTTGAGGAGTCTTCCGAGGACAGGCTGCGTGTCGTGTGGAGCAGTCTGAGGCTGCAGCAGGAGCCTTAGGGGCCCTCGGCCTCACACCCTTGTTAACCAGAGATTATTCACGTCAGTCCTCGCTCTGGGTCCTTCCTCACCCCAGCCATAACATATGCACAAGTCACTCCAAATAAGTGTGAGAATCAAACATCAGAACAATGTTGCTGTGGAAGAATCAAACAGTATTTTTTTATCGGTCCTTTTGTGTGTGTGTGTGTGCATGTGTGTGCATGTGTGTGCTTGTCTTTATGTGCATGTGCCGTGTGTGTGATCGTGTTTGTCTGTTTGTGCACGCGTGTGTGAGTGAGGATTGTTTTTAGTGGTCAGCACTTGGGATGAGATGGACAGTGACAGCCCTGCTTGTCTAAGGGACTGGGGATGTGGTGGCAGGAAGCTCAGCGAGCCCATGCACTCTCCCTTTTGGTATCCCCACTGCCCCTCTCTGTCTCTGTCTGTCTCTCTCTCCCCCTCTCTCTTTCTCTCTCCCGCTGCCTAATGCTGGAAATAAATACTGGCCATTCTCTATCTTCTTGTCGTGCAAATTTGGGGTTTCTTACCTAATAAATCCAAGTGTGTCTGCCCCTTATGAGTGCACTTGCCTATGATTGTGTGTATGTGTTTGCATGCTCATGTGTGTGTGGTGTGTGCGTGTACGTGGGCTTGTGTGTGTGGATTTTAGTGTTTGTGGTACTTGTGTTTGGGTACGTGTGTGTTTTAGTCACCTGGGATCAGAGCCATCTGGTGATTTCCTTCATACAGATGGAATGGGGGATGCGTTGTTACACTAAAGGCCGAACTCAGCTAGGCGAACCAAACGAGTGTGCTCACATACTCCCTTAAAAGCGGCAGTAGCAGTGTTTGTCCATCTTCAGACGCCATAGCCAGTATACACTTCCTCAAAATAGTCTGAATTAATCTAAGATAACTCAAGAAATCTGTCATTAATGTTGACGTTTTTGCCGAGGAGATTTTAGTTGATCGGTTTTACATCTAACTAAGATGTTTTGTGCAGTATTTCGCAAGTGAAAACATGGGCATAAAAACGTCTATCGTTGAATGAAAACAAACACTTAATCAAAAAATCTGACCAATAACTGACGAAGGGGCGTAAAATTCAGCTTCCGAACTTTGGCTTGCCTCGAGAAAAATGTGTGTGCACAAACAGCCGAAAAAACCCTTGCAAAAATGAACAAAATGTCGTCATAATATTTATTATATGCACAAACTGTTCCGAACTGTTTCGGATGGGAATCATGCGGACGCCTTAAGAGAGATCGTGTCATCCTGAGTACTGTGCATTAGGTGATTCAATGAAAGTTATGGAAGCATTGTGCATCCATCCTTCGTCTGTCTATGGGCTTGTTTAACATCGACTGCATTGCAGTCGGCGACTGTCGACTGACTGATTTACACATCACCTTGCATGATAAATAACTACTCATTATTATTTGTAGATCAGCCAGTCATTCACAATGTACCCTCAATGCATCACAGATTTGATGCCCTTGATGGAGCTACACTGATGTAGCAGTTTGGTAAAACACTGAAAACACTGCCCTCTCCCCCAATAATACAATGAGTCTGTAAAAAAAAGAAAATCCACTATTCTGAATGATTACCGTTGCAAAGTTTTGTTTGTTTTTGGCTATTTAAACCATTCCTAATATGGGAACATTCAAACCTCATGTTGAAGATGACCTGCAGGGATGTGCAGGGTCTAATGCTCAGGAGATGATGTAATGTAACTATGATCTGGAATCAACATGGAGCTAGCAGACACACACATCCCACAGTAAATCAGCCATAGAGTTTTGAAAAGCCTCTGCCAGGAGTTGGATTGGTGTGACGCAAGTGAACAACAGGTGGGTCTCGTCACAGACTCGATTAAGGTGTTCCCTCCATTTCCCTTTTGACTGTTTATCAGAGGAATCTTATCGGCTGTCACAGAGGAGACAGAGATGCATTACTTATCCATCCGGAGAAGTGCTTATCAGCCGGAGAACCAGGCTTGAGTGTTCCCGGAAACAATTAACCCCAAATGGGAAGGGGGGTAGGGGATCATCTGGCTATCCATCTCAGATTCCCCCCTTATAAACGGCCCAAGGACAACTCAAGTTATTTTTGGCCTTGTCGTTTGTATCACCTTTAATCATTGTTGGACAGTGCAAGGAAACATATACTATAGATTGTAGACTGCGTATACAAAACGTTAAAAACACCTGCTCTTTCCATGACATAGACTGAACAGGTGAATGCAGTTGAAAGCTATGATCCCTTATTGATGTCACTTGTTAAATCTATTTCAATCAGTCTAGATGAAACGGAGGAGACAGGTCAAATAAGGATTGAGACATGGTTTGTTTGTGTGAATTTATCACACATAATATATATATACAGTTGAAGTTGGAAGTTTAAATACACCTTAGGCAAATACATTTAAACGTCCCTGTCTTAGGTCAGTTAGGATCACCACTTTATTTTAAGAATGTGAAATGTCAGAATAATAGTAGAGAGAATTATTTATTTCAGCTTTTATTTGAAATGATTAGCCTATCAGAAGCTTCTAAAGCCATGACATAATTTTCTGGAATTTTCCAAGCTGTTTAAAGGCACAGTCAACTTAGTGTATGGAAACTTCTGACCCACTGGAATTGTGACACAGTGAATTATAAGTGAAATAATCTGTCTGTAAAGAATTGTATGTACAGTTGAAGTCGGAAGTTTACATACACAGGTTGGAGTCATTAAAACTTTGGTTGGTTTTTAAACCACTCCACACATTTCTTGTTAAGAAACTATAGTTTTGGCAATTCGGTTAGGACATCTACTTTGTGCATGACACAAGTCATTTTTCCAACAATTGTTTACAGACAGATTATTTGGCTAAGGTGTATGTAAACTTCAACTGAATGTATGTATGTGTGTGTATATAGATTGATTCAGATATCAGTGCGGGGCCATAAGACACCTGGTTTTAAGCCAGATGTTGTCCCCAGGCCTTGAGTTTGAGACCCAAAGCCACACAGAGAACAGACAAAATAACATAGCTAGCACACCACGTCATACATCCATTCAGAAAGGCCCTCGGTGGGCCCACAGAACAGGCTGCTCCCCCATCTGATGCTTCCGGGCGATTAAGCCGTGAATGAGCCGTCCCCTTCTGGATGATCCTGCCTTTTTATGGTTCCATTCAAACCCATGCTCGATAAAACACTGCTGCTCATAATGTCCCCACACTGAAAAAGGAGAAACTAATCCAAACTTTGAAGTGGCACAGGCAATGTCCAGGACCCGCAAAAGCGCTAATAGGTTGCTGGCTGAGTTAGCTGTGTAATGATCCTTTAGAAGCCTTTCTCTCTCTGGGTAGTTCATGATGGATGATCTGGAGTGGGGCGCCATGTCTTTACTATTGAGGCATGCAAGCCATCAGGTGATTTTTTTCAGACTATCTGGCTGTTTCATATTTTTGTCTCTACTGTTTTATCTCATCTATCTTTGTTTTCATCATATAATGCAACTTTATGTGGTTGTGATCTGGTTAACTGACCAGATAACAACCGAAATAGGACGGCTTTCCCATGATGTCTTTATCTCATAAAAATGCCGGCTTTACCTGGTTGTAACAGAGATCAGTTGGTTGTAAACTGGTTTTGTGACTCACTGGGTCCTACTATCTCCTCCATGTGTTTGAGGTGAAATGGAACTTTAATGAAAATGAACTTAAACTTGAATAAGGTAATCTATTTTTCTTCCTCCCTTCTGCCTTTCTCTGCAGTGGCTCCCTCCACAGTGCCTCCCATGAAGCCGTGGTGGAAGGAGATCGTGGTGTTGGGGACGGTGGGATGTGCCTCGGTTGCCTTCCTCCTGTTGATGGTCATCATCTGCTATAAGGCCATAAAGAGGTAGGCCTCACTCTATCTGACTCGTACACATACCCTTGCATTGAACTTGCATTGGGCTATTTACGCATTAGTTCTTTCCTCCAATGGTCACAGAAAATTACAGAATGGTTAAACATGAGTGTTACAGTATGATACTTAAAAAAGATATATAATCCTACGAGGTCAACCCACTTCACAGGTTGATGCTTCAAGTTTTCAGAAGAAGTGTGTGTGTACTGGCAGTAGATTGTGAACAAAGACACTGTGTAAACATTTAGGACACAATCTATAACCGGACAGTCTGGAGAAATCCAGTCTGTTAGTGCTAACATTCCTTTCCTTGCCATGCCAAACATGTTGGGATACATTTAGGATAATCTATGTTCAGTCTGACCCAGGTAGCATTGTCTTCACCTCTACTTCTATAGAAGGGGCCTTAGTGTAATACAACATGATTCCACAGATCATGTGGATAATCCCTTATATATAGTATTTGTAAACCCTTTGTAAAGATCTTATAATCAGCTTTCATAAGGGTGATTGGTCTATAGTTAGCTTTGTCCATTCTTCCCCTGCCAATACTTATTTTCCTGTGATTTGATCAGTATTGAACCTAATATTTGGCTTTAAAAACAAAATAATATCAACATACAACACCACAAAGACATACTCAGAGCCATTCCTATCATGTTGCTAGCCCTAACATGGTTATCAGAGTAATACTTTCAAAGTGAGCATGCCGACACCTCAAGTTGTTTGAGATGAGTTCAATGTCAGCGAACCTCAGTGGATGTCAATCAACTCAGTGAATGTGGCTCTCCAGTAGAATATTTTCCCCTTCAATCCTCAAAATGGGTGAAAAGATCATGGCTGACAGCTATGGCAAGAATGCAGTATGTCAGCCTGATCCAGCAACAGTATGCCAGCCTGATCCAGCTACAGTATGTCAGCCTGATCCAGCTACAGTATGCCAGCCTGATCCAGCTACAGTATGTCAGCCTGATCCAGATACAGTATGTCAGCCTGATTCAGCTACAGTATGTTAGGCTTATCCAGCTATAGTATGCCAGCCTGATCCAGCAACAGTATGCCAGCCTGATCCAGCTACAGTATGTCAGCCTGATCCAGCTACAGTATGCCAGCCTGATCCAGCTACAGTATGTCAGCCTGATCCAGATACAGTATGTCAGCCTGATTCAGCTACAGTATGTTAGGCTTATCCAGCTATAGTATGCCAGCCTGATCCAGCAACAGTATGCCAGCCTGATCCAGCTACAGTATGTCAGCCTGATCCAGATACAGTATGTCAGCCTGATTCAGCTACAGTATGTTAGGCTTATCCAGCTATAGTATGCCAGCCTGATCTAGCTACAGTATGCCAGCCTGATCTATCTACAGTATGTCAGCCTGATCCAGCTACAGTATGTCAGCCTGATCCAGCTACAGTATGTCTGCCTGATCCAGCTACAGTATGTCAGCCTGATCCAGCTACAGTATGTCAGCCTGATTCAGTTACAGTATGTTAGACTTATCCAGCTACAGTATGCCAGCCTGATCTAGCTACTGTATGTTAGGCTTATCCAGCTACAGTATGCCAGCCTGATCTAGCTACAGTATGCCAGCCTGATCCAGCTACAGTATGTCAGCCTGATCCAGCTACTCTTTGAGATGAGCTAGGAGCCAGAAGAGTGGTGTGTGTGTGTCAGTGCCAATGTGCCTATGTGTCCTGAGCTGCACTTGAGTCTAGCTAACATTGACATACCGTTAGGGAAGTAGATAAAAGACTTGCCAAAAAAAGAGCTTCAAGGGAAATGGCCCCAAACAGATGCATCAGAGCAGTCAAAATCGAAGGAGACTCCTGGGATTTGGATTGAGTGAGTTATTATGTATGCCTGATCTGCTCAGGCATAGAAGTTGGCTGATCTGAGGACAGACGGATTCATTCATTCGCACAGAACCAGAAAGGTATGTGCCAGTTTTAAGGCTTTCCCCAGGAATCCACTGGAGCTTTTTGGAATTGGCTGCTGTCCCCATATCACCACACCACTCGCTTTTATTATCCCAAATATTCAGGCCTGGCAAATATATATTCTTCTATCTCTTTCTCCCTCTGTCACCCCCCTTCTTTCCTCCATCCCTCCATCTTTCTTTCTCTCTCTCTTTCACCTGTCTCACCTGTCTCTCCCCCACCTCTCTCTCCATCCATCCATCCATCCATCTCTCTCTCTCTCTCTCTCTCTCTCTCTCTCTCTCTCTCTCTCTCTCTCTCTCTCTCTCTCTCTCTCTCTCTCTCTTTCCCTCCCTCCCTCTCTCTCTATCTTTCCCTCCCTCTCTCTTTCTGAGGAAATGCCATAGTTCAGGGAAATGGAGTGAGAAGGGTATCTGATTTGTTGTGTTCCACCCTCAGAGGCAAACAGTGACCCGTGAGGTTGTGACCAACTGGAAGGAACAGGGGGAAGAAATAGAAGGAGGCACACACTCTGAGGGATGAATAGGGTCATAGAAAGGCAATGAAGAGAAAAAAAAGAAATAAAATCAAAATCAAATTGCATTTGTCACATGCGCCGAATACAACAGGTGTAGACCTTACAGTGAAATGCTTACTTACAAGCCCTTAACCAACAATGCTTTTGTTGGTTTTAAGAACCCCCCCCAAAAAAAAATAAGATATCACACCACTCACACTTTTCTAACTATCTTTGTCCTCTGCCAAACTTTTCTCTTGATAATGTTTCCTCAAGAAACATCCTCTAAATAAACCTTTGTGTATAATGTGTTTGGGCTCATTTTCACTTTCCAATGATTGAGTCATCCAGTGACAGGGTAGCTACTACTGTGGCTTGTTATGGTTAGTCATAAGCTTGTTCCTCCTATAAAGGGTCAGGAGGATTCTAAATATATCTCCTTTCTCTAGGTCTCGGCAGACTCAAAGTAGATTTTTGTTGATATTTTTAGCAGCCTGTTTGATGTACTGTAGTAGGCCACAGTTTTTGCATTGCAAACTTGCTGCACTTTTCTCACAACAACATAGTGGCAAGCACCTGAAATTGAGAAAATGCATATAAGCTATATATTTGTGATATACAGTACCAGTCAAAAGTTTGGACACACCTACTCATTCAAGGGTTTTTCTTTATTTTTTACTATTTTCTACATTGTAGAATATTAAATAACACATATGGAATCATGTAGTAACTCAAAAAGTGTTAAGAAAATCAAAATATATTTTATATTTGAGATTGTTCAAAGTAGCCATCCTTTGCCTTGATGACCGCTTTGCACACTCTTGGCATTCTCTCAACCAGCTTCACCTGGAATGGTTTTCCAATAGTCTTGAAGGAGTTCCTACATATAATGACCACTTGTTGGCTGCTTTTCCTTCACTCTGCGGTCCAACTCATCCCAAGCCATCTCAATTGGGTTTAGGTCGGGTGATTGTGGAGGCCAAGTCATTTGATGCCGCCTCCATCACTCTACTTCTTGGTCAAATAGCCCTTACACAGCCTGGAGGTGTGTCGGGTTATTGTCCTCAAACCAAATGGGATGGTGTATTTCTGCAGAATGCTGTGGTAGCCATGCTGGTTAAGTGTGCCTTGAATTCTAAATAAATCACTGGCAGTGTCACCAGCAAAGCACCCCCAAACCATCACACCTCCTCCTCCGTGCTTCACGGTGAGAACCACACAATGCGAAGATCATCCGTTCACCTACTCTGCGTCTCACAAAGACACGGCGGTTGGAACCAAAAATCTAACTTTTTGTCATAAATGATAAATGTGAATATATTTTCACAATACATGTTATCTGACCAGCACTGAGACAGGTTTATCAGAAGTATTGCTCCTGAATTATTCACTAGATATCCAGTATGCAATATACAGTATATCCAATTTGTATAGCTACTGTAAATAGACTGTATATTTTGTTGTCACGTCTGTAGTGGCGTTCCTGGAAATGTGCCAGGGTGCACTCATTTCCCATGTGCAGTCTGCACCCCCCCCTGCCCTGTTCTCTCTCTTTCTCTGTGCCTGAGAATTTGAGTGGGGGCAAGTAAACTCAGGATGGGAACCCCAGCTGGCAGCAATTTTCTCCCTAATGAGCATGCTAAGTCTAGCAGAGTCAGTTTTTTTTTTATTTTTATGTCTCTCTTTATGGGCATTTAGACCCATTATTCAGTGACGCTCAGTGAACAGTGGAATAAAAACAGTCCCACGGGGGCTCAGTCTCTCCCACAAAGAGCACACCATCTCAAAAAACACACCGACCATTTACCTTATTACCGTTTTACGGCCGCCATACTCTAAAAGCTTAGGAGAATCGCTACGGTAACGACATGTCATTAAAGGAAATGCTGACTGGTGAGAGAGAGCAGAGGCAGCCTTGAGGGGAAGGCTTGCACTGTGTTGTTGTGACATGTGGATGATTGAATCATGAATCTGGAAGTGCTGGTCAGTGGTCCATTGTTTGTTTTGGTGAGACACTTCCTTATTGGGAGGCTAGCACCAGGGCATTTGTCTATCAAATACGGTGTGGGTGTGTGTGCGTGCGTGCGTGCATGTGCGTGTGCCATTGAATGTATAGAATTACCCTCTGTAATTGTATTGGGCCAGTCATATGGATTGGCTCAATCAATAACAATATGTGAAAGGTTCGGCCATGGGAGAAATAACAGAGTTATATAACTCTGCAGAAGTGTCAACCATGGGCTTTCCAAGTGTAAAGGAGAACAGGGTGGAGACGCTTGCTCCTGGAAGACTGATATCAGCACAGATAAAATATATCCGAAGGGGGCCCTTAAATTAGGGCATCCCTCTTGTTGGCAGGCAGTGGTCTTGGGCATAAACAGTCGCTGCCACCCCCACCCACCTTCTGAAAAAGCAGTTGTTGTTGTGCTGTCATTGACTTATGTTTCCTTGAAAGAGTTTGAGGGATAGGAGAGATAGAAAAGGGACACAGGAGTGCCCAGACAAAAATTATATTTTTGAACAGGGGCATGCCTAGAGGCCAGAGATGTTCACAAGTCTTTGAGGTAGAGTCCAAGTCCAGTCTCAAGTCTTTTACGGCCAAGTCTAAGTCTACATTTTGGCAATGGCTTTCTTCCTGCTGTGGGTTAGGTCTATAAACCTTGTAAATGATTTGAAGAGACTCCCTTGTTCACTAGTCCATACTTGAATGAAAGAAAGCACATCAGGCACTATATAAATACATATAAATACAAATACATTTCCTCTTAAAATGTAGACAGTTTACATTAATAACAGTAATTTTACCGGATTTAAAGAAAAAGCGAACATAACATTTTAATGTGCATGGTATTTTGTGGCAGACAGTCAATATTTCACTTCATTCTGTCACACAAACAGAAAATCTGTAAGCGAGGGAAGATAAATGACAAGCATGAATGTAAACCAAAATGACTGATTACTGTTCAATAACTGCACTACTAAAGTGTCATATAAAAGACCTTTATCCCTAAAATATACTTACTGACCTGGACACATAACAGAAATACAATTTCCTGTAACAAGTAGCAAATTCCGTCCTGTGCCCTAAGACAGAGAACATTTATGTTGCAGACCGGTTACATTTCAGAAAGATCAAGTTTGTCAGCATTCTTGCACTGAACCTGGCACCATGAGGGCGCATGATGAGGCCTCCATGACTAAACACTCTCTCCATTGGGGCACTGGTGGCAGGCACAGCCAAGACTGTCATTGCTACCTGCTTGAGCCTTGGAAAGTATTTTGCATGGATTCTCCAAAGATCCAAGCAATCAACTTTATTTCCATCAGAAGATACTTCAATGTGAATAATCTCTGCTCTGACAGACGACTTTATGTCTCCATTCTTCTTGCTGATCTTGTTGCGGAGGCCAGAGAACATTCTGGAGGTTTTGGCAGGTGGTTGTTCTTCTTCTTCTCCACTGCTGCTCTCCGTGACGGTGACTTTCTGTGCCTCAGCCAAAACAAGGTCTGAAAAAAACTCCTAAAATGATGTATATGATCAAGAATATAACAGTATACATTATACATAAAAAAATAACATTATTATTTGAATGCAAGTGACATAGAAAATGTTGCATGTTGCAATGCATTGTACCTACCAATCAGACTCTCCTTCAATTCAGCTTTATCTTCATGTGGTATGCAGACATCATGATCAAGCCAGAACAGGCAGAAAGATGGGTCCAGCAGTGCAGCCATTATGTATACACTACTGTTAAAAAGTTTGGGGTCACTTAGAAATGTCCGTGTTTTTGAAAGAAAGCACATTTTTTGTCCGTTAAAATAACATATCTACATAGGTGTACAGAGGCCCATTATCAGCAACCATCATTTCTGTGTTCCAATGGCACGTTGTGATAGCTAATCCAAGTTTATAATTTTAAAAGGCTAATTGATCATTAGAAAATCCTTTAGCAATTATGTTTGCACAGCTGAGAATTGTTCTGATTAAAGAAGAAATAAAACTGGCCTTCTTTAGACTAGATGATTATCTGGAGCATCAGCATTTGTGGGTTTGATTACCGGCTCAAAATGGCCAGAAACAAAGAATCTTCTTCTGAAACTCGTCAGTCTATTCTTGTTCTGAGAAATGAAGGCTATTCCATGCGAGAAATTGCCAAGAAACTGAAGATATCGTACAATGCTGTGTACTACTCCCTTCACAGAACAGCGCAAACTGGCTCTAACCAGAATAGAAAGAGGAGTGGGAGGCTCCGGTGCACAACTGAGCAAGAGGGGATTGCCCATGCTGATTTGGATAGGGTTATGAATTCGTTAATACATGGTTAAAGCGGTCAAACCTTTCACATGGTTTTGTCAAAGAAATGCCATTTAGCAGACGCTTTTATCCAAAGCCCCTTATAGTCATGCATACCGTTTCGTATGGATGGCCCTAGAGGGAATCGAAACCCATGATCTAAGCATCTATGTTAATCAAGGTATTCGGAGATACTCTCCCACATAAAAAATACTATAGTATAATTTCTGTCTATGGTCTAAATACTGTATATTTATAAACTATAGTATTCACTAGTGATGGGATGATTGATACCAGAGCTCCGACACGCAGATGCAGTTTTCAAAGCACTACTGATTCGACACAACGTATCGATGCTTGCATCAAAGTAACAATTCACACTACCATCTGACAGGTGTCGAACTTGTCACGGAGCGCCAACCTCTGCTGGAAGCTTTTTGTCACGAGGAGGAATCTATCCGGAAATTGTAGCACTCTAGTATCGACTCCTGAGAGAGCCTATTTAGATGTTGTTTCTTTCTCCAACAGTGGTTGTAAATGAAATAGCTCTAGTAGTTGTTATTGTCAATGGAGCGGTCGAAATTTACATAATTGTTACCTGGAGGAAAATGGGGGGAGGGTCATGCTTTTTCAATATCAGTCAGGGGGAGGTTTTAGTATTTTTTTATTTAGTCCAGGGAAGGGTCATGCAATTTGTAATCGATTTAAATGTCATATTGCTCAGGGTTTGAGAATTAGTTGCTTATTATAGTATCTCATGTGCGCCCGATGATGCCCCTCATCCCTGATTCTCTGCTGGGCAACATCAAGTGTGCCTAGTGTGGTCTCAATGAAATGATCTGTAGCCTATACTATAGTCTGTAGGCCTAGGATATATGAAGAGCATGCTAGCACAGTTCAAGAAAGAGGTAAGAAAATATTTACTAAATAAACTAAAGGAAAAAAGAAAAGGAAAAGTAGCACAATAAAGTAACGAGGCTATATACAGGGGGTACCGGTACCGAGTCAATGTGCGGGAGTACAGGTTAGTCAAGATCATTTGTACATGTAGGTAGGGGTAAAGTGACTATGCATAGATAATAAACAGCGAGTAGCAGCAGTGTAAAAACTAAAAGGGGGGTGTCGATGTAAATTGTACCGGCCAATTGATTAATTGCTCAGTAGTCTTATGGCTTGGGGGTAGAAGCTGTTAAGGAGCATTTTGGACCTAGACTTGGCACTACGGTACTGCTTGCCATGCGGTAGCAGAGAGAACAGTCTATGACAGGTGAGTGGAGTCTTTGAGAATTTTTGGGGCCTTCCACTGACACCGCCTAGTAAATACAGTACCAGTCAAAAGTTTGGACACACCTACTCATTCAAGGATTTTTCTTTATTTTACTATTTTATACATTGTAGAATAATAGTAAAGACATCAAAACTATGAAATAACACATATGGAATCATGTAGTAACCAAAAAAAGTGTTAAACAATCAAAATATATTTTATATTTGAGATTCTTCAAAGTAGCCACCCCCAGCCAAATGTATATTATCCGTTTCGTTGTTCAGCCCCGACTCGGTGAAACATAAGATATTACAGTTTTTAATGTCCCGCTGGTAAGATAGTCTCGACCGGAGATCATCAAGTTTATTTTCCAGTGATTGCACGTTGGCCAATAGAACGACAAATTCTAACAAGGCACCCCAATCTCCGCCCCCTGTATTTCCGTCTTCATGCGAATGATGGGGATTTGGGCTTGGTCTTGGAGAAGCAGTATATCCTTCGTGTCGAACTCATTAAATAAAGAATCGTTGACCAGTTTGAGGTGAGTAATCGCTGTTCTGATATCCAGAAGCTCTTTTCGGTCATAAGCAATGGTAGCAGCAACATTATGTACAAAAACACACAAAATAGCACAGTTGGTTAGGAGCCCATAAAACGGCAGCCATCACCTCCGGCGCCATTGAAACTAGGCTACACTGCATTACACACTGTAATGAATAGATGTTCTCAATCATGAGCCCCAGCCTGCACTGCTCTTGCTGATGTAAACACTTTTGTGCTGCCTAACCAATGACTGTGCTGTGTACAGTGGCACTTCAGGAGTTGAGTCAAAGGCTTCTTCCCCCCAAAAAATATTTGTCCAAAGATGCAATATCTGTGTGCGTGGACTAGGCCTACTAATGTCCTGTTTAGTTTGAGAGGGAGAACGCAAAGATGAGAAGGAGGACCGGAGGTAAGCTTGCTACTGCTATAATTGATTTTAATAAAAACTATGTTTCATTGCCCATAATGAAGCTATTTATCACACTTATTGACCTCACAATAAGAAATATTCTAGTAATTTCCATAATTGACATTACTATAAAGCAGCAGCCACGGAGATGTACAGCGCATGGGTGCTGAATGTAGGCTAATTTGAGAAGGCATAATTAATTTAAACAGTCTTCATTGTAATTTGAGTTTAAGCTGCATATAGGGGAGGGTCACTTGTTTTTTTAAAGCGTTCAGGGAGGGTCAGGTAAAATAAATATTTTACTGAAGGGAGGGCTATCCATTTTCATTTCAGAGGTTCGATTTTCTCCAGGTATCCCACATTATACAGTGCCTTCGGAAAGTATTCAGACCTTCACTTTTTCCACATTTTGTTAAGTTACAGCCTTATTATAAAATGGATTAAATAAAAATAACTGGTTTAGAAATGTTTGCAAATGTATTGAACATTTTAAAAAGATACCTTACTTACATAAGTATTCATACCCTTTGCTATGAGACTAGAAATTGAGCTCAGGTGCATCCTGTTTCCATTGATCATCCTTGAGATGTTTCTACAACTTGATTGGAGTCCGCCTGTGGTAAATTCAATTGATTGGACACGATTTGGAAAGGCACACACCTGTCTGTATAAGGTCCCACAGTTGACAGTGCATGTCAGAGCAAAAACCAAGCCATGAGGTTGAAAGGAATTGTCCTTAGAGCTCAGAGACAGGATTGTGTCAAGGCACAGATCTGGGGAAGGGTATCAAAACATTTCTGCAGCATTGAAGGTCCCCAAGAACACAATGGCCTACATCATTCTTAAATATAAGAAGTTTGGAGCCACCAAGACTCTTCCTAGAGCTGGCCTCCCGGCCAAACTGAGCAATTGGGGGAGAAGGTCCTTGGTCAGGGAGGTGACAAAGATGAACAGAGCAAAGTACAGAGAGATCCTTGATGAAAACCTTCTCCAGAGTGCTCAGGACCTCAGACTGGGGCGAAGGTTTACCTTCCGACAGGACAACGTCCCTAAGCACACAGCCAAGACAACGCAGGTGTGGCTTCGGGACAAGTCTCTGAATGTCATTGAGTGGCCCAGCCAGAGCCCAGACTTGAACCCGATGGAGCATCTCTGGAGAGACCTGAAAATAGCTGTGCAGCAACGCTCCCCATCAAACCTGACAGAGCTTGAGAGGATCTGCAGAGAAGAATGGTGAGAAACTCCCCAAACACAGGTGTGCCAAGCTTGTAGCGTCATACCTAAAAAGACTCGATGCTGTAATCACCACCAAAGGTGCTTCAACAAAGTACCGAGTAAAGGGTCTGAATACTTATGTAAATGTGATATTTCATTTATTTTATATACACTGCTCAAAAAAATAAAGGGAACACTAAAATAACACATCATAGATCTGAATGAATGAAATAATCTTATTAAATACTTTTTTCTTTAGATAGTTGAATGTGCTGACAACAAAATCACACAAAAATTATCAATGGAAATCAAATTTATCAACCCATGGAGGTCTGGATTTGGAGTCACACTCAAAATTAAAGTGGAAAACCACACTACAGGCTGATCCAACTTTGATGTAATGTTCTTAAAACAAGTCTAAATGAGGCTCAGTAGTGTGTGTGGCCTCCACGTGCCTGAATGACCTCCCTACAACGCCTGGGCATGCTCCTGATGAGGTGGCGGATGGTCTCCTGAGGGATCTCCTCCCAGACCTGGACTAAAGCATCCGCCAACTCCTGGACAGTCTGTGGTGCAACGTGGCGTTGGTGGATGGAACGAGACATGATGTCCCAGATGTGCTCAATTGGATTCAGGTCTGGGAACGGGCGGGCCAGTCCTTAGCATCAATGCCTTCCTCTTGCAGGAACTGCTGACACACTCCAGCCACATGAGGTCTAGCATTGTCTTGCATTAGGAGGAACCCAGGGCCAACCGCACCAGCATATGGTCTCACAAGGGGTCTGAGGATCTCATCTCGGTACCTAATGGCAGTCAGGCTACCTCTGGCGAGCACATGGAGGGCTGTGCGGCCCCCAAAGAAATGCCACCCCACACCATGACTGACCCACCGCCAAACCGGTCATGCTGGAGGATGTTGCAGGCAGCAGAACGTTCTCCACGGCATCTCCAGACTCTGTCACGTCTGTCACGTGCTCAGTGTGAACCTGCTTTCATCTGTGAAGAGCACAGGGCGCCAGTGGCGAATTTGCCAATCTTGGTGTTCTCTGGCAAATGCCAAACGTCCTGCACGGTGTTGGGCTGTAAGCACAACCCCACCTGTGGACGTTGGGCCCTCATACCACCCTCATGGAGTCTGTTTCTGACCGTTTGAGCAGACACATGCACATTTGTGGCCTGCTGGAGGTCATTTTGCAGGGCTCTGGCAGTGCTCCTCCTTGCACAAAGGCGGAGGTAGTGGTCCTGCTGCTGGGTTGTTGCCCTCCCACGGCCTCCTCCACGTCTCCTGGTGTACTGGCCTGTCTCCTGGTAGCGCCTCCATGCTCTGGACACTACGCTGACAGACACAGCAAACCTTCTTGCCACAGCTCGCATTGATGTGCCATCCTGGATGAGCTGCACTACCTGAGCCACTTGTGTGGGTTGTAGACTCCGTCTCATGCTACCACTAGAGTGAAAGCACCGCCAGCATTCAAAAGTGACCAAAACATCAGCCAGGAAGCATAGGAACTGAGAAGTGGTCTGTGGTCACCACCTTCAGAACCACTCCTTTATTGGGGGTGTCTTGCTAATTGCCTATAATTTCCACCTGTTGTCTATTCCATTTGCACAACAGCATGTGAAATTTATTGTCAATCAGTGTTGCTTCCTAAGTGGACAGTTTGATTTCACAGAAGTGTGATTGACTTGGAGTTACATTGTGTTGTTTAAGTGTTCCCTTTATTTTTTTGAGCAGTGTATATAAATGAACTAACATTTCTAAAAATCAATTTTTTCTTCGTCAGTATGGGGTATTGTGTGTAGATTGATGAGGGAAAAAACAATTTAATTAATTTAAAATAAGGCTGTAACATAACAAAAATAAGGAAAAGGTCAAGGGGTCTGAATACTTTCCGAAGGCACTGTAAATAACGTACAGTCCCTAGTTATCACATTATTCATCAAAATGTTTTGGTAATATGTAAAAGTGATTCGAAAAAGTTTTTTTTAAACCCAAAGTTGACAAGCAGTTACCACCTGATGAATTACATACAAAGCTTTGACTTCTGCTGGATACTACTTCCAGGCTTAGTCTACATATTCTTCTCTACAGTATTTCTCACCTGGCAGGTGGCTCTGCCTCTAGAGCAGTGGTGATTGAGTGTCTTGCCTTGTGGAGGCACAGTATCAAATCACCATATTATTTTTATTTTCTGTGAAACACTGGCTACATTCTTTTTCTATCTTTTTAGTTATGAGTTTTGATAATCATAGGCTGTTCAGTTGTTTATTTAACATCCTAAATCATGCACCAGAGCCACAGTCTTAAGTAAATGTTGTGTTTGTAAAAATAAGTAATCTGTTGCTCATTTCAAAGCATAAACAGATAGTTTCAAAGTAACATTAGCATGTGATCAATGATGTCGGAAGCTTCCTTTGATCACGTGCTTTTTCTAACCGTGTGTTGCACAATGCAAGATCCCACTGATTTTGATGTGGATTTTGACCGACACCATATTTGCTTTCAAACACCAACACTCTATTTGCCAATGTAGTTAGATTCTTTCCAGTTTATAGCACCTGAACAGCAGCTCAGCAGGTAGGGACCGGGTTGAGGGATTAGACACCAGCATAGGCACAAGATTGAATCCTGGCTACGGTTGAAAAATACTTTGTGAATCCACACTATCTTCCCATTGTTGTTCAAATAATTCCTTATATTTAGTATAGCCTATTATAATCTTTTGTCTTCAGCATTCTACATTTTTTTGACTCTGGAGGCAAAAAGGTTAAGTAGGATGTGGGATGCGAACCCCACATTCTAACAAACGCTGGTAAGCTTGACAAACAAGACGAACCTGCACAGACAGACAGAAAACACAGGGAATAAGTGGGGAAGATGGGTGACACCTGGAGGAGGGTGGAGACAAGAACAAGGACAGGTGAAACAGATCACAGGGTGTGACAGTACAATGTTTATTACATCAGCAGAGGCAAAGGTACAGGACAGCAGGCAGGCTCAGGGTCAGGTCAGGCAGAGGTCGGAAATCCAGATGGGGCAAAGGTACAGGACGGCAGGCAGGCTCAAGGGCAGGCAGAGTGGTCAGGCGGGCGGGTTCAGGGTCAGGACAGGTAAAGGTCAAAAACCAGGAGGGTGGGAAAAAGAGGCTGGGAAAAGACAAGAGCTGACAGGACAAACGCTGGTAAGCTTGACAAACAAGACAAAACTGGCACAGACAGAAAACACAGGTATAAATACCCGGGGGATAAGTGGGGAAGATGGGCGACACCTGGAGGGGTTTGGAGACAAGCACAAGGACAGGTGAAACAGATCAGGGCATGACAGTTCTCCTATGGGACAGCCGCAGACCCCTTTTGGAACCCTTTTTTCTAAGAGTGCAGTAATACAACTGCTCAGAGAAAGAGATGTTGTTTAACAAGTAATATTTGTTCTCTTAAAAAGGTATAGGTAAAAGAACTAACATTTTGGAGTCACTTCTTTTGTAATAAGAATAAAATATGTTTCAAACACTTTTACATTAATGTGGATGTAACCATGATTACGGATAATCCTGAATAAATTGTGAATAATGATGAGTGAGAAAGTTACAGAGGGACAACAATCATACCCCCAAGACATGCTAACCTCTCACCATTACCAATAACAGGGGAGGTTAGAAGGTCTTGGGGGTATGATTTTGACCCTCTGTAACTTTCTCACTTATCATTATTCACGATTCATTCAGGATTATCCATAATCATGTTAGCACTTGTATTACTATAAAATAATATAATTTCCCAATATTTTTCAGCATACAATATAGCTCAGTATTGAATTATTTATTTTATACAGTCATTCTTGCTCATCTTTATCAAGGGTGTCAATAATTTCAGACCTGACTGTAAATGTATTTGTAGACCTAACTTAGTATGCACCACGGTATTCTATGGTAAACTAATGTATGTGCTATAGTACCCTATGGTAAAATGTCTTATAGGACAGTCTGTTGCAATGTAGTACAACATTCTATAGTAAGTGAGTGCTATTACAGTTTCTCAATTGGATACAAGCATTATTTTTGGAGCAATGTTGTCAATTGTCAAAACAGAGTCCACAAGACACAGAATTCTGTGGCCTTTTTCAAACAGTAAATGCGTTTTCAAAACGTTTTTGGCTTCTCGAAACATAAATACATTCATCAAAACTATATTGTACCGTCAAACTTACAAATAGATTTATCAAAAGAACACAACTGCCTGCGAAAAGATTAATGCTAACATACTTATCTCTTGAGTCCAAGCAGACAAAATTCCAGTAGATCAATAGATTTTCTTTGCAGTCACTAAATCATGATGATCATAATTGGAAGAATAACTATCAAAAAGGTGAAGAATTATTGGCAATTACTCTCCTTTCATGCATATTCAAACAAACAATTTCATACACATCAAATATTGTTCCTGATAATGTTTTTTAATTAAAAGCACATTGTCTGCAGGATTCATTCATTGGTATCATCACAATCCTATTCCATTTATTCAATACAAGGGCTGGTTTGCTCATTGTTCTGTAGACTTTCCATTGGTGCACAGCAACAGTATCCACAATGTTGAAGATGATGACTTAGGTAACCCAAAGTTACTTAGAAGTGACCAACTGCATTCTCTACATCTCAGCATTTCCGCAATATTGTAAAAACCATAACAATGACAGTCCCTTCTTTCCATATATTGTACATGGTATGACATTGATAGAATTATTTAGAATTTTGTGCAGTAATGATTTAGAATGTTTTGCAGTAATGATGTATAATTTTGTGCAGTAATATTTTACAGATTTTCTGAAACAGTGATCACAATTGCACATATTTCTCTTTTGATGAAAGCGATGTGTTATATTCTGTGAACAGTGAATTTTTAATTCACTGATGAGATTTGTATTTAAAGCTTTGCAAATGTTGGTCTAAGATATGCAAGTCAGGTACTAATGCAAGAAAATTATCAGAAGTTCTGTATATGTATTTGAGCATTTGAACAGTGCTGTTCTGCTATAGATACACTTCAACAGCGATCCACAGATTGCTTGTACACGATTGAGAAAAACGGTAATGACTGAAAGGTACTACAGTGTGTAGTGTATTCTACAGTATACTACAGAATTATATAGTAAACACTACACGATCGAGGGATACTACAGTGTGAGTATAGTATTCTACAGTATACTACAAAACATTTTAGTAAGCACTATGCAATCGAGGGATACTGAAGTGTGTAGTATAGTTTTCTACAGTATACTACAGTTTACTGCAGGATACTATATCATTATATAGTAAGTACACTAGTATTCTATAGTAAACTGTAGTACTTTTTTATGTGGGCTTGCTTGTTACCGGAGCAACCGCCAAAGACAGTACTTTTGCAAATGTAACCTTTTTCTTTTGCGAAAACACAATCTCACAAACACAGACCATCCGGTTTCTACAAAGTGAGAGGCCTGCGTAAAAGGGTCTTGAAATATTTATATCCACCTTCCAATGTGTTATGAGCCACCTGTCATGTATGTACTACACACAATCTATTATTGAGGGGCCAGAGCCGAGGGCCCATTGAGGGCCCGTCTGTGTGCAGCCCTACGAGGGGGGCCAGCTGGGTTATTTTTGGCACCGAACTCAGCTCCGCAATGAAACATCCCTATGGTGTCGTCCTGCACACACAACGCTCTACCATCCAACACACACACTTACACACACTCCAAGTCTTATGTGGATGGATGGGGATTGCAGGTGCTAGCAAAAGCATTTATAAAGAGAAGGGGGGAGAGTTAGCACAGCACATTCCAAACTGGGCCAGGCTAGAATGGGGGACATAGAAATATAAAAACTAGAGTGGCCTTATTGGTTAGGAGTTCCCTGCCCAGGGATACTCTGTAGGTAATGTGAAATGTGAGTGTACAGCCACACAGTAAATTACAGACTAAAAGGGCAGGAAAAAACTCACCAACACATTGCGGCTATAATTGCAAGCTACAGGTAACAGCGAAAATAAAATAAACACCCACATAAAGTCTCTTAATAGGGCGTTGGGCCACCACAGTACATGACCCTAGGCATGGGATGTTAATTGCTTAATTAACTCAGGAACCACACCTGTGTGGAAGCAACTGCTTTCTACAATATACAGTACCAGTCAAAGGTTTGGACACAGATACTCATTCAAGGGTTTTTGTTTATTTTTAGTATTTTAGTGAATACATCAAAACTATGAAATAACACTTATGGAATCATATAGTCAAGTGTTAAACAAATCAAAATGTATTTTATATTTGAGATTCTTCATAGTAGCCACCCTTTGCCTTGATGACAGCTTTGCACATCTTGGCATTCTCTCAACCATCTTCATGAGGTAGTCACCTGGAATTCATTTCAATTTCTTTTTTTAATTTAACCAGGCAAGTCAGTTAAGAACAAATTTTTATTTACAATGACAGCCTAGGAACAGTGGGTTAACTGCCTTGTTCAGGGGCAGAACAACAGATTTTTACCTTGTCAGCTCGGGGTTTCGATCGTAGCAACCTTTCAGTTCCTGGCCCAACACTCTAACAACTAGGCTACCTGCCACTGCAATTAACAGGTGTGCCTTGTTAAAAGTTAATTTGTGGAATTTCTTTCCTTCTTAATGCGATTGAGCCAATCAGTTATGTTGTGACAAGGTAGGGATGGTATACAAAAGATAGCCCTATTTGGTAAAAGACCAAGTCCATATTATGGCAAGAACATCTCAAATAAGCAAAGAGAAACAACAATCCATCATTACTTTAAGACATGAAGGTCAGTCAATGTGGAACATTTCAATAACTTTTAAAGTTTCTTCATGTGCAGTCGCAAAAACCATCAAGCGCTATGATGAAACTGGCTCTCATGAGGACCGCCACAGGAAAGGAAGACCCAGAGTTACCTCTGCTGCAGAGGATAATTCATTAGAGTTACCAGCACCTAAGATTGCAGCCCAAATAAATGCTGTAACAGACACATCTCAACATCAACTGTTTAGAGGAGACTGTGTGAATCAGGCCTTCATCGTCGAATTGCTGCAAAGAAACCACTACCAAAGGACACCAATAATAAGAAGAGACTTGCTTGGTCCAAGAAACATGAGCAATGGACATTAGACCAGTGGAAAGCTGTCCTTTGATCTGATGAGTCCAAATTTGAGATTTTTGGTTCCAACCACTGTGTCTTTGTGAGACGCAAGTAGGTAAACGGTGATCTCCGCATGTGTGGTTCCCACCGTGAAGCATGGAAGAGAAGGTGCGATGGTGTGGGGGTGCTTTGCTGGTGACACTGTCTGTGATTTATTTAGAATTCAAGGCACACTTAACCAGCATTGCTACCACAACATTCTGCAGAGTTATGCAATCCCATCTGGTTTGCGCTTAGTGGGACTATCATTTGTTTTTCAACAGGAAAATTACCCAACACACATCCAGGCTATTTAAGGGCTATTTGACCAAGAAGGAGAGTGATGGAGTGCTGCATCAGATGACTTGGTCTCCACAATCACCTGACCTCAACCCAATTGAGATGAGTTGGGATGAGTTGGACTGCAGAGCGAAGGAAAATCAGCCAATAAGTGCTCAGCATATGCGGGAACTCCTTCAAGACTGTTGGAAAAGCTTTCCAGGTAAAGCTAGTTGAGAGAATGCCCAGAGTGTGCAAAGCTGTCATTAAGGTAAAGGGTGGTTACTTTGAAGAATATTAAATAGATAATATATATTGATTTGTTTAAAACCTTTTGGGTAGTACATGATTCCATGTGTGTTATTAAAAAAGTTTTGATATCTTTATTATTAATCTACAATGTAGGAAATAGTGCAAATCAAGAAAAACCCTTTTGACTGGTTCTGTATTATTTTTTTTTAAAGTGTTTCCTTTATTTTGGCAGTTACCTGTAGTTAGCAGTTTTTTTTATATTTAAAAAAAAAATATATATTTCACCTTTATTTAACCAGGTAGGCTAGTTGAGAACAGGTTCTCATTTATAACTGCGACCTGGCCAAGATAAAGCACAGCAGTTCGACACATACCACAACACAGAGTTACGCATGGAATAAAAAAACATACAGTCAATAATACAGCAGGAAAAAAATACAAGTCTATATACAGTGTGTGCAAATGAGGTAAGATAAGGGAGGTAAGGCAATAAATAGGCCATGGTGGCGAAGTAAATTACAATATAGCAATTAAACACTGGAATGGTAGATGTGCAGAAGATGACTGTGCAAGTAGAGATACTGGGGTGCAAAGGAGCAAGATAAATAAATAAATACAGTATGGGGATGAGGTAGTTGGATGGGCTGTTTACAGATGGGCTATGTACAGGTGCAGTGATCTGTGAGCTGCTCTGACAGCTGGTGCTTAAAGCTGGTGAGGGAGATATGAGTCTCCAGCTTCAGTGATTTTTGCAGTTCGTTCCAGTCATTGGCAGCAGAGAACTGGAAGGAAAGGTGGCCAAAGGAGGAATTGGCTTTGGGGTGACCAATGAGATATACTTGCTGGAGCGCATGCTACGGGTGGGTGCTGCTATGGTGACCAGTGAGCTGAGATAAGGCAGGGCTTTACCTAGCAAAGACTTGTAGATGACCTGGAGCCAGTGGGTTTGGCGACGGTTATGAAGCGAGGGCCAGCCAACAAGAGCGTACAGGTCGCAGTGGTGGGTAGTATATAGGGCTTTGGTGATAAAACGGATGGCACTGTGATAGACTGCATCCAATTTGTTGAGTAGAGTGATGGAGGCTATTTTATAAATGACATCGCCAAAGTCGAGGATCTGTTGTATGGTCAGTTTTACAAGGGTATGTTTGGCAGCATGAGTGAAGGATGCTTTGTTGCGAAATAGGAAGCCAATTCTAGATTTAATTTTGGATTGGAGATGCTTAATGTGAGTTTGGAAGGAGAGTTTACAGTCTAACCAGACACCTAGGTATTTGTAGTTGTCCACATATTGTAAGTCAGAACCGTCCAGAGTAGTGATGCTGGACGGGCGGGCAGGTGCGGGCAGTGATCGGTTGAAGAGCATGCATTTAGTTTTACTTGCATTTAAGAGCAGTTGGAGGCCACGGAAGGAGAGTTGTAATGGCATTGAAGCTCGTCTGGAGGTTAGTTAACACAGTGTCCAAAGAAGGGCCAGAAGTATACAGAATGGTGTCGTCTGCGTAGAGGTGGATCAGAGAAACACCAGCCGCAAGAGCGTCATCATTAATGTATACAGAGAAGAGAGTCGGCCCGAGAATTGAACCCTGTGGCACCCCCATAGAGACTGCCAGAGGTCCGGACAACAGGCTCCCCGATTTGACACACTGAACTCTATCAGAGAAGTAGTTGGTGAAGCAGGTGAGGCAATCATTTGAGAAACCAAGGCTGTCTGCCAATAAGAATGTGGTGATTGACAGAGTCGAAAGCCTTGGCCAGGTCGATGAATACGGCTGCACAGTAATGTCTATTATCGATGGCGGTTATGATATCGTTAAGGACCTTGAGCGTGGCTGAGGTGCACCCATGACCAGCCCTGAAACCAGATTGCATAGCGGAGAAGGTATGGTGGGATTCGAAATGGTCGGTAATCTGTTTGTTAACTTGGCTTTCGAAGACCTTAGAAAGGCAGGGTAGGATAGATATAGGTCTGTAGCAGTTTGGGTCTACAGTGTCACCCCCTTTGAAGAGGGGGATGAACGCGGCAGCTTTCCAATCTTTGGGAATCTCAGACGATACGAAATTTCGGCAGATAATTTTAGAAAGAGAGGGTCCAGATTGTCTAGCCCGGCTGATTTGTAGGGGTCCAGATTTTGCAGCACTTTCAGAACATCAGCTATCTGAATTTGGGTGAAGGAGAAATGGGGGAGGCTTGGGCGAGTTGCTGTGGGGAGTGCAGGGCTGTTGACCAGGGTAGAGGTAGCCAGGTGAAAAGCATGGCCAGCCGTAGAAAAATGCTTATTGAAATTCTCAATTATTGTGGATTTATCGGTGGTGACAGTGTTTCCTAGCCTCAGTGAAGTGGGCAGCTGGGAGGAGGTGCTCTTATTCACCATGGACTTTACAGTGTCCCAGAACTTTTTTGAGTTTGTGCTACAGGATGCAAATTTCTGCTTAAAAAAGCCAGCCTTAGCTTTCCTAACCGCCTGTGTATATTGGTTCCTAACTTCCCTGAAAAGTTGCATGTCACGGGGGCTATTCGATGCTAATGCAGAACGCCACAGGATGTTTTTGTGCTGGTCAAGGGCAGTCAAGTCTGGAGTGAACCAAGGGCTATATATGTTCCTGGTTCTCGATTTTTTGAAAGGGGCATGCTTATTTAAGATGTTGAGGAAGGCACTTTTAAAGAATGACCAGGTGTCCTCTAGTGACGGGATTAGGTCAATATCCTTCCAGGATACCCAGGCTAGGTCGATTAGAAAGGCCTGCTCGTGGAAGTGTTTTAGGGAGCGTTTGACAGTGATGAAAGATGGTCGTTCGACCGCAGACCCATTACGGATGCAGGAAATGAGGCAGTGATTGCTGAGGACTTGGTTGAAAACAGCAGAGGTGTATTTGGAGGACAAGTTGGTTAGGATGATATCTATGAGGGTGCCCGTGTTTACGGATTTGGGGTTGTACCTGGTGGGTTCATTGATCATTTGTGTGAGATTGAGGGCATCAAGCTTAGATTGTAGGATGGCCGGGGTGTTAACTTCTTGGGGATTGGTGGTGTGCTAGCGCCCCAATCCTGACACTACCAGGTGAAATGCAAGGCGCCAAATTCAAAATCCAAAAGTTGAATTATTAAACATCCACCCATATACAAGTGTTTCATACTCATCAAAAGCTCTGTTTCTTGGCAATATCACAGCATTGTCAGATTTCAAAAAGGCTTTACGCCGAAAGCAGCACATTTGATTGTTTGAGGGTAGCACCTTCACTATTTTCTCATGACCATGATTTCAATAGCCTTCACGGTTCACACATAACACATTTCACAGCGAAAACAAATCAATTACCTGTTGAAGAACTTCTGCTGATGGCTTCCAAAGTGTCCAACGAAGACAATCCATGGTTCTTTTGTTAGAAAAAGTCATGTATTATATCCTTAAATCTCCATTTGGTTCGCGCGTTATAATGAGAAACTACAGCCTCCACTCCTCCATTCAAACGTGACGAGAACTCGTTCAACTTATACCTATAAACTTGTCCAAGAACAATAAAAAATAATTTAAAATGTATTCTTAGGAATACTTTTACGTATATTTAGTATTATAATATAAACTGAGTGATAAAGACGGAAAAAAACACAAAGCGCGCCTTGTCGGGAGCGCGCATTCCCTTCTGTTGACATTCAGGGGACACTTCCTGTTTTCCTCTTCTTCTCTGCTCTAAAGCATGCAAACAAATTCTGAACACTGTTTCGAGACTGTTGACATCCAGAGGAAGCGATAGGTACTGCATTCATATGCCCTTATATGGGCATTTTCATGACTTTTTCCAGGACAGAAATTCCTCTGGGTTTCGCCTGCCATACGCGTTCTGTTTTACTCACAGACAAATGGTTAAAATTCAGAGTGTTTCCTATCCAATGGTACTAAATATGTGCATATCCTATTTTCTGGGCCTGAATGGGAGGCCTTTTACTTTGGGCATGCCTCCAAAACGGTCACCTCGTGCGCTACTCCCTAAGAAGTTAAGCATGTCCCAGTTTAGGTCACCTAGCAGCACAAGCTCTGAAGATAGATGGGGGTTATCAGTTCACATATGGTGTCCAGGGCACAGCTGGGGGCAGAGAGTGGTCTATAGCAAGCGGCAATGGTGAGAGACTTGTTTCTGGAAAGGTGGATTTTAAAAGTAGAAGCTCGAATTGTTTGGGTACAGACCTGGATAGTAAGACAGAACTCTGCAGGCTATCTCTGCAGTAGATTGCAACACTGCCCCCTTTGGCAGTTCTATCTTGTCGGAAAATCTTATAGTTAGTACATTTTAGGGTTTTTGGTGGTCTTCCTGAGCCAGGATTCGGACACGGCTAGGACATCCGGGTTGGCAGAGTGTGCTAGGGCAGTGAATAAAACAAACTTTGGGAGGAGGCTTCTGATGTTAACATGCATGAAACCAAGGCTTTTTCGGTTACAGAAGTCAACAAATGAGAGTGCCTGGGGACACGCAGGGCCTGGGTTAACCTCCACATCACCCGAGGAACAGAGGAGGAGTAGGATGAGGGTACGGCTAAAGGATGATAAGAGAGGTTGCATCTCTGGGAAGCCGCTGGGTAGTTGTTACTACGCTAGCACGCAGGAGACACGGCGTTTAAAGTTAGCAGGCCGGGGTAAGTAGAAGCGTCTGCTCCGACGTCCGGCAAAGGCCGGTTGAAGGCACAGCGGATGGAGTTTCATTGGCAGACCAGTCGTGGTGGTATGGCGGGGCACCGTGTCGACAAAGGGTCCAAGCCAGGTGGCGAAAGAGGTATTGTAGTTGTAGTAATTTTGTTTGCTAGCCGGGAGATGCGCCTGGCTCGCGGCTAACTGGTGCTAGCTTCGGGGCAAGGGCATTAGCCGCAATAGCCACTTGGTAGCAGCTAGCTAGCAGCGATGATCCGATGCAAAGGTCCAGAGCTTACGGCAAGGAACCGGTGGAGTAGTGGATTCTAGCCGTGTTTGGGTAGAGTCCGGGTGATCACTGAGTAGGCCGGGAGGTGGGCCTGGCTCAGGGCTAGCTTCGGGGCTGGGTCACTCGGTGGCAGCTAGCTAGCTGTGATGATCAGGAGTGCGTGCGTTAGTAGCAGACATTGTGTGGTGACGACGTCACCCACCCTGAGACCTAGAAGGTCACTGGCTTTTCTAGGTCAGTGGTAGGACTGTACTCCTTGAGTATGAAGTGTTGTTGTTTCGAGCCACCTTGTTTGAGCCCAGGTTAAGACAGGGAAGGGATCTATAGCCCAATAGGCAAATCTGACACGTCTTATTGATGTAATTTTCGGGTGATCAAAATAGACAACAATAATATGACATCTTTCCCTGGTTGGTTGGTAAAGTTGGTTGTAATATGATTATATTATATCTTCTCAACAAGAAAACCATCTTAAACAGTTTGTGCAAAATTTGGACGAACAGCTTTTTCACAGATTTGTCTACTCAAAAATGGATTTAAATGTGGATACCCACGTCATAAAAGTTGATCTGGAAGTTCTGGAATTTACCAGAACCATGGGAATTTACCATTACATTGCAAAAAACATGCTGCTGAACTCCTGAACTTTTCCTGAACTCACACTTTTATCAATATCCCAATTTGAATTTCAACTAATCTCTGGTGGACGTCCTACATTACATAAACATACATTGTACCGTAGATCTGTCATGATACAACGAGATACGTGTGATAACGAGCAGCATTAGTTCCGGTGCTTTGGACAAATCACGATTTCACAGGTGTTAGCATCTTTTGTTGGGAGGGGACATTTGGCCCATAGACTTGCCCGTGAATCGCAAAGAGAGAGGGTGGTGCTCTTCATTACGGTTCTCTTCTCTTAACACATATGGACCCAGAACTTAATTGAGCATCTGACCAATTACACAATACTTTAGTTCTGGGTTAACCAAGATTACATTTCAATTATTATTCTGAATGTGTCTTGCTGTCATTTTTTATGCTTCTTTTCCTTTTTATGCTGCTGTAAAAAAAAAATTGAGTAACGCTCAAAGTTGCAGCTATTTAATTGCTGGAAATGTTTATACATTCAAAGTCCAGGAAACATTAGTCTCTGTTTTGGGTCACAGTAGTATTTACTGCATAGTGTATCACTGTGTACATAGAGATAAGAAGTGCTGCACTTGTAAATGTTTACTTGATCTCCATTTGCTGGTAATGAGGATTGAAGTCAGTGCTGTGACTGGAAGACATGTTTGCCTTACCACTTCCCTGTGAACACACACACACACACACACACACACAGTCAACCAAGGCAGTCGCCAAGTCCTCTTAAGGACCATGGGAAAGGGTCAGGTCGCTGCTAGGACCTCAGTCTCAAGGTTTTTCTGTCCGTCAGGGAAAGCAGGAGAGGAAGGTTTGAGTGTGTGTGTGTGCATGTGTGTGCGTGTCTGCCAGTTGAGTCAGCCCAAACGAAAGGAGTGACACAGCAACTTTGCTGAAAGCTAATTTCTTGACTCTCCCCCTGGCACGTTATGTAAGGCCCCAAGGCCCTAAGCAGAGAGCCACCACAGAGCTGCCCATCACAATGGGTATGGCTTGACCAGTGGCCAAAACAACAAAAACTACTACAGCCATCAACATAACTACAGAACTTCTACAGCTGCCTATAGCCTACTCATCTTGAGAAGGAACTTGGATCACAAATGGCTTCTTTTAAACAGATCAAGCAGTTTAGTCTACTTCTAACAGAGACACAGTGACTTTAAACGTATGATATAGGCCCTACAACATTTGACTCACTACTTTGTAACTGAAGAGGGGACAACCAACAGAGGAGTGGCTTTTGGCCCCCTCAGCAGCCATTTTGGGGCTTGATAGTTCTAAGTCCCTCACTTGCTCAGGATGACTCCTTGAAAAAGACAGAGGGCTTACTAGCAGAGGGACAGGAGTGATGGTGTGATTATAGTATATGAATCATAGACCCATGGCTTCTACTTGAGAATATTTATTCTGTGGTTGTGTCACTGACTCCTCTGCGACTGAATGACTATATGGTCAGCAGAAGGAATTAGCGTTTCGTGCCCTGACTCATATTCAGCAATGATCCATGTTGTCTTCTCTGATGGACCCCGGTGTATGTATTAGGGTAATGACCCTTTGATGGCGTGGTAGCCTGTAGCAGCTGAGTATGTTTGAAAGCAACCTGGGCCCTCAATTCGTGTGCTGTGAATTTATTTGCTGTGAACGTCAGTCTCTGGTACTGTACCATGCCTTAAATCGGTGTGTGAAGAAGGGCGTGAAAGGGTAGGAGGCTGTTGAGGTCTGCAAAGATTGTCTCCTCACAAAAGATTTGACCTTTTAAATGGCTGACTGAGCTTACTCGATTTGAACAATACAGTTAGCTCATCGTAAAGATTGCTCATAGTTTCTTCTGGCATCGTAAAGGATGCTCATTGTATAGACCCATTTCCTGTCCGTATCATGAAAAGTTCCACGCACAGCTCAGAAACCTCTTTGTTTACCTAGCAGTGCATACGATCACATGCAATTTCAAATGCAGCTCGTGCAAGTTAACAAACACATAATCACATGCTTATCGTCTACAACGTTACAGATGTCATCAGAGGATTGATTACCTAGCGAGCCAGCAAGGCAAAGTAAAATATCACAAATAGAGTAATAGAATAATATATAATTGTTGAACATAGCTATAGCCATCAGTTTTGCGTGTTTTCATGGTCATCACTCGCTCACTGTTAAGTTTGTCAAGGTCCCAGCGTTAGCTATCCTGCTACAGAGCTTGTTGATGTCAGGATGTGCGTGCATCACTCGAATGTGATGTTTGATGTTAAACAGAAAATGGTACTATGCCCCTCATGAATGTACATCCTCAAGTCCTTGAGGATGGGCCATATTCAATCAAAATGTTTGGAGGACAGATGGCCAGGCTACAGGACATGTCTCATCCACCCATCCCTGAGGGACCCAGATTGTTTTTACAGTATCACGACAAATGAGCAAAAGCATTCCCAACCATTGCTGAAATGTTGAGAGAGGTGCTACCCCAGATAAGTAGTGGGGAAAGTGACTGGATTAATGTGTATGGGCTGAGTGGCTTCAGAACTGAGAAAAGTTTCCCATTAGTTTGTTTTTAAGGGTTTCAGACAGACCGAGGCCTTGTATCCCAAAACCGTCATGGTTTAGCACTGACTGTGTTGGCTGTTTATGTTTTGCAGTAAGTAATGGGGTGCTTAATGCTGGGAAAAAGATTGATGCTGAATATATATTTTTTCAGTTGAATTGAAAGCATGAATATTAACCAGGCAAAGTAACGATACCTCACCCTCCATATGCTGATTAAGTATGGGGCGAAAAATGATAATTCTAACAAAGGTGATTGTCTCACACTACAGCTACGTATGAGGAGTATATAGCCATTTTCAGTGTCTTTCCCTGAAAAAGCAGATAGCATATAAAGACTTAATTCTGGTTGAAAAAGCCAAGAGATCTTAAAGAGATCTTTATGTCCATCTTATTTGTCTGTTACCATTAGGGACATGGCACGACGGTCCACATCATCTAAAAGTGACATTATGGGGAGAACGATCACAGAGCCCTCCCAGGACCTCCTGGACACATTGATCAAGCCCAGTCTTGCCATCCCTGCAGGACCCATAATTAAGTTATTTGGGTCCTTGCCTGAAAGGGTCACATATCTTGGATCTCTTAATTAGGGGAGCGACAGGATGGGTAGGTTGAGTTAGGGAAGGAGGCCACTGTGTTCGCTCACGGGGCCATTAAAGGCGGCAGAAAGTCATTTGGAGAACAGGATAACTCACTTTGATGACCCTCAGCAGCTGTGAATCAGCCACTGCAATATACTGTTCACTGGCTGCATTATACCAGGCCCAGCTCTAAGCTCTCCAGTTCTAAGCTCTCAAACGCTGGTGGCCATTTTTTATTAATATTTGCAAATTAAAGCTGTTGTGTGGATTTACGTCTTAACTATCCGCAGGGAAGTATACCTCTTGGGAGAAGTGTTTGTCACATTTTACATTTAGATTCAATATATATATATTTTTAGATTAGATTAGTTTAATGTGTCACATGCATTAAAGTAACTTACACAATACTATTGTTGGATTCGACATTTTGAACATTGAGATATTAAATAAATGATAGAGGAGAAGCATGTAATATCTGTAGAAAGACGGATAGCTGTGGAATGTGTTGGAATGTGTTTGGGGACGAGAACAGAGCACCGTGTTGATACAGGAAAGACAGATGGACATCTGTGGGGTAGATGAAAGAGGGGTTGAGGTCAGGAGGTGAGGACAGATTCTCATCAGGGAGTAATAACGGTTTGGTATCCTGTTACCCTTTTTAACTCTCTTTCTGTAGGACCATAAAATGTAAGGATTGGAGAGAGGGAGGGTCTTAAAGTGGGATATAAATATGTGGATGGGACAAATGTTGGGTTGTCTGAATTACAGCTGTACAGAACCTTTGGGATGAATTAAACTTGGTTAAAGCTTCTCTAGTGTCCGTGGGTTATTTACTCTGAAAAATAAGAACCTAACACTGTGTTTATGGTTTAGATAGGCCTTCCTCTACAATCATAATATTTAATGGCTTTCGTAACCAACTCCTGTGTGCTTTTTGTTTTAATTACAGTGCTTTTCAACATAATAGTAGGTATACAGTAGCTTGGATTCTATTAAATATTGATCTCAAGATCTTCAGATCTTTGACCTATGCTTAAGACAGATCTTTTGTAGATAAGACAAGTGATGTGCGCATTGGCTTCAGTGGAGGGCAATGGAAGATGTTACACCCTTCCTAATTTCTGAAACTGCAGATTCTGCAGACTAGTGTCGGATGGTATAATTGGTTGACTGAGGTTTGCTCACTTCCATCCAGTTTGGCTACTTTCCTTGCTAGCATTTGTTAGAATACTAATGGATTTGTAGTATTCTGTGCATTGCTAGCCAACCAGCTAGCCTTGTCTAGTAAGACAAGTGTTGCTGGCCAACTAACAAGCTGGCAGGCTAGCTAGCTGCTGTAGCTGCAATAATAGTAAGCTTATAGCTATAAGTAATTGTAAACAATTTGAACCTATTTATCTAGCTAGCTTCATTGTATCCATCTGCGGTCAAAATAATATTCTTCTCACTTGTGTAGTAAGCATAAATGCTTTGAAGCTTGTGACTTGCAACCCATTGGCCAACGCTTGTCTTCTCTACCATAAATGTGGATATACTCTTCAGAGTCAATTGATTTCAAATGAACCAACAAGGGAGTTAAAGGGACACAGACGCAAGACATAGAACAACTGTATGCATCAGATGTAGTCACAGGAGCAGTACTGTTCACATGTTGACATCTGATTATTTTTGGCACCTGTGTCATAGGAAACCCCTACGGAAGGAGGAGAATGGAACAAGCCGAGGGGAGTACGCCATGAGCTCGCGCAGCAAGAAGACGGTGGACACCAACAACACAGGGGTGTAGGAAGTGCCCAGATAGAAGGACCACTGCAACCACAACCCCAAACCACTAGAAATGACAAGAAGCCTTGACTTTGATAAGGCACGGGGGGCTGGTAAGAGGGAGAGTATGAACTTGCAACCCAACAGCAAATCATGTTTTAGGCCATTGTGGGAACATATGTAAAGAGAGTTTGGCCGAAATAGGTCTGTGAAAGAGAATAGCATTGATAAATATATTAATCCGGGTTTGGAACTCTGTAGCTGACTCCTTCACACACGGCTTGAGGGCTTAGCACTGGAAGCCTTAATGGGATGGCTCGTCTAGTGTGGACTCGATGTCTAGGGGGCGCTCGATAACAGCTGCCAGCACATTGGCCAAATCCATACATCACCTTGGAGACCCCTAAGTGGACAGAAGCGACACGAAATACAGAGGATAAAAAATCGCATGCACTTTCTGTTGAATGCAATGATTTCTGTCTTTCTCTTTCTGCACTTCCCCCAACCCTCACATTTCATTGTCTTGCCCCCTTCCCCTTCCTCTCCTGCCTCTGAAGGTTTCTTGATGACTAAGGCACAAATCAGCCTTTTGTTAATTGACATTCTCCTTGAAACACAAAATCATGTTGATGGACAAGGATTGCAGTGCAGTGGTCTGTACACCAAAATATGACAAAAGAAGATTTGTCATTGTGAAGAGTTCAGTATATTGCTTTTGGTCTCTGACTATGCAATTTGAAAGGATATGAGATATGTTCCCAACGGTTGTTTCCTTATTTTGAAAATAGGACGCGAGAGTATCCAATGCCGATCAGTTATGGATTCTGTTTAGTGCTTTCCGACGCAGATCTGCAGTATGTGTACTACAGTATGTCTAGGCTATATTAATCATGAGAGAACTCAGCCCATAGAAATACACATATGTGACTCAAAGAGTTTCTACATTCAGTTTCTATATTCAATGTGGATTTAGCAACATGACATCATGATGCACAGCGGCGCGACTTCCTGCTTACAGAAATGTGGGCATGCCTCAAGAGGGGGCTCAAATTGAGAAGAGCCAATAGTGGCAGTCTTTCAAGTTTGTTATTGCCCCGCTGCGCTGTGTATGATGATGCAATATTGCTGAGTCTACCTTTAAGAAAGGTAGAATGAACCTTTTTATTTATGTTTATAAGTATATGTTTCCCCCAAAAAAGGCTCTATTGTCAAAGTCTCTATTCTAAAGTTTGGCTCCAGGATTCAGTCTTCTGGATTTGGGTTAATGACCTACACCTTAAATTCACTGAAAACTTTGGATGTTAGCTTTGCCTATGGGCTTTCCACCCTTTCAACAAAGCCAGGGTTCAGCATTTCATTAATGGCTAACCTGCAGTTTCCACCCTAATAGTCTACTGGATAAATATCTAAAGGACAGTTATAAAATTACTGCGCGGGAGGGGCGCTCCAAAATAGGGGAGGGGTGTGTAACTTTTTTTTTTGCTTTGGGGAGGGTTCTGTCAATTTTTATTGGGCAGAGGGGAGGATAGTGCATTTTTCCCCTGGTTTACATTAGCTGATTTGCAGGTTTTCCTATATATTTTATTCCATCCTAGCCAACTTTACCCATCTGCTTGCATGCACCTCCCCTATCAAGGGGTTTTGGTACTTTCCTTATACACTAGCCTACACCACAGTACACACATTGGTTGCCGCCGTCAGCTCTGGGCTCATATTCGTCACACTCGCACCTTTGATATTTGCCTCTCAAAAGGCCACAAAACAACATGTTTATCAGAATAAGCCAGATTGTCGAGTGCTTCCATGAAAGCTTTGTAGTGCAGAAACGTGAAGCGGAATCAGCGGTGCAGTCAATATGGAGGTGGACAGCACATGGTGATGAAATTATGCTAAATTGAGTAATTCATTTCAACTAGTTAACTAAAAACAACAGATCTTTGTGTTGAAGCCTATTTCTTCCTATTTAAGAAATAAAAGGTAGGCCTACCTGTTTTTAACAGACGAAATTAAAGGCTATCCATAGATTTGTCGGCAAATTCCTCCAATAGTGTCACCACTCCTTAAATACCTCTGTGTCCGTGAATGGCTTGGTCTGTTAAGTTAAAACCAGTGCTCGAATTGAAGGGGTAGGCCTATGTGAGGGTATGCCATAGCATACTTTCTTGTTAAAGAAACGGGCAAAAATCATACCCCTTGTTAGCTTAAGATTTTGAAGAAATTAAAACGGATTCTGCATATATAAAGTGATTTATAACAATTTTTTTCTCCCTGATGCTTTATGCTAGAAACAAGCTGCAAAATGCCCAAAGATGCAACTCCGATGCATATGGGGATATCTTTGGTTTGTCTCTATCATTGAGAGGTTGAGCTATGAAGTTTTATAGCCGAGGATATAAATATTTTTTTACTTTTCTTGGGAAGTCATCTAATAGGCCTACAACGTGTAACTCTGTCGCTACCAATTGAGCTATTCACTTTCTCTTAAAGGGAAGATTTTTAAACCCAGGCAGTTTTTAGGGTTGCGCTTGTGACCTTCTCTTGTTGGGTTAAGCCACGGAAGAGCAGCCAGCAGTTAAAGCTTCCATTTTGGGGTGTCTGGGGTGGAAAGTAGGCTACAATGCTTAAAATCATATGACATCTTAGATTTAATTATTTGCAAACAGCGACAGTTTAGTTGCTAACAAGATACACTGGTTTAGCATCGGAGAAATGTGTTAAGATTAATACATATCTCTCTGTCCATTCTTCCCTGAAACTTCTATTTTCTAAATCAGCCTTTCTTTTGAGACATTTTGAGAGCGACATTTTCTCTTGCAACCAAGCTGATTGTTTTGAGCTTATAAAAAGTAGGGTAGGCTACCTGTTTTTCCCCAATCAAAGCACAGATAAATAGACATAAGCTACAAAACTGAATTACTATTCAATCTGTAACGCTAAAGCGTGACAGATTCTGCGATAGAAATGTTAAGGTAATTTACGATTGAGCTGACAAATGCAGAGTTTACCGTGAACATTGCCTTTAAATTTCAATCACAATGTAAAGCTGAACTTCCACGATGCAGATTGAATAGAGCCATTTATCTAAATGAGTATGTTTTTGTCATTGAATGAGTTATGTACTAAACAGATGTGTTAAAAATGGTGTTCAAAATAGTGTAGGCCTATGAATTGGGCTGCTATTATATTATGTTCTGACCCGGCGACTATTAGCTCAGAAAAACTGATATAAAAAAATACATTTTGCTAATATATTCAGTCATGTAAATTGACTAGAATTGCATGAAATGTGTTTATAAAAGGTACTTTTTTTATCTGACCTGCAAATACAATGATAGATGCATGCACCCCCTGATGGTAGTAAGGAAGTAGGCCTACTTTGTCACTATTACTGTGGTTGTAATCATTATTTTGAGTTAATTCAATGAAGGAGGAGGGTATTTAATTATTTTCAATTACAAGGGGTGTGTCATGTGAAAATATGTTTTACGTTGGGGAGGGGGGTGCATTTTTTTTACATGTAAATGGCATCTCGAGTTGGACCCCCCCCTCCCATGCAGTAATTTTAGAACGGTCCCTAATAGCTACCGCAGTAAATTACTCCACCTACAATATGTCTGGTACTGCATTGTTTTCAAGGTGTGTTTCCTAAAAGCATTGTAGCTAACATGGTTGATTATTTCGCAAAGTCAGTGTACCCCGATATCATCATGAATTAAATGTCATACTCAATTCATCCCAAAGTCTCCAAAAGAGATTGTGTAGCTCAGTGACTTGGTGAGAAGAAATTGACTTGGTTAGAAGTCATTGCTAATATCGGGTACATTACAATTGTAATGTTTGTACATTACAAACTGATTACGGTTAGGAAGGTTATGAAACAAACATGTCATTTTGTAATTTGGTTGAACTATACCTTTAATCTACGTAAACATTGGGAACATTTTGACGTGTATCATGATTTTTTTTAATGCCGAATGATCTGCCAGTGGTTAGATCAAAAAGTTATATTTCTTTTGAAAAGTGATTGTTCCAATCCCTCACCCCCTAAGGATACACAGCTTTAGTGGGCTGTAGGGAAGTGGGTCATAATAGGTTAACATGCTGAAATTCAACATACATTAAAATCAAACATTTATTCACATCAGAAGAAGAGTAAAAGACAATGATATCAGAGCTCATAAATCATATCTTGCACACAAAGGTAACTGTCTGGATGTCCAAGCTGTCTTTCCTTCTTCATTTCATGCTAAAAAAGAAACCATACTGGACACACTCATTGCATAGTCTATACCTACAGCCCATACCTACAGTTAACTCCACTACATGAACATAGCTGTGTATTATAATGTACAAAATAAGTATAACAAATATTGCATGAATGTAAATATCAGTATTTAAGACTTGTCTTCTTGACTGTTTATCGTGTGTACAGAGTAAATAACATACTGTATGTTTATAGGATTAAATATTAAGAAACAAATGTTGATAAGCTACCAGTCTGAGTTGAGTAAATGTTGTTGTGTGTCTGGAACAAGCCATTAATGTATATTTGAGTAATTAAAGGTTGTTGCACAATGTATGCATCACATACCAAAACAATAAATATATACATATATATTGTGCATTGAACTAATTTAAATTGCAACCTGCTGACTTTTTTTAGTTTTCAATAAAATTGTACTATTGAATATGATCTATTGTCAGTTTGTTCCATATTGCTTCCTCAATGACTCCAAGACTGTATGGAACGTTGTTGGAGGGATTGTACTGTTTCCAATCAATCAGGGCTCAACCCTTTGAAAGCGCATTGTGCACAGATTTCTCACTGATATCAATGCATGATTTAATAAACCCCCCAAAAATCTCAAATTGGGATTTGGCCCTGAAAAACATGACGAACACAACGTTGGAAGGGCACCGATGTCAATTTCTGGCTCCCATGTGTCTTTTATACAGGTAACGAGCTGAGATAAGGAGCACACTCTTAAAGGGAGGCTGGAATGGGCTACAAGACCATCGCCAAGCAGCTTGGTAAGAAGGTGACAACAGTTGGTGCGGTTATTCGCAAGTGGAAGAAACACAAAAGAACTGTCAATCTCCCTCGGCCTGGGGCTCCATGCAAGATCTCACCTCGTGGAGTTGCAATGATCATGAGAACGGTGAGGAATCAGCACAGAACTACACGGGAGGATCTTGTCAATGATCTCAAGGCAGCTGGGACCATAGTCACCAAGAAAACAATTGGTAACACACTACGCCGTGAAGGACTGAAATCCTGCAGCGCCCGCAAGGTCCCCCTGCTCAAGAAAGCACATATACATGCCCGTCTGAAGTTTGCCAATGAACATCTGAATGATTCAGAGGACAACTGGGTGAAAGCGTTGTGCTCAGATGAGACCAAAATTGAGCTCTTTGGCATCAACTCAACTCGCTGTGTTTGGAGGAGGAGGAATGCTGCCTATGACCCCAAGAACACCATCCCCACCGTCAAACATGGAGGTGACATTATGCTTTGGGGGTGTTTTTCTGCTAAGGGGACAAGACAACATCACCGCATCAAAGGGACGATGGACGGGGCCATGTACCGTCAAATCTTGGGTGAGAACCTCAGCCAGGGCATTGAAAATGGGTCATGGATGGGTATTTCAGCATGACAAGGACCTAAAACACACGGCCAAGGCAACAAAGGAGTGGCTCAAGAAGAAGCACATTAAGGTCCTGGAGTGGCCTAGCCAGTCTCCAGACCTTAATCCCATAGAAAATCTGTGGAGGGAGCTTAAGGTTCAAGTTGCCAAACGTCAGCCTCGAAACCATAATGACTTGGAGAAGATCTGCAAAGAGGAGTGGGACAAAATCCCTCCTGAGATGTGTGCAAACCTGGTGGCCAACTACAAGAAACGTCTGACCTCTGTGATTGCCAACAAGGCTTTTGCCACCAAGTACTGAGTCATGTTTTGCAGAGGGGTCAAATACTAATTTCCCTCATTAAAATGCAAATCAATTTATAACATTTTTCACGTGTTTTTCTAGATTATTTTGTTGTTATTCTGTCTCTCACTGTTCAAATAAACCTACCATTACAATTATAGACTGATCATTTCTTTGTCAGTGGGCAAACGTACAAAATCAGCAGGGGATTAAATACTTTTTTCCCTCACTGTATACAGGCATTTATTGCAACAGGCTTTTTATGTGTGCTTTATTCCTTTGCATAGTACAATATAGGCTTTGTATTGCTTACGACTGATTGCATTAACGCACTTCAAGGAAACCTGTACAGGTCGCAGTAGTTAACCAGTTAAATATAATCTAAAATGTAACGTACGTAATCCCCAAAATGTATTATTTATCATGAGAGGGCCATAAACAATATCTAATAATGCTCCATACTCTAAGAAAGGTTTAAACCTTTTTGGTCATTTATTTAAATATAAATTGCTGAGGTGTAGTCACTTAGAGGACACAAGTTCAAGTACACAGTACAAATATGATGAAAATATTTTATTTTTTATTTGATGTATTTCCTATTCAACAAAACTGCATGAATAAGGCTTGGAATGACTTATATGCTTTCTAAATATAGCATAATCTGGGCCGGCTCCAGGCATAAGCAACATAAGCGGTCGATTAGGGCCCCCGGCTGTTCTGAGGGCAAAAGAGGGTGTAACTCAATATTAGGAAGGTGTATTTTATGTGGTTGAAAATGAAATACTGTCAGCTTTTATGCTGCTGAAAGAAATTGCACGTTTAGGCTACACAACAGGTCCCTAAAAGCGCAATCGCATTCTCTCAAGATTATGAAAGGAATAAATCATGTTTCTCAGCTCCTGTTCCCAAGACAAAATGTACATCAAATAAAAATGTTCTTACATCAGCTGATGTCACAGAGTGCTGTACAGAAACCCAGCCTAAAACCCCAAACAGCAGGCAATGCAGGTGTAAAAGCACGGTGGTTAGGAAAAACTCCATAGAAAGGCCAAAACCTAGGAAGAAACCTAAAGAGGAACCAGGCTGTGAGGGGTAGCCAGTCCTCTTCTGGCTGTGCCGGGTGCAGATTATAACAGAACATGGACTGATTTTTTAATATTCATAAAACATAAAACATCAGAACAAGATTTTTTAATATTCATAAAACAGGCAGAACAGTTGAAACTGGAGAAGCAGCACGGCCAGGTGGACTGGGGACATCAAGGAGTCATCAGGCCAGGTAGGCCTTGAGGAATGGTCCTAATGCTCAGGAGAGAGAGAGAGAGAGAGAGAGAGAGAGAGAGAGAGAGAGAGAGAGAGAGAGAGAGAGAGAGAGAGAGAGAGAGAGAGAGAGAGATAATTAGAGAGAGCATACTTAAATTCACACAGGACACCGGATAAGAGAGGGGAAATACTCCAGATATAACAGACGGACCCTAGCCCCCCGACACATAAACTACTGCAGCATAAATACTGGAGGCTGAGACAGGAGGGGTCGGGAGACACTGTGGCCCCATCCGACGATATCCCCGGACAGGGCCAAACAGGCAGGATATAACCCCACCCACTCTGCCGAAGCACAGCCCCCACACCACTAGAGGGATATCTCCAACCACCAACTTACCATCCTGAGACAAGGCCGAGTATAGCCCACAAGATCTCCGCCACGGCACAACCCAAGGGGGAGGGACAGGAAGATCACGTCAGTGAGTCAACCCACTCAAGCGACGCACCCCCCCAGGGACGGCATGGAAGAGCACCAGTAAGCCAGTGACTCAATCCCTGTAATAGGGTTAGAGGCAGAGAATCCCAGTGGAGAGGGGAACCGGCCAGGCAGAGACAGCAAGGGTGGTTCGTTGCTCCAGTGCCTTTCCGTTCACCTTCACACTCCTGGGCCAGACTACACTCATTTATAGGACCTACTGAAGAGATGAGTCTTCAATAAAGACTTAAAGGTTGAGACAGTCTGCGTCTCTCACATGGAAAGGCAGACCATTCCATAAAAATTGAGCTCTATAGGAGAAAGCTCTGCCTCCAGCTGTTTGCTTAGAAATTCTAGGGACAGTAAGGAGGCCTGCGTCTTGTGACCGTAGCGTAATAAACTAAACTAAATAAACTAAAACAAAATCAGCATCAAGTCACAATATGCTGGCTTCTACAGTGATCTTTAATTTCTATTGGAATTCAGCCAGAGTGGACAATCTGCATTCAGAATGACTGCCAGGGATAGAAAAATGTATAAATGAGACTACTTAAAGCAAAACAACCATTTCAGTAACGGGTGCAATTCGATTAGTTTAGAAGAATGTATGTTATTTATCTTTGTGTAGCAAAATATACAATAATTGATTAATTAATCAATTAGTGTACATGCAAAAACACAGAAACTAAAATAATTCTAAAAATGAAACTGCAGTACAGCATGCTGAGAAATATGATAATGATGGCCGTGGTTTTGCAGACCAGCAAAATTCTGACTATTTGGGAGCCAACCACACAACCTCTGTTGCCAGCAACCAGAATTTCCTGATACACCACTGGAAAGTATGGTAAAGATAATTAAAAGATTAGAACCATCATTTGTCCCTATTGGGGAACCCTTTTGGGTGTCACGTAGAACCCTTCGATTTTTTAGAACCCTCCCAAGGAACCCTCGTGGGTTCTTCATTTTGTCCCTGTAGGGGAACTCTTTTGGGTTCTACATAGAACCCTGTAATGAAGATCTCTCTGGTTACAGAGTTATGTCATTTGTCCCTAATGGGGGAACCCTTTGGGGAGCCATGTAGAACTGTTTGATTTTTCCCTGTTGGGGAAGCCTCTTGAGTTCCAAACCTGTCATGAAGAACCCCTGGTTCCAGGTAGACCAATTGCAGGTTCTACAGTTATACTTATAGTATACTTCATATGTGCGGCATGGTCTAAAACAATGTACCCTAACCATTCCCAAATGTTGAGTCTGTGGATATACAGTGCCTTCAGAAAGTGTTCATACCCCCTGACTTATTCCACATTTTGTAGTGTTACATCCTGAATTCAAAATGGATAAAATATATATTTTTCTCTCACCCATCTACACAAAATATCCGATAATAACAAAGTGAAACAAATTATATAAAATCTTTGCAAATGTATTGAAAATTAAATACAGAAATATCTCATTGACTTAAGTATTCACACCCCTGAGTCAATACTTTGAAGAAGCACCTTTGGCAGCGATTACAGCTGTGAGTCTTTCTGGGTAAGTCACTGGAATGTGCAACATTTGCCCATTATACTTTTAAAAATACTTTAAGCTCTGTCAAATTGGTAGTTCATCATTGCTAGATGACCATTTTCAGGTCTTGCCATAGATTTTCAAGTAGACTTTAGTCAAAACTGTAACTGTAACAAGCCACTTCTTGGTAAGCAATTCCAGTGTCGATTTGGCCTTGTATTTTAGGTTACTGTCCTGCTGAAAGGTGAATTAATCTCCCGGTGTCTGGTGGAAAGCTAGAACTTTGACTCTGCTTAGCTCCACTCAGTTTATTTTTTATCCTGAAAAACTCCCCAGTCCTTAACGATTACAAGAATACTCATAACATGATGCAGCCACCATTATGCTTGAAAATATGGAGAGTGGTACTCAGTAATGTGTTGTATCCGATTTGCCCGCAAGATAACCCTTTGTATTCAGGTAATTGTTTTGCAATTTTTTTTGCAGGATTACTTAAGTGCCTTGTTGCAAACAGGATGTATGCTTTGGAATATGTGTATTCTGTACAGGCTTCCTTCTTTTCACTCTGTCAATTAGGTTAGTATTGTCGAGTAACTACTGTACAATGTTGTTGATCCTCAATTTTCTCCTATCACAGCCATTCAACTCCGTAACTGTTTTAAAGTGATCATTGGCTTCATGATGAAATCCCTAAGCGGTTTCCTTCCTCTCCGGCAACAAGTTAGGAAGGATGCCTATTTCTTTTAGTGACTGAGTGTATTGATACACCTTCCAAAGCTTAATAACTTCAACATGCTCAAAGGGATATTCTATGTCTTTTTTCTACCCACCTACAAATAGCTACCCTTCTTTGGGAGGCATTGGAAAACCTCTCTGTTCTTTGTGGTTGAATCTGTGTTTGAAATCATGTTAAACACTATTATTGCACACAGAGTAAGTCAATGCAATTTATTATGTGACTTGTTAAACACATTTTTACTCCTGAACTTATTTAGGCTTGCCATAACAAAGGGTTTGAATACCTATAGGCTCAAGACATTTCAGCTTTTCATTTTTAATAAATGTTAAAAAAATGTAAAAAAGTATAATTCCACTTTGACATTATGGGGTATTGTGTGTAGACCAGTGACAAAAAAATCTAAATGTAATAATTTTTTGATTCAGGATGTAACACAACGAAATGTGAATGCTTTCTGAAGGCGCTCTATGTTATTGGTAATAAAGATGTACTGTACCTGGTGGCACTGCATAAACATGAATGCACTTCCGCCCAAATGAATGCCCAAAGCATTAATGCACACTGGTGTTGTCAGATAATCGGAACGATTATTGACTTGATTCTGGGCAACTTTTAGCAAAGTGCAGAAGTGAATTCAATCTTTCTCATGCCCACAGACCTGGTGGCACAGCAGTAAATAACCCCCAAACAAAATAAAAGATGGTTACACATATTACCCTCATCCCTGACAAAGTGCCCCTAAATAACCTATTTTTTGTCTTTGTTGGTCAAGCTGGTCTGCAAAACCATGCATCATTATTATATTTCCCAGCATGCTGTATTGCAGTTAGATTTTTAGAATTGTTTGTCTCAATATCTGTGTTTCTGCATGTACATTGATTAATTAATCAATTCATTCATCTTATTCTACACAAAGATAAATAACATACATTTTTCTAAACTAATCCAATCTGTTAGTTTGATTTATTGCACCCGTTACTGAAATAGTTGTTTTGGTTTAGATGGTTTAAGTTCCCGATTGTTGGCTATCCCCACTCTAGTGATGGGAAGCTTGGATCCTTTTACTGACTCTTTCGATTCATTTGATTCCCAGAGCACTCGAAATAGTCATGATTCTACAAGGCTCTCATTCACATCTTCTTTCATACAGGGATTATTGGTGCTGTCATTTGTGACTGAGACGTAAAAGCGTGATTTTCAACAATGCACATTTTTGATTGCTAGGTATACAAATACAATAATTGATTGGTACATTTGAAAAAAGGTCTAGTTGTGGCCGCGACCGGACTAGTTGGTTCTACAAAGCTGTGTCTATCATAACATTCAATAATAAATTAATTACATTAATTCATGACATCAATTATCAGTTCTAAACATGTATTTTTCTTCTCTATGCTGCCTGCAGTATTATCTATTTTGCTTGAGCGCATATATGACAGCCAGTTATTTGTCGGAATACATCTCCGGTGTGGAGGATTGCGTATTAATCCTGTGTCACTCAGAAAAAACAAATCATGACTCTCGAGTCAGTAAAAAGAGTAGTTAAAAAAAAACGAATCGTTCATAAACTGCACGTCACTGCCCCACTCAGGCTGGATTCCAATAGGAATTAGACATCACTTTGTAAGCCAGCTTGATGCTGGTTTTGCGGGTGATCAGTATATGCTGGTACGCTGGTGACCAGCTTATACTGGTCACTAGTGTCAAAAACACAGTGAAGGCTAGTCACCAGCAAAAACACAGTGATGGCTGGTCACCAGCGATAACAAAGCAAAGGCTGGTCACCAGCAAAAACACAACAAAGGCTGGTTACCAGCTAAAACACAATGAAGGCTGGTCACCAGCGAAAACACAATGTAGTCTGTTCACCAGCAAAAACACAATGAACTCTGGTCCCCAGTGAAAACACAATGAAGGCTGGTCACCAGCCTATGCTGGTCTATGCTGCATGTTTCTGCAGGGTAAACATGGGACTTGACTGTATACTTTTAGATTTGAAAGAATAGTTTCATGCTGTGGAAAATGGCACATTCCATGTTCCCACTTCCAATGGTCTTAACCAAAACATACTCCTTCTTCCAACGCGCCTTTGGTCAAAACTGGCAAATCTTTTTTTTTTTATTCAGGACTGCCTATATGTGAAGGATTTTTTAAATAAAGCTGTGTCAAAGCAATAGAAGACAGCAATGCAGTTTTGAATTATACCAAGCCAGTGTTTCTGCTTTGCGCCTCGCACAACAAATCAAGCATCCTATCAGCAAAGTGTCAACAACGTGAGCCGACCCCAGACTTAATATTCACGTCCTCATTAGTCGTTGTGGCTTTCCCCCAAAAGTCGTGGAGTGCTGATGGATTGCTTGGTCATACCCGCAGCTCTTTCCTCAGTGGAAGGATAGCTTCGCTGTCAATCATGTGGCTGCCTTCGGCAAGAAGATGGTTTGTTATTACGGGCCGCCGCAGGTCAATTAAACTGACAGCTGCGAGTCTGCCTGCCAATCAAAAGTGTGTGTGTGTGTGTAACAGGATCTCTCTAAAATTAAAGCAAACTTTTTGCCTAGGACTGATTTTGAATAGGATTTCAAATTGAGGTCCCACCCATGTATTGAATGGACGTATGCTAAGTCAGCCAATACCAGAGAAGGAAATAGGAACAAATGTATCATACCCAGGAAGTAGGACTTTTATTTACTGACCTTTGTCATACAGGTCAGAAATGCATGATCCACACATATCTGATATCAGGTAAAGCAGACCACGCACACGTGATGTACTGCATAAGTCATCACCACACAAGTGACACAGTCAGTGTACAAAATCTGTGCAAGTGGGGATAGAGGGAGGAAGGGAGGGAGAGAGTGATGAAGGGATGGATGGGGGGGTACAGTAGAGAACAAGAGCGACCAAAGGAATGAAAATGAGCAATGCTCTGAACCATGCTCCAACCTCTTCGACTCAGATGCGCCATTTGAGGATAATGCAATTAGACGGTCTGAGCCATTTTGAACACTCATGCATCGGTCGCACTGCCAGGGAGGCTGGATGGGCACGGGAACCAAAGGGGAAGTGACAGCCTTTAAATGGGCCGAGGGAAGCAGGGAGAGGGAGACCCTTGTCTAGTCGTCTGGATGACCCAACTGAAATAGCTCCAGACTAAGATGGGAGGTATCTAAAGAAGCTCCAAAAAAGGAGGGGAATGTTGTCCTGATGCAGGCAAATACAACACCTTCACATTTGTGAGAAGCTGGAATAGCACGACTAGTTGGTAGATCCGGTGCGGTGTTGGTCTCTAGTGTGTGTGTGTGTGTGTGTGTGTGCGTGTGTGTGTATGGTTGTTTGTGTGTGTGTGTGTGTGTACATGCATGATGGTCTGTTTGTGTACAGTATAATGTACGCACTTCAGTGGGGGCTGAGGAGAACCACCCTCGATTTCCTACCTGGAGGAACCTCCACTTACAAATTATGATGTTATAAAAATGTTCCCCCTTTGAAGCATGGCCTTCAAGTAATTTCCCTTTCAAAATAATCTGCAGCATATCTGTGTGATCTCAGTCCCCTAGTTCCCGACCAAAAGAAATGCACTAATGTTTGTTGTGGTCATCTTATTGGTCAGGGTGAGTCATCAACAACAATAACTTTAACAACAACTTCAGCAAATAGCACTTTAAGCCATCCCCAGACTGTCCCATTTGGAACAATACTACAGTTTACAATAGAATACTACAGTACTTGCTATAGAATTTGGCAGTTAACTGTAGTACACTGTAGAATACTATACTACACACTGTAGTATCCTTCGATCATGTGTAGTAGTTACCATAGAATTTTGTAGAATACTGTAGAATACTATAGTAAATACTAGAGTATTATCCGGACTGTTGTAAATACTAAACTAAAGTCCAAAAATACACCACAGTGTCCCGCAAAAGTAGTTTTTTTTAACTATACTAATCATACAGTATTTCATTTTGCATATACCCCACCCATCCCCATCATCCCAATTTGTCCCACCCATTACTGAGAAACCTATATCCCAAATATAGACCATATAGTGCGTTCCCTATAGGTTATAGAAAAGAGCAGAAGTTCCAAACTATCTGTTCAGATGCCAGATTTACCTACAGGTTATGGGAAATGTGCTCTTTGAGTATTTGTTAGTGATAGGATACCAAGGCTTTGGGGATTTCACAAAATTGAGCTTAATTAGTGACATCTGCTTGTCAGCAATAAATAGCGGTGTGTGATTATCAGATACACTGTTTTCAGCAAAACTATGTGGTGCAGCAGTAAGTCGTTGGCTTTAGCAGACTATATTCAGTTGGAACGCTAGAGTAGGTTTGCATCTTACATCATGCTTACATTTTTTGCCTTAAGTTTAATATTTTTCAAAAACGGAATCTATGGCATTATTTAGGATGCTTAAGACAGAATCTTTTTAAAAAATTTTTTTAAAATTTTACCCTTATTTTACCTGGTAAGTTGACTGATAACACATTCTCATTTACAGCAATGACCTGGGGAATAGTTACAGGAGAGAGGAGGGGGGATGAAAGCTTATACTATACTAAATAACGGGATTCTACCTCATACCCTCACATCCATGAATGTTCCGTAGTTCCCTACTGTACCTACTAAGTTACCAGGAGAAGCTTTTAATATAAAATCCTAATTATACTTGTAAGTACGGTGAAAGCACCGGCGCCACAGCAAAATCAGTGGGGTCTTGCATTTTGCAACACACGGTTTGAAAAAGCATGTAATCAAACAAAGCTTTGGACGTCATTGATGTCCACTTGTCCATTAAAATAACATCAAATTGATCAGAAATACAGTGTAGACATTGTTCATGTTGTATTTAACTATTGTAGCTGGAAACGGCAGATTTTCTATGGAATATCTACATAGGTGTATTATCAGCAACTATCACTCCTGTGTTCCAATGGCACGTTGTGTTAGCTAATCCAAGTTTATCATTTTAAAAGGCTAATTGATCATTAGAAAACACTTTTGCAATTATGTTAGCACAGCTGAAAACTGTCGTTCTGATTAAAGAAGCAATAAAACTGGCCTTCTTTAGACTAGTTGAGTATCTGGAGCATAAACATTTGTGGGTTCGATTACAGGCTCAAAATGGCCAGAAACAAATAACTTTCTTCTGAAGCTTGTCAGTCTATTCATGATCTGAGAAAGGAAGGCTATTCCATGCGAGAAATTGCCAAGAAACTGAAGATCTCGTACAACGCTGTGTACTACTCCCTTCACAGAACAGAACTTCCAATAAAGTGATACACACATCGGAGCTCCGGTATCAAACGTATTTGTCCAGTAGGTTTCCTCAAGGAGAAAGCCCCCACTTCTATGTCAAAGAAGATTTATAAAAATCACTTTAGGAAATACGTAAAGTTTGCAAAAACTACAGTATTTATAACGTAGTAAACTGCATATACTATAGAATACTACAGTAATGTCTGCAAAAACACTACAGTGAATACTACAGTACAGTCTGCTATAACACTCCAGTGAGTACTATAGTATATAAATATACCATAGTATTTCTTTCATGTGAGGTGTTATGGCTGAAGAGTTTGTTTGTTATTTCACATCAATATGTGGAGTGTTTACATGTTTAGTCTTCCAGTCTTCAGTGCAGGATGAAATCTTTACTTTTTCTATTTCATTTTTTCTGTTCCCAGACACAGTTGGTAAAAATGGCTGCAATGATGTCAAAGTTGTAACAAGACGTTTTGTAAACTTATTTTTTGCAACAAGAAAATGACATACAGTGCATTCGGAAAGTATTCAGACCCCTTCCCTTTTTCCACATTTAGTTATTCAGACCTTTTGCTATGAGATGTTTCTACAACTTGACTGTACTCTTGTGGTAAATTCAATTAATTGGACATGATTAGACACCTGCCAATATAAGGTCCCACAGTTGACAGTGCATGTCAGAGCAAAAACTAAGCCATGAGGTCGAAAAAATTGTCCGTAGAGCTCTGAGACAGGATAGTGTCGAAGCACAGATCTGGGGAAGGGTAAAACATTTCTGCAGCATTGAAGGTCCCCAAGAACACAGTGGCCTCCATCATTCTTAAATGGAAGAAGTTTGGAACCACCAGGACTCTCCTATAGCTGGCTGCCCAGCCAAACTGAGCAATCAGGGGGAGAAGGTCCTTGGTCAGGGAGGTGACCAAGAAACCAATAGTCACACTGACAGAGATCCAGAGTTCCTCTGTGGAGCCCACTTGGAGTCTGGAGGAATCCTGGCACCATCCCTGCGGTGAAGCATGCTGGTGGCAGCATCATGCTGTGGGGATGTTTTTCAGCGGCAGGAACTGGGAGACTATTCAGGATCGAGGGAAAGATGACTGGAGCAAAGTACAGAGAGATCCTTGATGAAAATCTGCTCCAGAGCGCTCCGGACCTCAGACTGGGGCGGAGGTTCACCTTCCAACAGGACAACGACCCTAAGCACACAGCCAAGACAACGCAGGAGTGGCTTCGGGACAAGTATCTGAATGTTCTTGAGTGGCCCAGCCAGAGCCCGGACTTGAACCTGATCGAACATAGCTGTCCAGCGACGCTCCCAATACAACCTGACAGAGCTTGAGAGGTTCTGCAGAGAAGAATGGGAAAATCTCCCCAAATACAGGGGTGCCAAGCTTGTAGCGTCGTACTCAAGAAGACTCAAGGCTGTTATCGCTGACAAAGTTGCTTCAACAAAGTACTGAGTAAAGGGTCTGAATACTTATGTAAATGTGATATTTCATGTTTTTTTTTTATATACATTTGCAAACAATTCTAAAAACGTGTTTTTGCTTTGTCGTTATGGGGTATTGTGTGTAGATTGATGAGGGGGGGAGGATTATTTAATCAATTTTAGAATAAGGCTATGTCTGAATACTTTCTAAATGCACTGTATTTTGTTATGTGGTTGCCTGACCATATTTTATTTAAATTTTTAATTTTATCAGGTTTTATCTTCCTGAGGTCTGGCAAAAATAAGGCAGTTATACAATTTTAAAAACATTACAATACATTCATAACAGACTTCAGGCCCCTACTCCACTACAACATAACTACAACACAAAATCCATGTGTACGTGTGTGTTTAGCGCATATGTTATCATGTGTGTGTATGCATGTGTCTGTGCCTATGTTTGTGTTGCTTCATTACTTCATTATAAACCAAAGCTTCTGTAATTTTATGTTATTTTGTAACTTGTTCCAAGTGGAAGGGGCAGAGAACTGGAACATTAATGTCATCATGAAAATACATCTTTAGCTGGTTGCAAAAGAACCCCCCAAAATAGTTTACAACCAGAAAATGACATCATTATGATGTCACGTGACACATTCCCACACAGGGTTTGTATTCAAATTTGAACTCTATAGTATTGCATTTCAATGTTCACATCAGCATGTATGCTTGTGTGTATATATACCCAATACATACAGTACGTGTTTGTGAGAGAGCCTTGGTAGCTCAAAATACAGCCTTATTTCACCTTCCTGTGATTGACAGCGTGGAAGCAGTGGGCCATGGGCCCGGGTCAGTGAATAAGTCAAATGGGTGTCGGGCCACTTTTCAAAGTTTGACAGTCCACAGTACCTCACTCTACCACAGAGTAGTCACAACTGACAGGGGGTCCCTTTGCGGCCCCCAATACACCACACACCCCAACCAACAGAAGTTGGCATCCATATTTAAACAAAAGACAGCAAAAACGAACAAAAAAAAACATGCAGAAAGGAGGGGTTTTCCTGATTATAAGAAGAGAAAGCTCGCATTTAGTCAATTTGTCAATTCATATGCCATCCATCGTTCTTTTAAAAGGACGGGTGTGAGAAAGTGAGAAAGATACAGGGGTGCAGAATATTCCTGAGCAAGGGTGTTTTGTCCGTCATGTGTGGCTGACGGGTGAAAGAAAGGAGGGGTTTTCAAGAGTGTAAGAAGAGAAAGACCCCATGTTGTCAATTCACGTGTCATCCGTCGTTCTGTTACAAGGGCGGGTGCGAGAAAGCGAGAAAGAGACAGGGTGCAGAATGTCCCCTAGTAAGGCTGTTTTTTCCGTCATGTGTGGCTGATAGGGGAATTGTGTGACAGAGTTGGCGAACAGTTGGGGCTGTGAGTTCAATGAGGCCCCCTACAAATAAGATCAGAGGCTCCTCTACCTACATTATACACAGATTACGCACATTTTCTCCATCCCATGGCAAAATGAGTAGAATCACATGAAATAATGTTCTCTCTGCCCCATGGAAAAATGTGTAGAATTGCAGACAATTTTCTTTAAAACTGAAAATTTTTCTCTACGCCCCATGGCAAAATGTGTAAAATTGCAGCACAATTTCTCTCCTCCACCAAGAGGGGCCACTAAAATATTTTGTCCTTGAGGTGGGGACTGTGGACCCTTGTCAAAAGTAGTGCACTATAAAGGGAAAAGGATGCCATTTCAGGGGCAGTATGTATTATCTTTAATGCATTACAAAAAAAGTGGCTCATTGAAAGTGTAACCAATATTCCCTGGTCCTAGAATGAATGAATGAAAATGAATCCTAGAGCTGTTGTAGTCTGACATAGACAACTGTGTATTCTCAACAAAACAATTAAAAAACAACTAAAACAGTCAGGCCTGTACAACAGTGTTGTTGTCACACAGGACAATGTGATAGACTACCCTGCAGTGGACCGCCTTTGGTCAGCATTATTTGTCCACTCCAGACTTTTTCCCAAAACAAAGGGCAATAAACCCAGCCTTGTCCTAACCGCTGGTTTGGAGATAATTCATGTTCTTCCTTGACCTCTCTGACACAGTCCAACTTCCCAAGTGCCTAACTGGGAGTTGGGACTGTGTCCCAAATGACAACTGGGAGTTGGGACTATAGAGCACTATAGAGAGAATAGGGGGTCATTTGGGACACAACAAGGGACTGTAGCCTACAGTTGGAATTGTGAGATGATTGGCCAGTTGAACCGAGTGCAAAAAGGAGTTTCCTCATCTGGCTAATTGAACTAAAACAAGCTGTTTTCTTTCGTTGTTTATTATATTTTTTTTCTGTCTTTCTCACAATAAAACAGTTTGTCTTGTTTTAAAAAATATATGTTTTACTTTACTTAATGTAAAGAGTGATGATATGTTTAAAGGCTCTTTAAGGGCTCTATTCAATCTGTATCGCTGAAGCATTACAGATAGGGCGCTAGACATTTAAAGGTAATTTCCTATTGAGCTGACATCTGCAACATTTTCTGTGAATGTAGTCTCTGCTAATGTGGGAACCTTTAAATCTCATTAGTGCTGTAACACTGAATTTCTGCAATGCGGATTGAATAGAGCCCTAAATAAAGTTGCATTTGATTTGGTTTTATTTGTTTCAGTGCCCTTATGTTATAAAAATAGTTAAAATGACATTGGCAAAAGCTTAATTAATAGTTAATTTGACAAGGTGCAAAGGCTTATATGCCATCCAATAATGCAATATTTTCAGAATGGTCTAGGCCTACGTACTCCGTCATTCCAAGTGTTAATTTCTAAAACATAGACCAAGATAGCAGCAGGAAAAAGGAACAATTTAAATTTCAACACAACTTGCAGATATAAGACTGAATATTGTTCTTAGTTAGCAATTTGAATGCTCCTGCTGGTCTCTGTGCAATGCAGTGGAGCTATATTACCACCTAGTGGCGTATAGATGTTCAGTAAGGTCTACATGTGGTTTTGTTTTCCCTGTAGCACAGAGCTGTCCAACCCTCTTCCTGGAGATCTAGTGTCCTGTAGGTTTTCAGTCCAACCCTAACCTAACATACCTGATTCAGCTAGCTAAGGTCTTGGTGAGCAGCTACTATGTAGAATCAGCTGTACTGAAAACCTGTAGGAAGGTTTTCAGGAAGAGGAAGAGGTTTGTGCAGCCCTAGTGTAGGGAATCAGTGGTGTTACATGGTAAGAACATATGATAATTTAGAAGAAACTTTAATCCAAAGTGATTTAAAGTTAGCACATACTGTATTCCATATTGGGTAACACTTTAATGAAGGATACCAACATAAGGACTTCATAACACATTCATAATCCATACATAACAATTTAAAAAGCAGTACAAGTCTAACCCCAATTATTTTCAGACCCTTTACCCTCACCCTAGATTTATAAGCACTATGCTCCAACCATTCAAGCCGTGACATTTGTGATGAGGTCCCTCCTGGGGTTATACAATGAAGTGGTCCAAGTCTACAAATCTGTTTTGCTTTTTAGCCCTAAGAAAGGGTTTTAGTAAGCTGATCACATTCTGCCTGATTTTCCCCATCAGACCTAGGATTGAACTGGCAATCCCCTTCCATAAACCTGCATACTCATTGGGAACCCAGAACTTTCGTTGACAAACTCTGTTCTTATAGATTCTCTTACTGCTTCTGGTCTAGAGAGAGCTCAGAACTATCCCTCCTGTGCTCCCCAGCAGTACCAAAAACTCACTCGCGGTAGAAGTCTCCTTTAACCACAGATCTAGGATCAGATTACCAAACCGCAAATCCTAACTTTAACCATAAGGAGGATTAAAGATAATATCTGACCCTGAACGAGCACTCCGGCCTCTTCTAGCAGGAGGTGGTTATGGTGGCCCATATATTTTTAGCCGTCCTCATGGGGGAACACAATGATATGCAAAGCCAGCATATCCGCCGCTGCTTCCATCCACTGTGAGCCTCATAGTCCCTTTGACCTTCTGAGAGACACTGGCTAGGGGAGGCAGGTGCAGGGGACTTGAAAGTGCTGGGGGTCAAAGGGCGCAGGGAGTGTTGTGTTCAAAACACTGGGCTCTGTTGTGAAAATGGAATGGAGAAGGGGCTGTAAGTCCGTGTGTTAGTCTGACTTCATGTGGATGTAGTTTACTGGAAGTACAGTTAATTTACTTTCCATGAATATGTAACTTCCCAAGGTTGATTACACCAAAATTCTATAAGCTGCAAGCCATTCAACAGTAACTTATGAATAACACAACAAAAATCTAATTTATAACGTGACACGGTGTAGGTACATGTAACATGGATAGACAAATAAAGGTGGGAGCTTATTATGTATGTGCATTCACTCAATAAGTATTGAATATAAGTTTCACTCCATACATCAAAACAAAATACTGATACGTACATTTTTTCACTTCTACTTGAAGAAATAAAAGCACCAAGGTTAAAAAACAGTTTTTCATCAAGTGTGAAATCAAGTGAGAGCACCATTGTAACAAAATGCAAGATTTCCTGTTCAAACAAGTCCGGATAACACGTTCTGCATTGAAATAGAATGCCAGATCTGTCATGCTCCTTCAATTTTCTTTGTATGAAGGGGTTTGTTTGGAACATTCGGTGGCTTACCACATTGTTTCCTAAATGTTTGTGTGTAAACCAAAATGTAAAAGAATAAGGATTAAATCTGCTTTGCTACAGGATGTGGTAAACTCATATGCGCTTTGTCAATCATTTTATTACAATTAGCTGCATGTAATCTTATCGAATTTACCTTTAACGAGACACAATCACATGCATAAAGAGAATGTTAACAACTCTACAGTATTGAATTCCATGCCAGTGTCCTTATTGTGCTATGGATCACTCCTCATGGTTCAGGAAGTTGACAAGTCTTCCCGGTAGGGGTAAGGTGCTGATCTGCCTCAGTCTGTGGACTCCCACCTGTTGTCGGATCTTCAGCCTGCACAACTGCAAAAGGCTCCGTGGGGGCACTGTTGAATAAAGGATTGGCATGCACAAGTATAGGTTCTCCATAAGAAAACCTTTAGGTACAGTGTTATAAAAGCATATGGAAGAAGGAAAATCCTGTACTCACTAGGAAATGTGTTAGGGCAACATTGTCCTGTCGCAAAGCCACCTGCGCTGTAAGCTAAGTTATATTATAATTTGCAACATGATTTATGTTGTGACTTTGCTTGAACAATTTCTGTGAGGGGGAACTTTTGAAGGTTGTTGCAAACTTGTGTAAATATATATAATCTGTTTAGACAGAGTTGGACCCTGATGAAGAAGGTACTCACTTGATTTCTCCTTTATGCAGGCCCAGGCCTCGTAGCTGTCCAGATGTTCAGTGAGTCTGGAGCACAGCTGCACATTACCCACGTAGTCTAGAAGTGCATCTATGATGGGTCCTGCCCAATGACGTATTGAGGGACTGGAGATAATGTCACAGAACTGACAGTAGAGTAGAAAAAGGAGTCTGTCACACCCTGATCTGTTTCCCCTGTCTTTGTGCCCCTGTATCATTATCCCAAGTGTATTTATACCTGTATTTGTCTGTTGCCAGTTCGTTTTGTTTCGTCAAGCTTACCAGCGTGTTTCCCCATGATCCTTTGTGTCTCTAGTTCCTGTTTTCTATCTTTCCCGTTTTTTTTACCATTCTGCCTGCCTTGACCCTGAGCCTGCCTGTCGTTCTGTACCTTGTCACACCACCCTGGATTACTGACCTCTGCCTGTCCTTGACCTGTCGTTTGCCTGCCCCCCTGTTTTTGTAATAAAAACTTTTGTTACTTCGAAATTGTCTGCATCTGGGTCTTCTCCCGAGCCTTGACAGAATCAAGTAGTGCTATACATAATGCATTTAGAAGCATAATGCCACAAGATGCTGCAAATGTAGCTGCAACTGAGTTATTTGAATTCTGTGGTAAAACTGCTCCCTAGTCTCTGGTTTTGGGGGGCAAGTGCAGTGGTTACCGTTACCATCAAATTTAAATAAACAAGTGGCCAACAACAAACACAGAATTCTAAGAGCATGAAAATCGCTCATTCTCTGAATCCCAAAATGACAGATATTTACATGCAAGGGCAACAGGTTATGTTGAGGCATGCTGGTGAGTGGTTAGGGTAAGGTTCTACTTTGGCATGCGAACAAGTGGTTAAGGTAAGAAAGGTTAGAAAACAAAAGAGTAAAAAACTAAATGTGCCTGGATTTAAACTACTGTCATTCCCATGTCGACCACCCCCAACCAACCACTTAGCACGTAATTTCCTGTTCTAACTCTTGCCACAAAAACTCTTGCCCAAACATATTTTCTCTCAAACCAGAAAATAACCATCATTCTGCTAATCCCACCTACCTGCACACCGGTCTCCTCGTGGCAGAGACCCAGGTCATCCTTGTATACATTCCTTATCGGTGGGTGTGGTTTGGTGCCATGCTCACACTTGAAACAGGATAGGGCGTCACAGCCATTGTCCATGAGGTACTTGAGCAGAGGTAGATACTTCATACAGAACATGACACTTGCCGGGAACGAGGTTGGATGAGTTGGGATTTTAACATTGACGTCTGCCCTGTGCTCCACCAGTAAGCACACCATTTGGACACAACCCTGCTTCACAGCCACCAGTAGCGGGTTGAAGATGTCTAGGTTGGGGTTTGCGCCGGCCTCAAGAAGCATGGCAGCAGCATCAACGTTGCTGTTGATGACTGCAAAATAGAGTGCAGTGGTTCGTCGATCCTGGTATATGGAAGAGCGGTCAGTGGACAGCTTGGCATTGACGTCAAAGTCTGCCTTGATCAGAACCTCAAGGGTGTTGTCTTTGTTGTGTTCGGCGGCCAGATGGAGGGGACTGATGCCACTGCGTCGCACTCTGGACTTTCTGGTGACTTGGATCAGTCTGGACACGATCCTGAATAGGAAAGCATAGGGAATAGTCGACGGGATAGGAGATTAGGGAAGAGGTTCAAAGAATCCTAGTGTGGTTAGGTGAAGATCTACAGCACATTCTGCTTTGTCTAACAATAACTTTTGGTTCCCTACTGTAGGTACAGACCACATCTTCAACATAAATATGTTTGAGATACTTTAATGCAGAAAAAGGTTACAAGGTATGAATGTAGAATGTAGAATGACGTCATGCAGGCTTCGAATGAGGTTGGATGATTGTTAGGTGGTTGTAGAATGAAAGCTTCTTGGTAGGCGTCGTGAGAGGTGCATGATTGGAGGATGACTCTGGATGACTGAACGAGCATGATAGTTTGGGATGGTTGATGGAGCTTGATGGTTCAGGATGGTTGAAGGATCTTGATGGTTCGGGATGGTTGAAGGAGCTTGATGGTTCAGGATGGTTGAAGGAGCTTGATGGTTGAGGATGGTTGAAGGATCTTGATGGTTGAGGATGGTTGAAGGATCTTGATGGTTCAGGATGGTTGAAGGAGCTTGATGGTTCAGGATGGTTGAAAGAGCTTGATGGTTCAGGATGGTTGAAGGAGCTTGATGGTCCAGGTTGTTGGTTACTTGGTCGCTAAAGGATCGGGGTGAAGACAGTGTTGGGGTGGGAGTCCTGGTGGTCTCTGCTTCTGGCCCAGAGTTAATCCCCAAAGAGGAAGGGTCAGGACTCCCGAGACAACCGAGAACGGAGCGGCGTGAACATGTCAGAGGGCTTGATGGTTTGAATGGATGGATGGTAGTTCTGATGGCCTCAGTGTCCAGAGGTCGGGGGTAGATGATATGGATGGTAAACGTCTGAGCTGAGAATCGAGGTGACGCAGAAAGAGGAAGTGCAGTCCTCTTACAGCATTTTGTGGTCAAGATTATGGCGTAATCTTGAGCTCGGATCTTGTAGTTAGAAGAATTATTGAGGAAGAATGGGGCTGCGGCCGATTTGGTCGTGGTGGAATGAATATCAGGCAGTGGAGGCGGCAAGGAACGTCATCTCTCGTGAGGGTGGTGTCGTCGGGTAGTGGGGAACATGGTGGAGGTGGATGTACCAACAACACCACCACTCTTGGCACCACTCCTAAGGGGGCTGAAGAAATTTGTCATGCCACCACAGGTCCTCTCCAAATACTACCACTGCACCATCAAGATCTTCCTGACAGATTGCATCACGGCCTGGTACGGGAATTGCGCAGTCCTCGACCGCAACCCATCTAGGATATATACTAGAAACGGTGCCTGAGGAAGGCCCACAGCATCGTCAAGGACCCCACACACCCCAGTCACGAGCTGTTTACTCCCTTACCATTGGGCAGATGGTATCGGAGCATGAGGTCTGATACCAATAGGCTCAGAGACAGTTTCTATCTACAAGCCATCAGACTGCTGAACACTTGAACTGGACTGACCACCTGCGCGGATTCTCCGCACCTTAGCACACATGCACTCACACACACATTCATGCTACACACACATCATAACTGCTGCTACAAGACTCGTATTATGATTGCTAAATACTGTGCAATTTAAACACTTGCCCCCAATCCCACCTTCCCCAAAACATGTGTAAATATTGGACTAGAAATTGTGCCTTCCTGTATTACAGTATGTTTATTCTACTGAGCCATTTACTTTATGTTCCAATTTGCTTTTTCTTATTTCTTATTATTGTTCCATTGTCGAGAAGGAACCTGAAGGTAAGCGTTTTGTTGGATGGTGTATACCATGTGTATCCTGTACATACTGTACGACTAATAACACTTGAAACTTATATGGTTGTCGTCCCAGTCAAGAGGGGCAGCCATAGTCAACTAACCAGAGAGAGAGAGAAGTAGTTTAGTGGAAGATAAATGGGAAAAGGGGGAGAGCAAGATAGCAAGAGAGAGAAAAAACAATCATGGTAGGACGGACGCCATGCCATTACATAAGGATGGCATTTCTAGAGTGCGAAGGCCAGTCTGAGTCTAGAGTAGTATTGTGGCCAGTATTTAGTTGAAATGAGCATAATGCAACAATTTGATGCAAGCTGATGATATATGTGGCTAGCGCCCCACCACTCCGTAAGTAGTTAACACCCCGGCCGTCCTACAATCTAAGCTAGATGCCCTCAATCTCACACAAATTATTAGGAACCTACCAGGTACAACCCTAAATCCGTAACCATGGTCACCCTCTTAGATATCATCCTGACCAACTTGTCCTCTAAATACACCTCTGCTGTCTTCAACCAGGATCTCAGCAATCACTGCCTCATTGCCTGCATGCGTAATGGGTCCGCGGTCAAACGACCACCCCTCATCACTGTCAAAAGCTCCCTAAAACACTTCAGCGAGCAGGCCTTTCTAATCGACCTGGCCCGGGTATCCTGGAAGGATATTGACCTCATCCCGTCAGTAGAGGATGCCTGGTTGCTCTTCAAAAGTGCTTTCCTCACCATCTTAAATAAGCATGCCCCATTCAAAAAATATAGAACTAAGAACAGATACATCCCTTGGTTCACCCCAGACTTGACTGCCCTTGACCAGCACAAAAACATCCTGTGGCGTTCTGCATTAGCATCGAATAGCCCCCGCGATATACAACTTTTCAGGGAAGTCAGGAACCAATATCAGTTAGGAAAGCTAAGGCTACCTTTTTCAAACAGAAATGTGCATCCTGTAGCACTAATTCCAAAAGGTTTTGTTACACTGTAAAGTCCATGGAGAATAAGAGCACCTCCTCCCAGCTGCCCATTGCACTGAGGCTAGGAAACACTGTCACCACCGATAAATCTACGATAATCGATAGTTTCAATAAGCATTTTTCTACGGATGGTCATGCTTTCCACCTGGCTACCCCTACCCCGGCCAACAGCTCTGCACCCCCCTCTGCACCCTCCCGCCCGACTAGCATCGCTACTCTGGATGGTTCTGACTTAGAATATGTGGACAACTACAAATACCTAGGTGTCTGGTTAGACTGTAAACAATCCTTCCAGACTCACATTATGCATCTCCAATCCAAAATCTCGAATTGGCTTCCTATTTCGCAACAAACCCTCCTTCACTCATGCTGCCAAACATACCCTCGTAAAACGGACTATCCTACCGATCCTTGACTTCGGCGATGTACAAAATAGCCTCCAACACTCTACTCAGCAAACTTGATGTAGTCTATCACAGTGCCATCCGTTTTGTCACCAAAGCCCCATATATAACCCACCACTGCGACCTGTATGCTCTCATTGGCTGGCCCTCACTACATATTCGTCGCTAAACCCACTGGCTCCAGGTAATCTATAAGTCTTTGCTAGGTAAATCCCCGCCTTATCTCAGCTCACTGGTCACCATAGCAGCGTCCACCCGTAGCACTCGCTCCAGCAGGTATATTTCACTGCTCATCCCCAAAGCCAACACTTCCTATGGCCGCCTTTCCTTCCAGTTCTCTGCTGCCAATGACTGGAACGAATTTCAAAAATCACTGAAGCTGGAGTCTTATTGTCACGACTTCAGCCGAAGTTGGTCCCTCTACTTGTTCAGGCGGCTTTCGGCGGTCGACGTCACCTGTCTTCTAGCCGCCACCGATCCATTATTCATTTTCTGTTGGTTTTGTCTTCCTTTTTCACACACCTGGTTTACATTCCCATGATTACATGTTCCTTATTTAACCCTCTGTTATGTGTGATTGTTTGTTGTTTTTGATTCCGTGTCTCGAGTGTTTGTTTTTAACACTCGTATGTTATATTTGAGTAAACTTTATGAACACTAATTTTGTTGTCCTGCGCCTGACACGGAGTTGCATTACACTTATATCTCCCTCTAGAACTTTAAGCATCAGCTGTCAGAGCAACTTACCGATCACTGTACCTGTACACAGCCAATCTGTAAATAGCACACCCAACTACCTCATCCCCATATTACTTACCATCTTGCTCTTTTGCACCCCAGTATCTCTACTTGCACATCATCTGCACATCTATCACTCCAGTGTTAATGCTAAATTGTAATTATTTAGCCTCTATGGCCTATTTATTGCCTTACCTCCCTACTCTTCATAGATTTTTCTGTTGTGTTATTGACTGTACGTTTGTTTATGTGTAACTCTGTGTTGTTGTTTTTGTCGCACTGCTTTGCTTTATCTTGGCCAGGTCGCAGTTGTAAATGAGAACTGGTGAAGGTGAAATAAAAATAAATAAATAAAATGAATTATAGATTAATTGCCGGGACTCGGATGCTGTTTTCAGAAAACTTTCACGGAAAACTTTCACGGGTCCACCAAGGAGTGAGGCTTGCATGAGGCGATGCTCTTTTGCATTCGGTGAAGCAGGGCCGTGGATGTGTCGGTCGAGAGATGTGCTCGGCGACACTCTTGAGAAAGGGCCGCAGACACCCCGGGGTGAGGCATGTTGGAGCTGGCCGAAGAGTAAACGTCAGGAAGGCTGGTAGCGAATAACTTCTGCTGAGGGCTTCCCAAGTGTACAATGAAGACATCCAATGGTTCTTTTGTTAGAAAAAGTCATTTATTATATCCATAAATCTCCGTTTGGTTGGCGCTTTATGTTCCGAAAATCCATCGTCGAGTCGCCCATTGAACCCGTGAAGAGAACGCGTTCAAATTATAGCTATCAACTTTGTCCAAACAAATCAAACATAATTTTGAATGTATCCTTAGGTATCCTTTTATGTATATTTACTATAATATTTCAACCGGATTATAGCCTGAACGATAGGAAAGGAAAAAACCACAGAGCGCGCGAGACCGTGAACTCGCATGTCATTCTATTGAGTTCCGGGGTCCATGTCTAAGTTCTTCTTCTATTGGCTTCTAATTCAACCTAATGTCATCAAACCCTGTCTAAAGACTGTTGACATCCAGTGGAAGCCATAGGTACTGCAGTCTTTGTCCTAGATAACGTTGAATACAATAGGCAGCCAGGAAAAAAAAGTAAAAAAAAAAAGAAAAAGGACTCACAGACATTATTTTAACGGTTTTAGAAACTTCAGAGTGTTTCCTATCCAATAGTACTAATGTGCATATCCTAGTTTCTGGGCTTGAGTGGCAGGTATTTTACTTTGGGCACGCCAGACTCTCCAAAACCGACACCTCGGCTGCCGCTCCCTAAATAGATAAAGAGCCTGAAGGTAGCAAACGAACCAAAATAAAACTCTAAAGCATGAATCCCAAAAGCCAGCTGATTTCAATCACGAGGTTGTGAGACAAACAGAGTGAACTAGACTTGACAGGCGCAAATTCGAAATGCAACGAAAGATTACGATGACAGGAACAGAATAGGGTGAGTATATACAAAGAGTAGGAGGTGAAGCGAGAGGGATAACGCAACCTAAAATCTGTCTTCTCCAGTACGATATGTTATTTTTCATTTGAACAAGTTCTTGTATGGATGTTCATGAGTGTGTCGAATTTGGTTAACCTAAAATGTAATGGCTTATTTGTTACGTGTGATTTACCCCCAAGCCATAAGACTGCTGAACAATTAATCAAATGGCCACCGTACTATTACATTTGTTTTGTACACTGCTGCTACTCGCTGTTTATTATCTATGCATAGTCACTTCACCCCTACCTACATGTATAAATTAACTCACGGTACACCCTGTATATAGCCTCGTTATTGTTATGTTATTGTGTTACTTTTTATAATTTTTTACTTTAGTTTATTTAGTAAATATTTTCTTAACTCATCTTGAACTGCACTGTTGGTTAAGGGTTTGTAAGTAAGCATTTCACGGTAAGGTCTACACTTGTTGTATTCGACGCATGTGACAAATAAAGTTTGATTTGATGGAATAGAAGTTTGGTTGATTAGGTTGTTACTATGTACAGAAGTGCGTTAGCTTACAAGTATGAGTATACTGATATAAGTAGGAAACGTGACATCATGGCAACTTTGAGAAAAAACACTTTATATCAGAGTTGTGCCTGGTCGTCACTAGTCATCAAGTCATAAACCCGACCTGATTCTACAATTTCTGTGATTTCTAAACCTAACCCTAACTACACTGCAAACCTTATGCCTAACCCTAACCTTAAATTAAAACCAAAAAGCACATTTTTGACTTTGTGGCTGTGGTAACTAGTGGAAACCGTTGTGCCTGTTGTTCCCACTTGATCTTGCCTCCTCCCAACTGCTTTCCATTTTTGAAGACATTTATTTTCATTGTTAGAGAGGCCACTAGAGTATCTGGTCATATAATGGGTAAACTGTATATATATATATACAGCCATTGATTGTCGGGAGGGGAGGAGATGTAAATGTTTCAGGTGTGGTCTTTCCTCACAAACTTTAGGAACGTTACACATAACACCATGAAGTGAAAATGGAGACGAGAATAGATACCTTTACTCCCACAAAATCTTTGAATGAAGATTTCATTGTCATCAAATCCATTCATATTGTCGTAAAAATGTAGTTATTTTATGAGAATGTATGATATTTCTACCTACTCATCATATCCACGTTGGGCAGCGATATGAAGGGGCAGAAGTCCAGCTTTGGTGGGTTTGTTGGCATCTGCTTTCTGAGACAGCAGGAGCTCCACGATCTCCCCATGTCCGTTCTTACAGGCTTCATAGAGCGGCGTGGCCCCATCGTTCGCCTGGCTGTTAACGTCTGCACCTGTATCATCAGAGGGCCCACACAGACGTTTTACACGAGACAAATGTCACTAAGAACTTTCTTTAGCATTTAGGATGTACGACTTCAGTGGCATGCCATTCGGTTTAATTAACACAATCACATTGTCTTGCGGGAGAAAAAACACTTAGAAAAATATAATAAATTCAACCTGGAATGTGATAGGAGTCACATATCTAATAAAGCTGATGACAAAAGCTTTTATCTGCACTTAAGCAAATCAACACACTTCCACGCCCAAGCCAGCATACTGGTTACCGTTGGTGATGAGGAAGTTCAGGACTTCAACATGTCCAGTCTGGGCTGCAGCGAACAGGGGAGTGATACCATACATGTTGACTGGACTGAGTTTGGCCCCCGCCCTTATCAGCAGCTCACATATGTCCACGTTGTTGCGGATCACAGCCTCGTGGAGGGCGGTCCAGCCCTGAATACAATGCTTGTTCACCCCGGCCCCAAAGCCCAAAAGCATTGCCACCATCTCAACATTCTCTCCCTCGCAAGCTTTGAACGGGACATATGGATGGATTGTTAGACAGAGGGAGAGAAACAGTGAACACATGTTTTGTTGAATATAGACCGATCATCCTATGGCTATAAATCTGAATGTTAAAAAACGAAATGAGCTAGATTGATGCTGTCCTAATATGGACACTGTAAGTTTAGGGTATGTGACTTAATAACTTCACATTACCCAAACTTGCAATCATTGTCTCAAAGAATGGCATGCGGGTGTCCTTTATGCATAGGTATGTACCTTTATATAGAGGGGTTTCCCTGTCCTTGTCGGCGATGACGGGGTTAGCTCCTTTCTCCAGCAGGCACTGGACGCAGGACACATGTTCAGCCACCACCGCTAGGAAGAGAGGAGTCTGGTCCTTCATCGTACGCCTGTTAATCACCTCAGGATGGGCTGGATTCAATGACAGGACAGGATTAGCAGTTGTGTGAGCAAGTGTGATCATAATGACAGTTTAAAATGTTGGGTGTTTAAGAATCACATTGCATTTATAGTGAAAACCTCATTTATACATTTAGACGATGCAGAATTGAAAGACACTGTGAAATCAGACCGTGTCAAGTCAAATACCTGGCATGGCACTTGATAAGCACAATGAACCTTCATACATTATCGCTAGCCTATCCCTCATGGGTATACAGCAAGAAGTGGTTTTGAAATTAATGCAGTAAGTATTGTGAGTTAAAAGGTCTCTTTTGACACTAGTGCTAATTTATTTACATTCAATGCCTGGTTGAAGGGGGCTAAAAACAGATGCAACAGGAATTCCAAAAATAGTTTGGATATTTCATAGGGTGTGATGTTGTGGGGATTGGCACAATCCCAAAACTTTGTGGCTCACCATCTAGTAAGATATCAAGGCATTCCTTCTTCCCGTGGGTTGCAGCCTCGTGCAGAGGCAGCCACCCCAACTTATTCCTCTCCGTCAGGTTTCTACCAGTCTTCACCATCTCCGTCAGAGCACCCACAGCACCACCCTTAATGGCTTTGATGACTGGGTCAACCAGCCTCAAAGAGAATAGAGAAAATTAAGCACAGGTTCTCTACTTGAGTTGTATTCAATAACAAGTGATGCAAAGAATAGAACATAGACATTTGCAAACAGACAAACACTTTCACACTCATAGAAGAGCCAAGTACCTAATCTGGCAAATTTTGTTCAGTTCAGTTTTTTCAGTTCACAGACGATTGACCGTCAAACATTGATTTGACAATTGTTACTCCCTTGCTGATGTAGGGCTTGGTATTCAAGAGGAGTTAAGTGCTATGTTAGCTATGAAACTTTCAGTAAAGAGATCCATGGTCAGGTGATTACTCCTTTACGGTGTACTTAAAATACTGTAATATGGGAACATACTATAGTAAGGCTGAGGCATACTCACTCTTCAGGCTCAGCGGTGAAATACCTAGACCCATCATAGCGTCTCCATGCCACACAGCGCTTCCCCTCATTGCTGGTGAAGGTGTAGCTTCTGGTTGCGTCTGATGAAGGCACGTTTTGTAGATAGTCGACTTTCATTCTTTCCTATTGTAATGAAACCAAATTAATACATCAGTATTAAAACTTCTTTCAGGGGTGATAGGCATTCGCAAAGTGAATGACCAATGACGGAAACCCAACAAGTATCAAAGTATTAGCGCCGGCACCCCCGTGAATGGGTTAGCATTCAAACCTAGGACAACAGCAAATCTTGTATGCTAACCACCTCACAAGATAAACATGACCTATTCAACATGGCTAGTAGATAGATACCTTTGAAATATTACACCTTGAAGGACATGTACTTTCCAGTCAATTGGACTGCCACCTTAGTTAGCATGATCCCAATGACTTACAACACAACCTCTAATAACCCCACAAAGACCCGGCTCGGACTCAAGTGCACTGCACAAAGTAAGCCTAGTTGAGTTAATTAGCAATTAAGCGAAACACTGATTTTATATTTTTTGAATGTCTGCCAAGAGCCTAATCCTATGCACCTGGTAGATGGTCTCTAACACACATATATGCGTGCGTGCACACACACACTTCCTTTCTCCCTCTCTTACACACACACACACATGCATCACAACCTTCAGTGAAGACACAGGAGATGCTTGACTCCCCAACCTTCTGGTGATAAAATTAGGGCCCCGGCAACAGGAAAACAAAAGAACAATAACACTGTGACAAGACAGAAGGTCAACAACAACCTCCTCAAGTGTCTTAAAGCAGCCTCATCCTCAACTCGGTGGAATAATAAAACCACAGGAGGCATGTATAGTAAAGATAGTAACAGACAGGCATGTATTGCAAAGGTACAGTAAACATAATCATAAAAGTCAGCAATGTAATTTGCCCATCTGGGTGTGCGCAATAATTCCTAATTTCAAAATTGTACTAGAGAACTATATGCTAATGCTTGACACGACTGATGCTGTGAGTGGAATAAAACTTTTGCTCTACGAAGGAGCATGGTTGTATTATCACCCCATGAAATTCTATTGTGTGGTACATTTTTTTGATTGTGATTTACCATAAAATCTCCTTCAGGCAATGGTTTCTAAATAGTTTGAACTTTCATGGTTTCTCAAACTGTTTTTATCTGATCAAAAATTACAAGAATCAGTGCAACATCAGTGCAACAAATTACAAGAATCATATGATTTATGAAGAAAATATATAACACTCTAAACCAAACAACAACAATGTCACATAAATCCACCTCTATTGTGTGTTATCATCTGTAAAATTCACTGGAGAGAATCACAGAGGAGCATTTAAAAACAATATATCAAAATGCATGTATATAAAATGTCTGCTTCCTAACTTACCGTTATGATTTGCTGTTACTTAGTTGAAATGAGCTGTGAGCTAGTAAAGACAGAGTCAGAGGATCCTAATAAATACTAAATGATGTGGCGTTCCTCAGTTCGGACAGAGTGGACCACTGTGCTGGAAGTGGAACAAGACTCCCATATCTTACAGTATATGTACTGGACGGATCACATGTGATGGATTATGCAGAAAAGGTGGGCTGTGTTTGTCTGTTCATGTGTCAATCAACAGTTGATTATTAGTTTACTTTACCTTGACAGATTTTGTAATTACATACAGTACTAAGTTTATAAAGCTGAACTATGTAGTTCTCAGTCATGGATACAGAATGGCTTGCTTCTCAGATGTGTTTCAAGACTAGAACGTCTGCCTCTTCCATATGAATTTTTATCTATTCTAATGATTGATCATAATCTAATTTGACAAACAATCCAAGATAAAAGGTAACCCACAATGTAGATGATTATTTATGGAAAAATGTTGGCCATCATAACATGGACAGTACATTGCATGACTAATGCACTTGATTGGGTTGTGTGGTATAGCCATGCTACAGTCTAACAATATAACTACAGTAAAAAAAGGTGCTGTGAAATGTGTTGTTTTACAGGGTCAGCCATAGTAGTTTGGCGCTCTGTGAAGTTATTTGGCACCCTCATGAGGAGTTTGTCTGTAGTGAAGTGCAAACACACACGCACAGAATTCTAATCAACAAGGATTATTTATCTAGGAATGCTGGACACAAAAGTGGAAACACATAAACATGGAAACAATGTAATTACTGCACATCCCAATGAATAGAATCGATTGGTACTTTTTGGACCATTATATTACTGGACAAATGGACTATTGCATGATTGATGATCACTCATACCCATATTTAAGGAAAACCCATAGAAAAAGTGTATCCCCCCCCCTCAAACCATTCAGTGACGACTTGTGCCTTGTGGATAGGGGCATTGCCTTCCTATGGGGGCGTAGCCAAAATAATGGCTTGCCAAGCATTTCTATACATTAGCATGATGGGATGTTAATTGCTTAATTAACTCAGGAACCACACCTGTGTGGAAGAACCTGCTTTCAATATACTTTGTATATCTCAGTTAGTCAATTGATCCCATTATTTTGCCAGTTACTTGTACCACTGCACTTCCTTTCCTCGTACTGCCTCCACCAGGATCTGCTGTTAGGGAGCTGCCACCTGCCACACTTCCTGCTCTTGCCTCCCCTGTAGGGCCACCTGTACCATCCATTGTAGAGCCCCCTGTAAGGCCCCCTTTAGCACCCTGTGTAGGGCCACCTGTAACAATCTCACCTGTAACATAGGCTATAGCGCCCTCTGGAGGTCCCTTTGTAGGGTTTTCCTTAGTGCCTCCTGTAGAGCCCCCTGTAACATCTGCCTCTCCTGAGCCAGCCCGCACACGTCCCATAGCTAAGCCACATAGGCCTTGGAGGTTGAGTTCCACAGGGTGGGGTCTGTGTCAGAAGGGTCTGAGTTTAGTCACACCCCAGAGTCTGAAGAGGATCAGGACGTCCAAGCTCTGGTGCTACTTTGGTATGCGCCGTTACGCTTTAGACATGAAATATCAACTAATGTGATGAACTACCCACTGGGCACAGACGTCAGTTCAACATTTAGTTTTAATTCATACTTGGTTGAGTTGTCAAATAACGTGAATTCAATGTGAAATCAACAAACATTTCACCATGTCATTGGATGTAGGTTAAGAGTTGGGTGAAAAAAAAGATGAAATTCCCTTATGTCATCACATTACATTTTTGTGTTGAAATGAAGTGCAAACAATGTTGATTCAAACAGTTTTTGCTCAGTGGGTAATGTGCATAGACTGAGAATGAATGGAACTGATAATCATTTGGTGTGTGTTTTTTTTGCATATCCCAACTCCCCCTTATACACCCTTGGAGAGTGGGGTCACAGCTAATGTCAACCATTATCAACAGTGACCCTGGAGCAATTAGACTTAAATGCCTTGCTCAAGGGCAGATTGACAGATTGTCATACCGTGTCAGCGATTTGAACCAGCGACCTTTCAGTTACTGGCCCAACGCTCTAACCGCACCCAGGCCTGATTGATCTGACATGAACTGATTAACAAACGATCACCTACTATGAACTGAGCATAGACTCTTATGAATGATTGAGGTATAGTGCTTGTCACTGGGTGTGCTATTGTTTGGAGAACTTTTCCCCTCTCAGGACACAGAAGTATTGTTAGCAGACCTCCACCTGGCGTTTCTATATTGGCTGGTTACCTGCATAAAAAGCAGCGATTCAAAACAGAGGCACGCAACTCCGGGGAGGAGAAACCTGACCGCTTCTCCCAGCCCAGAGATAGAAAACTCCTTTCCACCGCCCAGACACAGGAAGCTCCGCTCGCCACCCACGTAGAGCATCTTCACCTCGAATCTTCGAACGCCAATACTACCCGTGACTACAGCCTTCCAGACAACACTCTCGAGCCGTACTATTAAGGGACGATCTTCAGATTACCTAAAATTCTGGCGTGAGTTACTATTATTCATCCAGACAATTGCACTCATCCTGTGGTCTTTGCCGCTTCTCCTAGTGTCTAGTTGCAGCAGTGTGGTCTCTCCCTCACCTCGTCCCCTCTCAGGAGAGTGACGGGGTCATGCGCATCCGAGATCAATGGACTGCCAAAGGCAGTGGAATATTGGCAACTTCAGCCCAGCCGTCGGGAAGACGCGCCGGCTTCTAGGCCGGGATATGTGGATCAAAGCTATTTTGTAAATGCTTTAGCTTTACTTTGTTTTTGTTTTCTTCTTTGTTGTTGCCTGTAGACTAGCGAGTGGTGCTGCTCGTAGAAAACTGGCCCAGGGCATACAGTACAGTCTGGTATCTCGCTGTTATAGTTTTTTTGCCCATTCCATAGAGCACATGTGTATAACTTGATTATTTATTGCATGACTTTTGAAGCTTTTACTGACTGCATGACAATTAAAGACCATCTATTTATTGCATGATAATTGAGTGTGAAGCACTTCAGAGTTTTACTGTAAACTCTATACCAAAGACTGATATATACTGTTTGAGTTTGAGTTTATTTTTATTTTTCCAGGGACAGTGCACATTAATCAACGTTTCAGTAAAAGTGCCGGTTTTAGCCAACCGGCTAATTTTCAACTGCGGTCCCTAGGCAGATTATTAAAAACAATTACAATACAGACAATCAATGAGCAGTGAGCACCTGCAGAGCAACATAGGACAAGCAAGACATAGCATGCAGACAGAGCAACACAGCACAAAAAGCAACAAGACAAAATCTATAAAAGCAACTAAATGTTTCCACACCTCACAAGCTACAGACAACAGACAACATGGAAAGCGGCAACACACAGCTAGGGATTATGTACACAAATCTGATTGACCTTTAGTCATGTCTTAATATTTTTTTGTGAAAGTGTAATAGGTGGTGCAGTTATGTGTGTCTGATGGCAGTGTATTCCAGACATGGAAAGCTCTCACAGAGAAAGCAGATTAACTAAATGTGCTTTTCCTTAAGGGAACTATACAGTCACCTCTCATGGCAGACCTTGTGGATCTGCTGCCATATGTTTGGGTTTTCTGTTTAACAAAAGTACTGAGTGGAGGGGGGAGCCAGGCCATTTAGGACTTTGAATACAAGACATGCGTCGGTGTATTGCACAAGATTTTCCCAACTCAGGAGCTCATGCTTTCTGAGGATGTAACAGTGATGATGGCTATTGGGCTTCCTATCAAGCACTTTGAGAGCCTGTTTGTAGACAGACTGAATGAGTTTTAATGTTGTACAGCAAGCTTGGGCCCAACTAGTCAAGCAGTACGTTAAGTGGGGGATTTGAAGTACAGTTTTGCTACCTCTGTAGTCAAACAATTTCGTATAAATCGGACATTAGCTAGGTTGAATTTGAATTACCTTTTTCACCTGCTTTTTAAAAGAGAAGTTGGAATCAAGGTACTTAAAATCAGATACCACGTGGAGCTTCTCCCCTGACACATAGACATCTGGCTCAGTAGCATATGTTGCCCTCTTTGTGAAGAACATGCAGACAGTTTTTTTCACATTGAGATGAAAACACGAGTCACTGAGCCACTTTGTAACCTGGACCATTACAGTAGTGAGTTCTTGTGCAGCTTGTTGTTTGCTCTTTGCATGCACATATATCACTGTACCATCTGCATACATTTGAACTTCAGACCCAGTACAGACAGAAAGCAGATCATTAATGTACAGGCTGAACAGGAGGGGCACCAGTATTGACCCTTGGGGCACGCCCACATCATAGCTAAGAGTGGGCGACAGCTCATTGCTCACTCTGACACACTGAGTTCTGCCTTCAAGGTATGATTTCATCCATCTCAAGGCATTGTGGGAAAAGTTGAACTTGGACAATTTTGTGATGAGAACCTCATGGTTAACAGTATCAAAAGCCTTCCTTAGGTCCAGAAACACAGCCCCAACTGCTGTGGAGTTTGAACCTATTTGAATTTGAGAATGTTTGTAGTGAATTTTTATTTTATTTTGTATTTTTTGTGGACTGGAAAATAGTACTTGGGTGCCAGTTTGTGTCAAGTTGCCATATTTCCTATATCAGCCTGTATGGTCTATTTAAATTGGTTGCTAAATACATTTTTGGACTTATAAATTAATGATATGTACCCATTGATTCTTAAAGAATATAACTTATAGATGACTCATGAGCTTAGTTCAACTGTCGTACCCCATCAGAACCCAAAATATGTGTCACGCCCTGATCTGTTTCACCTGTCCTTGTGCTTGTCTCCACCCCCTCCAGGTGTCGCCCTTGTTCCGCATTATCCCCTGTGTATTTATACCTGTGTTCTCTGTCTGTCCGGTGCCAGTTCGTCTTGAATGTTTTTCAAGTCAACCAGCGTGTTTTCCCGTACTCCTGCTTCTATTCTCTTCTTGCTATTCCTCCCGGTCTTGACCCTTGCCTGTCCTGTCTCTGAGCCCGCCTGCCTGACCACTCTGCCTGCCCCCGACCCTAAGCCTGCCCGCCGAATTGTACCTCTGCCTCCCTTTGGATTACCGACCTCTGCCTGCCTTGACCTGTCTTCTGCTTGCCTCTGTTGGAACATTAAACATTGTTACTTCGACAGTCTGCATCTGGGTCTTACCTTGATTCGTGATAATATAAGCTTGTTTTACCCCAATATTTGTAAACAAAGACGGCTAAGTAGCTGACTTGATTCTTCTTATATGTACTACCAAAGTAAAAAAGCATTGAATTGGTGTAAACATGGGCGAGAGTTTTCTTCCACCATATTCTTTTACACCAGTCTCACCTCTACTCTTTTAAAAGCCACATTCAGATTGACTTTATAATTTAAACCTAAGATAACCGTAGCAGTGTTAATTTTGGCACTCTTTTTTTTATTTAATCTAGTGTTAGCCATTTTTACTAAAATATCATTAAGTCTAACATGCTGACCAAACCCACACCAGAAGCGATCAGGACACAGCAGGTTGGAATATCAAAACAAACTGACAATTTAGCTAGCTAGATTTCTGTTGCAGCTGATTTGTTCTGGTATATAAACATTGGGTTGTTATTTTACCTGAAATGCACAAGATCCTCTACACTGACAATTAATCCACAGATAAAACGGCAAACTGAATTTGTTTCTCATCATCTCTTCTCCTTCCTTCAGGCGTCTTTTTCTTATTTGGACTTTATATAGCGGCTGGCACCCAACTTTACAGCATTACTACAACCAACCAGAGTTTGGACCTAAGTTCATTTTTCAATCACCCATGTGGGTATATGCTTCTAAAAACCAATGAAGAGATGGGAGAGGCAGCGCGTTGAGTAATATACCAGTTGCTTTAACCAGCAGAATATCTATAGTCAATACTAATATATTGCCACAGCTGAATTTTTGTAGTTCTATTGTAGGCTATTGGGCTAAAATGCATAGTGTGGTTTTAAAATGTATATGGCAAAGTAAACGATTCCAGATAAAATGTACAAACTCACATAGAGAAAGAGGTAGAAGGACTATCCACACCAAACTTTAAATTGTATTTCCAGACATTTCCAGCATTTCACTATCATTTTGCTCCATCCTAAATTGGTTTAGACATGATTATTCTGCCCCCTGGCTGAGTAAAGAAAGAATGGTGTCTCCTATTGTCCTGGAAGAGGTGGTCTTCAGTCTGTCATGTTGGCATGAAGAGATTCGGGAGACAGGCGCAGGAATGTGTAATGTTTTTTTTATTGAGCCCAAATTACGGCGTACCGTGTAAAGACGGGACGAAGACCAAACAAACACGTACACAAACACAGGGTTGAAACCCAAACAAAAGAGCGAGGAGTACCTCGAATAAATACACACGCGCACAATGATTAACGAAAGGGACGAGACCCGTAATCATCTGATCAATCCACAAGGGCACGAAAGCCCAAAACACACAGCACAGGTATTCACACGCACCAACGGACATTATAACAATAATCGACAAGACCATGGAAACCAAAGGGCATATATATACAAATACTAATCAGTGGGAGTAGGGGACAGGTGTGCGTGATGAAAGTTAAGGAGGGATCCGTGACACAGTCATATAGTTGAAGTCGGAAGTTTACATACACCTTAGCTAAATACATTTAAACTCCGTTTTTCACAATTCCTGACATTTAATCCTAGTAAAAATTCCCTGTTTTAGGTCAGTTAGGATCACCACGTATTTTAAGAATGTGAAATGTCAGAATAATAGGAGAGAGAATTATTTATTTCAGCTTTTATTTCTTTCATAACATTCCCAGTGGGTCAGAAGTTTACGTACACTCAATTAGTATTTGGTAGCATTTCCTTTAAATGGTTTCACTTGGGTCAAACGTTTCGGGTAGCCTTCCACAAGCTTCCCACAATAAGTTGGGTGAATTTTGGCCCATTCCTCCTGACAGAGCTGGTGTAACTGGGTCAGGTTTGTGTGCCTCCTGGCTTGCACACGCTTTTTCAGTTCTGCCCACAAATATTTTACAGGATTGAGGTCAGGGCTTTGTGATGGCCACTCCAATACCTTGACTTTGTTGTCCTTAAGCCATTTTGCCACAACTTTGGAAGTATGCTTGGAGTCATTGTCCATTTGGAAGACCCATTTGCAAATATATCCACATAAATTTTCTTCCTCATGATGCCATCTATTTTGTGAAGTGCACCAGTCCCTCCTGCAGCCAAGCCCCCCCACAACATGATGCAGCCACCCCCGTGCTTCACGGTTGGGATGGTGTTCTTCGGCTTACAAGCCTCCCCCTTTTTCCTCCAAACATAACGATGGTCATTATGGCCAAACAGTTCTATTTTTGTTTCATCAGACCAGAGGACATTTCTCCAAAAAGTACGATCTTCGTCCCCATGTGCAGTTGCAAACCGTAGTCTGGCTTTTTTATGGCGGTTTTGGAGCAGTGGCTTCTTCCTTGCTGAGCGGCCTTTCAGGTTATGTTGATATAGGACATGTTTTACTGAGGATATAGATACTTTGTTACCTGTTTCCTCCAGCATCTTCACAAGTACCTTTGCTGTTGTTCTGGGATTGATTGATTAGAACTTAGGTCAGTTATGCTGGCCTATGGAGTCCCTTAGGAAACTACTGAACCATTCAATAATCGGATTTAGCTCATATTCTGAGTTAGCCATTAAAAAAGTATGGTCCACAGATCTAATTGAATCTGAACTACCCTTTAACTGGAACAGAATATGGAAAAATATGACCTGGTCATCCTATAATCCGAATCATCAATTTATACATTTTAAGTTTGTTCAGACAGTTTGGCCCAGACTGTATTTAACACCAAGGAAATGTTTTCCAATGAAATTGGTCTCAACTCTCAACTGTTCACTGTGTCCCCTAAATCAGGTAGGCTAGGCACATTCCTTCATATGATGTGGGAGTGCCCTGCATTTAAATTCTTCAGGGGCAAAGCAAAAAAAGTAAATTTTGAAGTACATGTATGTAAATATGCAATGCTTTGCATCTATTATGTTACTTAACGATGATAGCTCCTTGAATCTCTCAATCAATCAGCACTGCCGCAAAAAAGATGTTGGCTCTTAGATGGCAATCACCTCACCCTCTCCCAATTCACCAGTGGATACAGTTACTACTAGAAGCTCTAACATCAGAATTATCCACAGTGAGAATGAATGGTGCTAGTCAAGGAACAATTGAGGTGTGGACAAATAGACTTGACTCTGTAAAGAATAATCTCAGCTAAAGCCCAACACATACAAATAAACAATCCATAAAGCTCAACACATACAGTGCCTTCAGAAAGTATTCACACCCACTTTTAGATGTGTTACAGCATGAATTTGATTCCAAGGCAATACTTACAGTACCAGTCAAAAGTTGAGTCAAAAGACACACCTACTCATTCAAGGGTTTATCTTTATTTTTACTATTTACTACATTGTAGAATAATAATGAAGACATCAAAACTATGGAATAACACATACGGAATCTTGTAGTAACCAAATAAGTGTTAAACAAATCAAAATATATTTATATTTGAGATTCTTCAAAGCAGCCAACTTATCTTAAAAAAAAAAAGCCGCATTAGAAAGGATTACCTACACATACTGACCAGATCATGTTATAGACAAAAGCGCCCTACATTGCCGACCAATCCAAACTCATCTCTCGGCATGTCTAGCCCACTCATTATCTCAGCCAATCATGGTTAGCGGGAAGGTTTCTGGCTTTTTCTGTGGCTAAACCAACTAGGCTCGTAACTTAACAATTTTATTCGTATTTACAGATGTCATACAAGTTTGTTATTAAGGCACATGAAAGTGCACATGTTCCAGAAGGCATTTATGCCAAAAAACGCATTTTGATAAAAAAAAAAGTATGTTCAAATGGCTCTCCTATTAAGTAGTGATGCGCGACATACGCCTAGTTTCCTGAAACGAGTCACATATTTCATATAATTCTTGAATGGAAGAAGTTTTGAATCACCAAGACTCTTCCTAGAGCTGGCCGCCTGGCCAAACTGAGCAATCAGGGGAGAAGGGCCTTGGTCAGGGAGGTGAACAAGAACCTGGTGGTCACTCTCACAGATCTTCAGAGTTCCTCTGTGGAGATGGGAGTACCTTTCAGACGGACAACCATCTTTGCAGCACTCCACCAATCAGGCCTTTATGGTAGAGTGGCAAGATGGAAGCCACTCCTCAGTAAAAGGCACATGACAGCCCGCTTGGAGTTTGCCAAAAGGCACCTAAAGACTCTCAGACCATGACAAACAAGATTCTCTGGTCTGATGAAACCAACTCTTTAGCCTGAATGCCAAGTGTCATGTCTGGAGGAAACCTGGCCCCATCCCTACTGTGAAGCATGGTTGTGGCAGCATCATGCTGTGGGGATGTTTTTTTCAGAGGCAGGGACTGGGAGACTAGTCAGGATCGAGGGAAAGATGAACGGAGAAAAGTACAGAGAGATCCTTGATGAAAACCTGCTCCAGAGCGCCTAGGACTTCAGACTGGTGCGAAGGTTCACCTTCCAAAAGGACAACAACCCTAAGCACACAGCCAAGACAATGCAGGTGTGACTTCGGGACAAGTCTCTGACTATCCTTGAGTGGCCCAGCCACACCCCACCCAACCTGACAGAGCTTTAGAGGATCTGCAGAGAAGAATGGGAGAAACTCCCCAAATACAGGTGTGCCAAACTTGTAGCGTCATACCCAAGAAGACTCGAGGATGTAATCACTGCCAAAGGTGCTTCAACAAAGTCAAGGGGTCTGAATACTTTCCGAATGCACTGTACGTAAGTACATATGTTACCACTCACCCGATTTTGACAACACTTACAATATGTTGTCAATATTACAATGATTGGCCCAAGGGGGGCGCTATAGTAATAATCTGAAATTCCAAACTTGGAACAAGTGTATTGGGTGGGGTGTGGCAGTGATTACAGCTGTTAGTCTTTTGGGGTGAGCCTCTAAGAGCTTTGCACACCTGGATTGTACAATATTTGAGCATTATTCTTAAAATAATTATTCAAGCTCTTTCAAAGTGGTGGTTGATCATAGCTAGACAGCCATTTTTTCTAGTCTTGCCATAGATTTTCAAGCCGATTTAAGTCAAAACTGTAGGCCACTCAGGAACGTTCAATTTAACCTTGGTAAGTTTACCTCTATTCTATTTCTTTTCATCCTAAAAATGCCCCTGTCCTTGCTGATGACAAGCATACCCATAACATGATGCAGCCACCACCATGCTTGAAAATATGAAGAGTGGTACTCAGTATTGGATTTGGCCCAAACGTAAAACTTTGTGTTCATGACAGAAATATAATTTATCTGCCCATAAAAATTTAGTATTACTTTATTGCAAACAGGATGCATGTTTTGGAATATTTTTATTTTGTTCAGGATTCCTTCTTTTAAGTTAGGTTCACTTACGTTAGTATTGTTATTGATCCATCCTCAGTTTTCTCCCATCACAGCCGTTCAATTCTGTCACCTTTAGCCTCATGGTGATATCCCTGAGTGTTTTCCTTCCTCTCCGGCAACTGAGTAAGGAAGGGCGCCTAAATATTTGTAGTGACTGGGTCCAAAGCCTAATAACATCACCATTCTCAAAGGGATATTCAGTGTCTTCTTTTTGTTTTTCAACACATCTACCATTCAGTGTCCCTCTTTGCGAAGCATTGTAAAACCTCTCTGATTGTCACGTCCTGGCCATAGATAGCCCATTTTGGCTTCTCTATGGTGGTTTTGGTCAGGATGTGACCAGGGGCGTTTAGTTTCTATGTAGTAAATTCTAATTGGGAATCCTATTTAGTGTGTTCAGTCCCCCACCTGTGTTGTGGGATATTGTTGATTTTGTGTTTAGTGCCTGTGTGCTATACACCACGTTACGGTGTATAGCCTTACAGATAATTGTATGCGTGCGGTTCAGAGATGGGATAATCATTCAAAAATCATGTTAACCATTATTATTGCACAGAGGACGAGTCCATACAACTTATTTACAGTAGGCTTGCCATAACAAAGGGGTTGAATACTTACAGACTCAAAACATTTCAGCCATTTTATATTAATTTTATTACAATGAAGAGGCGACTCCAGGATGCTGGCCTTCTAGGCAGAGTTCCTCTGTCCAGTGTTCTTTTGCCCATCTTAATCTTTTCTTTTTATTGGCCAGTCTGAGATATGGCTTTTTCTTTGCAACTCTGCCTAGAAGGCCAGCATCCCGGAGTCGCCTCTTCACTGTTGACGTTGAGACTTGTGTTTTGCAGGTACTATTTAATGAAGCTGCCAGTTGAGGACTTGTGAGACGTCTGTTTCTCAAACTAGACACTCTAATGTACTTGTCCTCTTGCTCAGTTGTGCACCGAGGTCTCCCACTCTTCTTTCTATTCTGGTTAGAGCCAGTTTGTGCTGTTCTGTGAAGGGAGTAGTACACAGCGTTGTACGAGATCTTCTGTTTCTTGACAATTTCTCACATGGAATAGCCTTCATTTCTCAGAACAAGAATAGGCTGACGAGTTTCAGAAGAAAGTTATTTGTTTCTGGCCATTTTGAGCCTGCAATCGAACCTGCAAATGCTGATGCTCCAGATACTCAACTAGTCTAAAGAAGGCCAGTTTTATTGCTTCTTTAATCAAAAGAACAGTTTTCAGCTGTGCTAACATAATTGTAAAAGGGTTTTCTAATGATCAATTAGCCTTTTAAAATGATAAACTTGAGTGATGGTTGCTGATACGCCTATGTAGATATTACATAATAAATTTGCCGTTTCCAGCTACAATAGTAATTTACAACATTAACAATGTCTACACTGTATTTCTGATCAATTTGATGTTATTTTAATGGACAAAAAAATGCTTTTCTTTCAAAAACATTTCTAAGTGACCGCAAGCTTTTGAACGGTAGTGTATATTAAAAAAATATTATTTAAAAAAGCTGCCTGAACTTTTGTCACAAAACTTTGATAGGTCACTCCAAGGTCACTCCGATTGACCACATGGTGGCTTAAATATGTCTATACCGTGCTTGGCCCTTGGAATTGTTGCTTGCAGCTACATTTTTTGATAACTACGTAGGGAGCAGTGGGGCGCCCCACTCCCAACACTACCCGGTGAAATGTAAGGCGACAAATTCAAAATCCAAAAGTTGAATTATTAAACATTCATCAATATACAAGTGTTGCATAGTCATCAAAAGCTCTGCTTCTTGGCAATACCACAGCGTTGTCAGATTTCAAAAAGGATTTACGGCGAAAGCACAACATTTGATTGTTTGAGGATAGCACCTACAATATTTAACTATTAGCATAAATTCATAATTAGCATAAATTCATGCGTCTCACAAAACGCATAAAATCGCTAATATAAAATCGCTTACCTTTGATGAACTTCTGCTGAGGGCTTCCCAAGTGTCCAACGAAGACAATCCATGCTTCTTTTGTTCGAAAAAGTCATTTATTATATCCATAAATCTCAGTTTGGTTGGCGCGTTATGATCATAAAATCCACCGTTGAGTCGCCCATTGAACAGTGAAGAGAACACGTTCAAATTATACCTATCATATTTCTCCAAACAAATCAAACATCATTTTGAATGTTTCCTTAGGTATCATTTTATGTATATTTACTGTAATATTTCAACCGGATTGTAGCCTGAACGATAAGAAAGGAAAATAAAGTGGAGCGCACACTCGGTTGCGCGCCCGCAAAATCTTGTTGACATCTGAGTTCCCTTGACCATATTCTCTTCCTATCCGTTCTGGTCAGGGCTACCGTTTCCTGGCTTTGTATAGAGACTGTTGACATCTAGTGGAAGCCATAGGTACTGAAATCTCGGAGCTGGTTGCCTTTGAAATCAATAGGAAGACTGTCAAACAGAGCAAAGGTCACAAAAAACTGTAATTCTGGATGGATTTTCCTCTGGTTTTCGCCTGCTATATCCCTTCTGTTATACTCACAGACATTATGTTAACACTTTTAGAAACTTCAGAGTGTTTCCTATCCAATAGTACTAATTATGTGCATATCCTATTTTCTGGGCCTGAGTGGGAGGCATTTTACTTTGGGCACGCCAGACTCTTCAAAACCGTCACCTCGGGAGCCGCTCCCTAAGAAGATAACAGATATTCAGATTTGGACCCAAAAAGTATAAACACTATTTTGCTCTGATTACCTATCTGCCTGTGAAATAAATACATTTCCCCACACGCCATGAAGTTTGTTGTCTTTGCTTTTCTCCTGTAATGCATCTCCCTATCAAGCAGTGGAGTTGGTTCTCTGACATCCCGTCCATTGTGAGCTATCAAGTTTTTCTCTCTCATTAATTCACACAGCATACATTTGAATAATTGTCACTGATTGGTCCAAGGTGAGGCTCTGCATCATGTGTGGTGCCTTGTTTTATTTTGGTGTCATTGAGTTATGGATAATTGATTAAACAAAATACACACATCCGTTAGGGTTTATGGTTTATGGCCAGATGTGTTGTTAAAACTCTCTTTGTGAAAGGAGATCCTCTGTCTCCGGCATGTACTGAAAGGAGCCATCGCCCCTGTGATATGCCAGCATGTGCTTTCCATTGCCTGTGACAAAATGAGTCACCACAGCCTTGTCACATTTCTTCCTTTCATCACATTTCCTTCTCCTGCTACAGGAGCAGTGAGATATACTCAGTTGACTATTTTATTTCTTAATCAATTGTCATTACTGACATGCGTACTATGGAAAGCTCTGTATCAGTCACTAAAGTACACCCATCTAAAATATCTGTCCACTATCACAATCTTAGTTCATATCTCCTCTCTAGTGTTCCTCTGAAAGCTTTTCTAAGGAGTAGGCTTGAGAAATGCATAGTAAGTTCCCAGCAATCAGGGGCCATCCTAAGGACTTTAGGCAACATTCCCATTAGGTCCCTTTTAGGGTTTCGGTGAGACCTTATCACACTGATGTTCTGAGAAGGTTAACCTCGGGACCGTAAGAGGACGTTCAGTACAGGTCCCGGTTTGGTTGCAGTATAATGTTATAATAAGGTATTTTGATGTCCATTATGGAACATTAGGAATAGGTTCCTAATTGGTTCTGATAGGAAGTTATCCATGGGACATTGAATGACCACAAGGGGACGTTTCATGACGGTCCCAAGGGAACGTCCCCTGCGGGACTTTCGAGTAGTTCAATGTAAGTTACCAGGACGTCACTGAGGACCATGTCAATACTTTTTTTAGGAAGTTCAGGACTTTTATTTTACTAGTCATTAGGACGTTGCATGATGGTCCCAAGGGAATGCCCTCTGGGGGACCTTTTTGTAGTTCCCTGTAAGTTACTAGGACGTCGTTGAGGACCATGTGAGGATGTCTTCAAGACATTCTCAGGACATTTGTTTCATAAGCAAAGTAATCAAATGGGATGGGTGTTTTAAAGGTAAGTAGGATGCTGCTCATTTAAAATAGTGCAAGACTTTAATCAATGACAATATGATTACATTTTACATGTTCACTTTTATAGTACAGACTTCGATATGACTCCACCTGGAATTTGAATTCACAACCTCTGGATTTGGAGTATGCTGATCTTCTACATACAAAGTATATAGCATACTCCGAAGTCCCCTACACATGTATTACCTATAACACATCTCTGCACTTAGCAAAAGAGTGCACTACTATTTCAGTTATCAGTTAAAACCTCTTAAGGATCCGCCCCTTTTTTTCAATTTTCGCCTAAAATCCCATACCCAAATCCAACTGTCTGTAGCTCAGGCCCTGAAGCAAGGATATGCATATTCTTGGTATCATTTGAAAGGAAACACTTTGAAGTTTGTGGAAATGTGAAAGGAATGTAGAAGAGTATAACACAACAGATCTGGTGAAAGATAATACAAAGAAAAAACCAACCGTTCTTTTGTATTTTTTTTGTACCATCATCTTTGTTTTGCAAGAGAAAGGGCTTAATGTATTTTTCCAGCCCAGGTGCAATTTAGATTTCGGCCACTAGATGGCAGCAATGTATGTGCAAAGTGTTCTAATGAACCACTGATCCAATGAACCATTGCATTTCTGTTCAAAATGTTGTATCAAGACTGCCCAAATGTGCCTAATTTGTTTATTAATAACTTTTCATGTTCACTCTCCTCAAACAATGGCATGGTATTCTTTCACGGTAATAGCTACTGTAAATTGGACAGTGCAGTTAGATTTTAAGAATTTAAGCTTTCTGCCAATATCAGATATGTCTATGTCCTGGGAAATGTTCTTGTTACTTACAACCTCATGCTAATCACATTAGCTTACGTTAGCTCAACCGTCCCGTGGAAGGGACACCGATCCCGAATAAGTTTTAATCTGACTATTTTCTCATCAGTGAATTTATTGACTTATTTCAGCAATTTGAAGCTTTACAATGTACTGTATAGTTAGTTATCTAATGTTTTTTAATGTTACTCTTGAATCACTATAAAAAAATACACTTTTTTTTGCAAAGTGTAACAATACAGGTGAACGCAGGCGTTGACACAGACACGGTGGCGTAACAGGAAGATTGGAAATCTGTGAACCACGAGGTTGTGATTTTAAATCCCAGGTGAGAACATGTTGAATAATAATTAGTGTAAATTAACATGCACAATGCATATGTAAGTTGAAAACACTGTATATTAAAAGCACTGTGTGTGGTAGTCCCTAAACTTGTCAACAGCCAAAGCTGTGAATGGATCAGTGGTTCACCAATCAGGTCCTTGATGGGCTCTGAAACAGTAACAAGGGGTGTAATGAAACGAGGGTGAGCATGCCCAGGTAGGTGGGTCAAATTTATTTTGGGGTGGAGGAGATCGTTTATATTTGACCATAAGGCGACGTCCTGACAACTGATACCCTGAATGTCCTGCCGATGTCCTAATAATCTCCTGACCCTGTCCTCAAAGCCAGGAATTAGAAAAAAAACAGCACAGAATGTTGAAAGAACGTCCTATAAATGCCCTTGGAGACGTCCCCCTAACAAACCGGGAACTAGACAAAAAACCTCCAGGGGACCATGACACAACGTCCTGACGACCATTTCGTGACGTTACATGGATGTCCTAACAGCAATCTTTTTTGCAGGGTTCATATCCAACATGTACAGTTTCAGTGCACTAAAGAGAGAGTTTTTAAAAGGCTTGTTACCACGGTACAGGTTTTTGTGATAAGCTATCGGTAGGAGATGCTAGAGCGCCATGTTGCACACTTGTAGCAATTGTTCTGCCAATACTGCAACCTGACCTAGCTAACTTTTTTGAGCCTCCAACCGTACATCCAACTCAGCACGGAGACTTGTTTTCGTCAGTGCTGTTATTTTCCTCCTCGGTGGTATGTGAACTTCAGACAGGGTTACTTGGATCTATTCCCAAAATGCCCATTGGGTAAGAGGCCAGTGCTGTGAGATGCGATGGGACAGGTGTTTCACACGTGGCCAGCCTGTTAGCCAAATGTTGTATATCAAAACCAGTACTCTGGGCGTCTCGGTTTGCCGGCTAGCAGTATTAGTGGGTAAATTGTTTAGTCACGTTAGCAAAGCAGGTGTAAACTCTGCACAAGTAAAGTCATTAGTTTGCACATGAGACATGAGTCATTCACGTTTCAGACTAGTATTGTCACGTGCACTGGATACATCAGGTTTAAAACAGTACAATAAAATCATTAACTTGTGAGCTTTTTCCCAACAATGCAGAATAAAGGTAATAGGTAATAATTCAACCCACAGAGATGGACATTGGAAAATGTAGATTTTGTGGACAATTAACAATTTATTTAGATTTTTATACATGCTTGGGGTTATTGTTTTTCTTGAATATCCACTTGCGCCCAAGTTTCAGCCGCCTGACAGAGGCAACCAGGTTTTGGGCTAAAATGTCCTGGACGGGGTAAAGTTCATGATGCCCTCGACCCAGGATCAGTGGACTTTAACCCCACTGAAAACCTGTGGTTTGAATTGAAGAGGGCAGTCCATAAGCGCAGACGAAGGATATCAAGGACCTGGAAAGATTCTGTATGGAGGAATGGTCTAAGATCCTTCCCAATGTGTTCTCCAATCTCATACAACATTTTCGAAAAAGACACGGCCGTTATAGTCGCAATGTAAGGTACTGAAAACAGGGGTGCCAATCATTTTCTGAAAAAAGTATTACTTGTTAAACAAAATTTCTTTCTCTAAGCAATTGTATGAGTATAAAAAAAGATAATGTCCTCCAAAAAAATTTAGCATACAATATAGCTCAGTATTCGTGTTATTTATTTTATACAGTGTTTTTTTGCTCATCTTTATCGAGGGTGCCAATCATTTTGGACGCAACTGTTTATTTAAATTGATGGAGATGTCTGTATAGTGACACATGTTCTTCCTAGAGCCCTATTATAATATTTTCTTGAACATACCATGACTGGCAATTGTTGCCCATATGTCATATTGGCTATAGCTACTTTGTAATGACTAAATGGAGAGAGACAGATTTACATTTACTATGTAACATCTGAGTCTAGGTTGGTTGTGGAGCCAGGCATGGACATGCTGGCAACTGCTATGTTGGATCTGGAGAGAAAAAGAGAGCATACAGTGTATCAGTTACGCAGTATGTTTTAGGCATTATGTCCACCATTTTGGACCATTCCTAAGCACCTACAGTACACCAGGGATGGCCAAGCCTGGTCCTGGCGGGTTCCACAATATCTTTTGTATAGAGACCATGATTAAAGCGGTATTTCACGCTAATTACAAAAATCCATTTTTTGATTGTGTAGCTTACTTTAAAAGGACACATTCCCTCATTCTTCCTCATGCTATTTCCAAATAACAACGTAAATGAAAATACGTCTTACCTTTCCCCCTAGTTCTTAGTTTTCCAAAAGCAAAAAAAACGTTTAAAAGTTTTCCTCTCTGGTTAGTCTCGCTCTCCTCCACTAAGTCTTCTCCCCTTCTCTGTCAGTGGAGGTTTCTGAGCCTGGGCTTCTGCTCCAGCCGTCTAGGATATTTCTGGATGCTTCACATGATATTCACAGGGTGGTGGGCCAACTTTTTCTCTTCCCCCCTCATAGCTCAGATTGCCTTTGAGGGGGAGCTGGCCTAGTTTTTTGAAGAGGGACAGCAAGCACTGAACAACAAAATAAATACCTGGAACTCTTGGGAGTAATAGCGAGGTATCCCAAAACGTGTGAGTACAGCAGTGGAGGCTCCTCAGAGGAGGAAGGGGAGGACCATCCTCCTCAGTGAAATATTTTTTTTTTATATATATAGTGAAACATTTAAAAGTTATCATTTTAAAAACTATACTAAATATATTCATGCCACCAAATAATTGGTTAAAATACACCGTTTTGCAATGAAGGTCTACAGTAAATTCAACAGCACCGTCTGGGCTAGCACCATGGCGTAGCCAGAGGACAGCTAGCTTCCGTCCTCCTCTGGCTACATTGACTTCAATACAAAACCTAGGAGGCTGGTAGGCCTCACCCCTTCCATACACATACATGGTAATTATGACCCTTTCCAGAGCAAGTCCTCCAACCAATCAAAGCTTTTGCAGTATGAACTGACATGTTGTCCATTCAATCATAGATGTAGGATCAGAGAACGATCCTAGTGTGTTGTTGTATTGGGATCGTGCCACAGAGCATTATGGGGGTTCTATCTATTGAGAAGGTTGGTGACATTGTTGGAAGGAGATTAAGTGTGAAGAGTGATAGTTGAGCATTTTTGGGACATTAGTCAATTCAAATTAGTTTTTTCAAATTACAGGAGATGTATATTATAAATAGTTTTCTTGGGTTTAGAACTTTATTTTTGTGTTCAGTTAGTGCAATTTATGAAACATTGCCTTGCTAACTTCCGTAGCTAGCTAGCTAGCTACCAGCGCCAGTTTTCTCCGTCAGAATGGTCAACGCTGCCGAAAATGTTGTGGACTTTTTGTTGAAGAACCCCTTTCATTCTATGGGCTACACGGAAAAGGTGCGAATTAAAAGCAAGGGTCGACCTCTGCCTGAGATCAGTTTCATGAAGATGGATGAAAAGGTGAGAGCGTTCAATGCCAACTGGTATCAAATGTATAGCTGGTTAACAGGGAGCCTATCATCAAGCCGCCTGTAATTGCATATTACGATGCTTTACATGCTAAACTTTTCTGGGATGTCGAAAACATTTCTGAATGATTTGATAGCTTCCATCGCATCATCCATTAAAAGTTAGATTAAAGAGAGAGGTTGACGCAGCACATTTTTTCACGTGCGCTCAAGTAGGCTTTGCACTTTCCTCCGGTATTTATTTAACAAAGATGATAACACATAATCACTGCGGACAGACACAAGCAAAAACTCATGACATAAATGTTGCAGCAGCCTAGGCTACAACTAAACATTAGAAATCTGACATGCTGTATGTGATGAAAACGAGACTATTTTTCCGTCTGATCAACTGTAGGCTCCTACTAAGAGCAGCTGCATACAACATATGCGCCCTGTCCATCTGGTCAGGGTAAACTAATTGGTAATGTTATGTATTTATAGTCCATTTGTGTGTCAGGAGAAAATGTGAATGTGATCAAATTTAGATTATATTACAAAATTGGGCTGGCTAGGCTGCCTAGACGTTTTTAATCCAAAATGATTACCTGGAATTAATCAATCGACATAATAGAGATGGCAGATGTGAGTAATTGTTTTTATAAGCCCTACAGTTGCATAGGCCTGCATGATGCAAACATACATAAAGCAAGCTCAGCCCTGTGAGTTATTTTGCTTATCAGTTCTTGTCTTGTATCTGGGTAGAGGAAATCCCCCTCATAATCTAGTCTAAATATAATTTATATGAACAAATATTAGGTAGCTGCAGTTTGACAGGGGTTTCATCCCCCCCAGGGCCAGGAGGTTTTTTCTGGAGTTTTTTATAACTTGATTAGGAAAAACTGGTCCCATCACAGCCCATATAAAACCTTTTTACAACTGATTAATCACTGTCATACCTTATAGGATCCAGAGTTTTCCTAGTTAGGTTAACATATAAGGAAAAACCCCAGGCCCCAAGGGGAAAAATTGCCCCAACGCTCTGGGACCTATGGTGCCACAAGTCTGCTTGCAGTTGTCAGTTCTCGTCAGGTATGTGGAAGATCAGGGCTTTATTCAGGAACGTTTCTGGGCTACTTTAATGTGTCAAGTGGGCGAGATCTACAGTCTTTTTTTTACTTTGATTTTTAGATGTCTTAGTTTAACTGTATAGAGACCTACGATGGTGCAGCTATAGTGGAATGTATCTGCTGTTTGTATTTACAGTTATGTCCCCTCATGTTCCCTGATTAAGAGGTGATGACTACTCCACTCCACTCCACTCCCATTATCAACTTTCTCCTGACATGAACTGAAGCCGCAACGTCTCATGTGCCCTCTCATCCACTGTACATTGAATGTTTCCCTTCCAAGCACTGTGAGTACCCCTATCCATGTTCTCTCATTACTGTATGTAGACTTAATCACATTATTACACATCAAATATTTTACTCCTTGCTTACACTAACTAATTCTTAGCTCTTTTGTCTAACTGTGTAGTGTCTTGTGTTATTGTTTTTTGTCTTCCCAGTAATATTCTGTCCTGCACTGGTCAAGCCTTTGAACACCTCAACTCATGCTTCATACCCTCATTCAATCACTGCTGTGATCTCTTTCCAACACTGTGTAAGTAGCCCTCTCATTCCCCTTCCCCATAATATTGTACTATACATTTCTTTATTAAATGCTTTTGGTTAAAATAATTAGTCTTTGATGATTTTTGAAACACACTTTGTGGTCTCTCGTGCGTTCCGCACCTATACTGTAGTTCTCCCATCCTCCTCATTTTTTCAAGTCACCAGCCTCCACTGGAGTACAGTATCATATTAATCAGGAAATGGGTCAAAATGGGTCCATTTGTACACATTACTTTATTGACTGACTGTGTCGTCCGAAATACAGTGTTCAGGCTTGTAGTCCTCCTGTGATAGGTCAGACTCTTTCTGCGTCTGGATCAGGTTTTGTTGTGGTGAGTTGGTGTGTCTTGCTCCTTATGTTGAGTGGTCTGGTATTGTGTTGGGTTTCAATCACAGCAATGCAAAAAAGTGTTTATTGCGGATGCCTGTTCCTTATTTTTAGACAAACAAATGCATGGGGAAAAGGGTCAAGTTTATTGACAAGGTAACCTTCTCCCTGCTGTGTTGGCAGGCCAATCTGCATCATGTGTTAGTTTAATTCTTAACCCAGCATACTTTACATTTATTTTCGTATGAGGGCAAGGTCACAGATACACCACAGGCTGGATTACAGAATACCAGCCATTATAGTTACAGTCGTGTCATCAATGAGTCTTGTAGAGCTTAAGGGTTAACTCAGTAATAACCTCAGTACTAAGTTTAGGGGTTAGTAAAGTACTTGTTTAATTGTTTGTTGTGGTGCAGAACAAGAAATTAAAGTATTTTGCAGAAAGCTTGTCGTTGACAGAAAACACAATTTATAGTTGTATTTCCATCAAAGTGGAAATATAAGTGTGAAAATGTGTATGCCTATTCTTAACTTTCTTTTGTAAATTACATCAAAATAGGAAACAACTTGTCCATTGCTGTTTACTACTTCTCCAAGTAGATAAAAGTTAACTTAATGTGAAGTAACAAAATCAATCTTACATAAACGTTATTTCAACATTGTTCTGTCTGTAACCAACATTTGCTAAAGCACTATTTAGAAAGACTGTCTCAGAATTTCTTCTTTGACTACAATAAAAATACTTTTGACCAGCTGAAACGAGTCACACAATTTTTCTTGAGGAAAATTACCCTTTCTAGCTAGCTAGCAAGCATAGCTACACACGATAATATCAAAGTCATTATCAGCATGTGAAGTAACGTAAACTCACTCACTTTCGTACATCGCCTTGGTCCGTACAATTGACCTTATTTTAGCAACAAAAAACGTAATACTTCCAGATCAACTGTAATGTCAATACCATTGTAAAGCACAATTTCTCCCCTTTCCAACAAAATCAATGGCAAGACTATCATGATGCCCATCTCTGCATGATTCAAAAAGGCAATGAGCTCCGTCGGGTCTTTTTAAAAATGTCAGGTGGGGAAGTGAAACCTATGTGTGATAGTGAGAAGGAGAGATGTCGTGTGGGGAAATTGCTTTTTTTCACTCGATCTGTCCAACTTATCACCTTATAGCCTCTAAAATGTAAATAAAACACTATAAAGAGCTTATATAATGTGTCATTACATACATATTTTAAGGTTTGTGCCGAATTTGAATCGGGTTTTTAGGGCGGTGCTAAAGTGCTCTTCAGAAGTAAACAGTGGCTTTTGAGAGTCATGATCACTTTCAGTGACGACGCAAAAAATGACTAAGTATCCCCCCCTTACCCCAGTCGCTGTCCCTTCCTTGTTTTTAAACGATGAGAGAAGTACTACACCTGGTGGCGAGCGATTGTAAGACAGAAATAGTTGCTTTATGCGTAATGTACCTTTCGACATGACACGCCACGATGTAAGGGCCAGTTTTTTCAACTTTTCTCCAATACTATAGAGCCATTACCGTGTCGATCAACGCTTGAATAGAAATGTAGGGCACACCCCAGATTTTGAAGTCAACAATACAGTCGCTACAGTCCCATTAGTTTTCTTTGCAGCCTCGTTTGAATGTCGCGGTTGCACACATTTGTACGGAATGAGGTTAGTTTACATTAGCTAGTTAACAGTAAAATCTATTTAGGAGTCTACAATCTCACCATGTTCAACCTGCAGATTGATGTGCCAGATAGGTGTAGGCAGGGGTGAAAGTAGATTTGATTTCTTACCGGTACGGGACACCCAAGTGCGCGCACGCTTAAAAAAAAGAAGCTGATCCTCTGTGGCCAAATCATGCTTTCTGGTGTAGTACCTATTTTAAATGATTTGATCTATTTCTGTATAGACAGGTGTAAGCTAATTTTGTCTATTTAATTCAATTTACGTTAAGGAAAGCTTAGCTTTCCTAGCCTTATAAACACTCTGCCTACGCCTTTTAATGTGGCATAAACATAACCAGTTGTCACAACAGCCTTTGCTTTGGCTCCCCCCTCCTGTCCAGCTCAGGCTTTCGCCTTCCCCGGCTTTCTAGATGCTGCTGAACCTACTGCTGGCAAACGCCCTTCACTCATCAATTGTCTCGTCATCATTACACACACCTTGTTCCAATCCCCATTCTATCATTGTATACAGTTGAAGTCTGAAGTTTACATACACTTAGGTTGGAGTCAGTAAAACAAATGTTTCAACCACTCTACAAATGTCTTGTTAACAAACTATAGTTTTGGCAAGTCGGTTAGGACATCTACTTTGTGCATGACACAAGTAATTTGAGGGTTTTGAGGGTTTTAGGTGACAAGCCACATTTTTTCAGCCTCCTGAGGTTGAAGAGGCGCTGTTGCGCCTTCTTCACCACACTGTCTGTGTGGGTGGACCATTTCAGATTGTCAGTGATGTGTAGGCAGAATGAACTTGAAGCTTTCCACCTTCTCCACTGCGGTCCCGTCGATGTAGATAGGGGGTTGATCCCTATGCTGTTTCCTGAAGCCCACGATCAGGTCCTTTTTTTGCTGACGTTGAGTGAGAGGTTATTTTCCTGGCACCACACTCCCAGGGCCCTCACCTCCTCCCTGTAGCCTGTCTCGTCATTGTTGGTAATCAGGCCTACTACTGTTGTAGTAGGGCGGCCAGTCAGGAAGTCCTGGCTGCGTCGGTGGCACTGTGTTATCCTCAAAGAGGGCGAAAAAGGTGTTTAGCTTATCCGGAATCAAGATGTTGGTGTCCGCGACGTGGCTGGTTTCCCCTTTGTAGTCCGTGATTGTCTGTAGACCCTGTCACATTCGCCTCGTGTCTGAGCCGTTGAATTGCGACTCCACTTTGTCTTGTCTCTGTACAGACGTTTTTCCTGTTTGATTGCCTTACGGAGGGAATACAGTTTGTATTCGGCCATATTCATAGTCACCTTGCCATGGTTAAATGCAGTGGTTCGCACTTTCAGTTTTGCGTGAATGCTGCGATCTGTCCACGGTTTCTGGTTTGGGTAGGTTTTAATAGTCACAGTGGGTACAAACATCACCTATATGTTTCCTGATAAAGTCAGTCACCGTATCTGTGTATTCATCAATATTATTTTCAGAGGCTGCCAGGAAGATATCCCAGTCTCTGTAATCAAAACAATCTTGAAGCATGGATTCCGATTGGTCAGACCAGCGTTGAATAGTCCGTAGCACAATACTTATTGTTTGAGTTTCTGCCTATAGGAAGGGAGGAGCAAAATGGAGTTGTGATCAGATTTGCCAAAGGGATGGCGGGGGAGGGCCTTGTAGGCAGTTCGAGAAGTTGAATCGGAGTGGTCCAATGTTTTTTTCAGAGCGAGTGCTAGAGTCAATGTGTTGGTAGAAATTCGGTAGCGTTTTCCTCAGACTAGCTTTGTTAAAATCCCATTGGAACGCTGACTGCGAGCCAGGCCTAATCGCCCATCTTCAGTGCCTGACCTTACTAATGCTTGTAGCTGAATGGAAGCAAGTCCCTGCAACAATGTTCTAACATCTAGTGGAAAGCCTTCCCAGAAGAGTGGATGTTGTTATAGCAGCAAAGGGGTGACCAACTCTATAGTAATGCCCATGATTTTTGGAATGAGATATTCGACGACCAGGTGTCCATATACTTTTGTTCTTGTAGTGTCTTTGATACCATTCCGCTTCAGCCATTACCTCTAGCCCGTCCTCCCTAATTAAGGTGCCACCAACCTCCTGTTATCTACAGTAGTAGTTCTGTCCAACGCTAAAGGACAAGAGGGATGAAGGTATTAACAAAACTTTATCCATAGAGCAATCCTCTGTGAAGTTATTTGGCTCCCTCATGAGGAGTTTGTCTGAAGTGAAGTGCAAGCACGCACACACACACACAATTCTAATCAACAATCATTATTTATTCAGGAGTGCTGGACCCTAAAACTGGAAACGCAAACTATGTAATTATTACATACGATCAATGAGTATTTTTTTTAAACAGTTAATTACTGGACTAATGGATTATTTGATGACTAATGATCAACCCATAGAAAATGTATATTCAAATTATGTTTATTTTTTTTCCACAGACACAAGATTGAATTGTTTCCATGATCGGAAATACAAGTACATGGAGGTCACCTTTTTAGAGAAATTTACCCAAATATTAGAATAAGGTGACCTTTACCTCAGAGGTCATACAGAATACTGCAAATGCACAAATTGGAATCTATTTACAAATATCAAATTAAATATAGTGTTTTGTTCTCATTCTCTCCTGTGAAATTTACTCTCAGGAAATGCTGTAAACCTTCATGTTCAACTCCTATCTTTGGCATAAGTAAACTGTAAAAATGTAATATTTACAAAAACACTAAGTGTATATATACAGTTGGAGTCGGAAGTTGACATACACTTAGGTTGGAGTCATTAAAACTCATTTTCAACCACTCCACAAATTTCTTGTTAACAAACTATAGTCTTGGCAAGTCGGTTAGGACATCTACTTTGTGCATGACACAAGTCATTTTTACAACAATTGTTTACAGACTATTTCACTTATAATTCACTGTATCACAATTCCAGTGGGTCAGAAGTTTACATGCACTAAGTTGACTGTAGCTTTAAACAGCTTGGAAAATTCCAGAAAATGATGTCATGGCATTAGAAGCTTCTGATAGGCTAATTGACATAATTTGAGTCAATTTAAGGTGTACCTGTGGATGTATTTGAAGGCCTACCTTCAAACTCAGGGCCTCTTTGCTTGACATCATGGGACCTCCACAAGTGTGGTTCATCCTTGGGAGCAATTTCCAAACGCCTGAAGGTACCACGTTCATCTGTACAAACAATAGTATGCAAGTATAAACACCATGGGACCACACAACCGTCATACCTCTCAGGAAGGAGACACGTTCTGTCCCCTAGAGATTAACGTACTTTGGTGCGAAAAGTGCAAATAAATCCCAGAACAACATCAAAGGACTTTGTGAAGATGCTGGAGGAAACGGGTACAAAAGTATCTATATCCACAGTAAAACAAGTCTTATATCGACATAACCTGAAAGGCTGCTCAGCAAGGAAGAAGCCACTGCTCCAAAACCACCATAAAAAAGCCAGACTACGGTTTGCAACTGCACATGGGGACAAAGATCGTACTTTTTGGAGAAATGTCCTCTGGTCTGATGAAACAAAAATAGAACTGTTTGGCCATAATGACCATCGTTATGTTTGGAGGAAAAAGGGGGAGGCTTGCAAGCCGAAGAACACCATGCCAACCGTGAAGCACGAGGGTGTCAGCATCGTGTTGTGGGGGTGCTTTGCTGCGAGGGACTGGTGCACTTCACCAGGAGGGACTGGTGCACTTCACAATACAGATGACATCTTGAGGTAGGACAATTATGTGGATATATTGAAGCAACATCTCAAGACATCAGTTAGGAAGTTAAAGCTTGGTCGCAAATGGGTCTTCCAAATGGACAATGACCCCAAGCATACTTCCAAAGTTGTGGCAAAATGCTTAAGGACAACAAAGTCAAGGTATTGGATTGTCCATCACAAAGCCCTGACCTCAATCCCATAGAAACTTTGTGGGCAGAACTGAAAAAGCGTGGGCGAGCAAGGAGGCCTACAAACCTGTCTCAGTTACACCAGCTCTGTCGTGTGGAATGGGCCAAAATTCACCCAACTTATTGTGGGAAGTTTGTGGAAGACTACCCAAAACGTTTGACCAAAGTTTAACAATTTAAAGGCAATGCTACCGAATACTAATTGAGTGTATGTGAACTTCTGACCCACTGGGAATGTGATGAAATAAATAAAAGCTGAAATAAATCATTCTCTACTGTTATTCTGACATTTCACATTCTTAAAATAAAGTGGTGATCCTAACTGACCTAAGACAGGGAATTTTTATTAGAGTTAAATGTCAGGAATTGTTAAAAACTGAATTTAAATGTATTTGGCTAAGGTGCATGTACACTTCCAACTTCAACTGTACATATAAGGTAGCCTAAAAGGGTAAAATGGTGCCCCAAAAATACTGTGCGATCAAATAGGCAGCTTTCCAAACCTTGACAAAAACCTATTTGTGTATTTATTTCATATTTATCTTCCATTGAGAAATTGAATAGACCATTCTCAATAACAGAATTATGATGTCTCAACTAAGGTTGAACTTGTAAAAGCTTGCCTTACAGGGTCCTATAACGCCCCAAAATTACTGTACACTCAAACAGGTAGATTTTCTAAACTTGACAAAAACCCATTTCAATATTTGCTTAAAAATGTTGCTTAAGTTGGTCTCACTGAAATCAACAAGTAATGTTTTTACTGTAATTACCATTTTACCATGTACTTGCGAAAACCTAGTAATTTAAATAAAAGTAATTACTAGAAAGTACCTAGTAATGTCTACAATAGTCAAATAAAATGCTACCAACTTTGGTAAGTCTACCTGATTCGGGTGAGCTTATTAAATTACTATATAAGTCTGATTTTAAAGTTTAATTGTGAAATGTAACTGTACTCTACTGCTCAAATATCAGTAATAATATTCACACCATAAACACTGATTATGTCAATACATTTTGTGCGGCATTCCCTCTGTCATCTCTTGTTTTGACTATGATGTCACTCTCTAGTATGCACAAAACTCTTCTTGGTTGCGCTCTTCGTGGTTAAGGTACTTGATTACTCGTGGTGGGAGGGGCAGTTTGTTGATGCACCTCAGTCTGTGGATTCCAACCTGCTGCCGGATCTTCAGCCTACACAGCTGCATCAGTGGACGCGGTGGTGCTGGAAGACAATGGCGACAGATACGGTAATATGTGACGCTTGTACATTATATAAACAGTATACATATAACATGTGCACAAGTCACTCAAAATAAGTGCCCGTTTGGGCATTGATGTGTGTGGCTGTGTTTGCACGTGTGCATGACATCCCCCTCATCACAGAAGTAACCCCAGCAGCTGCTAGACGTTAGCTCTGGGATCTAGGTCATGGCACCACTGTAACAGGCTGGTATTGAACACTGGTTATCAACCACGCATACAGTACCGCTACACCAAAATGCTACCTTCTGTTGTGTAATAAACTCTAGAAAAAGGGGTTATTCGGCTGTAGGGGAACCCTTAAGGGTTCTTTGGCTGTAGGAGAACCCTTAGAATAACCCTTTTTGGTTCCATGTAGAACCCTTTTTGGTTCCAGATACAGTTGAAGTCGGAAGTGTACACACACCTTAGCCAAATACATTTAAACTCAGTTTTTCACAATTCCTGACATTTAATCCTAGTAAAAATTCCCTGTCTTAGGTCGGTTAGGATCACCACTTATTTTAATAATGTCAAATGTCAGAATAATAGTAAAGAGAATGATTGATTGATTTCAGCTTTTATTTCTTTCATCACATTCCCATTGGGTCAGAAGTTTACGTACACTCAATTAGTATTTGGTAGCATTGCCTTTAAATTGTTTAACTTGGGTCAAACGTTTCAGGTAGCCTTCCACAAGTTTCCCACATTAAGTTGGGTGAATTTTGGCCCATTCCTCCTGACAGAGCTGTTGTAACTGGGTCAGGTTTGTGGGCCTCCTGGCTCGCACACGCCTTTTTAGTTCTGCCCACAAATATGCTATAGGATTGAGGTCAGGGCTTTGTGATGGCCACTCCAATACCTTGGCTTTATTGTCCTTAAGCCATTTTGCCACAACTTTGGAAGTATGCTTAGGGTCATTGTCCATTTGGAAGACCCATTTGCGACAAGCTTTAACTTCCTGACTGATGTCTTGAGATGTTGCTACAATATATCCACGTAATTTTCCTCCCTCATGATGCCATCTATTTTGTGAAGTGCACCAGTCCCTCCTGCATCAAAGCACCCCCACAACATGATGATGCCACCCCCGTGCTTCACGGTTGGGATGGTGTTCTTCGGCTTGCAAGCCTCCTCCTTTTTCCTCCAAACATAACGATGGTCATTATGGCCAAACAGTTCTATTTTTGTTTCATCAGACCAGAGGACATTTCTCCAAAAAGTACGGTCTTTGTCCCATGCACAGTTGCAAACCGTAGTCAGGCTTTTTTATGGCGGTTTTGGAGCAGTGGCTTCTTCCTTGCTTAGCAGCCTTTCAGGTTATGTCGATATAGGACTCGTTTTACTGTGGATAAAGATTATTTTGTACCTGTTTCCTCCATCTTCACAAGGTCCTTTGCTGTTGTTCTGGAATTGATTTGCACAGTTCTTGGCTGATTTCTTTTGATTTTCCCATGATGTCAAGCAAAGAGGCACTGAGTTTGAAGTTAGGCCTTGAAATACATCCACAGGTACACCTTAAATTGACTCAAATGATGTCAATTAGCCCATCAGAAGCTTCTAAAGCCATGACATAATTTTCTGGAATTTTCCAAGCTGTTTAAAGGCACAGTCAACTTAATGAATGTATACTTCTGACCCACTGGAATTGTGATACAGTGAATTATGAGTGAAATAATCTGTCTGTAAACAAGTGTTGGAAAAATGACTTGTGTCATGCACAAAGTAGATGTACTAACCGACTTGCCAAAACTATAGTTTGTTAACAAGAAATTTGTGGAGTGGTTGAAAATGAGTTTTAATGACTCCAACCTAAGTGTATGTAAACTTCCGACTTCAACTGTGTAAACCTTTTAGGTTCCATGTAAAACCTTCTGTAGAAAGGGTTCTACCTGGAACCCCCCAAAAATATTCTAAGGGTTCTCCTACAGCTGAAGAATCCTTAAAGGTTCTAGATAGCACTTTTCTAAGAGTGTGTGTGTGTGTGTGTGTGTACAGAATGGGTATGTGTGTGTGTGTGCTTGTTTGCAAGTCTGGGGACACTCACTTGCTTTCTCCTTGATGGCTTCCCAGTCCTCAAAGCTATCTAGGTGTTCAGTAAGTCTGGAGCAGAGTTTCACATGGCCGACATAATCCAGGAGTACGTCTATGATGGGTCCTGCCCAGCGGTTTATTGCCTGAGTTGAGATTATCTCACAGAACTAATGATGGAAACACAAAAAGCGATGGTAGGCTATGGTATATTGTATTTTTTAGTCCCCACAAGAAAGTTTTCCAAATACCTGTGCTAACATGACAGCATGACAGTTACATAGGAGACTACAGTGTCGGTAAACATTGTTACATAGTCCTTACAGCTGTTATACCTGGCTGTGATATAATTAGTACTACTATTTAGTATATTAACAATACCAGCCTATTTAACTCCCATGTACATTTATAATTTATAACACTTTTTGTAAAGTGGAAACTCAATACTGTATATAGGATTCACCATTGTATTTACAGTGCATCTGAATATATTACACATGCACACACTAAATATTTCACTCTTATTTTGTTTACCTGAACAGATTTCCCGTTATTCCTGCGTGTATCGTTATTGTGGCGCAAGTCATCCCTATCTGAGGTTTCTTGAATGGGTGGATGTGGACCACTGCCGTAAGTGCAACTAAAACAGGAGTGGGCATCACAGCCATTGTCCATCAAATACTTCAGCATGGACAGGTACTTCATACTGAACATGACAGTGGCCGGGAATGAGGTGGGGTGAGTGGGGACGTAGGCGTTAACGTTGGCCCCGTGCTCCACCAGCAAAGTGACCAATTCGATACTACCCTGCCTCACGGCCACCAGTAGCGTGTTGAAGGTGTCTAGGTTGGGGTTGGCACCGGCTTCTAGAAGCATGGTGGTCGCTTCCACGTTGCCGTTGGCGACGGCAAAGTATAGAATTGTGCTGCGATGATCCTCGTACATCTTGGAGCGGTCCTCTGACAGCATGGCATTGACATCGTAGCCGGCCTCGATTAGGACCTCCAGGACTTCGTCCCTGTTGCACTCGGCGGCAAAATGGAGGGGACTGATGCCACTGCGATTCACTCTGGACTTGCTGGTGGCTTTGATCAGCAACGACACGATACTGAAATAGAAAACCACACAGGGGAAATTAGAAGGTGCCCAGAGTTGAGGATCAAGGGGTAGGGTTGAAAAATTCCCCCAAAACATTTTTCAGAAATCCCAGTAAGAGTATTCCCAGATAGAGAATTCCATCCCTGGTTTTTAACCTCCTGGTTGCGGGAATCCTCCAACTGGAATTGTGTGCTCTACAAACTGAATGATTACTGCAGCATTATCATTAGTTGAGAATCCCTTTCTAACTTCTGTTTCTTCCAGTTGATGTGCGTACTCCTGGAGGAATGTGAGCGGGAGGTCGGTGGAGTCGGAAACAGAAACTAGGGGGTAGGGTAGTTTTAAAGGATAAAGGCAAGGGGGAGAGCACAATCATTATTAAAAAAAAAAGTATAATCTGTGGATGCAAGCAGCAATGAACAGGGTTCACTGGGTCGCAGAAAGGTCAAAAGATCTGTTGAATAACAAAGCAAGCACTATCATGTAGAAACTATATTCCTTTATGTGGAATCAGTGAATGCATTACCATCATTAACTCTCAATACCACAAGGATGAAGCAAGTTAAGTTTAGTCTAGTGCTGTAGGTTGGTTAAATTTCTCAAATTTATTAGAGGCTACTTCACTGAATCTATATGTACAGTACTCCCATATTAGAATGTAGCAACAATTTTTTCTCAAAACCATTAGACTGATGTAATGAGTCAATACAAAAACTGGAGTGAATCTGAAGTATGGTTTATGAGGAAAAGATGATTGCAGATGATTTTCAGCATTAGTGTTACATATGCAAATTAGTTGTTAATAGTTTTCTTGTTTTTTGAGATATCAAAAAGTCTGGTTAATCTTAGGGATGTCCATGATAGCGATGACATGTTTCAAGTTGGTAAGCCACTATGGAGCCATTTTACAGGGGTTTAAATGGACACGTAAAAGATTTTTGATTTGTCATTAACTCAGTCATCTTTTTACCAATTCCTTAGATTTTCTCAAACTAAGTTAAGAAATGTACCATGGGCCTACATTCCAAATGGTTGCATTTGGTCCTATTGTTCATGACAAACAGAATTTTTAAGTGTTTTTAGCATATTGTAGCATATCAATTTTATGTTCTGAAACTCTTTAGGGACTATTGTGATGAGTCCAAAGACTAAGCAGTAGCGTTATATAGGCAACAATTAAAGATTTACTATGCAGAAATCACTCCAATATTTCCTGGTTGCTAAAAATCAAATAGTTTGCGTAATTTCAGTTCATGTGACAAAAAAAGCAAGTATAGTGTAGATAATCATTGTATCATCTTTCCATAACCAAAAATATTGTATTTTCAGCTGTGTGAAGCTGGTGTACAAGAAATACTTAAGGGGAAGCATAGCAATAGCACACACAGAACAGATCTACTGCTTCATAGACTTGCTTTCAGTGAGAATGATTTTCCAACAGTGTTGAAGGAGTGGTAAATTACAAAAAAAAATTTAAACATTTAAAATGGTTATAGTTCTATCATGCTAGCAGATACCCATAGACTTTGCGCCAACTCTAGTTTGCAGTTACGCTAGCGCTAGTTAGCAACTGCAATCAGAGACATTCAAATGGTATCCACAAGTTCATCTGACTCTGGGTAAGTAAATAAAGGGCCTCATTGCCAAATTCCGGAAGTATCCCTTTAACGTTGAGTTGGAGTTGATAAATGGGGAAAGGGTTTAGGGGCCTTTGCCATCGAAATGCATTGGGAGCTTATTTAAATATTGTTGTAGTTCAACAAGTATAAATGCTGTCAAAAATATTTTCTCAAGCAATCTAAGTTGGGCAGTCTGGACTATTGGATGTTGGTTTTGTCTTAATAGCTTAAATTGTTGAAGCTCTACAGCGGGCGGAAGAAATACAATAAGAAGAAGACAGAGAAATCTAGAGTTGCACTTTGCCTTCAGCAAGCACACCTAATTACACTGAACAAAAATATAAACGCAACATGTAAAGTGTGGTCACATGTTTCATGAGCTGAAATAAAAGATCCCAGAAATGTTCCATACGCACAAAAAGCTTATTTCTTTAAAATGTTGTGCACAAATTTGTTGGTGAGCATTTCTCCTTTGCCAAGATAATCCATCCAACTGACAGGTGTGGCTTATCAAGAAGCTGATTAAACATCATGGTCATTATACAGGTGCTCCTTGTGCTGGGGACAATAAAAGGCCACTCTAAAATGTGCAGTTTTGTCACACAACACAATGCCACAGATGTCTCACGTTTTGAGGAAGCATGCAACTGGCATTTTAGAGAATTTTGCAGTACGTCCAACTGGCCTTATGGTATGGGCAGGCATAAGCTACGGATAACAAACATGATTGCAATTTATTAATGACAATTTGAATACACAGAAATACCGTGACGAGATAGGGAGGCCCATTTTCTTTAAGGTATCTGTGACCAACATATGCTTAGCTGTATTTCCAGTTATGTGAAATCCATAGATTAGGGCCTTAATTTATTTCAATTGACTGATTTCCTCATATGAACTGTAACTCAGTGAAATCTTTGAAATTGTTGCATGTTGAGTTTATATTTTTGTTCATTTATATATTAATTTACTTCTGCCCAATGCATTTGACAAATGTTTTGCATTTTCATGCATTTTTGCACTTGAAGTATATTCAAAAGAAGGAATGGACACCAGCAGGGAAATCACAGCGTTGGACCGAGGTTACCTGAACGTATCCTCCTGAACTTGAATTGCTTCATCAGTAACTAATCAGAATAGTTATCTGTGGCAAGCTCAAATAATGTAGAATGATTCATTATATTTCTATAGACAAGATGGCATCTTCCATAGCAACAAGCTAAAGTTGGTTGCGCTTTTAAACCTTTTTTTCAGAAATAGTGTATCTATAAAGGTTGTAAACCTAAGGCTTTAATACTTCACCAGCTATGTAAATGGATTCCATCATCATCAGGCTGTTAGAATGTTATGTTGGAATGCAGTGTATTTGACAGGATTCAAGACAGATTTTATAGTTAACATTATGGTATAATATTGTATATCATAATCACTACAAACCAGTGAAAGATCATTTTAGGAATATTATATATGCATGTTTAATTGTTTGAAAATAAAATACAGAAATTAAGGATGCAAATACTGACCAAAAACAGTTATATGATTTATTTATTGTGTTTTTGGCACCTTTTTTGTAAAATATTGCTAATATTTTACAAAGATGATATATTTTGGAAAGCTTTAATTATCATTAGGCATATTCTACCTACAGTATTATTGAAAGAGTTGTCAATGTTAGACCAATCCAATTAAAACCAATGGAGACGTTTGTTAGCCATATTGGAAAATGTGTACAATAGCAAGGCATCACTGTTTAGGCTTTTCCTAGCTCTTATTACACCAATTATTTATTCAGTTATGGCCCTGCTAAATCAATGCAGTTCCTCCCCATTGAAATGAATGGTGGCCATCTTGAAAATAGGCTGCTGGGACTGATCTTGTTCTGTGTGAAATTTAGTGTACAGTCGTGCCAAAAGTTTTGAGAATGACATAAATATTAATTTTCACAAAGTCTGCTGCCTCAGTTTGTATGATGGCAATTTGCAAATACTCCAGAATGTCATGAGTGATCAGATGAATTGCCAAGGCCCTCTTTGCCATGCAAATGAACTGAATCCCTAAAAAACATATCCACTGCATTTCAGCCCTGCCACAAAAGGACCAGCTGACATCATGTCAGTGATTCTCTTGTTAACAAAGGTGTGAGTGTTGACGAGGACAAGGCTGGGGATCCCTCTGTCATGCTGATTTAGTTTGAATAACAGACTGGAAGCTTCAAAAGGAGGGTGGTGCTTGGAATAATTGTTCTTCCTCTGTCAACCATGGTTTCCTGCAAGAAAACACGTGCCGCCATCATTACTTTGCACAAAAAGGGCTTCACAGGCAAGGATATTGCTGCCAGTAAGATTGCACCTAAATCAATCATTTATCGGATCATCAAGAACTTCAAGGAGAGCGGTTCAATTGTTGTGAAGAAGGCTTCAGGGCGCCCAAGAAAGTCCAGCAAGTGCCAGGACCTTCTCAAAAATGGATTCAGCTGCAGGATCGGGGCACCACCAGTACAGAGCTTGCTCAGGAATGGCAGCAGGCAGGTGTGAGTGCATCTGCACGCACAGTGAGGCAAAGACTTTTGGAGGATGGCCTGGTGTCAAGAAGGGCAGCAAAGAAGCAACTTCTCTCCAGGAAAAACATCAGGGGCAGACTGATATTCCGCAAAAGGTACAGGGATTGGACTGCTGAGGACTGGGGTAAAGTCATTTTCTCTGATGAATCCCCTTTCCGCTTGTTTGGGGCATCTGGAAAAAGCTTGTCCGGAGAAGACAAGGTGAGCGCTACCATCAGTCCTGTGTCATGCCAACAGTAAAGCATCCTGAGACCATTCATGTGTGGGGTTGCTTCTCAGCCAAGGGAGTGGGCTCACTCACAATTTTGCCTAAGAACACAGCCATGAATTTAGAATGGTACCAACACATCCTCTGAGAGCAACTTCTCCCAACCATCCAGGAACAGTTTGGTGGTGAACAATGCTTTTTCCAGCATGATGGAGCACCTTGCCATAAGGCAAAAGTGATAACTAAGTGGCTCGGGGAACAAAACATCGATATTTTGGGTCCATGGCCAGGAAACTCCCCAGACCTTAATCCCATTGAGAACTTGTGGTCAATCCTCAAGAGGTGGGTGGACAAACAAAACCCCACAAATTCTGACAAACTCCAAGCATTGATTATGCAAGAATGGGCTGCCATCAGTCAGGATGTGGCCCAGAAGTTAATTGACAGCATGCCATGGCGGATTGCAGAGGTCTTGAAAAAGAAGGGTCAACACTGCAAAAATTGACTCTCTGCATCAACTTCATGTAATTGTCAATAAAAGCCTTTGATACTTATGAAATGCTTGTAATTATACTTCAGTATTCCATATTAACATCGGACAAAAATATCTCAAGACACTGAAGCAGCAAACTTTGTGGAAATTAATATTTGTGTCATTCTCAAAACTTTTGGCCACGACTGTAGTTATCGTCTGGTTACCCTGTGATAAGAGCCCATCCCAATGCTGTCCATTTTGGCTCGATATACCCCAAAATGCATACATGTCTGACCTTTGACCCCCATGAAAGATTTCATGTTGACATAACCATTCATAACCCAAAACATTTTTGGGACCATATGGTGAATCGATTTAACAGCTTTGGAGCTGTTTTCCAACATCCAACTCACTTTGTGTGAGTAGGTCTCCTCTGATACTGTGGATATCATGGATATCATGCCACTCAATGGATTGAGTGTGAATAATTACATTTCCTGACATTAATGACAAAAACCCATTAAAAAGCTAACACCGGCATAAACAAAGCAATGGTTACATAAAACATTAAAATATTAATATACAACAATATTACATTGGACCAAAAAACATTCCAGAGATAACGTTTTAATAACTCTTAAATAAATATTCTACTGAGCAAAGCTTGGGTTAAAGTCACATGTTAAAGGAGCGCTTATCTACCACAACTTCATTGGCAACTCCAGTGAGACATAGGCACTTACTTAACTGACTTGTCATAATTGTAGAAGTCATATGTCAGCAGGGTTTTTCTGGAAACAATACAACAATGTATGATAATAAAATACATTATTGTTATAATAATGATAATATGTAGGCCAGGGGTAAGCAACAATTATAATTTGGCTATCCCTGGTGTAGGCTATTTTGTAAAAATGGAAATTGAGAATAAATATACAGTGCCTTCAGAAAGTATTCATACCCCTTCACTTATTCCTTTGTCGTTACACCCTGAATTCAAAATAAATTAATTCATTTTTTTTCTCTCACCCAGCTACACACAATACCCCATAATGACAAAGTGAAAACATGTTTTTAGAAATAAAATACAGAAATATCTAATTTAACTCAAGTATTCACACAAGTTGCTATGACACTCCAAATTGAGCTCAGGGTCATCCAATTTCCTTTGATCATGCTTGAGATTTCACTACAACTTGATAGAAGTCAACCTGTGGTCAATTCAAATTTTTGGATATGATTTAGATCAAACACACCTGTCTATATAAGGTCCCACAGTTGACAGTCCAAGGAACTGTCCGTAGATCTCCGAGATATACTTGTGATGAGGCATATATCTGGGGAAGGGTATAAAACAATTTCTAGTGTTGAAAGTTTCCAAGACCACAGTGGTCTCCATCATTGAGCCTAGAGCTGGCTGTCTGACCAAACTGAGCAGCTGGGCTAGAAGGACCTTGGTCAGGGAGGTGACCTTAGAACCTAATGACCACTCTGACAGAACTACAGAGTTCCTTGGCTGAGATGGGAGAACTTGTAGAAGGACAACAGTCTCTACAGCACTTCCCCAATCTTTGCTTTATGGGAGAGTGGCCAGATGGAAGCCACTCCTGAGAAAAAGGCACATGACAGCAAGCCTGGAGTTTGCAAAAAGGCATGTGAAAGACAGAGACTATAAAGCAAAAATGTAACTCTTTGGCCTGAATGCCAAGCGCTATGTCTTGAGAAAACCAGGCACAGCTAATCACCCGTCTAACACCACCCCTACCGTGAAGCATGGTGGCGTCAGCATCATGCTATGGGGAAGCGTTTCAGTGGCAGGGACTGGGAGACTGAGGATAGAGGGAACAATGAATGGAGCCAAATACAGGAAAATCCTTGATGAGAACCTGTTTCAGTGCAAATGACCTTCGACTGGGTCAAAGATTTACATTCCAACAAGACAATGACCCCAAGCATACTGCCAAAGCAATGGTGGAATGGCTTCAGAATAAGAATGTGAAAGTCCTTGAGTGTCCCAACCAAAGCCCAGACTTGAATCCAATTGACAATCTGTGGAAAGACTTGAAGATTGCTGTTTGTAATGTCCCGCTGTTTAGACTGCTTATGTTTATAAGAACTCGTAAGAATTCGTATGCTGGCATTACATGGTTTACATGGCATATCACTCCCACTGTCTGGCTACTGTAAAACATGGAACTGGAATCCCACAGTACGAATACACCGACTGGATTATGGCATAATTTTCACTACATTACACTGTTCACTGTGGAATAAGACAAAGGGTATGAATACTTTCTGAAGGCACTGTGCCTCTCATAATGAGACATACAGCATCTAAAAATCATCTATAAGTAATTTCATTGAGCTGATTTGGACGAAGTGTGAAAAATGCTGATATCGGTAGCATTGCCTTGGATTTGTGCCACAGCATTTTGAACCAGTGGCAAGGTAAACAAAGCATGGATTGCTGTCATACCTTGTCCACAGACTGCTCACAGGATAAAGAAACCAATATGTAATTTTGTAATTTGGGCGAACTATCCCTTTAAGTACCGTGTGGGGATGTCTTCCCATATTTCAAGGTTATTTAAGCTAATTGCGCCTACCCATCAGTTCCTCGTTGGGCAGCGATATGTAGTGGTAGAAGTCCTTTCTTGCCCGCTTTGTTGGCATCAGCATTCTGAGAAAGAAGAAGCTTCACAATGTCTTCATGGCCATTCTTAGCCGCCTCATACAGAGCTGTGGCCCCATCGCTTGCCTCGCTGTTGATATCAGCACCTACAACATATATTCAGTGTAACATACAGTAAGAAACGTCAACCAAAGATCCATGGTTAGAGCTCCATAACAGCTCTATGTGGTCTGTGGACTGTCTCAATTCGGTGTAATGTCATTTGGCCTACAGAATTCACCCGCTTTTCCAGGGAAAAATCATACCGTGTTTAATGAGAAATCGAAGTGTTTCCACGCATCCACTCTGGGCTGCAGTAAACAGGGGCGTGATACCGTACATGTTGGTTGGGCTGAGCTTAGCCCCGGCCTGGACCAACATCTCACATATCTCCACACTGTTGCGGCTCACAGCCTCCTGGAGAGCCGTCCAGCCCTGGATGCAGTGTTTGTTCACCACAGCACCGTGATTCAGAAGCATGGCCACAATCTCAGCATTCTCCCTTTCACAAGCTGTGGAATACGGTCAAAGATCGACAGACAGGGGATAAATGGAAGATTTCCCAGCCTTTGTTAGTCATGGTAGGCAGTGTTTCCTGAACAAGGGTTTGAGGTTATTCCCAGGGTACTAAAGACAGCTTGCAGGTACTGGGAGAGCGAATCTGTAATGGCAGGTTTTGGGTGTAGTTGCATTGGTCTTCCAATCACCTCTCCATTCTCCGGAAGTGTGCACTTGTTCACTAGTAGTACTCCCCACAAATGTAAAATAATTAAATCGGTGTAGGCATGGTCTGGAGGGATTTTCCACCACCATGTATCTTATACCAGTCATTTTCTTTCAAATCTGCAGCCCAGCCAACCCAAAGGCAAGATTTTCAGCCAAGGTTTTCTCACAGTGTTGCTGCCCAACAAGTTATTTTACTATCAGTCAAGTATTCTATGACTTAGTACGCTTAAAGTATAATAACAAAGAGGATGGAAGATATAGGTCTTAGTAGGTCTCTAAGGCAAATGTGTTACCTTTGTAGAGGGGGGTCTCTCTCTCCTTGGTGGCGAGTTCTGGGTCTGCCCCTTTCTCCAGAAGCGCCTCTACACAGGCCACCCTTTCCCTGCCCACCGCCAAGATAAGAGCAGTCTGGCCTTTCAGGTCGCATTTGTTAATCATTCCAGGTTGAGCTTGAAAAGTGGAAAGAAGAACACAGGAGACAAACATGACTAGGTTTTTTCTTTATTTTATACAGTTTTTTAAAGTCAGCTATTTAGCTGGCATTTACATGGTAAAACTGTAAAATACTAAAATTGGGTAAATTTAGAATAACAATTTCGAAACCCTTTTTTTATGCTTCTGAATGTTTTTTACTTTGTCAACCAACTATTTGCAGACAAATATAAAATTTATCATGATTTCTGTGTTAATATGGAGGAATGAAAAATTATATTTGTTTTGTACAAGTTTTGAGAATGACACAAATATTAATTTCCACAAAGTTTGCTGCTTCAATGTCTTTAGATATTTTTGTCCAATGTTACTATGGAATACTGAAGTATAATTACAAGCATTTCATAAGTGTCAAAGGCTTTAAGTGACAATTACATGAAGTTGATGCAAAGAGTCAGTTTTTGCAGTGTTGACCCTTCTTTTTCAAGACCTCTGCAATCCGCCCTGGCATGCTGTCAATTAACTTCTGGGCCACATCCTGACTGATGGCAGCCCATTCTTGCATAATCAATGCTTGGAGTTTGTCAGAATTTGTGGGGTTTTGTTTGTCCACCCGCCTCTTGAGGATTGACCACAAGTTCTCAATGGGATTAAGGTCTGGGGAGTTTCCTGGCCATGGACCCAAAATATCGATGTTTTGTTCCCTGAGCCACTTAGTTATCACTTTTGCCTTATGGCAAGGTGCTCCATCATGCTGAAAAAGGCATTGTTCGTCACCAAACTGTTCCTGGATGGTTGGGAGAAGTTGCTCTCAGAGGATGTGTTGGTTCTTAGGCAAAATTGTGAGTGAGCCCACTCCCTTGGCTGAGAAGCAACCCCACACATGAATGGTCTCAGGATGCTTTACTGTTGGCATGACACAGGACTGATGGTAGCGCTCAACTTGTCTTCTCTGGACAAGCTTTTTTCCAGATGCCCCAAACAATCAGAAAGGGGATTCATCAGAGAAAATGACTTTACCCCAGTCCTCAGCAGTCCAATCCTTGTACCTTTTGCAGAATATCAGTCTGTCCCTGATGTTTTTCCTGGAGAGAAGTGGCTTCTTTGCTGCCCTTCTTGACACCAGGCCATCCTCCAAAAGTCTTCGCCTCACTGTGCATGCAGATGCACTCACACCTGCCTGCTGCCATTCCTGAGCAAGCTCTGTACTGGTGGTGCCCCGATCCCGCAGCTGAATCAACTTTAGGAGACGGTCCTGGTGCTTGCTGGACTTTCTTGGGCACCCTGAAGCCTTCTTCACAACAATTGAACCGCTCTCCTTGAAGTTCTTGATGATCCGATAAATGGTTGATTTAGGTGCAATCTTACTGGCAGCAATATCCTTGCCTGTGAAGCCCTTTTTGTGCAAAGCAATTATGACGGCACGTGTTTCCTTGCAGGTAACCATGATTGACAGAGGAAGAACAATGATTCCAAGCACCACCCTCCTTTTGAAGCTTCCAGTCTGTTATTCGAACTCAATCAGCATGACAGAGTGATCTCCAGCCTTGTCCTCATCAACACTCACACCTGTGTTAGCGAGAGGGCTGAAATGCAGTGGAAATGTTTTTTGGGGATTAATTTCATTTGCATGGCAAAGAGGGACTTTGCAATTAATCTGATCACTCTTCATGACATTCTGGAGTATATGCAAATTGCCATCATACAAACTGAGGCAACAGACTTTGTGATCATTTATATTTGTGTCATTCTCAAAACTTTTGGCCACAACTGTATACTAGTGAGGGGTGGCACGTTGCGTAGTGGTTAGAGCATTGGGCCAGTAACCTAAAGGTTGCTAGTTCATTAATGGTGCACGGCTAAGCTGAAAATGTGGGCTCAACATTTGGCACAGTTGTAGATGTATGTACCCTGAAAATGTATAGCTATTTACTTGTGTTACAAAGGGTTAGTAAATGAAAAGTGTTCATGCTTGACAGACAGTGTTTCTTTGCAATGAATACCAATTTGGGGTCAAAAATTGTGCTTTTAAGCAAAAATATATGTTGGCGCTTTTAGGGTTAAAATGGGTGTACTATTTGGTATGAACTATTGCGTTCAATAAAAAAAAATAACATCCAGAAATTTTTTCCAGAAATACCAGCTGAAAGAAGACTGTAAAATAAAGTGATACTAGTCTCACCAAAAGGACAACAATAATCAAATGAATGACTCTGCATCACTATGTACATCTATGGAGTTTTGAATTGCACTTACCCCCAAGAAGAACCCTGACACACTGGTCTTGGCCATAATATGCAGCCTCGTGCAGCGGGATCCATCCATACTTGTCAGGCCGCAGTATGTTATTCCCGGTGTCTTTAGCCATAGCTCGTAACGTAGTCACATCACCATTCAGGATGGCTTTCACAATAGTGTCCTCTTCCCTAATAGGCAAACATACCCACCATCATCCACTTACCCTTTTTCACCTAGTCCACATACAAAGCCTTCAGAAAGTATTCGTACCCCTTGAATTATTCCACATTTGGTTGTTACAGTCTGAATTCAAAATCGATTCACTTTTTTACCCATCTACACAATACCCCATAATGACAAAATCAAAAAATGTTTTTAGATGTTTTTGCTCATTTATAAAAAATTAAATGCAGAAATCTCATTTACATAAGTATTCACACCTCTGAGTCAGTACATGCTAGAATCACCTTTGGCAGTGATTAAAGCTGTGAATTTTTCTGGGTAAGTCTCTAAGAGCTTTGCACACATAGATTGTACAATATTTTCACTTTTATTATTTTTAAAAACTCAAGCTCTGTCAAGTTGGTTGTTGATCATTGCTAGACAGCAGTTGAGGCTGCTGAGGGGAGAACAGCTCATAATAATGGTCGGAATGGAGTAAATGGAATGGCGTCAAACACTCACCGGACTGGTTCTCCGATGGGGTTTTGGGCCAGGATGTGACCAGGGGTGTTTAGCATTCTTTATGTTGGTTTTTGAGTAGGTTCCCAATTAGAGGCAGCTGTTGTTCGTTGCCTCTAATTGGGGATCCTATTTAGTTTGGTCTTTCCCCCCACCTGTTTTGTGGGATATTGAATGTGTGTTATCTGTAAGTGCCTGTGTGCGCTTCACGCACATGTTAGGATCTGTCTACTTTATTGTTTTTGTAGTTGGTTCCATTTTGAATTAAAATTATGTGGAACCCCATGCACGTTGAGCCTTGGTCCATTTCTCCTAACGATCGTGACAAGCATACCCATGGTACATGATGCGGCCACCACCATGCTTGAAAATATGAAGAGTGGTACTCTATGATGTGTTTGTATTCAGGACATAAAGTTCCTTTCTTTGCCACATTTTTTGCAGTTTTATTTTAGGGCCTTATTGCAAACTGGATGCATGTTTTGGAATATTTTTTATTCTGTATTCTGTAGAAGCTTCCTTCTTTTCACTCTCATTTTGGTTAGTATTGTGGAGTAACTACAATGTTGATCCATCCTCAGTTTTCTCCTATCACAGCCATTAAACTCTGTAACTGTTTTAAAGTCACCAATCCCTGGTTTCCTTCCTCTCTGTCAACTGAGCTAGGAAGGACGCTTGTATCTTTGCAGTAACTGGGTGAATTGATACACCATGCAAATATGAATTCATAAATTCACCATGCTTTTTGTTTTACCCGTATACCAATAGGTGCCCTTTGTGAGGCATTGGAAAAGCTCCCTGGTCTTAGTGGTTTGAAATTCACTGCTCGACTGAGGGGCCTTACAGATAATTGTATGTGTGGGGTACAGAGATGAGGTAGTCATAAAAGAACAAGGTTAAGCACTATTATTGCACACAGAGTGAGTCCATGCAATGTATTACTTATTAAGCGCTGAGTCTATGCAACTTAGTATGTGACTTATTAATCACATTCTTTGTAACTTATTTTTACTTGCCATAACAAAATGGTTGAATACTTATTGACTCGAAACATTTCAGCTTTTCATTTTTAATTAATTAGTTGTCACGTCCTGGCCATAGAGAGCCCTCGGGGATCTCTATGGTGTTTTAGGTCAGGAAGTGACTAGGGGGGTTTCTAGTTATTTATTTCTATGTTTGTTTTCTGCCGGCTCCCTGCACTCGCCCTGAAGAGCGTGTCACCAGTCCGGTGCAACCTGTGCCGGCTCCACGCAACAGGCCTCCAGTGCGCCTTCCCAGCCCGGTGCCAGGGCCGGAGCCTTCCTCTGCGCCGGTGCCCAGTCCAGGCACGGCGTCCAGTTCCGCTATAAGGCCGGAGTTTTCCTCTGCGCCGGTGACCAGTCCAGGCACGCCGTTCAGCCCGGCTCCATGGCCGGATCCGCGGTCTGAGCGGGTGCTACGTCCCGCACCGGAGCCGACACCGACGCTGGTGGCCCACCCAAACCCTCCCCAATCTAGTTTCAGGTTTTGCGGCCGGAGTCCGCACCTTTTGAGGCAGGGTACTGTCTAGGGGGGTTTCTAGTTATTTATTTCTATGTTGGTTTTGTGTATGGTTCCCAATTAGAGGCAGCTGTTATTCGTTGCCTCTAATTGGGGATCATACTTAGGTAGTCCTTTTCCCACCTGTGTTTGTGGGATATTGTTTTTGTTAGTGCACTACGTTTGGTCTGATCAGTTGTTCTCTTTATTGTTTTTGTATATTCCACTGAAGAATAAATATGTGGAATTCCATGCACGCTGTGCCTTGGTCCATTTATTACGACGTTAGTTAGTGAACATTTCTAAAAACGTAGTCCCACGTTGACCTACTGTAATGGGGTTTTGTGTGTAGGCCAGTGACACAAAATATCAATTTAATCCATTTTAAATGTATTTGTTAATTTAAAGGGGGATTCCACTACTTTTCAAACTCATATTCATTATCTCCAGCACCATAGTGTCTATATACAGTATGTGAAAATAGTGTTGTAGTTTAAATAATAAGATAAAAAAAATAGTGCCGTTTTATTAATTATTATTATTATCATCATCATCATCGTTATTATTTTGAACCCACCTTACACGTATGGGGGACTAAACTATATATATATATATATATATATATATATTTGTTTTATGATTCTTTATTATTCCAAATATTTAAAGTATAATTTTTTTTTGCAAGGAGACATTTTCTGGGGTATTTCTTTCCTTGTCTTCCTTCCCATCACTAACGTGTCAGAGCCTGCAGGGTGCTCTTTTAATAAAGTTAGATCAAAGCTAAATCAATGTCATGATCATATAATGATTAATTAGTGTTCTACATAACATAACCAAATATAATAGCATAGTACAACATTACTGTTAAGACAAAAGCACCACCAATTTTTTTATGACATTTAGGATGGTAGTTGGAATGTTCTCATATCTCTCTCTCCTTGCGCGCCACCAGGCCTGCTCTAAAATTCACTCACAATGCAACACTACATAATTCAAGAAAATTAATTCATATTCCCATGAAACTGATTGAGATCAAATGGTTAACAGGCAGATGCTGCTTGGATGTTTCTGAGATAAAACGTAAAGAATTATCATTCACGGTTGTGAGTTAGTAAAGTGAGAAACGTGAAGGGAGAGGGAAGGTAAGCAGCAGCTAAGTAAAAAATATGTGTTCGTAAAGTAGGCCTCCAGGGGAGGAACTGGTGGTTTAATCACACAGCCTCAGCCTTTTAACCACAGAATGTAGAAATGCGTCCAGAGTGCAAATTATACCATGAAATCCGAGGGAGCCTCTATTGGGCCTTATAGTAAAGATGTAATTTAAGGGTAAAAAGGTTACATTTGTGGCATGAACACAACCAGTCATGATGTTTTCATCTGATTGTTAAACAAATCACTTCAAAAAGTAGGGTACCTGCAGCATCAAAATAATTCCAGCATGCTCCATTTGATGAATGGAAAGAGATATCTGTTACAAACACCATAAGTGTAATGACATTCAGCGATTGTCATATGGCCTACTACAGAGGCGTGTATTCATGGGTGCCAAGGCAAGCCATGCTCCCCCAAAATGTGAACAATAAAAAAAAAAATACGTATTATATCATGGTTCATCATTTTCCTTCAATTCGCAAGTAAGTGGCTGAAAGCATCCGAGCGAGCGAAACAGGGCCCCTCTCTGTGTGCGCAGCCCATGTATCTGATGCCATTTGACCAAAAAGAGTATGATGTGAGATTGATGCATCTTGCTGTCGGCACGCGTCTCTGTCAAATTCTGTATATTTAGAGACCCCCTAAAATTTGACATTTGTTGCCTTTAATTTCTCATTCTCTCCTGTAATTTGCACTCGGAATGCGTCATTTTCACATATGTAGACACTGATATGGTACCGGAGATGAGGTTAAAAGTGGTGGAATTTCCCTTTCCCAGCAGGTTTGTATCCTATGAAGTGGGAAAATAATGTAAAACAAATGTTATCACATATTATACAAACATCATTACATATCCTAAAGTGTTCATGTCTTAGTGTGAAAGCAATATTTGGTGTCCTTTGTGAAAGGACACACTTACTCCTTTGCCTCTGGCACGTACTAAATGGAGCCATTGCCTGTGATATGCCAGCGTGTGCTTTCCACAAAGTGAGTCACAGCAAAGTCGTCATATTTCCTCCTGTTGCTACAGTGAGATACAGTGCCTATCATAAGTATTCACCCGACTTGAATTTATTCATATTTGAATGAAACAATATATACTAATATATCTTGATTAGATAAGTATTCAATACATGAAACACCCTTCACAGTGATTACAACTGTGAGTCTTTTTGGGTAAGTCTCTAAGAGCTTTGCACACCAGGATTGTGCAATATTTCCAATAGGGTCTGGCTCCAGCAGTTACCTTTTCACGCCACAGACGCTGTGAGACATGCGAGGTCAGACAGGATGTCGAATGGTGCCAGAGAGTATGGTGTGTTAGCACCACCAACAGCACGCGTAGTGAAATTACATTTAGAATTTGAGCTAAGAACTAGCTAGTGTGTACTAGCTAGCTAGCCAGCCTAGTTAGTGTGTACTAGCTAGCTAGCATATACTAGCTAGCTCCACAAGCAACAGTAAGCAACAGTATTAAAACCTACCTTAACCAGAAACTGTGGATAGATGGCGGAATTCACGCAAAACTGAAAGCGGGAACCACCGTATTTAACCGTGGAAAGGTGACTGGGAATATGGCAGAATACAAACAGTGTAGTGATTCCCTCCGCAAGGCAATCAAACAAGCAAAATGTCCGTATAGCGATAAAGTGGAATCGCAATTCAACGGCTCAGACACGAGACGTATGTGGCAGGATCTACAGACAGTCACGGACTACAAAAGGAAAACCAGCCACGTCACGGACTCCGACGTCTTGCTTCCAGACAAACTAAACACCTTTGCCCGCTTTGAGGATATTACAGTGCCACCGACGCGGCCTGCTACCAAGGACTGTGGGCTCTCCTTCTCTGTGGCCGATGTGAGTAAGACATTTAAACATGTTAACCCTTGCAAGGCTGCCGGCCAAGACGGCACCCCGTAGCCGCATCCTCAGAGCATGCGCTGACCAGCTGGCTGGTGTGTTTACGGACATATTCAATCTCTCCCTATCCCAGTCTGCTGTCCCCACATGCTTCAAGATGGCCAACATTGTTCCTGTACCCAAGAAAGGAAAGGAAACTGAACAAATGACTATCGCCCCGTAGCACTCACTTCTGTCATCATGAAGTGCTTTGAGAGACTAGTCAAGGATCATATCACCTCCACCTTACCTGTCACCCTAGACCCACTTCAATTTGCTTACCGCCCCAATAGGTCCACAGACGATGTAATCACTATCACACTGCACACTGCCCTATCCCATCTGGACAAGAGGAATACCTATGTACGAATGCTGTTCATTGACTATAGCTCAGCATTCAACACCATAGTACCCTTCAAGCTCATCCTTAAGCTTGAGGCCCTGGTTCTCAACCCCGCCCTGTGCAATTGGGTCCTGGACTTCCTGACGGCCGCCCCTAGGTGGTGAGGGTAGGAAACAACATCTCCACTTCGCTGATCCTCAACACTGGGGCCCCACAAGGGTGCGTGCTCAGCCCCCTCCTGTACTCCCTGTTCACCCATGCATGACTGTGTGGCCATGCACGCCTCCAAATAATCAAGTTTGCAGACGACACTTCAGTAGTAGGCTTGATTACCAACAACAACGAGACTGCAGGGAGGAGGTGAGGGCTCTCGGAGTGTGGTGTCAGGAAAACCTCTCACTCAACGTCAACAAAACAAAGGAGATGATCGTGGACTTCAGGAAACAGCAGAGGGAGCACCCCCCTATCCGCATTGATGGAACAGCAGTGGAGAAGGTGGAAAGTTTCAAGTTCCTCTGCGTACACATCACTGACAAACTGAAATGGTCCAACCACACAGACAGCATGGTGAAGAAGGCGCAACAGCGCCTCTTCAACCTCAGGAGGCTGAAGAAATGTGGCTTGTCACCTAAACCCACACACTTTTACAGATACACAATTGAGAGCATCCTGTCGGGCTGTATCACCGCCTGGTACGGCAACTGCACCGCCCACAACCACGGGGCACTCCAGAGGGTGGTGCGGTCTGCACAACGCATCACTGGAGGCAAATTACCTGCCCTCCAGGACAGCTACAGCACCCGATGTCACAGGAAGGCCAAAAAGATAGTCAAGGACAACAACCACCCGAGCCACTACCTGTTCACCCCGCTACCGTCCAGAAGGTGAGGTCAGTACAGGTGCATCAAATCTGGGACCGACAGACTGAAAAAAAGCTTCTATCTCAAGGCCATCAGACTGCTAAACAGCCATCACTAGCACAGAGAGGCTGCTTCCTACATAAACTTAAAATCATACCATTTTGAGTTGCAAAAATACCATCGGAGGTTCGCAGACCACGTGGCTGCAGCGAGCATAATCTGCAGCTGGATGCTTCTCCAATATTTGCCCATTTATTCAAGCTCTGTAAAGGTGTTGGGGATCATGGCTAGACAGGAATTTACAATACTGGGTGGGGTGAATATATTTTATTTGACATTCATGATTTTTTTGTTAACTAGTAAATAGTAGCCTACAGCAAAGTGTGTTTAAATTATTTCTAACTTGTTAACAATTTCTGCTAGTTAGTTTTTGCTACCATGTGGGTTTTAGCTTGCTTGAGCCTGCTAACTGAGGAGTGTTAATTCACCTGTTTCCATACATGTTTCATTTTAAAACATTTATCTTACAAAGGAGTTGTTTAATCTAATCTAACTATTTATCTGTACATGGAATTGTATATATATATTATTTGTTTACTCATTCTTTTCTAATCTTTACAGGAAAATGCCACGGGCACTATCTGATGTGTGGAGACATTTCACTGCAGCTAATGTAGAAGGAAAAGCTGTGTACACTTGAAAATACTGTGCCAAATCATATGTGAAGAATGCAACAAAGATGCAGAATCATCTGGCCAAGTGCATAAAGTTCCCTCAGCGGTCACAACAAGCGACCTCTGACAAAAGTCCCTCTACTTCTATTCGAGGTGAAAATTATGAATCAGACACCTTATTGATAGCAACAGCTCATAGTCCTCCTGGAATCAGAAGGTTTTTGACTCAATGGAGGAATATAGTCAGAGAAATGCTGATGAATGTCTTGCTCGAGCTGTGTATGCAACTGGTTCACCTCTGATGCTCACAGGCAATGTGTATTGGAAGAGATTTCTGAATGTTCTTCACCCAGCATACACCCCTCCATCCAGACATGCTTCATCTACTCATTTGCTGGATGCAGAGTTCAAGTGAAGGTCAAGCAAATCATAGAGAAAGCAGACTATTGCAATCATCCCTGATGGGTGGTTGAATGTTCGTGGGCAAGGAATAATTAACTACATCATCTCCACCCCTCAACTAGTATTTTACAAGAGCACAGACACAAGGGACAACAGACACACCGGTCTCTACATTGCAGATGAGCTGAAGGCAATCGTCAATGACCTTGGACCACAGAAGGTATTTGCACAGGTGACAGACAATGCTGCGAACATGAAGGCTGCTTGGTCTAAAGTTGAGGACAGCTTTTTGGTCCATATCCCACATATTTAGATACTTTATAGGAAAATCATGTTATGCCATTTGCCCATAGGATCCGATTCAATTTAGAAATGCATCTAAAATACATTACAACCACAAATATCCATGTCCTAATACACCAAAATTACTCTGTAAAGACCTTGGAGGAAATACTTTTTTTTAAATTCACTTTATGCCTAAGTAATTACTGTACAGTACTTATACTTATGCTAAAATGAAATTAGTCAATTGCGTTAAGATCAGAGCGTCTTCTAAATGACTCAAATGTAAAGGATTTTAGCATTATGCAAGTTATTTGGCATTTACCTAATGACAACGTTTGATGTATTGAGCTACTAAATCTCTAATAGAGTTTGTTACAGTTTTTCAGTGGCAAAATATGCAATACTCATTACTGAAACCTTTTCATTAGGGGAACAATATTACAAATATATTCGAAATGGATTTGTTTATTACTTTTTGGACTTTTTGCGTTGGTAGTTGTGGAAATTGTGTTAAAATGCATAATATCTGATCAATAAACATAACAATAATTATGAAATAGATAAATACAGATCCTAATCTTAGTGATCTAAGAATAATTATGGTGGGTTATTTTATTGTCAAAATGTTTTTTTGTCAAGTGCCAGGTTCATGAGAATCACACAAGTACATATAGGTAACTACCAAAATATTGGAAACACTTGAGTAAATCAGGGATAGAGTATATTGAAAGCAGGTGCTTCCACACATCCCATCATGCATTGGGTCATGTATAAAAATGCTGGCATAGGGGCATAGGGTCAGAAGCTGTTCAGGGACCTGTTGGCTCCAGACTTGGTGTACTAGTACCATCAACAAAACACCAAATTATGGAATTTCTCGTGGAAGAATGGTGTCACATCCCTCCAACAGAATCTATACCAAGGTGCATTGGAGCTGTTCTGACTCATTGTGGCCCAATGCCCTATTAAGACACTTTATGTTGGTGTTTCCTTTATTTTGGCAGTTACCTGTAGGTCATAGGTAAGACATTATAAAGTAGCTAGTTAAGAGTCTTCCCTATGACCTACAGTATATGTACTTGTCCATTCCCTTTGTCATTGTTCTGATGAAGACAATTGATGGCCAACAATTGCAATATTTTAATTGGAATAAAACAATGAGTTGTTACTGGTGAACAAGTGTTGCACCTTTTTCTTTTCACTGTCATTTAGGTCATTATTGTGGGGTAATTAAACTGTTGTTGATCCATCCTCAGTTCTCCCATCACAGCCATTGAACTGTTTAAAAAGCACTATTGGCCTCATGGTGACCTCACTGGGCAGTTCCCTTCCTATTCTGCAGCTCACTTCAGAAGGACAACTGTATTTTGTTGTGTCTGGGTGGTTTGATATATCATCCACTGTCTTAGCTTGATCTTGGTTAAATATATGTTCAGTGTCTGATTTGTTATTGTTACCCATCTACCAATCACTGCCATTCTTTATGAAGCTTTCAAAAATTCCCTTGTCTTTGTAGTTGAATCTGTGCTTGAAATTCACTACTTGACGGTGGGACCTTACAGATGTACACTACCATTCAAAAGATTGGGGTCACTTAGAAATGTCCTTGTTTTTGAAAGAAAAGCAATTTTTTTGGTCCATTAAAAGAAAATCTAATTGATCAGAAATACAGTGTAGACATTGTTAATGTTGTAAATGACTATTGTAGCTGGAAACGGCAGATTTTCTAAAATGTAATATCTGCATAGGCATACAGAGTCCGATTATCAGCAACCATCACTCCTGTGTACAAATGGCACGTTGTGTTAGCTAATCCAAGTTTATCATTTTAAAAGGCTACTTGATCATTAGAAAACCCTTTTGCAATTATGTTAGCACAGCTGAAGACTGTTGAAAAAGAAGGTGATAAAGAAGGCCAGCATCCCGGAGTTGCCTCTTCACTGTTGACGATGAGACTGGTGTTTTGCGGGAACTATTTAATGAAGCTGCCAGTTGAGGACTTGTGAGACGTCTGTTTCTCAAACTTGACACTAACGTACTTGTCCTCTTGCTCAGTTGTGCCTCCCACTCCTCTTTCTGTTCTCGTTAGAGCCAGTTTGTGCTGTTCTGTGAAGGGAGTAGTACACAGCGTTGTATGAGATTTTCAGTTTCTTGGCAATTTCTCGCATGGAATGGCCTTCATTTCTCATAACAAGAATAGACTGCCGAGTTTCAGAAGAAAATTCTTTGTTTCTGGCCATTTTGAGCCTGTAATCAAACCCACAAATGCTGACGCTCCAGATACTCAACTAGTCTAAAGAAGGACAGTATTATTACTACTTTAATCAGCACAACAGTTTTCAGCTGTGCTAACATAATTACAAAAGGGTTTTCTAATCATCAAGTAGCCTTTTGAAATGATAAACTTGGATTAGCTAACACAACGTGCCATTTGTACACAGGAGTAATGGTTGCTGACAATCAGCCTCTGTACTCCTATGTTGATATTCCATAAAAAATCTGCCGGTTCAAGCTACAATAGTCATTTACAACATTAACAATGTCTACACTGTATTTCTGATCAATTTGATGTCATTTTCATAAACAAGGACATTTATTAGTGACCCCAAACGTTTGAACGGTAGTGTATGTATGGGGAACAGTCTGGACAGAGAAGGGGTAGTCATTCAAAAATCATGTTAACCCCTATTATTTCACACAGAGTGAAGCCATCTAACTTATGTGATTTGTTAAGCCAAATTTGACTCCTAAACTTATTTAGGCTTGCCTAAAACAAAGCGTGTGAATACTTATACAACTATACTGAACAAAAATATAAACGCAACATGCAACAATTTCAAAGATTTTCCTGAGTTAGTTCATATAAGGAAATCAGTCAATTGAAATAAATGTTATTAGGCCCTAATCACGACTGGTCAGGGGTGCAGCCATGGGGAGGCCTGGGAGGGCGTAGGTCCACCCACTTGGCAGCCAGGCCCTGGTGGACATTCCTGCAATCAGCATGCCAATTGCACGCTCCCTCAACTTGAGACATCTGTGGCATTGTGATAAAACTGCACATTTTGAAGTAGACTTTAATTGTCACCAGCACAAGCTGCACCTGTGTAATGATCATGCTCTTTAATCAATTTCTTGATATGCCACACCTGTCAGGTGGATAGATCATTTTGGCAAAGGAGAAATGCTCACTAGCAGGGATATAAACAAATGTGTGTACAACATTTTAGAGAATTAAGCTTTTTGTGCGTATGAAACTTTTCTGGGATTTTTATTTTCAGCTCATGAAACATGGAACCAACACTTTACATGTTGTGTTCATGTTTTGTTCAGTGTATATACAAAATATTTGAGATTAGAGTATTGGGTAGATCAATGACCCAAAAACAAATCACAATTAAATCCTACTTTGTAACAAAATGTGCAGAAATGTACAAAAATCCAAGAGGGGTGAATACTCAGTAATACAGCTGATTGCTGCAAATGTGTACTTTAAATTAACTAAACTAATATGGAGGGATCCTAAACTTAATAGATAATGTGTCTTTCTTCAAAAGTTAATTGTTTGATTCCTTAATCAATTCTCATTGCTCTTATTACATCTAAAATACCTGTCCACTATCACAATTCTAGTTCATATCTCCCTTCAAGTGTTCCTCTGAATGCTTTTCTGAAGGGAAGACTTTAGACATGTGCATAGTATGTTAATATCAAACATGTACAGTTGGAGGGCACAATTATAATAATTTTTTACTATTTCCCCTAGATGCTAGAACGCCAATTTGCACACACAATCCAGAAATTGTCCTGCCAATACTGTAACGTGACATAGCTAACCTTTTGAGCCTGCAACAGTACGTTCAACTCTACACGAAGACTTGTTTTCGTCAGTGTTGCTATTTCCCTCGATGGTGGCATGTGAACTTCAGACTGTGCTACTTGGATCTATTCCTAAAATGCCCATTGGGTAAGAATCCAGTGCCTTGAGATGCGATAGGACAGGTGTTTCGCACGTGGCCCAGCGGGAAGCAATGAGGACAGAATGTTAACGGGGTGTCGTATGTCAACAACCGATACTTGGGGCCTCTTGGTTTGCCGGCTTGCAGTATTAGCAGGTAGATAGTTTAGTCACGTTAACTAAGTCATTCATTTAAGAAAACAGTCACTCGTGCATACATCTGCAAATAACATGTAATTATGTCAAGAAATTTGAATTGCATGTAACTATCTGTAGCCTACAACTTAATGCAAAGGGTGTCCCAATGACCCAAAGTGGATAATGAAAAACTGAAGGATCTTTTCAGCTGGTACATACGCGCCAGTTGGTTTGGCAGTAGGCGGCCTATGGCTTGGTTCCTGCCCTGGTGGATTTGGTGGGTTCAGCCTGGTTGGGGGTGGATTTGCCCTATACTGGACTGTTCTTCTGCCTAGAGCTGTGGGGGTGTTGCTGGCTTCACCCGGTGCAGTGGCATCGTGGGTCTCACTGAGGCTGCGTTCGATAGCCAGCTGCATCAGCTCATCATCTGACAGGTTGCTGTAGAGACTGTAGTCATCAAAACCCAGCGGGGGGCCCGCTGTGGAGCCATGCATGGCCATGCTGGCAACTGCCATGTTGGATCTGGAGAGAAAAAGAGGGCATGAAGTGGATCAGTTATGTATTATGCATTATGTCCACTCTTGCGAGACCCATTCCTAAGCACCTACACCAAGCCAAAATATTATTTTACCCAAATTACTAAATTACATATTGGCTTTGATTGTGTAGTTTAATTATGTTAATTTAAGATGACTTGGACAGTGTGAAATGCTAATATCAGGGATATTGCAAAAAAAACTTGGCCAGGTATATAAAACTAAAGCATGGATTTCTGTCTAGCCTGTCCATACTGCTTACAGGGTAGGGGTATCAATATATAATGTTGTCCTGGGTTCAGTGGTGATTTTAGCATGCAAATATTGGTGGGGCAAACAAAAAAAACACAAAAAAATACATTGCACTATAACGGTGGCAAACTGTGCCCACAAACTGTTAGGGCCTACATAAAGCTGGCCCAACAGCAGAGATCCAACAGCAGTCCCAACACATTACCACTGCTACACCTGGCTTTCAGCAGAGCCTTGTCTGGCAGCGAAACAGTTCATGCAGCCTCATTTACTGTCTTTAAAAAAAACATAGCTGGTATGGCTGACTTGCTTGAACAAATGTGGTTTCTACTGACAATTGAGATGTACAAACTATGCCATACGGGGATGACAAGCAGATAATCGAAATTACGGATTGCCTCTTAAGACATTAATGAGCGAGCGACGACAGATGTAGTCAATAACAATTTTTTCAGCACTTTTGAAATGTACAGCGACAGAATTCAGAACATGGGTCGTTCTTACAGTGTACTACTCTCAGTAGCATTGTCAAAGCTATAACAAAAAGTTTGCAAACAAACACACACCGGCCACGAACGATGTGTTTACAATACCGCATTGGTGAGAATAGACCAAATTATTAGGGTGAGGCACATGGGCTACTGACAGCTTACTACACAACATACACTTAGTATAGTATTACTTTCTTAGCTACAGTATATATATCTCTCTGGCATCCTACATGATTTATGAAGCAACATAAGACATTTTTGGACTCATGTTGTGATGTGCTTGAACAGGAAAGTGGCGCAGCTGTCCTTCGTTGGTAAATTTTGTCATCAAAGAGAAAGATGCCGGATTTACAATTACGAGTTGAATGACCGTTCAAAATGTATTATTCCCGACTTCCCAGTTGCAATGCTTGCAGTTAGCCACTGTCACCGATTCCTTTCAAACCACTCATTGTTGAATTTGCGATCTCCAAATTGTTGTGTAATGTTGATGTCCAATGGCCAATGAGCACCGATACGTTTTATCTATATATTCTCTTCATTATTTCTCTTCATATGACAAGGATTAAAAAGGATTTGCCAGTAGACTTGAAAGTAAGATGTTGACATGATCAATCCAATCAAAGCTACTGTACATATAACTTGATTTGACGTAATTTCTGTGGCCAATGACCTCGAGCCTTCTTGGAAGGGCACTTCTAATGTAACACTGTAGCAGCACCCAAAAGGCTCACATTCTTGATGTCTACCCTTACTACAGGCAGGTGACACTGTCCCCATGAGTGACAGAACACTGAGCCAATCACGGTGCAATGCTGAGCCAATCACAGTGCAATGCTCCTATTTTCTGCTGGCCTCTGCCCCACCACCACAGAAAGCACTGAGCTAGGCTGAAACACCTGCATTTTGGAGCTGCCTGTTTGTATGCAGCTTTATTAAATAAATTATATATATATATTTTACATTGTTTGCAAACTGATATGTGACACGTATTAATGCCAAAATATCATGCGAAAGAGGCAAGCCCCCTCACTTGAGGAATGACAAATAATTGGGACGTAACCAGAGACTATGGGATTGATTCAATTGAAACTGCAATGCGGTATTTATGCAGCAGCGCCACGGTCACCAAATTATAGAATGGTTTTGAGTACTGTAAAAACCTTCTACTACCAGGTAGACTCCCCTCACAGGGAGATGCAATTTTAAGAATAATTTGTATGTGTATGTGCTAGAAGTAAAGTCACTGCATGAACATTGCAATGGCAGGTATTAATGTACTCCAGTTTAAGGAGAGTTCTAGACTAGCATCAGTAAGCATACACCTTGATTGCGCTGCTGTAACTAGAGTACATCAAAACAGATGTTTACCCCTTTAGAAAACATGCAGTGCTGTATAAAGAGAAAACACAACCCTTTAACCTTAAAACTTAGACTTAAAGTTCCGAAAATTTGTTGGACTAAGTGAAACTCAATGTTTATTGGCCCTGTTGCTTAAGGTGTTTAGTAGGAAAAGCTGCACAGCAATGTCATTGGCAGGATGACGCGGTTTAATTAATGACTGCTTGAGCACCTGCAGCATAGACTGCACTTTGCTTGTGACACAAGGCTTGTGACCCCAACGCAATTCTATGAGTTTCTGTACAATACTATACAGTGCATTCGGAAAGTATTCAGACCCCTTTACTTTTTCCACATTTTGTTACGTTATAGACTTGTTCTAAAATTGATTAAAACGTTTTTTCCCCCCTCAACACACAATACCATATAATGACAAAGCAAAAGCAGTTTAGAAATGTTAGCAAATGTATACAAAAAGACCTGATATCACATTTACAAAAGTATACAGATCCTTTCATCAGTACTTTGTTGAAGCACCTTTGGCAGTGACTACAGCCTCAATTCTTTGTGGGTATGGCGCTACAAACTTGGCACACCTGTATTTGGGGAGTTTCTCCCAGTCTTCTCTGCAGATCCTCTCAAGCTCTGTCCGGTTGGATGGGGATGACAGCCCACTCGCTGCACAGCTATTTTCAGGTCTCTCCAGAGATGTTAGATCGGGTTCAAGTCCGGGCTCTGGCTGGGTCACTCAAGGACGTTCAGAGACTTGTCCCGAAGTCACTCCTGCGCTGTCTGGGAATTCAGGCCAAAGAGTTCAATCTTGGTTTCGTCAGACCAGATAATCTTGTTTCTTATGGTCTGAGAGTCCTTTAGGTGCCTTTTGGCAAACTCCAAGTGGGCTGTCATGTGCCTTTTACTGAGGAGTGGCTATCGTCTGGCCACTACCATAAAGGCATGATTGGTGGAGTGCTGCAGAGATGGTTGTCCTTCTGGAAGGTTCTCCCATCTCCACAGAGTATCTCTAGAGCTCTGTCAGAGTGACCATCGGTATCTTGGTCACCTCCCTAACCAATTCCCTTCTCTCCCGATTGCTGAAATTGGCCGGGTGGCCGGCTGGCCAGCTTTAGGGCGAGTCTTGGTAGTACCAAACTTCTCCCATTAAAATAATGATGGAGGCCACTGTGTTCTTGGGTACCTTCAATGCTGCTAAACATTTTTGGTACCCTTCCCCAGATCTGTGTCTCGGAGCTCTACGGACAATTCCTTCGACCTCATGGCTTGTATTTTCTCTGACATGCATTGTCAACTGTGGGACCTTATATAGAAAATGTGTATGCCTTTCCAAATCATGTCCAATCAATTTACTTCGTCACTGTCACGATCTTCATGGATGGACCAAGGCGCAGCGTGCCGGGTGGAGTTAAACATATTTATTTTGTCAACTCACTCAAATACAAAAACAACAAACAAAGCTCAAAACAGGTGTCGCACCAACAATACACACACCTCAACAGAGTCAACCTCCCACAAAGCTGGAGGGAAAAATAGCTGCTTAAGTGTGGTTCCCAATCAGAGACAACGATAGACAGCTGTCCCTGATTGAGAGCCACACTCAGCCAAAACAAAGAAATACAAAAACTATAGCATAGAATGCCCACCCCAAATCACACCCTGACCAAACCCAAAAGGAGACATATAAAAGGCTCCTACCGGTCAGGGCGTGACAGTCACAGGTTGACTCCAATCAAGTTGTAGAAACATCTCAAGGATGATCAATGGAAACAGGATGCACCTGAGCTCAATTTCGAGTCTCATAGCAAAGGGTCTGAATACTTATGTTTTTCTTTTTTTTTAATTCATTTTACAAACATTTAGAAAAACCTGTTTTTGCTTCGTCTTTATGGTGTATTGTGTGTAGATTGGTGAGGAAACATTTGTATTTAATCCATTTTAGAATAAGGCTGTAACGTAACAAAGTGTGGAAAAATGGAAGGGGTCTGAATACTTTCCGAATATACTGTATATCATCATTTTAAAACCTTTACAGTCCTTTGCAAATCTTGTATGCTCCCCCAAAACATTGGGAAATATGTTTTTACACTTTTACAATTGCTCAGAAAAAGAGATTGATATTACTTGTTAAAAAAAAATCTCAAAAAGGTAGGGGTAAAAATTGACACCTCTAAAGATTCAAAGCTTAGTATTTGGTCCCATATTCCTAGCATGCAATGACTACTCTACATTAAGCTTGTGACTCTATGAACTTGTTGGATGCATTGCTCTTCTTTATCAAGGATGTCAGTCATTTCAGACACCGCTATTTCTCAAGTAAGGAATTAGGACCAGCACACGACTCAGCATTTAAAGTGAAAAATACTTAGCGAAAAATAAAATAAATACTCTGTTCCTTAAATTGTTCTGTCACGTACTGCTCATTCATTAATTCATCCATTCATTCAAACAATCAGGCATAGTCTTCAACACACCTTATTGCCAAAAAAGTTGCCCTACATACTTACACTTCCCTTCAACTGGGCACTTGTATCATTTCCTCCATATAAGACGTGTTTTGCAAGTCATAAGACAGCTACAGTATCCCATTAGCCCATTCGCAAATATCTGCATGCAATGTAGTTACAGTTTATAAATAGACCTGCAAACCAAAATACCATGGGTCTATTGCACAGGACTGTTTTAGGCTCTCAAGTGCATATGTATTAATGTACTCACTGCTGAACAGTGACTGGCAGGCTGAAACTGCAAGAGCAAAGTAAGGGAACATATGTACAAGTGGGCTTGTCAATTAAGGCGAGCTCCCTTTGAACACAAGCATGTCATTCAAATCGATAGATTTGAAGAATAACAAAATTGAAGGTTGTATTTAGGTTGGGTAATGCTGGGATTATGTTAGGATTGGACAATTAAATTATGATATGCTCCCCTTGAAAAAGTGTTAAAATCTTGAATTCTAATAATTAAAGGGATTTCTGAAATAACTAATGGAGTGTACTACTTATAATAATAATTCTCAAAATGCTCATTACCATCGGGTCCATGTAGAAAAAAAGTCAATAACTAACAAAAGTACACCAAGGTTGTCAAATAACAATTTAATAGAAAAATATCTTACCTTTCTCCCAAGCTTTTACTGTTTTCCTAAAAAGTGTCCAAGTTTTCCTCTTTGGTTAGTCTCCCCTACTAAGACTTCTCCACTTCTCTGTCAGTGGAGGTTTCTGAGACTGATCTTCTGATCCAGCAGTCTGGGATATTTCTTGAGGCATATGATAAGGTGGGGGGGTCAACTTTTTGTCTACCTCCTTCATAGCTCAGAATGCTCCTGAGGGGGAGCTGGCCCAGTTATTTTGAAGAGGGAGGGATAGTACTGAACAACAAAACAAATAGCTAGAAGTCTTGGAGTAATAAATTAAACAAGTTTATTTGTCACGCGCACAGGACACAGTGAGTGTAAATGGTACAGTGAGATCCTTACACACAAAAAATAGCAAAGTTGAGGAGGAGCTAGCAAAATGGCCACCATCCCATCTTGTCTAATAATAATGTGGTGAGTATCTTCATCAGGTAATGTGACAATCATCCAATTCGTACATATTACAATTGAGTGATATTATCTGTGTTCAATGTAAACCAACTGGTGTGAGTAGTCCCAAGTACAGTGTTTGGGATTGTAGTCCTCCTGTGCTAGGTCAATCACCTGCTGTGTCTGGGTCAGGTTTTGTTGTGGCGAGTTGGTGTGACTTGTTCCTTATGTTGAGTAGTCTGGTATTGTCTTGTGTTACAATCACTGCAATCCAAAGAGGTGTTAAAATTCATTGCAGATGCCTGTTCCTTATTTTTAGACAAAAGAAAGGGTCAAGTTTATTGACAAGGTAACCTTCCCGTTGTGTTGGCAGGCCAATCTGCGTCATGTGTTAGTTTAAATTCAGAACCTTGTACACTTTACATTTATTCTCGTATGAGGGAAAGGTCACAGATACCCCACAGGCTGGATTCCAGAATACCAGCCACTAGAGTTACAGTCGTATCATCAGTAAGTCTTTTAATACCCTGTTGAGTGTAGAGCTTGGGGGTTAGTTTAGTAATAACCTCAGTACTATGGTTAGGGGTTAGTAAAGTACTTGCTTAAATGTTTGTTGTGGTGCAGAACAAGAAATGAAAGGCTGTTGCAGAAAGCCTGGCGTTGACAGAAAACACAATTTATATAAATTCTTTCATTTAGCAGACACTCTTATAAAGAGTGACTTACAGGAGCAATTAGAGTTAAGTGCTCTTCTGAAGGGCACATTGACAGGTTTTTCATCTAGTCTGCTCTGGGATTCGAACCAGCGTCCATTCGGTTACTAGCCCAATGCTCTTAACCAGTTGCTCAGTTTTGCCTACGGATCAAAGTGGAAATATAAGTGTGAAAATTACAAAATTACATTGGTTTCCTTACCCTATAAGCAGTCTATGGACAAGGTATGACAGCAATTCATACTTTGGCTGAGGTTCCTTCGCCTAATGTTTTAGTATTTGTGGCACAAATCCCATTCAAGTCATGGTACCATTATTTTTGGTACAATTTTTTGTGCATAATTTTCAAATCCTCTGTGACTTTGTTGACCTTTAAAATCTGTTTTAGATACTTGTCTGATGATATGGGCATAATGCGCTGAAAATGCTAATATCGGTACGTAGTGGCACTCGAGGCGACGGAGGCAGCATTTCGGTGGTCGTCTTTTCCCTCCAGGAGCAGCACAAGACTAGAGTTGAAAGCAAAATGTTGAATTGTTTAAAAGGTAGCTCGTTAGTCAATCAGACCCAGGTTTAGCAGACCTAGGCCAATTCCTGTCTCCATGCAGGCCAGCCAAGGGCTAGGATTCTACAGTAAATCAATTAGGGGAAACAAAATAAAGCACAGCAAACAAATGTAAATCAAGGAAAAGTAAAAACACACACAGTTTCTAAATGGAAAGTTACTGGAAACTTCAAAATTAATGCCAAATACACACAAAAAGGGCTGGTCGCCAATGGAGAAAGACAAGTTGGTGTCATCAATGACGTGAGGCCCATTGTTTACCTTTGCAATGACCACGAGGGGTAAGGAAAGCTTCAGAACATTGGAAACCCCATTCACTTACAGTACATTTTTAGCTTGAAATTAGCATGCTATATTTGTAGGTTTAAATCATATTCATGCCATCTTAACTGGCTGTAAAACTTTTATTGTGAAAAAAGCAAGAAATAAGGTATGTCTCCATAAGCTTAGCATATCTAGCAACTGGGATTTTGGCCCATTCTTCAAGGCAAAACTGATCCAGCTCCTTCAATTTGGATGGGTTCCACTGGTGTACAGCAATCTTTAAGTCTTACCACAGACTTTCCACGGTGAGGGTGAGTGGTTGGTATGATGGTTCCGGATCTTAGTGGCCGATTATTGAGGGCTTGAACCAGGAAAGGAGAGGAGGAAAGGGTATGAGATGATGTTAAGAGAGGAGGAAAGGGTCTGGTCAATGGCACCGCAATCCACTAATGCTGTAGACACTGTACATGAGGGACAGTCAACTAGTGTGATGGACACCAAAAAGAGTTTAGCAGAAAGTGATGAAGATAGAATACTCACTCCTGCCCCAGGAGGTGGAAGATGACGTGACCGTTCCTCTGCTCTTGTGGATCCCGGATAAGGAAGTGCCGGTCACCACTGGAGCTGGTGCCCTCCTTGACCACAGTACAGACAGAGCCCCAGCCGTCTCCGTCTGCATTGCTCCACCGCAGGGAGGCGTGTGACCCCTACCTCCATGGGTTCAGGCTCTGATCCAGAGTGTTCATTGAGGGAGGGAGGCAATGAGAGTACCGACGCTCCCGAAGTAGGTTATCCAGATGGATGACCATCGCAATGAGTGAGTCCAAGGAGAAGTTGTCGTCTCGACAGGCCAGTTCCGTCTGGACCTCCTCGCAGACCTCTTCTGAATAGTGTACGAAGCGCCGGCTCATCCATTCACTGGATGCTGCTACTGTCTGGAAGGTGAGCGCGTACTCCGCAGCCGTCTGGTCCCCCTGTCTTAACCTATTAGGGAGCGGCAGCAGTGTTCGGAGTTTTGGAGAGTCTGGCGTGCCCAAAGTAAAATGCATGGTACTCAGGCCCAGAAACTAGGATATGCACATAATTAGTATTAGAAAACACTCTGAAGTTTCTAAAACTGTTAAAATAATGTCTGTGAGTATAACAGAACTGATTTGGCAGGCGAAAACCAGAGGAATATCCATCAGGAAAAATGTGATTCTGTGAGGTGCCTGTTTTGCCATTGACTTGCTATAGGAAACACTGGAATCCAGCTCATAGGTTGCAGTACCTATGGCTTCCACTAGATGTCAACAGTCTTTAAACAAGGTTTCATGCATTTATCTAGGAAACTCGAGGAGTAAGACAAGAATTGGCAAGGGGGAGTGAGGAAGTTACTTTTCTGTTTTACGCGCGGGACCGTGAGCGCTCGCCTTCCTTTTCTATCGCCCAGGATATTATCCGTGTGAAATATTATCGTTAATATACATATTAGTGTACCTAGGGATTGATTAGAAACATTTTTTGATTTGTTTGGACAAAGTTTATAGGTATATTTTTAACGCTTTGTATGTCTTGTATAATGGACGAGTGGACGGTGGATTTTCTGAACAAAACTCGCCAAACAAACTGAGCTTTATGGATATAAAGAGGGGACCTTTTCGAACAAAAGGAACATTTATTGTCTTGCTTGGACCCTTCAGATTGCCATCAGAAGAAGATCTTCAAAGGTAAGCAATTTATTTTATCGCTTTTTATGAGTTTTGTGACACCCGTGCTGGTTATGTTATTATGCTAATGCAGAAAATATGCGGGGCGCTTTCCTGTTATGCTTTCACCGTAATTGAAATCTGACAACACTGTGAGATTGCCAAGATTCTAAGCTTTTGAAAAACTTGTATTTTCATGAATTTTTTATATTACTACATTTGTAATTTAATTTGGCGCTCTGCATTTTCCGCATGTTGTCATGGCTGGGGCGGCAGCGCCCCACTGCTCCTTAATTGTCCCCAAGAGGTTAATTGGAGTAGGCGCTCACCCCCCTCTCTGCCCTCCGGGTGATGATCAAAGTTACATTTGAACAGAGCCATGAACCCCTCATATGAATCTAGCTCCTCCTCTCCCCTCTCCCAGTAGTAGTACCAAAAGATTCAAAGGCCATTTTCTCAAAAGTGAGTTTACAAAATTACTTTCCCATTGTTCCTTAACTGTAGTGTATAGTGTATGATATGCCATTTTGTAGCTCTGAATCTCTACTTTTATCCAATGTAAAAAAACTTACACACAGCTCTGACACACACACTTACCCCAACAGACATACCACCAGAGGTCTTTTCACAGTCTCCAAATCCAGAACAAATTCAAGAAAGCATACAGTATTATATAGAGTCATTATTGCATGGAACTCCGTTCCATCTCATATTGCTCAAATAAACAGCAAACCTGGTTTAAAAAAACAGATGAAACAACACCTCACGGCACAACGCCTCACCCCTATTTGACCTAGATAGTTTGTGTGTATGTATTGATATGCAAGCTAAGTGTGCCTTTAAAAGAATTATGAAGTTCTGTCCTTGAGCTGTTCATGTCTATTAAAGTTCGGTATTATGTCATGTTTCATGTTTTGTGTGGACCCCAGGAAGAGTAGCTGCTGCTTTTGCAACAGCTAATGGGGATCCTAATAAAATACCAAAACCCAATAGTGCATGCCGAAATGCGGGAAGAAATGGGAACCTGCTAAAAGTCCTGGCCCAATGCTGATATGCTGAGTGTCTCACATTGTTACAATATGAGAAGGTGTATTGATGAATGACTACCACTTCTATAAGCATGAATGTAAGCTGATAATGTGACATTCCTCAATCAAGCATGATGCGCTGTGTGCCAGATACAAACATTTGCTGATGTGTTTAGATGAAATAATATGTATGCTTGTACGTAGAACTCAAGCACCCATGCTGCAATGCAATTTGTATGATAATAACGGAGCGTTTGCTTTGCTTCAAACACAGTCATGTATCCGGTAATTCGAAGCGATAGAGACAGATAACAGATACCGTTGAGGTGAAAGATAACACCTTTATATTACTTGAGAAAGAGAAGTAAAATAGATTGAGTGTTGAGGTGGGATGAAAATAGAATGATGAGGAGGTGAGCGGGATCAAGCATGAAGATATATTAGCGTAAAGCATGAGAAAGGATCGAGTGTAAGAGCGAGCTATTATGACAGTACCCCAGGAACCCGATTGAGAATACAGTAATGCTATAGTGATTAGGGTGACCGGATCAGAAAATCAAGTGAAGGAATAAAAGTGATAGGAGTTGTGAACACGCCATTAGAAGGAAAACCAGTAATAAGACAGCCTTGCGAAAACGTCAATGCAGAGGGAAACCGCCTTGTCTGGGGGCTGCGAGCATATACAGTGGGGCAAAAAAGTATTTAGTCAGCCACCAATTAAGTTCTCCAACTTAAAAAGATGAGAGAGGCCTGTAATTGTCATCATAGGTACACTTCAACTATGACAGACGAAATGAGAAAAAGAAATCCAGAAAATCACATTGTAGGATTTTTAATTTATTTATTTGCAAATTATGGTGGAAAATAAGTATTTGGTCAATAACAAAAGTTTATCTCAATACTTTGTTATATACCCTTTGTTGGCAATGACAGAGGTCAAACGTTTTCTGTAAGTCTTCACAAGGTTTTCACACACTTGCTGGTATTTTGGCCCATTCCTCCATGCAGATCTCCTCTAGAGCAGTGATGTTTTGGGGCTGTCGCTGGGCAACACGGACTTTCAACTCCCTCCAAAGATTTTTTATGGGGTTGAGATCTGGAGACTGGCTAGGCCACTCCAGGACCTTGAAATGCTTCTTCTGAAGCCACTCCTTCGTTGCCGAGGCGGTGTGTTTGGGATCATTGTCATGCTGAAAGACCCAGCCACGTTTCATCTTCAATGCCCTTGCTGATGGAAGGAGGTTTTCACTCAAAATCTCACGATACATGGCCCCATTCATTCTTTCCTTTACACGGATCAGTCGTCCTGGTCCCTTTGCAGAAAAACAGCCCCAAAGCATGATGTTTCCACCCCCATGCTTCACAGTAGGTATGGTGTTCTTTGGATGCAACTCAGCATTCTTTGTCCTCCAAACACGACGAGTTGAGTTTTTACCAAAAAGTTCTATTTTGGTTTCATCTGACCATATGACATTCTCCCAATCCTCATCTGGATCATCCAAATGCTCTCTAGCAAACTTCAGATGGGCCTGAACATGTACTGGCTTAAGCAGGGGGACACGTCTGGCACTGCAGGATTTGAGTCCCTGGCGGCGTAGTGTGTTACTGATGGTAGGCTTTGTTACTTTGGTCCCAGCTCTCTGCAGGTCATTCACTAGGTCCCCCGTGTGGTTCTGGGATTTTTGCTCACCGTTCTTGTGATCATTTTGACCCCACGGGGTGAGATCTTGCGTGGAGCCCCAGATCGAGGAAGATTATCAGTGGTCTTGTATGTCTTCCATTTCCTAATAATTGCTCCCACAGTTGATTTCTTCAAACCAAGCTGCTTACCTATTGCAGATTCAGTCTTCCCAACCTGGTGCAGGTCTACAATTTTGTTCCTGGTGTCCTTTGACAGCTCTTTGGTCTTGGCCATAGTGGAGTTTGGAGTGTGACTGTTTGAGGTTGTGGACAGGTGTCTTTTATACTGATAACAAGTTCAAACAGGTGCCATTAATACAGGTAACGAGTGGAGGACAGAGGAGCCTCTTAAAGAAGAAGTTACAGGTCTGTGAGAGCCAGAAATCTTGCTTGTTTGTATGTGACCAAATACTTATTTTCCACCATAATTTGCAAATAAATTCATTAAAAATCCTACAATGTGATTCTCAGGATTGTTTTTCCTCATTTTGTCTGTCATAGTTGAAGTGTACCTATGATGAAAATTACAGGCCTCTCTCATCTTTTTAAGTGAGAGAACTTGCACAATTGGTGGCTGACTAAATACTTTTTTGCCCCACTGTAATGTAGAATAGAAAGTAGCATTTATCTTAGTAATGAGATTAAAACGGTTGTGTTGCGATGAAAAAGGGTCATGCTATTTAAATATGAGTGGGCAACGATGGCACGGGACAAAGTAACAAGCCGTAATAATGTGATTCGCTTAGTGTATGATGTGCTGTTGCTAGGCCTATGAGTTGAGGCCCGCTTTAGACATTTAGTCATTGAAGGGCAGCATTTAGTCAGTCATTTAGCAGAAGCTCTTATCCAGCGCGACTTACAGAAGCAATTCTTATTAAGTGACTTGCTCAAGGGCACGTCAACAAATGTATCATATATTTTGCTTGGGGATTCAAAACAGCAACCTTTCGGTTACTGGCCCAATGCTCTTAACCACTAGGCTATCTGCAGTGGTGGAAAAAGTACCCAATTGTCATACTTGAGTAAAAGTATAGATACCTTAATAGAAAGTTACTCAAATAAAAGTGAAAGTCACCCAGTAAAATACTACTTGAGTAAAGGTCTAAAAGTATTTCGTTTTAAATATACCTAAGTATCAAAAGTAGAAGTAAAAGTATAAATCATTTCAAATTCCTTATATTAAGCAAAGTAGACGGCTCCATTTTCTTGTTTTAAAAATGTACGGGTAGCCAGGGACACACTCCAACACTCAGACATTATTTACAAAAGATGCATCTGTGTTTAGTGAGTACGCCAGATCAGAGGCAGTAGGGATGACCACGTGTTCTCTTGATAAGTGCGTGAATTTCACAATTTTCCTGTCCTGCTTAGCATTCAAGATGTAACGAATAGTTTTGGTTGTCAGGGAAAATGTATGGAGTAAAAAGTACAATATTTTCTTTTGGAATGTAGTGAAGTAAAAGTTGTCAAAAATATAAATAGTAAAGTAAAGTACACTGGCTACCTATCTGGTTTCCGAGCTGGTCATGTGTGCACCTCAGCCACGCTCAAGGTCCTAAACGATATCATAACCGCCATCGATAAAAGACAATACTGTGCAGCCGTATTCATCAACCTGGCCAAGGCTTTCAACTCTGTCAATCACCACATTCTTATTGGCAGACTCAACAGCCTTGGTTTCTCAAATGACTGCCTCGCCTCAGACAGAGTTCAGTGTGTCAAATCGGAGGGCCTGTTGTCCGGACTTGTGGCAGTCTCTATGGGGCCACAGGGTTCACTTCTCTTTTCTCTGTATACATCAATGATGTCGCTCTTGCTGCTGGTGATTCTCTGATCCACCTCTACGCAGACAACACCATTCTGTATACTTCTGGCCCTTCTTTGGACACTGTGCTAACTAACCTCCAGACGAGCTTCAATGCCATACAACTGCTCTTAAATGCAAGTAAAACTAAATGTATACTCTTCAACCGATCGCTGCCCACACCTGGCCGTCCGTCCAGCATCACTACTCTGTTCTGACTTAGAATATGTGGACAATTACAAATACCTAGGTGTCTGGTTAGACTGTAAACTCTCCTTCCAGACTCACATTAAGCATCTCCAATCCCAAATTAAATCTAGAATCGGCTTTCTATTTCGCAACAAAGCATCCTTCACTCATGCTGCTAAACATACCTTTGTAAAACTGACTATCCTACCGATCCCTGACTATCATACCAATCCAACACTCTACTTAGCAAATTGGATGCAGTCTATCACAGTGCCATCCGTTTTGTCACCAAAGCCCCATATACTACCCACCACTGCGACCTGTATGCTCTCGTTGGCTGGCCCTCGCTTCATATTCGTTCCCAAACCCACTGGCTCGAGGTCATCTATAAGTCTTTCAAGGTAAAACCCCACCTTATCTCAGCTCACTGGTCACCATAGCAGCACCCACCCGTAGCACGCGCTCCAGCAGGTATATATCACTGGTCACCCCCAAAGCCTATTCCTCCTTTGGCCACCTTTCCTTCCAGTTCTCTGCTGCCAATGACTGGAACAAATTGCAAAAATCAATTAAGCTGGAGAGTCATATCTCCCTCACTAACTTTAAGCATCAGCTGTCAAGAGCAGCTCACAGATCATTGCACCTGTACATAGCCCATCTGTAAATAGCCCATCCAACTACCTCATCCCCATATTGTTATTTATTTTTTTGCTCCTTTGCACCCCAGTATCTCTACTTGCACATTAATCTTCTGCACATCTCTCACTCTAGTGTTTAATTGCTAAATTGTAATTACTTCGCCACTACAGCCTATTTATTGCCTTACCTCCCTAATCTTACCTCATTTGCAGACACTGTATGTAGATTTTTTCTATTGTGTTATTGACTGTACGTTTGTTTATTCCATGTGTAACTCTGTGTTGTTGTTTGTGTCGCACTGCTTTCCTTTATCTTGGCCAGGTCGCAGTTGTAAATGAGAACTTGTTCTCAACTGGCCTACCTGGTTAAATAAAGGCGAAATAAAAAAAATACCTGCCTACAAATTAGCTGTGATGTAAACCAATGAAAAACAGACTATGAGCCTGAAAATCCCCCAAAAGTACATGGATGGGAAGCATCCATTGTAAAACCTGTCCTTGAGGGTCAACAACCACAGATAATGAGATTTTGAAATCAGGCACTGTTTCAACAACCATAGTAAAAGTGTTACTCCTCAATCACACCGACAGTGTCATTGCGCAAAATGGTACGCATTATCATCTAGATGCGTGTGCAACTAAAGTTCAACATTCACCTTCTGCTACCATTTCTGTCAAGAGTTCTACGCATACAGTTTGATGCATACGTTCGATAAATCCAATGTATGCACCACACAGAACGCACTTCAACTGCCTCTGCAATGCAATGCTGCAAGGCAAGCGCAGCGTTCCATTGGAAATGACTGTACTTCTGGTGTACCAAAATGCAAAGACGCTTTCAGTGTGATCAAGGCGTTTTGAAACTGGGTGCTAACCAAGAGCACACAGGTGCCAGATGAGCCTTGCATACTAGCAGTAAAATAACCAACTTGGTGAAACCCATTGCTGGGTAGCCTTACTATGCAAAGAGGTGGTGACTGTGGGACTAACTATTGTGAATTGGGTAGGATGTTTGAAGCTTGCATAGAGAAGCATTTCCCAGAAACAATTCAGGCAAGGTGTAACCCAGTTCTTAAAAACTGAAACTCCACTCCACATTTTTTAGAATGATGACGTGAAAAACAGGAAATGATGCTACAGGCAACATAACTGAAGCTAAAAGCCACAGTTCTTATTTGATATATTATTGGCCACCTTGCCACTTGGTTTACTGCTTGGAGGACGGAGAATAAAACCATTATTTGTGATGGAACTGATTGCAAGGACATATCAAGTTATTGCAGAACAGGTTCATAGCAAGTCTTATATTGCGCTAATAGTTCCTTAAAACAAACTCACCTTTACATGCATAAATATCAATAATATATTTATAATGCATTACATAACAGGTAACTTAGGAAGGGTTAGCAATCCTGTTTGTGTCTACCAAGCTGACACGAGACATTCCTGAAATACTTCAAGATGGTATTTCTGTCACGCCTGCTCCCGCTCCCAATCTCAGGCGCTCGAGGGTGCCAGGTTGCCCTTTATTATGCACACCTGTCACCATCATTACGTGCAGTTACGTAATATTGGACTCACCTGGACTCCATTACTTTGTTGATTGCTCTCTATATCTGTCTGTTCTTCAGTTGGTTTCCCGTGTCAGCATTATTGTCGTTATGTTTTTTTGTTCTCCCTGTCCAGACGCTGTTCTTGTTTTGGTTTGATGTCCGTTTTCCAGTAAATGTTCACTCCCTGAACTTGCTTCTCGTCTCCAGCGTCGATCCTTACAGAGAGCTGACACTCCTAAAGGAAGCATCAGGGAGTTTTTGTTTTTCATTTTGTCTGGTGACGTCGCCCATGGAACCGGGGGTGCCTCAGCTAGCTCGTGGGCTCCCACGCCTCTGCCGGCTCATCAGGCTTCTACGCCGTAGCCAGTTTGTCCAGCGCCCATGCCTCGGCCGGGTGGCGCCCCTTGGGGGGGGGGGGTGTACTTTCATGCATATTCCCGCAACCCCTCGAGCGCCAGGCTGCCCTTCATTATGTACACCTGTCACCATCATTACGCGCAGCTGTGCAATATTGGACTCACCTGGACACCATTACTTTATTGATTGCCCTTCTATATCTGTCTGTTCCTCAGTTGGTTCCCCGTGTCAGCATTATTGTCGTTATAATCGTTTTGTTCCCCCTGTCCATACACCGTTCTTGTTTTGGTTTAATGTCCATTTTCCAGTAAATGTTCACTCCCTGAACTTGCTTCTCGTCTCTAGTGTCGATCCTTACAATTTTGAATAGTGTTTAGTAGAGCTGTGCATTTCTAAGACTTTATCTTAAATATAATAAGGGAAAATGGTTGACATCCATGTTTGAAAGTTTACTTCAAAGAAAGTATCAATATCATGTACAAGATGATGTTATATAAATTGTTTACGTGAGTTGGTCAAAGGTCAGCTTGGCCTGAAGGCTTCCCCTCATTCTTGTCCCCGCTCTTCTTTCACATTATGTCATAAGCACACACAGACACACAAAAGAAACTCATTTTCAGATACTCAACCTTGTTTATTTTTCATTTTTTTCCAAATACAAAACACAGACTGTACATTTTCTACAAGTTCACAATGAACATCAAAACTATAATTTAATTTCATATTACATATATATATACAACCTGATGCACGTCAACTCTGACCTCAACAACTGCAGTAGATCAAATAAAATTATTGACTTTTTAAACAAAATGTTAAGACTTTGTTTATACAGTGTTTGTTTTTGTTTTAGAACATTGTATGTCTGTGCTTTAAGCAAGCACTGGTGATAGCATTTAGCATTGCATGAGTTATAATACATCTGTCAAATCTGCACTATCCATCAATTTTACTTCAGTCTATTTGTATTATTTTTTTAAGTTTAAATAAAACACTGAAATAGCTCCACCCGCCTGTGGCAACCAACCAACCTACACAATACAAATAACTATATCACTTAAATTATAAAACAGATAGTTCCGTATTGAAAATTCAATCTGATTGCCCAAGAAGCATTCCAAGCTGTGCTTCATTTTTCTCGATACGGTCACATCTACGAAGCAATTTCACTTTATTTTAGTGTAAAAAAATATCTCTGAGCAGAGTAAACATTCATTTAGTAGGCCATAAGAGTCAGTGTGGCTGTTGCTAACCAAACCCAAGGATTCTACACTCTTAGAAAAAAGGGTTCCAAAATGGTTATTCGGATGTCCCCATAGGATAATCTCTTTTGGTTCCAGGTAGAACACTTTTGGGTTCTACATGGAACCAAAAGGGTTCTTCCTGCAACCAAAAATGGTTCTTTAAAGGGTTCTGCTATGGGGACAGCCGGGGAACCCTTTAAGGTTCTATATAGCACCTTTTTTCTAAGAGTGTACCTCTAAAATATTAAATGTATACATACAATGTACAATAGGTTCATTAAAATGTTACTCTTGCCATTGTAATATCAAATCAAGCCTATTAAACCGTATGCAACTGATACATTCCCTCTTCATCTCAATTGGCTTATACAATATACTTTTTTTTTTATTGGAGACTCATGGAATCTGTGGACTTAAAATCAACAAATGAAGAATACATTCTTAGACATTCAGTCAATCTCCCTTTTTATAGTTGAGGAACTTGATTAGTATTGGTGGGAGGGGCAGGGTGTAGATGTGCCTCAGTCTGGGGATTCCAACCTGCTGACGGATCTTCAGCCTACACAGCTGCATCAGTGAATATGGTGGCACTGAAAGAAAGTGCAAAGAAGTTGCTTATTAAATGGACTGTGCGGTTGGAGAGCAACATATTTATCTGGTTAACACACATGAGAACAGTCAAGGTAACAAGTATGCAATAGTACAAAAATAAGGGCATAACCTTAGAAAGTAGATACTCACGTGCAACCTGACATTATGCAGAAATATCCCATTGACACCCATGCATAATTTACATGAAACCTTGTGATGCATGCTAATTTCTCAAGGTAATTGACCCTAAATGAACACAGACCCTAATGATTATATCATGGTAAATGAAATACTCCAAGCTCTGTTATTAGTGGAGATCGCTGGCATAAGCTCACTTACTTGCTTTCACCTTGATCCCTGCCCAGTCATGGTAGCTATCCAGGTGCTCGATCAGCCGGGAGCAGAGTTTCACATGGCCAACATAATCCAGGAGCGTCTCTATGATGGGTCCTGCCCAGCAGCTTATTGTCGAATCGTTGATCGTCTCACAGAACTGAAAATTAAGGGTTAAAATTGGATTAGAAGAACAGACAATAATAGGTGTGTTGAGCTGAGATGGAATTGGAAACTAATAGACCAGCAAACTGTCTGTATTGCATATTGACCCAACCTACCTGGACGCACATGTTGATTGGAGCCTCGTCCTCATCGGTAGCATAGCGCAAAGTTTCGGCGAAGCCTCTGCCCCTACTTAAAGTGTTCAGGGGTGGGTGTGGCTTGCTGCCATAAGTGCAGTCGAAACAGGAAAGGGCATCACAGCCATTGTCCATCAGATACTTCAGGATTTGCGAATACTTCATACCGAGCATGACCACTGCTGGGAAGGAGCAGGGGTGTGTGAGGATGGACGCGTTCATGTTTGCCCCGTGCTCCACCAGCACTGTGATCATTTCCATGCAACCCCGCCTCACAGCGATAAGAAGAGGGTTGAACATGTCAAGGTTGGGGTTAGCGCCGGCCTCCAGAAGCATTTCGGCAGCCTCCAGGTTGTTGTTGGCGACAGCGAAGTAGAGCGCTGTGCTGCGACGGTCCTCGTACATTTTGGATCGGTCTTCTGCCAGCTGGAGATTGACATCATATCCTCCCTTGATAAGCACTTCTAGAATCCAGTCCCTGTTGTGCTCAGCAGCCAGGTGGAGGGGACTGATGCCACTGCATTGAACTTTGGCCTTACTTGTGGCAGGGATCAGCATGGATACAATGCTACAAAAGGGAAGCAAAGAGAACACTTCTCACACTTAATGATTTTTTTTTCAAAGAGAAACCAATGCTTTGAATTAACCAATTAATCAGTTCATTGCACTCACTCAAAATGTCCTTTCTGGACAGCAACATGAAGAGGCAGGAGGCCAGACTTGGTTGTTTGGTTTGCATCTGCTTTCTGAGATAGAAGCAGTTCAACAACTTCCGTGTGACCATTCTTACTTGCCTCGTACAAGGGTGTTGCCCCATCATATGCCTGGCAGTTCATATCAACGCCTACAATACACAGGAGAATAGACAAAATGAATACAATGTTGAAATACTGGAAAAGTGGCAACACTGTAACACCACCAGCAACAGATCGTCTGGATGCTTAATGGTTATTTTTTAATCTATTCATGGTGTTGTAAGGAATGGAATACTTTCTTCAAGATATAGGCATCCGATACTAGGAAACCCAATAGGTTTGGACATAGAAGTGATTTTCAGGTTCAGTTTGAGTTGTAGGATTTCATTGTCATGCCATTGGGACTATTTAATGGATCAACAATTTAATGTGTTCACCACAGACACTGCGCTGTTCAAAGTCATAAAGTCATGCATTCCCAAAAGTGTATTCAATAAGGGCTTGTCATTCCCTGTTGCATGACTTTTGACATTATTGACATGATTTGAGGATGGATAAAGTGATGTTGCTTATTTAATATAATCAATTCAAATAATCTTGAAGTCGGTTGTCAAAATTCAAAAACCTTACCTTTGCTAATCAGGAAAGACAAAACCTCCACTCTCCCATTCTGTGCTGCCGTAAAGAAAGGGTCTATCCCGTAGATATTGGCTACATTAAGCTTGGCACCGGCATCCAACAACATCTGGCAAATTTCCACGTTATCATGCCCGGCTGCTTCATGGAGAGGTGTCACACCCTGAACGCAAGCCTTGTTCACTGAAGCTCCATACTTTAAGAGGTGGTCTACAATCTCTGCATTGGGCTTCCCACAAGCTGAAAATGGAATGTGAGAAACAACACAGGTAACTTTGGTTGGATTTTGCTGTTTGTAAAACATAATCTGATTGTATAACAGTGGTGTGACCAGTAACCTAGCTTGAGACCTGGAGACTTGTGTTCGCCCCAGAGCTAACACAGAGATGAGTCATACAGACAACCTGACTGGGTTTCATATCACGCTGTTCACTATTGAACCTCTTGACAGAACAGCTTTGAAATCAGTTGTTTACCTTTCAAGAGTGGTGTTTCTCCGTCGTTATTGGCAATGTCAGGATTGGCACCTCTGTCTAGAAGGCACTCCACACAGTTCACATGGTGAAAGATGGCAGCCAAAAGAAGTGGGGTCTGATTGCGTGTACCACGTGTGTTCACTATGCCAGGATGGGCTGTGGGAAAGATAACAGACCCAAGCAAGATAAAAACAACAAGAATGCACTGATAAAGGATCTTCCTGAGATTCAGGAGAACTGTGGGTACAAAATAGAAACCATTCTCAATTACACTTTTCTTTGTTTCACCCTCACCTCTTAATATAATCTTGAGGCATTCTGCTTGACCGTAATATGCAGCTTCATGTAAAGAAATCCATCCATACTCATTTGGTACAAAGAGACTCTTTGGATTGCATTTCACTATTTCTTTTAAGGCATTCAAATCACCATTCTCAATCACAGGCACCAGGGGTCTCACATCTCTAAGGAATAGACAAAGATTAAGGGGAAAATGGTCATACAATTTGGGCAAGATAAAAAATGTAAGTGCCTTTGAATTGGGTATGGTAGTAGGTGCCAGGTGCACCGGTTTGTGTCAAGAACTGCAACGCTGCTGGGGTTTTCATACTCAACAGTTTCCTGTGTGTATCTTGAATGGTCCACCACCCAAAGGACATCCAGCCAACTTTTGTGCGAAGCATTGAAGTCAACATGGGCCAGCATCCCTGTGGAAAGCTTTCGAAACCATGTAGTGTCCATAACGAATTGAGGCTGTTCTGAGGGCAAAAGGGGGGATGCAACTCAATATTAGAAAGGTGTTCATAATGTTTGGTATACTCAGTGTACACTGAGTGTACAAAATATTAGGAACACCTTCCTAATATTGAGTTGCACCCTCTTTTATCAGAACAGCCTCAATTCGTCGGGGCATTGACTCTACACTCAAACCAGTGCGCTTGCCACCTATTACCATACCCCGTTCAAAGGCACTTAAATCTTTTGTCTTTCTCATTCACCTTCTAAATGGCCCAACATACACAATCCATGTCTCAATTGTCTGAATTTTAGAGCAAAACGGAGAATACCATCGCGTTCATGAGAGTCTCCCCTTTCCATAGTTTGTAGGTCAAACCGTTACAGCTACAGACGTTTTTGTGAGAAGACCGGTTTTCGTGAATGTCTCATGGTGTGACAAACATCGCTCTAGCTCTCCCACCTTTCGCCGGGGATGCAGTGGATTGAGACACATCCAATGCAAAAAAAATGATATCTCTACCTTAAACTGCTGGGATGTTTTTGTTATGTAACTTAGATTGAAGCACCGGTTTGTCAATCGACTCTAGGGGGTTAAAAGGTGACCTCACTGGTCATAGCTTTCACCTGGATTCCCCTGGTCAGGCTATGTCATGGAAAGAGCAGATGTTTCTAATGTTTTGTACACTCAATGTATATCCTATCATGTAAACATTAGCTGCATCAGGAGACATCCTTGTGGAACCCCTGTGTTACTGCTGTCCCTGTTAGAGAGAGATGTCACCCACCATCTGATTTCTACTGTATGTTTGGCATTTTGGAATTATAATAAACCTGCGCACCAACTTAATGCTCATTAAATAATTATTTGTTTTATACCTATTTGGCATACATATTGTCAAAATAAGTTAAAGGGTTGACAGACTCACATAATATGGTCTGCTAAAGGTGGGTTTGCAGATGAGGGGTTTGGAGGTGGGTTGGCTGGGTTCGGGTTGGCTCTGGGAAAGTCATACATGTGCCTTGTTGCAGAGGGGTGCCTGACACCAGTCATAAATTGGTTGGTGGTAAATTGGTTTGGCTGGTAATTGGGTTGCCAATACACAGGTGGGGATGATTGAATGGCGTTATTAGAGTTGTGGTCCTCAGTGAGGCTGCGTTCAATGGCCAGCTGCATCAGCTCCTCATCTGACAGGGCGCTGTAAAGACTGTAGTCATCAAGACCTCTAAGGGTGCCCATCCATCCAGGCATGGACATGCTGGCCACAGCCATGGTTGATCTATTTGCAAGGATACAAAAGTCATGACAATGAAATTCACTCAAATTGAACTTTCAGTATGTAACCAAAACCACTAACAGCACGTGCATGTCAAAGTAAAACTGCTAAAACTCATTTTTTATATGTATATATGAAAGTCAAGACTGTGAGACGTGTACTGCATGTGATATTGCCAAAGAGGTAATTCAAAAAAATTTTTTTTTAAAGATTGTGGATAAAACATTTAGCAAAGTCAGTGTTGTGGACATAGTGTGGATACCTACATGTTTCAAGCAGACCACCATAGTCCCTATGCCCAAGAAAGAGAAGGTAACCTGCCTAATTGACTACCACCCGTAGCACTAACGTCTGTAGCCATGAAATGCTTTGAAAGGATGGTCATGGCTCACATCAACACCATCATCCCGGAAACCCTAGACCCACTCCAATTCGCATACCTCCCCAACAGATCCACAGATGACGCAATCTCAATCGCATTCCACACTGCCCTTTCCCACCTGGACAAAAGGAACACCTATGTGAGAATGCTGTTCATTGGCTACAGCTCAGCGTTCAACACCATAGTGGCCACAAAGTTCATCACTAGGCTAAGGACCCTGGGACTAAACACCTCCCTCTGCAACTGGATCCTGGACTTCCTGACGGGCTGCCCCCAGGTGGTAAGGGTAGCCAACAACACATCTGCCACACTAATCCTCAACACGTGGGCCCCTCAGGGGTGTGTGCTTAGTGCCCTCTTGTACTCCCTGTTCACCCACGACTGCATGGCCAAGCACGACTCCAACACCATCATTAAGTTTGCTGACGACACAACAGTGGTAGGCCTGATCACCGACAACGATGAGACATCCAAAGGGAGGAGGTCAGAGACCTGGCAGTGTGGTGCCAGAACAACAACCTCTCCCTCAACGTGAGCAAGACAAAGGAGGTGATCGTGGACTACAGGAAAAGGAGGGCCGAACAGACCCCCATTCACATCGATGGGGCTGTAGTGGAGCGGGTCAAGAGTTTCAAGTTCCTTGGTGTCCATATCACCAACAAACTATCATGGTCCAAACACAGCAAGACAGTCATGAAGAGGTCACGACAACACCTTCTCCCCCTCAAGAGACTGAAAAGATTCGGCATGGGTCCCCAGATACTCAAAATGTTCTACAGCTGCACCTTTGAGAGCAGTACATCACTGGGGCCAAGCTTCCTGCCATCCAGGACCTCTATACCAGGCGGTGTCAGAGGAAGACCCTAGAAATTGTCAAAGACTCCAGCCACCCTAGTCATAGACTGTTCTCTCTGCTACCGCACCTTAAGCGGTACCGGAGCACCAAGTCTAAGTCCAAGAGGCTTCTAAATAGCTTCTACCCCCAAGCCATAAGACTCTTGAACATCTAATCAAATGGCCACCCAGACTATTTACATTCTACAGGTTGGTAGAGTTGCCCCCTTTTACACCGCTGCTACTCTCTGTTGTTATCGTCTATGCATAATCACTTTCATAACTCTTCCTATGTGCATGTGCATATTACCTCATCTAACCGGAGCCCGTGCACATTGACTCTGTACTAGTACCCCCCTGTATATAGTCTCGCTATTGTTATTTTACTGCTGCTCTTTAATTACTTGTTACATTTATTTAATTTTTTAAATGTAAGCATTTCATGGTAAGGTTTACACCTATTGTATTCGGCGCATGTTAAATCAAATCTTATTTGTCACGTTTTTTTATTTTAACCTAGCACTAACACAATTTTACAGAATAGTATTAGGGCCAGGTGAAGAGAAAAAATGGACTTCATTCACAAAATTTAATTTTGACTGAAAAAATCAACTTTAGTCTCAATTTCAACTATTTCAAGCATTTTGAGTTTTTAAAGTACTATCCGTGTAACAACAAAAAATCACATCACCGTTTATTTATCTCTTCACTTGGCCCTAATATTCTTCAGTACACATTTAACTTACCACAAAGCTCTTGATAAGTGTTAGTGCTGGGATTTAACAAAAATCAGCACATCATACAATAGCAATTCTATATCAAACCGACGGGAGGGTACTTTAGCCAAAAGCTTAATTGAGAACAAAGACTTGATTTTAAGCTGTACATCATTTACAAAGTCTCCTATGACAACAAAAACATAACTAATGGAGAAGAATGTCCTTAGTTTTTGGTTATGACAGAGTAAGAAAGCTGTACCAATCGCATTACATCATATTCCTACAAATGAGTTAATTATTTCATAAATTGAAATGAGAGAATCTTAGACTGCATACCTTTGCTTAGGTTGATTCATGATGTGTCTTGATGTTATTTCTCTACAGTAACTATGCTAGTATACAATTATAAAACAGTATTTCAACCATTAATTTCCACTAAGTCATTGTTTTGTGTACCATTGTTTTTTGGATCTGCAGTTACAGCTTAGTAATGACATTGTAGCTGGTGACCAAAGTAAACAAAATAATGTGGCTAAAGGCAACTTAGTGTAACGTGCAATTAATTAAAGCATGCATGCTGTCCCTATACAGCTGAGTAATAACATGGCTGTTAACATAAGCATAAAGTAATGTGGCTGAAGGCAATTTGAGTAAAATTAAAGGAATTACAAACCCTACTGGCATGCTATACCTACTTTGTAGCGTCTGCAGTGTGCAGTCAAAACACTTTAACAGTAGACTAGCAGTTATCAGATTGCAGTCCTCGTGAGGGGATGAGGATTTGAAAATGTCTTGCACTCTGTGTTGTCCTCCAGGCGAATGAAGAAAAAGCAGCAGCGCAATGTTAATGACATATTCCAAAGGGGTCTTGATTTCATGCTTTGAAAAGCTGACCCTTAATGGCAAACTTTGCTTGCATGTGTCGCTCAGAATAGGAATGCCCTACTTCAGATATGGCACGGTTGATGCTGACACTTAAAGTGCCAAGAGAACGGGGGAAACCAAACAAACTTGTGGAACATACACACTATTGTGGAGAAAGGCCCAGGTTACTCCCAAGGCTGTCAATCTGCTGTATTGTACTGTACATCTTGAGTACCAGCAGATTTGCCAAACTTACAATGTCTCAGCCTAACGGCACAATGAAATGTCGACCTGTTGGTCTTCCACACACGAACACTAATCAATAGCTGTTGAAATGTTGTCTATTTGGATAAAAAAAATCATCAGTTCATGGGAACAGGTGTGCTGAAACTTTTCTTCACATATTGTGTTCTGTTGCCACACTTCCAAGTCTCGTTCATCACTCAACTAAATGGAAATTAATTTTCACTATGACTAGACACTTACCTCAGTTGCACAATACCACTATATGCTATAATATTTGGTTTGAATATTGTTGTCCATCAACAATTCCCAACCAAATAATTTGGTTTAATTTAGTGAGGTTGTGCAATTTTGACAAATTAATGCATACATGTTGCTCTTAGATTTGTGCAAGGTTGGTAGAATCTTATTCAAAATGATTCACAGCAGTAACAGCTGACAAAGGTGCTTCCACCAAGTATTAACTCTGGGGTGTGAAGACATAGGCTATGCCAGCAATACATCTTAATGTTTTATTTTTTGTTAATTACATTTTAAAATACAGTACCAAAATAACACAAGGTGATAGTGTATTGTATTTAATGCAACATTACTATCAACATCAGCTCTGAAATACAGTACCAGTCAAAAGTTTGGACAGCTACTCATTCAAGGGTTTTTCTTAATTTTTACTATTTTCTACATTGTAGAATAATAGTGAAGACATCAAAACTTTGAAATAACACATATGGAATCATGCAGTAACCAAAAAAAATAAGTAAATAAATCGAAATATATTTTATATTTATCATGACTCGTTAGGCAGATGGTTCAAGTCTCAGAGATTTATTGAGTATACAGGAGTAAGCCAAAGGCAGGTCCAGAGCAGACAGAGATTAGTCATCCAGGGCAGAGTCAGTACGGGACAGAACGGCAGGAAGGTCAAAACCAGAAGACCTAGAAAACAGGGACTAAAGAGAACAGGAGAATTGGAAAAAAAGACGCTGGTAGGCTAGACGAGACAAGACAAACTGGCAATAGAAGACAATGGACAGTGAGACACAGGTTTTATCTTGGACACATGAAGCGTAGCATGGTTACGGAGAGTTCGGGGCATCAGAAGATGAACAGCAGAGGGGACAATGATTTTAGAGATAGGGAAAGGGTCAATGAAATGGGGGAAAGTATCCTGGACTCCAACCGGAGGGTCAGATCCCGAGTAGACAGCCATACCCTCTGTCCGAAATGATAGCGAGGAGCCAGGGTTCGGTGGCACTAGACAAGGCACTGAAGAGTTGTCTCCAGGACCTGATTGGCACGCGTTGAATGTCTGTTAGATTGAGGATGAAACCCGGAGGACAGGCTGGCCCATGACCCAATGAGGGTGCAGAACGCCTTCCAGAATCGGGACGAGAACTGAGGACCACGATTGGCGACTATGTTGAGCGGAAGTCCATGGATTCGGAAGACATGCTGTACCATGAGTTGGGCTGTCTCCTTGGCTGAGGGTAACTTGGGAAGGGGGATGAAATGGGCAGCTTTTGAAAACCTATCCACCACAGTAAGGATGGTGGTGTTACCATCAGATGGGGGGAGACCAGTGACAAAGTCCAGGGATATATGGGACCAGGGTCGATGAGGAACAGGGAGTGGTTGAAAGAGGCCAGCTGGAGCTTGCCGCAGAGTCTCATTCTGAGCACACACCGTGCATGCGGAGACGTTAGAAACCATAGTGGGCCACAAAAACATTGTTGGAGGAAGGCCAGGGTCCAGCGGGAGCCGGGATGGCAGGTTAGATTAGAAGAGTGAGCCCATTCCAGGACCTGAGACCAGGCAGAATCTGGGACGAATTAACGCTTAGCTGGGCCCCCCCTGGCTGGGAATGCTGAGCCTTGCGGACCAGGCCCTCGATACCCAGGACAAGTGTCGCTGCTAGACAGGAAGTAGAGTCGGTCTCTGGGTCAGATGGTGTAGCTTCCGAGCTATGCAAGCGAGAGAGGGTGTCAGGCTTCATATTCTTGGAACCAGGGCAGAAGGAGATGGTGAAATAAGAGAGTGAACATCAGAGCCCAACAAGCCTGAGAGTTGAGGCGCTTGGCGGTTCAGAGATATTCCAGATTCTTGTGGTGTGTCCACACTAGGAATGGATGTTCCGCCCCTTCTAGCAAATGTCTGCATTCCTCCAGCGCCATCTTGACCACAAGAAGTTCCCGGTTACCAACGTCATAGTTCCTCTCCACGGGATTCAGATGATGGGAAAGGAAAGCACAGGGATGCAGCTAATCCCAGGAAACGTTGCAGCTGCACTCTGGATGTGGGTTGGGGTCACTACACCACCGCTCTCACCTTGTCCTGATCCATCTGAATGTTCACGGGCAGCGATGACGTAACCCAGAAAGGAGATAGTGGAGTGATGAATTTCACACTTCTCAACCTTGACAAACAACTGGTTCTCCAGGAAGCGATGGAGGACTTGCCGGACATGGAGAACATGCTCCAGAACCGAACGGGAAAAGACAAGAATGTAGTCAAGGTAATATCATGGAAGGGTACACGAAACGGTTCAACATGTCACGGAGCACATTGACCAGAGCCTGGAATACTGCGGGAGCGTTGGTCAGTCCAAATGGCATAACCAGATACTTGTAGTGCCCACTAGCTGTGTTAAAGGCCGTCTTCCATTCATCTCCTTCCCGTATCCGAACCAGATGGTAGGTGTTACGAAGGTCCAACTTCGAGAATACAATCGCCCCCTGGAGAGGCTCGAAAGCTGAGGAGAGAAGTGCTAGCCGGTAACGGTTCTTTACCGTGATGTCATTAAGGCCTGGTAGTCTATACACAGCAGGGCAGGAAGAATGACGAATGATCCTTGCCCCGAGAGAGTCCTCAATGTACCCTTCCATGATATTGGTCTCCGGACCAGACAGGGAATAAAGCCGCCTCCGAGGCGGTGTAGTGCCAGGGAGGAGGTCAATGGTGCAGTCATAGGGTCAATGCGGAGGAAGAGATGGGGCGCGAGCCTTGTTGAAAACCTCCCGGAGTACCTAATACTCCACGGGAATGGTGGAGAGATCTGTGACTTTACCCAAGGCCGCAGGAGGACGTCCAGGGGTGAGCTGCGCCACCTTGAGGCGATGAGCGTGGCAGAACGGGTTCCAACCCATGATTGAACTTGTAGCCCAGTCAATCTGGGGGTTGTGCCTCTGGAGCTATGACAACCCCAAAACCACAGCTGCATGAGGAGATTCAATTAGTAGAAACTGCATGAACTCACTGTGATTCCCTGACACTCGTAGGTTGATAGGAATCGTAGTGTGAGTGACCCTGCCAATAAAGTGTTTGTCCGATGCTCTAGTGTGCATGGGAACGAAGAGGAGTTGTGTGGAGATACCCAGCCACACCAGGGTAGTGTCCATGAAGCTCTCGTTGGCCCCAGAGAGAGATTTAGACCAGGATAGCATGGAGACTCCCTGTATTGCCCACCAGTGTACTGGTACCTACTGATAAGCCTGGGCTTTTTACTGAACAGGTGAATATATAATGTCCTGAAGTTCCACAATACAGACAGCTTTTAGAGCTCAGTCTGCATAAACGTTCCTCAGGGGACAATCTAGCCCTGCCCAGTTGCATGGGAGCCGGAGTAGGCGAGTCGATAGTCCTCTATGATTTCTGAGGGAACTCGTGTGACATCGGATTCTCTCGGGAGTGGAGACGTTGGAGATTTCTGGGGTTCTTTGGAGGCGAGGGAAAGACCGTGGACAGGCTTGTGTGCCCGGGAACAGACCTCCTCTTCCTACTGCGTTCCCGTAGTCACCCATAGATTCTAATGGTCAAGGCTATGAGGGAGACGAGGTCCAATGGCAGTTCCCAGGCTGCAAGCTCGTCCTTAATTTCCCCTGATAATCCATGAAGAAACGTGTCGAACAGGGATTCCGGGTTCCAGGCACTCTCGTCGGCTAAAGTGCGAAAGCCTACCACGTAGTCTGCCACACTACGGGAGTCTTGTGACAGTGGAAGAAGTTTCCAAGCCGCCTCTCTCCCAGACAACAGAGAGTCGAACACCTTCCTTACTTCCGCCAGACTAAGGCAAACGGTGGATTGTTGCTCCCAGGTTCCAGCCGGGGTAGGCTGGGGAGAAGCACCGCTGGTAGAGGTGTTACTGAGAGTCTGTCTAATAGATAGTCTGCGGAATTGTTCCAACAATGCACAGACGGCATGGTCACGGTGTTCCGCCAAGGTGTGGAATCCTTCCATAAATGTATGTAGTAACTCCTCGTGTCTTCCAATGGTGGCTCCTTGTGGGAGGAGACAGTGCTGCAGAGCTGGTCTGAGTCTGCTGGGTCAGTCATGGCCAGTTTGTAGTATTATGACTCAGCGTGAGACCCAGATGCAGACACGTGAGGCAGATGGTTCAAGTCTCAGAGATTTATTGATCACACAGGGGTAGGCCAAAGGCAGGTCCAGGGCTGGCAGAGGTCAGTCATCCAGGGCAGAGTCAGTATGGTACAGAACGGCAGGCAGGCTTAGGGTCAGGGCAGGCAGAAAGGTAAAAACTGGAAGAACTAGAAAACAGGGACTAAAGAGAACCGGAGAACGGGAAAAGACATGCTGGTAGACTTGATGAGACAAGACGAACTGGCAACAGACACACAGAAAACACAGGTAAATGCACAGGGGATAATGGGGAAAATAGGAGACGCCTGGTGGGGGTTGCAGACCAGCTGCAGAGGATAGGTTCATTAGAGTTACCAGCCTCAGAAATTGCAGCCCAAATAAATGCTTCACAGTTCAAGTAACAGACACATCTCAACATCAACTGTTTAGAGAAGGCTGCGTGAATCAGGCCTTCATGGTCGAATTGCTGCAAAGAAACCGCTACTAAAGGACACCAATGAGAAGAAGAGACTTGCTTGGGCCAATAAACATGAGCAATGGACATTAGACTGGTGGAAATATGTTCTCTGGTCTGATGAGTCCAAATTTGAGATTTTCGGCTCCAACCGCCATGTCTTTGTGAGACGAAGAGTAGGTGAACGGATGATCTCTGCATGTGTGGTTCCCACCGTGAAGCATGGAGGAGGAGGTGCGGTAGTGTGGGGGTGCTTTGCTGGTGACACTGTCAGTGATTTATTTAGAATCCAAGGCACACTGAACCAGCATGGCTACCACAGCATTATGACGTGATACGCCATCCCATCTTGTTTGCGCTTAGTGGGACTATCATTTATTTTTTCAACAGGACAATGACCCAACACACCTCCAGGCTGTGTAATGGCTATTTGACCAAGAAGGAGAGTGATGGAGTGCTGCATCAGATGACCTGGCCTCCACAATCACCCGACCTCAACCCAGTTGAGATGGTTTGGGATGAGTCAGACCGCAGAGTGAAGGAAAAGCAGCAAACAAGTGCTCAGCATATGTGGGAACTCCTTCAAGACTGTTGGAAAAACATTCCGGGTGAAGCTGGTTGAGAGAATGCCAAGAGTGTGCAAAGCTGTCATCAAGGCAAAGGGTGGCTACTTTGAAGAATCTCAAATATAAAATATATTTTGATTTGTTTAACACTTTTTTGTTACTACATCATTCCATATGTGTTATTTCATAGTTTGTATGTCTTCATTATTATTATATAATGTAGAAAATAGTAAAAGTAAAGAAAAACCCTTGCTGTATCCAAACTTTTGACTGGTACTGTATATTAGAATAAATATTATATTATAAGCACTGCAAAGTTGAGGTGGATTGGTGGACTGCAAGAAATATGTATACAGTAGACACAATAATTAAGGAAGACCACTGCACAAGTGATGAAAAGTTTTCCCCATGTATTAGTTTGATGTCTTGTTGTTGTTTTGCTAGTGTTGTTGTTGGCTAGAAGATGAACACAAAAATGGAAACATGATGCTGCTTCTTTAGAGTATGACACCCGCTGGACTATTGAAAGGTGGAGGCCAACATGTACATTCAGGTCCATAATTATTGTCACCCTTGATAAAGATGAGAAAAAATGAGTGTATAAAATGAATCAAACAAATACTAAACAATATTGTATGCTCAAAAGAATTGGGAAATTATATTATTTTAAACTAATGCAATTGCTAAGAGAAAGAGATTTTGTTTAGCAAGTAATTGAAAAGAAAGCGGTCAAAATGATTGGCACCCCTGTTTTTAATATTTATATATTTTACCTTTATTTTATCAGGGTCATACTGAGTCTCTTTTACAGATGAGCCCTGAATTACATAAATTACATAAAATACACACATCAATTTCAATACAAAATGCAAACAGAAAGAAAAACACTGTCATAAAAAATAATAAAAACACTTTCATCGGTAAAAAGGTCCTCTTTCAGCATTCTGAATTGGCCTACAGGCACCAAAACATCACATTTCGCAACATTTTGAAGATTGTTCTGCAAATAAGGTGCAAAAAAAACCAAAAACTGATTTACCTCGGTAGATACCAAAGGAATTTCCAGAGTTAGCCATCCCTGAGAGAACTCATACGTCTAAAGTTTAGTAATTATGTTAGGTACAGTGGGACTTTTGTTAAAAGGGCTTTACAACTGGGGTACCCTCCAGTTGGCCACTATTTGTCCTACCCCATGAGCACAGTCCAGTGCTGGGAAAGGTTGTGTTGGGCTGATCTGTGTCCAGCACCGCTGGGTTGAGCTGGACTGCTTCTGGTACTGCTGGGCTCAGCTGGGTTGGTTCCGGCACTGCCGGGCTGCTCAGACATTTTGGTAGGGGCTGGAGATGTCTGTGTCTGGCTCAGCTGAGATTGGCCTCCTCTCTCTCCTTGGATATCAGGGAGGTGGGGGGGGGGCTCTGTTGCTGGCCTGGTATGATTGTGGAACTTTGCCTAACGTGGAATCCTTCAGGTCCTTGGCAAAGATTCTGACTTCCTCATAGTCCAGGTGTACATGGTCATACAACTGCTCACATGTCAGTGTGTGGTGATGAGAGAAGCTGAAATTTGGTAGTGAGGAGCAGTCTATTGTGATTTTTTGGTTTACATTTTGGATAATTTGCCAGGGGAGATCTTTCCTGGGTGGATATAATAATGTTTGTCCTTGGGAACAAGGTGTGTGCTTTCTCTGCCACCTTTCTCACTTCCTCAGCCGCTCTTTCATCTTTTGTGCGCAGGTTATTTGTCCCTTATGTATGACAAGGTTGTCAGGATTTTCCAGCTTGACTTGATAGAGCTGTTTTAGTGAACTGTCAGTAGTTGGACAACAGACTTTAGCAGTCTGGTGTTTGGGGAATACTCCTATCTTCCAGATACTTCCCACTCCTTCACCCAAAAATAGTAAATATACATAAAAGTGTTCCTAAAGATACATTATCAATGATGTTTGATTGTTCTTCACGGTTCAATGGGTGACTCAACGGTGGATTTTATGTTCATAACGCGCCAACCAAACAGAGATTTATGGATATAATAAATTACTTTTTCTAACAAAAGAAGCATGGATTGTCTTCATTGGACACTTGGGAAGCCCTCAGCAGAAGTTCTTCGAAAGGTAAGGGATTTTATATTAGCGATTTTATGCGTTTCTTGAGACCCGCGTTGGGTTATGAATTTATGCTAATGGATAAATATTGTAGGTGCTATTCTTGGCAATATCACAGCGTTGTCAGATTCCAAAAAGGCTTTACGGCGAAAGCACAACATTTGATTGTTTGAGGGCAGCACCTCTAATATTTATGCATTAGCATAAATCCATAACCCAACACGGGTCTCACAAAACGCATAAAATCGCTAATATAAAATTGCTTACCTTTGATTAACTTCTGCTGAGGGCTTCCCAAGTGTCCAACGAAGGCAATCCATGCTTCTTTGGTTAGAAAAAGTCATTTATTATATCCATAAATCTCTGTTTGGTTGGCGTGTTATAATCATAAAATCCACCGTTGAGTCGCCCATTGAACCGTGAAGAGAACACGTTCAAATTATACCTATACACTTTCTACAAACAAATCAAACATCATTTTTAATGTATTCTTAGGTATCCTTTTGGGTATATTTGCTGTAATGTTTCAACCAGATGATAACGTGAACGATAGGAAAGGAAAATAAAGTGGTGCGTGCTCACAATCTCGCGCGCGTCAAACCTTGTTTACAAAAGTGGTCGCCTGACAATTTCCTCTCCCTATCCGTTCTGGTCACTGCTAGAATTCCCAGTCTTTGACTGTTGACTGTTGTTCCACTAGGAGTCTTTGACACCTAGTGGAAGCCATAGGTACTGCAGTCTCAGTCCTACAATAGGCACAATGGAGAAGATGCTCATTTACAAAATAAACTGCAAATCCGAATGGATTTTCCTCGGGTTTTCGCCTGCTATATCAGTTCTGTTATACTCACATACATTATTTTAACACTCTTAGAAACGTCAGAGTGTTTCCTATCCAATAGTACTAATTATGTGCATATCCTGTTTTCTGGGCCTGAGTGGCATGTACTTTACTTTGGGCACGCCAGACTCTCCAAAACCGTCACCTCGGGAGCCACTCCCTAAGAAGTTAAACTTGACGCCAAAAACAATCTGGGTCAGATGGTTTAGATTATTTATTCTTTAAGGTTGCTGCCCCTATCATCGGCAAGCCTATCTCTGACCTTTTTAACACGTCTCTCCTCTCTAGGGAGGTTCCCATTGCTTGGAAGGAAGCCACGGTGCATCCTTTATTTAAAGGGGGAGATCAAGCTGATCCTAACTGTTATAGGCCAATTTCTATTTTGTCCTGTTTATTATCAAAAGTGTTGGAAAAACTTGTCAATAATCAACAGATTTGCTTTCTTGATGTCTATAGTATTCTCTATGGTATGCAATCTGGTTTCCGCTCAGTTTATGGATGTGTCACTGCAACCTTTAAGGTCCTAAATGATGTCACCATTGCCCTTGATTCTAAGCAATGCTGTGCTGCTATTTTTATTGACTTGGCCAAAGCTCTTGATACGGTAGACCATTCCATTCTTGTGGGCCGACTAAGGAGTATGGGTGTCTCTGAGGGGTCTTTGCCCTGGTTTGCCAACTACCTCTCTCAAAGAGTGCAGTGTATAAAGTCAGAGCATTTGCTGTCTCAGCCACTGCCGTTGTCTGTCACCAACAGAGCACCCCAAGGCTCGATCCTAGGCCCCTCGCTCTTCTTAATTTACATCAACAACATAGCTCAGGCAGTAGGAAGCTCTCTCAACCATTAATATGCAGATGATACAGTTTTATACTCAGCTGGCCCCTCCCTGGATTTTGTGTTAAACACTCTACAACAAAGCTTTCTTAGTGTCCAACAAGCTTTCTCTGCCCTTAACCTTGTTCTGAACACCTCCAAAACAAAGGTAATGTGGTTTGGTAAGAATAATGCCCATCTCCCCACCGGTGTGATCACTTCCTCTGAGAGCTTGATGTAGTCACCTTATACAAGTACTTAGGTGTATGGCTAGATGGTACACTGTCCTTCTCTCAGCACATATCAAAGCTGCAGGCTAAGGTTGAATCTAGACTTGGTTTCCTCTATCGTAATCGCTCCTCTTTCACCCCGGCTGCCAAATTAACCCTGATTCAGATTACCATCCTACCCATGCTAGATTACAGAAACATAATTTATAGATCGGCAGGTAAGGGTGCTCTCGTGTGGCTAGATGTTCTTTACCATTCGGCCGTCAGATTTGCCACCAATGCGCCTTATAAGAAACGTCACTGCACTCTATACTCCTCTGTAAACTGGTCATCTCTGTATACCCGTCGCAAGACCCACTGGTTGATGCTTATTTATAAAACCCTCTTAGGCCTCACTCCCCCCTATCTGAGATACCTACTGTAGCCCTCATCCTCCACATACAACACCCGTTCTGCCAGTCACATTTTGTTAAAGGTCCCCAGAGCACACACAGCCCTGGGTTGCTTCTGTTTTCAGTTTTCTGCAGCTAGCGACTTGAAAGAGCTGCAAAAAACACTCAAACACTCAACACTCATGGACACTCTTACGGACAGTTGTGGCTGCTTCGCGTGATGTATTGTTGTCTATACCTTCTTGCCTTTGTGCTGTTGTCTGTGCCCAATCATGTTTGTACCATGTTTTGTGCTGTTGCCATGTTGTGTTGCTGCCATACTGTGTTGTCATGTGTTGTTGCCATGCTATGTTGTTGTCTTAGGTCTCTCTTTATGTAGTGTTGTGGTGTCTCTCTTGTCGTGATGTGTGTTTTATCCTATATTTTTATTTTTAATCCCAACCCCCGTCCCCGCAGGAGGCCTTTTGACCTTCGGTAGGCTGTCATTGTAAATAAGAATTTGTTCTTAACTGACTTGCCTAGTTAAAGGTTCAATAAAAAAATATATGGACAGTGTCACATTCTTGTTGTTTGCTCTCCCTGAATTCTGTAATCTCCACATCAAGCAAGGAGATGCAGTTTTGGATTTGTTTCACCGATGTTGTTTTTGGTGTGTACACAGCTACTACAGATGAGGGAGGGAGTAATGTACTGTGGGCCTCCTGTTTTGAAGCCCAGGTTTTGGGAGTTGCAGGCATTGTTAGTGGAGACATGCCACTTTTTAGTTTGTCATCCACTAGAGGTATTATCATGTCGAACTCTTCTTCAAACAGCTCTAGACTGGCCTCAGCCTTGGATCATGACTGTTCCATTATTATATATATATTAATATTACATTTTGGGGTTGTGACCACGTACAATTGACTCATGGTCTTGTTTCCAGACATTTTAAGATTTGCCTTGGACAGGGCTGCATGCCAATCATTTGGACGTTCAGGGAAAAAGAGAAGATCCACCTTGATTTCTTTGTCTTTTTGTTGCATAAAGTCTGTTCTTAGGGTATCTGGGTGCTCTTTTAAAACCTTTGCTTCATATTTTTTCCCTTCCTGCTTCACTGGCAATACCTTCTGCATATTTGATTGCAAGGTTGCTGAGCGTGGGGCTTGTAAATGTATCCATCTTAGTTTATTACAGCTGGATACAGTATATGTTACAGCTGGTTTGCACTTGGCTAGCTAGTTGTAGCTAGGCGTTTTTTAACGTAAATAAAGCCTACCTTGTTTTCTGTCTGAATTGTTTTCTCTTGCTTGTGTAAGTTTACGTACTAGTTTTCCTGTCCTTTGTCCTTTATGATTGTCCTTTTTTGTTATTTGTTAGCTAGGTTTTTTAGCTAATAGCAGGTAGCCAGTAACTAGAAACTCGTAGCTTCTCCCTAGCAACAAATAAACAACTGTTAGCTTGTTAGCTATCCAGTTGAGTTATCAGGATAAAAGTTGTCTTCTGATGTATTCTCTTCTCCTGATGTTATATTCTTAGTCCTTCTTCCTTTATCTTTCACTCACTTGTTTTTCTCAAATGTACTCTTCCTCTAAATAATTTGAAATATGACATATACTCTAATAATAGATATTAGGAGCTCATCATTTTACCAGCTGCTCTTGGAACATGGAACTAGGTATATAGCAGCGTCCCCTTGGGAGGATAACTAGACTGCCTTAAAAATGTAATAAAAAATGATGATATTGGCGAACACATTGGGAAGGATCTTAGACCATTCCTCCATACAGAATATTTCCAGTTCCTTGATATCAGGGATGGCTAATTCCGGAAATTCCTTTGGTCTCTCAGTTAGGTAAATCCGTTGTTAGTTTTCTTACACCTTATTTGTGGAACAATCTTCAAGATGTTCTTAAATTTGATGTTCTGGTGCCTCTAGGGCAATTCATAAAGATGATTGAGAACCTTATTACTGATGAATCCACATGTTTTCAATGGGCACCGGTTACAATCCAAGTGTTTATCAAACTCCAGGCAATGCTATGCTGAGATTACATGAAAATTTAGTTTTTTGGCCACGCACCCCAGTGGTAGGTTTGGCATTGAAAAACAGAAGCATATGCAGAAAATTACATTATACCTACGATAAAATATGGTGTTGGATCTTTCATGTTATGGGGCTAATTTTCTTCCACTGGTCTAATGGGCCCTTGTTAAGGTCAACGGCATCGTTAACTTGACCAAGTATCAGGATATTTTAACCAAACACCTGGTTGCCTCTGCCAGGAGTCTGAAACTTGGCCGCAACTGGGTCTTCCAGCAAGGCAATAACCCCAAGCACTAATAAAAATCCACAAGGAACATTTGGCAGTGACCTTCGTAGTCTCCAGACTTGGATGGTTGGACCCCATTGAAAACATGTGGTTTGAATTGAAGAGTGAAATCCATAAGTGCAGCCGAAGGATATAAATGATCTGGATGTTCTCCAATCAAAACATTTTTTAAGGGTCCGTGTCGTTATCCTCGCAAGGGGAGGGTGTATTACTTACTTACTTGTTAAACAAAGTCTCTTTCTCTGAGCAATTGTATTACTTACAAAGAATATAATAAAAAATAAAAATGAAGCATTACAATACAGCTCAGAATTTTTATTATTTATTTCATACATGGGGTTCTACCTACTAAGCTAACATACGGAATTGTTTTAAGATGGTCATACCATGGACCATTTAGTGATTTGATTGAACAATTTAGGACCCCTGTAGGTATCAAAAAATATATTCAAATTTTGCCTTTACAGCCTCCCGAGGGGCGCAGTTGTCACAGTACTGAGGTGTCACTACAGCCTCGGGTTCGACCCCAGGCTGTGTCACCGGGAGACCCATGAAGGGGCACACAATTGGCCCAGCGCTGTCCGGGTTAGGGTAGGGTTTGGCCGGCCGGGATTTTCTTGTTTCATCATGCTCTAGCGACTCCTTGTGGCGGGCCGGGCGCCTGCAAGCAGACTTCGGTCGTCAGTTGGACGGTTTTTCCTCCAACACATTTGTGAAGTTGGCTTCCGGGTTAAGCGAGAAGTGTATCAAGAAGCAGTGCGGCTTGCCAGGTTTTGGAGGACACATGGCTCTCGACCTTCGCCTCTCCCGAGTCAGTAGGGGAGTTGCAGTGATGAGACAAGACTGTAACTACCAAATGGATTCCACGAAATTGGGGAAAATAACAAAAATTCAAAAGAATTTGGCCTTTACTGCTATAGCCCATAGATAGTAACACATTTATAAATGGCAAAACATACAGTTCAAAAATGTATCATAAAGAATACGTTTTGAAGTGCATGTCCTATATCTAGGTGATATAAGAACTCTCAAGAAATATAATATAACATTTGTACACATATTTATGACCTCTTTGGTGGTGGGGGGGGTTACCTTCAGACGAGTCCCGTGGCACTTGTGGGGGTCGTGGAACTAAACAGAGAACACCGTTGTGTTCATGATTCTTCCCTTTCCATATTGGGGTCAAATTAGTTTGCAGCCCAAATGGTTCAGACACTACAGACAGAAGTTGGCACATTGGCGGTACTGACTTCAGACGAGTAGAGAAAATGGGAGAACACCGTTATTAATTTGTAGGCCAAACCATTCTGACGCTACAGACACTTTGTGAGAAGACCTATTTTTGGGACGTCTCTTGGTCTGACAAACAGCGCTGTAACTCTGCCACTTTCCACCACAGATGCAGAAGTACGACAAATTGTAAGCGTATGTGGGGGATTGAGACGCTGCCCATGCAAAAAAACATCTATCTAGTTTAAACTGATTTTGATGGAAAATGTTTATTAGATTGAAACACAGGTGCATCAATCGACTCTAAAGGGACTGGAGATCATCTCACATTAAAATTGTTAACGGAAAGGAGGAGGAGAAAACTAATTAAAAAAACATTTTATGTTTTCCTTGCAACAGCTTGACCCTGTAAATGCAATCAAATGCCCTAACTTAAATATAGTTTTGTGCACTGTACTCAATTTTAGTAATCTGTTGACAGGACTTGATTTGGCTATGTCCTCTGCACTTTAACGACAAACATATTATCAACTCAATGTAATTAGTTCATAACAGTCTTACCATTTCAACGCATGATCATTCAGATGTTGACCATTTTATCCAGCAGTAGTTGCCGTCAGAAGCAAAAGGTGGGTGTGAAATACGAATGGCCTTTATACCATGTTATTTACAGTGCCTTCAGAAAGTATTCAAACCCTTTGACTTTTTCCACATTTTGTTATGTTACAGCCTGAATTCAAAATGTATTAAATTGAATGTTTTTGTCACTGGCCTACACATAATACCCCATAATGTCAAAGTGGAATTGTGTTTTTTAAATTTTTACAAATGAATGAAAAATGAAAAGCTGAAATGTCTTGAGTAAATAAATATTCAACCACTTTGCTATGACAAGCCTAAAAAACTTCAGGAGTAAAAATGTGTTTAATAAGTCACATAGTAAGTTTCATGGACTCACTCTGTGCAATACTAGTGTTTAACATGATTTTGGAATGACTACCTAATCTCTGTACCTCACATGTACAATGATCTGTAAGGTCCCTCAGTCGAGCAGTGAATTTCAAACACAGGTTTGACCACAAAGACCAGGGAGGTTTTCCAATGCCTCGCAAAGAAGGCCACCTATTTAAAAAAAAAAAATATCCCTTTAAGCTTGGTGAAGTTATTAATTACACTTTGGACGGTGTGAATACTTTCTAAAGCACTGTATAACGGCATTATATTGAGCCAGTTAAAATAAACTATTATTTATGTTAAACCAGTTGAAGGTGAAGTAGTGTTATCTTTTTTGGCCTGTTTGAATAAAACATTGGGAAACATCACCCACAACCCCCATTTTTTTATGGTCTATGCCCACAATATTGAAGCTACCTGCCTAACAGGAGCCCATGTACACTTGAGGCCTCTATCGCAGATCAACAAAAGTCAAAGTCCTCGTCCAGCGGGTGTGGTCTGCAGCCATACTTGCACTGAAAACAGGAAGCGGCATCACAGCCATTGTCCATGAGGTTTTTTCAGCAGAGACAGACATCTTATACAGATCATAACAGTGGCAGGGAACATAGTAGGGTAGTATGGGATGCAGGCGTTAACGTTGTACCCGTGCTACACCAATAGGGTGACCATGTCGATACAACCCCGCCTCCTGGGTGCTAATAATTTGGAGTACTTTTCAATACTTGAACTTTATTGGCCCCTCTCCTCCACAAACATCAATAATATATCATAAACTATTTAATCTGTAGAACTTTGCCACCACTGTTGCTTCAAATGTTTTTGCTGAGCACGAATCTCTGAATTGTGTCTGACCTACAGTAGGAATCTGACCTAGTCTAATGAAATATTTTGTTTTCCCCTTACTGGCATGTGATATTCAGAGCCAAGGCCACCCACTTGGACTGATGCCCAAAATATGGCGTACTCAGCCCTTTAACATTGACTGTGTAATAACAGTTGTCACAGGGGGTATGGCCTTGTGTACGGCATGACAAGGGAAAATCCCATGCGGTGTACATAGTGGTCCATGTTTCCATGCCAGCAAGTAAATAAATAAATGCTGCAAGCATGCACTGGCAATCTAGGGCAAGCTTTCCATTTGTAAGCAATAAATATGGTCAACTGATATTAGTTTACGTATGCCAAATTCATGTCACTTCATGACTGAGAATACGTTTGATCTCATAGGCCCTCTGAGAGATGTTTTTAGTAATTCCTCTTTAATGAATTATATAATTTTTTATCTTATTAAGTATTTTTATGTGAATTGTTAACCCTTGCTCAAACAGGAAGGTTTCCATTAAACACAGACTCGGTATTGAATATTACTGTATTTGTTATTGTTACTACTTATTAGAAGTAACTGCACAATTACCTTAACCACAAAAACGTTTGAAATTTTATGTTTCTAAAAGGTTATAGAAAAGTAACCAATTTACCTACAGTTTAAATTTCATGCAGGCTCACCTGTGTGAATTAGGAGGGCCGGGCTTGGCAAGAGGGGGCACATTGTTAGGGAATGCCCAGATGGGTTGGGGGAGAGTGGAGTCCTGCCAGATACAGCTGATGTGGAGGATCTCAACAGGCCCCCAGTTCTCTGGGCATCAGCCAAGCTCCTCTCCACAGCCAGCTGTAGCAGCTCCTCATCCAACAAGATACTGTAAAAGCTGTAATCGTCAATGCCCAGAGTCCTGTACCCTGCTGACTCTGGCATGTACAAACTGCCAGTGACCATGATGTAACTGTTGGAGGAATTAATGAGTCACTAATATCAACTATACTTATTATAACTATACTTATTTGTATTCATATATAATACAATATAATAATAATAATATACTGAATATCATATACAGGGTAACACTTTATTTGGAAGGTAGCTACATAAGGACTTCATAAAACATTTATAACCAATACATAACACAGTCACTATAATCACAGAAAGGGTTTCAAGGTTTTGTCTATTTCAAGCTGAATTCACATTTGTTGACAGCTCAATAAATTATTATCTGTAGGACATTTGATTTATAGTACAAGCAAATACAGTAGGCTATGTTAGTGCCAGACAAACTAAAAATACAATCTTCTGACAACTGACCCTTCCATTTTGGCACTATTGTGTCATGCCATAGTAAAACATGAATAAGTCATTTGACCAGATCTAGAGGTTATGCATATTGGAAACACATGCAATGCAGTATGAAGAAATATATGTAACGTATTTGCGATTTGATAATACTACATTTGAAATCACTGTAAACAATGTTATCCATACACAAAAGGTTATTAAAACATATTCAACAGCATGTTTGTGTCTGAAACAATTCATACAAACTGATGAAGGACATTTAAAGGCCCAGTGCAGTCAACAATGTAATATTCCTGTGTTTTATATATATTTCCATAGGTTGGAATAATACTGTGAAATCGTGAAAATTAGGATAATGTGCTTTAATGTAAGAGCTATTTGCTCTTCGCTGAGAAGGAATTTTTGTTTATTTTTGACAATTTTAATTGAAAACAATCACAGTAAGGTACTTAGTTGTTATACAGAAATGATTTGATATTGAGACAAAATCGGCTGCATCGGGCCTTTAAGACCCACCCAAGAAACAATCAAGGTCACCTACCTCTTTCCCCAAAAAACATTCTAAAAATATTTGCTATTTAAATGCTCTCTGATAACAATAACATAAAGTAGTATCCCCTTTTCTAATACTCTACTTGTCTGATATATGGTTATTAGCTGGTAAAACTAGTGTTTGTGTAGCAAATATTGTGTGACCTCAGTGTCACAAAAATGATGACCCCACTTGTTTCCACTTCACTTGGGTTGCAAGGCAATTGAGGTGGGGTGGGTGAGTGGTCAACGCAGCCTACTATTGATGTGGCCCATTAGGCAAATACTGTTTGAAGCACTATTAACCAGGGGTATTTGTATTTGTATTTATTATGGATCCCCATTACTCTTCCTGGGGTCCAGCAAAATTAAGGCAGTTTATGCAATTTTTAAAACATTACAATACATTCACAACACACTGTGTGCCCTCAGGCCCCTACTCCACCACTACCACATATCTACAGTACTAACTCCATGGGTATGTATAGTGCATATGTTATCGTGTGTGTGTATGTATGTGTCTGTGCCAATGTTTGTGTTGCTTCACAGTCCCCGCTGTTCCATAAGGTGTTTTTTTATCTGTTTTTTAAATCAAATTTTACTGCTTGCGTCAGTTACTTGATGTGGGATAGAGTTCCATGTAGTCATGGCTCTATGTAGTACTGTGTGCCTCCCATAGTCTGTTCTGGATTTAGGGACTGTGAAGAGACCTCTTGTGGCATGTCTTGTGGGGTATGCATGGGTGTCCGAGCTGTGCGCCAGTAGTTTAGACACACAGCTCTGTGTATTCAACATGTCAATACCTCTCATAAATAAAAGTACTGATGAAGTCAATCTATCCTCCACTTTCAGCCAGGAGAGATTGTCATGCATATTATTAATATTAGCTCTCTGTGTACATCCAAGGGCCAGCCGTGCTGCACTGTTCTGAGCCAATTGTAGTTTTCCTAAGTCCTTTTTTGTGGCACCTGACCACACGACTGAACAGTACTCAAGGTGCGACAAAACTAGGGCCTGTAGGACCTGCCTTGTTGATAGTGTTGTTAAGAAGGTAGAGCATCGCTTTATATAGACAGACTTCTCCCCACCTTAGCTACTACTGCATCAATATGTTTTGACCATGACAGTTTACAATCTAGGGTTACTCCAAGCAGTTTAGTCATCTCAACTTGCTCAATTTCCACATTATTTATTACAAGATTTAGTTGAGGTTAAGGGTTTAGTGAGTGTTTTGTTCCAAATACAATGCTTTTAGTTTTAGAAATATTTAGGGCTAACTTATTCCTTGCCACCCACTCTGTGCATAGCAATAGCAGAGAGAACAGTCTATGACTAGGGTGGCTGGAGTCTTTGACAAATTTTAGGGCCTTCCTCTGACACCGCCTGGTATAGAGGTCCTGGATGGCAAGAAGCTTGGCCCCAGGGATGTACTGGACCGTACGCACTACCCTCTGTAGTGCCTTGTGGTCGGAGGCCGAGCAGTTGCCATACCAGGCAGTGATGCGACCAATCAGGATTCTCTCGATGGTTCAGCTGTAGAACATTTTGAGGATTTGAGGACCCCCAGAAGACTGAAAAGACAGAAGAGAGAACACTCTTTCTTTACCATATACAGTGCCTTCGGAAAGTTTTCAGATCATTTGACTTTTTCCACATTTCTTTTACGTTACAGCCTTATTTTAAAATTGATTAAATAATTTTTTTCCCCCTCATCAATCTACACACAATAACCCATAATGGCAAAGCAAAAATAGGTTTTTAGAATATTTGCTAATTTATCAAATTCAAAAATATTTATCACATTTACAGTGGGGCAAAAAAGTATTTAGTCAGCCACCAATTGTGCAAGTTCTCTCACTTAAAAAGATGAGAGAGGCCTGTAATTTTCATCATAGGTACACTTCAACTATGACAAACAAAATGAGGAAAAAAAATCCAGAAAATCACATTGTAGGATTTTTTATGAATTTATTTGCAAATTATGGTGGAAAATAAGTATTTGGTCACATACAAACAAGCAAGATTTCTGGCTCTCACAGACCTGTAACTTCTTCTTTAAGAGGCTCCTCTGTCCTCCACTCGTTACCTGTATTAATGGCACCTGTTTGAACTTGTTATCAGTATATAAAGACACCTGTCCACAACCTCAAACAGTCACACTCCAAACTCCACTATGGCTAAGACCAAAGAGCTGTCAAAGGACACCAGAAACAAAATTGTAGACCTGCACCAGGTTGGGAAGACTGAATCTGCAATAGGTAAGCAGCTTGGTTTGAAGAAATCAACTGTGGTAGCAATTATTAGGAAATGGAAGACATACAAGACCACTGATAATCTTCCTCGATCTGGGGCTCCACGCAGGATCTCACCCGTGGGGTCAAAATGATCACAAGAACGGTGAGCAAAAATCCCAGAACCACACGGGGACCTAGTGAATGACTTGCAGAGAGCTGGGACCAAAGTAACAAAGCCTACCATCAGTAACACACTACGCCGCCAGGGACTCAAATCCTGCAGTGCCAGACGTGTCCCCCTGCTTAAGCCAGTACATGTTCAGGCCCGTCTGAAGTTTGCTAGAGAGCATTTGGATGATCCAGATGAGGATTGGGAGAATGTCATATGGTCAGATGAAACCAAAATAGAACTTTTTGGTAAAAACTCAACTCGTCGTGTTTGGAGGACAAAGGGACCAGGACGACTGATCCGTGTAAAGGAAAGAATGAATGGGGCCATGTATCGTGAGATTTTGAGTGAAAACCTCCTTCCATCAGCAAGGGCATTGAAGATGAAACGTGGCTGAGTCTTTCAGCATGACAATGATCCCAAACACACCGCCCGGGCAACGAAGGAGTGGCTTCGTAAGAAGCATTTCAAGGTCCTGGAGTGGCCTAGCCAGTCTCCAGATCTCAACCCCATAGAAAATCTTTGGAGGGAGTTGAAAGTCCGTGTTGCCCAGCGACAGCCCCAAAACATCACTGCTCTAGAGGAGATCTGCATGGAGGAATGGGCCAAAATACCAGCAACAGTGTGTGAAAACCTTGTGAAGACTTACAGAAAACGTTTGACCTCTGTCATTGCCAACAAAGGGTATATAACAAAGTATTGCGATAAACTTTTGTTATTGACCAAATACTTATTTTCCACCATAATTTGCAAATAAATAAATAACAAATCCTACAATGTGATTTTCTGGATTTCTTTTTCTCATTTCATCTGTCATAGTTGAAGTGTACCTATGATGAAAATTACAGGCCTCTCTCATCTTTTTAAGTTGGAGAACTTGCACAATTGGTGGCTGACTAAATACTTTTTTGCCCCACTGTATATTCAGACCCTTTACTCAGTACTTTGTTGAAGCAACTTTAGCAGCGATTACAGCATCGAGTCTTCTTGGGAATGACGCTACAAGCTTGGCACATTTGTATAAAAACAAATTATAATAATAATATGGGGAGTTTCTCCCATTCTTCTCTGCAGATCCTCTCAAGCTCTGTCAGGTTGAATTGGGAGCATTGCTCCACAGCTATTTTCAGGTCTCTCCAGAGATGTTCGATCAGGTTCAAGTCTAGGCTCTGGCTGGACCACTCAAGGACATTCAGAGACTTGTCCTTAAGCCACTCGTCGGATGTGGCAGGGCCTGAAAACTATTACGGATTACAAAGGGAAACCCAGACGCGAGCTGCCCAGTGACTCGAGCCTACCAGACAAGCTAAATGCCTTTCATGCTCGCTTCGAGGCAAGCAACACTGAATCGTGCACGAGAGCACCAGCTGTTCTGGATGACTGTGTGACAACGCTCTCGGTAGTCGATGTGAACACAACCTTTAAACAGGTCAACATTCACAAAGCCGCTGGACCAGACGGATTACCAGGACGTGTACTCAAAGCATGCGCGGACCAACTGTCAAGTGTCTTCACTTACATTTTCAATCTCTCCCAGGCCGAGTTTGTAATAGCTAAATGTTTCAAGCAGACCACCATAGTCCCTGTGCCCAAGGAAGCGAAGGTAATCTACCTACATGATTACCGCCCTGTGGCTCTCACGTCAAAGGCCATGAAGTGCTTTGAAAGGCCGGTCATGGCTCACATCAACAGCATCCTACCGGACACCCTAGACCCACTCCAATCCGCATACCTCCCCAACAGATCCACAGATGACGCAATCTCAATCGCACTCCACACTGCCCTTTCTCACCTGGACAAAAGGAACATCTATGTGAGAATGCTGTTCATTGACTACAGCTCAGCGTTCAACACCATAGTGCCCACGAAGCTCATCACTAAGCTAACGACTCTGGGACTAAACACCTCCCTCTGCAACTGGATCCTGGACATCCTGACGGACCGCCCCCAGGTGGTAAGAGTAGGCAACAACACGTCTGCCACGCTGATCCTTAACACTGGGGCCCCTCAGGGGTGTGTACTTAGTCCCCTCCTGTACTCCCTGTTCACCCACGACTGCGTGGCCAAACATGACTCCAACACCATCATTACGTTTTCTGACGACACAACAGTGGTAGGCCTGATCACCGACAACGTTGAGGCGGCCTATAGAGAGGAGGTCAGAGAACTGGCAGTGTGGTGCCAGGACAAGAACCTCTCCTTCAATGTGAGCAAGACAAAGGAGCTGATCGTGGACTACAGGAAAAGGTGGGCCGAAAAAGCCCCCATTAACATTGACAGGGCTGTAGTGGAGCGGGTCGAGAGTTTCAAGTTCCTTGGTGTCCACATCACCAATGAACTATCATGGTCTAAACATACCAAGACAGTCGTGAAGATGGCACAACAAAACCTATTCCCCCTCAGGAGACTGAAAAGATTCGGCATGGGTCACCTTTTGATCCTCAAAAGGTTCTACAGCTGCACCATCGAGAGCATTCGGCATCTGACCGTAAGGCGCTACAGAGGGTAGTGTGAACGGCCCAATATATCCCTGGGGCCAAGCTTCCTGCCATCCAGGACCTATACAATAAGCGGTGTCAGAGGAAAGCCCATAAAATTGTCAGAGACTCCAGTCACCCAAGTTATAGACTGTTTTCTCTGCTACTGCACGGCAAGCGGTACCAGAGCGCCAAGTCTAGGACCAAAAGGCTCCTCAACAGCTTCTACCCGCAAGCCATAAGACTGCTGAACAATTAATAAAATCGCCACCGGACAATTTACATTGACCCCCCCTCCCGTTTTGTACACTACTGCAACTCGCTGTTTATTACCAATGAATAGTTACTTCAGCCCCACCTACACGTACAAATTACCTCAACTAACCTGTACAGCCGCACACTGACTGTCACAACTTCCGCCGAAGTCGGTCCCTCTCCTTGTTCGGGCGACGTTCGTTGCTGGCCTTTTAGCCATCGCCGATCAACTTTTAATTTTCCATTTGTTTTGTCTTTGTTTTTTACACACCTGGTTTCAATTCCCCAATTACATGTTCATTATTTAACCCTCTGTTTTCCCCATGTTTTGTTGTGCGTTATTGTTCTATATTATGTCAGTCCATTTGGTGGGCTTGGTATTTGTTACTACTTTAATATTTTGAGTAAACTACGTTGTGTTGCTCATCTCTGCTGTCCTGCGCCTGACTTTTTTTGTACCAACTACACCAAGCCTTGTGACAGAATAACGCACCCGAAGAATGGAGTCAGCAGGAGCAGACAACCCAGTGTTGGCGGTCGAGGAGCGCCCAGCAGCATGGGACCTTGTTGCAACGTCTCGGCACCGCCATGGATATAGTCCTGCAGACGATGGACCGTTGGGAGAGAGGAGGAGTCCCTCCAGCGCCTCCACCAGCACCACCACAGGCACCTCTGCTCAACCCTCCTTCACCCGGTTCCAGTGGGATTCGGCTTGCGCTCCCGAGGGAGTATGATGGGACGGCTGCCGGATGTCAGGGGTTCCTACTCCAGCTGGAGCTCTACCTGGCGACCGTCCACCCGGCTCCTTCGGGTCGTGAAAGTGTGTCCGCCCTCGTCTCCTGCCTCTCAGGAAAAGCCCTGGAGTGGGCCAACGCCGTATGGGGGGAAGGAGAAGCGGTGTTGGACCACTACGAGGATTTCACCCGGGTGAACGTCTGTTTCACCTGAGGCAGGGGACGAGGAGTGCACAGGAGTTCGCCTTGGACTTCCGGACCCTGGCCGCCGGCGCGGGATGGAACAACAGGGCCCTGATCGATCACTACCGGTGTAGTTTGCAAGAGGACATCCGTTGGGAGTTGGCCTGCAGGGACACCACTCTCACCTTTGACCAGCTGGTGGACCTGTCCATCCATCATTAAGGGGTATTGTGTGTAGATTGCTGAGGATTTTTATTTATTTAATACATTTTATAATAAGGCTGTAACATAAAGATTTTTGTAAAAGGTCAAGGCGTCTGAGTACTTTCGGAAGGCACTGTATTGGTCTTTAAATAAGAAAATATTGTTAAATAGGAAGAAATAATTGTAACTGTTTTTATATTGACATTGCTAGCTACTTATTTACGTCAGCCTTCCTAGTCAGCTAGCTAGATTGACAGACAGTTTTATTTAGCTAACATTAGCTAGCTAACTGTTATATGTACCTTGCACTTTAATGGCCTCCCTCAAGGAGATTTTATTTTATCTTTCCCACCAGGCAACGTGAAGGAACCACTGATCTCGACAAGAGGCGCAACTTTCTTAGGGGAGCAGAGAAATTCACACTATCGGCCCTTACGGAAAAATATGCAGTCACAGTGCAGTATAACTGCAGTACACTGTAGTATAACTGTAGTTATAATGCAGTATAACTTATTACATAATAATATTACAGTCTACTGCAGTTACTGCACTTTTACTGCAGCTTCAAAACAGCAATCTTTTTTTGTAAGGAGGTAACATTAAGTAGTTAATTTCTATTAGATCACTGGAAGGATTTATTGTACAACCATTTATCAACACTTAGCTATCAGATGGTCCTTTACATGTTGCTAGCTATACATTTAGCTAGTTATATGTCTATGTCATTTTGAGGTATATAGCTATAAATCTTCTTAGAGATAGCCCCCTTTTTTTAGATTTTTGCCTAAATGACATACCCAAATCTAACTGCCTGTAGCTCAGGCCCTGAAGCAAGGATATGTATATTCTTGGTACCATTTGAAAGGAAACACTTTGGAGTTTGTGGAAATGTTAATTGAATTTAAGACAATATAACACAATAGATCTGGTAGAAGAAAATAGAAACAAAAAAGCAACCAGTGTTTTTTTTACCACCGTCTTCGTCTTTAAATGCAAGAGAAAAGTCTCTGTTATAGCCATCACTCTGATTGCAAATCCGATAGTGTCCACAAGATGGCAGCAGTGTATGTGCAAAGTTTCAGATGGATATCTTGGAGTATGACTGACTGATCCTCAAGTCCCCATGTACATTTGGGCAAATCGTGAAGGAGACATTCGAATTCATATTCCATTTTTATGCAAGAATATCGACAAATCTGTATACTTGGACTTAGATTTAGCTTTCCAAGTATTAGTAGCCATATTATAAGTTCAACATTTGCAAAACAACCAGTTTTCATAACTTAATAACTCTGAATATCCTTATAAATTTTGTCCAAAATGAAAAGGCATGCTGTCGTACAAGGTCAGAAGCAAATTTTACGACATATACATGGTTTCTGTAAACCCGTAAAGCCCATCTCATTGGCAGTCGTTCAAGAGCTGGCCCGCCGCGTCATCGGTGTGCCATGAAGGCGTCACTCTCTGACCAAATATGGTGTCCTATAGGATATACTACACCCCTAATGAAATAGTGAAGTCTTGTTACCTTCTAGGATCTCTGAGGAATAGATAGGAACGTGATTTGACTCGTTCAAACGTTTAGGGTGAGATTTTCACTGATTCCTTTTTTTGCAAATTGAATGAGTGGAAATACAAAATCGATCGTGCATGCTATATGAACCTTTTTAGGATATGAAAAGCCTTTATCAAACCTATCGTGTTGAAAAAGGTTTTGTTATTAAGGGCTCTCCTCAAACAATAGAATGGCATTTCTTCGCAGTAATAGCTACTGTAAATTGGAGAGTGCAGTTATATTAACAAGAATTTAAGTTTTCAGCCAAAATAAGAACTTCTATGTATCGACATTTGTTGTTACTCTAAAATCTGCGATCTTGATATAACGCGCGGCATGATTTACAACTGTCCCGTTGACGGAACGCCGATCCATAAGGCCCGTAAGGAAAAAATATGCAGTCAGAGTGCAGTATAACTGCAGTACACTGTAGTATAACTGTAGTTAGAACTGCGGTATGCTGCAATCATTGAGTCCAAAATACCACAGTCGACTGCAGTTATTGCACTTTTACCCAAAACCCTAGCCTAGCTAACGTTAGCCAGCAAGCTATAATCCGTATAACCCTGGATTGCTGGTGCTACAGTTGAAGTCGGAAGTTTACATACACCTTAGCCAAATACATTTAAACTCAGTTTTTTACAATTCCTGACGTTTAATGTAAACTAACCCAATTCCGTACAAATGTGCGCAATCGCAACATTCAAACAAGACTGCAAAGAACTGACTGTAGCTACTGTGTTGACTTCAAAATCTGGGGTGTGAACTACATTTCTATTCAAGCGTTGATCGGCATGGTAATGGCTCTATTGTATTGGAGAAAAGTTGAAAAAACGGACCCTCCGTTACATCGTGGCGTGTTATGCCGTAACGTACAGCACACATAAAGCAGCTATTTCTGTCTTACGATCTCTCTCCACCAGGTGTAGCACTTCTTTCATCGTTTAAAAACAAGGAAGGGACAGGGACTAGGGTGAGGGGGGATACCTAGTCATTTTTTGCGTCATCACTGCAAGCGATCAAGGCCACTGTTTACTTCTGAAGAGCACTTTTACACCACCCAACAACCCGATTCAAATTCGACACAAACCTTCAAATAGGTATGTAAAGACACATTATATAAACTCATTATAGTGTTTTATTTACATTTTAGAGGCGATAAGGTGATAAGTTGGACAGATCGAGTGAAAAAAAAGCAATTTCCCCACACGACATCTCTCCTTCTCACTATCACGCATAGGTTTCACTTCCCCACCCGTCATTTTTAAAAGACCCGACAGAGCCTTTTTGAATCATGCAGAGATGGGCATCATGATAGTCTTGTCATTGATTTTGTTAGAAAGGGGAGAAATTGTGCTTTACAATGGTATTGACATTACAGTTGATCTGGAAGTATTACGTTTTTTGTTGCTAAAATAAGGTCAATTGTACGGACCAGCGCGATGTACGAAAGTGAGTGAGTTTACGTTAATCAGAGTAAAAATTCCCTGTCTTAGGTCAGTTAGGATCACCACTTTATTTTAGGAATGTGAAATGTCAGAATAATAGTAGAGAGAATGATTTATTTCAGCTTTTATTTATTTCATCACATTCCCAGTAGGTCAGAATTTTACATACATTCAATTAGTACTTGGTAGCATTGCCTTTAAATTGTTTAACTTGGGTCAAAATGTTTCGGGTAGCCTTCCACATGCTTCCCACAATAAGTTGGGTGAATTTTGGCCCATTCCTCCTGACAGAGCTGGTGTAACTGAGTCAGGTTTGTAGGCCTCTTTGCTCGCACACGCTTTTTCAGTTCTGCCCACACATTTTCTATAGGATTGAGGTCAGGGCTTTGTGATGACCACTCCAATACCTTGACTTTGTTGTTCTTAAGCCCTTTTGCCACAACTTTGGAAGTGTGCTTGGGGTCATTGTCCATTTGGAAGACCCTTTTGCGACTAAGTTTTAACTTCCTGACTGATGTCTTGATATGTTGCTTCAATATATCCACATCATTTTCCATCCTCATGATGCCATCTATTTTGTGAAGTGCACCAGTCCCTCATCAGACCAGAGGACATTTCTCCAAAAAGTACGATCTTTGTCCCCATGTGCAGTTGCAAACCGTAGTCTGGCTTTTTTATTGCGGTTTTGGAGCAGTGGCTTCTTCCTTGCTGAGCGGTCTTTCAGGTTATGTCGATATAGGACTAGTTTTACTGTGGATATAGATACTTGTGTACCTGTTTCCTCCAGCATCTTCAAAAGGTCCTTTATTGTTGTTCTGGGATTTAATTTGCACTTTTCGCACCAAAGTACGTTCATCTCTAGGAGACATGACGTGTCTCCTTCCTGAGCGGTATGACGGCTACGTGGTCCCATGGTGTTTATACTTGCGTACTATTGTTTGTACAGATGCACGTGGTACCTTCAGGCATTTGAAAATTGCTCCTAAGGATGAACCAGACTTGTGGAGGTGTACTTTTTTTTTTCTGAGGTCTTGCTAATTTCTTTAGATTTTTTCCCATGATGTCAAGCAAAGAGGCACTGAGTTTGAAGGTAGGCCTTGAAATACATCTACAGATACACCTCCAATTGACTCAAATTATGTCAATTAGCCTATCAGAAGCTTCTAAAGCCGTGACATCATTTTCTGGAATTTTCCAAGCTGTTTAAAGGCACAGTCAACTTAGTGTATGTAAACTTCTGACCCACTGGAATTGAATTATACGTGAAATAATCTGTCTGTAAACAATTGTTGGAAAAATCACTTGTGTCATGCACAAAATGTTACGCGGAGCGAAGGGGGGAGGGGACCCAAGAGCGGACTCAGAGAGGAAGCCGGGATGAATGCACCAAAAATGTTTATTTAACAGAGAAAGATGGAGTGCAGAACCGGGGTAGCTCAGATGAGTTGCAAAGTAAGTGTAGAGTAAGGTTGGAGTAGGTTGAGTAGAACTGGGAAACAGGTCCTGAGTGGAGTCCAAGGTATGGTGGGGAGTGCAATCCAGAGCAAGGTGGTTGGTGGTGATGTGTGGAACAGGAGACAGGAGCCAGAGACAGAGCGGTACTGCAAGGAGAGGACAAAAATGGTGTAAGGCAGGAAAACAAACACAGCAGAGCAACAGGATCTTGAGAAAAGACTAAAGGCTAGAATATAACTGACTGAGCAGAGATTACGATCTGGCAGAGTGGAGTTGTCAGAAATGGTATTTGTAGAGGTCTTGATAACTGGACGAGTTGCAGCTGGTAGGGAATTGCTCTGACTCCAGCACACCTGTCTCCAACCACACAATTAAAACAGAGAGGGATAGAGAGAGAGCGAGAGAGAGAGTAGAGGGGAAGAACTGCAGGTCAGTGAGACACCGGACAACCAGCAGAGGGCGTAGAAGGAGCAGATGTGACACAAAGTAGATGTCCTAACAATTTCTGTGTTCATGCAAGTGGCTGACTGAACGAATCCTCACTATCAGTAGCTGCAATTTGGCAGTACGCCCAGACCTTGTTTTGAGAATGAGAACGAAAGATATCTCCGTTTCCAGGTCTCAGCTTAGAGAGAAGAAGCCTTGTGAGATGTTGGTCTGTCACATGTTATGAACCAGTATTGGTCGGTCACATGAATTAAACAAAACGGTAATAATTAATTAATTTAGCTAAATCATGCAAATATAACTTGTCTGTGTATAGCCGTATATAAGACAACTGCTGGGACTGCCCAGTCGGAGCTCCTGATTGACATGTACTATGATGCTTTGAGTTGGTTGGAACCTCTCCAGCGCGCTGACAAATAAGGATTAATTTAAGATTGACTTTGAGTGTCCCTGTGTAGGAATTTCCACAACAGTTTAATACCTGAACATTTAGCTAGACTCTAACCCGTATTCATGGATGAGCACTTCTCCCTCTGTCATGGATGCCATGGTTGCCCCTGTGTTCTCTTTTCAACTCTCTCCGCATTTGGCAATCATCTCTCTGCTTCCACCAAGCATTCCATTGATTTCATAACTCGGTCAGCTTCTTCCGTGACAAAATCACAGTTGATCGCCGTTTCATCTGATGACAGTGATGGGGGAAGACTCTACAATGTCTGGTTCAATTAAAATGTTTTTATTAAATCAGGGATTTCCTCAACGTCTGATTCATTTTCAGAGTCAGTGAGAGTCAACACGGCACGATCGTCCTCCAGAAAGGAGTCCATCACAACTTTTTCCCACTGATATTTGTTGATAGCACTATTAACTTCAAGGCAGCAATGCAATACTTTTTTTTAGTTCTTCATGATATCTTAAAAAAAAGCCCAGGATTACCCACACATACTGAGCTGCTCATGTTATAGACAGAAGCATGCTACATGCCAGACCAATCCGAACTCATCTCTCGGCATGTCCAGCCCATCCATTATCTCAGCCAATCATGGCTAGTGGGAATGTTCCTGTATTTTTCCGTAGCTAAACCAACTAGGCTTGTAATTTAACAATTGTATTCATATTTACAGATGACATACAAGTTTGTTATTAATGCACATGTAAGTTCACATGTTCCAGAAGGGATTTCTGCCAAAAGAAGCATTTTGATAAAAAATATTTTTAAATGCCTGTCCTGTGAAGTAGTGATGTGCAACACACACCTAGCTTCTTGAAGTGGGTCACATATTGTACATTTTGCACATTTGTAACATATAATATGAATTGTAATTCGTAACATATCATATACGAAATGGGTGATGGACATCCACAAATTAATACATACCATATGAAACATAACATATCATACTAAATGGAATGTCTCGGATTTACATACAGAATAATACGAAATACCAAGTTGCAGCACATGTACAGTACCTACGGGGGAAGGATGGCCAGCCACACAGGAGGGTGATTTTCACTAAGGAGGAGAAGGAGGCCATGCTGACCAAGATGCATGCTGGCCATTTCCGAGTGAAGTGCATGATTGCCAAAATCAACCTACGCTTCTTCTGGCGTGGGATTGTCAAGGATGTGGACAGCTGGCCAAGTGAAATAACCTTTTCTTTATCAATCACATTCTGTCATATCTGAAATGATTATGCTTTCAATGAATGTCATATTGGTTAAAACATAATGTTTCAACCTGTCTAGCCTGCCATAAGTTTGAGAGGGTGAAGACTGTGTGGAGTCGGAGTTGAAGCCATCAAGGTTTTTTCACCATGTTATATGATCTGCAATCCATAGATTAGGGCCAAATGAATTTATTTCAATTGTCTTATTTCCTTATATGAACTGTAGTTCAGTAAATTCATTGAAATTGTTGCATGTTGCATTTATATCTTTGTTCAGTATATATAAATAGCCAAGTCTAGACCAACAATGCCTTGTTCGAGGACTGGGGGGTGAAGCAACAGGTCTCCATTGCGTATCATCCACAGAACAACGGTTTGTTTTTATGTTTTTTTTACATTAGTTTTTTTTTTAAATCCTATAATCAGACATATTTCAATATCCTACATTGTCAATAGATATCCCTTTCCTACCCCCTCCTCCAGGTTTGTATGAACAGACCAACCAGACCGCTAAGACTGCCACGGGCAAGTCGCTTGACGGGTACCAGGAATGGTGGGAGGACAACCTGAAGGTAATTCTCTTTGCACACAACAGCAGTGTCCAGGCCTCCACCAAGTACCCACCCTATTGCCTGCTGTATGGACGGGAGCCGCTGTTGACTGAGGTAAACAATACAATTGTAAATACAATTATAGCAAATTATTGCATATACTGTAGTCATTCAAATTTGTGATTTATTTAATGTGTTTGTCTATTGCTATTTTTGTATAACTTACTTTCAGATCACTGAAACTCCACCTGATGAGGTGAAAGTTGTCATACCAGATCAGAACGCCTTCAAGGACCACCTTCAGGTACGGGCTAAAAAGGACGTGGAGGTTTTTGACCAGGAAAGAATTATTGTCTGTTGCTAAGAGATATGTAAGAGATGACTTTGTAATAATATAAAATATGTTTTTATTTCTGTTATCAATCAAAGTGAGACTGAACATCGACAAGGTACAGGAGAAGCAGAAGGAGAGCTATCGGAGGAGGATCAAGAATGGGACAAGTTTTTCGAAATCCGAAATGCGTCACCATCCGTTAAGGTGAACATTCAAATCTCAGATAATAACTATTTGCATTTGCACACAAAATAACCTGAAGCTAGTTTTAGATTTTCTTAACACTGATATTTTTCTCTTTATGTCTTCCTAGGGTTACCTTGTGGAAACAAACAACCTCCAGCTGGAGTAGTTGGACGTTCGACCACTGAAAGCTGGACACAACTGTTTGGCTCAAAAGCATTAAGAAGTAAAGAAATTCCACAAATTAACTTTTAACAAGGCACACCTGTTTATTGAAATGCATTCCAGGTGACTACCTCATGAAGCTTGTTGAGAGAATGCCAAGAGTGTGCAAAGCTGTCATCAAGGCAAATGGTGGCTACTTTGAAGAATCTCAAATATATATGTATCACTTTTTTGGTTACAACATGATTCCATATGTATTATTTAAAAGTTTTGATGTCTTCATTTATTATTCTATAATGTAGAAAATAGTAAAAATAAAGAAAAACCCTTGTATGAGTAGGTGTGTCCAAACTTTTGACTGTTACTGTATATATAAAGAAACGTAGCTTGGCCTATACCTTGACGTGGTGAGAGGGCTTTCAACTAAACCAGGCCTGTTATTGAAAATTACGTAACCTTTGTGTTTGCTTTTTCATCCCGCCACCCCTGCCTCCTCCTCTTCCTTTTACTCTGCATTTGATCTCCAGGGGTTCTGCCATATTCCGAGACTGAGGCGACTGGACAACAACCAGCTTGAGAACATCAAGCCCCCCTTCTGAGACTGGCTACCTGTCGAGGACAAGTGACAGGAAGAATTAGCCCCTGCACCTCCTGTCTCTTTATTCTGCCTCTTCCCCCTCTCCTCATCCTTTAACTCTTTCTCTCCTCTCCCTCCAGGCGAAATTCTGCATCTAGTGACATCTGATTGACAAAAGATCTGCCCACTCATCCCATTCCCTCCTCTCTTCTCCATCTCTGGAGAGCTCCTCACATTCCTTACTGCCCTCATCAACTCCTCTGATGTAAAAAATCCTACTTTTCATAATCTATTGTCGTTGTCATTATCTGCTAAAAAAGTTTGCTTGCTGTATCATACTGAGCACATAATATGTGAGATACACAGATGGACTAAAAACACTAGCAGTGCAAACACTCAGAACAAAGAGAGCAGCAGTGCCTGGACTTCGGAGTCTCCCCCTTTTGAGACTGGTTGCCTGTTGACAACAAGTGACAGGCAGAACCACCCACCCACACAGCATCCATCTCCTCTCTATTTCACACATCAGAATGGAGTATTTCAGTCTATGATTGCCATGTGAGTGTATACAAAATCTGTGAAAATAAATGAGTGACACACCTGTACCACTAAAAGATCAAAATGTATATATTTAAATCTTAAAGATTGCCAGGTTGGTTTTCATATCTGTTTCACAAATTGTTAAATGTTGTAAATTGTAACGTATCCCTTGATGCTATTTGTTAGTTCAATGTTATTCATTGTTGTATATCCTAGGACCTACAGTAGGTACATATACAGTATATTCAACCACAAGGGTGTACTAATGAGCTATGCAAGATAAGAAAAACTCATAATAGCGGACTACTGAAATAATATTATTTCAGTGTAGACAAGACAAGGGGAGGGAAGCTCAAAATAAAAACATGCCAACAAGACAAGCCAGTCTATGAATCAAATTGATCTGCAATAGAATGGAGTGGAAATTCGATGACTTTGTGATCTGTAAGTCACATTAATGTGTCAAGCAGATGATACGTTTTCTTTGCTATATTCCGAAACGTAGCAACGTTCATATTGTTGAAATGTTAACAAGGTAACCAAAAGTAGTTTGAAGTAATGTTTTCACCTTATTAGCTGAACAAAACTAGTTTAAATCAGCATTTTTTTTACATAGCGGGATGAAAAGAAAGTCATTTTGGCTGTAATGATCTCCAAAATTCAACGCATTAGGTCGTCACAGAGTGGCAATTTTAGCATGTAAATCTTGTTGGGGGCAACAACAAAAAAAGTGGGATGCATGCCAGCAAAGCCATTACAATACACAACACACCACTAAACAATACATGAATTGAACTATACCACTGCTACACCTGGCTATCAGCGGAGCCTTGTCTGGCTGCGAAACAGTTCATTCAGCCTCATTTACTGCCTTTAAAAAAAATGCTGATATGGCTGACTTGCTTAAACACATTTGGTTTCTACTGACAATTGAGATGTAGAAACTATGACAGGGGACGACAAGGGGACGACAAGCGGATAATAGGCTATCCGTAATTTCGATTAAGACATTAATGAGCGAGCTAGGACAGACGTAGTCAATATAACTAATTGTAAAACACTTTTTAAATGTACAGCGACAGAATTCAGAACATGGGCCGTTCTTACAGTGTTCTCCCTGTACACCAAGTCAGAACCGGATAAATAAAGGGGGCATATAAGCAGAGGTTAGAGGTGAAAAGGGACCAAATTATTAGGGTGAGGCACATGGGCTACTAACAACTTACTACACAACATACACTTAGTGTTACTTTCTTAGCTACAGTATACATATCTCCCTGGCATATTACATCATTTATGCAGCAGCATACAATACATTTTTGGACTCACCTTGTTGTGTTGTGCTCACTTAAACAGGAAGGTGGTGCAAAGGTCCTTTGTGGGCAAATTTTGTCATCAACTGTCATCAAAGTCTGTCATTCTCTGGATTTATGGTTCTTTCAAGACAACTGGAAACTCGAGAAAAAAAAAGTTGAATCATGATGAGTCAGTGTTCTTCAAGTCGTAGCTCTAGAAAGAGGCCTGAGTTCCTGATTTACAATTTAGAGTTGGATGAAAGTTCCAAACTTGTTTTTCCTCGAGTTCACAGTTGTCTTGAACTCACTAATGTCAGACTTAGCAGTTCTGAGTTAACAGTTGTTTTGAGCACGGCACAAATCCTGCTTCATTGACAGCATGGCCAATGTTGAATGTTTATAATTTTAAACTAGGAAAAGAGACCCTTAATCTTAGACTTGGGACCACACAGCCACAGCCATTCCACTGAATAGCAGGCTAATTATTGCTTTGCAATGCTTGCAGTTAGCCACTGATTCCTTCCAAACCACTCATTGTTGAATTTGCGATTTCCAACTTGTTGTGTAACGTTTATGTCCAATGGACGATGAGCACGATACGTTTTATCTATCATTTCTCTTCATATGACAAGGCTTGAAAAGGATTTGCCAGTAGATTGTTAACTTGATTCATGATGATGACTGCCAGCTAAGATTTTGAAAGTATGATGTTGACATGATCAGTCCAAACAACGCTACTGTAGATATAGCGTGATTTTACGTAATTTTATCTTGAGCCTTCTTGGATGGGCACTTCTAATGTAACTCTATGGTAGCACCCAAGAAGCTAGAATTTTCGAGGTCTACCCTTAGACTTGGCGGTGACGTAGTGTCCCCATGAGGGACAGAACACTGAGCCAATCACGGCGCAACGCTCCGTATTTTCTGCTGGCTTGCCCCACCATCGCAGAAAGCACTGAGCTAGGCTGAAACACCTACATTTTGGAGCTGCTTCACTCAAGAAAACAAAAAAGAGACCATGTTTGTATGCGGCTTTATTAACTCAATGATATATATATTTTTACAGTTCGGTAATCTGGCCCTGCACACATGCCATGCGTTTCTGTTTGGATAACATGTTTATCTCATGATCACATATCTCTTAAATTATGTTACGATGCCTGTTTGATGACTTATGTATTTGAGGAAGCACAGATTTTTTTTCAAGCCTTGACGTTTAGTCTAAAAAGGGAATCAATTGGATGTTTTTCCTTCCAATCTACACATTCTACTCTTATACGCACTGTCGTGGCAGCATCATGTTATGGGTATGCTTGTCACCGGCAGGGACTGGGGAGTTTGTCAGGATCAAAAGAAATGTGAAAAAAAAAAGTTAGAGGAAAACCTGCCTCAGTCTTCTGAATACCTAACCCTGGTAATTGTAATGTGAAAGACACCCCAGAACGGCTTTCCAAAAAGTGTTTAGTGTTCCTGAGTGGTCCAGTCTCAGTCTTGACTTAAATCTGCTTGACAATTGCTGTCCATCAATGTGTATGTGTGGACAGCATGGATATATGTTGCCATAAGCATTGTGCAAAGTTAGTAGAATCTTATTCAAAATGATTCACAGCTGTAATGGCTGGCAAAGTTGCTTCCACTAAGTATTTACTCTGCGTTGTGAAGACATAGGCAATCAAGACATCCTAGTTTTCTATTTTGAATTAATTTGGAACATTTTCTATAATTTTTCTTCACACTGACAATATGGAAGTAGGCTGTGTACATCATTAGGGAAAACATTTAGTTGAATTTTAAGGCAGCAAAATGTGAAGACTGCAAAGGGTGTGTAGACTTTCACTATGCACTAATTCCTAGTTGTTTTAATGTTATTGTTTAATCTGATGCTTTCAGGCAGTTATGAACAAATCCCAGAAATGGACCATAGGCTATATAGCAATCCCCGTCTTACTGAGTGATAACACAACCAAAACAACCAACGCATGGCACCCAGTAGGTTGGTTGGATTATCTTAGTAAGATTTTTATTTAAAAAATTGTCCTGAGTAATATGAATGCATTATAAAGCACACATACCAAATTATTATTGGAAATGTAGACCTATGGAGCTTCTCTTTACCTTTTTATCCATGTACTGAGTACAGTTATCTATCCATACACCAGGTGGTGGTATAGTCAAATAAACACCTTCAAAAGAATGTACAGTGCATATTCAGAAAGTATTCACACCCCTTGACCTTTTACACATTTTGTTGTGTTACAGCCTGAATTTAAAATGTATTACATTGAGATTTTGTGCCACTGACCTACACACAATACCCCATAATGTCAAAGTGGAATTATGTTTTTATACATAACAAATTGAGTCAACCCATGTGTCATGGCAAGCCTAAATAAGATCAGCAGTACAAATGTGCTTAACAAGTCACATAATAAGTTGCATGGACTCATTCTGAGTGCAACAATAGTGTTTAACATGATTCATGAATGACTACCTCATCTCTGTACCCCACACATACAATTATCTGTAAGGTCACTCAGTCGAGCAGTGAATTCCAAACACAGATTCAACCAAAAAGACCAGTGAGGTTTTCCAATGTCTCGCAAAGAAGGGCACCTATTGGTAGATGCGTAAAAGAAAAAAGGGCAGACACTGAATATCCCTTTGAGCATGGTGAAGTTATTAATTACACTTTGGCTGCTGTATCAATACACCAAGGCAATACAAAGATACAGGCGTCCTTCCTAACTAATTTGCAAGAGAGGAAAGAAATAGCTCAGGGATTTCACCATGAGGCAAAAGGGGACTTTAAAACAATTACAGAGTGTAATGGCTGTGGTAGGAAAAAACTGAAGATGGATCAACAACATTGTAGTTACTCCACAATACTGAAAGAAGGAAGCCTGTACAGAGTAACATTCATCCTGTTTACAACAAGGCACTAAAGTAACACTGCAAAAAAATTGGCAAAGCAATTAACTTTTTGTCCTGAATACAAAGTGTTATGTTTGGGCCAAATCCAATACAACACATTACTTAGTACCACTCTCCATATTTTCAAGTCTGGTGGGGGCTGCATTATGTTATGAGCAATGTTCCCTGTAATTGTTTTAGGTCAAATTTCAGGTCTGCTGAGCAACTTGAACATTGTGAACACTGAGGCTGTACCCGCTTAAAGTTACAAGTAGGGTACTGTGGCTATTTGATCATAATGTAGGCCTACTGGAATGGCCTACCATCAAACACAATGGAGAAAATGCATCCCATAACATTTTAACATGGAAATAGCTGTTCTATCATTCAGCCTATAGTAGCAGCCAAGGTGTGGTGTTCAATATAGGCTTTTGAAAAAAAACATTTATCCACTTGTCCTTCAGACAAGGAGGTTACTGAAAATGTTGTGTTGTTTGATGCAAGAAACCACTTTACAAAATAAAATGCATTATTGCAAAATGTGCACACGTGGCTACATGCAGCACTCACTTTGATCTCAAAACAAGCACATCTACTCACGACCATTCATGCTGTAAACAGTCCAGTTCAAAGTAAATAGTACAGATCCATATATGGCAATGGTCTATTTGCATATAGGCCTACTGCAGCTCTGATTGCCGCACCGGTCTGTGTAGAGTACAGGCTGTGGTGCGTGTCAATGCAATAGAATCCTACATTTAAATATTTCTCTTTTTATTTCTATTTTACTGGGCTGAACCTCAATCTGATGGTCAGTCTCAGCGGGGGGAGAGAGCAGCAGAATGAGGGTCCGCCTCAACATCCATCCGCTCTCTCTTTCCTCCACTGACACTGACCAAAAAGGGACACTGTCTTCCAGCTGATGGGTAAATTTGAGTCGCACTGCATTATTTCTGCCTCATGCACAAACTCATGTTGTTGCTCCTATGAACAGAAAAAGTGAAATATTCCTTGATATTAAAAGACCAATAAATAAAAACGCAAGCCTATAGATACACTTTCCTACTCATTCATTACTGCTGCAGTGCTTGTTGTAGTGCTGAGTGGAAATAAGAAGAACGCATATTTTATGGATTATAAAAGTATTGAATACAAAGTGTTGAGTGCTGAGTAATAACTTAAACATGAACTCCCTAATAAAAACAGCAACTCTTTGCTGTATTAGTTGACAGTCTCTCTCTAGTCATGGTTTCAAACATATCAACAGAGTGCTGTACAGAAACCCAGCCTAAAACCCCAAACAGCAAGCAATGCAGGTGTAAAAGCACTGTGGTTAGGAAAAACTCCCTAGAAAGGCCAGGTTCGTCAAAAGAGAGATCAGGGTCCAGAGTAACGCAGAGGTCCTTCATAGTTTTCTTTGAGACGACTGTACAACCATCAATATTAATTGTCAGATTCAACAGAAGATCAGCAGTGAAAGTTAACATTATATTTCCGAATGACATCACCAAGAAGTAAAATATATAGTGAAAACAATAGTGGTCCTAAAACAGAGCCTTGAGGATCACTGAAATTTACAGTTGATTTTTCAGAGGACAAACCATCCACAGAGACAAGCTGATATCTTTCCGACAGATAAGATCTAAACCAGGCCAGAACTTGTCCGTGTAGACCAATTTGGGTTTCCAATCTCTCCAAAAGAATGTGGTGATCGATGGTATCAAAAGCAGCACTAAGGTCTAGGAGCATGAGGACAGTTGCAGAGCCTCGGTCTGACGCCATTAAAAGGTCATTTACCACCTTCACCAGTGCAGTCTCAGTGCTATGATGGGGTCTAAAACCAGACTGAAGCGTTTCGTATACATTGTTTATCTTCAGGAAGGCAGTGAGTTGCTGCGCAACAGCTTTTTCATTTTTTTTTTGACAGGAATGTAAGATTCGATATAGGCCGATAGTTTATATTTCTGGGTCAAGGTTTGGCTTTTTCAAGAGAGGCTTTATTACTGCCACTTTTAGTGAGTTTGGGTCCAGTATGGGGTCCAGTATGCAGCTTGAAGGTTGAGGCCATGATTATTTTCATCAATGTGTCAAGAGATATGGTACTAAAAAACTTGAGTGTCTCCCTTGATCCTATGTCCTGGCAAAGTTGTGCAGACTCAGGACAACTGAGCTTTGGAGGAATACGCAGATTTAAAGAGGAGTCCGTAATTTGCTTTCTAATGATTATTTCCTCAAAGTTCATGAATTTATCACTGCTGAAGTGAAAGCCATCCTCTCTTGGGGAATGCTGCTTTTTAGTTAGCTTTGCGACAGTATCAAAAATACATTTTGGATTGTTCTTATTTCCCTCAATAAACTTGGAAAAATAGGATGATCGAGCAGCAGTGAGGGCTCTTCGATACTGCATGGTACTGTCTTTCCAAGCTAGTCGGAAGACTTCCAGTTTGGTGTAGCGCCATTTCCGTTCCAATTTTCTGGGAGCTTGCTTCAGAGCTCGGGTATTTTCTGTACACCAGGGAGCTAGTTTTTAATGGCAAATGTTTTTTGTTTTTAGGGGTGCGACTGCATCTAGGGTATTGCGCAAGGTTAAATTGTGTTCCTCAGTTAGGTGGTTAACTGATTTTTGTACTCTGACGTCCTTGAGTAGGCGGAGGGATTCTGGAAGGGCATCTAGGAATCTTTGGGTTGTCAGAGAATTTATAGCGCGACTTTTGATGATCCTTGGTTGGGGTCTGAGCAGATTATTTGTTGCGATTGCAAACGTAATAAAATGGTGGTCCGATAGTCCAGGATTATGAGGAAAAACATTAAGATCCACAACATTTATTCCACAGGACAAAACTAGGTTCAGAGTATGACTGTGGCAGTAAGTAGGTCCGGTGACATGTTGGACAAAACCCACTGAGTCTTTTGGAGTGGGTCTGTGGACTTTTCCATGTGAGTATTAAAGTCACCAAAAATTTGAATATTATCTGCCATGACTACAAGGTCCTATAGGAATTCAGGGAACTCAGTGAGGAACGTTGTATATGGCCCAGGAGGCCTGTAAACAGTAGCTATAAAAGGTGATTGAGTAGGCTTCATAGATTTCATGACTAGAAGCTCAAAAGATGAATATTTTTTAATTTTTTTACATTTTTTTATGGTAAATGTTAGCAACACCTCCGCCTTTGTGAGATGCGCAGGGGATATGGTCACTAGTGTAACCAGGAGGTGAGGCCTCATTTAACACAGTAAATTCATCAGGCTTAAGGCATGTTTCAGTCAGGGCCAATCACATCAAGATTATGATCAGTGATTTGTTCATTGACTATAACTGCCTTGGAAGTGAGGGATCTAACATTAAGTAGCCCTATTTTGAGATGTGAGGTATCACAATCTCTTTCAATAATAGCAGGAATGGAGGTCGTCTTTATTCTAGTGAGATTGCTAAGGCGAACACCACCATGTTTAGTTTTGCCCAACCTAGGTTGAGGCACAGACACGGTCTCCACGGGGATAGCTGAGCTGACTACACTGACTGTGCTAGTGGCAGACTCCACTAAGCTGGCAGGCTGGCTAACAGCCTGCTGCCTGGCCTGCACCCTATCTCATTGTGGAGCTAGGGGAGTTAGAGCCCTGTCTATGTTCGTAAATAAGATGAGAGCACCCATCCAGCTAGGATGGAGTCCGTCACTCAACAGGCCAGGCTTGGTCCTGTTTGTGGGTGAGTCCCAGAAAGAGGGCCAATTATCCACAAATTCTATCTTTTGGGAGGGGCATTAAAAACAGTTTTCAACCAGCGATTGAGTTGTGAGACTGCTGTAGAGCTCATCACTCCCCCTAACTGGGAGGGGGCCAGAGACAATTACTCGATGCAGACATCTTTCCAGCTGATTTACACGCTGAAGCTGTTGCGCTTGGTGACCTCTGACTGTTTCATGCTAACACCATTAGTGCCGACGTGGATAACAATATCCCTATACTCGCCAGTTTTAGCTTTAGCCAGCACCATCTTCAGATTAGCCTTAACGTCGGTAGCCCTGCTGCCTGGTAAACAGTGTATGATCGCTGGATGATCCATTTTAAGTCTAATACTGCGGGTAATGGAGTCACCAATGACTAGAGTTTTTAATTTGTCAGAGCTAATGGTGGGAGGCTTCGGCGTCTCAGACCCCGTAAAGGGAGGAGTAGAGACCAGAGAAGGCTCGACCTCTGACTCCGACCCGCTGCTTAATGGGGAGAAACGGTTGAAAGTTTCTGTAGGCTGAGTGAGCGACACAAGTTGAGCATTCCTACAGCATTTCCCTCCAGAAGCCATGAAAACAATGTCTAGCTGCGGGGACTGTGCGAGGTGATTCATACTACTATCTGTACTTACTGGTGGCAGATGCTGTTTTATCCTTTCCTACACTTACAATTTCCCTTGCTTAACGATTGCGTCTGAAGCTGGGCTTGCAGCACAGCTATCCTCGCCGTAAGGCGATCGTTCTCCTGTATATTATGAGTACAGCGACTGCAATTAGAAGGCATGTTAATGTTACTACTTAGCGTCGGCTGGTGGAGGTCCTGACGAAACACGTCCAGATAAAGCGTCCGGAGCGACAAAGTTGAATGATTTTTTTTTTTTAAATTGAGCGATGGAAAAACTAAAAATATAGACAGTAATTAAAAAGTAAAAACCGTAAAGATGGCAGGTAACAAAGTTAGGTTAGCAACAAAACGCACGGCACGTAAACGAGTCTGTTAGTTGTGACCGGAAATGATGGTGTCAATCCCTGGCTTGTCATAGTTCACCTACCACCAACAGCATGAGACTAATAAAAGAAATAGGAACTCAAGGCTTAATTGTTGATTTTTTTTTTTTACATAAGTGTTTGGCGATGGACTAGGAATGCTTTGGAGATCAACCAGTCAATCGCAATCGACTGGTTGATGACCACAGCTCTAGAAAGTTTAGTGCAGTTCAATCTCGAGCTTCTCTCTGTGGGCTAATATTTGTTCTGCGTGGCAGTCCTGGGGGAGCTGCGTGGTAGTCCTGGGGGAGCTGCACACACGACTGCAGCTTAGAGCGAACATTGGTTATGGGTATGCTTGTCATCGGCTTTTAGGATAAAAAGAAACTGAATCGAGCTACAGTAAGCACAGGCAAAATCCTAGAAAATCTAGTTCAGTCTGCTTTCCAACAGACACTAGTAGACAAATTCACCTTTCAGCAGGACAATAAGCTAAATCACAAGGCCAAATATACACTGGAGTTGCTTACCAAGATGACATTGGTATGTTCCGGAGTGCCTTAGTTACAGTTTTGACTTAAATTGGCTTCAAAAATCTATGGCAAGACTTGAAAATGGCTGTATAGCAATGATCAACAACAAATTTGACAGAGCTTGAATAATGGATAAGAGAGTCTGGATAAGAGAGTCTGCTAAGTGACTAAAATACAAACGTAAAAAGCACATGGAATTTGGTATTTCAAGCCATCCTTGTAGGTGGTTTCAAGTCAGATACAAATCTTGTGTCTGAATGGTAAAATCGATTGATTTGCTCTCCAGTGGTTTTTAGACTGTTATTCAGCATATCTTGTCACTTGCTAGCTGCTCTGTTGACCGTTTGACAAGAATGTGTGGTAGATAACTAACTTGTTCATTGTTTACAAACAAACTAGTGAATGTGCTGGACTGCTGTGGCTAGCCAAAAACAATTTGTTTTGAAAGTTGAATTATCTTATCCTTTGAGGCTTTAAAAGTTTTCTTACCCTATGATTTTGAACATTCAAAGAAACTGGGAAACGTCTATGGCAGGCATTGTTGTCACCTTAGCTTGCGACATAACTTCTGAGTGATAGGAAACACCAGCACCACCACCAATCAGCCTATACCACTGCACACATGCCTGTCGTTACTATGACAACTAGCTTAGCCTTGTCAGCAAATTACTGCTGTCTGAACACACACATATCCGGTTTGGTCACTTGTAACCTCTGTTTGGACAGTCTGTAGTCCAAAACGGATTTGAAAAACAAAACTGATTTGAGCATTAAGGCCTGCAGTGTGGACAAGGCTTTAGAGGGGGCTGAAATGTGAGGGGTCAAAATAAAAATAATCAGTGGAGGCTGCTGAGTGGAGGACGGCTCATAATAATGTCTGGAACAGTGCAAATGGAATAATTTGCCCAAGTATTCACAACCCTGGGTTAATACGTTGTAGAATAACCTTTGGTGGCGATTACAGCTTTGAGTCTTGGGTATGTCTGTATCAGCTTTGCACATCTGTATTTGGGGATTTTCTCCCATTCTTCCTTGCAGATTTTCTCAAGCTGTTAAGTTAGATGCGTAGCGGCGGTGAACAGCAATCTTAAAGTCTTTCCACACATTTTCAATGGTGTTCAAGTTTGGGCTTTGACTGGGCCGCTCAAGCATTGCTTTGGCTTTTCATGTGCCTTTTTGCAAACTCCAGGCGTGCTGTCATGTGCCTTTTTCTCAGGAGTGGCTTCCCTTTGGCCACTCTCCCATAAAGCCCCGATTGGTGAAGTGCTGTAGAGACTGTTATCCCTCTGGCAGGTTCTCCCATCTCAGCCAAGGAACTCTGTAGTTCTGTCTGGGTGGTCATTGCGTTCTTGGTCACCTCCCTGACCAAGGTCCTTCTTGCCCGGTTGCTCAGTTTGGTCAGTCTGGGTTGTTCCATATTTTTTCAATTTCCCAATGATGGAGACCACTGTGCTCTTCAAAACCTTCAACACTCTAGAAATAGTTTTATACCCTTCCCCAGATATGACTCCTCACAATTATATCTCTGCGATCTACTGACAGTTACTTGGACATTGTATAGTTTCTGCTCTAACATGCACTTCTTCTTCTTCTTCTTTAGAATCGGGTTGGCGGATCTCATCCAACTTTTAGGTGCATACACTGCCACCTACTGTACTGGAGTGTGAGACCTAAACACATTAAATTCCGGTAAATCAATATTGGGAAAAAGGAAAATCACCCTGCCAACTATTAGTCCTCACTAAAAAAATACACCTCCCCATTCCACTATTCAACCCTTTCTAATCCTACTCCAGGCCAATGGTCTGGGAGGACAGAGCACTACCACTCAACACCACCTGCAACACTTCTGCAGTAAACACCACCTGCAACACTTCTGCAGTAAACCTTGCATTCCCAAGTACTTCTCTGCAGCTGCCACCACAACCTCTATTTTCTGTGACTTACTTTCCATTTATGCAGTACAGTTGACAACCATGGCTATGAATGCTAAGAAACCCACCTTACTGAAGCACATATTATGCCCATCCGTCTCTATTGGTCTCTGCCTACTCCTCTCAGGATCCCTCACTCTGTACCATCTTACTCTACCACTCTCTAAACTGCTTCAGCATACAACACTTTCTGTACTACTCTGACCCTGGCAACCTCAACCTGCCTTTCTCTCACCGGACAATTCCCGATTTCCAGCCCAATGGGACCCCCAACAGCTAACACGCAACTTTTTGCACATTCCTTCGTCTCATGCCCTCCTGCACACTTCTTGCATCTAGGAATCTCCCTCCTACACACTGCTGCAACATGACCATAAGCTTGGCACTTAAAACACCATAGTATTTTCGGAACAAAAGCTCTCACGGGATAACTGATACATCCTAACTTGACCTTGTTGGGCAAAGACGCATCAAAACTCAGTAGGACAGACAATGTCTTCTTCGTTTCATCACTCTTTCCACCAGTTCTGTGTCACACCAAATGTTGGGCGTCACAGACACCGGGAATATTCAATTTCAGCTGACCCTCCTCAACACTTAATTCCACTCCCATTATCATGCCTTTCAATGCTCCAGAGAGCAAAGGAAGTCATAGTTCTTGTCGCTAGTCAGGTGGTCCGGGGCTCCCGCTCCCTCAAGACAGAAAAAACACAATAAATCATCACGAGTCCACTTCGTGTTACTTACACCGACTCAAAAGTCCCCAACCTTTTCTCCACCCAACCTGACACCACATATAGATGTCAAAATACAAGGATCCATTTTTTCCACAAATCTCAATCCCACTGGGCCAGAATCATCCTTGTCAGGACGAGGCTCGAACTCGGCAGTCCTCACTGTAGGTATCTCATCCTCTCTCGTCATGTTCCATCTCTGAACTACTGGAGCACATATCCCTCTTTTTGCACTTGATGCCAACATTCCTCACCACACCACTTCCCTCATCGCCTTCTAAGCGGTCATCACTGAACCTACCACTGCATTTAATTAATCTTCACTCTCGTCACGTTCAATTTCCTTCTCTAGCTCTTCCGAAACTGTTGTGCGATCCTCCATTCCTTATTCACTCAAAACATATCCACTTTTTTTTCTTGTCTGCCATCTTCTCCTTCATCAGATCTTCCATAAGGCTTGTGCAAACCCCCACTCCATATTTACTCATAATATGTTCCACTTTCATCCTTTTTTTCTTGTCCGCCATCTTCCCACCTCCCCCCTGACATGCACTGTCAACTGTGGGACCTTATATAGAGAAGTGTGTTTCTTTCTAAAGCATGTCCAAATGGTTTAATTGGCCACAGGTGGACTCCAATCAAGTTGTAGTGACATCTCAAGGATGATCAAAGGAAATTGGATGCACCTGAGCTCAATTTGGAGTGTCATAGCAAATGGGTGTGAATACTTATGTAAATTATATATTTCTGTATTTAATTTTCAATACATTTTCTAACATTTCTAAAAACATCTCATTTGAAGTCAGGCTGTAACATAACAATAAGTAAAGGGGTATGAATAATTTCTGAATGCACTGTATGTATATATGGCATATTTAAGCCATCTCAACATTTTAGGCCATCATTGGGCATTATTTATGTAAATACAGCCATGTGAAACCTGTCCTATTTGGCCCCATGAAGCTGGTTGGCGGCCATGTTGAAAACAGCTGCCTTACAGTGTAATAGGTTAAATGTGCAATGACACTATAAGTAAACATCTTTAGTTAGACACATCCTGACTTTTTGTAAAGGTTTTGTTGTTTCATCATAAAGGCATTTTGTTCAAATGGGTTACCTATCTCCCTGCTGGACATAATGCATTCCTATGATTGATTTTGCCTAGAGTGATGTGTACAGGATGTGTTTCCTGTCACATTTCCTAAAATTTACACAGTATATAATATCATGGTATGTGTCATTGTAACCAGTAGACTTCAGAGAGGATATGGTAACTTTGTGTTTAATACACCACTTTGAAAGCGTGAATATCACAATTGTACTGCAATTTCGGATGGTTTTTCATCATTGTTGCGTTCATCAAGGTAGGAACAAAGACATATACAGACATTTTAAATAATTTTGGGGCCATCTAGACCAGGGGTTCTTAAACTTTTTCAGCCTGGGACACAAATGAGAAATTATGTGTTTTCCTGGGACCGCTTATGAAAATATGCAACTATGCGTAAATATTGGTACATTTCATTACCCTTATGCCTTAAACAAATGCAATATAGACAAAAACAAATAACAATGAAATTAAATATTCATATAAAAAGCTATTCATGTATATTTTTCCCAATTAAAAACACTCTTACATATCTGTCTAGGTTGGAAATGTTGCTGTTAAAATACAATAAATAATTTAAATTCTGAACTGGAATAAACTGATTGATTACATCACACAGATGTACTGTATAACAGAACACACACACAGTATAACAGAACACACACACACACACACACACACACAGGCTCAGTTTTTTATAGTGCAACCCTAAGTAACAGTACAGATGAAAAATGATCAGGCCTACTGTACATCTTACTGTAGAAAGTATTGTTGAAAAAAAGTCTAGGTTGGAACTGTTGCTGTTAAAATATCATAACTATTTGTTTATTCTGAACTGGAATAAACTGATTAATCAAATCACACAGGTTGAAGTTTTCAACAAGCATGCCTATTCTGGGTTTTGACAGTGTTGGAGGTCAAGCTCAGCATTGAGTCTGTTTCTGTACTTGTTTTTTTAAAGATACCAGAGTTGAGAACCCTGGCTCGCATAGGTATGTGGTGCCAAACTGGATCAGAACGTCTACTGCTTTCTCAGTCAGGCAGGAGACCACTTCCTGCTGTAGATGAGCAACACAGAACTGTGTGAGTGTGTTTGCCTCAGAATTTCCAAAGTAAGATGTACAGTAGCTGTGCCCTTGACACCATATGTGAACTGATTGCCCCCCATCTATCCTTAGAGCTTGTGCTGCTATGTGACCTAAACTGGGACATGCTTAACACCCCGGCCATCCTACAATCTAAGCCTGATGCCCTCAATCTCACACAAATTATCAATGAACCCACCAGGTACAACCCCAAATCCGTAATCACGGGCACCCTCATAGATATCATCCTAACCAACTTGCCCTCCAAATACACCTCTGCTGTTTTCAACCAAGATCTCAGCGATCACTACCTCATTGCCTGGATCCGTAATGGGTCTGCGGTCAAACGACCACCCCTCATCACTGTCAAACGCTCCCTAAAACACTTCAGCGAGCAGGATTTTCTAATCGACCTCGCCTGGGTATCCTGGAAGGATATTGACCTCATCCCGTCAGTAGAGGATGCCTGGTCATTCATTAAAAGTGCCTTCCTCACCATCTTAAATAAGCATGCCCCTTTCAAAAAATGTAGAACCAGGAACAGATATAGCCCTTGATTCTCTCCAGACCTGACTGCCCTTGACCAGCACAAAACATCCTGTGGCGTTCTGCATTAGCATCGAATAGCCCTGGCGATATGCAACTTTTAAGGGAAGTTAGGAACCAATATACACAGGCAGTTAGGAAAGCTAAGGCTAGCCTTTTCAAGCAGAAATTTGCATCCTGTAGCACAAACTCAAAAAAGTTCTGGGACACTGTAAATCCATGGAGAATAAGAGCACCTCCTCCCAGCTGCCCACTGCACTGAGGCTAGGAAATACTGTCACCACCAACAAAACCACTATAATTGAGAACTTCAATAAGCATTTTTCTACGGCTGGCCATGCTTTTCACCTGGCTACCCCTAACCTGGTCAACAGCCATGCACTCCCCACAGCAACTCGCCCAAACCTCCCCATTTCTCCTTCACCCAAATCCAGATAGCTGATGTTCTGAAAGAGCTGCAAAATCAGGACCTCTACAAATCAGCCGGGCTAGACAATCTGGACCCTCTCTTTCTAAAATGATCTGCCGAAATTGTTGCAACCTCTATTACTAGCCTGTTCAACCTCTCTTTCGTATTGTCTGAGATTCCCAAAGATTGGAAAGCTTCCCGCGGTCATCCCCGTCATCAAAGGGGGAGACACTCTTGACCCAAACTGCTACAGACCTATATCTATCCTACCCTGCCTTTCTAAGGTCTTCCGAAAGCCAAGTTAACAAACAGATTACCGACCATTTTGAATCCCACCGTACCTTCTCCGCTATGCAATCTGGTCTCAGAGCTGGTCATGGGTGCACCTCAGCCACACTCAAGGTCCTAAACAATATCATAATCGCCATCAATAAGAGACATTACTGTGAAGCCGTATTCATCGACCTGGCCAAGGCTTTCGACTCTGTCAATCACCACATTCTTATTGGCAGACTCAACAGCCTTGGTTTCTCAAATGATTGCCTTGCCTGGTTCACCAACTACTTCTCTGATAGAGTTCAGTGTGTCAAATCGGAGGGCCTGTTGTCCGGACCTCTAGCAGTCTCTATGGGGCTGCCACAGGGTTCAATTCTCGGGCCGGCTGTTAGGGTTGCATAACTGGTGGCACAGAAGTGAGGCGCAGGAGAGCAACACTTAAACAACGTAGTTGTTTAATATGACCATAAAACGGTACAAAACAACACGAGAATAAATGGCCACAAAATACCCGTAGCGCACCAGTATACATAACGTGCAAAAATACTAACAATACAAACAATTCCGGACAAGGACATGTGGGAAAAAGAGGGTTAAATACACAACATGTAATGAATGGAATTGAAACCAGGTGTGTGGGAAGACAAGACAAATGGAAAATTAAAAATGGATCGATGATGGCTAGAAGACCGGCGACACTGACCGCCGGACGCCGCCCGAACAAGGAGAGGCACAGACTTCAGCGGAGGTCGTGACACAGACTCTCTTCTCTGTATACATCAATGATGTCGCTCTTGCTGCTGGTGATTCTCTGATCCACCTGTACGCAGACGACACAATTCTGTATACTTCTGGCCCTTCTTTGGACACTGTGTTAACTAACCTCCAGACGAGCTTCAATGCCATACAACTCTCCTTCCTTGGCCTCCAACTGCTCTTAAATGCAAGTAAAACTAAAGGCATGCTCTTCAACCGATCACTGCCCGCACCTGCCCGCCCGTCCAGCATCACTACTCTGGACGGTTCTGACTTAGAATATGTGGACAACTACAAATATCTAGGTGTCTGGTTAGACTGTAAACTCTCCTTCCAGACTCACATTAAGCATCTCCAATCCAGAATTAAATCTAGAATCGGCTTCCTATTTCGCAACAAAGCATCCTTCACTCATGCTGCCAAACATACCCTCGTAAAACTGACCATTCTACCGATCCTCGACTTCGGCGATGTCATTTATAAAATAGCCTCCAACACTCTACTCAACAAATTGGATGCAGTCTATCACAGTGCCATCCGTTTTGTCACCAAAGCCCCATATACTACCCACCACTGCGACCAGTACGCTCTCGTTGGCTGGCCCTCACTTCATACTCGTCACCAAACCCACTGGCCCCAGGTCATCTACAAGTCTTTGCTAGGTAAAGCCCTGCCTTATCTCAGCTCACTGGTCACCATAGCAGCACCCACCCGTAGCACGCGCTCCAGCAGGTATACCTCATTGGTCACCCCCAAAGCCAATGCCTCCTTTGGCCGCCTTTCCTTCCAGTTCTCTGCTGCCAATGACTGGAACGAACTACAAAAATCACTGAAGCTGGAGACTCATATTCCCCTCACAAGCTTTAAGCACCAGCTGTCAGTGCAGCTCACAGATCTCTGCCCCTGCACATAGCCCATCTGTGAACAGCCTATCCTACTACCTCATCCCCATACTGTATTTATTTATCTTTCTCCTTTGCACCCTAGTATCTCTACTTGCACATTCAACTTCTGCACATCTACCATTCCAGTGTTTAATTGCTATATTGTAATTAACTAGCCACCATGGCCTATTTATTGCCCTACCTCATCTTACCTCATTTGCACTCACTGTATATAGACTAATTTTCTTCTACTGTATTATTGACTGTATGTTTGTTTAATCCATGTGTAACTCTTTGTTGTTGTATGTGTCGAACTGCTGTGCTTTATCTTGGCCAGGTCGCAGTTGTAAATGAGAACTTGTTCTCAACTTGCTTACCTGGTTAAATAAAGGTGAAATAAATACAATTTAAAAAAAAGTATGCCTGATAATTTTTCATCTTCGTCTGTTTGTTTTGAGAGACTCATTACCAGTGGAGATTTTAGCAAATCTTGGTGGGGCAAACTTCCCTCCAAAAATGTTGATCCATGCCAGAAGAGACACTACACAAAACAACACTAAACAATACACTAATTGCACTATAACAGCGAAAAGTGGTGCCCACAAACTGTTAGGGCCTACATACAATTGTACCAACAGCAGAGCTCCGCTACACCTGGCTATCACCGGCAGCGAAACTTCAGCCTTTACTGCCTTTTAAAAAAAACATAGCTGATATGGCTGACTTGCTTAAACAAATGTGGTTTCTACTGACAATTGAGATATACAAACTATGGCATAAGGGAACGATGAGCGGATAAGAGGCATTCCGTAATATCGATTAAGACATTCATGAGCGAACTACAGTAAGATGTACGTAGTCAATATAACTATCTGTTCAGCACTTTTGAAATGTACAGCGACAGAATGCAGAACACGGGCTGCTGTTACAGGGACCTGCCCTAAATGACTGGTCGCCAATGCTCATTAATAAGCACTTCCCCCCACAAAACACATTGTGGGTGCTCCTCGTTATTTTTCAAAGTTTGTATGAAACCAAGAGAGAGAAACTCATCGCTGTATTTGCGTTTCATGACGACTGAGCTCAGTCGGAACTTGTGGCTACCTTGAGTCCATTTGATGACAGTGGTGAGTGACTGCGAGTGGGAATGATAAATCAGTGGCTGACAGCGCATCATCTGCTGCTGAACGACAGCGCTGTGGGTCGCGGAGGGATCTTAACAAAAACTGTAAAAAAAAAAAAGTAATCAATAAAATAATTATACATTTACTCTGACACGTTGCGACCCATTACTTTAAGAAAGGCTGATCTAGACCCAAAACGTAAAAGCAGGTAACTGCATTTTCACATTGACGTATAGATGACGCTAAAGGCCGACCAGAGGCTTTGCTGAAATTGCATTATATCAGGGGGTTTTCAGCGCGAAAAAGTATACAAGTGTGGCCATTTTCACGATTCTATACCAAATCGAACTATTTTCAATCTTATCTAGCTAGTACTGGACTAGAATTTGATGAGAGGTGCATTACGTTCTTTCAGCCATGCACTGTAGCATGTCGTCGCCATGGAAACCCCTTTAGTCGCTGCAGTGCGTTTCCGTGGTGTAAACAGTATGTGCGTGTGCGTGGATTATGTTGAAAATTACAGGGCCGAGAGAGATATTTTCAAGGTGTCTGGCAACTGAACACGTAAACTATAACATTGTTTTTTGTTAGCTTGGAGTATAGATATATTTTTCTGTTGTTGATAGTATTGTTTTTAGCACAGCAAACATGGCATAATCTGCTACTCACTTCACTTCAGTTAAACTCCAACCTGGCTAGCTAGCTACAGTATTAACGTGTTAGCTAGCTAACGTTACGTTAGTAGGCTAACTTGATTCTTGATAGGTAGCAACTGTGGGTAGATAGATTTCAAACCTTTGCTTTGGTAGTTTTGTTGTTGTAAAATAGCTAGCTAACGTTTGCTATTTCGGCAAACTATTTTTCGGTTTACATGTAGAGTTTTGCTTTGGCTAAATCTGTCTCAGCTGTTTATTAGTCAGCAGCAATGAAGCACTTCCATCCATCGAAAAGGACTTAATCATTCTGTCACTTGGAACAGTTCGAAACTACTCTAATATAGGAAGTGAACTTGGAAACATTTACTTCTGCTATGAAGTACTGTAGCTAGCTAGTTATTTCAAGATAATAAACGACGTCTCTAAGTGCAGCAGGGAACGTTAGCAAGCTCGAATGTCGTGTTATTCTAAAAAGCTAGCTATGTAGCCAAACCAACACAGTTGATGATGAGAGCTTGTCGTGGGAATTGAGTGCATCACTGTTTGTGATAGTAGGTGACAAGGTGGGATATTAGGTGACATATCACCTTGTGAGATTTAGGCATAACTACAGCATTTTTTCATTATTTAAACATAGATAGAAAACTGTCAAATCAGAGAGGGAGATGATCATGCTTTTCGAATGTGCTTGGAACTAACGTTACTCAGCATCATCATCTATCACCACTGCTACCCATCAAGTTCCAAGGCAGTAACGTTAGCTAACATCAAATAAGCTTTCTCGTGGGTGGATCAGCTTTCCCAAAATCAAAGAATTCATCTTACACATTCACAGTTTGGAGCCATGACCATGACAAGGCTTTAACACTTGCGACAGCTGTTCCAAAAAGGAGACTAAAACACAGATGTTCGTCAGCAAAATGACTTTGAACCAGTCCAGCCTGTTTGGTCAGGTAGACGATCTGCAAGACTTAACATTCATCGAAAGACCTATACGCAGGAGTCTAAAGGTATTTGACAAGAAAGTGCATAGCTAACGTTATGTTTGAAATATTGATATTCTACTATTTGTTCACTATTTTCCGCGTGATGTTTTGTATGCCTTTTTCTCTGAAAATTGTCTTTGTAGAAATGTCATTGAAATCATTCCATACATCACTCCAAATAGCATTATAGGCTATGATTAGATATTATGATATCAAGCCAAGGTTTGTTAATGTTACGAATAGCCTATATGTATATGAAAATGTATATGTAGCTATGTTGACAATGCTTATTGTCACCTTCATCTGTCATTTGTATTTTCCTTTTCTTTTTAGTTATGGTTCTGCTTTATTACAGCAAAAAATAGGCACCTGCCTACACTTAGCCATTGTCATGACTTAGCCTATGTCATTACTTTTAGTTCCTCGCACAAATAGTAAATGGAACATGCTATCGCACTGTAGCCTGGCGACACGGCAGCGACAGTTATCATTTCAGCATCAGTGTAGGCTACCCCTGTGAAATCGCTACTTGCACGAACCAATGCCGCGTTCAAAACAACTGAGAACTCGGAAATCGCCGACTTCCGACGTCAATGCGTTCAAGACAATTGGGAATTCGAGAAAAAAAACTGCTCCGACTGGGAAAAATCGTTTTGAATGGTCATCCGACTTGGAATTTCAAGTCAGGAACTCTGGCCTCTTTCTAGAGGTCCGACTTTCCGCCCTGAAGATCCCTGACGTTATGATTTGGCCTAGTCTTTTCCCATGGTCCCAGTTGTCTTGAATGGTGCTTTCCGAATTCCCAGTTGCTTTGAATGCAGCAGAAATCACTACAAGAACCGACTATGTAATGGGGTTGCCCACACGTTTGCTTTCTCCTGTGACGCAGCTTCTGTCAGCTGTTTGCATCACTGGCTCTCTTTCTCCCCCTCACTTGCCCGCTCCTCCACTGCGGACAGTATCTGCAGATTAGTCGAGGATTTCCTCTCCATCAAAAATAGTCACCCTCCTCTATGCTGTAGTTCAGGGGTTGGCAAGAGGCATCCCACAAGCGTTTTTTTTTATTTTCCCTGCTGTTTGTGGATCCTCTTGGTGCAAATGTGATATTAAAACATAGACAACCTTAGGGAATGCATAACGGGTTAGAGTCCCATCTTTCTCCTCTTCCTCTCTTTAAATACTTGTTAGGCTGACAGTGGGGTTGTGAGGAAAGGGTTAGGCTACTTTAACTATCTTATTCTGTATGCATGGCTGCTGCTTCCGAGGTGGGCGTGTGTTTTCTGTGCTCCGCTTTCTTTTTTTCTGTGTCGAGGAGGATCCAGAGTGAGGCGGCTCAGATAATGAGAGAAGCTTCAACGTAAGAGACTACGCACACACACACCCACACTCCCCCTGGTCCCCCACGCACACTCTCCCACGCAAGCAAACGGGGACAGAGAGAAATAACTGCAGTCAGTCTGTCGTGCCTCACTGCAACCCCCTTACTTATGACTCGCTGAGTCAATTTAGAACCGTGATCAGAATCCTGTCCAGCCCTCACCACATCAACCCATAATTTGCCCCCCTCCTCCCCCACTCAAGTCTGGGTAAACAGGTCATTACTAGTGCAATAGGATGCCCAGTCACAGTGGTAGAGCCAGTGAAGCGACAGACGGGGCCAGAATGTAGTTAACCTTCCCTCCCACACACACACACATTCACATAATGGAGTCCCTTTGCACACAATGGTTGAATCAACATTGTTTCCACGTCATTTCAATGAAATGACATTGAACCAATGTGGAATAAAGGTTGAATTGACGTTCGTGCCTAGTGGGTGAGCATCCTCATAAGTTACTCAGTTATCGATTTGATCGGCAGCACAGTGGATTTGTAGATGGCGATGTGTCCTTTATAAAGTTGTTCAATGTCTGTTTTTATTTGGCTTGAACTGCTTAATCTCTCATCATCTTCTGTCTACTGTTCTACTTTCAGACTGCTGAAGAGATAGAGAAGCTGACCGTGGACGAGGATTTGAATGACATTGAGCGGGCGGTCTACCTCCTCAGGTAAAGGGGAAGGGAGGGCTTTTGTAAGAGACCACAGTCATCTAGTCCCTTATGAAAACATTTGGAAATTATTGAATAGGTGTAGCCTAAGTAATACGGTCAGAGGGCAAGGTGGAGCTATTATCTGATGTCTGCAATAAACATTAGCTCAGGGGTTTCGTTCAGTTTAGCTTCCGACTAACCAACCATCATTAACCGGTCAACAAACGGTTAAATGTTTTCCAAGCAGTAAAATGACAATACCAACAGAAAATACTATGCAGGTATACAAAGAACGGACAATTTTCATTAAGAGATTCATCAAAACTAGAAACTATAGCAAGCCTATTGCCTTAGTCAAAAGGCTATAGCCTGTAATTGAACATGCAACTACTGTAATGAAGCAGCTAATATAAAGTCATTTTCAAACATTTGCCAAAATGCAATTTGCGGGAAAACACAGTTCTAAACAGTAGGGTTGGGGGGGTATCCAGATTTTCATATCGTCATACTGTCCTTGTCTCATCCCAGGATTTACAGTATTACTGGCTTAGTAGACAAGGATCAGCCCATTGGACGTCTATTACCAGAATGCTAACAAAATTAGCACAAGTAATAGTGAATTTCCATGGAGAGGGCAAGAACAGAGGATTAAAAAAATGCATACAATGTACAGATAACTCATCCAAAGGGCTTTGACTTTTCAAACGCGGCAGAAAGCTAACACATTAGGATGCCCCTTCACTTTATTAATTCAGCCACTTACTTAGATAACGCGACCCCTAAGTTAAACTTGCTAGTTAACGCAGAATTCTTTGTTTTTGACTCAGGGGAAAAAATATAAAAGGCCTAAGAAATATCTTGTTGCTTTTTGTTAACGCAGAACTAAAATGCTTCTTATTGTAATTTCTGCTCGGCATCGGACACATTTTGTCCTTCAGTTGCACTTCTCCACTCAGATGAGAATTTACGAATGGGCATTCTATCAACACCACTCTGACTTTTCTCCTGTATTTTCTCGGTGTAGCCAGTCTACTTTTCTCTGGTAAAATGCAAAATTAACTTTAAGGGAAACATTAGGAAATGTAGCAGGCTACATTCTTTCTATGATAAACATTCGAAATATGAAAGCCATGCATCGTTTGTGCAAAAAAATACCTTGCTTTTTCATTGTAAGATCATTTACTTGTGTGGCTGCCAGGCAAATAGCGTTGCACTTCTGTTGTCATTGATGAAAATTAAGCTATTTTCTGCCGATTGTGTTGCACTAATGTATAGTTGCACGTCCCTGGTCACTCTATTGAAGCAACAAAAAAAAAACTGTTCACTTTCAATATAAAATGGCGACCTCTGTCAATACACAGCTGGGCTCACCTTCTCCCACTTTCTCCCGTTGTGCTATTTACAAACAAACACGTGACTGGCTCAACTGTTCTGGGGAACTACGGTAAGCTTCATAATGTAAAATAATGTGACAGGTGAAATGAAGAACACGATCAGCTTTATTTCCTAATGTATTGCACAAGTTGCCTGCTGTAAAAGTAGCCACAAATATGAACATTTATTGATGAAATTCAAATAAATAGTTTCAATGGTATTGACGGTATTGAAATACGATCCCGTGGCTATTTCCAAATACCACAGTATACGGTATATAGGGTATACCGCCCAAGCCTACTAAACAGCACACCTTAAGCATGCATTTCTATAAGTGACAGAGATTAAAATCTCTGTTAGACTCTTAGAGAGAGGGGGATTCTAAAAGCAACAACTATGATGGGTTGCTAGTATGACTAGGATTGTGCCTTTGGCTTTTGGACAATGAAAGAAAGTTAATATGAAAACCAATAGAACAGGAGAGAAATGCTGGTTAATGGCAAGAGGAAGTCTCTATAAAATACTTGTCTCCACGTTTCTATGGTTGGATTTTGGCTAGGCTACTTTGAAGCAAGGTAAGACCTTATTGAAGTAAAGTAAAACGTTCAGGTTTCAAACAATTATACTGCCTCAAGCTCACATTGCAAAGTGGTGGGTGACTCGCTGATAGCATGCCTACCGTTGACTATAGCCTATGCACTCAAATGGCGAATGGGAGTAGCACTTTAATTACGAGTTGAGATTGAGAAATACAAATACTAGCTCTTTTTTAATCGTGGCCATCAAAACAGTGTTTAACACGCAAGTGCATTTAGAATTGTTATTTGTTGCGCAATGACTGGACTTATAAAAGCCAGTTTCACTCTAGTACCATCTTTTTGAGGAGCTGCTCTCACGCTGTCTGACAGGTGATAGGCCATTCCACTCCTCAAACTAGGCTCTGTATGCTGTGCGTATGTGATACATGACAACTAACAAAAATACACACATGACAATTTAACTTCCTCTAAATTATGCAAAGTATTCTATAGACCGATAGCATGACCGGTCAAATGTATTTTCGGCAACTAACCAATTAACGGTTAACCGTTAACATCCCTACCATGGCGCCATTTTCATATAATTTTTCAGAGTTTCTCTCACAACCCCATTTTCTAATCAGGTCTCGACACCATATTTGGAAAACGCTTCCGTATCTAATGAACATAGGAAAATGCCTGACTGGATATCTTGGCTACAACTTAGTTGCCAAATGAGTCACATGGAGAAGTCTTGCTGTGTTTGGAAAATGTGGGAGTTTACATTTTGTCTACATTTTCAGATGTTACAGATTTCAAACTTTGTCAGAAAGTATTTTCATTTCATGTTAAAGTGTACTGTTAGCTAGCTAGCAGATTGAATTTCCGAACACACCTGTAGTATAAACCAGCCTTTAGTCTTGAAATCTTTGGTTGTTCAGTACATGGCCTCACATGTGACTCTTTAAAGAGATGGGTGGGGCTAAGGCTTAAGAGGGTGTGAACAATGCTGAATGGGTGTAGACAAAGAAGAGGTGTTCCAAAACATTCAAGGGCCATTTTCTCAAAAGTGCAGTTAAGGTTGATCAACTTTCAAAGCAGAAATACTTTCCCATTGTTCCTCAACTGTAGTGTATGATATACAATTTTCTAGCTCTGAGTCTTTACTTTAATCCAATGTAAGAAACACAATTTCAAATTTTGCTACATAAGACCGAATTGAGCCGGTCGGTCACATTTGTGCATTTTTGGATGGTTAACACGGGACCCATGAGTGCACTTTGATAGCCTATGCAATAACTTTTTAATATAATGGTGATTTCTTGGCTCTTTGAGGTACATTGCATTTTCAGATGACTACAAAAGTATTATGATGAAGTTTGGTGAAGAAATCTTTAATATATAAACACTCATTTTGCACATCCATAACTGAGAATGTCACATCCATAACGGTCAATTTTCCTCTCTAAAGTATATATGACATTTTTTTATGTTTTCATCATTGTTGTTTTTGTGTGTAGCCAAGCCTTCCATTCAAAGTGTCTTTAAAAAAAAGAATTGCCTGTGCTTGTATGCCGACGATACTGTCGTGTATGCTATTGCCCCTACGGTTGACCAGGCTCTTTCTGAACTACAGTCTCCCTTCATGCTTTACAGAAAACCTTTATTGAACTGAAATTAGTATTGAATACAGGTTAAACCAAGTTGTTTTCCAGAACACATCAAAATGTCTCTGATAATGAAATTATATTTGACCGACCGGTTCGATTCAGTCTTATGTAGAACATTTGTTTTTTTTGTTTTTTTTTTACATTGGATAAATAAAAAGTGGAGCTCAGAGCTAGAAAATGGTATATCATGCACTACAGTTCAGGAACAATGGGAAAGTAATTCTGCTTTAACAGTTGATGAACTTGTAACCCCACTTTTGAGAAAATGGCTATTGAATATTTTTGGTACACCTACTGGAACGCTCTTCTTTGTCTACACTCATTCAGTATTGTTTACACCCTCTTAAGCCTTAGCCTCACCCATCTCTTTAAGGATTCACATGTGAGGCCACGTGTTAAACAGAGTGAGTATGGTAGTGTACTAAACAACCAAAGATTTCAAGCCAAAAGGTTGGTTTATCCTACATCTATCGACATGTCTGTAGATGGTTGTCGCAGTGACTTCATGAACATTCTATTGTCATCTGACATCAAACTTGTCTTTATGAAAAGTATAAACACAAAAAGCAGCCTGGTGGTCCAAAATAGCATAACTGGTGTATTTTAACATCAATAAACCCATCTGTTTAAACATGAATTGGATGCAGTTGAAGTTGGAAGTTTACATACACTTAGGTTGGAGTCATTAAAATTTGTTTTTCAACCACTCCACAAATTTCTTGTTAAGAAACTATAGTTTTGGAAAGTCTGTTAGGACATCTACTTTGCATGACACAAGTAATTTTTCCAACAATTGTTTACAGACAGATTATTTCACACTAATTCACTGCATCACAATTCCAGTGGGTCAGAAGTTTACATTCATTAAGTTGACTGTGCCTTTAAACAGCTTGGAAAATTCCAGAAAATGATGTCATGGCTTTAGAAGCTTCTGATAGGCTAATTGACATAATTTGAGTCAATTGGAAGTGTACCTGTGGGTGTATTTCAAGGCCTACCTTCAAACTCAGTGCCTCTTTGCTTGACATCATGGGAAAATCAAAAGAAATCAGCCAAGACCTCCACAAGTCTGGTTCATCATTGGGAGCAATTTCCAAACGCCTGAAGGTACCACGTTCATCTGTACAAACAATAGTACGCAAGTATAAACACCATGGGACCACGCAGCCGTCATACCGCTCAGGAAGGAGACTCGTTCTGTCTCCTAGAGATTAACGTACTTCGGTGCAAATCAATCCCAGAACAACAGCAAAGGACCTTGTGAAGATGCTGGTGGTAACGGATACAAAAGTATCTATATCCACAGTAAAATGTGTCCTATATCGACATAACCTGAAAGGCCGCTCAGCAAGGAAGAAGCCACTGCTCCAAAACCGCCATTAAAAGCCAGACTACGGTTTGCAACTGCACATGGGGACAAAGATTGTACTTTTTGGATAAATGTCCTTTGGTCTGATGAAACAAAAATAGAACTGTTTGGCCATAATGACCATCGTTATGTTTGGAGGAAAAAGGGGGAGGCTTGCATGCCTAAAAACACCATCCCAACGTGAAGCACGGGGGTGGCAGCATCATGTTGTGGGGGTGCTTTGCTGCAGGAGGGACTGGTGCACTTCACAAAATAGATGGCATTATGAGGAAGGAAAATGATGTGGATATATTGAAGCAACATCTCAAGATATCAGTCAGGAAGTTAAAGCTTGGTCACAAATGGGTCTTCCAAATGGACAATGACCCCAAGCATACTTCCAAAGTTGTGGCAAAATGGCTTAAGGACAACAAAGTCAAGGTATTGGAGTGGCCATCACAAAGCCCTGACCTCAATCCTATAGAACATTTGTGGGCAGAACTGAAAAAAGCGTGTGTGTGCACGGAGGCCTACAAACCTGACTCAGTTACACCAGCTCTGTCAGGAGGAATGGGCTCAAATTCACCCAATTTATTGTGGGAAGCTTGTGGAAGGCTACCTGAAACATTTGACCCAAGTTAAACAATTGAAAGGCAATGCTACCAAATACTAATTGAGTGTATGCAAACTTCTGACCCACTGGGAATGTGATGAAAGAAATAAAAGCTGAAATAAATCATCCTCTCTACTATTATTCTGACATTTCTTTATTTTTTAAATAAAGTGGTGATCCTAACTGACCTAAGACAGGGAATTGTTACTAGGATTAAATATCAGGAATTGTAAAAAAAACGAAGTTTAAATGTATTTGGCTAAGGTGTATGTAAACTTCTGACTTCAACTGTATATGTCAATTTAGCAAACCAGACAACTAAAAGCAACTTTCTAAACAATGTTAAGTTAATTAGCCAATGTTAAGTTATCTGGCTAGCAAGTTCAAATAATGACCATATCATAGCTGACAACGTCTTAACTTAATTTGCATGAATTATTTATTAATTATTTTTTTAACCAATATTTAACTAGGCAAGTCTGTTAATAACAAATTCTTATTTACAATGAAGGCCTACCCAGGCCAAACCCTAACCCGGACAATGCTGGGCCAATTGTGTGCCACCCTATTGGACTCCCATTCACAGCCGGTTGTGATACAGCCTGGAATCGAACCAGGGTCTGTAGTGACGGCTCAAGCACTGAGATGCAGTGCCTTAGACCACTGCGCCACTCGGGAAGAAAATAAACTCACAACAAGATCATTATTGAATGGCAAGCTAATTACAGAAAATAGCTTACGGTTGTGAGTGTGAGGAGATAAAAGCTGGGCATTCTATCAGAGTATTTTAAAACTTGGACACTGTCTCGTGTGCCTAACGTTATATCCTAATTTGACTTTGGTGCAGGTCATGTTGTTCTTCACATTACCGTCTCTGGTTAACACACTATATCAAATAAAATCTGTTTATTTGTCACATGCACAGGATACAGAAGGTGTAAAAGGTACAGTGAAATGGTTACTTGCATAGTGGAGTCTATTGTTTAGCATGTAGCTAGCTAGCTAGCTAAACAATGAACCTTAATCCCAACTCGTAACGTTAGTACCCTGCATGAATCTGAATGTAGCTAAAGCTAACCAACTAAGTTAAGTGTTAACTAGCTAGCAAACCTTAAGCTATAACTAGCGATGCAAATGGCTCTGAGATATGAATATTCTTACTACACAAATCATACACATAACGTTAGCTAGCCAGCCAGCCAGCTAATGTTAGCTAGCTAGATAACAGTACGCTTTAACTTGCGAATCATGGCTAGCGGGAAGGTTCCTGGCTTTTTCCGTGGCTTAACCAACTGTGCACGTAATTTAACAATTGTATTCGTATTTACAGATGTCATACAAGTTTTTTTTATTAAGGCACATGAAAGTTCACAAGTTCACAGTGAAATTTAACACAGACTAACCTTTGCTAATCAGGAAACTCTTGGGTATGTTGTGGTGGACTGTCATTACAATTGCTTCCCGGGAACCTGGTAAAATAGTTTTTATTGTAACTAACCACTGAATGGCTCTGAATTCACTGTCACTATGCAGTCAAAGCTATAACCACTAACCAGCTGAGCTAGCAAACAATGTAACAAAAGTATAATTTCAGTTTAGAAAAATACTCTTATCAATACTCTCTGCGTTTCAGGAATCACATTAGTACTCCTGGTTCACTGTTAAATTATTTAGCCAAGTAGTTCTCATGCTAGAAATGGTTGGAGATCCCTGTATTAGTGCCTCTAGGACAATTCAGACTGCTGATTCAATACCTTTTTACGAAAGAATGTGTTTTTTTCTTCACATTTTTTTTTTGTAATGCTGTTGCATTTTCTATAGTTTGTATTTATTGTGTGTATCTTTGTTACAGGGCTAATTTGTAAAAGAGACCTTAGTCTCAACATGACTCCCTGTCAAAATAAAGGTTAAATAAATTAAATAAATAAATCAAATACCCATGAGATTGTAAGGCGTAGCAGTATGCAACCTTGCATGATGGTAAAGGGTCATGGGCCACACCTTCTTATACAATGTCATGCCAATTGGTCACATGGTGGCGCTATAGCAGATGATTGAACATGGGAACTTGGAAAGCTCACGCCTCTTTCCCCTTGAAACGTAGAGTCAAGAAATTCAGTACATACTGTAGGTCCCTCTCCTCACAAGGAACAAAATTGCCTCAAGAACCCATAAGGTCTGCCATAATGGACACACAGAACACATAAAATGCTACTCCTCTGGCTCCAAATGACTCATCTACACAAAACTTGATACAACATCTATGGACCAAGGTCTCTCAACTCAAAATTGTACAGGCTAGTATGTCAAACAACAAGGCCCCTATGGACCAATGAACATTCACATGGGCCTGGTTTGACAAATAAAATCAGACACGGTTATTCGTATTGTAGCATTGGCTTCCAGGCCTCGCTCACGTTATTAACAAGAGCCTGGGTAAGTTCATATTGGAAAAGTAAATATGAGTGGAGTGCTGATTGCCAGCGGCTGATTGGCTGTGAGTAGAAATTTATTTTCTTCAGAAGCGCAAAATATCCAAAGTAAGCTCATTTTCCAGTGCTAGCATTGCTAGTATAATATATACAGTGCATTCGGAAAGTATTCAGACCCCTTCCATTTTTCCACATTTGTTACTTTACAGCTTATTATAAAATGGATTAAATAAATGTTTTTCCTCATCAATCTACACACAATACCCCACAAAGTGAAAAACGAAACAGAAATAACTTATTTACGTAAGTATTCAGACCTTTTGCTATGAGATTCTAAATTGAGCTCCGGTGCATCCTGTTTCCATTGATCATCCTTGAGATGCTTCTACAACTTGATTGGAGTCCCCTTGTGGTAAATTCAATTGATTGGACATTATTTGGAAAGGCACACACCTGTCTGTATAAGGTCCCAAAGTTGACAGTGCGTGTCAGAGCAAAAACCAAGCCATGAGGTCGAAAGAATTGTCCGTAGAGCTCCGAGACAGAATTTTGTTGAAGGCACAGATCTGGGGAAGGGTACCAAAAAATCTCTGCAACATTGAAGATCCCCAAGAACACAGTGGCCTCCATCATTCTTAAATGGAAGAAGTTTGGAACCATCAAGACTTTTCCTGAGCAATCGGGGGGAGAAGGGCCTTGGTCAGGGAGGTGTCCAAGAACGCAATGGTCACTCTGACAGAGCTCCAGAGATCCTCTGTGGAGATGGGAGAACCTTCCAGGAGGACAACCATCTCTGCAGTACTCCACCAATCAGGCCTTTATGGTAGAGTAAAAGGCACATGACAGCCTGCTTGGAGTTTGCCAAAAAGACACCTAATGAACTGTCAGACCATGAGAAACAAGATTGAACTCTTTGACCTGAATGCCAAGCGTCACATCTGGAGGAAACCTGGCACCATCCCTACGGTGAGGCATGGTGGTTACAGCATCATGCTGTGTGGGGATGTTTTTCAGAGGCAGGGACTGGGAGACTAGTCAGGATCAAGGTAAAGATACAGAGAGATCCTTGATGAAAACCTTCTCCAGAGCCCTTAGGACCTCCGACTAGGGCAAAGGTTCACCTTCCAACAGGACAACGGCCTTAAGCACACAGCCAAGACTACGTAGGAGTGGCTTCGGGACACGTCTCTGAATGTCCTGGAGTGGCCCAGTCAGAGCCCGGACTTGAACCCAATCAAACATCTCTGGAGAGACCTGAAAATAGCTGTGCAGCAACGCTCCCCATCCAACCTGTCAGAGTTTGAGAGTATCTGCAGAGAAGAATGGGAGAAACTCCCCAAATACAGGTGTGCCAAGCTTGTAGCGTCATATCCAAGAAGACTCAAGGCTGCAATCGCTGCCAAAGGTGCCTCAACAAAATACTGAGTAAGGGTTCTGAATTCTTATTTAAATGTTAAACAGTTTTTGCTTTGTTGTTATGGGATATTAAAAAAACAATTTAATCAATTTTATAATAAGGCTGTAACATAACAAAATGTGGAAAAAGTCAAGGGTTCTAAGTACTTTCCGAATGCACTGTATCAGCGCCAGATGCAGGTAGGTTATAACTGGCCCTGTGAAGCGAATCAAGAACTCAGACTGACCCATCCTTAACTTCTCCATCTTTATCTGCTGTGAAGATCGTTAATCTCAGCATATCGCCGTCTCTTTCCGTCCTTTCTTTGCCACCTTCGCAATGTCCTGCGGGGCCATTCATATTGCATTCTGGGAGTGATGGCGTTTGATTGAACCCATATGTCCCGACAGAGTCAGCCGGCCGTGTCCCGCTTTTGGGACGTCAGAGTGTGAGGAGTCACCTGTTCCTCGCCTTGACTTGTCTTCTTCCTGTCTAGACCCATCACTCAAAGAAACAAGATCCTGGTCAAGCTGTGGCCACACTGTCGCTAGTATGTAATGGATGTTTTGAAGTCCATCAAAGTTTTATGGGCTGGTTTCTAATTACAGGAGCGATAGAGTTAAGGTTTGATCATATTTCCCAACGAGTCATCCCAACATCCTATCATCCAGTCCATTTGTCTAACAATTAACTCCCCATACCATTCATAGTTAAAGGGAGGGAGATACTGTGCTTACTTACATCAGTTTGTGAGCAGGGTAATTAAAGGCTATTAGGTGGCTAGTTTACTGTACATATAAGCAAAGGAGCAAAGGCCCTGTCCCAGAATCCACATGCTGCCCCTAGCTCCTAGGCACAAGTGTAGATCTGAAAGGATTGGATGAGTATAAGCAATATGGGGAAAATTCGACCTAGTCTAGATGCAGCTACAACCAAAATGTTCATACTTGTCCAGTTCTTTCAGATATCCATGAAGTGCCTAAGGTGTTAGGTGTGGTTTCTGGAGCCTGCATTGGGTATTTATTAATAATTGAGTTGGTATTTCCTGTTCAAGAGAGATTAGATGCGGTGAGAAAGAAACAGATTGTGTTGTGTCTCTCATCTATGTTTCATGAGGACAAGAGTGGGTTGACATGTTAACTATGAGTTATGAAACTGGAAGCCTGACCTTAAGCTTACTACGGTATTTATGAGTGTCTATTGACACTACCTGGATTGTACATTGTCTAAACAAAGTTAAACTGTGGCTAGAAAGCACCTAAGGTAAGTATTTAATCTTGTTTTTATGCCCTGTGAAAGTGACGTGTCAATTTTACTTCCGTAGTCCCAGTTTTGTTTGCTAAGAATGGGCTTAAAATGTGCATCGTCAAATTCATTAAAACACAGTCATTTTAAGATATACAGAACCTTCAAAAAGTATTCACACCTCTTGATGTTTTCCACATGATGTTGTGTTACAAAGTGGGATTAAAATTGATTTGTCATTTTTTTGTCAACGATCTACACAAAATACTCTACTGTCAAAGTGGAAGAAAAATTCGAACAGTTGTAAAAGAATATATGGGAAAAAAACACCAATATATCTTATTAGATAAGTATTCAACCCCCTGAGTCAATACATGTTAGAATCAATCACATTTGGCAGCGATTACATCTGTGAGTCTTTCTTGGTAAATCTCTTAAGAGCTTTCCACACCTGGATTGTTTCAATATTTGCCCATTATTCTTGAAAAAAATATTAATTGCTAGGTCTTGCCATAGATTTTCAAGCAGATTTAAGTCAAAACTGTAACTTGGCCACTCAGGAAAATTCACTGTCTTCTTGGTAAGCAACTCCAGTGTAGATTTTGCCTTGTGTTTTTGGTTATTGTCCTGCTGAAAGGTGAATTCATCTCACAGTGTCTGGTGAAAAGCAAACTGAACCAGGTTTTCCTCTTGGATTTTGCCTGTGCTTAGCTCCATTCTGTTTCTTTTTTATCCTGAAAAACTCCCCAGTCCTTAACGATAACAAGCATACCCATAACAAGATGCAGCCACTACTATTCTTGAAAAAATGGAGTGTGGTAGTCAGTAATGTGTTCTATTGGATTTGCCCCAAACAACATTTTGTATTCAGGACAAAAATATAATTGCTTTGCCAAATCTTTGGCAGTATTACTTTAGTGCCTTATTGCAAACATGATGGATGTTTTAGAATACTTTTATTCTGTACAGGCTTCCTTCTTTTCACTCTGTCAGTTAGGTTGGTATTGTGAAGTAACTACAATGTTGTTGATCCATAGTAAAGGCCTCAAACTACTAGTAAAGACGCAGTGCACTACTTTTGTGAAAATATTTAAGCTAAATGTATTTGAGTGTTTACCAGCATTTGTAACTTGAGTCTGATAATGTTCTGTACAAAACAGTTAATCTAATAATATTTGCGGAATATAAAATACTTGCATGAAATGTTTTATTTATTTGCACCAAAGAAAACAACTGATAGACAGCAATACAGATAAAATTATATAAAAACGTTGTGCAGGTGTGGTTGGAAGCCCAAGGGCTTATATAAAACGTGGAACCATCAGAGGATGCCAGCATTCCAACAAGTCAGTTCGTCAAATTTCTGTCCTGCTAGAAATATCCAGGTCAACTGTAAGTGCTGTTATTGTGAAGTGGAAACCATTTGTAACACTCACTACTGAGTTCCATACTGCCTCTGAAAGCAACGTCAGCACAAAAACTGTTTGTCGGGAGCTTCATCGTCGGGAGCTTCATGACATGAGTTTCCATGGCCAAGCAGCCACACACAAGCCTAAGATCATCATGCGCAATGCCAAGCGTCGACTGGAGTGGTGTAAAGCTCGCCGCCATTGGACTCTGGAGCAGTGGAAACGCGTTCTCTGGAGTGATGAATCACGCATCACCATCTGGCAGTCCGATGGACAAATCTGGGTTTGGCGGATGCCAGGAGAACGCAACTTGCCTGAATGCATAGTGCCAACTGTAAAGTTTGGTGGTGGAGGAATAATGGTCTGGGGCTGTTTTTCATGGTTCGTTCTAGACCCCGTAGTTCCAATAAAGGGAAATCTTAATGCTACAGCATACAATAACATCCTTGATGATTCTGTGCTTCGAACTTTGTGGCAACAGTTTTGGGAAGACCAGCCTATGTACCATACAGTAATGTACAGGATGGTAAATTAAAAGTGTTTGTTTTCCATGTTATTTGATAAAGAAAAACATTTGATGTGGATGTTTTGTGTCTTTGCCCATAACTTTGCACCTTTTGATGTAAAAGTTTGAGGACAGGATTTTGTTTTTTCTGTTTTTCTCCATTAGAATGACAATTGCTGAGAAAGGGAAAGGGCAACATCTCTTACAATTCCAACTATTGAATCCTGTAAGATACTGTTCTTCATTTTCAACTACCTTTTTTGCCAAAGCGGAGATGCTGAATTTTAAAGAATTTAAATTGTTTTTTTGGTTTTTGCTTGTGCTACAGACGTCTATATCGGTCCAATATTGATTTTGGCATTCATGGGTAAGATGTCTATTTCACAGGTGGTCAGGGCTCCACAGTGCAAGCATTTCACTCACATTTGCAAATACAAATAGAAGTCGAGTATGAGCACATTTATAGCAAAATAAATGGTGCAGTAGCTGTTTTCAAAGTGTTTGTCATTTTGTTTCATAACTGGTAGCTAACCACACAAAGAACTACGAATCCAATAATACCCGACCTTGCGCACAATAACACTGCCTGGTTGGGGAGCTGTGAGCACTGTGATTGAAGTAAGACACATTTTTAGAAGCGCTGCGCACAGGCATAAAAGTTGGTCTAATATACTCGAAAGTCTACTGAAGGGAGACTTTGTTCTTCTGTTTCTTGTCTATTTATATACATTGTTTTGTTCACTACTAGGTTATTTTTGAATGTTTGAGTTTGCTTCAACTATTAGCGAAGACACATTGTTTACTAGTCAGATTATCTATCTCACAGCGACACTGTCACTGTTGACTCAGCAGCTCGAGTGCCCTTGTTGCCACGGTAACCTCCCACCCTTAAAAGGGCAGCTGAAAATTTTTGATGAAATAACATTGAGCAATATACCACATCACTTCTAGTAATACATTTAATTTTTTTAGAAACATTATAAAGCATGCTCATTCGTTTTTGTGTGTGTGTAATTGTCTGGTAAAAAATCTTGAGTGGCTGGTAGATTTTAAAATCTACCTGCCACAGTGGCTGGTGGGCCAAAAAGTTAGTTTCAGTCCCTGCCAACAATACATTGTGGCTTTGACGTCAAGAAGGGAGTGGCCTGATGGTAGTCTAGGTGGAAAAAGTATCTAAAAAAATTATAATAAATTCAACCTGGTGCTTGCGGCAGTGCACTTTTTACCGAAATGCGATAAGATTGGAAGAAAGTGGGACCGCTTTGAGGATGCGGCGGGCAGACTGGGTCAGGGGAACCCCAGGCGCTTCAGTCATATGCGGGGCTCACTTTGTCCCCAACAACTACGATGGCTATCAACAGTGGAAGAGTGGATTCACCATGAAGCCGAGGCTAAAAACTGGTCCTGTGTCCACAGTCAATGTAGGCCCCAAGTCCACTGACACCACCAGTGTTACTACAGCATGACGGTGGGCGGCTTCGGTGATGTAGGTGAATCGGGTAAGTAGATACTAAAGCGCCCAGAGTTTTAACATGTTATGTTGCTAGTAGATGATAAAAAACGAAGATTGTCAGCAATCTAAGTGCACCGGGTATTGCAAGCGAATTGGCCCACTCACACAGATCAAGCATGGTGTTTGTGAATGGAATAACCTAGCTAGCTAGCTAGCAAGCAAGTTACAACAACTCCATCAAGAAAATACTGCACGTTTTGCAGAAATAAATGGTAAAATACCAATCGGGTTAATGTCATTGTTTATTTCAAGGTACATTTACAAGACTTGTCGAACATCCCATTCCAAAATCATGGGCATTAATATGGAGTTGGTCCCCTCTTTGCTGATAGAAAAGCCTCCACTCTTCTGGGAAGGCTTTCCACTACATGTTGGAACATTGCTACGGGGACTTGCTTCCATTCAGCCACAAGAGCATTAGTGAGGTCGGCACTGATGTTGGGCAATTAGGCCTGGCTCGCAGTCGGCGTGCCAATTCATCCCAAAGAGGTTTGATGGGGTTGAGGTCAGGGCTCTGTACAGGCCAGTCAAGTTCGTCCACACTGATCTCGACAAACCATTTTCTCTATAGACCTCGCTTTGTGCACCGGGGCATTGTCATGCTGAAACAGGAAAGGCCCTTCCCCAAACTGTTGCCACAAAGTTGGAAGCACAGAATTGTCTAGAATGTCAAGATTTCCCTTCACTGGATCTAAGGGGTCTAGCCTGAACCATGAAAAACAGCCCCAGACCATTATTCCTCCTCCACCAAAATATACAGTTGGCACTTTGCGTTGGGGCAGGTAACGTTCCACTATGGCTCCTAATGATGAGTTCTCCTTTCTTTTTTTTGTGGCCCCCACACCCATCAAAGTTAACCATTCCTGATCTACACTGATTGAAGTGGATTTAAAGTTACAGGGATCATAACTTTCACCTGGTCAGTCTATGTCATGGAAAGAGCAGGTGTTCTTAATGTTTTATGTACTCAGTGTATTAAAATATTGAATGACTTTGACATATTACATATTGAATGACTTTGACATATTACATTTTTATATTACGCTAAAACTCCCTCATCCTACTCCTCCTCTGTTCCTCGGGTGATGTGGAGGTTAACCCAGGCCCTGCGTGTCCCCAGGAACTCTAATTTGTTGACTTCTGTAATCGAAAAAGCCTTTGTTTCATGCACGTTAAACATCAGAAGCCTCCTCCCAAAGTTTGTTTTACTCACTGCTTTATCACACTCCGCCAACCCTGATGTCCTTGCCGTGTCTGAATCCTGGCTTAGGAAGGCCACCAAAAATTCGGAGATTTCCATACCCAACTACAACATTTTCCGTCAAGATAGAATTGCCAAAGGGGGAGGAGTTAGCCTGCAAAGTTCTGTCATACTTTCCAGGTCTATGCCCAAACAGTTCGAACTTCTCTCCAGAAATAAGTCTCTCACTGTTGCCGCCTGTTATAGACCCCCCTCAGCTCCCAGCTGTGCCCTGGACACCATATGTGGATTGATTGCCACCCATCTATCCTCAGAGTTTGTTCTGTTAGGTGACTTAAACTGGAATATGCTTAACACAGTCCTACAACCTAAGCTAGATGCCCTCAATCTCACACAAATCATCAAGGAACCCACCAGGTACAACCCTAAATCTGTAAACATGGGCACCCTCATAATGTTATCCTGACCAACTTGCCCTCCACATACACCTCTGCTGTTTTCAATCAGGATCTCAGTGATCACTGCCTCATTGCCTGCATCCGCTATGGGTCCGATGTCAAACGACCACCCCTCATCACTGTCAAACGCTTCCTAAAACACTTTTGCGAGCAGGCCTGGCCATTTAAATTCTCCAGTAGAGCAGGCCTGGCCCATTTTTTGAAAAGGGGCATGCTTATTTAAGATGGTGAGGAAATTGCTTTTAAAAGGCTGACCAGGCATTATCTACTGACGGGATGAGGTCAATATCCTTCCAGGATACCCGGGCCAGGTCGATTAGAATCGTCTTTCTATTTCGCAACAAAGCCTCCTTCACTCATGCCGCCAAACTTACCCTAGTAAAACTGACTATCCTACCGATCCTCGACTTCGGTGATGTCATCTACAAAATAGCTTCCAATACTCTACTCAGCAAACTGGATGCAGTCTATCACAGTGCCATCCGTTTCGTTACCAAAGCCCCTTATACCACCCACCACTGCGGCTGGCCCTCGCTACATATCCGTCGCCAGACCCACTGGCTCCAGGTCATCTATAAGTCTATGCTAGGTAAAGCTCCGCCTTATCTCAGCTCACTGGTCACGATAACAACACCCACCCGTAGCACGCGCTCCAGCAGGTATATCTCACTGGTCATCCCCAAAGCCAACACCTCCTTTGGTCGCCTTTCACCTCCTTTGGCCGCCTTCCTGAGCAGCTAACCGATCGCTGCAGCTGTACATAGATTGGGTGGGCTATTTACAGATGGACTAACTACCTCATCCTCATACTGTTTTTATTTACTTTTCTGCTCTTTTGCACACCAGTATCTCTACTTGCACATCATCATCTGCTTAATTGTAATTTACCTTGCTACTATAGCCTATTTATTGCCTACCTCCCCACGCCATTGCACACACTGTATATAGACGTTCTTTTTTTTTCTATTGCGTTATTGACTGTACGCTTGTTTATTCCATGTGTAACTCTGTTGTTTTTTGTGTCGCACTGCTGTGCTTTATCTTGGCCAGGTCGCAGTTGTAAATGAGAACTTGTTCTCAACTAGCCTACCTGGTTAAATAAAGGTTAAATAAAAAAATAAAAATAATAATAAAAAGTCTTCCTGTAGTGGACAAAATATGTTACTACATTACACAAGCTTACATTTTCACCACATAACATTTTGTGGAATTACACATCGTTTTTTACCTCAGATTGGAGATATTATTAGAAAAGTGTATTGTCATCACGCTGACACTAAATCAATTGCTTAAATCACATTTATATATTTCATTTGGTACTCATTTTCAAATTCTAATGGCACAGACAATTTGCAGCGTTCTCTGTATAGAAGTCCCTGGCCACAAACTAATACACACATTTTACTGTCAAGCTATTACTCAAACGAAAGGCAACGCCTGTCAATATTTAGAGAGATGATTCATTTAAATTCTCCAATTAAAAAACGGTTGCGTTTCCTATTTCGTATTGGCCATCTACTGTAAACATTTACCCATATCGAGACGAGTTGATAAAAGCCTACCACAGGTTCTCATCTAACTACAGTTAAATGTAGTATACCCAAGTTTGTTGGGGTTTGTTTTTTAGAAGAGCGCAAATGGTACTTGTCGCCACAGTTATTGTCCCAGTTCCATTGATTTCAATACAATATCAATGTGAGTGATTCATTTGCACGCGCTACAGTCTGGAGTTGACTGCTTGGTAAATTTTGGTGCATGAGCAGTTTTTAAGGTACTAATTTAGCAAAATACAAGTAATCTGAACACAAGTTTGACGTGTGTGACGTGTGTATGTGTCTGTGTGTGTGTATGTGTGGAGAGTAGTTTTTATGTCTTAGTCTTCAACATATCATGACTTATTTCAGCATATTGATTATGAATTTGGACATTTTAAAACCTGTGTTTTGACATTCGGCTATAATTCAAGAAGACATGACAACAGTAAGCAGCAGCAATATTTTGTATTTTTTGGGAGGTATTTTAGGATCCCCATTAGCTGTTGCGAAAGCAGAAGCTACTCTTTCTGGGATTCACACAAAACATGAAACGTGACATAATACAAAACATTAATAGACAAGAACAGTTGAAGGACAGAACTAAATCAATTGATAAACCGCACACATATCCTGCATATCAATACAATCACACAAAATATCTAGGTCAAATAGGGGAGAGGCGTTGTGCTGGTGTAGCTTTATCTGTTCTTTTATTCTAGGTTTGCTGTTCATTTTAACTGTATGAGATGGAAGGGGTTCCATACAATAATGGCTCTATTTAATACTGTACATTTTCTTGAATTGTTCTGTATTTGGGGACTGACTGTGAAAAGACCATTGGTGGCATGTCTGGTGTGTGTCAGAGCTGTGTGTAAGATGACTATGCAAACAATTTGTAATTTTAAACACATTAATGTCTCTTATAAATAATAAGAAGTGATGCAGTCAGTGTCTCCTCAACCTTTAGCCAAGAGAAACTGGTATTCATAGTATTTATATTAGTCCTCTGATTACAATGAAGAGCAAGATGTGCCACTCCGTTCTAAGTAAGCTGCAGCATAACTAGGTCTTTCTTTGCATCAGTTGACCACTTGACTGGACAATAATCAAGATAAGACAGAACTAGAGCCTGCAGGACTTGCTTTTTGGAGAGTAGTGTCAAAAAAGCAGAGCATCTCTTAATTATGGACAGACCTCTCCCCATCTTTGCAACCATTGAATCTATATGTTTTGACCATGACAGTTTACAATCTAAGGTAACGGCAAGTAATTTAGTCTCCTCAACTTGTTCAACAGCCACACCATTCATTACCAGATTCAGCTGAGTTCTTCCTAGAGAGCTGCACTGTGGTACACCACACCATACATTAGAGAGGCTTCCATTAATGAAAACCCTCTGAGTTATTTTAGATAGATAGCTCTGAATCCACTATATGGCAGAGGTTGAAAAGGCATAAACGTGTTTTCTCAACAATAGGTTATGGTCAATAATATCAAAGGCTGCACTGAAATCTAACAGTACAGCTCCCACAATCTTCTTATTATCAATTTCTTTCAACCAATCATCAGTCATTTGTGTCAGTGTAGTACATGTTGAGTGCCCTTTTCTGTAAGCATGCTGAAAGTCTGTTGTCAATTTGTTCAGAGTCATAGCATTGTATTTTTTTGTATCATTGTATCATCATTGTATAATTTTCAAATTATGTTTTAGTAAAATACATTTTTCAACAAGATTCTACTTCATCAAGTAGGAACTACTAAATGAGCCCAAAACGTGCTATGATTTTTTTTTATTTTGATAATAGTGAAATCGTGGAAATTAGTTTGTCTTGTCTACTGAAGGACAGTAGGACACACACGCAAGTATAAATGAATCAACAGTTGAGTCATCTACTTTATGAAATAACAACCTGATGTGCCTGCATCGGCGTGTTCACTTTAAGCATTGGACTGGCCAGCCTACTTGGCTGCAAGACATTTTGAGCGCACCATGATACAGCAATGCTGCATTCAACTGCACCAGTGATCCATACAGCATTCTATAATTTTTAAACATGTTTTAAGTTTAAATGTTACAACAACCTATTGATGTTTTTGTTATTTAGAGTTTTTTTATTATTATTTTGGATTAAGTTAGTAGCATATTATGCACATCTGCAAACATAGCAGCAACGGATTGACAAATATTATTTATCTCTGGAGTCTTTTGTTTTATTTATGTTAAAATGCTATATACAGCATCCTATGTACATTTATACATAGGAATATAAAGAGGCATTAAAAACACTGGCCAGTTTTTTCTAGTACCCCCAGCCTGAATTCTTTCCAAGCATTGTTCAGTTGGTATCAAGGTACCTAACGTGTTTCAGGAAAACATTCCCGACACCATTACACCACCGCCATCAGCCTGTACCGTTGACATCAGGCAGTCTGGGGCAATGGACTCATGCTGCTTACGCCAAATCCTGACTGCCATCAGCATGATGCAACAGGAACCGTGATTTGTCGGACCAGGCAATATTTCTTCCACTCCTCAATTGTCCAGTGTTGGTCATCGTGTGCCCACTGGAGCCGCTTCTTATTGTTTTTAGCTGATAGGAGTGGAACCCAGTGTGGTCATCTGCTGCTGGACCAACGAGTTGTACGTTCAGAGATGCCGTTCTGCACACCACTGTTGTACTGTGCCGCTATTTGCCTGTTTGTGGCCCGTCTGTTAGCTTGCACGATTCTTGCCATTCTCCTTCAACCTCTCATCAACGAGCTGTTTTTGCCCACAGGACTGCCACTGACCTGATGTTTTTTTGTTTGTCGCACCATTCTCGGTAAACCCTAGATAGACACTGTTGTGCGTGAAAAGCCTGAGATACTGGAACCGGCGTGCCTGGCAATCATACCACGCTCAACGTTGCTTAGGTCACTCGTTTAGCCCATTCTAACGTTCAATTAAACAGTAACTGGATGCCTGTCTGCCTGCTTTATATAGCAAGCCACGGCCACGTGTCTTACTGTCTGTATGAGCAAACCATTTTCGTGAACAGCGGGGTGTACCTAATAAACTGGCCCCTGAGTGTATATAATAATGGTCCGTTTGGGTTGCATTTGTATGCGCACTGTATAGAAGTGCAGTGACAGTTAGTGTTTCTTAAAAAAAATTATCTGACTGGGCACAAGGCTAATGGCAACAGCCATGCTTTGGTCATTGGGGGAACCCATCCCGCCATACAATCAACGGTATAGGGGAAACACTGGTCTATCTATTGCACTGCCTATGCCTAGGATGTGGTGGAGAGCTGACCCTCTCGTTATCTCCTCCCCTACCTCTCTTTAATCTACAAAACGAAGGGTTCCTCCATCGCAGAGCTAATTAAGGGAGCAGATTGGTGCGGCACCCTCCCCTCCCACGGGAAGGAAACTAGTTCTTTCAGAACAATTGTTGGCTCGTTACACTTCAGAAGTTGAAGCAGACCAGGATGCCAAACTAGAGATTTGTATGTCGACAGACAGGGTTGTGTGTGTGTCCTTGTTCTGGTGTGGGCAGAGGGCTTAAAGGGAAGGTCAGGATTTAAACAACTACAACACATTTTCATTGATTGTTCGCTAGTAGTGGCTAAATTTAGTCGTTGTAGTTGTTTAACACTTAAAATGTTGGGCCTTGATACCCCCGTACCTAAGCCGATGACGTGTCTTCATGACATTATTACAAATAAATGTCATATGTTATCGCAAAAATCATTGTTTGGTTGTGTTTATGAAAGATCACAATGGCATTTTAATTTGTTTATGTAACTGTATGCTATATGCAAAAACGAATAAAATACAATCACAGATCATCAATTATGAATTTGTTTAGGCAGGTCTTAAGGAACATTGAGAGCACCTGGGGAGCGCATGGAAACTCAGTAACTCTGCCAAAAAGTTAGATTTTGAACTAAAGCTCAAGGGGTAATTTTTTAAGAGTTGTTTGGCAAGTATTGTCACGTGTGCTCCCTCTCTGGCCTCTGGGTCACCAGTTACATAAATCACTCACTCCCTGAACTTGCTTCCTGACTGTCAGCGCACATCGTTACAAGTATATGTGATTTGGAATCTGCTCTTACATACAGTACCAGTCGAAAGTTTGGACACACCTACTCATTCCAGGGTATTTCTGAATTGTTATATTTTCTACAATGTAGAATAATAGTGAAAACATCAAATTTATGAAATAACACACATGGAATCCTGTAGGAACCAAAAAAGTGTTAAACAAATCCAAATATATGTTATATTGGAGGTTCTTCAAAGTAGCCTCCCTTTGCTTTGATGACAGCTTTGAATACATGCAAATGTTGCAATTTGCAAAAATTATATGATAAAATGCGCACCACATGCGAGGGGTTTCATGGACGGAGATCGGTAGATCTAAAAACTATCATGGGTTACTAATATGACTCATGAGAAAGTTGATTTGAAAACCAATGGAAGGGGAGAGTGCTTAATGAGGAAGTGTTTATAAAATATTTCCCTCAACATTTCTATTGTCAGATTTTGGCTAGGCTACTTTGGAGCATGGTAAGATATGTGATGCAAAAATTGTACGCTGATGATGTTTTCTTTTAAATTCACAATTATAATCCCTCCGCAGCCTCATAGAGGATCTAGATACTTTTTCTAATCTCTCTGGATTAAAACCAAATTATCATAAGTGTACTATATTACGTATTGGATCACAAAAAAATGCAACTTTCACATTACCGTGTAGTTTATCAATAAAATGGTCTGACGGGGATGTGGACATACGCGTTATACATATCCCGAAAGAAAGAAATGATCTCACTCCAATACATTTTTATAGAAATTTAGCAAAAATAGATAAGATCTTGCTACCATGAAAAATACAATACCTGTCTATTTGTGGAAAAATCCCCCTGATTAACTCTTCAGTCATATCACAGTTTACCTATTTGCTTATGGTTTTGCCTACACCTAGTGACCTGCTTTTTAAATTATATGAACAAAAATATTCAATTTAATTTGGAATGGCAAGCCAGACAAATTAAAAGGCCCTATTTATGTAACGAATATGTATTCGGAGGGCAGAAATGATTAAATATGAAAGCATGAGACCTCTCACTAAAGGCATCAGTCATACAAAAGTTATACTTAAATCCTAAATGGTTCTCTAGTAAATTAGTAAGAATGTCTCACCCCATGTTCAAAAATGACCTTTTCCCTTTATTCAAATTACAACTGCTCACTTTCAGTTATTTGAAAACGAAATCATCTCCAAAATATTATTATATTATTAGTTATTTTTTAAACAAGCCTTAGAAAGTTGGTTGCAACTTGTAAACTTCCAATTTCAACTTTGTGTGTGTGTGTGTGTGTGTGTGTGTGTGTGTGTGTGTATATACACAGTGGGGCAAAAACGTATTTAGTCAGCCACCAATTGTGCAAGTTCTCCAACATAAAAAGATGAGAGAAGCCTGTAATTTTCATCATAGGTACACTTCAACTATGACAGACGAAATGAGAAAAAGAAATCCAGAAAATCACATTGTAGGATTTAAAATGTATTTATTTGCAAATTATGGTGGAAAATAAGTATTTGGTCAATAACAAAAGTTTATCTCAATACTTTGTTATATACCCTTTGTTGGCAATGACAGAGGTCAAACGTTTTCTGTAAGTCTTCACCAGGTTTTCACACACTGTTGCTGGTATTTTGGCCCATTCCTCCATGCAGATCTCCTCTAGAGCAGTGATGTTTTGGGGCTGTCGCTGGGCAACACGGACTTTCAACTCCCTCCAAAGATTTTCTATGGGGTTGAGATCTGGAGACTGGCTAGGCCACTCCAGGACCTTGAAATGCTTCTTACGAAGCCACTCCTTCGTTGCCCGGGCGGTGTGTTTGGGATCATTGTCATGCTGAAAGACCCAGCCACGTTTCATCTTCAATGCCCTTGCTGATGGAAGGAGGTTTTCACTCAAAATCTCACGATACATGGCCCCATTCATTCTTTCCTTTACACGGATCAGTCGTCCTGGTCCCTTTGCAGAAAAAACAGCCCAAAAGCATGATGTTTCCACCCCCATGCTTCACAGTAGGTATGGTGTTCTTTGGATGCAACTCAGCATTCTTTGTCCTCCAAACACGACGAGTTGAGTTTTTACCAAAAAGTTCTATTTTGGTTTCATCTGACCATATGACATTCTCCCAATCCTGTTTGGATCATCCAAATGCTCTCTAGCAAACTTCAGACGGGCCTGAACATGTACTGGCTTAAGCAGGGGGACACGTCTGGCACTGCAGGATTTGAGTCCCTGGCGGCGTAGTGTGTTACTGATGGTAGGCTTTGTTACTTTGGTCCCAGCTCTCTGCAGGTCATTCACTAGGTCCCCCCGTGTGGTTCTGGGATTTTTGCTCACCGTTCTTGTGATCATTTTGACCCCACGGGTGAGATCTTGCGTGGAGCCCCAGATCGAGGAAGATTATCAGTGGTCTTGTATGTCTTCCATTTCCTAATAATTGCTCCCACAGTTGATTTCTTCAAACCAAGCTGCTTACCTATTGCAGATTCAGTCTTCCCAACCTGGTGCAGGTCTACAATTTTGTTTCTGGTGTCCTTTGACAGCTCTTTGGTCTTGGCCATAGTGGAGTTTGGAGTGTGACTGTTTGAGGTTGTGGACAGGTGTCTTTTATACTGATAACAAGTTCAAACAGGTGCCATTAATACAGGTAACGAGTGGAGGACAGAGGAGCCTCTTAAAGAAGAAGTTACAGGTCTGTGAGAGCCAGAAATCTTGCTTGTTTGTATGTGACCAAATACTTATTTTCCACCATAATTTGCAAATAAATTCATTAAAAATCCTACAATGTGATTTTCTGGATTTTTTTTCCTCATTTTGTCTGTCATAGTTGAAGTGTACCTATGATGAAAATTACATCTTTTTAAGTGAGAGAACTTGCACAATTGGTGGCTGACTAAATACTTTTTTGCCCCACTGTATATATATATATATGGGGGATTGGAAATGATGCAGACAATTACATTGATGAAAGCAACAATCAATCCGCAATATTAAAGCTGATCCCCCCCCAAAAAAGGTAAGACATGCCTTTATAATATTAAGTAAAACTCCCAGGTTTCAAATGATTAAGGAACAGAAAAAAATATAGCCATGGTAATGATAACCGACTTTTGGTAGATAGAAATGCTTTCCAAAAACGTTCTAAATTAAATGGTAACTAGCTACAAAGTAGCCTATGCCTACCTGGCAAAAAGGATATCATGATTATTTGCTTCAGTCCAGTGGGCTTTTGTTTTCCAAACTCCATCTCAAGTGCCTGCACACTTGAATTAAAGAAGACCATTTACAAAAAACATCTACATTTCTTAGATTTTTCCCAGACCTCAAAAGTCGTGTCCTGATGTGGTTAAAACATTGTTGTGAACTTAGAACATCCCATTTTGTAGTTGTAAAAGGGGGACTTTGAGAGTGAAAACCTAAAAAAGAAGCACTGTATAGCATGACTGCTGATGTAAACAAGGCTTTATAAAATACATTTAAAAAGAAGGAAAATCAGACATTTTGGCTCAGTTGACAGCCTATTTCTATTTCAATAGTAAGCCTACTGTTAGCGTACTGTAGGTCCTAGACCTGTATTGGTGTTATCAAAACATAAAAGGATTTTAATTTGGGATGGTTCATGTTCAGTTTGGAATGGTTGAAATTGCACTTCGGTATGGTTCTGGGACGGTAATGAAAAAAGTTTGTCTAGAAACCTGCCTCCCCACAATTAAGTTTTTCATACCACACAGTTATTCTCCTTGGCATAGAACTGAACCTAGCTAAAGGATCTTGGCATTATTGGTTACAATAAAAAAAAATGTAATGCTGTAGGTGCAGTTATAAATGAACACAAACCAATATTACATACAGTAGGTCTATAGCTTGTAAGTAAGTAGCCTTGCACAAGCCTTGACTTGTGTGAGCCATAATGGCTCATAGGAGCAGGAGCCTCCTGTTTCTGTAGCATGAGGCAGCATGATTTACACCCACTGGACAGGACTCTAGTCTATTACAGCATAGTCTATAGCAGGCCAGGGCAAAAGCCGTCCCGGGATCGTATGCGTCCTGCGACCTGATTCAGTACGGCCCGTGGAACCATGCTCAGATCACACAAAGAATTTGCGATTTAATGAAGTTTTGAAAAACGTATTTGTTATTCAAATTAAAAGCCCATCGAATAATCACCTTTGTGTAATGATTTAACTCCCACGGCACGTATAAATAACAACTGCATGAGAACAGACAGTGACTGACAGGCTGGCACACACGTCACAGTTACAAATAGTAGCTAGCTAGAAATTGTGCAAAAATGAGTTTTTCAAAGATTTCAAAGAAAAGGAAAGTAGACAAGGAATGTAGGGTGTTCCAGCAAGAGTGGGCTTAGTGTGCAAAGAGAGCATCGCTGTCTTGAAGACTACAACTTGTCCCGACACTTCCAGACGAAAAATCATGCAGAGAAATATAGGAATATGTCTTCTGAGCAGAGGGAAAGTAGATCGAAAGATTTGCTTTCTCAGTTGCAAAAGCAGAAAGGACTTTTCACAAAACTGCATTCAGCAAACAACGGAATTGCGAGAGCTAGCTATGTACTGTCCCACAAAATTGCTAAACATAGCAAGCGATTCGCTGAGGGCGAATTCATTAAAAAGAAATATATTTACTCTGCAGCAATACTTTGCCCAAAAAGAAAGAGCTGTTTAAAAATGTTTCCCTGTCAAGACGAACAGTGAAACGGCGTGTTGAGGACATCGCAGAGAATATGGAATAACAGTTGAAACACAAGGTAAAGGATTTCACCTATTTCACCTTGGTCCTGGATGAGAGCAGTGATGCACGTGACACGGCGCAGTTGTTGATATTCGAGGCATAACCCCAGACTTTGAAATTACAGAGGAGCTTGCTTCAGTGCAGCCAATGAAGAGCACAACCACAGGGAAAGATGTATTGGAGGAGGTTAATAAGTGTGTGGCAAAGCTGGGACTGAGTTTTGAAAAGTTATCCAGTGTGACCACTGATGGGTGCCAAATTTGATAGGAAAAGACATTGGCCTTTTGAAAAGGATACAAGATCAAGTAGCTGAGCTGAACCCAGATCAGATTTTTTTTTTTCATTATTCATCAGGAGGTGCTCTGTAAATGTGTTCTGAAAATGAGCCATGTTGTGGATACAGTCACTAAAGTGGTAAACTTCATAAGAGAAAAATATTTAAACCACAGGCAGTTTGTCTCACTGTTGGAAGAGACAGAGTCGGGTCATGCAGATCTCCCCTACCACACACACGTGAGATTGCTGAGTTTCGGGAAGGTGCTTAAAAGGGTGTGGGACCTGAAGTCGGAGATTGCTGAGTTTTTGCAAATGAAAGGAAAATGTGGATTTCCCTCAACTGCAAGATAAAGATTGGTTAGCTGATTTTGCATACACCGTGGACATCATGGCCCTCATGAATGAACTGGATTCCAAACTACAAGGGAAGGGCCTTTTTGCACATCAGATGTACAGCCTTGTCAAAGCCTTCAAGGGAAAATGAATCCTCCTGACCCGCCAAGTAGAAGCCAACAAATCTCACCCACCTTCCCGACACTACTAGTCTGTTCCCTATCAGATGACCAGTGGGAGAAGTATACATCGCTGCTGCGTGCTTTGAACGGTGTGTTTTCTCGTCGTTTTGAAGATTTCAAAGTGTTGGACAATGACATGCTGTTGGTTTCCTCTCCTTTTACCTTCAATGTGGATAACACTCTCACTGACCTGCAACTTGAGCTTATCTTCAGTCTGATGCAGTGATTGGAGAGCTATTCAAAACAATGTCACTGACAAGGTTCTATGCATCTCTCGATGAACAGGAGTCATGTTTAGAAGATGTTTGAGTCAACCTATGAATGTGAACAGACATTTTCAGTGATGAAATATAACAAGTCAAGGCACAGATCATCTCTTACTGACTCTCACCTCTCAGCAATCCTGCGCATAGCGACGTCAGAAACTATACCTGACTTCACTGCTCTAGTCAATGCCCATAAGAGACTTCACTCCTCACACTGATTGAGTAGTTTAAATGTAATGTTAAGCTCTCTCTCGTTCTTGTGTTTTTGTGCATACCTGTTAACAAGAGTTCTGTCCGTGGTGCTGAATGCACAGTGTACTTTTCCCTCCGTGTAGTTCATTGCATGTTTAATAATGAAAATACCTACCAAAAGGAGAACATGGATGTGGTTTATTTCTGTGCATGTTAAAAAAGTTAAATAAGTAGCATATCTGGACGTGATTTACAGTAGATATATCTGTCAACACAATCATACACATAATGTATAATCCTGTAATATGATTCTGGCCCGCGATGGCAAAAATATATTCTAATGTGGCCCTCCATGGAAAATACTTGCCCAGGCCTGGTCTATAGCATAGTTTTGCCATTTTGAGTAGATCACATCTAGCCTACTTTTTAATTCCAGTAGGCCTTATTTGGTAAAATGCTTAAAAATATATATATCACAAATCGAACCTACTATACTGAACAAAAATATAAACGCAACATGCAACAATGATTTTACTGAATTACAGTTCATATAAGTAAAAATCTGTCAATTGAAATAAAGTCATTAGGCCCTAATCTGTGAATTTCACATGACTGGGCAGGGGTGCAGCCATGGGTGGGCCTGGGAGGGCATAGGCCCACCCACTGGGGAATGATTGCTTTAGTCAAATGTTATACAGTGGGGAAAAAAAGTATTTAGTCAGCCACCAATTGTGCAAGTTCTCTCACTTAAAAAGATGAGAGAGGCCTGTAATTTTCATCATAGGTACACTTCAACTATGACAGACAAAATGAGGAAAAAAAACCCAGAAAATTCACATTGTAGGTTTTTTATGAATTTATTTGCAAATTATGGTGGAAAATAAGTATTTGGTCAATAACAAAAGTTTATCTCAATACTTTGTTAAATACCCTTTGTTGGCAATGACAGAGGTCAAACGTTTTCTGTAAGTCTTCACAAGGTTTTCACACACTGTTGCTGGTATTTTGGCCCATTCCTCCATGCAGATCTCCTCTAGAGCAGTGATGTTTTGGGGCTGTCGCTGGGCAACACGGACTTTCAACTCCCTCCAAAGATTTTCTATGGGGTTGAGATCTGGAGACTGGCTAGGCCACTCCAGGACCTTGAAATGCTTCTTCTGAAGCCACTCCTTCGTTGCCCTGGCGGTGTGTTTGGGATCATTGTCATGCTGAAAGACCCAGCCACGTTTCATCTTCAATGCCCTTGCTGATGGAAGGAGGTTTTCACTCAAAATCTCACGATACATGGCCCCATTCATTCTTTCCTTTACACGGATCAGTCGTCCTGGTCCCTTTGCAGAAAAACAGCCCCAAAGCATGATGTTTCCACCCCCATGCTTCACAGTAGGTATGGTGTTCTTTGGATGCAACTCAGCATTCTTTGTCCTCCAAACACGACGAGTTGAGTTTTTACCAAAAAGTTCTATTTTGGTTTCATCTGACATTCTCCCAATCCTCATCTGGATCATCCAAATGCTCTCTAGCAAACTTTAGACGGGCCTGAACATGTACTGGCTTAAGCAGGGGGACACGTCTGGCACTGCAGGATTTGAGTCCCTGGCGGCGTAGTGTGTTACTGATGGTAGGCTTTGTTACTTTGGTCCCAGCTCTCTGCAGGTCATTCACTAGGTCCCCCGTGTGGTTCTGGGATTTTTGCTCACCGTTCTTGTGATCATTTTGACCCCACGGGTGAGATCTTTGCGTGGAGCCCCAGATCGAGGAAGATTATCAGTGGTCTTGTATGTCTTCCATTTCCTAATAATTGCTCCCACAGTTGATTTCTTCAAACCAAGCTGCTTACCTATTGCAGATTCAGTCTTCCCAACCTGGTGCAGGTCTACAATTTTGTTTCTGGTGTCCTTTGACAGCTCTTTGGTCTTGGCCATAGTGGAGTTTGGAGTGTGACAGTTTGAGGTTGTGGACAGGTGTCTTTTATACTGATAACAAGTTCAAACAGGTGCCATTAATACAGGTAATAAGTGGAGGACAGAGGAGCCTCTTAAAGAAGAAGTTACAGGTCTGTGAGAGCCAGAAATCTTGCTTGTTTGTATGTGACCAAATACTTATTTTCCACCATAATTTGCAAATAAATTCATTAAAAATCCTACAATGTGATTTTCTGGATTTTTTTCCTCATTTTGTCTGTCATAGTTGAAGTGTACCTATGATGAAAATTACAGGCCTCTCTCATCTTTTTAAGTGAGAGAACTTGCACAATTGGTGGCTGACTAAATACTTTTTTTCCCCACTGTATATGTTTGGGTTTCTTGCGGTCAATTTGCAATCTAGAAATTATTTGTAATTATGTTCCGGCCCCCTGACCATCCTCTCAAGTAAAAATCAGCCTGTGGCTGAATCTATTTGGTGCCACCATGCAGTAAGTGTCACACACCAGTGTGTCCACTATTGCTCCAGGGATTCTGCACAGAGACTATTGCTCCAGGGATTCTGCACAGAGACTAAGACACACTATTGCTGTGTTTACATAGGCAGCCCAATTCTGATATTTTTTCCATTAATTGGTCTTTTGATCAATCACATCAGATCTTTTCACATCAGATCTTTTTCAGATCTGATTGTACAAAATACAAATTTGTGAAAAAAAGATCCAAATTGGGCTGCCTGTGTAAATGGAGCCTATTAGCGGCAAGATGTGTGACGTGTTTACACTGTTATTTTCGGTAAGGAAAACTGGAAGCATCTACTTATGTGAAGTCTGTTTACCCCAAAACCATTATACAATTTGATATGACCACAGGGAAAAATATATATTTTGACTGTATGCTACTACTCAGTAATAATTCCAAAGAAGGTTTGATTGAATGGAGCCCTTAGACTTATTAGCCTAATTAGAGAAATTCCACGAAGTCTCTGGTGTAAGAGAGAAGTGGGAGATTCTCCCCGCTATAGCTACGGCTGCCTGAGACACCACCTGTCCATGGGCGTCCTATGGGAAAGGCTATAGAGAGCTGGTCTGGGTCCCAAATGGCACCTTATTCCCTACATAGTGTACTACTTTTGACCAGGGTCCACAGGGCTCTTGTCAAAAATAGTGCACTATATAAGGAATAGCATGCCATTTGGAACACAGCCCTGGAGCCTGCCAGATACAAAGCTGTGGCCAGTAATGCGTAACAACAGACTGCTGCCTGGAGAGTGAAGCTTCAGCAGGGTCACAAGTCAGATTCGCTGCAGTGCTTGGCATCTCTCCCCAACTGGCCCTCTCCCTCTGTACTGTCAGGAATTGACCTAACTAAAGCAGTAGAGAATTAGATTTACTTTATCACTGATAGTAAAGGCTGTGCAGTGCATGACAAATGCAGCTATATTGGAGAACATTGTAAGTTGAATGCTTCTTTATTATAAAACAACAGTCGGCAATACTTTTATTTAACCCTCCACCCTCCCCAGCTCACCCCATTCATAAGTCTGCCTTTACCATAGGCCTAAATTATATCACAGTACCATAACAGTATTTTTGAACAGAATAATGGGCAGGGCTTGACATTAACCCTTGTCCGCATCCCTAGCCAAGTAAAAAAGTCTGCCAAGCAGAATATCAAATAATTACTCTGAATTGGATCAGAGTGTTCTCTGATAGCTGTATTGCTGTTCTCCTAATTTCTGTAGAGCGCATCATAGTAAAATTGTATGGCATTGATAGGCAGGAGCCGTGTTTCAAATCATTCGCAGTTACGAGATATGCTTTGGAGATCTAAGCACAGAGCTGCATTTATGTTGTTGATATTCCTTGCAAATTAGTGAGTTATTTGCAAAGTTATAGCTGATTTCTTCTCAGCAAACAGAGTTTGTACGGTCATGACAATCTGTCAAAAGTCATGATGTATGAAAAAATAATAATATATATCTATATTGCGATAAATTGCCTGAATTGATGCGATAACGATCAATAGAATGACACGTTTCTAACATTAATGTGCACCACAGTTTTTTTTAAATGATCCTTTAAGCTACTACTACTAGTTTGATGGTTGTAGCCATCAATTGTCCTATTAACAATCACCCATATTAACAAATGTAATTCATTTAAAAAAATTGTATAGGCTACTTAGTATAGGTTAATTACCTTAATGAACAATATCATTAAAATGCTTGCAATAAGTATCCATTATGGTCAGTGTCAATCATTTTTGTTTCATCGTCCTAGCTCTCATGTGTGCATCACCTGTGTGTATTATCTATCCTGATGCCTAGTCACTTTACCCTGCCTTCATGTACATATCTACCTCAAATACCTTGCACCTCTGCACATGGATCTGGTACTGGTACTCCTTGTACAGTTGAAGTCGGAAGTTTACATACACTTAGGTTGGAGTTGTGGCAAAATGGCTTAAAACTTCACCGGCTCCAGCAGAAAAACTGACTGTTTTGGAGAGCCTGGCGTGCCCAAAGTAAAATGCCTCCCATTTAGGCCCAGAAAATGGGATATGCATATATTTAGTACCATTGGATAGGAAACACTCTGAATTTTCCAAAACTGTTAACCATTTGTCTGTGGGTCAATCATAACGCATTTGGCAGGCAAAACCCTGAGGAATCTCTGTCCTGAAAAAAGTCATTTTGACACATTGCTCATTTTTGAGCCCCTCCCTATCCAAAATGACCATATATAGGCATGTGAACTCAGTGCACGTCGCTTCCTTATGATGTCATCAACCACGAGACGGTGTTTTACTCCATCTTGGGGGAATTTCGCCATTGATAAACAGCTTGGAACGAGAGACCACGTTATGAAAACTCTTCAGAGTCTTGGCGTGCATGAGAAGGCGCTGTGCCTTATTTATCGTTTTTAGCGTTCAGTTTATATTCCGGCTGATTTATAATAGTACATATACGTAAAAGGGTTCCTAAGGATACATTTAAAACTATGTTTGATTGTTTTTGGACAAGTTTATAGGTAACATTTGAACGAGTTGGTGCCGCGTTTCAAAAGAGTAATGGAGGCTGTCGTTTTGCATGAACCAAATGGAGGATTTATGGATAAAAGACGTTACTTTTTCTAACAAAAGAACCATGGATTGTCTTCGTTGGACACTTAGGAAGACCTCAGCAGAAGTTCTTCAACAGGTAATTACTTTGTTTTCGCTGTGAAATGTGTTATGTGTGTGCCATGATTGCTAATCGATACATGGCTATTGGAAAATATGTGAGGTGCTACCCTCAAACAAATGAATGTGCTGCTTTCGCCGTAAAGCCTTTTTGAAATCTGACAACGCTGTGATATTGCCTAGAAACAGAGCTTTTGATGAGTATGGAACACTTGTATATAGCTGGATGTTTAATAATTCAATTTTCGGATTTTAAATCTGGCGCTACAGGTTTTAGCTGGTAGTGTCGGGATGATCCCGCTAGCGACCCACTGGTATTTGAGTCGTTAATTAAGGACAACAAAGTCAAGGTATTGGAGTGGCCATTACAAAGCCCTTACCTCAATCCTATAGAAGATTTGTGGGCAGAACTGAAAAAGCGTGTGCGAGCAAGGAGGCCTACAAACCTAACTCAGTTGCACCAGCTCTGTCAGGCCAAGCTACAGCGGTGTTTGTCAGACCATGAGACATCCCTAAAATCGGTCTTCCCACGAAAACATCTGTAGCAACGGTTTGGCCTGTAAATGAATATGACCACTCTATGGAAAGAGACTCTCACAAACACAATCCGTTTTGCTCTACGACCCCCACAAGCCCCACGAGACTCGTTTGAAGTCAGTGTGCCAATTTCTGTCTGTAGCATTCGAACCGTTGGGGCTACAAACTAATATTCTCTCGAACACGATGAGACTTTTTTCTCTACGACCCTCACAATTAATTAATTAAAGTATGGAGGTAATTTAGTGGCAAATAAGGGATTAAATGTGTCAAAAAATACATATATATTATATCTCCTAGATATAGGACACTTAAACCTTATGATTTATTTTTTGACTGTCTGTTTTGCCATTTCTGAGTGTGTTATTCAATGCGTTTCTATGGGCTATTGTAGTAAAGGCCAAAGTCAATATTTTATCAAATATTTTTTTGGGGGTCCTAAAATTCCAAATCAAATAGCTAAATGATTCATGGTATAACCATCTTAACGGTGTAATATGTAAGCACACAAAAAATACTGTAAAATACAAACCCCACATTTACTCTAATATGCAGCATTTACTCTAATGTGCAAATGCATGCAAATTTATCTAATAAAGTCTAAGCTATTGTAAGTCAGAATATCCTATATTATCTAGTTTGATTGATGTCAGTTCATCACTTCCTGTTGAAGGCGGAACGAGGGAGAGCTCGATTTGTTGTTTTGGAAAGTTTGTTGTTTTGAAAGTGTATTGGAAGGTTTTTAGTAGCTAGCTAACTTTTGAGTTTGGATCCCGCGACGCAGTTGGCATCAGTTGCTGGGACTGCTACTCTCTGTCCAGTGATCCTGCCGACCAAGGCCGTGTCTGAGGAGTTATTTGGTGTAGCAGCTAGCCTATCAAGCTTGCAGGGTTTTCTTGAGGGCTTGAACGCAGCCCGCGATGCAGTTAGCCATTTGTGGCTGGGACCGCGGATTGTCTCAGGTTTGTGGCTGTCTAGATCCCTGTTGTTCATTGTTGTTTTCAATCTTCCCTGTGACCTGACTTTTCTGGAACTGCGAGGAGTAACAGCGTAACCTACATTGCTAGCTACCATTACAAAGACCAAATCCGGCGGCAGTACCGTTGAGGACAGTGGTGTGTCTCTATCACAGATGAAGGATCTTTTAAACGAACAGAAAGAGTTCTACAAGCAGTTGTTAAAACAACAAGAAAATAGCTTCAAGTGTTTTGTCCAAATACTGGTGGATTCAACTAATAAAAGAATGGACGATCTGACCACAGAGGTCCAGGCCTTGAAGAACAGTTTGCAGTTCTCCCAGAGTCGGCTCGATGAGTTGAAACAGGAGAATGGCAGATGATAGCAATATGTAGGTCATTGAGAGAGGACATCAGTTCTGTTTGTGAATCCATGATAACAATGACAGAGAAATCTCGAGGGACAATCAAGACTAATGGTTGTGGGCGGAATTGAAGAATCTCCACATGAGACCTGGACAAAGTGAGGGAAATGATCTTGGAGAAATTGAAGATGGACCACAGGAAGATTGAGGTGGAGCGCGCCCACAGGACTGGAAAACCAACCACCGGCCCAGGTGACACGCCCAGGTCAAGTTCCTGAATTTCAAGGACGAGGTAGCTGTTCTGGAAAGAGCCAAGAACTTGAGAGGAACTTATATCTTCCTCAACGAAAACTATCCTGAAGCTGTGCGTCTGAAGAGGAAAGAACTTATCCCAGCCATGAAAGCTGCCAGAGCTCGTGGGGACAGGCTCATCGTCCACCCTCCCTCCCAGAAGCCTGGAAGGGATGAGCGAGCCAAGCCTATGTGTTCGTAGCTTCAATACCGCAGCACACACAAACACACCAATTGATTAATGGACTGCTGAATGTATATTTTTCTCATGCTTTGTTTGCTCTTTTCCATATTATGTCTATCTTTGATAATTACCCAGGAAAGGGCTGAAAATAGCCCATATTAATATATGTAGCCTTAGAAATAAGGTTAATGAAATCAACAACTTGCTAACATTAGATAACATTCGTATATTAGCAATTTTGAGACTCACTTAGATAATTAATTTGATTATACAGCAGTAGCAATACAAGGATACAACATCTATAGAAGATACAGAAATGCTTATGAGGAGGTGTTGCAGTATATATTCAGAGCCATATCCCTGTAATGCTTTGAGAAGATCTTATGTCAAGTGTTCTTGAAGTGTAGTGGTTGCAGGTTCACTTGGCACATCTAAAGCCTTTTCTTTTGGGGTGTTGCTATAGGCCACCAAGTGCTAACAGTCCATATCTAAATAATATGTTTGAAATGCTTGATAGTGTATGTGATGTAAACAGAGAGGTCTACTTTCTTGGGGGCCTGAATATTGACTGCTTTTCATCAAGCTGTCCGCTCAAGAGGAACTTCTCACAGTAACCAGTACCTGTAATCTGGTTCAGGTTATTAACTTGTTAGGGAGTGGCAGCTGAGGGGTTGGTTTTGGAGAGCCTGGCGTGCCCAAAGTAAAATGCCTCCCATTCAGGCCCAGAAATTGGATATGCACATATTTGGTACCATTGGATAGGAGACACTCTGAATTTTCCAAAACTGTTAACCATTTGTCTGTGAGTAAAACAGAACAGGAGGCGAAACATATAGCAGGCGAAACCCCAAGGAATTTCTGTCCTGGAAAAAGTGATTTTGACACATTGCTCATTTGGGAACCCCTCCCTAATGAAAATGACCATATAAGGGCATATGCAGTACACGTCGCTTCCTTATGATGTCAACAGCCTCGAGACAGTGTAATTCTTCCATTTTGGATGAATAACACGAGAGAAAAAGACCAAACAAGTGAGTCCCCCCCCTTGATGACAACAGTACCCAGCGCGTGCGCACGAGAAGTCACGCAGTGTCTTTTTTACCGTCGTTATCGATCAGTTTATATTCCGGTTGATTTATAATAGTAAATATACGTAAAAGTGTTCCTAAGGATACATTTAAAACTATGTTTGATTGTTCTTGGACAATTTAAAAAAAAAAAAAAAAAAAAACAGAATGCATGTATTCATGTGAAAATACAAAAAATGTATCAATGCAGTAGACCAAAAAAATTTAAAATTATAAAAAAAAATAAAACAGAACCATTTTTGTGCAATTGAACTCACTCTGAAAAAAAAACGTATTATAGTGATTCATGAAGATGTTATTCTTGCCGTTATCTACTAGGGTTAATGTCTTAATAAGATATTTAAATTCAATCAAAAATATGTGTAATTTTGGTGTAGAATTCTGGAATTTTTGTTTGTGTATAAAGTATTTAGCAACAAGAATAAAAAAATTCACAATCATTTCAATGGTCTTGTTATCATTACAATAGTAACATATTACATCTTTCATATCAAAAACATGAGTAGTGTTCATAATAGTAAATAAGTATTTTGCAAGGTATTCCCAAAATTCTGAAACAATTTTACATTCAAAAACCAAATGAGACAGATTTTCACCTTCTTTTTCACAGAAAACGCAGATATCATCAATAGCCATAAACTTGGATAACATAAAATTACATGGCTATATCTTATGTAAAACTTTAAAGTGCACTTCCTTAATTTTGTTCTTGGACAAGTTTGTAGGTATAAGATGAACAAGTTTGCGTCACGTTTCAATGGAGTAGTGGAGGCTGTCGTTTCTGATTATAACGCGTGAACCAAATGGAGGATTTATGGATAAAATACATTACTTTTTCTAACAAAAAGAACCATGGATTGTCTTCGTTGGACACTTAGGATGACCTCAGCAGAAGTTCTTCAACAGGTAATTGATTTGTTTTCGCTGTGAAATGTGTTATGTGTGTGCCATGATGGCTAATGGATTCATGGCTATGGGAAAAATATGTGAGGTGCTACCCTCAAACAATCAAATGTGCTGCTTTCACCGTAAAGCCTTTTTGAAATCTGACAACGCTGTGATATTGCCAAGAAACAGAGCTTTTGATGAGTATGGAACACTTGTATATTGGTGGATGTTTAATAATTCAACTTTGGGATTTTGAATTTGGCGCTTTACATTTCACCTGGTAGTGTCGGGAGCAGACCGCTAGCGCCCCAGCAATCCCTGAGAGGTTAATCAAACACTACAGGAACAAGATCATCCACATGTATCAATCACATTTTTCTAATACTGTAGAACTTTGTTCTAAAGCTGTATCCATACTCATTGGATGCAGTGATCACAATATGGTGGTTAAATCCAGGAACGCCTAAGTTCCAAAAGCTGGGCCTAAAATTGTGTATAAGAGATCATACAAAGATTGTGAGATGTGGATGATGTTAAAAATATTTGTTGATCAGATATGATTAATAAGGAGCATCCAGACTCTGCACTTGATGAATTTATTAAATAGCTTCTTCCAATTATTGATGAACATGCACCTGTTAAGAAACTGACTGTTAGAACTGTTAAGGCTCCATGGATTGATGAGGAATTGAAAAACTGTATGGTTGAAAGAGATGGGGCAAAAGGAGTGACTAATATGTTTTGGCTGCACAGCTGACTGGCTGACTTACTGCAAATTTGAGAAATTATGTGACTAAACTCAACAGAAAGAAGAAGAAACTATGTTATAAAGCCAAGATCAATGATATAAAGAATTTATGGAAAAACTTTACTTTAAATGAAATTATGGGCAGAAAGACAAATTCATTGAATCAGATGGCTTATTCATCACAAAACCATTTGATGTTGACAATCATTTTAATGATTGCTTCATTGACAAAGTAGGCAAACTTATGCAGGAAATGCCAACAATGAACAGTGAGACATCATATTCATGCATAAAACAAAAAAAATGACAGAAAAGCATTGCAAGTTAGAATTTTGTAAAGTCAGTGTGGGAGAGGTGGAAAGATTATTGTTATCATTCAATAATGACACACCTCTTGGCATTGACAACTTGGATGGAATGCTACTGAGGATGTTAGCTGACTCTATAGCCACTCCTATCTGTCATATCTTTAATCTGAGCCTAGAGGAAAGTCTTTGTCCTGAGGTCTGGAGGGAAGCCAAAATAATTCCGCTACCCAAGAGTGGTAAAGCAGCCTTTACTGGATCTAACAGCAGATCAGCTTGCTGTCAGCTCTTAGCAAACAGCATTAAACTGGCAGCAGAGTTGCCAGACAATTACTGTAATTGTATAATTTCTTACTGTAAAACATTATACAGCATCCCTTCTGTAAAGCAACATTACAATATTTACCTGGCAACTCTGCTGCCAGTATAATGCTGTACATTTACAGGGAAACATTTTATAGTGTTAATAAACCAATTGCACATACTCCTGTTGTAAACCTGCCTTTCAAGCGCTCATTATTGGGAGTTGAGAAATAAGTGTGACATTCAAATTGTTCATGTCATTTTGACAATGTAGCCTAATTGACAAATAACTCCCATGCTGTCAATAGATCTTCCCCTAAACCTGCATATTTTAGCCTTACAAGTGTATAGATAAGCATATCTTGGTTACCTTAAATGAGGAAATTATTTTATCTATTGGTTGTAATTGTAATGTTGAAATAATTTCTAGGCTATGAAGGGTGGCCAACCATCCTCCAGGCTCCAGGCGAGACAGAATGGAACAGTGCATCATTCTTGTTCAAGTGGCTAAAAAGTTTATGTCAAGCCCTAAATGATATCCTCACTATATGCAAAAAACAACAACCTTATGGTCAACCTTAAGAGTCCCAGCTACACTAGTAAACACGAAACTAGTAGATAATCTGTCTACAATAGCATTTGTCACTGTTTACAATGATTGATTGCGTATGGCCTTGTACTTCTGCTTCGTGGCTAGTTTCCCTTGGTGGAATGCAATAGATGGAATGCAATTTACTCCACTAGGGTAATAACCTTTTGACCCTCGACCCCTGCAGATGAGTTTTGTGCCTCTTAACTGCCTCCTTCTCTCTCTCTCACTCACTCTCACTCACTCACTCACTCACTCACTCACTCACTCACTCACTCACTCACTCACTCACTCACTCACTCACTCACTCACTCACTCACTCACTCACACACACACACTCTTTCTCCCTCTCTCTCTGCTCTTTTTTCCCTGCTGGAGGATTAGGCGATGCCTAGGCATGAAAGGAATAGTCCGGCTTTTTATCCCTGCCCAAAAGGGATAAAGAATGGATTTGCCTGGTCACTAGAACTGCGTCAACAAACGTGTGGTTGACGTCAAGGATGGCACAGTGAGCGCATTGTTGCCTTTTAGTGCACAGTTTCCTCTTCATCACATTCAGACAGCGCTTTGAAAGTGACAGCTCCCAAGAGTTAGCACGAGCCTGTGAGGCAGCAATAGACTGGCACGAAGAGAGTGTGCCATCTCACGCTAACCTCAGCCAGACCTGAGGTGTCAATCTCACAACACAGACACACACACACAGCATGCCATAAAAGGGCCTAGCCGTTCAAACCTCCTCTCTCTGTGTCATATGCATTTCAATCAGCTTTTGGCACTTATGCTTAATATGCACAGCTAACTAATGGCCAGGAAACAACAGGGGTTGTGTCCACCACTCCTCTGAAACTATTTTAACTGTTCAAACTCCATTGAACTCCAACTATCCATTCCTCAGTCCCAGTTCCTTAATATGAATAAAGTGGGGGTGAAGTGGGGGTAAACGATAGGTCAGTAAAGTACATAAAAGTGCTATAGTTCTAACAGATCCTGCGAGAAATCAACCGTTTATCGACTCCCAAAAAGTGGACTCAAGTAGCCTAAACATTGGTGTGTTGGCTGTAACAGGACTGCTACACTGCTCCCATTCATTTCAGTGAAACTTGGGCATAAGCAGCATGGCTCTGCGAGAGGCTCGCGCTGCTCAGTGTAAAATATTGCTCTGGTTTCATTTTCAAGAATTCAAAGCACGCGGCTCACGCCGAGTACACTTGATCAAGTGGCGATTACGCTCTGCTTACTCCGGAAAATGTCAGCTGGAAGTCAGTTGTCAGTATGATTACATGGTTTTGTCATATGGAGACATGTCAGTATTGTTGATGTTTTTAAGAATTAGGTGTGTATGATAATGTCATATGGGTGCCTATGCTGTTGCCAATAGGCTACATGCCGTTAACCATAGGCTCGATGCTGTAGCCAAATTACTTGAGACACTAGCCTATTTAGGCAGTCTTCCATAGCCATCTTTCACAGCCACCTAAAGCGACACTGATCTGGTTTATCCAAAGTTTGGCTATTATCTGAAGTTGTTTCATCTTCCTTCTCTGGGGTTGGGTTTCTTTTAGATATCTGGACTCACTCCTGTTCATACGTGATGGGCAAGTTGTTGACATGGTTTTTGTTTAAATTCCACTGTCAAATTAGGAGCCTGCCCTTGGTCTGTAGCACTTCGTTGCTATATTGAATAGGTCAATCACAGGTAATAAGTGTTGGTTTGTTGAGCATGTCTGTGTTTGTGTATATATTCCTCTATGTTTGTATGGGTCCATAATGTCAATAAATGACTGGTTTGTGCAATACTTTATGAAGGGTAGATTGTTCCCTTCAAAGCTATCAAACTACTAACTTACCAAGGGTCATGCATTGATTTACTCTATTAAAATACTACAACAACTAGGCGCAAGTTGACACCTTGGTTCGATTCCAGACTGTATCACAACCGGCTGTGATTGGGAGTCCCATAGGGCGGCGCACAATTGGCCCAGCGTTGTCCGGGTTTGGCCGGTGTAGGCCGTCATTGTAAATAAGAATTTGTTCTTAACTGACTTGCCTAGTTAAATAAAGGTTAAATAAAAAAATAAAAAAACAAGTTTACCTATTTAACCCCTCGTTGACATTAGACTACATTTGAATTTACATGCATAAATCACATTGACTGTATCTGTGGATCATTAGTTTATACAGTAGATCAAGCTATTCAAACAAAGTGTTTGGCTTGTTAGCATGTTTATTGCAGTGCTTATGTTGACTCTTCATATAGATGGATGTTGGGTGTTGGCAATACTTTCCCTTTGTTTTTCCAGTTTTTATTTTTTCATGGCCTGTGGATTGTGTCATAGTAACCTGTGGGGAGACAATGACTATGAAGCTCTGTGAATTCTCTCTCTTGCTCTCTCTCGCTTTCAATTCAATTCAAAGGGATTTATTGGCATGGGAAACATGTTTATATTGCCAAAGCAAGTGGAAATGATACTAAACAAAAGTTAAATAAACTATCAGAAATTAACAGTAAACATTACACTCACAAAAGTTTAAAAATAACATTTCAAATGTTGTATTATGGCTATGTATAGTGTTGTAACAATGTGCAAATAGTTGAAGTACTCAAGGGAAAATAAATCTCTCTCTCTCCCTCCCCCCTTTTCTCCATGCAGGGCCAGTATATATATATATTTTACCTTGTCAGCTCAGGGATTCGATCTTGCAACCTTTCGGTTACTAGTCCAACGCTCTAACCACTAGGCTACCTGCCTAGTCTAGGATCTCAGGGCAGACACTCTAACCACAAGGCCACTAGAAAAACCAAGCCACACTATTGATCCCTTTAGCTGGACTGAGGAATTTCATGGGGGGCTGGCAAAAAAGGTGTGACAGATATTAGCGACGCACAATATATTGGCCTTCATATTGCTATATTTCTATGCTGATATTGTGGGACAATATCTTTTAGGTCTATATTGTTGCCTAAACCAAATGTGATGTCCACTCATGTCCCAAAATAAAAATGTCCCACAAATGTTATGCCCCCATTGTGTAACTTTTACAAAGTGTCAAACAATTACAGTAAAAATTGTAGCTGCGATCATGATCATCATGGCCAAGGAAATCTGCCCAGAATTTTCAGATTGGTGCATCCTTATGCCTACTAGTCCGAAAAGAGGTGTCTTTGTTTTAGCGATGATGCACCACTTACTGTAGGCTTATATGGTTAACACAACCCAAAACGGGTCTTCCATTTTACAGTCTTTCCCCCTTCTGTTAAAATAGCTGCAAGAATGGAAAGTTCACCCAGGGCACGGCCCGGAGCCTACCTCCATTTGTCAAATGTAACCCAAGTCCGCCTTGCATCGCTAATTCAGCAGTCAAGCCTAATTACAAATGTGCGTGTGTCTTTTTACTTTCTGAAGGGCTTCCAGGTGTATTGTTAAAGGCCCCAGAGCACACCGAAGAGATCAAAGCACTGCCCTACGGGCGTCAGCTCCTGTTACCCCATGCGCTCAGCTCCTGCCCTTTAATTGATTAAATCATTCTCAAGCCGACACCCCACCCCAGATTGCAAATGGTACCGCAAAGTGCTCTCTTGCCTCCCCCTTGCAAAACACTACATAAACAGCACTAAATCTCCAGGCTCTGGACAATACAGTCCCCATAATCAACAACCTCAACAGCCGTTACCACATTTCTCTCTGTCCCAAATGGCACCCTAATCCCTATATAGTGCACTACTTTTTACCAGGGCGCATGAGGGTGCCAATCCTGGACGCATCCACTATTTCATATTGCTAGCGTAGCTTGGTGCTGGGACAGCAGGCAAGGCTGTTCCCTGTTCCCGCCTCGTTATTAACTACCCCTCTGCCAACAAAGGCCACTGGACGAAAGTCTATTCTTGAAGGTAATGAATACTTGTCTAGAGTATATTATTTAGAGCAACACAGCAAAGGAGAGAGGCTGACGCACAAAGAGAGGAAATCTCCTGGGGTTAGCTGGTGAAAAGATATTTCGGCTCCCCAGGGGTGAAACGGACAGATGGTGTTTGGGCAAAAGTAGTGTGGGGTAAAGTAACCAATATCCCCTGTAAGGCTTCAATGACTTGCAAGTTGCATTCCTTGCAAGGTAGAGAGATGGTTCGGGCCATGGTCAACTAACCACGTAGCCTTGCAGACTTATTGGCTCAGTCGTCTCTGTAGGAACCTGCTGGCATAAACAAACATGAATCGGGGTGTGTGTACGCGTGTATACGTGCATGCAGTGTTTTCCCTTAGCGTCGGCCAAATAGCCAGTTACAGACAAATTTTCTGCAAGATTTTTTCAAAATCTTTTAAAACATTGGTGTGCCTGACTAGTGCAGCCTGAGTGTCGTAGATTAATAACCGAGCACAAAAATGCTAACCTCTGTTATTGTAATGGTGAGAGGTTAGCATGTTTTGGGGGTATGATATTTGTGCGTCTAATTTTCCCACTCATCATTAATCACGATTCATTCAGGACTATCCGTAATCATGGTAGCGTTCACATTAATGTAGACGTGTTTAGAAACATATTATATTCTTATTTACAATAAAAGTGACTCCAAAATTTCACAATACATTATTTACCATTAATTTCTATTGGGCACAAAATCATCTGAAACACAACCAAAACAAACAGCAAATGCATCCAACAAGTTTGTACAGTCACAAGCTTCATGTAATGATTGCATGCTCGTGAATTTATTCCAATACTTTTGGTCACCTAAAATGGGGGGACTATGTACATAAAGTGCTGTAATTTCTAAATGGTTCACCCGATATGGATGAAAATACCTTCAAACATCATAGTCATTGTATCATTTCAAATCCAAAGTGCTAGAGTACAGAGACAAAAAAAGTTATAGAAAATTGTCACAATCCCAATACTTCTGGAGCTCATCCTAGACTAGAGGAAAACCTGCTTCAGTCTGCTTTAAACATAACACTGGGAGAGGAATTTACCTTTCAGCAGGAAAATAACCTGTAACACAAGGCAAAATCTACACTAGTTGGTTACAAAAAAGACAGTTAATGTTCCTCAGTGGCCAAGTTACAGCCATGATTTCCAACACCTTGACAGAGCTTGAATAATTTTGAAAAGAATAATTGGCAAATATCGCACAGTCCAGGTGTGCAAAGCTCTTAGAGACTTACCTAATAATACTTTAAGCTGTAATCGTTGCCAAAGATGTTTCTAACATATATTGACTCGGGGTGAATACTAATCTAATCGAGGTATTTGTTTTATTTTTCATATATTTAAAAAATGTATATAATTTTTGACCCACTGGGAATGTGATGAAAGAAATAAAAGCTGAAATAAATAATTCTCTATACTATTATTCTGACATTTCACGTTCTTAAAATAAAGTGCTGATCCTAACTGACCTAAAACAGGGAATTTTTACTAGGATTAAATGTCAGGAATTGTGAAAAACTGAGTTTAAATGTATTTGGCTAAGGTGTATGTAAACTTCCAACTTCAAATGTACATTGACACTTTTGTTTTTATCCCCTGGATTTCTAACCCCTTGATGTTCCTGTTGGATCTAATTTTAATAGCTAGTATTTCAATGGCCATAATAAACAGATATGGAGAAAACGGACAGCCTTGTTTTAAAAGCTGAATACTTTCTGAGAAGTAACCATTATTTACTATTTAACATCTGGGGTTGCTGTACATAACCTTAACCGAGTGTATAAGATATTCACCAAAATTAAAGTAATCCAGGCATTTACAGTGAGGGGAAAAAAGTATTAAATTATTAAAATGCAGGGAAATAAGTATTTGAACCCCTCTCAATCAGAAATATTTCTGGCTCCCAGGTGTCTTTTATACAGGTAACGGGCTGAGATTAGGAACACACTCTTAAAGGGAGTGCTCCTAATCTCAGTTTGTTACCTGTATAAAAGACACCTGTCCACAGAAGCAATCAATCAATCAGATTCCAAACTCTCCACCATGGCCAAGACCAAAGAGCTCTCCAAGGATGTCAGGGACAAGATTGTAGACCTACACAAGGCTGGAATGGGCTACAAGACCATCGCCATGCAGCTTGGTGAGAAGGTGACAACAGTTGGTGCGATTATTCGCAAATGGTAGAAACCCAAAAGAACTGTCAATCTCCCTCGGCCTGGGGCTCCATGCAAGATTTCACCTCATGGAGTTGCAATGAACATGAGAACGGTGAGGAATCATCCCAGAACTACACGGGAGGATCTTGTCAATGATCTCAAGGCAGCTGGGACCATTGTCACCAAGAAAACAATTGGTAACACACTACGCCGTGAAGGACTGAAATCCTGCAGCGCCCGCAAGGTTCCCCTGCTCAAGAAAGCACATATACATGACCGTCTGAGGACAACTGGGTGAAAGTGTTGTGGTCAGATAAGACCAAAATGGAGGTCTTTGGCATCAACTCAACTCACCGTGTTTGGAGGAGGAGGAATGTGCTGCCTATGACCCCAAGAACACCTTTCCCACCGTCAAACATGGAGGTGGAAACATTATGCTTTGGGGTGTTTTTCTGCTAAGGGGACAGGACAACTTCCCTGCATCAAAGGGACGATGGACGGGGCCATGTACCGTCAAATCTTGGGTGAGAATCTCCTTCCCTCAGCCAGGGAATTGAAAATTGGTTGTGGATGGGTATCCCAGCATGACAATGACCCAGAACACACGGCCAAGGCAACAAAGGAGTGGCTCAAGAAGAAACACATTAAGGTCCTGGAGTGGCCTAGCCAGTCTCCAGACCTTAATCCCATAGAAAATCTGTGGAAGGAGCTGAAGGTTCAAGTTGCCAAACGTCAGCCTCAACCTTAATGACTTGGAGAAGATCTGCAAAAAGGAGTGGGACAAAATCACTCCTGAGATGTGTGCAAACCTGGTGGCCAACTACAAGATACGTCTGACCTCTGTGATTGCCAACAAGGGTTTTGCCAATAAGGGTCAAATACTTATTTCCCTCATTAAAATGCAAATCAATTTCTAAGGTTTTTCACATGCGTTTTTCTGGATTCTTTTGTAGTTATTCTGTCTCTCACTGTTCAAATAAACCTACCATTACAATTATAGACTGATCATTTCTTTGTCAGTGGGGAAACGTACAAAATCAGCAGGGGATCAAATACTTTTTTCCCTCACTGTATATATAAATTCAAGTGTTAGAGGCCTCCAGTTAAAAAAAAATGGACTGGATCTTTATACTTAGCACATGGGTCCTGTTTTAGTAGTAATGAGTACCTGAAAGTCTACCATTTTGTATAAGAGTAATTAAAACATGCTAATAATGTATCTTTAAGTACATCAAAAAAGGTCTGATATACTTCTACTGGTATGCCGTCAAGCCCTGGTGTTTTTCCAGACTGAAAAATGTTTTTTTGCCTCAAAGTTCCTTTTCTGTAAGTTGGCCTTCACACAGGTCTTTTTGTATTACTTTCTGTAATTTTACATTATTATTAGGAAGGAAATCCTTACAGTTAACATCATTCAGTGGAAATGAGGAGCCTGAAAAGAAAACATATGCTTAAAATATTTTGCTTCGTATTTCAAAATATAATTTGGTCAATCATGGGTAACTCCGTCATTTGTAACGAGTTTCTGTAAATTCCTTTTGGTAGAATTTCTATGTTGAATGTCAAAGATTTTTTTTGTTGTTGCATTTTTCAAAATGTTCTATCCAATTTGCTTTATTTTTGTAATACATTACACTTGATCATTTTTGAATAAGTACCACCAATTTGTTTTTCATCTGAGCTATTTTGTGCCTCTATAGTACGATTTCCATTACCATCTGCCTGCGCTGTTGCTTCCTCTATTTCCTTTATTAGTCTAATCTCTTTTGACCTAAACTGCTTTTGTTTGAATGATGAGTGTTGTATTGAATGCCCTCTAAAAGTACATTTGAAAGTGTCCCATACAAAAAAATGTCAATTATGTACTGTATGGATGCATTTACCCTCAATTCTTACAAGAAATGTAACATGCTTGCTATAGCTGTGCTCTGTTCTTTGGTTCTCTTTCCCCAGCTCAGGTCAGGATGTCCAGAGAGCCAGTGTAATCATCAACCTGCCAAACCTGGTGCGTCAGAATCCAGCAGAGACTTTCCGACGGGTAGTGCCAAAAGTTCGGGTGGGCCAATTAATCTGTTCTACTCTAAATCCTAATATTCATATTAACCACTGTACTGTGGTAAAACCGAAATGTTATGACTGAATAGAAACATTAACTAATGACAAATGTCCATTCAATTATAATTTTTCCTTTTTGGTGTGTCTTGTGACTACATGTCCAAAGTAACAAATGGTCAATAAACCTCTTCACTCCTAACCCTTCTCCACTTCTAACCCCCTCTCGCCCTCTGACACAGGAAGTACTACACGTAGCCGGGGCAGACATGCAGCTAGCGGCGGCAGGCTCCTTCCTGACCTTGCTCCAGGATGATATTGTCCTCATCCAGACACACACCCACTCCATTTTACAGATCGTTCTACTTAACCTGGACCACCGGGACACAGGTCAGCATGGTTCTTATAAGCATAACATAAGAGATGTCATTAGCAGTCGTGATGATAATAACTTATGACAGGCTACCACAAGTGATTCGACGAGACCATGGCAGGAAGTTAAAGATGTCTTCAACGTGTCATTAGCATGGCATTAGTAAGCAAAACCAGACTGATTTGACAAAAACCAAGGAGGTAAGGTTTGGCGATATCAACCTTTGTCCTATCGTGATTATTTACCCATAAAACATTGTGATATACAATGGTATCAGCCCTATTGGCCAACCCCCCCAAAAAATGTCAAACCGCAACAACAAAAAATCTTCTATAGCGAGAAGTCGAATGATACAACCAATGGTCCCTCGCAGCTCCCATCTGACTGCCACACAGGAGAAATATCAGCCCGCGCAGAGAAGCACGAGATTGAACTTCCCTCAACTTTCTAGAGTTTTCCCCTTTAGTTAACACTATCAATGTTTTGTTCTACTGTGATCTAATTAACGCATTATTAGCCACTTTCAATGTAACATTCTGAAACAAAATTAACTATGCAAGACTTGGTATACAAAACTAACTGTGCAAGAGGTTTTCTTGTAGGCAGAAGGCATTGGAGTGGGATACTATTGCATTGACAGGCACACTCAGACCTGACTGGTGCGCCATATCCAATCAGAGCTGCAGTAGGCCTATATGCAAATAGCCATTGCCATATATGGATCTGTGCCATTCATTTTGAACTGGACTGTGTTTACTGTAGACTATTGATATTGTTTGTTCTCTCTCATTATTAGTCCCCTGGCTACCTTACGTGTTTAGGCTATTCAAACAACTCTTTGAGATTGAATTCATTGTTTGATCGGGAGAAAGCCATGCATAAGATGATAAAAGGATAGCATATAGTCCAATTTCATAACTTATCGAATGGAGTGTCCGTTATTTTAAAAAGGAATAGGATTAGGCTATAGCTTAAAGGGAAATTTCAAAAATGTTCAACTTCATATTCGTAATCTCCAGCACCACCCCAACATCAACATAAGTGAAAATGGCGCGTTTCTATGTTTTGTAGTAGAGGATAAGTGTTTCCAATGACATAATCAACCAATTAGTAGGCAATACCTACAGTTGAAGTCGGAAGTTTACATACACTTAGGTTGGAGTCATTAAAACTCGTTTTTCAACCACTCCACAAATTTATTGTTAACAAACTAGTTTTGGCAAGTCTGTTAAGACATCTACTTTGTGCATGACACAAGTAATTTTTCCAACAATTGTTTACAGACAGATTATTTCACTTATAATTCACTGTATCACAATTCCAGTGGGTCAGAAGTTTACATACACTAAGTTGACTGTGCCTTTAAACAGCTTGGAAAATTCCAGAAAATGTCATGGCTTTAGAAGCTTCTAATAGGCTAATTTGACATCATTTAAGTCAATTGGAGGTGTACCTGTGGATGTATTTCAAGGCCTACCTTCAAACTCAGTGCCTCTTTGCTTGACATCATGGGAAAATCAAAAGAAATCAGCCAAGACCTCCACAAGTCTGGTTCATCCTTGGGAGCAATTTCCAAACGCCTGAAGGTACCACGTTCATCTGTACAAACAATAGTACGCAAGTATAAACACCATGGGACCACGCAGCCGTCATACTGCTCAGGAAGGAGACCCGTTCTGTCTTCTAGAGATGAACGTACTTTGGTGCGAAAAGTGCAAATCAATCCCAGAACAGCAAAGGACCTTGTGAAGATGCTGGAGGAAACAGGTACAAAAGTATCTATATCCACAGTAAAAACGAGTCCTATATTGACATAACCTGAAGGCCCGCTCAGCAAGGAAGAAGCCACTGCTCCAAAACCGCCATAAAAAAGCCAGACTACTGTTTGCAACTGCACATGGGGACAAAGATCGTACTTTTTTGAGAAATGTCCTCAGGTCTGATGAAACAAAAATATAACTGTTTGGCCATAATTACCATCGTTATGTTTGGAGGAAAAAAGGGAAGGCTTGCAAGTCGAAGAACACCATCGCAACCGTGAAGCACGGGGGTGGCAGCATCATGTTGTGGTGGTGCTTTGCTGCAGGAGGGACAGGTACACTTCACAAATGTAATTTCAAGGCAATGCTACCAAGGCAATGCTACCATAAATTCTAATTGAGTGTATGTAAACTTCTGACCCACTGGGAATGTGGTGAAATAAATAAAAGCTGAAATAAATCATTCGCTCTACTATTATTCGGACATTTCACATTCTTACAATAAAGTGGTAATCCTAACTGACCTAAAACAGGGAATTTGTACTAGGATTAAATGTCAGGAAACTGAGTTTAAATGTATTTGGTTAAGGTGTATGTAAACTTCCGACTTCAACTGTATGCATAATTGGTTAAAATCACACAATGCACGGACCTCCCGAGTGGCGCAGCAGTCTAAGGCATTGCATCGCAGTGCTAGCTGTCTCACTACAGATCCTGGTTCGATTCCAGGCTGTGTCGCAGCCGGCCGCGACGGGGAGACCAATGAGGCGGCACACAATTGGCCCAGTGTCGTCCGGGTTAGGGGAGGGTTTGGCCGCCCGGGATGTACTTGTCTTATCGCGATCTAGCGACTCCTGTGGCGAGCCGGGTGCATGCACCGTGACACGGTCACCAGGTGTACGGTGTTTCTTCCGATACATTGGTGCAACTGGCTTCCGGGTTGTGTCAAGAAGAAGTACCAGGTATACGGTGTTGGGGTCATTTCCCCACGCCTGAAGGTACCACGTGCGTCCTCATGTTTCGGAGGACGCACGGCTCTCAACCTTCGCCTCTCCCGAGTCCATATGGGAGTTGCAGCGATGGGACAAGACTGTAACTACCAATTAGGATAACTCGAAATTGGGGTACAAAAATCAATAATAATAATTTAAAATAGAAAGATAAAACAATACAACAACAAAAAAATATCAGGCGAAGCACTTCCTCTATCTTTTTTACTACAAAACATAGAAACGCAAAATGTCTAAATGTTGATGTTGGGGTGGTGCTGGAGATGATGAATATGAAGTTGAATTATTTTTATTTCCCTTTGAGGCCCGTGCATCAAACAGAGAAAGAGAGAGAAACAATAAAACAATATTTTCTGACTGGACATTTTTGTACTGCTTTGGTGGAATTCTCCACTCCACTATATAACATATTTATTGAAATAAGCTATATCAAATAGCAATAGACAAATTACTCAGAATATCACTTGTGTGCTGCCCTGCTGTGCACAGCGAAACTCCGTCTGTCACATCATGATGTTGTCTCATCAATCTACAGTTTAGTTTAAAACCTCTACAGGATGGGTGTCCCTATAACGGGACTGTTGAGCTAACGTGCGCTAATGTGATTAGCATGACAGTTGTAAGTAACAGCAATCTTATATGTTCAGAAAGCTTGAATTCTTGTTAATCTAACTGCACTGTCCAATGTACAGTAGCTATTACAGTGAAAAAATACCATGCTATTGTTTGAGGAGAGTGCACAACAACAAAAAACTTTTATCACGGCAACTGGTTTGATACATTCACCTCTGAAGGTAAGTAATGTACTTCCATTCAGTAATCTTGTTCTGATTTGACATCCTTAGGGTCCCAGAGATAAAATGTAGCATAGTTTTGTTTGATAAAATACATTTTTATATTCAAATGTAGGAACTGGGTTCTACAGTTTGAACCCCTGGTGTCTCTGGCTCCACACCCACCCCGCCAGGCCATCTAGATGTGTGAAAGTTAGTGTATAAGCTAATGATCCATCATGTATGACATTCCTGGGAGTGTGTAAACTTACATTTTGTATTACCATATCATTTTTGGATGTTCTCTTTAGTTATGTACTTTAAAATGTATCAATTGACCAATTCGGCACATTTCGGCAGACTTGATAAAAATAATTGTCCAGTATTGAAATGCTTCGCTGGATCAATCTGAAACTTAGCACACATCTAGCGGCCAAAATCTAAATTGCGCCTAAACTGCAATAATACAGGATAGCCTTTCTCTTGCATTTCAAAGATGAACATTTTTTTTAATTAAAATAATATTCCACAAACTTCTAAGTGTTTCCTTTTCAAATGGTATCAAGAATATGCATATCCTTGCTTCAGGTCCTGAGCTACAGCCAGTTAGATTTGGGTATGTCATTTTAGGCGAAAATTGAATGTTCCTTAAGAGGTTGAAAGCTGTCTTTAACCTGTCATAACTGCAAGACCAGGGTAGCAAGCTAAGTTGGCTATTTAACCTCTCTGCGCACGGATCCCGCTAGCGGGATCGTTTTCAGAGCAAACAACGCGGCAAATTCAAAATAAAAATTCGTAATATTTAACATTCTTCGATATACAACTGTTGCATAGCCATCAAAAGCTCTGCTTCTTGGCAATATCACTGCGTTGTCAGATTTCAAAAAGGCTTTACGGCGAAAGCACCACATTTGATTGTTTGAGGCTAGTACCTCACATATTTTCCACATTAGCATAAATTCATATCCAGCTCGGTTCTCAAAATGTCCATATCACAGCTAATATAAATCGCTTACCTTTCAAATAACTTCTGCTGAGGGCTTCCCAAGTGTCCAAACAAGAGAATCCATGGTTCTTTTGTTAGAAAAAGTAATTCATTATATCCATAAATCTCAGTTTGGTTGGCACGTTATGTTCAGCTACTCCACCAAGCATTGTCAGTCTACTCCCCCGTTGTACAGTGAAGAAAAGCGCGTTCAAGTTATACCTCTCATCTTTTTCACAAACAAATCAAATATCATTAATAATGCATCCTTATGTATTCTTTTATGAATAATAGCGATCATATTTTACACGGATGGTAACTGAAACGTTATAAAAGGAAAAGAAAGCTGGGCGCGTTCATGTTCTCGTGAAGGTGCACGGTTGTTTACATTTTTCCCTTCCTGTAGTCTGTCTTTCTTCTATAAGGATCTCCTCAGGGCTATTTCCTCCAGACACTTTCCAGGGACTGTTGGCATCCAGTGGAAGCCATAGGTACTGCAACCTGTGTCCTATTCCCCATTGACTTCTATTACCAGGCCTTCAAAGTGAGTGGAGGGCTAAAGAAAAAGGAATTCCGGACAGAAATCTCTCAGGTTTTTGCCTGCTATATCTGTTCTGTTATACCCACAGACTATATCTTAATGGTTTTAGACACTTCAGAGTGTTTCCTATACAATAGTACTAATTATGTGAATATCCTAGTTTCTGGCCCTGAGTGGCGGGCATTTAACTTTGGGCACGTCAGACAGGCGAAAATTCGGAAAATGGGACCCTAGCTGTAACAGGTTAAAGTTGTGTTTAACCTGTCATAAGAGATGTCTTAAGCAGTAATTATGATAATAACTTATGCCAACCTAGCGCAACTGACTAACCTAGACCAAGGCAGGAAGCTTAGTTGGTAGTTAGCTGACTGACAAGCTAGGCATGCAACATGACAATGTTATATCATTTGACATACCGATGCCACATTCATATATCATCACTGCATTTGACATCTTTATGTAAAATGTTAGCACTCTTTCGGGGGGGTTTTCGGGGGGGGTTTCTCCCATTCTTCTCTGCAGATCCTCTCAAGCTCTGTCAGGTTGGATGGGGAGCTGCACAGCTATATTCAGGTCTCTCCAGAGATGTTCAATCCGGTTCAAGTCCGCGATCTGCCTGGGCCACTCAAGGACATTCAGAGACTTGTCCCGAAGCCTCTCCTGCATTGTCTTGGATGTGTGCTAACAGCTTAGTCCTGTTAGAAGGTGAACCTTCACCCCAGTCTGAGGTCCTGAGCGCTCTGGAGCAGGTTTTCATCAAGGATTTTTCTGTACTTTGCTCCTTTCATCTTTCCCTTGATCCTGACTAGTCTCCCGGTCCCTACCCCTGAAAAACATCCCTACAGCATGATGCTGTCACCACCATGCTTCACCGTAGGGATGGAGCCAGGTTTCCTCCAGACAAGCCTCTTGTCATTCAGGCCAAAGAGTTCAATCTTGGTTTCATCAGACCAGAGAATCTTGTTTCTTATGGTCTGAGAGTCCTTTAGGTGCCTTTTGGCAAACTCCAAGCGGGCTGTCATGTGCCTTTTACTGAAGAGTGTCTTCCGTCTGGCCACGCTACCATAACGGCCTGATTGGTGGAGTGCTACAGAGATGGTTGTCCTCCTGGAAGTTTCTCTCATCTCCACAGAGGAACTCTGGAGCTCTGTCTAAGTCACAATCGGGTTCTTGGTCACCTCCCTGACCAAGGCCCTTCTCCCCTGATTGCTCAGTTTGGCCGGGCGGCCAGCTCTAGGAAGAGTCTTGGTGGTTCCAAACTTCTTCCATTTAAGAATGATGGAGGCAACTGTCTTCTTGGGGATCTTCAATGCTGCAGAGATATTTTGGTACCCTTCCCCAGATCTGTGCCTTCAACAAAATTCTGTCACGGAGCTCTACGGACAATTCTTTCAAACTCATGGCTTGGTTTTTGCTCTGACATGCACTGTCAATTTAGGGACCTTATATAGACAGGTGTGTGCCTTTCCAAATCATGTCCAATCAATTGAATTTACCACAGGTGCATGTTTGAAACAAAAATGAATGCAATTAATACAGTGCAAATCTAAAGAATAGAGTAATGCCTTGCATTTGAATGATAGGGCAAAATGTGGATTTCCACCTAAATAGACATACCCAAACTTAAACATTTTTCATGTGGTGGCCATAAACAATAACTACTACATTTACATAGTTTTAGAAAAGTCTGGAACTCACCTTTCTGGTAAAAATTTATGTATATAAATTGCTGAAGCTCAAGAACTTAATGTAGTACAAATATTATGAAAATATGAAAAATCATATATTTTTTTCCTATTCAACAAAAGTCTTGAAATTACTGAAATCCTTTCTAAATGTAGTAACAATGAAATTATAAATGACTTGTAAGACATTTGAAATCTTATACTATGTGTAAAATAAATATTGTCATACTACACTATTTAATATAACTGCAGACAGAGAATTTTCTCCTAAAGGTCCACTGAGCAGCACAGAGACACCATTTAAATGTGTGCAGACTCGTTACTTCAGCTTTAAGCACAAAGTGGTTTTGTCCGTCTGTGACCAGGAGAAAGTGGTCTTGTTCAATTCTATTACATTATTTGCTTACGTTGAGAGCTCTAAATCCTGCAGAGAATATCACAGCGAGATTAAACTAGTATTGTTGCATCCGCTAGATTCTCCCGTTTATTATGCTCTATTGCAAGCGCAGCTGTAAGTTTCACTGACATAGGAAATCGTTCCTTTATCTGGATAGGCCCGGAAATGTGACACATTCCTATGCAAATGGTGGGGTCTGATACCTGACACTTCAAGTCAGCCCCGCTGGGAGAGTAGGAGCGGAGAGACGGGGCTTTCTTGCACTATAAGACACATGACCCTACGATGTTCAAAGAGTGCTTTGTACACCAAAACCGGTCCAGAACTACTCAACGCCTCCTAAATAGGGGACTTAACATCTAAGAGGTATCATAATAACCAAATGTAGCCTATTAAATGTAGCTGAATATAGAAAGAAGCATGCCAATCTATAGGTCCTGCATAACACCAATTCATTTAAAAACTACACCATGTCCAGGCCCGTTGAAATTCTGTTCGGGACAGTAGATTTTTGGCCAACTGGCTCAATTGGGCCAGTAAGAAAAAAGTTAGTGTTGGACCCTGAATGTAAACACTGTCATGTTTTGGCAAGACATAAAGCTGTGTATTTTTTATTTGTGAAATGTCTACAAGTGGCAAATTAAGCCTGTCTAAAATGACATTGCAGAGACTTGTGGGTTGTATAGTAACAACCGGGCGAGTTGGATGCAGCCAGATCTTCACAGCCCCGCTTTCAGCTTTGTAGTATTCCTCTCCTAGCTCAAGGTTTAACTTTAGGTTGAACGTTAAGTAACATCCTTTCAAAAGTCTCAAATAGCATGCTTTAAGCTTGTGTACAATTCATGTGGCACCTTACTCGACAGGAATCAATCTTTAGCCATTGTTGGCATGAGAGGAACAAGCCTGTTGCTCACTCAGGTTTTCAATTCAGTATCCTACTGTTCCAGGATTACAGTCGATGAAAGCTTCTTCTCACAGATCTGTTGAATGTAGCTAGTGTCTGCCTGGCATTTCGCCCACAGTGTGAGCAAGGGAGTGAATGCAGCAGTTTGAATTCGTGACAGAGCTTAACCGTTGTGACTTACCGTCACTGGTGGGCTGTAGGTTGGCAGGGCATCATACTCTCTGGCACAGGGATGTTCCATTTCGAAACTTCAAAGGCCCTGGCATCATTATTAAACATTGGTAGCAGTTTTCAGTGTTTTTAAAATGTCCGTTTTTCTCTGTTTCTCTTTGACAGTGGTAAGCAACTCATGGCTGGAAACTTTGCTGTCTGCAATCGATGCTTTACCAAAGGAAACCATCAGACAGGAGGTAACAACAACCTGAAATGTACACTAGCTAACACATTAACGTAACACACATACGAGCTCCTGTCTCCTTCCGTGGCCTCAAACTGCTTTTAAATGCTTGTAAAACAAAATGCATGATCTTCAACCGATTGTCGCCCGCGCCCGCGCCCGCACCCGCACCCGCCCGCCCGACTAGCATCACTACTCTGGACGCTTCTGACTTAGAATATGTGGACAACTACAAATACCTAGGTGTCTGGTTAGACTGTAAAGTAGCTGGTTGCTACTGGAGTGAAACGTGTTCTTATAAGCCCAGTCATTGCGCAACAGTTCTAAATGCAATTGCGTGTTTTGATGGCCACTATTAAAAAGAGAGAGTTTTTATTTTTAACCATGTGCTCCATTCACCATTTGAGTGCATAGGCAAAATACGGTAGGCAAGCTACCTTGCAATCTGAGCTGGAGACAGTATGCATTTTGAAAACATATACTTAATTGTTTGAAACCTGTATGTTTTACTTCATATTATGAGGTATGTCTTACCTTGCGTAGCCAAAATCTGACTATGCGCATTTGTGTAGGATAGATTATTGCGCAACCCCAAACGTTATATTCAGATTGGACTCAGGTTTGCAATGGTGAGAAGATAAAAAAATATTACTTTTTAACCCCCCCCTCAAAACAAAAATGTTTTTGTATTTGTATTATTTATTTTATAAATTTTTTTTTTTGCTCATCTTTATCAAGGGTACCAATCATTTTGGACCTGACTGAATAGTCCTAGGTATATGTTGTTGTTAGGTGGACTTATGGGTAAATTTGTCATATATTTGCTTTTATTACTGCGCAATTTTTTTTTGCACTTTCAAACCATTTTCCCATTTTGATCCTAATGTCACACATTGAACCCATTATTTATAGAAAGACCCGTATATGGCACATATAGGGCCGATTTGCATTCAGTTGGTCAACTGGCTACCTCCATTTTTGCCTCAACTCCCAGACATTTAGATTTTCTTGTATTTTGTTGCATCTCATTTTATTCATTAAAATGTGTTTCTTGTATGTGTTACTGTAATTCTCCATTCAGCTTGCTTTTTAATCCAAGACTAGGCTTACTCTGTGTCTGGGAAACCGTTCCCTAGTATCTTACCTGAGAATTATGCCAGGCTTTTAAGGAATTTCTGGGCATATTTCTGGGCATTAAAACAATACTTTTTCAAAATGCCTTGCTGTGCCAAGGTCCATTTCTAAATATGACAAACTCTCTCACAGGGAGATGCCAAGCACCAAGTTCATTAGCAATCATTTCACAATAACCCATAAATACATTTCTGAAATAAGCCCCTGACGATGCAGATACATCCAGTTTGAGGCAATTGTTTTATACTACCCTGCAGTACAGGTTAACTTTTTAATGCCCATGACTGTATAACCGTTAGTATATCTTATATGGGGAATTAAGATAGTTTCTTCCAATGGCATTGTTCCATTAGAAGCCAAGTTGGCTATAATTTCTCAGTATGACAATACTGTGCCCGACGACTCAAGTCAGCCACAATTACTAGTAAAGAACTGTGGTTAGTTAGGAAACTAAACTTGGCAACATTATTTAGCATGGTCCCGATGGAGCCCTGGTAAAAAAGTGCACTATAAATGGAATAGGATGTCATTTGGGATGCAACCCATGGCGTCCTTAAACAGGCTGTTCCTTCCCTAACACCCTAATAGCCTGTACCCATTGGTTGATCATGCAGATCCTCAGCCCGCTTGTGTCCAAAGCTCAGCTGTCTCAGTCCCTGCAGGCCCGTTTAGCCAGCTGTCGTATCCTGGGGAAGGTGGCCTGCAAGTTTGAGTCTCCCATGTGAGTTTGTATCCCTGGAGTTTGTATCTTGCTCAATCACCAAACAGAAGGCCTGATGCTTGTTTTTCTACAAAGGAATGTCTTGATTAAATGCTTATTTTTCTGTCAGAAAATGTCTTGGTTAAATTAGTTAAATAGATGAAGGGGCCATAGATGCTACAGTATAATTAATTAGTTAATGATAGAAAGTCTAGACCAGGGGTGGGCAAACCTTTTGGCTCTAGGGCCACAACGGGATTTAAAAATTCAATCAAGGGCCACACATTTGTTCGTCAAAATCAATTTGCAGGCCAGAAAAATGGCAATTATTTGAAAACAATGTCTACATACTTTCTATCTAGTTTTAGACTTTCAATTGTGGCCTGGAGTGTTTTTTTCAACCCAGAATAATAATTTCTCCTAACAACAATAAAAATATCCCCCACAGGCCGCATTTAATTGGCTGGCGAGCCCACCCCTGACCTAGACGATAGATGTAGGACCCATAGATTCTAGGCTAAATTAGTTACAATCATTTCACAGCTCATCTGAATTAGTTTCAATTCAACTTGTCTTTTTTAATATCTCGTAGAAAAATCTCTATTGTGCCCTTTGGGACACCTTTCCAATAATCAATCATAATTTGATTTCTCTTGATATGCCCCAAAATTGTGTGAACCCCTCTTGGCAGAGTGAAGAAGGACCTCCTGCCCCTGGTGAGATCCCTGTGCCAGGACGTGGAGTATGAGGTGCGCTCCTGTATGTGTCGCCAGCTGGAGAACATCGCCAGAGGAATCGGGTAAAAGAAAAGAACAGAGAAGAAAAAAAGAGGAAAAAACCTTTCAAATAATCTAGAAAACAGCTGTGTGTGGTGTCACATTAAAATCGTAGGAGAGCTCATTGTAATGGCTGGAATGAAATAAATGGAATGGTTTCCATGTGTTTTATGTGTTTGATACCTTTCCATGTATTCCATTCCAGCCATTACATTGAGCCCCTCCTCTGATTTTTCCACCCACAAGACTCCACTGGTAGAAACAGTCACATTGTTCAAACCGAAAGGCATAGCGGTTAAATTGAACGGTGTCTTTGAAAAGGCTAAACACACCTTGTTGACCTGAGGAAATAGACCAGTATGTGAGACTAAATACCCCCTTCCCGTTGCCCACCCTAAGCTGAGCAGAATGTCAATGCTAGAAGGCACACTGCAGAGGGTCTGCAATCCATTCCTCTCTGTGGTAGAGGATCAGTCAGGGTCGTGTTAATTAGGGCACTCAACGGAAAACAAATATGAACGTTTCTTATTGGACAAAACCAGATCGTCTGTTTGGTGCCTAATAAACATGGCCCAGTTGCCCAGAGCTCCCGCAGATTCAGTTTGCCTCTCTCCATGGAATGCAGCAGAAACATTGTGTCCCAAATGGCACCCTATACCCTATATAGTGCACTACTTTTGAGCAGAGCACTATGGGCCCCCACTATGGGCACTTTATAGGGAATAGGGTGTCATTTGACAACCACACACTATCAACCCTGATAGACTGCAGCAGCCCCCTGGGAACAGCCGGCCCAGTCAAGAAGAACGATTTTTAAAATGCTGCCCAGTTACCCGTGTAGCAAATGCTTTATTTTGCAATCAGGAAAGTGGCAGGGGGAAGGTAGTGCTTACTTTGGTATTAATGCTTAGTGGCACTACAACTAATGGATACATATTGACCAAATAGAGAAACTGCACACTACTGGGCATCCTAAGTGTGCAGTATACTCTTTGGGCCGGTTTCTCAGACACAGATTAAGCCTAGTCCTGGACAAAAAGCACTTTCAATGGAGAATCTTCATAGAGCATACTTTTAAGTCCAAGACTATGCTTAATCTGATGTCCGGGAAACCGGCCCCTAGAGTGCGTCTCAGTATCATTTGTCTTATCGTCTCCCCTTTCCTGTTATTTTATTATGTCCTATTTCTTATCCCCATCCTCATAGAGATGTTCCCCTTCGATAACATACAGTTGAAGTCGGAAGTTTACATACACCTTAGCCAAATACATTTAAACTCAGTTTTTCACAATTACTGATATTTAATCCTAGTAACAATTCCCTGTCTTAAGTCAGTTAGGATCACCACTTTATTTTAAGAATGTGAAATGTCAGAATAATAGTAGAGAGAATGATTTATTTCAGCTTTTATTTCTTTCATCACATTCCCAGTGGGTCAGAAGTTTACATGCACTCAATTAGTATTTGGTAGCATTGCCTTTAAATTGTTTAACTTGGGTCAAACGTTTCGGGTAGCCTTCCACAAGCTTCCCACAATAAGTTGGGTGAATTTTGGCCCATTCCTCCTGACAGAGCTGGTGTAACAGTCAGGTTTGTAGGCCTCCTTGCTCGCACACTCTTTTTCAGTTCTGCCCACAAATTTTCTATAGGATTGAGGTCAGGGTTTTGTGATGGCCACTCCAATACCTTGACTTTGTTGTCCTTAAGCCATTTTGCCACAACTCCAACCTAAGTGTATGTAAACTTCCGACTTCAACTGTACAAGGAGTACCAGTACCAGATCCATGTGCAGAGGTGCAAGGTATTTGAGGTAGATATGTACATGAGAGCTAGGACTATGAAACAAAAATGATTGACACTGACCATAATGGATACTTATTGCAAGCATTTTAATGATATTGTTCATTAAGGTAATTAACCTATACTAAGTAGCCTATACAATTTTTTTAAATGAATTACATTTGTTAGTATGGGTGATTGTTAATAGGACAATTGATGGCTACAACCATCAAACTAGTAGTAGCTTAAAGGATCATTTAAAAGAAACTGTGGTGCACATTAATGTTAGAAACGTGTCATTCTATTGATCGGCTTTGTGATGGCCACTCCAATACCTTGACTTGTTGTCTTTAGGCCATTTTGCCACAACTTTGGAAGTATGCTTGGGGTCATTGTCCATTTGGAAGACCCATTTGCAACCAAACTTCCTGACTGATGTCTTGAGATGTTGCTTCAATATATCCACATCATTTTCTTCCCTCGTGATTCCATCTATTTTGTGAAGTGCACCAGTCCCTCTTGCAGCAAAGCACCCCCACAACATGATGCTGCCACCCCCGTGCTTCACGGTTGGGATGGTGTTCTTCGGCTTGCAAGCCTCCCCCTTTTTCCTCCATACATAACGATGGTCAAAATTTATTTTACCTTTATTTTACTAGGCAAGTCAGTTAAGAACAAATTCTTATTTTCAATGACGGCCTAGGAACAGTGAGTTAATTGCCTGTTCAGGGACAGAACGACAGATTTGTACCTTGTCAGCTCGGGGAATTCAACTTGAACTGGCCAAACAGTTATATTTTTGTTTCGACAGACCAAATAGCATTTCTCCAAAAAGTACGATCTTTGTTCCCAAGTGCAGCTGCAAATTGTAGTCTGGCTTTTTTATGGCAGTTTTGGAGCAGTGGCTTCTTCCTTGCTGAGCCGCCTTTCAGGTTATGTTGATGTAGGACTCGTTTTGCTGTGGATATAGATACTTTTGTACCTGTTTCCTCCAGCATCTTCACAAGGTCCTTTGCTCTTAATTTGCACTTTTCGCACCAAAGTACGTTAATTTCTAGGAGACAGAACGCATCTCCTTCATGAGCGGTATGACGGCTGCGTGGTCCCATGGTGTTTATGCTTGCGTACTATTGTTTGTACAGATGAACGTGGTACCTTCAGGCGTTTGGAAATTGCTCCCAAGGATGAACCAGACTTGTGTAGATCTAACATTTTTTTCTGAGGTCTTGGCTGATTTCTTTTGGTTTTCCCATTGATGTCAAGCAAAGAGTCACTGAGTTTGAAGGCCTTGAAATACATCCACAGGTACACCTCCAATTGACTCAAATTATGTAAATTAGCCTATCAGAAGCTTCTAAAGCCATGACATAATTTTCTGGAATTTTCCAAGCTGTTTAAAGGCACAGTCAACTTAGTTTGATAACAAGACATTTGTGGAGTGGTTGAAAAACTAGTTTTAATGACTCCAACCTAAGTGTATGTAAACTTCCGACTTCAACTGTATATAGATATTGATCCATTAGTTGAATAGAAAATCTTTGAGCTACTGACATGTGCGATGAATTGAAACACCAACACTAAGTGGTGCACAGAAACAAATTACCTGATGCTTTGAATGGATCTTTTAGTGTTTTGTTCATTAGTCCATCAAACTTGAACAAAATACTAAAATATTGTTTTTGTGTGAACTATCCCTTTAACAGTGCTACATTAATACAGTATGTGCTAGGGTTAGTTACTGTCAAACCCACTGTTGAATATTGGTATTGGAGTATTGCTGGCAACCAACTGCAACAGTGAGTTATCAGAATATGTATTTTGTCAAAGGGTGAGTGACTTATTAAGGAGAAGGAGTATTATGTGTCAGTCACCAACACAACCCTGTAACCTTGACATTATACGTTCTGTAACTTGACTCTTGTCATCCTTCATTGATCTTTTGGATGCAGTTAATGAAATGTGCTGTTTTACATTGCCAATGTTGGGGGAGGGAGATTCTATTCTTCTTAGCTCCTACACTTAGGGATAGCCTAGTTCACAATAAAATAGTATCATGTTTCCATACATCAGCAGTGGTCTTAAACTAAAGTTGTTGGGTAACAGGCATATATAAACACAGCAAATAGGCAGTGACTCATGTTCGTAGCATTCATAATGATAGTATTGTTTTTACAAAAGTTATGCAGGGGAAAATGACATCAGCTTTGGACGCTAAAATCCATGAAATTGGCATACAGAGGCAGCTCTGACTCGGTATCTCAATGTGAATGGGGCATCAACCTGCTTGTATTTGTAGTTGTGTCAACCTTATTTTTTAGATACATTTATTATCCATTGGCAGTTAAGTATATGAATATGGAAAAAAAGTGGAGAAAACTAAAGAAAGATAAATAATAATTAAAGAATGAGGTTGCGTTAAATTGAGAGCACAGGGAAGATCATCTTCCAGAAGGATTTTACCCCCAGGCTTTCCCACATCATATGGATTAAGGTACATTGAGTGTCATTAGAGCATAGAGCGCAATTGGGCGATGGTTTGGCTTTAATGTAATATAATTTCTGGAGAGTAAAGTACGTTCTGTGAACAAAATGAAAGTGAATAATTTGGTGATTTGGATTTCTGGAAGATAGAGATATATTGTGCCATATTGTTTGCCAATTAAGAACATTGTTGGATGTTTGTAGATCTTTTTCCCACAATTTGTCAATTGAAAGCGGCTTGGATGAGGACTTTACTAGACGGGAATTCATTTCAGAGACGAGACCTCTTTTTCCAAGCAGTACCTTATGAAAGGGATGAAGGTGAGGCTTTGTTTTCCAAGATACCCCATGAGCGTGCATAGCAAAATGTAATTGTAAGTAGAAAAATAATGAGGTGCCAGGCAGGTTGTACTTTTGTTGAATATCTTGGAATGCATAGAGACTGTCATGCCACAGGGGAAATAAGATGGGGCACCCTCCCAATTTGGAGACCAAGATTATGGAAAATTGGTGATTGGAGGTACCAGTTGAGTGTGATTCCACATATTTTTTCAGCTAGACACCAAACAGAAATGACCTGAGAAATAATAGAGCCAAATCTTAATTTAGATTGTTTCAGAGCTACAGTTGGAGTCGGAAGTTTACATACACTTAGGAGTCATTAAAACTCGTTTTTCAACCACTCCACAAATTTCTTGTTATCAAACTATAGTTTTATAGTCGATTAGGACATCTACTTTGCGCATGACACAAGTAATTTTTCCAACAATTGTTTACAGACAGATTATTTCACTTATAATTCACTGTATCACAAATCCAGTGGGTCAGAAGTTTACATACACTAAGTTGACTGTGCCTTTAAACAGCTTTGAAAATCCTAGAAAATGATGTCATGGCTTTAGAAGCTTCTGATAGGCTAATTGACATAATTTGAGTCAATTGGAGGTGTACCTGTGGATGTATTTCAAGGCCTACCTTCAAACTCAGTGCCTCTTTGCTTGACATCATGGGAAAATCAAAAGGAATCAGCCAAGACCTCAGAAAAAAATGTTAGACCTCCATAAGTCTGGTTCATCCAATTTCCAAACACCTGAAGGTACCACGTTCATCTGTACAAACAATAGTAAGCAAGTATAAACACCATGGGACCACGCAACCGTCATACCGCTCCTGAAGGAGACTGGTCTTCTAGAGATGAACGTTGTCACGTCCTGGCCATAGAGAGCCCTCTGGTTCTCTATGGTGATTTAGGTCAGGACGTGAATAGGGTGGGTTCTAGTTAATTTTGTTTCTATGTTGGTTTTGAGTTGGTTCCCAATTAGAGGCAGCTGTTGTTCGTTGCCTCTAATTGGGAATCCTATTTAGTTTGTCTTCTCCCCACCTGTGTTCTGGGTTATTGTTTGTATGTTGTATGTGCTGTGTGCGCGACACATTTTGTCCGATCGTTTGATGTTTGTATTTTTTGTAAGTTTCACTGTATTTAAATAATATGTGGAACTCCACTCACGCTGCGCTTTGGTCCGTTACTCCTGAAGATCGTGACAGAATATCCCACCAGTAATGGACCAAGCAGCGTGATACGAAGGTGAAGGAGAGTTGGACCTGGGAAGAAGTACTGGGTGGTTGCGAGACCCTTCCTTGGCGGAAGTCGCCGAGGGATTTTGGTGGACAACATCCCCATCTCCACGTCCCCAAAAAACCCAAGGAAAATCCCAATATCTTTTTTGGTGGGGGGCACATGGAGCTGTTGGCTGAGCAGAGGAGAGAGCCAGAGCCTGAATGGGAGACGTATGAGGAGTTTAGGGAAGGATATCGGAGAGAGGTGTTGGCGAGGAATAGGCTGCAGCGCAGGCGCCTAGAGGAGCGTCTGTCCAGCCCGGTACGTACTGTGCCTGCTTCTCGCACTCGTCCTGAAGAGCGTGTCACCAGTCCGGTGCTACCTGCGCCGGCTCCACGCACCAGGCTTCCAGTGCGCCTTCCCAGCCTGGTACGTCCTGTGCCAGCTCCCCGCACTCGCCCTGAAGAGCGTGTCATCAGTCCGGTGAAACCTGTGCCGGCTCCACGCACCAGGCTTCCAGTGTGCCTTTCCAGCCAGGTGCGTCCTATGCCAGCTCTCCGCACTCGCCCTGAGGGGAGTGTCATCAGTCCGGTGAAACCTGTGCCGGCTCCACGCACCAGGCTTCCAGTGCGCCTTCCCAGCCAGGTACGTCCTGTGCCAGCTCTCCACACTCGCCATGAAAAGCGAGGCATCAGTCCGGTGAAACCTGTGCCGGCTCCACGCAACAAGCTTCAGCCCGGTGCCAGAGCTGCAGCTTTCCGCTGCGCCGGGGACCAATCCGGGCAAGGCGTTCAGCCCACCGACGCCTAATGCCCACCCGATCCCTCGCCATCTAGTTCTGGTTTTGCGTCCGAGTCCGCACCTTTGGGGGGATACTGTCACGTCCTGGCCATAGATAGCCTCTGGGCTCTTTATGGAGGTTTTGGTCAGGACGTGACTAGGGGGAATATTGGTTCTATTATTTGTATTTCTATGATTTGGATTTGTAAGGTTCCCAATTAGAGGCAGCTGATTGTCGTTACCTCTAATTGGGGATTATACTTAAGTTGTTGTTTTTCCCACCTGCTTTGTGGGATATTGTTTTCGTTTGTGTCATCTTTTGCACTACGTATTGTTACGGTCTGTTCATTCTTTGTTGTTTTTGTATTGTTCCATTTTCTAATTAAAATATGTGGAACGCAAAAAAACAAACAGATGGGGACAAAGATTGTAATTTTGGAGAAATATCCTCTGGTTTGATGAAACAAAAAATAACTGTTTGGCCATAATGACCATCGTTATGTTTAGAGGAAAAAGCGGGAGGCTTGCAAGCCGAAGAACACCATCCCAACCGTGAAGCACGGTGGTGGCAGCATCATGTTATGGGGGTTCTTTGCTACAGGAGGGACTGGTGCACTTCACAAAATAGATGGCATCATGAGGCAGGAAAATGATGTGGATATATTGAAGCAACATCTCAAGACATCAGTCAGGAAGTTAAAGCATGGTCGCAAATGGGTCTTCCAAATAGACAATGACCCCAAGCATACTTTCAAAGTTGTGGCAAAATGTCAAAAAGCTAAGTCAAGATATTGGAGTGGCCATCACAAAGCCCTGACCTCAATCCTATAGAACATTTGTGGGCAGAACTGAAAAAGCGTGTGCGATCAAGGAGGCCTACAAACCTGACTCAGCTCTGTCAGGAGGAATGAGCCAAAATTCACCCAACTTATTGTGGGAAGCTTGTGGAAGTCTACCCGACACATTTTGACCCAAGTTAAACAATTTAGTCAATGCTACCAAATACTAATTGAGTGTATGTAAACTTCTGACCCACTGGGAATGTGATGAAAGAAATAACATCTGAAATAAATAATTCTCTCTACTATTTTTCTGACATTTCACATTCTTAAAATAAAGTGATGATCCTAACTGACCAAGGACAGGGAACTTTTACTCTGATTAAAAAACTGAGTTTAAATGTATTTGGCTAAGGTGTATGTAACATTCCGACTTCAACTGTATTATTTAGTATATGTAAAGACAAGATTAAATCAAGAATAGTCTGATATGTGATCCACAGACGATGCAATCGTCATCTCACTGCACACTGCCCTATCCTATCTGGACAAATCAAATAAAATGTTATTTGTCACATACACATGGTTAGCAGATGTTAATGCGAGTGTAGTGAAATGCTTGTGCTTCTAGTTCCAACCATGCAGTAATATCTAACAAGTAATCTAACAATTTCAAAACAATTACCTTGTACACACAAGTGTAAAGGAATGAATAAGAATATGTACATATAAATATATGGATGAGCGATGGCCGAACGGCATAGGCAAGATGCAGTAGATGGTATAGAGTACAGTATATACATATGAGATGAGTAATGTAGGGTATGTAAACATTATATAAAGTGCCATTGTTTAAAGTGGCTAGTGATACATTTATTACATCCAATTTTTTATTATTAAAGTGGCTAGAGATTTGAGTCAGTATGTTGGCAGCAGCCACTCATTGTTAGTGATGGCTGTTTAACAGTGATGGCCTTGAGATAGAAGCTGTTTTTCAGTCTCTCGGTCCCAGCTTTGATGCACCTGTACTGACCACGCCTTCTGGATGATAGCGGGGTGAACAGGCAGTGGCTCGGGTGGTTGTTGTCCTTGATGATCTTTTTGGCCTTCCTGTGACATCGGGTGGTTTAGGTGTCCTGGAGGGCAGGTGGTTTACCCCCGGTGATGCGTTGTGCAGACCTCACTACCCTCTGGAGAGCCTTACGGTTGTGGGCGGAGCAGTTGCCATACCAGGCGGTGATACAGCCCGACAGGATGCTCTCGATTGTGCATCTGTAAAAGTTTGTGAGTGATTTTGGTGACAAGCCAAATTTCTTCAGCCTCCTGAGGTTGAAGAGGCGCTGTTGCGCGTTCTTCACCACGCTGTCTGTGTGGGTGGACCATTTCAGTTTGTCAGACATGGATTTTTTAGGGTGCATTACGGCCGCAAAGGGTATGCCGCTGTGAAATTCTAAATTGTCAAATTGTGAATGCGAGACTATTGGAGTGTGTACAGCCTGCGCAAAAAACTAAGCAGAGCTCATGCCTTTTCAAGCAACTTTTTTCAAATCTTCATTAGAGTCTCATCATGCAGCCTTACAATGTATTAAACATCTAAACATGTAGCCCAAGGTTTGTAGAACAGCTAAAGTTATGTTAATAACTCTAAATTAAGCATATAGGAGTACCTATTACCGCTCAACACAGAATAGCCACATGATCTTACTCCCTCAAATCATTTGGAGAAAATATTTATATTTTATTCAGCTTTGTTCAATTGTATTCTTCATACTATAAAATATTGGCACTGAATTATAAGCAAATTTTGTCTGCTAAATGAACTAGTGTAGCCCACAGCCATTTGACATAGCCACATCAGGATCTAACATAAGGACAACTCAGAGTATGCTATTCTTTTCTTCTGAAATAGACTGCATTTTCTTCATATCATGCTTCTTTAGAACTGTCTAAAATAAATAATGGATTTATTGGGAAGGTGTAGGCTATATTACGTGGATTCATTAGACTTAGGAAGTGTGGAAGCCAGGAGATGCTAAATGTGTTTATGTTAATTAGCGGTCAGTTACTGTGAGAGCGACAGTTATTTGCTTGACAATCACCGGCTGTGACTTTCTGGTTGTTTCTTAGAGTCGGTTGTCTATTTTTTATAGTGTTATTTTAGAAGCCACGTTCAAGTTTGTAGCTTGTAGAAGCGGAAGTTTGCTTAAAGTTTGGTCAAACAAAGGGAGGTTGAACTCTGTTGACATCTTACTCATGCCACAATGTTTTTCTTGCAACACAAATCCATTTACAATGCATTCTGAGGCATGAAATTATTGAACTTTAATTTTGGGGAAACTCAAACAATCCCTTTAATGGGAATGTGTGTTTGTTATATAATTGTGTCTCCTCTTTCTCCTGGTGTCTCAGACTGGACCACACCAAGGCAGCAGTGCTGCCTGAGCTCGTAGTTGGCTCGGGACGAGGGGAGCACGGTGCGCCTGGCCGCCTTCGACACCATCATTAACCTGCTGGAGATGTTCGACAGTGGTGAGAAACCTCATACAATGACACCACCTATGTCATGCACCCTCATCACCTCATATAAAACTCATTCAACCTTATCACCTCAAACAGTCTCACCTCTCACACAAAAAAACCTTCTACAATCTCACCACCTCATACAAACGTCATACAAAAACTCTGTGATTACCCTGCACCCTCACACAGCCGGCCCACCTGGCTTTTCCACTGCTGGCACGGTAACGTCATTCAGCCCACATAATTCTGTCTGCGTGGCGGCCGTGCTACACCCTCGTACAGCCTACATAGCCGTCTCTGTGGCCATGTTGCTCTCACATTCAACTTACATTTCTGTCTTCTTACTACAGCGTGCCTTCGCAAGCAGCCCACACTACTCCCGATCTGGCGGCTCTTGTTCGCTGGCAATTTTCTACTCATTGATGTTCCAAGAGAGGACAGACGCCCACACGTTCACATTGTTCCGGAAAAGTCTTTAAACCAAAGCAGTATTTTGACTGGAAAAGCTTTATAAAAGCACTTACAGAAAATACGGTTATAATGTTCCTATTCAATGTTTTTGATGTTCTTATTGATTGTTTTTTTTACCTAGCATTTTTATTAGGGTTGCATGTTTTTTGTTTTAGCTCTGCACAAGCACAACCGATTTCACTACTCAACTAACACTCACACCCTTGATTAGCTGTATAAGGTGTGCTTGTGCTCTGCAAAAGAAATATGCAACCCTTGGGATTCCCAAGAACCAGAGTCTACTACAGACATAAACCTGGCTCATTAAAACCAATGCACTTCACAACCTTGTCTCTACATTGTCTGTGCGAAACACTTACTTGTCTGGCTTAGCAACACTCTTCCAAGACACCCCTGCACCCGCAGAGTTCCTTTGATATGCAAATACTATACGTTACAGTAGTTGGAAAACTGGCTCCAACTAAGCTGTCAGTCTGCTGTCTCTTCACAAGGCCTTTGCACGCGTGTCGGGCCATCAAGGACATTGGCCATATTCCATTCTGAAAACTGGCTCCCTTCCCCTTTATACTAGACGACTCACCATTGCAGATCCAAAATGGACTGATTAGTGTATAATCAATCAGATTCGGTTCCACCTAACCATTCAATTCGCTACGTGGAGTCCCGGCCCTATTGCGTTCATCTTTCAGATGTCCTTTCAGATCTGCCCAGGCAAGTTGACAGGGCAGGGAAAAGGTACCAAGATAGCTCTTATACACTCCATGGCCGCATGATGAGTGATAAAGTCATATTGAATTGAAAATTATTGCTTTGTTTTGGAATAGAATGCGGCCACTGTGTGTATGAGGGCTAACAATTCCGATTGTCCTCTCTCTGCCAGATGCCCGTTGCATTTGAGGCAGCACCGTCATGTCAAACTGTCTTTCTCTCTTCTCTCCCCCTCACTTTTTAGACGACAGGACGCGTGTTATCTTTCCGCTGGTGAAGACGTTCTGTGAAAAGTGCTTTAAAGCTGACGAGGCGGTGCTGGCTTCGCTGTCATTTCAGTATGGCAAGCTTTGTCACGGACTCTCAGGTGGGTTTCAGACCTCTTAAATTGGCTGCTCTGTCAGAGACTTTCAGGTGGGTTTCATGCACCACACTTTTCTTTTCCCTCAACTCCAACCCCATTCGATGCATGGAACGGATGTGGGTGGGGCTGTCTACATAAGGGTGCTAATTCAGAAAGCTCTGACCAAGGCCTTGAGGCCGATACGTAAAGCTTATTAAAGAGCGGTGATACTATCAAGAGCAGTGATACTATCAAGAGCAGTGATACTATCAAGAACAGTCATACTATCAAGAGCAGTGTGCGGGTTTCTTCTTTTTTTCTCGTCTTATTCAACTGTTACCATGCACCTGCATAAAAGATAGCTCAGATGTGCCTTTTGAATTTTGAACCACTTGAATGTAGACTTAAATACAATACTTTTTTTTTATTAAATACAGTCCTTTTTGTATTAAAATACGCAAATGAGGTAATACACATGGTTCATTAATTGTTTATGGTTCATTGAACAAGCATGGAAAACAGTGTTTAAACCTTTTACAATGAAGGTCTGTGAAGTTATTTGGATTTTTACGAATTATCTTTGAAAGACAGGGTCCTGAAAAAGGGGTGTTTCTTTTTTTGCTAAGTTTACAATGTATGTTAAAACTAAAGATACCTTGATAGAAAATTACTCAAGTAAAAGTGAAAGTCACCCAGTAAAATACTACTTGAGTAAAAGTAAAAAAGTATTTGGTTTTAGACATTCTTAAGTATCAAAAGTAAAAGTACAAGTATAAATAATTTAAAATACCTTATATTAAGCAAACCAGACAGCACAATTGTCTTTTTCTTTTTTTGTTTACGGATAGCTAGGGGCACAGTCCAACACTCAGACATAATTTACAAAGGAAGAATTTGTGCTTAGTGAGTCCACCAGATAAGAGGCAGTAGGAATGACCAGGAATGTTCTCTTAAGTGTGTGAATTGAATCATTTTCCTGTCTTGCTAAGCATTCAAAATGTAACAAGGACTGTTGGGTTTCATGGAAAATGTATGGAGTAAAAAGTACATAATTTTCTTTAGGAATGTAGTAAAGTAAATGTAAAAGTTGTCAAAAATATAAATAGTAATGGCCTCCCGAGTGGTGCAGCGGTCTAAGGCACTTCATCGCAGTGCTAGAGGCGTCACTACAGACCCGGGTTTCATCCCAGGCTGTGTCGCAGCCGACCGCGACCGGGAGACCCATGAGGCGGCACATAATTGTCCCAGCGTCGTCCGGGTTAGGGGAGGGTTTGGCCGCCTGGGATGTCCTTGTTCCTTCACACTCTAGCAACTCCTTGTGGCGAGCCGGGCGCATTCCTCCGAAAAATTGGTGCGGCTGGCTTACGAGTTAAGCGGGCAGGTGTTAAGGAGTGAGGTTTGGCGGGTCATGTTTCAGAGGACACATGACTCGACCTTCGCCTCTCCCGAGCCGGTTGGGGAGTTGCAGAGATGAGATTGGATCGCAATTGGAAATCACGAAATTGGGGAGAAAAGGGGGTAAAATACACAAAAAATAAACATTATATAAAAAATTATATATATATATAAACTTAGTAAAGTACAGATACACCAAAAAACTACTTAAGTGGTACTTTTAAGTACTTTACGTCACTGGTAGTGTGTAAAAATTGGTAGTGTGTCTGTCCTCAGTTGCAACACTCATTAGCAAGTTCCAAACTGCCTCTGGAAGCAACGTCAGCACAAGAACTGTTCGTCAGGAGTTTCATGAAATGGGTTTCCATGGCCGAGCAGCCACCCACAAGCCTAAGATCACTATGCGCAATGCCAAGTGTCGGCTGGAGTGGTGTAAAGCTCACCTCCATATGACTCTGGAGCAGTGAAAATGCGTTCTCTGGAGCGATGAATCATGCTTCACCATCTGGCAGTCCTACGGATGAATCTGGGTTTGGCGGATACCAGGAGAACGGTACCTGCCCGACTGCATACTGCCAACTGTAAAGTTTGGTGGAGGAGGAATAATGGTCTGGGGCTGTTTTTCATGGTTCGGCCTAGGCCCCTTAGTTCCAGTAAAGGGAAATCTTAACGCTACAGCATATAATAACATTTTAGACGATTCTGTGCTTCCAAATTTGTGGCAACAGTTTGGGGAAGGGCCTTTCCTGTTTCAGCATGACAATGCCCCTGTGCACAAAGCAAGGTCTATACAGAAATGGTTTGTCGAGATCATTGTGGAAGAACTTGACTGGCCTGTATAGAGCCCTGACCTCAACCATTTCGAACACCTTTGGGATGAATTGGAACACCGACTGCGCCCCAGGCCTAATCAGCCAACGTCACTGCTTGACCTCACTAATGCTCTTGTGGCTGAATGGAAGCAAGTCCCCGCAGCAATGTTCCAACATCTAGTGGAAAGCTTTCCCAGAAGAGTGGAGGCTGTTATTGCAGCAAAAAGGGGACCAAATCTATATTAATGTCCATGATTTTGGAATTAGATGTTTTACGAGTAGCTGTCCACATACTTTTTGTCATATAGTGTATTTAGCGTCATAAAAGTATGGCTTATTTACAGTATTCATACCACTTGACTTATTCCACACTTTGTTTTGTTACAGCCTGAATTCAAAATGGATTAAATAAAAAAATGTATCACCCATCTAAAAACAATACCCCATAATGACTAAGTGAAATCTTAGCAAATTTGTTGAAAATGAAATTTTATTTACAAACAGTTGAAGTCGGAAGTTTACATACACTTAGGTTGGAGTCATTAAAACTAGTTTTTCAACAAATCGACAAATTTCTTGTTAACAAACTATAGTTTTGGCAAGTTGGTTAGTTGGACATCTACTTTTTGCCTGACACAAGTAATCTTTCCAACAATTGTTTACAGACAGATTATTTAACTTATAATTCACTGTATCACAATTCCAGTGGGTCAGGAGTTTACGTACACTAAGTTGACTGTGCCTTTAAACAGCTTTGAAAATTCCAGAAAATGATTTCATGGCTTTAGAAGCTTCTGATAGGCTAATTGGCATAATTTGAGTCACTTGGAGGTGTACCTGTGGATGTATTTCAAGGCCTACCTTCAAACTCAGTGCCTCTTTGCTTGACATCATGGGAAAATCAAAAGAAATCACCAAAGACCTCAGAAGAAAATGGTAGACCTCCACAAGTCTGGTTCATCCTTGGGAGCAATTTCCAAATGCCTGAAGGTACCACGCTCATCTGTACAAACAATAGTACGAAAGTATAAACACCATGGGACCACGCAGCCGTCATACCGCTCAGGAAGGAAATGCGTTCTGTCTCCTAGAGATGAACGTACTTTGGTGCAAAAAGTCCAAATCAATCCCAGAACAACAGCAAAGGACCTTGTGAAGATGCTGGAGGAAACAGGTACAAAAGTATCTATATCCACAGTAAAACGAGTCCTATATCAACATAACCTGAAAGGCCACTCAGCAAGGAAGAAGCCACTGCTCCAAAACGCCATAAAAAAGCCAGACTTACGGTTTGCAACTGCACATGGGGACAAAGAGCGTACTTTTTGGAGAAATGTCATCTGGTCTGATGAAACAAAAATAGAACTGTTTGGCCATAATGGCCATCGTTATGTTTGGAGGAAAAAGGGTGGCTTGCAAGCCGAAGAACACCATCCCAACCGTGAAGCAAAGGGGAGGCAGAATCATGTTGTGGGGGTGCTTTGCTGCAGGAGGTGCTGGTGCACTTCACAAAATAGATGGCATCATGAGGGAAGAAAATTATGTGGATATATTGAAGCAACGTCTCAAGACATCAGTCAGGAAGTTAAAGCTTGGTTGCAAATGGGTCTTCCAAATGTATAGTGACCCCAAGCATACTTCCAAAGTTGTGGCAAAATGGCTTAAGGACAACAAAGTCAAGATATTGGAGTGGCCATCACAAAGCCCTGACTTAAATCCTATAGAAAATTTGTGGGCAGAACTGAAAAAGCGTGTGCGAAAACTGAGTGTTGAAAACTGAGTTTAAATGTATTTGGCTAAAGTGTATGTAAACTTCCGACTTCAACTGTAAGTATTCACACAATCGATACTTTGTAGATGCAATTACATCTGTGAGTCTTTCTGGGTAAGTCTTTAAGATATTTCCACACCAGGATTGTGCAACATTTGCCCATTGTTCTGTAAAATATTATTCAAAATACGTCAAAATAGTTGTTGATCATTGCTAGACAACCATTTTCAGGTCTTGCCATTTATTTTCAAGACGATTGAATTCAAAACTGTTACTCGGCCACTCAGGAACATTCACTGTCTTCTTGGTAAGCAACTCTAGTGTAGATTTGGCCTTGTGTTTTAGGTTATTGTCCCGCAGAAAGGTGAATTAATCTCCCAGTGTCTGGTGGAAAGCAGACTGATCCAGGTTTTCCTCTTGCAAAACCTCCCTTCCGTTTCTTTTTATCCTGGAAAAACTCCCAATTTCTTAATGATTACAAGCATACCCATAACATGATGCAGCTTTGAATTGCTTAGCCACATTTTTTGCAGTATTACTTTAGTGCCTTGTTGCAAACAGGATGCATGTTTTAGGAATACGTTTATTATGTACAGTCTTCCTTCTGTTCACTCTGTCAATTAGGCTAGTATTGTGGAGTAACTATGATGTCACAGCCAATAAACTCTAACTGTTTTAAAGTCACCATTGCCCTCATGGTGAAATCCCTGAGCGGTTTCCTTCCTCTCTGGCAACTACTGAGTTAGGAAGGACACCTGTATCTTTGTATTGCCTGGGTGTATTGATCCACCATCCAAAGTGTAATTAATAACTTCACCATGCTCAAAGGGATATTAAATGTCTGCTTTTATTTCTATTTTTACCCATCTTTACCCTTCTTTGCGAGTCATTGGAAAACCTCCCTTGTCTTTGTGGTTGAATCTGTGTTTGAATTTCACTGCTCGACTGAGGGATGTTAGAGATAATTCGGAATGTGGGGTACAGAGATGAGGTAGTCGTTAAAAAATCATGTTAAACACTATTATTGCACACATAGTGAGAACATACAACTTATTATGTGACTCGTTAAGCACATTTTTACTCCTGAACTTATTTAGGCTTGTCATAACAAAGGGATTGAATAATTATTGAGTTAAGACATTTCAGCCTTTCATTTTTTGATTAATTTGTAAAATATTTGAATCACATAATTCCACTTTGACATTTTAAATTCAGTCTGTAACACAACAACATCTGGAAAAAGTGAAAAGATGTGAATACTTTCTGAATGCACTGTACTTTGATGAACTACTAAAATAGTGATTTTTGTCAGATAGCATAGGCAGCAGCATAGCAGAGATGCGATAATAAATTAATCAAATAAAACAAATGTAATATATACAACTGACATTTTATTTTAAGTAAAGTAATGTGACTTTTATTAATTGTTTTATCTGTGTTGTTACAGCATTCAACCAACATAATGCGTAGTGCATTTAACGTCAAAGAAATGTGTCAAAGTCAAAAAACGTGATATTTTTTTTATAATTGAACCAAAACCGAATCGACCTAAAAACACTAATTGCTCAGCACTAATACAGCCATTTAGCCACGACTTGACATAAACACTACCCTGAGTGCTTTTTATTTGTGCTATCATGCCAACTCCTTGTCAGTCAGTGTCATGCCAAACAGCGTGGTCTCATGGCAGTCTCACGGCAGTTTAATATACAGCCAGGCTACATAAACACACACAGGTCCCTTTGTGTGATTCGGATTCCTGTCTGCTAGATTTGGTCCTATCTGGTCCTAATTCTTCTCACCTGCAGCATCTTTCACGGAGGAGCAGCACCTGTGGTTCCTGGAGTTCTATAAGAAGCTGTGTGTACTGGGCCTGCAGCATGAAAACGGCCACTCGGACAACCAGGTCTACCCACTTGAGCTGGAGAGCAAGTACGCCCTGGTGCGACGCAATTGCGCCTACAACTTCCCCCGTGAGTGACTGCTGACCAACACACGCACACATATACGCATGCAAACACACACACACACAAGTTTCCTCCCAACCCTCCCTCCCACTCTTGAACAGTCTCTGATGTAAAGCAGTGTGTTTGAAGGAATCAAGTCTGTAACTGTTCCATCTGTCTTTCTGCCACTGTTTGAAAATGCTCCTGGTCAACTCTTGGTGATTGTTGCCATATGGGTGGCTTAGTTTTTTATAAAAATGTCTTAAGTGTTGCGGCTACATGTTGCAAACACCTTACAAGGTTGAAAAGCTTTATAAAGCTTCAACGTTTTGAGTCTATAGAGGGGGAATAGTGTTCCTGATAGTCAGTTATTGAATGCACCTTTACAATAGTGTATGAACTGAAATAGTCTTGCCAATAGTGTGTGTGTGTGTGTATGTATGTGTGTGTGTGTGTGTGTGTGTGTGTACGTGTACGTGTGTGTGTGTGTACGTTGTAGAGAGTGTATAGTAAGGTCGGAACAATACCAGTATCGTAATACTCGTTTATATCGTGGCAAGGAAACAAAACATGAAGCAGAATTAACTAATTTAGGAAAACAGTCCTAATGTTGGAAACAAACATCATTATGTTGTCATCCAGAGTCACATGTATTTATTTTCCAAGTTATAGCACACAACATTTTACAAACAGCAGGTTTTTAAAGGACCAAAGAGCTTGGTCCGCATTTTTGCCATGGAAAACATATAGCGGTATTGTCACAGCCCTAGTGGTATTGGTATGTCACAGCCCTAGTGTACTGTATACAGTGCATTCGGAAAGTATTCCGCATTTCCACATTTTGTTACGTTACAGCCTTATTCTAAAATGGATTACATATTTCCTCCCCCCTACCCCCCATCAATCTACACACAATACCCCATAATGACAAAGCAAAAACAGGTTAACATTTTTGCAAATTTATGAAAAAATAAAAACTGAAATATCACATTTACATAAGTATTCCAACCTTTTACTCAGTACTTTGTTGAAGCACCTTTAGCAGCGATTACAGCCTTGAGTCTTCTTGGGTATGACGCTACAAGCTTGGCACACCTGTATTTGGAGAGTTTCTTCCATTCTTCTCTGCAGATCCTCTCAAGCTCTGTAAGGTTGGATGGGGAGGGTCGCTGCGGAGCTATTTTCAGATCTCTCCAGAGATGTTCAATCATGTTCAAGTCCGAGCTTTGGCTGGGCCACTGAAGGACATTCAGAAACTTGTCCCAAAGTCACTCCTGCATTGTCTTGGCTGTGTGCTTAGGATCGTTGGCTTGTTGGAAGGTGAACCTTCGCCCCAGTCTGAGGTCCTGAGCACTCTGGAGCAGGTTTTCATCAAGAATCTCTCTGTACTTTGCTCCGGTCATCTTTCCCTTGATCCTGACTAGTCTCCCAGTCCCTGCCGCTGATAAACATCCCCACAGCATGAGGCTGCCACCGCCATGCTTCACTGTAGGGATGGTGCCAGGTTTCCTTAAGACGTGATGCTTGGAATTCAGGCCAAAGAGTTAAATCTTGGTTTCATCAGACCAGAGAATCTTGTTTGTCATGGTCTGAGAGTCTTTAGGTGCCTTTTGGCAAACTCCAAGCTGCAGGGACTGGGAGACATGTGGCTTTTACTAAGGAGAGGCTTCCGTTTGGCCACTCTACCATAAAGGCCTGATTGGTGGAGTGCTGCAGAGATTGTTGTCCTTCTGGAAGGTTCTCCCGTCTCCACAGGGGAACTCTGGAGCTCTGAGTGACCATCCCCCCGAATGTTCAGTTTGGCCGGGCGGCCAGCTCTAGGAAGAGTCTTGGTGGTTCCAAACTTCCATTGTAGGAATGATGGAGGCCACTTTGTTCTTGGGGACCTTCAATGCTGCAGAAATGTTTTGATACCCTTCCCCAGAGCTGTGCCTTGACACAATCCTGTCTCGGAGCTCCAACTTCCGGCGCCGACAGAGATGGCAGCCTCGCTTCACGTTCTCAGGAAACCATGCAGTATTTTGTTTTTTTATGTATTACTTCTTACATTATTACCCCCGGGAAATATTAAGTTTTATTACATACAACCGGGAGGAGCTATTGGATATAAGAGCAACGTCAATTTACCAACATTACGACCAGGAATACGACTTTCCCAAAGAGGATTCTCGGTTTGCTAACCCAAACAACAATAGACTGGATAGCACGTGGCTACTCAAAACAACGGCGGCGCCGGAGAAGAGGGAAACGCGCCGGTCTTTTGGTCAAGCTACGTCGACGGGCGCATCGTGCACCTCTCCCGAGTATTTTAATCGCCAATGTACAGTCTCTTGACAACAAAGTAGACGAAATCCGATCGAGGGTTGCCTTTCAGAGAGACATCCGAGACTGCAACGTTCTTTGCTTCACGGAAACATGGCTCACTCAGGACCACGTTATCGAGTCGGTACAGCCACCTGGTTTCTCCACGCATCGCGCTGACAGAAACAAACTTCTATCTGGTAAGAAGAAGGGTGGGGTGTGTGTCTTATGATTAACGAGGCGTGGTGTGATCATAACAACATACAGGAACTCAAGTCCTTTTGTTCACCTGACATAGAATTCATTACAATCAAATGCAGACCGCATTATCTACCAAGAGAATTCTCCTCGATTATAATCACAGCCGTGTACATCCCCCTCAGGCTGATACATCGACGGCACTGAAAGAAATTCATCGGACTCTATGTAAACTGGAAACCACATATCCTGAGGCTGCATTTATTGTGGCTGGGGATTTTAATAAGGCTAATTTAAGAACAAGGCTCCCGAAATTTTACCAGCATATCGAATGTGCCACCGGGCTGGTAAAATCCTGGACCACTGTTATTCCAACTTCCGTGATGCATACAAGGCTATTCTCCGCCCTCCTTTCGGCAAGTCTGACCATGACTCCATTTTGTTGCTCCCAGCCTACAAACAGAAACTAAAACAGGAAACGCCCGTTCTCAGGTCTGTTCAACGCTGGTCCGACCAATCTGATTCCATGCTGCAAGATTGCTTGAGCACGTGGACTGGGATATGTTCCGGATAGCATCTGACAACAACATTGATGTATACGCTGATTCGGTGAGAGAGTTTATTAGCAAGTGCATTGGTGATGTTGTACCCATAGCAAATATTAAAACCTTCCCCAACCAGAAACCGTGGATTGATGGCAGCATTCAGCAAAACTGAAAGCGCGAACCACTGCTTTTAACCAGGCTAAGGCTACCGGAAACATGACTGAATACAAACAGTGTAGCTATTCCCTCCGCAAGGCAATCAAACAAGCTAAGCGTCAATATAGAGACAAAGTAGAGTCACAATTCAACGGCTCAGACACAAGAAGAATGTGGCAGGGTCTACAGTCAATCACAGACTACAAAAAGAAAACCAGCCCCGTCGCGGACCATGACGTCCTGCTCCCAGACCAACTAAACAACTTCTTTGCTCGCTTTGAGGACAATGCAGTGCCACCGACACGGCCCGCTACCAAAACCTGCGGGCTCACCTTCACCGCAGCCAATGTGAGAAAAACATTTAAATGTGTTAACCCTCGCAAGGCTGCCGGCCCAGATGGCATCCCTGGCTGCATCCTCAGAGCATGCGCAGACCAACTGTCTGGTGTGTTCACGGACATATTCAATCAGTCCCTATCCCAGTCTGCTGTTCCCACATGCTTCAAGAGGGCCACCATTGTTCCTGTTCCCAAGAAAGCTAAGGTGACGGACAAACTGAATTGGTCCACCCACACAGACAGCGTGGTGAAGAAGGCGCAACAGCGCCTCTTCAACCTCAGGAGGCTGAAGAAATTCGGCTTGTCACCAAAATCACTCACAAACTTTTACAGATGCACTATCGAGAGCATCCTGTCGGGCTGTATCACCGCCTGGTACGGCAACTGCTCCGCCCACAACCGTAAGGCTCTCCAGAGGGTAGTGAGGACTGCACAGCGCATCACCGGGGGAAACCTACCTGCCCTCCAGGACACCTACACCACCCGATGTCACAGGAAGGCCAAAAGATCATCAAGGACAACAACCACCCGAGCCACTGCCTGTTCACCCCGCTATCATCCAGAAGGCGAGGTCAGTACAGGTGCATCAAAGCTGGGACCGAGAGACTGAAAAACAGCTTCTACCTCAAGGCCATCAGACTGTTAAACAGCCATCACTAACATTGAGTGGCTGCTGCCAACATACTGACTTAAATCTCTAGCCACTTTAAACATAGGAATTGGATGTAACAAATGTATCACTAGCCACTTTAAACAATTTTGTATATAATGTTTACGTATCCGACATACTCATATCAAATGTATACACTGTACTCTAAACCATCTACTGTATCTTGCCTATGCCGTTCGGCCATCGACCCAAATCTCTAGCCACTTTAATAATTATAACTGGATGAAATAATGTATCACTAGCCACTTTAAACAATGCCATTTATATAATGTTTACATATCCTACATTACTCATCTCATATATATATATATATATGTATATATATGTGTATATACTGTACTCCATACCATCTACTGCATCTTGCCTATGCCGGTCAGCCATCGCTCATCCATATATTTATATGTACATACTCGTATTCATTCCTTTACTCTTGTGTGTATAAGGTAGTTGTTGTGAATTTGTTAGATTACTTGTTAGATACTACTGCATGGTCGGAACTAGAAGCACAAGCATTTCGCTACACTCGCATTAACATCTGCTAACCATGTGTATGTGACAAATAAAATTTGATTTGATTTGAAGTACGATCTCATGGCTTGGTTTTTGCTCTGACATGCACTGCCAACTGTGGGACCTTATAAAGACAGGTGTGTGCCTTTCCAAATCATGTCCAATCAATTGAATTTACCACAGGTGGACTCCAATCAAGTTGTAGAAACATCTGAAGGATGTTCAATGGAAACAGGATGCACCTGAGCTCAATTTCGAGTCTCATAGCAAACATTTCAAAAACCTGTTTTCGCTTTGTCATTATGGGGTGTGTAGATTAATGAAGATTTTTATTTAACCCATTTTAGAATAAGGCTGCAACGTAACAAAATGAGGGAAAACGTCAAGGGGTCTGAATACTTTCCGAATGCACTATACCTGCACGTGTTGGTGTTTTCATGAGTCAGGCACGTGTGTATTTTTAGAAGGTTGTCCCATGGTCATGGGGCTTTAAAGAGTTAAACGCAATCATCATTACCATCATCACACGCTCATACACACACACACAGCCCATGTAATGTGGTCAGGAGGGTAGAGGAGACGCCTGTAACAATAAGCCTGATGAGAGGCCTTGTCCACAGCTCTTTTGTTCCCACAGGCAGTGAGGGTATCCTCCCCTGATCCAGCTAGGTGTCTCTGTGTCACAAATAGCATCCTATTCCCTACATAGTGCACTACTTTTGACCAGGGCCTATAGCTCTGGTCAAAAGTAGTGCACTATGTAGGGAATAGGGTGCCAATTGGTATGCAGCCCTGGTGTGCCCGCTTCGCTCAAGCCCTCAATAATGTATCATTTGGTACTAACTGTGGTGGCAGTTCAAGGTCGTGGTTTTTCGGGCACACCGTAGTGAAACGTTTGGCCACAGAATATGAAAACGAAGGCCTCCTGGGTGGCGCAGCAGTCTAAGGCACAGCATTGCAGTGTTGCGGCGTCACTACAGCCTGGGGTTTGATCCCAGGCTGTGTCATTACTGGTCGTGACCGGGGGGGGGGCTTTACTTGGCTCATCGCGCTCTAGCGACTCATTGTGGTGGGCCGGGCGCTTGCAGGCTGAGTTCGGTCGTCAGTAGAACGGTGTTTCCTCCGACACATTGGCGACACATCCGGGTTAAGCGAGCGGGTATTAAGAAGCGCAGTTTGGCGGGTCATGTTTTGGAGGACGCATGACTCGACCTTCGCCTCTCCCGAGTCCGTTGGGGAGTTGCAGCGATGAGACAAGATCGTAATCACGAAACTGGGGAGAGAAAGGGGGGTAAAAATTAGTAAGTACCTTCCTGTTTCCTTCCGTTTGGTGGCCAATGAACTCGACCCAGCTGTCTGCATTTAAACCTCGCCAACTGTCTCAAAAGAGAAGGCAAGCATCAGGGAAACCTTTACAAAGTTTATTGCATTTTAGTGTCTGGTCACCATTTTAGTATGGAATTGTTTTAATTCAAAAGAGTCTTGTTCACGCACTACACAAGACTTACTGCTCCTAGTACTTGCAGATAAGAACTTTATATTCAAAATAGAAACTCCAGCACAATGGCATTCTTGTGTATGTTCCACAAAGTTTCTACTGAATCTTAATAAATAAAAGGAAAGACATTTGGAAAATGTTTTAGTCCTGATGCTTGCATTATGTGGTTATACTAGCCTTGCGGGGTATCAGATTCCATATTGATTATGGCAAAAAAATTATCTCAGATTTCCACAAGTGCATAGGGATTCATTTTGAACAAGTTATCACTCTCTGTGACATCACTTTTTCTTCAGGCCATGGTGTTATTCGCTGACCCCAACCACTTCCTGACGGAGCTTTACCCCACCTTCTCCAGTCTGTGTCATGACCCCGAGATCACAGTGCGACGCACAGTGGCCGAGGGATTCCACGAGGTAAGGTGGCTGCTGTTTGGACACTGGCTTATTCTGTTCTGTCAATAAAATACATAAAGGATGTCCATAACTCTGATAGGCTGCCAATGTGATTTGTGTCATTACATAATCTTGTCAAAAAATAACAATTTAAGTGACAGGGTTGACTATTTCATCTTAAATCAGCCATAACTCCCTTTTTGACAGGGGGAATGGAAATGTGTTGTGTGCAACAGAGAGCGGCTATTGAATGTACAGTGGGTATCATAAGTATTCCCCCCCTTGGGCTTAACAAATCACACAGTAAGTTACATGGACTCACTCTGCATGAAATAATGTAAGGTCCCTCAGTCAAGTATTGAATTTCAAGCACAGATTAAACTACAAAGACCAGGTAGCTAATCGAAACCCTAATTAAGAAGGGCAGTGATTGGTAGATGGGTAACAATAACAAATCAGACATTGAATATCTCTTTAAGCATGGTTTAAGTTAAGACACAAAGATACAGTTGACCTTCTGAACTGAGCTGCAGACAGGAAGGAAACTGCTCAGGGTCCCACGGTTCACAGTGCATGTCAGAGCAAAAACCAAGCCATGAGGTCGAAAGGAATTAAACTCCAAGACAAGATTGTGTCGAGGCACAGATCTGGGGAAGGGTACCAAAAAATGGCTGCACCATTGAAGGTCCCCAAGAACACAGCTGGCCGCCCGGCCAAACTGAGCAATCGTGGGGAGAAGGGCCTTGGCCAGGGAGGTGACCAAAAACCAGACAGAGCTCTATAGTTCTTCTGTGGAGATGGGAGAACCTTCAAGAAATACAACTGTCTCTGCAACACTCCACCAATCTGGCTACTCTACTCTATGGCCACACCTCAGTAAAAGGCAAATGACAGCCTGCTTGGAGTTTGCCAAAAGGCACCTAAAGGACTCTCAGACCATAAGAAACAAGGTTCTCTGTCTGATGAAACCCAGATTGAACACTTTGACTGAATGCCAAGCATCACGCCTGGAGGAAACCTGGCACTATCTCTACGGTTAAGCATGGTGGTGGCAGCATCATGTAACAAAATGTGTAAAATCTCAAGGGTCTGAATACTTTCCCGAATGCACTGTAATTACCTAAATGACAGTGAAAAGAAGAATACAAATATACAGAATAAAATATTCCAAAACATGCAACAAAGCACTAAAGTAATACTGCAACTGTCACGATCTCCGTGAGGGACAGATCAAGACGCAGCGATGCTTCCAGTATACATGTTTTATTAATCACGTAACGGGGATCGTGACAGAATAACCCACCAAATAAAGACCAACCAGCGAGAGACCCGGGAGCTTAGGTCTTGGGAGGAGGAACTATTTAATGGAGGTGCTTGGACCCAGCCTGGAGAGTATCGTCGTCCTAGAGAGGAACTGGAAGCAGCGGCGGCGGAGCGGCGCAGGTACGAGGATATATATGGAGCATGGGATCCGGATAGAGGAGAGTTTGTTAGACCTCGCCTGGCTAGGAAGCCCAAAAGGCAGGATGGACTCCTGAGCCAACTCCTCGTGCTCTCTGGAGGAAGCGTTGGGGAGAGCGTCGCACTGAGCAGACACCGTGCTATGCAGTTTTGCGTACGGTGTCTCCAGTGCGCATGCATAGGCCGTTGCACGAAATTCCAGCGCCACTCATCTGTCGGGCTAGGGTGAGTGTGCAGACTGGAGGAGTGGTGCCGGCTTTGCGAGCGAGGTCCCCAGTACACCTTCTGGGGCCGAGATATCCTGTACCGGTTCTGCGTGTGGGGTCTCCGGTTCGCATCCACAGCCCAGTGCGTGACATTCCAGCTCCCATCATCCATGAGGCAAGGGTGAGTGAACAGCCGGGGAGAGAAGTACCGGCTCCACGCACCAGGTCCCCTGTACGCTTAGAGAGCCCAGTACATCCAGTCCCTGCTCCGCGCACCAGGCCCCCTATGCGCTTAGAGAGTCCAGCACGTCCTGTTCCGGCTCCGCGCACCAGGTCCCCCGTGCGCTTAGAGAATCCAGCACGTCCTGTTCCGGCTCCGCGCAGCAGGCCCCCCCGTGCGCTTAGAGAGTCCAGCACGTCCTGTCCCTGCTCCACGCTCCAGGTTTCCTGTGCCCGTCGTGGATCCAGCACGTTCTGTCCCTGTTCCACGCTCCAGGATTCCTGTTCGTGTTGTGGATCCAGCACGACCAGTCCCTGTTCCACGCTCCAGGATCCCTGTTCGTGAAGTGGATCCAGCACGACCAGTTCCTGTTCCACGCTCCAGGATTCCTGTTCGTGTTGTGGATCCAGCACGGCCCGTTCCTGCTCCCCGCACCAGAGTGCCAGTGCGCGTAATGAGCCCAGTACGGCCGGTGCCTGCTCCCGCACCAGAGTGCCAGTGCGCTTAGTGAGCCCAGTACGGCCGGTTCCTGCTCCCCGCACCAGAGTGCCAGTGCACGTAGTGACCCCAGTACGGCCGGTTCCTGCTCCCTGCACCAGAGTGCCAGTGCGTTTAGTGAGCCCAGCACGGTTCGTTCCTGCTCCCGCGCAGAGGGCCAGAGAAGGTCCCTGTCCGGGACCTCCAGAGAAGGTCCCCTGTCCGGGACCTCCAGAGAAGGTCCCCTGTCCGGGACCTCCAGAGAAGGTCCCCTGTCCGGAACCGCCAGAGAGGGTCCCCAGTCCGGAACCGCCAGAGAGGGTCCCCTGTCCGGAACCGCCAGAGGGGGTCCCCTGTCCGGAACCGCCAGAGAGGGTCCCCAGTCCGGAGCCGCCAGAGAGGGTCCCCAGTCCGGAGCCGCCAGAGAGGGTCCCCAGTCCGGAGCCGCCAGAGAGGGTCCCCAGTCCGGCCAATAGCCCAGGGCCTCCGGTGCGGGACATCGAGCCAGCACGGCCGGCACCGGAGCCGCCACCTGGGACCAAAAGACCCACCCGAAGACCCCCCCATGGACTTTGTGGCGCGGTCGGAGTCCGCGCCTTTGGGGGTACTGTCACGTCCAGGCCAGAGTTGTAGGCTGGCGTGTTTAGGTTTCGTTTTTGGTGAAGGGTTTTTTGAGTTCTAGGTGTTCTATTTCTATGTTGGGGTAATGGTTCCCAATTAGAGGCAGCTGTATGTAGTTGTCTCTAATTGGAACTATATATATGTTTGGGGTTTTCTGTTAGGTTTTGTGGGTTATTGTTTGAGCATAGCTTGTTTTATGTTTAGTTGTGTTCTGTTTCACGATCTTCGTTACGTTCGTTTTGTTGTTTTGTCCCCGTTACGTGATTAATAAAATGTATACTGGAAGCATCGCTGCGTCTTGGTCTGTCCCTTCTGGAGATCGTGACAGCAACAAACAAAAAAACACATCACTGCTCAGACCCAGATGCAGACACAGGAGGCGAATAGTACGAGTCTCAGAGTATATTTCAGTAAAACGGGCAGGCAATTGGAAGTCAAGGCAGGCAAAGAGTCATAATCCAAATCAGAGTCAGGCAGGTATAGGACGGCAGGCAGGATCAGGGTCAGGACAGGCAGAAAGGTCAGAACCGGGAAGACTACAAAAAGCAAAAACTAGAGCACAGGAAACACAGGAACACGCTGGTAGGACTTGACGGGACAAGACAAACTGGCAACAGACAAACAGGAGACAAAGGGCTATGAGACAGGGGTTTGGAAACAGGAGACAAAGGGCTGTGAGACTGGGGTTTAATTCTAGATACATGGTAAGTGAGATGTATACGGAGGGTGCGGGCCAACAGAGGGCGAACAGCAGAGGGGCTACGGACCTTAGAGATAGGGAAAGAGCCAATAGAATGGGGGGAAAGTTTGCGGGACTCCACCCGGAGGGGCAGATCCCGAGTGGAGAGCCATACCCTCTGCCCAAGACAGTAGCGGGGAGCAGGGGTCCGGTGGCGGTTCACCTGTCATTGATATCTGGAGGTGGTCTTGAGAAGGGCGTTCTGGGCTCTCTTCCAAGTACAGCGACAGCAACGGACGAACATCTGGGCAGGTATGCTGACCTCTTTCTCCGGGAAAAACCAGGGGCTGATATCCCAGGGAACACTCACAGGGCGAGAGACCAGGAAAGGGTGTTGCGGGAATATTCCATCCACACGAGTTGCTCGCTCCAGGTGGTGGGATTGGTGGAGACGAGGCAACGAAGAGTTGTCTTCAGGGCCATGATTGGCTCGCTCCGACATTGTTTTTGGTGGCCCACCATGGTTCCTGACGTCTCCGCGTTCATTACCGCATGCACTGTGTGTGCGCAGAACAAGACTCTGCGGCAAGCTCCGGCTAGCCTCCTTCAACCACTCCCTGTTCCTCACCCGAACCTGGTTCCATATATCCTTGGACTTCGTCACAGGTCTCCCTCCATCAGAGGGCAACACCACCATCCTTACGGTGGTGGATAGGTTTTCCAAAGCCATCCATTTTATCCCCCTTCCTAAGTATCCCTCAGCTAAGGAGATGGTCCATTGACTTCCGGTCGACATGGTCTCCGATCGTTGTCCTCAGTTCTCATCGCGGTTCTGGAAGGCGTTCTGCATCCTCATTGGGTCGTCGGCCAGCATGTCCTCTGGTTTTCATCGCCAGTCTAACGGCCAGTTCATATTATCACGACTCAGGCTAAGACCCAGATGCAGACACAGGAGGCGGATAGTACAAGTCTCTGAGTTTATTTCAGTACAAGGGGCAGGCAATCGGTAGGTCAAGACAGGCAAAGATTCATTATCCAAATCAGAGTCAGGCAGGTCCTGGAGAGCACAGGAAACACGGGAACACGCTGGTAGGACTTGACGGGACAAGACGAACTGGCACAGGCAAAGAGTCATTATCCAAATCAGAGTCAGGCAGGTCCAGAACGGCATAAATATTTTTACTATTTTCTACATTGTAGAATAATATTGAAGACATCAAAACTATGACATAACACATATGGAATCATGTAGTAACCAAAAAAGTGTTAAACAAATCAAAATATATTTTATATTTAAGATTCTTCAAAGTAGCCACCCTTTGCCTTGATGACAGCTTTGCGTACTCTTGGCATTCTCTCAACCAGCTTCTTCAGGTAGTCACCTGGAATGCATTTCAATTAAATGGTGTTCCTTGTTAAAAGTTTTCTACAATTTAGGTGTGTCCAAACTTTTGACTGGTACTCTATGTTTGGGGAAAATCCAACATAACACATCACTGAGTTAACTGCCTCCTTATTCTCAAGCATGGTGGTGGCTGCATCATGGTATGGATATGCTTGACATTAGATAAAAAGAAACAGGATGGAGCTAAGCAGGCAAAATCAAAGAGGAAAACCAGCTTCAGTCTGCTTCCTACCAGACACTGGGAGAGGAATTCACCTTTCAGCAGGACAATAACCTACAACACAAGGCCAAATCTACACTGGAGTTGCTTACTAAGAAGACAGAGACAGAGTGGCTAAGTTACAGTTTTGACTTAAATCTGATTGAAAATCTATGGCATGACTTGAAAATTGCTGTCTATCGATGAAAGCTTGAAGAATTCTGTAAAGACTAATAGGTAAATGTTGCACAATCCATGTGTGCAAAGCTCTTACCTAATAAGACACAGCTGTAATCGCTGCAAAAGGTGTTTCTAACATGTATTGACTCAGCTTGGTGAATACTTATCTAATCAAGGTACTGTATATCAGTGTTTTCTTTAATATTAGCCTTCCACTTTGACATTACAAAATATTTTCTGTAGATTGCTGAAAAAAAATTACAATTAAATCAATTTTAATACCAAGGGGGATGAATACTTATAATACCCACTGTAAGCTTAAAAATAAATAAAAATATGTTAACTACCCTATATATCTATGGGTAACAGGGTTGACGTGTTACGCTCAACGTTCTCAGTTTTCCAACACAAAATACCCTGAAAATGGCCAAAAGGAGTAGGACCATCTCACCTGCTTGTACACCACGATTTGACTATAAGATGGTCAATGCAGTGAAAATGTTTTTTAAAAAGACTTTGTGTCTTGGCCAATCCATGGCAAGGACAAAAAGACGCACCAAAGCCTTGCGGCTGAACAAACATACTCAATTTGATAACATGTTTCTTGAGTTATATTAGCTACAAATGTTGTGTATTGCCCAGATGCTCATCCAAAAGCAATTTCTGTGTGCTACATTTCAGAACAATTCAAAACGTGATAGATCACACTGACACAACCCGATGGAGTTTGACAGCCTGAATTCCAATTCGATGTAGTCTGAATCGATTAGTCTAATTCCCTGAAATGGGAAATGGATTTGACCTCTAAATCTGGTTGTGTATGCCAAAATGTATCTTCTCCCCCTCTTCTTCCCTATGATCATTCAGATTGTCAAGCTGTTGGGCCCCAATGTCCACTTCATTCACAAGGAGCTGGTTGTGTTACTGCAGGACGACTCACTTGAGGTGAGACACGCAGAAGACTCACTTTTACAACAAACACTTTGTTTAAAGTATGTTTTAAATATCTAGTAAACTAGAAAAGTGCTTGCTAGCTTGTCTTAACTACTTAGGGAGCAGTGGGGCGCTAGCGAAATGTAAGGCGCCAAATTCAAAATCCAAAAGTTGAATTATTAAACATTCATCAATATACAAGTGTTGCATAGTCATCAAAAGCTCTACTTCCTGGCAATATCACAGCGTTGTCAGATTTCAAAAAGGCTTCACGGCGAAAGCACAACATTTGATTGTTTGAGGATAGCACCTCTAATATTTCTTCATTAGCATAAATTCATAAACCATCGCGGTTCACACAAAACACTTATCACAGCAAAAACAAATCCATTACCTTTCGAAGAACTTCTGCTGAGGGCTTCCCAAGTGTCCAACGAAGACATCCAATGGTTCTTTTGTTAGAAAAAGTAATTTATTATATCCATAAATCTCAGTTTGGTTGGCGCGCGTTATGATCATAAAGTCCACCGTTGAGTCGCTCATTGAACACGTTCAAATTATACCTGTAAACTTTCTACAAACAAATCAAACATCATTTTTAATGTATCCTTAGGTATCCTTTTGTGTGTATTTGCTGTAATATTTCAACCGGACGATAACGTGAACGATAGGAAAGGAAAATAAAGTGCGCGTTCACAATCTCGCGCGCGTCAAACCTTGTCCCCTGACCATTTCCTGTTCCTATCCGTTCCTCTTACTCCAATCACTCTCAGTCTTTGTATAGAGACTGCTGACATCTAGTGGAAGCCATAGGTACTGCAGTCTCAGTCCTGGTTAAAATAAAAATGAATAGGCAGCCTTGAGAAGAAGGTCAAGTACAAAAAGAAACTGCAAATCCGGATGGATTTTCCTTGGGTTTTCGCCTGCTATATCAGTTCTGTTATACTTGCATACATTATTTTAACACTCTTAGAAACTTCAGAGTGTTTCCTATCCAATAGTACTATGTGCATATCCTATTTTCTGTGTCTGAGTGGCAGGCATTTTACTTTGGGCACGCCAGACTCTCCAAAACCGTCACCTATGCAGCCGCTCCCTAAGAAGTTAAAGTATTTATGGTTGTGAAATAAGTTATAGTATTGGTAGTGACTTCAGTAGTAATGGTAGTGACTGGTTATAGTGGAAAAAGTAAGTACATGGAAAGATTGGTTGATAGATGGATGGATAGGATAGCAAGAACATGTGAAATTTGATTTTGTGTCTTTTTGTGAACGGTTCAAGAGATACTATTATTGTTGGTGGGTTATTATATGCTAATTTATTATCAAACAAATAATCTGAACGGAGCTACGTAATTTACACTAGAGTGTTTTTTATATATATGAATTTTGTTATTTTATTGTTATTTTATTATTATTTTGTATAAAAAAAATACCCCTTTTTCTCGTGGTATCCAATTGGTAGTTTACAGTCTTGTCCCATTGCTGCAACTCCCGTACGGACTCGGGGGAGGCGAAGGTCGAGAGCCATGCGTCCCCCGAAACACAACCCAGCCAAGCCGCACTGCTTCTTGACACAATGCCGCTTAACCCGGAAGCCATGTCGGAGGAAACACCGTACACCTGCGACCGTGTCAGCGTGCATTGCGCCAGGCCCGCCACAGGAGTCGCTAGTGTGCCGAATGTGCACTGCCCCAACCAAGCATCCTTCACTCATGCTGCCAAACATAAACTGTAAAACGGACTATCCTACCAATCCTTGACTTCGGCGATGTCATTTAAAAAATAGCCTTCAACACTCTACTCAGCAAATTGGATGCAGTCTATCACAGTGCCATCCGTTTTGTCACCAAAGCCCCATATACTACCCACCACTGCAACCTGTATGCTCTCGTTGGCTGGCCCTCACTACATATTCGTCACCAAACCCACTGGCTCCAGGTCATCTACAGTTGAAGTCGGAAGTTTACATACACTTACATACACTTTAGCCCAAATTTTTTTTTTCACAATTCCTGACATTTAATCCTAGTAAGAATTCCCTGTCTTAGGTCAGTTAGGATCACCACTTTATTTTAAGAATGTGAAATGTCAGAATAATAGTAGAGAGAATTATTTATTTAATCTTTAATTTCTTTCATCACATTCCCAGTGGGTCAGAAGTTTACATACACCCAATTGGTATTTGGTAGCATTGCCTTTAAATTGTTTAACTTTGGTCAAACATGTCGGGTAGACTTCCACAAGCTTCCCACAATAAGTTGGGTGAATTTTGGCCCATTCCTCCTGACAGAGCTGGTGTAACTGAGTCAGGTTTGTAGGCCTCCTTGCTCACACATGCTTTTTCAGTTCTGCCCACAAATCTTCTATAGGATTGAGGTCAGGGCTTTGTGATGGCCACTCCAATACCTTGACTTTGTTGTCCTTAAGCCATTTTGCCACAACTTTGGAAGTATGCTTGGGGTCATTGTCCATTTGGATGAACTTTTTGGCCTTTCTGTGACATTGGGTGCTGTAGGTGTCTTGGAGGGTAGGCAGTGTGCCCACTGTGATGCGTTGGGCTGACCGCACTACCCTCTGGAGAGGCCTGCGGTTGCGGGCGGTGCAGTTGCTGTACCAGGCGTTGATACAGCCTGACAGGATGCTCTCTTGTGCATCTGTAAAGTTTTGTGAGGGTCTTAGCGGCCAAGTCGAATTTCTTCAGCCTCCTAAGGTTGAAGAGGTGCTGTTGCACCTTCTTCACCACGCTGTCTGTGTGGGTGGACCATTTTAGATTGTCAGTGATGTGTATGCCGAGGAGCTTTTCACCTTCTCCTCTGCGGTCCCGTCGATGTGGATAAGGGTGTGCTCCCTCTGCTGTTTCCTGAAGTTCACGATCATCTCCTTCGTTTTGTTGACGTTGGGTGAGAGGTTATTTTACTTGCATCACTCGGCAAGGGCCCTCACATCCTCCTTGTAGCCTGTCTTGTCATTGTTGGTAATCAGGCCTACTACTGCTGTGTCGTCTGCAGACTTGATGATTGAGTTGGAGGCGTGCTTGGCCACGCAGTCATAGGTGAACAGGGAGTACAGGAGGGGGCTGAGCGTCACCCTTGTGGGGCCCCAGTGTTGAGGATCAGCGGCATGGAGGTGTTGTTTCCTACCTTCACCACCTGGGAGCCGGCCCGTCAGGAAGTTCAGGACCCAGTTGCACAGGGCAGGGTTCAGACCCAGGGCCCCGAGCTTAATGATGAGCTTGGAGAGTACTATGGTGTTGAATGCTGAGCTATAGTCAATAAACAGAATTCTTACACAGGTATTCCTCTTGTCCAGATGGGATAGGGCAGTGTGCAGTGCGATGGTAATTGCATCAACTGTGGATCGGTTGGCGCGGTATGCAAATTGGAGTGGGTCTAGGGTGTCAAGTAAGGTAGGGGTGATATGATCCTTAACTAGCCTCTCAAAGCAATTCATGATGACAGAAGTGAGTGCTACTGGGCGATAGTCATTTAGTTCAGTTTCCTTTGCTTTCTTGGGTGCAGGAAAAATGGTGAACATCTTGAAGCAAGTGGGGACAGCAGACTGGGATAGGGAGAGATTGAATATGTCCGTAAACACTCCAGCCAGCTGGTCTGTGCATGCTCTGAGGATGCAGCTAGGGATGCCGGCAGCCTTGCGAGGGTTAATACGCTTAAATGTCTTACTCAAGTCGGCCACGGAGAACGAGAGCCTACATACAGTCATTGGAAGCAGCTGCATCGGTGGCACTGTGTTATCCTCTAACCAAGCGAAGAAGGTGTTTAGCTTTCCCCGGAGCAAGACGTCGGTGTCCGTGACGTGGATGGTTTTCCCTTTGGAATCTGTGATTGTCTGTAGCCCCTGCAACATACGTCTCGTGTCTGAGCTGTTGAATTGTGACTCCATTTTGTCTCTGACTGACGTTTGCCCGTTTGATTGCCTTACGGAGGGAATAACTACACTGGTTGTATTCAACCATATTCCCAGTCACCTTGCCATGGTTAAATGCGGTGGTTCGCGCTTTCAGTTTTGCGCTAATGCTGCCATCTATCCACGGTTTCTGGTTTGGGTAGGTTTTAATAGTCACAGTGGGAACAACATCCCCTATACTTTTCCTGATGAACTCAGTCACCCTGCCTGTGTATACGTCAATGTTATTCTCAGAGGCTACCCGGAACATATCCCAGTCCGCTTGATGAAAACAATCTTGAAGCATGGATTCCGATTGGTCAGACAAGCGTTGAATAGAGCACGAGTACTTCCTGTTTGAGTTTCTGCCTATAGGAAGGGACGAGCAAAATGTAGTCTTGATCTGATTTGCCGAAGGGAGGGTAGGGGAGGGCCTTGTAGGCATCCCGGAAAGGGGGAGTAACAGCGGTCGAGAGTTTTTGCAGCGCGAGTACTACAGTCAATGTGTTGATAGAACTTCGGTAGTGTTTGCTTTGTTTAAACCCCCAGCTACAATAAATGCCGCCTCAGGATATGTGGTCCAGTGTAGTTCAGTCATGGTATTGGCTTGAGGGGGAATATACATACATGGCTGTGACTATAACCGAAGAGAATTCTCTTGGAAGGTAATACGGATGGCATTTGATTATGAAAATTATGAAGACCATGATGTTAACTATGATGATGATGACGTTGTTGATGATGACAACAACAATCATGATAGTGACAATGATGTTTTTATTCTGTGCAGGTATTAGATGCATTGCTAAGCCACCTTCAGGAAACTCTGGAGTTGGCCACATCGAGAGGAGAAGGGCCAGGACCCGAGAGCAAGGTACTTACCCCCGTCTATGGTCTACTGCTCTTGGCCTGTATCCACAAAATATCTCAGAGTAGGAATGCTGATCTTGGATCTGTCCATATAATCTTATCATGATTTAAACTGATCCTAGATCAGCACTCCTACTCTGAGCAGCTTTGTGAATACTTACCCAGGTCTAGTAGTCTTTGTGAATGAGCTAACCCCCTCTGCTGGTTGATTCTGTGTGGTGCAGCTATTGTATATAAAGATATATACATGCACATAAAGATGTATACATGCACACGATTGAATGCTCCCACAGTCTTATTCATGTCCCACTCCTCTCATACTCTCTTCATCACTCTCTCTAATGTTTCACTCTGTTGTTTTGTTCGTTTTATCTTTCCTCTCTTCTGGCGATGTTTCTGTATCTCAATCTTTCCTTAAAAATCTTATCTCTGTGCTTCCTCTCTCTCCCCCTGCCCCCTCTTCCTCCCCTTGCCCCCTCTCTCCTCTATATTGTATTTCTCCACCTTCTGTCTCTGTCTGTACCTCTCTCACCATATTATTTTTTAACTCTTATCTACACACTTCCATCTCTTTCTCTCCCTCCTTCTCCCTTTGTCTACCCCACCTCCTCGCTGCCTTTTTTTCTCTCCTTCCCCTCTCAACCTCACCCCTCTTTCTTATACTCTTTGTGCCTCCCCCTTCCTCCATGCCCTTCTACATTTCTCTCTCCCACCTCTCTCCCCTCCATCCCAATGGTGGGTCCAACAGCTGAATGTCCCCGAACTGGTCCCGGCACTGGCGGCGGCCGAGCAGAAGGCTGCCTTGTCGCTCCGCTGGAGGGTGCATGAGAGACTGCTGCAACGCTATGCCTGCCTGCCCCGTGTTGTTTCCGCTGACCAGATCTACTTCCGCTTCCTGCAGAGGATGTTCGCCATCGTCACCACCAACGTGAGACTAGTATACATAGGGAGAATCTAATGGGACAAACTCACTTTGAATGACCTAATTGGTTATAGTTAGGATTTGGTTTAAGCTCAGGGTTAGGGTTAAAGTTATGGCTGGCATGCCAGTCACATATTTTATACATACTGTAGCTACACACATACGTTGATGAACTAGCCTAAAACCTGAGTAACCCTGCCTAAGACTTGTGTTAGCTCCCTGAGCCAATGCCTAATCTTCAGCTCAATGGCCTTACACATTCTTGCATTGTACAGTGTACAGACGACCCGGGTACTTTCTATTCTGACATCAATTCCCAATGAAAAACACAATGTTACATTGTTAAACGATGTGTTCATCTCTGATATTAGATGAGTTGATGTAGGATAGAACTTTATTCAACTATCCCACAAGGGATAGAAAAGATAGAAACTATGAAATGGAAATCGTACATTGTGTTAACAGCAGGCTGAGGATATATCTCAAGTGGCACCCTACTCCCTTCATAGTGCACTGCTTCATAGTGCATTGCCCATAGGCTCTGGTCAAAAATATTGCACTATCAAGGGAATAGGCTGCCATTTGGGACAAACACTCTGTCTCTGCTCACTAAGTGTGTCCACTCCGTGTTGTTGCCAGAACGTTCTCCCAGTCCAGAGAGAGGCGGCCAGGACGCTGTGTATGTTCCTACGTTACAACCGCAAGCAGGAGCAGCGGCAAGAGATCATCGGCAAAGTGCTGCAAGGTCTGTGTCTGTCTATCTGTCTAGTGTCTCTGTCTGTCAATACATCTATCTATTTTGTTTGCCGACAAGGTTGACAAAAATAAACAATACAATGCAGACATCTATACGCAAAAAGTGTTGTCACAGGTGCCAGTAGTACACAACCTGTGCCATGGTAGATTTGCTAAACAAATGGCTCCCAATTCCCCAACGGTTTTACCTAGAATAAAAGAGAAGACTCCTAATGTTTTGCGAAAACGTGGCAGTTTGTGTGACTTTTGTAATGTAATGTATATCCTGCCTTCTCCCTCTTCCCTCCTCCTCGTTTCCAGAGCTTGCTCAGGGCAGAAGTTACTGGAACAGGCTTCGCTACCTGGACCTGTGTGAGATTGCCATGGAGCTCTTCTCAAAGGCCTACTTCTGCAAACACTTCCTCATCCAGGCTCTGGAGCTGGTCAATGACCCTGTAGCCAACGTCAGGTACTGGATTCAGTAATTAATAAGTTACTTAAAGGGACAAACAGGGATTCAAACGACAAACGTCTGTCGCGCCACTTTTTTTGGTGAACATCTGAGGGATGGGCATGGAGAAATGTAACACTCTCAAATTCATATACAGAGTTATGGATTCATGGACGTCATCCATTTAACCATGTTTTGAGGCTATACCGGATTTGTTTAGATTTAAATTGTTCACAAATAATGGAGTGAAACAAGCTTATATTTTGGGTTCCGTTGGGGTACGACAGTTGAACTAAGCCCATGAGTCATTTATAAGTTACTGTATATTCTTCAAGAGTAAATGGCTATATATAAATCCCAGATTGCTCCTTTAATTCCTTAATTATATTTTTTGGAGTGCTTTTCCAGATGCTTTACTTCATATGGGGACACCTCACCTCATCCATCATCAATGGCATCCATTTCTTGACAGCCATTTCTTGTACAAGCTCATCACACATCCGCTTGTACGTTTGCTCTCGTGGTGGGACATCTAACGTTGCGGGCTGTTGTAGGCAATGGATGAAAGATGATCTTAGTACTATGAAGCTTTAGAGAAATTCATCCTCTGAGTATGCCATGTATATTGACCATGGCCATGTTCAGTAAGCACTCCCTTGCAAAACATTTTGCAACAGAAAATGAAAATCTGCGTTCTTATTGGACACACTCAGGTTGTGCCCTCCCTGTTATAATTGTTTTTCCTGTTTTGTGCCTAATAAACATGACCCAGGTATAAGCTGTGCCACATGCTTCCCCGGCTGAGGTCCACCATCAGGCTGCCTGCAGACAAACACCTCCTGCAACAGCTGGAGTTCTGCGTCCGCAAGCTACTCTGCCGGGAGAAGGACAAGGATGTGGTGGCCACCGTCCGCAAGGTGAGGGAGGGAGGGGTGGATGATTACTGAGTACTATTTCAATCGGGGTCACTTAGAAATGTCCTTGTTTTTAAAAGAAAAGCTCAATATTTTGTCCATTAAAATGACATCAAATTGATCAGAAATACAGTGTAGACATTGTTAATGTTGTAAATGACTATTGTAGCTGGAAACGGCTGATTTTTAATGGAATATCTACATAGGCGTACAGTGGCCCATTATCAGCAACCATCACTCCTGTGTTCCAATGGCACGTTGTGTTAGCTAATCCAAGTTTATCATTTAAGTACATTAGAGTGTCTAGTCCTCAACTGGCAGCTTTATTAAGTAGTACCGGCAAAACACCAGAGTTCCTCTGTCCAGTGTCTGTGTTCTTTTGCCCATCTTAATCTTTTCTTTTTATTGGCCAGTCTGAGATATGGCTTTTTCTTTGCAACTCTGCTTAGAAGAACAGCATCCCGGAGGACTTGTGAGGCGTCTGTTTCTCAAACTAGACACTCTAATGTCCTTGTCGTCTTGCTCAGTTGTGCACTGGGGCCTCGCACTGCTCTTTCTATTCTGGTTAGAGCCAGTTTGCGCTGTTCTGTGAAGGGAGTAGTACACAGCGTTGTACGAGATCTTCAGTTTCTTGGCAATTTCTTGCAATTTCTCGCCTTCATTTCTGAGAACAAGAATAGACTGACGAGTTTCAGAAGAAAGTTCTTGAGCCTGTAATCGAACCCACAAATGCTGATGCTCTAGATACTCAACTAGTCTAAAGAAGGCCAGTTGTATTGCTTCTTTAATCAGGACAACAGTTTTCAGCTGTGCTAACATAATTGCAAAGGGTTTTCTAATGATGAATTAGCCTTTTAAAATGATAAACTTGGATTAGCTAACACAACATGCCTATTGGAACACAGGAGTGATGGTTGCTGATAATGGGCCTCTGTAAGCCTATGTTGATATTCCATTTAAAATCAGCCGTTTCCAGCTACAATACTCATTTACAACATTAGCAATGTCTACACTGCATTTCTGATTAATTTGATGTTATTTTAATGGACAAAAAATGTGCTAAACAAAGACATTTCTAAGTGACCCCAAACTTTTGAACTGTAGTGTGTGTGTGTGTGTGTGTGTGTGTGTATATATATATATATATATATATATAAAAAGCATTATTCTTTTTGATTATTTTTTTAGACAGTGCTGGAATTGGACAAAATGGACATCACAGAACCTGTAAGTAATCCCTTACTTTCTTCACTTTTTTTAGAATACTTGGAAGAATGGTTATGTAGCAGATAGCAATGTCCTATAAGCATGAGGGAATTGTTTCACCCCACAGCTAAGATATTTAGCTAGTCAGCTAAAGTTGCTTACAGTTAGTTAGCAACCGTTTCTACACTCTTTTGCTAGCTACCATAATGGTGTCGTTTCAAAAACCTCTCTCCAAAAATGACGAGGTGTCGCCAGTTGTATTTACATTTTAAATTATTATATTTATTTTACATGTATTGATATGGTTGGCAGCAGGTAGCCTAGCGGTTAGACCCTAGCGGTTAGCGATTTGGGCCAGTAACCGAAAGGTCACTGGTTCGAATACCCAAGCCCACAAGGTGAAAAATCTGTCAACATGCCCTTGAGCAAGGCATTTAACCCTAATTTGCTCCAGGCTCATTCGGAAAGTATTCCCCTTTTCCACATTTTGTTATGTTACAGACTTATTCTAAAATTGATTAAATAAAAAAATTTCCTCATCAATCTACACACAATACCCGATAATGACAAAGTGAAAACAGGTTTTTAGAAATGTTTGCAAATGTACTAAAAATAAACAGATACCTTATTTACATCAGTATTCAAACCCTTTGCTATGAGAAATTGACCTCAGGTGCATCCTGTTTCCATTGATCATCCTTCAGATGTTTCTTCAACGTGATTGCAGTCCACCTGTGGTAAATTGATTTGACATGATTGACGCCAGAGGGGATGGCTGCCGTTTTATTGGCTCCTAACCAACTGTGCTATTTTGTTAGTTTTTTCACGTTGTTTGTAACTTATTTTTTTACTTATTTTGTACATAATGTTGCTGCTACCGTCTCATATGACAGAAATGTGTTTCAGGACGTCAGAACAGCGATTACTCACCTTGAACTGGAGGAAGATTTTATCTTTAAAGAGTCCGATGCGAAGGATATACTGCTTTCTCAGGAACGGGCCAAAATCCTTGTCATTTGCGTGAAGAAAAGACAGAGAAAAAGGGGGCGGAGGTCGGGCTGCCTTCTGAGAATTCGTAGGCGAGTGAGTAATCCTCCACTACCATCCGTTCTATTGGCCAACGTGCAATCACTGGAAAACAGAATGGATGCTATACAATCAAGACTATCCTACCAATGGGACATTAAAAACTGTAACATCTTATGTTTCACCAAGTTGTGGCTGAACGACGACACGGATAATATAGAGCTGGTGGGATTTTCCATGCATCAGCAGGACAGAGAAGAAAAGCTACGTCTGGTAGACCACACTATCTACCAAGAGAGTTTATCTATATTATTCATAACCATCTATTTACCACCACAAACCGATGCTAGGACTAAGAAAGACCGCACTCAACCAGTTGGATAAGGCCATAAGAAGCGCCGCTCCTAGTGATCAGCAGTTAGTTAATGCAGGGAAACTTAAATATTTTTTACCTAATTTCTACCAGCATGTCCCCTGTGCAACCAGAGGAAAAAAACTCTAGACCACCTTTACTCCACACACAGAGACGCATACAAAGCGCCCCCTCGCCCTCCATTTGGCAAATCTGACCATAAATCTATCCTCCCGAAGGACAACCCCTCAGCACTCCACCAATCAGGCCTTTATTATAGAGTGGCCAGACTGAAGCCACTCCTCAGTAAAATGCACATGACAGCCTGCTTGGAGTTTGTCAAAAGGCACCTAAAGGACTCTGACTATGAGAAACAAGATTCTCTGGTCTGATGAAACCCAGATTGAACTCTTTGGCCTGAATGCCAAGAGTCACGTCTGGAGGAAACCTGGCAACATGCCTACGGTGAAGCAAGGTGGTGGCAGCATCATGCTGTGGGGAGTAAAAAGCACATGACAGCCCACTTGGTGTTTGCCAAAAGGCACAAAAAGACTCAGACCATGAAAAATAAGATTCTCTGGTCTGATGAAACCAAGATTGAACTATTTGGCCACTGTGTTCTTGGGGACTTTCAATGCTGCAGAAATATTTTGGTACCCTTCCCCAGATCTGTGCCTCAAAACAATCCTGTCTCGGAGCTCTACGGACAGTTCCTTCGACCTTATGGCTAGGTTTTTGCTCTGCCATGCACTGTCAACTGTGGAACCTTATATAGACAGGTGTGTGCCTTTCCAAATCATGTCCAATCAATTGAATTTACCACAGGTGAACTCCAATCAAGTTGTAGAAACATCTCAAAGATGATCAATGGTAACAGGATGCACCTGAGCTCAATTTTGAGTTTCTTAGCAATGGGTCTGAATACATATGTAAATAAGGTATCTGTTTTTTATTTTTAATACATTTGCAAAAATTTCTAAACCTGTTTTCACTTTGTCATTATGGGGTATTGTGTGTAGATTGCTGAGTATAAAAAAAATGTTTTTACTCTGTTTTAGAATTAGTCTGTAACGTAACAAAATGTAAAACAAGTCAAGAGGTCTGAGTACAGCTTTATTATCCCTAAAGGTTGCCTTCTATTGTTACAACATTGAAGTGCTACCACAGGTCTGATTTGAATACAGTCTAATATGTACTTTTCCATTTTAGTACCATAAGAGACACGAGAGAGATCTACTAGACCAGAAGAAGGAGAAGGAAGAGACACTACTGCTGGAGATGGTGAGGGACTTGTATAAAAATAACTCCTGCACACACCATTTTTATTTTCATACAATGTAGATTTTGGGGCAGTAACTCGTAGCACCACGCACACAAGTTAAGCTTGTTAGTGTACATACTATTAACCCTCTTCTAAAGATGGTGAGGGATTTGACACCATCCTGTCAATACCGAGCACTATGTCATGAAACATCACCTTATTCTTGTTATTTGTCTAACCAATATTTTATAAGCCGCCTTTATGCGTACAGCACTGTCAGTTTATTATTATTGGAAAATAAAACAAGCAAACATGCGTCTTTGTTCAGAACAATATTGGTATTTTTAACATTCCATACTCGTGCATATATTTGCATGACTTAACCTTTTCAAAGATTCTATTTTCATTTCTTTCTTCAGAAAGCTTTTTTGATTCTTTATTTATAAAGAGATGGATTGATGTTCTGTTATTCGATTCCTCTAGCACACTGGTCTAGTCCAGTGGTATTCAAACTTTTTCAGCGGGGACTCTATTTTTTCAGCTAGAATTTCTAGGGACCCCATTTCTTTGGCAAGAATTTCTCACGAAGCCACCCGAAATCTTATGACACAACCTTAAAATCAGTAAATCAACAAATAACCTTCAATTATTACATTTTCAAAATAAAAGCAAACCAATAAATAAATGTATTCAATACAATTTCATATTGTCCCATACAGTAATCTGTACTCTTATTTTTTGGTTCCCCCCAAAATACAATACCTTTGAATATCACTGCTTTAGTGTATAGCCTATTCCTTTGTCTTCTGAGGCACTATAGCAGTTGTAATTTTCTTTGGCATCTAGTCAATGAAAGAATACACTAACTTTATTATGACTTCAAAACTAGGTCAAAAGTCCATAGTGTCTGTGTGTGTTTCCTTGGTATCTATTCCTGGTTGTTGTGAAAGTTTATTTTGTCACAATTCTTAGCTGTAAATATAGCAGCAAGCAGCAAGGAAGGGGTCTTTTGAAGGGGATAGATGGGCTTGGTTGTACAAGGCACAATACGTTTGGAAAGAAGAAATGTCACACGTCAACATGTAAAACTATTTTAACCTATAACCTAAGGTTATTTGTAACCTATAATCTTGTTTTTTTTTACCTTTGAGTCGCTTCTCTTGTCCACCACAGGAACAGCTAGAGCGACAGCAGAGCGAAGCCAAGCTCACCAGTGAAAAACACACAGAAAAGAAACGTACGTTCCCACACACACCGCACATCTGCTTTGAGATTTTTACTAATATATTATAGATAATACACAGATCTCAAATTCATTGAGACATAGTACCCTGTGATGTTGTGGCTGTGTTGGCAGGGAGGGACAGTAAGACAGGGTTGTCAGGGACCAAGGGCCTGTCTGGATCCACGTCCGGGGCCACTTTGTCCACCTCCTCCGGTAAGACTGGGAATCAATCAATATCTTTATTTTTCCAATTGGGAAATTTGTCAACGTGGGAGAGAGAAACACTGGCAACACCTTGTACAAATAAGCATTCATTAACTATTTTTGAACAATTAATACATTTGTATTTTATTATTTGTAAACACACATTTTTGAAGATTTAATTTATTATAAAGTGTTACCAAAACACTTCCTTGACCATGGATAGAAATGTATATGCCATTCTAGCATAACCGTAAGGGGTTTTGATAACTCTGTTCCCACAGCAACAGTAGCAGATTGTTGCACACGACAAAGCGCTTTCAACTCACAGTGAATCAAGACAAAAAACATATGACCCAAAAAGCTATCCTGTTCAACTTGGTGGAGATAGTGTTTGATGATGGTGATGGTGAATCTACAGGTAAAGAGTTGAGGAAAGCCAAACTGGCACGGAGTCGATCACTTAGCAGCCACCCTACTACACCCAAAATGGCTAATCCAGACAAAACTCTGTAAGTAGTACCCTGTCCAACCATATCCCTAACCCAAAACATCACTATATAATTTTTCGGAAATATATTTTGATATAATATATTTAATCAAACAGAAATGTATGGATATATTTTAAAGAAATACTCTTTATAGGAACAGATATGCTTTTCGATTGTTATTTTAAGAAAATCAATTTTGCACGCACACACACATTCCAGTAACATTTATATTTATGGGACCACGTATATGTTTTACCGATTTGTTATTGTCTTGACACGTTCTTCCATCTTGGTTTTCCTCCCCAGAAAGGTCAAGGATTCAGGAAGCTGTCCTGGAAAAGGGAAGAATTTGCTTCCTATGAATGGTAATCAAGTAATCCTATTTTAGTGCAGCGCTCATCCTATTTTAGTGCAAATCATTCTATTTTAGTGTAGCTCCCCAGCTAGTTCTTTGGAAGTTGTGGGAACCAACTTGTGTTGTTGAACGAAGCACTACATTTCTTAACCAGTAAATCAAAAAACACAACAGTTTGTTTTTAGGTTGCAGCGAGGTTCTGAGAATGTTTTACTCTAGTTACTTTGAAGTTTTTGCTGGGAGGTTTTATTGACGCTCTGAGAACGGAAATTATAGGTTATTTGAAATAACATTCTGAGAACATTCTCTACATGTTATAAAAGTTTTATGGTTATTATTGAACATTTTCTTAACACTAAGAATGAAATTTAAAGTAAATTTTTTTAAATAATTTCCGTTAGTTTCCTTATTTAACATTTTTAAACTCTAAACACACAAATTAATTTGCTTAGGCATTAATCATACAAACACATACATCTTTTAACAGTGGTGGAAAAAGTACATAATAGTCATACTTGAGTAAAAGTATTTAGTTTAGTTCTAAAATTATTTGGTTTTAAATATACTTCAGTATCAAAAGTAAAAGTATAAATAATTTCAAATTCCGAACATTTGTTCGTGTTTTTCTAATTTGTAGATAGCCAGTGGCACACTCCAACCCTCAGGCATTCAGAAACAAAGCATTTGTATTTAGTGAGTCCGCCAGATCAGAGGTAGTAGAGATGACCAGGGATGTTCTCTTCAAAATGTAACAAGTACTTTTGGGTGTCAGGGAAAATGTAAGGAGTAAAAAGTACATAATTTTCTTTAGGAATGTAGTGAAGTAAAAGTTGTCAAAAATATAAATAGTAATGTACAGATACCCTAAAAAACGATTTAAGAACGATTTAAGTAGTACTTTAAAGTATTTTAACTTTAAAGTACTTTACACCACTGCACAGCATCAGTGAGATTTGAGCCGATGATCTTATCTTCTCTATCCATGGAATTAGTCCACTGTGCCACCAGGTTGGCACCAGCGTGCTATGTTTTGTTACGCATACAAAGCTGTTCATTTTTGTTTATTCACTCATTAAGATCAGGTGTGGTCAATTAGTGGGCGCGGCCAACACACCTGAACTGTAGGATAGATATACTGTAGGATAGAGTTTTGTTGAGGCTGAGAAAGAGAATGGTCTTGTTTTTAAATAACATTCTTAGAACATTCTGTGAAAGTTACAAAAGTTTTCTTGTGGTTTTTATGGAAAGTTTTCATGTTCTGAGAACAACATTTAAAGGCCCAGTGCAGTCAAAAATTTGATTTCCTGTGTTTTATATATATTTCCACAATATGAGGTTAGAATAGTACTGTGAAATTGTGAAAATTAATAATGCTCTTTTAGTGTAAGAGCTGTTTGAAAAGACTGCCTGATATTTCAGGCTGTTTTGGTGGGATGGAGTTTTGGCCTGCCTGGTGACATCACCAGGAAGAAAGAATTCCAAACCTCTGCCAATAACAGCTAATTTTCAGTTTTCCCCTCCCATCTCAGACAACTCCCAGACAGTCCTAGCAAAATTCTTCCTTGTTTCTTTTTGACCATTTCAATTGAAAACAATCACAGTAAGATTACCCAATAATGATTTGATATTGAGATAAAAACAGCTGCATTGGACCTTTGATGTTAATGTTTAGAATTTCATTTTTTAGAACATTTCCAGAATATTGGTAAGAACTGACATTAAATATACATTCACTGAACGTACTGAGAACATCGCTTAAGTCACACAATTGTTTTGAATGTTCCCAGAATGTAGTAAAAATATTACATTAACCTCTTCCAGCTAGGGTCCCATTTTCCAAATTTTCGCCTGTCTGACGTGCCCAAAGTTAAATGCCTACCACTCATGGCCAGAAACTAGGATATTTACATATTTAGTACTATTGGATAGGAAACACTCTGAAGTTTATAAAACCATTAAGATATAGTCTGTGGCTATTCCAGAACAGATTTAGCAGGCAAAAACCAGAGAGATTTCTGTCCGAATTTATTTTTCTGTTGCTCTCTCTCATTTTGAAGCCCATGTAATATTTTTCTATGGGGAATAGGACCGAGGTTGCAGTACTTATGGCTTCCACTAGATGTCAACAGTCTCTGGAAAGGGTATGGAGGAAAAAGCTCTGACCAGATCCTTAGAGAGAGAGAATTACTACGGGTAGGGAAAAAAGGTAAACAGACGTGCACGTTCACGAGAACGTGAACGCGCCCAGCGCGACCAACTTTCTTTTTCGCCTTTTAACGTTTCACTTACCGTTCTTGTAAAATATGATCGCTATTATTCATAAAAGAATACATAAGGATGCATTATTAATGATATTTGATTTGTTTGTGAAAAGATGAGAGGTATAATTTGAACGCGATCCCTTCACTGTAAAACGGGCGAGTAGACTGACAATGCTTGGTGGAGTAGCTGAACGTAACGTGCCAAAAACAACGGATATTTATGGATATAATTATTTACTTTTTCTAACAAAAGAACCATGGATTATCTTGTTTGGACACTTGGGAAGACCTCAGAAGAAGTTATTTGAAAGGTAAGCGATTTATATTAGCTGTGATATGGATATTTTGAGAACCGAGCTGGATATGAATTTATGCTAATGTGGAAAATATGTGAGGTACTAGCCTCAAACAATCAAATGTAGTGCTTTCACCGTAAAGCCTTTTTAAAATCTGACAACGCAGTGATATTGCCAAGAAGCAGAGCTTTTGATGGCTATGCAACACTATGCAACACTTGTATATCGAAGTTAAATATTACGAATATGTATTACGAATATGTATTTTGAATTTGGCGCGTTATGTTTGCTCTGAAAACGATCCCGCTAAAGGGATCGGCGCGCTAAGAGGTTAAACATGGGAACTTTTAGTGGAATGTTCTGTGGTAGTACTGAAATTCCCACAGAAGAATGTTGTTTCTTAAAGTTCTCTGAACAATTTGTGAACATGACTTCAAAAAGAACCACGACAAAACCTGTTGGAAATGTTATCCTGGAGTACTGAAATTTCCACAGAAACATTCCCTCAGAAGAACATTGTTTCTTAAAGTTCTCTGAAGTTTTTTGAGAACATTCCCAATGTAAAACCATTCGGAGAACCTTCCTAAAATATTACAACAAATGAAATTAAATGTAACCATGTGTGAACCTTCTGTTAAAGTAATGCAACACCCCAAAAAGCTGGGTCATTCTTTTAAGTGCAACTCCTATTTTAGTGCAGCTCTCATCCTATAGTGCAACTCATTCTATTTTAGTGCAACTCCTATTTTAGTGCAACTCTCATCCTATTTTAGTGCACCTCATCTGATTTTAGTGCCAATTTTAAATAAATAAATACAAAAATATGAACACAATAACCATTTGTAAACCTCAATCGGTATGGTGTCCACATTCCAGCCCATCACATTATAAGCATGAGGAGAACTGTACCGATCTCAATGCCAAATTACAGAAAATATCAGCCCTATCTAATTTTTGGAGTGAACTATCCCTACATACATACAGACACAGGTGACCTTCCAACCCTTGATTTGGAGAGCCCTGGAGCTTGTGCTCTCTCCCTGTCAACTAAATTAGTATAAATAAATAAACAATTATTTGAAATCCACATTTTCCACTCTGTCACTTCCTGTGGTCACCTCATCATTTAGTCTGTCACACCATCAGTCACCTCATCACTTCCTGTGTGTGTTGCAGCGGACGAGGCACTGCGGTCGCACCACTTCAGCGTGGCAGCAGCGTCATCAGTGCTGTCTCCAACTCCCTCGGCTTCCTCCATGCCCGTCCTGATCCGCAGCAACACCACCAACACCCTGGTGGACCACCCACACCAACACCAGCACCGCAGCAGCACCCTGGACCACCGCACCACCAACGGGGGCAAGGACACCCAGTCCAGAAAACTCTCCATGTGGGTCTTCTCTCAGCACTTATCGTCCTCCGTCCAATTCCAATAACCCTATTTTACTATGGCATCACCGTGTAAAAAACAGTGTGCCAGCCAGGGATGTATTCACTAGGAACCAAACAGACCGAAACGGGGAGGGTGCTACCTGAACTTGTCCAATATGAAACTCTGGTTTTCGTTGAAAAACGTTTTTCTACGGTGTGAACTAATGCATACACCCCAGGTTCAATCGGAGACGTTAGTTCATCAAGTTTAGATATCTGCACTCACACCTATAGCTGTTGGCACCTTCATGATTTACACTATGAGTGAATCCACAACAATACCAAATCCAACCAAAGTAAATGGATTTTGCAAATTGCAATAGACACCATCCCACACCGATGCATTATTTTACCTCTGAGTATACAAATTATGTCAGTGACTTTTTGCATTGACTCTTTCAGCGTGACTTCTTTGATATTAGTCTTAAATGACTTTTTGGAACTGCAGTGAAGCAAATACACCCCAGGTTCCAAATAGTAGCGAGTTGCTACTATTTAGCAAGTGAGACATTCTGTGAACAACTTAACTCAGAGGAAAGAGATAAAACATTAAATTAATGCATTTTAGAGCGACAGAGTTGGGACAAACCAGTTCACTTTTAGTATTTTATTATGCTAAAAATCTAACTTGCAACTGTTTACCCCCCTTATACAGCCATTGTTTACACAGTGGTGTAATAGTGAAATAGGGTTACTCAAAGTCCACCCCCTACAGCCTCTGGTCTAGTCAACCCTCTAGGCCAGTGGTCACTAAGCCTGGTCCAAGGAGAGACCCATATGGGTTACAGGCTTTTGTTCTAGCCCAACACTAACAAACCTGATTTGCCTAATCAAGTGGTTGGCTTTGGAGATAAGTTAAAGAAGGTGTGTAGGTGCTGGAGACAAAGCCTACAAAGTACTCTGTGGGTACCCAGGACCAGCATAGGAGAGCACTGCCCTAGAGAGCTACAAGGTGGACAGGCTTTTGTTCCAGCACTGACACGCCTGATTTACCTTAGATAAGCAGTTAGTAGAATCAGATGTGCCAGTGCTGTGCTGGACGCTTTAGCGCTCCAGGACCACGGTTGGTGACCACTGCCCCTTGGCGCTTGTGTAGATCTGAAAGGATGGGATAGGTGTAAGAAATATGGCGATAATTTCAACCTAGCCAGTCACAGGGCAAGATTAATCTGTTTTCATATTGCTTATACCCAATTTATCAATTTAGATATACATGAAAGGGTAGGGGGGACTAAGCATTGACGATCATCTTCCACCAAGTCCACTATACAGATGCTTCGTGAAACAAGGCAACACAAACCTTTACATTACATGGGCATTATTTCATGTTTAGTAGTAGAAGTTTGTTAGGAATAACTTTAACTTATGTGATTATAAGTACAGGCAGGTAACAGCACTTACCACCCCCAATTCTGTTTTCCAAGGCAAAAAGTGAGCGCAAAGACAAACAAGTGAGGGCAAACGTGGTAAGTACTGCACATCAGCGTGTTCTTAGAAGGCAGGATAAATATATGGGTTATTCCACTGGTACTGTAGTTCCTCTGGTCTAAAGCCTATGTAATGTAAAGTGTTACAAAAATAATGTCCTGCCTTACTGCAGTTAGTCAGTTATTACCAGGGTTGTGTTCATTATGCACCAAATTGGGGGAAAATCAGACTGAAACAGGGATGGTTTACGTATATATTTTTTGAAAGATTTCCCATGCGTGCCCTAATGAACATGACTCTGTTGAACTGTTGTGTTTTTGGATGATTACACAATCCCCACGATTCTGTCAATGCATGTTCAGATATCTGCACTCGCACCTATAGTTTGTTGGCTTCTTTATGTTATACACTTTATAATACACTTTGTGAGTGAATCCACACAAATACCAAATCAAAATGGTAAATGCATTTTGTAAATTGCAATAGACACCACCCGACACATGCATTATTTAACTTATGATGAGTACACAAATTGTCAGTGACTTTTTGGGACTGCATTTAAACGATCAAAACAAACTTCAACGGCATATCTTTCAATGTGACTTCTTTGATATCAGTCTAAGTGACCTTTAGGACCTGCAGTGAAGCGAACTTTCCAATCCCATGCCCTGTACCCTCAGTACTTGTGTAGATACTTTTGTATATAAACTCAGGAAAAAAATAAACGTCCTCTCACTGTCAACCGTGTTTATTTTCAGCAAACTTAACATGTGTAAATATTTGCATGAACATAACAAGATTCAACAACTGAGACATTAACTGAACAAGTTCCACAGACATACAAACTAACAAAAATTGAATAATGTGTCCCTGAACAAAGGGGGGGTCAAAAGTAACAGTCAGTATCTGGTGTGGCCACCAGCTGCATTAAGTACTGCAGTGCATCTCCTCCTCATGGACTGCACCAGATTTGCCAGTTCTTGCTGTGAGATGTTACCCCACTCTTCCACCAAGGCACCTGCGAGTTCCCAGACATTTCTGGGGGGAATGGCCCTAGCCCTCACCCTCCGATCCAACAGGTCCCAGACGTGCTCAATGGGATTGAGATCCGGGCTCTTCGCCGGCCATGGCAGAACACTGACATTCCTGTCACTGACATTCCTGCAGGAAATCACGTACAGAACGAGCAGTATGGCTGGTGGCATTGTCAGGATGAGCCTGCAGGAAGGGTACCACATGAGGGAGGAAGATGTCTTCCCTGTAACGCACAGTGTTGAGATTGCCTGCAATGACAACAAGCTCAGTCCGATGATGCTGTGACACACCACCCCAGACCATGACGGACCCTCCACCTCCAAATCGATCCCGCTCCAGAGTACAGACCTCGGTGTAACGCTCATTCCTTCAACGATAAATGCGAATCCGACCATCACCCAAGGTGAGATAAAACCGCGACTCGTCAGTGAAGAGCACTTTTTGCCAGTCCCGTCTGGTCCAGCGACGGTGGGTTTGTGCCCATAGGCGACGATGTTTCCGGTGATGTCTGGTGAGGACCTGCCTTACAACAGGCCTACATGCCCTCAGTACAGCCTCTCTCAGCCTATTGCGGACAGTCAAAGCACTGATGGAGGGATTGTGCGTCCCTGGTGTAACTCGGGCAGTTGTTGTTGCCATCCTGTACCTGTCCCGCAGGTGTGATGTTCGGATGTACCAATCCTGTGCAGGTGTTGTTACACGTGGTCTGCCACTGCGAGGACGATCAGCAGTCCGTCCTGTCTCCCTGTAGTGCTGTTTTCGGCATCTCACAGTATGGACATTGCAATTTATTGCCCTGGCCACATCTGCAGTCCTCATGCCTCCTTGCACCATGCCTCCTTGCAGCATGCCTAATGCACGTTCACGCAGATGAGCAGGGACCCTGGGCGTCTTTCTTTTGGTGTTTTTCAGAGTCAGTAGAAAGGCCTCTTTAGTGTCCTAAGTTTTCATAACTGTGACCTTAATTGCCTACCGTCGGTAAGCTGTTAGTGTCTTAACGATCGTTCCACAAGTGCATGTTCATTAATTGTTTAATTGTTTAAAGCATGGGAAACAGTGTTTAAACCTTTTACAATGAAGATCTGTGAAGTTATTTGGATTTTTACGAATTATTTTTGAAAGACAGGGTCCAGAAAAAGGGGCGTTTCTTTTTTTGCTGAGTTTATAATGTATGTGGACACATTTGGCTATTTCAGCCACATCCGTTGCTGACAGGTGTATAAAATCGAGCACACAGCCATGCAATCTCCATAGACAAACATTGGCAGTAGAATGGTCTTAATGAAGAGCTCAGTGACTTTCAACGTGGCAGCGTCATAGGATGCCACCTTTCCAACAAGTCAGTTGGTCAAATCACCCAGCAGTGCTATTTGCAGAGTTAGCTCCAGGTAAATGTTGCAATTCTTCAGCCATTCCTGAACCTGTGACCAAAAACAAGCTACACATGGACAGTACCAAAACAATTGGTTGCAAGAATTCTGTATCATTTAAATAGAGAAATTCAAAGTTTTGAATCCGACAGCATTTCGGTATCAGTTCATAAACCATGTGCCATGGAATCGGTACATTGAAAATCTCTTACCAACTATTTTTACATCTATATGGTGTGGAAGAACTTGAGTGGCCTGCGCAGAGCCCTGACCTCAACCACATAAAACACTGTTGGAATGAATTGGAGCGCCGACTGTGAGCCAGGCCTAATCGCCCAACATCAGTGCCCAACCTTACTAATGCGTGTGGCTGAATGGAAGCAAGTCCCCGCAGCAATGTTCCAAATTCTAGTGGAATGCCTTCCCAGAAGTGTGGAGGCTGTTATAGCAGCAAAGGGCGGACCAACTCCATATTAATGCCCATGATTTTGGAATGAGATTGGCCAGGTGGAATTTGTACCGTATCGCTTACACCTCCTCAGCTTTAACACCCCCGATTAAAATAATAAGAACCTGCACTACCAGCCTTTGCCAGGAGAAATTGTCCAACTTATATGTAGGGGCGGGAGCTAGGGGTTGATTTGGGATAGGTCACTCCTTGTTTACTACTTATTAACTTCTTTACCCAAAGTTTTGAATCCGACAGCATTTTGTGTATCAGTTCATAAACCATGTGCCATGGAATCGGTACATTGAAAAGGCCCTTTCCTGTTTCAGCATGACAATGTCCCCGTGCACAAAGCGAGGTCCATACAGAAATGGTTTGTCGAGATAAAAAAACATTAGGGGGCAGATCAGCTTTAATATTGCAGATAGATTGTGGCTTCCATCAATGTAATTGTCTGCATCCTTGCCAATATGTTTTGTAAATATATTTTCCTTTATTATTTTCCATTAACACAACCACCCCTCCCCTAATTGGAGTAAACTAATGGACAACAGCACTTAGGCTTTTACTTCCAGCTTATACAGTGCATTCGGAAGGTATTCAGACCCCTTAAACTTTTTCCACATTGTTACGTTACAGCCTTAATAACAAAGCAAAAACTGTTTTTTAGATTTTTTTACAGAATACAAAAAAAATACATTTGCATTAGTATTCAGACCCTTTGCTCAGGACTTTGTTGAAGCACCTTTAGCAGAGATTACAGCCTCGAGTCTTCTTGGATATGACACTACAAGGCTGGCACACTGGTATTTGGGGAGTTTCACCCATTCTTCCCTGCAGATCATCTCAAGCTCTGTCACGTTGGATGGGGAGTATTGCTGCACAGCTATTTTCAGGTCACTCCAGAGATGTCCAGACTCTGGATGGGCCACTCAAGGACATTCATAGACTTCTTCCGAAGTCACTCCTGCATTGTCCTGTTGGAAGGTGAACCTTCACCCCAGTCCGAGGTCCTGAGCAGGTTTTCATCAAGGATCTCTCTGTACTTTGCTCCGTTCATCTTTCCCTCGATGCTGACTAGTCTCCCAGTCCGTGCCACTGAAAAACATCCACACAGCATGATGCTGCCACCACCATGCTTCACTGTAGGGATGGTGCCAGGTTAACTCCAGATGTGACACTTGGCATTCAGGCAAAATAATTCAATCTTGGTTTCATCAGACCAGAGCACCTCCCTGACCAAGGCCCTTCTCCCCCGATTGCGCATTTTGGCCGGCGGCCAGCTCAAACCTCTATTTAAGAATGATGGAGATGGAGGTTCTTGGGGACTTTCAATGCTGCAGAAATGTTTTGGTACCCTTCCCCAGATCTGTGCCTCAACACAACCCTGTCTCGGAGCTCTACTGACAATTCCTTTGACCTCATGGCTTGGTTTTTGACACACACTGTCAACCGTTGGACCTTATATAGACAGGTGTGTGCCTTTTCAAATCATTTCCAATCAATTGAATTTACCGCCAGGGAACTCCAATCAAGTTGTAGAAACATCAAAGATGATCAATGGAGACAGGTTGCACCTGAGCTCAATTTCGAGTCTCATAGCAAAGGGTCTGAATACTTCTGTAACTAAGGTATTTCAGTTTTTTATTTTTTATAAATTTGCAAAAAAATTCTAAAAACCTGTTTTTGGTTTGTCATTATGGGGTATTGTGTATTGAGGGAAAAATGTATTTAATCAATTTTAGAATAACGCTGTAACATAACAAAATATGGAAAAAGTCAATGGTTCTAAATACTTTCCGAATGCAGTGTATTTTACAATAGTTATCTTTTGTTTGTTTTTAATCCCATTCTTCAGCTACCCTCAATCCCTTCCTTCTATCTCTGAAGACCATTGAGTTTTGATTTATATTTGCCACATATTTTTAACTGCTGTTTCACAAAGTTCTGAATCTATATACAGTTTACGGACACAGTATATTTTACATTAGTTATCTTGTTTTTAGTCCCACCCTTCAGCTCCATTCAACCCCTCCCATCTACACCATCCAGTTTAGATTTCTAGTTTTTCTATTCTATTCTCTTAGTTTCTACAGATTATAAATTAAAGATTTTTTTTTGCTAAAAGTGTTATATTATTGATCAATTGACTGACTTTTCAAATCACCCAGCAGTGCTATTTGCAGAGTTAGCTCCAGGTAAATGTTGCAATTCTTCAGCCATTCCTGAACCTGTGACCAAAAACAAGCTACACATGGACAGTACCAAAACAATTGGTTGCAAGAATTCTGTATCATTTAAATAGAGAAATTCAAAGTTTTGAATCCGACAGCATTTCGGTATCAGTTCATAAACCATGTGCCATGGAATCGGTACATTGAAAATCTCTTACCAACTATTTTTACATCTATATGGTGTGGAAGAACTTGAGTGGCCTGCGCAGAGCCCTGACCTCAACCACATAAAACACTGTTGGAATGAATTGGAGCGCCGACTGTGAGCCAGGCCTAATCGCCCAACATCAGTGCCCAACCTTACTAATGCGTGTGGCTGAATGGAAGCAAGTCCCCGCAGCAATGTTCCAAATTCTAGTGGAATGCCTTCCCAGAAGTGTGGAGGCTGTTATAGCAGCAAAGGGCGGACCAACTCCATATTAATGCCCATGATTTTGGAATGAGATTGGCCAGGTGGAATTTGTACCGTATCGCTTACACCTCCTCAGCTTTAACACCCCCGATTAAAATAATAAGAACCTGCACTACCAGCCTTTGCCAGGAGAAATTGTCCAACTTATATGTAGGGGCGGGAGCTAGGGGTTGATTTGGGATAGGTCACTCCTTGTTTACTACTTATTAACTTCTTTACCCAATGCTTACCTGCACCTCCTGTATTCTGTTCTCTGTTTTACAGACAAAGGAAGTCCAACTCTTTTGGTATGCAGTCGGGGAGGGAGTGAAGCTGGCTATATTGGGGCGATGACAGACCCCTTAGTCCCCGGCGATGACCTTGAGGTCAAGGCATTGTGAAGAACCGGGTGGCCACAACCACTACACCCCTGCTCCGATGGTCATCCTCCATCTATCTCAAGTTGTCAAAAGTGTACATCTGTCCTCCCCCTGCTTCAGGTTCCAAATGACAAACAAACCCTAATAAACACTTCAACATTGGCTGGCGGGGGAAAGACGTCCGGAGTCTTAATTACGCCAATGGGAAACAGAACAGACATCGAACCCATCTCTGCCTTATTCCACAAATACTCGTAACTCGTTCCATTTAACATAAGTAATTACAAACAAAATATGTAACAGTATGCATTTTATTTGTACCTTTATTTATTGGCAATTTTTTTCTGTATTATAGCATGCTTTGAAAAGTCTCTTCTCTTATGTTTTATATTTTCCCAAATGGCTATTGAAGAAAAAAAAGCTGTTTTTATGACTATATGATCCAACACTTGTGATTGGTACCGGAATTTCTCCATCCCACCAATGAGATTGTGCCTGGTGCCTCTGAAGCGCCTGAGTGATCCACCCATGCCAACCCTCACCACCCAATCAATAAAACCTGTTGAATATGTGACATGATAATGAGCTCAACTTACTTACTTTCTTATTCTAATATAAAGCATAAGTCAGTGAATGACTTTTTGGGGCAGGTTCTCTCGGACACAGATTAAACCTAGTCCTGGACTAAAAAGCAAGCTCAATGGAGAGTCTCCTAAAGTCGTTTTTAGTCCAGGACTAGGCCTAATCTGTGTCCCGGAAAACACCACAGAGTTTGTTAGTCCTTTGTTCTCTTTTAAACACAATTGGTCCCTATAGGTTACATAGTGCAAATGTTATAATTTTAGAGTACAGCAGGCAAAACATGTTCAGCGCCTTTAAAATGACAAATTAAGCCTCGTAAAGGGAGGGAGCAAAAAATAGAAGGAGGGTAGTACTTAAGATGAAGGCAATCACATAACTGCTCAGCATATTGGTGTGCAAATACTGAAAACTAGACATTTTGTCCAATTGCAATCTGACCTCAAGTGTCACTATATCTGAAAATGACCTATAGTTCACCAAGTAAATCACCAAAAGGATGCATTAATACTTTCTATGGTGCCCTGGAACTTGAGTGTTTATAAGAGGACAATACAGGCAGACAAGACCATTAGTTACAGTGTTATTACTCAACCACAAACACCTATATGACACAATGGTTACGGTTGCTGTTACTTCTTGGTGGGGTCGATCACCCTGCCCACGAAGAGAATGCTGCTGGTGGCCTGGTGGTAAATGAGAAAGAGGAAAGGCCGGTTGACGGTGAGCCGAGGAGGTAGACTAGCGAAGATGTTTGGGGCAAGATCATTCCCGGTGCTGCTGGTCTCGTCCACGGTGATGGTCGTCTTGTGCACAACCTGAAATCACAGAATAAAGCTAAGAAAAGATTGTATGGTTAAGGAAAGTGAATAATGCTTCCAACTGGCCCCAGATCTGTTTGTGTTCTTGCCTACTCCATTGCTGTCCAATATCCTGGTCAAGCCAATTGCCATTGTCATGACATTGACAAAGAGTGGCAAGGAGTTGGCATGATAGTGCTAATCGTGTCCTTGAGTGTCAAGAAAGGCGCCTTAAATAAAATGTATTATAGACAACTGGCAGCACGAGGCTGATGGAAGCCTAATGATGGCCTTTTCGAAAATGCAGCTTCCTTGTTTATTTAGATCCCCCATTAGCTTTTGGGTCCACAAAAAACACAACATGACAAGTAACAAAACACTGATAGACAAGGAAAGTCACACAAATGTCAAATACAACAATATACAGCGCATTCGGAAAGTATTCAGACCCCTTAACTTTTTACACATTATGTTACGTTAAAATTGACCCCCAAAAAATATTTAGTCAATCTACACACAATATCACATAACGACAAAGCGAAAACAGGTTTTTTTTAATTTTGGCAAATGTATTAGAAATACCTTATTTACATAAGTATTCAGACCCTTTGCTATGAGACTAAAAATTGAGCTCAGGTGCATCCTGTTTCCATTTACCATCCTTGAGATGTTTATACAACTTGATTAGAGTCCACCTGTGGTAAATTCAATTGATTGGACATGATTTCGAAAGAAAGCACACACCTGTCTATATAAGGTCCCACAGTTGACAGTGCATGTCAGCAAAAACCAAGCCATGAAGTCTGAAGGCACTCCTCAGTAAAAGGCACATGACAGCCCGCTTAGAGTTTGCCAAAAGGCACCTAAAGAATCTCAGACCATTAACAAGATTATCTGGTCTGATGAAACCAATATTGAACTCTTTGGCTTGAATGCCAAGCATCACATCTGGAGGAAAGCTAGTACCATCCCTTACGGTGAAGCATGGTGGTGGCAGCATCATGCTGTGGGGATGTTTTTCAGTGGCAGGGACTGGGAGACCAGTCAGGATCTAGGAAAGATGAACGGAGCAAAGTACAGAGAGATCCTTGATGAATACCTGCTCCAGAGCGCTCAGGACCTCCGACTGGGGCGAAGGTTCACCTTCCAAAAGGACAACGACTCTAAACACACAGCCAAGACAATGCAGGAGTGGCTTCAGGACAAGACTGAATGTCCTTGAGAGGCCCAGCCAGAGCCCGGACTTGAACCCAATCGAACATCTCTGGAGAGAACTGAAAATAACTGTGCAGCGACGCTCCCCATCCAACCTGACAGAGCTTGAGAGGATCTGCAGAGAAGAATGAGAGAAACTCCAGAAAATACAGGTGTGCCACGCTTGTAGCGTCATACCCAAGAAGACTCGAGGCTGTAATCTCTGCCAAAGGTACTTCAACAAAGTACTGAGTAAAAGGTCTGAATACTTATGTAAATGTTTTTTATTTATTAATTTGCAAAAATGTCTAAAAACCTGTTTTTGCTTTGTCATTATGGGGTATTGCTTGTAGATTGATCAGGCATAAAACAATGTAAATACATTTTAGAATAAGGTTGTAACGTAACAAAATAAGGAAAGTCAAGGGGTCTTTCCGAATGTACAAACAATGCAAAAAAAAAGAAAGTGTTTTTGTGTGTGACCCCTTATAGTCCCCGCCGTTTCATGAGTTGTTTTTTTATCTGTTTTTTTACAGGTAATTTTACTGTTTGCTTGAGTAATTGGAGATATTCCATGCAATTATGGCTCTGTATAAAACTGCGTTGCCATGAATTCGTTTTGGACTTGGGAAGAGACCCCTGGTGGCATGTCTTGTGGGGTTTGTATGGATGTTTGAGCTGAATTTTATTTGATTATGCAGACAGTCTGGAATTTGTCACAGTAATATTTCTCATAACTAGAAGAGAAGCAGTTCATCTCTCGTTTAACCCTCAACCAGGAAACACTGACATGCATACTGTTGATGCTAGTTCTGTGTGTGCTGCTCTGTTTTGAGCCATCTGCAGCTTTGCTAGGTCTTTCTTCGATGGACTTGACCATATTACCGGACAGTAATCAAGATGGGACAAGACCAGAACCTGAACAACTACTACAGTTGGTTTGTGTAAAAAAATGCAGAACTTCCTTTTGTAACAGACATACCCCTCCCTATCTTCACAACAACTTTGTTAATATGACTTGATAATTGACAATCCAATGTTATACCTAGGAGTTTAGCTTCCTCAACTTGCTCAACGGTCCCAACCTTTAAGTACAACTCCAGTTGGTTTAGGTCTTCGAGGACTGGTATTCAAAGTCAGGGTCGGGGAAACTGCATTTTACATATATTTATTGAGTAAATGTATTTATTGGTTTCTTTTCATTTTGATAAGAGATGAAACTGTAATGAATTGAAGGCTATTTGTTGATGTAAAAATAGCATTGTATTTGGCAAAACACAATCCTCGCCATCATTTTACTAAGAACAGGCAGAAAACTGATTGGGGGGCTGTTAGAGCCAGCAAAGGGTGCTTTACTATTTTTTTAGGCAGCGGACTAACTTTAGCATCCTTCCACACCTGTGGACACACACACAGTCTTGTATAACCTTGTGGGGACACACAATTCAGTCCAATTCAAAATCCTATTTTCCCTTACCCTAACCTTAACCCCAAAACCTAACCCTAAACCTAGTTTCCCATCAAGGTTGTCTATACCTGGTGGCTTATCATTATTGATAACAATAGTTTTTCCACCTCTCCCACACTAACTTGACCAAATTCAAAACAGCAATCCTTTAATTATTAGATATTTTGTACAAAAATACTGTATGATGGTTCAATGTTGTCATTTCACTTCTGAGTTTTACTAGTAAAATAGTCATTGAAATGATTGGCAAAATCGAAAGGTTCAATGAACGATGAAGATGAATTGGGTTTTCCACCCATATTATTATTTAAGGTACATCAAAAGTTTTTTCCATTGTGTTTCATGTCATTTATCTGTGTTTGGTAATATAATGTATTAGTGCTCGAAAACCTAAACCAACTGGAGTTGTACTTAAAGGTTGGGACCATTGAGCAAGTTGAGGAAGCTAAACTCTTTTTGTTAAGTTTAGTCACATTTCTCAATTTACAGTATGTCAACCAATCAGCTGAGCAGCCCGACGTGTTTGCATAATTTCTTTGAACCATACAATTTTGCAATTCATCATCAATCTAGTGGGCTCTAACAGTTCTCACAGTTAGTTACTTAACAGGTGCATGCTTATCAACAATTGGCATTAATACTTTTACAAATACTTGCAGTGCTGCATCTGGATTCACTTCCTCACACACATCAGACCAACATGCATTGTCTTCAACAAACAAATCCTGAGAAAACATTTTGTATTATCTTTTATAAATTACTTTAGGTTCCAACATTTGGCACTTTGGATTTCCTTGTTATTGCCACAATGTTATTTATGGTTACTACAGCCAATGGAAACTGATATTGCTTTGGAGCAAAGCTCTGCAGCATTAGTGAAGATATGATCAATACAAGTGGATGTTCAACAGTCACTACAAAGATACTACAGACCTCCTTCCAAACGGAGTTGCCGGAGAAAAAGACAACCACTCAGGGATTTCATCATGAGGCCAATGGTGATTTTTAAATAGTTAATGGCTGTGATAAGAGAAAACGGAGGATGGAACAACAATATTATAGTTACTACAAAACACTAGCCTTAATGACAAAAGTGAAAAGGAAGCCTGTACAGAATTTTTTTTAAATATCCCAAAAGACACATCCTGTTGGCAACAAGGCACTTAAGTAATACTGTAAAAAATGTGTCAAAGGAATGAACTTTTTGTCCTAAATACAAAGTGTTATATTTGGGGCAAATCCAGCACAACACATCACTGTGTTCCACTCTCTATAATTTAAAGCATGGTGGTGGCTGCATCATGTTATGGGTATGCTTGCCATCGGCAAGGACTGGTGAGTTTTTCAGGATGACAAGAAACAGAACTAAGCACAAGCAAAATCCTAGAGGAAAACCTGGTTTAGTCAGATTTCCAACAGATTTCAGTAGGACAAGAACCCTAAAACACACAGCCAAATCTACACTAGAGTTGCTTACCAAGACGACATTGAATGTTCCTGAGTGGCCTAATTACAGTTTTTACGTAAATCTATTTGAAAATCTATGGCAAGACTTAAATGGCTGTCTAGCGATGATCAACAACCAACTTGATAGAGCTTGAAGAATTGTAAAAAAATATTGCACAATCCAGGTGTGCAAATCTCTTAGACTCACCCCAAAAGAAAATAATTGCTGCCAAAGGTGTTTCTATAGTTTGTAAAATCAATGACATTTTTACTTTCACTTTGACTTCAGAGTATTTTGTGTAGATTGTTGACAAAAAAAGACAATTAAATCCATTTTAACCCCACTTTGTAACACAACAAAATGTGGAAAAAGTCTAGGGGAGTAAATACTTTCTGAAGGCATTGTATTGTGGTCCCAGTAACTACGGCTAACCGCATCACAGGATCCAAATTCAAAAGGTAGCTAGTAACCACATTTTTTTAGACTTTCAAAACGTTCAATACAACAAACCGAGCTCTCCCTCGTTCAACACGTGTCATACCGGATGTTCACACGCTTACCGGATGTGAATGCACTAACCTTTTTAAATGTACTAACCTTTTTAAACGTACTAACCTTGACTTATCTTAGTCTGGAAGGCTTTGTCTTTACTGTGAATGAATGCATGACATTCCGAGAATAACGTTACCAAAGAAATCAGTTTGCCAATTTAACTTTGGGAAAGCACTGATATATATTATCACATAATATAGAATTATTTTAATCACTTTATGATGATTTTGTAGCAACTCACTTGTATTCATTGCTTTGGGAATATTATGAAGCTTTTCATTTTCTGTTAGTAAAATTCTCAGTGGCCACAAGTGGCCAGTGGCCACAACAACGAAATACAGTGGCCACAACAACGAAATACAGGCCTTCAGCAAGAGGCCTATTCCTGTCTTTCCTTTCACAGAGACAATTAACCCTAACAGTATAAAGTAACCACAGATGGACATTCAAGACACCACCGGGAGTGGGCTGCATCTAATATAATTTTTTGTCCCCCACCCACCCCCCAGTGGGTATCTAACACTCCTTCATTATCTCAGTCTAACACTTGAGCAAGAGGCCGTCAAGTGGCATACAAACACACAGTGGTGGACACACTTATGGAGACACACTGTGACAGACACGTACATGAGGGAGAAACACGTACACGCTGATGAACAACGCACACTCAATGACAGATACACACACACACTAATGGAGAAACACCAGCTCACACACACACACTGACCTCAGAGAGCCTCAGGCCCGTTTCCCCACCGATGCCAGAGAAGTCAGCGCTGTCCTGGAAGACCTCGCTGATCCCAAAGCCTGGCAGGACCTTCTGCAGGGAGTATGACTGCTCCAGCATAAATCTAGGCAGCTGCACCTCCAGCCTTCTGCAAAGCACAGGAAGTGACATCATAATCATTAGGAATGGGTCATTTGGCCAATGGTTGAGTGTTTGAAGTTCTAAAAAAGTAAATGAGTAAATTATTATAATATATACTCCAGCATTTGCTCTATCAGCATTGGCTCTATTCTCCAGCATTTTGGTTTTGAGATCAAATGTTTTATATGAGGCTACTGACACCTTTTATTTGAGGGTATTTTCATGCCCCCAAAACATGCTAACCTCACACCATTACCAATAACGAGAGGTTAGCATTTTTGTTGGGGTATGATATTTATGCCTAACTTTTTCATCAACTCCAATTCGGCTGGCGGCATGAAATATTCTCATCCTAGTCCATTGATTCATACTACAGTTTACTAAATAGCATATGCTACAGTAACAAAACCCATTTGGCTTTAACGAGTATAGGCCTTTACGCATTGCACTTCTCAAATAAAAAATACTATAAGCTCCCGTAAATTGTATTGTATGTGTGAGACACATTCTCAATAAGCAAAATATAGCCTTGGCCTACCGTTGATATGGCGTTATACGACTGAAAAATCTGAATAGCCTATGCTTGAAGGAGCACTCCTTTGGTAACCGGACAAGAGGCACTCTGGAAATGGTGATGGATACAAGCCAAATGGAGTATGCATGAGTAGACCATTTAGAAACCTTTTATGGATAGGCTACTTAGCTAATGCATGGCCAGGATAAGAAAGACACCAGATGCTTTGGTGTTGAACCAACTTTCGTTATAGTAGGGTAAGGGTGGTCTACTACGGCTTGTTTTTTTTCCACATTTTGTTACGTTACAGCCTTATTCTAAAATTGATTAAATAAAAATCTAAAATCTACACACAATACCCAATAATGACAAAGTGAAAACAGGTTTTTAGAAATGTTTGCAAATGTATAAAAAAACATTGTTTTTTCTGTTTATAAATACGAGGTTTACGGGCACAAAAAGCACATCTTTCTTGTTCCAAGTGCATATGGGCACTGTGTATCACAGCTGGATAGGCTGAGCTTCAGTAGTCAAAATCCTTGGCATTACTAACCACGTTACCGCTAAGACCAGCTTCGATTGGTCTTAAACATCCCCACCAGCACATACTGAAATTGGTACTTTGGCGCACGTTCTTAAGGACACACCTCAGATATTGCCACCCCTCCCACATCAGCACGCTCATATAAGACAGGTGAATGACCAATCCTGGCATTAGGGTTTGAAAAGTGAAGAGTGCTGGCTTTAACAGGTCGAAATCACAAACTAGCGTTCCTTTGAAAATTGTGCTGACTTAACACCAGACGAAAATAGAGCCCTACCAGAGTTAGGAAGAATTATGGTCCAAATCGGAAGTTAGGTACTATATTTATTGAAAATTATAAGAATCCTAGAAATTAAAATGGCAAATTTGGGTGCAATCAATTAGCTTAATTTTTCAGATCAAATTATATTTCAACAAAATAATGTTTCAGGAATGCTAATCTTATTTGATTTTAACTACAGAAATGATTTCAGCACAATCTGATGCGTTTTTAGGTTGAACGACCCATGAACTACATATAAGCAACCCATTCCATTGTTGTATTGCCATCCAACCTACGTCCTCTTGAGTTGTTTGAGCCAGCCTTGGAAGCGTTCTCCCGTGATCTCCTCGTCGATGGAGGTGTAGTCCACGTCCTCGTCGGGCAGAAGCACCAGCATGGCGGCGCCGCCCGTCATGGGCAGCTTCAGGACACCCAGCTTGAGAGAGCGGTCGTACGCCAGGTGGTACTTGTCGGAGCGAAACATCATGGGGACCATGGCAATTTTGTACTTGTTCACGTAGAAGCGCTCGTCCTGGGTGAAGTTGGTATTGAAGGTGAGGGCAAACTGGCCTGGTGAGAGCAACAGAAAAGGGAATCAAATAGAAAAGATACATGTTGCTGTCACAATACCCAACCTCACTTACACACGACAAGGCTGGGAACAGCACAACATCACCCACAAAGCAGTGCTAACAGAGCATTTGTAGATGTTAGGTGCCTTATTCAACACAACAACGGCAGTGAATGGCACCTGGAAAGATATGTTTATAAACAGACTTTGCTTACAATAATCTCATTCTCAGACACTTCTGCCCTTTGCAGACGCTTTTATCCAAAGCAACTTTTTTACGTATGGGTGTTCCAGGTAATCGAACCCATTATCCTGGAGTTGCAAGCACCATGTTCTACTGAACCCCTGTGCCTACTCCTCACCTTGAAAGAAGACGGCAGTGATTAGCATCATCTGGGTCTGGGGGTCTATGGCGCTGACCACCTCCTTCACCTGCTCCCTGGTGTAGGTGTAGAAAAGCTGGTTGATGGTGTCCTTGGCAGCCCCGACGCTGTAGTCCAGCCCCTGGACATTTCCTCCATACTTGGTCTGCACAACGTCTCGGTAGGTCGAGTCCACTTTGAACTGCTGGCGGGGAAGGATGCCGATACCCTGGTTCACAAACCCGCTCTGGGCCATGCTATCCCGGACACTCTGGAACAGTTCTGGCATAGAAAACAATTTAAAATGTACATTTGTATTTTAGTTTTTTTTTCCAGACAAACACAAACAAACAGAGGTGAAGTGCCTTGCTCAAGGGCACAACGGAAAAATAATCTGATACCAGGAACTCTTCGGTTACTGGTTCGTTTCCTCCTCTAGCCTGGGATTTGAACCCACCACCACCCTCCCACTTACTGGTCTGCATCTCTATTTGTTAGGGATAAATACCTGGGATACTTAGGTGGTCGAGAGCGTTCAGACTCAGGCCCTGAAGGAGTTGCTCGCGTGTAGAGCCGTCGGCGCCACTCATCAATGCAGCTAAACCCAGAGATACGGTGAATGGGGAGAGAAGGACGTTGTCATCAGTGGTGCTAGCAATGGCACGGTACAGCCGGGCGGCGAAGTCAGCATTTCTGGTGCTCAGGTCCTGGATTTCCGCAGCGCTGGGCTCCTGTGCCAGGAGGGGCATGGCGAGGAGTGGGATGCACGCCAGGAGGGGGAGGAGTCTGGACGTCATGGTTCTTCCTCCGCTTTTCTCAGCTCGCAATGGAAACAAAAGATATGTTTTAAGCAGTGTCCTCAGCAAGTTAAGTTCAACCCTAACACATAAACATTTAATTAGTCTAGCGTTAAAGGTATAGTACACTCCAAAATCAAAGCTTGTCTGACATTTTCATACAAAACAAATGGTCTAAAATCGAACTGAGAAATATTTGACAAATTTTGATTTTGGGGTCCACTATCTTTTTAATATTTATATAATTATGTACAATATGTAATAGGCTATTCAAATTACAATATTTTATTAGGACAGTATAGTACCTACATACTACAAATAATACATTTGATTGGCAATGCAGACAGTGCGGCAGTAGCTTCGGGACCGTCAACTAGGATCTTGTATATAGTATGGGATCCTAGTTGTGCATATCATTCAGGTGCCTGTCTTCCGAAATTCATTACAGCCCTAAAGTGTTTGGTAAAAAAAAGCTGATTCGACAAAATAGGGTCACTAATCTAAAAAACTGTCAGTGTCTAGAGTAGCTGAGTAAACTCCACTTCATAAATCTCAATGGAGTTGACTTGCGAAGTGTCAGCGGAGTGTACCTCCAACTACATCGAGTCGGGATCAGTTGATACTTTTTTAATGCGTACCTTGTACCTAAGTCTGTCCTGTGTAACTGCATTATTTTCATTGGGTGCTGCAATCTGTCGTTTTTGTTCAAAGGTCTGTGGCACCGTGAAAGACATGGGCATAGGCGTGGCTGAAGGACTCCCAGTGCAGCACTATGGACAGCGGCACTGGCTGCAGCACAGTGGCACTCAGTTTAGCAATGTGGAAGGCTGCACTACCTTCAGCACCAGGCCAGCCGAAGACTGCACCCCAGCTCTGCTCACCCAACACACCTTTGCAGGATTACTAAATCAGCACACCTGCAAGGCATTCCCTAATCAACTGACTGGCACAAGAGTGCAGGCTGGACCTCACTAAAGTGGAGAAGTTAGGAAGACAGCCAGAGTGTGCCTACTTTTGTAGTCGGGCACACCGCTTCCCGACAAGGTTCAATGCAGCCATTTTTATAATAATATCAAGTCATTTCTGGGTAACAATTAAGTACCTTACTGTGATTCTTTTAAATTAAAAAGGTACAAAAAAAGTTTTTAAAAACTGCAAATAGGATTTTCTCAATTAAGAATTTTGCTAGGACTGTCAGAGTGGTCTGAGTGGGGAAGAGAAAACTAGCTGTTTTTGGCAGAGAGATTTGGAACTCTTTCTTATTCGTCTATTAACTAAGTTTACCACCTGGTGATGTCACCAGGCAGGCCACAAGACATTTCTCATACACTTAAAGGGCATTATAATTTTCACAATTTGACAGTATTAGTCCAACCTCTGAACAAAATATTAGGAACAACTTCCTAATTTTGAGTTGCACTCTTTTTCCCTCAGAACAGCCTAAATTCTTTGGCACATGAACACATGAAGCATTCCACAGGGATGCTGGTCCATGTTGACTCTAATGCTTCCCACAGTTGTGTCAAGACTATTTTCTCTATGCAGATTATAGAATATCTGCATGAAAATGTATCCCCAATCAGATGGAAAACAATTATGTATATAAACCCTGGATTGCTGATGCTACAGTTGAAGTCGGAAGTTTACATACACCTTAGCCAAATACATTTAAACTCAGTTTTCAACAATTCCTGACATTTAATCCTAGTAACAATTCCCTGTTTTAGGTCAGTTACGATCACCACTTTATTTTTAGAATGTGAAATGTCAGAATAATAGTAGAGAGAATGATTTATTTCAGCTTTTATTTATTTCATCACATTCCCAGTGGGTCAGAAGTTTACATACACTCATTTAGTATTTGGTAGCATTGCCTTTATATTGTTTAACTTGGGTCAAACATTTCGGGTAGCCTTCCACAAGCTTCCCACAATAAGTTGGGTGAATTTTGGCTCATTCCTCCTGACAGAGCTGATGTAACGGAGTCAGGATTGTAGGCATCTTTGCTCGCACACGCTTTTTCAGGTCTGCCCACAAATTTTCTATAGGATTGAGGTCAGGGCTTTGTGATGGCCACTCCAATACCTTGACTTTGTTGTCCTTAAGCCATTTTGCCACAACTTTGGAAGTTGGGGACATTGTCCATTTGGAAGACCCATTTGCGACAATGCTTAACTTCCTGACTGATGTCTTGAGATGTTGCTTCAATATATCCACATCACTTTCCTCACTCATGATGCCATCTATTTTGTGAAGTGCACCAGTCCCTCCTGCAGCAAAGCACCCCCACAACATGATGCAGCCACCCCCGTGCTTCACGTTGGGATGGTGTTCTTCGGCTTGCAAGCATCCCCCTTTTCCACCAAACATAACGATGGTCATTATGGCCAAACAGTTCTATTTTTGTTTCATCAGACCAGAGGGCATTTCTCCAAAAAGCAGTTGCAAACCGTAGTCTTGCTTTTTTATGGTGGTTTTGGAGCAGTGGCTTCTTCCTTGCTGAGCGGCCTTTCAGGTTATGTCAATGTAGGACTAGTTTTACTGTGGATATAGATACTTTTGTACCTGTTCCTCCAGCATCTTCACAAGGTCCTTTGCTGTTGTTCAGGGATTGATTTGCACTTTTCGCACCAAAGTACGTTCATCTCTAGGAGACAGAATGCATTTCTTTCCTGAGCGGTATGATGGCTGCGTGGTCCCATGGTGTTTATACTTGCGTACTATTGTTTGTACAGATGAACGTGGTACCTTCAGGCGTTTGGAAATTGCTCCCAAGTATGAACCACACTTATATTTCTGAGGTCTTGGCTTATTCCTTTTGATTTTCCCATGATGTCAAGCAAAGAGGCACTGAGTTTGAAGGTAGGCCTTGAAATACATCCACAGGTACACCTCCAATTGACTCAAATTATGTCAATTAGCCTATCAGAAGCTTCTAAAGCTATGACATCATTTTCTGGAATTTTCCAAGCTGTTTAAAAGGCACAGTCAAAGTGTATGTAAACTTCTGACTCACTGGAATTGTGATACAGTGAATTATAAGTTAAACAATGTCTGTAAACAATTGTTGGAAAAATTACTTGTGTCATGCACACAGTAGATGTCCTAACCGACTTGCCAAAACTATAGTTTGTTAACAAGACATTTGTGGAGTGGATGAAAAATTTAATGACTCCAACTTAAGTGTATGTAAACTTCCGACTTTAACTGTATGTATTGGACATTAATATAAAAATAATAATAAATACCATTTAGCAGACGCTTTTATCAAAAGCAACTTGCAGTCATGCGTGCATACATTTTACGTATGGGTGGTCCTGGGAATTAAACCCCCTACCCTGGCGTTACAAGTGCCATGCTCTACCAACTAAGCTACAAAGGACTACCATCGAGAGGCTTTGAAGACACCAGTTAGTTGGCCATATTGGCACTCCCCAGTAGAAAAATTCCTCCATAGGAATGAATGGAATTCTACATTATTTCAATGAAATATTTTAAGGACAAAATTACATATAACATTAGTCGTCTCAAATATATAGACTTGAAGGAAAATATCTTTATATATTGTTTTGTATGTTTAGCAACAAATAACACAATTTAAAATTATGCATTAAGGTGTCTGTAATATAATACATGTGGCAAAAACGAATGAAGACTAATGCATTTATATAGCTTCCAAAGAGTGCCAAGATGGAGGCGTGGTGGCTTCAACACAGCCCCCCCTATCGATCATGTAGTGTATATACAAATCATTGACGGAAACCTAGCTACTGAGACATAAATAGGATGGGCTGGTAGGATGTATCAGGCTCGTGGACCATTATTAAAGTATTGATTTAGGGGAGGATTTAACAGATTATGGCCCTGATCTTGGGAGATGGGGTGCTATTTATGTGCACATTCCACAACCATTTAAACCATTCAAGAATAGACAAATAGGCGGAATAGACAAATATTACGCAAGAGTGCATCAAAACACCGTGATATCGTTGTATAAAATAAAATGGAACCCTAATCTAGCTTTAAAATGAATGTACATACATTTGAGTTACGGCAAGAGACCTGGCAATAATTATTTTATGCGTAGGCAATTTCAATAACATCGGTGTAACGAACGGGGTTTCTTCACCGAAGATGATGCGACACTGAATAGCAACTCATATTTTAAATAGAAAGGACGATAGAATACTTACTTTTGCACTAAAAAGTATGCCTGGAAATTGATCAGGATAACGTCACAGATAACAAAAAATAGGTCTGTGAAGACCTCGGTTCCGCAGGCAGGAATAAACAAGACCGAGCAAGAATAAGGCCTTGAACTCGGCGATTTTCCTTCAATGTAAAAGTCCTGCAACGAAGAATACAAAGAGTAGAAATTCGTACAAATTTATGAGGAAACGTTAGCAGTTTAACAATATGAAAAAGGAATAAAGTTAATCGCCTTTATAACACAAATGATATTATAGTATTGACATTATTTTTAACCGCATTAAAAGTGATGATTACTAGATAGTTATCGAGGTAACAACAGTAATACAAATAAAACATGATTTATAATGCTACTATTAATAATAATAGTAATAACAATATTAGTAATAACATTATAATTATAATAATCAACTTTAGAAAACACTATTAAATCCCTTTATTAATTAGCCCATTCATATTGGACATAGTAAAATGGACACTCCTTTTATAGACACACAACATACACATAATTGTGTATGGTGCAATATGTATTTGCAGTATGAAAACAATATTGGATTTAAGCTGATTGGCCACTCTTTATGGGCCGCAAAATGAGCAGCGACACTCCTCTTGGTGTAACTCTGTGGATTTGGAAACTAGAAGTGCTCTTGAGTAGAATGGACCCTCATTTTTACTGCGACACAACCTACAGATAATTTTGTACTGTGCAATAAATGATAGGAGTACACACACAACAAATAGTTTTGACCATTTAGGCTGACATTTTTTTTTATTACATAATATCTAATAAAAAATACTTTAAATTATTATTTGTATGATGACTAGAATGAAATATATCAATAATTGTGCACATTTTCCATAATTTTCTTACTAATTGTTAATTTACAAAGTAAACAGGACGGGACATTTATTCTGAAGGATTCCAAATATCCATGACCCGGAAGTACTTGTTATTCTTGCCTGCTTCACAGTGGTTCCAAAGATATTTATAATAACGCCAGGATAGACCAGACCCTGTCGTTTCCAATGGGGAGCAAATTAATCCAAGTGGGCAGGACTTACAATTATATATTTTTTTACTTTGGCAAAGTGTAAAGTCTAGAAAATGCAGTCCACTCTGCTTGGTACAGATTTTAGTTTTGGAAACAGAAAACTGTATGGAGATCAAATGTTTCATCAATGAGAAAATGTGCAGAATGTCGGCCAAAGCTACATCTTCTCCCACTTCCGGCCACTGGGCTTCCTATCATCAACATATTTGGTAGTGAATGGAAACGCCAACCAGATGCTTCACATTTACAGTTGAAGTCGGAAGTTTACATACACCTTAGCCAAATACATTTAAACTCAGTTTTTCACAATTCCTGACATTTAATCCTAGTAAAAATTCCCTGTCCTTGGTCAGTTAGGACCACCACTTTATTTTAAGAATGTGAAATGTCAGAATAATAGTAGAGAAAATGATTTATTTCAGCTTTTATTTCTTTCATCACATTCCCAGTGGGTCAGAAGTTTACATACACTCAATTAGTATTTGGTAGCATTGCCTTTATATTGTTTAACTTGAGTCAAACGTTTCGGTTAGCCTTCCACAACCTTCCCACAATAAGTTGGGTGAATTTTGGCTCATTCCTCCTGACAGAGCTGGTGTAACTGAGTCAGGTTTGTAGGCCTCCTTGCTCGGACACGCTTTTTCAGGTCTGCCCACACATTTTCTATAGGATTGAGGTCAGGGCTTTGTGATGGCCACTGCAATACCTTGACTTTTTTGCCATTTTGCCACAACTTTGGAAGTATGCTTGGGGTCATTGTCCATTTGGAAGACCCATTTGTGACCAATCCTTAACTTCCTGACTGATGTCTTGAGATGTTGCTTCAATGTATCCACATAATCTTTCTCCTTCATGATGATGCCATCTATTTTGTGAAGTGCACCAGTCCCTCCTGCAGCAAAGCACCCCCACAACATGATGCTGCCACCCCCGTGCTTCACTTTGGGATGGTGTTCTTCGGCTTGCAAGCATCCCCCTTTTTTCTCCAAACATAACGATGGTCATTATGGCCAAACAGTTCTATTTTTGTTTCATCAGACCAGAAGACATTTCTCCAAAAAGTACGATCTTTGTCCCCATGTGCAGTTGCAAACCGTAGTCTGGCTTTTTTATGGCGGTTTTGGAGCACCTTTCTCCCACTGGGAGGAAGCTGCACCCGGTAAACAACCTCCCCTACCCTCTCCAGGACGCTGCAGGGTCCCACCCAGTCACTGTCCAACTTGGGGCATCTGCCTTTTTTTCTTAGGGGGCTGTAGACCCAGACCAGCTCACCAGCCACAAATTTCCTTCCCCGGGTGTGCACGTCATAGTTCCTCTTCTGCCTAACAACTGCATTTACCAGCTGCTCTCTGGCGAAGGTGTGGGCTGTCTCCAGGCAGTCCTGGAGTCTCCTGGCATACTCCGGCCCCGGGGGAACATGAGGGCTATCTCTGCATTGCTGCAGATCTCTCTCCCCAGCATGAGGAGGGCAGGCGTGCAGGAGGTGGAGTCTTGGACAGCGGAGCGGCATGCCATGAGGACCATAGGCAGGTGCATGTCCCAGTCACGCTGGTGTTTGGCAGAGACGATGGCCAGCTGCTGCTGTCCAAGCATTTTGTTAAGCGCTCCACAAGGCCATCACTTTGAGAGATGGAAAGGAGTAGTGCGGGTCTTGTGAATACCCAGCCTCTCACACATGGTGGCGAACACACGGGACTCAAAGTTTCTGCCTTGGTCGCTGTGGATGGACTCCGCAGCTCCAAACCTGCTGAACATCCCCACTGTCAGGGTGTCGACGATGGTCTCAGCCTCCTGGTCAGGCAGAGCATAGGCCTCAAGCCATTTTGTGAAATAGTCCATGGCCCTGAGCACCCAGCGGTTTCCACTGTCTGTGGTGGGGAACGGCCCAACTACATCCACTCCCACCCTCTCCATGGGAGCCCCCACTGGGAACTGTTAGAGCTGAGCATGAGAGCGGCCTGAGGGGCCCTTTGGCGGCAAAGGTCCTCCACAGCCCTCTTGTGCTGCCCCCAGTAAAAGCCCTGACGGAGGCGGCACAGTGTTTTTGTGACCCAAAAGTGTCCAGTCCCCACCCCCCCATGAGCACAGCCTCCCGTAGTGCTTTTGGGACCACCACCTGCCACCTCTCCTTTCCCGTAGCTGACTCCTTCCATGCCTGCTGTAGCATGCCATCAGCCAGCCGCAGTCTCTCAAACTTTGACCACAACCCTTTGGTCGCGAGTGAGAGCGCTGTCACCTCTTCCCACGGTGGCCTCACCTGTGCCCCTACCCACTGTAGCACTGGCTGTAGGTCTGTGTCCCGTCCCTGCTGCTGCCCCCATTCAGCCACATCGACTGTCTGCAGTTCACAGCAGACAGGCCCACTCGCCCGACAGTCTGTGGCACAGACCCCCTCCTCTGCACAAAGCTCTCTCTCACGTCCCTCTCTCCGCTCACAGTGGCAGCAGCCATCTGCAGTACAGGGCCGACGGGACATGGCATCGGCGTTGGAGTTGCGTGCCCCTGCCCTGTGCACCACTGTGAAGTCATACAGCTGAAGCTCGTCCAACCAGCGTGCCACTTGTCCCTCGGACTCTCTGAAAGACATGAGCCACTGGAGAGCAGAGTGGTCCGTCCTTTACAGTAAAGGGCAGGCCACCCAGGTAGTACTTGAAGTGTTTGATGGAAGCCACAACAGCCAAGAGCTCCCGCCGGGTGACACAGTAGTGGCCCACATTGCTTGCGTCTGTGTCCAGGATAAAGGGCAAGGTGAGGTCGGGGGGGCGAGCATGGGGGCCTCGATCAGTGCACGTTTGAAGATGTTGAAGGCCTCTTCACAGTCCACTGTCCAAGTGAAGGCCTTGTCCTTCGGCAGCAGGTGGTTCAGGGGAGCAGCGACACTTCAGAAGCCCCGTACAAACCTCCTGTAGTACGAGGCCAGGCCCAGGAAGCTCTTCAGCTGACGCTGGTCGGTGGGGGTGGGCCAGTCTCGGACAGCCACCACCTTGTCCTCCATGATGCTGATACCCTCCTTCCCCACTCGGTGGCCAAAGAAGGACACCTCTCTCTCATCATGAAGAAGCACTTCTCGCGGTGGAGCTTCAGACCTGCGGCAGCCACCCGCTCCAGCACACGCCGTAGCGCCACCAGGGCTGACTGGAAGGAGCTGCCATGGGCCAGGAAGTCATCGAGGTATACCAGACACTGCTGTCGGTGGATTCCATCCAGCACCCTGTCCATCAAACGCTCAAAAGTAGCTGGAGCGTTGCACAGGTCGAAGCACGGGACCTTGAACTGCTAGTGTCCTCTGTTAGCGGAGAACGCAGTTTTCACTCTGGCCTCTGGGGAGAGGGGCACCTGCCAGTAGCCACTGCGGAGGTCTAGTGAGGAGAACCAGGAGGACCCCTAACCAGGTCCAGCGACTCATCGATATGTGGTATGAGTCCTTCCTGGTTACCTCATTCAGCCGCCTGTTGTCCGCACAGAACCTCAGCTTGCCCCCCTTCTTAGAAACCATTATGACTGCCACTGCCGCTGCCCAGGGGCTGTCTGAGGGCTCGATGATGTCTGCCCGCTGCATCTCCAACACAGCTTTGTCTGCCTCCTCCTGGCGTGCCAGCGGGATACGATGGGGACGCATCTTGATGGGTCAAGCATTACCTGTGTCGATCTCATGCTGCACCAGATGAGTCTGACCCACCTCTTCCTCACTCAGTGCAAAGCTGTCTCTGAATTCAAACAGCAACTGCCACAACTGTTCCTGCTGCTCAGGGTCAAGACCAACACAGTTCCTCCCCCATATCTCCTTCACTGCAGACAGTGCCCCCATTTAGGTCTAACTGGCAGCCTGTGCTCCTAAGAAAGTCCAACCCCAGGATACAAGGGGCCTGCACAGCCGCCACCCACACAGGATGACGCACAGACCTGCCCCCTACTGTCAGAGTCATTGTTCCCTTCCCTTTCATGGGTGCCAGCTCACCTGTGACTGTGCGGAGCTGCACAGTTGTGGGCTCACACTGAGTCCAACCTGGCACAATATCCGGCCTCACCAGGGTTACTGTGGATCCAGTGTCCACCAGGGCTGTGCAGGGCACCCCCTCCACAGTGACAGGGACATGACAAAAGTTTGCCCTCGTCTGATTCTGGGCGAAGTGGAACCTTGCTTCCCCGTCTGTGCCGGTGGGCTCCTCCTGAAGATGATGGTGGTTGGGAAAGAAAGCCAGGGGTCCGCACTACCCGGTCTATGTGGCCCCCGAGCCGTTTCCCTGAGCTCTGGGGGACATGGGTCAATCCCGGCGCAGATGGCCTGGCTGGCCACAACCCCAGCAGACCCTGGGACCAGGGCGTGTGTTTCGTGCCGCCTGTAGCGACACAGCACGAGTGAGTTCAGTCATTTCAGCCACCCATGCAGGCTTTTCTGTCTCTGGGCTGCTCTGCCCCCCAGCCCGCACAGTGGGTCTGTCTCCCTGCACCCCCACTAAAGCCCCAGCTGAAGCCCCAGCCCACACCAGCTCCCTCTCCAAAGCCATCTCCAAGACTATCTGCGATGACTCAGGATGAGCCAGCTGGGTCTGTATGCGCAGCTCCGTAGGAGAGAGCGCCTGTATGATATGGCCCCGTCCTAGCTCGCTCTGCACGGAGGGGGGCATGTGAGCATATGCCCGCCGAGAGAGACTCTCAATGTCATTAGCTAGCACCCGTAGTCGCTCTCCAGGCTGCCTGCGTCTTCTACTCAGTTCGGAGTGCAGCAGCCCGGGCTGTACACACTGTCCAAAGCGCCTCCTCAGTGCTCCCACTAAAGCCCCATAATCATGTCTGTCCTCGGGGCTAATCAATATCAAACTGGCCAGAGCATCATCCGGGAGGCATAAAGCTAACTGCAGTGCCCTATCTTCATTTGACCACCCCCTAAAATGAGCTAACTGTTCAAACTGAGGCATGAAAAGCTTCCCAATCCGCCTTACCGGAATACTTCGGGGTCTTACCAGATACGGACACAAAAGGGAACTGTGTGCCGCCATTGTTTGTTTACATCCTGAACCCCAGATTCCTCGTCCTGCCGCGTCGACGTCACCCCTTCGGTCCGCCCACCAGAATCCGCACGAAGCACAGTCGATGAAGAACTCATGCCCGCTTCAGCCGCCATCATTCTAACGTCCTTCCTCCAGCGGCCTCTGGGGTCCGACGCCCTGGCAATCTCCTCAGCCAGATCCTCTGACGTCCATGCACACGCACCTCCTTGGCCATAATCGTCCCCTACCTCCACCTTCACTTTTGGATTCCCTCTAAGCATTTTCAACCCCTGTACTTACCTACGTTAGCTAGCCACAGAAGTCAGCTAGCTAGCTGGCTAACTTTTATCAACGTTTTTACTTCTGACACCAATGTAATGACCTGACTAGATCATAAAGGAACAATTGTCCAGACAGAGGATTGAGTTTGCGAATTTACGGTTTATTAACCCAACTTCACACAGGCAACTGTTTGGCCGTAGCCCAAGCCAAATAAATGAAGGATACCTTATAAAACAACCGTGACCTTCTCTTGTGAAGGCCAGACGTAAGAGAGAGAACAATGGCTAAACCTGGTCTTAACTTCCAATGCTCCATCCCCCTGCCCAACCCCCCTCCACGCCACTCCGCCAACCACCAGGATGCCCGGCATCAGAACATTCCAGGCATTCCCGTGATTGGCACATAGCAGATTGATTGGCATGTTGGAACCCGCGAACACTGGGTACTGGTAAGTACAACACAACCAACTAATAGCCTAACACATAACACACAGCTGTCTGTGCGGGTCGCTACAATATTATCACTCCAACCTCATGAAAGTGACAAACTGACACATTAAAATTTTTGTCAAAAACGACTTTATATTGAAGGACTGCCTTTGATTCAACGGCCTGCACATGCGCAGTTCGGCCCGAGACAACCGTTCATGTGCATGAGCTTAGCTAGCCAACATCGCCTACAAGTGTGATTGGGGATTTCCATTGGAGAAGCAGTTTTAGCCTATCTTCATACTGTACTGTCTTTGGTGGTACCTTCACCTATTGAGTTTTCAAACCTGTCTTTTATACTGGATAGCTAGTAGCCAGGGAAAGAAAATTCCACAAGATTTTGGAACGAAATAACAGTTTAACAGTATTGTTTTTATTTATCACCACCGAACATTTGGAAATAGATTGCTGAGGAGTGGAAGTAATTTAGCTATTCATTGTAGTAATTGGATCTGTAGAGTTGCTATTTTCTAGAGTATTCTTGAGTCAATTAACTCGTGACATTACTGGATTGCTCATTATATTAATAAAGTCCGATTTAATCAACAAATACTATAGTCAGTTTTAAAAAGTCTAAGGGTACCAGACTGTGTACATATCTGGTTCACTGCCAGATATGTAAATCACTACAAATCCAATGTTTACCACTGCATTTTAAATAAATAAGATAATGATTAAATTAGCATTATTTTGGGTTCTGAAGGGGCTGCAGCACCCCTGATAAATTGAATACATTTGCCAAAGTTATAGAATTACTGCTGGATCGTTAGTTTAAAGAATTGCCAAGCTGTGGATTGCATAGCCTATAGTTGGGAACGAGCGGCAAATCTTTAAGTGAACAGCATGCAGACATTCAAGACAAGGTAGTTTTTATTGATCTCAGATTCTGTGTGTCAGAGTAGCCTGTCATTTCAATCATTTGTGCAATATTAAAGATTCTGCCAGTCTCCAGTCATGTAAAACGGATAATTTTATAAATGGCCACATTTTTCCCTGACCGTAGGCTACTAAAAATGTTTCCCCATGTGTACAACTTCTGTAAGCCCTACTGCACGTACAATGAGCTCTTCTTCTTAATTATTATTTTTTGTTTATTGGCAGACTACACTCAGTGTATTGCCGCCACCTACTGTACGAGGTAGTAAAATATCCCCCAAAACAAAATATGTTTTGGATGAACAAATTCATACTAAACTACCAAAACAAAAAATACTAACCAAAATTCACGGTACTTCTGTTAAAATCACAAAGCTAATGTGCTCCCTACACAGGCTCCAATGCGATGATATGCATACAATGCTTTGTTATCGAGTTGATTTTTTTTCTCGTGCGTTATGTTACCTCAGAGCTTTCTCGCGGGTGCTCACTTTTTGTTCTGGCACCTCGCGATTGGCAAACTAAGCAGTGGCTGGACGTCTCTGACTCGTCTTGTGACTGCGACAACGGGCAGCCTCTCCCCGCTCGATGGCATATGCAGTGATTTTGCTAACACAGCCATATATGTACACAGTCATGTACCCTTAACCTTTTTTCAAATGACTATCTTACTTGTTCATTACATCGGCCTTTATTCATATAATGCGTAATCCAGGAATGTCACGATTTAATTGACACGAGAAAACTCGACAAAATAGCAACGACTACAATGAATGGCTAAATTACTTCCGGACACTAAGGTTCCGCGGAGCTCCTCCTCACCATTCTTTACACTAGCGACACCCATTCAGTAGATATTTGAGCATGTTTAGTTATCACCTGTTCATGCACCAGATTGGAAGGCAACGTTTGTTTGCTCAAGTAAGTGACGTTTCCTTCATTTGTGAGTAGTTTTACTTGTGTAACGTTAACAATTGAGCAAGCAAGCTAGCTAACGTCACTTGGCTAGCTTGCTAACGTTAGCTAGCTAGAAACATGAACCGTTGCTAGCTAACTCAGCGGTAAATGCGGTTAAGTTGGATAGTTAACTATCTAAATGTGTCCTTGCTAGACGAGTTATTTAGCTTACTAACTGGCCGACGTTAGGTTTGTTAGCTTGATATCGAGGTTTTATTCGTTTTGGAAATCAATATAGGCCCGATGTTGTGTAGTGGTAAACTCTGATTTGTCGGTCGCGGTGAAACGGTAACACTTGCTAAACTTTTAATGCATTTTTTTCCGCAAAAGGTGGGTAAACTGTAGCGCAAAATAAAAAGGTGAGTAAAGTGCTTTTACCCTCCACTACCACTGCATAGGCCAAGTATTATAATTGCTGTTTTTCTTCTTTGGGATTGGGTTGGCGGATCGTATCCATCTTCATGGTGAATACACCGCCACCTACTGTACTGAAGTGTGAGGCCAGTCACGGCCTACCTACATTAAATTAGCTTCATTATTCTTTAAAGAAATGCACCACCAACTAATCTTACACCTACACTATATATTCAAAAGTATGTGGTCACCCTTTCAAATGAGTGAATTCCGCTATTTCAGCCACACCCTTTGCTGACAGGTGTATAAAATCGAGCACACAGCCACGCAATCTCCATATACAAACATCGGCAGTAGAATGGCCTTACTGAAGAGCTCAGTGACTTTCAACGTGGCATTGTCATAGGATGCCACCTTTCCAACAAGTCAGTTCTTCAAATTTCTGCCCTGCTAGAGCTGCCTCGTTCAGCTGTAACTGCTGTTATTGTGGAGTGGAAACGTCTAAGAGCAAAAACGGCTCAGCCGCAAAGTGGTAGGCCACACAAGCACACCGAACGGGACTGCCAAGTGTTGAAGCGCATAGTGCATAAACATCTGTCCTCTGTTGTAGCACTCACTACTGAGTTCCAAACTGCCTCTGGAAGCCTTCATCCTCTACATTTCTTGCAAAGCACGCACTGATGGCGTTTCTCCTAAACACAACTTCTGTTCCTTAAACTACTTTACAAGTCTGGCTATCTCTGACTTCTCCACTTCTCTTTCATGTCTACTCTCTCCTTCAACAATTTTCACTGCCTCCGCATAGGAGACCTGCTCGACAGCCCTGATCCTCACTACTTTGACCTCCTTCAGCCTTCTCTGGAACATGATTCCCATCACAATTGCAGCATTGTGCATCCTCAGACTCAAACTGATATTCCGTCTGCAAATACTTGACAAATGGCCAAACTTTTTACAATTATGTTGTATTGGTTTTTGTACATATACAACTTCATAAACAGTACAGAAAGCCTTTCCTCCTTTCCATTCACAGTACGGGTTAATCAATGCGCCCCAACTATTCCCGGCATGTTGTCCCTAAACCATGAAGCCTCAATATCCAGTGAGACACCAGAGATGACACCTTTCTTCGGTGCCTTACTCTGAAAATCAGAACTCTCCACTTCGTACATTGAAAGTTTTATAGAGCCTTTTGCTTATTCGATACACATGAAACACCAACATACTGCTCCTGGTCAATCTGACCGACACCCACCTTTCCCAATTCTCCCTTCACTATCTTCATAACTGCAAACGGGTCTCCCAAATAAATTCTTATTCATGAAATATACTCGGGGCAACACGAAACTGCGATTCAATTCCAACTTCAGCTTTTTTATCTGCGTTCTTATTTATTACCATCGTTCAGTTATTCTTACCAACTTAACTTGCGCCAACAGAATCAAACATTGCATCCCATTACACCATTACACGACTTGCCAAATTCAGGCTCATCAAAGAGTTGGATATAATGATGAGATACCTACAGTACCAGTCAAAAGTTTGGACACACCTACTCATTCAAGGGTTTTTCTTTATTTTTACTATTTTATACATTGTAGTGTAATAGTGAAGACATCAAAACTATGAAAAAACACTTGAATCATGTAGTAACCAAAAAAGTGTTAATCAAATCAAAATATATTTGAGATTCTTCAAAGTAGCCACCATATTGCCCTGACAGCTTTGCACACTCTTGGCATTCTCTCAACCAGGTTCATTAGGTATTCACCTGGAATGCATTTCCATTAACAGGTGTGCCTTGTTAATTTGTGGCTCAAACACATTTAGAAGGGAAGAAATTCCAATCAGTTGTGTTGTGACAAGGTAGGGGGGGTATACAGAAGGTAACTTTATTTGATAAAAGACAAGAACAGCTCAAATAAGCAATGAAACAAAAGTACATCAGTACTTGAAGACATGGTCAGTCAATCTGGAAAATGTCAAGAACTTTGAAAGTTTCTTCAAGTGCAGTCGCAAAAACCATTAAGCGCTATGATGAAACTGGTTCTCATGAGGACCGCCACAGGAAAGGAAGACCCAGAATTACCTCTCCTGCAGAGAATAAGTTCATTAGAGTTACCAGCCTCAGAAATTGTAGCCCAAATAAATGCTTCAGAGTTCAAGTAACAGACACGTCTCAGAGGAGACTGCGTGAATCAGGCCTTCCTGGTTGTATTGCAGCAAAGAAACCACTACTAAAGGACACCAATAATAAGAAGATACTTGCTTGGGCCAAGAAACACGAGCAATGGACTTTAGAATTGTGGAAATCTGTCCTTTGGTCTGATGAGTCCAAATTTGAGATTTTTGGTTCCAACAGCCGTGTCTTTGTGAGACGCAGAGTCGATGAACGGATGATCTGTGTATGTGTAGTTCCCACCGTGAAGCATGGAGGAGGAGGTGTGGGGGTGCTTTGCTGGTGACACTGTCAGTGATTTTATTTAGAATTCAAGGCACACTTAACCAGCATGGCTTCCACAGCATTCTGCAGCGATACGCCATCCCATCTGGTTTGTGCTTAGTGGGACTATGATTTGTTTTTCAACAGGACAATGACCCAACACCTCCAGGCTGTGTAAGGTCTATTTGACCAAGAAGGAGAGTGATGGAGTGCTGCATTAGAAGACCTGGCCTCCACAATCACCCAACCTCAACCCAATTGAGATGGTTTGGGATGAGTTGGACCACAGAGTGAAGAAAAAGCAGCCAACAAGTGCTCAGCATATGTGGGAAATCCTTCAAGACTGTTGGAAAAGTATTTCTGGTGAATCTGGTTGAGAGAATGCCAAGAGTGTGCAAAGCTGTCATCAAGGCAAAGGGTGGCTACTTTGAAGAATGTAAATTATAAAATATATTTGGATTTGTTTAACAGTTGTGTTTGGTTACTACATGATTACGTATGTTTTATTTCATAGTTTTGATGTCTTCACTAGTCTACGATGTAGAAAATAGTAAAAATAAAGAATTAGTAGGTATGTCCAAACCTTTGTCTGGTACTGTACAGTCGTGGCCAAAGGTTTTGAGAATTACACAAATATTAATTTCCACAAAGTTTGCTGCTTCAGTGTATTTAGATATTTTTGTCAGATGTTACTATGGAAAGTGTCAAAGGCTTTTTATTGACAATTACATTAAGTTGATGCAAAGAGTCAATATTTGCATTGTTGACCCTTCTTTTTCAAGACCTCTGCAATCCGCCCTGGCATGCTGTCAATTAACTTCTGGGCCACATCCTGACTGATGGCAGCCCATTCTTGCATAATCAATGCTTGGAGTTTGTCAGAATTTGTGGGTTTTTGTTTGTCCACCCGCCTCTTGAGGATTGACCACAAGTTCTCAATGGGATTAAGGTCTGGGGAGTTTCCTGGCCATGGACCCAAAATATCGATGTTTTGTTCCCCCGAGCCACTTAGTTATCACTTTTGCCTTATGGCAAGGTGCTCCATCATGCTGGAAAAGGCATTGTTCATCACCAAACTGTTCCTTTATGGTTGGAAGAAGTTGTGAGTGAGCCCACTCCCTTGGCAGAGAAGTAACCCCACACATGAATGGTCTCAGGATGCTTTACTGTTGGCATGACACAGGACTGATGGTAGCGCTCACCTTGTCTTCTCCGGACAAGCTTTTTTCAGGATGCCCCAAACAATCGGAATGGGGATTCATGAGAGAAAATGACTTTACCCCAGTCCTCAGCAGTCCAATCCCTGTACCTTTTGCAGAATATCAGTCTGTCCCTGATGTTTTTCCTGGAGAGAAGTGGCTTCTTTGCTGCCCTTCTTGACACCAGGCCATCCTCCAAAAGTCTTCGCCTCACTGTGCGTGCAGATGCACTCACACCTTCCTTCTGCCATTATTGAGCAAGCTCTGTACTGGTGGCGCCCCGATCCCGCACCTGAATCAACTTTAGGAGACGGTCCTGTCGCTTGCTGGACTTTCTTGGGCGCCCTGAATCCTTCTTCACAACAATTGAACCGCTCTTCTTGAAGTTCTTGATGATCCGAAAAATGGTTGATTTAGGTGCAATCTTACTGGCAGCAATATCCTTGCCTGTGAAGCCCTTTTTTTGTGCAAAGCAATGACGACGGCATGTGTTTCCTTGCAGGTAACCATGGTTGACAGAGGAAGAACAATGATTCCAAGCACCACCCTCCTTTTGAAGCTTCCAGTCTTATTCAGCATGACAGAGTGATCTCCAGCCTTGTCCTCGTCAACACTCACACCTGTGTTAACCTGTTAGGGATCCAATCCCATGAACGGGTTCGATTTTGACAACATCCGGTGAAATGCAGAGCGCCAAATTCAAATGACAAAAATACAAATTTCAAACATTCATGAAAATACAAGTGCTGCACACCCTTCAAAACTCTTGTTAATCTAACAGCGTTGTCAGATTTCAAGAAGGCTTTACGGCGAAAGCAGAACATTTGATTGTCTGAGGACAGCGCCCCCGCTCAAATATATCAATTAGCATAATAACATAACCAGCAGAGCTGTCACAAAACTCAAAAATAGCATAAAATAAATTGCTTACCTTTTTGATCTTCATATGATGGCATACCCAAGCGTCCAGGTTACACAATAGAAGGTCCTTTTGTTCGATAAAGTTCCTCTTTATGTCCATAAAGCTCTGTTTGTTTGGCGCGTTTTGTTCAGTAATCTACCTGCCCAAAGGCTTTCATCAAGGCAGACAAACGATATCCCAAAAGTACCGGTAAAGTTCGTCGAAAAAAAGTCAAACAGCATTTGTAATCAATACTCAGATACCCTAAAATGAATATAAACTATAATATTTCAGACAGAATATAGGCTGCTGAATAGAAGAGAAAAAGAACTAAGCGCGCATTCCCTGACGCGCAAAATCCAAAACAGGACACTTGACGTGACACTTGACGTGGACCTTGATTTTCAAGATAAAAGCTTCAAACCTTTTTCTAAAGACTCTTGACATCTAGTGGAAGCCATAGGAACTGCAATCTGGGGGTTAAACAAAAAGGCTTTGAATAGCTGGCCTATTGAAAACAGTGTGACATGACTGATTCAGACATCCCGGATGGATTTTTCTCGGGTTTCCGCCTGCCATATCAGTTCTGTTATACTCCGCAGACATTATTTTAACAGTTTTAGAAACTTCAGAGTCTTTTCTATCCAAAGCTACTAATTATATGCATAGCCTAGTTTCTGGGCCTGAGTAACAGGCAGTTTACTTTGGGCACGTTTTTCATCCGAACTTCAAAATACTGCCCCCTAGCCCTACGAAGTTAATGAGAGAATCACTCACATGATGTCAGCTGGTCCTTTTGTGGCAGGGCTGAAATGCAGTGGAAATGTTTTTTGGGGGATTCAGTTCATTTGCATGGCAAAGAGGGACTTTGCAATTAATTTCAATTCATCTGATCACTCTTCATGACATTCTGGAGTATATGCAAATTGGCATCATACAAACTGAGGCTGCAGACTTTGAAAATTAATATTTGTGTCATTCTCAAAACTTTTGGCCACGACTGTATGTCTCCACTCTAACAATGGGATTCGTTGTCCACAGAGTGGAATGGTGGGCTGTCAAGCTCCCGCCTATTCCTCTTTGGATTGGTGGATACATTTAGTTATTTTAATACTTTATTGAATATTCGATGAGGGGTGTTAACATCAACCGCCTGTATTCAATGGAAAGATTCTATGCTGCTAGTCTCGACATGAATATGCATAGCCATCTCAAGGCAACTCTGATATAGTATTTTTTTTCTCAAATTTGTCGATGTCATGTGTCCTACTTATCAGTACAATCGTCAGCTGGTCCTCCTCAACACTTAACGCCACTCCAGTTATCATTCCTTTCAACGGCGCCCTGTTCCGGAGAGCAGAGCATGTCACAGGTCTTCACTCCCTCTTGATGGAACACAAAAAAGAAACTGCATCGCTTTGCTATCTGTGACACTAGAGATTCTGGGTTTGAGTCCAGGCTCTGTCGCAGCCGGGAGACCCATGGGGCGGTGCACAATTGGCCCAGCATCGTCTGGGTTCGGGGGGGTTTGGCCGGCAGGGATGTCCTTGTCCCATTGCGCACTAGCGAATCCTGTGGCTGGCTGGGCTCAGTGCACACTGACACGGTCGCTAGGTGTACGGTGTTTCCTCCAACACATTGGTGCGGCTGGCTTCCAGTTTAAGTATGCATTGTTTCAACAAGCAGTGCGGCTTGGTTGGGTTGTGTTTCGGAGGATGCATGGCCCGTACAGGAGTTGCAGCGATGTGACAAGACTGTAACTTCCAATTGGTACCACGAAATTGGAGAGAAAAAGGGGTAGGAAAAAATATAACAAAAATAATAATCACAAGTCCACTTTGAATTACTTTCACCGATTCAACATTCCCCAACCTCTTCTCCACCCACCCTGACACCACATGGATCAGCCAGAAGGCAAGGATCCATTCTCTCAAAAAATCTCACTCCCACTGAGCCAGAATCAGAATCATCCTAGTCATTATCCTGATGAGGCCTGAACTCGGTGGGCTTCCCCGCATGTGCGGGGAGTGAGATTTTGTTTTCAGGTTTGTTTTCTGAGCTACTGAAAGCATGTTTATTTTTTATTTTTATTTTTTTGTACTTTGATGGCAATCTTTCTCACCACACCACTTCCCTCTACACTCAGCTCCTTTCCTTCTCCACGCTCTTTCCGCCCCTTCATCTGCTGTAATAGCAAATGGTTCTTCTATTTTGAATATGACCATATTCCTCCACTCCAGAAACCTTTTATCCTTCTCATCCTCTCGTTGTAGCTAGCTAGCTGCTCCTTCTTTTATGGTATATTAGCATTCACACGTTAGTAATAAATAAACAAAACTAAATCAAACTACTTTTCTGTTCAAAATAAAACGGATAACTAGGTCTCCATTCCATCCAACATTGTTTCAACTCTGTGTTCTAGTCCTTAAAATCACTCAGTCTTCTTCTATGGTATAGAGTACCACAGTTTGAGTCATAATACCCATAAAACCTAGCGGTAAAAGGATCTAGATGAGACTGCCGAATCAGAGCAAAGGTAAGAATCTCTGGATTAACTATCTAATGTTAGCTAAATGTAGTAATGAATAGATAAGCTACATTTCTTTCAATTGACAATTCTGTGAACTGTCTTATGCAAGTTTTAAATTGACACAATACCTGTTAACAAAGGTGTCAGAGGATTTACAGGAGCTTGCAGGGATTTGTAGTCTTGCATGATGTCTACGTTAATGCTAATTAGCATTTCCGAAATGGAGTAAATAGAGCTGAATATATTGATAAAATGTACCTTGTCAGAGAGATTTACATGTTTATCAAAACGTCATGCCAGGGTATGCCTACACTAAACAGTCCTTATTTTAAGTGTCTAAAATCCCCTATGGAAAAAATGAATGGTGGAAAAACGATTGGAACAATTTCCCTGTTTTGACCACTAGGTTTTGTGGGTATTATGACATCTCCACTGTGGGGCTCTATTATGGCGTTCCCAAAATGCAGGTTTTAGGTACATGCCACCACCTACTGTATGGGGTGAAAACTGGGGAACTTTAACGCAGAAAAACACAGGAAAAGGGGAAAGGGTGAAAAAAAACACTCATATTATTCCAACAGTGCTTGATGATGTAGCCTAGCTTGTGAGCTTTGTCACGCCTGGAAGTTAAACTAGGGGGAACAAACGGTTGTCACTAGTTACCACAGCCACTATATTGTAAAAGTTCATGATGTTTTTTTCACCTTTTGGTCTTCATTTAAGGTTAGGGTTAGTCATAAGGTTAGCAGTGTGTGTTTGTTTTTATTTAGCAGTGTGGTTAAAGGAAAGGGCGATACCTAGTCAGTTGCACAACTGAATGCATTCAACCAAAATGTGTCTTCCGTATTTAACCCAACCCCACTGAATCAGAGACCATAAGCTTGGCACCACCTAAGGTTAGGTTTCAAATCAGATTTTAAGAAGATCAATTGTAGAAATAGGTGGGGTTTAGCCATTTGTGGCTGTGGTAACTAGTGTCGGCCAGAACAGTGTCCAATATCTTGAAATGTCTTTGCTTGCTTACACTCTGATGAACAATGGCAACTGTTATGTCTTCTGTCTAGGTGGTGTCCACTGTCCAGTGCATCAGGGGGAGTTTTAATTGCTGGTGCGACCTATATAGTGGTCTGATGCATTGCCGAAACGTCCAGACTGGAACCAAGCAATGCAGAGTAGGCTGCCCTGCACCAGTGTCACACTCCAGTCCTTGAGAGCAGCTGCAGTGTCTGTGGGTTTTCCTTTCTCCATTACATTTAACTGATCAGCCAATGATTTGAGGCCAATGTACACCAGTGATGTACTATATTAGTTAATGTGCAACATCCTGAACTTTACAGATATAAATGGAATGAATAGACTCTAGACTATTCCCATTTCTAGATGACAGACAAAATGTATTCTGCATAAAAGATTTCTATCTGAGCATACGGTAATGTTGCAGCTGAACGGGGCCCTGTTCTAAATTAGACACTGACTGAAAGGGAAAAGGAATACCTGAATCGTGTTCATTAGCGCATACTGTAGAAAAACATTTTAAAATAGGAAACACAAACATTTCACTCCGTTTCGGGTCACTGTCTTCCATTGCGTGCCTACTGAGCATGACCCAGCAGACACTGCGGCAGCCCTCCAGGTATTGAGCCCAGCTGTACAGGCATAAGCCCTGCAGGGTTTTAGTATGGCTTCAGAGAAGATGGATGATTGCAGTGGGACACTGGGGCTGAATGTTTACGTCAAAGAAGAGGATGAAGAGGTGCAAGTGGAGGATTTCACAATGAAGGACAAGGAGGCATTCACAGTGAAGGAGGAAGCGGAGGAGGAAGCTTTCACAGTGAAGGAAGAGGTGTTGACTTTCACATTTAAAAAAGAAGAGGAAGAGGTTTCAACAGTGAAAGAAGAAGAGGAGGAGGTTATCACAGTGAAAATTGAGGAGGGTGGAGGTAAGAATAGCACAAGTAGGCCTACGCAATGACTTGAAAACGACATTTCAACTCTTCAGTAGGACTAGAAGTGTTGTTTAAAAGGGCATTATGGTGTTCTTCATTTAAGTTCTTAAGGGGATGTTCCACTCAAAATACAATTTAGCATGATTCTAAACACATAACTTGGTTGTTGATTCCCCAAGACAGATATTCTTTGTATTTAGTTATCTTATATTGACATGATTTTGTTGAGTCAGTATTGCCATAGAGCCTCATTCAATTTAATTCAGAACATTTGTCAATGCCAAACACTACTATCCAACTCCTATTATGGCCAGTATCCCTTTCTGAAGAATGTGTCTGCATTAGATTTAACTTTATTGCTAGAAAAATTCTGTACTCGCTTCAGCTGCTAGAAATGCTAAATGCTAACCGGAAAAGGAAGAAGTGGTAGGGAGCTGACAATGGTTGTTATAACGCCTTCTAGAAAATGTTATTTTATTTATTATTTTGTGCTGATACAATTTTTTTTTACTTATTTCCAAAATTATTCTCATCCTCACAGGAGAGAGGCCTAGCCCCAGCACCGAGACTAAATGGGGCTCAAAGAGTGGAAGAAGTTCGATACAGGAACCGGACTGGCGAGCTCCTGTGGAGAAACCTCACTGCTGTTCTCAGTGTGGCAAAACATTCTCAGAGTCCGGAAACCTGAAGCAGCACATGCGGACGCACAGCGGAGAGAGACCTTACCACTGCTCCAAATGCGGGAAACGCTTCATACAATTGGGACACTTCAACAGCCACCAGCGTACGCACACGCAGGAGAAACCGTTCAGTTGCGGTGAGTGTGGTAAGAGTTTCTCTCAGAGAATCAATTTAAAGAAGCACCAGCTCACACATTCCGGTGAGAAGCCTTTCCTGTGCTCTGACTGCGGGAAGAGTTTTTCTTCATCTACCAACCTAAAAAGACACCAGAGCACGCACAGCAATGAAAAGCCTTTCCAGTGCACCAACTGTGAGAAAAGTTTCACTCATATACACCATTTGACACGTCATCAGACCGTACACACGGGGGAGAAACCTTACACTTGCTCTGACTGTGGGAGGAGTTTCTCCCTCCAGGGGACTTTAAAGAAACACCAGCGCACACACACCGGAGAGAAACCGTACCAGTGCTTGCTCTGCGGGAAGAATTTCTCTCTTTCTGTGGCATTGAAGAGACACCAGCTCATGCACACTGGAGAGAAACCGTACCAATGCTCTCAGTGCGGGAAGAGTTTCACCCAAAAGGGACAATTAACTCAACACCAGGGCACACATGAACTAGAAAAGCCTTACCCATGCTCCCAGTGTGGGAAAAGTTACTCCTCAGCCCCCTCATTAAAAGCACATCAGAGAACTCACAAAGAGTCAACGTCACTCGTAATGACCGCACATTTCAGAAAGTAAATTATTGAACTGGGTGTCTCTGATTTGGATTGATAGCCTACATTTGAAACTATAGATTGTGCCTTAAATGCTTTGTCATGTTTATGTTCAAACAAAACTCTTAGGCCCAATTTCATTTTTCTCCCTGAAGTGTTCACTTGCACAATCCTTACAGATTTAAAAGGAATGGACTGGTTTGCATTCAGTACCACAGAACGGTGTGCAACCTTGAATTCAATGGAAACGGCACTTAAAAACTTTTGTCCATTTGCAACTGTCGATGGCCACCAGATTATTGCCAGCTGATCTTTAGTTAAACCAGTAATAGGTGCTAAAATCACCTACACAGCTGATCTCAATTGCAACCATTATTGGACACCAATTACCTCTCCCTAAAGTGGATGTTGGGATTTACTCTTAGTTCTGATTTTAACTGTTTTGCCCTCTGTTGGGTATTGACATCAGAACAATTTAATCCAGTTTTTTTAGCAGATTCAAGGCAATTTAATCAATTTGACAATCATTCCATTCAACTCAAATAAAGTATTTATTTTCCTTGTTTCCCATGGCAAATCTTCTATGGCAGTGTAGCCTACCCTACACATTTTATGAATGGAAAAATCATGGTGTAGGATACATTTATTTCCAATTTATGTAATCCATGAATGATTTAACTTGTCTAAATAAAATATGGCAATTTCTTTATCAAGAGAGGTGAAGAACATTTTCCTGAACTGTAGGATACACATTGGACATTTGAAAAAATTATCTTGTATTGTATTTGGAAGTTATATTAATTTAATTAAAGAGCTTCATTTTATATTGATATTTAAATTGTTTATCATGTGTTGCCACAATCCATATCACCTTTTAATGTACAATATGGTAATTAATTAAGTTGGTCTTCAATAACTTTTCTTAGAGTAGCTTCAATGGAGGCATATTTTGGCTTAAATGTGTTTTGATAGGCTACATTTCTAGTCAAATCTTTATTTCAGTTATATGTCATTCTTCAATTTATCTATTACCTATTTTCATTTCGTTCTTCTTGATAGGATATAATACTTCATTGGGACGGGAGTAGTGAACGCAGACAAAGACCATTTTCATTGTCTAGTATCATGCGGGCTTGACACTAACAACATATCAGCTGGTCTGTTAGTTTTATTTGGGTGTTCTTTTCATTGCAATCACTGTTATTTTAGTTCAGAGCTCCGTGTAATCTCCCAGAAGTATTGTTTTAACGAAACCAGCATTAACACAGTGGTGAGTGCGAAGTTCAGCTTGTTTGTTGCAATGAACCCGTAGTGACTATGGTGGCCCAGAGAGCAGATCCCATATGGTTTTCTGCACGATTCTCCGATGGTCACACTAATATTGATCAGGCAACACCTCACCCACCAAACGGGAGTAAACGTACCTCAAAGGCTGTTGAAGAAAGGTGCGCACTGTTTTGGGGCAACGTGTTGTTCAATAGAAACCATCACGCAACTTAGCAAACGTTGAAGCAAACTGAATGCACCCCTGGTGTTATGCTGCGTTCGTAACCAAGTGGGAGGTGGGAATTTTCCACTTTTGCAGTCGTAAATACCAGTTGATGCATTCACATGCTTTGAACTCATTGAGAAACGTTGATTGGCTAATGTCCAACAAGCTGGGTAAACGATAAACTAACAGTACAGCTATCATGCTTGTTAACAAATTAGTGTTCAAAAACCATATTAATCAATAGCTTTTTTTAAATAATGTGTTGTTGCATTTAAAGGTCCAATGCAGACACTTATCTAAATATTACATTTCTGGTTAGCAATTAAGTACCTTACTGTCTATAAACGAAAATAACTTCTTAGCAAAGAGCAATTTCTCAAGCAATGAATGTTGCTAGGACTGTCTAGGAGGGGAAAACTAGCTGTTATTGGTAGAGAGGTTCGGAACTCTTTCTTATTGGTCTATTAACTAATTTACTGCCTGTTGATGTCACCAGGCAGGCCAAAACTCCATCCCACCGAAACAGGCAGATATTTTAGGCTGTCTTTTCAAACAGCTCTTACACTAAAAGGGCATAATCACAATTTCACAGTATTATTCCAACCTTACAGTGTAAAAATATATATAAAACACAGGAAAATCATCGCCTCAATGGCGCTGCCCATGCTGTCAGTTAAGAACAAGTTCTTATTTAGGGCCTACACCGCCCTATGGGACTCCCAATCACAGCCAGTTGTGATACAGCCTGGATTCAAACCAGGGTGTCTGTAGTGACACCTCTAGCACTGAGATGCAGTGCCTTAGACCGCTGCGCCACCCAGTTGCTACAATAGCACAGATCCAAAGATGAGTTCTCTATATATAAATTATTTTCCCCAGTGGAATGTGGTAAATTCCCACCTGACACTTGGTTACAAACGCAGCATAAGGAATGTGTTGTGAACTCCCTCAAGCCAGTGCATACACCAATCCAATGGCACTAAATCTTTGAGGGGGGAGTGAACAAGTGCACAACTTGGGGGGAGAAACTAAATTGGCTGTGCACCCTTTCACTAATCCCACTTCTCTGATATTGGACTGCACTAAGTAAGCTGACTGAAGTTCAATGCTCACTGCATGTAATTGCTTATTGATATTGTATTTTATTCATATGATCTTATTAATATGGTTGTGTATATATATTTTTTTTACAGCCTTGTAAAACAAAGCAAATTCCTGTCAACATTGTTATTGTAAAATGTAATCACCTCACTAGTTGGTTCAGAACTTCAAGCAACTTTGTCCAACATACAAGTTAGGCATTATCGCCCAAATGAATAAATATATCAATGTAATCAGCATTGTTGTTTATTTGAGAAATACAAGATGGAATGGTGTTCCATGCAATAATGTCTCTATATAATACTTTACACTTTCTTAAATTTGTTCTGTATTTGAGGACTGTGAAAAGACCCCCTGGTGGCATGTCTGGTGGGGTAAGTGTGTGTGTGTCAGAGCTGTGTGTAAGTTGACTATGCAAACAATTTGGGATTTTCAACACAATGTTTATTATAAAAATAAGAAGTGATGCAGTCAGTCGCTCCTCAACTCTTAGCCAAGAGAGACTGGCATGTATAGTATTTATTTCAGCCCTCTGATTACAATGAAGAGCAAAACGTACCGCTCTGTTCTGGGCCAGCTGCAGTTTAACTAGGTCTTTCCTTGCAGCACTCGACCACACAACTGGACAATAATCAAGATATGCTCTGCTTTTTTGACACCATACTCCAAAAAGAAAGTTCTGCAGGCTCTAGTTTTGTCTTATCTTTATTACGGACAGACCTTTCCCCATCTTTACAACCATTGAATGTTTTGACCATGACAGTTTACAATCTAAGGTAATGTCAATCTAAGGTAACTGTTGAACAACCACACCATTCATTACCTTATTCAGCTAAGGTTGAAAACTTAGGGAATGATTTGTACAAAATACAATGCTTTTAGTTTTAGAGATGTTCAGAACCAGTTTATTACTGGCCACCCATTCCAAAACAGACTAACTCTTTAAGGGTTTCAGTGACTTCATCAGCTGTGGTTGCTGATGCGTAAATGGTTGAATCATCAGCATACATGAACACACTTTTGTTTAATGCCAGTGGCAGGTCATTGGTAAAAATAAAAAAGATTAGAGGGCCTAGAGAGCTGCCCTGCGGTACACCACACATTACATGTTTGACATTAGAGAAGCTTCCATTAAAGAAAACCCTTTGAGTTCAGTTATGGCAGAGGTTGAAAAGCCATAACACAAGTTTTTTCAACAAAAGGTTATGGTCAATAATATCAAAGGCTGCACTGAAATCTAACAGTACAGCTCCCACACTCTTATCAATTTCTTTCAACCAATCATCAGTCATTTGTGTCAGTGCAGTACATATTGAGTGCCCTTCTCATGAAAGTCTGTTGTTAATTTGTTTATAGAGAAATAGCATTGTATTTGGTCAAACACAATTTTTTCCAACAGTTTGCTAAGAACTGCCAGCAAGCTTATAGGTCTGCTGTTAGAACCAGCTTTACCACTCTTGGGTAGCAGAATGACTTTGTCCTCAGGCCTGGAGGGAAGCCAAAGACTTTCCTCTAGGCTCAGATTAAAGATATGACAGATAGGAGTGGCTATAGAGTCAGCTACCATCCTCAGTTGCTTTCCATCTAAGTTGTCAATGCTAAGAGGTTTGTCATTATTGATCGATAACGATATATATATATTTGTAATTCCAAACTTGCAATGCTTTTCTTTCATTATTATTATTATTTGTATGCATGAATGTGATGGCTCACTGTTGATGGCATTTCCTGCCTAAGTCTACTTTTTTGGTAAAGTGGGCAATCATTAAAATAATTGGCAACATCAAATGGTTTTGTGATGAATAAGCCATCTAATTCTATGAAAGATGGTGTTGAATTTGTCTTTCTGCCCATAATTTCATTTAAAGTGTTTTTTCCATCAATTCTTTATATCATTGATCTTGGCTTCATAACATAGTTTCTTCTTCTTTTTGTTGAGTTTAGTCACATAATTTCTCAAATTTGCCAGTCAAATGTGCAGCCAAAACTTATTAGCCACTCCTTTTGCCCCATCTCTTTCAACCATACAGTTTTTCAATTCCTCATCAATCCATGGAGCCTTAAGTTCTAACAGTCAGTTTCTTAACAGGTGCATGTTTATCAATAATTGGAAGAAACAATTTCATAAGTTCATCCAGTACAGCATCTGGATGCTCCTTATTAAACACATCAGACCAACAGATATTTTTAACATCATCCACATAAGAGTCACAACAAAAGCTTTTGTATGATCTCTTATATACCATTTTAGGCCCAGTTTTTGGAACTTTGGCTTTCCTGGATATAGCCACTATATTTTGATCACTGCACCCAAGGGGTACGGATACAGCTTTAGAACAAAGTTCTACAGTATTAGTAAAAATGTTATCAATACATGTGGATGATCTTGTTCCTGTAGTGTTTGTAAACACCCTGGTAGGTTGATTAATAACCTGAACCAGATTGCAGGCACTGGTTACAGTGAGAAGCTTCCTCTTGAGTGGACAGCTTGATGAAAACCAGTCAATATTCACATCCCCAAGAAAGTACACCTCTCTGTTTACATTACATACACTTCAATAACACTTGGCATAATATCTTCTCCAAGCATTACAGTTATATGGCTCGGAATATATACAGCAACATCTCCCCATAAGCATTTCTGTCTCTTCTATACATGTTATATCCTTGTATTGCTACTGCTGTATCATCAAATGAAGTGAGTCTTAGAAATGGCTAATATATGAATGTTATTTGATATTAGCAAGTTATTGATTTCATGAACCTTATTTCTAAAGCTACATATTAAAATTGGCTATTTTCAGCACTTTCCTGGGTATCTTATCAGAGATAGACATAATACTGAAAAGAGCAAATAAAGCAAGATAAAAAAAATATACATTCAGCAGTCCATTAATAAATTGGTGTGTGTGTGTGCTGCGGGGTTGAAGCTACGAACCCATAGGCTTGGCTCTCTCATTCCTTCCAGGCTTCTGGGAGGGTGGACAATGAGCCTGTCATAGCGGATGTAAGCAATGTCCCCACACGCTCTGGCAGCTTTCATGACTAGGATAAGTTCTTTCCTCTTCTGGCGCACAGCTTCAGGACTGTCCTCGTTTAGGAAGATATACGTTCCTCTCAAGTTCTTGGCTCTTTCCATAACAGCTACCTTGTCCTTGAACCTGTCACCTGGGTGGTGGGTTTTCCAGTCCTGTGGGCGCGCTCCACTTCAGTCTTCCTGTGGTCCATCTTCAATTTCTTAGAGATCATTTCCCTCACTGTCCTCAGACTCTGTCCAGGTCTCTTGTGGAGATTCTGCAACTCCGTCCACAACCATGTTGTTCCGCCTTGATTGTTCCTCGAGATAATCTGATTTCTCCATCATTGTTATCATGGATTCACACACAGAACTGATGTCCTCTCGCAATGACTTACAGATTACTGTCATCTTGCTTTTCTCCTGTTTCAACTCCTCGAACTGCAAAATGTTCTTCAGGTCCTGGACCTCTCTGATCCTGTCGTCCATTCTTTTATTAGTTGAATCCACCAGTATTTGAACAAAACACGCTATTTTCTTGTTGTTGTAACAACTGCTTGTAGAACTCTTTTTGTTTGTTTAAAAGATCCTTCACATGAGACACATGACTGTCCTCAACGGTACTCCCACCGGCTTTTGTCATGGTTGCTAGCAACATATGTTACGCTGTTACTCCTCACAGTTCCAGATAGGGCAGGTCAAAGGGAAGATTAAAAACAACAAACAGCACGGATCTAGACAGCCACAAGCCCGGGACAATCCGCAGTCCCAGCCACAATGGCTAACCACGTCGCATGCTGCGTTCAATCCTTCAAGAAAACCCAGCTAGCTTGATAGGCTAGCTGCTACGCCAAATAGCTATTGATACCTGGCCTTGATCAGCAGGATCACTGGACAGAGACTAGCAGTCCCATCAACTGATGCCAAATGCATCACGGGATCCAAACTAAAAAGTGAGCTAGCCACTAAGAAACTTTCCAATATACTTTCAAAACAACAAACTTACAAACAAACGAGCTCTCCCTCGTTCCCACCATTTGCCTCATGCAGCGCGGCACATCTCCTTTGCATAGATCAAACTGTTGATTGTGGCCTGTGTAATGTTGTGCCACTCCTCTTCAATGGCTGTGCAAAGTTGCTGTATATTGGCGGGAACTGGAATACGCTGTTGTACACATCAATCCAGATCATCCCAAACATGCTCAATGGGTGACATGGCTGGTGAGTATGCAGGCCATGGAAAAACTGGGACATTTGTAGCTTCCAGGAATTGAGTACAGATCCTTGCGACATGGGGCCATGCATTATCATGCTGGAACTTGAGGTGGTGGTGGCGGATGAATGGCACGACAATGGGCCTCAGGATCTCGTCACGGTATCTCTGTGCATTCAAATTGGCATCAATTAAAATGAAATTGTGTTCGTTGTCCGTAGGTTATGCCTGCCCATACCATAACCCCACCTCGACCATGGGGCACTCTGTTCACAACAATGACATTAGCAAACCGCTCACCCACACAACGCCAAACAGTTGAAGTCGGAAGTTTACATCCATTTAGGTTGGAGTCATTAAAACTCATTTTTCAACCACTCCACAAATTTCTTGTTAACAAATTATAGTTTTGCCAAGTGGGTTAGAACATCTACTTTGTGCATGACACAAGTAATTTTTCCAACAATTATTTACAGACAGATTATTTCACTTATAATTCACTGTATCACAATTCCAGTGAGTCAGAGGTTTACATACACTAAGTTTACTGGGCCTTTAAACAGCTTGGAAAATTCCCGAAAATGATGTCATGGCTTTAGAATCTTCTGATAGGCTAATTAACATCATTTGAGTCAATTGGAGGTGTACCTGTGGATGTATTTCAAGACCTACCTTCAAACTCAGTGCCTCTTTGCTTGACATCATGGGAAAATCTAAAGAAATCGGCCAAGACCTCAGAAAAGAAATTGTAGACTTCCACAAGTCTGGTTCATCATTGGGAGCAATTTCAAAATGGCTGAAGGTACCACGTTCATCTGTACAAACAATAGTTTGCAAGTATAAACACCATGGGACCACGCATCCGTCATATCGCTCAGGAGGGAGACGCGTTCTGTCTCCTAGAGATGAACGTACTTCGGTGCGAAAAGTGCAAAAACATCCCAGAACAAAAGCAAATGACCTTGTGAAGATGCTGGAGGAAACAGGTACAAAAGTATCTTTATTCACAGTAAAACGAGTCCTATATCGACATAACCTTTAAGGCCGCTCCGCAAGGAAGAAGCCACAGCTCCAAAACCGCCATAAAAACGGTTTGCAACTGAACATGGGGACAAAGATCGTACCTTTTGGAGAAATGTCCTCTGATCTGATGAAACAAAAATAGAACTGTTTGGCCATAATGACCATTGTTATGTTTGGAGGAACAAGGGGGATGCTTGCAAGTCGAAGAACACCATCCCAACAGTGAAGCATGGAGGTGGCAGCATCATGTTGTGGGGGTGCTTTGCTGCAGGTGGGACGGGTGCACTTCACAAAACAGATGGCATCACGAGGAAGGGAAATGATATGGATATATTGAAGCAACATCTCAAGACATCAGTCAGGAAGTTAAAGCTTGGTCACAAATGGGTCTTCCAAATGGACAATGACCCCAAGCATACTTCCAAAGTTGTGGCAAAATGGCTTAAGGACAACAAAGTCAAGGTATTGGAGTGGCCATCACAAAGCCCTGACCTCAATCCTATAGACAATTTGTGGGCAGAACTGAAAAGGTGTGTGCGAGCAAGGAAGCCTACAAATCTGAGTCAGTTACACCAGCTCGGTCAGGAGGAATGGGACAAAATTCACCCAACTTATTGTGGGAAGCTTGTGAAAGGCTACCCAAAATGTTTGACCCAAGTTAAACAATTTAAAGGCAATGATACCAAATACTAATTGAGTGTATGTAAACCTCTGACCCACTGGGAATGTGATGAAAGTAATAAAAGCTTAAATAAATAATTATCTCAACTATTATTCTGACATTTCACATTCTTAAAATAAAGTGGTGATCCTAACTGACCTAAGACGGGGCATTTTTACTAGGATTAAATGTCAGGAATTGTGAAAAACTGAGTATGTAAACTTCGGGCTTCAACTGTCTTATCTGCCTGGTACAGTTTAAACCGGGATTAGTCCGTGAAGAGCACAAATCTCCAACGTGCCAGTGGCCAGCATTTGCCCACTGAAGTACGGTCAAGACCCTGGTGAGGATGACAAGCACGCAGATGAGCTTCCCTGAGACAGTTTCTGACAGTTTGTGCAGAAATTCTTCGGTTGTACAAACGCAAGTTTCATCAGCTGTCTGGATGGCTGGTCTCAGACAATCACGCAGATGAAGAAGCTGGATGTGGCGGTCCTGAGCTTGTGTGGTTACTCGTGGTCTGCAGTTGTGAGGCCAGTTGGACGTACTGCCACATTTTCTAAAACTACGTTGAAGCGGCATGATGGTAGAGAAATTAACATTCAAATCTCGCAACAGCTCTGGTGGACATTCCAGCAGTCAGCATGCCAATTACACGCTCTCTCAAAGCTTGAGACATATGTGGCATTGTGGCACATTTTAGAGTGGCCTTTTATTGTCTCCAGCACATGGTGCACCTGTTCAATGATCATGCTTAATCAGCTTCTTGATAGGAGAAAGGAGAAATGCTCACTAACAGGGATGTAAACAAATGTGTGCAAAAATGTTTGATAGATATATGGAACATTTCTGCTTTCATTTATTTCTGCTCGAGAAACATAGGACCAACACTTTACATGTTGCGTTTATATTTTTGTTACGTGTATTTTCAAACCCTGGAGCCAAGATTGTTAATTTGTCTGTATTTTATGAGCTCGCTTGCGCTGAGGTGGTAATATCTGAAGTTTGTCCTTAAAAGTTAGCCAAAGTGCCAATTTCCAGTGTGCGCGTGGTGGGGATATTTAAGAGCAACTGAAAGCTCGGTTGGAATTGGCATGGATTTTGATAGCGGAAGCGCAGCCAGTCGTGATGCACAGTGCCCATATGCACATTGAACAACAGCTACAGTATGTGCTTTTTGTGCCTTAAGCCTCGAATTTTAAAGCATACAAAACATATGTTTTTTTCCCCAATTTCGTTTCATTTGAATACGAACCAAGCATAGCCTCCCCTCTCAATTAAGGTTTTTTTTTTATGTCATACCAAATGCATTCTGTCACGACTTCCACCGACGGTGGCTCCTCTGCCTGTTCGGGCGGCGTTCGGCGGTCGTCGTCACCGGCCTATTAGCTGCCACCGATCCTCGTTTCCTTTCTGTTGATTGTTCTATTGTTTGCACCTGTTTTGTGTTTTTATTCTAGGGCTATTTAAGCCGGTCAAGCCCGCCTCCTTTTGTGTGGGCTTGTTTCTCTGTTTTGGTGGACGTTCGTGTATGTCGTCATTTTGTGCCCGTGTCTCTGCTTTGAGCGCCTGTTTGTTTGTGCGCCTGCCGTGTATTGGGCATTGTATTCATACGCCGAATTAAAGAGGAGCGTTTTTCCCTACACCGTGCTCTCTGCGTCTGACTCCACACCCACCACTCCTAGCTGATCGTGACACATTCGCCAAGTAGTCAAGACTATCGATGAAGGGTTTGGCTTTCCGCTTTCAAATAAATCTTAATCACCAGAGCTTTGTTAAAATATCAAATGTGTCATAGCAGCAAAACAGTGAGTACATCCTGTGCAACGTCACACCTACAGTATGTAGGGTATTACAGCGCATTTTATTATTTGGGATGTTCGTTAAAACTCCATACATGTAGGCTATATAGGCCTACCCATCATGATAGGCCTACCCATCATGGAACGAGAGCTGAGATAATCCAGGGAAACTCCTATTTAGAAACATTTAAGTTATTTTCCTGTAACAATGGCTTGTTTTTCGTTTCATTTGATTAAAAAAACAAGCCCTTATAGTAGGCTAACCTTACCCTACTATAACGAAAGCTGTTTCAACAGCAATGTGTCTACTGTATTTTTCTTATCCTGGCCATGTATTAGCCAAATAGCCTATCCATAAAGTTTTCTAAAAGGTCTACTTGTGACTTTTGCCAATATTCACAATTCACATAGGCCTACCTGCAGTGCATAGCATACTCCATACGGCTTGTATCCATTCCCTTTACCAAAGACCACCTCTTGTCCAGTTACCAAAGACGCACTCCTCCAAACACAGGCTATTCAACATTTTCAGTACTATAACGCTGTATCAACAGTAGGCCAAGGCTATATCTTGTTTATAGAGAACATGTCTCACACATACAATAGAATTTACGGGAGCCTAGTATTTTTTATTTGAGGATAAGTGCGATCCATAAAGGCCTATACTTGTTGAAGCTAATTACAACAATGTTGACTGTCAACATTCCAAAGATATTGAGCAAACAGTGGATTTTTTTATACTGTTGCTATCACTAGTTACTGTTGCCTATGCTATTTAATAAACTGTAGTATCAATCCATAACTGACTAGGACGAGAATATTCTGTGCCCCTAGCCGAATTGGAGTTGATGACAACGCAATAATATACAGCATGAGGTATTATGCCATGGAACGCCTTGATTGGCCAGTGAGCGGCCAAGTCCTCATCACACCTAAAAGTTGTTTATTCATAAAAACCCAGCCCTTTCACACTTCTGCCAACTATTGTGTTCATAATAACTGCTGTGAAAGTAGCAAAATATTTCTGACACACCCCTGGACATATAGCACTATGCCAGCACTTAGATGTACCATTTGCATTAGGTTTGTTACAATAAAACCCTTAGTGTTGTCTCAAACATTAACTAGTCTTGTGATTGGGCACACCTCTTTGACCTATGTTAGTTAGTCCAAACAAACTTGACTGCTGACATGCAAAACATTTTGGGACTGTATTAACAGTGGACAAATTTAAAAAAAAAGATATATATATAGTTTTTGAGTGGATTTTTCCTTTGAGGCCAGGTTTCAATCTTAAGCATTACAGCCTGCTTGACGTTTAAAGGTCGTTTCCAATTGAGCTCACATCTGCAGCGTTTACCTTGAATGAGATATCCGTGAACGTGATTGATTTGATCTTTCCATGACAGACTGACCAGGTATATCCAGGTGAAAGCTATGATCCCTTATTGATGTCACTTAATAAATCAACTTTAATCAGTGTATATGAAGGGGGAGGAGACCAGTTAAAGAAGGATTTTAAGCCTTGAGACAACAGAGACATGGATTGTGTATGTGTGCCATTCAGAGGGTGAATTGGCAAGACAAAATATTTAAGTTTGTTTAAACTGGTACGGTAGTAGATGCCAGGCGCACCGGTTTGTGTCAAGAACTGCAACGCTGCTGGGTTTTTCACGCTCAACAGTTTCCCGTGTGTATCAAGAATGGTCCACCAGCCAACTTGACACAACTGTGTGAAGCATTGGAGTCAACATGGGCCAGCATCCCTGTGGAATGCTTTCGACACCTTGTAGAGTCCATGCCCCTACAAACTGAGGCTGTTCTGAGGGCAAAAGAGGGGGGTGCAACTCAATATTAGGAAGGTGTTCCTAATGTTTGGTATACTCTGTGTATATTTAAATGAAACTACAGTGTAAAATGCTCAACTTTGAAATTGTGCACAAACTTGCTCTTAAACATTTCTATCATTTCAACAGTTTTTACAGAGAAATGCTCACATATAAACAAGACATTAAATTAAACGTAAATGAAGGGGTTGAGAATGTCAATAGCTTGAGCCAAGTCATGTCTACTACATATATAAAGGACATCACGCTGCTCGCTTAGCGAGTACCCCTTCCCCCTTGATCTACTCATATCGAGACCTCGAACTCAGAACCTCTGCCCCGCAAACACACGTGACCGCCCCTCCTGAAGTGTTCTAACCTTGAAAAGGCCTTTTCCAATGGCGCAAGGAGTGACACTTCAGGTTAAGGAGTGAGTTTTACAGTTCTCCCATTTGCTACACATAGTCAGATAATCAAAGGGTGCATCTCAATAGTTTGAAGCCATCCCTACACCTACTATATATTCTGCCAATGGGTACCATATGATAAGAAAGGACTAGAAAAGCAAACAAGCTTGAGCTACCATTACATTACCAATACCCAGGTGGTGCAAATATGGCTGGCTTAGAATAAGGCGATGGTACTGTATCAGAGTCTCACAATGCTTTAGGGTTGGGACGGTAATGGCCAAGCGTTCCATCTACAGCTTTGTTCAGTCCAGTCATGTTGGAAGGGAATCAAAAGAGTACCAACAAATGGTAGCTAAGAGCTAGGATTCAGTCATTGTCTTTCAACAGGTGGCGCCACTCCTACTTCTTCGACTGTTAGTCCCTCTACCGATCAGTGCAAACAAAAGTTACGCTATCTGATGTAAGACAATGGGGTTCCGTTTGAAACAACCACAGTCTAGGTGCATAATCACTGTATTTCAGAAAGTATAGAATTTAGCAATATGGCCCTGATTCTTTCTCCACTATGTTGTTTAATTGAGTCCTGGGCCTTGCTGCACCACACATGCCGCCTCCCACCACTCTGTTGTGGCAAGGATGTGAACTGTGAAGCTTAGTCAGACTTGGGACTGGTTAGCCAGGGTTTTTGTCCCCCTTCAGTCGGCGGACGAGCTTCTCGCTGCTCCGTCGGATGGAGGCGCGCAGCTTACTGAAGGAGCTGCTTCTCTTCAGGGAGCCACGGCCATCCTACGGGGAGAGAGAGCAAGGGAGGGTTACACACACACATGCTCACCCACATGTATGCATGCAACTGCTCATACACACGACATGCTCACACATAACACACGCACATGCTCGTACAGACACAAACACACACACCAGTGGGGGCTGATGAGGGGAGGACGGCACGAATGGAATGGCATCAAACCATGTGTTTGATGTTTTTGATACCATTCCACTCCAGTCATTACCACGAGCCCGTCCTCCCCAATTAAGGTGCCACCAACCTCTTGTGGCACATACTTAAACACACATATACACACACAGGCCCTGTTTGATGTGTTTGATACCAATCCATTTATTCCATTCCAGCCATTACTATAAGCTGCCTTTCCTCACCACGAAAAAACTTGACTTGAGTTGAACTTTTGACGGACAAAAACTGACAATTGTTTATGAATGCATATATACAGTACGATTTCATCCTTGCTCATGAGTCTCTGTAGCCGTAGTCTGAGCGGTAGAGAATTGTGCTCTTCCTCACCCCCTTCCATTCCCGACTGAGGCTGACCTCCTCTCCCCTGTGTAGGCCACTGTCGTACTTCACCGGGATCACCTCAGAGGTCAGGCTCTCACTACTGCTGCATTGGTTCTCCATGGCCGTGCTGTCGCTGGAGGCCTCGGCAGCTAGAACACACCGCTTATGGCTCTATACACACACAGATGAACCCATGATTGCATGAGCGGGCCTAAAAGCAAAAGCATGCATACACACGAACGCACAAACACATACACATCACATGAACACATACAACATGGAAACACACAGCAATACTACTAAGTGTGGGAGGATAAACACATCCTGGTCATTCCCTGGCCAGGTATTTCCTAAACCTTCACATTTCATTGGTATTAATAAGTCACTTGCGGGTGAACTTGTTTCCTACTTGTAAGTGGTTACGGTTGTATGTATATGATCATTCCTCACAATCAAATGCCGACCGCATTATCTCCCAAGAGAACTCTCCTCCATTATTGTCACAGCCGTGTATATCGCCCCGTAAGTGGATACCAAGACGGCCATCAAGGAACTTCACTGGACTTTATGCAAACTGGAAATCATATATCCTGAGGCTGCATTTATTGTAGCTAGGGATTTTAACAAAGGTTATTTGAGAACAAGGCTACCTAAATTTGATCAGAATATCTATTGCAGTACATGAGCGAGTAACACGCTCGACCATTGCTACTCTAACTTCCGCGATGCATACAAGGCCCTCCCCCACCCTCCTTTTGGCAAATCTGACCAAGACTCCATCTTGTTGCTCCCCTCCTATAGGCAGAAACTAAAACAGGAAGCGCCCGTGCTTAGGTCTATCCAACGGTGGTCTGACCAATCGGCTTCCACGCTTCAAGTTTGCTTTGATCAAGTGGACTGGGATATGTTCCGGCTAGCCTCAGATAACAAATTGACGTATACGCTAACTCGGTGAGCGAGTTTATAAGTAAGTGTATAGGAGATGTTGTACCCATTGTGACTATTAAAACCTTCCCTAACCATAAACCGTGGATTGATGGCAGCATTCGCGCAAAACTGAAAGCACGTACCACCGCATTTAAACATGGCAAGGCAACACGGAATATGGCCGAATACAAACAGTGTAGTTATTCCCTCCGGATTACAAAAAGAAAACCCACCCCGTCGCGGACATCGATGTCTTGCTTCCAGACAAATTAAACAACTTCTTTGCGCGCTTTGAGGACAATGCAGTGCCACCGACGCAAACCGCTACCAAAGACTGTGGGCTCTCCTTCTCCGTGGCCGACGTGAGTAAAACATTTAAACGTGTTAACCCTCGCAAGGCTGCCGGCCCAGACGGCATCACTAGCCGCGTCCTCAGAGCATTTACGGACATATTCAATCAATCCATATCCCAGTCTGCTGTCCCCACATGCTTCAAGATGGCTTTCTTGGGAACAGGAAAAATGGAGGCCAAGGTAACTGAACTAAATGACCATCGCCCCGTCACACTTACTTCTGTCATCATGAAGTGCTTTGAGAGACTAGTCAAGGATCATTTCCCCTCCACCCTACCTGTCACCCTAGACCCACTTAAATTTCCTTACCGCCCCAATAGGTCCACAGACGATGCAATCGCCATCACACTACACACTGCCCTATCCCATCTGGACAAGAGGAAAACCTATGTAAGATTGCTGTCCATTGACTACAGCTCAGCATTCAACACCATAGTACCCTCCAAACTCATCATTAAGCTTGAGTCCCTGGATCTTGACCCCTCCCTGTCCAACTGGGTCCTGGACTTCCTGACGGGCACCCCCAGGTGGTGAAGGTAGGAAACAACATCTCCACTCCACTGATCCTCAACACTGGGGCCCCACAAGGGTGCGTTCTCAGCCCTCCTGTACTCCACAGGAGGGGGCTGAGAACGCACCCTTGTGGGGCCCCAGACTACTGTTCACCCACGACTGCGTGGCCATGCACGCCTCCAACTCAAGCATCAAGTTTGCAGATGACACAACAGTGGTAGGCTTGATTACCAACAACGATGAGACAGGAAGGCAAAAAGATCATCAAGGACAATAACCAAGCGAGCCACTGCCTGTTCATCCCGCTTCCATCCAAAAGACGAGGTCAGTACAAGTGCATCAAAGCTGGGACAGAGAGATTGAAAAACAGCTTCTATCTCAAGGCCATCAGATTGTTAAACAGCCATCACTAGCACATAGAGACGGCTGCCTACCTACAGACTTAATATCATTGGCCACTTAAAAAAATGGAACACTAGTCACTTTAATAATGCCACTTTAAGAATGTTTACATATCTCGCATTACTTATCTCATATGTATATACCGTATACTACACTATCTATTGCATCGTAGCCGCTCTGTCACTGCTCATCCATATATTTGATATTTATATATTCTTATCCCATTCTTTTACTAGATTGTGTGTATTAGGTTTAGGAATTGTTAGATATTACCTGTTAGATACTGCTGCAATGTCGGATCTAGAAACACAAGCATTTCGCTACACTTGCAATAACATCTGCTAACCATGTGTATGATACCAATACATTTTAATTTGTATAGGAAAATCTATATAGGAAATGTATGATGAACAATACAGTGAGGGAAAAAAAGTATTTGATCCCCTGCTGATTTTGTACGTTTGCCCACTGACAAAGAAATGATCAGTCTATAATTTTAATGGTAGGTTTATTTGAACAGTGAGAGACAGAATAACAACAAAGAAATCCAGAAAAACGCATGTGAAAAATGTTATAAATTGATTTGCATTTTAATGAAGGAAATATATTTGACCCCCTCTCAATCAGAAAGATTTCTGGCTCCCAGGTGTCTTTTATACAGGTAACGAGCTGAGATTAGGAGCACACTCTTAAAGGGGAGTGCTCCTAATCTCAGTTTGTTACCTGTATAAAAGACACCTGTCCACAGAAGCAATCAATCAATCAGATTCCAAACTCTCCACCATGGCCAAGACCAAAGAGCTCTCCAAGGATGTCAGGGACAAGAATGTAGACCTACACAAGGCTGGAATGGGCTACAAGACCATCGCCAAGCAACTTGGTGAGAAGGTGACAACAGTTGGTGTGATTATTTGCAAATGGAAGAAACACAAAATAACTGAATCAGCCCAGAACTACACGGGAGGATCTTGTCAATGATCTCAAGGCAGCTGGGACCATAGTCACCAAGGTAACACACTACGCCGTGAAGGACTGAAATGCTGCAGCGCCCGCAAGGTCCCCCTGCTCAAGAAAGCACATATACATGCCCGTCTGAAGTTTGCCAATGAACATCTGAATGATTCAGAGGACAACTGGGTGAAAGTGTTGTAGTCAGATGAGACCAAAATGGAGCTCTTTGGCATCAACTCAACTCATCGTGTTTGGAGGAGGTGGAATGCTGCCTATGACCCCAAGAACACCATCCCCATCGTCAAACATGGAGGTGGAAACATTATGCTTTGGGAGTGTTTTTCCTGCTAAGGGGACAGGACAACTTCACCGCATCAAAGGGATGATGGACGGGGCCATGTACCATCAAATCTTGGGTGAGAACCTCCTTCCCTCAGCCAGGGCATTGAAAATGGGTCGTGGATGGGTATTCCAGCATGACAATGACCCAAAACACACGGCCAAGGCAACAAAGAAGTGGCTCAAGACAAGAAGAAGCACATTAAGGTCCTGGCGTGGCCTAGCCAGTCTCCAGACCTTAATCCCATAGAAAATCTGTGGAGGGAGCTGAAGGTTCGAGTTGCCAAACGTCAGCCTCGAAGCCTTAATGACTTGGAGAAGATCTGCAAAGAGGAGTGGGACAAAATCCCTCCTGAGATGTGTGCAAACCTGGTGGCCAACTACAAGAAATGTCTCACCTCTGTGATTGCCAACAAGGGTTTTGCCACCAAGTACTAAGTCATGTTTTGCAGAGGGGTCAAATACTTATTTCCCTCATTCAAATGCAAATCAATTTATAAAAATGTTCACATGCGTTTTTCTGGATTTTTTTGTTGTTATTCTGTCTCTCACTGTTCAAATAAACCTACCATTAAAATTATAGACTGATCATTTCTTTGTCAGTGGGCAAACGTACAAAATCAGCAGGGGATCAAATACTTTTTTCCCTCACTGTACATTCATGTGGACCCTACTATACTCAACACTTGCCATTTTTTCCCTTCCTAAAATAAATAAAACAAATAATAATAATAAAAGTTAAATAAAACAATTATATTAAGTTAAATAAAATAAAATGTATATTTTTAAATGCAGACCAGACCTACTTTATGGGTGTGAATGGCCACCGCCTCCACTGTCTCTGCTGCCTTCAGTTTGCCCTGTCGCCTGTAGAGGGCTCCCAAGTTCCTCAGGGTGCTGGTCATGGTGGCACTGCACAGGGTCAAAGGTCAGGGTAAGCTAGGTAACATCCAATAGTGTACACCGTAGCAAAACCTTTTGCAACAGAAAACTAAAACAGGTATTTCTTGTTGGACAATTTCAGGTATTCCTTCCCCGTTTCGACCTGTTTTCTTTCATTTCATTCCTAATACGAATCTAATGGAGTAGTGTGAATTTGCCCGGCCTTAGGCACAGATCTAGGATCAGCTTTCCCGACCCAAATCCTTATCTTAACCATAAGGAGGGAGAATGAGAAACTGACCTTACATCAGTGACTCAAGTGGCAAATTCAGCATACTCGGTGAGGAAACTACTGGGTAGATTTTTTTTTTTACTGGGCAAGTCATTTAAGAATAATTTCTTATTTACGATGACGGCCTACCAAAAGGCAAAAGGCCTCCTGCGGGGACGGGGGCTGGGATTAAAAATAAAATAAATGTAATAAAAATATAGGACAAAACACACATCACGACAAGAGAGACAACACTACATAAAGAGAGACCTAAGACAACAACATAGCACGCCAGCAACACAACATGACAACAACATGGTAGCAACACAACATGGCAGCAGCACAACATGGTAGCAGCACAAAACAGGGCACAGACAACAACACAAAGGGCAAGAAGGTAGAGACAAAAATACGATCTAGGATCAGCTTCTTGGTAAAGTTGCCTCTAGATGCTGATCTTGAGTCAGTTTAGTATTTTCCCCACTAATGGTTAAGGTTGGTATTAGGGGAAGGGAAGCTGATCCTAGAGCTGTATCTAGTGGAAACGTCACCCGGAGCATGGAGATTACTGACCTGTCCACTTTGCGAGTTCTGTCCCAGCTGCCTTGGTCTCCTATAGACAGGCCTTCTCTCTGTCTGCCCTGAGGAGCACACATTTAAACATGGTCAACAATGCCAAGCAACTTGGTGCCAAGCAACTGAACCATTGAATGGTGAACAATGGTTCAGTTGGCTGGAGCATTGGTTGCTGTGCAGGTTATAATCCAGTGTGGGCAGATTTTTTACTATGGTTGTAGTAGGTGAAATGAGATTTGATCAAATATGATGGGCTGAGTTTGCTCACCTGTTCCTCCCTCTCCTCTGCCTGCATCCAGATGGACTTTACCTCCCCTGTATCGACAGATAAATACACAGGCAGACAAGTTAACTGGTGTAATGGAACCAATAGAATAGCCCCAAAAGTGAAAACCCACCCATCCAGCATGCAGGCTAAGCGAAACACAGTACACCTCAAGGATTTGAAAGAGTTAAAATACTATTTCAACCCAGGTATGGCTGGGAACTAGAGGCATTTTCCAGAGTGTTTTCACAATAAAAACTTGAATGGAAGATGAAAATTATGGGTCCTTACCATTTGTATAGCCACTGGCCTTCTCGTGGGCATGGGTTAGGATCTCTTTGTACAGTACCTCTGCTTGTTTAAACTTCCCCTGCTTTAGGTAACAGGAGGCCTAAGAGAGGAAGGGAGATACTTTTGTATATATAGTGTATGTGGACACCCCTTCAAATTAGTGGATTCGGCTTTTTCAGCCACACCTGTTGCTGACAGGTGTATAAAATCGAGCACACAGCCATGAAATCCCCATAGACAAACATTGGCAGTAGAATGGCCTTACTGAAGAGCTCAGTGACTTTCAACATGGCACCGTCATAGGATGCCACCTTTCCAACAAGTTAGTTCATCAAATTTATGCTCTGCTAGAGCTGCCCCGGTCAACTGTAAGTGCTGTTATTGTGAAGTGGAAACGTGAGGAGCAACAACGGCTCAGCCGTGAAGTGGTAGGCCACACAAACTCACAGAATGGGACCGCCAAGTTCTGAAGAGCGCAGCTCATAGTAATCGTCTGTCCTTGGTTGCAACACTCACTACTGAGCTCCAAATTTGCCTCTGGAAGCAATGTCAGCACAATAACTGTTTCTTCAGGAGCTTCATGAAGTGGGTTTCCATAGCCGAGCAGCCGCACAGAAGCCTAAGATCACCATGCGCAATGCCAAGCGTCGGCTGGAGTGGTGTAGAGCTTATCGCCATTGGACTCTGAAGCAGTGGAAACGCGTTCTCTGGTTTGGGCTAGGCCCCTTAGTTCCAGTGAAGGGAAATCTTAACGCTACAGCATATAATGACATTCTAGACGATTCTGTGATTCCAGCTTTGTGGCAACAGTTTGGGGAAGGCCCTTTCTTGTTTCAGCATGACAATGCCCCCATGCACAAAGTGAGGTCCATGCAGAAATGGTTTGTCGAGATCAGTGTGGAAGAACTTCACTGGCTTGCACAGAGCCCTGACCTCAACCCCATCGAACACCTTTGGGATCAATTTGAATGCCGACTGCGAGCCAAGCCTAATCGCCCAACATTAGTGCCCGACCTCACTAATGGTCTTGTGGCTGAATGGAAGCAAGTCTCCGGGGTAATGTTCCAACATCTAGTGGAAAGCCTTCCCAGAAGAATGGAGGCTGTTATGGCAGCGAAGGGGAGACCAACTCCATATAAATGCCCATGATTTTGGAATGAGACGTTCGACGAGCAGGTGTCCACATACTTTTGGTCATGTAGTGTATCATTAAAATATCATGAGTGGAAATAACGACATTCCAAACATGTGACAAGGAAACAAATTCTGTACAAAATACTTCATTTTTTATGTCAATCAAATCAATCAATCAAATGTATTTTATACAGCCCTTTTCACATCGGCAGTTGTCACAAAGTACTTTACAGATACCCATTTGTTATGTCCTGTGCATTTATCAACAGACTGACTTGACAGTGATGTACCTGTCAATGAGAGGCTCTATTAAATACAGGTCAGTTGAATTACTAGAACCGTCATTTAGGCACAATCCAGAAACATCCATGTTTTTGGAAATGGCCATGGTCTTTCAAAACGAAGTACTAGCCCAGGCACCAGGAAGATTCAGTGAGCTGCTCTGTTTGGGACTAGATGCTAGTGTCCCAGCATTTTCCTTTCATCATTCCAGCACACTTCTATCAACTGTGGTGGATTCTTAACCAAGCCAGACCATTAAAACTCAGCTCAGTAGTGTGAAAATGGTACCAGTCTCTCACCAGCTTGTTCTTGGTTTTAGCCATGTTGGGGTCATCGGGGCTAAGCCTGGCCTGGTAGATGTCCAGGGCCCGTTGGTAGTGCTGCTCCACCTCTCCATACTTCCCCTGGTTCTGGCACAGCAAGGCCAGGTTGTTCAGCTGCTTGGCCACGTCAGGATGCTCCTTACCCAGTATCTAAATCAACAGGGGTTAGGAGTTTAGTTTAGTGTAGGATGAGGTGTTTAGCTAAACGCACACACACAGTTTACATTGACATTTTAGTCATTTAGGAGACACTCTTATCCAGAGCGACTTACAGTTAAGCGCATTCATCTTAAGATTGCTAGGTGGTAAAACCAAATATTTCAGTCATAGTAAGTACATTTTTCCTCAATAAACTTGAGAGCAGGTCAGTGCTAGCAGAAAAAATTATACATTGAGTGTACAAAACATTAGGAACTGCTCTTTTCATGACATAGACTGACGAGGTGAATCCAGGTGAAAGCTATGATCCCTTATTGATGTCACCTGTTAAATCCATGTTTTATTATTATTTTTACACACGCACACACACACACACACACACACACACACACACACACACACACAAACACCTAGTGACCCACCTTCTCCCTAATCTCCAGCGCTCGTTTACACAGTGGCTCGGCGTCTTTGTACCTGCCACTCTTCCCATAAAGCACAGCCAGGTTGTTGAGTGTAGCGGCCACCTGAGAGGAGGGTAGGGGACATTAGCCACAGGGTCAGTGATACTCACACAGCCGCTAGGTCAATGACAGCTACAGTGACTAGTAACTGTCATCCTTAATGTTAGACAGTGAAAGCAGGAATGGGAGCAACACAACAGTGGGGTCAGGGACAAAAACACACAAACACAAAGTGGTGGCCATACACACACATAGACACAAAGTGATGGTCATACACTCACCGCCGGGTGGTCCCTGCCAAGGGTCCTCTCCCGTACCGCCAGCGAGTCGTTGAGAAGGTTTGCTGCCTCCTTGCACTTATTCTGGTCCCTGGAAGGAGAGGGGTGGAGGGCCTGGTTACTAGGGTATCGCCACGGCAACCGTGGTTAGGGTTGCCAGAGCTTGGCTGTTTTCAACAACAACAATGGTCCCCATCATGTGAGAAGAGTAACTGACTATTTATCATGTTAAACCCGAATGCTTTTACTGTCTAACATTAGGCTGGGATTGGGCTGCAGAGTTGGTGGATCGTGCTTTGAATGAAATGGTGTGGTTGGCAAGTAGGATTTCCACACTAAATCATACAGACAGAAGAAAAAACAAACATTTGGGCCTGGCAGCTATTCCAAAAAGGCGGAGCCCATGTCCTTATAAACTTCCTGCATCATAATGTGCTTCAACACTTGAAATTTGACACCTGATATTGAAGTTTAGAACCTGCTAGCCAGTTGTCATCTGTGCCCCCTACATGAGGAATGCACAAAACTGGATCAAGGACTTAGCTCATGTCAGCTGTCGTCTATTCTAAAGTAACATAATCCTAAATTGACGGTACTATAATGTTTTGGAAAAAATACAAAAATATTGATATTCATATTTAGTCATATATGACTGGAAGACCATAAGAGCACTCATTGAAAGGATACATCATTTCAATGTAGTAAAGACAATAGGCGTATGCTGTCATCACTATGATATGTTTCATGTTCTCTGATCAGATTATTTCCATTACAAACACTATCCCATCTTACTCTTATCAAACTAGAGGAACAATATCTGATCGGAGAACATAACTGAATATATTGCAGGATCGTTCCTGTGGTCCGTCATAATCTTCTCCGGCATCCCGCGCGGCTCACCTGTAGACCAGGGCCAGAATGTTAAGCATGGTGGCCACGTCTGGGTGCTCATGTCCGGAGGTCTTCTCCAGGTCCTCCAGGGCCTGTTTGCAGAGAGGCACGGCCACCTCGTAGCGGCCCTGCGAGGCGTACTGGATCACCAGGTTGTGGAGCGTACGCAGACGGTCTGGAATCTCGTAGCCACCCTGGTTGGCGGCTGCCATAGCCACATTGCTACTGTGCTGCTGAACTGAAGGGAATATGGAGTCTACCTTATTTAATGACATAGAAACTGTGACTATTATCGTTACCGCTAGTTTACTAGCTAGTAAAACTAGCCAGTAAAACTAGCTTGCTAGCTTCTAATACATGCAACAAATAATTTGTGCCACTGTGCAAGAAAATGTTTGAAAGCTACATTCTGATACTGCAGATGATTCTAGATTAGATTCCGGTAATAATCCCGGTCTCTTATCCCCTGCCCACCCAGTGCTTACTGCCATGGCTCAGGTTCTCCTCTTCGTCATTGCGGAAGAGGTCATCCAGTGTCTCCTTGCTGGAATCCATCTCTTCCTGTTGAGTAAAGCTAGTGTTGTATTATCACTATCATTGGCGCACATACAGCTAACAAGAATTGTTCCTATAATATGAGGTAAAGTTCCCACTCCTGTCTGACTGAGAAGAAAGCCCAACAAAACGTTATCAGAACATCTCAGGTGATTCATGTTCTGGATACATTGACAATGTGGAAGAAAAACGTCCCTGTTCATGTCATCACCCTGCAATTTCTGGACTGTCCTGGAATGGTTTTGAGAGAAAATAAGTTGTTAGAGATGCTAGAATGCTATCTGTAACATTGATTAATTGTTCTGGGAACCAAAAGTTGTTGGCTTGGCATGCATTCACACATTCTGTGGCACTGTTGAACCCATGCTTGTCTCCAAAAGTCTCCTCTTTAGTATCTTGACAGAAACTCTGGCTTCTTCTGTACCTTCTGTTATAGCATGGATCCCAGGGCTGCCACCAAAAACCATTAATCATATAGTCTGACCTGCATTTGAGTATAAAGTTCTCAAACATGATCTAGGAAATGTTGCTGTCTGCAGGAACTTAATTCCCCAATGGCTCCCAAGTGGTGCAGCGGTCTAAGGCACTGCATCTCAGTGCAAGAGGTGTCACTGCAGTCTCGGTATTACATTCAGCCGTGATTGGGAGGCGCGTTATCTGGGTTTGGCCTGGGTAGGCCGTCATTATAAAAATAATTTATTCTTAACTGACCTGCCTAGTTAAATAAAGGTTAAATAAAAAATGTAATGCGGAGAGAGCAATTTTTTACTAGTCTAGCAATATACATATTTATTTTTTACAATTCCTGATGGCTAAATGAGGTCGATTAATGACTGTAAGTTTGTTTTTGATCTGATAAAATGTATTTATGTTTTACTTGAAATCACTTGAAAATCTCTAAATAAACGTTGATGAAAAAAAAAGAGAATCCTAATGTGGTGCTGTGGCGGTGACTATTGACTCACAGGGGACGAAAGGTCATCGCCGTCGTCGTCATATCGCCGGAGGCAGCTCATGAACTCCAGGTGCTTCCTTTCCTCCTCCAGCTGTGCCACACTCTGCTCGCTCTCCTGCAGCCTCCACTGTGCCCCCGCCAGCTCGTCCCGCAGCCACTGGTTCTCCTGGCACAGTTGCCTCACCTGAGCACGCAGCTTCTGCTTCTCCGCCTCCACCATGCTAAGGTGGCCCGACAGGGCCAGCAAGACCTGGGGAAGGGGAGGTAGGAAAATAATTATTGGAAAAGACAATATGGCTGCCGGTCCACCCATCACACTTCAAATCAAATCAAACCAAATTTCATTTGTCACATACACATGGTTAGCAGATGTTAATGCGAGTGTAGCAAAATGCTTGTGCTTCTAGTTCCGACCATGCAGTAGTACCTAACAAGTAATCTAACAAATTCACAACAACTACCTTATACACACAAGAGTAAAGGAATGAATACGAGTATGTACATATAAATATATGGATGAGCGATGGCTGACCGTCATAGGCACTATGCAGTAGATGGTATGGAGTACAGTATATACACATATATATATATGAGATGAGTAATGTAGGATATGTAAACATTATATAAATGGCATTGTTTAAAGTGGCTAGTGATACATTATTTCATCCAATTATAACTATTAAAGTGGCTAGAGATTTGGGTGGATGGCCGAACGGCATAGGCAAGATTCAGTAGATGGTTTAGAGTACATTGTATACATTTGATATGAGTATGTCGGATACGTAAACATTATATACAAAATTGTTTAAAGTGGCTAGTGATACATTGTTACATCCAATTCCTATGTTTAAAGTGGCTAGAGATTTAAGTCAGTATGTTGGCAGCAGCCACTCAATGTTAGTGATGGCTGTTTAACAGTCTGATGGCCTTGAGGTAGAAGCTGTTTTTCAGTCTCTCAGTCCCAGCTTTGATGCACCTGTACTGACCTCGCCTTCTGGATGATAGCGGGGTGAACAGGCAGTGGCTCAGGTGGTTGTTGTCCTTGATGATCTTTTTGGCCTTCCTGTGACATCGGGTGGTGTAGGTGTCCTGAAGGGCAGGTAGTTTACCCCCGGTGATGCGTTGTGCAGTCCTCACTACCCTCTGGAGAGCCTTACGGTTGTGGGCGGAGCAGTTGCTGTACCAGGCGGTGATACAGCCCGACAGGATGCTCTCGATTGTGCATCTGTAGAAGTTTGTGAGTGATTTTGGTGACAAGCCGAATTTCTTCAGCCTCCTGAGGTTGAAGAGGCGCTGTTGCGCCTTCTTCACCACGCTGTCTGTGTGGGTGGACCAATTCAGTTTGTCCGTGATGTGTACGCCAAGGAACTTAAAACTTTCCACCTTCTCCACTACTGTCCCCTCGATGTAGATAGGGGGGTGCTCCCTCTCCTGTTTCCTGAAGTCCACGATCATCTCCTTTGTTTTATTGACATTGAGTGAGAGGTTATTTTCCTGACACCACACTCCGAGGGCCCTCACCTCCTCCCTGTAGGCCGTCTCGTCGTTGTTGGTAATCAAGCCTACCACTGTAGTGTCGTCAGCAAACTTGATGATTGAGTTGGATGCGTGCTTGGCCACGGGTAAACAGGGAGTACAGGGCTGAGAACGCACCCTTGTGGGGCCCCAGTGTTGAGGATCAGCGGGGTGGAGATGTTGTAAAATGCTTGACACTCAGGCTCAGAAAATAGGATATGTGAGTGTAACAGAACTCATTTGGCAGGCAAAAAACAGAGAAAATTCCATCCAGAAATTTCATTCTGGTGGCTTATGGCTCACTTAGAGAGACTGCCTATTGAAAAGTATTTATACCAGGACACTGAATGTAGTACCTATTGCTTCCACTGGATGTCAGCAGTGTATACATAAAGTTTCATGGCAATCGGAACCAATGTGTTCAATAGGTAGGGGTTTTGGTGACAGGAGCTCTTTTTCAGTTGCACGTTTTTGGGCGCAAGTTTGGCTGAGCGGTCCACTTTATTTGACTTATATAACGTTTAGGTGACCATCCAAGTGAAATATAATCACTTTTATTCATAAAAGATAAGCTAAGGATGCTTTTTAATTGTTTTTTGTTTTGTTGAGGAAACATTTATAGGTTTAGTTGAACGCGTTCTCTTCACGTTGGATTTTCTGAACACAAGGCGCCAACCAAACAGAGATTTATGGATATAATAAATGACTTTTTCTAACCAAATACTCATGGATTGTCTTCGTTGGACACTTAGGAAGACCTCTGCAGAAGTTCTACAAAAGGTAAGGCACAGGTTTTCCCTGTGAAATGCATTTTCTATCGATCAAGTGGCTAAAGATTTCATGGTTATGGAAAATATTGAAGGTGCTACCCTCAAACAATCAAATGTAGTGCTTTCGCCGTAAAGCCTTTTTGAAATACGACAACGCTGTGATATTGCCAAGAAGCAGAGCTTTTGATGAGTATGAAACACTTGTATATTGGTGCATGTTTAATAATTCAACTTTTGGATTTTGCCTTGCATTTCACCTGGTAGCGCCCCACCACTCCCTAACAAGTTAATGACGAGCTTGGAGGGAACTATGGTGTTAAATGCTGAGCTGTAGTCGATGAACAGCATTCTTACATAAGTATTCCTCTTGTCCAGATGGGTTAGGGCAGTATGCAGTGTGATTGCGATTGCGTCGTCTGTGGACCTATTGGGACGGTAAGCAAATTGGAGTGGGTCCAGGGTGTCTGGCAGGATGGAGGTGATATGATCCTTGACTAATCTCTCAAAGCACTTCATGATGATGGAAGTGAGTGCTACCTTAGCTTTCTTGGGAACAGAAACAATGGTGGCCCTCTTGAAGCATGTGGGAACAGCAGACTGGGATAGGGACTGATTGAATATGTCCGTAAACACACCAGCCAGCTGGTCTGCGCATGCTCCCGAGGACACGACCAGGGATGCCATCTGGGCCGGCAGCCGTGCGAGGGTTAACACATTTAAATGTTTTTCTCACATTGGCTGCGGTGAAGGAGAGCCCGCAGGTTTTGGTAGCAGGCCTTGTCGGTGGCACTGTATTGTCCTCAAAGCGAGCAAAGAAGTTGTTTAGTTTGTCTGGGAGCAGGACGTCATGGTCCGCAACGGGGGCTGGTTTTCTTTTTGTAGTCCGTGATTGACTGTAGACACATTCCTCTTGTGTCTGAGCCGCTGAATTGTGACTCTTCTTTGTCTCTATATTGACGCTTAGCTTGTTTGATTGCCTTGCGGAGGGAATAGCTACACTGTTTGTATTCAGTCATGTTTCCGGTAGCCTTACCCTGGTTAAAAGCAGTGGTTCGCGCTTTCAGTTTTGCGTGAATGCTGCCATCAATCCACGGTTTCTGGTTGGGGAAGGTTTTAATATTTGCTATGGGTACAACATCACCAATGCACTTGCTAATAAACTCGCTCACCGAATCAGCGTATACATCAATGTTGTTGTCAGATGCTATCTGGAACATATCCCAGTCCACGTGCTCGAAGCAATCTTGCAGCATGGAATCGGATTGGTCGGACCAGCGTTGAACAGACCTGAGAACGGGCGTTTCCTGTTTTAGTTTCTGTTTGTAGGCTGGGAGCAACAAAATGGAGTCATGGTCAGACTTGCCGAAAGGAGGGCGGAGAATAGCCTTGTATGCATCACGGAAGTTGGAATAACAATGATCCAGGATTTTACCAGCCCGGGTGGCACATTCGATATGCTGCTAAAATTTCGGGAGCCTTGTTTCAAATTAGCCTTATTAAAATCCCCAGCCACAATAAATGCAGCCTCAGGATATGTGGTTTCCAATTTACCTAGAGTGAAATGAATTTCTTTCAGTGCCGTCGATGTGTCAGCTTGAGGGGGGATGTACACGGCTGTGATTATAATCGAGGAGAATTCTCTTGGTAGATAATGCGGCCTGCATTTGATTGTAAGGAATTCTATGTCAGGTGAACAAAAGGACTTGAGTTCCTGTATGTTGTTATGATTACACCACGTCTCGTTAATCATAAGACACCCACCCTTCTTCTTACCAGATAGATGTTTGTTTCTGTCGGCGCGATGCGTGGAGAAACCAGGTGGCTGTACCGACTCAGATAACGTGTCCTGAGTGAGCCATGTTTCCGTGAAGCAAAGAACGTTGCAGTCTCGGATGTCTCTCTGAAAGGCAACCCTCAATCTGATTTCGTCTACTTTGTTGTCCAGAGACTGTACATTGGCGATTAAAATACTCGGGAGAGGTGCACAATGCGCCCGTCGACGTAGCTTGACCAAAATACCGGCGCGTTTCCCACTTCTCTGGCGCCGCCGTTGTTTTGAGTCGCCGGGTGCTATCCAGTCTATTGTCCTGGTTGGGGTAACAAACAGAGAATCCTCTTCGGGAAACTGAAGTCAGAAGTCCGAGATTTTTGAGTTCCGGGTTTCCAGTAGTTTTGAACGCGGCATTACTGTGGCTGACAGCAAGCAAGTGTCATCTGACCTCCCATGACATGGCCTCAACCCTAACCTGATACATACTGACAAGACTATGCTAATTGCTCTAAGCTAAAGAAAGCTTACCCCAGCTGCCACAAGCAGTACCCTTAACCTCTGACCTCGGTCAGGTCCATCAGGCAAAACAGAAGTGAAACAGGAAACAGTGGCTAGCTACTAAATGAAAAACGCTTTCTCCTCACAAATGTTAAGATAGACAAAGAATTATAAACAGATATTCTTGATCCAAAATCTGAGCGCAGTCCCACATGTGATTTTGACTAAGAGACTGAAACATTAACTTAAGAGTTTTGGCATATAATGTACCATAGACATCTGACCTGCACATCACCCACATAGGCTGCTACAGCCACAACGTGTTTGTGCATTTTTTTATTCCTGCCACGTGTATAACCATAATAATCGAAGAGTTTTACTTTTCTAAACAAGAGATTGCCTACGAATGTCAAGAAAGTTTTTGTCCTGCAGACATTTATTACATCAGCAACATTTGTTCTTCATCTGCAAATTGCAATGAATACAATTCAATGTATCTGACCTGCGCTTCGCCCAGCCCAAGCTCTAGGGTGTCCAGTGAGCGGCGGATGGCCCTGGCCTTCTCCTGGGCAGGGCTGGGCTCCTCGTGGTTCTGGCTCCCCTCCACCTCCAGGCAGTGCAGGCTCCCCAGTAGGCCCTCCAGGAGAGAGTGGTGCTCTAGTCTCAGGGCCTCCATCCCCTGGATCACCTGCCTGGTCTGGCCCAACATCTCCTCCTGGGTCGTCCTACGATCGCCTAAGACCCCCTGCGGTGCCACCAAGGCGGGCGCGTTTTCATACATCCTGGGGAGGGATGGAGGGTGGGGAAGAGAGGACATGGAGAAAAAAATAGGGATTAGGTCCTAATTCAATTCAATTAGAACTAGATTGTGTAGTAGAAGAACCCCATTTTCTCTGGGTTTCGAGGGCTGCAGCACTGCTGGTTTCCATCCTTCCCCTCTTATCTGGGACTGATTCTCACTTGGGACACCAGGTGAGTGGGAAATCTATGTCATTTATCAATTAATTACAGTGAGGGAAAAAAGTATTTGATCCCCTACTGATTTTGTACGTTTGCCCACTGACAAAGAAATGATCAGTCTATAATTTTAATGGTAGGTTTATTTGAACAGTGAGAGACAGAATAACAACAAAAACTCCAGAAAAACGCATGTGAAAATGTTTATAAATGGAATTGCATTTTAATGAGGGAAATAAGTATTTGACCCCTCTGCCAAACATGACTTAGTACTTGGTGGCAAAACCCTTGTTGGCAATCACAGAGGTGAGACATTTCTTGTAGTTGGCCACCAGGTTTGCACACATCTCAGGAGGGATTTTGTCCCACTCCTCTTTGCAGATCTTCTCCAAGTCATTAAGGTTTCGAGGCTGACGTTTGGCAACTCGAACCTTCAGCTCCCTCCACAGATTTTCTATGGGATTAAGGTCTGGAGACTGGCTAGGCTACTCCAGGACCTTAATGTGCTTCTTCTTGAGCCACTTCTTTGTTGCCTTGGTCGTGTGTTTTGGGTCATTGTTATGCTGGAATACCCATCTACGACCCATTTTCAATGCCCTGGCTGAGGGAAGGAGGTTCTCACCCAAGATTTGACGGTACATGGCCCCGTCCATCGTCCCTTTGATGCAGTGAAGTTGTCCTGTCCCCTTAGCAGAAAAACACCCCCAAAGCATAATGTTTCCACCTCCGTGTTGGACGGTGGGGATGGTGTTCTTGGGGTCATAGGCAGCATTCCTCCTCCTCCAAACACGGCGAGTTGAGTTGATGCCAAAGAGCTCCATTTTGGTCTCATCTGACCACAACACTTTCACACAGATGTCCTCTGAATCATTCAGATGTTCATTGGCAAACTTCAGACAGGCATGTATATGTGCTTTCTTGAGCAGGTGGACCTTGCGGGTGCTGCAGGATTTCAGTCCTTCACGGCGTAGTGTGTTACCAATTGTTTTCTTGGTGACTATGGTCCCAGCTGCCTTGAGATCATTGACAAGATCCTCCCGTGTAGTTCTGGGCTGATTCCTCACCGTTCTCATGATCATTGCAACTCCACGAGGTGAGATCTTGCTTGGAGCCCCAGGCCGAGGGAGATTGACAGTTCTTTTGTGTTTCTTCCATTTGCGAATAATCGCACCAACTGTTGTCACCTTCTCACCAAGCTGCTTGGCGATGGTCTTGTAGCCCATTCCAGCCTTGTGAAGGTCTACAATCTTGTCCCTGACATCCTTGGAGAGCTCTTTGGTCTTGGCCATGGTGGAGAGTTTGGAATCTGATTGATTGATTGCTTCTGTGGACAGGTGTCTTTTATACAGGTAACAAACTGAGATTAGGAGCACTCCCTTTAAGAGTGTGCTCCTAATCTCAGCTCGTTACCTGTATAAAAGACACCTGGGAGCCAGAAATCTTTCTGATTGAGAGGGGGTCAAATACTCATTTCCCTCATCAAAATGCAATTCCATTTATAACATTTTTCACATGCGTTTTTCTGGATTTTTTTGTTGTTATTCTGTCTCTCACTGTTCAAATAAACCTAACATTAAAATTATAGACTGATCATTTCTTTGTCAGTGGGCAAATGTACAAAATCAGCAGGGGATCAAATACTTTTTTCCCTCACTGTAACTACAGATGCAGTATTTAATGCACACTGCACTGCATGTTGCAACCACTTGGGTATAAATTTGAACGAGAAAGGCAGACACAAAAACATTTAATTTCCTGGTGATGATGAGGATGTGTGGCATTTGTTATTTCAATGTAACGCAGTCAAATATTTTTCCCAATGCGATTTGGACCCAGGAGAGTGCAGCATGCGGTGCTGTGACGCGCCCCCCAAAAAAGACTGAATCTCTGAGAGAAAAGAAAGTATTAGTGCTCTGGACCTTGAGGTTTGGATTTGAATACCCCTGACATAAAACAGTTGGCTGTTAGTACTGTACATGATCAATCCAGGAAGCGATGTTATCACACAAGTGTAATGTAAGGTGATCAGAGTTCATTTTGGCAGTGGTTATTCTACTGTCTTCTTTATTTTCCCCTTGTGTTGTCAATCAATAAAATGATATTCTCTTTGTTGCGAGAACACACAAATTAATCCTAAAAATGTTAACAAGAGCAGGGTATTTAGTTTAACTTGAAAACAGAAGTATATTTTGTTAAACCTACCTTAAGTTGAGAATTGGGAGACAGAGAGACGCTGATCCTAATCCTGTGTTGATGTGAGGCACTGTAAGCACAATGAAGTAGTGTGATGAAAGATTTGTCCACAGCTTAGCCACACCCTATGAGTAAGTCAGCAAACTAAAATGGCACTAACACACACAATTAAATACAGTATTTGGATCAGCAATTAAACATTGTGCATATACTAATACAACACACAGACACACATTCAGACAAAAACAGACAAACACACACACACACACACGCACACACACACACAAGCACTCTCTGTCTCACTCTCAAACTTAGAACCATGGACTCTCATTCACAAACTCCCACAGAGTCCCAAACCCATCATCTCAAGCTCACCCCGGTCTCGTTCGCAGCTAAAATTAGATATTCCCATAGTACCCTGACCCCCTGCAGAGGGGTCGCTGGCTAAACCCAAGGAATGCTTTTGTGAATGTGCACCGTGGACGGGCCACAACAATGGCCTGACCCACCCATTATACAACCCCTCCCAGTATGATTTGGGGGCAAAGGTTTGAGTCCATCATAATAGGGTAGGAGGGAGATGGAGAAGGGTGCTGCTACGGACATTTCATAAGAGGAGGGATGTGCAGTCTACAAATGAAATGTTGTCCTATTTGATTACCGTGGATGGAATATATTGTTATTCATTGTCCTATAAGATCAATGGAATATAGTGAAAGACATACTTGAGACATTATTGATTAATATACACCCTGTATGACTTATGGGACCAATGGAATTAAATATGAAATAACACATATTGAACCCAATCCATACACATCATAAAAAAATGATGCATGCAAATATCCTAATGTGGATATCTGTGATATAAATATATATTGAGCTATCATAATTTATAGATGTTGTGACATCCCACAGCCACAGTATCCTGGTGCTGCTCTGTGCCAGAATGTTAGCAGAAGTCCATTGTAAGAGTCATGGTGGCTAATAGATAACATTGTCTTCTCTGTTTCTAGGCTATAACCTATTAGTCACCAGAAACAAAGAGCGCAATGCCAGCTGTTACTAGGACAGCTGGACACCGCCTCTTGAATGAGTGGGAGTGCTCTTGGGCTTGAGGCACAGTGGAGGGCCCAAGCTACCTACCGTGTGACGTTCACGGCAACTGCCTTCGAGAGAAAAGCTCTGTGCATACTCAGGCTGTAAAACTGATGTACAACGCATTTGACACAATGGTTGCGATATAACGTATACAGTACGTTAGTGACACAACAGAAAGTTTGTCAGTCTTGAACTTAGGCATGAGAATAGCATGCTATTCACCCGCTATTCGTTTTGGGTGGAGATCGAATAAATGAAGGTGTGGCGGAGGTGTGTCTACAGAGTCTAGCGAACATACCGGTTCCAAGTGGAAAAAATAATGTACTTCCGATAGAAATGACGCCCTTCTCCATGCACTGCCATTTACAAGTTGATAAGAGCTACGTAATAAATGAGTAATCCGTTTGGATAAGAGAATGTGAAACCAGTCATATGGCAGCAAACTGAAGCAGTAAAGTTTATGAAATCATGTGCCATTATGCAGAATTTAAATTGTATGGCCTTTTAACTTGCAGGGATGGGCATTCTCGAATGTCTTTATTATAGGCTACCCTGACTTTCTCTGTCTCCTATTTATATCATGTTAAATATCAGTATTGACCATCATCAGGCCAATTTGCCAATTTACTGTTAGTTCCCTTCAGTTGGTATTGCCTACATTATTATTCCATATTGTTTCATTTAACTTCATTTGCTTCCTCTGTAAACGCCGTCATGGCCATGTGCTTGTTGCTGAGGATCATTACTAACAGTTGATAATATAAAATTGTTTATGTAAGCTATTAAAATGGAGCGCAGACCAAGCCGTACCAGTTTGAAACCGACCCATGGCGCAATACTAGGTCGCGTCATCAGACAGTTTCATGGATAGTGCAGGCAATAGACCAGGGAATAGGCTACTATTGTACACTATTGTCCACTATTATAATTATATGTACAATAATCTGCCAACATTAACATGGGTTGAAGAACTGAATGTGTCAATTTCTTTCATGAGGAAAGGCTCTCGAAACCAATTTGTTATGATTCATAAATTCTTTCCTAAACCTAAATAATCTACATATTTTTTTTCTCTACCAATTGGTGCTGAAACAGAGACGAATATGCATATATTTAGACGGTTTTCTTTAATTGATCCCTAATATTCTGAACCCATACTATCAATATATTCTAGTGTGTCGACAAAATTCTAACTAAAAGGTGCAAAGCATTAAAAGGGATGGTTTAAGATAAATATACTGAAAACCCCATTGAATTAAAAATCTGTTGTCCAGGAAGTGGGAGGGTTTTCAGCGGTTGAATGAAATTTATTCAGAACGTGCAAGATAGCTAAGCCTGCAGAGCCAAATAAGGTAAGTCTGAATACCAAATACTGCTCCAGTCTCGGGCGCACCAACATTGCCAAGGGCTAAAATAGAAGTCAGTTCTATTTCTGACACAGATGTGCTGCAAGTCCTGCCTCTCCCATCTCCTCATTGGTTATACCCACGTGGGTGACTGAAAAGACAAACAAGGTCAGTGGTGGTAATGCACCTAATTTATGAAAGTTGCCAATCGCAATAGAAAGTCAAGAGAAGAAAAAGCCTGGAAGGAGGAGGGATGACTAGAAATGATTCGGTTGACCGTTTTATGTGTGGATTAATTGGCGGAGTAGAGGACCATTTATGGTAAAATAACAACTAAATGTTTATATTCCAGGACAAATTAGCTAGCAACAGCAAGCTAGCTAAATAGGACAAATTAGCTAGCTGTTTAATGCTTTTCGACCTGCCCACAAATTAATTAATATAATTAGTTCAGAGTTTGTTTTGATATTTTAACCTGTGTCGTGATCGCGTTTGGTGTAGGGGGGACAAAATACATTTATGCACGATGGCGCACGTGTGCAGCAGGACGTGCGCAGCCGTGTGACATGGAACCCAAACTGGCTGCGCGCGTGCGCCATCGTGCATACATATATTTTGTCCCCCCACACCAAACGCGATCACGACACGCAGGTTAAAATATAAAATATAAAACCCTGAAATGCACAACGTCCTCTACTCCGCCAATTAATCCACACATAAAACGGTCAACCGAATTGTTTCTAGTCATCTCTCCTCCTTCCAGGCTTTTTTTCTTCTCTTGACTTTATATTGCGATTGGCAACTTTCATAAATTAGGTGCATTATTACCACCACCAACATCATTGGTCTTTCAGTCACCCACGTAGGTATAACCAATGAGGAGATGGCACGTGGGTATCTGCTTCTAGAAACCAATGAGGAGATGGGAGAGGCTGGACTTGCAGCGCGATCTGTGTCACAAATAGAACTGACTTTTATTTTATCCCTTGGCATCGCAGACGCTTGTTGACACGTGCGAGCAGTGTGGGTGCAATAATTTAATAATATAGATTTCAACAATTATTTTGCAACGCACGCGACGCGAACGGTGTAGTCAGCCTGTAAGTTGGGATCGGACCCTTTTACATTTCATACGAGCTACAAAAGACTTTAAAACTGGAGGAGAGAGTGTCGCTGCCTGAGTTTAAAGCTCTGATAGAAGAAAATGTCATTGACCATTGTAAATGATTTTAATGTATTGTGCTCTTGTGTTATGTGTACACGCTGACTCCTTCCTGCTGACATCTCGCCAGGTGACCCTCACAAAACCTCAAGGGTCTTTTCCTGATTAAATAAAGGTTAAATAAATAAAAAATATGCATATGCCCATCAGGGGCACACTCAGTGTCTTGTCTCACATTTTTATACTGGTTTCATTCTATAAGCCTCGAATGAACAATGAAGGTCTGATGTTTATATTAATTCGCTCGTTTGGTGAAACAGCACACAGATCATTTCGGTTAGTACAATCCTAGTGGGGCACTTAGATCACTGATATGTGTTGGCTTAAAGACAGTTATTCGACTCATACAAAAGGGTACAGCAATTGTCTTTGAGGTGGTTGAATGAATGGGGTGACAGGGATTGAATCAGACCTTCTACATTAGAAAACACACAAAGATTCACAAACCTCGTTTTGAGGAGATAGCTTTCCCACAAATGATTCCTTATTCACTGTGCACTTTTTGGCAACCTTGTTCAATATTGAACCAAAGATTCTGATTTCTGGTTCTCAACCCACTCTTTCTCCCCAATGGTACAGAATAAATGGAACTCACAGCAAGTCATGTGAACATATTTTTTTACGTTGGAGAGGGGGTTCATTTTTTTAATGACACCTCAAGTCAAACAAATTATATTATATATATTATATGTCCAGGTTCCAATGTGAATAATATATACTGTACACAGGTGCCTTGACACCTTATCTAACCAATAATGTTCCTAACTCAATGAACATGCAAAGAAAACAGTGGTGAAAGAGATCTTTACCACTGTTATTCACTGTAAGCATCTCCTAAAAATGTACTTCTGCCAGGAAGCTACTAGAATGTAGGCCAGAGCTCTCCAATCCTGTTGCTGGAGAGACACTGTCCAGTAGGTTTTCACTCCAACCCCAATCTAGCTCACATGATTCTAATAATTAGCTGGTTGATAAGCTGAACCGGGTTAGTTACAACTGGGGTTGGAGCGAAAACCTACAGGAGGGTAGCTCTCAGGAACAGGGTTGGAAATCCCTGATGTAGGCTATGTGCTGTACACTGTATAGTCTATTTGCAATGTCAATGAAATACTTGTAATATAATTGTGGCAAATAGAAAGACATAGTTTGGCCTTCATCTCTGCATATAAAACAGGGATGAAGACTTTTTTAACTGAATTGAATAATTCTGGGTTATTTGAATAGATCTATATGTATCTTTCTATTTGTATATTATTGTCAGAATATTATTTTCTGTATCAGATATTGATACTTTTAAAATATGGTAATACTTTATCCAGGTACAATAGTTTCTAACTTGTTATAATATCTTATAACGAGGCGTGTGTTATGTCTCTCTATGAATACATTTCTCAACCAAACTGGCTGTTATTTAGCAGATCATTATGAGATGACTATAAGTCATTATAAAGTGGTCATAATATGTTTCTCCTGACAAGTAGGCATTATAACTGCATAATTATGCATTATACCTTAATGCTTACTGAAAATATTTGTGTTTTTTTTCTTTCTAGGGAATATCATGCACATCATAAAATAATGCGCAGACGAAAGTCTAGTTACATCGAGACCACTACAAACTGTATAGGCGCAAACACATTCACATAACGACGTGTTACCGTTATGCCAAAGTAGCCTACATTGACTTACTTCTAAATGTGGAGTGGATTCCTTTCGACCGAAGACACGGAGTATCGTCGGTGCTGTCTCTTTGACATCGCTTTAGTTCTGTGGAAAACATCCAATCGATAGCATATATCGTCCGGCAAACTCCGGCTACGTGCTCACATTTGCCCTGGATTCAAAGTGCACACAAACTCAGCCCCATAGGTACGTAAGATTTGACTTAACTATCCCTTAGGCTACAATGTAATGCACTCTAGGAAAAAGTGAACCATTTGGGGTTCAAAGTGATTGCCAAGGTGGGGAACCTTTGGGGTTCTTATTTGTATCTTATTTGTATACTAACAGTTTAACGCTTACCTATACAGCCTCTATCAATGTATCTATTGAAAATAAAACAACATACTTTTATATTAGCCTATCTCCCTCCTTATAATTTATAAGTTAGTTTTAATAAATCACTTTTTCTTAACATCATGTATATGTTTATCAAATCAAATCAAAGCTTATTGAGTATATCCTAATCAATAAGAGATCCACATATGTCTCAGTAACATCTTCACAGATTAAACAGTATACAAACTCATTTAAATAACATACATTATTCAGAACTTAGCCAAGTTAATGTTACTGTGCTGTGTATGAAACGTGTGTGATTTCTATTGAGCTGCCCTCTAGGCTAGATCTCACTCATAAAATAGGTATTCTGACCTCAATGGGACTTCCTAGATAAATAAAAGTAAAAAAATATCTATATTTTTTAAATGCACTCCTTGTTATTCCATACTACATTAAAGTAGAATAAAAAAGAGCAATGTTCCATCTGCCTATTTGCTGTTCATTGTTGCATTAAACATGAATTGTCCCTGTGGCACAATCTTGTGGATGATAGAAGTATCTGTGTTCATTATAGAGATTCCTTCTTCACTCAAAGCTCCACTCCTCAAACACCTGTATTAAAAAAAACTCAGGAAATGCAGCACTCACCTGATCTGTACAGGGTAAAGTACATCACAGCACAGTAAAACACAGCTCACTCACATACTGGTTCATTTAGTCTGTTCTCTCAGAACTCCATGCTATTGTATGTCTAACACTGCAAAGATCCTCCAATCATACACAGGTAATACAGAGTCAAGATAGTCTTATCACAGGAAATAAAACTCATTGCAGCACTAACATTTAGCTCTATTCTACTGGTGTCTATTTGCCCGATGTGTTCAACAAAGGACATGTATTGTATATACAGAGTGTACAAAACATTAGGAACACTTTCCTAATATTGAGTTGCACCCTTTTTGCCCTCAGAACAGCTTCAATTCGTCAGGACATGGACTCTACAAGGTGTCGAAAGGGTTCCACAAGGATGCTGGCCCATGTTGACTCCAATGCTTCCCACAGTTGTGTCGGGTTGGCCATTCTTGATACACACATTGAGAGTGAAAAACCCAGCAGTGTTGCAATTTTTGACACACTCAAACCTCTGCACCTGGCACCCACTACCATACCCCGTTCAAAGGCACTTAAATATTTTGTCTTGCCCATTCACCCTCTGAATGGTACACATACACAATCCATGTCTCAATTATCTCAAGGCTTAAAAATCCTTCTTTAACCTGTCTCCTACCCTTCATCTACACTGATTAAAATGGATTTAACAGGTGACATCAATAAGGGATCATCGCTTTCACCTGCAGTCTATGTCATGGATAGAGCAGGTGTTCCTAATGTTTTATACACTCAGTGTATATATGATAGGTGCAGTGAAATGTGTTGTTTTACAGGGTCAGCCATAGTAGTACGGCGCCCCTGGTGTAAATTAGGGTTAAGTGCCTTGATCAAGGGCACAGCGACAGATTTTTTTCACCTTGTCAGCTCTGGTATTCAAACCAGCAACCTTTCGGTTACTGGCCCAGCACACTAACCGCTAGGCTACCTGACCGATGACTCATTAATGTCAACATTTCAGAGTAGTTACTGGAGGAAAATCACTAAAACTGTAAATATAGCTCTGCTACTAAACAAGGGTGAGTCTTTAAAAGTGAAAGTAACCTCCTTTCTTAGAGCATTACTGACGCAAGAGGCGAGTGTGACTGAGTGAGAAAATGGCTTCCAGACTGTTTCTCCCAGAGGATCTCTCCTGTCCTGTGTGCTGTGACATCTTCAAGGATTCTGTCCTCCTGTCGTGTAACCACAGCTTCTGTAAAATCTGTCTGCAGGAATACTGGAAAGGGAATGAGTGTAAGGAGTGTCCAGTTTGCAGGAGTGGATCATCAAGACACGAACCTCCATGTAACCTGGTTTTAAAAAACCTGTGTGAGGCCTTCTTACAGGAGGGAAGTCAGAGGGCTTCAGAAGAGTTGCTCGACAGTATGCACAGTAAGAAACTCAACCCACTGGTCACACACTGGTGGAATCAACATTGTTTCCACATAATTTCAATGAAATTACATTGAACCAACATGGAATAGACATTGCCCTCTTGGTCAGATCTCACTCATAAAAGACATCTGTGCCCAGTGGGAAGCTCTTCTGTCAGGAGGATAAACTGCCTGTCTGTTTTGTGTGTCAGACTTCCAGAAAACACACAAACCAAAAGTTCTGTTCCATAGATGAAGCTGCACAGGATAAGAAGGTAATAAGCAAACTATAAATACGGGACTCAGGTCCTCAAGGGTCATTATGTATTCTGGCATATGCATTTTTATCAGAGCAGGTTAATCATGTTTGTGGACTCTCTATAGCCTTTTAACAACATTAATCAATCAATTGGAGAAATCAGAATCCTTAAGAGTCTATTGACGCATCTAAGTAACATAATAAAAAAATCCAAATCAAAATCTGTCAGTTTAAGCTAGAGATATTTTACATGGGCTGCATCTCAATCTACTGCATCTGGCTATGTTGGCCTTCCGCATCTGCGGTGGAAGGTGGCCGAGCTACAGCTGTTTGTCAGACCATGAGACATCCCGAAAATCAGTCGTCACAAAAATGTCTGTAGCGTCCAGACGATTTGGCTACTACGTATTATGACCACTCTATGGAAAGGGGAGACTCTCACAAACCCGATGACAGGACTCGTCTGAAGGTAAAAAAATATTTCCTGAGCTTTCTTATATCTTTACCATTTATGATGTGTATTCAATGCATTTCTATGAGGTATTAGTAGTAAAGGCCAAATTCAATATTTGATCAAATCATTTTTCTATAAATCTTTTTTGATACCTAAAGGGGTCCTAAAATTGAAACTCAAATAGCTAAATGATCCATGGTATGACCATCTTAGAATTTTTAGAGGTTTTAAGCGCAGTGAAGATAATAGTTGTGCACCCCTGGGATATGACACTGACTATTTCAATCTTTCAGTAAAGTAAGGTTTTATTTCTGGCTAAACTCAAGACTGGACCTCAGAGGAAAATCTGGAGATCTTTTATGAAGTTAAATTAACTTGTGATCAAACAGTAGAGCATATAACGGTGAGAGACTTTTTGATTATATAGTGAATAATTGCCTCATTGACTAAACAAGTAATTTGATTGGATAATGGACTGATTTTACACCTGGCATGTATTTAAACCCTGTTTCTTTCTGTTTGAGGGGCGTCTGCTCACGGTAGGTGCACATTTGAGTTTTTGCCCTAGCACTACCTAGCTGATTCGAATAATCAAATTATCATCAAGCTTTGTTTATTTGAACAGCTGTGTAGTGCTAGTGCAAAAAACTAAATGTGCACTCCTTGTGGGCTCCACGGCCAAGTTTGGTTAAAGTTGTTTGGTAGTTCCTTGGCGCATGTGGGTATTGGGAGTCTTGTGAGTTTTTGAAGATGTGGGAAAGAAACGACTGCCTCCTGGGCTGCATCACCTCCCGTGCTTTCTGTTTCCGGTATGTTTTAATTGCATAGTTTATGTATGTGTTCCTGAACCAGAGAGAAAGGCCACTGTTGAACATTTGAACTTGTTAAACCATGCCTTAACGGCCCAGTTCAGTAAAAAATGATTTCCTTTGTTTTATTTCCACACTGAGGTTGGAATAATGTGAAATTATGATAATGCCCTTTTAGTGTAAGAGCTGTTTGAAAAGAACACCTGACATGTCAGCCTGTTTTGGTGGGATGGAGTTTTGGCTTTCATGGTGACATCACCATGCAGTAAATTTAATAGACCAATAAGTTAATAGACCAATAAAGAGTTCCAAAACTCTCTGCCAATAATAGCACATTTTTTTGTGTTCCCCTCCCCTTTAATATATTAAATAGTTAAACTGTTTGCCTCTACTTTACTTTGCCTGCTCAACCGAGATCCAAACAATCTGTTACATTTTCCACCTTTTGACAGGTCCAGCACACTGAGAAGCTGATTAAGGAGTTTTAGAAACGCCACCAGTATCTACAAGATGGAAAGGCAAGCAGGATAGCTGCAATTAGGGAGGAAGAGGAACAGAAGAGTCAGATGACAGATGGGAGAGGTATGATTTTCTGACACAATCAATCAGAACCATAGATGGGGAGATGAAGGCTGAAGACATTTCATTCCTGAGGTAAGAACCAACATCTTTGTCCTTGGTAGACATTCTTTTAGATTTGTTTGATAACTATGTTGATAATATTGCTCAACTGCTATGTTGTTCCTCTACAGAACTACAAGGCCACCTTGGAAAGGTAAGCAGCCTCTTGTCTCCCTGCTTTCTGTGGTTCTGAACCCAACCCCACAGCAGCACTGACTCCTGAATGTTTTTCCAGGGCATACTGCCAGATCCAGAGAGGGTTTCAGGAGTGCTGATAGACATGACCAAACACCTAGAGAACCTGAAGTTCAGAGTCTGGGAGAAGATGGTTCATTGCAGTGAGTGTTGTGATTACATAATGGAAATTACATTTTCAAATAAAGAGGTGCGTGCGCACACACACACCTCTGCTGGAAATTACAGTATACCATTGCATATAAATTATTGAGACATATAAAAGGAAACATGTTTGTCTTGTTTTATGAGGTCATACGACAGTTCTGTTTAGCTTCTGTGACTATAGGTCCCCAACACGGCTCATCCACATCTCATCCTTTCTCATCTCATCCTTTGCTCTGACCATTTCTCTACTGTATCTCATACTGGTGAGATCTCACCAGTATGAGATACAGTAGAGAAATGGTCAGAGCAATCCGGGATCCTTAGGACGTCCCTACCCTAAACTTCAACGGGGTAGGGACGTCCCAAGGATCCCAGATAGCACGGAGCATAGAGAAAGCAGCAGCTTTGACTCGGGGGCACACAAGTTGTGACATTGCGGTTGGAGACAGACTGGATTGTCGGTGTGATGCCAGAGTCTGTCCTCAGGAAGGGAATAAAGCGCTGGTATGATGCATTCACAACCCTAAGGGACAGACTCCCCTCACAGTGAGACAGAAACCCCAGAAGATCAGAGTGCAGCTGGAATGGGACAGAGGAAAGCTGTTATTCTCTAATACTGAGGACAAAAGGGGGTGCAACTCAGGGCAGCAAGGCAGTTAACACACTGTTCCCCGGTAGGCCGTCATTGTAAATAACAATGTTGTTAACTGTTTTGCCCAGTTAAATAAAGGTTAAAGAAAATCATAAAAATAAAATCCATATTAAGAGGGTGTTCATAATGTTTCGTACACTCAATGTATGTATAAGAACAGAACAGCAGCTAGAGGTGATAGCACCTACAGGCAACTGCCAAAATAATGGAAACACTTGAGTAAATGAGGGATACAAAGTATATTGAAAGTAGGTGCTTCCACACAGGTGTGGTTCCTCAGTTAATTAAGCAATTAACATATGGTTTGGGTCATGTATAAAAATTCTGGGCAGGCCATTATTTTGGCTACCATCGTTATGCCCCCATCCACAGGACACACGAGTTGTCACTGAATGGTTTGATGAGCATAAACTATGTAAACCATATGTCATGGCCATCTCCGTCACCAGATCAACCCAATTGAACACTTTTGGGAGATTATGGAGCGGCGCCTGAGACAGCGGCCGTATCCGAATACCCATACTAGCGTCCTAAATAGTAGGCCTTTTGAGTATGCGAACAATAGCATGTGACATTACAAAATTTGAATGCTTTAAAAGCCAGGATGTCATTCTCATTTCGACTTCTCATGTAGTATGAATGAATTGTGAATTTTTCTCACACACACACTGCATTCAAACCAGATAGGAGTGCTTTGAAATTTGATAGTTCTCTGAAGCTAAACAAAAAAACTAATTAAAGATGGCAAAGACAATGAGCAAAGAGTCTCCAGTTCAAATGAAAGTCTTTTGTCCTTAAAAGGATCATGACCATTTAATTGTATCTTTGAAAACAGATTGTTATTTGCAGCATGCCGTGCCTTTACTTTAGCTAAATACGTTAGCTATGTGCTGTAGTAGGACTTGAAGTTGAATGAATAAGAGGAAGAAGTTTTATTTATATAGCGCCTTTCCATAGCTCAAGGTCGCTTTACATTGCACATTACAATACATTCAGAACACACACACATACATCGCAATCACATAGGATACACACTACCCAAAATGCATGTCAAACAGATATGTCTTCAACTGGATCTTGAATGCACCCACGGATGAGGTATTGCGTAGTGTAAGAGGTAGTGAATTCCATAATTTAGGAGCATTAACACCAAATGACCTCCCACCTACAGTGGACAACCGGAAACGAGGGACGGTCAACAAACCAAGTTCAGCTGATCTAAGGGACCGAGCAGGGCGGTAAGGATAGAGTAAGTCAGAGAGATATTGGGGAGCAAGACCATTTAATGCTTTAAAAGTTAGAAGCAATACCTTAAAGTGGATACGTGATGCCACAGGTAGCCAGTGAAGGTCATGAAGCAGAGGAGTGATGTGAGCAGAGCGCCTAGTGGAGGTGAGAACTCTTGCTGCTGAGTTTTGAACATACTGTAATCTTGCAATAAGTTTTTGGGAAGACCAAGAAGTAAGGCATTGCAATAGTCCAAGCGTGAAGTGATTAATGCATGAATTAGAGTTTCAGCATCAGCTAAAGTGAGAGAAGATCGGAGACGAGCAATATTACGAAGATGGAAAAAATAGTTTTTAACAAGAGAAGAAATGTGAGAGCCAAAAGATAGAGTTGAATCGAATAAGACACCAAGGTTACGAATCAATGACGAAGGCTTAACGTGGATTCCATCAACATCAAAGGACTGATCAATCCTTTTGGCTGAGGCAGCAGGACCAATCAATAATATCTCAGTTTTATTATCATTCAGTTTAAGGAAATTCAGGGACATCCATTTCTTGATGTCCCTGATACATTCAGTGAGTGAGTCAGGCAAAGATAACCTATCAGAGCTGGTGGTGAGGTAGATTTGAATATCATCAGCATAGCAATGGAACTGAAGTCTGTGCCTGCGTATGATATCACCGAGTGGATATATGTAGATGATGAATAATAGTGGGCCAAGAACCGAACCTTGGAGGGACACCCTGTGTAAGTGAAGCAGTGGCAGATCTAAACCCTTGTATAGTGATATAATACTTTCTGTCGCTAATGTAGGAGATGAGCCAAGAAAGAGCAGAGCCAGTGCTACCAATGTCAGAAAGCCTAGAGAAGTATTTCATGGCAGACTGTGTCAAAAGCAGCACTTAAATCAAGAAGCATCAGGATGTTTATCAGCCCTGCATCCATGGACAAAAGAATGTCGTTAATAGTGTCGAATACCCAATAAGCTTGCTGTTGTTGAGCAACAACTTCATATTTAACTGAGCTAGCCAGTTATATGTGAAGCTGTAGCAAAGTAGTACACTATGCCCGTGGCATAATTCATACTTTACTAAACATTACATCAAATAGTATGCGAAGAGTACATAGTATGCAGTTTAAGTACATTGTACGCTAGTATGGGTATTCGGACACAGCCAGCATTTTTCACCATCAACAAAACACCAAATTATGGAATTTATTGAAGAAGGCTATCACATCTCTCCAATAGAGTTCCAGACAGATTGTAGAATCTATGCCAAGGTGCATTGAAGCGGTTCTGGCTCGCAGTGGCCCATTGCCCTATTAAGATGCATTATGTTGGCGTTTCCATTATTTTGGCAGTTACCTGTACGTATAACAGTGGAACAGCACAGTTAAGCCTAATTTATCAGAATGAGATCCAAAATGTACATATCTATATACTATATTGATAGTCTATTAAATCTGTATTAAGCTTAAAAATGAATTACACAGGCAAGGAAGTACTGAATAAAATAAGATTTATTTGCCACAGGAGAGATCCCCTATGTTTTTTTTTTTAATCAGCAGTGGTGGCAAGGGGAAGGGAAGGGGGGGACGGGGGTTCTATTGCTGCTAGCGCTATCAAATGATATGCTAGCTGTTCCCATAGACTTCCAGTTATTGAGCCAATGACTATCCATTTCAAAGTCTGCAGAAATATATAAAAATGACATTTTTTTGCAGGATACACATAGTGACATACAAAGACGCACAGCCGTACACACACACACATTGTGGATAAAGTTACCTGACTAACAGAACACAGAGGGTGTTCTTTAATGGAAGCCTCTCCAACATAATCCAGGTAGAATCAGGATTTCCCCAGGGCAGCTGTCTAGGCCCATTGAAAAAAGTAATCTTTACTAATGAATTGCGACTGGCTTTGAGGAAAGCCAGAGTGTTTATGTATGCGGATGACTCAACACTATACATGTCAACTACTACAGCGACTGAAATGACTGCAACACTTAGAGTTGTAGTTTGTTTCAGAGTAGGTGGCAAGGAATAAATGAGTCCTAAATATTTCTAAAACTAAAAGCATTGTATTGGGGACAAATCATTCACTAATCCAAAAACCTCAACTAAATCTTGCAATAAATAATATGGAAATTGAGCAAGTTGAGGTGACTAAACTGCTTGGAGTTACCCTGGATTGTAAACTGTCATGGTCAAACATATTAATACAACAGTAGCTAAGATGGGGAGAAGCACGTCCATGATAAGGTGCTGCTCTACCTTCTTGACAGCACTGTCAACAAGGCAGGTCCTACAGGCCCTAGTTTTGTCGCACCTGGACTACTGTGGTCAGGTACCACAAAGTACTTAGGAAAATTGCAATTGGTTCAGAACAGGGCAGCACGGGTGGCCCTAGGATGTACACAGAGAGCTGATATTACTAATATGCATGTCAATCTCTCCTGGCTCAATGTGGAGGAGAGATTGACTTCCTCACAGCTTGTATTTATGAGAGGTATTGACATGTTGAATGCACCGAGCTGTCTAAAATAAATGCACGTAAATGCAGTTTACTCTTTTTGTGCTAGTGTTTACCCAGCTATCAGTTAAAAATGCACTGAAAGTATAAAAAGCGCTACTTTATTCACCACCAATGGCGATTAGCGTTTACCCACCAATTTTATTGTACCACTACATCACTGGATAGAACGTCCTGTAACGTGAAACAAATGAAACACTTTGGTCAGAATTCAATCGTTTCTGCACTGTTTTCAGAAGTGCATTTGACTTGCAGAGCAGCATGTCCTGGTTGGAGTGAAATTACACTATTTAGAAACTAGGATGTTCTGCTGTCAGTACTGATTGTGGGATAAACCACAGGACTGCCGATTTCTAAATCAAGTGTCTGCTCCCTCCAACAGGCACACGCTGCTGTGCAAATGAAACTCAGAAGTGTAGTGCAAAATATATAATTTTTTTGCAATAGCCTATATTACATTCTGTTGTGAAAAGAAAAGCAGAAAAACATCTGCTGCTAAAAATTTATTTAGATTTTTCTTTTTAAGGTATAGACATGGTTTGTCAGGAGGATTTCCATATCATTTGACTCACAAGACTTCCATACTTTTTCTACCATCTCCTCTCTCCTTTTAACTGCATATAGGCTTCACTATAGAATATCGAAGCACAAATTAAGGCAACAGTCCTGCCATCTTGCAGTGTCCACTCTCCTCCAGTGTGCATTCCTTGCTGGAATCACCCTTGAATGACCTGATACAAAATCCCTTTGTGGTTACAATATTGCCAAGAAAACTACAGAGCATCTAAACAGTGCGGGTCCCTATCATTTTCCCATTTGGCACTTTTCTGTATCCTGTAACTGAAAAAGTTTGTCGGATTTAGGTACACTCGTTTAGTCCTAATTCGGCTGTGGTTTCAAGCCTCATGGTATTGCTGTTGGTCACGGACCGGGGTCTGTTTGGCAGCCCTCTCACTCCTTCCTCCCACACCCCACACAGGCAGCTGGCTCTGGGGAGGTGGGGGGCGAACACCACCTCCAGCCTGCGAGGGGCGCTCGTACCACCCTGCTCCCCGGTGCCCACACAGCCCGGGAGGCGGAGCAGCATCAGCCTCACCATCACCTGGTTGGCCCAGGCCATGCCCAGCGCGGGCAGCACCTTATTGTCCACCAACCTGGGAAAGAAGCATGCGCGCGGACACACACACACACACACACACACACACACACACACACACACACACACACACACACACACACACACACACACACACACACACACACACACACACACACACACACACAGAGTCACTGTCAATAATGTCTGATCCGAGGGTGTCTCAGGGGGAGTGGGGTATGCAAACACCACATTTTTCAATTCACACATATTAATACACACTTGTAAATGCGTGACATAGGACAAATGTAAGCACCCACCTAATAATTATTACTACTACAACAACTACACAAAGCCAGACACACACACACCACACAGAGGCGCACATGCACACACAATAATGATAAATGGGATCTATACTCGTATCCCTCTATGCTAGTAAATATATCAGGAGACTCAAACAGCTTACCCAAAGTTACAGTGTGCTGGATCTGGCCCATCCATTACATCTGTCACCTGAAGAGGTACAGTGCAATAACTCATTACTTACTCTGAACATACCGCTAGCTTTTGTTTATGTATAGGGTCAGGCTACTATAACATAATTACATTATACAATGCAATATCAATAGAACACATCCAACATTAGTCATTTTATTGATCCTTTATTTAAACAGCAAAGTCACATTGAGATTAACGCGTCCTTTTCAAGTGAGCCAAGAAAGCATAATACATCATCTAGGTTGACATGCATATGTAGCAGCAGACCTGGGTGAAATACTTGGAAGTTTACGTATATACTTGACTGTTTGCACTTTTGGAACTATTCCAGTGTTTTCCTACTAGTACCAGGAAAACCTAAATAGTCTTTAATATAGTGCATTTGACCCAGGTCTGCTGAGCAGTTAAGGCTCTTCCCTACCTGGTTGATGCACAGCACCGGGGTACTGTAGTTGTGACTCAGGCGGTGGAGAGTGGCGGCAAAGGCCAGCATGTGGCGGGCTCTCTCGATGCCCTCGTCCGCCTGGAACTCGCTGCGGAACAGGGCCGCCACTGAGTCCACCACCACCAGCCGAACAAGACCCCGGGAGAGCAAAATTGGCACCCGCTGGGACACGCAGGCCTGCAGCGCACCCTGTTGGGACAGGACAGAAACACTGGTCACATGTATATTAGGAAGCACAGGTGAGAGGAGAGCGCATCCGGTTCTTACAGTCTCACTAGAACAGCTTATGGAATGCTCCTTTTTAGATATTTTATTTCTGCAATAAATGGGAACATAACCCAACTACATATCTATGTCTGGAAAGTCAATTCCATGTGGACACGTCATGAACTGCTCTTAACCTGTGCCAGTGGCGTTTTATAGGTATTCTCCACTAAAGTGGGTGTCTGTTGCACCACTGTCTTACCAGATCGGCAGCGTGCTCTATATAGATGTTGTCGCTGAAACGGATGCTCCGTATCAGGGCCTGGGGAAGCTCTGGCCGCAGCCGAGCCTGCTGGGTAATGAGCTGGCGCAGACGCTTGATGGGAAACGAGTCCTCTGTGCAAATATAAACAGCTCCTGCAGGTGTGAAAACACATGCACATACAAAATATCATGCCATAAGCCTCACTATCTGCCAATAATTAAAAAGTTACACTATTTAGGCAATACGGTTTACAGGCAGAACATCAGGACAAAACACTGGCAACAAAGAGCTGGGTCACATTTATTAGGGCATGCAATGGAAAATGTTTTGCAACAAATAAAAATGTGTGTTTCTTATTGGACAGGCTAGTCCAGTTCGTCCCTCCCCGATTCAGTCCATTTTATCCATTAGATCACCTGAATTGAGCCCTCCATATGCCAGTGGGTACTGCACAGAAAGGCACAGCTGCAAGCCAAACTGGGTCTTTCCTGCACTGCTCTCCCCTGCCAGTTCAGTGATGCCGCTCAACGGTACACCACCTCGCAGTAGAGTGTCAAGAACGGGGCAAGCCAAACTTAGCTTGTGCCCAGGTTCCAAAGAGGGACACTCTCCACGGTGCACTTGTAAGGCTGTGTGAAAACAAACAATCCGTTAGTTTGAATAATAGACTAAAACTTGTTTGAGCATAGGATTGTAAAGCCTAGGCTACAATTACTTCCGGGTGGCTGGATACAGTGGTAGAGTGCATCTCCAAACAAAAACAAAAATCCTGCCGTAGCCATTCTCAAAGTATTTCTGTCGTTTTGTTTCATAGCTGGTAGCCAATCACACAAAGAACCATCGAAATAAGAATTATTTATTTGCAAAGAACTACGTAGAGTCCCATATATCCCACCTCATGCGCACCATTTTTCTTAGATAAGAGAAAGAGCAGGCGAGAGCGAGGGAGGGGAGGGGCAGGCAGAGAGCCAGAACCGTGCGCATAGGCTATATCGTCAATCTTTATTGCAATGTCTTGTAATGCCAAGTAAATTCACCAAAAGTGTATTAAAGTACAGATTAGACTGAGTATGGGCTAATATATTTTACATCATGCCAGTGAATTGAAGTTGAAAATTGCCAAATGCGACAGTTTAATTAGGACTAAATGTTCACCCATGACTCCAAGAAGCATAGTATAGTTCTTAATGTCCAATTGATAGGATAGTCTCGAACCTAGTTAGTCCAGTTTAATCTCCAGGGATTCCACATATTCACTCGCCGCCGCCGTAGTTTCATCAGGGTTACTGCACGTCGGCCCCTATAGCACCATCTTTTTAGCTTCCGAGTGTCGGGGATTAGGGCCTGGTCCGGAAATAGCAATGTCCTGTGCCAAAGACTCATTGAAGGATCCTTTCGGGCCACTGCAATTTAGCTGGTACAGCATTGAAATTTAAATATGAAAAAAAAAAAAGTTTCTAAGTTTAGATAATTGACAATAAAAGGTAAAACAAAATAGTTTTGACAAATAATTTGACAATGTAATCTTTTCAATTATATCAAACTCAACCGTTAATCTTTTAAAAAAAAAGTACCCTCAATCTACACACAATACCCCATAAAGACAAAGCAAAAACAGGTTTAGAAATGTTTGCGAATTGATAAAAAAAAAAAACTGAAATATCACATTTGCATAAGTATTCAGACCCTTTACTCAGTACTTTGTTGAAGTATCTTTGGCAGCGATTACAGCCTCGAGTCTTCTTGGGTATGACACTACAAGCTTGACACACCTGTATTTGGGGAGTTTCTCCCAATCTTCTCTGCAGATCCTCTCAAGCTCTGTCAGGTTGGATGGGGAGCGTCGCTGCATAGCTATTTTCAGGTCTCTCCAGAGATGTTCCATTGGGTTCAAGTCTGGGCACTGGCTAGGCCACTCAAGGACATTGAGACTTGTCCTTAAGCCACTCCTGTTTTGTCTTGGCTGTGTGCTTGGGTCGTTGCCCTGTTGGAAGGTGAACCTTCGCTCCAGTCTGAGGTCCTGAATGCTCTGGAGCAGGATTTCATCAAGGATCTCTGTACTTTCCTCTTTCCTTCGATCCTGACTAGTCTCCCAGTCCCTGCTGCTCAAAAACATCCCCACAGCATGATGCTGCCACCACCATTGCTTCACCGTAGGGATGGTGACAGGTTTCCTCCAGACGTGACGCTGGCATTCAGGCATTGGTTTCATCAGACCAGAGAATCTTGTTTCTCATGGTCTGAGAGTTCTTAAAAGTGCCTTTTGGCACCCTCCAAGTGGGCGGTCATGTGCCTTTTACTGAGTGGCTTCCGTCTGGCCACTCTACAATAAAGGCCTGATTGGTGGAGTGCTGCAAAGATAGTTGTCCTTCTGGAAGGTTCTCCAGTCTCCACAGATGAACTCTGCCAGAGTGACCATCTGGTTCTTCACAGATCTATGCCTCGACACAATCCTGTCTCAGAGCTCTACGGACAATTCCTTCGACCTCATGGCTTGTTTTTTGCTCTGACATGCACTGTTAACTGTGGAACCTTATATAGACAGGTGTGTGCCTTTCCAAATCATGTCCAATCAATTGAAATTACTACAGGTGGACTCCAATAAAGTTGTAGAAACATCAAGGATGATCAATGGAAACAGGATGCATCGGAGCTCAATTTCGAGTCTCATAGCAAAAGGGTCTGAATACTTATGCAAATAAGATTTGTTTTGAATGAATTAACCTGTTTTTGCTTTGTCATTATGGGGTATTGCGTGTAGATTGAGGATTTAAAAAAAAAATCAGTTATAGAATAAGGCTGTAACATAAGAAAATGTTGAAAGTCACGGGGTCATAATACTTTCCAAATGCATGTTGACATTATTTTGCTGTACAAAAAAAAAAATCTATGCAAATGTATGCATCAATGCCTGTCGCATTTCAAGTGACTATACATAGACATTTCAAAGCCTAGCTTTTTGACAACATGAGACCATTCAGACGAGTAGAATTTTAAGCACACCAAAGTCGGCATTAACAATAGGCCTGCGTAATAAAATAAAGACGGTACTTCTAAAAAATCTCACACCATAGTGTTCTGAATTTGCAAGGTAACTTTATTTTTTATTTCGGCACAACTTAAAATGTGGCACTGACTCGTCTACGGATTGATGTTCCACCATTGTCTCAATGAAGAGTTTGGCGTTCGACTAGCCATGCGAGACATACGCTCAGCTTCAAGCCTGATAGTTATGCCCCATTTATATTGTGATGCATTTCATTACACTTGCCCCGCTACTGACTAAACAAGTGTAGTGTTTGTAACGCAAGATGGGGGAGAGCCTGTCTAACAGAGATCGCATTTATTTTGGGAGATTGCAAAACATGACCTTTTCATTCAAGACAAATATATCGTTACAGGTGATAATAAACATGTTTTGTTTAGTTACTTTTTCCTCAACTTGTTTCTCTATCTTTATAGCAAGTCAAGCTATCTTGCACTGCAGAGCAGATATCTAGCTAGCTAAAAGCTAGGTTGACGATATCACCGTAGCTAGCAACCTCTACCTAATAATTAAAAACAAAACGTCATTACCATCACATATTTAAACGGGAGGTAACAGTCATAATATAACTGGCTTAACAGCCAATATGTATTACTTAACATTACCATTAAAATAGTACTCACTTATAGGAATGGGTAATTGTTCACAAGTTGCTAGCTATCCTATAAAGCCATCACTGTGGTTCGGTAACTTCCTGTTCTTCGAATTTGAAAGAATGCAGTGTCCGTCTCGCAATGAAGCCTTCAACAGCAAGGTAGTGTTGCGATTCCATTCCATTGTGGATGTCCCCATTGAAATGCATGACATCTGTGTGTAATGTGAATGAGGCTTTAGCGGGCGAGCAATATCCACCGTTGTGGTACAGATTAAGACTGAGATGGAATGTGAAGCTGAACCTGGTTAGCTTTAGAAAACAGAGTAGATTTAGCTTGCTTCGTAGGATACCTCTCAGGTGTTGTGACATACCTTACATTTACATTTGACGTGAGTTATTTAGCAGACACTCTTATCAAGAGCGACATACAGTAGTGAGTGCATACCTTTTCATACTTTGCTTGTACTGGTCCCCCATGGGGTTCGAACCCACAATCCTGGCATTGCAAGTGCCATGCTCCACCAACTGAGCTGCACAGGACTGTGTGTATACGAGACATCGGGCTTTAAAGGGTTAGTCCAGCCAGCACTAAAGCACCTGTCTAAACGTAGCTAGCTAGTTGGTGTGTTAGTGCTGGACTGGAATCAAAATCTGCACACACAGTAGCTCTCCATGTTTGGAGTTGGAGAACCCTGCAATAGAATAGAGCACGCCTACCTGTTACAGGCGAATGTCTGCGGTAAGAGACAGCAACAGCTGTGTGCAGGTGTTGCACGTCTGACTTTGACAGGTGGGTGAGTCGTTGTAGATCCGGACCGGAGAGACTGAGAATCTCCCTCGCTGATTTCACATTAGCTAAGATCAACATAAATGAATAAAGAGCAGATGCACCTACAGTATACATTTTAACATCACAACGTTGACAAGCAAAGCAAAATGTTGTAGATACAGTGCCTTCTGATGGTATACACACCTATTGACATTTTCCAAATGTTTTGTATTACAGCCTGAATTTAAAATGGATTACATTTAGATTTTTTTGTCACTGGCCTACACACTATAACCCGTATATTAATTAAAAATGAAAAGCTAAAATGTTTTGAGTCAAATATTCAACCCCTTTGTTCTGGCAAGCCTAAATAAGTTCAGGAGTAAACATGTGATTAACAAGTCACATAATAAGTGTTTAACACGATTTTTTTAATGACTACCTCATCTCTGTACCCCACATACAATTGTCTGTAAGGTCCCTTAGCGGTGCAGTGAATTTCAACAGATTCAAGCACAAAGACTAGGGAGGTTTTCCAATGTCTCGCAAAGAAGGGCACCTACTGGTAGATGGGAAGAAAAAAAATGCAGACATTGAATATCCATTTGAGCATGGTGAGGTTATTAATTACACTTTGGATGGTGTATCAATATACTCACTCACTACAAAGATACAGGTGTCCTTCCTAACTCAGTTGCAGGAGAAGGAAACTCAGGGATTTCACCATGAGACCAACGGTGACTTTAAAACAGTTACAGAGTTGAATGTGATAGGAGAATACTATCACAATACTAACCTAATTGAGAGTGAAAAGGAAGCCTGTACATAACAAACCTATTCCTAAACCTACATTTCTGGAAACTTTCCATGGGAAGTTAAGCCCGGGAATTTTTCTTAAATTCAATTTTTTTTAGCTTATAACAGTTAATCTTTTTTTGTGGGATACACAAGGCAATTCTAAGTCTTGTGGCATATTTCGGTTAAACTATCCCCAATTCAATGGAATTGCAACCCTCTGCATGCACAGTGCATTCATCCATCACATGTGCAGTGCACTCTTCCATCACATGTACAGCTGATTCTGAAGATCTTGCACACTAATGAGATGCTATTGAGCCCACACTACTACACTGTCTGAGACATGGACTACATGCTTTCTGGTAAGTTTTGATTACAATACTGGGTGGGGTGAATATATTTTACATGGCATATATTATTTTTTGTTAACTTCTTGGGGAGCGGTGGCGCGCTAGCACCCCAATCCCGACACTACCAGGTGAAATGCAAGACGCCAAATTCAAAATCCAAAAGTTGAATTATTAAACATGCACCCATATACAAGTGTTTCATACTCATCAAAAGCTCTGTTTCTTGGCAATATCACAGCGTTGTCAAAAAGGCTTTACGGCGAAAGCAGCACATTTGATTGTTTGAGGGTAGCACCTTCACTATTTTCTCATGACCATGAATTCATTAGCCTTCACGGTTCACACAAAACACATTTCACAGCGAAAACAAATCAATTACCTGTTGAAGAACTTCTGCTGATGGCTTCCAAAGTGTCCAACGAAGACAATCCATGGTTATTTTGTTAGAGAAAGTAATGTATTTTATCCATAAATCTCTGTTTGGTTTGTGCGATATAATCAGAAACTACAGCCTCCACTCCTCCATTGAAACGTGACGAGAACTCGTTCAACTTAAACCTATAAACTTGTCCAAGAACAATCCAAAATCATTTTAAATGTATCCTTAGGAACACTTTTACGTATATTTACTATAATAATTCAACCGGAATATAAACTGAGATATAAGAATGCAAAAAAAAAACACAGAGCGTGCCTTCTCGGGAGCGCGCGTTCTCTTCTGTTGACTTCAAAGGGGACACTTCCTGATTTCTCTTCTTCTCTGCTCTAATGGCATCCAAAAAATATCTGAACACTGTCTCGAGACTTGACATCTAGAGGAAGCGATAGGTACTGCATTCATATGCCCTTATATGGGCATTTTCGTAAGGGGAGGGGTTCCAAATGAGGCACTCTGTCAAAACCACTTTTTCCAAGACAGAAATTCCTCTGGGTTTTGCCTGCCATATCCGTTCTGTTTTACTCACAGACAAATGGTTAACACTTTTAGAAAATTCAGAGTGTTTCCTATCCAATGGTACTAAATATGTGCATATCCTATTTTCTGGGCCTGAATCGGAGGCATTTTACTTTGGGCACGTCAGGGTCTCAAACGGTCACCTCGTGCGCTTCTGCCTAAGAAGTTAACTGGTAAATAGTAGCCTACAGCAAATTGTTAACAATTTCTGCTATTTCGTTTTTGGGTTTTAGCTATCTTGAGCCTGCTAACCGAGGAGTGTTAATTCACCTGTTTCCATACATGTTTTATTTTAAAACATTTATCTTACAAAGGAGTTGTTTAATCTAACTGCTTAACTATTTATCTGTACATGGAATTGTATGTTACTTTTTTCCTCTTTTTTATAATCTTTACAGGAAAATGCCACGGGCACAATCTGATGTGTGGAGACATTTCACTGCAGCTAATGTAGAAGGAAAAGCTGTGTACATTTGCAAATACTGTGCCAAATAATATGTGAAGAATGCAACAAAAATGAAGAATCACCTGGCCAAGTGCATAAAGTTCCCTCAGCGCTCACAACAAGCAACCTCTGACAAAAGTCCCTCTACTTCTATTCGAGGTGAAAATGATGAATCAGACACCTTATCAATAGCAACAGCTCATGGTCCTCCTGGAATCAGAATTTTTTTTAAAACAATGGAGGAATGTAGTCAGAGAAATTATGATGAAAGTCTTGCTCGAGCTGTGTATGCAACTGGTTCACCTCTGATGCTCACAGGCAATGTGTATTGGAAGAGATTTCTGAATGTTCTTCTCCCAGCATAAACCTCTCCAAAACAGACATGCTGCATCTACTCCTTTGCTGGATGCAGAGTTCAACAGAGGTCAAGTGAAGGTCAAGAAAATCATAGACAAAGCAGACTGTATTGCAATCATCTCTGATGGGTGGTCGAATGTTCGTGGGCAAGGAATAATTAAGTACATAATCTCCACCCCTCAACCAGTATTCTACAAGAGCACAGACACAACGGACAACAGACACACTGGTCTCTACATTGCAGATGAGCTGAAGGCAGTCATCAATGACCTTGGACCACAGAAGGTATTTTCACTGGAGACAGACAATGCTGTGAACATGAAGGCTGCTTGGTCTAAAGCGGAGGAGTCCTACCCTCACATCACACCCATTGGCTGTGCTGCAAATGCATTGAATCTGCTCCTCAAGGACATCATGGCACTGAAAACAATGGATACACTCTACAAGAGAGCCAAGGAAATGGTTAGGTATGTGAAGGGTCACCAAGTTATAGCAGCAATCTACCTCATCAAGCAAAGTGAGAAGAATAAGAGCACCACATTGAAGCTGCCCAGCAACACCGGTTGGGGTGGTGTTGTCATCATGTTTGACAGTCTCCTGGAGGGGAAGGAGTCTCTCCAAGAAATGGCCATATCACAGTCTGCCAATATGGACAGCCCCATCAAGAGGATCCTCCTGGATGATGTATTTTGGGAGAGAGCAGCCTGAAACCTATAGCAGTAGCCAATGCACGGATTGAGGGAGAAAATGCCATCCTGTCTGATTTTTCAGACTCTGCTTGCAGATGTAAGAGAATAAATCCATACTGCCCTGCCCACTTCACTGTTGCTCCAAGCAGAGGAAACTGTTGTTCTGAAATACATCAAAAAGTGTGAAGAATTCTGCCTGAAACCCATGTGTCGCAGCGTACATATTGGACCCCAAGTATGCTGGCAAGAGCATCCTGTCTGGTGCAGAGATCAACAAGGCCTATGGTGTCATCACTACCGTGTCTTGCCACCTTGGCCTGGATGAGGGCAAGGTTCTTGGCAGTCTGGCAAAGTACACTTCAAGGCAAAGGCTTTAGGATGGAGATGCAATATGGCAGTTGTGCCAACACATCTCATCAGCCACCTGGAGGTTCTTTCCCCTGTTGCCTCCATCATAATCCAAATCCCACCAGCATCAGCCGCCTCAGAGCGCAACTGGTCCTTGTTTGGGAACACACGCAACAGGCTGACCAATACAAGGTTTGACAAATTGTTGGCCATCCGGGCAAATGTGAGGCTTTTTGAGCTTGACAACGAGCCATCCTCAACAAGGTTGGAAAGTGACAGTGAAGATGAGGCCTCAGTCTGATGTTCAAGGAGGTGGACATTGAGGAGGTCCAGGGAGAAGACATGGAAGCCTGAGAGGAAGACAACCAAAGCTTTAGTTTCTAGACTATCATTTTACAGATGTATGTTGAATATGTTTTTGGGAGATGCGATGGATCATTGGGGACCATTCAATATTCCCTTTCTTTTGTTGTTCAGTGAAATCATCCCATGTGAAGAGTCAACTCATTTAATTAAAGTTCAATTCGTAACTAAATAGTTTTTTTAAAATGTCTATTGTAAAGGATTTAATCATTTGCAATTATGTCTACTTATGATAAGGTAAAAGGTTTCTGTCTCCATATGATATGGTAAATATATCCAATGCAAAAAACATCTACATTTAAATGATATTAATATTAATTTACATATCTTTTTTTTAACTACGGGCGTGGATCAGAAAACCAGTCAGTATCTGGTGTGACCACAATTTGCCTCATGCAGTGCAACATATCGCCTTTGCATAGAGTTTATCAGGCTGTTGATTGTTGCCTGTGGAATGATGTCCAACTCTTCAACGGCTGTGCGAAGTGGCTGGATATTGGCGGGAACTGGAACACGCGGTCGTACACGTCACATCCAGAGCATCCCAAATGTGCTCAATGGGTGGCATGTCTGGTGAATATGCAAGCCATGGAAGAACTGGGACATGTTCAGCTTACAGGAATTGTGTACAGATCCTTTCCAAAAGGGAGCAGTGCATTATCATGCTGAAACATGAGGTGATGGCAGCGGATTAATGGCACCACAATGGGCCTCAGGATTTCGTCACGTGAACTCAAATTTCAATTGTGTTCGCGGTCCATAGCTTTTGCCTGCCCATACCATAACTCCACACTGTTCACAACATTGACATAAGTAAACCGTTTGCTTCCACACGACGCCATACACGGTCTGCCATTTATTTATTTTACCTTTATTTAACCAGGTAGGCTAGTTGAGAACAGGTTCTCATTTACAACTGCGACCTGGCCAAGATAAAGCAAAGCAGTGCGACACAAACAACAGAGTTACACATGGAATAAACAAGCGTACAGTCAATAACGCAATAGACAAAAGAGTCTATATACAGTGTGTGCAAATGGCGTGAGGAAATAAGGCAATAAATAGGCCATAGAAGCAAGTAATTAAAATTTAGCAAATTAACACTGGAGTGATATGTGCAGATGATGATGTGCAAGTAGAAATACTAGTGTGCAAAAGAGCAGAAAAGTAAATAAAAACAATATGGGGATGAGGTAGGTAGATTGGATGGGCTATTTGCAGATGGGCTATGTACAGCTGCTGCGATCGGTTAGCTGCTCGGATAGCTGATGTTTAAAGTTAGTGAGGGAAATATGAGTCTCCAGCTTCAGTGATTTTTGCAATTTGTTCCAGTCATTGGCAGCAGAGAACTGGAAGGAAAGGCGGCAAAAGGAGGTGTTGGCTTTGGGGATGACCAGTGAGATATACCTGCTGGAGCGCGTGCTACGGGTGGGTGTTGTTATCGTGACCAGTGAGCTGAGATAAGGCGGAGCTTTACCTAGCAAAGACTTTTAGATGACCTGGAGCCAGTGGGTCTGGCGACAAATATGTAGCGAGGGCCAGACGATTAGAGCATACAGGTCGCAGTGGTGGGTGGTATATGGGGCTTTGGTGACAAAATGGATGGCACTGTGATAGACTGCATCCAATTTGTTGAGTAGAGTGTTGGAGGCTATTTTGTAAATGACATCGCCGAAGTCGAGGATCGGTAGGATAGTCAGTTTTACTTGGGTATGTTTGGCGGCGTGAGTGAAGGAGGCTTTGTTGCAAAATAGAAAGCCGATTCTAGATTTAATTTTGGATTGGAGATGTTTAATATGGAGTCTGGAAGGAGAGTTTACAGTCTAGCCAGACACCTACGTATTTGTAGCTGTCCACATATTCTAAGTCGGAACCGTCCAGAGTAGTGATGTTAGTCGGGCTGGTGGGTGCGGGCAGCGAATGGTTGAACAGCATGCATTTAGTTTTACTATCGTTTAAGAGCAGTTGGAGGCCACGGAAGGAGTGTTGTATGGCATTGAAGCTTGTTTGGAGGTTTGTTAACAGTGTCCAAAGAAGGACCAGATGTATACAGAATGGTGTTTTCTGCATAGAGGTGGATCAGGGAATCACCCGCAGCAAGAGCGACATCGTTGATATATACAGAGAAAGGAGTCGGCCCCAGAATTGAACTCTGTGGTACTCCATAGACTAGCAGAGGTACGGACAACAGGCCCTCCGATTTGACACACTGAACTCTGTCTGAGAACCAGGCGAGGCATTTGAGAAACCAAGGTTGTTGAGTCTGCTGATAAGAATACAGTAATTGACAGAGTCGAAAGCCTTGGCAAAGCCGATGAAGACGGCTGCACAGTACAATATTTTATCGATGGCGGTTATGATATCGTTTGGTACCTTGAGCGTGGCTGAGGTGCACCCGTGACCAGCTCGGAAACCGGATTGCACAGCGGAGAAGGTACGGTGGGATTCGAAATGGTCAGTGATCTTTATTATTGTTTTGGCTTTCGAAGACTTTTGATAGGCAGGGCATGATGGATATAGGTCTATAACAGTTTGGGTCTAGAGAGTCACCTCCTTTGAAGAGGGGGATGACCGCGGCAGCTTTCCAATCTTTAGGGATCTCGTACAATACAAAAGAGAGGTTGAACAGACAGGGGTTGCAACAATGGCGGCGGATAACTTTAGAAAGAGAGGGTCCAGATTGTCTAGCCCAGCTGATTTTGCAGCTCTTTCAGAACATCTGCTATCTGGATTTGGGTGAAGGAGAAGCTGGGGAGGCTTGGGCAAGTAGCTGCGGGGGTGCGGAGCTGTTAGCTGGGGTTGGGTTAGCCAGGAGGAAAGCATGGCCAGCCGTAGAGAAATGCTTATTGAAATTCTCGATTACAGTGTTACCTAGCCTCAGTGCAGTGGGCAGCTGGGAGGAGGTGCTCTTGTTCTCCATGGACATTACAGTGTCCCAAAAAGGTTTTTGGAGTTAGAGCTGCAGGATGCAAATTTCTGATTGAAAAAGCTATCCTTTGCTTTCCTGACTGACTGCGTGTATTGGTTCCTGACTTCCCTGAATAGTTGCATATCGCGGGGACAATTTGATGCAATTGCAGTCCGCCACAGGATGTTTTTGTGCTGGTCGAGGGCAGTCAGGTCTGGAGAGAACCAAGGGCTATATCGGTTCTTAGTTCTACATTTTTTGAAAGGGGCATGCTTATTTAAGATGGTGAGGAAATTACTTTTAAAGGATGACCAGGCATCCTCGACTGACGGGATGAGGTCAATATCCTTCCAGGATACCCGGGCCAGGTTATTTGGAAAGGCCTGCTCGCAGAAGTGTTTTAGGGAGCATTTGACAGTGATTGAGGGGTGGTCGTTTGACCGTGGACCCATAGTGGATGCAGGTAATGAGGAAGTGATCGCTGAGTTCCTGATTGAAAACAGCAGAGGTGTATTTGGAGGGCAGGTTGGTCAGGATAATATCTATGAGGGTGCCCATGTTTACAGATTTAGGGTTGTACCTGGTGGGTTCCTTGATAATTTGTGAGAGATTGAGGGCATCTAGCTTAGACTGTAGGACTGCCAGGGTGTTAGGCATATCCCAGTTTATCCCAGATAGATGAGGGGCAATCAATTCACATATGGTGTCCAGGGCACAGCTGGGAGCTGAGGGGGGTCAATAACAGGCAGCAACAGTGAGAGACTTATTTCTGGAGAGATACATTTTTTTAATTAGAAGCTCAAACTGTTTGGGCATAGACCTGGAAAGTATGACAGCCTGCAAAGTTCTATCTCTGCAGTAGATTGCAACTCTTCCCCCTTTGGCAGTTCTATCTTGATGGAAAATGTTGTAGTTGGGGATGGATATCGCAGAATTTTTGGTGGCCTCCTAAGCCAGGATTCAGACACGGCAAGGACATCAGGGTTGGCGGAGTGTGATAAAGCAGTGAGTAAAACAAACTTAGGGAGGAGGCTTCTGATGTTAACATGCATGAAACCAAGGCTTTTTCAGTTACAGTAGTCAACAAATGAGAGTGTCTGGGGACACGCAGGGCCTGGGTTAACCTCCACATCACCCGAGGAACAGAGGAGGAGTAGGATGAGGGTACGGCTAAAGGCTATCAAAACTGGTCGTCTAGTGCGTTGGGGACAGAGAATAAAAGGAGCAGATTTCTGGGCGTGGGAGAATAGATTCAGGGCATAATGTACAGACAGGGGTATGGTGGGATGCAGGTACAGTGGAGGTAAACCCAGGCATTTTGTGACGATGAGAGGTTTCATCTCTGGAGGTACTAATGCTGGGTGAGGTCACCGCATATGTGGGAGGTGGGACAAAGGAGGTATCTGAGGCATGTTGAGAGGGACTAGGGGCTCCGCAGTAAACTAAAACAATAACTATCCTAAACAACAATATACAAGGCATATTGACATTTGAGAGAGACATAAAGCGAGGCATAAAGCAATCACAGGTGTTGATTGGGAGAGCTAGCTAAGACAACAACGGGTAAGACAACAACAGCTAATCAGCTAAGACAACAACAACAGGTAAAATGGCGATGAATGGGCATAGAGGGTCAGATAACTACACACAGGGCCTGAGTTCGAGGCTGGGGCCGACAGATAAACAAAAAAAATAAACAAAATGGAGTACCGTGATTAATGAACAGTCAGCAGGCATCAGCTATGTAGCCAAGTGATCATAGGGTCCAGTGAACAGCAATAGATGAAACAGGGAAGCCGCTGGGTAGTCGTTACTACCTAGCAAGCGGGAGACACAGCGTTTAAAGTTAGCAGGCCGGGGCTAGTAGAAGCGCCTGCTCTGACGTCCGGCAAAGGTCGGTTGGGGGCACAGCAGATGGAGTTACGTTGGCAGACCAGTCGTGGTGGAACGGCGGAGCTTTGTGTCGACAAAAGGGTCCAGGCCAGTTGGCGAAAGATGTTTTGTGGTTGTAGTAATTTCGTTTGCTAGCCGGGAGATGCGCCTGGCTCGCGGCTAACTGGTGCTAGCTTCGGGACAGGGGCGTTAGCCACTATAGCCACTCGGTAGCAGCAGTAGTAGAATTCTAGCAGTGTTGGGGAAGAGTCCGGGAGGCATCAGCTATGTAGCCGAGTGATCACTGAGCGGGCCGGGAGGTGGGCCTGGCTCATAGCTAGCTTCGGGGCTGGGCCACTCGGTGGCAGCTAGCTGGCTGTGATTATCAGGAGTAATGGTTTGCCATCTGCCTAGTACAGTTGAAACTGAGATTCATCTGTGAAGAGCACACTTCTCCAGTGTGCCAATGGCCATCGAAGGTGAGCATTTGCCCACTGAAGTCGGTTACGATGCCGACCTGCAGTCAGGTCAAGACCTTGGTGAGGACAACAAGCACAGTGTCTGTTTTTTTTTGGACCGTTTCTGACAGTTTGTTCAGAATTTCTTTGTTTGTGCAAACCCACAGCTGTCCTGGTGGCTCACGTCAGACTATCCCGTTGGTAAAGAATCCGTATGTGGAGGTCCTGTGAAGGCGGTTACACGTGTCCGCGGTTGTGAGGCCGGTTGGACATACTGACATATTCTCAAAAATTACTTTGGAGTCAGCTTATGGTAGAGAAATTAACATTTAATTATCTGGCAACAGCTCTGATGAACATTCCTGCAGTCTGCATGCCAATTGCTCGCTCCCTCAAAACTTGAGATATCTGTGGTATTGTGTTGTGACAAAACTGAACATAGAGTGGCCTTTTATTGTCCAAATCACAAGGTGCATCTGTGTAATGGTCATGCCGTTTAATCAGCAAACCGTGCCAATATATCCTCCAAAAAACAGCTTCAAGGGCATTATCCCATATAATGGGTTACCAACATACTCAAATAATGAGTGACATTTTCATTCAAAAACATTATTTTGATTAATTTATTCATACTATTTCATCCTTCCACAAGATATAGTCCTGACACAAATCTAGGGTTGCTACCCAAGCCGACTGATCATTCGTTCTATCGGCTTGGTTGCCAGAGACGCGACCCAGTAGTTCAGTCTTTTGTTCGTTCTAAATGTTCCATTGCCATACTGGCTGGCAACATTCTTATAACCCTTTCTTGCTAGCTAGCCAACTACGGCTAACAAAATAACAGCAAAGTAGCTGCATTTGCGTTTAAGCTGTTTTCTAGTGACATTTATTTGGATACATGCATAACAATGAGCTAATGATGCACGATTTTTCCTGGCATAGAAAATGTGCTTTCTCATCAGGACACTGCTGTTCAGAGGAGCTAGCAAACAACACAGCTAACACAATCACGTCAACCTGAAGCTGGAAAGACATCAAACTAGCTGCATTTAATTTCACCTGTTTTCTATTGACATTTCTATGTATACATCCATAAAAATGCTGCCAGCTGATTCATGATTTCGAATGGCTGACTAGATGCCTGTCCGTGAGACATGTTCATTACGATTTGCAACAGCTGGAGATCGAATTTCAATATTGAAACAATGTTGCAAATATCAGAGACAGACAGCAAGGTTTATACTAATCTCTGCTGTTGCAAATCAAATGCTAGTCTAATTTAATTGAGAGATAACGTCTAGATGCTTTTTAATAGTGGAAATCAAATGTATAAATTGGCTGGCTGGGCTGATGACAGTGGATTGCACAGTGAGATGGAACAGAGTAAATAGGCATTTCAACATCATAGCTTTAGCAGTTGGTAACTTGTGGATTAAACAACTGGGTGGTTCGAGCCCTGAATGCTGATTGGCTGACACCCGTGGTATAGTCTGATAAACCACAGCTATGACAAAACATTTCATTTTACAGCTCTAATTACGTTGATAACCAGTTTATAATAGCAATAAGGCACCTCGGGAGTTTGTGGTATATGTCCAATATACCACAGCTAAAGGCTGTATTCAGGCGCTCAATGCATAGCGTCGTAATTAAGAACAGCCCTTAGCCGTGGTATATTAGCAATATAACACACCCCTCGGGCCTTACTGCTTCATTATAGACACGGGCTGGAATGCGGTTTTAACCAATCAGCATCCAAGATTAGTCCCACCTGTTGTATAAAGGTAGCTAATGAACGTCTAGTCTAATTATGGCTAGCTAGTGAACATCCGTTTAATTTACCTTTTTTTACGGCTGCTATAATCCTTGGGTTGAGCTCCAATTGTTCCCAATCCATATTTCCCATAAATACTATTTAGTCTGGGATACATTTAGCCATTCTGTGAGGCATCAGGCAGTAAAATGTGAACTGCTTGCTGGCTAACTATTGTGGCGGAAAAGAGGCGCGAAACACCCGCCCACACGTCGTCATCATAGAGCGCGTCGGATTCGTGATGGAAGGAACTAAATACAAATGTAGGGGTGTACATTTAAAAACCTTTTTGAAAGCAATAGTTACTAACTGTAAAGTGATTTCATTGTATTTCGGTGTACATAATAATTGGGATACATAAATAAGAATGCTGTGTACATCATTGCATTTATTGAAACTAAATACTCACCCTGAAGTTGTCATCCTTACCCTGAAAATAAAATATTTGGTTTAGCTTAGTATGTTTTGCGAAAGTCAAAACACCAAAACATAAGCTACCTCGTCGAATGGGATATGAAATTTGATAAACGGCATATCGTTGTATCACGTGAACATGTTTTGAAAACAAGCTTTTAGCATATGCACAGTCTTTTTACTATGAGAAAAGAGTTAACCAAGTATCCATTGCGTCTGAAGTGTTTCCTCCTGTACTGGATTTCTTTGTCGCCATTAGAAGAACTAGCTAATACCGCGCCTGTATTAAACTTTGAATAACGTCAGGTAGCTAGCTAAATATAAAGATAGTAAGTACTAAACTTTTCGCTTTGAAAACTTACATGTAAACATATTTTGCCATGCATGTCTCCCCTTCTGCACTAACATTATAGTAGTGGGTGTGTGACATCTAGTTGCTAATGTAGCTAGCTACACATTAAATGGGTTCGCTAGCTGGTTATCTTGACTTTGGTACTGTTGTGACAATGAGCGCAAACCATGTCCCACGTTACTGTGATCTCATGTCTTGCATGCGTTGTCCGAATTATTTCAGTAATTGCTTGAAAAATCTTCTCTAAAGCAAAGTTTAGCAATGCAGAAATATATTGATGGCTGTTCAATGCTGGCCTATTGGTATAATCAACACATTGCATGGGGAATGTGTAAATACGATTATGTAGCCAACGTTACACAGACGTGACAAATGATCCTCTTTTGATACAGGTTTATTTGGGCTGACACCACAGACATGACTTCCCGCATATGCAAAAACTGTGGTTGTTCCGAGATCGACCTCGATCAGGCTCGGGGCAATGCAGTATGCACGAGCTGTGGGTCTGTGCTGGAGGACAACATCATCGTGTCCGAGGTGCAATTCGTGGAGGGCAGTGGTGGGATTTCGTCAGCAGTGGGGCAATTCGTCTCAGCAGATGGTGAGACCTGCATATTGCATAAAACTTCAGCATCACAAAAAAAAGATAGAGCTTACCACTATGCAGTATTAAACAAATATCCTCTGCCCAAAGCCCAAATACATATTTAGAGATGCTAAATATTGCATATGTGAAAATGCACCATATTACATGCAAGCTTGTCTCCGATGTTAAGCAGACAATGTAAGAAAAGCGCTTCACAAATAGAAAGACAGGTGTTCAAATAAGCTTGATGGTATAATACAATTGGTAAGAAATCCTTAAGATTAAGCAAAACGTGTATATATAGTGCATGTCATAAACACTAGGCTACATAAATGTTTCACGAATTATAGACTACCTATGCCTTTAAAAATCAGCATTAGGCTACGTCTTGTGGGCTTTGCTAAATGTTTCATAACCCCTATAACATAACAGCATGCTTTCTTTTGATTTGAGAAATAGTAACTTAATAATAAAGCCTTCACAAACCCATTATGAAGTGTTCCCCCTTGAAGTTCAGTTAATTGTGTTATGGTCTTGCTGTAAGGCCAATCATAAATATGGGAATTTTAAATGAATGATATGAAATGCATAAAGTATGGTTTTGAAGTGTTAATGAATAAGACAAGGTCTAAGGGCATTCCATAGCGACTCCTTTTGAGAACTTCTGGTACAATGACTACCTGCTAGCAGCATTTGCCCCATGTCCATAGCTACATAAAAAAAAAAAAACACAATTCGGGAGGCTTCTGATAAAAAAAAAAGCTATTTGCGTCACTGAACAATGAAGAAACTTAATTCAAATTTGTCACATGCAGATGTTATTGCGAGTGTAGCGAAATGCTTGTGCTTCTAGTTCCGACAGAGCAGCAATATCTAACAATTCCACAACAACTACCTAAGGAATGGAATAAGAATATATGGATGAGCAATGACAGAGGCATAGGCAAGATGCAATAGATGTTATAAATTACAGTATATACACATCAGATGAGTAATGCAAGATATGTAAACCATATTGAAGTGGCATTAAAGTGACTAGTGTGCCATTTATTAAAGTGGCCAAAGACTTCACGTCTGTATGTAGGCAGCAGCCTCTGTGTTAGTGATGGCTGTTTAACAGTCTGATGGCTTTAAGGACCAGTAAGGTGCGCTGGGGCGCTAGCGCCCCACTCCCGACACTACCAGGTGAAATGCAAGGCGCCAAATTCAAAATCCAAAAGTTGAATTATTAAACATGCATCAATATACAAGTGTTTCATTGTCATCAAAAGCTCTGCTTCTTGGCAATATCACAGCGTTGTCAGATTTCAAAAAGGCTTTACGGCGAAAGCACCACATTTGATTGTTTGAGGATCGCACCTAACATATTTTTACCATTACCATGAATTCATAAGCCATCACGGTTCACACATAACACATTTCACAGCGAAAACAAATCAATTACCTGTTGAAGAACTTCTGCTGATGGCTTCCCAAGTGTCCAACGATTACAATCCATGGTTCTTTTGTTAGAAAAAGTCATGTATTATATCCATAAATCTCCGTTTGGTTCGCGCGTTATAATCAGAAACTACAGAGTCCATTGAAACGTGAAGAGAACTCGTTCAACTTATACCTATAAACTTGTCCAAGAACAATCAAACATCCTTTTTAATGTATCCTTAGGAACACTTATGTACATTTACTATAATAATTCAACCGGAATATAAACTGGGCTATAAGAAAGGAAAAAACCACATCCTCTTCTATTGACATCTGTGGGGGCACTACCTGATTCCTCTTCTTCTCTGCTCTAATAGCATCTAAAAAAAATCTGAACACTGTCTCGAGACTGTTGACATCCAGAGGAAGCGATAGGTACTGCATTCATATGCCCTTATATGGGCATTTTCATAAGGGAGGGGTTCCAAATGAGCATTGTGTCAAAACCACTTTTTCCAGGACAGAAATTCCTCGGGGTTTCGCCTTCCATATCCATTCTGTTTTACTCACAGACAAATGGTTAACACTTTTAGAAAATTCAGAGTGTTTCCTATCCACTGGTACTAAATATGTGCATATCCTATTTTCTGGGCCTGAATGGGAGGCATTTTACTTTGGGCACGCCAGGGTCTCCTAAACGGTGACCTCATGCGCTGCTCCCTAAGAAGTTTAAGATTGAAAAACAGCTTCTGTCTCTTGGTCCCAGCTTTGATGGACCTGTACTGACCTCACCTTCTGGATGGTAGTGGGGTGAATAGGCAGTGGCTCGGGTGGTTGTTGTCCTTGATCTTTTTGGCCTTCCTGTGACATCGGGTGCTGTAGGTGTCCTGGAGGGAAGGTAGTTTGCCCCCGGTGATGCGTTGTGCAGACCACACCACCCTCTGGAGAGCCCTGCAGTTGTGGGCGGTGCAGTTGATGTACCATGCGGTGATACAGACTGACAGGATGCTCTCAATTGTGCATCTAAAGGTTTGAGGGTTTTAGGTGACAAGCCAAATTTCTTGAGCCTCCTGAGGATGAAGAGGCGCTATTGCGCCTTACCATACTGTCTGTGTGAGCATACTGTCTGTGTGGGTGGACCATTTCAGTTTGTCCGTGATGTTTACGCAGAGGAACTTAACACTGTTTCCTGAAGTCCACGATCATCTCCTTTGTTTTGATAGGGGCGGCAGGTAGCCTAGTGGTTAGAGCGTTGGGCCAGTAACCAAAAAGGTTGCTGGATCAAATTCGCGAGCTGACAAGGTAAAAATCTGTCATTCTGCCCGAGCCAAGACGTGGATGTTGATTAAAGCAGCCCCCCGCACCTCTGATTCAAAGTTGGGTTAAATGCGGAAGACACATTTCAGTTGAATGCATTCAGGTGTACAACTGACTTTTGTTGACGTTGAGAGGTTGTTTTCCTGACACCACACTCCGAGAGCTCTCACCACCTCCCTGTAGGCTGTCTCGTCGTTTGCAAACTTGACGATTGCGTTGGGGGCGTGCATGGCCATGCTGTCATGGGTGAACGGGAGGGGGCTGAACACACCCTTGTGGGGCCCCAGTGTTGAGGATCAGCAAATATGTTTTTTCCTACCTTCACCACCTGGGGGGCGGCCCATCAGGAAGTCCAGGACCCAAGGACAGAGGGCCTCAAGCTTAATGAGCTTGGAGTGTACTATGGTGTTGAATGCAGAGCTATAGTCAATGAACAGCATTCTCACATAGGTATTCCTCTTGTCCTGATGGGATAGGGCAGTGTGGTGGCGATTGAATTGTCTGTGGACCTAATGGTTTTGGGTCTAGGGTGACAGATATGGTTGATCCTTGACTAGTCTTTCAAAGCACTCCATGATGACAGAAGTGAGTGCTACAAGTGATAGACTTTTAGTAAATTTACTTTTGCATTTTTGGGTACAGGAACAATATTGGCTATCTTGAAGCATGTGGGGACAGCAGGAGAGCCCACAGTCCTTAGCGAGTAGCGAGTGGCACTGTATTATCCTCAAAGCGAGCAAAGAAAGTGTTTGTCTGGAAGCAAGACTGTGTCCGTGACGTGGCTGGTTTTCCTTTTGTAGTCAGTGATTGTCTGTAGACCCTACCACATTCAACGGCTCAGACAGATGTATTATGACTCCAAGGCAAACAAGCAAAATGTCAGTGGAGGGAATAACTGTTTGTATTCGGCCATATTCCCAGTCACCTTTCCATGGTTAAATGCGGTGGTTCGCTCTTTCAGTTTTGCGTTATTCTGCAATCTATCCACGGATTCTGGTTAGGGTAGGTCAGTGGGTACAACATCACCTATACACTTCCTTATAAACTCACTCACTGAATCAGCGTATATGTCGATATTCTGAGGCTACCCGGAACATATACCAGTCCACGTGATCAAAACAATCTTGAAGTGTGGATTCCGATTGGTCAGACCAGCGTTGAATATTCCTTAGCACAGCTACTTCCTTTTTGAGTTTCGGCCTATAGGAAGGGAGGAGCAAAATTGAGTCGTGGTCAGATTTTCCAAAAGGAGGTCAGGGGGAGGGCCTTGTATACATCACGGAAGTTAGAGTAGCAGTGATTCAGTGTTTTTCCAGCGCAAGTGCTACAGTCAATATGCTGATAGAATTTAGGTAGCCTTCTCAAATTTGCTTTGTTAAAATCCCAGCTACAATAAATGCAGTTTTGGGTCAGCCTCCGGAATCATTTCAAATGCCCTGGGTGGTTCGGACAAAGGAGCCGCTTCGGGAAAGTCGTATTCCTGGTCGTAGTGCTGGTAAGTCGACGCTCTGATAACCGGTAGTTATTCCCAGCAGTATGCAATAATACTTAAGATTTTCTGGGCTAACAATGTAATTTAAAAAAAATACATAAATACTGCAAAGTTTCCTAAGACTAGAAGTGAGGCAGCCCTCTGTCAGCGCCATCTTTTAGATGCCAATTCCCAAAGATCTAAATTTGGATGCCAATGTTTTGTTTTTTCTTTCTGTTCACACCTGTCTGTTAGCTAATGAGTCCTGCAAAACAGGCAGGTGCTGCCCCAGACGATAAGTGAAGGAAACAAAACATTGCCATCCAGATTTTGATTTGGGGAGGGGGTAGCATCTAAAAAACAAACATCAAATCAAATTTTATTTGTCACATACATGGTTAGCAGATGTTAATGCGAGTGTAGCGAAATGCTTATGCTTCTAGTTCCGACCATGCAGTAGTATCTAACAAGTAATCTAACAAATTCACAACCTTATACACACAAGAGTAAAGGAATGAATGAGTATGTACATATAAATATATGGATGAGCGATGGCTGACCGGCATAGGCAAGATGCAGTAGATGGTATGGAGTACAGTATATACACATGTGTGAGATGAGTAATGTAGGATATGTAAACATATAAATGGCATTGTTTAAAGTGGCCAGTGTTACATTATTTCATCCAATTATAATTATGGCTAGAGATTTGGGTCGATGGCCGAACGGCATAGGCAAGATTCAGTAGATGGTTTAGAGAACAGTGTATACATTTGATATGAGTATGTCAGATACGTAAACATATACAAAATTGTTTAAAGTGGCTAGTGATACATTGTTACATCCAATTCCTATGTTTAAAGTGGGATTTAAGTCAGTATGTTGGCAGCAGCCACTCAATGTTAGTGATGGCCTTGAGGTAGAAGCTGTTTTTCAGTCTCTCGGTCCCAGCTTTGATGCACCTGTACTGACCTCGCCTTCTGGATGATAGCGGGGTGAACAGGCAGTGGCTCGGGTGGTTGTTGTCCTTGATGATCTTTTTGGCCTTCCTGTGACATCGGGTGGTGTAGGTGTCCTGAAGGGCAGGTAGTTTACCCCCGGTGATGCGTTGTGCAGTCCTCACTACCCTCTGGAGAGCCTTACAGTTGTGGGTGGAGCAGTTGCCGTACCAGGCAGGGGTGATACAGCCCGACAGGATGCTCTCGATTGTGCATCTGTAGAAGTTTGAGAGTGATTTTGGTGACAAGCCGAATTTCTTCAGCCTCCTGAGGTTTAAGAGGCGCTGTTGCGCCTTCTTCACCACGCTGTCTGTGTGGGTGGACCAATTCAGTTTGTCCGTGATGTGTACGCCGAGGAACTTAAAACTTTACACCTTCTCCACTACTGTCCCGCCTATGTGGATAGGTGGGTGCTCCCTCTGCTGTTTCCTGAAGTCCACGATCATCTCCTTTGTTTTGTTGACATTGAGTGAGAGGTTATTTTCCTAACACCACACTCCGAGGGCCCTCACCTCCTCCCTGTAGGCCGTCTTGTTGTTGGTAATCAAGCCTACCACTGTAGTGTCGTCAGCAAACTTGATGATTGAGTTGGATACGTGCTTGGCCACGCAGTCATGGGTAAACAGGGAGTACAGGAGAGGGCACCCTTGTGGGGCCCCAGTGTTGAGGATCAGCGGGGTGGAGATGTTTCCTACCCTCACCACCTGGGGCCGGCCCGTCAGGAAGTCCAGGACCAAGTTGCACAGGGCTGGGTCGAGATCTATGGTCTCGAGCTTGGAGGGAACTATGGTGTTAAAATGCTGAGCTGTAGTCGATGAACAGCATTCTTACATAAGTATTCCTCTTGTCCAGATGGGTTAGGGCAGTATGCAGTGTGATTGCGTCGTCTGTGGTTTGGGTCACCTTGGTTTAATAGTTATGTTCACTGCTCGGCGATTCTCCAAATCAGGACCATCTACCTATTATGGATGTCACTTCGGATTCAGAACACATGCTGCTAGCAGGTAGTCATATCAGAAGTTCTCAAATCACTCGCTATGGAATGCCCTTAGAATATGTCTAAATAATCAGATCTAATATTTGGCTACCCTGACACTTCATTTACTATACAGATGGTTAGGGCTGGGAAAATGTAACTACTGAAGTACAGAGATGACGCTATTGCTGCAAGGACTAACAGTCCATGAAGTCAACATGATAGTTTAACCATATTGAGGCTATACATTGTTTAAGAGTTTACAAATGGTGTAAAACTAAGTTAAAATGGCTTATAACCCAAAATATAAATGCATGAGGCATTTAAAAAAAATGTGACATTGAATCAACGGGCATACCTTTTTATTTGAAATGGCTGTGTGTGTATACACACACACACACACACACGTAAATTCACAGAGTGGGCCTTTAAACATATGTCTGGTCCAGAAGTTCATTGAAATGTTTCTTCGTCTTAAATTACCAATTTATTTCTATTCACTTTATGATGCTTCATTTTAACTGAATAATAGGAATTAGCTCATTACTTTTTACAGATTAATATAGTAAAAATGTGTCCTAGAACCGTGCAATATAAAGCCGATGAACCGAGTCTGTGGGCTACAGTTGACGTTCCAATCGAAAATCGCACTTGTCTATTCAAGGTTAAATTTAAAGGTTAGACTAAAAAAAACACTCCAACACCTTAATATCTGAAATAGAAATGTATTGGAATAGAAGATCTTGATAAGCATGGACAATTCCCCAGTTAACAACATCCTAGAGGAACAATTGACAAGTTACATTTTGAGTGATGTTCCAAGGTGCTCAGCTCACGTTGGCTTTAATTTCTTTGGCCACGCTTACTGTGGGTGAAATAAAAATGACATGTTAAAGGATCTACATTTTATATTATCCAGAAATGATGGCCACACAGGCACATATCTTGTTTGCTTTGACAATCTGCTTTTATCACCGCTGTAGTCTAGGGTTTCATTATGATAATTATAGGACAGATTGCCTACCTCTCAAGATGCCTTCATGCACATTACCACCATAGCGGCCTGGGTCACTGCTCCTGGGGTTTAGAGGGTTATTTGAACTTGGCCCAGAGTTGTCAGGACAGTTTTCATGTGATCCTTCAGCATCAATATGGTTACCTCTGACTTTGGGCAGGTTTGTAGCTTTTCCTTTTTCTGTAGAGATGTAGTTCAAGTTGTTGGGATTATTCTCAGCTCCACCTTGGGTGCCTTTGATGCTAGATATGTACCCATGGTGATCTGAAAGAGTTTCTCCACAACCAAGACAGTTTGCTCCATACTGACTAGGATTGTTGGGGCTTCTGTCTCGTTGGATATTGCCTGTTTGTACAACCCTGTATCTTGGGGATTGAACACTGGTCATTGATAAAGGTTTCTTAGCACTAACTTGAACAGCTCTATAGAAGCTTAAAGGTGACCCATGTTGTCTACGATCAGGTTGGCCATTTCCGCCCTGAGCTCTCTCATAGGCACCATTGGCTGATTGCTTACGTAGATGTCCATTCTTGCTAAAACTATCTTGGTATTTACTGTAATTGCTGGAAGCTGGTTTTACTTGGCTGGGTGACAGCTGGGAACTGGTAAACTGTACAGACCCATGGTGGCCTAGTGTAGTTTCACCTAGGTTTAATGCTTGAAGATGACCACCATGCTGCACAGGCTGATGGAAGTTAGAAGTGGTACCATGAATGGGGTCAGGTTGGACATTTATTTTCCCACCCTGAGATGTTGGTTGGAAATGGCTGGGTGGATTCTGGACAATGTGGCTCTGGGCAAAGTTCTGTTGCTTTTCCACTGATTGGGCACTACCACTTTGGGCTGACCCTTGGTTGAACAAATTATTAATAGAACTGACACAGCTGGGATTGTCTTGGGGACCAGTGTCTTGAGAAACCATAGGCTGGCCTCCACTGCTAACTTTTATAAAGTTTGAATGTCCTTTTGCTGCATACTGAACAGTAGAAGCACCATACTTGCTAGGAGCTGGAGTTCTTCTGTGGCTTCGTGAACCTTCATATGCACTTGTAGCTTGTTGGTCAATGTTTAGATGAGAAGAAGCAGACTGACCGGGAGAGAGTTCCCTTATGCCACTAGTGGCCGGTTGGATCCTGATCTGTTGGGGTGGTTCTGGCTCAACTCTGTAGCTTTGTGAACCTCCATACTGGCCAGTAGCTTGTTGGTTGATATTACTTTGAGTAGGAGCAGACTTGGGAGTAGGTTTAACTCTGACACTTTGTGGACCCCTGTCCTGGTTAGAAGTATGATGAATGATGTTCGGCTGAAAAAGACTAGTCCCAATAGGGGCTTGGGCAACTCTGCTGCTTTGAGAACCATCATACTGGCTAGGCACCGATTGAGATGTGCTTGGGGCAGGTTTAGCACTACTGCTTTGAGAAACATCCTGGCCAGGAACTTGTTGGATGCTGTGGTGTTGAAGGGTTACATACTTGCTAGTAGCAGGTTTAACTCTATCACTTTGTGAACCTTGATGTTGGCTAAGGGCAGGTTTGATTGCAATGTGTTGAGTAGCACCATACCAGCTATTAGTGGGTTGGACATTATGTGGTTGAGAGGCAGCATGCAGGCTAGTAGCTAGTTTCTGCAGAGTTCCACTGAAGGAACCAGGTGTAACAATGCTGGTTTGCGTTCCCACATACTGGTTAGAAGCTGGTTGGACATGATTGCTTTTGGAAGCATCATACTTGCTAGCCACAGGGACATCATTTTTGTCCTGGCTGGTTCCATAGAAGCCAGAGGCTGCACTATTATCAAGTTTGCTGCTTTGGAATATAACAGAGTGAACTGGTTTTGTATTGCTGGGGTTAGGTTGAGTGATACTGCCATCAGCCTTCACAAATGGGAGCTGAGGGGTAGACTGGACATTGTCTGAAGCTTGGTAGACCGTGCCCTGTGCTGTGTTGTAATAGTCTGTGTTAGGTTTTGCACCACTGTGGACAATTTCAGTCCTGCCAACTGAGGATCCATAATGGCCAAAAGCAGGCTTGGCATATTGTCCCTTGCTAGGTCCATATTTGTTTACAGAAAGTTGGCTAGGTACAAGCATCTTAATTGGTGCCAATTGAGCTTTGGTGGGCTTCACTTCTCCAAAGGAGGTTTCATCATGGCCGAGACCATCATGACCAGGAACTTGAGATAAACCACTTTGGTTATCCCTATACGTGCTGTATTCAGGGACTTTGCTGGTGGTAGGTTGACGATCTACACCTTGGACAACAAAGTTGTCTCTGGTAGCAGGTTTCACATAACTTGAGGTACCTTGGGCACGGTCACCTAGTGGGACCTTGTGACTGGGGACTTGCTGGAAGCTGTTACTTACTTGAGAAGAACCATACACTTTATTAGCACCAAAATGCTGGGCATCTGTGTTGTAGTTGGAACCAGGTTGTACTTTAGTATTCTGGTAAACATAGGAAGCAAGGAAAGGGTTTACCTTCCTTGGAGTGTCATAGTGTCCTGGGGTTAGAACATTGCTGGATGATTGTGAGGCACCACTTCCTTGGAGACCGCTGTAATGGCTGAGAGAATGAGCCAGGGTGTTGTCAGCTGTTAAAGATCCATAGTTGGTACTATAATGCCCCCCTGTCTGTGACACCTCATGATTGCTTGGAGAAGGTTGTGTGCCGATAACCTGGACATTTTCAGTGTTGGTGGGAACTTGCTGTGGACAGTCAGGCACTGGTTTATTGGCTGCACCACCTAAAAACAAAGGATTTTTTTAAATACTTTCCTCAAAACTGCTCGAAGTAGACTACATGTAGTTATGTAAACCAATCTTACCTTTGGTGCTCCCTGTGAATTTGATTGAGCCAACCCCAGGCATTTCAGATTTAAAAATCCTGTCCACAAACAGCCTACTGACTGAGCTAAGTGGGTAGAGGCATCGCACTGTGAGTCTAAAAAGGAAAGCTCATTAGAGATGTGCCAAATGTACATTTCTTGACCAGATTTATTAATGACATTTGGGACTATATAATCATCTTTGATTATTCACACCTAGGTTACCTACTGTATTCTTAAGTAGCTTATTGCACAAATAAGTTACCATTTTCAGATCAGTATAATAATGAAAATGACAGCATTGAAATGCTAAGATCGATCATGTTCCAAAATAACCATGACTGATCTTTACCTGAATTTAGAATCCCTGGAGATGAAAGCGCTGTCAAGTATGAGCTCCCTATAAGACAGGATCTCGTTTTCATACACTACAGAAGAGTCTTCAACCTATAAGACAAGTGGAAACTGTTGTTGCTTTGTAATGAGTATCTCAAGTCAGTCAAAAGCGCATGACTGAATTTTCCCACCATCTATTGTATACTGTTTGTTCTATGGGATTGTTAAAAAGACTCCCCCTCCTAATAAATTATTTAAAATCAATTAGGCTGACCTTTCAAATTCTGCTAAAACTAAATTCCACAGGCTCCAAGCTTATATTCTAAATGAGATCATACCATAACTGTGGTATTGCACGTGTTCAAGCCAAACTCAAACAGAACTCTTGAATCGTCCGTTAATTTTGGTTTACAGGTTCTGTCCAAGAGGGTAGTACTGTGTGGATTCACTGCAGGCCAGGTAGTTTTTGTACTGGTCACCACAGTCATGATCCCATCAGTTGAACAGACTGGAAAGACAAAAGGTAAAAGCTGCAGATGACAGCCTAATACAAAAACAAAGCATGCGTGTTATGGATGGATACTCACTTATAAGCTGATCACGTTTGAAAAGACAGCGCGTTGTTGTTGCTGTCTGGATCTCTGAAGTCCTTGAATCTCTTGAGTGTATTTCAAATATGCCATAAAAATGCCTCAAGTTGATATCCTGAAATGAAAAAAGTTTTGGCCCATAGCAGTGAAGTAGGCCTATAAGCAACTATTAAAGTGAGGGCAATGTACTGCCAAATTTGGTTGATAGTCATGCCTTAGATCAGTGGTTCCCAAACTGATGTGTTGGCGCAGACAGGTAGGGGGAGATTAACAAAATGGCTTAAAAACAACAACCTATGAGCCTCTAGGGGGTGGCATAGTTTCAACACCAATGTAGAAGTGGGCCCAGTCTATATATTTTTTTTACTCAACCACCTCAAATTAGCGCAAATGTTCTTACTACACTGAACAAAAATATAAAGTGTTGGTCCCATGTTTGCCGAGCTGAAATAAAAGATCCCCAAAATGTTCCATACAGACAAAACTTCTCAAACTGTGCACAAATGAATTTACGTCCCTGTTAGCGAGCGTTTCTCCTTTGCCAAAATAATCCATCCACCTGACGGGTGTGGCATATAAAGAAGCGGATTAAGTGACACAAGTGCCCCTTGAGCTGGGGATGATAAGGCCACTAAAGTGTGCAGTTGTGTCACAATGCCACAGATGTCTCAAGTTGAGCGGGTGTGCAATTGGCATGCTGACTGCAGGAATGTATGCCAGAGCTGTTGCCAGAGAATTTCATATTAATTTTGCTTCCATAAGCCACCTACGTCGTTTTAGAGGATTTGGCGGTACGTCCTAACCAGCCTCACAATCGTAGACCACATATATGGTGTCATGTGGGTGAGCGGTTTGCTGATGTCAGGAGAGTGTCCCACGGTGGCAATGGGGTTATGGTATGGGCAGGCATAAGCTACTCACAACGAACACAATTGCATTTTATTGGTGGCAATTTGAATGCACAGAAGTACTGTGATGCAATCCTGAGGCTCATTTTTTTAAGGCATCTGTGACCAGATTATTATCTGTATACCCAGTCATGTGAAATCCATAGATTAGGGCCTAATGAGTTTATTTCAATTGACTGATTTCCTCATTTGCTCTACAACTAGATGAGTCAACTGATGTCACATGCAGCTCACCTTCTCGTATTCATCAAATACTGCTTTCAGGGGAAACTACATGAAGGGGTGTTATTTTGCAGTGCGCTTGAGGGGACATTCAACAAATTTGATTAAGATGCGGGGCTGTGTTGGGAGACCTGTATGGGTGTGTGTACATAAGAGGCTATGATGGATAAACAAGGGTCTGAAGGCAAAGGTACAAGCCGTTGTGCCACACGTAGTATTCCCTAATTGTTATATACAGGGAAGCTCTCTAAGGCCCTTGACAATCAGCTTAGTAGCGTGCTTCAAACAAATTGTGTACTTCGTAAAGGCACGCCTCAAATACGAGACTGTCCTGTGCAAAGAAATGGGATCTGAGCACGAATCGCTACTGTTGCATACTGAGGTCAGGTGGTTGTTGAAGTAAAGTGCTGCTGCGTCTGTTTGAAATGAGAGATGAAGAGCACCTATTCATACTGGATACAGAGGCACCCAATGCAGAATACCTGACTGATCCTAAATGGCTGGCAAACCTGGCAGACATTTTTGATAGACTGAATGGACTTAACATGTCACTGCAAGGCCCCAATACCAACATTATGTCATTGGCCGACAAAGTTGAGGAGTTTGTGAAGAAGCTGGAGCGCTGGGCAGTGAGGGGAGGAATTCACTGGATTCAGTTGAGAATGAACTGCACCTGGATATTACAAAAAGCAACAATCACTCATCACCTCAAACTTATTGGACATTTCAGGAGGACACGAAAACCACGACTGGAGCCAAAAACCGTTCATTGCCACCACCGCTGGCAGCTACCTGTCACCGGAGCTACAGTATTCCTGGAACTGTCCAGTGACAGGACCTTGCGTGCAGCCTTTGCGACAACCACGCTGGTTGAATTCCGTCTGTCAATCGCAGGAGAATAACCCGGATTATCTGAAATCGCATTGATAAACTGATTGCTTTTGCATCTGAAAATACTTTTCCCGCAATTACATACATTAAACGGTTATGACTCACGAGAGTGGAAGATGAACTACTTTTATCTGTGTCAAGCATAAAGCTCTGAATACAAATGCCGTGTCCCCAGCATCAGGCTCATCCATCTCATTAATTAGAGTGAGAATAGGTTTATGTATAGAGAGATTATGGGAATTACCCATGTAAACGAACAAATAAAACTATGAAGTGAAATGCAAACAAATATATCGGTGTTTACATCATTGTACAGCAATAGGCCTTTCAAAAATATAAGTGCGTGAGTGTGTGTGTTGGGGAACACGAGCTGTGACCCAGATGTATAAGGGGGGAGCATGAGCCAAACAGTTTGGGAACCGCTGCCTTAGAATAGATTGAGACTGATCTTTTTTTGTTCTAGACAAGCATCAACACAACAGATACAGCTAATCGGCAGGTAGTCTAGTGGTTAGTGCGTTGGACTAGTAACCGAAAGGTTGCAAGATCGAGTCCCCTGTCGTTCTGCCCCTGAACAAGGCAGTTAACCCACTGTTCCTAGGCAGTCATTGAAAATAAGAATTTGTTCTTAACTGACTTGCCTAGTTAAATAAAAAGGTTAAAACAAATAAATCATTCACAGGCTTGGAAAATAGCTGAATCAGTTGTTTTAGTGCTGGGCTAGACCAAAAATGTGCACCCTTTGGGGGTTCCCCAAGAATGATTGAGAAATACTGCTTTAGAATTGACAACATACTGTACCTCATAAGTGTAGCCAACAGTGAACAGTGGCACCTCCAAGGTCAAAATTTGGCTTTTGTTTCGCAGGTTGTACCCTCTTTCAGCCACCAGCTCAGGTGTTAGAGGGTCATGACCGACCCCAATCTCCCACAGGTATCCCAGTCTTGGCCGGGTCATGTCAAAGACAATTCCTCCTCTTGTGCAAACCCCTTTGAGCTCAGGAGGGACTGGGGGGTGAGAATGCAGATTTTTGTAAGCAAGTAACTTTAGCAAGGTCTTCAAAGTAAAATGTTATGCTTGAAGTAAAATATAAAGTCTTCAAATCAAATCTTTACATGCGTTGCTGAGCTGTTCCATAACAGAGGCTAGATGGTAGTAAGCCTCTTCCTGGGGCATGATGCTTAATGTGTAGTTTATGTCCATGGAGTACTGGAAGAGCCCCTCACCTAAGTACTATTAAGAAAAAAAAAATTGTACCATTTCAAAAGTTGCAATTCATGACTATAAGCTCCATTTATGGAAATGTGTTTGATCCAAAATGTACTCACTGCCCTACGCACAGCCTTGTCGTCAAAAGGAACCCTGATAGTATAGGCATGGGTGCCATTGGCATGGACGATCTTACTGATGGTGTAGCCATGTTCTGCAGCGTCTGATACAGAGAACTGCTTTTCATTCAACTTCACTCCCGTCAGAGCCACGTCGTGAGGAATGTTCCCCAAGTACACGTTGAATGTATGCTCTTCAAAGCTGGTCTCTGGAGGAGTAATGGAGGAAATAGTTAAGTAGCCAAATAACCAGGATTACCAAGAAATCAGCAATGCCACAAAGCACATTGGAAATGACACCTTGGTTATTGTAACCACATGTTCGCTATGTGCAAAAAGGATGAACATACTGTGGTATGGAGGAAGGGCGTCGACATCAACGGTGAAGGGGTGCCGGCACAGCAATGGAGTGTCCACTACCCTGAGCAGCCGGTGTCTCGTTTCAACAGTGCTACCATCAGTGTAGACATGAGAGAACACATGTTCATAGAACAGGAAAGCCACGTACATCTCCCGGTAGATGTTGTTGGTCACCAAACTCTAAAAATACACAATTTACTGTGTTAAGTTACACTTCAAGCTGTCATGAATAAGCAACGATCTAATTTGAGAATTAATTTAAGTTTAAAAGCACACTAGGTAAATGTTACCGATGAATATATTATACTTAACAAAAATATAAAAATGCAACATGTAAAAGGGTTTCATGAGCTGAAATAAAGATCCTGGATATTGTCCATATGCACAAAGCTTATTTCTCATTGTGTGTACAAATTGGTTTACATCCCTGTTAGTGAGCATTTCTCTTTTGCCAACATAATCCATCCACCTGACAGGTGTGGCATATCAAGAAGCTGATTAAAATGGTCATTACACAGGTGCACCTTGTACTGGGTACAATAAAATGCCACAGATGTCTACATTTGAGGTAGCTTGAATGTCCACCAGAGCTGTTGCCAGAGAGTTTAATGTTAAGTTCTATACCATAAATCGCCTCCTGCTAAATTATTGTACTTACAACCAGCCTCTCAACTGCAGACCACGCCAGTCTAGGACTTTCACATACACGATCATCTGAGCCCAGCCACCCTGTAAGCTGATGAAACTGAGGAGTATTTGTCTGTAATAAAGCCCTTTTGTGGGGTATAACAAATTCTTATTGGATGGGTCTGGCTCCCCAGTGGGGGAGCCTATGCCCTCCCAGGCCCACCCATGGCAGCACCCCAGTCCAGTCATGTGAAATCCATAGATTAGGGCCTAATGAATGCATTTCATAATGAAATCAGTCAATTGAACTCAGTAAAAAAAAAAAAAAAAATATATATATTCTTTTGAAATTGTTGCATTTATTTTTGTTCACTATAGATCAGGTCTCCCAACTCCAGTCCCAGAGAGATACTTTGTGCAGGCTTTCGTTTCAGCCCAGGACAAAAATACTTGCTCAATTGTGGTCCAGATGAAAGATTAGGCCTAGTTGATTTATTTAAATTTATGTAAGGCCCAGTGTAGACAAACTTGACTTTCCTGTGTATATGACATAAAAATGATAATGGCCTTTTAGTGCAAGAGCTGTTTGATAAGTTCCAGCTTGTTTTGTTGGGATGAATTTTGGCCTTCCATAGTGACATCACCATGCGGTAACTTAACAGCCCAATTAAAAAGTTCCAAACTGCCAATTTTCTGATTTCCCCTCCCCACTCAGACCACTCCCACACAGTCCTAGCAAGATTATTTCTTGAAAAATTGCCCTTGGTTAGAAGCCATTTGTTTCTTTAATCACAAAAATGTACTTAATTGTTAACCAGAAATTGGATATTGTGATAACGCTTGTTTAAAGGTCCAATACAGCTGTTTATCTTAGTGCTGGGCTGGAGAAAAACGCCTTTACACCCAGCAGCTCTCCGGGGCCAGTGAGAACCCAGTACCAGTTGAACCTAGCCTAGTCCCAGATCGGTATTTGCTTTTGCCTACTCCATTGTCAAACTATGTTTGGCATGAGACTTCCATAAGGAGTTGGTAATTGAGCAGAACAGACTGCCACCCAGGCTATGTCTGAACCCAGATCGGGAGCTAAAGTCCAGTGGGTTTTACCTTCCTATATCCTCCTTCGGCACCAAAGGGGACACCCATCTGTACCATGAGCCCTTTGACTTCTAGAGTGTAGCCCCTGGCCCTCGCCGTGCCCTCATCCAGCAGTTGGCTCTCCACGCCCACGTTGATCTGCTTGCTCTCAAAGCCAAAGCCACTGTGAACCAACGGTGTCATGATCCTGGGGGTCTCCCAGAGTAGCCTGGCCCCGTCAAAGTATCCTGGGTCTGAGAGCGAGAAAGCAATGCAAGTCTTTAGAAAAGGTAGACACTTCGCCAATCAGAGACTGATTTAGACCATTATCAGAGAACAGAAAACCATCAGTAGGGCTACGCCGAACCTCCAGGCTCAGATTTGAATAACTCTGGTTAACAGTGTAGGGGTGAGCACAAGTACTCGATTGAAGGTTTGTACATGATCACTAAATTAGTACTCTATTTTCAAATACCACTGTGTGCACACAATAGGTAGATTTTAAACAAGTACTCAGTTTGAAATAGTTCAGCGATAACAGAATTTCTTTCAAATGCCAACTTTTTCCTTTCAAGAGGTGGATGATTGTATTTACATTAGCTAGGTTTCCATCTAATTGGCGACAGATTTTCATGCAAATATTCTAAAGTCTGGATAAAACAACCGGCGTTTCAGAGATGTTTCCATCAAATTGTTGCAGAGGACAGTGCATGTAAAAAATGTCCATGTACTGAATAAAATAACTAGGTAAATGAGTTTCCATTGCATTTTCAACTAATAGTTCACAACAAAAGTTAAGAGCGTTCCCACTCTGTTAGTGGCATGTTCGTGCTAGCCAAAAACGCGCAGATGGCGCTGTTGCCTAGAGCATTCTTATAGTCTACATGAGAAAATGTATCAAAAGAGTGAGTATTAGTCAAACAGAAGCCAAGCGCCGATCATCATGTCACCAGAATAAGACCAATATTTATTGGACAGGAGCATCAAGCTCACCACCTTGTACTTTCACCACCCTGTGAAGTTCATTCATTTCATCAGTAGCCTAATAAACTGCATGCTTGCCGGACCAGTCGTAGTGGGAGGACCACACATGTCACAAGTTTTCGATATGGTTATTATGTAAATATTTGCGTGTTAAAAGTGTGACATTTCTCAATAACTTTTACCGACAAAATGATCCCATCTTATGTATTTTGTTGGAATGTTTAACAAAATGTTCATTTTCCATCAGGCCTGTCAAGACATTTATCCCACATGTGCTTCACTGGAAACCTGGTCATTAAAACACAATTTCATGGCTTATCTGAAGAACTTATTAATCCACAGTTGTCTTGAATTATTGCATGCATTATATTTGAATATAAAAACGAATTTTCATGGAGTTATCAAAAAGTCTGCTGTAGCTAATGATAGTGGCATTGTTAAAGACCCTTCTTTAGCGATAGGGGAATACAAATAAATATACTTATGGTGCAGGCCACAGATATGTCAATCATGACCACCATCATTTTCTGACTGAAGAACACTGTCCCGTGAATGACCTCCACAGCAACACCATCAACCTGAGAGTAGAAGACAATGTGGTTGGGAAAAGGTTCTGCCAGTTTTAGGCCTTAAAATTTACATTTTAGAAGTTCAACATTTCTTGCTTTTCCTCATCTGCACTGATTGGGAATACACTGCTATAAGAGCAAGTGTCTTGTGGGCTCCCACCATATTTATTTAAATATTGCTTTCAGATCAGCGCAGACGAAGGACATGAGAAGAGGAAGTTGTTTCAGAGTACTGAAACGCATAGCATTTCTTGAAATACCCACCATTACAATTTCCGAGTGATTTTGTCTGTAGGGAGAGCGGAAGACAACCCTTTTCGGAGTGGCACTCAGCTCGTAACCCAGTCGATGGGCTTCGGCGATGGGAATGGTGGCCATTTCATCCTCATTCTTCAGGAACATTACCTGCCATGCAGAATTGGCTATATTTTGGGCCTAAGAAAGGATTCAGTATTGAGTCAACATCAAGCTTGAACATGTTTCAATGCAAAGATTATACTTAAAACATGTTAAATGCTTCTAAAGGATGTGGCTTACACATGAATGGGCAGCCCTCCATGCTTCCTTTGAGGTTCCTTCAGAGGCAGTACAAGGCACATCTCTCCCAACAGTTACCTAAGGGACATATTTAAGAGGGGTCATCTAACTTTGTGTTGAAGAAAAACAAATTTGATGGATTTTCCAATTCTGGTTATGGAGGCCCACTATATGCCAACATAAGTTCTAATCAAGCAATTCATTTGAATCTTAGATAATGGTCAAAAATGTACTAATTTGAGTGGGTATTTATCAGAGTTCATTTGACAAAGCAATTTGCATTTCTACTCTGTGTGAAACCCAGTATGCACACTGGGCTAGGCCCCCAGGACCAGGATTGGAAAAGGCAGCCTTACTGTACCTCCATGTAGTCCTCTTCACATATAACCTCCCGTTGGGACCAGGGCAGTAGCAGGGAGCAGGTCTGAGACAAAGGGTAGCGCGATCGTTGGTTCTTGGCATCCATGACAATGATATTGAACTGGAAGGTGAATACCTCATCATTCTGAAACAGAAAATATTTATTAGTCATCAGGTTTGATCAGCTCAGCATGGGAAGACAGGAGTTTGAGACCGGGTCCTCAGCCTGAACCTTTTTGTTCTATCCCTTAAACCAACACCCTATTCACCACCTCATTTAAATCATCAAACCACCATTGATTCAGCTTGGGCTAAGACTTTAGAACTCTGCTGCCCTAGAGTGAGACATAGGGTATATCCCAATTATCTCCTCCCCCCCGATGTGTTCACTTGTTATCGTGGAAACTCCCACTAGCCCATGCCTCCAACAATCCAATGCTTTTAGATTCCAGGAAGTAGTGAACACTTCAGGAGGAATGAGATATTGGGATGCACCAATAGGCTACCTGGTTGTCAGTGTGACAGGAGAAGTAGGAAGCCCTGAGAGTGGTGTAGCCATCCATCTTGAATTTGCTGATGGTGTAACCACACCGGGACGTATTCTTTTCATCTATGGGATGCACACCAGCCACATCTGCAGAGAAGAGGACACTACATTTCACTCTGCGCATCAATTACATTAAACAAATGGCAAATATACTCCATCCTACTATAGGATACTTAAAGCCTACTATGGTCATTAATGCCAATATTGAGGACCCACTGAGGGCACCAAATCTTTCAATCATAAACCATTTAAAATCAAATTGAGCTATACTTTAAGCAAGGTCTAAAGTAATACAACTAAATACTAAAACCTTGTCATCACCCACCTACAGCCTCAAACTGAGGAGCGTTGCCAGACGAACCAACATGCACCCACAGGTATCGATCCCGACATTCTGACTGTATGGCCACTCCTACATGAGAATGCAGGTTAAGGTAAAATTAGTACAATACCTGTGATATTGATTCAGCTTGGTGAAAGAACAGAGATTTTGCTCTGCTTGCATTGATAATGCCCTGCAGTGTCTCACATACCTGACTCATTGTTTTTAATACAATATTTGTGCTTGGGTACATTATATTGATAAGACTCATGCAGACCTTGATCAACAAAAATAACTCTGCATACCTTCTGGAATACTGTAACCTTTGGGACTTCCAAGAACCCCCAAATAAAGCAATAATAGTCTGGGAGAGGGAGAAAGTTAAATTAATATCTGCCAATTCACAGGTAAAATCATGGTGAACCACAACACATCAAAATTGTTCAGCATTTTTCCAAGGGACTTCAAACTCAGAATTTAAGAAAATGAACCTTACCCAATACTAATGCCACGACTTGCAGCCATCATTTGGCTATACAAATCCCCAGCTTGACTAAACAATACCAGTACTGGTCAGATAGTAGCAAAAAATAACGACATCAAGAAAAGCAAAACTAGTTGCTTTGAAACTCCCTTGCTACTAACCAAAGGGCCAATTTTCATTCAGTCACAGATAGACTAATCACCACCAGAAGGAGGCAGAATGGAAACCAGGTGCAACTGATTAAACTTGATTGCTTTGTAAAATGTTGATGACTTCCATTGGCACCGTTTCCTACGAAAGGAGTGAGGCTTATTTGGGTATGCATAGGCAACTGCACACAATGTTATATTTGGTGGTTGAATATGAAATTGATTTAGCCTAGCACTACACAGCTGATTCAAATAATTAAAGCTTGATGATGAGTTCATTATTTGAATCAGCTGTGTAGTGCTAGGGCAACAACCAAAACGTGCACCCCTTGGGGTCCCAGGACCGAGTTTGGGAAACGTTGGTTTGTAGAAGCAAAATCTTATGTTTATCACAGTAAAAAGCCAGCAGAGGGAGATAAATTGTCATAAGCCTGCATTTTATCTAGTCTCTTGCTGAGCTGTGCTGTCTAGCTATCCCAAACCACCAGATGGCAATATTAATTGGTTTTACACTGAGATTTAGAACTAGAACGCAAACAAACTTCTGCTGTAAATTAACATTGTTTTGCATATGCTGATTAAAAGTAAACTCATTCAAAATAGACTAAATGTTTGGTAAAAGATATGGGCTCTCTTCAAATATGCTGAGTGGTTAGCAATTATGTAGTTATAATTTGCAATAATGACCTTTTAATTTGACAGAACATTTTTGTCAGGTCTTTTGTGTTTGACATCAGAAAGGCGAATGGCTTCAGTGGCATTAGCCAGATAGTTGCTTCTACACATTGGTAGTGGATGATTATATTCTCCCCAATACAATGAAAAGTGCTTTGAGTACCTGAAAAGAATCTATTTTTTTGTGATTGTTATTATTTTATTTTGTAATATTAATATTATTATAAATTATTAATATATTAATCTCCTTCCAGGTCCAGTGAAAGCCCCAGTCCTAGGTACTGGGTTCCATACCAGCCTTGGAAAGGAGTCCCGTGCTCAGACGCTGCAGAACGGTGAGTCCTGAACTAAACCCACCATGCCCTCTCTCCTTCTCAAAACAGCTGGGGCTTGTTCAGCATATTGGAGATAGAAGTGCAACACATAGAGTGGACATGATTCACTAATATACATTCTTGGGTGAATCCTGCCAATTAAGACCTATTTTCACTTAATGCATTGATGTCAATGGGAGATTAAGTGAAAATATGACTTAAATGGAATTTGCGATTCACCCCTGTATGCATTATTCTGGGGACCAAACAAAACCTGTTCAAGCAGGAAACTGAATGATTGGTTGTGAGACAGTGAGTGAAATGAACCAGTATGTTTTTGGTCCCATGTCTCCTGTTATCATATAAAATCAGAGATTACATTTTGGGAAGTTGGTTTACTTAACAGTTTCATATCCAATCTTTGTATAGAAGACAGTTTAATGGAGAGGCCAGTTTGGTGCATGTCTCAAATTGGTGTGTGTGAGAGAGAGAGTAGCCAATAAAGCCCTTGAAAGAGATAGAGAGAGAGAAGTTTGATGAGACATTTTCCCGGCCTTGAGGATTTATAGTTTGTGGTGATCACTGTGAACAAGTACATACCTGTGAGAGAACACTGTGTTCTCAGAGCACACTCCACACCTGGACCAACAGTCACACACACACACACACACACACACACACACACACACACACACACACACACACACACACACACACACACACACACACACACACACACACACACACACACACACACACACACACACACACACACAAACCTCACATTCACCTATTCACACTCACGCACCACACACATGCACACACGATCCGCCTCTAATCCGACACTCTCTGCCATCCAAATACACACAGAAACACATACACACGCATGAGTAGTCGAGTAAACACGCATGGGTAGAAGGCATACGCATATGTACGCATATACACATACACACACAGAGGTTCCAGAATAGAACGATTAATGCTCTTAAAAGCTTTTGGAGTTATTTCTGGTGATGGGTTGAATGGTTCGCTGACACTGGTGACCGGCCTTCACTCCACTCTGCATTCCAGACCAACCTGCCTGATACACAAACACACACACACACATCCTGTGTGCATGCACATCCAACTCACATACCAGTATGCGTGAACACATGTAAATCACATTTTATTGGTCGCATACAGATATTTATCAGATGTTTTTGCGGGTGTAGTGAAATGCTTGTGTTCCTAGCTCCAACAGTGCAGTAATATCTAACAATACACGCAAATCTAAAAGTAAAAGAATGGAATTAAGAAATAGTAGGACAAGCAATGTTGGAATCCGGAGTGTATATATATATATGTACAGTACCAGTCAAAAGTTTGGACACACCTACTCATTCAAAGGTTTTTCTTTATTTTTACTATTTTCTACATTGTAGAATAATAGTGAAGACATCAAAACTATGAAATAACACATATGGAATCATGTAGTAACCAAAAAAAGTGTCAAACAAATCAAAATATATTTTTGATTTTAGATTCTTCAAAGTAGCCACTCTTTGCCTTGATGACAGCTTTGCACACTCTTGGCATTCTCTCAACCAGCTTCATGAGGTAGTCACCTGGAATGTATTTCAATTAACAGAGCAAAAGCATCTTTATCACATTTACAAAAGTATTCAGACCCTTTATTCAGTACTTTGTTGAAGCACATTTGGCAGCGATTACAACCTCGAGTCTTCTTGGGTATGACGCTACAAGCTTGGCACATCTGTATTTGGGGAGTTTCTCCCATTCTTCTCTGCATGTCCTCTCAAGCTCTGTCAGGTTGGATTGTGAGTGTTGCTGCACAGATATTTTCAGATCTCTCCAGAGATGTTCAAGTCCAGGCTCTGGCTGGGACGTTGAGACTTGTCCCTAAGCCACTCCTGCGTTGTCTTGGCTGTGTGCTTAGGGAGACTGTCCTTTTGGAAGGTGAACCTTCGTCCCAGTCTGACGTTCTAAGCGCTCTAGAGCAGGTTTTCATCAACAATCTCTCTGTACTTTGCTCCGTTCATCTTTGCCTCAGTCCTGACTAGTTGTCCCAGTCCCTGCCGCTGAGAAACATCCCCACATGCCACCATCAAGCTTCACCATATGGATTGTGCCAGGTCACCTTCCTGACCAAGACCCTTCTCCCCCAATTGCTCAGTTTGGCCAGGCAGCCAGCTCTAGCAAGAGTCTTGGTGGTTCCAAACTTCTTCCATTTAAGAATGATGGAGGCCACTGTGTTCTTGGGAACCTTCAATGCTGCATAAATGTTTTGGCACCCTTCCCCAGAGCTCTGCCTCGCCTCGACACAATCCTGAGCTTTATGGACAATTCCTTCAACTTCATGGCTTGGTTTTTGCTCTGATGTGCACTGTCAACTGTGGGACCTTATATAGACAGGTGTGTGCCTTTACAAATCATGTCCAATCAATTGAATTTACCACAGGTGGACTCCAATCAAGTTGTAAAAACATCTTAAAGATGATCAATGGAAACAGGATGCACCTGAGCTAAATTTCAAGTCTCATAGCAAAGGGTCTGAATACTTACAGTTGAAGTCGTAAGTTTACATACACCTTAGCCAAATACATTTAAACTCAGTTTTTCACAATTCCTGACATTTAATCCAAGTAAAAATTCCCTGTCTTAGGTTAGGATCACCACTTTTTTTTTTAGAATGTGAAATGACAGAATAATAGTAGAGAGAATGATTTATTTCAGATTTTATTTCTTTGATCACATTCCCAGTGGGTCAGAAGTTTACATACACTCAATTAGTATTTGGTAACATTGCCTTTAAATTGTTTAACTTGGATCAAACGTTTCGGGTAGCCTTCCACAAGCTTCCCACAATAAGTTGGGTGAATTTTGGCCCATTCCTCCTGACAGAGCTGGTGTAACTGAGTCAGGTTTGTAGGCCTCCTTGCTCGCACACGCTTTTTCAGGTCTGCCCACACATTTTCTATAGGATTGAGGTCAGGGCTTTGTGATGGCCACTCCAATACCTTGACTTTGTTGTCCTTAAGCCATTTTGCCACAACTTTGGACGTATGCTTGGGGTCATTGTCCATTTGGAAGACCCATTTGCTTTAACTTCCTGACTGATGTCTTGAGATGTTGCTTCAATATATCCACATAATTTCCCTTCATGATGCCATCTATTTTGTGAAGTGCACCAGTCCCTTATGCAGCAAAGCACCCCCCCTCAACATGATGCTGCCACCCACGTGCTTCACGGTTGGGATGGTGTTCTTCGGCTTGCAAGCCTCCCCCTTTTTCCTCCAAACATAACGATGGTCATTATGGCCAAACAGTTCTATTTTTGTTTCATCAGACCAGAGGACATTTATCCAAAAAGTACAATCTTTGTCCCCATGTGCAGTTGCAAACTGTAGTCTGGCTTTTTTATGGCGGTTTTGGAGCAGTGGCTTCTTCCTTGCTGAGCGGCCTTTCAGGTTATGTCAATATAGGACTCGTTTTACTGTGGATATAGATACTTTTGTACCTGTTTCCTCCAGCATCTTCACAAGGTCCTTTGCTTCATCAGTACGTCATCTCTAGGAGACAGAACGTGTCTCGTTCCTGAGCGGTATGACGGCTGCGTGGTCCCATGGTGTTTATACTTGCGTACTATTGTTTGTACAGATGAACATGGTACCTTCAGGCATTTGGAAATTGCTCCCAAGGATGAACCAGACTTGTGGAGGTCTTGGCTGATTTCTTTTCATTTTCCCATAATGTCAAGCAAAGAGGCACTGAGCTTGAAGGTAGTCCTTGAAATACATCCACAGGTACACCTCCAATTGACTCAAATGATTTTAATTAGCCTATCATTTTTTTGAATTTTCCAAGCTGTTTAAAGGCACAGTCAACTTAGTGGATGTAATCTTCTGACCCACTTGAATTGTGATACAGTGAATTATAAGTGAAATAATCTGTCTGTAAACAATTGTTGGAAAAATTACTTGTGCCTTGCACAAAGTAGATGTTCTAACCGACTTGTTTGTTAACAAGACATTTGTGGAGTGGTTGAAAAACAAGTTTTAATGACTCCAACCTAAGTGTATGTAAATTTCCAACTTCAACTGTATGTAAATAAGGTATTTCTGTTTTTATTTTTAATACAATTGCAAAAAATTCTAAAAATCTGTTTTCGCATTGTCATTATGGGGTGTTGTGTGTAGATTGATTAGGAAACATTTGTATTTAATCAATTTTAGAATAAGCCTGTAACGCAACAACATGTGGAAAGGGGTCTGAATACTTTAAGTACAGCAATAGTTGAATAGGATGGCCATGACTAGAATATACAGTATATACATATGAAGTGTGTAAAACAGTATGTAAACATTATTAAAGTGACCAGTGTTTCATTATTAAGGTGACCAGTGTTCCATATCTACGTACATGGGGCAACAGCCTCTAAGGTGCAGGGTTGAGTAACTGGGTGTTAGCCAGCTAGTGACAGTGACTAAGTTCAGGGCAGGGTACTGGGTGGAGGCCGGCAAGTGATGGCTATTTAACAGTCTGATGGCCTTTTTCAGTCTCTCGGTCCCAGCTTTGATGCACCTGTACTGACCTCGTGTTCTGGATGATAGTGGAGTGAACAGGCCGTGTCTCGGGTGGCTGAGGTCCTTGATGATCTTCTTGGCCTTCCTGTGACACCGGGTGTCCTGAAGGGCAGACAGTGTGCTCCCGGTGATGCGTTGGGCTGACTGCACCACCTTCCAGGGGAGCCCTGTAGTTGCGGACGGTGTAGTTGCCTTACCAGGCGTTGATACATCCCGACAGGATGCTCTCAATGGTGCATCTGTAAAAGTTTGTGAGGGTCTTAGGGGCCAAGCCAAATTTCTACAGCCTCCTGAGGTTGAGTGTGTGTGTCTGTGTGTGTATGTTTGTGTACAGTCATACACACACACTCACACACTTGCTCATAAATAGTCATTAGTAACCATAATTGAGTTTGTTACCGTCAATAGTTGTGTGTATCTTTGATTGTCACACTAAACATTACTTATACAGCTCTCATACTTTTTTTGTCTTGTCGCTCCAATTTAGTTTCAAGTTTTATTTGTCACATTCAAAAGTAAACTGAAATGCTGAACTTGCAAGCCCTACCCAACAGTGCAGTTTTCAATATCAAATAGAATAACTATAGGGTCCAAGCCAGTACCAAATGTTTAATGTGCAGGGATACTGGAGTATTTGAGGTAGATATTTACATGTAGGCAGAGATTAGGAGAAAGTGACTGGTAGCAGGATAAATAATAATAACATTAGTAAACAGGACTGGTAGCAGGATAAATAATAATAACAGTAGTAAACAGGACTGGTAGCAGGATAAATAATAATAACAGTAGTAAACAGGACTGGTAACAGGATAAATAATAATAACAGTAGTAAACAGGACTGGTAGCAGGATAAATAATAATAACAGTAGTAAACAGGACTGGTAGCAGGATAATATAGGACTGGTAGCAGGATATATAATAATAACAGTAGTAAACAGGACTGGTAACAGGATAAATAATAATAACAGTAGTAAACAGGACTGGTAACAGGATAAATAATAACAGTAGTAAACAGGACTGGTAGCAGGATAAATAATAATAACAGTAGTAAACAGGACTGGTAGCAGGATAAATAATAACAGTAGTAAACAGGACTGGTAACAGGATAAATAATAATAACAGTAGTAAACAGGACTGGTAGCAGGATAAATAATAACAGTAGTAAACAGGACTGGTAGCAGGATAAATAATAATAACAGTAGTAAACAGGACTGGTAACAGGATAAATAATAATAACAGTAGTAAACAGGACTGGTAGCAGGATAAATAATAATAACAGTAGTAAACAGGACTGGTAACAGGATAAATAATAATAACAGTAGTAAACAGGACTGGTAACAGGATAAATAATAATAACAGTAGTAAACAGGACTGGTAACAGGATAAATAATAATAACAGTAGTAAACAGGACTGGTAACAGGATAAATAATAATAACAGTAGTAAACAGGACTGGTAGCAGGATAAATAATAATAACAGTAGTAAACAGGACTGGTAACAGGATAAATAATAATAACAGTAGTAAACAGGACTGGTAGCAGGATAAATAATAATAACAGTAGTAAACAGGACTGGTAACAGGATAAATAATAATAACAGTAGTAAACAGGACTGGTAGCAGGATAAATAATAATAACAGTAGTAAACAGGACTGGTAGCAGGATAAATAGGACTCGTAGCAGGATAAATAATAATAACAGTAGTAAACAGGACTGGTAGCAGGATAAATAATAATAACAGTAGTAAACAGGACTGGTAACAGGATAAATAATAATAACAGTAGTAAACAGTATGTTAGCAGCGTATTAGGTGGGTGGATGTGTGTGTGGTGGTGAGTGTCTGTGTGTATGTATGTATAAACATTATTATGGTAATATAATAATGGTAATACATGTAAACAGGAGTAATAGTGACCAGTAGCAGGATATATAGATAGATAGATGCTAATGGTAATGGAAGTCAATAATCAATGAACAGCAGCGAAGCGGTAATAATGAATCTAATCAATAATAATTTTAGCAGCAGCGTTGGTGTGAGGGAGAGCAGTAGTTGTTATCCATTTTGCAGTCTTATGGCCATGGTGATACAACCAGTCAGGATGCTCTTGATGGTGCAGCTGTAAACGTTGTTAAGGATCTGAGGGGTGAGAGGACCATGTTAAGTCCTCAGGGATATGGACACAGAGGAATTTGAAGCACTTGACTCTCTCCTCTGCTGCCCCGTCGATGTGGATCAAATCAAATCAAATGTTATTAGTCACATGCGCCGAATACAACAGGTGTAGACCTTCCAGTTAAATGCTTACTTACGATGGATAAGGATAAGAATAAGAGATAAAAGTAACAAGTAATTAAAGAGCAGCAGTAAGAAATAACAATATATACAGGGGGGTGCCGGTACAGAGTCAATGTGCGGGGGCACCGGTTAGTTGAGGTAGTATGTACATGTAGGTAGAGTTAATTAAAGTGACTATGCATAGATGGCAACAGAGAGTGGCAGTGGTGTGGTGTGTGTGTGTGTGTGGGGGGGGTCCTCTGACACCGCCTGGTATAGAGGTCCTGGATGGCAGGAAGCTTGGCCCTAGTGATGTACTGGTCCGTTCGCACTACCCTCTGTAGTGCCTTGCGGTCGGAGGCCGAGCATTTGCCATAGCAGGCAGTGATGCAACCAGTCAGGATGCTCTCGATGGTGCAGCTGTAGAACCTTTTGAGGATCTGAGGACCCATGCCAAATCTTTTCAGTCTCCTGAGGGGGAATAGGTTTTGTCGTAGCCTCTTCACGACTGTCATTGTGTGCTTGGACCATGTTAGTTTGTTGGTGATGTGGACACCAAGGAACTTGAAGCTCTCAACCTGCTCCACTGCAGCCCCGTTGGTGAGAATGTGGGGGTGCTCTGTCCTCTTTTTCCTGTAGTCTTGATCACGTTGAGGGAGAGGTTGTTGTCCTGGCACCACACGGCCAGGTCTCTGACCTCCTCCCTATAGGCTGTCTTGTTGTTGTCGGTGATCAGGCCTATCACTGTTGTGTCATCTGCAAACGTAATAATGGTGTTGGAGTCGTGCCTGACGTGCAGTCATGAGTGAACAGGGAATACAGGAGGGGGCTGAGCACGCACCCCAGAGGGGCCCCTGTGTTGAGGATCAGCGTGGCGAATGTGTTGTTACCTACCCTTACCACCTGGGGGTGGCCCGTCAGGAAGTCCAGGATCCAGTTGCAGAGGGAAGTGTTTAGTCCCAGGGTCCTTAGCTTATTGATGAGCTTTGAGGGCACTATGGTGTTGAACGCTGAGCTGAAGTCAATGAATAGCATTCTCACATAGGTGTTCCTTTTGTCCAGGTGGGAAAGGGAAGTGTGGAGTGCAATAGAGACTGCATCATCTGTGGATCTTTGGGGTGGTATACAAATTGGAGTGGGTCTAAAGTTTCTGGGATGATGGTGTTGATGTGAGCCATGATCAGTTTTCAAAGCACTTCATGGCTACAGACGTGAGTGCTACATGTCGGTAGTCATTTAGGCAGGTTACCTTAGTGTTCTTGGGCACAGGCACTATGGTGGTCTGCTTAAAACAGGTTGATATTACAGACTTATACAGGGAGAGGTTGAAAATGTCAGTAAAGACACTTGATAGTTGGTCAGCGCATGCTCGCGGTACACGTCCTGGTAATCCGTCTGGCCCTGAGGCCTTGTGAATGTTGGGGGTGTTCACCCGTCCCTGTTTCCTGTAGTCCACGATCAGCACCTTGGTCTTGCTGACGTTGAGGGAGATGTTAATGTCAATTGAGACGGGTTTATTGATAGCCTAACATAAATATATCCTACTACGGGGAGTGGAACTGAACTGGCATATTTTTATAGTAAAGGCCTATGTTTGTGTTTGGACTAGAGTTGCTGTATACAGTATGAGTGTTCTGTATTACCGGTTGTGTGTTTATGGATTTTGCTTATTTGCGCGCGTGTGTGTGTCTATGTGTGTGTCTGTGAGTGTGTATGTGTTTTCAAGCATACGTGTGTGTGTGTGTGAGTGAGGCTGCAGATGGCTTCTCTCTGGTAAGTACACAGCTGTCTGTCTCTCTCTCTCTCTCTGCCTGGGAGAAGCACAGGGGCGGTTTGTCAGGCCCTATTAACAGGGCCTGTCTACCCCGCTCTCGCGCTCATGACATCACCGCTACTGGCAACCCAAAACACTACTAGTCTAGTGTGTGTGGGTGTACTATTTATCTGTGTCTGTGCATATGCATCTGTGTTTGTGTGTGTGTGTGACTATTTACCCTAACGTATGTGTGTGTGTGTGTTTCGGTCCACAGGCAAGCGGCAGATCCACAACCTGGGCAGCCAGCTGCAGCTCAACCAGCACTGCCTGGACACGGCCTTCAACTTCTTTAAGATGGTGGTGAGCAAGCACCTGACGCGCGGACGCAAGATGGCGCACGTCATCGCCGCCTGCCTGTACTTGGTCTGCCGGACTGAGGGCACGCCCCGTATCCTTGGGACTGGGATCACACCCCCTGCTGCCCTAAAGGGGGGAGATTGTCTTTTACCATAGGGGGTTGGGGTGACGGTGTTTCCAAGGCATATCAATGGTTACAGATTAATGTGTGTGTGTTTTTGAGTACTGTATGTGTGAAAGAAAGGGTAATCTCTGTTAACCCAGAAGTAAAATCTTTGGTCAGCTGCATGATTAACTGTGCTCATATGTGTTAGAAATTCTGACAAAAACAAAGTATCCACCCTCGCTAAAGGAAACTAATCTGTGTGGGTACACGCAGAATCTGCCCACGGGAGATTAGAGAAAGGGAGAATGATTGTATTTGTGACATTGTCTGTCTGTGTTATTGTGGATGTGTGTGTGTGTTATTGTGGATGTGTTTGTGCATCCATGTGTGTAATAGAGAGGGTGTGTTTGTGAGTTATTGTGGATGGATGCTCAGCACATGCTTCTACACACCCATCTCCCAGAGACCCATTATTTTCCGATCAGGTCCAACGACACACCTCCCAATTCCAAGGCCGCAGAAGACCTGGAATGTTTACCCCTGCGTCCGGATCAAACCGCTCAGTGATCAGAATGCATTATAAGCTTCCCCTCCCCCAATTATAACCTTAACCATTAGTGGAGGAAATGCAAAACTGACCCAAGATCAGTGTCTACTAGGGGCAACATCACCCTACTCCAGATTATAAATCACATAGGCTGCGTTTACACAGGCAGCCCCCATTCTGATCTTTTTTCACTAATTGGTCTTTAGAAGAAGCTCATCTGCTTTCTGTTGGTGTCGCGTTGAGGAAGCGTCACTCCTGCCCTCCCACCTCTTCCCGTAAGAGCCATTACAGTTATAGTTCCACAACCTTGAGGATGTCATCAGCATTTTAGTTATTGCTGTTAAACAGTGGAGAGTGGAAAAACAAATGTTTTTCTCAGGTGCGACAGTGTGGACGAGTGTAAAGCAAACAAAGGTGTAAGTTTGATGAAACTGTTGTCATAAAGGGAGGCCATCTTGTCTGTGTGAGGAATAATATATAATAATATAACATATGCCATTTGGCAGACATTTTTATCCAGAGAGACTTACAGTCATGTGTGCATGCATTTTGAGTTGTGGCCCCAGCAAAATTGGACCCATTATCCTTAGCGGTGCAAGCGCCACACGACCACCATAAGCAATTCTACATCAGAGGAGGCTGGTGAGGGGAGGCTCATATTAATGAATGGAGTGAATTGAATGGAATCAAACACATGGAAACCAGGTGTTTGATGTGTTTGAGACCATTCCATTAACTCCGTTCCAGCCATTACTATGAGCCTGTCCTTCCCATTTAAAGTGTCACCAGCCACGACTGATCTACATCAAGGATATTCAAATATAAGCCTGAAGGTCTGGAGTACCGCTGTTTTTCTTCATCCCATGGAAGTGAATTGATTAAGGTCACACTGATTGGGCAGAGATTCTACACACCCTGGTCGTGCTCAGTAGTACCTTTTGCAAAGTAACATGAAAGTCTTCCTATTGACCATTGACCAGCGTTTTCTTCATATCTGTGTGTGTTTGCATGGGCTCTTTTAGAATAACAAGGGGAGGACCAAATACGTTTTAGATTCTATTCTATTTACTGTCGAGGTAACCACATATGGTTAAGTGATGGGGAGAAAGGAATTACTGTAGCTTACAGTGACTTGATGATGCCTGTATCTGGCCTACCTCTAGCCATCCCTCTCAGGTCACTGTCCTGCTTCAGGGTATAGCACCACCACGTCACTATTGGTGTTAGGTTCATATTGTAGTGATACTAAGTCTTCATTTGTCACTTCAGCAGTCCAACCCAGGTTCTGTACCACTGTAACGTTCAAGGCCTGTACTAAAGAGCAACGTGTTTGTTTAACACCAGAGAATCTCACTAGTTATCTGTGTATTGTGGCGTTGCTGGGAGAAGGGTGCACCTCTCTTTCCTTTGGGGTTAGGCCGGGTTTGGGTTGGGCTCCTCCGGTTAGTCACAGGGGACTGAGATAGAAAGTTACAGGTCCTCAGTGGCTTCATTCAGTCCTATTGATTTACACACACACACACACACACCTTTTTACTAGACTACAATACACACAGGCAACTGTTGAAGGGAACTGTGTAGCCTTATCTACATGGATTCATCCAGTAACATTGACACCACTCGCCCAAAGGCGAATGCGTTATAGAGGATTGTCTAACCTATCACTCTCCTTGATATTGCTATTCAAATCCTCAGTGGATTCGCACTACCCAAAGAGTCCATTGGAGAAGAACTATCAATACAACAATACAAGGTACAATTCCTAGTTTTTTTTCTTGTGAACCACTTCGGAAATCAGCGTTTTCGTTAGTGCTTTCTGGGAACAAATACACATCTTGTCGCTGTCCTACTATTTTTAACGGCAAAACAATTTATCACTAACCCAAAGTGTAAAAACATTGCCCCATGCCTGTCCGATCCTCTTTGAAAGCGTGCTATGGGCAACTGACAGTACGATGATACTGGCAGGTGAGTGATTGACTGCATCTCAAATGGCACCCTATTCCCTATATATGTTGGTCATTTAGCAGACGCTATTATCCATCGTAACTTACATTAGTGCAGGGGTGTCAAACAGTTTCTTCTGTCCAGCTCGCTAACAATCACTATGGACAGTCAATGGACCTACATTCATAAAGTTTATTGAAATCACTCGACAGTCAGGGAGCATAAAAAATTCCATAAATGATGGAAAGAGGAAAACAATTTAGCAAATTTTGACAGCACATTTTCCGTGCAACCCTCTGGAACTCATTGAAGACCGAATTTAGTTCAATTAGTTAAACATCCCTGCATTAGTGTATTCATCTTAAGATAGCTAGGTGTGACAAAATATCACAATCGTAGCAAGTACATTTTCCGTCAATAAAGTAGTTATCAGAGGAAAATATAAATGTGCCTGCACTACTTTTGACCAGGGCCCATAGGGCTATCTAGGGAATAGGGTGCCTTGGTCAGAAGTAGTGTACTATGTAGGGATAGGGTGCCATTTGGAACACATCCCTAGTGTGTGAGGTTTAGCGACGGTCTGCATTATCTGTCGATGGCGGCGGAACTATCAGATTATCCTTTCCCTTTCTGTGGCGCTAATCTAATCTCACCTCACCCCGCTGAGATTAATGGACCCTGTAATCTCTCCGAAGGCCACAAGTGCTACGTGTGTGTCACCTCAGGTGTCTGTGTGTGTGTTGCTCAGGTACAAGTGTGTGTGTAGGTCAGAGGGCGGAAGGGAAGTGTGTATTTTCAAATGGCAGTTGATTGTTTTCATGTAGCCTATCCAGTGTGTGTTGGTTAGTGTGTGTGTGTGTGTGTGTGTGTGTGTGTGTGTGTGTGTGTGTGTGTGCGCCGCGTTTCTTGGCTGTTGTTTGTTTGTAATGGTAAATAAGAGGTTAGTCAGGTGTGCGTATGGCTGTAAAGTTTGCATTGTGTATAGTATTCTTGTACACTAGGTATGTAGTAATTTATAATATGTGTTTGTGTTCCAGGTGTGTATTTGTGTTCCAATTAAGAATGTATGTTCCAGTCTGTGTGTGTGTCTGTGTGCTTGCCTGCACACTTCCGCCCATTCACCGCGTTGTAAGGTGAGCGTCAGCCGACAGTCCTCCCGAGTCAATCCACTTCGCTCCCTCTGTCCCGTCTCTAGGTGAACTTGTCTGCAGGTTGCTAGGGCGGAGCTGAGGCACTGCGGGGCCAGTTCTATATTTAGCCGCGCATCGGCAGCCGAAGGGACCAAGCATCAGGGGAGTTTGAGTCACCCGATGCTTGACTGCAGAAAGACCCCGGAATCAACGTCTCACTCACCGTAGTGATTGGCAAAAAACAAACCCAGTGCACAATTCTAAGGCCCTAGACTTACCTACTTGAACACCGGATTTCATGTTTTTACATTATTTTCAGTTTGAAGGACGGCATTCTCAATTACATTGCAATTCTTACTTAGCATTATTAAACATACATTTTTTATGTCATTCTTAGAATGTTATTGACAGGTCAATTTGGGCCATTTCAGCAAAAAAACAACATAAATAATTCAAATAGCCTTAGGCTTGTAATAATGTTGTATACTTTGCTCTGAACAGTATTTGTAAGTGCTGAACCCATTAAGAAATTAGTCATGCTACTTAGTTCATATAGTACCCCGCAGTTTCAGACCATTTATTTTCTGTTTAGTGCCAACTGAACACAACCATGGTGTATCTCTGTTCTTTGCAGTAAAGCCCTTGTTGCTGTCACCTTTCCTTCCTTAACGCTCTTTCCCCAATCAGACATGCTTCTGGACCTGAGTGATCTCCTACAGGTATGTTTAGTCTCTGTCTTCGTCCATTATGATTCTCTACCCTTCTCCAGATGTGTGTACTTCACTCCTCATGCATTTAAAAGCATTGGATTGGTGAAAGCATGGCTGGAGGGAGTTCCCACCTTATTATTGGCATCAGTCAATTTCTTTTAAATCCATAAGGCGTAGTGCTCGAGTGTACACATTGTGGTAGGGGTAGAGAAACGGAATGTAGCCATGCAGGACAACCATTCAGGGAAGTAAGGTAAAGGTTGCCTTTAACTACTGAAATTGTCACTATTGGGACTACTCCATTGGATCCATTGTACAGCACAGACTAAATCATGCACAGCTCTCAAGTATTTGACATATGTATTTGACCCAGGGGCCGTATGTACGACATGTCTCAGAGCAGGAGTGCTGATTTAGGATCTGTTTTGCCTTTTAGATTACAGTGAATAAAATTGATTGCATGGCCTGATCCTAGATCATGGCCTGATCCTAGATCAGCACTCCTACTCTGAGATGCTTATCACGGCCCCAGGTGATATCCACATACAAATGCCATTGGGTATAGCCTCATCACAATGAATGATGTGGTCTGCAGGGAGTGTGACACAAGCAAGTCAGCTAACCACCAAATTAAACAACAAATTAAACTGCCTACCAAAAATGTTACATGTGTAAAGAAAAACCAAATAATATGCATATTAAGGACATTTTAAATCTCAGATCCGTCATAACCAAACCATTTTAATTTCAGCTCCTCACATAGTAAAACCTCCCAAAACATAAATAAATGTATGAAGAACAAAGTCCTAATCTCCCATGGGGTATCCAGCTACTAGAGGACAGAAGGAGTATGTCAATTCAGTGCAGGGAATTTAATGTTCAGTTGTTGGGTCCCTGGGGGAAGAGTTTCTGTCCGACACAGCTGGCGCAGTGAAATATTTTTACCCCCAGTCCAGGCCAGCTGTCCTGGGAGCATGGCCCCCACCCTAGACTCACCCCTGTCTGGTATTGGAAGGCCGTGGTTAGGCCAGGGTGGCAAGGGTGGAGCCTCCCCAGAAATATGCAACCAATGCCACCAATGCACTGAATCCTTAGCCTGGTCCCAGATCTGTTTGTGCCATATAGTCCAATCCCAGAGTGGCTGTCATGCCATTGATGCCAAACAATGACCATATGACTTTACAAGAAAGCACAAACAGATTTGAGACCAGGCTACGGAATCCTCAGTGCTATGTGGCCCTGGTCCATAGTGGGTCCTAAGTCGACCCATAGACACTGATCTGGGAACAGCTGATGCACCCCATAGCCTAACCTTAACCATTTTGCGGGGAATACAAGATTGACCTTAGATCAGTGTGTACAGAATGGGGGCAACTTCTCATGACACTGGAGGCTAAGGCACAGGGTGGAAGGGTTTTGAGTAATGTGCTCTTCACCCCCCTACACACTTTACGTCTATGAACATAATATAAACTTACTTTCTTTACCTACTCGTTTCATATATAATACTTCAATTGTGCTGCTTAACTTAACTCATATGACTACAACTATTAAGCTTTAAATTATCATTAGCCGACAGCAAAGCAATCTTCCTTCCTTGTAGAAATCACTGATCTGCCAAGGTTTGATTGGACAAAGTAATTGGAAACATTGCCTTCACTTATCCACCTACGTAGGTACAGATAAATGAATACTCGAGGAAGGAAGGATGTGTTTCAAAATTATTGGAACAGGGGCCAAGGCCCTGTTTGAATACTTCAAAATCAACCTTCCTTCCTCCGTTCCTTGACATAATCACTGATCTAACACAAATCGATAGGTCTAAGCAACGGTTCTAACACAGCTTTCACCAATCCAGCCACGTCAGATCAGGGATTTCTTCAAGGGAGGCGGGAAGGATGCGCATTCTTTCCTTGAGGTAATCACAGATCTAACACAAATTGATAGGTGTGGGAAACAGTTAAATCACATGGCTTTCACCAATCCGATCAGGAATTTCTTCAAGGTAGGCAGGCAGGAAGGATGCATTCTTTAAGTTTTGGAACAGAGCCCAACTCTCCTCCGCTTTACAGGTGAACGTGTACATCCTAGGGAAGACCTTCCTCCTCTTGGCTCGAGAGCTCTGCATCAACTCCCCAGCAATAGGTAAGATCTAGGATCAGCTTCCACTTCCATTATCCTAGCCTTAACCATTAGTGGGGAAAATGTAAAACTGACCCAAGATCATTGTCTAGGGGCAACGTCACCTTACTCCTTATTTTAGCTCAAGGGCTGAATTCCAAAATCAATCCATAGCCCTCCAACCTGGCCAGTGAGTACTTGGTCAGATCTGAAAGGGATTGGATAGGTATAAGCAATATGGTACTTGCTTCACTGCTGATAGGCTGGGTGGAATTTTGCCTTGTTTGTTGCAGCTATCCAATCCTTTCCGATTGGAAACGTGTCTCACTCAGTTTTCTTTCTTTCTTTAACAAAACAACTGAAAGCTAAAAGGCTATTTTATGTCCCTACACTTTAAATGATCAAAAATACCTTCCATATCTAGTTAATTTCAATTATGACTGGATAACAGATAGATATTCTGGATAGATGAGTCATCTTCTAGAAAGGGAAATAAACTATTGAAGGATGGGACACATCACAGTGAATCACCACAGAGTTTCTAAACCCTGAGGCGCAACATCAAGAGACTTCCGGGAACGCTTACGAAGCAGACCAAGAAGACCAGGCCGGGGTTTGGGGTATGAGAAGTCAAGGAGAGAAGTGAAAGATTCTTCCATAGCTGTTTATCGAAATCTAAAAAGGCACAACCTAGATTCAAGTAGGTTGAACATGTTATTACTCTAACCTCATTGGACAAACTTTTTAGTCCAAAACAACTTTATGTAGGAGTGTCTTTGAATTCCCGGTCTGCACATGCGCAGTTCAGCACGAGACGACCGTTTTACCCGATGAAGTGTTTCTGCACTTGAGCTTAGCTAGCCAACGTCAAGTGTGATCGGGGATTTCTATTGGAGAAGTAGTTTCTGCCTATCTTCATACTGTACCGTTTTTGGAATCACCCTGCCAAGAAATATGCAGACCATTTGAGTGTTTGCACTTTTACATATGCCAGCAGCCGTCGGACCCTTGGGACGTCCCTATCCTGAACCCTAACCATTTTAAATGTTAAACTTCAATGGGGTGAAGTCAAGAGTTGGACGTCCCAAGGATCTCCTTTAAGACTTTTCTATTTGAATAGCATACACACTGTGCAAGACAAGTGCAGTACCTCATTTTACAATTTTACCAGTGGGGGCACTGTGTCCCCATGCCTTTCAAGTGTTTTGACGACTTGCTATGCAGTCATTTTATGCCCGCCTCCCATCCCCTCCCATAAAAGATCAACACCTCTGCTGCGTTCTCATCTGACTAATGTAATGAGAGGGGTACAGAGAGTAAACAAGGGGTAATCATCCAAGTATACAACCTGGGGTTAATAGACTTAAAATCCCTCCAAGGGCCTCCCGAGAGGTGCAGTGATCTAAGGCGCTGCATCGCAGTGCTAGTGGTGTCACTACAGATCCGGGTTCAATACCGGGCTGTGTCACAGCCGGCCGTGACCGGGAGACCCATGAGGTGGCACACAAATGGCCCAGCTTCTTCCGGGTTAGGGGAGGGTTTGGCCGGCCAGGATGTCCTTGTCCCATCGCGCTTTAGTGACTCCTGTGGCGGGCCGGGCGCATGAAAGCTGACACGGTCGCCAGAGGTACGGTGTTTCCTCCGACACATTGGTCCGGCTGGCTTCTGGGTTACGCGAGCAGTGTTTCAAGAAGCAGTGTGGCTTGGCAGGGTCGTGTTTCGGAGGATGCATGGCTCTCAACCTTCGCCTCTTCCGAGTCCGTACGGAGGTTGCAGCGATGGAACAAGACTGTAACTACAAATTGGATATCACGAAATTGGGGTGAAAAAGGGTTAAAAAAAATATAAAAAAAACATCCCTCCAAGAATTATACCCCCCCCCATATAATCTTATTCATCATGGTCTAAAAGGAAAAACTGATCCTATATCAGCAGAACTCCTACTCTGATATGCTCTTTGAATACAGACCCAGAGGAGTGCTGATCTATAATAATACATTTGGTGGGTGCTTATATTTTTCCTATTTCACACATGTATTATATGCATGAATTGGAAATTTGTTTTTTGCTTTTCCCAACTCCTTCTGAGACAACCTCGAAGAGAGAGGTCACGGCCAGGGTCAGCCATTATCAACGGCGAACCTGGAACAATTAGTACCTTGCTCAAGGGCACACCGAAAGATTTTTCACCTTGTCCTTTCGGAGATTTGAATAAGCGACCTTTCGGTTACTGGCCCAACGCTCTAACCACTAGGATACCATCCGCCCTGATATGTTCCCCCCGTCCATAAATTCATATTGGCGAAAATAAAAAACTGATCCTAGGTCAGCAGCACTCTGAGACTGAATATGGGCCCTGATTTGCAGGCCAGTGTGTCTTCCTTGCTAGGTAATTCCAATCCAGCTGCCTGTCAGCAGAAAGTCTGCCATTCTACCGTCTCCAACTTGCTCTAGTGTTTACCCCTCATTAGAATGATGAAAGCACTGCAAGCACATTTCAATGGGTTGAATTAAAATCCATCTCCCAATTTCACTTAACAACTTTGAGAGGTGGCACCCAACCAGAAAGATGAGCCAGACAATACCCTGAATATGTTGGAGGTGTGAGTAAAAAGCATTGGTTGAAACATGAAAAAAAGGGCACTGGGAGTCACTTCGCCTCTGCAATTTATGCAAATGATTCTGTTTTGATTACAGAGCGATTATGTTGTCCTGTGGAACACTTGAAATCACAGCGTGATAGAAATGTATGAATCCGTTGCGATTTGTCAGGGTTGTGCGAAGGTCATTTTCCTTTCAAGTTTAAATTGGTGATCAAACCCTCCTAAAAAGGTATGCTGCAGCATAATAAAAGAGTCATATTCCATTATGCCTCATTCATTTTTCAAAAAAAATACATGACTGAGTATTTCAAACTCCAGACTACATGGTATGCGTCATTTTGCTACTGGAAGAGGTGGAGATGATGTTATGTAAGAAAATGGTTCCCTGGTGACCTATAATTCTCTATCTCACACCATACTCTGTCAAGTAATCTCAGGGCGTGTTACCAAAGAACAAGTATCAACACCTTTGAGTTTGAGTCACAAAAACGTTTTCTTTATGTTCTGCAGTTCCATTAAGCTGCGCACTAAATACAAGACATGTCATTTGTCAGCCAACCTCAAGCTGTGAACAAATTAGCCTCAAGTTATTTACAAAAAACAACACGCTAACAGGGAGTGGCCCAGTAGGAGTGCAATAATACAACTTCTCTGTCATATTTACACCAGGCTGCATGCCACAGCGCTCAATACTTAAAATCATAGGTTGTATCTTTATCTCAATAAATAAAAATGGAAAGAGCATTCCATCACTCAAACATTTTGTCAAAGGACTAACAGGCATGTTTTCATTTACATAATTTCTCGCTGCTGCTACATTGTTGAAGAAGGCAATGGAACTCTCTTGCTTTTGGACCCACTAATAATCCCCAGCATGTTCAACGAATCCAGTGGTAGAACGCATTTCCACGCAGGGGGAGGGGATGTGTTACAAACAAACCCCAAGGTTCATGCATAGAAGACCAGTTCAGGGATCTGCCCACCCTGCACGCCCGTCCCATTGGTACTGTCCGAGGAGCACTGGTACTGGAATGTCACTTTTCCGCACTGCACCTCAGTCATGCCCTCCTGCCCAAAGTAGCTCAGCTCGTTGCCGTCCAGCACGACACTGACCGTGTAGAAGGTGTCCTGTTCCACTTGGACCGGGTGCTCGAACCACACTGAGAATGTGCTGCTGGAGCCGTCTGACACGAACATGGTGAGGTTCTGCGCCAGCGTGGCACCTTGACGCTTCAGTTCAATCTTGACACTGTACTCAGCCTTGCCGCCGCTCGAGCCATACAGGCCGAGGCCGGCAATGAAGATGCGCTTGTCTACAGCAAACTGGATGCTGTCGCAGCGGCCCCGGTATCGCCACTGGTTGCTCCGGTAGGCCGATGACTGGAAGCGATGGCACCGCTGCGGCGTCAGGCCCGTCCGCTGAGCCAGCGGGAACTCCAGCTTGGGCTTGTTGGCCGCCGTGTACCACAGGAAGATGTCGTGCGTCTCCTCCAGGGTGAGCACGTCCGACTGTGCCGCGCCATCAGCAAACTCCTCCAGAGTCATGGTGGGGAGGCGCACCAGGTACAGTACCTTGCCCAGCACCGCCCGCTTGTTCCGTGCTGTGGAGCCCAGGCCTTGGCGACGGCACTCAGCGACCGCCCACTCCAGCACTGCCTGGAAGACCACTGCCTCGCGCGTGTTCAGCGTCTCACGGCGCAGGATGATCTCCAGGGTCTGCAGGTCAATCTCACAGAAGCCCTCGGAGCGGAGGGCTAGCTCAGCCTGGGCGTCGATCACCTCCCAGCAGCGCTGTGTCAGCTCTGGCTCCTCAAAGAGGCGGCTCTGAGAGAGCAGCACACAGGCGTTCTTGGCCTCCAGGCTGGTCTCCAGGAAAGTGACGCAGGCCTTGGCCAAGGCAGGCACAATGTACTTCTTGGCGGCGTACAGAGTGGCCAGCACCGTGTCCGCCTCCAGTTCAATCTCGTCGCTGTACATATACCTGGAAGAGGGGGGGGATTTTAGAGCCATTATAACCACAACCACCATCACAATGTATGATAGAACAATTGCTAAACATCCAATCGATCAGGGTTTGGGACCAAATCCATTTCAATGAGCCAATTCAATTAATATCCTGAATTGAAATGACATTGACCCCAACCACAGCAATACATGAAAAAATACTTTATTGTCAAACCCAACCCCCTGAAAAACAAACAATCACCAAGGGGTTAAAAGGAAGTTAAAGGGTCACGTTCCTTGCTGATGGGCAATAGACTTTGGATTCAAACTGGCGACCCTCAGATTGCAGGCCTGCCTTTCAAACCTCTAGGCTACTTGCCGCCCCTATATATTGGCTATATGACAAAAGCATGGCAACTTTGCTGACAAAAAGGACTGAAATGCATAAGCAAGCCTTACACAGAGATTATGTAATGTGTTACTCACTTTAACAGAATTAAAAAAGCAGCAGGCTCCACGTCTGGGATGTGAATCTCAGACTCCCCTTCTGCCAGGTCTCCATAAAACATGGCACCAAAAACGGAGCTGCCCACCGCCAATACATACTGTAAACACAAGAGGGAAAGTGGGTTATTTCAATATGGCTATGCATATTGTTTGGCAAAATGTGATACATTCTTAAGAAAGCATGTGCATATTACACCATTGTTGTGCTTATATTTACTTAAATGTAAATTATATGACAATGTGTAATGTAATTCATAAAACAAATAGAAAATCCTGTGTCCAATGGGCCACAATGGCAGGATAATCGTTGTAGGCTATACATATGCCTGCATGACCGCTTCAAACTTCTAATCTACACAGAGCCAATACGCTGAGACTTTGGCGCAGAAGAAAAGCGCACTTACTTTGTGCGCTGGAACTTTCTGTGATTCACCAGGGGGACCCACAATGAAATGAACATCGGCCATATGTTCTTTATTGAACATCAAGGCATTCCTGAAAGAGTCGAAATAAGATACATGATATCATGCATTCGGCGTCGTACACGCCACGTTAAATCGATGGCATTTTTAATCACGGAGCTGCAATCACTACGCAAGGTTTTGCATAATATAACATTTGCATTATAAAATAGAACGAGAACTGAAGCTTGACATACCTTTCTCGCAATGTCGGGTGAGTGGACTGCCAGCTGGTAGTCTCGACGTTGTTGTTGTTGATATTTTGCTGAGTGGCAGTCGTAGTCGGCACGGTCACAGCTTGGGTGACCTGAACGATGTTTTTTTTGCTGGCTGCAGTCACTACCGCGCCGTTGCTGTTAGGGAGGTTGGTGTTTAAGCTGGCAGGGTACAGTTCTGCAGCCATCTTCTTCTTCACGGACAAAGTCACGATTTCATAGCATACTGGCAGCTTGCCGGACTGCTTCCCACTCTTTTTAGTCCTTTTTAAGGTTTCTGGAAGCAAAAGCAAAAATGTAAAAAACTTCATGATTCGGCCATACAGGCAATCTGGAGGTTCTGGCATCAGAAAACAAATCCACCTATCAACCTTTGGACAAGGCGACGTGCATTTAAAGTGCAAATAAGTATGTATAACAGTTAAGATTTTTTACAATTATTTCCACATAATGTAACACGTTTATAAACCGATACCCTCGGTCATCGGTCTATGTACAATCAAACAAAACCCCTACGCACCCTGAAAATATTTGCACAGCAACATCAAGGTGTCCGTCCAGCGGAATTACATCCGAAGCGGTTACAATTTCATCTATCTCATAGCGTCCTCCTTTTAAGCGAAAATGTATCCCCTCTAAAATAATCACCTCCACGTTGCACTCATGGCAAACTGTTACAAAGTGTTACAATGTTGCATAACTCCACTGCGACGACGATGTTGTCACAATTGTTAGATATCCAGGCAGACGCGAGTTCAAATCATTATCCAAATGGTACGTGATCCATCCCTGTGCCAACAATCATTCTACTCTTATGACTGTAGGTACAGTAGTTTTGTGTATCGAGGGCGGGCGCCCAGTTCGAGGTTGACAAATCAGATTCACTGATGCCTTTGCACGTCAGTATTCCGTAGGCGCCTCCCACAGCTGATCTGTACAATATTACATGGCGAAGATCCGAGCAAGAGAGTTAACCCTTACCGTAACGTTCACGTCACTACTTAAATTGCCCACATAAATGGGAGCAATATGGTTCATTTCAGGCATATTTATATCAGAAGAGGCCCCCGTTGTGATTTTGGTTTTTAGATAACGTATGATATATTCTACATGGTAGTCCATCTATGAAATCCATCTGGTTTGTACGCCACAGGAATAGTTTACTGCAAAGTTACTTAAACTACGAATTATGAACCAAAACACGCTCCACGAAAGCTGGATTGAACAGCCATATATATCCAGTGTGTTATATAGAGCACATTGCTGAGCATATCGAGCTATAGCCTATTCAAGATGCAATAGCCTACTTGAGAAACAATTCATTTGCTGACAGTGCGGGACATGGCTCGCCAAACGGACGCCGTTTTTAATTGCGTTCCATGTAACAAATGAAGCGAACTGCTTGCACAATTATGTCAATTCAATTGAAATATTAGGATACAATTGTGAGATGCAATCGTCAGTCTTTCAGTTAGACACAATGTACACAATTTCAAGTTATATGAGGCCAAAATGTTGCTCTCGAATCGGTGCATTTTTAAGAAGACGAAGTAGGCACTGCTGAAATGTCTTCCCCTAATCGCACAGGCTGTACAGTCGAAGTGATGCCAACCATAGCGTTCGATTCAGCAACATTTCCATTCGTGGGAAACCCCACGACCGAACAGTTAATAAATCTTTACCTGTTTGAAATGCGGGACGGTCGATTGACAAAGAAAAACGTTCAGGTTCGGTTACTGGACGCTTGTTCGCAGCCAGGAGCCATGTTAAAATCCAGAGGACTGGTAAACGGTAGGGAGAGAGGGGGGTTGGGCTTCAACTGTTTGTTCTGTTCCCAGGCCAGTTTCCCCGGTTTTCCAACAGAGGGCTACGGCGCTACAAAATGGAAGGGGTTTAAAAACGGACGGGCCCACAAGTAAGCGGCTTATACTTAATACAATTTCAGACAATGGTATTTTGCCTGGCAGATCTAGTGGTCTTGTTATTGTCTATTCTAAATCCTAAACAGTGGCATGCAGAGGAAGCTAAATCATGAATAGGCTACATCAATGCCACTGATTGAAGGCTATCCATCATCGTTTAATGGTTGGCAATTGATACCCAGTGAGCACAGTTCGACGCCGACGTCCATGGACGTTAGAAAATACATTGACATTTGGTCCGTCTGCCCTGGCCGTGATTTCAATGTCTACAGATGTTGTTTTTTGGTCCGGACTTAGTTTGGCCAAAACATAGACGTCAAGTCCATTATTGGTTCATGACCAAATCTGAAACAGTCATAGATGCCTATGTTTCACAAGTTTGGACAGTACAGTACAGTAGAGCACAGCATAGTAGAGTATAGTTCAGTACAGTAGAGTCCTGCATCTGGTCAGATATCGGCGTTTCCTCCCGATTGCCCTGCAGAAAAATAATTTGGTGGTGTAATGAAAACATTATTTCAACCCACTGGTCGGTTTGTGGTTCAGAACAATTATATTGAAGGCTAGGAGCTTGTTGTGTTGCATTGTGTTGTGAATTCCATTCTGTGAGCGGTGGGGCAAACATACAGTACACGCAGTGGATCAGGGAACTGTCCATTATTTGTGTAGTGCTAAAACATATGTTTCATCCGTTGTCAAGTTTAGACTACTTTCCCTGGCTAGCCTAACGTAACCAGATAAATAAAAATACATTTTATGAAATACACCATCTTGGAAACAGGTCCTGCACAAGTGTAATCCCCGCTTTGGTTTGGAAGGATTTACGAGTCATTGTGGACAAAGTTAACAACCCAGTAGATGGATACACAGTCTGCAAAAGTCCAATAGGTATTTGTTTACGATAGACTTAATTCAGTTCATTATCAGTTAATTATTACATTAATTCAGGCTTTCGTTCATTAACACGAGGGGTGTCAGTTAAATTCTTATTTTTGATGCTATTTTACTGTCTAGCTTTAATTTCGGTGATTATTAGCAAGCTGGACACAGTCAAGAAACTATGAATGAAGGTCCATTATCATTTCTACACAGTTAAGATTTGGTTTTAGTGATTTTAAAGTATATTTAGTCCGTTCCACCCCCCCAATTCATCGGGGCATGAAATCTACAAGGTGTCGAAAGCTTTCCACTTGGACACTGGCCCATGTTGACTCGAATGCTTCCCAAAGTTGTGTCAAGTTGGTTGGATGTCCTTTAGGTAGTGGACCATTCTTGATGCATACGGGAAACTGTTGAGCTTGAAAAACTCAGCAGTGTTGCAGTTCTTGACACAAACCAGTGCGCCTGGCACCTACTGTACTACAGTACCCCGTTCAAAGGCACTTACATATTTTCTTGCCCATTCACCCTCTGAATGGCACACAAACACAATCCATGTCTCCAGGCTTAAAAATCCTTCTTTAACCTGTTTCCTCCCCTTCATCTACACTGATTTGAAGTGGATTTAACAAGTGAAATCAATAAGGGATCATAGCTTTCACCTAGATTCACCTGGTCAGTCTTTGTCATGGAAAGAGCAGGTGCTCTTAATGTTTTGTATACTTAGTGTATATCAGATCAATAATTACAATCATGTCTATTGTGATAAAAGATAGCACAGTAGAAAACCGCAGTAGGTCAATCTGATGATATCAATAAACCACTGGAAATTATCATAGGCTAGTATTTATCTAGCCTGAGTGCTGTCTGTTTGTGCTATCATGTAATTGCATTAGTAACAACATTGTATAACATGTTTTTACATAGTACTTAAAGGTATAGTTCAAGATTTTAGTAATAAAGCCCTTTATCGACTTCCCCAGAGTCAGATGTTTAGACGTCCAGTCATTGCCCTAATGCTAGTTAGCATCGCAAAACTACCTCTAACTTCCTACTGGATGCAGAGACATAAAAATGTATCCGCAAGTTCATCTGACTCTGGGGAAGTAGATAAAGGGCTTGATTGCCAAAATCTCAAACTATCCCCTGGAAACTAGAATATATTTTTTTAAATAAAAAAATAAAATTATTAGGTTAATTGGAGTTATTTGTGACAATTTGGCCTTACCCAGGCCTCCTTTAAAATGCCATAATGTTTAATCTGTACGTACTACAAAGTTAAAATTTTGTCATATGAAGCTTTACTGCTTGCTTTGTAATTTAAGTAGTATTTTGATTTCAATAACAATTTTCTAACATTAAAGACATGCTCCGGTACTTTGGCGACTAGTAAGTATTTTTTATATCTCCCGCTTTAGGCTGGATGTGTCAATATGTAGTTCATACATGCATAATTCATCAGCAGAATTACTATATTGCCTCAATTAGCCACAAAATCATGTGGGCCAGTCCTCTAGCAATTCGAGTTTTAGCCAATGAGCTTCAGCCCCTCGCCATGGATGGATGGAAACCGTGGATGGATGGCGGTATTCACGCAAAACTGAAAGCGCGATCCACCGCATTTAACCATGGAAAGAGGTCTGGAAATATGGCTGAGTATAAACAGTGTAGTTATTCCCTTCGCAAGGCAATCAAACAAGCGAAATGCCGGTACAGGGACAAGGTGGAGTCGCAATTCAATGGCTCAGACACGAGACGTATGTTGCAGGGTCTACAGAAAATCACAGACTACAAAAACAACAAAAGCGACGTCACGGACACCACGTCACGCTTCTAGACAAACTAAACACCTTCTTTGCCCCTTTGAGGATAATACAGTGCCACCGCCGCGGCTCGCTAACAAAGACTGCTAACTCTCCTTTTCCGTGGCTGACGTGAGTAAAACATTTAAACTTGTTAACCCTCGCAAGGGTGCTGGCCCATACGGCATCCCTAGCCGCGTCCTCAGAGCATGCGCAGACCAGCTGACTGGTGTGTTTACGGACATATTTAATCGCTCCCTATTCCAGTCTGTTGTCCCCACATGCTTGAAGATGGCTACCATTGTTCCTGTACCCAAGAAGGCAAAGATAACTCAACTAAATGACTACCGCCCCGTAGCACTCACTTTTGTCATCATGAAGTGCTTTGAGAGGGTAGTCAAGGATCATATCACCGCCACCTTACCGGCCACCCTAGACCCACTTCAGTTTGCATACCAACAGGTCCACAGATGACGCAATCACCATCACACTGCACACTGCCTAATCCCATCTGGACAAAAATAATACCTATGTAAGAATGCTGTTCATTGACTACAGCTCAGCATTCAACACCATAGTGCCCTCCAAGCTCATCATCAAGCTGGAGGCCCTGGGTCTCAACCCGGCCCTGTGCAACTGGGTCCTGGACTTTCTGACGGTCCGCTCCCAGGTGGTGAAGGTGGGAAACAACATCTCCACTTCGCTGACCCTCAACTCCGGGGCCCCACAAGGGTGTGTGCTCAGCCCTCTCCTGTACTCCCTGTTCACCCACGACTGCGTGGCCATGCACGCCTCCAACTCAATCATCAAGTTTGCAGACGACACAACAGTGATAGGCTTGATCACCAACAACGACGAGACAGCCTACAAGGAGGAGGTAGGGCACTTGGAGTCTGGTGTCAGGAAAACAACCTCTCACTCAACGTCAGGAAACAGCAGAGGGAGCACACCCCTATCCACATCGAAGGGACAGCAGTGGAGAAGGTGGAAGTTAAGTTCCTGGGTGTACGCAGACAAACTGAAATGGTCCACCCACACAGACAGTGTGGTAAGAAGGCGCAACAGTGCCTCTTCAACCTGAAGAGGCTGAAGATATTTGGCTTGTCACCCAAAACACTGACAAACCTTTACAGATAAACAATCGAGAGCATCTTATCAGGCTGTATCACAGCCTGGTACGGCAACTGCACCGCCCTCAACAGCAAGGCTCTCTAGAGGGTGATGCGGTCTGCACAACGCATCACCAGGGGCAAACTACCTGCCTTCCATGACACCTACAGCACCCGATGTCACAGGAAGGCCAAAAAGATTATCAAGGACAACAACCACCCGAGCCACTGCCTGTTCACCCCAATATCATCCAGAAGGTGAGGTCAGTACAGGTGCATCAAAGCTGGGACCGAGAGATTGAAAAACAGCATCTATCTCAAGGCCATCAGACTGCTAAACAGCAATCACTAACTCAGAGAGGCTGCTGCCTACATTGGTACCCAATCACTGGACACTTTAATAAATGGATCACTAGTCACTTTAAACAATGCCACTTTAAATAATTCCACTTTAATAATGTTTACATAGAGTTGAAGTTGGAAGTTTACATTCACCTTAGCCAAATACATTTTAAAACTCAGTTTTTCACAATTCCTGACATTTAATCCTATTAAAAATTCCCTGTCTTAGGTCAATTAGGATCACCACTTTATTTTAAGAATGTGAAATGTCAGAATAATAGTTGAGATAATGATTTCTTTCAGCTTTTATTTCTTTCATCACATTCCCAGTGGGTCAGAAGTTTACATACACTCAATTAGTATTTGGTAGCATTGCCTTTAAATTGTTTAACTTGGGTCAAACGTTTCGGGTAGCCTTCCACAAGCTTCCCACAATAAGTTGGGTGAATTTTGGCCCATTCCTCCTGACTTAGCTGGTGTAACTGGGTCAGGCTTGCTCGCACACGCTTTTTCTATAGGATTGAGGTCAGGGCTGGTGTTTATACTTGCTTACTATTGTGTGTACAGATGAACGTGGTACCTTCAAGTGTTTGAAAATTGCTCCCAAGGATGAACCAGATTTTTTATTCTGAGGTCTTGGCTGATTTCTTTTGATTTTCCCATGATGTCAAGCAAAGAGGCACTGAGTTTGAAGGTAGGCCTTAAAATACATCTACAAGTACACCTCCAATTGACTCAAATGATGTCAATTAGCCTATCAGAAGCTTCTAAAGCCATGACATCATTTTCTAGAACGTTCCAAGCTGTTTAAAGGCACAGTCAACTTCGTGTATGTTAACTTCTGACCCACAGGAATTGTGATACAGCGAGTTATAAGTGAAATAATCTGTCTGTAAACAATTGTTGGAAAAATTAGTCCTAACCGACTTGCCAAAACTATAGTTTGTTAACAAGATATTTGTGGAGTGGTTGAAAAACAAGTTTTAATGGCTCCAACCTAAGTGTATGTAAATTTACGACTTCAACTGTACCTTACATTTCTCATGTCACATGTATATACTGTATTTTATACCATCTACTGCACCTTGCCTATACCGCTCGGCCATCGCTAATCCATATACTTATATGTACATATTCTCATTCACCCCTTTAGATTTGTGTGTATCGGGTAGTTGTTGGGGAATTGTTAGATTACTTGTTAGATATTACTGCATGGTCGGAACTAGAAGCACAAGCATTTCGCTACACTCACATTAACTTCTGCTAACCATGTGTATGTGACCAATACAATTTGATTTGATTTTAGTGGCAGCAAGCAAGACACACACACATTGGAGCGAGGACAGAGAGAGCAATGACGTGGTGCACATATATGGACATTTGTGACATAGTACGCAATTTTCGGGGGCCACTTATGGCTCGTGGGCGCTACTTTCAGAACTACAGGCAAGAAAACATAAATAAAAGTTCCTGAGAAGATCATTAATTTATGATTATAAAAAAATGTAAACATGATATTGAATTATATTATATAGATTTTTTATCTTGCATTTTTTTTCTATATATTCTTGAACATAAACTCTATGGGCTTATATCAAAGTTCCAGAGTAGCATCTCTGCTACTTTTAGAATTATGATCCAATTTGTAAACATTACCAACAGAGTGAATATGAAAATAGATTCAAAATGGTCGCCCTCAGGATGTGCTATGATTCAAATTTAAAGGAGGTCTCTGATTGGTTAAATTGCCTAGTATGCCAGTTGCTCTGTATAAAGTGGGCCATAGCTTGGAGTAGGCACTGGAATAGGGACTGCAGGGAAATATTAAGCCTTGGTGGGACAGCTACACAGTTTGCCAAGGACTTAGTGTCACCTAGATCTAGCTATCTCTCACTTTATATAAGATACTGGGCATATATCCTTGGTGTGACACCATACCCACAGAGAACAACAGTCCCCACAGAGCATCACTGCTCTACAAAACAGAACCAGATTTGCCCTGAAGCCGATGATGAGGACTCAAAACTCTGCTTTTCAACACCTTTTATTAATTCCCTGACTTTTGCCAAAATGCATTGGTTCTAACAAAAAAAACATATTTTTCAGCCAAACTGCCATTGTACTACCAAGAGTTGCCGAATATCTTTTCATCTTCTTCATGCTCCTTTTATACAGTTGAATGGACATCGGTGAAAGGTACTGATGAAAACTCAAATTGAAGTCTGTTCTTTTATGGTATATAGGGGGTATGAGCTCACCACCAGATCCAGTTTCCTATTTAAACTCAGAGTTTCTTTAGCCACACTGTACTTAAAAAAAAGGCCCTTATGGAATCATATTTCTTCACATAACACTACCTCAAGCCCTTAAGCAAATGCCGGTCTCACCTATTGCTTTATAACGATCACTCACCCCTTCAGTAACCTTGGCTCCAGTGGCGAGTTTAGAGTAGAGTTGGGGTTAATTTTATATAAATTCTGGAAGTTAATTGAAATGTCGATTTTAAGAATTTAAAATGTCACTTTCTGATTCATCTCCTGAATTGACTGAATTAAAATGGAATTGACTCCAACTCCACACCATAGTTGAGGAAACATTTATTTACTCTAATTTCCTGCCTACGTGGGAATTAGAAACATAAAATGTTCATTATGTGTAAGACCAGTGTCCAGACATTGATTGTCCCTTTGAGCATTGTGAAGTTAGTAATTACACTCTGTATGGTGTATCAATACACCCAGTCACTACAAAGATACAGGCGCCCTTCCTCACTCAGCTGCCGGAGAGGAAGGAAAACGCTCAGGGATTTCACCATGTGAGCAATGGTGATTTTAAAACAGTTACAGTTTAATGGAAGTGATAGGATTTAACTGACAATGGATCAACAACATTGTAGTTACTCAAATCAAATCAAATTTTATTGGTCACGTACACATGGTTAGCAGATGTTAATGCGAGTGTAGCGAAATGCTTGTGCTTCTAGTTCCGACCGTGCAGTAATATCTAACAAGTAATCTAACAATCTCCACAATACTAACATATATTACAGAGTAAAAAGAGGGAAAAGCATGCATCCTTGCAATAAGGCACTAAAGTAATACTGCAAAATGTTTACTTTTGTCCTGAATACAAAGCGTTATGTTTGGGGCAAATTCAAGATAACACATCACTGAGCACCGCTCTTCATATTTTCAAGCATGGTGCTGGCTGCATCATGTTATGGGTATGCTTGTCATTGGCAAGAACTAGGGAGTTTTTTTAGGATTAAAAGAAACAGAATAGAGCTAAGCACAGGCAAAATCCTAGAGGAAAACGTGGTTCAGTTGTCTTTCCAAAAGGCACTGGGAGACAAATTCACCTTTCTGCAGGACAATTAATTAACACACAAGGCCAAATATACACTGGAGTTGTTTACCAAGATAACATTGAATGTTCCTGAGTGGTCTAGTTACAGTTTTTACTTAAATTGGCTTGAAAATCAATGGCAAGACTTGAAAATGGCTGTCTAGCAATAATCAACAACCAACTTGACAGAGCTTGAAGAATTGTTTAAATAATAATTTGCAAATATTGTACAGTCTAGGTGTGCAAAGCTTTTAAAGACTTACTCAGAAAGACAAAGACGATTCTAACATGTATTGACTCGGGGTTGAATACTTATTTAATAGAGATACTGTATATTAGTGTTTTATTGTCCAATGTTAGAATTTTTCTTCCACTTTGACATTACAGAGTATTTTGTGTAGATCGTTGACAAAAATTGACAATAGAGCCCCACGGTGGAGGTGTCATAATACACATAAAACCTAGCGATCAAAAAGGGAGATGGTTCCAATCGTTTTTCCATTATTCATTGGAAAAACTATTGGAACCATTTCCTTGTTTGACTGCTAGGTTTTATCGGTATTATGACTCATACTGTGGTACTCTATTAAATATATTTTAGTCAAGGGGTGTGAGTACTTGCTGAAGGCACTGTATTATTATATTTCCGATCACGAGTATCATCCGATCAACTGTCAATTTACAGATACCATTATGAATATGAGTATGGCCAGGTCTGCACACCCCTAATGAAGAGTGCCTTCGTCCTCCTTGTATTTTTATGATGTTACATATTTGTATCGTTAACTTCCTCTCCTCCTTCCCCAAGACCCTTGCCTGTACATCCCTCGTTTCGCCCACATGCTGGAATTTGGGGAGAAGACCCATGAGGTGTCCATGACGGCACTGCGCCTACTACAGAGGATGAAGAGGGACTGGATGCACACGGGACGCAGGCCCTCTGGGCTGTGTGGGGCAGGTACGTTGGTTGCCACAGGGATGAACTTTAGGACGCGGCTTGACCTTTGGAGTGACCAGTCTCTCCACCTGAAAGTCTTGATCAGCGCAATTGTCCTTACGCAAGACTTCCTGTCCAAAAGTGCCAGCATAACACTTTTTAAAAAGACAGAATGCTAGAAACATAGATTCAACTGTCTTTGTGACTGAAACATTGGGCTCCCAAGTGGCGCAGCGGTCTAAGGCATCTCTGTGCAAGAGGTGTCACTACAGTCCCTGATTCGAATCCAGGCTGTGTCACATCTGGGCGGCGCACACTTGGCCTAGTGTTGTCTGGGTTTGGCTGGGATAGGCCGTCATTATAAATAAGAATTGTCTGGGTTTGGCTGGGGTAGGCTGTCATTATAAATAAGAATTTTCGTAACTGACTTGCCTAGTCAAATAAAGGTTAAAATATAAATTTAAAAAAGATTGAAGTGACAGTTAATAGTCCTTTATGAATGTTCTGTGGGTTATGAATGTGCTGTGGTTTGCTGAGAAGCAACAGTCATGAAAAGCTGTAAAGCTTACTCAGTACCTAGCCTGGAGTCTAAGAACACAGTGTTCAAAACTTAACAGCTTGAGACCCTTCTGCCCTCAAACCCCTAAAGCAGTGCATTTAAGCTTCTATTCTGTGCTGTGCTGTGCAGTCAGCAAGATCCCATGGTTTAGGAATAAATAGCACAACAAGCTTCCTCCCCAAGTCTAAGGTTCAGCTCTTCAAACCCCCCAACCGCTACTGCCACCCGCCTTCCCTCCCCAATATTTGCTGCCTGCTGTGATATCTAAATAATTCATAATTTATTCATTAATCATTCAAAGTATTTGGAGCAAAGGAGGGGAAGTTTAGACGAGGACACGTGGCTTTATATGGCTTCTGTCCTCTGTCGGTGGAAGATGCGGTGTAAACAGAAAAGCCTTCTCCTCTATCCGTGAGGTCTGTTCAGATATAGAACGACAAAAGTGTGCGCAAGTGCAACGCGGTGGCAGCACAACAGCCTCTTTTGTCTCTTCACGCATGGAACCAAGTGATTGGGTCTAGCCTACTTATTGCAGTCCCAACCAGTGTGCACAGAGCATTAGTGTATAGATACCGGTTCACTGGTAAAAAGTACTAAGCACGTATACCAGTGAAAACACTTGGCATGAGAAACAAAAGCTAAAACATGACACTGTCCCTACTGACAATTATGTTAATACTCATCCCTCAATCCTTCCAGGATTATTTTGTTGGGAGCGAACATTTCACTAATGTCAAAGTTTACGCTTAAAGTCCTAAATCAAATTAACGAAGTGAGTCTAGGGCACAGCAGAAAAAGGAGGGTCACACTTTATGTCAAGGGTAATGTGCCGACACAAGGACTTAATAACACATTCATAACCCATGCCTACAGCATTCATAAGCAGTACATAAATATTTTGTCATGTGTTATGGACAACCTCTGCTGCGTCACGCTAAAGACTGTGCCGTTGTGTAACTCCTACACCTCTCAGAGGATCATATTGATCAAGACAAGCATTCATTTTATTAGTGCTGGCTAAACATAGCGGAGGCGGCGTATAGGGAAGAAAAAACGTGTACTTGCAGAACAGGTAAAAGCGATGAGCGGTATGCCAGTGTAGAACTTCACTGGTGCAGAAACTATTGAGTCAAGTTGAGACCCATTTCCAATACCAACAGTATCTTTGGAAGTTACACAACCCATAAATATAGTTAATACAGTGTGTGTGTTTATTTGATTGTGTTTGTCACTGTTTTCTAAATAACTAATAAAAGTGCGTGCGTGTGGACGTATGCACGTGTGTCCTTCTGTGGGTGAAAAAGAGGTGTGTGTGTGTTGGTTGATCACCGTGTAATCCCCTCCTCTTCTTCAGCCCTGCTGGTGGCTGCCCGGATGCACGAGTTCCGCCGCACTGTCAAGGACGTGATCGGAGTGGTGAAAGTGTGCGAGGCCACACTGAGGAAAAGGTACGAGCTAAGGAGGGGAGCAGATGAGGGCATGTTTCTGTCATGGCTGGAACCCTATTTTGGACAGGGCTCATATCCTCTCGCTATCCACCAAACCTTCACTAGCCTACTGTAGCTTAGTAGATCCCATCATGTTGGCAAATGCAGTTTTGTCCATTGAAGACTGTTGGTATACACTGTTGGTAAAGGCCTATGCTTTCCCTAACTCCACACCCTAACACATACACTGCTAGATGACCACGCAAGCTCTGGGGTTATGGTTAAATTAAGGCTTGAAGTTGGTGATAAGGTTTGAGTTAAGAAAGAAATAGAATTTCAGAGTTAGTTATTGCTATTTGAATGCAACAAGAGCAAAATACAAATATTTCGGCTGTTAGGCCATTATCAGTGTGGATAGAGAAAATGTCTACATCCGTCCTTTGTAACTTGACCAGATAGTGACGACTCTCCGCCTCTCCTTCTGTTGTCAAGATTGACAGAGTTCGAGGACACTCCCACCAGTCAGCTGACCATCGATGAGTTCATGCGGGTGGATCTGGAGCAGGAGTGTGACCCACCCTCTTTCACTGCTGGACAGAGGAAGGTCAAGATGCAGGCGGTACGTTATCTGACTCTGTCCAGGCATTGGCTTGCTTGCCCTGTCAATCACCTGTCAGTGTGTTTGATTGGCACCGCAGCATGTCTGAGATGGAATTGATGGCCAGGCATTGGCTGGCTTGCCCTGTCAATCATATCTCATTGCATTTGATTTGCACAGAAGCGTGACCCGGATGGAAAGAGTTAACACTTGATTTAGAAACTTTTAGTTCCATGGCGTGACTCGTTCAGTTCTTACGACAAACGTGGATGAGAAGTAATCTGGTATGTGTGACCAGACTGCCAGTTTCCATATCAAGTGTCAACTCATCCATCCAGAACATGCTACTGTGCAAATCCAATACACTTCTGAAAGCACTATCCGTAAATCTGCAATTGACTGAATCCCGTCAATAGTTTTTTTCACTTTGACTCTCCCTTACCCCATTTTAGCTTGAACAGGAGTTAGCCAAGAAGCTGGATGAAGTTCAAGGTATGTTTGGTTTATATTGTGGTAATAGGTAGCCTCAACGCAAGGTTTTGGAACTTTAAGTCTGTGAGCATTTTTGATTAGACCTTTGGGCATTTTATATGTAAATAAAACTCTAAAATCTCATCAAAATAATTGTGATATAAAATGTAATGTTAAATGTAAATTAATGTAAAATGTAAATGAAATGTAAAATATCATATAAAATGCATGTGATCAGCTAGGTCACTGTAGGATTGAGAGAATTGTAAATGTGAAAACAAACGATGTAATGTGAAGGGTAATCTCAGTTTCACCGTCTCTCTACCCCTGCAGGTGAAATCAGTTTGTACCGAGACGAGATCGAGACAGAGCTTGAAAACAGCAGGCCAAAGCTCAGAGGGATCTACGCTGCCTATGCCAAAGAAATAGGTGTGGATGTATGTTTGCGTGCGTACGTGTGTGTGCCCACTGCCTTTAGTGTGTTTTTTTACTAACTCAACAAGAAGCACGTCTCTGTGGCTTCTGTCGTTTTTTAATCAAGGCGACGCTGTAGGTCAGTTCTGACAAGGTGCTTCATCAGTGTCATGAGGTCACACTTTTGCCCTTTGAAAATGGCAGGCGGAGAACTGCGGATGATTGTCATTTTGAGTTCTCTAAAAAGAGCAGCGTGTGTGTGTGCATACTTGTATGTGTGTGTGTTTGAAGTACAGCTACGCACATAACACCTATGTGACTCATCCCTGAATATGTGTATGTACTGTATATATCCCCAAGACCCATCCTCTCCCCTCTGACCCTCAGACCCGCTGGACGAGGTGCTTTCTCAGGCCTCGTGCTCCAGCCCCAGGGAGGTGGACCCCGAGGAGGACGAGGAGCTGGAGGCAGTCGCCCAACACCTGAACCAGGACTTCCTCTGCCAAGTCATCCAGGGGGAGCAGCAAGGGGATGAAAGAGGGGGAGAAGGAGTGACAGAGGAGGCACCCCATCCACATCCACCACCCAGAGGAGGCCCCTCCCTGGCTTCCATCCTGGGTCCCTTGCCTAGGGCGGCTAGCCTGGGGCTCAGTGAGTCCATCCATGAGTGCATCGCAGAGGACAAGGACAGTGGTGAGTCCAGATTACATTGCCAAATCAAATCAACTCCATAGTGTTTTGGTAAATGCACAATTGCTCATATCACTTCCAATGATTGTTAGCTGGCAGTGGCTTATGTTAGCTGGAGTTTGTCAAATCAAATTTTATTTGTCACATACACATGGTTAGCAGATGTTAATGCGAGTGTAGCGAAATGCTTGTGCTTCTAGTTCCGACCATGCAGTAGTATCTAACAAGTAAAACAAATTCACAACAACTACTTCATACACACAAGAGTAAAGGAATGAATACGAGTATGTACATATAAATATATGGATGAGCGATGGCTGATCGGCGTAGGCAAGATGCAGTAGATGGTATAGAGTAGAGTATATACATATGAGATGAGTAATGTAGGATATGTAAACATTATATAAATGGCATTGTTTAAAGTGGCTAGTGATACATTTATTTCATCCAATTATAATTATTAAAGTGGCTAGAGATTTGAGTCGATGGCCGAACGGCATAGGCAAGATTCAGTAGATGGTTTAGAGTACAGTGTATACATTTGATATGAGTAATGTCGGATATGTAAACATTATATACAAAATTGTTTAAAGTGGCTAGTGATACATTTGTTACATCCAGTTCCTATTTTTAAAGTGGCTAGAGATTTAAGTCAGTATGTTGGCAGCAGCCACTCAATGTTAGTGATGGCTGTTTAACAGTCTGATGGCCTTGAGGTAGAAGCTGTTTTTCAGTCTCTCGGTCCCAGCTTTGATGCACCTGTACTGCCCTCGCCTTCTGGATGATAGCGGGGTGAACAGGCAGTGGCTCGGGTGGTTGTTGTCCTTGATGATCTTTTTGGCCTTCCTGTGACATCGGGTGGTGTAGGTGTCCTGAAGGGCAGGTAGTTTACCCCCGGTGATGTGTTGTGCAGTCCTCACTACCCTCTGGAGAGCCTTACGGTTGTGGGCGGAGCAGTTGCCGTACCAGGCGGTGAAACAGCCCGACAGGATGCCCTCGATTGTGCATCTGTAGAAGTCTGTGAGTGATTTTGGTGACAAGCCAAATTTCTTCAGCCTCCTGAGGTTGAAGAGGCGCTGTTGCGCCTTCTTCACCACGCTGTCTGTGTGGGTGGACCAATTCAGTTTGTCCGTGATGTGTACGCCGAGGAACTTAAAACTTTACACCTTCTCCACTACTGTCCCGTCAATGTGGATAGAGGGGTGCTCCCTCTCCTGTTTCCTGAAGTCCACGATCATCTCCTTTGTTTTGTTGACATTGAGTGAGAGGTTATTTTCCTGACACCACACTCCGAGGGCCCTCACCTCCTCCCTGTAGGCCGTCTTGTTGTTGTTGTTAATCAAGCCTACCACTGTAGTGTCGTCAGCAAACTTGATGATTGAGTTGGATGCGTGCTTGGCCACGCAGTCATGGGTAAACAGGGAGTACAGGAGAGGGCTGAGAACGCACCCTTGTGGGGCCCCAGTGTTGAGGATCAGCGGGGCGGAGATGATGTTTCCTACCCTCACCACCTGGGGCCGGCCCGTCAGGAAGTCCAGGACCCAGTTGCACAGGGCTGGGTCGAGACCTAGGGTCTCGAGCTTAATGACGAGCTTGGAGGGAACTATGGTGTTAAATGCTGAGCTGTAGTCGATGAACAGCATTCTTACATAAGTATTCCTCTTGTCCAGATGGGTTAGGGCAGTGTGATTGCGATTGCGTCGTCTGTGGACCTATTGGGACGGTAAGCAAATTGGAGTGTGTCCAGGGTGTCTGGCAGGATGGAGGTGATATGATCATTGACTAGTCTCTCAAAGCACTTCATGATGACGGAAGTGAGTGCTACGGGGGCGATAGTCATTTACCTCAGTTACCTTAGCTTTGGGAACAGGAACAATGGTGGCCCTCTTGAAGCATGTGGGAACAGCAGACTGGGATAGGGACTGATTGAATATGTCCGTAAACACACCAGCCAGCTGGTCTGCGCATGCTCTGAGGACATGGCCAGGGATGCCATCTGGGCCAGCAGCCTTGCGAGGGTTAACACATTTAAATGTTTTACTCACGTTGGCTGCGGTGAAGGTGAGCCCGCAGGTTTTGGTAGCGGGCCTTGTCGGTGGCACTGTATTATCCTCAAAGCGAGCAAAGAAGTTGTTTAGTTTGTCTGGGAGCAGGACGTCGTGGTCCGCGACGGGGCTGGTTTTCTTTTTGTAGTCCGTGATTGACTGTAGACCCTGCCACATTCCTCTCGTTTCTGAGCCGTTGAATTGTGACTCTACTTTGTCTCTATATTGACGCTTAGCTTGTTTGATTGCCTTGCGGAGGGAATAGCTACACTCTTTGTATTCAGTCATGTTTCCGGTAGCCTTACCCTGGTTAACTTCTTAGGGAGTAGCTCCCGAGGTGATGGTTTTGGAGAGCCTGGCGTGCCCAAAGTAAAATGCCTCCCATTCAGGCCCAGAAAATAGGATATGCATATATTTAGTACCATTGGATAGGAAACACTCTGAATGTTCCAAAAGTGTTAACCATCTGTCTGTGAGTAAAACAGAACGCATATGGCAGGCGAAACCCCGAGGAATTTCTGTCCTGGAAAAAGTGATTTTGACACATTGCTCATTTGGAACCCCTCCCTCATGAAAATGACCATATAAGGGCATATGAATGCAGTACCCATCGCTTCCTTTAGATGTCAACAGTCTCGAGACAGTGTAAATTTTTATTTTGGATGCTTTAGACCAGAGAATAAGAGCAAACCAGGAAGTGTCCTTTTTATGTCAACAGTACCCAGCGGCGCTCCCGACAAGGCGCGCTGTGTGTTTTTTACCGTCTTTATCGATCCGTTTATATTCCGGTTGATTTATAATAGTAAATATACGTAAAAGTGTTCCTAAGGATACATTTAAAACTATGTTTGATTGTTCTTGGACAAGTTTATAGGTATAAGATGAACGAGTTCTCGTCACGTTTCAATGGAGTAGTGGAAGCTGTCGTTTCTGATTATAACGCGCAAACCAAATGGAGATTTATGGATAAAATACATTACTTTTTCTAACAAAAGAACCATGGATTGTCTTCGTTGGACACTTAGGATGACCTCAGCAGAAGTTCTTCAACAGGTAATTGATTTGTTTTCGCTGTGAAATGTGTTATGTGTGTGCCGTGATGGATTATGAAATTATGGTAATGGTAAAAATATGTGAGGTGCTACCCTCAAACAATCAAATGTGCTGCTAGCAGATACCCATAGACTTCCAGTCATTACTTTAATGCTACTTACTTAGTGCGCTAGCGCTAGTTAGCAACTTCCTTCAAATTGCACAGAGAGACATAAAAATGGTATCCACGAGTTCATCTGACTCTGGGGAAGTAGATAATGGACCTCATTGCCAAAGTCCCGGAAGTATCCCTATAAAGAAAACTGAACCATGGATTTTAGTTTCTCCAGGCCCATAGACTACTTTCAGGGTGAGGAACCATCTAACATGAAATTAAAGTCCTAAACTTCCCTTTTAACCGTGTAATAATACCAAGATTACAGTGCGTGTCGTTACCCCTAACCATAATCGTCCGGGATAAACCTTGAGCTGTGCTTGAGTGATATTGTGAGTCCACCCCCAAACTGGTATGTAAGCTAGTAATGCCAGTGGGCAAAACTGGTTGCAATAACGTCAGGGTGACGTCTTTTGTGTTGTCACAGTCAGGTTGTATACTGGTTGTGAGAGGATTTCATTTACATGTCTTTTTAGTGTGTCTATCAGCATGACGTTTTGGTCAGAATCTCCTATTGAGCGCTTGTCAGTCAAGCGATCCCCAAATCTCTCTCTTTCTCTCTCAAGTCTTCCTCTCTCTCTCACTCCTCTTTGAAAAGGTCTCTCACCCCTCTTAATAACTGCCATTTTGGCCTGAGAGTTATCCCCACACCCCACTCACATCAGTCGCGGGTTGAGGGGTCATTCAAACACAACTTAAACACTCTCTACCCACCATACCCACTGACTCCCCTGACCACATTTGACCACATGCCTTCATTTGGCTTAAGTGGGTTCTATATTTTATTTAACATACCGGATCAATGATGTGAGCAAGTGTGTGCCAAGTGAAAGGCTCTCTGACTCTCTGCTCCCGACTGGATGGATAAAGGTATTAACTCCAGCGCATCCCACAGCCTCACTTAACCAATCAATACGCCCACCACCTCTCTCTGTAGCTGCTTCCGAAATGGCACCCTATACCCTATGAAGAGAATTGATGGGGTTAAGTGTGAATTTCTTGAGGTATATAAAGGTGTACCACAGGGGTCGATTTTGGGACCTGTTCTCTTCACTATGTATACTTCACTATTTATATATACTGAACAAAAAATAAACGCAACATGTAAAGCGTTAGTCCAATGTTTCATGAGCTGAAATAAAAGATCCCAGAGATTTTCCATACGCACTAAAATCTTATTTCTCAAAAATGTTGTGCACAACTTTGTTTACATCCCTGTTAGTGCGCATTTCTCCTTTGCTAAGATAACCCATCCACCAGACAGGTGTGGTATATCAAGCAGCTGATTAAACATGTTCTCCATATCCGGCTTCTTCATCTGCGGGATCATCTGAGACCAGCCAACAGGATAGCTGATGAAACTGAGGAGTATTTCTGTCCCTAATAAAGCCCTTTTGTGGGGAAAAACTCATTCTGATTGGCTGGGCCTGGCTCCCCAGTGGGTGGGCCTATGCCGTCCCAGGCCCACCCATGGCTGCTCCCCTGCCCAGTCATATGAAATCCATAGATTAAGACCTAATTAATTTATTTAAATTGACTGATTTCCTTATATGAACTGTAACTCAGTAAAATCGTTGAAATTGTTGTATATTGCTTTTATATTTTTATTCAGTATATTTATAGCAATACCATTGGTCAATCTGTTAATTTATTTTATTGTGTGTGTGTACATACAGTACCAGTCAAAAGTTTGGACACCTACTCATTCCAGGGTCCATATTATGGCAAGAACAGCTCAAATAAGCAAAGAGAAATGACAGTCAATCATTAATTTAAGACATGAAGGTCAGTCAATCCGGAACAGTTCAAGAACTTTTAAAGTTTCTTCAAGTGCAGTCGCAAAAACCATCAAGCGCTGTGATGAAACTGGCTCTCATGAGTTACCTATGCTGCAGAGGACAAGTTCATTAGAGTTACCAGCCTCAGAAATTGCAGCCCAAATAAATGCTTCACAGAGTTCAAGTAACAGACACATCTCAACATCAACTGTTCAGAAGAGACAGCGTGAATCAGGCCTTCATGGTCGAATTGCTGTAAAGAAACCACTACTAAATGACACCAATAAGAAGAAGAGACTTTGCATGGGCCAAGAAACACAAGCAATGGACATTAGACTGGTGGAAACCTGTCCTTTGGTTTGATGAGTCCAAATTTGAGATTTTTGGTTCCAACCGCTGTGTCTTTGTGAGACGCAGAGTAGGTGAACGGATGATCTCTGCATGTGTGGTTCCCTCTGTGAAGCATGGAGGAGGAGGTGTGATGGTGTGGGGGTGCTTTGCTGGTGCTTTGCTGGTGACACTGTCAGAGATTTCTTTAGAATTCAAGACACACTTAACCAGCATGGCTACCACAGCATTCTACAGCGATATGCCATTCCATGTGGTTTGCCCTTAGTGGGACTATCATTTGTTTTTCAACACGACGATGACCCAACACACCTCCAGGCTGTGTAAGGGCTATTTGACCAAGTATGAAAGTGAAGGAGTGCTGCATCAGATGACCTGGCCTCCACGATCACCCGACATCAACCCAATTGAGATGGTTTGGGATGAGTTGGACCACAGAGTGAAGGAAAAACAGCCAACAAGTGCTCAGCATATGTGGGAAGACTGTTTGAAAATCATTCCAGGTGTAGCTCGTTGAGAGAATGCCAAGAGTGTGCAAAGCTATCATCAAGGCAAAGGGTGGTTACTTTGAGGAATCTAAAATATAAATATATTTAGATTTGTTTAATACTTTTTTGGTTACTACATTATTCCATATGTGTTATTTCATACTATATATACACTACCGTTCAAAAGTTTGGGGTCACTTAGAAATGTCCTTGTTTTTGAAAGAAAAGCTAATTTTTTGTCCATTTTAAAATAACATCAAATTGATCAGAAATACAGTGTAGACATTGTTAATGTTGTAAATGACTATTGCAGCTGGAAACGTCAGATTTTTTTAATGGAATACCTACATATCCGTACAGAGGCCCATTATCAGCAACCATCACTCCTGTGTTCCAATGGCACGTTGTGTTAGCTAATCCAAGTTTATCATTTTAAAAGTCTAATTGATCATGAGAAAAGCCTTTGAAAATTATGTTAGCATAGCTGAAAACTGTTGTCCTGATTAAAGATAAATAAAACTGGTCTTTAGAATAGTTTAGTATCTGTAGCATCAGTATTTGTGGGTTTGATTACAGGCTCAAAATAGCCAGAAACAAAGAACTTTCTTCTGAACCTCGTCAGTCTATTCTTGTTCTCAGAAATGAAGGCTATTCCATCGGATAATGTCCCTCCTTTCACGTCAAACGATTTTGAAACGGAGCAGCTGAGAGAGCCATGCAAACCTTTAAGAAGGCCTGGGCTAGACTCGAGGTTCAGTCTGTGCCCACCCAACAAAGGCTTCCCCGGTTCCTGTTTACTTACCGTAACACACCACACACAGTAACGGAAAGTACACCAGCTGAACTGTTTCTGAAACACCAACCACGTTGAGCATGAGGGATTTTGACTAAACGAAACTAACTGTACTCCCGTCTCCTGCCTGGTCATTTCTCCACAACACAAATATGACATAATCGAACCCACAAATGCTGATGCTCCAGATTCTCAACTAGTCTAAAGAAGGCCAGTTTTATTGCTTCTTTAATCAGGACAACAGTTTTCAGCTGTGCCAGCATAATTGCAAAAGGCTTTTCTCACGATCAATTAGACTTTTAAAATTCTAAACTTGGATTAGCTAACACAACGTGCAGTTGGAACACAGGAGTGATGGTTGCTGATAATGGGCCTTGGTACGCCTACAGTATGTAGGTATTCCATAAATAAATCTGCCATTTCCAGCTACAATAGTCATTTACAACATTAACAATGTCTACACTGTATTTCTGATCAATTTGATGTTATTTTAATGGATAAAAAAAAACGTTTCTTTCAAAAACAAGGACATTTCTAAATGACCCCAAACTTTTGAACGGTAGTGTATACATTATACACAATACTACAGTGAGGGAAAAAAGTATTTGATCCCCTGCTGATTTTGTACGTTTGCCCACTGACAAAGAAATGATCAGTCTAATTTTAATGGTAGGTTTATTTGAACAGTGAGAGACAGAATAACAACAAAAAAATCCAGAAAAACGCATGTGAAAAATGTTACAAATTGATTTGCATTTGAATGAGGGAAATAAGTATTTGACCCTCTGCAAAACATGACTTAGTACTTGGTGGCAAAACCCTTGTTGGCAATCACAGAGGTCAGACGTTTCTTGTAGTTGGCCACCAGGTTTGCACACATCTCAGGAGGGATTTTGTCCCACTCCTCTTTGCAGATCTTCTTCAAGTCATTAAGGTTTCGAGGCTGACGTTTGGCAACTCGAACCTTCAGCTCCCTCCACAGATTTTCTATGGGATTAAGGTCTGGAGACTGGCTAGGCCACTCCAGGACCTTAATGTGCTTCTTCTTGAGCCACTCTTTTGTTGCCTTGGCCGTGTGTTTTGGGTCATTGTCATGCTGGAATACCCATCCACGACCCATTTTCAATGCCCTGGCTGAGGGAAGGAGATTTTATGGTACATGGCCCAGTCCATCGTCCCTTTGATGCGGTGACGTTGTACTGTCCCCTTAGCAGAAAAACACCCCCAAAGCATAATGTTTCCACCTCCATGTTTGACGATGGGGATGGTGTTCTTGGGGTCATAGGCAGCATTCCTCCTCCTCCAAACACAGCGAGTTGAGTTGATGCCAAAGAGCTCCATTTTGGTCTCATCTGACCACAACACTTTCACCAAGTTGTCCTCTGAATCATTCAGATGTTCATTGGCAAACCTCAGACGGGCATGTATATGTGCTTTCTTGAGCAGGGGGACCTTGCGGGCGCTGCAGCATTTCAGTCCTTCACGGCGTAGTGTGTTACCAATTGTTTTCTTGGTGACTATGGTCCCAGCTGCCTTGAGATCATTGACAAGATCCTCCCGTGTAGTTCTGGGCTGATTCCTCACCGTTCTCATGATCATTGCAACTCCACGAGGTGAGATCTTGCATGGAGCCCCAGGCCGAGGGAGATTGACAGTTCTTTTGTGTTTCTTCCATTTCTGAGGTCTTGGCTGATTTCTTTTGATTTTCCCATGATGTCAAGCAAAGAGTTTGAAGGTAGGCCTTGTTATACATCCACAGGTGCACCTCCAATTGACTCAAATTATGTCAATTAGGCTATCAGAAGCTTCTAAAGCCATGACATAATTTCCTGGAATTTTCCAAGCTGTTTAAAGGCACAGTCACTTATTGTATGTAACTTTCTGACCCACTAGAATTGTGATACAGTGAATTATAAGTGAAATAATCCGTCTGTAAACAATATTTGGAAAAATTACTTGTGTTTTTCACAAAGCAGATGTCCTAACAGACTTGCCAAAACTATAGTTTGTTAACAAGAAATTTGTGGAGTGGTTGGAATACAAGTTTTAAATGACTCCAACCTAAGTGTATGTAAACTTCCGACTTCAACTGTTTAACCTCTTTCCCGGCTAGGGGTCAGTGTTCTGAGTTTTGGAGAGTCTGGCGTGCCCAAAGTAAAATGCCTGGTACCCAGTTCCAGAAACTAGGATATGTACATAATTAGTAGTATTGGATAGAAAACACTCTGAAGTTTCTAAAACTGTTTAAATAATGTATGTGAGTATAACAGAACTGATATGGCAGGTGAAAATCAGAGCAAAATCCATCCAAGAAAATCTGATTTTGTGACATGGCTCCTTTTCCAATGGGTTGCTATAGGACATGCTAAACGGAGCTTTATGGATATAAAGAGAGACCTTTTCTAACAAAAGGAACATTGATTGTCTTGCTTGGACACTTTGGATTGCCCTCAGCAGAAGATCTTCAAAGGTAAGCGATTTATTTGAGCTCTTTTTATGTGTTTTGTGACACCCGTGCTGGTTGTATTATTATGCTAATGGTGGAAGTACATGGGGCGCTGTTCTCAGACAGTCAAATGTTCTGCTTTCGCCGTAAAGCATTTTTGAAATCTGTCAACGCGGTGAGATTGCCAAGAGTCTAAGCTTTTGAAGCGTGTGCAACACTTGTATTTCCATTAATGTTTTATAATACTATTTTGTAATTTGAATTTGGCACTCTCCAGCTTCACCGGATGTTGGCAAAATCAATTACGTTCACGGGATTGGATCCCTAAGAGATCCCTTAGAGGATATTTATATATATATATATATTATTGTGTATAATGTGTTCATATTGTTTTATACAGGGCGCATTTGGAAAAGGTTTCAATATGTCTCCCCTGTTAAAATAAAAAAATATATAACATTTAAAAGTGCACTTTTGACCAGAGCCCTATGGCTCCTATGGCTCCCTGGTCAAAAGTAGTGCACTACAAGTGCACTACATAGGATATAGGGTGCCATGTGGTACAAAGCCTCTCTCGGCCTCAGTTTCAGCAGCTAAGTGAGGCTGGGCTGGTATTTTCCTGACCAGTGGTCACACTTTTGGCATAAGTCTTCATTAATCTGCAGGGCGCTATCCCAAACGGGTCACTGAAAGTTCAGGTTGAATTTAAAAGGCCTGTCCCATAGAGTTTAAGTAACAGTAGTGTTTACCATATGTTATTATTACGGAACAAAAACAAGCGTGGAGTATTATTTAAACATTTCAAAATGATATGAAGGATTCCCATTTTACCAAATTATTTAGATACCAAAGCATTGATTGTGTACAATATCCAAGTTCGACAGATATTACAAGTAAGCATTTCACTGTAAGGTCTACACCTGTTGTATTCGGCGCATGTGACTAATAACATTTGATTTGATTTGATTCATGGATGGTTGTTTGCCAATCCTTGTTCTGACAACCTTATTTTGAATCCCTAGTATTTCTCCCTGATCTGTGCACCAATTCATAAAATGCTTTTATTGGAGCCTTATAGTCAGTGTTCTTTGAGATTTGGTAGGGGGATTATGTTGGGAAACATTGACAGAACGTTTAATCGGTACCCTTGCATTAATCCCTTGAAGAGGGGAATGAAGTGCCACAGATATTTATATTAAGGAGTTCAGCAAGCCAATGCTAACTAGTGTTAGCGCAATGACTGGAAGTCTACTGGAAACACTAGCATTCATTCCCGAAATATGCTGGATACTGAGAGCCAGCGTTTTGACACTTCATAGGTGAAATTCCATGGGTTATTAGTGAGGATGGTTCATAGTAGACTATAAATAATGAAATACACAGATACCTTAGACATTTAAGGCATATGGGCCGAATTCCAAATAGGACCCTGCCTCACCCATTGGCCAATGTTGACCACATACAGTGGGGCAAAAAGGTATTTAGTCAGCCACCAATTGTGCAAGTTCTCCAACTTAAAAAGATGAGAGAGGCCTGTAATTTTCATCATAGGTACACTTCGACTATGACAGACGAAATGAGAAAAAGAAATCCAGAAAATCACATTGTAGGATTTTTTATTTATTTATTTGCAAATTATGGTGGAAAATAAGTATTTGGTCAATAACAAAAGTTTATCTCAATACTTTGTTATATACCCTTTGTTGGCAATGACAGAGGTCAAACGTTTTCTGTAAGTCTTCACAAGGTTTTCACACACTGTTGCTGGTATTTTGGCCCATTCCTCCATGCAGATCTCCTCTAGAGCAGTGATGTTTTGGGGCTGTCGCTGGGCAACACGGACTTTCAACTCCCTCCAAAGATTTTCTATGGGGTTGAGATCTGGAGACTGGCTAGGCCACTCCAGGACCTTGAAATGCTTCTTCTGAAGCCACTCCTTCGTTGCCCAGGCGGTGTGTTTTTTGGATCATTGTCATGCTGAAAGACCCAGCCACGTTTCATCTTCAATGCCCTTGCTGATGGAAGGAGGTTTTCACTCAAAATCTCACGATACATGGCCCCATTCATTCTTTCCTTTACACGGATCAGTCGTCCTGGTCCCTTTGCAGAAAACAGCCCCAAAGCATGATGTTTCCACCCCCATGCTTCACAGTAGGTATGGTGTTCTTTGGATGCAACTCAGCATTCTTTGTCCTCCAAACACGACGAGTTGAGTTTTTACCAAAAAGTTCTATTTTGGTTTCATCTGACCATATGACATTCTCCCAATCCTCATCTGGATCATCCAAATGCTCTCTAGCAAACTTCAGACGGGCCTGAACATGTACTGGCTTAAGCAGGGGACAGGTCTGGCACTGCAGGATTTGAGTCCCTGGCGGCGTAGTGTGTTACTGATGGTAGGCTTTGTTACTTTGGTCCCAGCTCTCTGCAGGTCATTCACTAGGTCCCCGTGTGGTTCTGGGATTTTTGCTCACCGTTCTTGTGATCATTTTGACCCCACGGGTGAGATCTTGCGTGGAGCCCCAGATCGAGGAAGATTATCAGTGGTCTTGTATGTCTTCCATTTCCTAATAATTGCTCCCACAGTTGATTTCTTCAAACCAAGCTGCTTACCTATTGCAGATTCAGTCTTCCCAACCTGGTGCAGGTCTACAATTTTGTTTCTGGTGTCCTTTGACAGCTCTTTGGTCTTGGCCATAGTGGAGTTTGGAGTGTGACTGTTTGAGGTTGTGGACAGGTGTCTTTTATACTGATAACAAGTTCAAACAGGTGCCATTAATACAGGTAAGCAGTGGAGGACAGAGGAGCCTCTTAAAGAAGAAGTTACAGGTCTGTGAGAGCCAGAAATCTTGCTTGTTTGTATGTGACCAAATACTTATTTTCCACCATAATTTGCAAATAAATTCATTAAAAATCCTACAATGTGATTTTCTGGATTTGTTTTCCTCATTTTGTCTGTCATAGTTGAAGTGTACCTATGATGAAAATTACAGGCCTCTCTCATCTTTTTAAGTGAGAGAACTTGCACAATTGGTGGCTGACTAAATACTTTTTTGCCCCACTGTAAATGGACAGCATTAATCAACTCATAGGATGCATTCCAAATGGCACCCTATTCCCTATATAGTGTACAACTTTTGACCAGAGCTTTGACCAATAGGTCATAGGGTGCCATTTGAGACGCATGCCTAGTTCTGTGAGTGTAAAGGGACCCTTGGATGGTATTGTAGAACATTGATTGGCGTTTGAAGGGTTGTGTGCGAAGCCTTTAGTCCAATCAATTCCTTCAGATTTATTGGGGACTGATGTTGACCTTCTTTACACTCTACTAGTCCATATAAACTACCTAATCATTTTCCTACAGTTCTGCTGCTTCCTTTTGACTATGTAGGCTACATTGTAGTAGTTTGTCCTATATTTAAATTGTATTTAATGTGAATAACAACAGTATTCAGGCTAAGAGCATCATTATCAGGGACAAGAGAAAAACACAGTTATTTTTCTCTGTGATAGAATAATATTATTGAAATTGTAATGTGCATGAGAAGTGAAATAGAATGTTAGAGTAGTAGATCATTGGTCAGGCCTTGCAGATCCTCACAGTGGCTCACCTCTTGACCCAACCCTCTTTACCCTTATTTGACATCCCATTTCCTTCTCCACTTGGCCACTGGGCTCCAGCTATAACCTGAGTTGCCTGTCCAAACAAACTAGCTCATATTTCCTTGAGGCACCCCAACACACTTATGAATTACAGTAAGCCCAGTAAATTCTAGCGCTAGCATTACTAGCACGCTTCTTGAAAACAGGGACCCTAATAAAAGACTTAGCGCAATAGCACTACTACCTAACATGCTCCCTGAATACAAGAACCCTAATAAAAGAGCTAGCGCGCCAGCACTACTAGCTAACATGCTCCCTGAATACAAGAACCCTAATAAAAGTCTGTGATGTGAAATGAAGTTGGGCTAGTGTTCTTTATAGGTCGCTAGCTAGCTGGTAACGGGAGCTATACGGAGTGGATGGAAATTATTCATCATTGTCCTTGTGCCTAGGAAGCTGAGGGGTGTGTCCCGAATGACACCCTATTCCCTATATCGTGCACTACTTTTGACCAGGACCCATAATGCTCTGGTCAGAATTAGTGCACTATATAGGAAATAATTCTGGACAGAGCAGAGCGGCTGGAGGGAGAGAGCTTCTTTGGGAGAGGCTCAGGCCCCAGGACTCGTAAACATTGGGCTTTAGTGGCTTTAGCAGGGATAAATCTCCCCAATCCCACACACACGCAGAAATATAGGCGTGGGCTCACTGGCTCAGCGTCCTGCTCACTTAAAACCCTGCCGTGTATGTGTCGGTGTGTTTATATGAGTGGGTGATAATGTGTTGGTGTTTATTTATTTATTTATTTCAAACAATACAAAACATACACATACAAAAGACAACATACAGATGCACACGAACATCAACGACATCACACTTGCCCAGACCCACCTGTTCCCACCTCTATCTCCACTACCTGCACTACTCTCCGCCACGTCTTCAAATTGCACCATTTTGTTCCTCTTCAACCCCCACGCTCTTTCAATATTTAGATAATGAAGCATTGGATTTTTACATTGACTTAACGATGGAGGATTGGTTTTTTCAAGATAACTGACGAGAAGAGTATTGTCCAACCCATTGCGTATCTCACCGCATGTCTTGAAATATGCAGACAGATGGATTAAAGTAAATTTACATTGTAATACTTCTGACAGCCAACTTTCTAACTCTGCCCATAACTTGTGGACTTCGTAGCATTCCCATAAAGTCCAAGTGAGAGTGTGTCTAAGCAGGTATTTGCCTAAAAGTGTGTGTGTGTGTGTTGTTTGTGTGGCGGTATATAAATCTGTGCTTCCCTGCCTCTCCCTGCCTGTCTGTCTCCGCAGTATCTGTGTGTGTGTGTGTGTGTGTGTGTGTGTGAGGTCTACTGGGCACCCCCACCCCCCTCACTCTTCAAAGCTGACAGTCCGGGGCCATCTCTCTGCAGGCTGTCTGTACAGTAGTTCCCATGGACTCCATTTTGTTTCCAGTCACCCCAGCATTCTGGCACCACTAAGTGCATCTGCCCTCAATATACGCTCTGTGATGAGCCAAAATGACCGATGATGTGACGACCTCCTTCGAACCCAGTGCCTATTTAAAGCAGTCCCACTTTCCCAAGGAGAGGACGACGCTTTTAACTCCCCAGAGGCATCTCCCTCAGAATAAAGTTGTAACTAGTTCATGCTGATGTCATCAAAATGTCTCTTCACACTAGATCTAAACATAAGTAACTAGCCTAAATACAGGATAAGGAGAGACCTATTCCCCAAAGTAGAGCAGCGGCTGTTCACCTGACTTTGACGGCGCTAGCCAGGTATAGGATTATCCAGTGAATCCAATCCAAGACCAGTGAAACATGGTTATATTCTGCAGGGTTTGAGCAAACTTGTCTTTTGTCGTAGAATGTTTTTTTAAAAATTAGGTTTGGCATTAACTTTATGTGAACTCTGCCATTTTGAACAAAACTGTGGCAGACACTTAGACTACAGGGCTGCGTTTAGCAGAATTTACCTCACAGACAAACCGGCTCTGTGAATTACAAACCTCGCTTGGTGGTGTACTGCAACATGGGTTTGAGGCTACGGTTGCCAATCCTCCCGATTCGGACAGATTTTTTCTTTCTTTCTTTCTTTCTTTCTTTCTTTCTTTCTTTCTTTCTTTCTTTCTTTCTTTCTTTCTTTCTTTCTTTCTTTCTTTCTTTCTTTCTTTCTTTGCAAACAATACATTTTTATTGGAATCGCATAAACAACACAATCAATCAAAATTACGGTACAATTGCCCAACCCCTCCCACACCCCACCTCTGAGTGTTTTTTCCATTACCTCAATGAAATTAACAAATTAAATGTAAACAGTGTTGACTAACTTTTATAATAAAAAAATTATAATGTGAATTACTTTTACAATCCAACAGATGCAATACCAACAATGTTTATGGATTTTTATAATCTCTCGAAATGAGTTTGGCCCAAGTACGTCTCCCTGAGTGACACCAAAGCATTTTATGTTGACATCAGGGTGTAACATGCAAATGGTGTGGCTTGTAGTCTGAAGGGAAAGCATGGACAGTGGTTCACTTGATGGTATTCCTACTAGTGGCTATACCGGCTGCTTGTTGAGTCAGGTTTTCTGCCTTTTGAGCCAATATGCTCCTATCAGCTAGTTGCATTATTTCCGAATATAGACTAGACTTACATGAACTCTGGAGCTGGTACCTCTTGAATCTGTTTTTGAAGAAACGCATTTACTATAAGATTTTCACAAATATTTATTTGTTACTTTAAATGCATGTTTAGCCAGGCCTGGCTTCTAGCCATGTGTTGTCGAAAGCTCTCACTAAAGACTTTCCTTTCTTTCACTGAAAATATTGGGTGCAGACCTTCCTCATGTTCCTTTTCAATGCAGAAAGCAGTACTATGGTCAACGTCATTGAGTGACTTTCTAGGTTTCTATTATGCTGTCCGTCCATGCAGACGGTCCCTTCCTCTCTCCCTCTGTCCTCTATTGGAGCTGCAAGGTGTGTCGGCGAAGGAGCGTGATTGGCCGTGCACTGACCTCCTGCCGTGATGTAATTAGACAGCTGCTCCGGCCAACCTGCCTACCCCCTTGCAAGTGACAGTACAGCTGCAGCTCCGCTCTGTCGTACCGCCTGGCTTACATCTTAAAGGGACAGGAAACGGTTTGTCTTTTTTGCAGTTATCTCAGGAGATTTGCTATTTCTTATATCTTAATAATGTGGTTCCTGAAACAGAATATGCAGTGTTTGTGTGTGTGTCTGTGTGTGTGTACACACTGTATCTAAATGTGTGTGTGGAACTGACAGCTTACCACAGAGGAGCTCGCCTTGAACAGATGACAACTGACAGGAAGGGAGACAAGCAAGCAGCACCCTCCTCTCTTTCTCCCCTCCTGGTGTACACAGTCACACACACATCAGCTACACTCAGGGCCTGTCACGCAGGAAACATACTTGGGCTACGAAGCAGAGAAGCCTGGATATTGTCCTGAGAAACATTTTATGCTTGTAAGTGAGAGAATGTTGAAGGGGAAGGAGCAAGGGGAAAGGGGGGAAAGGTGTGGGGTGAGCTTTACATGCCCCAGGAATATGATGTAATGTGTCATGTTACAAACATTTGAAATTGTGTTTTTTAAATTGCATAAGAGACTCAGAGCTATAAAATGGTATATCATACACTGCAGTTTCAGGAACAATGGTAAAGTAATTCTGCTTTGAAAGTTGATAAACCTTTGAGAAAATGGCCCTTGAATGTTTTGGTACACCTACTGGAGAGTTCTTCGTTTTCTACACCCATTAAGCATTGTTCACACTCTCTTAACTACTTAGGGAGTGGTGGGGCGCCACTCCCGACACTACCCGGTGAAATGTAAGGCGCCAAATTCAAAATCCAAAAGTTGAATTATTAAACATTCATCAATATACAAGTGTTGCATAGTCATCAAAAGCTCTGCTTCTTGGCAATATCACAGCGTTTTCAGATTTCAAAAAGGCTTTACGGCGAAAGCACTACATTTGATTGTTTGAAGGTAGCACCTCCAATATTTTTCCATTCGCATAAATTCATAAACCATCGCGGTTCACACAAAACACATTTCACAGCGAAAACAAATCCCTTACCTTTTGAAGAACTTCTGCTGAGGGCTTCCCAAGTGTCCAACAAAGACAATCCATGGTTCTTTTGTTAGAAAAAGTAATTTATTAAATCCATAAATCTCAGTTTGGTTGGTGCGTTATGATGAGAAAATACAGCGTCCACTCGCCCATTGAACCGTGAAGAGAACTCGTTCAACCTATACCTATACACTTGTCCAAGAACAATCAAACATCATTGATAATGTATCCTTAGGAACACTTATGTATATTTAGTATAATATTTCAACCGGATTATAAACTGGGCGAAAACAGTTTTTAGAATTTTTTGCTAATTTATTAAAAATAAACTGAAATATCACATTTACATAAGTATTCAGACCCTTTACTCAGTACTTTGTTGAAGCACCTTTGGCAGTGATTACTTCTCAAGTCTTCATGGGTATGATGCTACATGCTTGGCACACCTGTATTTGGGGAGTTTCTCCCATTCTTCTCTGCAGATCCTCGAAAGCTATGTCAGGTTGGATGGGGAGCGTTGCTGATCATCTATTTTCAGGTCTCTCCAGAGATGTTCGATCGGGTTCAAGTCTGGGCTCTGGATGGGCTACTCAGACATTCAGAGACTTGTCCCGAAGCCACTCCTGCATTGCTTGGCTGGGTGCTTAGGGTCGTTGGAAGGTGAACCATCGCCCCATCTGAGGTCCTGAGCGCTCTGGAGCAGGTTTTCATTGCGGATCCCTCTGTACTTTGCTCCTTTCATCTTTCCCTCGATCCTGACTAGCCTCCCAGTCCCTGATTCTGCCACCACTATGCTTCACTGTAGGGATGGTGCCAAGTTTCCGCTTGGCATTCAGGCCAAAGAGTTCAATCTTGGTTTCATCAGACCAGAGAATGTCAATCTGAGATTTTCTCATGGTCTGAGAGTCTTTAGGTGCCTTTTGGCAAACTCCAAGTGGGCTGTCATGTGCCTTTTACAGAAGAGTGGCTTCCTTCTGGCCACATACCATAAAGGCCTGATTGGTAGAGTGTTGCAGAGATGGTTATCCTTCTGGAAGGTTCTCTCATCACCACAGAGGAACTCTAGAGCTCTGTCAGAGTAAACATTGGGTTCTTGGTCACCTCCCTGACCAAGGCCCTTCTCCCCCTGAATGCTCAGTTTGGCTGGGCGGCCAGCTCTAGCAAGAGTCTTGGTGGTTCCAAACTTATTCCATTTAAAAATTATGTAGGCCACTGTGTTCTTGGGGACCTTCAATGCCGCAGAAAGGTTTTCGTACCCATCCCCAGATCTGTGCCTCAACACAATCCTGTCTCGGAGCTCTACGGACAAATCCTTCGACCTCATGGCTTGGTTTTTCTCTGACATGCACTGTCAACTGTGGGACCTTATATAGACAGGTGTTGACCTTTCCAAATCATGTCCAATCAATTGCATTTACCACAGTTGGACTCCAAGTTGTAGAAACATCTGAAGGATGTTCAATGGAAACAGGATGCACCTGAGCTCAATTTCGAGTCTCATAACGAAGCGTCTGAATACTTATGTAAATAAGGTATTTCTATTTTTTATTTGTAATATATTTGCAAAAATTTCTAAAAACATGTTTCAGCTTTGTCATTATTGCTGAGGATTTTTATTTATTTGATCAATTTTAGAATAAGGCTGTAACGTAATAAAACGTGTCAAAAGTAAATCGGTCTGAATACTTTCCGAAGGCACTGTATATCCTAATCTGACTTTGGTGCAGGTCATGTTGTTCTACACATTACTGTCTCTGGTAAACACACACTAAATATAATAAAATCTGTTTATTTGTCACATGAACAGGATACAGAAGTTACGGTACAGTGAAATGGTTACTTGCATGGTAGCAATATCAAAAACAGTGTCCAGATAAAAATATTTTATAAATATTTTATAATTATTAGATGATGTTTACCTGACACACTTGTCTAAATTGATGGGTCATGCGAAAGAAATGCTATAACCACCCCTCATCGAAGTGGATGAGTCACTATTGTCCATAGACATGTACACATGTTCATGAAATGCAATAGATGGCTGTAATCACCCCCAGACACACCTGGTTAACTTGATGGGTCATGTAATCATCTGGCGAAGTGGAGTCTTTTGTTAAGACATGTAGCTAGTTAGCTAGCTAAACAATGAACCGGCATAATCCCAACTCATACTACGACAAAACAAACATTGTCATAGCTGTAGTATGAGTCTGCATGTAGCTACAGTTAACGAACTAGGTTCAGTGTTAGCTAGCTAACATTAGGCTATAACTAGCAATACAATTGGATTTCTGATTCAAATAATATTACTACACAGATCATACACGTAACGTTCGCTAGTGAGCCAGCAAGCAAGCTAACGTTCGCTAGCTTGCTCACAGTATGCTTTAACTTGCAATGAAAACGACTTTCTGACAAAATTAGAAACGTATAATATCTGAAAATGTTGCTAGACTCTTACCAGTATACATGGATGAACGCTTCACGGCAGACAGGAACCGTTTAACTCAGTTTTGTTTATAGCTATAATGAACAAAAATATAAACGCAACATGTAAAGTGTTGGTCTCATGTTTCATGAGCTGAAATAAAAGATCTCAGAAATGTTCAATACGCACAAAAAAACGTGTTTACATCGCTGTTAGTGAGCATTTCTCTTTTGCCAAGATAATCCATCCACCTGACAGGTGTGGCATATCAAGAAGCTGATTAAACAGCATGATCATTACACAGGTGTACGTTGGGCTGGGGACAATAAAAGGCCACTCTAAACTGTGCAGTTTTGTCACACAACACAATGCCACAGATGTCTCAAGTTTTGAGGGTGCGTGCAATTGGCATGCTATCTGCAGCAGTGTCCACCAGAGCTTTTGCCAGCTTTTGCCATTTCTCTACCATAATCTGCCTCCAACATCGTTTTAGAGAATTTGGCAGTAGGTCCAACCAGAGCCTCACAACTGCAGACCACATGTAACCATGCCATCCCAGGACCTCCACATCTGACTTCTTCACCTGGGGGATCGTCTGAGACCACCCGGATAGCTGATTAAACTGAGGAGTATTTCTGTCTGTAATAAGGCCCTTTTGTTTTGAAAAACTAATTCTGAATGGCTGGGCCCCTCCAGTGGGTGGGCCTATGCCCTCTCAGACCCACCCATGGCTGCGCCACTGCTCAGTCATGTGAAATCTATATATCAGGGCCTAATGAATTGATTTCAACCTGCAGATTTCCTTATATGAACTGTAACTCAGTAAAATTGTTTAAATTTTAGCAAGTTGCATTTATATTTTTGTTCAGTATACATCTTGTTTGACCTGCATTGTGTCAAGTCACTCCGGTTCACACTGACCGTGGCATGTGCAGAAAGTAGCCCATCACAATTTCTTCCAACTGATCTGTCGATCGCGGCTGCTAAATTCAGGGCATCAATGTTGTTGAGAAAAGTAGCAAAACGTTTGTAGTTCCCGATGGTTAACGTTATATCATTCAAAAGCGCCGAGGTAGAAAGGACTATCAACACATACTGATCAGCTCACGTTATAGACAGAAGCACGCTACATGGCAGACCAATCCAAACTCATCTCCCTGCATGTCCAATTCCATCCATTATCTCAGCCAATCATGGCTGGTGGGAAGGTTCCATGTCTTTTTCCGTGGCTAAACCAACTAAGCTAGTCATTTAACAATGTTATTTGTATTTACAGATGGAATACAAGTTTGTTATTAAGGCCCATGAAAGTTCACATGTTCCAGAAGGCATTTCTACCAAAAAAACACTTTCGATTTTTAGTGACGTGCGACATATCTCTAGCTTCCTGAAATGCGTCATATATAGCCATCTGCCGATCTGATGCAACACTTATTTTTATGTAGTTGTATAATGCAATGTGATGTGATATTATCACGAACCGGCTCGAAGTTCGTAACAAAAAGGGAGACAACGTGGAGATAAGGAATAACAAAATATATTCATTAACTAAAGTAAACTAAATACAATTAACAATGGTGTGTGTAGTCAGTAATCAGTAGTGTAAGTGAGTGGTTGCGTGCATAAATGTGATAATGAGGGGTGTTGTAAGGTGCCAACGCAAACAAACAAAACAGCCACATAGATGCCACAACCAAAATCTGTAAGTGTGTCTGCATGGAGAGAGTCTCCCCCCATGAATGGGGAAGTGGTGTATTTATCCTGGGACACACCCGGGCCCAGGTGTGTCCCATGTCGCTGACGACCCTCCCGGCTCCGCCCACCGGCATCCTAATAAGGAAACAAGAGCAAAGAGAGAATATGGCAGACAGAGTGGGAGGGTCGTCACAATATTATAATATTTGCCCAATGTGAATAGAATACGCTTCCTCTGAAAGTCATTAGTACAATGTTTCCATAATGTTTGTGTGTTCCCATGTCACCCCGCTCCTCCGCACACTCCACTGGCTTCCAGTCAAAGCTTACATCAACAACAAGACCATAGTACTTGCCTACAGAGCAGCAAAAGGAACTGCCCCTCCCTATACCTTCAGGCTCTGCTCAAACCCTATAACCCAACCCGAGTACTCCGTTCTGCCACCTCTAGTCTCTTGGCCTTCCCACCCCTACGGCAGGTCAGCTCCCGCTCAGCCCAGTCCAAGCTCTGTCCTGGCACCCCAATTATGTAACCAGCTAGGACAGCAGAGTCCCGGCCCATCTTCCGAAAACATCAGAAAGAGTATCTTAAATAATCCCACAGCACCCACCCTCACACCTCCTCCTCAACCCTCCCCCCAAAAATGTAATAAACACTTGCGCTTGACTCTTTTCCCTCTTACTAGCTCTTATTTTGCTGATAGCTCCTTTGTTGAGGAAAAATCTACTTACTATGACTGTGATATGTGGTTGTCCCACCTTAAGATGAATACACTAACTGTAAATTGCCATGGATAAAAGTGTCTGCTAAATGACTAAAATGTTAAATGTTTCTACACATTTCTATTTGGCAGGTGTATCCTTATATAGCCCAAAAGCAGTGTTCCTCTTATAATCCAATGATATTATGTAGGAGAGCACTCAATGAGATTGAGAATGGCTTAATTTTACGTTTGTGTAGAGCAGGAGTGTACTGTTACCTCACACTGTGTATGCGTTCGTGCACACTCACTAACATCCCTTCCCATACACACACATACGGTAGATACACACATATCTTACGCTCTGTTCCCAACACACGTTTTAAACAGCTTGTGGCCTGAAATTATATTATGGCCTACAGACTACCACACACACAGACACAGAGACAGACAGACATTCTCCCACACACAAACTCGCACTCATATACCTTATCTCTTGATGCCCTAAACCATGATCCGCTCTCCCCCTAAAATTTCACTCTGTGTTCTTTACTAGGCAATTTGCTGAAACCGTAATATCATGACATGTTTTGGTACATTTTTGGGATATTTGTATTATTTTAATCATATATCATAGGATAATTATATTCACTAATTATATTGTTTGTTAGTTCATACAAGTTATTTTTCACCGCGGCTACGACAGGAGTGCCAAGGCTGATTCATGTATAATTCATAATTATTTACATAATTTGTTATGTAATTTGGGACAAAGCTCAGTCAAGTGTACAGCTGTAGCTGGAGCACATTCTTCCTTGAAATATGCTGACTGGCGAAGAGGCAGCCTTACTGTAGGCCTGTTCTAATGCGGCCTGTTCCTAGCCTGGGTGCCGCCATGCCACTCCTTGCCACTCCTTCTTTGGCTTGAATGGAAGCTTGGATAAGGCATTAACATAAACAGATTTGGGATCAGGCTAGCCTGTTCCCTTGTCTTGGTTAGTGCTAGTACCTAGCTCAGTGATTCCCAAACTGTGGTAGGGGGCACGAAGGGGGTCGGCAGGGGGGCGCAGCGCCTACTACACCTACTCATTCAAGGGATTTTCTTTATTTTCACTATTTTATACATTTTATATATAACCTGAAATGCCTCTCAGCAAGGAAGAAGCCACTGCTCCAAAACCGCCATAAAAAAGCCAGACTACGGTTTGCAACTGCACATGGGGACAAAGATCGTACTTTTTGGAGAAATGTCCTCTGGTCTGATGAAACAAAATTAGAACTGTTTGGCCATAATGACCATCGTTATGTTTGGAGGAAAAAGGGGGATGCTTGCAAGACGAAGAACACCATCCCAACCGTGAAGCACGGGGGGTGGCAGCATCATGTTGTGGGGGTGCTTTGCTGCAGGAGGGACTGGTGCACTTCACAAAATAGATGGCATCATGAGGATGGAAAATTATGTGGATATATTGAAGCAACATCTCAAGACATCAGTCAGGAAGTTACATCTCATCAATCTACACACAGTATCCTATAATGACAAAGCGAAAACAGGATTTTAGAAATGTTTGTTAATGTATTAAAAATAAAGAACAGAAATACCTTATTTACATAACTATTCAGACCCTTTGATATGAAACTCAAAATTGAGCATTGATCATCATTGAAATGTTTCTTCAACTTGATTGGAGTCCACCTGTGATAAATTCAATTGATTGGACATGAATTGGAAAGGCACACACCTGTCTATATAAGGTCCCACAGTTGACAGTGCATGTCAGAGCAACAACAAAGGAATTGTCCATAGAGCTCCGAGACAGGATTGTTTTGAGGCACAGATCTGGGGAAGGGTACCAAAACAATTCGGCAGCATTGAAGGTCCTCAAGGACACAGTGGCCTCCATCATTCTTAAGTGGAAGAAGTTTTGAACCACCAAGACTTTTCCTAGAGCTTGGTCAGGGAGGTGATCAAGAACCTAATGGTCACTCTGACAGAGCTCCAGAGTTCCTCTGTGGAGATGGGAGAAACTTCCAATCAGGCCTTTATGGACAGAAGCCAGACAGAAGTCAGACAGAAGCCACTCCTCAGTAAAAAGGCACATGACAGCCCGCTTGGAATTTGCCAAAAGGCACCTAAAGACTATCAGACCATGAGAACCAATATTCTCTGGTCTGATGAAACCAAGATTGAACTCTTTGGCCTGAATGCCTAGCGTCACATCTGGAGGAAACCTGGCACCATCCTTACGGTGAAGCATAGTGGTGGCAGCATCATGCTGTGGAGATGCTTTTCAGTGGCAGGGAATGGGAGATTAGTCAGGATCGATGGAAAGATGAACGGAGCAAAGTACAGAGATCCTTGAGAGACATTACAACGACCCTAAGCACACAGCCAAGACAACACAGGAGTGGCTTCAGGACAAGCCTCTGTATGTCCTTGAGTGGCCCAGCCAGAGCCTGGACTTGAACCCGATCTAACATCTCTTGAGAGACCTGAAAATAGCTGTGCAGCGACGCTCCCCATCCAACCTGGCAGAACTTGAGAGGATCATCAGAGAAGAATGGGAGAAACTCCCCAAATACAGGTGTGCCAAGCTTGTAGCGTCATACCCAAGAAGACTGGAGGCTGTAATCGCTGCTAAAGGTGCTTCAACAAAGTACTGAGTAAAGAGTCTGAATACTTATGTAAATGTGATATTTCAAAATAAATAACATTTATGTCAATTAAAAAAATGTGTCATTATGGGGTATTGTGTGTAGATTGATGAGGAAAAATCTATTTAATACATTTTAGAATAAGGCTGTAATGTAACAAAATGTGGAAAAAGTGAATAATTTCCGAATGTACTGTATTAGTCCTAATTTTACTGTAGCATAAGCTATGCTGCAGCAAATGTACCTGTCACAAGAAGAAAAGCTTCCAGCTGATGAGATGATACATGCATTGTGAACTGCATTCCATTCTGAGATGAGCTGTCTGTCCCCACCCTGTGCGTTGATGACTGATCATGCAGATAGTAGAGCAGATAAGGTCGTAGAGAAGCCAGATTTAGACATTGCATATCATTGAACAGTTCCATTTCACATCATGCTGTTCATAGAAATAATGTATTGTAATTTATGCTCTGATCAAATTGTGTGACCTGTCTAACTATGCTAAATCCGAATAATAAAAAATGGGCGATCTTAATCTGGATTAGTTGATTCCAGTATCTGATGGATATTTGTACTGAGCCAAATCTAACTCAGCTGATAAAAAAACCAACTCGCCCCAACTTTAAACACCCTGAAAAATCTTCTCTCTTCGATATTATTCTAAGAAATACCCTCATGAGTTTACAGCCAATGGGATATATCAGTTTAGTGACCTTTGTCTGCATAAGAGATATTGCAGATGAACATGCACCGCACAAGATGCTAAGGGTGAAAACAGTTCTAATCCTTGGTTTACGCATAAATTGTCTGAAATTACAGGAAATACATTTAGTTTGGGCTAACGCTAGACTGACTGATTCTACGTCAGATTGGCAATCCTTCAGACAATTGAAAAATAAATGTCTATATCTGGTTAGGAAAGCAAAATCAACATGTATAATTAATTGTGTATCGGAGAGTGGTGGTAATCCAGCTAACTTCAGGAAAGTGGTCAAATCTTTGAAACAAAACTCCACCCCCTTCTTGCCCCAGCAGATTTTGACAGCCTCTGGTCGCATACTAAACAAAATGTACATTTGTAGTGCATTTTGCTTTAGCTGGCAACGCATTTGAAAGGATAATCTCAAAAAATTCCTAGAATCCTCTAGTCACCTCAGAACAGATTGTAGAGAATGATGCACTAACAGACTCACATACTTGGTTTTCATTTCATCTATTTGATATCTATGATGTACTAAGTGCTTTGCTAAAGATTGATGTAAAAAAGAATCCATATGGGCTGACCCACTTAATCCCTTCTTACTGCAGCTCTCTGCACCAGTTATTGTAGATCCATTGACCCATATGTTTTACTTGACAATTGTTTCTGGTGTTATCCCTAAAATCTGGAAAGCAGCACATGTCCTCCCCCTACATAAAGGAGGAGATCCTTCTGACTTAGATAACTTGGAGATTGGACTGTAGTTATCTTGCCTTTCCAAAGTTTTTGAATCCCTGGCCAACTGTCAGCTAAGATTTATTTTTTACTTTTCACTCTATTCTTAATGTGCACCAATCCTGTTTTAGACCTGGACATCGTTTCAGCTGCTATGCTTGTTTCACATGATGTGTTCAATTGTTTAGATCATAAAAATCATTGTGCTGCCTTATTTATAGACCTTTCCAAGGCCTTCGACACTGTTGACCAAAACACTCTCATTCAAAGGTTGAGTGAAATAGCCTGGATCAGGCTTCTTGCATGTGGTTTGAGAATTATCTGTCAGATAGGACTCAATGCGTGATTTCTGATGGTGTCAAGTCTAGTTTCCCGGATATTACAAAAGGTGTACCGCAGGGGTCGGTACTGGGGCCTGTTCTCTTCACAATTTAATAAATAATATTGGTCTATCTATTATGCAGACGACACTGATATGTATGCCATTACCCCAACTGTTGACCAGGCTATCTTAGAGCTGCAATGTGACTTTGTTTCCTTACAGAAAGCCCTGGTTTGTTTAGAACTTGTACTTAATGCAGGTAAGACTAAATACATGTTGTTCTCCAATTCTCACAAAAAAGTTTCAGATGGACTACATAATTATTCATTGGATGGTTCTCCCATCGAGAAGTCCCGTAGATCACTTCTACTTAAGATTCCAGTTTACTTACCTTTGTTTCTAACGTATAAAAGAATGAGCTACCAAACCTGCTCAAAGGATTGGTTAACTATTTAGGTCTCTCTGGTCTCAACCATTTAGCTAAATCCTCCTTTAGTTTTAGTCCCCCCCAATGTTGAAATAACCCCCACAATTCCTTGCATTCAGTTTAGGACTCTGGTGTTGAATGAATTAATTGCAGTTATTTCGATTTAATGTAGTGGTTTATTTGTAGAAATTGTGGTGTTGGGGTTGTGCTTTGTGGTTATTTTTATTCTTCTTGTTTTATTTGTAATGTACATTTTTCTCCTATTTGTGAGAAAATGTTTGTACTCAGGGCACCATTGGGAAAGAGACACTGGTCTCAATTGGGCTACCCTGAATAAATAAAAATGTATAAAAATGTACTGGTTTAACATTTATTCATCCCAGGAAACGGGAGTGGGTTTGGGCGGTAAATCTCGGTAACCAGGTTCTTGCTATTAAAGTCTTTAGCCTTTGGAATTTTCTCACCATCAATGTTCCACTCCTCACTCCGAGCAAGCAGTCCACACACAGGCACACACACACACACACACACACACACGGTATTCCTGTCTGCATGCTACATAGCCCTGTGTCTGTGCAGCTCTGTACTGCCTTGTTGTTGACCCCAAGGTGGCCCCTGAACGTGCAGAGAGTCATTTCTGTGCCTGTGTGCATTTGTGGCTAATGCTTACTGGCAGCCCCAACTCCAATCTTACCCAACAGACAGTCTGGCCACTGGGGACCCGTGCCAATATGCTGGAAATATATGCTGGAAACAATCTTGCTCTGCTCTGCTTTTTATTGCCCTCCCCTTGCACTTCTCTTTTCATGTCTGTCTTTGGATCGCTCTCTCTCCCTCTCTCTCCCTCTCTCTCTCTGTGTCTCTCTCTCTCGCCCTCCATTGAATTGGAAGTTAATTGAAAATAATTTAATTGAATGGAATACACAAGGGAATTGATTGAACATACAGAACGTTAGAGAGTCTGAGGTATGGCAGCTTTGTTGCCGTCATACATGGAAGCCCAGTCCGAAGATGGTAGCTGCCTGTGACTAGATCTGTCACCAAGAAAGAGACTATATTGCTGTGTCATTTGGATTGAAATTCACAGTGACACTTGAATAGATAATCTCTCTCTCTCTCTCTCTCTCTCTCTCTCTCTCTCTCTCTCTCTGTCCCCTACAACTGCTATTTTCATCACAGTACGACGTCCTGTATCAGTCGTTGGAGTGTCCCATCCAAACCCCCCAAATGACAGCATAAGGAAGGCACTAAGATGGCTGACAGATTGTGACCTATATATAGGCTGCTATTTCTCATGATGGGTTTTCACCAACCCCGTTCTCTGGTGTTCCCATGATCTTTTTGGCAGCTTGGCACACACGGCTTGTTCTTTTGAATGCTCGTTTCTGGTTGTCTTTTTCTTTTGCAAAGCTATCAATTGAGATCTATGCTACGTGGCTACTTATGTAGTGAAGAAGGTGTCTTATACCTTATAGGCCCACATCTAAATAACATATGGCTCTTCCCAAAAAGAGCCTCTAAACCAGGAAGTTTCCCCAGTGTTTATGATGATGTCATCTCCCTAAGTCTACCATTACGACATTCAACATTTACCGAACCTGCTTAAGAACATCGGGGTAGGTCCCTATTAGTAGATATTGCGCTAAGCTGTTAAACTATCTCAGTCTCGTTATTTTCATAACTCTTAATGATCCAGCCAGCCTTGTCTTTATCACACAAAATAAGTATTTGAAAGCAGGAGAGTCTCAGAACCGGAGGAAAGAGATCCTGGGATAAGAATGTCAGGGATGATGCCTCTTTTAGAAATGGAAGCCATTAGAAGAGTTTTAAAAAGATGGGAAAGATGGGTCAAATGCTGGTTTTGAAAGTTGCTCTGTTGTCACAAACCATTGCTTACAGAGTGACAGTTTATTGAGGTGAAATGAACCATGGGGACAGGAGATTCTTATTTAGATTCGTATTTAGGTAGGCCTATTTATGTTGTTTGTTTATAGTGGTGTCCTGGTCACACAAACAGTCCTTCTATGTAAAGAGTATGTGGACTGTGGAGAGTATTTCTACTGTATCACTTTTGAGATTGTTATCCTTTTTCGCTAAGTAAAGGTCAGATCTCTTATGCCACAAGTCAACTTTCTATAGTTTTATTCCTCAGTTCTACCTTTGGACTCTAACTATTCATATAGGGATATGGGCACTTTGGAAATCAATATTTCTTAGCTTGTTGAAATAAGAATTTGCCATTTAATCTGCTCCAAATGCAATTTCTCAGTTGATGAAGGGGGATATTTTGATATTTGTTTCCTTACCTTAAAATAAGTATTTTGACAAGGAATGTCTGCAATCCACACCATTTTTTTTTATATTAGCATTTCCTGACTAAAACCCCATGTAAATCAATATCCCCCATGTTCTGAATTTTCCCAAATCACCTCAGACTCAGATATTCATATTTAACCCATGTTAAGCTACTGATAAACGTGAGCATATTGATGAACTGCATCACACAATATGAATATGTAATGGTGTCAGTCATTATACCAGGCTCTCTGTGTATTTCCCTTGTATCTGCCCGAATATGCAACATTATAATGGGTGCTGGAGATTAATACAAAACACACATTGCACTGGAAGACAATTCCAAAATCTCTCCAAATAAAACAAAATCCTCTCAGCTCTCACCGCTAAGCCTGTTACGACAATTACAGTATACCACAAAGGCGGCCCGGGGTCTGCATACATTATTGATGCAACTTGGGTAAATACTAAACAGCGTAGCATCGCATTGTCTCAGAGACTCTGAACACTCCAGACTCCAGCGAGGCGGAGAAGATTATCTCTCCGTTTCAAAATGGCCTCCCTCTCCAATGAATTACCTGACTGCGCAGTAATCACAGAGTCACGCCTGAAGGCATGCAAGGTTCCGAGGGCACCAAAAGAAAATGGGAAAAAGATTATCAGATAATCAAGCCTTTTGCCCCTTCCCCCCGTCCCCCTGGAAACATGGAAATCAAGTCCCTGTCAAATAAAATAAAAAACCTGTGCCCTCTTTATTAAAAACGGGAAAACAGGAGGCTTTGGCTGAATTCCAAATACTACCCTATTCCCTATATAATCCATTACTTTTGACCAGAGCCTTTTGGTCAAAACTAGTGCACTATATTGGGGATAGGGTCTCTTTTGGAATGCAGCCCTTGATACAACATTAAACGGAGCCCTGTCTTCCAGAAAATGTGAAGACAAGTGTTGTTATTAGACTGGTAAATGTGTTGTTCTCTGTCTCTCTTCTCAGATGGCAAGTCGGAGAGCGGGGAAGTGGACCTGGACGGCATCGACGATAATGAAATTGAGAGGGTATGCTCTTCCTCTTAAGTGCTTTTGAGATAAGAATACTTTTAACACAAATCATAATGCTTTTTCTTTAAACACAAGCTTCCTCTACTTTATGTCCCTTACATGAGAGCTTTTTTGTTGTTCCTTTTCCCAATTCCCCCAGAGTGCCAGCCATTATGGGGCGGCAGGTAGCCTAGTGGTTAGAGCGTTGGGCTAGTAACCGAAAGGTTGATAGATCGAATCCCCTAGCTGACAAGGTAAGAATCTGTCGTTCTGCCCCTGAACAAGGCAGTTAACCCACTGTTCCTGGGCCGTCATTGTAAGTAAGAATTTGTTCTTAGATGACTTGCATAGTTAAATAAAGGTAAAATATTATTTTTTTAATCAACAACGACCCTGGAGTAATTAAGGTTAAGTGCCTTGCTCAAGGGCATATCAACATATTTTTCCCCTTGTCTGCTCAGGGATTCGAACTAGCAGCATTTTAATTACTTGCCCTACGCTCTAACTGCTAGTCTACCTGCTACCTACCCTAGCACTTTACCCTTGTAGCACCTTACTAAAACCCTTACTTCCCCCTTCCGTCTTGCAGTATATCCTCAACGACAAAGAAGTGAGAGTTAAGACGGATCTGTGGATGAAGCAGAATGAGGAATATCTGAAGGAGCAGAAAGGTGAGCGAACAGACAAAGGAAAAACTACTCATGCCCTATTCAAAATTCACATATTCATATTGATCCACCATGTTACGATGCAGTTCCCAAACAGGTTTTCATATTAGCCAGCTCTGTAACGAACCAATTGTTCCCAATCCTCGATGGTCAAAAATGTTTGTTTAAGATTTTCTGCTGTCATCATGGTCATAAACCTTTTTGTTGAGCGTTTAAGTACTTGTACTTCCCTTCAATATATTTATCTATGTTAATTTATGTTAATTCACCCTCGCCCAGTTGAACCAATGGAATTTATTAGGCTGTTATCTTGTTGTAAGTGGCTTAATAGCTAGGGCCAACAAAAAGGGATGTGTCCCAAATTATGCCCTATTCCCTTTATAGTGTACTACCTCCCATAAGGCGCTGGTCAAAAGTAGAGCACTATATAGGGAATAGGGTGCCATTTTGGGACGAATCCTCTATTCCCTCTGAAATACAGCTGTAGCTAAGTCTTCTATTTCTGTCAGTACCAGAATACAGTAATTACCTATACTATACAATTGTCTATACATAATGACCTATTCAGTCCGTACTGTCTATTGTAGAGGGGATATATCTAGTTGTTTTGTTCTTGTTTTTTTAGAAAAGGAGGAGAGGATAACTAAAGAGAAAGAGCAAGGGACCTATAAGGAAAAGGTAAGGAATCGAAGGGTGGATATGGTGTGTGTGTGTCTCTGTCTGTCTGTGTTTTATATGCATTCGTTTCATGTGCGTGCTTTTGCAGCTGTGTGCTCAAGAATTGGTGTGTGTATGCACGTGTGTGTGTAGAGGTGGCCCTTTCTCGGTCCTGCGGCTGGCTACAGACACAGAACAGCTGTTTGTCTAGAGCTGGCGCATATTTTCAGTTTGAGCCAAATCAGCCTGTGCTCTGCTCTGGTCTTCAGTTTCAATGCAGAGGCTCCAGAGACTATATGAATATGACTACTATGGCAGGTGTGCGCTAACCCTGCACTAACCTGTCTCACCGTCACCATCACCGCCACATCTGCCCGCTTTCAAACCGGTTGGATTGGCCGTACGGTAGTAGAGTAGCAGACCACCTAATGAGGTGCAGAGAGGACATGATACCTATTCCAGATGCTCAGGAGTGAAGTTACCCTTAGGTACAGACATAGGATCAGCTTCCTCTCCCCAGATATTTACCTTAACCATTACTAGAGAAAATGTCAAACTGACCCAAGATCAGTGTCTAGAGGCACACTACAGAGGAGGGGCTCAAGGTCCACAGTAGTTGGGGTCTCATTGTGGTCAAGGCAGTGGGGGTTTTCCTAGGGCTGATACACCGTTCTGTATGACAAACAGGCACTGCGTCCCAGATGGTACCCTATTTCCTATATAGTGCACTAATTTTGGCCCGGAGCACTATAGGCCCTGTTCAAAAGTAGTGCACTACATTAGGGTGCCATTTGGGACACAATCAAGGTCTTTAGGAGATCACTTGATAGTCACGGCCGACCGAGAGGCATTGAAAGGTTTCAGGGCCAACTGAGCTTCTGTCATCTCGCTAATCACAGACTTTTTTAGGGTGACATCATGTTTCCTGACCCCAAAGAAAAAGGGCGTATCGTCCGTGACTTAATACAACATTTAACTAGCTACTGTTGTTATTACTATCAACAGCAATTCTAGTTAATGAGTTTACCATTTGATACATTATCACTAATATCAATATATCAATCTGTGCATGTAACTTTCAACTTAGTGACCCACGGCTTGCAATGTCCTACAGCTGAGTTCTGCTTCTCTGATCTTGGAGAGCTACTGGTTGCTGGACTGGAACAAAAGTCTACAGGACCAAATTAGAGAATTCCACTCTATACATCTATCATATCTGATATAGTAGTATGTACAGTATATCTGCATCGCATTATTATGTCCCCCAAATTCCTCCCTAAATAAAAATAATAATGTTAATGTCTAATGCATCTCATTCAACCAATGTTAAATTCCTCCCGACATATCAGGGGTGTATTCACTAGGAACTAAACGTAAGCAAATGGCTGAAATGGGGAGGGTCTAACCTGAACTTGTCCAATAAGAAACACTTGTTTCCGTTGCAAAACATTTTGCTCCGGTTTACTATGGTGTGCACTAATGAACACACCCCAGATCTTCTCAACTCTCCTCCCTCTCTCTTCCCCTTGCAGCCCAAGAAAACGTCCAAGAAGCGGGAGCCCATCCGTGCCAGTACGGCGGGTGAGGCCATCGAGAAGATGCTGGAGCAGAAGAAGATCTCCAGCAAGATCAACTACGACGTGCTGCGTGACCTTAACAGCAAGGGTGGCAGCGGCAACAGCAGCCCCGCCCAGCCAACCTCCACGGAAGAGCCTCCCAGTGGCCCCCCTGGGCGGAAGAGGCTGACCCGCCGCAAGAAGCAGCCCAACAAGACCAACATGGGCCTGGCCACCACCGCCAGCATCATGGGCAAGAGGTAAGGGGATTTAAACTAGAATTGTTAGAAGTAACCTAGCCTTCACATATGGATGAGTGTCACTAACGTTTAAATTTTAGCAGACGCTCTTATCCAGAGCAACTAACAGTAGTGAGTGCATACATTTTCGTACTGGTCCCCCGTGGGAATCAAACCCAGAAACCTGGCATTGTAAGCAGCATGCTCTACCAACTGATCCACACAGGAGAATTAGCTTGGGTTGAGCTAATTCTGTTCTCATTAGTAGGTCTGCAGGTTTTATTTCTTAAAGGGATACTTTGGGATTTTGGCAATGAAAGCCCTTTATCTACTTTCCCAGAGTCAGATGAACTTGTGGATACCATTTTTATGTCTAGAGCAACAAGCTGTTACCATAGACTTCCAGTCATTACCCTAACGTTTTTACACTGCTGCTACTCGTTGTTTATTGTCTGTGCATAGTCACTTTACCCCTACCTACATGTTCAAATGACCTCGACTAACCTGTACCCCCGCACATTGTTTCGGTACCCCCTGTACAAAGCATCATTATTGTTATTTTATTGTGTTACTCTTTTATTTATAGAAAAAAAATATTGTTTATTTATCAAATATTTTCTTAACTCTATTTTCTTAAAACTGCATTGTTGGTTAATGGCTTGTAAGTAAGCATTTCTTGTAAGGTTGTATTCGTCGCATGTGACAAAAATTCTATTTGATTTGATTTTGATTTGATTTGAATGCTATTCATGTGTGAATATAGGAGAAGGTACAGTAATGAAATGCTAAGGTCAGGATTAGGCGTCAACAGAGAAGGAATTGTAGTGACATAGTAATGTTTAGATTGCGAAAAGGGATATAAAATGCAACAAGGCTAATGTATCTTATGATGCCTGTATCTTATTGAGACATTAAACAGACAGGCTATTCAACAAGCCATTTTTATAATTTTCTGACAACATGGGAACACTTTCACATAACCACAGGAACCTGGCCCTTTTTACCACCAGTAATATGCACCAATTGTGTTGTAAAGGTCCCCTATTGCCTCTGGAGGTGTTCAAATTGTACACCCTCCTCAGTCCCCCGCTACCACTCACCCCCTTTCTGATCCCTAGGCTGGTGTGCCGAAGACAAGCCAATCTTGTCCTCTGGACGCTATGTCTGAGGTGTCCGTCTTCGCCCCTCTCTCCAATTAATCCTCCAGTTGGACTCCAAATGTCCTTGTGAGAGATGTAATGAACACGGAGCAGACGGAGCATGAGATCACGACTTCTGCTACTGACACGCCGCGGCAGACCATTTCTCATTTTGCCAGTAATTTCTAGATCATGCCACAGCCACATTAATGATAATTAACATTTTGGTAATGAATTCTGAATTGGTAATGAAAATGAGATGTGAGGCACTGTTGGAGAGCTGATGAGTAGACGGCTGGTAGAATTACAAAGCCCCCATCACCTACCCTACCCCCCCCTTCAGCAGGCTCAGGTGCCGGGGTCGGTACTATCTAGTCTCTGGTCAACTCCAACAGATTGGAGCTATCCCTTCAGGCCTCGTTTCTTCATCAAAAGGCAGATGCTGGGTTTATATTCAATTTTCTCCCACTAACAATGGATTGACTGCCATCAGTTATGAGTATTATGTGTCCATGGAAGTAGAGCTCATTTGATGGAATTGTGTCACTTCTGGCTATTCAGTGTGTTAATGAATTAGATACAAGCGTTGCGGTAGGATTTTTTATGAATGTTGAAGACCTAAACATCATGTCCAGCCTTTCATTCGTCATATTTAAGGTTGCACGTTTTCTCCTATTGTTTGAGCACAAAGCCTTGCAGTCTCATTGATTCATGTACTTGTGTCCCATCACTGCAACCTTGAAGTTACTGAGGCTCTGGGCTTCAACCAAACAGCCCACTGGTTCTCAGAATGTGGCCAGTGGGGGGAGGTGGGGAGAAGACGGCGTGGAACAAATCTGACAATGAACTCAAGTTTTAGTTCCAGTGCTACAGCAGCGGATCTGAGCCTCATGCTGGAGTATGGGAAAGGGTCTGGAACTCTGTCTATTGGGATGATGAGAGGGGGGTAGGATTAGTTTCCCTGTGTGCACTTTAGCTGGGATTGTCTAGCTTGGGCCAGCACCCTGAACTATAAGGTATGCATGCCTCACTTCTGTGCATAAAGCACCTTCTATTCCCGTCAGTGAGAAACGGCTACGTTTTGTTTCTGTTTCGTACGTGTTTCCTCATTGGATTAAAACAAGAATGTGTGCATTTGTAATGCTCCCTCAACTGTATATTAGCATCTAGTATTGAATCACAGCCAGATATCTGAGACAGAGAAAGTCACTCTGTTCCCTCAAAGTGTTTCTCTTGAATGTTTGAAAGCTAGCACTTGGTATGCGACTTGGTATCCCCGTACAACACATTTCAGTTTGTTGTCACATAAAATGCTCAGTGTTTGTCATTAGTCGGAGCCAAGATTGCTCTCTTTAAAGTTGTTGCTGCCTCCCATTTGTATGAGGAACTGCGGTGCGAGTCGAGCTTGTGGGATTCAGGTGGCTTAGCCTGCTCTTGGATCTGGCTGTTATACCTGGTACCTCAGAGCGTGCGTTGTGTTTTAAAAGCCCTTAGAGGAAAGGAGTGGAAAGGGAGAAGGGAGCCTGACAGTAAATCCATTGTCGGCTGTGATCCTGTTGGTTAGTGCGCCGCCGCGCTTACACAACCCCCTCCCCCAGACTCCTTCTCCTCGGATGACGCACAGCTAGTGTTGTTGATCATATCATCCTAGCCTCCCCCATCCCCCCCACTGAGAGATGAAAACTTTGTCACTGAATTGAAATACTTTCTTAGACACAAAGTTGGAACAGTCTCTGATGTATGTTTTTTTTCCATCTCGTTTGTATTGAACCAGGTAAATTCATTGAGAAGTAGTTATGGCCCGGCAAGATGTACAGCACACATCAACAGAGACATCAACACACACAACAGCAGAGTCAGTCCAATACAGTAATTAAACATCTATTTCCCCCATTACAGAGATTAAACTCTTTTCTCACTGACAGAACTGGTGCTGTCCGAGTTTGAACGTTCTCAGCTATCCATGGTGCTTTCTTACTCGCAGAGCAGAGGCTCTTAGAATTAATTTTCTGTCTCGCATTCAGACACACTCTGAACACTGAAACTTTCCCACAGCCACAGATCACGAGAAGTCTCACCCCTCCCTTTCACTACAAGTCCTCCACCAGCTGCCAGACGAAAGCCCCCTCCTCGCCCACCAAACTAACAAAGATGGAAAAGCACTCTTCCAGAGAGGGCAAAACTAATTACCCTGTAGTTCTTTGTCCCTCATCAACTCCTCCCTCCAGCCCCATCCCTTTCTCTTTATGAAAGCTGCAATCCCTGACGAGTCAAGGTTGGTCGTTTTAAGTGTAAATCGTAACGAACGGTGGCAGAAAAGTCTGTGTGCTGATCTCTTTTCAGGGAGTCCCAGAGGAGCCTCTCAACCATACCCTTTACTTGACCTTGATATGATTTTCGTTTTACTGGTAGCATTCGGGATCAGTGACACAGCAGGAAACTTCAGCAGACACACAGAGCTGTTCTGCATTTGAAAGGGCTTGTATTCCAGCCTCCCGACGACCTTTTTGCTCCTGACTAACTTTCGATACAATACAATAATGTCAACCTGGGGTCAGGTGTGTTTGTTTGTGTCTTTATCGACCTCGCAAAGGTCAAAGTTTGGAGAAAGAAGCACAGGCTGTCTCGTCTCACACTGGCCAGAAATAGCAGCCCAGGATCTGGGGCACCCTGATGTGTTTTGCAGGGTTCGTCTCTGAGAGATTGCCTCTCGCCTTCTCCCCCTCAATCTCCAATTTCCTCTTGAAATGTCATAATTTCCATCCGGCTGCTACTTTTCCCTCTGCTGTGACTCCCTTTGCATGCTAACCTACTCCCAGCACCCGTGCGAAAGGCTACCTCTTCAAACCAACAGATGACACAGATCCTCTGGGTCATGCCAAGGCCCTCAGATGCCCATCCGGATGCTGTTGAGATGACCTGTTATGGAGGCACCCGTGTGTGGAATGTGCTGTGGCTGTGTGTGAATGATGCACCATACAGCCAGACCCCCTGATAGGCTCCCCTAGACCCCCACCCCCTTCCATGCCCTCAAGCACAGCCCCCAACGGACAGATTGATTCGTCAACTCTCCACAGCATCTCTGTTATGTCGTGCCACATCCCCAGTATCCCTGCATTGGTAAACACTGGAGTTGTTGACAAACGGTTTCCCCAGAGGGCAGGATCTGGCCTATCTGTGTCTCCCTGAGCCATGCCTGTGGGGAGCGGAGGGAAAGCACACGAGCAGACCCTGTCTCCACCCGTAGGAAGGAAAGGACTTGCAGAGTGACATGTGTGCAGAACAGGACCTGGATGTCTGGTTTTGTGGGCTTTTCTTTCCAATGGACTATACAGATCACATAGCAGACTCGGTAATGTTTAGTCTGCGTAATGCACCAGAGAGCTATTTTGCAGAACGCCTGGCATTCTTTCTGTTGTCAAACAGTCTGAGGGATGGCTCAAGCTCGCAGATGCATTTCTTATGTCAGTAAATCCTTGCCCACGCTCCACTCTCACAGTGCCTCTCTTGTCAGGGGCAGCCACTTATTTGTGTGTGGAAGAATCCTAGCCTTTTCTTAACCAGACAGTCACCATCTCCCCCATTGGAACCCCTTGTCCGTCTGTGCCATTGTGCGAAACAGCAGCTAATCAGAGTCTTCTCTTAAAGATTAGCAGTGGAGACCGATGGTCGAGTGAAAGTCCTTCTCAAAGGAACTTCCCTCAGCTGCACTGACATCTGACCTCTCTGTAAAGTGAATCGGGACGGAGGTCATAGTTGGCTCACCCATTATTGTTTCACATTGTTGAGGGCAGTGATTTATCTGTAGCTTGTTGTCAGGCAGTCTGGAGGGCACCTTGATGTTTGAGCTCAAAAGCCACTTCCTGCTGTTAGGAACAATGGCTGTGTCCCAACTCAAATCAAAGTGCACAGGATACAGCAGGTGTAAAACAGAACAGTGAGACGCTTACTTGCAAGCTCTTTCCCAACAATGCAGTATTCAATATCAAGGTAAGATTAAATAATATAAAGTAAAAAAATAAAATAATAATATTACAGATATGTAAGCAGGGGTAAAAACATGGCTGGTAGCAGGATAGATAATACAAATAAATAAGTAACAATTATAGCAGCAAAGTTTGTGCGCAAGCGTGTCAGTGTCGGTGTACGTGAATGTATGGGTAGAAATCTGTTGGTGTGCATAGAGTCAGTGCAGATAGTCCCGGGTGAGGGTGGGCAGCCGTTGTTTAGCTCATCAAGAGTCTTATTTCTTGGGGGTAGAAGCTGTCTTGGAGCCTGATGGTCCGAGACCTGATGCTCTGGTACCGCCTGCTGGACGGTAGCAGAGAGAACAGTCCATGACTGGGGTGGATAGAGTCTTTGGCAATTCTTTGAGGCCTTCCTGAGACACCGCCTAGTATGAATAGGTAATAGTACCCCTATGGTACTGATAGGGCTCTGGTCAAAAGTAGTGCATTATGTAGGGAATAGGGTGTTATTTGGGAAGCGCCCAATGTGGTAATGGTGGCTTGGACCATACAAACTCATTGGCTAGGTGCTCTTTGAGGGGATGCTACTTCAGTGGATGTAAGCCTATTACGATTTTAGCTGTCAATTTTGCCTTCCATGCTAAACTTTAACACTTATTTAGGACGTATGAAGGAAATAGTATTTTCACCTTGTATGGTATGGTGTGCATTAGTTCATGTTTATTGATTCATTCATGTTTATTATGCTTTAATTCATTTATTAGTGTGTACTCTTTATATCGTAGACAATCAGCCATTCAATTGGCTACATTTGTTAATGTGATATAAATATAAACATTATTACATTTGGTACGTTTGCTCTTATTTACCAATGGTAAATTACATTAATTCCCTTTCACAACAACAATCATTCACAACAACAAGCAGGTTGTTAACCATTTGAGGGAAGTCCTGAATCCAATCCTCATAGACTCAGAGGTTGAACTGCTCAGGGCAACTGGCGAAGATAAATCACGGACGGAGCCTTGGTGCTGCGAATCTATCTATGTGAGCCACACAAATTTCTGTGCCGGCCCTCTGTTCCATCTGCTTCTCTGCGTCGAGGGAAGGTGATGCAGACATTTCTTGTGTCTCAAGCTGTCTCCGTGGGAACTCCCTCCCACTCACCGGGTTTCCATGGGCACAGCTCTCAGCTGTAGTCCTACTAGATAGGCCTGGGCTGAACAGGCATTCTGACCACTGTTAGAGTAAATATTCATTGCAGGATAATAATAAAGAAACTCCACCTCTTACCCTATTGTTTTGTTAGGGGTGGAGATTCATGTATAGAATGAGAACATGAGACTAAATGCAATTCAAGAACAGCCATTTGATATTACTGACTGGCAGTGTAGTCGCAGTGGCCATAAAATCTCCCATGATCATGACCCTGTAAAACAACACATTTCACTGCACTTATCTGGTGTATGGTGAACAGGGCATGGTGAACAGTTCCCTAGTGGATAACAAACCTGACTTGATCCACCAAGCGGTCTATTCGCAATACTATTTGTGAATGTTATTGAGAGTTAGACAAATGTAGAGGGGGAGCGTGTCTGTCTGTTGGGGGGGGGAAGCCCCCCACAGGTAGTCCCATTTACAGTTGGAGAATACCAACTGTGAAATTGGGTGTGCAGAGATGGGGGAGAGTGCCGTCACAACAGTGGGGGGTGGGGGTGTAACTAAATCTCTCCCCACTGCTGACCTGCTCAGTGGGCGCATCAGATAATCATCACTTCTTTCTTCCACCATTCCGAGGTTTCCCCATCTCATTCCTGTCCCTGAGACCCTCCAGGCCCTCCAGAGTGTGTCTGCAGGAAGCGTGATAAGGCCCGCTGGTCAGCCAGGGGGGGGTGAAGTCACGCGTGCGGGGGAAAAACTGCTGATGCAAACTCACTGCCTCTGGTCGGATTGCATCTGTATTCTTCCGGGGTAGCCCGTATCGGCTCTTGGATTGGAGACATTGTACTACATCTTTAATGGCTTTATCCTTGGGGAAAGGGATGGCTTCATGTTCTCTGAGCCAGCCCCCCCCCGGAAAAAGGTTAGACTCCGTAACCTCGCTCTTCAGTGCTGATAGTGGAGTGTGAAAGCAGCAGTGCGCTGGCATGTTCCAGCCTATAGCACTATCCTCCAGGCTGTCCCTGGCCGTCTGCCTCCCTTCTGCCTCGCACCAGGTGGCTTTAGCCAGCGCTCTACATATTGGCTCTGACTGGCCGTGCCGCAAGAGCGTTTTTCCAGACGCTCGGACACAGTGGTAGAGCTCCGAGGCTCCTGCTAGCACGTTGGGCCCACGCCCCACAGGTCGTCCGCCTCCCCCCACCAGATAGTGAGGGACCTGGCAATACTCGTGTTCCATCTGTGCACACCCCTCTGCAGGAAGGCAATGGGGGGAAAAGAATCAGGGTGTGGCCCCTTCATACTGGTACCCACACCAGCTGGACAGCAAGGACCAGTCCTAAGCTAGTCACATTGTGGGTGATCACTGCTACTACCACCACCCACTGTGGTATGGTTGAGTGCACACTCCTTTCAAATATATTTATATCCACACATCTGCTGTGCGATATTGGCTCCAGTGAAATATGAATTCCCTTCCCCCGCTGTCAGATTGAATTGACAAGCATTATTGACGTGGTGACATATGGGCCTGCCTGGAAAAAGCTCTCGCTCTGAGCCAATGGAGGGGAGGGATGTTCTAATAGCACCACCACACATTTTACAGTCAAGTCCAATGGCTGTCATTTAAATACTTGCTGCAAAGCCCTCTAATATGTATCTCTAAACTGTAGAAGCGTTACATTTCTCTCATTGATATATATATTTTTTATTTTATTTAACTAGGCAAGTCAGTTAAGAACAAGTTCTTCTTTACAATGACAGCCTACCGGGGAACAGTGGGTTAACTGCCATGTTCATGGGCAGAACAACATATTTTTATGTTGTCAGCTCGGGGATTCAATCCAGCAATCTTTTGGTTACTGGCCCAATGCTCTAACCACTAGGCTACCTGCTGCCCCTAATTGATAACTGTGACGAAGTTTCCATGTTGCCATTATTGATCTGAGCTCAAATTTGGTTTAAAAAAAGACAGTACTTGTGTTACTTACGTTACCATGACTAGTAAAGCCTTAGAAAGTTACTTACAAAGCCTTCAGTCTAAGGCCTGAATCTTGGTAATACCTAACCGACCTACATCTCAGACAGACATAACTCTAAGAAAATATCAGTACAAATAAAATAGATATTTTAAGCAGATGGGAACACTCATCCAACCCTGCCTAACCCCCCATCTCAGAGGGGGGTACAAGGGGGAGCTTGGAGAAGCCTAGGAATTAATGATATAATTAACTGGCAGATTTGTCTTTGGTGTACTCGCTCCATTAGAGCTTGCGTTGACCATCTGACTAAAGGCTGAGAGGGCACCTGCGGTGCACAGGGCGGGCATTTGGGCACATTTGGGCGAGGTCTCTATGACAGCCAAATCCACTGGAAGATTCCTTTCCCCTTTTGGGTGACCCCTGTTTCACACACGAGTGGTCCCATCTCCCCCTTTTACCTCAAAAGATGTTCCTCCATCCTGGTTTCAAATATGACATGAAATTAAAGTCGAGGCTCAATTCAATTTAACCTGCAGTACAGTATTTATGTAGTATATTTTTTCCCATGGTCAAATTAAATCAATTAATATTTTTGTTACATTAGCCTATGAACGTCCTGCTTAATATAATGTTTGTGTCATCATCGCAAATGTTATTAATATGGAGGCCAGAATCCCGGAGTCGCCTCTACACTGTTTACTTTGAGACTGGTGACGGGTACTATTTAATGAAGCTGCCAGTTGAGGACTTGTGAGGCGTCTGTTTCTCAAACTAGACACTCTAATGTACTTGTCCTCTTGCTCAGTTGTGCACCGGGGCCTCCCACTCCTCTATCTATTCTGGTTAGAGCCAGTTTTCACTGTTCTGTGAAGGGAGTAGTACACAGCTTTGTACGAGATCTTCAGTTTCTTGGCAATTTCTTGAATGGAATAGCCTTAATTTCTCAGAACAAGAATATACTGATGAGTTTCAGCAGAAAGTTCTTTGGTTCTGGCCATTTTGAGCCTGTAATCGAACCCAGAAATGTTGATGCTCCAGATACTCAACTAGTCTAAAGAAGTCCAGTTGTATTGCTTCTTTGATTAGCACAACAGTTTTCAGCTGTGCTAACATAATTGCAAAAGGGTTTTCTAATGATTATTTAGCCTTTTAAAATGATAAACTTAGATTAACTTACACAACGTGCCATTGGAACACAGGAGTGATGGTTGCTGATAATGGGCCTCTGTACGCCTATGTAGATATTCCATTACAAATCACCCGTGTCTGCACTGTATTTCTTATCACTTTGATGTTATTTTAATGGACAAAAAAACGTGATTTTCTTTCAAAAACATGGACATTTCTAAGTGACCCCAGACTTTTTAACGGTAGTGTATATTATACATTTTTCTATGCATTCAGAGCAACAAATATGGCACACAATAGCTCACTTTTGGCATTTTCCGACTGTCATTGCTTTTCAGGTTAGCAACCGTTCACCTCTCTCAGACAGCATGTTGTTTATGCTGACAAAACAGTGGAATGGGGCTATTTCTGAAAGGACTGGAATGTACGTAGATTGGAATTGACCCCAACACTACAGTGAGAGTTTTGACCCCTGCCCCCCAGACTCTTTGACTTGTGCTTGGGGAGGGAGGGTGGGAGGGGTGTGTCTGACAGCAGTATGTCTTGTGCCACACTGGGAAGTTTCAGCCCCTGTGGGGGCTTCAGTGAGCGGTTCCGTTGTCTCTCACTCCACTTCAGTCAGCCACTGTCAACTAATGCCACATCATCTACCTCATCGTCAAAATCCACACCCAGGTCCAAAATCTACCCCTAGGCTCAGAATGTCATTCACACACACTTAAACCCACACTCACATATCTTAACTGTCTCGTGACCACACCTTCCCACCACTCACACACGCTCACACACTTACACTCCTCACGGCCACATCCTGATCACATATACAATGCTTACACATATTCACACACATTCTAAAACCTTCGACAGCCGCCTTGCACCCTCATCGTCCATCATACAAGTCCTCACAGACCCTCCCCACAATCACACACTTGCTCACACACAATTTACCCCCTCACATACGCAATGGTCACATCCACCTTGCTCCCCCACACCCTTCATACACACACACACACACATTCTTGAGCACACACACAGACATGAAAGCATGCACATGAAATGGGAAAGGCACACAAAAACAGAGACAAACAGACAGACAGCCAGATCCAAGACATACACGCACACACACCAGCCCAAACCAGAGGGCCCCCAGACTGCAAGGCCGTCAGAGCAGCCGTAGCACCTCACCGCGTGGCCCCCGGTCACATTTCACCACCCCCGACAGAATGGGTGTCACTCTGCATTAGCCTCACACAGTGTCAAATCAGTGCCCAAGGGACTTCAGGGAGCTCATATCATACGAGGACATGTATCTGTCCCCAAGCCGTCCCCTCCCAGACTAGTGAGAAAAGGCCAGTGAAGTAAAACATTTTTTTAAAGGGAGACGAGTAGCAAAAGTTCAACAAATGTGCTTGTAGTTGCCTGGAGAAACTGTTTTGATAGAACTGTTACAGTACTGAACAGTATAGCTGCTCGGCAGAGAACGTCTGTGGTCCAACATTGCAGTCAGTGTTTTTTAATCGGAGCCCCATTCATGTAATTAACTACCATATTGGTGAAGACTCTAGGGTGGAAATGGTCCTGATTTTAGGATGCCACACTAACATTAACCACTTTTCCATCCACAGTTTTTATGTGAGTAAAGTCATGCAATGTAAAAAAAAATCGCGACAGGTGTGATGGAAGTGTCGGTACAATTTCATAAATGTCGACAGACAATTTGTTAGTTCGACATGGTGGGATCTTTTTGTACCGCCTTTGCCCTTAGAACAGCCTCATTTCGTGTCGACCGCATTCCACAGGGAATGGATGTCCTTTGGGTGGTGGACCATTCTTGATACACATGGGAAACTGTTGAGTGTGAAAAGCCCAGCAGCGTTGCAGTTCTTGATACAAACCGGAGCGCCTGGCACTTACTACCATACTCCATTCAAAGTCACTTAACTCTTTTGTCTTGCCCATTCACCCTGTGAATGGCACACATACACAATCCATGTCTCAATTGTTTTAAGGCTTAAAAATCCTTCTTTAACCTGTCTCCTCCCCTTCATCTACACTGATTGAAGTGGATTTACAAGTGACATCAATAAGGGATCATAGCTTTCACCTGGATTCACCTGGTCAGTCTATGTCATGGTAAGAGCAAGTATCCTTAATGTTTTGTACACTCAGTATAAGTTATGATAAACTTTATGGTGGTTAAGTGATGGATGGGGATGAGCTTCATGCAAATTTCCAATAAGTATTGACGATAGGTTATTATTTGAATGCTGGTGACATGATGATCAATGCTTGGCTGCCAATTATCAAATAGAAATTATATTGACCTTATCCATATCTCATCATATGACCTACCCTGTCCACCTGCCATGTCCACTGTTGTCTAGAAAGCAAGCACCAAAACCAGATTGGGCAAGTTTGCTGTTTATCGCAACCGTTTTTTGTGACAAAATCATCGGTAGAGTTGAAAATGCGATGGAAACACATTTAACTCATGTACAAGTGTGTATTAATACGCATGTTTGAATTGGAAATGTGTTTTTTGCATATCCCAACTCCCCCTGGAACACCCTCAGAGAGTGGGGTCAGAGCCAGGGTCTGCTATTATCAACAGTGACCCTGGAGCAATTAGGGTTAAGTGACTTGCTCAAGGGCACATCAGCTTGAGGATTCTAGCAATCTTCCGGTTAATGGCCCAACGCTTTAACCGCTAGGCTACCTGCCGCTCTAACTAGGCTACCTACCACTCTGTGTCGTGTGCGTGTGTGTGTGTAATACGCGCATGCGTTTCCTTCAAGTGGATGCTCGTTATTGCATCGGCAAACGGCAACTCGTTCTAGGAAAATACCCTGATGCATTTTGAGAATTGAATTTGAAAACCATATAAATACCTGATTGAATTGGCAGATGCTTTCGCTCGGGTCTGTCTGCGGTTGCATAGTTGCCCTCACAGACAGCATTAAGGCCCAGTGTGCAGTGTGCTCTGTAGAATTGCTATTGATTCCCTTACATTACTTTTGGACCAAAATGGAAGGTCAGAATGCTAACTGGCATGATAACAAAAAACAAAAGCGCTTCTACACACAACAAGCTGACCTTTTCACCTTTGTGTTCAATCAACCCAACCGAGTAGCTGTTTTACTGTATATGCACTGCGTGTGACTAAGATTCCTCACACCTCAATTCAATTTCACCTTCGCATCCAGACATTTCTGTATGTGTGGTTGTTGGTTTAGTTGTTTTGTCACTTTGTAGCAAGTAAGGTCCACTTGGTGCATTGATTTAAAACGTTAATAAGGCACACCAAAAACAATTGGTGTGCAATAACTTTTCCAACTGTTCGTTTATCTGAAAATAATGCACACTCTAGAATGCCTAACAAGCAAATCAGAATAGAGTATTCTACAATGCTGTGGTATAATGTCATGATAACAAAAAACAAACCTGACCTGACCTTTTGACCTTGAGTTCAATCAACCTTACACTCTTTGATCCGCCTGTCAGCTGTGTGACTGTATACACACTGTGTGCGTATGACTAAGATTCCTCACACCTCAATTCCGTTTCATGCTTGCATCCAGAATATTTCTGTATGTCTGCTGGTTAGCTGGCTGCACAGCACACCATGATAAGCCTATGACAGGATTATATAGCTATATATGCATCGACTGTATTTAACTTTAGGAAGCGTGCAAGCGCGAAACTCAGGCCCTGCGGGCTACATGGCTATTATCTGGCCCAGACTGTAAGTGTATTAGTCACAGCTGGGCGAAAGAGAGCTCTCTGTCCAAGGCTATTGACTCACTCTACTCGGTTGTGTTACGGTTTGCTGTGCTCGCCATCCCACCCCAGGGGTGGTTGTGTTTCTCCAGTAAGGGCGCACAGCAGTCCTAATGATAGTGTGGCACTGGTGAACTCGCTGGCACGCCAAGGAAGGTTATTGTGGGCGTTGTGGGGAGGACGTAGACATGGGATGGCTAGAAATGACATGCTTCTTCTTTATATTCCACCCATTTTTAATAGGTCTTTCTATGTGGCAGTGAGATTGAATTTGGAACATTTGAGTTATAAAAACACTAACAAACAAACTGAATACTGAAAACTGTTGTGGCTAAAGCAGCAGTTTGATTCAACGTCTGCTAGCCTAGAATCAAACTACTAGCGCACCGCTAGCCACTGCTTTCAATGGAAGATGGAGGTTCTACCCACTGTATTTCTACAAGCACGTGCCGTCGAACTACGCAGATGGCTAATGCTTACAGCCTCTCTTAATGAGGCTCGACAAAGGGAGAGAGAGAGAGAGAGCCCTGCTTGGCAAACGAGAAACGCTATCCCTCCCACACGCCTTTTTTTCCCTCCTCCCTTTCCCTAATCAGATTAATTAGTGGCACTTTCCCTTATCGAAGAGGAAAGCACTCCCACTGAGTCCTCTGGGAGACCCCCTATTCCTCTACAATGGAGATGGGGGAAATTCTCTCTTCCATGCAGAGAGGGAGGGAGGGTGTGTGAGTGTGTGTTGTGTATGTGTGTCGCGCTGGAGGGAGGGGGGTAGGGAGGGAGGGAGTTTGTTTGTTTGTATTTGCATTTGTTTGTGTGTAAACTATATTTAATGAATACATTTTTCAGGTTATATGAGTTATGTTTGAGCGACTTATTTTGTATATGTTTGGGTTTGGTGTGGATAGGGCAACAATTGAGTGTGTGGATAGAATATAGTATATGCATGTCTGTATGCACTTGTGTGTTTTGTTAAAATATTTCTTGCTGCTTTTCCTTTTTAACATGCTACACCTGCCTTCTATAAAGGAAATATTACAATGACACTGATGGATAGAGTAGTCAGTGGTGTCTCATTTAGGCTGTGGCCACATTTACATTTTGTGTCTGAACATTCCGTATTGAGATAATCCTTTTTCAATCGGAGTCATCCGTTAATGTATGATGGACAACAGAGATGATTGTCAGATAAAAAATGCACAAATTGGTCCGTCTTTTATTTATGCAACTCGTATGAAAATCGTTGACTTGGGCTGTCATTTGACGGGCAAAAGCAGACAATTGGTGAATGCATATACGATTTCATCCATGTTCATGCGTGCCAATGTGGCCGCTGCCTGAGTTCGAGGAAACTCCTCAACTAGGTGCCATAAACAGCCTTACAGACGTAGCCTACCTTAGAGAAGTACAGTACCACCGCATTCTTCTTCTCCACACCGTAACACGTCAAGGTCACTTTCCATCCAACCTTCCAGAATCCCTCATTTCCCCCACTTCCCCCTTAAGACTAATTAACTTTGTAAGAGAGCGCTTTTTGATATAAGCCTTAAATAGCATTAGCTTTAAATAGTAGCGTTTGATGTTAAAAGCTGATTTCTAGCCAATTTAGCCTCAACGTTTCATCAATGCCAGAGGGTTTCTTGAACCCCAGCGGGGGAAGGTCTTGGACTGAAATGTTTCAAATACGCATGTTTGAAAGTCAAAACGGCAAGTAGGTTGAAGAGTGGGAGGGGTTGTTAATTTGCTGTAATAAATAGTTTATTTTCAGAAAACTCTTTATTTTATTTTATTGGAAGAGAGGTTGGTGTGTCTTTTGCGTTCCATTATAATGTTGAAAATTATTATTATAACTTTTGTATCTTTATTTTACTAGGCAAGTCGGTTAAGAACAAATTCTTATTTACAATGACGGCCTACCTCGGCCAAACCCGGACGACGCTGGGCCAATTGCGCGCCACCCTATGGGACTCCTAATCATGGCCAGATGTGATACAGCCTGGAATCGAACCAGGGACTGTAGTGACGCCTCTTGCACTGAGATGCAGTACCTTAGACCTTTGCGCCCCTCGGGAGTCCTAGAATTTAGGAGGTGTGCTAGTTTGCTAAATTCTTGTGTAGCATTCTGTTGTTTCATCGAGTGTTAGCTAAGGCTACTCATGCTTGTGCTCTCTTTTTAAATTCTGATGGTTTAGACATGCTTCTCTCTTTCAGACTCCGTCCACTTATATCCTCTGCAACCAAGAAGAAGAGAGCTGCTTCACAGGTGAGCCCCACCACACACAACAAAATCTAAATGAGGTAACCCTTTATTTTACAGCCCGGTATTTAACAGATAGTTACTTTGAAATTACTTGTTAAAAAAGGCAGTGACATAATAATTGCATATAAATTACAATTCAATTTCTTTGAGATTAATTTACATAAGTGTAGTTTGTACCATTTGGTACCAGGTAGTTATCAATTATGTGAGGTAAGTACCAGAAAGTATCCATTGTTACCACATAGTTTCCTAGTAAATACAACGTAAATACCACCTTAAACTGGGCTGTAAAATAAACTGTATTTAATGCGACTTGGAAAAATCAGGATGATCATTTTCAGACCTGCCAACCTGCACGAATTTTGCATACCATGCCCGCAATTTAAGGTCAAAGTACTCTGGTAGGTGTGTCCAAACTTTTGACTGGTACTGTATATAAACTGTACTTCAAAATAACTAAAACCAAATCGAAACTGTGTTGAAATTATAATGGACCTACATTCTAACAGTTTGTTGATGGTGTCCAGCTCGCTCATAATCACCTAAATGAAAGCTAGACAGTAACGGGAATAAAAAATAAATAGAAATTAAGATGACAGCTAAAACAATTCAGTGCGGCCCTCTGGACCTCGTTGAAGACCAAATGTGGCCCCCAAGGCAAAATTTGTTTGACACCCCTGCATAAGAATAATCATTACCCCTACATTTTACCTAAAATCATGTAAAGGTGTCATTGAGACTACCTCAATTTAATTCTGGATCAAACACTAGACTACTGTTTTGGCTATATTGTTTGATTTAATTTAAGACCCTAGGTTTCAGGAAATGGCAGTTACAGGTTTTTAAAAATGCTAAATGCTCCAACTTCCTGAGGAGGTCACTGACCTTAGCCCATATCAGCACCACCTTGTTAGAACATCCTAGGGAGAGCCCTGATTGAAAATGTATTTTAATTTGTTTCTAAAGACCAGCCAATTACCAAGTACCCATAGCAGTCTATAACCTACCATTCCTACTGTTCTAAATAAACAGAAAAAACTCACGGACAACTAGTAAATCTCAAACCAAGTTTATTCACCCACTGGGTCGAACACAGCTGCATAAGACAAAGACATATTTACACAAGCACTGGTATTTAAACCTTCATCCTATGCTGAGTCTCCTCCTTACACATCTGGACAGCCAATAGATCTCTGTTGCTAGACAGGTCTTTAGTGATTCCTGTTCTTTCTCACTTCATCTGAGCTGACCTCGACCAAATGCCTCACTCCTCCCCAACTCACGGCTGTCCTGTTGACTTGTACCAGACTGTGGCTCTTCTCCTTCCCATCGGATACCTGATGTCTATCAATAACATGTTCTGTCAGAATGTAAACTTTCTGCATTCCCCTCACTCCCTCAGTGCCATGAATAAGGATATTTCATATTTTTCAGTTTATAAGTCAGAACCCATCAGTCCCCCCTTTTGAACAATAATTCCATACTGTTCAACATTATATAACCTTGGAAATTATTTATAAATTAACCCAAAAATTAAACATGTACAAGAAACAAAACATGATTATCATTCACAGTTGATTATTAGGTTTACATCTCTGAGACTTATCCTCTGATCTGTAATCACACTATGCACACTCTTATTTCCATCTCTCGTCATACAACTGATAATGGCATTTCAGCTGGAGCTTTTGATAGCACAAGACTTGACGTATTAATAATGTGTTAAGCTATGCATAATTATATATACAAAGAAAAAACACTTTGATAACATAACGATTCCCAATATCTCTTCACCTGACTCTATGCCTTCTGGATACTTTTTCTGCTGGGCTCCACAAAAATGAATGTTCTAAAAAACCTTCTCATGCTTTCACCAAGTCTTCCCCCGTCCGGCCACAGGTTCCAAAAAGGTGTTCCCAAGCCATGTCAATTTCACTTCTCTGCCCATCTCCTTCCTCCTCCATGGCCACCTGATATACACGTGTGGTGGCCTTAATCAACTTGACCTCATCTTGAGGTAACTCAGCACTGTATATGCGTTTCACATCAATGCCTTCAGAAGATGATATCCCAACAATGCTACTAAGGTAACCTTTGCTACTACTAACACTGCAGATGACGCGTACTTCAAAATCCCTCATTTGAGCCGTAGTCCAATTCCATGCTGTTACTATAATATCCTTCGCCATACTGCCGCTCCTTCAGTGACTGTATCTACAGCGACTGCCGTGAGAATAGCTATTGCATGGAATCTGTCTCCTGCTCTCCTATTGTCTTTGTGGTTCACCGATAGATCTAGGACTAACCCTTTCAGATACTTCCTACCTGTCTCCCAACTCATACCCGGTTCCCTAGCACCCAACATCTTCAATGACCTGTGTTCTGCTACAGTCGGTACCTTCTTTGACAAACCCATCATTGAAAGTTAACAATAGTGTCGGAAATGACAACAGTATCTCTGCTACTCACCATAATCTGGGTATGTGTGACGTTCAATTTAACTTCATAGTAGTCTCTATATTGTGCACAGTTAGCTGTCCTTCCTGTCCTACGAGCTATTCCATGGTATCACTCTACACAGTGGAGTGGTATTGTTCCCCAGACTCTACTAACCCCTTCCTTAATTTAGGAGCCACACAGATCTCCGCCCCAGACACATTCCATCCCGCTCCAGTCACATTCCATCCCGCTCTCCCAATTCCCTGTAACGTTAATGGCTTGATTTTTGGGACTCCACAGAATACACTGATGTCGGTCCTGCCAGACTGCAATTAACACCCTTATGCAAACATTCTCTCCAACACAGGCCTGGTATGGCAACTGCTCGGCATCTGACCGTAAGGCATTACAGAGGGTAGTGCAAACTGCCCAGTACATCACTGATGCCAAGCTTCCTGCCATCCAGGACCTATACAATAGGCGGTGTCAGAGGAAAACCCATAAAATTTTAGACTGTTATAGACTGTTTTCTCTGCTACTGCACATCAAGCGGTTTGGAGCGCCAAGTCTAGGACCAAAAGGCTCCTCAACAGCTTCTACCCCCAAGCCATTAGACTGCTGAACAATTCATAAAAATTGCCACCGGACAATTTACATTGACCCCCACCCCCTCTTGTACACTGCTGTTACTCGCTGTTTGTTTGTTACCTATGCATAGTCACAGATTACCTCAACTAGCCTGTACCCCTGCACACTGACTCGGTACCGGTGCCCCCTGTATATAGCCTCGTTATTGTTATTCTTATTGTGTTACTTTTTATTATTACTTTTATTTTAGCCTACTTGGTAAATATTTTTTTTTCTTGAACTGCGCTGTTGGTTAAGGGCTTGTAAGTAAGCATTTCACAGTAAAGTCTACACTTGTTGTATTCAGCGCATGTGGCAAATAAAGTTTGATTTGATTTGTATGTACCTTGCGTCCTGCTACAAATACATTTGCACATAAATCATTCCATCTAACCCATAACACATTAGTCACTACTACTAATCCACTTCTATAGTTATAAACATACTAAAACATTCTCAAGTCAATTAGTCAATTTCCAAACAATCCCTCCTCTGGAACAATGATCACTCTTATGTTCCACGACACCTAGAAACATATTGACTTGAACAGGGAAGAGACAAAAATACATGTTAATAATTTCACACCACCCTTGAAGCGAATGAGATTGGGGAAAGAGCCGTCCATCCATTCTGTTCTATGCCCATGGGATGCTAGTCTCCATGTCAGTCTCCTTCATCCTCATCCTCGGGTGTCAAAGCAAGACACAGACTATGAGCCTTGTACGTAATGAATTGTACTGTATCATCCAGCAATCCATATGTATTGAAGCGCTTTAACATTAGGATTCTGATGATATTGTAAAGCGAAACCCCTACTATCCAGGACCCCCTCATGGTTGGCCCAAGCTATCATCTGTGGGTTCTGTAATAACCTTCCTCTCGGAGGACACAAAAAGATAAGGTTTAAAGCAATTAAAACCCTCCTGAGACTCAATAATTTCGAGCAGTGCACCCTCCCCTCACTTTGTGCTCTCCTCACAGCTGAGGGGCAGCGTTATCTCTCTCTTTATCTTCTAATCATAATTAAAACATTTGATAAATTATCCAACCCAAATTTTGAGTTACAGTCCTTAGTGCTTTATGTTGAGTCCATCACTTGAATTCAAGCCCCTCAACTTAGCACACATCGTCACGGTTAGAATGTACATTCACAAACCGGACCATATATTACCCATATTAACTTTTCTCATTATACAGCCCCTGTTTGTCCCTGTTTTACTGTCACGAGTGGCATGTTAATGACAGATCTGTATCTCAATGCACTCATAGTCTAAATTACATTTTGCAGTGTGCAGACCTCCACAATCAACCTGATACCCCAAATAAACAATTATTGGCATAGTTGATTTCAATGGGAAATTAATCAGATTTTCCCAAGCACCCGGGTCATTTTTTACAGTCCATTCTGTCTGGTGCATTTTTCCCACCAGTACACCAGCAGCATGAGAGAAGTTTGGACGTGATCTCTCTCCATGCTCACTCCACATGCATGGTCTCAGGCCTCACGTCGCACTCCTGCCGCTCGCACACAGGTTGACGGCTCGGACTCAGATCACAGGTAGGAGTGGTGAAAGACAAGGCCGTAGTGAACGCCTTTGTCGCTATTTCTTCTGCCGGTTAGGGAGGGTTGAGGTTCACACTGTTCTTGGTCAAATTATCCCTTCCTTGCATCAAGACACCATCTGGTTCTGGAAATCCAGACCAACTATTCACTGTATGACAAATTATTACATTCCCAATTTTGTTAATACCAAAATCTCTAAGACAAATGTCAAAGAGCAATACAACACACTATTGAAACCATTTTCCAAATTGGCTTATACTCCCTTATCATACTGGCGACCTCACCACAGAGTTACCGGGTCAGGGAGTTAGAGCGCTAACCCTTAGGGAAAAATCCCCGACAGTACAGCAGATCCAATCTGGTGAGATTTGTATTGAAACAAAGTTTAAAACAAGAACCAAAACAACAGCAATACACATATCACTCAAGGTGGGGAAAAACTCAATCCATTTGGAGTAACAGTCAATCATTATCAACATATCTTTTACTTCTATCTGCAGACTTAACAAAAAACTATTTGCATATTTACCAAAGGGCCAGAGCCCCAGGGAACTGGTAATTTCCCCTTTGTGCACATGACTCACATTGTGATTTATGCTTGGGAGAAAAATAATACACCACTGCTGCCTGTTAAATCAAAAATAAACAAATTAGAATAACAAATCAAATTAGAATTACAACTCATGATAACTCCATAAGGACACATTTGTATCCCATAAAGTAATGGTAAAATAGACTAGAGACAAGTGTCCCTCATTCATATTATACTTAAATCTCACCTATTGTCTCGATCATTTCTATTGAGGTTGATCAGGTCATTCAAACACCATTAAGTATTTTCTTTCCCTGTACTTCAGAAACCATTTAACAACATGTCAAATATTTCCATCATTCCGAGTACCCAGTTTAAAACCAAATTAAAAAGACCCCACACAATAAATCAAACACCACTAACAAATATTCATAACCGGTGAGTTGTGTGTGCGTGCTGGTGTGTGTGGTAAACCGTAGGGCAAAAACAAACAAAGGACCAGGTCTTACTTATCTGGGAGCTCCCTTTATGGCCGTATCCAGATACCTTTATACTTATTAAAACTGCAGAATTTCACTAACTGCTGCTTACAACTCACACTCTCAAACACCTAGATCCCCTGAACGCAGCTCACTCTCCAGATCACAATCACCTGAATTCTAATCTCCTGTTCACACACAGTGTATGTCATTATCACACACTATTTAGTTCAGTTCTTTGCACCCCATCACTGTGATGTATTGTTTGTTTTGTGACACGTCTTGCTGAGCTCTGTTTTCCCCGTGATTTACTCCTCCCGTGTATGCTAGTTTTTGCCTGCCTCACTAACCGCGCCTTTTGCCTATTCCCTGCCTGTACTTTAGCCTATTTTTGGATTTCCTGTTATCTACCTATTGCCTGATCTCCCGGGCTACGTTACTAGCCTTTTCCCTGCCTGTACTGTTGCCTTTTTGGACCCCTTGTGTATAGCCTTGTGCCTGCCCCAGAACCCAGCTACCTGCCTCCTCCTGTGGTCCTTTGCAATAAACACCTGCTGCTCCCTGCGCTTGAAACAAGCTCTCTGTCTCCCCTCGTGTTCATTACAACTGCTCTCCCAAGACAACAGTCTCTGGAAACATTCCAAAGGGAGATATAATGACACCCCCTCCTCTCCTGGAAGAGAAAGTGTACATTTCGTTAGTATTCACTATGCTACGCTTCACTATGCTTCACTATGCTATCTTAATCAGCAACCTAAAAGTTTTAATTACAAACAAAACATGCTAATGATAAGTCCACTGTCCTCCCTTCAATCCACCCTAACGTTTATGTACTCTTATTTAGCATGTACTAAACTTAGACAAATAAAATCGCTTTCGATTCTGCCCCTTTTACCTTGCTAACTGTAACACTTTTCCCTGTCGTAAATTTGGCCTATTTCTCATCGTAAGGAATCAGTGATGTTTGATCGCTGGAGGAGCTGCATCAGGATGTAGCACTACAAAAATCCCTCGGAAGATACTGTTAAACAACATAACTCCCATTTCCCCAAGACCCCTTGCCACTGTAATGTCTTCTCTAGAGAGCTTCCTCCCTATCAAACTACTTTTCCCCACTTTTGGCAGCCCAGAAGATGATGTTGATCCACTGTTTTCCTTTCTATCTGGCCCCTTACTGACCTAGAGGTTCTTGCCACCCTCCGCAGTGTTCTCCATGAGACAGAAAGAGACTGGTAGGAGATAGCCCGTGAACATTTGTCAAGCTGGGAGGAGTTTAAAAAAATATTCCTCTCAGCCTTCCTCTCAGAGGACTATGAGGATGAACTGGCGGAATGGGTTTGTAACAGAGTCCAGGGATAAGCAGAGCCAATACAGGACTTTGCCTTCTCCCATCGAGTTCTATGTTGGAGATGGAAGGCTGATATTACTGAGCAGGAGATGGTCAAACTCATTCTTAAGAACATGGTTCCCCGCCTTGCCAGTCAACTTCAGGAACGTGTGCAGAATGTGGATGATCTGGTGCGTCTTGGGACTCAGTTTGAGAAGGACTGGAAGCACTACCTCCAAACTCCAAACCTTGTTCCTTCATCCTGGGATCCCAATAACTCTCCTGGGGCTAAACCGTTTCAGCCGTTTGTGCCCAAGATCCAAGACAAAAATCCAAGGAAGCAGTAGAGCGGGGGTGCAGTGCAGGGAAGCAAGACTGACGAGACAAGGGGACTGGAGACAGGGACCAGAGTCAGAGCGAACAGAAACAGTGCAGAGAGAAAAGCAGGGTCAGGCTAGGGAAAAACAGGCACAACGGGATAACAAGATCTATGCAGGAACAAACGGCTTGAAACGCAGACTGACTGAGCAGAGGCTATGAACTGGCAGCGTGGGAGTGGCAGGGCTGAGTATTTGTAGAGGTCTTGATTATGGAACAGGTTGCAGCTGGTGGGGATCCACTCTGACTCCAGCACACCTGTCTCAACTCACACAATCACATACACCCACACACAGGGAACAAGTGGAGACAAAGTGACCAACCTGGCCACAGTATAGGCAGCTCCTAGTGCTGTTTCACCGCTGCCTCTCCTATGGAGAGAGACTGGCTCGGCCGAGCTGCATGGATCAGGTTCTGGAAGAGACTTGGGAAGGGAGGCAGTCGAGGAAGGAGAACAAGGCAAGGAAGCAGATGTTATGTGGCATGCAAGAGAGAGATGAGCTCATCCATCAGGCTCCTCCCTGGACATCAACTCGTCCTTGATGGTCTCAGTGAGAGCGTTCTGGAATCCTACCTGAAGGGCCTCCTCATTCCAGCCGCTCTCAGCGGCGAGGGTGCGAAACTCGATCACCATTTCAGCAACACTATGGGAGCCTTGACGGAGGGACAGGAGTATAGCGGCATTCTTACTGCAGACAGCATGGTCAAAGACTCTCTTTATCTCCTCCGTGAAGCTGGAGTAGGAGGAGCCGTGGCCACCGCCACAGAAAAGCGCTGCTCCACGGAGGCAGCCAATCAGGAAGGAAATCTTGTTCCATTTGCTAGCATAAGAGTAGGTCTGTTGCTCGAATACTAGTGAACATTGTACCAAAAAATCTCTGCAAGCTCCAAAGTTTCCAGCGGAGGAGAGGGACTAGGTGCTGGTTGTGATCTCTGGGCAAAGGTTTCGGCCCTGCAGGTCAGAAAAGCTCCATTAAACTCCTTGACATGCTCCAGAAAGAGCATCAGGGCTTGGTCATGCTGCTCGAGCAAGGAACCTTGGCCGGCGAGGGTTTGATGGAGAGGATCTAAGTATGCTGGGTTCATATCTGTGGCCAGATCGTACTGTTAGGCGGAGCAGAGCAGGTGAACCCAAGTGTGGACTCAGTTGAAGGGGAAGCAGGGAACCAGGAACTGAGGCTGAGGCTGGGGCAAGGGGAGTAGGGGCAGGGTAAGCAGGACTGACGAGACGAGGGGACTGGAGACAGGGACCAGAGTCAGAGCGGGCGGAACTGTAGCAGAGAGAAAAGCAGCGGCAGGCTAGGGAAAAACAGGCACCACAGGATAACAATATCTATACAGGAACAAACGGCTTAAAACGCAGACTGACTGAGCAGGGGCTAAGACCTGGCAGCGTGGAAGTGGCAGGGCTGAGTATTTGTAGAGGTCTTGATTATGGAACAGGTTGTAGCTGGTGGGGATCCACTCTGACTTCAGCACACCTGTCTCCACTCACACAATCACATACACACACAGAGAGAGAGAGAGAGAGAGAGAGAGAGAGAGAGAGACAGGAGGACACAGGATGAGAAGTAGAGGGCGTGGCAAGAGCAGATGTAACATCTATCCTACACCATATATTTACAATCAGTCGTTACACAATGGGCCTGCTGAATAAATTCAGGCTTTCTAGGTCCGTATCCTATAATTGTTCAGCCTATGATTCTCATCTCCAAGTTTATTCACCCACTGGGTCACACAGCTGCATAAGACAAAGACATATTTACACAAGCACTGGTATTTAAACCTTCCTCCTATGCGGAGTCTCCTCCTTACACATCTGGACAGCCAATAGATCTCTGTTGCTAGACAGGACGTGCTGAAGAGGTACTTATAAAAATGTCTGAAGGTTGGCAGGTCTGCATTTTTTTATACTTATTTGAATAGGGCCTTGGTCTTCATTGATTTCCCTTGACCCCTAAACCAAATAGCACCTTCAATCTTACTCTTCAGATCGCACCCTATATTGTAAGTGACTACTTACTATTGTTTTGTTTTGATACAGTCCACTGTACTCATTAGGTTAGCTCTTGTTCAACTTAGCACTTGTCAGCAGTCGACATCGTATCAGCACGCAACTAAAGTTCGGTAAGTATTTGGTTAACCTCTTAAGGATCTCTTAGGGATCCAATCCCGTGAACATAATTGATTTTGCCAACATCCGGTGAAGCTGGAGAGTGCCAAATTCAAATTACAAAATAGTATTATAAAACATTCATGGAAATACAAGTGTTGTACACGCTTCAAAAGCTTAGACTCTTGGCAATCTCACAGCATTGTCAGATTTCAAAAATGCTTTACGGCGAAAGCAGAACAATTGATTGTCTGAGGACAGCACCCCGTGTACTTCCCCCATTAGGATAATAATAAAACCAGCGCAGGTGTCACAAAACACATAAAAAGAGCTAAAATAAATCGCTTACCTTTGAAGATCTTCTGCTGAGAGGGCAATCCAAAGTGTCCAAGCAAGACAATCAATGTTCCTTTTGTTAGAAAAAGTCTCTTTATATCCATAAAGCTCAGTTTGGTTGGCACGTTCAGAAAATCCACTGTCCACTTGTCCCATTATACAAGACAAAAAATATACCTATAAACGTTGTCCAAACAAATCAAACAACATTTCTAATCGATCCTTAGGTACACTATTATGTATATTAGGTATTATATTTCACACGGATAATATCCTGGGCGATAGAAAAGTAAAAAACCAAGGTGCGCGCTCCCGGGTCTCGCACGCCACAGACAGAAATTACTTTCTCACTCCACTTGGAAAAACATTCTGTATTCCTCTAGTTGTCAAGGTAAACTCTTGAAACCTTGTCTAAAGACGGTTGACATCTAGTGGAAGCCATAGGTACTGCAACCTGGGTCCTGGATTAAAGCATGTCCTATAGCAACCCATTTTAAAAGGAGGCATGTCACAAAATCAGATTTTCTTGGATGGATTTTGCTTGGGTTTTCACTTGTCATATCATTTCTGTTATACTCACAGACATTATTTTAACAGTTTTAGAAACGTCAGAGTGTTTTCTATCCAATACTACTAATTATGTGCATATCCTAGTTTCTGGGCCTGAGTACCAGGCATTTTACTTTGGGCACGCCAGACTCTCCAAAACTCCGAACACTGCCCCCTAGCCCGTAGAGGTTAATAAGGGATTAGCATGGGGCTAAATGTTGGTTATCACAGGAGTTGGCATGTTAGTGGTATACTCTGGGCTCCCTCAGTGCTCTGACAACTGAATGAGACTTCACAGCTCACCAATCAGCAGTAGAAAGGACCTCACACAAGAACCTCGCGGGGGTCATCTGCCCGTTGCCAGGCAACCCAATGCTACCTCCAGGGAACCAATGAAAGAGTCCACTAATTGGCTGAAGCATAGTGTGCAGAATGAAAGTAAAGGCTGCATTCAGGAAAGGAGAAACAGAGAGAGAGGAGTGAGACGTTTCAAAGGGGCATCTTTCGAAATAAGGAATTTGTACACGTTTTATTGACAGTGAGAGAAATTTAGATGCGGAGATAGATGAGAGGGATACAGTACAGAAAGTGAGTGGCTGAACCTGCCTCCAGAGGCATGTGGTCCAGGTGCACTAACCTGCCTCCAGAGGCACATGCTTCAGGTGCGGTAGCGCTACAACTAGACCAGATCCCGGCACTGGGTGAAGATTGACGTCTGTGCTTGTGTTTGCATTTGTGTATGACTTGAGCGTCTTGAAGCTCTCTTCTACACTGAAGAAAAAATATAAACACAACATGCAGCAATTTCACCAAGTAACAGCTCATATAAGGAAATCAGTCAATTGAAATAAATTCATTAGGCCCTAATCTATGGATTTCACATGACTGGGAATACAGATATGCATCTGTTGGTCACAGATACCTTTAAAAAAAGGATAGGGGCATGGATCAGAAAACCAGTCAGTATCTGGTGTGACCACCATTTGCCTCATGCATTGCCATCGATAAAATGCAATTGTGTTCGTTGTCTGTAACTTATGCCTGCCCATACCATAACCCCACCGCCATCATGGGGCACACTGTTCACAACGTTGACATTAGCAAACTGCTTGCCCACAAGATGCCATACATGCTGTCTGCCATCTGCCTGATACAGTTGAAACCAGAATGAATCTTTGAAGAGCACACTTCTCCAGCTTGCCGGTGGCCAGCGAAGGTGAGCATTTGCCCACTGAAGTCGGTTATGATGCCGAACTGCAGTCAGGTCAAGACCCTGGTGAGGACGACTAGCACACAGATGAGCTTCCCTGAGACAGTTTGTGCAGAAATTCTTTGGTTGTGCAAACCCACAGTTTCTTCAGCTCTCCGGGTGGCTGGTCTCCGACCATCCCGCAGGTGAAGAAGCCTGATGTGGAGGTCCTAGGCTGTCGTGGTTACACATGGTCTGCGGTTGTGAGGCCGGTTGGAGGTACTGCCAAGTTCTCTTAAACAACTTATAGTAGAGAAATGAACATTCAATTTTCTGGCAACAGCTCTGGTGGATATTCCTGCAGTCAGCATGCCAGTTGCACACTCCCTCAAAACTTGAGACATCTGTGGCATTGTGTTGTGTTGTGTGACAAAACTGTCTCCAGCACAAGGTGCACCTGTGTAATGATCATGCTGTTTATTCAGCTTCTTGATATGCCACACATGTCAAGTGGATGGATTATCTTGGCAAAGGAGAAATACTCACTAACAGGGATGTAAACAAATTTGAGCACAACATTTGAGAGAAATAAGCTTTTTGTGGGTATGAAACATGTACAAAAGTATCTATATCCACAGTAAAACGAGTCCTATATCGACATAACCTTAAAGGTTGCTCAGCAAGGAAGAAGTCACTGCTCCAAAACCGCCATAAAAAAAGTCGGACTACGGTTTGCAACTGCACATGGGGACAAAGATCGTACTTTTTGGAGAAATGTCCTCTGGTCTGATGAAACTAAAATAGAATTGTTTGGCCGTAATGACCATTGTTATGTTTGGAGGAAAAAGGGGGAGGCTTGGAAGCCAAAGAACACCATCCCAACTGTGAAGCACGGGGGTGGCAGCATCATGTTGTGAGAGTGCTTTGCTGCAGGAGGGACTGATGCACTTCACAAAATAGATGGCATCATGAGGCAGGAAAATTATGTGGATATATTGAAGCAACATCTCAAGACATCAGTCAGGAAGTTAAAGCTTGGTCGCAAATGGGTCTTCCAAATGGACAATGACCCCAAGGATACTTCCAAAGTTGTGGCAAAATGGCTTAAGGACAACAAAGTCAAGGTATTGGAGTGACCATCACAAAGCCCTGACCTCAATCCTATAGAAAATTTGTGAGCAGAACTGAAAAGGCGTGTGCGCGCAAGGAGGCCTACAAACCTGACTCGGTTACACCAGCTCTGTGAAGAGGAATGGGCCAAAATCCACCCAACTTGTTGTGGGAAGCTTGTGGAAGGCTTCCCAAATTATACAATTTAAAGGCAATGCAACCAAATACTAATTGAGAAATTAAAGCTGAAATAAATCATTCTCTCTACTATTATTCTGACATTTCACATGTTTTAAATAAGGTGGTGATCCTAACTGACCTAAGACAGGGAATGTTTACTAGGATTAAATGTCAGTAATTGTGAAAAACTGAGTTTAAAATTATTTGGCTAAGGTGTATGTAAACTTCAACTGTATATTTTTGTTCAGTATACATGTCTCTGCTGCAGTTTCAATCGGGATCCTCCCTGCCCTGGCCCAGCCATAGTGCTTTCTCTCCTCTTGTGTGTGAACTCACTAGTTAAGGCCAAAATGGCTTCACACTATCCCAGTATCCACTCTCTGTCAATCTCCCCCACTGGCCCAGGTCGGCTTCAACAGGCCTGCCTGTGAACAGTGCTGAAGACCCTTGGTCAGAGCCTTGTAGGGGCTTGAGGCTAGTCAACTTGTCCTCCCTGACCGTCTGCAATCAGGTCCCTTACTGGTGTTCCTGACTTGATCGTCACCGCCTGGAGATGGTCCTCATTTTGCCCTAGCATGAGAGAGAGGGAAAGAGGCACCGACTGGAAGAGAGAGAGAAAGAAGAGAGAGAGGGCCATGCTATATTTAGTTTAAAGACCCTTCTCTTTTCCAGTACATGATGATTAATTAGGCCTCTCGCACCTCCCGGCGTTGCTTCCCTTCACTCCTGCAAAAATGCCTGCTGGGATATGCGGTCCCTGATTTATCCCTTACTCTCTCTGTTGCTCTTTTTTCCCCTTTCTTCCCTCTTTGTCTCCATTCGCTCTCTCTAACTCACTCCCTTCTATTTAATTAATATTTTCAATTCTTTGCTAGAGACATGATTTAGGGACATTTCGGTGGCAGAAGTGGTATCCAATGGCTATAAGCAGATGACAGTATTGCTTAACGTTAACACGTTCCTTTTCCAGGTGACCCCCAACCTGACCCCGTCTGCAACCCCTGTTCTGCCCACCTTGTCCAGCCCGCCTACCCCCAACCCGGACCCTCCAAGACCCACTATGGTGGAGAGTGGCCCGGTGGCCTATGACGAAGCGGCAGAGGATGAGGAGGAGGAAGAAGTGGAGGAGCCTTGTGTCAGTGCATTGCAGCTCCTGGGAGGAAACGGTGAGGGAACATGCAATGCAGATCACACACACATTACAGTACAAAAACATCCACACACCACCAACACACACACAAACACAAAGACACACACAAGCACAGAAGTGAGTCATAGCATGTCAATACAGACCTGACTATAGAACGTATCCATGGCACAATAGGTAAGTAACAATTCATTGCAAGCTCTTTTCAACGCATGTGAATCGTAGGTGTTATGGCTTATTTTCAGCAACGTTGTTAACAGTTGCATCAGCCCCGAAGGCATACCCCAGGCAACATAATCCTAGTGCTGTGAGCTTGCGATGCTGCTGATTGAAATGCTAACCCAATGGACCTGCACACTAGCATTTCACTCCCTTTCTCTTTTTCTCTCAGAGTACGGCTGTGAGGCTGAAGAGGAAGAGGTTTTCTAGGCTCCCATTTTTCCTCTTCTTTCATCAGATACTGCGGATTCCCCAAAATACTGGTCTCACCATTGACCTCTTTGAGCGGGGACAGTTGCCAGAGGAAGGGAGGAGAGGAAAAGGACATCCACTGTTCAGATGCACTGCTTAGGTGAACATGGAGTGTGGCTGGGTGTGGGGAGATCTACGGGGTATGCAAGCTTTCTTTCCAGGCTTGCTCTAACACACCTGATTCAGCCAATAAATATCCTGATCAGGAGTTGGTTAGTAGAATCAGGTGTGTTCCTGCACACCCAGTCGCTCTCTATGAGGAGGGCTGGCCGTCCCCGGTCTTCTAGAAAGACGGGGACTATTTTGGGGTTGGAAACTCTGGAGTGCATTAGCAAAATAGACGTATTCGCGAGCAGTGAAGTTAAAGCAGTGCAGGGTATATGCAGATTGCAAGTGACTGGCTTCAGTGAATGACTTCACATTATCTTCACCCCTTTAGCCATCTTGAGGTGTAGGGTGAAATTTCCCCTAGATGCTGATCTTGGATCAGTAATGAAGGTTAGAATTTGGGGGGGACGCTGATCCTGTGCTTTTTTCCTTTCCTTTAAAAAAATATTTTTCACAAATATCCACAATCCTCAGTCACCTACTTTTCTACTGTTACAGAGTTCACACTGACCCCTCTGTCCACTCAATGAGCAGTCGGCGAGAACAGCTAGGTCGTGCCAGTTCACTGGTACTGCAATAGGCCTTTTGTCATTGCCGCATTGCATTATGCTCTGTAGAGAGGGTCTGTGTCCCAAATGGCATCCTATTATTCCCTACATAATACACTATGGTCAAAGTAGTGCACTATATAGGGAATGCCATTTGGGAAACAGTCAGGGAAAGGGCATACCGGGGTGTATCCACTCAACCTTGCTCCCCTTTCGTAGCGGTGCTGTAATTGTCAAAACGGGACATTGGCTCCGGCTGGCAGGGCTATTCAATGCATCTATGGGCACTGAGTAGCACAATGGGCACAACATGCCCATCACCATTAAGCTCAATCAACACCAGAGTTGGTCAGTCCCTTTTCAAAAATTAACATTTGGATGGATTTATCTTGTTGTTTATTACCAACTGTCAAGGGGTTGAAAGGGAATTGATACTGTGCTTACGTCCATCCTTGTTTACTCCCGTCCTTTGATATCAATAGAATCTCCCTTTATGATCGTCATCAAATGCTGGTATTCACAAATGCAGTTTTTTAAATAATGAAATGAACTGGCATCCATTTTGTAAAATATGTACCTAATGCAAAACTCAGTGGGTGGTATTTTGAAAAGGCAAAGAAACGCCGCTGTTGTCATAGCAAACCGTATCACTTCAAATAAATTGTGTGCATCATGTATAAGCAGTTTTTTTCAGGTTGTTTTGATAATGAAAGTTTCAGAAATAAAATGCTGCTACGATTATTAGGAGTAATACGGTCACTTTCGACACTAGTGGCACTTTTATGCTTTAAAAAAGTGAGGCCCGATGTATCCATGAAACCTAGGATAGTACAAGCACTCTATGGCAGCTATTGCTGGGTAGAGCTCTGTATATCATTGTAAAAAAAGAAGGGAAAAAAGGAAAAGAAAGTTTACTGAAATGCTTTTGTTTGTTTGTAGAAATGTCATTGTATTTTAGCTATTTTATCTTGTGTGTACTTTTCAAAAGCAAATATGAAGAACTCAACTATGTAAGAATGTAAATATCAATCCTTGTTGGGTAGTCTATTTGTATGTTTATATATGTTGTTTCGCCTCAAATGGCCATTTCAGATGAAATATTAGCCTGCTTTTGTGTTTTTGTAAATTTACCTACAATATGTTTTACGACAAAATTCTGTCATTTTATGATTTTATATGAATTCACTGGTAAACTGAAAAGGATTGTAGATCCTGGTGTTCTGTATTTTGATATTCTACACCTCAACTCCACCAGATTTTTAACAGAACATTTCCTAACAGCATTCCAAGTTAATCTAGGCCTGGATTCAATCCAAGGCATGTTATAGAGCACATCACTATACATCTGACAATGCGCCTTTTAAAGGCATTTGCCCTGACGTTCGCAGAGATGGCATTCATAGTGCTTATGGCAGCTCAATCGTAAATTACTTTTTAAAGTCGGTTATAGTGTACTGTGGTATAGTGTACTGTGGTACACAATAACGTGACTTGCATTGAATCCCGGCCCTAGTTAAGGAACAATAGTTCCTCACAACGACACAATCACACACATTCCCCTTTTATCAGTGAATAAACTCATTTCAGTTAGTGTGTATTTTTTTATTGGATGATATGATCGTATCAGCTATGTGTCTCACTGTCAAGCAGATGGGGGGGTAGAACTCCACTGGGTGGGAAAGGGGCTTGAATCAATAGAGAATGTGAGGACAGGTGGAAAGAAAAAGTCGAAGAGTGGAATTGGTGGGAAGAAAGGAGTAGGTGTTAAGAAATAGTAAACTGACACTGACATTTTATGTAGCTGGGTTGCTAAAATGAAGTGTTTGTCATAACTCTTACTCTTGTGAATTTTCAGCAGTATCGTATACTCTGAATATTTAAAAGCATGACCTTGACTTGGATTAGAACAAAATCGTTGCAAGGTGTCCAAACTTTTATTTGTCTAGCAGAGTTACATTACATTATCTTGGCTACCATGTCTAGAAGAGATCTCAGTGACTTTGAAAGAGAGGTCTCAAAGGAGCACAGGGGGTTTAAAGGTGTGTGTGTGTGTGTGTGTGTGTGTGTGTGTGTGTGTGCACGTACGTGTGCGTGTTGCGTGCGTGCCAGTCACCAGATCTCAACCCAATTGAACACTTATGGGAGATTCTGGAGCTGGAGATTCTGGATTTTCAATAACGGCCTAGGAACAGTGGGTTAACTGCCTTGTGCAGGGGCAGAACGGCAGATTTTTACCTTGTCAGCTCGGGGAGTCCAACGCTCTAACCACTAGGCTAGCTGCCGCCCATGTTATGTCTCTCTATGGACAACATTTTCAGCAGTCTCATCCGACAATGATGCTATTTAGTCCGGATCGTCATGAGATGATTATAAAGGCATTATAACGAGGCCATGTATGCTCATGACAAGTCTTACAATGCACTGTATCCTAATACATTATACCTGGATGCTACATTACACATTTCCCAGTCCATCACTGGAGGACCCCTAGGGTATGCACTAGTGCTTAATTTGTTAATCAGGAGGTGCTGGAACACAGCTTATAAGTGCACTGATTTGAAAGAGAATGGAGAGAGAGCAAGGTGGAGCTACAGTACAGTAGACATAGGAAGAAAGAGGGGCGAGAGAAAAATAAAGTGAAAAAGAAGGGAGAGCCTAAGAGAGGTAGAGGAGAGAGAGGCTGAAACTCATGAATCAGTCTTGGAACTCCCCGGGTGTCTGTCAGGCGTGTTAGTGCTGGGCTTGACCTAAGATGTGCGCAGACACCCTGGGGGTTCCTAGACTGATTCAGGTGAGTCACAGCAATGGAAATTGCACAATCTGGCATGATCAACTGTAGCCCAAACAAGAAAACATAGATTGTTTCTCTGGCTGCTGAAGCCAAGTAGCCCATCTTTAATGAATAAAAATGGCCAGCATTCTATATCTTGAATTGTACAATGTGACCGGATGTTTATTGTGGGAAAAATTGTAATATAACGTTCTAAAAATAAATACATATTTTAGCATTTATTTTTACAAACAGATATCCACTCCACAAGTCTACCAAGGTGTGTTACAATGATATCAGAGGCAGAGATAATCCATTTCACTCAAGTCATCGGCAGCATTCCAATTGGCACTCTATTCCTTAGTAGTGCACTAGGGCTCTGGTCAAAAGTAGTGCACAAGGGAATAGGGTGCCATCTGGAGCACAGTCTTCCCCAGGGCAGCGGCATTGCTAAGATGAATAACATGTTTTTCATAAACATGGGTCTGACATTACTTTGACAGCTAACTTCTCCCACAATGTGTGTATCGGTGCTGACCCCATGCAAGCTTGACGTCACAGATAGAACAATGAGCCAGATATTTCACCGGATGTATAAATGTGAAGCATCCGGTTGGCGTTCCAGTCACTACCAAATATGGTGATGAGAGGAAGCCCTTGGGCCAGCCGTGGGAGAAGATGGAGAGAGATGGCCGACATTATGCTAATTCTCTCATTGATTAAACATTTGATCTCTATACAGTTTTCTGTTTCCAAAACTATAATCTGTAACAGAGTGAACTGTGTTTTGTTGACTTTACCTGTCACGACTTCCTCCGAAGTCGGTCCCTCTCCTTGTTCGGGCGGTTTTCGGCAGGCGACGTCACCGGCCTTCTAGCCATCGTCGTTCCATTTTTCACGTACCATTTCTTTTGTCTTTGTTTTACACACCTGTTTTCAATTCCATAATTACCTGTTCATTATTTAACCCTCTGTTTTCCCCATGTTTGGTGTGCGTGATTGTTTGTTGTACTTTGTTGGTTTTATTACGGCTGGTTATGTTCGCCCGTTTGTTTTTGGGTGCGTTGGATTTGTTATCCTGTATTTCATGTATTTTTTTTAATACGTTGTTCACTCATCTCTGTTTTCCTGCACCTGACGTTTTCACCAGCTACCCACACCGCACTGACATTACCCGTTTTTAAAAAATGTAGAAGGGGTGCAAGGGCGAATTCAGTTATTGCACATGCGCCCTTCACAGCATTTCCTAACGGAAATATGCAAATAATTACAAGAACGCGCCGATAGGATCTCACTAGCTCCAGCTTAGCTCTGTCCACCTCCTTGTTTGTTCTGCCCACTATGATTCATTTGCTCCCATTGGAAACGACAGGTTCTGGTCTATCTTTGGTTAGTTAGACATTTTCTTGTTGATGTCATTACATAATGGCAAGAGATGGCTGCATGAGCTGATAGCAGGAGTTCAGTTACTGTACTTATGCCGAGTGGAGTGGGGGGCCGGGGAGGCAGGAGGTGGTTGTACACATGTATATGCATGCACACTTGTAAGCACGCACCCACAGAATATAGATGTTTACACTGACTACTGCCCATGTGCACACAATCCCACTTGTATAGAATAAGCAGTACTAAACACATGCAAGCATACATACACCCACACACGCACAATGCACACATACACATGTGGAGCAGATACACATGGCCTGACCTTGAATTGGACCGAGCCTCATCCTCACCTGAGCTCCCTGAAATGAGGGTGATCGATGAGGGAGGACAGCTCTCGAGCCCCACTGCACTTACTGATACGTAGGGCACAGGAGACGATCACTCTCTCGTTTCCTGTGTCTACTGTACTGTATCTTTACCTTGCTCTTTCTCCCTTCTCTTTCTATGACTGTCACTGCCTTTTCTCTATTTTCTTCCATGTGTATGTATCTGTCTTTCCCTTCCTTCTCGTTCTCTCTGTCTCCCTCCATCTTTCTTTCTCTCACATTCCCTGTAGGCCATAGAGCCAAGTATCAAGAGGCTACCAATGCCCCTGCAGCTACACAAACCTTCCTTCCTTTGGGATATCTCGTAGTCGAGTATGATTTCCCTCCAGCTATCACAGGTCCGGGTTGTGGTGTGGCTGGCCACGGTTACAATGATGGCTGAATAGGCCAATCCGTGCGTGACCTGCAATTTTTGTCACAGTGGGGGCAGGGATGGTTCATCTTGTAGCCAGGGCTTGTTGTTTGCAACGGTGTCTGTCCTTTGCGGCGTGCTCTTTTCCCGGCTAGCGTTATCTTATTTTGGCCTCGAAGAGTTGAGTTCCATTAGTGATTTTGGTCTTCCATGAGGATCTGTCAAGGGAATGGATTTCCCAGTTGTTTGGATCCATAGGGAGGAGTAGTAGTAAGTTGAGCCACCCCTTGTTTCTAGGAAACCATACACAAAATATTTTGTAAGAGGTCATAATTTAGGAAGAAACCACATGGAAAAAGTGGTAAGCATGTTAGGTCCAAAAAAACGGTCCTCAATCTAGCATGAAAGTGCATCCTTGTAGCTACAGTGCTTCCAGAAAGTATTCACACCCCTTGACTTTTTCCACATTTTGTTGTTTTACAGCCAGAATTTAAAATGGGTTACATTTAGATGTTGTGTCACCGATGTACATACAATACCCCATAATGTCAAAGTATAATAATGTTTTTAGATTATTTTACAAATTCAGAAAAATGAAAAGCTGAAATGTTCAGGAGTTCAAGAGTAAAAATTTGCTTAACAAGTCAGATAATAGGTTGCATGGACTAACTCTGTGTTCAATAATAGTGTTTAACATGAATAATAGTGTTTCACATGATTTTTTTATGACTATCCCACAAGGTCCTTTGCTGTTGTTCTGGAATTGATTTGCACTTTTCGCACTAAATTACGTTCATCTCTAGGAGACAGAACGGGTCTCCTTCCTGAGCAGTATGACGGCTGCGTGGTCCCATGGTGTTTATACTTTTGTACTATCGTTTGTACAGATGAACGTGGTACCTTCAGACGTTTGGAAATTGCTCCCAAGGATGAACCATACTTGTGGAGGTCTACAATAATTTTTCTGAGGTCTTGGCTGATTTCTTTTGATTTTCCCATGATGTCAAGTGAAGAGGCACTGAGTTTGAAGGTAGGCCTTGAAATACATCCACAGGTACACCTCCAATTGACTCAAATTAAGTCAATTAGCCTATCAGAAGCTTCTAAAGCCATGACATAATTTTCTGGATTTTTCAAGCTGTTTAAAGCCACAGTCAATTTAGTGTATGTAAACGTCTGACCCACTGGAACTGGGATACAGTGAATTATAAGTGAAATAATCTGTCTGTAAACAATTGTTGGAAAAATTACTTGTGTCATGCACAAAGTAGATGTCCTAACCGACTTGCCAAAACTATAGTTTGTTAACAAGAAATTTGTGGAGTGGTTGAAAAATGAGTTTTAATGACTCCAACCTAAGTGTATGTAAACTTCCGACTTCAACTGTAAATACTACCTCAATCAGCCTGACAAACCGGTGTCTGTATGTAGCCTCGCTACTGTATATAGCCTGTATAAAGTCTTTTTACTGTTGTTTTATTTCTTTACTTACTTTTTTGCACTATTGGTTAGACCCTGTAAGTAAGCATTTCACTGTAAGGTCTACACCTGTTGTATTCGGCGTACATGACAAATAAACTTTGATTTGATTTGATCACCCACTGTCACAGGACACCATCACCCACTTACCAAGGCGACTCCACAAGCGGCTCCCGGCGTTATACCTATCACGGACATTGCTATTGGCTGCACAGTTGCATTACTATAAATCCCATGCTGGAATGTGTGATGTAATCTACACGGCCATTAGGCTGATAGAAAACCTCATTATCTTTAATTTCATGATTTTCAATTTGAACACTTTCTTGTTCTGAACTTCTAGAGCGAGTGGGATGTGTGGCTTCGTAACAATGACCACACAAGCAGCCACTCACCAATTTGACAGCTCCACAGTTACACTTCCGACATATCGGCTAAATAAAAACATATAGCGGGTTAACGCTGAACTGATTTAATCTAGGTTCTCGATTGGCTTCGTGGTTTAACCACCTGAGAGAATGACAGCCTTCATACTGCCATGCAGGAGGCAGAGGATGTTAACACATTTTGAAAGGCAGCCAGATCTCATGACGATTCTCTGCAGTGCCTCACGGTTAACAGAGTTAAAGTTCTTTTGCCAAGTCAAAAGACACTCTGGGATTCAGGGAGGAGTTTTTTGTAAGGGGAATGAGTCTGTTTAGTAGGAATCCCACCAGTATTTTGCTGTGTGTGTGTGTGTGCGCGCTGGTTTCCACTCCTATTCGTCTGTGAATTAGCTAATTAGTCTTTAATAATTTTGTACGATAAGACTAAATCGTTGGACATTTGAGAACATTAAGGCCTTGACTAGAAAATGCTATAGTTATACTGTACCTATTTCCTGATTGCAAATAACAACGAGAACATGTATGAGTAATTATGAACATGGACACTTAACAAAAACACACACAAAAAACATATAGGAATCACATTTGTCTACAGAAGTGTAAGAGCTTAACAGGAAAATATTGAAAAGAACAGGGGAAGCCTTGGGGGAAGGGTCACAGCCTTGTAGAGTAAGGCCTGCTAAAAAGAAATACACTCATCCCCTACCCCCATAAGCACACGCAGTCACACACAATCTCAACAAGCACACATATTTACAGTATGTGTAGAAAGTGACTATCATCTCAATCTTTTTCAACAGATACCCTACCACTAGCACCAGGTCACTTGGGGGTGAAGTTTCCGCTCGGTACAGATGTACCCCTCCCCAAATCCTAACCTGGGAGGAAAATGCTAAACTAAACCAAGATCATCATCTAGGGCCAACTTCACCCTACACCCACCATGTGGTCTGGTCAATAATGCAGACACACTGCAAATCTTTCAACCGCCACACAAAAACCCTTAGCTAAAGAGGTCGGCCCACGCTTTGAAGGAGTCTAATGTGATACAGCACTACAAGGGGCGCCTCAAACAAAGGGATCAGTTACGAGTATGATCAAACGGAGAGGGGTGAAAAATAGATAAAATCTGAGAGGAAAGAGGAGGATAGGTGGCGGTAATGCAGTTAGAGATGCAGACATTTGCAGTGTCGTGTTACTGCGTAGGTCGGATAGCAACCTTTAGGGAACGGGATTCTTTCATTGAGCATGTTAACTTTGTGAACGCGTCAAAAATTTTGCCACTGGAGAGTGGCGGGGTGGTCAGAAGAGTAGTCCATGTGGAGTTGCCAAAAGTGTAGCCCATGCGGTAACATTTTATTTGGATAGTCCATCTGTACTGTAGATGCTCTAACATCTGTACTGTAGATCAGTAACATTTCAACTAACTATCTACTAACCATAACCTTAACTCTTACCCTAACACTTGTTCTAAACCTAACCCAAACCTTAGCAAGCAGTTGCTTATCAACAGATAGTTTGTTGATAGTATGACTATATGTAGAGCATCACTATATGTGACCACCCATGCAACCAGAAATACCTCCTTCCTCCCTATAAACATTCAAGTTGTACAGCACTATCCATTTGGCACAACAGTTGTGATACAACTGAGTTTTTTGGCACAAAAATAACCACAATGGCTGTGTGAACTTTTCTGTGCAGACAAACTTTCCATTGTATCACAAAATATCACTTGTATCAGAACCATTGTGTCAAATACATTGTACATCCGTTGTACAACCTGAGTGTGTACAGGGCCTAAAAGAACAGCGAACGAGATAAGTCCTCCGTTAAGAGGCTCATATGGTTTTCAAATTCAATTTAATATCTTCCCAGACGATTTGTGTTTAGAGTTGCTCTTAGCCACAAGATAATTATGTCTGTCTGCCTGTCAAAGTTCCTTATAATGAACTCAAAAAAACTATGGGTCAATGAAGACAATAATCAACATGAACCCCCCTTAAAAATCCTTGTACACACCAGCTGAGCTGACAAAAGCTAATGAATTAAATGTTTGTATGCAAAATTTGATGTACATGACTTCTCTGTTGAGTGTGATAATGTGACTCCATTGTTATTGCTCACAGTGTTGTTAGGTTGGAAATCTTTAAGCACATCTGAATGAATAAGGCAACAGGCCATGATGGCATCTCTGCTTTTCTTCTAAAAACATGTACAGAGGATCTTACACCCCCACCCCTCCCCATTGTAATTACATGTTTTGAAAAGATAATGGGAAAGGAAAGGGGGATACCTAGTCAGTTGTACAACTGAAATGTGTCTTCCACATTTAACCGAACCCCTCTGAATCAGAGAGGTGTGGGGGGCTGCCTTGATCAACATCCACACTGCCTTAATAGGTATACACGTCTTCGGCACCCGGGTGTGCGAGCTCCGTTCAGATGTGAACCCAAAGTCGTGGGACTGATGATGCAATCAACAGCATAGTGCATCTCATTGTTAAGCATCTGGAAAACCCCAAGGTCTATGCTAGACTGCTGTTTATTGATTTCAGTTCAGCGTTTAACACGCTACAGCCACATGTCCTACTCAGCCAGTTAAAGCAGATGGGTGTTAATGACTACACCATTAGCGGTTGGGGCTCCAGAGTGGTGCAGCAGTCTAAGGCACTGCATCTCAGTGCTAGAGGCGTCACTACAGGCCCTGGTTCGATCCCAGGCTATATCACAACCGGCCGTGATCAGGAGTCTCATAGGGCGGCGCACAATTGGCCCAGCGTCGTCCTGGTTAGGGGAGAGTTTGGCCGGGGTAGGCAGTCATTGTAAATAAAAATGTGTTATTAACTGACTTGCTTAGTTAAATAAATAAAATGTTGGTGGTACCGCTCATTCCTGACTGGCCATACTCAACCGGTTAGAGTTAACAGTTCACTCTCTGAGTCTAGACATTAGCACTGGTGCCCTGCAGGGTTGTGGGAGTTCTCCCATCTTATCACACCGTACAGTCGTGGCCAAAAGTTTTGAGAATGACACAAATATAAATTTTCACAAAGTCTGCTGCCTCAGTTTGTATGATGGCAATTTGCATATACTCCAGACTGTCATGAAGAGTGATCAGATGAATTGCAATTAATTGCAAAGTCCCTCTTTGCCATGCAAATGAACTGAATCCCCCAAAAACATTTCCACTGCATTTCAGTCTTGCCACAAAAGGACCAGCTGACATCATGTCAGTGATTCTCTCGTTAACACAGGTGTGAGTGTTGATGAGGACAAGGCTGGAGATCACTCTGTCATGCTGATTGAGTTCGAATAACAGACTGGAAGCTTCAAAAGGAGAGTGGTGCTTGGAATCATTGTTCTTCCTCTGTCAATCATGGTTACCTGCAAGGAAACACGTGCCGTCGTCATTGCTTTGCACAAAAAGGGCTTCATAGGCAAGGATATTGCTGCCAGTAAGATTGCACCTAAATCAACCATTTATCGGATCATCAAGAACTTCAAGGAGAGCGGTTCAATTGTTGTGAAGAAGGCTTCAGGGCGCCCAAGAAAGTCCAACAAAATACATCAGGAACAGACTGATATTCTGCAAAAGGTACAGGGATTGGACTGCTGAGGACTCGGGTAAAGTCATTTTCTCTGATGAATCCCCTTTCCGATTGTTTGGGGCGTCCGGAAAAAAGCTTGTCCGGAGAAGACAAGGTGAGCGCTACCATCAGTCCTGTGTCATGCCAACAGTAAAGCATCCTCAGACCATTCATGTGTGGGGTTGCTTCTCAGCCAAGGGAGTGAGAACACAGCCATGAATTTAGAATGGTACCAACACATCCTCCGAGAGCAACTTCTCCTAACCATCCAGGAACAGTTTAGTGATGAACAATGCCTTTTCCAGCATGATGGAGCACCTTGCCATTAGGAAAAAGTGATAACTAAGTGGCTCGGGGAACAAAACATAGATATTTTGGGTCCTTGGCCAGGAAACTCCCCAAACCTTAATCCCATTGAGAACTTGTGGTCAATCCTCAAGAGGCGGGTGGACAAACAAAAACCCACAAACTCCAAGCATTGATTATGCAAGAATGGGCTGCCATCAGTCAGGATGTGGCCCAGAAGTTAATTTACAGCATGCCAGGGCGGATTGCAGAGGTCTTGAAAAAGAAGGGTCAACACTGCAAATATTGACTCTTTGCATCAACTTCATGTAATTGTCAATAAAAGCCTTTGACACTTATGAAATGCGTGTAATTATACTTCAGTATTCCATAGTAACATCTGACACAAATATCTAAAGACACTGAAGCAGCAAACTTTGTGGAAATTAATATTTGTGTCATTCTCAAAACTTTTGGCCACGACTGTACACAAAATAATGGTTTGTCAAGTGTTGGGATGAGCGTCCTCAATGCAAATAAATCATTTTTTACCCCAAACCTGTTGGTGACCACGTGCCTGTAGTTGTCCACAATGCCAATTTAGCACATGTTAGTTCATACCAGTATCTGGGTGTACATATAGACAATGTGTTGAGCTGGAAGGTACAAGTAGAGAATGTCTGCTCCAGAGTCTAACAATGCCTCTATGTAGACTCCTGGTTTTTGGAATTGTACCAAAAAATCTTCTACCATGCGGTCATAGACAGTATCCTGAGATATGGCATAACAGTTTGGTTTGGCAATTCATCAGTCCAACTGAAATCTCAAATTGCCCGCCTGATACAAACTGCCATGAAGGTCATGGGTGTGAGGCAGTATCCCTCCCTGCAGACTATTTTTGAACAGACTATTACCAAACACACGCAGAAAGTTATTTCAGATCCCTCAGTTGGCTCAGGGATGAAGCTTTTGGTCCTGGGCAGATCGCTGGGACAGGATGGCTCCCATTCCAACATCCAAAGCATCAACTTCCACCATGAATTGACGCGAGGGGTCCGGATGGATGAGGATGGGTGCTGTTGTGAACCGATGCTTCAGGTCCACAAAGGCTTTGTTGACAGCTGGAGACCATTTGAATACCTTGAGAGAGGTGAGTGCCGAGAGGGGGGCCACCAGGGTGCTGTAATCCCGAATGAAACAGCGGTAGAAGTTAGCAAAACCAAGAAATTGTTGCAACTGGAGGCCCTGAAGGACCTGTCTGACATGAAGTACATGTCCTTGGGCAGATCGGGGGAAAAAACAGGATGTTGTCAAGGTAAACGAACACAAAACGGTTTAGCATGTCCCGGAGCACATCTTTGACCAAAGCCTAGAAAACAGCGGGGCGTTTGTGAGTCCAAATGGCATGAGCTAGTACTCATTATGTCCACTGGCTGTGTTGAAGGCTGTCTTTCACTCATCCCCCTCGTGTATCCGAACCAGGTGGTAGGCATTCCGAAGGTCCAACTTGGAAAACATGGTGGCCCCCTTGAGAGGTTCAAACGCTGAGGAGAGGAGAGGTAGGGGGGTAACGATTTTTAACAGTAATGTTGTTAAGTCCCCGGTAGTCAATGCACGGACACAGGGTCTTGTCCTTCTTCTCCACAAAGAAAAACCCTGTGCCGTCTGGAGATGCAGACGGACGGACGGCCCCAGTGGCCAGAGACTCCTCTATGTACTCCTCGATAGCTTTGGTCTCTGGTCCGGAAAGAGACCCAGAGGTGGTGTAGTGGTAGTCCCTGGGAGAGGATCAATGGCACAATCATAAGGACAGTGCGGGGGAAGGGAAGTAGCATGTGCCTTACTGAACACTTCCAGAAGGTCATGGTATTCAGTGGGAACAGCAGAGACATGCACAGTCTTGCTAACATGCTGAGGAAGACTACTTGGGGAAGGCTGTGCTGCATGAAGGCAGTGGGAATGGAAAAATTGGCTCCAACCCAGGATGGAGCTTGTGGTCCAGTCAATCACAGGATTGTGCTTTTGGGGCCAGGAAAATCACCAAACAACTGCAACTTGGGGAGATGCAATGAGGAGGAACTGTATGGTCTCACTGTGGTTACCAAAAACCCGTAATTGAACGGGCACCGTACTATGGGTGACTTCCCCTATAGAGGGGACCTCCAGTGCCCTAGCATTCATGGGAACAGAGAGAGGCTGAGTGGGAATACCAAGCTCCAAAGCAATAGTGGCATCCATAAAACTTTAATAAGCCCCAGAGTCAATGAGCACTCGGAGAGACTTAGATTGGTCTCCCAACAGCACACGCACAAAAAAAAAGGGTGTGCGGGTGATGGGAATTAAGGAACTCCCAGTCTGACTCACCATAGTACTGGTACCCACTAGAGACAAGAGTTTCCTAAAAGGGCAGGTAGCTAAAAATGTCCTGCCCCTCCACAGTACAGATAACAGTTACTATTCATCCTCTGTGAGCGTTCTCCAACTGATAACCTAGCTCTTCCCAACTGCATAGGCTCAGATGGCTTCGAATCCTCTCGGAAAAGCTGCCTTCGGAAACTTCCGGATTCCCTCGAAAGTGAACGAGCCATAGCGGGTGCACGAGTGTGCCCGAGACCAGACCTCCTCTCACTCCTGCGTTCCCTTAGGTGTCCATTGATTTTAAAGGTTAGGGAAATAAGGGAGTCGAGGTCCACCGGCAATTCCCGAGCAGCTAGTTCATCCTTTACCTCCTCAGATAATCTGGTCCAAGTCTGCTGGGTCTGCCAGTTTGTATTATCAAGGCACAAGGCGAGACCCAAAGTAAAAAAAAAAGGGCGCCGAAGACGACATCCACGTCTTCGGCGCCCAGGGAACAGTGGGTTAACTGCCTTGTTCAGGGGCAGAACGACAGATTTTTACATTTATTTTTCCTTGTCAGCTCAGGGATTCGAACTTGCAACCCTCCGGTTACAAGCCCAACATTCTAACCACTAGGCTACCTGCCGCCCAGATGCAGACACAGGAAGCAGATGGAAAGGGGTAGCCAAGAGAATGGTCGTGTACAGGCAAAAGCTCAAAACCAGTTCAGAGTCCAATAGGTACCGAAGGGCAGGCAGATTCAAGGTCAGGGCAGGATGGTCAGGCTGGCGGGAGAGTAGTCCAGAGTCAGGCAGCGGTCAAAACCGGGAAGACTAGCAAAAGAGAATAGAAAAGGAGTATGGGTAAAAACACGCTGGTTGACTTGGCTAAACATACAAGACGAACTGGCACAGAGAGACAGGAAACACAGGGATAAATACACTGGGGAAAATAAGCGACACCTGGAGGGGTTGGAGACAATCACAGACGACTTTCAAGCGCGTGAAACAGATCAGGGCGTGACAGATTGAGGTAATTATGGACAACCATTTAGCAGGCGCTCTTAACAAGAGAGACTTACAGGAGCAATTAGGTTAAGTGCCTTTCTTAAAGACATATCGGACGATTTTTCACCTAGTTGGCTCAGGCATTCAAACTAGCGACTTTTCGGTTACAAGCCCCACGCTCTTACCCGCTAGCCTACCTCCAGAATTAAGTTCACAGTCTTCATTAGAAACCAAGTGCCAACAGACACTGTGGTCGGAGGCCACAGTCCAATCAAAATTAGATAGAAATAAAGATATTTTATGAAGAGCTATTGTCCCGAATGAGAGAAAAGGGGTTCTCCCGTTCTAACGTCCAAAGCCAGCTCAAAATAAAATATTTGAAAACATCATACAGAAGGCCAAGGACTGTAATAGCAGGAGATATTGAGCTGCTGAGCACTTAATACACTTTTTTGTAATGTAAATAATAGTCTAATTCAGTTTCTATATCAGAAATGAACTTAATGGCTACAATGTTATTATTAGCTGATACAGTGTCTTGCCTATGGACATTTTATAAAAGTCAACTCTGGCTAGTTCTACTAAAGGTGTAGGTGGAAAATTAGGCCTACACATTATACCTTGCCATACACTTGACATGCACTGCTCTCTTCTGCTGCTACTACTTCATAGTCTGTCCCATGTGTTGCACACTTGAATAATGATGACGACTTTCAAGCGTGTAGAAGTTTAGAACGTTCACTTTTCTTTTCTAAAATCACAAGAAGGACAGGGCACATCAGACATGCTGCCTGCATCATCACTAGATCTTCTTCTACTGATGGTCAATAATCTAAGTGGGCTATCACAGATATGTAAATTCTCATTCTCTTAAAGGCTATAAACATGTACAAAACACTTCTCTCACATTAACAAACAACGAAATACTGATAATATGGACATGTTCACATTTCCACTATATTCTAGGTCAAGAGCCTTGCGTCCTCCGAAACACGACCCTTGACACACTGCTCGCTTAACCCGGAAGCCAGCCGCACCAATGTGTCGGATGAAACACTGTCCAGCTGGCAACAGAAGTCGGCTTGCAGGCGCCTGACCCGCTACAAGGAGTTGCTAGAGGGCGAAGGGACAAGGAAATCCCGGCCGGCCAAACCCTCCCCTAACCCAGACGACGCTGGGCTAATTGTCCATTACCTCATGGGTCTCCTGGTCGAACCCGGGGCTGTAGTGATGCCTTAAGCACTGCGATGCAGTGCCTTAGACTGCTGCGCCACTTGGGAGGCCCTGGTTATTAACAGAGAGTAGCGTAGAAGAGGAGGGGGGGGGGTGCAAATAGTCTGGGTATCCATTTGATTAGATGCTCAGGAGTCTTATAAGCTTGGGGGTAGAAACTGTTTAGAAGCCTCTTGGACCTAGATTTTGCGCTCCGGGTACCACTTGCCGTGCGATAGCAGAGAGAACATGGGTGGCTGGAGTCTTTGACAATTTTTAGGGCCTTCCTCTAACACCGCCTGGTATAGAGGTCCAGGATGGCAGGAAGCTTGGCCCCGGTGATGTACTGGGCCATACGCACTACCCTCTGTAGTGCCTTGCGGTCGGAGGCCGAGCAGTTGCCATACCAGGCAGTGATGCAACCCGTCAGAATGCTCTCGATGGTGCAGCTGTTAAACCTTTTTAGGTTCTGAGGACCCATGCCAAATCTTTTCCGTCTACTGAGGGGGAATGGGTTTTGTCGTGCCCTCTTCACGACTGTCTTGGTGTGCTTGAACCATGTTAGTTTGTTGGTGATGTGGATGCTAAGGAACTTGAAGCTCTCAACCTGCTCCACTACAGCCCCGTCGATGAGAATCGGGGCGTGCTCGGTCCTCCTTTTCCTGTAGTCCACAATCATCTTCTGTCTTGATCACGTTGAGGGGGAGGTTGTTGTCCTTGCACCACACGGTCAGGTCTCTGACCTCGCTATAGACTGTCTCATCGTTGTCGGTGATCAGGCCTACCACTGTTGTGTCATCGGCAAACTTAATGATGGTGTTGGAGTCGTGCCTGGCCGTGCAGGCATGAGTGAACAAAGAGTACAGGAGGGGATTGAGCACGCACCCCTGAGGGGCCCCCGTGTTGAGGATCAGCGTGGCAGATGTGTTGTTACCTACCCTTACCTGATGGGTTGGCCAATTAGGAAGTCAATGATCCAGTTGCAGAGGGAGGTCTTTAGTCCCAGGTTCCTTAGCTTAGTGATGAGCTTTGAGGGAACTATGGTGTTGAATGCTGAGCTGTAGTCAATGAATAGCACTCTCACATAGGTGTTTCTTTTGTCCAGGTGTGAAAGAGCAGTGTAGAGTCCAATAGAGATTGCATCATCTCTGGATCTGTTGGGGTGGTATGCAAATTGGAGTGGGTCTAGGGTTTCTGGGATAATGGTGTTGATGTGAGCCCTGACCAGCCTTTCAAAGCATTTCATGGCTACAGATGTGAGTGCTAGGTGTCGGTAGTCATTTAGGCAGGTTACCTTAGTGTTCTTGGGCACTGGTATTACAGACTCAGACAGGGAGAGGTAGAAAATGTCAGTGAGGACACTTGCCAGTTGGTCAGCGCATGCTCGGAGTACATGTCCTGGTAATCCGTCTGGCCCAGGGGCCTTGTGAATGTTGACCTGATTAAAGGTCTTACTCACATCGGCTGCGGAGAGCATGTTCACACATATCGTCTGGAACAGCTGATGCTGTCATGCATGTTTCAATGTTACTTGCCTCAAAGCGAGCATAGAAGTTATTTAACTTGTTTGGTAGGCTTGTGTCACTGGGCAGCTCTCAGCTGTGCTTCCCTTTGTAGTCTGTAATAGTTTGCAAGCCTTGCCACATCCGATGAGCGTCGGAGCCGGTGTAGTACGATTCGATCTTAGTCCTGTATTGACGCTTTGCCTGTTTGATGGTTCGTCAGAGGGCATAGCGGGATTTCTTATAAGCTTCCGGGTTAGAGTCCTGCCCCTTGAAAGCGGCAGCTCTACCCCTTAGCACAGTGCGAATGTTGCCTGTAATCCATGGCTTCTGGTTGGGGTATGTACGTACAGTCACTGTGGGGATAATGTCCTCGATGCACTTATTGATGAAGCCATTGACTGATGTGGTGTACTCCTCAATGCCATCGGAAGTTTCCCGTAAAATATTCCTGTCTGTGCTAGCAAAACAGTCCTGTAATTTAGCATCTGCTTTATCTGACTACTTTTTTATTGACTGAGTCACTGGTGCTTCCTACTTACATTTTTGCTCTTAAGCAGGAATCAGGAGGATAGAATTATGGTCAGATTTGCCAAATGGAGGGCTAGGGAGAGCTTTGTACGCGTCTCTGTGTGTGGAGTAAAGAGTTTTTTTCCCCCTCTGGTTGCACATTTAACATGCTGATAGAAATGAGGTAAAACAGATTTAAGTTTCCCTGCATCAAAGTCCCTGGCAACACTAGGAGCGCCGCCTCTGGATGAGTGTTTTCCTGTTTGCTTATGGCGGTATACAGCTCATTGAGTGTGGTTTGAAAGAGCAGTGTAGAGTCCAATAGAGATTGGTTATTAATTGTGTGCCTAATTTGATGTATGCACTTTAGAATATTTTAATTTAGCCTATGCCCGGGCTTCAGTTTTATTTTACAATTTGTATCATGTTAAATATTAGCCACTATTGTGTGCCACCGTCAGTAATACATTTACAGTATAACTGTCCCTTTAATGTTAGTTTTCTTCAATTTGTAGCTTACATTTTGCATCATTCAATTCCATTCTGTTTACCTTTATTTTCTCTGCCTCATCCGTGTAAGTTGTTCCTGAGGGTCGCTTGCATTAGTGGATCACATTAGCCTAACGTTGTGGACAGGTAGCCTATTTGAATCATTATGGAACTTAGACCACATGTAGCAGGTTAAACCTGGAGCCTGGAGCACGGTTCACAACGACTGGACTGTTGTCATACAGTTCCATGATTAGTGAGAATATGGGTAGATTTATAGGACTATTTTTCAACCCCTATTGTACACGTTTTCCTCCTCCCAAGAAAATATGTTGGCCAGCAAGTGGGAGGGTTTTCAGCAGTTGAATTATATTTAGTCAGCGCACGTGAGGGAACCAACCACACCTGGAAAGTCTGTTACGCACTTGCACAAGGTAAATCTGAGAAGTGGGTAGGAAAGGCGTGCGTAAGAAAGGAGTAATAGCCGAAGTTGAGCAATTGAGCAATAAGACAAGCATTAACTTCCATATTGAATAAATAATGATCTGCTAATAATCCGCTCTCCTGTCCTCATATGCTTGCCAGACTCAGGATGTGTCCCAAGTCTTACCCTATTCTACTTATAGCACATTTCTTTTGACCAGGGCCCATAGAGTGGGACCTCTTCTATTCTATGTTAAGTGCAGTCTATACATCTTGTACATAAAACATCAAACATGTCGTTATATAAATGCATATAATTTATATAATGAGCACATTTTCTATGCCAGGCGAAATCGTCATTGTTATAGATGCATCCAAATAAATGTGACTATAAAACATCTTAAACAAATGCAAATGCAGCTGCTTTGCTGTTATACAGTGAAGGAAAAAAGTATTTGATCCCCTGCTGATTTTGTACGTTTGCCCACTGACAAAGAAATGATCAGTCTATAATTTTAATGGTACGTTTATTTGAACAGTGAGAGACAGAATAACAACAAAAAAATCTAGAAAAACGCATGTGAAAAATGTTATGAATTGATTTGCATTTTAATGAAGGAAATAAGTATTTGACCCCCTCTCAATCAGAAAGATTTCTGGCTCCCAGGTGTCTTTTATACAGGTAATGAGCTGAGATTAGGAGCACACTCTTAAAGGGAGTGCTCCTAATCTCAGCTTGTTACCTGTATAAAAGACACCTGTCCACAGAAGCAATCAATCAATCAGATTCCAAACTCTCCACCATGGCCAAGACCAAAGAGCTCTCCAAGGATGTCAGGGACAAGATTGTAGACCTACACAAGGCTGGAATGGGCTACAAGACCATTGCCAAGCAGCTTGGTGAGAAGGTGACAACAGTTGGTGCGATTATTCGCAAGTGGAAGAAACACAAAAGAACTGTCAATCTCCCTCGGCCTGGGGCTCCATGCAAAATCTCACCTCGTGGAGTTGCAATGATCATGAGAACGGTGAGGAATCAGCCCAGAACTACACGGGAGGATCTTGTCAATGATCTCAAGGCAGCTGGGACCATAGTCACCAAGAAAACAATTGGTAATACACTACGCTGTGAAGGACTGAAATCCTGCAGCGCCCGCAAGGTCCCCCTGCTCAGGAAAGCACATATACAAGCCCATCTGAAGTTTGCCAATGAACATCTGAATGATTCAGAGGACAACTGGGTGAAAGGGTTGTGGACAGATGAGACCAAAATGGAGCTCTTTGGCATCAACTCAACTCGCCGTGTTTGGAGGAGGAGGAATGCTGCCTATGACCCCAAGAACACCATCCCCACCGTCAAACATGGAGGTGAAAACATTATGCTTTTGGGGTGTTTTTCTGCTAAGGGGACAGGACAACTTCACCGCATCAAAGGGACGATGGACGGGGCCATGTACCGTCAAATCTTGGGTGAGAACCTCCTTCCCTCAGCCAGGGCATTGAAAATGGGTCGTGGATGGGTATTCCAGCATGACAATGACCCAAAACACACGGCCAAGGCAACAAAGGAGTGGCTCAAGAAGAAGCACATTAAGGTCCTGGAGTGGCCTAGCCAGTCTCCAGACCTTAATCCAATAGAACATCTGTGGAGGGAGCTGAAGGTTTGAGTTCCCAAACGTCAGCCTCGAAACCTTAATGACTTGGAGAAGATCTGCAAAGAGGAGTGGGACAAAATCCCTCCTGAGATGTGTGCAAACCTGGTGGCCAACTGCAAGAAACGTCTGACCTCTGTGATTGCCAACAAGGGTTTTGCCACCAAGTACTAAGTCATGTTTTGCAGAGGGGTCAAATACTTATTTCCCTCAGTAAAATGCAAATCAATTTATAACAGTTTTTCTGGATTTTTTTGTTGTTATTCTGTCTCTCACTGTTCAAAAAAACCTACCATTAAAATTATAGACTGATAATTTCTTTGTCAGTGGGCAAACGTACAAAATCAGCAGGGGATCAAATACTTTTTTCCCTCACTGTACTGGGCACACCTTTTGACGTGATTGTAATATAGTTGTAGTTGGCTAGCTAGCAAGCAAGGGATAAGAACATTGCCAGCCAGTATGGCAATGGAACATTTAGAACCAACGACTGGGTTACGTCCATAGATTCAGAACAAAAAGACTGAAGGACTGGGTCGCATCTTTAAGAACCGAACCGATAGAACGAACGACCAGCCGGCTTGGGTAGCAACTCTGTATTTGTGTCGGGACTATATCTTGTGGAAGGATGAAATATTATGAATAAATGTATCAAAAAAATTATGAAAATATGTCAATCATTATTTGAATATGTTGGTAACCTGTTGTATAAAAGTGATACCCTCGAAGCCGGTGTTTGGAGGATATATTGGCACGATTTGCCTGCCCTCGACTTCGTCTCAGGCCTAACAACACTGTCCCAATATATCCTCCAAAGACCGGCTGTCACGTCCAGGCTTGAGAAGACAGGCTGGAGTGTTTAGTTTTGTTTTTGGTGTAGGGTTTTTTCTGTTCTAGGTTATATATTTCTATGTTGGGGTAATGGTTCCCAATTAGAGGCAGCTGAGTGTCGTTGTCTCTAATTGGGAACCATATATATGTTTGTAGTTTTCACTTGGGGTTTGTGGGTTATTGTTTGAGCATAGCTTGTTTTAGTTGTGTTCAGCGGCACGCTCTTCGTTATGGTCGTTTATATTTTGTTGTTTTGCCCAGTTACGTGGAGGAATAAAGAATGTATACTGGAAGCATCGCTGCGTCTTGGTCTGTCCCTTCAGAAGTTCGTGACACCGGCTTCTTGGGTATTATCACTTTTCATTAATCACAAAAAAATAATCAATATGAGGAAAAAATGAAATGTCCCAGAATGCACTATTTCAACCCTCAAGTTGACCCTAAAGCCTTTAAAAAGAAGCCAAACAAATGAAATGGTTGGTGGAATACAATTGGCTGTATAGCCCCACAGAGGAGGTGCCATCATACCCATTAAATCATTCACACTTAACACTTAAAATAAGGGCTGTGTTTCCTGTAGGCTTATCCTGGCGTGACTTTTTGATAACCATGCAAATCTCTCTTGGACAAGGTGACTTTTATCAATATATTAATCTCTATAACTCTCAGATTCGAAAATGCTAATTAGCATCAACGTAGAAATCATGCAAAACTACAAATCCCTGAAAGCTCCTGCACTTCATCTCTAGCTGACACCTTTGCTTACAGGTATTGAGTCAATTTAAAACTTGCACAAGACTGTTCACATAATTGTCCATTTTAAGAAATGTTGCCAATTTATTCAGCACTATATTTAGCTAACATTAGATCGTTTATCCAGAGATTCTTGCCTTTGGCTGAATTCGGCAGTCTCGTCCAGATTATCATGGCATTTGTAGTTCTTTATGATAGTCCCACCAAAATAGGCTATAGGCTATGTTTTGTTACGCACTAAATTAGTTAATAGACCAATAGAAAAGAGAGTTCCAACAAACCTCTCTGCCAATAACAGCTTTTTTTCAGTTTTTCCATTAACACTCAGACCACCCCCAAACAGTCCTAGCAAAATTATTGCTTGAGAAATTGCTGTTTGCTAAGAATCTATTTTTGTTTCTTGTTGACCATTTTAATTGAAAATAATCACAACTAATTTCATGCAATTCTACTCATTTTGCAATGGGGCAGAGAGAAAATTAGCAGTTTTACAGCAAATGTCCTGCAATTTTACACATTTGCCATAGGGGTGGAGAGAAGTTTTTGCAGTTTTAAAGCTAATTTCCTGAAATTCTAGACATTTTGCCATGACTTATGCCGTTAAAATGATATCTGAGTGAAAGTGGCAAACAAAATCAATGGAGCCCCCCTGGAAGTCAGGGCCCCTGGGGACGTGCCCTTCATGCCCGGTCAATAATTCGGCCCTGATTACTACAAATTTAGATTATCTGACAAGACTAATTTGCCAATCAAATTTTTTTTTGTGAGTGACAATTGAGTGACTGTCATTGACTGACATAAAAAAAGGAAACAAACTGTGCCTTGTGTATTCTGCTATTCAATCTCTCAACAGTAAGTTGAGACCCCGACTGAGTTCCCCCCCAAAAAATAAGTGACAAAAGTGACTGCTTATGTCGTTTATGCCTGGTGTGTGTTTGTGTGTTCGTGTGTGCATGTATGACTTCTTAGAAGATTGTGGTTGGCTGGCTGGTCTCCCTGCTCATGCTCTGATAGTGGTTAACCCTTGACCTTTGTCCCCTGGGTAAAAGCAATTGGTCACTGCACTCTGATCAATGGAATACTGCCCCCATAGTCCATTGACTTTCTGCGTGAGGGGATGTGGCGATCATAGAGATGGCGATAATAGAGATGTGTTTTATTTCATTCTGTCTCTCTCATATGACTGCCTTCCGCGCACACACACACACACACACACACACACACACACACACACACACACACTGGCTCATCGTCCACAACGGAACCGATGGAAAGAAAGTGTGCGAGAGAGAGGGAGAGTGTGTGCCCAATAGCGAGTGAATTCCTTCCATTGTCCTGAACAATACAAACATCACCATACGTTTATGACAGATCCTCACAACCCTTCAGACACGCACGTTATGCAAGTTCATGCATACTGATTGGCTTTTGTCCATCTGCATACCGTAACAAGTGCATTGATTGGATGGCTGGTTATGTCTATTGGATAGAAACACTCCCTCCCACACACACACACACACACACACTGTTTTCTTAGAGATGTTTTACAAAATATTTCATATACCCTAAAAATGCAAAAGTATGTGGACACCCCTTCATCTGAGTGGATTTGGCTATTTCAGCCACACCCGTTGCTGACGTGCATAAAATTGAGCACACAGCCATGCAATCTCCATAGACAAACATTGCCAGTAGAATGGCCTTACTGGTTCAGTGACTGTCATAGCCTTTCCAACAAGTCAGTTCATCTGTCACGTCCTGGCCTGGGATAGCAGGCTGGCTTATCATCTGTGTTTTGGTTAGGAGGGGTTTTTGGTTCTGATTGTCGTTACCTCTAATTGGGAACCATATATATGTTTGTTCTTTTTCTACACTGGCGTTGTGGGTTATTGAATGTATGTATGTCAGTTTAACTGTGTATGTGTTTAGTCTACACAGTTTATTCGATCGTTGTGTTTCTTTATTTTGTTCATAGCATCTTGTACGTTCCACTTATTATTATTAAAACATGTGGAATGTAAATCGCGCTGCATCTTGGTCCGCTCATTATAACGATCGTGACATCATCAAATTTCTGCCCTGCTAGAGTTGCCCCGGTCAACTGTAAGTGCTGTTATTGTGAATTGGAAATGTCTAGGAGCAACAACGGCTCAGCCGCGAAGTAGTAGGCCACAAAAGCTCACAGAACGGGACCTCCAAGTGCGTAGCGCATAAAAAATGTGTCGTCGGTTGCAACACTCACTACCAAACTGCCTCTGGAAGCAACGTCAGCACAGTAACTGTTTGTCGGGAGCTTCATGAAATGGGTTTCCATGGCCGAGCAGCCGCACACAAAGCTAAGATCACCATGTGCAATGCCAAGCGTCGGCTGGAGTGGTGTAAAGCTCATCGCCATTAGACTCTGGAGTTTGGGAACCGCCATTAGACTCTCTGAAGTGATGAATCACGCTTCACCACCTGGCAGGGTCAGATACTATATAGTTTCATAATGTTTCATAAGGTTAGGTTTGAAGACAATTTCTACCTGGCTCCTTTAACCTAATAATGTACTGTGTTCTGTTTAGCTCCTAAACTCACTCATTTAGGCTGGTATCCTCAAAATGCTCATGTTCTGCCACTCTGTTCAGTCTGAGTGTGTGTCAGTGTTAATTTTGGCAGCTATTTTAGATGTAGTTTTAGGCTTAAGATATATTTAAGTCTTCGTCACATTTTAGTCATTTCATCCTTCATTAGTTTTAGTTATAATCAGTCGACCACAACTCTGTAAAAATGTGTAGTTTTAAGTAATTTCAGTCACATTTTAGTCAGTGCATTTTTCCATGACATAATTAATATTTACCTCTTACTTCCATCATGTGCACATTCAGTTCGCCTTGACCAACTAGGCCTACTATCCCCTCATGTACTGTAGCTGGCACATATATTTATTTATTAAAGGGAAAAAAATGTGTGTGAGGGGGGTAGATCAACGACATATGTTTGTTAAATACTTCCAAAACTAAAACCATTGAATTTGTGACAAATCATTCACTAAACCCCAAACCTCAACTACATCTTGTAATGAATAATGTGGAAATTGAGCAAGTTGAGGTGACTAAACTGCTTGGAGTTACCCTGGATTGTAAACTGTCATGGTCAAAACATGTTGATACAACAGTAGTTAAGATGGGGAGAAGTCTGTCCATAATAAAGCACTGCTCTGCCTTCTTAACAGCACTATCAACAAGGCAGATCCTACCGGCCCTGGTTTTGTTGCACCTGGACTACTGTTCAGTCGTGTGGTCAGGTGCCACAAAGAGGGACTTGGGAAAATTGCAGTTGGCTCAGAACAGGGCAGCACGGCTGGCCCTTAAAAGTACACTGAGAGCTAACATTAATGACATGCATGTCAATCTCTCATGGCTTGCTGGCTGTGCATCAGTTTAAAAAATTGATGAGTGACTAAAGTGAGTCAGTGACCTCCCGGGAGCTGTGTAGGAGAGCTGGGCAGATGAGCTTAATCAGACTGTGCAACTGAAATACGTGAATTCTGCCAATGAGAGGATTGCATTCAATATGCTACAAAGGCATGCATGCTAATGATTGGACAAAACAGATTAGAAAGAGCTTCTCATCTCATCACATTTCCACCAACTAAAATGAAAAATAAATAGTTATAGTTGTTTTTTCATGGCATCTTGTCCTGTTATCGTCATTAGTTTTCCACAGGAAAAATAGTTTGTGACTAAACATTTTTCATTATAATTATTGTTGACAAAATTAACACTGGTGTGTGTGTGTGTGTGTGTGTGTGTGTGTGTGTGTGCATCCACTCTGCCAACAAGCCAGTCTCCGGTTTGGTTTAAAATAGCCCTGTACGCTTGCGGTCAGCCGACACGCATCGCATTCAGTTTCTGTTCACCAGTGTATTTGTTATCTTGTCAGACTGACTTTTTTCACTTTGTATTTTCATGTTGTTGTTTTTTATTGATGCTCCGAAAAGGGTAATGGAGCAAAACGGGCGCAGCCGACAAGTGAAAACAAACAAGAGCAAAAGAGAAAAAATTTCAATGCTGAATCTCCTCTCAATAGAGTTTAATTGGAGTCAAAACAGAGCTATAGACAAATGCCAAGCGACAAGAAAATACTCACTTTCATTATCTACCGACTGGCAGTTCTAGCAACTGGAAAATCCAACCTCTTTTATTCCACCGACTGGGAAAAATCATTGTGGTAGCATGTGTTCTTATTGTCATAGATGAATTGGACAATCTCAACAAACCAATTGCTGCTGTGCGGCCACCATGACTGTCATGACGCGAGCAGTCTGTAATGCCTTGTCAGTGTGCTGTCTCTGGGGACTGCATGGTTGTCGTGATCGTTTGTTACCTCTCTGATGCCTAAATGCCACCATTAGAGATGTCAATCCCCCCTGCCCCCTCTGAAACCCCCCTTGAGGGGATGCATCAATGTAATTAATGGAAGGGGGAATGTGGGGGGAAGTTAGGGGGGGGTTGGTGCCCCACTAAAGAAGATAAGGGAGAGGGGGGATGATTGGAGCTCAGCTGGGGAAGCTTGTGTGTTGTAATCATGAGGATTAGGGAGATTTGGGAAAATGTTAAAGGGGTCATCGTGCTTCCCCATAGGCAGACATGCACTCAGACACACACACACAAACAAACACACACACACCTATATGCAGGCACAGGCTTACAAACACACCCATACACACACACACCCATATGCAGGCACAAGAATACACACACATCCTCTCTGCACATACACACACGTAAATGAATGGCAAAAACACTTATGCACACACACAAACGTAACACAAGAACAGACGCCCTTCACACATGAAAATGTGGTGTTTGTGAAAACATCACAAGTTACGTTCACACATTCATTAACTTGAAGGTTAACATGCTCAAAATGAAAGACACACATGTAGATACACATTCACACTCCCCACCTGCAAATAGCTTAAAAAGCTGATGGATGGCTGTAACCACAGGCCATAAGGGTTATATTTTTCCTCGTCAGCGCAAGTCCCTCAAACGTGATTACCCCTGATTAATACCTGTCCCAACCGCGGCTATTCATTACGCTCCACTCTGTCCCCAATGGAGGCCCATCATCACACCGGGAAAAATCCCTCAGTGCTTTTTTAGTCCATTCGGATTTGATATGCAATCAGCAATAGCCTCCTCATGCTTTCCCCACATGGTTGTGTGTGACACTGTGGTGTCTTTCAAATGATCCTGTGTTTAAAATTGGCGTGATGAGCACAAATGGTCTTCCACAGGGCTAAATTGAGGATATTGCAGACAACTTCTGCAGGAACTCCACAGAGCTCTACGCCCCCAGTATGTCAGTGCTGTGTTTGGGAAAATTATATGATATGATAGATAGAAAGGCTGTGACAATAGGTTGTCACGTTGAATTTCACCACTTGAAGTGACAACAGGGCAGTGGATAAAACAGATGATTCCCCGGGGTCTGTTGGGGTCAGAAAGCGTTCTGCGTGGCCTAGGGTGGACTAGCGAAGTATTTCCCAATTCGGGTCCTCAAGTATCCTCAAAGGTACACATATTTGTTGTAGCCCCAGACAAACATACCTGATTCAACTCAGAGGGCTTGATGATTATTTGACAAGTTCAATCAGGTTTGCTTGTCCAGGGCTACAATGAAAGTGTACTGTTAAAATAATAATAATAATAATAATAATAATAATATAATAAGCCGCTGCCTCTGGAACATACGTATATGCCGCTGCAGTATTGGTTAAAATTTGGCCCCCTGCTATTTCAGCAACTCTTTCCATCTTTCCTCTCTCTCTTATCAGAATGCTATTCATTGACTACAGCTCAGCGTTCAAGACCATAGTACCCTCAAAGCTCATCACTAAGCTAAGGATCCTGGGACTAAACACCTCCCTCTGCAACTGGATCCTGGACTTCCTGACGGGCTGTTCCCCAGGGGTGCGTGCTCAGTCCCCTCCTGTACTCCCTGTTCATCCTGACTGGTTGCATCACTGCCTGGTACGGAAATTGCTCGGCCTCTGACCGCAAGGTACTACAGAGGGTAATGCGTATGGCCCAGTACATCACTGGGGCTAAGCTGCCTGCCATCCAGGACCTCTACACCAGGCGGTGTCAGAGGAAAGCCCTAAAAATTGTCAAAGACCCCAGCCACCCCAGTCATAGACTGTTCTCTCTACTACCGCATGGCAAGTGGTACCAGAGTGCCAAGTCTAGGACAAAAAGGCTTCTCAACAGTTTTTACCCCCATGCCATAAGACTGTGGCTACCTGGCTACCTGGACTTTTGCAATGAGTGCCCCCAACCCCAAACCCTCTTTTTACGCTTTTTACTAACCTGACTAACCAGCGGATGCGAAATGGCCCGGGCTTACTGAACACCTCCCGGAGGTCCTGGTACTCCGCGGAGAGGTCCGGGGCAACTTCCGAGAGCCCGCAGGAAGATGAACCAGGGCAGGTTGTGCTGACTTCAGACAATGGGAGTGGCAGAACAGGCTTCAGCTCATAATGGCACCAGCAGGCCAGTCTATGATTGGATTGTATCGCTGGAGCCAAGAGAATCCCAATACCACGGGAACCTGAGGAGACTTATAATCAGCATGAACTGGATTGCCTCGCTGTAGTTCCCTGACACTCGTAGGTTGATGGGAGTGGTATTGTGGGTGACCCGGCCTGTAGCGCGCCCGTCCAGCACTCTAACGTCCATGGGAATTGAGAGGGGCTGAGTGGGGATGTCCAAAAAACTCTCATTGGCCCCAGAGTCGAGATTTCAACTGGTTCCCCCACAGCAGGATGGCATGGAAAGGGGTGCGAGTAAGAGGAGAGGAAAAGTTATTCATAAGGCCCACCAGAGTTCTCGCCCCTTCTTGATGTGCCTGGTTTTTTAATGGGCAGGTAGCTACGAAATGTCCCGTCGCTCCACAATATAGACAGCTATGGGTGGGGAGTCGGCGTAAGTGCTCAGCTGGAGTCAATCTAGCCGTGCCCAGGTGCCAGGACTCCGAAGGAGGCGAGTCAGCAGCCCTTGGTGATTCCCGAGAGAACTCATGTAGACTTCGGGGCTTTCCGGGATTCTTCAGAGGCGAGGTGGGAATCGAGGATGAACGAGGGAGACAGGGCACAGATTCCCTCTCCCTCCTACGTTCAAAGCCGCCATCGATCCGGATGGTCAAGACTATGAGGGAGTCAAGGTCCATGGGAAGCTCCCGGGCTGCGAGCTCATCTTTCATCACCTCCGATAATCTGTGAAGGAACATGTCAAACAATGCTTCCAGGTTCCAGGCACTCTCAGCCGCCAACATGCGTATATCCACTGTGTAGTCTGCCACACTGCGAGAGTCTTGACGTAGCTGGAGCAGCTTATAAGCAGCCTCTCTCCCTGACAACGGAGAATCAAACACCTTCCGAACTTCCGCCACAAACTCCTCTAGACTGTTGCTCCCACACTGCCATAACCCAGGCGTGTGCCCTCACGGACATCAGCTTTATGGTGTACACTATCCTCGAGCGGTCTAAGGGGAATGAAGAAGGTTGCAGCTCAAAAATGAGGGAGCACTGGGAGAGAAAAGCACAGTTTCCGGAATCTCCAGCATAGCGCTCCGGAGGAGGTAAGCAGGGTTCTCGGGACACTGGGGTAAGCTGGGAGATTACAGTGTGACCCGCTTCCCAGTGGGGAATCCACAGAATTTCTCCAGCAAAGTCCTGAATGCCTGGTCATGGCGTTCTGCCAGGGTATGCAGTCCCTCCATAAGACATTGCAGTAACTCCTTGTGTCGTCCAATGGTGGCTACTTGAAGGGAGACAACATTGTGGAGCTGGTCTCAGTCTGCTGGGTTGGTCATGGCCAGTTCTTACCATCACGTTTCAGAGAAGACCCAGATGCAGACAGTGTCGAAGTAACAAAAGTTTATTACTAGAACAGGGGGCAGGCAAAACGACAGGTCAAGGGCAGGCAGAGGTCAGTAATCCAGATTAGAGTCCAAAAGGTACAGAACGGCAGGTAGTCTCAGGGTCAGGGCAGGATGACTCAGGGTCAGGGCAGGCAGAATGGTTGAAACCGGGAAAACTAGAAACAGACAGCAGCAAGGGGAAAAACGCTGGTAGGCTTGACGAACAAAATGAACTTGCAACAGACAAACGAACACAGGTATAAATACACATGGGTTATGAGGGGAGATGGGAGACACCTGGTGGGGGGTGGAGACAAGCACAAAGACAGGTGAAACAGATCAGGGTGTGACATCTCTATCCTATCCAATAAACAGAAATACAAGAGAAGTGGGACTACCCTGCTTCTTTAGAAAAATAAAATAAGAGGTCTGAGACACTGGCGGGTGAATAAAGGTGCCCGCGAATTAGGTTTGGTTCGCTCCCAGCAGAACTCGGCTAGGCGAAGCAAATGTCTGTGCCTCGCATATTCTCTTAAAAGACCTTGAAAAGCGAGAAAAAGGCAGCAATATTACGGTTTGTCCCTCTTGAGACACAGTAGCAACAACATAGCCAGTTTATACTTCCTCAAAAGTCTTAATTCATCTAAAATATATCAATACATTTTTTTTCCTAGGATGTCTTAGTCACACAATTTTACATATAACTAAGATGTTTGGTGGAGTATTTCTCGAGTGAAGAAATGCGCATGAAAACTAGTGGCCTCTCGTTGAATGACAACAAACACGGCAGTTTCACCTCCTACTAGTATTGTTGACCAATCACTGACGAAAGGGCGTAGACTTCGGCTTCCGAACTTCGACTTGGCTCAAGAACCAAAACGTCACTAAATAATTTTGACTGGGAAACATGCGTAAACTGTTTTCGACTGGGAAGCATGCGACAGGCTTTACTTCTCATGGTCATCGGACGTTCTGACGACTGGGCACCACGCTGCCTGGTCCTACCAAATTGAACGGTATAATATAAATGCATTGATTTTTTCAATTCGTAAATGTTATACCTAGATCTGAGAAATGGTTTATTAATTTATTGAGCGTCCGACTCAATATTAGGCCCGCTGTTTGCAAGTGTGTGTATGTGTGTGTAGCAGCAGTTTCCTTTATAGTATTTTATCTAACATGAGGACTGCCTTTCCCACTAACATACTACTATTAGATGAGATTGATGGAATCATCTATCCCTCTCCCACCCCTCTGTCCCCATGGCAATGAAAGGGGCAGCTGGAAAGGGAACCTTGGGGGCTCCAGGATGAAATTTCTCCTACGTATAGATCTAGGATCAGCATCCCCTCCCCAATGCAAATCTTAACCATTAGTGGGGGAAATGCGAAACTGACCCCAGATCAGCATCTAGGGGCAACTTCATCACCTTGTAGTGGAGCAGGCGGTCACTTGTTGTCTGTTCTCATTTTGAAATGTGTGTTTTGCTCTGCTCCGTACCTCCCAGACAACACACACACGTGCATGCACACACACACACCACAAATAGATTGAGTCTAGCACATTAGCCTTTGGTTTCTATGCAACGGCAGATGTCACTTCAGTATGAAAGTCATTCATCAAACAAAAAATCACCTTTCATAAGCCATTACATAGCATTTTCATAAGCATTGCATCAACATTTATTTATACAGTTCGTATTTGAACTTTATAAACAAGAGAGATTGGGGTTGTATTTTAAGTGTGGATAACAAAAGACACAAACAATACATATCAGTAATGTTGCATATTACATAATGTGCTCAAAACAATGGTTGAAAACTGTGAGCACACTACATTGTGGGCGCCTACCAACTCTGCCCACTTATATAACTTCTCTGTACTATAGCGTTTCACCGGTAAATGTTATCATATTGAAGAGTGTGGCCTCTCACCTCCTCATTCCCAGGAACAGAGCTCTATTGATAATACCTGTTAACCATTAGCATATTAGCATAATTAATTACTTTTGGAGACCATCCATCCCACATGGTGTCAAAGTAATGCGCCGGTTAGCGCTTCAAATGGACCCCGTAAGAGCTCTCTCTTGATGAGCCCAGCTAGTGGCGATCACCCCGCTCAGATCAGGGCCGGGGCGTTAGTTTTATTCTTTAGGACTGCAGCGCGCTTGGCAAATGGATGGAGCACTTGTGTGGGAGGAGGAGAGCCAGGTGGGAGCGAGCAAAAACTTCTCTCTCATTCCTCTATCACCCCACAGGGCAGTGTTAAACACTGTGCAATATCCCGGCTGTAACGGGTTGCTGTCAGCAGCCCCCTCTTCCCTCCTTGCAGAAGGGGGTGAGGGAAGGTTCTGGAGTGGGACAGAGGTCATTTCAGGTATTTTAGGTTGCTTTCTACTGTCTCTCTTCCTGCCTCCTTACCACAACAATGTGCAACAAAATACATTTTCCAGCACTAGGCTAAGGGCAGAATGTAGCTATACGTTTGTTAAACCAAGAGGGTGCAACGTTACAGAAAGTTCCGATAGAAATGGGTTGTATAAATATAGAACAGATATGATCTATTGTTATCTGTCAAGACAAATAGGCAATTGTTCCAGTTATATTCAATACATTTCTATCTGCAACTGAAAGGAACATTCCATCTGAATGTTTCATTTCATTTAATTCACCACATTGTAAGGCTAAAGGTTAATGAATCAGATCTAGGATCAGGTTCCCATTCCCCAAATTGAACCGTAATCATTAGAATGATACATTCTAAAATTACCCCAGATCAGTGTCTAGGGGCAAATTTACCCTACACCTAAAAGATACAGGGATGGAAGAAGAATCCCTGGGCTTATTATGGGGCCAAATGTTCATGGTTTAGGTCATGGTTTTGGTAGTAAGTACAGCGCCATTTTTAGAACCAGGGCTTCCCTGTATTGACTCTGCCATAAATCAACTCATCACTGGGGTCCAGAGGGGAGCGTCAGGTCCCAGCACCATCAGAATTGTCGGTTCACAGGTCTCGCACTCAGCAGTGTCAATACAGTTGACACTGCTGAGCAGTTGCACTGTCTATATTATTGTGGGGGCAACAGCTAGAGAGAGTCCTCAATTTGCTTTGTTTTTAAGTATTTCAAATATAATAACATAGAAACACCAAACCAGATTGTAATGATGGGGTGGTGAGTCGGAAGCAGTTGCAACATTTCAATGAAACAACAAAACCAAGACTACGCCACTAACACACGGCAGTACGTCATTACACAATCACAATACCAACTGGAGAGTGAACATGGGAGAGTGACATATAAAGGGGAGAAAATTATGAAGGTAATTGAGTCCAGGTGTGATTCACAGGTGTATGTAATGATGAGTGCCAGGTGTTTACTGATGAATCCCAGGACCGGTGGTTAGTACTCTGGCAACGTCGCACACCAAGGGGAGGAGCAGGAGCAGACGTGACACAGATCTTAATTCCTATACCTTAGGACGGGATTCAATCAAAGGTGCGTTGACGACAAGTGCATTGCACTGTCGACGATAAGCACCAATTTCCCTAAAGTTCGTGGGGATTGTACATGTACAATGCACTCGAGCCCACTAAAGTAACCTGAGGAAAACCCATAATTTCCATGTAATAGGTGAAAAGATACACAAATGCCACAAGGTTGTTGTTTACTCTGAAAGATGTTTGTTTACCAGGGAAAATCTCTAGCTATCTCAGATTGTTTTCCTGGTTTTCCCAGATGCTCCTGTTGGTAACTCACATCTTTTCCTAGGCCCTTGGCCCCAAAACCATACTCTGGTGTTATTTAATTCATTATTGGATTAGGGAACATTGTGCTTAGAAATCGCCCTCTCCCAATGCACACACACACAAACACAAGCAAGAAAGCACATGTATATACTAAATCACACACACATGAAAGAAAGCACATTTACACACACCCACATGAAAGAAAGCAGGTTCACACACAAACACAACACCCCTTGAGGCTCAGCTGTGTGCTGCTCCCCTTCGTCAACAGATCTTTATTAAAAGTGCACAACATTCATATGAATAATCAGATCCAACAGGCCCACATTTACCAAACAAACATCTCCCCCTCTACCCCCTATACCTTCCCCTTGTCCCCCCTCCAATCCTTCAAGCCTAGACACTCTACCTCTCTAGGGCACTGACGCCATGGCAACACACACCAGTGCTTATTTGAGCCCCCTTTGGGGTCATAAGACAGACTGACATAGTTTGGAGCTTAAAATCATCGACTCCATCGTGCTTTTGGGTTGAATGTTCTTATAGAATATTCTTATAGCTCACATTTTGTAAGTTGGTGTCTTTTGTAAATACCTATAAATAAATATAGTCGCACACTAAATATGCTCCCAATAATTTAATGGGTAAACATAATATGGTGTTTCCTCATTAAAACCCCCTAAGGTCGATGTCTGCAAGATATAATTTTTTTGCATTGGATGCGTCTCAATCCACCAAATCCACCTATTTCGCACTTCCGCATCTGCGGCGAAAGGTGACAGAGCTAGAGCGGTGTTTGTCAGACGATGAGACATCCAGAAAAACGATCTTCTCACAAATTGTCTATAGCGTCCGAACGGTTTGGCCTACACACTAATATGTGGAAAGGTGAGACTCGCACAAACATGTCGGTTGTTGTACTCTAGGACGCCCACAGGCCTCACAAAACTCATCTGTAGGTCCTCCGGTACTAGTTGAAAAAAATGAATGGAAGTATAGAGACTGTTTAGTGCAAAAAATAAAGGGTTTCCTGATCTTTCTTATATCTCTCAGATATAGGATCGTCACTTCAGAACAAACTTCCCTTAGATTTTTTGGGGCGAATATCTGTTCAATGTAGTGAACCTGTTGTTCACTGCGTTTGTATGGCCTGATAGTGTTAAGGCCCAAACTTTCTTTTCATCAAATAATGTTCTGATTTTTTTGTTGTTGATACTTCAAGGGGTCTTAATATTCAAAATCAAATAGCAACATTTTAAAACAATTCTATTATTAGTCAACACCTTTCCCAACATGTTTGGGTGTGCATCAATTCATGCTCTTTTGACACTATAGCTGTCACACCCTGATTTGTTTCACCTGTCTTTGTGATTGTCTCCAACCACCTCCAGGTGTCACCTGTTTTCCTCATTAGTCTCTGGGTACTTATTCCTGTGTTCCCTGCTTGTCTGTTGCCAGTTCGTCTTGTTTGTTTAGTCAACCTGAACCTGAACCTGAACCTGAACCTGAACCTGAACCTGAACCTGAACCTGAACCTGAACCTGAACCTGAACCTGAACGTCTGCCTGGTCTCTGAACCTGCCTGCCCTGACCTCGAGCCTGCCTGCCACTCTGTACCTTCTGGACTCTGACCTGGTTTATGATCTTTTTCCTGTCCACGACCATTCTCTTGCCTGCCCCTTGGATTCAAACCGTGTCTGCATCTGGGTCTCGCCTTGTGCCCTTATAATAGCACTTTTGGAAGCACAGCCATTGGTTAGCCAGCACACTGTTTTTGATCAGTAAGTGCTGAGGAAGCCAGAGCTCAGGTTTGGTATATCCATTGCAGTGTGTAGTGCAGTCCAGTTATATTTACACCATCCCAGCAGCTATGTTAGAAATAAAACTTTCCTATGTGTTTCTCGGAGCATGCACTTCGTAGCCTATAGGCTATGGAGCATTTGATTGAGACCACACTAAATAGAGTATACTGTAGGTGCACTACATATTGTGCTCCCAGCAGAGAATCAAAGATGAGTGACGGCATAATAATTAACTAATTCTAAAACGCTGAGAAATATTGACATTTCATGAATTTCAAATTACATGACTCTCACCTAGACAATATAAAAAAAATCCAAACCTTGACTGAAATTGAAAAAATAACATTTTCCTACAGGTAACCATTCTGTAAATGTTGATCCATCCCTAAAGCAATAAAAACATTCAATAATCCTAGAAAAGTGCTAAAAAGAACATACATTAACATATGTAGCCTAAGAAACAAGGTTCATGAAATTGATAACTTGCCAGTAACAGATCTCTGAAACTCACTTAATTCATTCCTTTAATGACACAGTGGTAGAAATGCCTTGTTACAACATCTATAGAAAAGACAAATGCCAATGGGGGTAGTTTTGCAGTTTATATTCAGTCATATTCCTGTAAAGCTTAGAGAATCTCATTTCAAATGCTGTTGAAGTAGTATGGCTACAGGTTCACCTGCCTAACTTAAAGTTGCTATACACTGAGTATACAAAACATTAAAAACACCTGCTCTTTTCAGACTGACCAGGTGAATGAAGGTGAAAGCTATAGTCCCTTATTGATTTCACTTGTTAAATCCACTTCAATCAGTGTAGATGTGTCATGGTTCCACCTGTCTCCAGAGGGAGGAAGAGACCGTCCTAGAAACATTAATGACACTCAGGTGTGTCCTATTACTCATTATGATTTCCCTGTTAAAAGAGACGTGTTGTCTGGTTTCTGTTGCAGAAGCTTGAATTGTTTCCGAGACTTAGTGGTTATATTTTTTGTTTTGTTGTTGAGTGTACTGTGATCATTTTGGCTACTGTTTCTCAGTAAAGTATTTATGTTTATCCTTAACCACTGATTCCTCGTCTGGTCTCTTCTCTGCACCTGGGTACAAACTCACCACATCGCAAGATTGAGAGGAGACAGGTTAAATAAGGACTTAAGCTTTGAGACAATTGAGACATGGATTGTGTATGTGTGCCATTCAGAGGGTGAATGAGCAAGACAAGATTTAGGTGCCTTTGAACGGGGTATGGTAGTAGGTGGGAGGTGCACCGGTTTGTGTCAAGAACTGCAATGATGCTGTTTTTTTTATTCCTGTGTGAATCAAGAATGTTCCACCACCCAAAGGAAATACAGCCAACTTTACACAACTATGGGAAATATGGGAGTCAACATAGGCCAGCATCCCTGTGGAACAATTTCGACACCTTGTGGAGTCCCATGCCAAATATACTGTAAATTGAGAAATCATGTGACTAAACTTAACAAAAAGATTAAGAAACTATACTATGAAACAAAGATAAATTATATGAAGAATGATAGTAAAAAGCTTTGGAGCACCTTACATTTTGGGCAGAGGGGGAAAATGATTGTCTATCAACAATGACAAACCACTTGGGTCTGACAACTTGGATAGAAAATTACTGAGGATAATAGCGGACTACAGTGCCTTCAGAAAGTATTCACACAACTGGACTTTTTCCACATTTTGTTGTGTTGCAGCGTGAATGTAAAAAGGATAATTTTGAGATTTTTTGGTCACTGGCCTACACACAATATCTGAAGTTTTTTCAAATAAATTATAAATTAAAAGCTAACATGTCTTGAGTCAACAAGTATTCAACCCCTTTGTTATGGCAAGCCCAAAAAATTCAGGAGTAAAATATGTGCTTATCTCTGTACCCCACACATACAATTACATGTAAGGTCCCTCAGTGAATTTCAAACACAGATTCAACCACAAAGATTAGGAAAGTTTTCCAATGCCTCGCAAAGAAGTGTAAAAATAAAAAAGCAGACATTGAATATCCCTTTCAACACACCCAGTCACTACAAAGATACAGGTGTCCTTCCTAACTCAGGTGCCGGAGGGGAAGGAAACCACTCAGGGATTTAACCATGAGGCCAATGGTGACTTTAAAACATAGTTTAATGGCTGTGATAAGAGAGAACTGAGGATGGATCAACAACATTATTCTTACTCAACAATACTAACCTAATTGACAGAGTGAGAAGAAAGCCTGTACAGAATAAAAATATTCCAAAACATGCATCCTGTTTGCAACAAGGCACTCAAGTAATACTGCAAAAAATGTGGCAAAGCAAATAACTTTTTGTCCTGAATACAAATTTGGGGCAAATCCACTTTCCATAATTTCAAGCATGACGGCTGCTGTAATCATTAAGGACTGTTTTTTTAAGGATAAAAAAGCAACGGAATGGATAAGCACAGGCAAAATCCTAAAGGAAAACCTGGTTCAGTCTGCTTTCCACCAGACACTAGGAGATTCATTCACATTTCAGCAGGACAATAACCTGAAACAAAAGGCCAAATATACACTGGAGTTGTTTACCATGAAGACAGTGAATGTTCCTGAGTGGCCGAGTTACAGTTTTGACTTAAATCTACTTGACAATCTATGGCAAGACCTGAAAATGGTTCTCTAGCAATGATCAACAACCAATTTGACAGAGCTTGAAGAAGTTTGAAGAGGATAATTGGCAAATTTTGCACAATCCAGGTGTGGAAAGCTTACCCAGAAAGACTCTGTAATTGCTGCCAAAGGGGCTTCTACAAAGGGTCTCAAGGGTGTGAATACTTAAATTAGGTATTTCTGTTTTCATGTTCAATACATTTGCAAACATTAAAAAAAATGTGTTTTCACTTTGTCATTCTGGGGATTTGTGTGTAGAGGGGTCCGAAAAAAATTAATCAATTTTGAATTCAGGTTGTAACACAACAAAATGTGGAATAAGTCAAGGGGTATGAACACTTTCTGAAGGCATGCGAACCCTTTGGAATTACCTGGATTTCTGCAGAAATTGGTCATACATTTTGATCTGATCTTCATCTAAGTAAAAAATGACTTACATAAGTTTCTGGAACATGTTAACATCTCTGACAAGTCTACAATATGTAAAACACTAAACAAGAATGGTGTTCATGGGAGGACATGTAAGAAGCCACTGCTGTCAAAAAAAAACATTGTTGCACGTCTGAAGTGCACCTGGGTTTTCCACAGCGCTACTGGCTAAATATTCTGTGGACATATGAAACTACAGTTGAGTTGTTTGCAAGGAACCCACAACACTATGTGTGGAGAAAAAAAGGCACAGCACACCAACATCAAAAAACGTATCCCAACTGTAAAGTATGGTGGAGGGAGCATCATGGTTTGGGGCTGCTTTGCTGCCTCAGGACCTGGACAGCTTGCTATCATCGACAGAAAAAACTAATTCCCAAGTTTATCAAGACAACATTTTGCAGGAGAATGTAAGGCTATCTGTCTGCCAATTGAAGGTCAACAGAAGTTGGGTGATGCAACAGGACAACGACCCAAAACACAGAACTAAATCAACAACAGAATGGCTTCAACAGATGAAAATGCGCCTTCTGGAGTGGCCCAGTCAGAGTCCTGACCTCAACCCAATTGCGATGCTGTGGCATGACCCCAATAGAGTGGTTCACACCAGACATCCAAAGAATATTGCTGAACTGAAACAGTTTTGTAAAGAGGAATGTTCAAAAATTCTTCCTGACCGTTGTGCAGGTCTGATTCACAACTACAGAAATCGTTTGGTTGAGGTTATTGTTGCCAAAAGGGGGTCAATCAATTATTAAATCCAAGGGTTCACACACTTTTTCCACCCTGCACTGTGAATGTTTACCCAGTGTGTTCAATAAAGACATGAAAAATGTATAATTGTTTGTGTTATTAGTTTAAACAGACTGTGTTTAAGGGGTTCACATACCTTTTATAACCTCTCTGGATTACAGACAAATTATGAAATGTGTACTATATAACGTATCGATTCACAAAAAAAATACAACTTTTACATTATTGTTCAGTTTACCAATAAAATGGTCTGACGGTGATGTAGACATACTCGATAAGATCTTGCTACCATGGAAAGGAAAAAACCTGTTTATTTGTGGAAGAATCACCCGGATTAACTCTTTAGTCATATCCCAGTTTAACTATTTGTTTATTGGCTTGCCTACACCTAGCAACTTATTCTTTAAATTATATGAGCAAAAAAGATTCTATTTTATTTGGAACGACAAGCCAGACAATATTAAACGGGCCTATTTAATTAATATTAATTCGGAGGGCAGAAATGACTCAATATGAAAGCATGAGACCTCTCACTAAAGGCTTCAGTCATACAAAAGTTCTATTTAAATCTGAACTGGTTCTCAAGCTGATTTAGTAAGAATTTCTCACCCCAAGACTGGCCTTTTCCCCTTTATTCAGATTATAACCTCTCACTTTTAGTTATTTGAAAATGAAAAAATTGCTTTTAAAAAACAAGATATAGAAAGTTGGTTGTAATCTCAGTTTAATCAGAAAAGACAGAACAAATAACATTATGGTTAAACTCAATTATACTAGTTGAAAAAATATATATATATATATTTTTGAAAGAAAAGGTATAATCTTAGTAAGTCATATCATAAATAGGAGTTATGTCACACATGCAGCTAACAAAAATATATGGAAATGTCTGCTTTACCCAAAATTGCAATCAACAAATTGCAGCATTACCGCAAAAATGGAAGAGGCAAGTGGAAGGAGGAAAAAGAAAGGAACTAGTCTGTCGGCCCTGCATTAAAGACCAAAATTGGTCAAATAAAAAAGTGATAAATAAAAAAGTATACCAGTTTCATTTAAGGACCAAAGAATTGACAGCTGTGCCATATAAATTGCAAAAGCACACCAAGACAGTTGTGAAGAGGGCACGACAAAACACAGTCCCCCTCAGGAGACTGAAAAGATTTGGCATGGGTCCTCAGATCCTCAAAAGGTTTTACAGCTGCACCATCGAGAGCATCCTGACGGGTTACATCACTGCCTGGTATGGCAACTGCTCGGACTCCGGCCGCAAGGCACTAAAGTGGGTAGTGCGTACGGCCCAGTACATCACTGGGGCCAAGCTTCCTGCCATCCAGAACCTCTATACCAGGTGGTGTCAGAGGAAGGCCCTAAAAATTGTCAAAGACTCTAGTCATAGACTGTTCTCTCTGCTATCGCACGGCAAGTGGTACCGGAGAGCAAAGCCTAGGTCCAAGAGGCTTCTAAACAGCGTCTACCCCCAAGCCGTAAGACTCCTGAACAGCTAATCAAATGGCTACCCAGACTATCTGCATTAAGTAATCATTTCACCGTAAGGTCTACACCTGCTGTATTCGGCGCATGTGACAAATAAAATGTGATTTGATGGTGTGGGGGTGGTGGTGTGGGGGTCGGGGTGGTTTGCTGGTGACACTGTCAGTGATTTATTTATAATTCCAGGCACACTTAACCAGCATGGCTACCACAGCATTCTGCAGCGATACGCCATCCCATCTGATTTGGGCTTAGTCCCACTATCATTTGATTTTCAACAGGACAATGACCCAAAACACACCTCCAGGCTGTGTAAGGGCACTTTCACCAAGAAGGACTGATGGTGCTGCATCAGATGACCTGACCTCCACAATCACCTGACCTCAACCCAATTGAGATGGTTGGGGATGAGTTGGACCGCAGAGTGAAGGAAAAGCAGCTAACAAGTGCTTAGCATATGTGGGAACTCCTTCCTCATGAAGCGGGTTGAGAGACTAGCAAGAGTGTGCAAAGTTGTCATCAAGGCAAAGGGTGGCTACTTTGAAGAATCTCAAATATAAAAAATATTTTTGAATTGTTTAACGCTTTTTTGGTTACTACATGATTCCATGTGTTATTTCATAGTTCTGATGTCTTCACTATTATTTTACATGTTGGCCCATTCCTCCTGACAGAGCTGATGTAACTGAGACAGGTTTGTAGGCCTCCTTGCTCACACATGCTTTTTTCAGTTCTGCCCACAAATTTTCTATGGAATTGAGGTCAGGGTTTTGTGATGGCCACTCCAATACCTTGACTTTGTTGTCCTTAAACCATTTTGCCACAACTTCGCAAGTATGCTTGGGGTCATTGTCCATTTGGAAGACCCATTTGCGACCAAGCTTTAACTTCCTGACTGATGTCTTGAGATGTTGCTTCAATATATCCACGTAATTTTCCTTCCTCATGAAGCCATCTATTTTGTGAAGTGCACCAGTCCCTCCTGCAGCAAAGCACCCCCACAACATGATGCTGCCACCCCTGTGCTTCACATGATGCTGCCACCCCCGTGCTTACACATCACGTAACAAGACGTGATGTGTAATTCAGTTCTATTTTTGTTTCATCAGACCAGAGGACATTTCTCCAAAAAGTACGATCTTTGTCCCCATGTGCAGTTGCAAACCGTAGTCTGGCTTTTTTTATGGCGGTTTTGGAGCAATTGCTTCTTCCCTGCTGAGCGGCCTTTCAGGTTATGTCAATGTAGGACTCGTTTTACTATGGATATAGACACTTTTGTACGTGTTTCCTCCAGCATCTTCACAAGGTCCTTTGCTGGTGTTCTGGGATTGATTTGCACTTTTTTCACCAAATTACGTTCATCTCTAGGAGACAGAACATGTCTCTTTCCTGTGCGGTATGACGGCTGCGTGGTCCCATGGTGTTTATACTTGCGTACTATTGTTTGTACAGATGAACGTGGTACCGTCAGGCATTTGGAATTTGCTCTCAAGGATGAACCAAACTTGTGGAGGTCTACAATTTATTTTCTGAGGTCTTGGCTGATTTCTTTTGATTTTCCCATGATGTCAAGCAAAGAGGCACTGAGGTTGAAGGTAGGCCTTGAAATACATCCACAGGTACACCTCCAATTGACTCATTTATGTCAATTAGCCTATCAGAAGCTTCCAAAGCCATGATGTAATTTTCTGGAATTTTCCAAGCTGTTTAAAGGCACAGTCAACTTAGTGTATGTAAACTTCTGACCCACTGGAATTGTGATACAGTGAATGAAAAGTGAAAATCTGTCTGTAAACAATTGTTGGAAAAATGACTTGTGTCATGCACAAAGTAGATGTCCTAACCGACTTGCCAAAACTATAGTTTGTTAACAAGAAATTTGTGGAGTGGTTGAAAAACGAGTTTTAATGACTCCAACCTAAGTGTATGTAAACTTCCGACTTCAACTCTCTCTCTCTCTCTCTCTCTCTCTCTCTCTCTCTCTCTCTCTCTCTCTCTCTCTCTCTCTATATATATATATATATATATATATATATATATATTTACAGAAAATATATATTGGGGATTGATGCAGACAATTACATTGATGGAAGCTACAATCTATCTGCAGTATTACAGCTGATATCCCCCCAAAAATATAAAAAATAAAAATGTATAATAATAATATGCGCAGTAAGCACAGTACTACATAGAGCCATGACTACATAGAACTCTATTCCACATCATGTACTGTAACTCAGTCAAGCAGTAAAATCAGATAAAACAAACAAACAGATCAAACGACACCTTATGGAACAGCGCAAACTGTGGAGACACACACACAGGCACACACATGCAAAGACACGCACTCTACACATACATACATTTTAATATTGTTATTTTGCTATATATATATATATATATATCGCATATAATGTGTTGTGTTGTGTACTGTTTTATTGTATGTAATTGTGATTAGACCCCAGGACGAGTAGCTGCTACCTTGGCAGCAGGTAATGGGGATCCGGAATAAAATACAAAAAATGTACAGTGTATTCGGAAAGTATTCAGACCCATTGACTTTTTATACATTTTGTTACATTACAGCCGTATTTTAAAATGGATTCAAAAAAGAAATCCTTAGCAATCTACACAATACCCCATAATGACAAAGTGAAAACAGTTTTTTTAGAAATGTTAAAAAACAGAAATACCTTATTACATCAGCATTCAGACCCAAAATGTCTGACTCAAAATTGAGCTCAGGTGCGTCCTGTTTCCACTGATCATCCTTGAGATGTTTCTACAACTTGATTGGAGTCCACCTGTAGTAAATTCAATTGATTGGACATGAAAGGAACACAATTGTTTATATAAGGTCCCACAGTTGACAGTGCATGTCAGAGAAAAACCAAGCCATGTGGTCAAAGGAATTGTCCGTAGAGCTCCGAGACAGGATTGTGTCGAGGCACAGATCTGGGAAGGGTACCAAACATTTCTGCAGCATTGAAGGTCCCCAAGAACACAGTGGCCACCATCATTCTTAAATGGAAGAAGTTTGGAACTTCCTTGAGCTGGCCGCCCGGCCAAACTGAGCAATCGGGGGAGAAGAGTCTTGATCGGGGGAGGTGACCAAGACAAGTTGGTCAGTCTGACAGAGCTCCAGAGTTCCTCTGTGGAGATAGGAGAACCTTCTAGAAGGACAACCATCTCTGCAGCACTCTACCAATCAGGCCTTTATGGTATAGTGACCAAACAGAAGCCACACCTCAGTAAAAGGCACATGACAGCCTACTTGGAGTTTGCCAAAAGCCACCCTAAGCACACAGCCAAGACAACACAGGAGTGGCTTCGAGACAAGTATCTGAATGTCCTTGAGTGGCCCAGCAAGAGCTCGGACTTGAACCCAATTGAACATCTCTGGAGAGACCTGAAAATAGCTGTGCAGCAACACTCCCCATCCAACCTGACAGAGCTTGAGAGGATCTGGAGAGAAGAATGGGAGAAACTGCCCCAATACATGTGTGTCAAGCTTGTAGTGTCATATCCAAGAAGACTCGAGTCTGTAATCGCTGCCAAAGGTGCTTCAACAAAGTACTGAGTAAAGGGTCTGAATACTTATGAAATGTGAAATTTCTGTTTTTTTTAATTTTTATAAATTAGCAAACATTTCTAAAAACCTGTTTTTGCTTTGTAATTATGGGGTATTGCGTGTAGATTGATATGGGAAAAAACTATTTGATACATTTTAGAATAAGGCTGTAACTTAATAAAGTGACTGCTAGAGGGTCTTGAACCCAGGACACCAGCACCAATGATGAACACCCTAACCCAGCGTTTCCCAAGGGGTGCACGTTTGCACGTTTGCAGTGCACATACACTACACAGCTGATCAAAGCTTGATGATTAGTTATTTTTATCAGCTGTATAGTGCTAGGGAAAAAACCCAACCGTGCACCGCTTGGGGTCCCGAGGACCAAGTTTGGGAAACACTGCCCTAACCACTGTCCCAATAAGGGATATCTCTAGGGCCTGAGCCAGTATGGTTAGGCCCTGTCCAGAAGAAACCCTAACCTCTCCTTCCTAGGCACTTGTGTAGATCTGAAATTACTTGATATGTCTAAGCACTTTGAAGTAAATCTCAGCTCTGTTAAAAGTACACTCAAGAAAAACAAGTTAATATGCCCCACCTGCATTGGACAACTATACAAAAATACCTTGAAATGCTGAAATGAGTAAATAAAATAAATGATAAAAGAATAGTCGGATTAACTGTTGATACCTGACACGGACATTGTGGCATAGCAGGAAGATCGGAGTACTGTTAACCACGGAGTACTGTTAATCAAATCCCAGGTGAAGACATGTTGAATAATAATGACTGTATAAATGAACATGCACAATATAATCATGTATGTCAAATATGTACGTTGAAAACACTGTTGAAAGCACTGTGTGTGTGAGTATCCCTAACCTTTCCAACAGACAAAGACCAATGAATGGATCAGTGGTTCACCAATCAGGGCCTTGATTTGCTCGGCAACAGTAACAAGACGTGATGTGTAATTCATTTGTGGGGGACAAGCAGGGATGTAGTGGAACATAAATGTACGTTAAGGCTGTTAAATACACAAAGTATGCCACATTAGAGTTGTAGCATTGTTAGTGTTCACGTTAGTTGACAACTCAACCAAATGTAAGTCAAAAGTAAGCGTTGAACTAACATCTGTGCAATGGGGGTTGTATGCACAGAGTAATTAAATTGTTTTATAAAAAAAATATTTTCAGGGCCACATCACACACAACAGGGAAATTCCCTTTATACAGTGGGTAAGTGTAGGGGTGTAGGAGAGCAAATTGGATTTTGGTGGTGTAACTTTGCCTGCTATAAATATATTAATGCTGGTCTGCAGTACTTCAAAAGCAATTCAAGCATTTGCAACAGACAAAAACAGTCAAGCTTAGCAATCACCTATTTGCCTGAACATGGTATACTCTGAGTCCTATAAAGTGCACTCTCTTGATGTCAGATTACACTGTCAAAGTCTGTCTCCTCTGTTGCAGAGGGGGATTTGAAACCAAAGCTAGAGACTTTCTCACTGCTTTCAAAGTGGGCGTTTCATTTTGTCTGTCGGATTAGTAAACGTCAGTAAAGACTTATATTCTGAGCATAATTATGTGAAATGAAATCCAGTTTAAGATATCCAAATTGTAGGTAGTTTCCTTGCTGTAATGTGAGCTTGTCGTGCAGACAGTGTGTAACAGACATCATATTTTCAGAACGGAGTAAAATTCCTTTTTAGCTACTGTGAAAAGAGCTCAAGAGACAGGTGTGTATGAGCTAAAAAGAAAATACATCACATGTTGAATTTAAAGAGTGAAAAATACATCTAAAATAGCCCTATATTCTCTTACAGCAATTCGGTAAAAGACGTCATGAAGGCTTTAAGGTGCAACAAACTATACTTTCATAATTCGTTAACCATTTGCTCAACCTTGAATCAGTCTCAACGTTCTGAAAATAATCATGTATTAAACATAACATTTTTGTTAACCATCCCTTTAAAGGACGGACTAAAGAAGGTATTGGATACAGAATCTACAGAACTCCCATGGGTCTTTCACTATTCCCTGGTAGGTTGCTCAATCTCTCGACTGTAAAAACAGCTTTTTCTGTTAAAGAATGCAAATGCTTGACTACAGAGACAGTAAATCTGACACCCAATCATAAAAAATGCCTGTTTATATGAATATCCTTCCTGAGTAAATCTGCTATGTGAGTGCATTCCCACTGGGCATAAACTAGTTGAATCAACGTTGTTTCCACATCATTTTAACAAAAAAATATATGTGATGACATTGAATCAACATGGAAAATTGATTGGATTTTTTAAAAGTCATTTTGTCACATTTTTTGTTGATTTCACGTTGAATTCACGTTAGATGACAACTCAACAAAATGTAAATCAAAACTAGATGTTGAACTGAAGTCTGTGCACAGTGCGTTTGTTCAATCAATGTGCATTGCATTTTCATTGTGCGTGTGTGCGTCCGTGTGTGAGAGAGTGCCGTGTGTGCCACTGTGTGTATGACTGTTCATGTGTGTATAAACACTATCGTTCAAAGGTTTGGGGTCACTTAGAAATTTCCTTTTTTTTTTGGTCCATTAAAATAACATCAAAATTATTGTTGTAAATGACTATTGTAGTTGGAAACGGAAGATTTTGGGGGGGAATATCTACATAGGCATACAGAGGCCCATTATCAGCAACCATCACTCCTGTGTTCCAATGGCATGTTGTGTTAGCTAATACAAGTTTATCATTTTAAAAGGCTAGTTGATCATTAGAAAACCCTTTTGCAATTATGTTAGCACAGCTGAAAACTGTTGTTCTGATTAAAGAAGCAATAAAACTGCCCTTCTTTAGACTAGTTGAGTATCTGGAGCATCAGCATTTGTGGGTTTGATTACAGGCTCAAAATGGACAGAAACAAAGACCTTTCTTCTGAAACTCAGTCTATTCTGAGAAATTAAGGCTATTCCATGCGAGAAATTGCCAAGAAACTAAAGATCTCGTACAACGCTGTGTACTACTCCCTTCACAGAACAGTGCAAACTGTCTCTAACCAGAATAGAAAGAGGAGTGGGAGGCCCCGGTGCACAACTGAGCAGGAGGACAAGTACATTAGAGTATCTAGTTTGAGAAACAGATACCTCACGTCCTCAACTGGCAGCTTCATTAAATAGTACCCGCAAAACACCAGTCTCAATGTCAACAGTAAAGAGATTTCTCTGGGATGCTGGCCTTCTAGGCAGAGTTGCAAAGAAAAAGCAATATCTCAGACTGGCCAATAAAAAGAAAAGATTAAGATGGGCAAAAGAACACAGACACTGGACAGATGAACTCTGCCTAGAAGGCCGGCATCCCGGAGTCGCCTCTTCACTGCTTAAGTTGAGACTGGTGTTTTGTGGGTACTATTTAATGAAGTGTATCTGGACATTGTTTGTGTATCTGGACAATGTTTGCGTTTGCGTGTGAATGATTTGGGCATGATCAGCTTTGGAGGAGGATTCTGTCTACCGATACCACTAAATTGCTGGAAAGATATGTAAAAACATGCTCAAAAAGATGTTTAGAGGCTTTCGAGTGTAAAGCACAGTAAATATAAGACTCCATATTAGCAGAGCACACACACAAAAGACAGCTTTGTAGGATTTGTTGGGCATCTCAAATGGCAAGTCTGCAGTTTGGTTTCATCCAGGAAATGGTATGGACTGGTGTATGCTTATACATTTGTGGGGAGTAGTGAACGAGTGCACACTTCAGGAAGAAGGAAATATAATTGGAAAGTACCCAGAGAACTCAACGGGCTAGGTGTAACCATTTCCATGTTGCTTTTAACTTTCTGATCCCTACAGATCTGCAAACATCGGAGGGGATGCTGTGTTACATGTATGTAGCACATTTTTGTGACTATCTGTAATGTCTACCAGTTATTCAATTGTGCAATGCTTTGGCTGTATTTTACAATCATGGTAATGCCTACAAAACATATCTCCATAGGGAAAATATACTGTGTAAGAGAAAACAAAATGGAGGAGGCAGACAGCTTTGACAGGGATAGACATCTCAAAACACAACCAAAAGAAAGATATTCCCCGGTGTTGACATGAGCCAAACCCGATATTCCCACTACCATCTGTCTCCCCTGCAAACTCCTCTCTAAGCACAGTCAGCAAGTAAAGATTGGGTGATCTATAAAAAGAGCAATGTCAAGTTACACGTATGCTCATATTTCATGTTGATTAGTTGATCATTGTTGCTATAATTACTTCCCTTTGGTGATTCATCAATTCGATAATGATCAGTTATTTTTTTAACATTACATTTAGCTGCCGCTAATGAAAAAACATTTAACTGTTATTTAGTATTGACATGTGTGTACTGTGCAACTGTGTCAAAACACATTTTCCCAATCGGAATTCTGTCACGATCGATTGAATGGTTATGACAGTACACGTCCACAAGGGCCATGTGGTATTGAGCATGATTGACACCCCGGCTAAACCATGTGGCCTCTTAGCACTATGCTAATACACTAACCACATTGGGAACAGATGAAAACAGGGCTAATTGACGCTGCTAATAACTCAGAAATTTCCATTCGCGCTAAGGCCACAGTTGATTTATATGTGGCAGGCTTTTTCCTGTAAACTCACTGGAATTGGGGGATGCTTAATTGGAGAGAACAAGATGGAGGAAGGCACAGCAGATGGCGTGGTAACATGGTGAGGTTAGCGTGAGTGGCGCTGCCAAGGTCTCCCAGTGCCTTCTGCCACAATGGGAGAGAGGATCAGTGTATTTGCAGGAAATATAGCTTATTTTTTGGGGGGGAACTGAGATGGTTGGTAGAGGGAAGACTGGGCGGACATTTTGGTTTCAGAGATGGGGCTCATCCGTGGAGCAACTTAAAATATCTATATTCAGATCTATACTGAACAAAAATATAAAACCAACATGTTAAGTGTTAGTCCCATGTTTAATGAGCTGAAATAAAAGATCCCAGTTCCATGCGCGCAAAAAGCTTATTTCTCTCAAATTCTGTGCACAAATTTGGGTTACATCCCTATTAGTGAGCATTTCTCCTTTGCCAAGATAATCCATCCACTTGACAGGTGTGGTATATCAAGAAGCTGATTAAACATCATGATCATTACACAGGTGCACTTTGTAAAGGGGACAATGAAAGACCACTCTAAAATGTGCAGTTCTGTCACACAACACAATGCCACAAATGAGCTGTTGCCAGATAATTGGATGTTAACTTCTTAGGGAGCGGCAGCAGAGGTGACGGTTTTGGAGAGTCTGGCGTGCCCAAAGTAAAATGCCTGCCACTCAGGCCCAGAAAATAGGATATGCACATAATTAGTACCATTGGATAGGAAACACTCTGAGTTTCTAAAAGTGTTAACATAATGTCTGTGAGTATAACAGAATTGATATAGCAGGCGAAAACCCGAGGAAAATCCATCCGGAATTGCAGTTTTTTGTGACCTTTGCTCTGTTTGAGACTCTCCCCATTGACCTCAATGCAATCCAGCTCCAAGATTGCAGTACCTATGGCTTCCACTAGATGACAACAGTCTTTATACAAAGCCTGGAAGCTGTAGCAGTGAGCAGAACAGGATAGAAAGAGGAAATGGTCAAGGGAGCTCAGATGTCAACAAGATTTCTTGGGCGCGAGACTGGGTGCGCGCCCCACTTTATTTTACTTATATAATGTTTAGGTGACCATCCGAGTGAAATATTATCGCTAATATTCATAAAAGGATAGCTAAGGATGCATTATAACTGGTCTTTGATTTGTTTAGGAAAAGTTTATAGGTATATTTGAACGCGTTCACTTCACATTTCAATGGACAATTCGACATTGGATTTTCTGAACATAACGCGCCAACCAAACGGAGATTTATGGATATAATAAATGACTTTTTCTAACAAAAGAACCATTGGATGTCTTCGTTGGACACTTGGGAAGCCCTCAGCAGAAGTTCTTCGAAAGGTAAGGGATTTGTTTTAGTTGTGATATGGGTTTTGTGTGACCCGCGCAGGTTTATGAATTTATGCTAATGCATAAATATTAGAGGTGCTATCCTCAAACGATCAAATGTTGCTTTCGCCATAAAGCCTTTTTGAAATCTGACAATGCTGTGATATTGCCAAGAAGCAGAGCTTTTGATGGCTATGCAACACTTGTATATTGATTAACTTTTGGATTTTGAATTTGGCGCCTTACATTTCACTGGGTAGTGTCGGGAGTGGCCCGCTAGCGCCGGTGCTCCCTAAGTAGTCAATGTATCTACCATAAGCCACCCCCAACGTCGTTTTAGAGAATTTGGCAGTATGTCCAAACCGCCTCACAACTGCAGACCGCGTGTAACCATGCCAGCCCAGTACCTCCACATCCAGCTTCTTCACTTCCGGGATCATCTGAGACCAGTCACCCGGACAGCACAACCAAAGAATTTCTGCACTAACTGTCAGAAATCATCTCAGGGAAGCTCATCTGCATGTTCATCGTCCTCACCAGGGTCTTGACCTGACTGCAATTTGGCGTCATAACCAACTTCAGTGGGAAAATGCTCCCTTTCGATGGCCACTTGCACACTGGAGAAGTGTGCTCTTCACAGATTAATTCTGGTTTCAACTGTACCAGGCAGATGGCAGACAGCATGTATGGCATTGTGTGGGCGAGCAGGTTTGCTGATGTCAACATTGTGAACAGTGTGCACCATGGTGGTGGTGGGGTTATGGTATGGGCAGGCATAAACTACGGACAAGGAACACAATTGCATTTTATCGATGGCAATTTGAATGCACAGAGATTCCGAGATGAGATCTTGAGGCCCATTGTCGTGCCATTCATTCGGCGCCATCACCTAATGTTTCAGCATGATAATGCACAGTCCCATATTTTTTACATTTTATTTCACCTTTATTTAACCAGGTAGGTAAGTTGAGAACACGTTCTCATTTACAACTGCGACCTGGCCAAGATAAAGCCAAGCAGTTCGACTCATACAACAACACAGAGTTACACATGGAGTTAAACAAACATACAGTCAATAATACAGTAGAAAAAAACAAATCTATATACAAAGAGTGCAATTGAGGTAAGATAAGGAAAGTAAGGCAATAAATAGGCCATGGTGGCAAAGTAATTACAATATAGCATTTAAACACTGGAATGGTAGATGTGCAGTAGATGAATGTGCAATGTAGAAAACTGGGGTGCAAAGGAACAAGATAAATAAATTAATACAGTAGGGGATGAGGTAGTTGGTTGGGCTATTTATAGATGGGCTATATACAGGTGCAGGGGTCTGTGAACTGCTCTGACAGCTGGTGCTTAAAGCTGGTGAGGGAGATAAGTGTCTCCAGTTTCAGAGATTTTTGTAGTTCGTTCCAGTCATTGGCAGCAGAGAACTGGAAGGAAAGTTGGCCAAAGGAGGAATTGGCTTTGGGGTTGACCAGTGAGATATATCTGCTGGAGCACGTGCTACGGGTTGGTGCTGCTATGGTGACTAGCAAACTGAGATAAGGCGGGGCTTTACCTAGCAGGGACTTGTAGATGACCTGGAGCCAGTGGGTATGGCGACGAGTGTAAATCGAGGGCCAGCCAACGAGAGCGTACAGGTCGCAGTGGTGGGTGGTATATGGGGCTTTGGTGACAAAACGGATTGCACTGTGATAGACTGCATCCAATTTGTTGAGTAGAGTATTGGAGGCTATTTTGTAAATTACATCACCGAAGTCGAGGATCGGTAGGATGGTCAGTTTTACGAGGGTATGTTTGGCAGCATGAGTGAAGGATGCTGTGTTGCGAAGTAGGAAGCCAATTCTAGACTTTTTTTAACTTTGGATTGGAGATGTTTGATGTGAGTCTGGAAGGAGAGTTTACTGTCTAACCAGACACCTAGATATTTGTAGTCGTCCACATAATCTAGAACCGTCCAGATTAGTGATGCTTGATTGGCCGGCAGGTGCGGGCAGCGATCGGTTGAAGAGCATGCATTTAGTTTTACTTGCGTTTAAGAGCAGTTGGAGGCCACGGAAGGAGAGTTGTATGGCATTGAAACTCGTCTGGAGGGTAGTTAAGCATGTTTAGGTCACCTAGCAGCACGAACTCTGAAGATAGATGGGGGGCAATCAGTTCACATATGGTGTCCAGAGCACAGCTGGGGGCAGAGGGTGGTCTATATCAAGCGGCAACAGTGAGAGACTTGTTTCTAGAAAGGTGGATTATCTGCAGGCTATCTCTGCAGTAGATTGCAACACTGCCCCCTTTGGCTGTTCTATCTTGTCTGAAAATGTTGTAATTAGGTGGACTAATTACAGAGGCTAGCAGGCCGGCTAACAAAGACAGAGGAAGTCTGTTTATAGCCTCCTCGTGCGTTTCCGTCGGTAGACCAGTCGTGATCGATTAGTGGGGTTCCGTGTGGTGAAGGGGACCAGGCCAATTGGCAAAATAGGTAATAGTGGCCCAAGAAATTGTCCGATGGACCTGTCTAGCTAGCAGCAGATATGCTCTAGACAGCAAACGTTAGCAGGCCGCAGTTAGCTGATGGGCGTTCAGGTGACGTCGCGACGGAGGGCCGGTTGATTAACCCCCTCGGGCAGATATCGTCAGTAGTCAAGTCGTGAAGGCCCGGGTGGGGCTCCGCACCGGAAGTAATAACGGGTCCGGATAGGTGTTGTAGCCCAGGAGTGGCTGATGGTATTCTTTAGCTAGCCGGAAGATGGGTTTAGCGTAGGCTAGCTTCAGGCTAGTTGGTGCTTGCTCCGGGACCAACGTTAGCCAATAGTCACTCGGTAGCAGCTAGCTAGCTGCAAGATCCAGGTGAAAATATCCAGAGCTTGCGGTAGTAATCCGGGATATGGAGAGAAAAATGGAGAGAAAAATAGGTCCGGTATGCTCTGGTTTGAGTCGCGTTATACGAACGGCGAGAGCTTTCCGAGCTAAAGGTTAGCTGATGTCCGTTAGCAATGGTAAGCTAAATACTAATGTTGGCTAGTGACCTGGCTAGCTTCTGTTAGGGAATTCCGGATTCGAGGTGGATAATACTTGAAAAAAAAAACTGATCCGTACCACATTGGGTGAGGCGGGTTGCAGGAGAGTGTTTTGAAGTTGAGTTTTTTGAAAATAATATAGAAAATGATATGCGAAGAAAACACATAAAAAGATATATACACTGGACACGACAGGACGAGGACAAAAGACGTCTGACTGCTACGCCATCTTGCAATATGAATTCAGCGCATAGCTGAACACCGCAGCTCAATCGGATGTAAGAACATTGACTATATCACAAGTATCTGTACACAATTCCTGGAAGCTAAAAATGTGGCCTGCCTACTCACCAGACATGTCACCCATTGAGCGTGTTTGGGATGCTTTGGATCGACGCGTACGACAGCGTGTTCCAGTTCTCGCCAATACGGTGGTGTTCTGATCCACTCCCCTACTTCTTTTTTTAAAGGTATCTGTGACCAATTGATGCATATCTGTATTCCCAGTCGTGAAATCCATAAATTAGGGCCTAATGAATGTATTTCAAATGACTGATTTCCACATTTGAACTGTTACGCAGTAAAATCGTTGAAATTGTTGCATGTTGCATTTTATTTTTGTTCAGTGTATATCAGAACTAGATTTTTGCTTTGCATTAATGGAAATCTGTCTAGCCTATATACTTTTACCTGATCATCCAATGAAAGATCATAGAGCCATTTGAGTCTTTTTCATATGTCTTTTTCTTTAGGCGTTCGGAGGAAAAAACATATTGTGTGAGTGTGTGCACTTTCTCTCTGATCGCCCTTCTGTTATATTTGATCTTGTTGATGCCCGCAACCACTAGTCAGATCATCCATTATCATTCCCACCACTAATGAAGACATCTGCATGTTTTGTTGGGAGCTGCGTGGCACCCAGTGTGTTTGCATGTCGCCGTCTGCTGCGTCTCCCGTGCCAGACTGCGCACATGCGTGGCGAGGCAGGCACTGGGCACCGGGCCTTGGGGACTAGAGCCTGTCTCAGTGATGCCAAGGGGCACACTGGCAAGGCACTCTCTCTTGCCTCCTGATGGTTGCTAAAGGAATCTAGCGCTACATGGCCATTCCTGGCTGAAAGAGGAAGTGACATGTTTCTGTTTGAATACTTTGAAAATGAAAATAAATCCTTCCTCCTTCCCTTCCTTCATTTAATCACTGATCCAACATGATTGGATTGGGTAAAAGCAATGTAATGGAACTCTTGCCTCTTGCTTTAACCAATCCAATCATTCTAGACCAGGGATTTCATCAAGGAAGAGGCAAAGAAAGGATGTATTTTCAGATATCCAATCCCATGTGTAAGCAATATGTTAATAGCGCCACCTTGCTCTCTGACAGGCAAGGAATTTTCTATATATTGCTTATACCTATAAAGTTCTCTCAGATCTCTACAAGAATACATGGTGTAAGGTCTATGAGGTTGATTTGGGATTGGGCCAAAGTATTTGGAACAGGATCCTTGTCACTCATTGTGTGTGTCCCAATACTTCTGAAGTGTGCACTTGTTTACTTTCTCTCACACATTTAAAAGCATTGGATTGGTGGAAGCATGGGCTGGTGAGAGTTTCCACTAAACGATTTTTGTTATATCAATGATTACCTTTCAAATCAATGACAGGAAGTGAACCAGAGCACACTTTGGAGGAAATGAGAGGTAGTTGGGACATAGACAATGTTTCCACTTCGTGGTTTGTTCAGGTGTCCAGTGACACATTTCCTCACATGGAATGGTGTTGTTTACTAATCTGGCACAGCCCACGTTTGTTAATTCTTTGTTTCCTTGGCTGTTGTCTGACAGTAGAGGAGCTCTCAGGTTGAGGCCCTGATAAAGCTAACAATGTGCATAAAACATGGATTGCTGATGGTATGTATTGGCCAATGAGAGGCTTTGAGGCCACTGACTGCCATATTGAAGCAACCCTTTTTACATTGGTGGAGGAGTACAAAAATGTCTGCACAGTGGCTTCACAACAACGCCCCCTGTCAGTCATCTAGAGTTTATACTAGAGAACGAATGCTAATCGCCAGAGCTGACCATCGGTCCCTCTACATAGCAAAACTGCTGCTATGCCAGCCGCTACTTACCACCTGAGCAACGAGCACTGCACAATGCCGAGGAATGTCTAGCTGGGAAAATCAGCAGCAGCAAGCAATCTCATTCTCCAGCAGAAAGGTCCAGTATTGAGAAATGGATGAATTGACACAGTGTCCAAAATCAAACTGTTGCAAATATTAATTTAGACAATTCCCTAATAATAAGGCCCATGTAAACGTGCCCGTACATGCGTGCAATAAGCAAACTAGCTAGTTAGCTAGCTAGCAGATAGCTACAGTGGGGAAAAAAAGTATTTAGTCAGCCACCAATTGTGCAAGTTCTCTCACTTAAAAAGATGAGAGAGGCCTGTAATTTTCATCATAGGTACACTTCAACTATGACAGACAAAATGAGGAAAAAAATCCAGAAAATCACATTGTAGGATTTTTAATGAATTATTTATTTGTATTTAATTTGACCTTTATTTAACAGGTCAGTTAAGAACAAATTGTTATTTACAATGATGGACTACCCCAGCCAAAGCCTAACCCGGACGACGCTGGGCCAATTGTGCGCCACCCTATGGGTCTCCCAATCAAGGCTGGTTGTGATACAGCCTGGAATCAAACCAAGTTCTGTAGTAACATCTCTAGCACTGAGATGCACTGCTTTCGACCTCTGCACCACTTGGGAGCCCCAAAGATTCAATCCTATAGGATATTGGTCATACAGCAAATGAACTTGCAGCCTTGAATCACTCCCATATTGTGATGGTGTGTTAAAGAGGTTGAGAACCTCAGGGAATCATCATTGGTGTGAGTAGGCAAAGATATGGAGATTGTGCTCCGGGGACATGGGAGAGAGGCTGTTCCTCAGTTTTTCAGGTCTTTAATCTTGATTGCAGTTTAACATAAATATTCAGGTTTCTGTCAGAAGTGTTGCTGTGAGATTGTCCAACAATGCTGTATTTATCCAATTGTAGTGTCCATACACTGTGATCTGAAATAACAATGAATAGAATGTTATCAATACTATGGCTTGATAGGTTATAATACTGTAAGTAAGCAGTGCGAATGAACGGGCTGCTGCATAGTCACTATGGGAGCTTTTTCTGGAGCGCCCAGTTAAATTGTGCATAAGAGCATTTTTTACTCTGTAAATGGTTAAACTAGTAAAAAATATATGTGTACACTATCAGCCTAAATTTAAATGTTGATTTATTTTTACATATTTGATATTGCGCTAATTTCCTGTAAGTGGACAGTATGTGTTACTACGTTACACAACCTAATTTCTTGACCACCTCGAATTGAGGGTAATTGCACATATTTTTTTTACCTTAGATTAGGGATAGTATTAACATTTATAGTAATAACAATGATACAAAATAAATAGCTTGAAACATATCAATACAATTGGTTTGTACCGTTGATTTTGTCATACGTGCTGGCGGTCTTAGGACTTCTATTATCATTTTCAAACTCAAATGGCAGGGACAATCCGGGTGCACTCTGTATAAAAGTCTATGGCCACACACCTATACATGGATTTGAGAGTCAAACTATCACTCAAGTATCAGCCAACCCTTGTCACTGTTGAAATGCAACTATTCAAAATGTATCTGGCTGTTTTCTACAAGTTGTCTTCTAACCAGTGACATACACATTATTCCCAGATTCTCTGTGTTTTTTTAGTTAGGTTAGTTTGAACAGGAAGTGCAACCCGACTCCCCCCTCTCATTCTATTGATTTCAATATGAGTGATTGACAAATAAGTGTTGCATTTTTCTTTGTTTTTTGTCAACCCCCAAATCAAAACGAATCACTCCAAAAGTTAACTGGTTGTCTTCAGCAGGTTGTCAGCTGACAAGTGATGTAAACAATTCTTCCAGTTTCCATGTGGTTTTTGTGTTAGTTTCAAGTTTCAACAGCGCATACAACCTGATTTCCCCCCTAATCAGTATGAGTGATTAGTTGCCACTGCAGTTATGCAGTTAAGGTGTCTGTAAAAAATAAAAATTACATGATTACTATTGTGGCACGTGTATGTGTAGGTAGTACATTTTATGTTTAAGTTTTCAATATATCACAAACAGTTTTTTTGATTATTGATTTGGACACTTCAAAACAGTGTTTTGATATTGGGCTATTTATCAAAAGTTATTGTCAACAGGAAGCAGCAACAGCGTAATTTTCAACTTACATTATGTTTTAGGAATATAAATGGAACTTTCGAAAGGAATCTCCAATAGTATTATACTTAATTAGGTAAAACTGCTGAATGAGTTCAAAAACCTGACGTGATTGATTCATTTTGATGATCTACCAGAAATCATGAAAACGGGGATGACTTGCCTATAATTAAGGCACATACAGTTGAAGATAGAAGTTTACATACACCTTAGCCAAATACATTTAAACTCAGTTTTTCACAATTCCTGACATTTAATCCTAGTAGAAATTCCCTGTCTTAGGACAGTTAGGATCACCACTTTATTTTAAGAATGTGAAATGCCAGAAGAATAGTAGAGAATGATTTATTTCAGCTTTTATGTCTTTCATCACATTCCCAGTGGGTCAGAAGTTTACATACACTCAATTCGTATTTGGTAGCTTTGCTTTTAAATTGTTTAATTAACTTGGGTCAAACGTTTCAGATAGCCTTCCACAAGCTTCCCACAATAAGGGTGAATTTTGGCCCATTCCTCCTGACAGAGCTGGTGTAACTGAGTCATGTCTGTAGGCCTCCTTGCTCGCACATGCTTTTTAAGTTCTGCCCACATATTTTCTATAGGATTGAGGTCAGGGCTTTGTGATGGCCACTCCAATACCTTGCCTTTGTTGTCCTTAAGCCATGTTGCCACAACTTTGGAGGTATGCTTGGGGTCATTGTCCATTTGGAAGACCCATTTGCGACCAAGCTTTAACTTCCTGACTGGTGTCTTGAGATGTTGCTTCAATAAATCCACATAATTTTCCTTCCTCATGACGCCATCTATTTTGTGAAGTGCACTAGTCCCTCCTGCAGCAAAGCACCCCCACAACATGATGCTGCCACCCCCGTGTTTCACGGTTTGGATGGTGTTCTTTGGCTTGCAAGCCTCCCCCTTTTTCCTCCAAACATAACGATGGTCGTACTCTGGTGCGAAAAGTGATTAACGTGGTACCTTCAGGCATTTAGAAATTTCTCCCAATGATGAACCAGACTTGTGGAGGTAGTAGATGTAAAGTAGATGTCCTAACCAACTTGCCAAGACTATAGTCCTGAGCAGTATGATGGCTGCGTGGTCCCATGGTGTTTATACTTGCGTACTATTGTTTGTACAGATTAACGTGGTACCTTCAGGCATTTAGAAATTTCTCCCAATGATGAACCAGACTTGTGGAGGTAGTAGATGTAAAGTAGATGTCCTAACCAACTTGCCAAGACTATAGTCCTGAGCAGTATGATGGCTGCGTGGTCCCATGGTGTTTATACTTGCGTACTATTGTTTGTACAGATTAACGTGGTACCTACAGGCATTTAGAAATTTCTCCCAATGATGAACCAGACTTGTGGAGGTAGTAGATGTAAAGTAGATGTCCTAACCAACTTGCCAAGACTATAGTCCTGAGCAGTATGATGGCTGCGTGGTCCCATGGTGTTTATACTTGCGTACTATTGTTTGTACAGATTAAGGTGGTACCTTCAGGCATTTAGACATTTCTCCCAATGATGAACCAGACTTGTGGAGGTAGTAGATGCAATGTAGATGTCCTAACCAACTTGCCAAGACTATAGCTTGCCAAGACTATAGTTTGGCTTTTTTTATGGCGGTTTTGGAGCAGTGGCTTCTTCCTTGCTGAGCAGCCTTTCAGGTTATGTCGATATAGGACTCATTTTACTGTGGATATTGATACTTTTGTACCTGTTTCGTCCAGCATCTTCACAAGGTTCTTTGCTGTTATCCTGGGATTGATTTGCACTTTTCGCACCAAAGTACGTTTATCTCTAGGAGACAGAACGCGTCTCCAGTATGATGGCTGCGTGGTCCCATGGTGTTTATACTTGCGTACTATTGTTTGTACAGATTAACGTGGTACCTTCAGGCATTTAGAAATTTCTCCCAATGATGAACCAGACTTGTGGAGGTAGTAGATGTAAAGTAGATGTCCTAACCAACTTGCCAAGACTATAGTTTGTTAACAAGAAATGTGTGTAGTGGTTGAGAAACGAGTTTTAATGGTTCCAACCTAAGTGTATGTACACTTCCGACTTCAACTGTATATATAAATAAAATATGACAAAATTCAAGTGCAATTGTATTCACTCAGAAAAAATCTCATTATAATGATTCAGTAAGATGTTATTCTTTTTGTTATTAACTATGGATAATGTCTTAACAAGATGATTAAATTCAATCAAAAATATTTATAATTTTGGCATTGAATCCTGGAATTTTTGTTTGGTATAAAGTATTTTGCAACAAGAATGACAAATTCACAGTCATTTCAATGGTCTTGTTATCATTGCAATAGTAACATATTATATCCTTGATTTCAAGAACATGGGTAGTGTTCAAAAAGGTTTGTAAGTATTCTGCAAGGTATTTCCAAAAATCTATCACAGATTTGCATTCATAGAACAAGTGAGCAGAAAACACAGATATAATCAATATAAACAAATTTGGACAACATAGGCGAATTAACACTGCGAGCTGGCTCTAGCTGTGACGTCATCAGTCACTCTTAAAGGGACAGGCCTTCTTACATGTGAATGAAACAGAAATTAATGTAGAACTTTTGTTTCCGATCAACATTTTTTTAAATGAATGTTGTATTGTACTGGAACTAATGACAACAAACTATAATTTAATGGGTTCAATTAAGATAAATTGTCCTCATAGGATTTTGATTGTGGTGACAAAATCCTAGAAAACAGTCATTGATCAGGTTGAGCCTGTAGAAATAGAATAATTTCATTATTTCCATGGTTAACGGTATGGAAGATGGAGAAGTCTAATTGGTCTAGAAGTTTACTGCAACCATCAATAACTGGGCAGGTGTCAAAGCGACAAGCTGACTACCAAACCCATTAATTTAATGGAGATGATTGTCCAATGTAAAATTCACAAACTGTCCGTTTTATTTACGAATGCAACTCTCCCAAAAATAGCTGACTTGGGTTTAACTTTGTATGACAAAAACTGACAATTGATGACTGCATATATCCAAGTTCATGCCTCCCAGTGAGGCCGTAGCCTGAATGTGAACAAAACTCCAAGTCACAAATACTAACATACAGTAACTGCAGAGCTTTGTAGGTAATAAACATGTTGAAATAAAATGTGGCTGAGCTGTGGTGGTGGACTATCGACAACATAGACTCACTCGTTCAAACAACACCTGTAGAAAATAAACACATATTTCTATGATCCTATGAAATACACTTGCCCTTGAGGAGACAATACCTTCCAACCAGAGTTTTGGAGGAAAGTCATTTCACTATAGTAAGCAACTTCCATGGTCACACAGGCTAGATGGGAAAAGGGTAATTTCCTTTTTGCTGGGGGTCCCCGTGGTCCCACAAGCCCTAGGGATGGGGCACATAGAAGGTGCCGTGGTCATTATCACAAAACACACACAAAGTCTGCGTCCCAAATGGCACTTTATTCCCTGCATGATGCACTACTTTTGACCAGGACCAATAGGGCATTTAGGACACAGGTGAGGAAGACAAACAACCATGTCTTGTATGTTTATAAAAAACAGCTTTCTCTCCTCGCTGTGGAGGGATTCTTACACCAAGCTGACAAGTATTACTGCCAGTACACCCAGTGTGTGTAGTTTGTATTATATGGAAGCACGGGACACACAGATACACAGAGGGATTTTTGTAAATATTGAAATGTATGTTTAGTGAAAACACATTAAGAGAGCAGGTATAAAGTACTGAATATTGTACACACACACACACACACACACAGAAACACACACACACACACACACACACACACACACACACACACACACACACACACACACGCCACACACACACACACACACACACGCACACACACACGCAAGCACCAGTTTATTTTGGATGTGTCCATTTATCTCCTCCTGTGAGGGAAGATCTCCAATTGCCCCCCTGCCTTGTCACATTCCCACAACGAAGATGGGGTCAGTACAGAGTGGAATGGGGGAAGAAGAGCAGTAGAGGGGAGAAGGGGTTGGAAGAGGAAGGAATAGGATAGAAGAGGGACAGGTGAGGATAGGTGAGAATCAACTGGACCATGGAGTGTGGAAATAAGGAGAGGCAAATAGATGAAAGGATGAGAGCCAGGATACAGATATTCAACTATTGACACACTGCCACAGACTCCCATAGATTATGGTATAATGAATCCAATCTAAACATCATAGCTAAAGGGATATTTCTCAGTGGTCCACTTCATCTGACTCTGACATCACCATTTTTTTTATACATAATTGCTACAGTAGTTCCAGACACTGATTACATATCTGAATGACATGTCATGAGGGGTTGTACCATGTTACTACATGTCATAACATAGTTATGAACTAGTAATGTGCGGTCCGCGAATAATTCATGATTTTTACTGACTTGAGAGTCATGATTTGTTTTTTTCAGAGTGACTCGTTCATTTTAGTCAGTTCATTTTAGTCATTCGTTTGACATGCTTACCACAATGAATATGGCCGGATTAATATGCGCTCTTCAGGTTCAGCTGCTCCAGACGTCTCTGACCACAAACTCTCTATCATGTGCGCGCAGCAAAATGTTCTCGATGGACACAGCCCAACAAGCTCGAACTCGAGAACAAATCGTTTTGGGGGGGGTACTGCAGTTCGCAAATTATATTGTGCTAATCTCCCTTGGGTAGTCAAGAAATTGCATTCCTCCAAGAGTCTTTCACAATCTAGTCCAGTTGCAGCCTTAATAAACCTAATTTCAAAGGTATCAATCGTATTTGTAGGCTATGCAATTTATAAGTCTCAGTCACAAATGACAGCGCCAATAAGCCCTCCATGGTGAACGAGAGGCTTGTAGAGTCATGATTCTTTTGAGTTTTTAGATCATCTTTCACCGGTAGGGGGGTCCTGCGTGCTCTGGGCATTACTGACTCAAATGAACAAAATTTGTTGAAAGATTTGTTCTATGACTGAACGAGTTGAAAAGATCAGAGTCAGTAAAAAGAGTCGAACTTCCATCACTATTACGAACTCATTCTGGTAGGAGAAGTATTGTAGAACAACAGAGGACAAGTTCCTTGCAGAAGGTTATGTTCCTCGCATAATCGGCTATGACATTCTTCACGCAGGTTTACAGGAGACATATTTAAACCCCTTCACCAGCATCAGCCAGTTATTGAAAGGAAGAGATAGTGAAAAGGTTTGAACTGGAGCGAGGGCTAATTGAATTGGATAATGCAGTTTGGGATTTACCTCATGTTTTAATTAAGCTTTACAGACATGCACCATTACAGTGCAAAAGATCCTCCTCTAGGCAAGGTGACCACTAGGTCGTGATAATTAGGGTACGCAATGGACAACATTTTAAAACCTTTCACAACTAAAAAATAACATTTGAGTTTCTTATTGTTTCAGTCCGTTTCTTCCATTTGGTGTAACCAGTGTTGTGGTTACAGGGAATCACACTAATGAAAAAAAACATGAATGAATGAAACTGCTAATGAAAGACAGAATCAGGAGAATTGATTCACTGACTTTGTATGAACCAGAACCTTCGACGGTCAGTGCCGTTTAAGATGAGGGAGGATGCTAAAAAAAATTATGAGCATGGCCTTTTCTATTGCAGCATATTGGATGACTGTCATTCATATTCCATTCACCCAGCTCAATGTAACATCAATAGGTTTAGGCTACTACATGATACTTACATTTTCCCTATACCCATCATGGGGTTGCTACAACCTAGCCTGTGAATGAAAGTTTACAACGTACGCTAGGTGCACAGTCGAGAGAAATTTGAGTAATCAAGGTGACAGACATTGACACTTTCAATACCGCCTTGCACACTTTTGCCTGCATCTAGCTGATCTAGGGTGTAATCATTAGTCAAACAGTTGCAAACAAGAGTTTCTATTGGACAAATTCATGTATGTTTATCCCCGTTTGGTTCTGTTTGCTTCCGTTTAAGATTTTGTTTTCAACAGAATCGGTGGAGGTGAATACACCCCTGACCATACACAAATGCAGTTGACTTTCATAGCAGAAACATACATACAGCATGATCCCTTTGATCGTTGTGCAATTTCTTCTTGTGTCTACGCGACTCTCCTCCGGCCACCTATTTTTCCCTTCGCTTGTGCACAACACATCAGCTGTCTGTGGCCAGGCGACAAAACCTTTCCAAGCCTAACCTTCATATCATAACAACTAACTGCTTCACACAGCCTACATTGTTTTCACCATATTATAACATCACAGTCACCATAGCTACTAGAACTAACACGTTAGTTAACCCGTTACAATCATGCAGTACAGTGTTCAGTCAGCAAAGAGTTTAGCAGTTACACCGGCGGGCCCCGGTGGCAATAAATTACCTTGACTTGTTTGAGTTCCAGTGTTGGATAGCCGTAGCCAGCTAGCTAACATAGCATCCCTATGTGTTTGAGCCGTTAGCTGCATTTGGTAGCTAAAACACAAAATATAGAATAATTATTATTTTCAAAACTGCTCAAATATTGTCTTTCTCTCTCTTTGAGTCAAGTACTCACCACATTTTATGCACTGCATTGGTAGCTAGCTTTAGCTTATGCTTTCAGTACTAGTTTAATTCTCAGATCCTTTGAATCGATGGACAACATGTCAGTTCATGCTGCAAGAGCTCTGATTGGTTGGAGGATGTCCTCCGGAAGTTGTCATAATTACTGTGTAAGTCTATGGAAGTGGGTGAGAACCACAAGCCTTCTAGGTTTTATATTGAAGTCAATGTACTCAGAGGAGGACGGAAACTAGCTGTCCTCCAGCTACACCATGGTATTACCCTACAGAGTGCTGTTGAGACTACTGTAGAGATTCATTGCAAAACAGTGTGTTTTAATCAATTATTTGGTATCATGTGAATATATTTAGTATAGTTTTTATCTAAAAAGGAAAACGTTTTAAATATTTCACTATTTACTTTTTTAATTCAATGAGGATGGTCCTCCCCTTCCTCACCTGAGGAGACCATAACCTTTTTAAACTGAATCAGTTCATTATTAGGAATCACCATTGTCTCTGATGTCAGAATGACTGAGTCAGAAAGTGAATCGATTTCTTGACTAATCCCTCTATCCGAGAAACTTTGCAGTGCAAATAAAACACACACCTGAAAGCTCAGTGTGGAAATTACATTATCTTCAACAAATGAATTCTAACCAGAGAGAGATACATTTTTCAATATAGCATGGGTACCCAAATACTCTTTGAGAAGGTCCAGTGACACACATTCCTTAGGTGGCAAAATTCCAGATGAATATCATAATTTACCAGCGTTGTGGTACAGCGTAGTGACAAACATACAGTCAATTATGACTTAGGAAACATGTTGTTACAAAAATTTGTGAATGTTTTTTTTAATCTGTGCATCATTGCATCAAAGTGGTTGCATAGTTGTCTTTATGCTAAAAGACCCTGTGAACCAATATACAGTACATGGGCCTTGAATTATTAAATCATGTTTAAATAAAATAAAGTGCATGTTTTCTGGGGAACAGAAAATGGTTCAGTAAAATAATAATCTGAACGCACAGAAAGTTACTGTCGGCCATGCAATATGCATGTATTAGTCACTAGGGGCCTTGCCCTTGCATCAATGAGAGAAATGACACCTTCTGTCTCCTGCCAATGTTTGGAACTTTAGAGCAACTCTGAGACACTGGTGCAGGTGTTAATTGGTGAGCCTGGTGCGGTAATTGTTTCTAATAAAGTTTGTTGTAGAGAAGGCTGATTCACAGCACTATGTGGAGCCAAACATGGTCAGGATGTGTAATGCCATTTTCTAATGAACAGGGACATCAGCTGCAGGCACTTACCCTGTTCTTTCAAATATACACTTTCATGCAGCTCTTTCATGCAGCTCATCAACTCTATTTGCAGTGATGCAGCACTTCTCATCTGAAGATCTTCTTCACTTCCTCTGAAAACTTTGTAACATTTGTGACCAAGAAAGGGTTCTTCCAAGAGTGAAGCCATCAAAGCGACCCCTTCTCTGGGTCCGGTTTATTGAGTTTGGCTGTACTATAGGATGCCTCAGGAGGTTTATTTTCAACTGATATAGGTCTTTAGACCAGATTTACAGTGCATTCAAAAAGTAACACTCACGTCTGTAGCCATGAAATGCTTTGAAAGGCTGGTCATGGCTCACATCAACACCATTATCCCAGAAACCCTAGACCCACTCCAACTTGCATACCGCACCAACAGATCCACAGATGATGCAATCTCTATTGCGCTCTATTGCACCATAGTGTCCTCAAAGCTCATCACTAAGCTAAGGAACCTGGGACTAAACACGTCCCTCTGCAACTGGATCCTGGACTTCCTGACGGTCCGCCCCCAGGTGGTAAGGGTAGGTAACAACACATCCGCCACTGTCACGAGAATTTTGCTATCTCAATGGTTTTGAATAATTCCCAGAGGTTGTAAGGCTCTGGTTAAGGAAGAATTAGACAAATTCCCAAATCTGCAATAGGTCAAGTTTTTTATTCATGAGAGCTCTGATCTCAAAATGGGAACACAGTATTTTATATTGTACATACAAATAAACTCCACCCACTTTAGGCGGCAGTACTTTTCCACAGTGTACATTCATGGCTTATCACTTTCTGCAACATAATTCAAACTGGATAGTTCCTAGCCGTGCCTCCCTTCCTGAGGATGAGAAGGCCTCTCTTCTGTAGTTGGTTCCACAAGGAATCCTTTGTTCTCCCAAATACCCCCTTCTTACATTGCAAGATAGTAAAACCATGTTCTAGTCTCTAAAAGGTTCTAGACACACATTTTCAGAGTGGAATATTCTTAGTCATTACTAAAACATACAAATTTCCCTATCAGCCACGCTGATCCTCAACATGGGGGCCCCTCAGGTGTGCGTGCTCAGTCCCCTCCTGTACTCCCTGTTCACTCATGGCTGCACGGCCAGGCACGACTCCAACACCAACATTAAACTTTCTGATGACACAACAGTGGTAAGCCTGATCACCAACAACGATGAGACAGCCTATAGGGAGAAGGTCAGAGACCTGACAGTGTGGTGCCAGGACAACAACCTCTCCCTCAACGTGATCAAGACAAAGGAGATGATTGTGGACTACAGGAAAAGGAGGACAGAGCACGCAACCATTCTCATCGACGGGGCTGTAGTGGAGCAGGTTGAGAGCTTCAAGTCCCTTGGTGTCTACATCACCAACAAACTAACATGGTCCAAGCACACCAAGACAGTCGTGAAGAGGGCACGACAAAACCTATTCCCCCTCAGGATTTGGCATGGGTCCTCAGATCCTCAAAAGATTTTACAGCTGCACAATTGAGAGCATCCTGACAGGTTGCATCACTGCCTGGTATGGCAACTGCTCGGTCTCCGACCGCAAGGCACTACAGAGGGTAGTGCGTATGGCCCAGTACATCACCGGGGCCAAGCTGCCTGCCATCCAGGACCTCTATACCAGGTGGTGTCAGAGGAAGCCCTAGTCATAGCCACCCTAGTCATAGACTGATCTCTCTGCTACTGCACGGCAAGTGGAACCGGAGCGCCAAGTCTAGGTCCAAGAGGCTCATAAATAGCTTCAACCCCCAAGCCATAAGACTCCTGAACAGCTAATCAAATGGCTACCCAGACTATTTGCATTGCCCCCGCCCTCTAACTCTACCTACATGTACATATTACCTAAATTACCTTGACACCGGTGCCCCCGCATATTGACTCTGTACTGGTACCCCATGTATATAGCCCCGCTATTGTTATTTACTGCTGCTCTTTAATCATTTGTTATTCTTATCTCTTAGTTTTTTGGGGGGTATTTTCTTAAAACTGCATTGTTGGTTAAGGGCTTGTAAGTAAGCATTTCACTGTAAGGTCTACACCTGATGTATACAAATACAATTTGATTTGATTTATTCAGACCCCTTGACTTTGTCCACATTTTATTACATTGCAGCCTTATCCTAAAATACATATTGTTTTACCTAAATAATCTACACTACACCATACCCCATCATGACAAAGCAAAAACAAGTTTGTAGACATCTTAAATATCACATTTACATAAGTATTCAGACCCTTTACTCAGTACTTTGTTGAAGCACCTTTGGCAGCGATTACAGCCTTGAGTCTTCTTGGGTATGACGCTACAAGCTTGACACACCGGTATTTGGGGAGTTTCTCCCCTAATTCTCTGCAGATCCTTTCAAGCTCTGTCAGGTTAGATGGGGAGCGTCGCTGCACAGCTATTTTCAGGTCTCTCCAGAGATGTTGATTGGGTTCAAGTCCGGACTTTGGCTGGGCCACTCAAGGACATTCAGAGACTTGTCCTGAAGCCAGTCCTGCATTGTCTTGGCTGTGTGCTTAAGGTAGTTGTCCTGTTTTGAAGGTGAACCTCAGTCTGAGGTCTTAAGCGCTCTGGAGCAGGTTTTCAATGATCTCTCTGTACTTTGCTCCATTAATCTTTTCCTCCATCCTGACTAGTCAAGCAGTCCTTGCTGCTGAAAAACATCCCCACAGCATGGTGCTGCCACCCCCATGCTTCACCGTATGATGGTGCCAGTTTTCCTCCAGACGTGACGTTTGGCATTCAGGCCAAAGAGTTCAATATTGGTTTCAACAGACCAGACAATCTTGTTTCTCATGGTCTGAGTCCTAAGGTGCCTTTTGGCAAAATCACAGCAGGCGTCATGTGCCTTTTACTGAGGAGTGGCTTCCGCCTGGCCACGCTACCATAAAGGCCTGATTGGTGGTGTGCTGCAGAGATGGTTGTCCTTCTGGAAGGTTCTCCCATCTCCACAGAGGAACTCTAGAGCTTTGTCAGAGTGATCATCGGGTTCTTGGTCACCTCCCTGACCAAGGCCCTTCTCCCTCAATTGCTCCGTTTGGCCGGGTGGCCAGCTCTAGGAAGAGTCTTGTTGGTTCCAAACTTCTTCCATTGAAGAATGATGGAGGACCTTGGGGACCTTCAATGCTGCAGAAATGTTTTGGTACCCTTCCCCAGATCTGTGGCTCAACACAATCCTGCCTCGGAGCCCTACGGACAATTCCTTCGAACTCATGGCTTGGATTTTGCTCTGGCATGCACTATCAACTGTGGGACCTTAAGTAGACAGCTGTCTGTCTTTCCAAATCATGTCCAATCAATTAAATTTACCACAGGTGGACTTCAATCAAGTTGTAGAAACATCTTAAGGATGATCAATGGAAACAGGATGCACCTGAGCTCAACTTCGAGTCTCATAGCAACGGGTCTGAATCCTTATGTAAATAAGGTATTTCTGTTTTTTATTTTTAATAAATTAGCAAAAACTTCTAAAAACCTGTTTTTCGCTTTGTCATTATGGGGTATTTTGTGTAGATTGATGAGGAAAACATTTAATTTCATCCATTTTAGAATAACGCTGTAACGTAACAAAATGTGGAAAAAGGGAAGTGGTCTGAAAACTTTACGAATGCACTTTACTAAAGGATTTTAAGTGTGCACAACCATTGCATGTAAAAAGACCTGATGCTGTTTGCGACTCAGGGTAGGAGTTCGCCCCTGTCCATGTAATCATCATTGTGATCTAAAAGTCTAAATTGATCCTAAATCTATCACGTTTCAGATATGACCCAGATGCAGACAATGTCGAATTAACAACAGGGGCAGGCAAAAGGCAGGTCAAGGGCAGGCAGGGGTCAGTAATCCAGATAGGTAGGGCAAAGGTACAGGACGGCAGGCAGGCTCAGGGTCAGCGTAGGCAGAAAATGTTAAAACAGGAAGAGACAGGAAGAGAGGGGAAACCGCCGGTAGGCTTGACGAAGCAAAACAAACTGGCAACAGACAAACAGAAAACACAGGTATAAATACACAGGGTATAACGGGGGAGATGGGCGACACCTGGAGGGGGGTGGAGACAATCACAAAGACAGGTGAAACAGATCAGGGTGTGACAAAACTAATGATGCACATTCTGAGTTGTTTTGGTGAGCCCGATCATTTTGCTCAGTTCACCTAAAAGAGACGTTAAAGGTAGACTCAACGAAAGGACATTGCCAGCATTTCAGATATTGGGATGAGCGAGATGCAAGACTTCTCTCTCACACAGTCACACACAGTACTTTCGCACGGGTTCGCTTGCTTCGCGCTGTTATGGAGTAGTAGCCACTGGACCAAAACAGCTTAGTAGTTAAGCCTTGCGCTTCAACGCTCTTAGTTGTTGTGGAAATTGACTTTACTTTCTGCATTTACATCTACCGTTAATTTGGCTCCCAAACGGTTCTTTATTCAGTAGAATTAATGGGAAAATACCCCTCTTTTGTTATTTCTTTAGTCTACTGTTGATACAATACAGAAAGTGTCGCAATATGATGCGTTTGCATCATATAACTTTCTGTATTTTGAAAGTTCTATACCTTTAAAAACTTGATTGCTGACATGCATCAACAGTGGACTAATGAAACAAATTCCATAAGACTGTGAGTGCATCGTCTTCCACTGTGCTCATCTGTAACATCTGCGGTGCTGCTCGTGGAAACGTCATATCGTCTCAGGTTAAACATTAGCTTGACAACAGCTCCTTAAAGACCACAAACAATGGAGAATTTTTTTTTACAAAGCACTCAGGACTAGGCTTTAATCTATGTCTGGGAAACTGGCCCTGTAAAGTAGAACTTGATCATCCATTCGGCCTGCAAGTAAATCTGTGCTGAGAAGAGAGCCAGGACATAGACACATCAGCAGCAGCTCGGGGTGTCTATGACATCAGCCCTCCTGGAACATCAACACAAGGTCAAACCTCTCTTTACTGTCATACTTCACTGTCAGCACTGTCACATTATACCCAGGGACTGCCCCAGGAGAGAGGGAAGGAGGGAGAGACAGAGAGAGGAATTGTGTGTGTGAGAGAGATGGAGGGAAAGCAACTGTAAGAGAGTGTGTGTGTTTGAGAGAAAGGGAAAGCAGAGGGAAAGCGAACAAGCGGGGAGGGAGCAAGAAAGACATATCTGAAAAAAAGAGTATTGAAAGGAGGGAGGAAGAACAGGATAGATGTTATATTTGAAAATACAAAAATATGTGGTGGGAGAGAGAGTATAGAGACAACTAATGGAAGGGGAGAAGGGCAGTCACTAAATGGGGACTCTGCTGGCTGTCATGTATACTGAGACCTGAGAGATATGAGCGAGAATGACAGATGCCCTTCCCCCCTGGCGATTGTGTGATGTTACAGAGTGTCTATGTAACATATGTGTTAAAATAAATTCATATTTGCACTTTATTTTTCAGTGCTGAAAATTACCACCTATTTTACTAATAAGAAATTACATGGTAAATGGGTAATGACAGAGTAAAAAACTGCTAATTACATGTTTGCTGTTTGGGATTAATTACAATTATCACTAGGCACCATGCATTTTCTATCTATTTCCTGTTCCCTCCGACTTTTCAGGAGATCAGGGGAATCCCCTGCTGACATTTATTAATAAAGAAAACATTTGATCACAGAAAAGGGAGACAGAAATGTGTGAGAGAATGAGTGAGGTACAAAAACAAGAGAAATGGAGAAGGGAAAGTGGTGCAAGGGGAGAGAAGTGGAGTGAGGGGTTTAAGAGAGAACTTGTGAACTGTGCAGTAAGAGACATAAGTGGAGAGAAAGAAATGGATTAGTGCAAAATGAGAGGTATGGAGAGAGAGTGTGGGAGTAGTATGGCGAGAGAGATTAGTATGAAGAGAGAGGAAACAATACGGAGAGAGAGAGAGCGCGATAGAGAGAAAGACAGAACAGCATGGGGAGAAAGACCCCATTCATCTTTTAGCTGGGGAACCTGACAGCTGTTAGCAGGCAAACACCTGCAAATGGAGTAAGGGGAGGAAGGCACTGTGCAGGGCAATTGTGGAAATCCATCATGACTGGGGCCAGGGGAGAAAGGACTTGTGTTCCAAATGGCACCCTATTTCCTTCAAAGTGCACCAGTGCCCATAGGTCCCTAGTCAAAAGTAGTGCGCTATATAGGTAATAGGGTGCCATTTGGGATGCAACAGTGGGGAATATTGGTGGTGGGGGTCGTTACAGTCTAAACCCTCTGTTCTCCAGAAATCTGATTCTGCACTTAGTGGCATCCTACCTCCAGCACTGGGGGCATGGTAGCAGTTAAGTTCATGTTTAGCCAGACAGGGCATGTGACCTTGGTCTGCAAACAAGACTTAGGATAAGTCTACATTTACCAAGTCAATCAGTCAGATAAATAGCAGCCGGTCCTCCTATTCCCCAGACAGTGAGAAGAGGGTACGCAGTTTTTAGACCAAGGCCTTATATACCTTTGAAATGTATCTTTCCAGGGTGGTGCAGCGGTCTAAGGCATCACTACAGACCCAGGTTCGATCCCAGGCTGTGTCACAACCGGCTGTGACCGGGAGTCCCATAGGGCGGTGCACAATTAGCACAGCGACGTCCGGGTTAGGGGAGGGTTTGCCCGGGGGGGCTTTACTTGGCTCATCGCTCTCTAGCGACTCCTTGTTGCGGCCCGGGTGCCTGCAGGCTGACTTCGGTCGTCAGTTGAACAGCGTTTCCTCGACACATCGGTGCAGCTGGCTTCCGGGTTAAGAAGCGCGGTTTGGCGGGTCATGTTTCGGAGGACGCATGACCTGACCTTCACCTTGCCCGAGCCTGTTGGGGAGTTGCAGCGATGAGACAAGATTGTAATTGGATATCATGAAATTGGGAAGAAAAAGGGGTTAAAATACACCAAAAATGTGTATGCTCCCTTCCTCCTAATCCCTGATATGTAGGTGATTAAATAGGTGAAGACATGGGTCTTGTAGTGTACTATGTAGTGCATAGGGTGCCATTTCAGACACAGCCATGGTCTCCACCTGATTGCTTTCACAAATCCAGTGTCAGATCAGGAATATCCTCAGGGAAAGAAGAGTGCACTTTAAAGTATTCAAACACTGGTTCTTAGTAGAGGAGTACGAATGAGATGTGTGTAATTGTGTGTCTTGACCAGCTTCTGTTGTGATGTGTTGTTGTTGTAACAACGTTGAGGGGATACTTTTTTTTCAGTTTGTGGTGAGATGGTGTGATGAATGTGATTATGTTTAGGAGAGGTTGTGTTGAGGTTATGTTAGGGTTAGGTTTCTGACTACTCGACTGCAGGGTTTCTTTGTTCAAGTTGTACTTTAGTACGGCTGTGCTGAGGTTGTACTGAAGTTGTCCTAGGTTTGCAATGAGATTTGGATGAAAATTGTGTCAAGGTTGCATTGAGGTTACGGTGAAATTGCACTGGGATGTATTGAGTTTGTTGTGGAGTTGTATTGGGTTTTTGCAGAGGTCCTTGCGAATCACATCACCAAGCCCCCATTTGTCAAACCTGTCTTCAGGTGCACAGCTCAGCAAACATGGAAAATGCAATTCTTCCTCATTCCCACAGTGCGTCAGGACTGACTACCGCCCCAGAGGTCGTCGCAAGGGTAATGAACATATCGAATGTGTCGTATTGGCTTTATAATCCCTTACAGCCTGCACTCTCTCTACCTGTTATGAATGTGATCGGTAATGAGGAAAATCTAACAGCATTACTGTACCATCTCAAACTGAAGGCTAAAGCACTGTTTGTTGTCCTTACATAGATAAGAGCAGACATCTCACACCTGTACTTCACCCAAGGCCTGTCCATCTGGCAACAGTGAATTTCTCAGCTCCAACTTTCTCGAATAATGACAATGGCCATGTCCGTGTCTTGCCTACTACTTATTAAAACGGCATACTGTGTACTAATCGTTCTACATACCATTTACATCCACTGCAGGGAAGAAATATTATTATTTTTAGCTAGAAATAATGTAGCGACCTAGACAATTATAGTTATATTGCTGTCAGAGAAACCTAGTACTCACTACAATTGCAAGCAACACATTGCTTGGCAACCAACATTTAAATCTGCAATATGTAACATTTTGGGTGACCCAACCAAATTCACATAGAAATGTGTGTTATAGATCTGTCATTCTCATTGAAAGCAAGTCTAAGAAGCGGTAGATCTGTTCTATGTGCATTGTTTCTATGCTTCCCATTCTTAAGTTTAGTTTTTGCATCTTTTACTTTCGGTTTTGTACACCAGCTTAAAACATCTGAAAATACAATATTTTTGTTTATGAAAAATGGATTTCACAGCGGTTCAGATTGTACAGTGATTCTCTACACTATCCTTCCTTGTTTTGTTACATAAGCTGACATTAGGCGAACTATTCAAATTTGGTGGAGCGATTTCTGCATAGTCCTTACTGAACATTAATTAGCTAGCTTTGGTGATTAAAATATATCTAACACATACATGACATATTAACTCTAGAGCATTAATATCCCCCAAAAATAGTACCTTGGTCAGTCACACTGCATGTTGTGCTGGCAAGCTAAAAGAGCTAGCTTTGTTAGCAAGCTCTGTGAAAACTCTTGCTTTCAGGTAGCTGAAGAAAATATCTTCTTCCTCTTTCACCTGCCAGGTGGAAAGACATATTTTAAATCAATGTATGATTTTACTGTATAATCAAATAAAATGGCATTATCAATGAGAAAGACTTGGCGCTGAGAGCTGCTTTTCTCCTTCATCTGAAGAAAATTCTAAATTGCAACTGCTTCTCTGTCAGTTGGTGGTGGCGGGCTCGGAACATTTAAATTGTTTAAAACGCTTAAAAATGTGATTGACAGCTCAGGAGAATGTTATAGGTTCATGTGTCTCTTTTCGAAATAAACACAGCTAATCTTGCTATGTTTCATAAGTGGCAGGTAGCCTCAATAGCTGCATAATTTATTTTGACTTTTGCATGCAAACCACGCTTTGGGAACCTAATGCCAAGATACCAGAGGTCACATTACAATTCAGCATGTGGCAATACATGTGGCACAAAAATATATTAATTAAGATATATTTTCAAATATATTTGGATACATATTCTATAATGTGCTCAAGTTATGTATTTCATAAATATATTCTGGACATATATGTAAATATATTTTGAATTCCCCTCATACTCTAATAGTAGTAGTACTACTAATTGTAGTATGACACGTTTGACTAGAGTGACTATGCACTAAAATCTGACTCGACCTGCCGTTGGTTGATTCCAGCTTTATACTAATGATGTGACACTATATTTCCATGGTACCAACATTGTAATCCTCTTCCATAGACCTGTCAGTCCTTCATTACATAGTTTGTCAACCCCTGTCACACTACAGTACCCCTTTATCTGCAGCTAATTCAGCAACACTGTAGAATCTAAACCAAGATGAGGAAGTGCAACTGCCAAAAGATGATTCCACCACTGCAAGGCTTGTGTGTAAGGCTGTAGTTGGCTATGTACAGTATGATAGGAAATTAAATACATGGCACTGTACGTGTGCAAAGTCCAGGAAAACATGTGTACACAAGTACATAGCCAAATGGCACACGTTTCAAACAGAGAAGGATATTTTTAGAAAAGTGAAGAGAAGGAACACAGAGGAGGTCTTCACTACCATGGCCACAGGCCCTTGCGTTTAATATGGAAAATACAGTAAGTCCATAGATGCCCCACTGTATCCTGCAAAGGTGAAGGGACTGGATCAAATTGCACAGTATTTGTTTTTAAAGAATCTCAGAAAGGTAATTCTCGCTGAATGCCAACAACACCGTAGCTCCATTGGGCTCCCAATGCTCTGTGGTCCTGTGTGGATTTCCAAGGGCCCAGGATGCACCTAGTGAACTTGGATGATTTATCATCATGGATGCTGACACCGCTGGGGAAAGCATTGGCCTCTGCTGACCGTGTATATTATAGCTGTGCTTTGATCTATACCAGGAACCACTTTCCCCCCACCTTCCTCAATCCCTTCTTTCCCAGTACATTTTCAGAGGAGCCAGTAAGATATGCTGGTGCCCTGGAGACGCCGAAAGGTTATTGGGTGAATCGTAACTACACATAGAATTTACTGAAAGGAGGAGGTGAAATATTAATACCAACTTCATGATGTGGCAGCCATTTATGACTCTTTTGGGCATACCTTATGTCATAAGGTCCATAGAGAAAGCTTGTCTCTTTAGCAAAGTAAAAATGTATAAACAACAGCTTGTAATGTCCCTTTCAAGAGCCTGTATGATGGGAGTGTCACCAGAGAATGGTCTGAATACAAAATATATCCAATGACTTCATACACAATAGTCTGTTGGCGGTACTATTTCATTGGCAATGCATCACCTCCTCACCTGTTTAATATAAAATAAACTTATAGTTCAGCAGTGAGTCAGTTATTTTTCCCTCTGTTTGACCTGCAGTACTCTGAAAATGAGTATTTATTAAACAGAGTTCATTCAGGGTTCTCTAATGTATAATCCTTAGACAAACCCTTACGAGAGGAACATGAACTAATGGGCCAACCTTACGACAGAAATCGTTTTAAGGTTTGCTTTGGTCATATGAATGAGCAGCCGTTCCTTTAAGCTTAATTCTTCCAGGACTTCCATTTGTCAAAATCAGAGCGCATCTCGGTGGCATATCCATCAAAACCAGTCAATGTAAGTAAAGAATAGTCCCACTATTCCTGAAAAAATACATATGGTCCACTAAGTCCTGGGGGAGTATGAGGGGCTCTCTGTAAACAGAGTTCATTTTTAAAAGCTTTCCTTTTCCATGCTCATAAAGGTCAATGTTGGACAATGTGTATACACTCCAATCTCCACAGTGGGCTAATCCAACTAAGCCTGACCTTTTGCAAGTGACCTTTGAAATAATGTCACATTTTTATAAACAAAAAAAGGGAGTTCACATGTGACTTGCTCCATCATTATCAGTCACATGGACCCCAACATCCATTTTGAGGTCTATATACTTTAGAAAAATCTAATGCAGCGTCTATTCAATTAAATATATTTTTTTACTTAAGTTTCAAAAAGAAACATTTTGAAATCCAAGAAAATGGTGTAGATACCACTTACTTTTTTTGTTTTACTTGCTTGAGAAAAATGCAAGGGTGCCAATATATTTGGTCGCAACTACAGTATATTCCCTATTGTGCTAAAGCCTCTCACTGGGAAAAGGACAGGTTGGTGCAGTCAGGAACCTTCTGGCAAATGGAGACAGCTTTCACCACTGCAGGGGGTCACCTTAGGGAGATAATACAAATAAAAATAGGTGTACATTTTATTGAGAAAAACATTTATCTTCATTAAAGAGAGAAAACATTGAATTGGTTTAACATACCTATTTGGCCATCCAGAACAGGTTCTCTAAGGTACCGCTCCAGCTCCTCATCCAGACCCCTAGGTGCCTCTGGCTGAGTCCATCGCCATATACAGGTAACTGCCAAAATAGAGGAATCACCGTCATAAAGTTTCTTAATAGACTATGTTGGGCCACCACTGGAATTCTATTGGAGGGATGCGACACCATTCTTCCATGTTTTGTTGATGGTGGTGGAAAACGGTGTCTCAGGTGCCTCTCCAGAATCTCCAATAAGTGTTCAATTGGTTTGAGATCTGGTGACTGAGATGGCCATGGCATATCGTGAAACATCAACAAGTTGAGCAGTCTTTGTTGCTGAAGCTCCTGCCAAATGTGCCCCAAAAATCACCCCTCTTTCAAAGTCACTGAGATCTCTTCTTCTAGCCATGGTTGCCCAAATAATGGGAAACTGGGCATTTTTATACATGACCCTGAGCATGATGGGATGTTAATTCCACACCTGTGTGGAAGAACTTGCTTTCAATATACTTTATATCCCTAATTTTCCTTTATTTTGGCTGTTACCTATAGGTTGTCTAACAGACTGTCTCTCCAACCCTGGCCTTTTGTGATCCCCTTCCTCAATGGTGGGCTCTGAGTTTGCTGAGTGTGAGCCTTTCTTTGCCTCTTACTTTAGCCAGGTTTCGGCCCTGCTGGTTGTTCCATCTGAAAAGGGTCGCTGCTTGTAGCGAGGATCCAACAAGCAGGCCAGCACCACTTCCTTGGTATTGTACATCTTTGCAAAGAGTCAGAACTTTGATAGAGATTCATAACTTAAATTGTGGGAATAATGCATGAGACAGAGGCCTCAGACTTGCTCATCACCAGGGTGATTTCTTCTATTGGGTTCAATGTGGGGATGAGCTTTGCTCCTTCACACTACTCTATGTCCCACTACTCTACACTTCGACATTGGAATTGTCCATAGTCCCCAGAGTCAACCGTTAGGTCTGTCCTTTGCTCAAGTTTCACGTTTTTATTAGTCGTATGTATGGGACACATGGTATACACCTTCCAATGAAATGCTTACTGCTGGTTCCTTCTCGACAATGCAACAACAGTAAGAAATGATAAAAGATAAGAATACGAACACAAAGTAAATGGCTCAGTACAATAGAATATACATGTTAGTTAAGTATAATACAGGAAGTAACAATTTATAGTCCAATATTAACATGTGTTTTGGAGAAGGGGGGATTGGGGGGCAAGAGTTTAAATTGGTAATTATTTAGCAATCATAATAAGTCTGGTAGCAGCAGTGTGATTTGTGTGTAGCGTCAATGTACATTATACAGTATATATAAAAGTATGAGGACACCCCTTCAAATTTGTGGATTTGGCTATTTCAGCCACACCTGTTGCTGACAGGTGTATAAAATTGAGCACACAGCCATGCAATCTCCATAGACAAACATTGGCGGTAGAATGGCCTTACTGAAGAGCTCAGTGACTTTCAATGTGGCTCCGTCATAGGATGCCACCTTTCCAACAAGTCACTTCATCAAATGTCTGCCCTGCAAGAGATGCCGGGCAGACATTCTCAACAAATTGGATGCAGTCTATCACAGTGCCATCCGTTTTGTCACCAAAGCCCCATATACTACCCACCACTGCGACCTGTACGCTCTCGTTGGCTGGCCCTCACTTCATACTCGTCGCCAAACCCACTGGCTCCAGGTCATCTACAAGTCGATGCTAGGTAAAGCCCCGCCTTATCTCAGCTCGCTGGTCACCATAGCAGCACCCACCCGTAGCAAGCGCTCCAGCAGGTATATCTCACTGGTCACCCCCAAAGCCAATTCCTCCTTTGACCGCCTTTCCTTCCAGTTCTCCGCTGCCAATGACTGGAACAAACTACAAAAATCACTGAAACTGGAGACACTTATCTCCCTCACTAGCTTTAAGCACCAGCTGTCAGAGCAGCTCACAGATCACTGCACCTGTATATAGCCCATCTGTAAATAGCCCAACCAACTACCTCATCCCCTACTGTATTTATTTATTTATCTTGCTCCTTTGCACCCCAGTATTTCTACTTTGCACATTCATCTACTGCACATCTACCATTCCAGTGTTTAATTGCTATATTGTAATTACTTTGCCACCATGGCCCATGGCCTATTCTCATTTGCACACATTGTGTGTGTTTGCAATATGTGGTTGAAGTTGTGTAAGCGTGTGTGCAAAAGTGTGAATGAGTGTGTGCCTATGTATGTGTAGTGTGTGAATCTCCTGTAGTATAATTTATGTTTATTCATTGTTGTGCACTGCCAGGGCTTTTGAGGGAGAAACTCTTTAAAGCTGATACTTCAAACCCCTTTGCTGTCAACATTAATGGCCTTTCTCCTCTCAGCCTAGCCTGACGTATTGCCTGAGGCCTGGGTGAAGAGTTGGGACCAGTCCCGCTCCAGATGTGTGGATAGAGGGGAGTTGTCAGAAGCCATGTGGTTGGGTGGATCAGGTGATAGCCTCCCGACAGGCTGTCTCCTCCCATTGGGATACAGAACAACAGAGGCAAGGATATCGGAGTTGTCAAATCATATACTGTACGTTCACTGCTGTAACCCTAGTTCATTTCAACATGGCTGCCAATGATTGCCTACTGAAAACTTTGAGTAGGGGACAGTGGGGTAAGTTGAGCAATTTTTTACATTCAGCACCACTCCGTCAAGGGAAATATAGTACTTTTTCTAACAAAGATATCTACATATATTTCAGGATTTAGTGTATCTTTGGAAATAAGCAGAATTTATGTAAACATTACAGTATTGAAACCATAGCTTGTCCAAAAAAAAGTGGTCTCTTGTCACAACTTGGCACAACAGTAAGTTGAGCCACGGGACAGGGAAAGTTAACCCGCTTACAAATGTACTATGCGTACTGAATGAAATTACCACAAACTTTTTGAAGCCATGTTTATCTTTATTTCCCAAACACAATTCAACAATATTGCAATCGCTTGTTTCGTCTTTTAATCATTTTATGCATCTTCTAACACAGGCTTAACACCTAACAAACACGTTGTACTTTTTTTTTAAACACTTTTAACATAGGCCAGGCCCTGTTGTTACCTCATCTCAGCAATAATGCATTACACTTAAATTTGCTCAACTTGCCATTGGCTCAACCATTGGCTCAACTTACCCCATGGTCATTGGCTCAACTTGCCACAAGGCAAAGACTATATTAGCCTACACAGCTACAAGAATCCACTTTCATGCTTGGTTTAGGACCTCATATCAAAGCTTATAGAGATCCCAACTGATGTATAGAACAATCTTAAATGTATCTGCTTTGGTTTAGATATATGATGTGTATAAACCCTGGATGACTGACAGGTGGCGCTGTATTAATATCACCGCGCAGCCATGAAGGTCTCCATTCATTTTTTCCATATTTATCATATTACAGACACCTTAATGTGTAATTAAAAATTATATTATGTGAGCTAAACATATAAAAAATAAATAATTTATAACAACTTTTTCTTTAAAACTACAAAATAAAAAGGTTTTTGTTCTTGAAACATTGAATTGAATTACTGTAGACTTCCATTCATTCCTATGGAGGACTGCTCCTACTGGGGGAGTGCCAATATGGCCGACCGGTGGCTTCAAAGTCTCTCAATGACCAATACATAGCATCAGTAATCCAGAGTTTATATACAGTGCATTCGGAAAGTATTCAGACCACTTGACTTGTTCCACATTTTCTTACGTTGCAGCCTTGTTCTAAAATGTATTAAATAGATTTTTTCCCTCATCAATCTACACACAATACCCCATAATGACAAACCTAAAACAGGTTTTCAGAAATTTTTGCAAATGTATACAGTGAGGGAAAAAAGTATTTGATCCCCTGCTGATTTTGTACATTTGCCCACTGACAAAGAAATGATCAGTCTATAATTTTAATGGTAGGTTTATTTGAACAGGGAGAGACAGAATAACAACAAAAACATCTAGAAAAACGCATGTGAAAAATGTTAGATCGGGTTCAAGTCCGGGGTCTGGCTGGGCCACTCAAGGACATTCAGAGTCTTGTCTCAAAGTTACTCCTACATTGTCTTGGCTGTGTGCTTAGGGTTGTTGTCCTGTTGGAAGGTGAACATTTGCCCCAATCTGAGGTCCTGAGAGCTCTGGTGTAGGTTTTCATCATCTCTTTGTACTTTGCTCTGTTCAAATCAAATCAAATCAAATTTATTTATAAAGCCCCCCTTACATCAGCTGATGTCACAGAGTGCTGTACAGAAACCCAGCCTAAAACCCCAAACAGCAAGCAATGCAGGTGTAAAAGCACGGTGGCTAGGAAAAACTCCCTAGAAAGGCCAAAACCTAGGAAGAAACCTAGAGAGGAACCAGGCTGTGAGGGGTGGCCAGTCCTCTTCTGGCTGTGCCGGGTGCAGATTATAACAGAACATGGACAAGATTTTAAAATGTTCATAAAACAGGCAGAACAGTTGAAACTGGAGAAGCAGCACGGCCAGGTGGACTCGGGACATCAAGGAGTCATCAGGCCAGGTAGGCCTTGAGGAATGGTCCTAATGCTCAGGTACTCCGAGAGAGAGAGAGAGAGAGAGAGAGAGAGAGAGAGAGAGAGAGAGAGAGAGAGAAGAAGAAAAAAGAAAGAGAGAGATAATTAGAGAGAGCATACTTAAATTCACACAGGACACCAGATAAGAGAAGAAATACTCCAGATATAACAGACGGACCCTAGCCCCCCGACACATAAACTACTGCAGCATAAATACTGGGGGCTGAGACAGGAGGGGTCGGGAGACACTGTGGCCCCGTCCGGCGATACCCCGGACAGGGCCAAACAGGCAGGATATAACCCCACCCACTCTGCCGAAGCACAGCCCCCACACCACTAGAGGGATATCTTCAACCACCAACTTACCATCCTGAGACAAGGCCGAGTATAGCCCACCAGATCTCCGCCACGGCACCAGTAAGCCAGTGACTCAGCCCCTGTAATAGTGTTAGAGGCAGAGAATCCCAGTGGAGGGGAACCGGCCAGGCAAAGACAGCAAGGGTGGTTCGTTGCTCCAGTGCCTTTCCGTTCACCTTCACACTCCTGGGCCAGACTACACTCAGTCATAGGACCTACTGAAGAGATGAGTCTTCAATAAAGACTTAAAGGTTGAGACAGTCTGCGTCTCTCACATGGAAAGGCAGACCATTCCATAAAAATGGAGCTCTATAGGAGAAAGCCCTGCCTCCAGCTGTTTGCTTAGAAATTCTAGGGACAGTAAGGAGGCCTGCGTCTTGTGACCGTAGCGTACGTGTAGGTATGTACGGCAGGACCAAATCGGAAAGATAGGTAGGAGCAAGCCCATGTAATGCTTTGTAGGTTAGCAGTAAAACCTTGAAATCAGCCCTTGCCTTAACAGGAAGCCAGAGTAGAGAGGCTAGTACTGGAGTAATATGATCAAATTTTGGGGTTCTAGTCAAGATTCTAGCAGCCGTGTTTAGCACTAACTGAAGTTTATTTAGTGCTTTATCCGGGTAGCCGGAAAGTAAAGCATTGCAGTAGTCTAACCTAGAAGTTACAAACGCATGGATTAACTTTTTCTGCATCATTTTGGACAGAAAGTTTCTGATTTTTACAATGTTACGTAAATGGAAAAAAGCTGTCCTTGAAACAGTCTTGATATGTTCGTCAAAGAGAGATCAGGGTCCAGAGTAACGCCGAGGTCCTTCACAGTTTTATTTGAGACGACTGTACAACCATCAAGATTAATTGTCAGATTCAACAGAAGATCTCTTTGTTTCTTGGGACCTAGAACTAGCATCTCTGTTTTGTCAGAGTTTAAAAGTAGAACATTTTCCGCCATCCACTTCCTTATATCTGAAACACAGGCTTCCAGGGAGGGCAATTTTGGGGCTTCACCATGTTTCATCGAAATGTACAGCTGTGTGTCATCCGCATAGCAGTGAAAGTTAACATTATGTTTCCGAATGACATCACCAAGTGGTAAAATATATAGTGAAAACAATAGTGGTCCCAAAACAGAGCCTTGAGGAACACCGAAATTTACAGTTGATTTGTCAGAGGACAAACCATCCACAGAGACAAACTGATATCTTTCCGACAGATAAGATCTAAACCAGGCCAGAACTTGTCCATGTAGACCAATTTGGGTTTCCAATCTCTCCAAAAGAATGTGGTGATCGATGGTATCAAAAGCAGCACTAAGGTCTAGGAGCACAAGGACAGTTGCAGAGCCTCGGTCTGACGCCATTAAAAGGTCATTTACCACCTTCACAAGTGCAGTCTCAGTGCTATGATGGGGTCTAAAACAAGACTGAAGCGTGTCGTATACATTGTTTGTCTTCAGGAAGGCAGTGAGTTGCTGCGCAACAGCTTTTTCTAAAATTTTTGAGAGGAATGGAAGATTCGATATAGGCCGATAGTTTTTAATATTTTCTGGGTCAAGGTTTGGCTTTTTTAAGAGAGGCTTTATTACTGCCACTTTTAGTGAGTTTGGTACACATCCGGTGGATAGAGAGCTGTTTATTATGTTCAACATAAGAGGGCCAAGCACAGGAAGCAGCTCTTTCAGTAGTTTAGTTGGAATAGGGTCCAGTATGCAGCTTGAAGGTTTAGAGGCCATGATTATTTTCATCAATGTGTCAAGAGATATGGTACTAAAACACTTGAGTGTCTCTCTTGATTTTATGTCCTGGCAAAGTTGTGTGGACTCAGGACAACTGAGCTTTGGAGGAATACGCAGATTTAAAGAGGAGTCCGTAATTTGCTTTCTAATGATCATGATCTTTTCCTCAAAGAAGTTCATGAATGAATCACTGCTAAAGTGAAAGCCATCCTCTCTTGGGGAATGCTGCTTTTTAGCATGTTTTGGTACCTTTCCCCAGATCTGTGTCTCAACACAATCCAGTCTCAGAGCTCTACTGACAATTCCTTCGACCTCATGGCTTGGTTTTTGCTTTGACATGCACTTTCAACTGTGGGACCTTATATACTGTAGACAGGTATGTGCCTTTCCAAATCATGTCCAATCAATTCAATTTACAACAGTTGGACTACAATCAAGTTGTAGAAACATCTCAAGGATGATCAATGGAAACAGGATGCACCTGACCTCAATTTAGAGTCTCTGAATAATTATGTAAACAAGGTATTTCAGTTTTTTTCATTGTTGCTATTATGTGTAGATTGATGAGAAAAAAAAGTATTTAATACATTTTAGAATAAGGCTGTAACATAACAAAGTGTGGAAAAAGGGAATGTGTCTGAATACCTTCCCGAATGCACTGTACATCATTGGTTTAGATACAATCATCGTTAAGTCTTTAAAGGTGCAATATGAGGAAATCGCTATTTTCTGGTTACAAAAATTATAATAGTTTGCCTAATTTTAGTTTATGTGACAAAACAAGTGTTGAGAATCATTGTACCATCTAAACCGTTGTGAAATATATTTTCAATAACGAAAAATATTTATTTTCAGCTGTTTGAAGCTGGTGTGCAAAACCGAAAGTAAAAGATACCAAAACTAACGGGATGCATAGAAATAGCGCACATAGAACAGATTCATGCTTCTTAATCTTTCAATGAGAATGAAAGATCTATAACTCACATATCTATGTGAATTTGGTCAGGTCGTCCAAAAAGTTACATATTGCAATACGTTATTTTGACTTGGTGAAAATCTGTTTTTAGAACCTAACGTGCTTACCACTTATTCCATGTGGTTTCTTCCTTCACAGATTCCATGAACTGATGACCTCTTCCTAAATATTTGGTCAAATTATAGATTTTGTGTATGGTTTCCTAGAAACAAGGGGCGGCTCAACTTACCCCACTCTCCCCTATTTGATTAACCTGGTCTGTACTTAAACTCACATGTTAAAATGGCAATTACATATTAATTACCTTAAATTAACTGTTCTGTTTTTAAGGGATTATTTCCTGAAATTGTGAACAGTTCTTAATTGCTGTCGTACCTCGAAAGGATTTCTTTGATGACTAGTCCCAGCAATCCACTGTTTTAAAATATTTCTCTGTTGGATCTCAAATCTGGCTTGTTGCTTACACTCTTTGTCTTTTTTCCTTGAATCTTTCCTCCTCACTAGACTACCTGAAGGATAGAATTCCATAGCCACTGAGTCTGGATGATGGATTGAATCATTACACATGCAATTAAACACTACCCTCATTATCAATGAAATCAGCAGCACACGCCTACACAAACCACACTTTTTCTCGGCACATTATAACAAATGGGACCTGTGTACCCTGTCACATGTGCAGTAGTAATGACCCAGTATCTCTACCATGCATCAACGTTATACTGGAAATTAATTCAAATTAGATTCGTAATTCAGGTTCAAAGTTCAAATGCGGTTTGGATTAAAATTCTGGGAGCCATTTATGTGATGCAAATTGGAGTAACCAAAACCTTGCATCTCACGCCCCGCATAATCACTCCAAACACTTTTTCTGATTGGCTCTGTCACCTACAGTAAGATTGCACACACGCTGCTAAAGGTGTTGTTACTTTACCCTGACGAGAGGGATATTAAATGTCTGGATTAGTTATGACTCCACTGTTACCTCCTGTCTGTCTCCTCACCAGGCCCGAGCCGCTGTCACTCCAAGGTTCTGACAGAAAAGGCTTTTTTCCTGGACCTTGCATGCCTTGAGCATCGCTAATTAAATTCCCCTGTTCACTTCCTGTTAATCAGCTCAACCAGCTATGCACTCCCTGCCTTGTCAGAGTGTCAGAATTACAGAAAATGGATTCCGAAGGGTGGATGGGGATGGCTAATGTTATTTTCCCCCCAATGCTTTGAAGGGTTTTGAGAGTCAATCAGGTTGGTCTTGTGTGTCAGATCAATTACGGGCTCAGTTTTTTGGGCAGTGTCACCAGGGTCCCCTGTGAGTTGACAGGATTAGAAATCCAAATTCATTTCATTCACATGCTATATGTGTGTGTGTATTTAAATATTGCCCCTCTCAACAAGTGACGTGTGTGCGTGTGTGGGTGTCAGTATGTATGTTCATGATCACAAGTGCATGATACCTGTGTTTGGGTATTCGTGTGACTTTGGGTGTGTTTGGCACAGGGTAAATATAAAACATACTCGCCAGAGGTGCATTCCCATTCCATTGCATGCAATAAACAAGATCGCTTGTCCATCTTCTTCTTAGAGTAAATCTTCTTAGAATAAAAATTACGTTTTCAAATATATAATCATATATCTTCTTACACTCAGGCTTTGTTCTGTGATCAGAGGCACACAGGTATACTGACGTTTTGGCGCCAAATGGCGTCTTCTTCAGAGTAACCTGAGCAGTCCTCCATCACAACTCTATGTTGAGGAGTATAGTGCACTCAAAAAAATTCTTGGTTAAAACAGCCCAATTTGGGTTCTTTGGTAAACCAGCGCTGGGTAAATACTGGACAGAACACACGCTGGGTTATTTTGACCGGTTTACAACCCATAGGTGGAAGACCGCCTTTTGCAGCAGTCCCAAAGTGTGTCTCTTGTCCCAGGGCCAGAGAGAGTGAATGTGATGGGGTTTTATACAGGTTGCGTAAATATCCCAACATGTTGGGTTGTTGGGATTACCCAAACATGGGTTAATTTTACCGTCAATTGGGTATTTTTTTACTTTCATGCTGGGTTGACCTAGCAGCTGGGTAATCTATTTATGTACTCCTTAGGTTACTTTCAGGAGGTGTGACTTTCAGATAGGTCTTATTGGCCCCCCTGAGGGAAAATGTAATTTCTGTTCATTATGTTAAGTTTACATACTGAAAATTATTATTTGTTTTGGCATTTTACACATTCTTCTAGAATATTAAGATTATTTATTACATATTATGATAGATTATAATATAAAACCTAATTGCATAATACAGTATACCACCTTATTGCATCCCAACAATGGGATTTACATAGGCTTAAGGGAACTAAAACACTTATTGTATGCGTCATTGACGCTACAAAAATGTCATTGTTTGACCTTAACATGTGATAACTATACAACAGAACAGATGAATATGAATGACATTTAATCTCACAGGTGGCTAAAAATAACTACCTGAAAGCATCACCCCTACTAAACTACGCCTTCAGTCTTCTGATATTATTATTATTATTATTATTATTATGATCTGACCCGCTGGGTCATATCTCAATAACCCAGCAATAACAATCCAACCTTGCTCTTTTTAAAGAAAATAACCCAACTAAGTGACCCAATGCCTGCAACCCAGCAGGTAGGTCAACCAAATAACCCAGCATTTTTAAGAGTGTGGGGCCAAAACATATAACCATATTTCTCAATCACATGGCTAATAAGCCTTGGCATGCAGAGGCTTTCCCCACCTCTTCATCTCCCCTCCAATCATCCCTCGTTCATTTCGGAACAGCAATCACATTCTGCAATGTCATGACACGCTATAAGACTCTGTGATGCTAAAAACTCTGTGATGCTCTCTATGCACCATTCTGGCCTGACATAGTTTACTGTGTTCTTAGCTTTAACTTAACTCTGTTTTCATATACATTCGATATCGTAATGGCTGTCTCATAAACTCATAACCCTTCCCTTTACCCTGACAGACCACTCTCTCAATACTTGCCATGGTATGTCTGGCACTTTGGCTCTAATACTGTGCGCTCAGAACCTCACTGGATCCAAGATGGCTTCCTTTGCCTTTAAGGAGAGCGATGCTTAATGACACTGTAAATTGAACAGGAGCCGTCACCCTAACAGAACATCCATGTGTGATATGTTAAGAAGGGAAGGTGAGGACTTTGTTATTTTGCTGTAATGGCTGATTGATTGGAGTGCCACCCGGCTCTATATGGGGTATCATTAGTTTTGATGGCAATATTCAGGCGAAACGCACCAGAGTTTAACAAGCCCAACCTTCTTACTTGCAACCTTATCGTTCGTGAACGGACCCGAAAGTTAAAAGCCCTCTCAATGATCTCGCTTCAAGTGAGCAAATCAGAGCAACCTCTTTTTCTCTATGGATTACGCATGGCTAAAAAAGGCCTTACCTAAAAATAAAAAAAAATCCACGGACATCAGACATAACTGTCAGTCAAATTCTAAGTATGCTAATCCACCAGTGCTGCCCACCAATCAGAAAAGAGAGAGAGTGTGTTTAATCTTTTCATCCAATGCAGATCTGTCATGCAAATTAACTGCAGGGAGGATGATAATATTCTGCTGGGGACGGCTTATTCGTAACCCTGGCATGACCTCGGAATGAGCACTGTTTTATTTATCAGGGTAACCATTTACACACTCACATACACACACTCACTTATACATGCGTGCATGCTTGCAAACACCCATCAACACAACTTCCAGCAGGAAAATTAACATTCTGTTTCATAATGACATTTTATTAGATGTCGTCGATCATTCAAAAGGACAGAAAAAACACTTTATTCTTCAAATGGAACCCATCGGTTACAGTATATCATTATGGGAAACATAATGCAATATAATGGAATTCAGGCTCATCACACAAACGAGGGAGTGGAGGTAGATCAGCGATGCAAATGTCTGACATTCAAAAGGCGGACTCGTGTGGATTTGGCTTTGGACGGAAGCTAATTTTCCTTTCTTAATATTTCAGGACTCTCAGGCCTACATCAATATATATAGCAATTTATCAAGCATATCACCTGTGTGTAATTACCAATGATTGAAAACAAAAGCTTTTTAATTATCCTCTCGTTAGTTATTAGTTTGCCTTTATTTGCCTAATGGACATAGTTACCAAGGTTTTGATTAGTATTATGTTGTGTTGCCATTTGAAACCACATTTAAAGGCTGAATTGACTACATTCAAACACACATATTGTAATGGAATTATGACAAAAATTATATTCTGTATGGAAGTACATTAATAAACATGAGGGTAAACAGTAAGGATAAACAATCATGCAGTGTACTGTGGATTGACAATGACCACGTATCCTAGTGTCAAGGTGTTATCAAATGGAGCTATCAGGGTGAGTATGTGTTTAAAATCAATATGAGACATTACAGAGCAGATGGTCAAAGCTCTAATGGTGTAAGGATGTATTTTAAGTGAGTGTGCATGGAGTAGACATCAACACTCACCAAGATTACCCAAATCCCTAGCTTGATCGCTGCATCTATTTTATTTACAATAAAATCAGGCTGGTTCCATTTACAGCGATTAGGCTGGTTCCACCAGACTGCCAAATCCCCTCCTCAGTTGCAACACTATAAAATGTACAGTAAAATAAATATTTCTGTGAGAGTCAATTCAAAATAAGCATTCTTACATACTGAAACAAATCCACACCCAACCAAATGGTGCCGAAGTCAATGGAATAGATCCATACATGTGCGTCATTACCATTGACGTGGCCTGACGTTCTTTCACTACAGATGAGTTGTTTTTTTCTCCCTTGACTGACTCAAGACTCCTTTGATATTCCAACTTGCCTCTGGGGTGAGAGAGAATATGTTTTGCTCACGTTCCCACTCTCTTCAACTGAGATTACGCAATGGGGGCGATGCAGTACAGCGCTGAGAAGAATATCAAACAAAATGCCTGGGTGCATGCAGTCATACTTCTGTTGCCGCACAAGCATTGGCCTACAAATGTGCTCTTTTTGCCGAAAAGCACTGGAGATTAGTTTAGGGATGGTGCAATTCATCTGACTGTTGTATTAAATGTGTCAATGTTTTAATTGTCTGTCCCTGTTTAAATAAACGATTGAAATACCAGTCTCCTACTTTTGAAATGTTTTCAAATGGAGTTGAGAAATGATGATGTTAGATACAGAATAGTAGAGGTAGAAAGTGTCAAAATATACTATTAACATTTGAAAATAAATTAAACATTCACTGCAAATAAAATGTATTGAAAAATAAAAAAGCTATACAAAATAAAGTGCATAACTAATAACGATACATTTGCCAGACTTCAATATTCTTCAGACTTAAGAAATAAACACATTTTTTATCCATTCAATCACACCTCTGTTACTTCTACTGGACACAGACATCAATTCAATGGGAAAGGGGGACACCTAGTCTGTTGTACAACTGAATGCATTCAACTGAAATGTGTCTTCCACATTTAACCCAACCCCTCTGAATTAGAGAGGTGCGGGGGGCTGCCATAATCGGCATCAATGTCTTCAGCGCCCGGGGTACAGTGGGTTAACTGCCTTGCTCAGGGGCAGAACGACAGATTATTACCTTGTCAGCTCAGGGATTCGATCCAGCAACCTTTCAGTTACTGGTTCAATGCTCTAACCACTTGGCTATCTGCCACCATGTCTATTCCACATTTGGCTCAACAAAATGTAATTGAAATTACGTGGAAAGGACGTTGATTCAACCGGTGTGTGCCATGAGACCGGCTGACATTCACTTACTCACCCATTCATACTTTTTCGTTCACTCACTCCTCTTTCACTCACTCACGCACTCACTCGGTCAATCACTCAGTCCCTCACAAAATCCCTCTTTCACTCACTCACCAGTGCCAGAGCTGGAAAGAGTACTGAAATATCCTACTCAAGTAGAGGTACTGTTACTTTAATGAAATTTGACTCAAGTAGAAGTAAAACTACTGACTCTTAAAAATACTCAAAAAAATCTACTCAATTACAGTAACGAGAGTAGTTCCAGACCCTGCAGTGCCTAGCTCCACTCCCATTCCCCAGGCGCTATCATTTGTTGACTTCTGTAACCGTAAAAGCCTTGGTTTCATGCATGTTAACATTAGAAGCCTCCTCCCTAAGTTTGTTTTATTCACTGCCCTAGCACACTCTGCCAACCCGGATGTCCTAGCCGTGTCTGAATCCTGGCTTAGGAAGACCACTAAAAAACCTGAAATTTACATCCCTAACTATAAAATTTTCCGACAAGATAGAACTGCCAAAGGGGGTGGTGTTGAAATCTGCTGCAGCGATAGCCTGCAGAGTTCTGTCTTACTATCCAGGTCTGTACCCAAACAATTCGAGCTTCTACTCTTAAAAATCCACCTTTCCAGAAACAAGTCTCTCACTGTTGCCGCTTGCTATAGACCACCGTCTACCCCCAGCTGTGCCCTTGACACCATATGTGAACTGATTGCCCCCCATCTAGCCTCAGAGCTCGTGCTGCTAGGTGACCTAAACTGGAACATGCTTAACACCCTGGCCATCCTACAATCTAAGCTTGATGGCCTCAATCTCACACAAATTATCAATGAACCCACCAAGTACAACCCCAAATCCGTAAACAAGGGCACCCTCATAGATATCATCCTAACCAACTTGCCCTTCAAATATACCTCTGCTGTTTTCAACCAAGATCCCAGCGATCACTGCCTTATTGCCTGCATCCGTAATGGGTCTGCGGTCAAACAACCACCCCTCATCACTGTCAAACGCTCCCTAAAACACTTCAGCGAGCAGGCCTTTCTAATCGACCTGGCCCAGGTATCCTGAAAGGATATTGACCTCATCCCGTCAGTAGAGGATGCCTGGTCATTCTTTAAAAGTGCCTTCCTCACCATCTTGAATAAGCATGCACCTTCAAAAAATGTTTTAACCAGGAACAGATATAGCCCTTGGTTCTCTCCAGACCTGACTGCGCTTGACCAGCACAAAAACATCCTGTGGCGTTCTGCGTTCTGCATTTGCATCAAATAGCCTCCGCGATATGCAACTTTTCAGGGAAGTTAGGAACCAATATACACAAGCAGTTAGGAAAGCTAAGGCTAGCTTTTTCAAGCAGAAATTTGCATCCTGTAGCACAAACTCTAAAAAGTTCTGGGACACTGTAAAGTCCATGGAGAATAAGAGCACCTCCTCCCTGCTGCCCACTGCTAGGAAATACTGTCACCACTGAAAAATCCACTATAATTGAGAACTTCAATAACCATTTTTCTATGGCTGGCCATGCTTTCCACCTGGCTAACCCTAACCTGGTCAACAGCCCTGCATTCCACACAGCAACTCGCCCAAGCCTCCCCCATTTCTCCTTCACCCAAATCCAGATAGCTGATGTTCTGAAAGAGCTGCAAAATATGGACCCCTACAAATCACCCGGGCTAGACAATCTGGACCCTCTCTTTCTAAAATGATCTGCTGAAATTGTTGCAACCCCTATTACTAGCCTGTTCAACCTCTCTTTCGTATCGTCTGAGACTCCCAAAGATTGGAAAGCTGCCGCAGTCATCCCCCTCTTCAAAGGGAGACACTCTAGACCCAAACTGCTATAGACCTATATCCATCCTACCCTGCCTTTCTAAGGTCTTCGAAAGCCAAGTTAACAAACAGATCACGACCATTTTGAATCCAACCGTACCTTCTCCGCTATGCAATCTGGTTTCAGAGCTGGTCATGGGTGCACCTCAGCCATGCTCAAGGTCCTAAATGATATCATAACCGCCATCGATAAGAGACATTACTGTGCAGCCGTATTCATCGACCTGGCCAAGGCTTTCGACTCTGTCAATCACCACATTCTTATTGGCAGACTCAACAGCCTTGGTTTCTCAAATGATTGCCTCGCCTGGTTCACCAACTATTTCTCTGATAGTGTTCAGTGTGTCAAATCGGAGGGCCTGTTGTCCGTACCTCTGGCAGTCTCTATGGGTGTGCCACAGGGTTCAATTCTCAGGCCGACTCTCTTCTCTGTATACATCAATGATGTCGCTCTTGCTGCTGGTGATTCTCTGATCCACCTCTACGCAGATGACGCCATTCTGTATACTTCTGTCCCTTCTTTGGACACTGTGTTGACTAACCTCCAGACGAGATTCAATGCCATACAACTCTCCTTCCGTGGCCTCTAAATGCAAGTAAAATTAAATGCATGCTCTTCAACCGGTCACTGGCCGCACCTGACCGCCCGTCCAGAGTAGTCACAACTCTGGACGGTTCTAACTTAGAATATCTGGACAACTACAAATACCTTGGTGTCTGGTTAGACTGTAAACTCTCCTTCCCCACTCACATTAAGCATCTCCAATTCAAAATTAAATCTAGAATCGGCTTCCTATTTCGCAACAAAGCATCCTTCACGCATGCTGCCAAACATACCCTCGTAAAACTGACCATCCTACCAATCCTCGACTTCGGCGATGTCATTTATAAAATAGCCTCCAACACTCTACTCAACAAATTGGATGCAGTCTATCACAGTGCCATCCATTTTGTCACCAAAGCCCCATATACTACCCACCACTGTGACCTGTATGCTCTCGTTGGCTGGCCCTCGCTTCATACTCGTCGCCAAACCCACTGGCTCCAGGTCATCTACAAGTCTTTGCTAGGTAAAGCCCCGCCTTATCTCAGCTCACTGGTCACCATAGCAGCACCCACCCGTAGCAAGCGCTCCAGCAGGTATATCTCACTAGTCACCCCCAAAGCCAATTCCTCCTTTGGCCGCCTTTCCTTTCAGTTCTCTGCTGCCAATGACTGGAACGAACTACAAAAATCACTGAAACTGGAGACTCATATCTCCCTCACTAGCTTTAAGCACCAGCTGTCAGTGCAGCTCACAGATCTCTGCATCTGCACATAGCCCATCTGTAAACAGCCCTTCCTACTACCTCATCCCCATACTGTATTTATTTATTTATCTTGCTTCTTTGCACCCCAGTATCTCTACTTGCACATTCAACTTCTGCACATCTACCATTCCAGTGTTTAATTGCTATATTGTAGTTACATCGCCACCGTGGCCTATTTATTGCCCTACTTCCCTTATCTTACCTCATTTGCACTCACTGTAAATAGACTTATTTTTGTTCTTTTTTCTACTGTATTATTGACTGTATGTTTGTTTATTCCATGTGTAACTCTTTGTTGTTGTATGTGTCGAACTGCTGTGCTTTATCTTGGCCAGGTCGCAGTTGTAAATGAGAACTTGTTCTCAACTAGCCTACCTGGTTAAATAAAGGTGAAATAAAAAAAATTTAACAAATAAAAAAATGAGTTACTTCATGCCTCTTGTAATTTGTTTAATCACTTAGATGAATATCTGATTATATACAGTAGGTCAAATCTATGCATAAGTCGAGAAAATCCTAAAGGGTTCATAAACTTTCTCTCACCACTGTAAATTACAAAGAATTGAATGAAATGTGTTTATAAAAGGCACATTTTTTCCCGGACCCTATAGGCTTCTATAGGCTCCCCCAAAAAAATCCCATGTGTACAAATCCTACAAACAACTCTGTTCTACTTTATGCCACTTTGCAAATGTGATGATATGTGCACGCAATGCTTCATTATATAGGTGCATTTTCTTCACCACCCAGCCCCCTCCTCCCAGCTCTCAAAATTCAAAACATCTTCCCGGTGCAATGGCTTGGAGTCTGGACCAGGGCTAGTTGTCTGTCATTGCCATAGATATACAGAGTTTGACTAACACTGTTTGAAATCAGATAAGTGACCCGAACATCAATGTTGATGTTTGGGATGAACTATAAATGTTTCTATTGATTTCATTGGGTCAAGCGAGTAGCAACACTGCACTGTCTCTGCCCTACTCCTGAGTACAATCACTGCCAGTTGTAAACTTGCGTAGTAAGTTTAGGTTAGCTGGTTGATAAGCTAAATCTGGTTAGGATTGGTGTCCTTTAGTAGTGGTTTCTTTGCAGAAATTCTACCATGAAGGCCTGATTCACGCAGTCTCCTCTGAACAGTTGATGTTGAGATGTGTCTGTTACTTGAACACTGTGAAGCATTTATTTGGGCTGCAATTTCTGAGGCTGGTAACTCTAATGAACTTATCCTCTACAGCAGAGGTAACTTTGGGTCTTCCTTTCCTGTGGCGGTCCTCATGAGATCCAGTTTCATCATAGCGGTTGGTGGTATTTGCGACTGCAAGTTCTTTACATTTTCTGTATTGACTGACCTTCATGTCTTAAAGTAATGATGGACTGTCGTTTCTCTTTGCTTAATTGAGCTGTTCTTGACATACTGTAATATGGACTTGGTATTTTACCAAATAGGGATATCTTCTCTATACCACCCCTACCTTTCAAAGCACAACTGATTGGCTCAAACGCATTTAGAAGGAAAGAAATTCCACAAATTAACTTAACAATGCACACTTGTTAATTGAAATGCATTCCAGGTGAATATATCATGAAGCTGGTTGAGAGAATGCCAAGAGTGTGCAAAGCTGTCATCAAGGAAAAGGGTGGCTACTTTAAAGAATCTCAAATATAAAATATATTTTGATTTGTTTAACACTTTTTTGGTTACTACATGATTCCATATGTGTTATTTCACAGTTTTGATGTCTTCACTATTATTATACAATGTAGAAAATAGTAAAAATAAAGAAAAACCCTGGAATGAGTAGTTGTGTCCAAACCTTGTACAGTGTGTACAGTGGTAAAAAGACATTTACTCGTATGCATTACATTTTTTAGATACAAATATTTTCCCTAAGACAATTTAAAAACACTTGCGCATAGGATACACCCAAGTATCCTCAGCCGAAGGTGGCTATCGAGGAGCAAACTCCTCTGTTCGCCTATTAACGAATTGCACTCGTACATATGGCGCCCGCTTATCGGTTTCCAGATCACGGAGGAGGAGGACAGAGGAGTCGAGAAGAGAAAGGACTTTTGCCTACTTGAGAATCTCCCTAGCTCACCAGGAAGAGGGTTGGGCAACACTGCCTTAACGGATGGGGGTGTGGCTAGTTTACCATTAATGGGACACAGTATGCCATACATCAGTCGGTCCTTGTGAGGTCATAAGAAGGAGATATCGGAGAGATTGTTGCAGAGGGGAGGGAGGAATCAGACCAAATATAATTTTTGGGAAGCGGAAATAGCTGTTAGCGTGGCAGCCTGGTTCTTTGGCAGGGCGGCGTATATCAGAGAGAAATATGTGACACTGACATATAGCTGTACCAGGATTTTCCTATGATATATGCATTTAATTTCTGCCTCTTGTTGTGGTGATGTTTTTCTCTTGCCCTGCTATTTACAGTATGTCCAGGCTGTGCAGGAGGGGGAATATTAAGGTGGTGTTGAGATACACATGCTGCAGCTAACTTCTCATGTTTGACCTTTGAAGTATGAGTGAGACAGAACGGGTGGGTGTGTGTGGGAGAGAGAATTTGTGTGTTTGTGAATGCGTGAGTGTTTCTTCTGTGTGTGTGTGTGACACATAAATATGGTGTTGAAAGAAGTAAAACCAAGGGAAAACTCAGTATCTCCTCAAAGAGAGACCTTCAAACCACCTATACCAGCCAAGGTGAGGACGCAGTGTAGATTATGTGTGCGTGTGTGCATGTTTAGGTATCCTAATGTCTATGTTTTAGTAAAATAGTTAGTGTGCGTCTGTGTTTATATGTGTGCTAATGTGTGTGTTTATGTGCGATATTGTCTGTGAAAGCTCCCTGTCAACCCAGGCTCTGGTGTAATGGAGCGTTGTCTGGATCAGTCTGCGTCATGGTCCCCAGATTAAAGCCAGCATCGTGGCAACAGCCTTATTGATTGATTTGAGTCACCAACTGGCTGCTCATGTATCAACCTGACACTATGTTGCTGGGGCAACAGACGTTCCTCACAAGCTGGACATCTAACACAGGTGACACTGATCACACACACCCACCGACACAAACCTGGGGTGCGTTCAATTCAGTTGAACAATTGCTACGTTGCGTGGCGGTTTTGACTGAATGACACATTTCCCCCAAACGGCGCGCACTGTTATTCAACAGTCTTTGAGGTTGATGTTAGCTCCCCGTTTTGATGTTTGCTCCCATTTGGTGGCTGTGGCCTAACAATATGGGTGTGACCATTTGACATTGGAAAACGTGTGCAGTGCACCATACACAATCGCCCTCTGGGCCACCATAATCACAACGTTCTTCAACTACAGTACAGCTTCTGTTGGTTAAAAAACGTTGCACACCATTCAGTCATACTGAACACCCTACCCTTGGTCTTGACTAAAACTGACGTGCACACACACACAACCGAAGTTGGGGGGATTCTCTGATTACTCCTTATCATGACCTGGGGTGTGTTCAGTTCGCTCAACGTTTGCTACGTTGTGTGACGGTTTGTACTAAATGACACATTTCCCCGCACCGTTCTTCAACAGCCTTTGAGGTACATTTGCTGTCGTTTGGTAGGTGTGGTGAGATGTGGCCTGATCAATATGAAATTGCAAAACTCATGCAGCCCACCATACAATAATTGCCCTCTGGGCCACCATAATCACAACGTTTTTCAACTGGTCATTCAATACCGTTTCCATTGAATTCAATGTTGCACATCGTTCTGTCATACTGATCGCACCCATGCCAAATGGACAGTCATGGTTATTTTTGATTACTCTTGTTTAAAAAAAATAAAGTTCCAGCACGATTCTTCATTGACTTCAATGGTGCACTTCCGTTAGCTTAGATTTCAAACCCTCATTGCCATCGCGTGAATAAGGTCCATCAACTCAATTAAATTTCTATGTTGGAAGAGCCATGAAAAGCATACGGTAGTAATATATAATGTGACATTGTTGCTCAACATAATTGGGCAATTCAATAGAAAAACAAGTACTCGAAATCTGCCAAGGGAACGAAATGTAGCACGACCTAGCTTGATAGTACAATATACTACGCCATATTCAAGAGACACAGGAATTTGTATACATTTTGTATTGTAATTTGCACTGTATTATGTATTGTATTATGTAGGTGGGTGGCCTTGCACGAGCCTTGGCTTGTGCGAGCCAGAATGGCTCATAAGGCAGGAGCCATCTCCTGTTTCTGAAGCGTGAGGCAGAGGCAGGAGATTATGTGGTATTATGTACTGTATATTATGTTATTAAGTATATTATGTATTTTATTTTGTTTCCTGTTTGAACCTCAGAGTAGTCGCTGACAATAAATACTACTAAATACTACCCTCTATTCTTACATTTTTTTATTATATATTTTTTTACCCCCTTTTTCTCCCTCTATTCTAATGAACGGGAATAAAACACCTATCCACAAGAAAACTGGGAAGAGCTCTGCTTTTAAAAAACAAAATGAGTGGGTCCGAAGGTAAAGAGAAACAGATCATGCGTATCAACAAGACCCTGTAGTTTTAACAGCATAAATTCATTGAATAGTTATGTAATCCTGTGGGTGATTGAATAGACGGATTGGTTGTTTAGCAACAAAACCGACACATGTGGAACAATGAGGCAAAACAGATGGGGTTGACTTAAATAGTTGACAACATGAAAACTATATTTTGTTTCCAATGTTTATTAAAAGCCTTGAAACATTTGCACAATGAGCACTTGTTCTCTAATAAGTACATTGTTACAGTCGTTGGTTAGCTAGCTAGCAACATTTTGCCATATTAGTATAGATGTGACATCAGTCAAAACAGCTCAAAACAAGACATGGTATCAAGAACAAGATAAAACTATCTGAAACGAGCCACCTACGATTCCCCACCTAGCAGCTTCTTGTCATTGTTGCTAGTTATATGGCCACCTAGAATCCCAACAACACAATCTCATACTTAATTTGTGCAAATATGTACAAAAAGTATTTCAGCAGATTTGGTGCGTTTTTGTGTCGCTTAATTTGTGTAAAAAAACACATTTTTATGTGACTTAATTCGTAGGAAAATACACACATTTTTGTGTGACTTCATTCATAGGAAAATACGTTTTTTGGGGGGTAAACTTCAGATTTTTTGGGGGAAAGTTATTAAAGCAATGCATAATGGGCAATGGTGTTCCACACTGACTTTTTTGTGTCCCACATTTATTTATATAAAAAGAATTAACAACCCAATATTGTTAATCAACCAGGCTGTCACTGAAATAATTATATTACAATATTATCCTTACATAGTTTTTTTATTAATGCCAATAATACTGTTTTCTATGCTTGTTTTCACATAATACTTTGGGATACTGCTGCACTTGTAGTGATAAATGGCCCTTTTTTTGTGTAGGCAACAGCAGGACAACAAGACTTTCTTCATAACTCATTTCATATTTAGTGGAGCCTACATTACACAATTGTCTTCATAATGCATTTAATACAAGGCTATGTCAAATTTCATGAGGGTTGCCAGATTGGAGAAAAAAAGATAGATGTATTTTTGATTGGGGAATGGGGATACATTTTTATGATGGGAAATTACAATACACACACACACAAACACTCACACACGTATACACACACTGACTTTGTTTGTACTCATGTCATAGCCAACTTTTGTATGAATTATTTTTTATAAAATATTTGTATCTAATTGTCATGTATTCATTATCTTTAACTGGTAAATGTTTGTAGTTTGCATTTTTTCAGTAATTATTAACATGGTTAAATAGTCATAAATCTCTGCTTGATTTAGCTTCTGGTATACTTGGCATTTTTCTACGTATTTTATATTTCCACTTAATTTATCAACACACTACTGTAAATAAATTGACATTACCTGTTGTGAAACCCTCCGTAAATAAATGGTGAGAAATGCTCCGTCTGAAGCCATTTGGTTATGGATTTCACAGCCCTATAATAATGATACAAATTATATCACCTTAAAATGATTTTTTTTTACAACCACTGGGGTATAACATTTTGAGAAAAGGGGTATAGGAGAGTCTGACATATAACCCATAACTTGAGTTCAGTCTTCGCCAATGAGAACCAAGAGGGGCCTAGCTTCGTCCTTCATGACTGGGAAAGGCCTCAATTCTAGGCAGTAGAAAATCCTACATCCATCTCATTAGATCAGAACAGGATGGATCAACAGTGATTCATATTACTGGTTTGCATCCTAAAAAACGGATGGTTGTGTTTTGCTACATAACACACTTACATTATTTGTCTACCCATATGATGTGGATCATTGTCAGGATATTAGATATTTCAACTTGAGTAACAAAAGAACACCATGGTTGTAATAACACTTTAAACAGGTAGTTTGTAAATGTTTAGAATGAGTTTGTTTTGGGTCCACACTGGTAAGTTAACTTATGTAAATGAGACAGTCACAGAGTATTTTCTTCTGAATAACTGGTCATTGCATAGCACTTTCCATTCAGCTTCAGGCAACTTTGATGTAAGGCTTGATCACACCTGTAGTGACTACTTCTATCCATCACGCCCATTGTTGCTTATCCACTGTTTACTAGATATATCAACGTAATTACACCCAGCACAATGTTGAAACACAGAACGCTTCCCACCACTAGATCACATAACTAGACGTGACCGGACGCTGCCAACAATGTAGTAGAAGAAAGTGAAAGCTGCAACAGGGACTCTAACCAGGGCTCATCTAGGGCAAAGTGATCTCTAACGGCCATTGCCCTGAAAGCCTAGTATTCCTCTGGTTAGAGGCAGTAGGCTTATAATGCTTGGCATATGTCTTGTTACAATAGCCTACTACATAACATGATTGACACAAACATAATAAACATCATGGAATGGCCTAGGAAGTGCCATAAGTGTAAGCCAACATAATTCATTATTTTACATGAACCTGTTTAACTGATTGATATGGCTTAATTGATCATAGTCCAGATTCGTTATAGTTGCAAATACCATGCAGTTGCAACAGGGGAATACATTTATTTTGTTGTTGTTGCAGGTCTTCTGTTTCCCCACATTTATTGATTAATTAATTTCCCATCATGAAAATATATCCCCATTCCCCAATCAAAAATCTTCCTCAATACCACCAACAACAAAAAAATATAAATACAGCTTTTTACTCCAATCTGGCAACCCTCATAAAATCAGTCATAGCACCAGTATCCCAAAAGTGAATACAAGCATAGAAAACAGAAATATTTAATTAGACTACTATTGTACTATATGTATTTCGGTGACAATCTGGCTGATTAACAATTATGCGTTATTAACACCATTGTTTCTTTATATAAATAAATGTGGGACACAAAACAACTTTCAAAAGATTGTTCCGAAGTTTGCCCCCCCCCAAAATACATTTTCCTATGAATGAAGTTGCACATTTTTATGTGTCCTTTCTTATGAATTATGTTTTCACTCAAATTAAGCCCCACAAAAACGCACGCAATCTGCTGAAATACTTTTTGTACATATTTTCACGAATTGAGTGTGAGATTGTGTTGATCACAACAACACACAAACTTTGGCCTCATAGAAGTGTGCTCATCGTAAGACAGCAATCCATACTTCGGTTATTCACCAGGCCAATGTCTCCAAATGCTAACTTTTTTTGCATTTGTGGTACAAATTCAATGCAAGTTAATATCCCGATATTAGCATTTTTCATGTTTCATGTCCAAATCATCCTAAAATTGGGTCGTTATTAGAGTGCATAAGATTCTGTATGTCCAAACCTAAAAAAAAATGGAATCCCGTTCCAAAGCACTGGCTCTCAGCCTTTGTTTGAAGGTTTATTTAGAGTGCTCAAGAGCTTTCTGGTACGTAGAGGATCACTGAGTAAATGGGCAATTAGCATGGAATCCAAAGAAGTAGGGTTTTTTATAAACACTGTCGTGTCTGACTAGGATTAAATTATATGACATGCTATTTTATCAAATCGATTACCTAACGTTTAATTGATTAAGTGATTGAATTAAACCATGCAACAATTAAACCATTGATAACCTGGGGCACCACGGAGGAATTAATTTATATAGAGCGGTTATCTCCCGAATCCACTCTCTTAAAGATCTGAAGATCTTTTATATCAATAGCAGTCAATTATGAATCGTCTCCTCGATCGGTCTCATTCTGATTGTCATAAGTACTTGGTTATCTGCACAAACCCTAGCTAATAAGTTGAATCAGCAATACACAAATTGGCTTAATTATTTATTTACTAAATAATCACACAGAATTACATATATATATATATATATATATACATATATATATATACACAGGATAGATCACACATCGATTATTAATCATGTCATGAAAAGCCCCTAGTGGGCTAACGCGATATGACTGCTGGTTAAACAAAGGAAGGGGGTTGGGTTTGAATGAAAGAGCGGGAAGACTGAGGGAAAAAGAGATTGGGTCTCTATCGGACCTTAAGAAGCTATGATACCATAAATACAGAATCTTATGCACTCTAATAACCGCCCATTCGGAAATATATACATTATATATTTAGATATATACATTTACTCTGAGCTGCACTTCAATAGATCGGTCGAAGATGGAAGACTGGTTTACCTAGCAGAGATCGCCATTGTCCTTTGAAGAATCTTTCTGGTTGTAGTGTTGTTAAGCGGTACCCTGTGGTTCTTTGGAGATTGTCTTTCCTTACCTAGGCTACGTACGTTTACAGCTACAGCTGATAACTCAACGTCTAGAACGTGTCACTTCTTTGGTGAATAATCATTCAAAGTTCATACCAAGTTCCCATAATCAGCTTGTGCTGTATTCTGGCTGGTCTAGTCAAAATTCACCATTCCAGCGTGGTGATCGTCACCTCCACGTTGAAATTTGCCCTTTTGGAAAGCGGTAGTCGGTAGTCCTAACATTTCTGGAACTAAATGTTAATTTCGTTAAGTTGTAGTTGAAATTAGCCCTTTTAAACATATGGACACCATTCCTCACGTCATCGATAACTAAGGTTGACTTCTGACAATGAGCTTTTGTACTGTGGGAGCGTGTTTCATAATTCTCAACCAATGTTTGTTCACTTGGGCGTGGCCACTGAGTAAGCATAGTTTACTTATGAAAACAACTCTCTCATTTAGAAGCAAAATGTTTTTTCACAAATAGTTTCATATTTAAATTGAACAACAATTCCATGTGAATCTGATAACTAGAATGTGTAGACTTTCCAAGATACAATTTATGTCGTTCTATCATCAGATATAATGTCCCAGACACCAACTCATCTGACATCATATTATTTAAATACCAACGGACACTTTCAACTGGTTGAGAAATGGAAATGTTGTTTCATTCCCCAACCTTTTGATGTTACCATACTCTCTCTATGTTAACAAAGGGCTTTCCAAGAGTCCATTCTGTAGAGTGGAGAGAAAAGGGGGAAAGGTATTTATGGGTGGGGGGCATAAACCTTACCCAACAGGGCAACGTCATGACAACACACACAGTGAACAGAGGTCTTTGTGACGAGTACACACTCCTGTTATTCTGTTGAATCCCAAATATCAAGAGCAAAAAGATACAGACACACTGTTTCATAATCTTTACTGTAATATTTTAAACCATAATGAAACAAGCAGTGTGTCTCTTGCCAATGCAAAGCTTTAATGTGTGGAAAAGAGCTTCTACCAAACTGCAGCTACTTAGGCACTCTACTTGCATTCTGGCTGGGTTTGTGTTTTTCGTAAAATTTGACCTGAAGAGAGTGAGAGAAATGGTTGCATTATTGCCTGCAAAGGGTCGAAAAATGCAATCTGTCCCAACCTGCTTTGCCATTGAAAATTATCAGAGGGTTCACCCTACCCACAGGCCATTCAAATGAGAAGTGGCAAGATTACAAGAGATGTTAAGGTACAGCTTGTACCCAAAGAACCTCTCTCCTCGTCTTGAGGGAAATCAAAACCCAGGCCCGGACGAGCCCCCACTTTTGGACCCCGAAGGATCTCATAGTTGAACGTACCCTCTCTCTGTCTATTTATACCCACCATCCCTCCTGCTCCCCTTCCTTCCCTCCAGGCAGTTAAGATGGCAACATATGCAGATAGACCTTATCATGGCTCTCGCATCATATGCATATACCTTAGCGTAGCCGAATAGTGCCTGTAGGCCTTCATATTTCCAGTATTTTGAGTGTTTGCCTCAGGTCCCTATGGAGCTTGTGTGCCACTATGCAGCATTTGTTTTTAATGATCTGGTGTGGAGGCAATTGCAGCATTCCCAGCTACCAGGGCCCCAGGAGAATGCTTCATTTTGGGGGCTAAGAGGTGCCTTCAGCAATGGAGTGTTTTTCAGCACTCCCCTTTCCTCATAGGAAAAACAGAACAAATAGACTAGACTATGCAGCTTGGGGACAGGCATTTTGTAATGTGATCGCACACATTCATCTCATGTGTATTAGATTACTAATCCACAACAAGACATTTCCCCCTCCACCAATGGACAGTGTTTCATCGTAAAGGACACCCCTTTTACAACTGCTGAATGTTAACTAAGCTATATAACACTTGTTTTAAAGTAGTTCCTACCCTACACTATAAACATGGGGGGGTTAAACCTGAGGTTTATACCTGTGGTTTAAAATGGCTCAATTAGCCAAGATGCTGAGGACGACCAGCTGAGCACATCATTATATCCGTTCCAACACATCACCGGGGGCAAACTACCTGCCCTCCATGACACCTACAGCACCCGATGTCACAGGAAGGCCAAAAAGATCATCAAGGACAACAACCACCGAGCCACTACCTGTTCACACCACTACCATCCAGAAGGCAAGGTCAGTACAGGTGCATCAAAGCTGGGAACGAGAGACTGAAAAACAGCTTCTATCTCAAGGCCATGAGACTGCTAAACAGCAATCACTAACTCAGAAAGGCTGCTGTCTACAATGAGACCCAATCACTGGCCACTTCAATAAATGGATCACTAGTCACTTTAAACAATGCCACTTTAAATAATGCCACTTTAATAATGTTTACATATCTTACATTACTCATATCATATGTATATACTGTATTTTATACCATCTATTTCACCTTGCCTACGCCGCTCAGCCATCGCTCATCCATATATTTATATGTACATATTCTCATTCACCCCTTTAGATTTGTGTGCATTAGGTAGTTGTTGGGGAATTGTTAGATTACTTGTTAGATATTACTGCGCTGTCGGAACTAGAAGCACATTTTGCAACACTCACATTAACATCTCCTAACCATGTGTATGTGACCAATACAATTCGATTTGATTTTTTAACAGATTTAGATGTAGCTAGATGTGATCACACACATTTTCACAAAAGTAGTCCACTAGCACGTTCTGATAATCAAAATAACTACATGACGTGTGATAATGTGTCTGGACAAATAGCTCACAGTGTAGTGTACCAAGTTCCTGACAAGCACGTTCAAATCTCCCATGGAATGTTTTTTTCCCCTTTGAAATTACATTAATTTTGTTATTGTGATGAGAAGGGAAGTGCAGTCAGCCTTGTTCACAAACACACTGCTAGGATCTAATAATCATATATTGCATATTATGAGGCTACATGGACAAGTACACCTAAATGTAGGCTACGCCCACAACGTTTTATAGGCATTTTTATAATCAGGTACTTCGTCACATTTGCCCTATTTTACTCGAGAAGCAGCAGTGGAAAATGTTTTGCTTTAAACGTACCCCGAATGAGCTTCAAACTCACAGCTGTCGTATCTCATCACCTTCTGGTTAATCACTTAGTGGATCACACAACCAGTCCGTGATAGCAGTAGTGGGTAAAATACCACTATTTGACAACACCAGAGAACTTTTGACGTTTACGATGTATGACTACAAATGTACATGCTATATAATTCTCCTACTTTTTTCCATAAAAGTACATGGATGTGTGTGAAATGGATAAGATAGTTTTTTTTTTGTTATCGTATATTTGAAAATGTTCCTTTTGGATTTTATGTAACGTCAGTAGCCTTGGAGTCAAGGAAGCATCCCTGTAATATACAGTACACAATTATTGGCCATAATTATAAAGATTAGCAAAAAAACATTATAAAATAAATAATACAAATACTGAGCTATATTTTATGCAAAAAAAAAATAATGATATTATTTTATGATAATACAATTGCTCAGAGAAAGAGATGTTGTTTAAAACCTCTACAGGATCGGTGGGTCCCCCACCAGACGGTTGAGCTAACGTAGGCTAATGTGATTAGCATGAGGTGGTAAGAAACAAAACAAAAAATCCCAGGACATAGACATAACTGATATGGGCAGAAAGCTTAAATTCTTGTTATTCTAACTGCACTGTCCAATTTACAGTAGCTATTACAGTGAAAGAATACCATGCTATTGTTTGAGGAGAGTACACAATTATGACCTTGAAAATGTATGAATAAACCAATTAGGCACATTTGGGCAGTCTTGACACAACATTTTGAATAGATATACAGTAGTTCATTGGATCAGTCTAAAACTTTGCCATCTAGTGGCCGAAGTCAAAATTGCACCTGGGCTAGTATAATTCATTATGGCCTTTCTCTTGCATATAAAAAATGATGGTACAAAAAAACACAGTTTTTTTTCTTTGTGTTATCTTTTATCAGATCTAATGTGTTATATTCTCCTACAATAATTTATAATTTCCACAAACTTCAAAGTGTTTCCTTTCAAATGGTATCAAGAAAATGCGTATCCTTGCTTCAGGTCCTGAGCTACAAGCAGTTAGATTTGAGAATGTCATTTTAGGCGAAAATGGGAAAAAAGGGGTGGATCCTTAAGAGGTGTTAACAAGTAATTTAAACATGACTTTAAAAACGTAAGCCTATGCACCATTAACCAATTAAAAACAGCAATGAGGTTTATACAGTAGGCTATATGCCCAATACATAATCACTGCATATTGGCTATAGTTGAATTGCCCTGACAACGTTATTCTTCTCAGACCATTTAGAAATTATATTTAAAAATGTAGGTGTATGATCACACTGGTAATAGATCATTTGTTTTATTACTTGTAAAACAGCTGAGTGAGCATAATAATTAGCATTTTTACTGGACTGATGGCCTGCATCTGATGGTCAGTCTGAGGGAAGGGAGGGAGCAGCGGTGAGGCTGCCTCTGACACGACTCACCGTCCTCCCATTGCAGCTGCAGTGCTGGTTGTAGTGTGAGAGAAAATAGGGAGAACGGACTTTTTATGGCTTAGAAAAATGTTGAACAAAGTATTGACAGTAGTGAATAACAACTTAAACATGAACTTACTCTTACAGTGCTCTTTACTGTTTTAGTTGAGTCTGTCTATAGTCATGGTTTTAAAAGTTGTGAAATCTCACAGTATCAACTTTGCTGTGCATTCGAGGCTTCTTTTTGTGGTCTATGGCTCGAGGAAACTGTGCAGATACGGCGATCTGAGTTATCGGATTGGCCAGTGGTAGGCCTATAGGTGCACTTGATTTGCTCTCTAGGCCTGCTGGGTAGGTGGAGATCTACCTTCAACACATAAAATGGTTCGAATTGGGAACATTTTGCCTTCCCGGTGCTATGGCAGCTGAATCAAGTGCACCTACCGCCAACAACGCCAAACCAATAAAAGAAAATAGGAACGCAAGGCTTTATCGTTGTTTTTTTTACAGAAATGTTTGTTGATCGACTAGGAATGCTTTGGATCGCAATCGACCAGTTAGTGACCACTGCTCTAACACCTAGCCTGACGACTCAAACACATTTTTTTCGCAGCTCTGTCATTCGCTACATACTTTAGTCTGAGACTGACATTATTGAAGTTGTTTGTGGTGACGAGGGGCACAAGGGGTGTTGTAGAAAACAAAGTAATCAGCGATTGGATCATCTCTAACGAATTAAAGTATCAAAGCCAATGACACATTTTCTAACAACCGTTTACCCAATGTGTGTTCTAGCTTTGGCTCAACCCATCAGACAAAGAAAAATAACCATCCTGGGGTCCTGGGGCTAACGTAGCTAGCTAGCTTTAATCAAACATACCTACTTACCAGCAACACACCAGTCTCAGGTTTTACTTTTTACAGCCCAAATGGAAACTCAGCACACTGGTTGAATCAAAGTTGTTTCTATGTCATGTCAATGAAATTACCTTTAACCAACATGGAATAGACGTTGAATTGACGTCTGTGCCAAGTGGGTAGTCTGATTTAACCCATAGGCCTCTCCTCTCCTTTAAAGCCCGTTTTCAAGTTTTTTTTTGCGTGATCCAGTGCCCCGGATGGGTGGGTTTGCTCATTTTCTACCATTCCATTGGTGCCCGGGGCACTGGGCCATGTAAAACAAACTGGCCAGTCTTTTCCCATAAACACAGTGTGACCACGAGTTAATAGGCAAAATGGGGCATGAATTGTTCATGTAATTGTAATCCAAACCCTCAAGTTTGTCATGACACAGTCCTTTACCAAACTTTGTTTTGGACAAGACTGACCTTATGACCAAAATGATCCTATTTACACTTTGTAGTCAATTTGGACAATATAATGAATGTTTCTGACTCTTATCAATGGCATATATGTCATTTAAACCCAGAGAAGTTGGTTATAAGGACAAGTTGACCTTTAAGAACCTATATGTACTGTATGTTAGGCATAGCTCCCCATGCTTTTGTTTAAACCTGGGGTGGTGCAGGATTGGCTACACTTATTTCTCTACCGCCTCACATTTGGCTGCTGCCCGGGGGAAGGTACAGGTAAGAGGGAAGTTGCCATGTGGCTGGTTGTTAGTTTTGACTGTCTAAATTGAAATAATATATTTGATTTGTCTCAAATCAAATCAAATTTTATTTGTCACATACACATGGTTAGCAGATGTTAATGCGAGTGTAGCGAAATGCTTGTACTTCTAGTTCCGACCATGCAGTAGTATCTAACAAGTAATCTAACAATTTCACAACAACTACCTTGCACACACAAGTGTAAAGGAATGAATACGAGTATGTACATATAAATATATAGATGAGCGATGGCCGAACGGCATAGGCAAGATGCAGTAGATGGTATAGAGTACAGCATATACACATGAGATGAGTAATGTAGGATAGGTAAACATGATATAAAGTGGCATTGTTTAAAGTGGCTAGTGATACATTTATTACATCCAATTTTAAATTATTAAAGTGGCTAGAGATTAGATTCAATGTCACGACTTCAGCTGAAGTTGGTCCCTCCCCTGGTTCGAGCGTCTACCGGCGGTCGATGTCACCGGAGTTCTAGCCACCACCGATCTATTTCTCACTTTCTGTTTTGTCTTGTCATTAATCACACCTGGTCATCATTACCCAAATTACGTGTTATTTATTCCTCTGTTCCCCCATCAGTGTTGTCCGTGATTGTTTCAGGTTTTTTGGCTCGTTGTGTGAGCAGGTGATTGTCTACGTATCATATATTTTGTCCCTTATTAAAATAAGGAGTTTGACAACTGGCTTCCTGCGACTGTTTCCTTGGAGACCTGCTGTAGAGCCATAACAGTCAATGGCCGAACGGCATAGGCAAGATGCAGTAGATGGTATAGAGTACAGTATATGCATATGAGATTAGTAATATAGCATATGTAAACAATATATAAGTGGCATTGTTTGAAGTGGCTAGCGATACATTTATTACATCCAATTTTTTATTATTAAAGTGGCTAGAGATTTGAGTCAGTATGTTGGCAGCAGCCACTCAGTGTTAGTGATTGCTTTTTAACAGTCTGATGGCCTTGAGATAGAAGCTGTTTTTCAGTCTCTCGGTCCCAGCTTTGATGCACCTGTACTGACCTCGCCTTCTGGATGATAGCGGGGTGAACAGGCAGTGGCTCGGGTGGTTGTTGTCCTTGATGATCTTTTTGGCCTTCCTGTGACATCGGGTGCTGTAGGTGTCCTGGAGGGCAGGTAGTTTACCCCCGGTGATGCGTTGTGCGGACCTCACTACCCTCTGGAGAGCCTTACGGTTGTGGGCGGAGCAGTTGCCGTACCAGGCGGAGATATAGCCCTACAGGATGCTCTCGATTGTGCATCTGTAGAAGTTTGTGAGTGTTTTCGGTGACAAGCCAAATTTCTTCAGCCTCCTGAGGTTGAAGAGGCGCTGTTGCTGTTGCGCCTTCTTCACCACGCTGTCTGTGTGGGTGGACCATTTCAGTTTGTCCGTGATGTGTACGCCGAGGAACTTAAAACTTTACACCTTCTCCACTACTGTCCCGTCGATGTGGATAGGGGGGTGCTCCCTCTGCTGTTTCCTGAAGTCCATGATCATCTCCTTTGTTTTGTTGACGTTGAGTGAGAGGTTATTTTCCTGACACCACACTCCGAGGGCCCTCACCTCTTCCCTGTAGGCCGTCTCGTCGTTGTTGGTAATCAAGCCTACCACTGTAATGTCGTCTGCAAACTTGGTGATTGAGTTGGAGGCGTGCTTGGCCATGCAGTCATGGGTGAACAGGGAGTACAGGAGAGGGCTGAGAACGCACCCTTGTGGGGCCCCAGTGTTGAGGATCAGCGGGGTGGAGATGTTGTTTCCTACCTTCACCACCTGGGGGGGCTCAGGAAGTCCAAGACCCAGTTGCACAGGGCGGGGTCGAGACCTACGGTCTCAAGCTTAATGGTGAGTTTGGAGGGTACTATGGTGTTAAATGCTGAGCTGTAGTTGATGAACAGCATTCTTACATAGGTATTCCTCTTGTCCAGATGGGTTAGGGCAGTGTGATTGTGATTGCGTCGTCTGTGGACCTATTGGGACGGTAAGCAAATTGGAATGGGTCTAAGGTCTCAGGTAGGATGGAGGTGATATGATCCTCTCAAAGCACTTCATGATGACGGAAGTGAGTGCTACGGGGCGATAGTCATTTAGCTCAGTTACCTTAGCTTTCTTGGGAACAGGAACAATGGTGGCGCTCTTGACGCATGTGGGAACAGCAGACTGGGATAACTGTATTGTCCGCGAGCAAAGAAGTTGTTTTGTTTGTCTGGGAGCAAGACATCGTGGTCCGCGACGAGGCTGGTTTTCTTTTTGTAGTCTGTGATTGACTGTAGACCCTGCTACATACCTCTCGTCCAATGAAGTTCTTTCAGGGCCGTCAATGTGTCAGCTTGAGGGGGGATATACGCAACTGTGATTGTAATCGAAGAGAATTCACTTGGTAGATAATGTGGTCGGCATGTTTCCGTGAAGCAAAAAACGTTGCAATTTCTGATGTCTCTCTGGAAGGCAATTCTTGCTCGGATTTCGTCTACCTTGTTGTCAAGAGACTGGACATTGGCAAGTAGTATCCTCGGGAGTGATGCATGATGTGCCCATGCGGAGTTGTTTTGGGTCGCCGGCTGGGATCCGGTCTACTGTCCTGGTTGGTTGACCAAACAGAGGATCCGCTTCGGGAAAGTCGTATTCCTGGTCATAATGTTGGTAAGTTGACGTTGCTCTTATATCCAATAGTTCTGTATGTAATAAAACTTAAGATTTCCTGCGGTAACAATGCAAGAAATAATACATAAAAAAACTAAATACTGCATAGCTTCCTAAAAACTCGAGGTGAGGCAGCCATTTCTGTCGACGCGGAAACACTACATAGTGATAGATCAGACATCTCATCTTGATATTAAGTTGAATTAATGTTTAGGTAGTTCTTCCCTCGACCCTGCACCTGTTTTTGTTTGTTTGTATATTCATTGTGTCCTCCTATGTGCTCCTTGTCCTTTGACAAGGATTAAAAGAGAGAAGTCTGAGGTTTCGACTAATGGTGAAGGAGAAAATAAAACATGTAAACTTGCAACCTGTTGTTGACTTATTTATTTTGCTACTCAATCCAAAACTTTAAATACCTGTATATGCAGTGTATTCGGAAAGTATTCAGACCCCTTGAATTTTTCCACATTTTGTCTAAAATTAATGACATAATTTTTTCCCCTCATCAATCTACACACAATACCCCATAACGACAAAGTGAAAACATGTTTTTAGATTTCTTTACACATTTATTACAAATAAATAGAAATACCTTACAGTGCATTCAAAAAATATTCAGACCCTTTCACTCTTCCACAATTTGTTACGTTATATCCTTATTCTAAAATGGATTAAATTGTATTTGTTCCTCATCAATCTACACGTAATACCCCATAATGACAAAGCAAAAACTGGGTTTTAGACATTTTAAACTGAAATATCAAATTTACATAAGTATTCAGACCCTTTACTCAGTACTTTGTTGAAGCGATTACAGCCTTGAGTCTTCTTGGGTATGACGCTACAAGCTTGGCACATCTGTATTTGGGGAGTTTCTCCCATTCTTCTCTGCAGATCCTCTCAAGCTCTGTCAGGTTGGGTGGGGACCATCGCTGCACAGCTAAAATAATGTTTTTGCTTTGTCATTATGGGGAATTGTGTGTAGATTGATAAGGGGGGAGAAAAACTATTTAATCAATTTTAGGATAAATCTGTAATGTAACAAAACGCGAAAAAAGTGAAGCGGTCTGAATACTTTACGTATGTCCACTACCATTCAAGAGTTTGGGGTCACTTAGAAATGTCCTTGTTTTTGAAAGAAAATCACATTTTTTGTCCATTAAAATAACATAAGATTGATCAGAAATACAGTGTAGACATTGTTAATGACTATTGTAGCTGGAAACAGCAGATTTTTGATGGAATGTCTACATACAGTAGGCGTACCGAGGCCCATTATCAGCAACCATCACTCCTGTGTTCCAATGGCACGTTGTGTTAGCTAATCCAAGTTTATCATCTTAAAAGGCTAATTGATCATTAGAAAACCCTTTGCAATTATGTTAGCACAGCTGAAAAATGTTGTTCTGATTAAAGAAGCAATAAAACTGGCCTTATTTAGACTAGCTGAGTATCTGGAGCATCAGCATTTGTGGGTTCGATTACAGGCTCAAAATGTCCAGAAACAAAATACTTTCTTCTGAAACTCATCAGTCTATTCTTGTTCTGAGAAATATAGCCTATTCCATGCGAAAAATTGCCAAGAAACTGAAGATCTCATACAACGCTGTGTACTACTCCCTTCACAGATAAGCGCAAACTGTCTCTAACCAGAATAGAAAGAGTGGGAGGCCCCGGTATACAACTGAGCAAGAGGACAAGTACATTAGAGTGTCTAGTTTGAGAAACAGACGCCTCACAAGTCCTCAACTGGCAGCTTCATTAAATAGTACCGGCAAAACACCAGTCTCAACGTCAACAGTGAAGAGGCGACTCCAGGATGCTGAACCCACAAATTCTGATGCTCCAGATTCTCAACTAGTCTAAGTTGCGAGGGAGCATGGCTATCTGGGTAGGGGCTGAGTGGTTAGGGTTGGAGAAGAGGAAGACAGAAAAGGATACAAAGTAGTGATCAGAGACCTGGAGGGGAGTTATAGTGAGATTTAGTAGGCCAACAGCCTCTAGTAAAGATTAAGTCAAGCGTATTGCCTGCCTTGTGAGTGGGAGGGGACTGGGAAAGGGTGAGGTAAAAAAATGTAAGGAGAGATGGAAAGAAATGAATCAAATGCAAAAGTGTGGAGGTTGATGTCGCCCAGTACGAAAAGCGGTGAGCTGTCATCAGGAAAAGAGCTTATCAAGGTGTCAAGCTCATTGAGGAACTATCTAAGAGCACATGTTGGGCGATAGATGACAACAATGTTAAGCTTGAGTGGACAAGTGACAGCATGGAATTCAAATGAGGAGGGAGAAGTGAGTGAGGGAGAAAAGATAATCTCCACTTAGGAGAAATGATCAGCACTGTGATAAATGGTATAGTAATGTATATGGATAAAATGCAGCATTGTGCTGCCCTTTTCACTGACCTGTCGAAGGCATTCAATATTGTAGACCATGTATTATTCATTCGTAGGTTGTCTGAAATTGGCCTGGATCAGGCGGCATTGGTTTGAAAACTACCTGACAGACAGGACACAACATTGCTGGACCCCAAGAAGAATAGCTGCTGCAGGTATCCTTAATGAATTCAAATATAAATGTGAATCTCCTGATGGAGTTAAAGATGCACTCCAGGACCTTAAGCACAACAAATGCGTAACATATAGCACGAATTGAATTCGTAACATATATATATATACAGTTGAAGTCGGAAGTTTACATACACCTTAGCCTATGATATTTAATCATAGTAAAAATTCCCTGTCTTAGGTCAGTTAGGATCACCACTTTACTTTAAGATTGTGAAATGTCAGAATAATAGTAGAGAGAATTATTTATTTCAGCTTTTTCCCAGTGTGTTAGAAGTTCATATACATTCAATTAGTATTTGTTGCAATGCCTTTAAATTGTTTAACTTGGGTCAAACGTTTTGGCTAGCCTTCCACAAGCTTCCCACAATAAGTTGGGTGAATTTTGGCCCATTCCTCCTGACAGAGCTGGTGTAACTGAGTTAGGTTTGTAGGCCTCCTTGCTCACACACGCTTTTTTAGTTCTGCCCACAAAGTTTTTATAGGATTGAAGTCAGGGCTTTGTGATGGCCACTCCAATACCTTGACTTTGTTGTCCTTAAGCCATTTGGCCACAACTTTGGAAGTATGCTTGGGGTCATTGTCAATTTGGAAGACCAATGTGTAACCAAGCTTTAACTTCCTGACTGATGTCTTGAGATGTTGCTTCAATATATCCACATAATTTTCCGTCCTCATGATGCCATCTATTTTGTGAAGTGCACCAGTCCCTCCTGCAGCAAAGCAACCCCACAACATGATGCTGCCACACCCGTGCTTCACGGTTGAGATGGTGTTCTTCGGCTTGCAAGCCTCCCCCTTTTTCCTCCAAACATAACGATGGTCATTATGGCCAAAAGGTCCTATTTTATTTTCATCAGACCAGAGGACATTTCTGCAAAAAGTACGATCTTTGTCCCCACGTGCAGTTACAAATCGTAGTCTGGCTTTTTCATGGCGTTTTTGAAGCAGTGGCTTCTTCCTTGATGAGCGGCCTTTCAAGTTATGTCGATATAGGACTCCTCCAGCATCTTCACAAGGTTCTTTGCTGTTCTTCTGGGATTGATTTGCACTTTTCGCACCAAAGTACGTTCATCTCTAGGAGACAGAACGCGTCTCCTTCCTGGGCGGTATGACGGCTGCGTGGTCCCATGGTGTTTATACTTGCGTACTATTGTTTGTACAGACGAACGTGGTACCTTCAAGTGTTTGGAAATTGCTCCCAAGGATGAACCAGTCTTGTGGAGGTCTACAATTTTTTTCTGAGGTCTTGGCTGATTTTCCCATGATGTCAAGCGAAGAGGCACTGAGCCTATCAGAAGATTAGCTTATCAGAAAACAATTAGCCTATCAGAAGATTCTAAAGCCATGACATAATTTTCTGGAATTTTCCAAGCTTTTTAAAGGCACAGTCAACTTCATGTATGTAAACTTCTGACCCACTGGAATTGTGATACAGTGAATTATAAGTGAAATAATCTGTCTGTAAACAATTGTTGGAAAACTTGTGTCATGCACAAAGTAGATGTCCTAACCGACTTGCCAAAACTATAGTTTGTTAACAAGAAATTTGTGGAGTGGTCGAAAAACGAGTTTTAATGTCTCCAACCTAAGTGTATGTAAACTTCCGACTTCAACTGTATTTATATATATATACACACACGCTGAACAAAAATATAATCACAACATGTAAAGTGCTGGTTCCATGTATGATGAGCTGAAATAAAAGATCCCAGAAATGTTCAATAGGTGTAGCATATCAAGAAGCTGATTAAACAGCATGATCATTACACAAGTGCACCTTGTGCTGGGGAGAATATAAGGCCACTCTAAAAATGTGCAATTTTGTCACAAAAAACTATGCCACGAATGTTAATTTCTCTACCATAAGCAACATCGTTTTAGAGAATTTGGCAGTACGTCCAACCGACTTCACAACTGCAGACCATGTGTATCCACACCAGCCCAGGACCTCCACATCTGGCTTCCTCACCTGTGAGATTGTCTGAGACCAGCCATCCGGACAACTGATGAAACGTTGGGTTTGTAAAACCGAATAATTTCTGCACAAACTGTCAGAAACTGTCTCAGGGAAGCTCATCTGCGTGCTTGTCGTCCTCACCAGGATCTTGATCTGACTGCAGTTTGGCGTCTTAACCAACTTCAGTGGGCAAATGCTCACTTTCAATGGCCACTGGCACGAAAACTGAGCTCTTCACAGATGAATCCCGGTTTCAACTGTACCAGGCAGATGGCGAGCAGTTTGCTGAAGTCAACGTTGTGAACAGAGTGCCCCATGGTGGCGGTGGGGTCACGGTATTGGCAGGCATAAGCTACGGACAATGAACACAATTGCATAATATCAAGAATCTGTACACAATTCCTGGAAGCTGAAAATGTCCCAGTTGGCCTGCATACTCACCAGACATATCATCCATTGAACATGTTTGGGATGCTCTGGATATATGTGTACGACAGCGTGTTCCAGTTCCCGACAATGTCCAGCAACTTCGCACAGCCATTGAAGAGGAGTGGGACAACATTCCACAGGGCACAATCAACAGCGTGATCAACTATATGTGAAGAAGATGTGTCACGCTGCATGAGGCAAATGGTGGTCCCACCAGATCCTGACTGGTTTTCTGATCCACACCCCTACATTTTTTAAACCTTTTCACGTGTGTGTTCCAAAAATGTCTAACAGTCGCCCCCAGCGTGAGTTTTTTGCGCGTGGGATGTCAGAATGCACTCACTGTTCCAAAATGTGATTGTTACACAACAGGACAGTTAACCCATGCTGCCCACAAACCAAGACACGTTGCCTGCTTATTATCTATAGGCTATGTTTCAACTTGTCAATTTAAAATTATTTTCTAACAAGTTGTATTTTTCTCATTCATTTACAAAGTAGCCCATTTCACTGTTACGGACAATTTATGTTTGAGGCTTTACTGAGCTGAAGAAATTTCTCCCTTTAATGAGAGCCCAAGCACTTCCCCAGATCAAGTATGCGGACATTTGCACAGTCTTGCACAAACCTTTTCCCCCTGGCACATTTTCTGGCTGGGGCTCGCGTTTGCCTTCGTTGTTGTTTTTCATACAAACAATAACTGTGTGCGTTCCGATCAAACTAAGTGCCTTATTTTCTGTATATCTTTGTGGTCGTTTCTACTGTAGCATACTGTATGTATGTATGGAGCATAATGTGTTTACTGTTTTATTCATATGGTTTCAAGTACTGGTGACAAATCATACATTCAGATTCTTGTATAGATTGTAATGGACACATATGTGTGTAAAATACTTTTTGAAGGTTGTACTGATTATAATTAGCTAATGCTAAGCTATTTGCCAGATATGTGTGGCACCATGTTCGTTGACATTATACAATGCATTCTGGGTGCCACGTAAACGTCTGTCAGAACAAAGATGTTATAACAAAATGAGGTGACGGGATGGTTCACTCATCTTTCGAGTAAACTTCCAGAAGTAAATTAAGGGAAGTGAATGATGGTAGACAACACACCCCCCTTCCACATGCATACTGAAACAGACCAAACTCATTTTGTCTCCTCTTTTTATCTTTGGTTGACGAAAAAAAAAAAAACATGGCGGTGCGCATAAACTACCCATCATCGGATTTCTTTAGATTTTTAGAAATTGTTTTACTCAATTATTTCGATTAATGGTGAGCTCACCCGTGATGTGATTAATTGTAAATAGTAGTTGCTATTAGCTAATTCATATTATGGTTCTGTCAGCCCCAAAAAAAAACTGTGTGGCCAGCTCCAACAGATACATATTTGTATTCCCTTTCATGTGAAATCCATAGATTAGGGCCTAATGCATTTATTTCAATTGACTGATTTCCTTATGAACTGTAACTCATTAAAATCGATGAAACTGTTGCAATGTATATATTATTTTTTTGCAGAATGCAACATATTATACGAAATGGATAAAATAGTACACAATTTGATGACAAAGTACACAAAAATGTATGTTTTTTTACCACTTTTGGCTGGTGAGCACCACTTTCAAAACTACTGGCTGAAATTATGCAAAAGTTTGAGATTGCATCTTTAAGTCAAGTTTCCTTGATATTACTAAAGGTTTCCCACATGGGCCGATTTTGGGCCCTGTACTTTTTATTACAATCTATATAAACAATATTGGTTGGTCAGTAAGAAATTGTAGCCTCCACTTGTATGCGGACGAAACTATTGTGTATTCTGTTGCCCCTTCTGTTGACAAAGCTCTTTCTGATCAACAGCCTGCCTTGATTGTTTTACAGAAAACCTTTATTGACCTAAAACTAGTATTGAATGTGGGTAAAACTAAGTATATGTTGTTTGATAGGACACACAATAATGACTCAAATGTTTAAAACATCTGTATCTTGGATGGTTCCCGCATTGATCACACCCCTGCTTACAAGTATCTGTGCATCTGGATAGATGACAAGTTGTATTTAAAAAAAGCACACTGATGAGTTTAGTAAGAAGCTGAGAATGAAAATGGGCTTTTCTATTGAAATTGGTCATGCTTCTCGCTTCATAGTAGAAAGCAGATCATTCAGTCAACGTTCCTACCCGTCCTAGACTACGACGACATCATGTATATGAATGCAGCTTCCAATATGCTCTGGGTAGGTCTGCCGGTTTTGACTAGCAGAAGTTACTTTTCGTAACAGGTTAGGATAACTTAGGCAGCAGGTTTGGAGAATTAACGTGGCAGGTTAGGAGAATTAGGTTAAGGTTAAGAAAAGGGTTAGTGCTAGCTAAAAGCAAAAATTGTCCCTGATGCAACTCGAATATATTTAGCTAGAACCAGGCCTGTCCTGAGAACAGTATTTGTTTCCACTAATGCGATTGATTCTGCGATCTTCAGTTTCAAATGCAATTCATTTATTCAGGTGTGTTAGCTATAGGGCTGGGGGAAACCTGTGACACCAATCAAGCCCCAGAGGACTGGAGTTGCCCATCCCTGTATATATATATTCCATTTCAACATGGAAATCTTTCCTGTTTGTTCAATCTTTCTGACCCTATATAATAAAGCTAGATTCCCACGTACACTGTGTGCATTGCATACACCTGGACATCTTATCACTGCTTCTTCCCAAGCCAAGACTAGCAGTAATAGGCTGCATTTACACAGGCAGCCCAATTCTTTGCCCAATTATTGGCAAGAATGCTGATCTGATTCGTCAAACTATGCAATTTGTGAAAAAAATACCAGAGTTGGGCTGCCTGTGTAAACGCAGCCATGGTGTGTCTGTCAGAGAGGTCATTTATTGCCATGAAAATGAATCATGACAGTCTGGCAGTGAGGACAGTCTATTTTCTTTAAAGGAGAGGGGGATAGATAGTCTACTGTTCCTCTGTGACTTTCACATTCTAAGTACGTGAAATCATCTCCATGCACATACGTCAATTGATTTTACATTTTGAATCCTTGATGGAATACAGCCAAAAACCTAGCCGAACAGGCAAATAAGGCTTGTTTTTATTCGTCACTAGATTGGAGCGCTCTCTTGAATCTCAACCCCACTCGCACCGTGCTATCGAATTGGACGCATGAGGTAACCTCAAACGATGCGTCAAAACCGCTAACGATTTACTTTCACTCCTATGGAGCCGGGCGGCCAAGTCGCTTTCAGAAGCACGGTCCAATAAGTTAAAAGTTATTGCTATAGCCAGGAATGATTTTCTTTCTCTCCAGGAACACACTGATTGAATTGTGGCCACCAGTGTGCTACCTCTCCGTTTGGAAATTTTCCAGAATGTTGCCGACATTCCGGCTGATGCCAGTTGGGTAGAATAGAATCAGGGGCAGCGAGGAGCGGGAATAGAAAGGGACATTTGGGGATTTTTAGAGGAATTGGAAACTACTATGAATTCCGGGCATGTTTCTAAGAGGTCCTGCAGACTGTGAATAACAGGGTGCACAAAGGATGAGGTATTGGTCTCTCTCTCTCTCTCTATGTGTGTGTGTGTGTGTGTGTGTGTGTGTGTGTATGTGTGTGTGTGAGAGAGAGAGAAAGGGAGATCAGGAAGGGAAACAAGAGGGGGTAAAGCAGCTGCTCCTTTATGGAAGCTACTGGAGGAAATAGGGAAGAAAGGGGGGAGGGCAGGGTTTGGTTGGGCTCTGCAAGGTAGGGGCAAGGGTGAGTTCACTGCTAGAGTACCTGCCTTTACCCTCCCCTCTCAGACATAGACTTGTATGCCTTTTCCCAGATGGCACCCTATTCCCTACAAAGTGCACTTCTTTTGACCAGAGCCCTATGGGGTGAACCATACTGTGCTGGTTTGCATAATTTATTTTCACATTTGATTGACAGTTTGATTGAAGCTTAAACAGGCCGGTGGGTGACAGCGAGTGATACAGACATGGAGTGACATGGTGGTGGATTAGTGTCTAAAGATAGTGTATTCTATTCTGAGTATACAAAACATTAGGTACACCTGCTCTTTCCATGACATAGACTGACCAGGTAAATCCAGGTGATGTCACTTGTTAAATCCACTTTAATTAGTGTAGATGAAGGGGAGAAGACAGGTTAAAGAAAGATTTTTCATCCGTGAGATAATTGAGACATGGATTGTGTATGTGTGCCATTCAGAGGGTGAATGGGTAAGACAAAATACTTAAGTGCCTCTGAATGGAGTATGGTAGTATGTGCCAGGTGCACCGGTTTGTGTCAAGAACTGCAATGTTGCTGGGTTTTTCACGCTGAACAGTTTCCCATGTGTATCAAGAATGGTCCACCACCCAAAAGGACATCCAGCCAACTTGACACAACTGTGGGAAGCATTGGAGTCAACATGGGCCAGCATCCCTGTGGAATGTTTTTGACACCTTGTGGAGTCCATGCCCCAATGAAGTGAGGCTGTTCTGAGGGCAAGGGGATATACTCACTGTAAGTGAGACGTGGATAGATGAGACATAGGGAGAGATAGCTTCTTTCTAACAGATACCCATTAATTCTACCAATGTTTCTCATTTCATTCCTGGAGGACCCCCGGGGTGTACACATTTTTGTTGTCGCCCAGCATTAACACTACAAGACTAATCCCCAAGCCTTAACTAATCATCTTGATCAGTCGAATCAGGCACGTTAGTGCTGGGCAAGAACAAAAATGTGCCCTGGGGTGTGATTGAGACCCCAGCAATTGATTGAGAAACACTGAATCAAGCCGAGCTCCAGAGGTTTAAAAATCCTCATCATTAGTTGAGATGTATGAGAGGGTACATGCCACTCTTTATACAAGTTAAAGCCAACCCACCATCTATCTACCCAAGGGTCTTGACCTGTCATTGCAAGTGTCAGCAGTGGAGGTGGCAACTCACAACAGCAGCCGAGTCTCATTGTTATTCAGTTGCTTAGCTCCTCTTTAGCTCATCTGGCTAATCCATGACTACCTGCCTGTATAGAGTGTGTCTGATAGCAGATATCTATGATGAGGGCTTGAATAGGAAGGGCTGCATCCAAAATCGCACCATATTCCTTATTTAGTGCACTACTTTTGACCAGGGCCCATAGAGCCTTGTTTAAAAGTAATGCACTACATAGTAAATAGGATTCCATTTGGAAAGCAGCCTAGGGTCTTACAGCATGAGAGAATTACTGCTGCCACCGATCGGTTGAATGGTGACAGAATCTGTATCACACAAGTGACATCTTCTGGAAAGGTTTGAAAGGACATCATGTGTCAAGGTTTTGGTTTTTGCTCTGCTGCAGGTTTGATGAATCTTTCCTCAAAGGGATGCACTCGCATATTTAGTGAGTCACACAGATACGCCAGAATAAGAAATGTGATACAAAAGATTAAACTCCTTCATGCTTTGACAAATGGTTGGTGGACTAAAACCTAAAACGTTGGATATTGAAAAAGTATGATGATTAATCAAATCTTTACATCTACAAATATGAAAAAGTAAATACAAATTATATGACTGACATGTAACTTTTTTGGATGTGCCTGCTGTGGGGGCTGTGACCCTTCGCTGGGTGTCACATCCTTTCATGTACCACAGTGCCACTCGATTGGCAGGCCCTGGTCCTCTCCTGCTGTGTTTTTTGTGTGTGTGTGTGTGTTTTTTGTGTGTGTGTGTGTGTGTGTTTTTTGTGTGTGTGTGTGTTTTTTGTGTGTGTGTGTGTGTGTGTGTGTTTTGTGTGTGTGTGTGTGTGTGTGTGTGTGTGTGTGTGTGTGTTTTCAAGCCCCCAGTAAAGGATATGAAGGTAGATCACAGAGTGTGAAGTATTGATCAGTGGCCCTTTGATCCTCCACATGTTCACTTCAAATTACTTCTTCCTAGCCTCGCTGCTTTTGTTCAGCAAATTAACATGTCTGTTCTTGGAGCCAACTGCAAGGTCATAGCTGGTTGGCCCTCATTTCTAGTCCTACCTCACTGGGCAAAAACTGGTTGAATCAACATTGTTTCCACGTCATTTCAACAACAACAACCAAAATCTATGTGATGACGTTAAATCAACGTGGAAAACTGATTGTATTTGCAAAAAGTAATCAATGTAAGGACATTTCTTTCTTTTTTTCACCCAACCCTAAATCCAATGACATGGTGAAATTTGTTGTTGATTTCACGTTAACTAGACGTTAAACTGACGTCTGTGCCCAGTGGGACGTACCGTATACATGTAGTACTCTATTGCAACAAGGCCTCAAACAAACACATCACACATCCATCCATTCATTATTGGTCAGTGCTTGCAACCATAGCTACGTCTGTGAATTTGAGAGTTACATTTCTTCAGCCCCATCCCTCAGTTGTTTATCAAAACAAGCAACGGGGTGACCGCTTGTTATTTTCCGAATCTCGATGCTCCTTTAAATCATGGAATCCTGACTGTGTGACTTTGTCCATCCACCAGTAAGTCCTTCATAAATTTATGGGCATAGATGCTTATCAGAAACTCCAAAAGCAGTGCTCTATAGGGAATAGGGTGTAATTTGAGACATGGAGCTCTTTCATCTATCGTCATGGTAACCCTAGAGATGTGTATCCAGACTATCCAGAAGTCCCATGGGGCTCTGATGTTCCTGTCGCTCAGAAACAGGGGACAGGCTGTCCCATCACTCAGTCCCATAACTGAAGCTTGTTACCATGGCAGCATTCAATTAGGCTAGGTGGACACATTAGACACATGATGACCTAAAGCCTCACTCCAGCAGTTGTTTGACATCCTTATTTTTGTTTTTATAAAACTATAGCACAAGAACAGAAATATGAGTTCCAAAATAATTAGTTCCAACCAGAAAATCCTCCTTAGCCCCACTCGGTAAAGCAACATCATCTCATGGTGACGATGGCCCACGTCAGTTACTGCATTTGGAGGCAGTCTGGATTTTGTACAACATCATGGGTGAGCTCAGGATGTTCTTTTACAGCTTGAAAAGTTGACTTTTCACCACGTGAGCCTTTAAATTGATTAAAAGCGAGAATTACAATTGCTGCAGTACTAATGCCCTCAATGACTAGTCACCAAGGACTGACTCTCCTAGAAAAACATGAATGGGAAAGCAACTTGGTGGATGCCTACCACATATTGCCTTTCACCTGTTCAGCTCAAGCTTTAATCAGATAAGAGGACAGGCTGTACCAAAATGAACGAATGGCAGGAAACAACCCAATTGATCATTAGTATGCCTTCTTAGTATGGATGAGCCTAGCTAGTATGTTGATCTTTTTTGCTTACTGAACACGTTTTTACTTATTTTATAAGGTTAGTACATACTTTTTGCAAACAGTAGGCAAGAACGATTTCAGACACAGCTTTGGTCTTTGAATGTGAGATGGTAAAGGCTTGGGTTATGTAGTGGGGTTGTTTGTACTGGGAGCCTGGCTGAATGAGGCCATCTGGCTGCTGCCTGCCAACTGATGTCCTGTTTGGTTGTTCCGGAACAATAAAGAGAAGTAGGGAGGGAGGGAGAGGGGACCCCAAGCAGTCAAACACAAGCCCATGGCCCGGTTGAGCCTCTCGTTGACTGATTAGCTCAGCAAGCTAGCACAAATTTAAACCATGTTAATTACAGTTGAAGTTGGAAGTTTACATCCACCTTAGCCAAATACATTTAAACTCAGTTTTTCACAATTTCTGACATTTAATCCTAGTAAAAATTCCCTGTCTTAGGTCAGTTAGGATCATCAATTTATTTTAAGAATGTGAAATGTCAGAATAATAGTGGAGAGAATGATTTATTTCAGCTTTTATTTCTTTCATCACATTCACAGTGGGTCAGAAGTTTACATACACTCAATTAGTATTTGGTAGCATTGCCTTTAAATTGTTTAACTTGGGTCAAACGTTTCGGGTAGCCTTTCACAGGCTTCCCACAATAAGTTGGGTGAATTTTCAGGTTTGTAGGGCTCCTTGCTCGCACACTCTTTTTCAGTTCTGCCCACAAATGTTCTATAGGATTGAGGTCAGGGCCATTTTGCCACAACTTTGGAAGTATGCTTGGGGTCATTGTCCATTTGGAAGACCCATTTGCAACCAAGCTTTAACTTCCTGACTGATGTCTTGAGATGTTGCTTCAATATATCCACATAATTTTCCGTCCTCATGATGCCATCTATTTTGTGAAGTGCACCAGTCCCTCCTGCAGCAAAGCAACCCCACAACATGATGCTGCCACCTCCGTGCTTCACGGTTGGGATGGTGTTCTTCGACTTGCAAGCCTCCCCCTTTTTCCTTCAAACATAATGATGGTCATTATGGCCAAACAGTTCTATTTTTGTTTCATCAGACCAGAGGACATTTCTCCAAAAAGTACGATCTTTGTCCCCATGTGCAGTTGCAAACCGTAGTCTGGCTTTTTGAATGGCGGTTTTGGAGCAATGGCTTCTTCATTGCTGAGCGGCCTTTCAGGTTATGTCGATATAGGACTGTGGATATAGACACTTTTGTACCTGTTCCCTCCTGCATCTTCACCTGAACGGTATGACGGCTGCGTGGTCTTATGGTGTTTATACTTGCGTACTATTGTTTGTTCAGATGAACGTGGTACCTTCAGGCGTTTGGAAATTGCTCCCGAGGATGAACCATACTTGTGGAGGTCTACCATTTTTCTGAGGTCTTGGCTGATTTCTTTTGATTTCCCCATGATGTCAAGCAAAGAGGCACTGAGTTTGAAGGTAGGCCTTGAAATACATCCATCAGAAGATTCTAAAGCCATGACATAATTTCTGGAATTTTCCAAGCTGTTTAAAGGCACAGTCAACTTATTGTATGTAAATGTATGATCCACTGGAATTGTGATACAGTGAATTATAGGTGAAATAATCTGTCTGTAAACAATTGTTGGAAAAATTACTTGCGTCATGCACAAAGTAGATGTCCTAACCGACTTGCCAAAACTACAGTTTGTTAACAAGAAATTTGTGGAGTGGTTGAAAAATGAGATTTAATGACTCCAATCTAAGTGTATGTAAACTTCCGACTTCAACTGTACTTCCCGGCTATTTACAGACATGCAAAACGTGCCACTGTAGCCCATGTTATTATTTGTCTTTGCAGTTCTTTTGGTTTGCTCTGTCTCCTTTCTGTGTCTCCCTAATAGAGGGTTGCCAGTTGACGTACAACGCCATGTTGGAAGACCACATAAATTGTTTTGACAACAACAGCTGAATGGCCACCCCAAGCTGCATGATAACAGTGCCTACAGCTAGTTGATTCATCACCAAGGTCAATTTCTGTGCAGTATTTGGCTGCTCTAACAAGGCAGGAAAGACAATGGGAATTTGTTGTTTGTTACAGATTACCCACAATCATGAAACACCAAGGAGATGAGACTCAAGAACCTTTTTGCCCGTCAAGACCTGAACCCACTGGTAAGTCTGATCAATTTTGAGTTTAGTTTAGCTGTTATGCTAACCAAGTGTTAACAACAAGACTAAGTTAGCCAACATTAGCTAGCTAGATACTGTAGTTGTAGTCTAGCTATTAGGATGTATCTGTTACATAGTCTCTAGTTTTGGGGAAGCAATTTTTTCACCATAAAAATGTACCTTTATAACAAAGGATTGTATGCATCTAAGATCGTACTTGCAGTGTAATGTAAACCTACTATTACTAACGTGATGAGTAGATTGGACAGTCATAATTTAAACCATTAAAGAGCGCGTAGTGGCATAGGCCTATTAGCTATATCAGAGACGTTTCTTTCCTTTGCATGGGAAAAATGTGGCCTATGATAAACATTTCATGCAATTCTACTGCACTTTATATAACTGGAGACAATAGCAGAATCTTTTTTATGCAATGTTAGCCTAGGCCTACTTTGCTGACACTGGCAACTGATCAGTAAAAATGACCTGGTCTTGAATGCAGCCACGTAATCTAGGCATATGAAAAGAGGACATGGCTTGAAGGGATAAAGCTTTTGTCAACTGAACGTCATTTTTTTTTTTGCATTTTAGCTAACGCTAACCCTTTTCCTAACCGTAACAAAGTATAATCGTACATTCGGACATTCATTTGACAAAAGCTGGTTCCCTGCTAGCCTTGACCACGAAAAGGGAAGACACAAATTGTACAATATGACAGCCATATAGCCTGGAGGAGGACATTATTGTAAAACTCCTGTGGCACTGACCCAATGATAATTTGTTGAGAACTTTATTCATAAGAGGAGGGAAAATGTATGTACATTACAGCATAGGACAAAGGCCTCATTGGGATAGGAAAACCTGCTGTGTTGACTATTGGTTGTTCCAGCCCAACAATAGATGTAATCTTTATATGACACTAAACACAATCAAGCAATCAAGAGCCCTGAAGAAGTGATATTCTAACATCAGGTGTGCTTTCCATTTGTTTATGTACTGTAGGTTTACCAGCTGACCTCTATCAAGACACCCATGTCAACTGGATTCCCACTGTGATTCTCACTGTGAAACACTGCAGCAGCATCAGTTTCTACTTCTACTACTTTTGTGAAAGGAGACATCCCTCAGTTATACAAAAGGGTTGTCATATGCTGTGCTTTGGTCAATCTGAATGATTCTGTTGTGATATTTGAGTAGAGAGCACCTTCTCCTTGACATCATGACAAAAGTGCCCCCTTAAACTGTACGAATACATCAAATATAATTTGGAACAACATGTAAAATTTTATTGTTTATGATATTGTAAACATAGTGCACTTCAATAATAGGTAAATAATTTGTGTGATCGCTGCTTTGCCTTGCCCCATTGAATACAATTATTTTTTTTATAGCGCAACTACTCTTTCTTTCCCAATATAAACACATGTAGCATATACAATGTAATTGTTGTGGTAGTCTTAGGTAAACCATCTTCATTATCACAGTGACACTTCCATGTGCCACTCAAACCTTCTGTTGGAAAAGTATCTGGCATTCAACTTGGTAGTAGTAGTTGTGTGTATGTTTTAAGCTAAGGATCCCATCATCTCCTGCTTCCAGACATTAATACTCTGTAGGCTCCTGGCCTATTCAAAGCTTCCTCTGGCATCTCACCATACATCTGCCTGTTGTTATTGAACTCAACCTACAGGAGGTTGCAGAAAGGTTCTGACAGATGGGTGTGTCTTGGTGGTGGCAAGGACATACCCAAGAAACACTCACATCAAACTACACCCCCAAGCAAACTTGGCTTCTGTCATGGCCCCCAGCATTTCTTGAGGAGCAAGGCAAAAAACAAGGCCAAACCAGCGGGTGCAGTTCCCTTTTAAAAGTAGCTGACAATTCATTTTTTAAGGGAAATTTCATTAGTGTTTCACATTTGTAAAGCTACATAGATAATACAGGTATTTAACATTTGCTGTTGTAGCTAGTATGTTACAAAAGAGCGATTTTCTGACAGTCCCAACTGGTCGAGTCCAAGGCCAAGTCACCATTGGTCGAGTCCGAGTGAAGTCCTGGACTAGAGTACTACAACATTGCTGCAAACCAACTTCCCCCTATGTTCCCCATGTCAAAACACAGCTTAACAACGTAAGATGAGAGCCATGCTCTTTCTATCGTGACCCAATAACTATGCATGCCGTCTTCTCCAATCGGCATCAGAAATGAACACTGCAGCCCTCTCCTCCCCTTTTGACACAAGCGAAGCACAGAGCAGAACCAGAGGGCTCTTCCAATCTCATATGTTTTTGTCTTCTTCCCAAGTAGCACCCTATTCCCTGTAGAGTGCAATACTTTTGACCAGGGCCCATAGGGCTCTGTTCAAAAGTAGTGCACTATGTAGGGAAAAGGGTGCCACAAGCAGAATTCCTCTGTGCTGGGATCTGAAGCTTGTCCCTGTTAGGCTATCAGAGAGACACTGCTGAATTATAGATATGGGGCGTATCAATATTTGATATGTTTCTTTGTGGGGGATCAGGAGGCTGGGCCTACGAGGTGTCACGTGACCCGCCGACCCTAGCGCATTCATACCTTATTGATGTGTGGCGGTTAAATGGCATCTCTTGAACTAGGCGGGTGCCAAGGCAACCGGCTTTGTGCCTTGAGAGTGGTGAAATTAAGGTGGGATGATCACTGATCTAAGGTCAGTTAGGATTCCCTTTTTTTCCTCACTCATGGTGAAATGGAGACTGTGATCTGAGCAGCATATTATGATTTGAGTGATTTTCTAATGAAATAGATGTTACTAACAAGTGCAGAGAAATGTATGGAGTGTGCTTCAGTGAGTGCGGTTACATGCACACAATGATGTGATTATTGTGGATAGTCAGGTTAATTTGATAGTTAGTTCAAAATGTTTACATGCTTTGCAAGAAGAACGACTTCCTTAATAATCCTGTTTACATAGATGGACACATCTGAAATCATTGCACTCTGATAAATGCAGAGAATCGCCAATCAAAATAAACGTTTTACCACAGCAAACATGTTATTTTTGGGAAGCATATTTGATTCTGAGTTCTGACAAATAAAGTGTGTATGCGAAAACTACTTCTAAGACACATACTTTCAGTTGTTCCGAACACACTTTACTCGCTCGCTCGGCACTAGCACATGAGCAGATCAAATGTCGGGAACGTCGATTAAGTTTACATGTCCTAAGAATTTGAAAGATTACTCAGAAAACCAGGTGTTATAAATTATTAATTGGCGTATGCTTACTTAGATTTTGACTAAGTAAGCATAAGTAAGGTGTTTACATGACTATTGCATAATATTGAATTATTAGTGTGTAAGTAAACATACTCAGTAATTAATGTCTGATAACAACTAGTTTGAGGTTGCATTTTATTCACACGAACCCACATCACTGGACATGACGGCAACACACCCTCATCTTTTCTGAGCTTTGCAGAGCTTTGCACGACTGGATTGTACAATATTCTTTAATTCTTCAAGCTCTGTCAAGTTGGTTGTTGATTATTGCTAGACAGCCATTTTCAAGATGATTTAAGTCAAAACTTTAACGAGGCTACTGAGGAACATTCAATGTCATCTTGGTAAGCAACTCCAGTGTATATTTTGTCCTTCTGTTTTAGGTTATTGTCCTGCTGAAAGGTAAATTGGTCTCCCAGTGTCTGTTGGAAAGCAGACTGAACCAGGTTTTCCTTTAGGATTTTGCCTGTACTTAGCATTATTCCGTTTATTTTTCATCCTTAAACTCCCTAGTCCTTGCCGATGACAAGCATACCCATAACATGATGCAGCCACTACCATGCTTGAAAATATTTAGTGGTACTCAGTATCGGACCACTAGGGCTGTCATGAATACAGGACACCCTAATTCAGCTGTAACAGCTGTAAGGTGCCTAAAGTATGAATCTACGGTCATTGTCTCCTCCTCTTGGTGACACTTCCACCATCTCAATGCCCTGGAGAAGACACACTTTGAGAGTACTGGGTAATTTTCATCCTTGCGTTTTATAGAACTCTTCTGTTGCGCTTATTCTCTTTCAAGCTTCTGGATGTCTTGCCCAGGTACATGTTAGGATGTAAATCACCGTGTAGGATGTAAATCAAATTTGTTGTGTTGCATGTGAACCTTTTTGGGTGTTGTTGCACTGAGCATAATTGCCAAAGGGGTAGTTTCCATCGCTCAGGGGATTAAGGAGGGTTTGTTTAGAACCCGTGTTGAGGCTGGCTGGGACTAGTCTTCTGCAAAGATTGGTGCCATGTTTGTAGACGAATGGGGAAGGGGGTAGTAGTTAAATTCCTGGCTGAGAATTGGGTCTGAGGCATTGCAGAGGGAAGTAGTTTAGGGGTGGGGGTGCTGCAGAAAAAGAATATTGCCTGCACTGAAGACTTCTATATCGGTCCACTAACACAGGACAAGTAAAGGCCCAGTGCACTACTTTTTTTTTTTTACTAAATGTATTTCAGTGTTTACCAGCATTTCTAACTTGAGTCTGATAATTATCTGTACAAAACAGTTAATCTGATAATACTTGTGGAATATAAAATACTTGCTTGATATATGTTTTTCAGTTTCTTGAAATACTTTGCAAATGCAACTTATTTCTATGTGAAAACTGAAATTGCTGATTCATTCCTTTTAGTAGACACTCTTATTCAGAGCAACTTACAGTAGTGAGTGCATACACTTTCATACTGGTCCCCCATGGGAATCGAACCCACAATCCTTGCTTTGCAAGCTCCATGCTCTACCAACTAAGCCACATCATCACAAACCACTTGATGTCTGATGTTCTGATGTTCTCAATTACTGTATTGTGCATTGTTTTCCTTCATGGTGATAGAAAGTCTGCAGGTACAAACCTAGATGACCAGCCTATGTACAATACAGTAATGTACATTAACATTAAGTGGTTTGTAAGGATGGTAAATAAATACTGCACAGAAAGTGGTTGTTTCCATGTTATTTGATCAAGAAAAATATTGAATTTGGTGTGGATGTTTTGTCTTTGCCCATAACTTTGCACCTTGTGATGTAAATGTTTGAGGACAGGGTTTTGTTCTTTCTGGATGCCATTGGAATGACAATTGCAGAGAAAGGGACAGGGCAACTCTTACAATTCCAACTTTTGAATCCTGAATGATACTGTTCTTAATTATACAACAACCTTTTTTGCCAAAGCAAAAAGTAACCCCTGTCCAGAAAACATTGTTTCATGTTGACAGCTTTATCAATAAAGTCCTCTGTCGATGACACACACATCTGAGCCTATAGAACTGGCTCTTGGGTAAGCCTCTTTTAAACATTACTGCAGTGGGCTAAATCAGGGTTTCTTGGTAGTATTAAACAAATCTACTTTGAAACAAAAGTGTACACCTCACACACATGGTTATGGACTTAAATAAAGAACACACCTGTACCACATTTTGTGTTTGCATCCCAATATTACACTTTATATATACACACCCATCACAGAAGACAAATATAACACAACTGAAAAGAATGTTTATTAATTATGAAATTATGAAAAATATTAATTACATTCCTCCCATGAGGCCACTATGTAATTTGACTGCAGGAAAGGGCAAGGGGCACTAGGATAAACGCTACTTGCTAGGAGAAAAGTGTTTCTGTCAGTCTCTTTCTGATATAGAGTGGTGATAAGTTCCCCATTAGCAACCTCTATCCACATGTCTTAGAAATGGACCCGCTTATGGTCATATTCAATAGAGAACTTCAGGTCAGTGTTCATACTGTTCAAAAATGAAGTAAATTCATGGAGTTCCTGTTCAGTGTCCATCCACACACAAAGAATATAATAAAGAAGAAGTAAGGGTTCCTGGTCTCAACACAGGTCAACTTTTGCTCAAAATAGCCCACATATAAATTAGCATAATTAGGGGCAAAGGTGGAGCACATAGCAACTCCATTACCTTGAAAGAAAATGTGTTTTTCAAAGGCAAAGTTGTTGAGCTTGAGAACTACCTTTATCTAGTTGTTTTCTAGATTTCTCCTGGTTCTACATATGTATGTAGTGTTGAATATGTTTTTATTTTCTTTCTTTTGCCGTTTTTCAGCTTTATTGCTCTCTCTTTGAGAGTATGGGTTCCCTTATACTAACCAGACATTCCCTGTGTACAGCTTCATTAAATAGTACCAGCAAAACACCAGTCTCAACGTCAACAGTGAAGAGGTGACTCAGGGATGTTAGCCTTCTAGGAATTGTTCCTCTGTCCAGTGTCTGTGTTCTTTTGTTGGCCAGTCTGAGATATGATTTTTTCTTTGCAAATCTGCCAAGAAGGCCAGCATCCCGGAGTCGCCTCTTCACTGTTGACGTTGAGATTGCGTTTGCGGGTATTATTTAATGAAGCTGCCAGTTGAGGACTTGTGAGCCGTCTGTTTCTCAAACTAGACACTAATGTACCTGTCCTCTTGCTCAGTTGTGCACCGGGGCCTCCCACTCCTCTTTCTATTCGGGTTAGAGACAGTTTGTGCTGTTCTGTGAAGGGAGTAGTACACAGCGTTGTACAAGATCTTCAGTTTCTTGGCAATTTCTCGCATGGAATAGCCTTAATTTCTCAGAACAAGAATAGACTGACGAGTTTCAGAAGAAAGGTCTTTGTTTCTGGACATTTTAAGCCTGTAATCGAACCCACAAATGCTGATGCTCCAGATACTCAACTAGTCTAAAGAAGGCCAGTTTTATTGCTTCTTTAATCAGAACAACAGTTTTCAGCTGTGCTAACATAATTGCAAAAGGGTTTTCTAATAATCAATTAGCCTTTTAAAATTATGAACTTAGAGCCATTGATGAGTGGGACAAGATTCCACAGGCCACAATCAACAGCTTGATCAACTCATGTAAATCTTGGTGGGGCAAACAAAAGAAAATTGGGATGCATGCCAGCAAAGCCACTACACAACACAACAGTAAACAATACATTAATTGCACGATAACGGTGACAAACGGTGCCCACAAACTGCTAGGGCCTACATAAAGCTGTCCCAACAGCAGTTCCAAAACCTTACCACTGCTACACCTGGCTATCAGCTGAGCCTTGTCTGGCAGCGAAACAGTTCATTCAGCCTCATTTACTGCCTTTATAAAAAACATAGCTAATATGGCTGTCTTGCTTAAACAAATGTGGTTTCTACTGACAATTGAGATTTACAAACTATGGCATAAGGGGACGACAAGCGATTCGTAATTTCAACTGAGACATTAAAGAGCGAGCTAGGACAGACGTAGTCAATTCAGAACATGGGCCGTTCTTACAGTGTACCACTATCAGTAGCACTGTCGAAGCTATACACAAAAAGTTTGCAATCAAGCACACACCGGCCTCGAACGATGTGTTTACAATACCGCGTTGGTGAAAATAGACCAAATTATTAGGGTGAGGCACATGGGCTACTAACAGCTTACTACACAACATACACTTAGTATAGTATTACTTTCTTAGCTACAGTATACATATCTCTCTAGCATCCTACATAATTTATGAAGCAGCATAAGATATTTTTTGACTTGTTGTTGTGATGTGCTTGAACTGGAAAGTGGCGTGGCCGTCCTCCATGGGCAAATTTTGTAATCAAATAGTAAGATGCCGGATTTACAATTCCGGGTTGAATGACAGTTCAAAACGTATTACTCCCTACTTCCCAGTTGCAATGCTTGCAGTTAGCCACTGTCACGGACTCCTTACAAACCACTCATTGTTGAATTTGCGGTCTCCAAATTGTTGTTTAATGTTTATGTCCAATGGCCGATAAGCGCCGATAAGCACCGATAAGTTGTATCTATATTTTCTCTTCATTATTTGTCTTCATATGACAAGGATTAAAAAGGATTTGCCAGTAGACTTGATTCATGATGATGACTGCTAGCTAAGATTGTGAAAGTTAAGATTTTGACATGAGCAGTCCAATCAAAGCTACTGTGCATATAATGTGATTTGATGTCATTTCTGTGGCCAATGACCTTGAGCCTTCTTGGAAGGGCACTTCTAATGTAACTCTATGGCAGCACCCAAAGGGCTCACATTCTTGATGTCTACCCTTACTAAAAGCAGGTGACAGTGTCCCCATGAGTGACAGAACCCTGAGCCAATCACAGTGCAATGCTGAGCCAATCACGGTGCAATACTCCTATTTTCTGCTGGCCTGCCCGACCTCCACAGAAAGAGCTGAGCTAGGCTGAAACACCTGCATTTTGGAGCTGCCTGTTTGTATGCGGCTTTATTAACTAAATTATATATATATATTTTTTTACATTGTTTGCAAACTGATATGTGGCACGTATTAATGCCAAAATAACATGCAAAACAGGCTCTGACCCACCTGCCCTGAATGATGGGTTGCCACTGGAATCATGTCAGTACCATTCCAAACTTGCACTGTGGGGGCTTGGCAGAAGCCATTCACAAACACATTAGTTATATAACCACACATCTATTAACTTTAATTTCATTAGCCAATATGACTTAACATACAGTATGTTCTAGTTTCATTTTGCATTAAACAGCAGGCTAGAGATTGATAAAGTATAATGGGAAATAAAGTATTATGGCCTGAATGAGAGAGATTAGCCATACACAGTGAGTGGTAATTCCCTGGGGCTATTTACTGCAGTGAATTTGGGAGTTTGTCCAACTGGGACCCAACCTGGGACCGCCAGTTCAGGATCTTATCCATTACATCAAGATGTGTAATGTTGTAAAGCCAAAGGATGCTAGCTAATCATTTCTTGTTGTATCATGGCTATAGACATGACATGGAAACAAATGTGGTAAGATTGAGTAAATTCAATTAGACAATTGCACATGATGTTATACTGTTCATGTGTTGTATGTATTTTCACCTCTGCAGTCCTGAAACTAGTATCCCCAAGGGGGTAAAGTTGCACAGTATTGTATTGAAGAATGTCTGGCTATATTAACTAGTTATTATATAATCCACTTCACCTATTTCAATGAACCTAAATATATTAATCACTGGGTAATCAAACAAGTGGAATTAGGTGCAATTGACTGAGGAAAACTGTAAGGAGTTGAATTATTACTTTTTTAATTAGGGGATAGGTCCGTTTCAAATGGATGGAGGATAATGTCAGAAAAGCAGAAATTCCTGTTTAATGTGGAAAACGACATCCCCATGTGACATTACCGTTAGCTCTGTTCTCAATTTTTCACAGCAAATTGGGACTCTTGCCTTCCTTAGGGACATAGTGCCACACAGTGGTTAGAACATAAAATGTGATTAATTTATGCACATTCCTCATTGGGACACAAATGTGGGTCTAATAAGTGTGTTGATATTGTACAGTATGAGGAATTATTTTTGTGAGATTGTGTGTTTGTGCATGTATATGTGTAAGAGAGCGATACTGTGGAAAATATTGTGTCTGAATAGTGTGTATGTGCAAACTTGTTTGTGTGTGTGTGGTGTTGTTTTCCATTTTTACTGTAAAATGCAAAGCGATAATTGAGCTCCTAGGACTTAAACTAAATGCAGATTCTGTCTGCATACTCTATCCCCAAGGGGGACAATTGTAACTTTTAACTTCAAACAGTATCAACAAGTAGGATACACAATGGCCTGAAAGACTCTGGCAGACCAACTTTGAATAAGTGTTGTTGGTTAACAAATGTGGGGCTGTATAATATTTATTTAAGTAATTATGGACACAGGCAACTCGGAAGGGTGCTTCCAGGCTGAAATCGACAGGTTCACTCTGATGTAAACTGGATCTCAATGCAACCATAACCAAAGACCTGGTCATTGACTTCAGAAGAGATCAATTTACTGTACCATCCCAGCGCTGAAGATTAACGGCCAGACTATTGTGCGAATAACCAGTTGTAGATGGCAAGCTCTCCTTTGAAAGAAACACTGAACATATTCAACGTTTAATGTAGACCAATCCATCCTCCAAACATTTTATAAGTGCTTTACAGAATCCATATAAGCTTTTAACATTGTCGGGTGGTTTGGGGCTCTAGAGAATACTAGTAAGGACCCATCGAATAGGGTAATTAAAATCATTGGGAAGGTCATTAGCGCAAGCCAGTTTTTATGTGTCTTGTATGTATCAACCTGTCAGCACACATGAAGATCCCTTTCAGGAAATAAGTTATTTAAATTAAATGGAAACACTCTCCATGTATAAAGCCCTTGATGTGCCATTGAAGACTTAGCCAGAACAAGGAAAACGAGGGTAAATGGCAAGTGGGGATAAGGCCCAGTTCTGGACAGTTCAAAGTCAATGTTCTGTACATGTGACTTTAGGCTTATGTAAAAAAAACATGTGTGTCATTTTGAACCATTGATACAAAAAGATACAAATAGGCCAAAATAAATGAATGCATAAAACACTGAAGGCAATATACACACGCCAGAGAAGAGACAATTAATGGAAATAATTAAATCAATGCAAAGTCGCCTAATGACGAGGTGTGTTCAAGGTTGCTTATTCCACGCATAATTAACTCGCTCTCTGGCGATTGTTATCGCGTCGACTTGAAAGTAGCTCGTTAGGGCGCAGTCAATTACGCCCGTGAGAAAACAAGAGTTAATGTATTCAAATTGGAGCGCTCTTCATTCTTCATTCAACAGACTCCTATGTTCTTAGTAAACAAACACATTGTGAGTAAGAGGCTCCATTTGACCTCCGGAAGACTGCAGCTAATGCGGTAGAATGTGATGGGAATGATACCATATTCAAGGCCGCTGCATCTCACACGCACACAATCAGAAAAAACGGTATATTACAAATCACATACACTTTATTAAACAAATGTGTAACAGATATGAAAAAGAGAACATGCATCTCTAGACCTTAATTCAGCAGTTATAGCATAGTAATTTGGAGACATCTACTGGTAAAAGAAAGAGTCAAAGATTTTGAATGTTATGTTTTTGTGCATCTCTGAGCGATGTTCTATCGATTCCCAGGGTCATTTCATGTTTTCATGTGTATTTGAGCTGATGCCGTTCAACCGGGCAGGAATTTGACCGGTATGACGTGACATTGCGATAAAGCCGTTCTCGGTACACTGGAAGTTAATAGGAATACGTATTTTAGATCGCGAAAACGTCTATCATACATGTAAGATTTCAATACTGGTCACCTATCATACATGTTAGATTTCAACACATAATGCGGGAGGTTGTCTTCTCTCAAATTATCCATTGACCATATTCCTACCTCAGGAAATTTGTAATTTATCAGAGGGTCCACCACATTTCTACTATTTGTCTGCCTATTCAGTACAGGGTGCATTGCATGGTGTTGTTGGATGGCTGTGACCAGCTCTGCAGGTGGAACATGGTGAGGTTGAAGACTCCTAAATTGATAGTACAGTTTGTTTAGGAGATTTTACGGCTAATATTGACTTCGGTATTATTGTGTGTAACTATGCTTGCTGCTTATTGGGCCATAGAAAGAGCATTGCATTGTGGGTTTTGTAGTCGACTTCAGCTGCAACAGATTTCCACAACAATTTTCACGTTTCTACCAACCTTACTATTAAGACACAATTAAACATTTGTTCCCCAAAAATGTTTTCGCCAAATATTAGTGTTATAAACACTGTAAATTATAGGAAGTAGGGGTTTTGTTTGGATTTTTCCTTTAGGCTCCCGAGTGGCGCAGCGGTGGCGCAGTGGTCTAAGGCACTGCATCTCAGTGCTAGAGTCATCACTACAGACCCTGGTTTGATTCCAGGCTGTATCACAACTGTAACCAATAGGTTGTGGGCACACAATCAGCCCAGCATCATCTGGGGTAGGCTGTCATTGTAAATAAAATAAAATTACATTTCTTAACTGACTTGCCTAGTTAAATAAAGATTTTAAAATTAAGGGAAGCAACTGTGTCTGTGCATTACTAATAGTGTCATTTGGGCTCAACCCCAAATGGACTTCTGAGCTCCATGCACTTGCTGAGATCTGAGAGGATTTGACTGGGGTAATCAATATGGTAATAGCTTCACCTTGTCCTCTAATAGGCTAGGTGTTCACCAAATTGCTTATACCAATCAAATCCTCTCAGATATCCACAAGTGCTGCAATGTATCTTTGATACTTAGATACATGTTCAGTAAATAGAGAACATGATTTAAGAACAGAAAATAAAATGTATAGTAGATTAAATGCTAGCCATTGCAACTAGCAAAGTATTCATACTTTGTGTTTTGGGCACATTTTCAGAATGAATTGGATGATAATACTGAGAAAATACAATAACTATATCAAATATAGTACCTAAGTACAATAAGTAAAGAAAATCGACTACAGCCAAGGTACAGTAATTGGAAAAAAACATCTTAGGTTGTATTTTGAATGGAACATCTCAATATCCCAATATCCCAGGCCAGTGATTGGGGTGCTGTCTTGGATGGGAAGTTAAACGGGTGTCCTGACTGTCTGTGGTCATTAACCATCCCATGGCACTTGTCGTAAGAGTAGGGGTGTTAACCACCCGGTGTCCTGGCAGAATTCCCAATCTGGTCCTCATACCCAGCTTCCAATTAGCTCATTCATCCCCCTTGTACTTTCTATTCCCCAGGTTGCTACTGTACATGAGAATGTGTTCTCAGTCAACTTACCTGGTAAAATGAAGGTTAAAAAAAATATCTGAGGTTGCTTTATGCAAGTTCTCACAATGTGATCAGTATACCTTGTACAGATAAAATAGTAATGATGTAATCTTTCTCTGTCTCCCCTTTCCCACCGGTTTTCTCTTCCCCATATCCCCCTTCCCCCTGTTTTCGTTCAGTAACCCAATTTCCCTTATTAAATTCAATCCCCTGTGCTGCAGCAGTGAATGATTTCCTGTTTGCCTGTCGCTCGCAAAAAAAGTCAGTGTCCTCTTTTAGACAGGAGGAGGATGAAGGAGAGCTGGCTGCTCCGGTGTGTGTCCATGGGGATACTTACACAACGATTTTACTTGGTGCCACATGGGAAATCCCCATAGAATTGGCTGTGTTTTTGTATATCCTGTTACTAATGTGTGGGTGGTTGGAGTAGCGGGAAGTTAAGGGGTCAAAGTCGCTGGCTCACCAGCAAATAAATATCACATGCCTTCACTGCTTCAATGGTGTCCGTGTAACTTCCTGACAGCAAAGGGACATGGGAAACCTGCACAAAGGCTCTTTGTCCACTCACTTGCCTATCTTTATCTCTTTATATATAGTCACTCTATACAGTCCTCAGAACTAAGATAAATTCATTTTCCAGAGAAGACAGAACTCACTAACCTGGCAATTACATAAAATCCAATCAAACTTCATTGAAAGTGCATAGAATCGCAACACAGTAAAATAATAACATGTAGGAAATGAAAAAAAATGACTGAATGCAATAAGAGATTCATTAAAGAGCATGAAACAAAGAATGTCTAAAATTGTGAAATAATTGATTAATTTGTTGTGTAATATTGCCCCTCTTTAAATTTTGTTTTTTTTGTGTCACAGCAGTAACGTCATGCTGGTAAATAAGCCATGATGTAGCCTTAGACTGGTTGTGCCAAGTTATTATGTAGAAATCGGTATCATCGCAGCAGCAATCGATAGTAATAGATTAGGCGCGTTCACACATTAGCCCAGGGCTAAGTGAGATTTTGGCCAAGGCTAAGCGAGTGTTCATACTTGTACATTCTAAAGTGGGCTAGCTTAGCCCAGGTCTAGCTGGCCTTTTCAGGGTTAGCCGCAGAAACACAGTACAAAAATTGTGAAACGGGGTCAAAAACAACGCATATTATTTTCACTGTCCAATCACAAAAGCTGCACTTTCACTTAATTTGCATACGCTCGTGACTCTCTTGTTTACCTCAGTCAGAGTGACACTTACCCAGCTATCAGCTAGAAGATGGTGTACCTTTTTGGTCAGTGTCAGCGGAGGAAAGGCAGAGCAGAGGGACGTTGAGAGGCGGACCCTGAAATGGCACTGCGTGGTCAGTCAGACGCCTGCAGTGGCCGTACAGCATTTACTGCGATGTGGCCTCCACAGAAGTACGAGCGTTCATACTTCTGGAGCTTCGCGGAATGTGTCATATGCATCCAATACAAAAGGTGGCAGTACAGACGATCAATGTATAATTCAGCAGAACATTTCCAAATATCTGAAGAAGAGGATAGGGCGATACAATACGAACAACACAATATTACAAAATGGCAACATATGATGGAGAGACACTTATCGATGAAGAGGAGGAAGAGTTGCTGTGTCTTGTATTGGAGCAGAGAAGGAGGAACTGCAGAAAACACAGAATATGTTCAGTGCAACATCTTAAAGGCTTTGCATGATCAATCCGACATCTGCAGTGGCCATAAAGCACCGTTACTGCAAATGATCCAATAAATTGGTCTGCACCGCACTACTAGTAGTGATTCAGAGCTAATCTCTATAGCCATCCACCAAATTACAAGCAACTGGCTAAACGAAAAGACAAGACCTTACCTCTTCTGAGATGTTGGAGTCCATTTGCCAGTGCTTGACATAAGAGCTCAGACAAGACAGAATGAAGTAACATTTTTCCCACCTGCATCTCCAGCCATAAACTCCCCATTGCCCCCCAGCAAAATGTGTATACATTTAGGTTATTGTTTATATGTGCATTTTAATTAACCTTTAAGAACAAATTCCTATTTACAATGACGGCCTACCCTGGCCAAACCCTCCCCTAACCCGGGTGACGCCCGATCAAGGCCGGTTGTGATACAGCCCAGGATCGAACCCGGGTCTGTAGTGACGCCTCTAGCACTGCGAGGCAGTGCCTTAGACAGCTGCACCACTCAAGACCCCACTATGTTGAGGTAGAAATCGGAGTATAATGCTTGTATGGATGTCAACCCCAATACATGTTCATGTCGTCGTCATCAATCCACTGCAATACAGTTAAAAACTACTGACTACCACCACCGATTTCTGTATGCTAGCTATGCTGCTAGCTATGCTACCAGCTTATATGAATGGGAATTAGCGTTTAACAGTCACTTTTTAAAAACCTGAAAAGGGACAACTAAATATTATGCAGCGAAAACAGCCAAATATATCCAAATCAGATTTTGGTAACCACATTGTGGACCTGTTACAATAAATCAATCATTATGGATTTGAAAAATCTACACTTTGTTTTGTCAGATTTGTTGATTCAACTTCAGGAGGCTGAAGAAATTTGGCTTGTCACCAAAATCACTCACAGCCCCTTTAAACAATGCCATTTATATGTTTACATATCTTACATTACTCATCTCATATGTATATACTGTACTCCATACCATCTACTGCATCTTACCTACGCCGGTCAGCCATCGCTCATCCATATATTTAATGTACATACTCGTATTCATTCCTTTACTCTTGTTGGGTATAAGGTAGTTGTTGTGAATTTGTTAGATTACTTATTAGATACTACTGCATGGTTGGAACTAGAGGCACAAGTATTTCGCTACACTCGCATTAACATCAGCTAACCATGTGTATGTGACAAATAAAATTTGATTTGATTTAATGATGTATCATAAAGAGGTTTTTTATTTGTGAACTTGTTCTGGTAGCCTTTCGTCAAAGTTCTCCTTGTTAGTAGTCAAGGAAGTTGTGAAGGAAGTGTTTGTTTTCATACAGGATGTACGCCTGCATTTACCCTTAAATGCGAAGCTATATACAGAGCTATGCCGAGCCACAGATAGAACAATGAGCCAGATATTTCACAGGATGTATAAATATGAAGCATCCGGTTGTCGTTTCCACACTACCAAATATGGTGATGAGAAGAAGTCCAGTGGCCGGCAGTGGGAGAAGGTGGAGAAGTTCGGCATCTACAGATCAAGCATAAATTGTCTTTCAGTCTGCTGTTCTCTCCCTCCGCTGAGGCTGACCATCAGACGCATCCAACAGCCCACTAAAATAAAAAGCTAATTATTTAAATGTATGCTCACTCAGATGTGCCTCACAAGTAATACAACAACGTATCTATTACCGGTGCGATCATATAACCTACCTCAAATGTTTTAATATAATTAAAAGAAATGGTCAGAACAATGCATTGGCAGGGCAATTCAAGCAAAGCCAATATGTGGGCCTATAGCCTACTGCACAAACCTCAACGCTACAGTACTGTTTTTAATAGGTTAATTTTGCATAGCCTTTCGTTTTTTAAGTAATGTAAAAAAAAAACTAATCTGAGCAGTAGATCTCGGCTTGCATTTTGACTCAGAAAGTGATCTTGACTCAGAAAAGGTTGGTGACCACTGGTCTAAACCCTATGTGTCTACCATATACAGTGCCTTCAAAAAATATTCACACCCCTATACTTTTTCCACATTTTGTTGTGTTACATCCTGAATTTAAAATGAAATAAAATTACATTTTGTGTCACTGGCCTACACACAAAACCCCATAATGTCAAAGTGGAATTATGTTTTAAATGTTTACTGAAATGTCTTGAGTCAATATTCAACCCCTTTGTTATGGTAAGCCTAAATAAGTTCAGGAGTAAAAATGTGCTTAAGCAATCACATAATGTCACGACTTCCACCGAAATCGTACATGTTCAATATTTAACTTCTTAGGGAGCGGCTGCATAGGTGACGGTTTTGGAGAGTCTGGCGTGCCCAAAGTAAAATGCCTGCCACTCAGGCCCAGAAAACAGGATATGCACATAATTAGTACTATTGGATAGGAAACACTCTGAAGTTTCTAAGAGTGTTAAAATAATGTATGTGAGTATAACAGAACTGATATAGCAGGCGAAAACCCGAGGAAAATCGATCCGGATTTGCAGTTTTTTTTGTACTTGACCTTCTTCTCCAGGCTGCCTATTCATTTTTATTTTAACCAGGACTGAGACTGCAGTACCTGTGGCTTCCACTAGATGTCAGCAGTCTCTATACAAAAACTGGGAGCGATAGGAGTAAGCAAAACGGATAGGAACAGGAAATGGTCAAGGGAGCTCAGATGTCAACAAGATTTCTTGGGCGTGAGACTGGATGCGTGCTCCACTTTATTTTACTTATATAACATATAAGTGACCATCCGAGTGAAATATTATCGCTAATATTCATAAAAGGATAGCTAAGGATGCATTATAACTGGTCTTTGATTTGTTTAGGAAAAGTTTATAGGTATATTTGAACGCGTTCTCTTCACGTTTCAATGGGCGATTCGACGTTGGATTTTCTGAACATAATGGGCCAACCAAACAGAGATTTATGGATATAATAAATGACTTTTTCTAACAAAATAACCATTGGATGTCTTCGTTGGACACTTGGGAAGCCCTCAGCAGAAGTTCTTCGAAAGGTAAGGGATTTGTTTTCGCTGTGATATGGGTTTTGTGTGAACCGCGCTGGTTTATGAATTTATGCTAATGCAGAAATATTAGAGGTGCTATCCTCAAACAATTAAATGTTGTGCTTTCGCCGTAAAGCCTTTTTGAAATCTGACAACGCTATGATATTGCTAAACAAGGGGGCTAAACACCCTTTTCTCATCTGGACTGACCACCGCAATCTGGAGTACATCCGGGCGGCGAGGAGACTGAACCCTCGCCAGGCAAGGTGGGCCATGTTCTTTACCCGTTTTGTTTTCACCCTGTCCTACAGACCAGGTTCCCAGAATACGAAGGCAGATGCACTGTCCCAGATGTATGGCACAGAGGAGCGGTCCATGAATCCCACTCCCATACTCCCGGCCTCTTGCCTGGTGGCACCAGTAGTGTGGGAGCTGGATGCGGACATCGAGCGGGCGTTACATACAGAGCCCACTCCCTCCCAGTGTCCAGCTGCCTGCCTGTACATTCCGTCTGCTATCCGCGACCGTTTGATCTATTGGGCCCACACGTCTTGGCCCACTCCTCTGGTCATCCTGGCATCGGTCGGACAGTGCGCTGTCTTAGTGGGAAGTACTGGTGGTCCACCTTGGCTAAGGACGTGAGGGTTTATGTTTCCTCCTGCTCGGTGTGCGCTCAGTGCAAGGCACTTAGGCACCTGCCCAGAGGGAAGTTACAGCCCTTACCCGTTCCACAACGGCCGTGGTCGCACCTGTCGGTGGATTTCCCCATGGATCTTCCTCCCTCACAGGGTAACACCACGATCCTGGTCATTGTGGATCGGTTCTCTAAGTCCTGCCGTCTCCTCCCTTTGCCCGGTCTCACTACGGCCCTACAGACTGCGGAGGCCCTGTTTACACACGTCTTCCGGCACTACGGTGTGCCTGAGGACATAGTATCTGATCAAGGTCCCCAGTTCACGTCAAGAGTCTATGTCTCCATGGAACGTCTGGGAGTCTTGGTCAGCCTTACCTCAGATTTTCACCCCAAGAGTAACGGGCAGGTGGAGATAGTAAACCAGGATGTGGGTAGGTTTCTGCGGTCTTATTGTCAGGACCGGCCGCGGGAGTGGGCGGCGTTTATGCCCTGGGCAGAGATGGCCCAAAACTCGCTCCGCCACTCCTCCACTAACCTCTCTCCTTTCCAGTGCGTACTGGGGTACCAGCCGATTCTGGCAACTTGGCATCAGAGCCAGATCGAGGCTCCTGCGGTGGACGACTGGTTTAGGCGCTCGGAAGAGACATGGGACGCCGCTCATGTGCAACTTCAGCGGGCCGTGAGGCGTCAGAAAGCAAGCGCAGACCGCCACTGCAGTGAGGCCCCGTTGTGTTCGCACCGGGGGACCGGGTCTGGCTCTTGACCCAAAACCTGCCCCTCTGCCTGCCCTGCCGGAAGTTGGGTCCGCGGTTTGTGGGGCCATTCAAAGTCCTGAAGAGACTGAACAAGGTTTGCTACAGGTTACAGCTTCCCCCAGATTACCGTATTAACCCCTCGTTCCATGTGTCTCTCCTCAGGCCGGTGGTGGCTGGTCCACTCCAGGAGTCTGAGGTGCTCCCCGGCGTACGCAGTTCGAGCCATACTGGTCTCGAGGCGTCGGGCGAGGGGCCTTCAGTACCTCGTGGAGTGGGAGGGGTACGGTCCGGAGGAGAGATGCTGGGTGCCGGTGGAGGACGTTTTGGACCCTTCGATGCTGCGGGAGTTCTACCATCTCCATCCGGATCGCCCTACGCCTCGTCCTCTGGGTTGTCCCCGGGGTTGGCGTCGGCGCGCTGCTGGAGACAAATTCCAAAAAATGGCACCTATTGGTAGATGGGTAAAAATAACAAAAAGAAGACATTGAATATCTCTTTTAGCATGGTGAAGTTATTAATTGCACTTTGGATGGCGTATCAATACATCCAGTCACTACAACGATACAGGCGTTCATACTAACTCAGTTGTCGGAGAGGAAGGAAACCGCTCAGGGATTTCACCATGAGGCCAATGGTGACTTTAAAACAGATAGAGTTTAATGGCTGTGATAGGAGAAAACTGAGGATCAACAACATTTTAGTTACTTCACAATACTAACCTAAATGACAGAGTGAAAAGATGGAAGCTTGTACAGAATACAAATATTCCAAAACATGCATCCTGTTTGCAATAAGGCACTAAAGCAAAACAGCTAAAACGTAGCAAAGAAATGTCCTGAATCCTAAGTGTTATGTTTGGGGCAAATCCAACACAACACATCAATGAGTACCTGTCTTCATATTTTCAAGCATGGTGGTGGCTGCATCATGTTATGGGTATGCTTGTCATCTGCAAGGAGTAGGGGATGTTTTTTTTTTTGATAAAAATAAACGAAATATAGCTAAGCACAGGCAAAATCCTAAAGGAAAACCTGGTTCAGTCTGCTTTCCAACAAACGCTGGGAGCCAAATTCACCTTACAGCAGGACAATAGCCTAAAACACAAGGCCAAATATACACTGGAGTTGCTTAACAAGACGACACTGAATGTTCCTGAGTGGCCTAGTTACAGTTTTCACTTAAATCTGCTTGAAAATCTATGGCAAGACTTGGCTGTGTAGCAATGATAAACAACCAACTTGACAGAGCCTGAACATTTTTTTTTAAAGAAAAGTGCAAATGTTTTACAATCCCGGTGTGCAAAGCTCTTAGAGACTTACCCAGAAAGACTCACAGCTGTTATCACTGCCAAAGGTGATTATAACATGTATTGATTCTTACGTAAATGAGATATTTCTGTATTTCATTTTCAATACATTTCCTAAAATGTCTAAAAACAGGTTTTCAATTTGTCATTAAGGGGTATTATGTAGTTGGGTGAGAAAAACAATCTGTTTAATCCATTTTGGTTTCAGGCTGTAACACAACAAAATGTGTGAATACTTTCTGAAGGCACTGTACATTGTTTAAAGCACAGATCAAGCAAGTCTCAGTCACAAATGACAGCTCCAATAAGCCCCCTATGGTGAACGACATGTGAACACGAGAGGCTTGTAGAATCATGACTCTTTACATTTTTCAGTTCATCGTTCGACGGTATGGGAGTCCTGCATACTCTGGGTATTACTGACTCAAATAACTAATATTTGGACAACATTTGTTCATTTCAACGGAACGAGTCGAAAAGACCAGAGTCAGTAAAAAGAGCAAAGCTTCCTATCACTAATAGATAAAACAAAGCAAGCTTGCTAGCCAGATGTAGAGTTGGTAGCTAATTTGAATATCCAACTGCATGCACGTCTCATTGGCTGAGCTGGCAAATCAGCTCTTTTTGACCAGTACATGCCCACACCGTTCTGTTATTTCCTAACAGGCCTAGCAGGGGCACTGAGAAAAGTTCATTTTTTAACATTCTTAATTATAAATTTTGGCAAATCGATTTAATTCATATTGTAATTAATTACAGGTCATTTGTCATAGAAATCTGGAAACACTGGACAGTTACTTTAAGCACAAAACTAGAGAGCAAATATCCACAGGTAAAGACTAGTACTACTATAAAACTTGCACTAGCCTATACAATCACTATAATATATCATGATGATCTCTAGCCCTAATAACAAACAATAAATCATCATTGTCATGTTTATACTGTGACGTCCTAGTGTAATGGGGTTGAAAGACACTAGGGGGCGCCTGTGTGTTATATAAAGTACAAGGCAGGAAGAAGAAAGCTTGAGCAAAGAATGAATGATATGTAAGCAGGCAAACCTGAAATAAATGCCCATGCTAATTAGTAACTCAAGTCTAGTTATTGTAATACTACATATTGGTGTGGATTCCTCACTGTTACCTTACTACATACTGTTAAGTATTTCAAATGATTGGACCTTAATAAATATTATTTCCAGACAGAAGAGATGGACGCCCCAGAAGACCTGTATAATGACATCACAGACAACTTGATCAAATCTGGTTCTCCTGTGACAATCATCCCAACCCCACAAAGCAACCCGCCACTCCACAGCCTGCACCTGCAGAAGATTCTCCACCAATCTGTCTGCAAGTACAGTCCTCGTTATCTTATTTGGAGATTCTTGATTGTCAACCATCTTACTAACCACACCACCAAATGAAACAGCAGTTATTTTTTTTGTTTTGTTGTTATGTCACCTCTGTCCTACATCTACTAACACCAAAGACAATACCAAAGACATCACTGGCCCCAGGTGGTGAGGGTAGGAAACAACATCTCCACCCCGCTGATCCTTAACACTGGGGCCCCACAAGGGTGCGTTCTCAGCCCTCTCCTGTACTCCCTGTTTTCCCATGACTGTGTGGCCAAGCACGCCTCCAACTCAATCATCAAGTTTGCTGACAACACTACAGTGGTAGGCTTGATTACCAACAACGACGAGACGGCCTACAGGGAGGAGGTGAGGGCCCTCGGAGTGTGGTGTCAGGAAAATAACCTCTCACTCAACGTCAACAAAACTAAGGAGATGATCGTGGACTTCAGGAAACAGCAGAGGGGAGCACCCCCCTATCCACATCGACAGGACAGTAGTGGAGAAGGTGGAACGTTTTAAGTTCCTCGGCGTACACATCACGGACATACTGAAATGGTCCACCCACACAGACAGTCAACAATTTCTTCAGCCTCCTGAGCAACAAAAATTTGGCTTGTCACCAAAAACACTCACAAACTTCTACAGATGCACAATCGAGAGCATCCTGTCGGGCTGTATCACCGCCTGGTACGGCAACTGCTCCGCCCACAACCGTAAGGCTCTCCAGAGGGTAGTGAGGACTGCACAACGCATTACTGGTGGTAAACTACCTGCCCTCCAGGACACCTACACCACCCGATGTCACAGGAAGGCCAAAAAGATCATCAAGGACAACAACCACCCGAGCCACTGCCTGTTCACCCCGCTATCATCCAGAAGGCGAGGTCAGTACAGGTGCATCAAAGCTGGGACCGAGAGACTGAAAAACAGCTTCTATCTCAAGGCCATCAGACTGTTAAACAGCCACCACTAACATTGAGTGGCTGCTGCCAACATACTGACTTAAATCTCTAGCCACTTCAAATAATAGAAAATTAGATGTAACAAATGTATCACTAGCCACTTTAAAAATGTTGTATATAATGTTTACATATCCGACATTACTCATATCAAATGTATACACTGTACTCTAAACCATCTACTGAATCTTGCCTATGCTGTTCGGCCATCGACTCAAATCTCTAGCCACTTTAATAATTAAAAAGTGGATGTAATAAATGTATCACTAGCCACTTTAAACGATGCCATTTATATAATGCTTACATATCCTACACTACTCATCTCACATGTATATACTGTACTATATACCATCTACTGCATCTTGCCTATGCCGGTCAGCCATCGCTCATCCATATATTTATATGTACATACTCGTATTCATTCCTTTACACTTGTGTGTATAAGGTAGTTGTTGTGAAATTGTTAGATTACTTGTTAGATACTACTGCATGGTCAGAACTAGAAGACAAGAATTTCGCTACACTCGCATTAACATCTGCTAACCATGTGTATGTGACAAATAAAATTTGATTTGATTTGATACAGTATGAAGATAGGCAGAAACTGCTTCTCCAATAGATATCCCCGATTCCAATAGAAATCCCTGATCACGCTTGTAGGCGATGTTATGGTGACATTGGCTAGCTAAGCTCATGTGCAGAATCACATCATCGGGTCTTACAGTAGACTCGAAACGAACTGCGCATGTGCAGGCCGTCAAATCAAATGCACTCATTCTATATACATTTATTGTCACATTTATGTGGTTGGAGTAATAACTGCTTCAACTACTTAAGACTTTGGCTCAAATCTAGGTTGTGCCTTTAGATTTAGAGAAAATTAACAACTAAGGAAGAATTTTTAACTTCTCTCTGGCCTGGTCTGTGTGGTCAAACCCTCTAGGCTTAGAAACTCTGTGCTAACACCACAACACCCGTGAAATTTTAGGCAGATAGACCGGCAACAAGCATAAGTCCAACCGTTGCGTGAATTTAACACTAAATATCTGCGTGGACCATTTCTGAAAAGACTGTGCACTCACAAAGATATAGAGATTTATGAACTTGGCGCATGCCATACATACCCATGTTTCCTGTTATAAATCAGACCTGTCGTGAAGCTGTGTGAGCATGAACAAGAATTATAACCCCGCCTAAAAAACACCCACCTTTTACATATGTTGACTATAATATCCTTATTTGCTGTGTACCTTGGAAGTTATGGAATTAGCCCAATACAGTATCTAAGGAAATAGCAACGCACGGCAAACTTCATCAAATGTCTTTGGATGGGTTGGCAGAATGTTTTCTTTTGCAGTGACATTAACTGTATCTGACCATGTCTGAAAGACAAAAACAATTGCATATTGTTGTGGACCTGTAAACAGACTGCTTGAATTCAATAATGTTTTGCATTTACTTTTTCCCAAACGTAAATATGCTGCACTGCCCATGAAACATCATCTACTCGGGAAAAACATGAGAACTACAAGTAGGCCTACTTATAGTGGTAGCCTACACACTTCAATGCAAAAGATCAACTGTCTGTTCACCTGTAAAATTCTACTGTATGTTATAAACCAAGCTCCCTTTCAGATGCAAACACTTGAAATGATCATATCTAATAGGCACAATGAAAGATGTGCATGGTAATTTGTTGTATGGCTACTTCGGGAATATGAACTCATAATGGGCAGAAAGGTGAGGAATTTATTCTGCAATATTTATGATATGGGCTATGTTGTAACGTACTGTATACGCTGTGAGTATGGAAGCAGGTGCAGGTGTACGTATAAGGTCCAGGTGTGCGTAACGATGGAGAGCAGGTGTACGTAATGATGGTTGCCAGGACCGGTGGTTAGTAGACCGGCGACGTCGAGCGCTGGAGAGGGGGTAGGTGTGACATACAGTGCATTCGGAAAGTATTCAGACCCCTTCACTTTTTCCACATTTTGTTATGTTACAGCCTTATTCTAAAATTGATTAAATAGTTTTTCCCCTCATCAATCTACACACAATACCCCATAATGACAAAGCAGAAACAGATTTTTAGAAATGTTTGCAAAGTATTTAAAAAAAAAAATCTGAAATTGTTGAAGCACCTTTGGCAGCGATTACAGCCTCGAGTCTTCTTGGGTACAAGCTTTGCACACCTGTATTTGGGGAGTTTCTCCCATTGTTTTCTGCAGATTCTCTCAAGCTCTGTCAGGTTGGATGGGGAACATCGCTGCACAGCTATTTTCTGGTCTCTCCAAAGATGTTCAAGTCTGGGCTCTGGCCGGGCCACTCAAGGACATTCAGAGACGCCTGCGTTGTCTTGGCTTTCAATGCGTTGTTTTTAATTTTTTTACTTTGTTTAACTTTAAGATTAGTGATAAGGAATACGTGTGGAATACGATTACAGTAATAAGGTTATTGCATGTGCATGTACAGTTGAAGTCGGAAGTTTACATACACTTTACATACGCCTTTCAGGTTATGTCGATATAGGACTCATTTTACTGTGGATATAGATACTTTTGTACCTGTTTCCTCCAGCATCTACACAAGGTCCTTTGCTGATGTTCTGGGATTGATTTCTCCTAACCGACTTGCCAACACTATAGTTTGTTAGCAATACATTTGTGGAGTGTTTGAAAAACTAGTTTTAATGACTCCAACCTACAGTGAGGGAAAAAAGTATTTGATCCCCTGCTGATTTTGTACGTTTGCCCACTGACAAAGAAATGATCAGTCTATAATTTTAATGGTAGGTTTATTTGAACAGTGAGAGACAAGAAAAACAACAAAAAAATCCAGAAAAACGCATGTGAAAAATGTTATACATTTATTTGCATTTTAATGAGGGAAATAAGTATTTGACCCCCTCTCAATCAGAAAGATTTCTGGCTCCCAGGTGTCTTTTATACAGGTAATGAGCTGAGATTAGGAGCACACTCTTAAAGGGAGTGCCCCTAATCTCAGCTTGTTACCTGTATAAAAGACACCTGTCCACAGAAGCAATCAATCAATCAGATTCCAAACTCTCCACCATGGCCAAGACCAAAGAGCTCTCCAAAGATGTCAGGGACAAGATTGTAGATCTACACAAGGCTGGAATGGGCTACAATACCATCGCCAAGCAGCATGGTGAGAAGATGACAATAGTTGAAACACAAACACAAAAGAACTGTCAATCTCCATCGGCCTGGGGCTCCATGCAAGATCTCACCTCGTGCAGTTGCAATGATCATGAGAATGGTGAGGAATCAGCCCAGAACTACACGGGAGGATCTTGTCAATGATCTCAAGGCAGCTGGGACCATAGTCACCAAGAAAACAATTAGTAACACACTACGCCGTGAAGGACTGAAATCCTGCAGCGCCCGCAAGGTCCCCCTGCTCAAGAAAGCACATATACATGTCCGTCTTATTTTTTCCCAATGAACATCTGAATGATTCAGAGAACAACTGGGTGAAAGTGTTGTGGTCAGATGAGACCAAAATGGAGCTCTTTGGCATCCACTCAACTCGCCGTGTTTGGAGGAGGAGGAATGTTGCCTATGACCCCAAGAACACCATCCCCACCGTCAAACATGGAGGTGGAAACATGCTTTGGGGGTGTTTTTCTGCTAAGGGGACAGGATAACTTCACCGCATCAAAGGGACGATGGACGGGGCCATGTACCTTCAAATCTTGGGTGAGAACCTCCTTCCCTCAGCCAGGGCATTGAAAATGGGTTGTGGATGGGTATTCTAGCATGACAATGACCCAAAACACACGGCCAAGGCAACAAATGAGTGGCTCAAGAAGAAGCACATTAAGGTCCTGGAGTGGCCTAGCCAGTCTCCAGACCTTAATCCCATAGACAATCTGTGGAGGGAGCTGAAGGTTCGAGTTGCCAAACGTCAGCCTCGAAACCTTAATGGTTTGGAGAAGATCTGCAAAGAGGAGTGGGACAAAATCCCTCCTGAGATGTGTGCAAACCTGGTGGCCAACTACAAGAAACGTCTGACCTCTGTGATTGCCAGCAAGGGTTTTGCCACCAAGTACTAAGTCATGTTTTGCAGAGGGGTCAAATACTTATTTCCCTCATTAAAATTCAAATCAATTTATAACTTTTTATAACTCTTTTTTCACTTTTTTTGTTGTTGTTATTTTGTCTCTCACTGTTCAAATAAACCTACCATTACAATTATAGACTGATCATTTCTTTGTCAGTGGGCAAACGTACAAAATCAGCAGGGGATCAAATACTTTTTTCCCTCACTGTAAGTGTATGTAAACTTCCGACTTCAACTGTAGGACTCGTTTTACTGTGGATAAAGGTCCTTTGCTGTTGTTCTGGGATTGATTTGCAGTTTTCGCACCAAAGTACGTTCATTTCTAGGAGACAGAACGCATCTCCTTCCTGAGCGGTATGACAGCTGCGTAGTCCCATGGTGTTTATACTTGCGTACAATTGTTTGTACAGATGAACATGGTACCTTCAGGCAAATTGCTCCCAAGGATAAACCAGACTTGTGGAGGTCTACAATTTTTTTTTTTCTGAGGTCTTGGATGATTTATTTTGATTTTCCCATGATGTCAAGCAAAGTGGCACTGAGTTTGAAGGTATGCCTTGAAATACATCCACAGGTACACCTTCAATTGACTCAAATTATGTAAATTAGCCATGACATCATTTTCTGGAATTTTCCAAGCTGTTTAAAGGCACAGTCAACTTAGTGTATGTCAACTTATGACCCACTGGAATTGTGACACAGTGAATTATAAGTAAAATAATCTGTCTGTAAACAATTGTTGGAAAAATTACTTGTGTCATGCACAAAGTAGATGTCCTAACCGACTTGCCAAAACTATAGTTTGTTAACAAGAAATTAGTGGAGGGGGGGTGAAAAACGAGTTTTAATGACTCCAACCTAAGTGTATGTAAACTTCCAACTTCAACTGTAAAATCCTTGAGTTTCCCACTCCAGTACAGTGAAATAGAATTACAATTTATTTTATTTAATATGCCACTGCTGATTTTATTGTCCTTCCACGGCACTCGTCCTTCAGGTGTTGTGAAGTATGTCTTGAGGTTGTTTCTTGTAGCACTGGCAGCTATGGAAGCGCTGACGCCAGACAGCTGTCTGGGGTTGAGGAGGTTGCTGTCCCCATGCACATGCCTCCTTTATTCTCCTTGTTGAATATCCCCAGCAGGTGTTGTGGTGTTGACCAAGCTTGTTGGCAAGTATCTTGCATTTTTTTTGTCTACCTTTATTTAACTAGGCAAGTCAGTTAACAAGTTCTTATTTACAATGACAGCCTACCCCGGCTAAACCCTAACTCGGATGATGCTGGGCCAATTGTGCACTGCCCTATGGGACTCCCAATCACTGCCAGTTGTGATACTGCCTGGAAGGGAAAGGAAAGGGGGTACCTAGTCAGTTGTACAGCTGAATGCCTTCAACTGAAATGTGTCTTAACCCAACTCCTCTGAATCAGAGAGGTGCGGGGGGCTGCCTTAATCGACATCCACGTCTTCGGCGCCTGGGGAACAGTGGGTTAACTGCCTTGTTCAGGGGCAGAAGATTTTTACCTTGTCAGCTCGGGGATTCAAATTCCACATGACCGTTTAGTCACGCTAATTTGTCTTCTCCAAGCTCTGATGCTGCTGATGGTCATTAGTAGCTTACCAAAATTGATAACTGCCTGGTACTCAGCACTCTATTGTCCCTCTAATCACTCTGACATCAATGCAAATGTATTTGAAAATCGAATCAAACAATTAATGAGAGCCCATGAGCTCATGTTGCGAAACATTTATATAGGCTATGCAATTGTGCGAGAAAACAGAGGAGTATCCCATCAGCTTTCTATAGGCTAGGCCTACTATATTTATTTCTCAAAATTCTTAATATGAAGCACATTGCTTCATAATTTGCAAATAAATTAATTAAAAATCCTACAATGTGATTTTCTGGATTTCTTTTCCTCATTTTGTCTGTCATAGTTGAAGTGTACCTATGATGAACATTACAGGCCTCTCTCATCTTTTTAAGTGAGAGAACTTGCACAATTGGTGGCTGACTAAATACTTTTTTGCCCCACTGTATGTAAAGACAAGATTCATTCAAGAATAGTCTGATGGGTGACAACATTTGCCTATCACTTGTGAACTATATATTATCAGTTGTGAATGATGCCCAGCGTAAGGCAAGAAACAATACCTTTTATTTGCGACTTTTTCTTATCATAGTCGCACACCTCATGTAGCCTAGCCCATAGGCCTATATGTTTTGATAAGGTTTGTATCACAACTAAAGTGGCCAAATAACTTCTTAAAATTAAGCACATTCATTTGCTTTACAAGGAGTGTAGAACCTAACTGGCATACATAAGCAGCGCATGTGGAAGATATTTGTGGAAGATAATTTTCACAATAAAAATGCACCTATATAATAAAAGCATTACATGCATAATCGCATTTGTGGTCACTTTTGATAACGGTGTTTTACCGCTTATGGAACATAGCCTACTGTCATGTGCGCATTGCTACGATTATAATGTGAAGAAATAGACAAATAGTTTATCAACATTTTAAGTCAAACGGGATAGTAGATTGACATAGGCTAGTGCTTTTGTTGTTCGTTAGGCCTACTCATCTTGTTGGCTGACGAAAAGTATATGTGGACAGTTCTTCCAATATCTTCAATATGCACCTCGGAATTGGATAAGGACGTGCGCAGTTGTGTCCCGATGTGTTTGTCTTCACTTGTAGCCTGTGAGAAAGATGATGGAGAGCCATGTGAGTGTGAGGTTCTTCGGAGCAAGCAGCACTCAGGGAGAAAGGAATCATCATTATTATATTCAGCTCAAAGGCACAACGGCCACTGGCCGCAAAAGGCATGGATTACAGCCACACAAAGGGCAAGCCTCCGGTAAATTCACGGGATTATCAAGTGCATGTTAAATTGTGAATGAGAGACTGATGAAGTGTGTATAGCCTGCACACAAAAAAAGCAGAGCTCATGCCTTTCATGCAACTTTTTTCAAATAATCATTAGAGTCGCATCATGCAGCCTTAGAATGTATAAAAAATTTAAACATATAGCCCAACGTTTGTAGAACAACAAAAGTTACATTAATAACTCTAAATTAAGCATATAAGAGTGACAAGGTAAAAATGTGTTGTTCTGCCCCTGAGAAAGGCAGTTAACCCACTGTTCCCCACGCGCCGAAGACGTGGATGTCGATTAAGGCAGCCCTCCGCACCTCTCTGATTCAGAGGTCTTGGGTTAAATGCTGAAGACACATTTCAGTTGAATGCATTCAGTTGTACAACTGACTGGGTATCCCCCCTTTCCTTTTCCTTTTCCTATTTCTTTGTTAACCATTCAACACAGAAGAGTTTGCACTCCCTCAAATTGTTTAGAGAAAATATTATTTATATTTTATTCAGCTTTGTTCAATTGTATCCTTCATACTATAAAATAATATAAAATAATGCTACGGAATTCTAAGCAAATCCTGTCTGCTAATGAACTAGTTTAGCCCACAGCCATATGGCATAGCCTTATGAGGACCTAACATAAGGACAACTCGGAGTATGCTATTCTGTTCTTCTGAAATAAACTACTTTTTCTTCATTTCATGTTTCTTTAGACCTGTCTAAAATAACTCATGGATTTATTGTGAAGGTGTAGACTATATTACATGGATTTATTAGACAAATTTCAAATGTAGACATTCCAAAGGTCTGCATCAGTGGCTTGTGTGGAAGCCAGGAGCTGCTAAATGTGTTTATGTTAATTTAGTCAATTTCCTTGAGACTGGCAGTTATTTGCTTGACAATCACCGGCTGACGGAATGTTGTGACCGCCGCAGCCTTAAGTCTGATGAAACCAAGATTGAACTCTTTGGCCTGAATGCCAAGAGACACGTCTGGGGGAAACCAGGCACCGCTCATCACCTGGCCAATATAATCAGCATCGTGCTGTGGGGATGTTTTTTAGCCACAGGGACTGGGAGACTAGTCAGGATCGAGGGAAAGATGAACGGAGTAAAGTATAGAGAGATCCTTGATGAAAACCGGACGTGGAAATGCGATATCCTAGGAAAGAGACGGACTGTTGGAAGAACAGACACTTCTCAGCCTTGACGTACAGGTCATGCTCCAACAGTCGACCAAGCACCCTGCGCACCAGGGACACATGCTCGGCAGGTGTAGCGGAGTATATCAATATGTCGTCGAAGATTGGAAGACTGATTGAAAATTTTTCAACCCGTACGGCATGACGAGGTACTCATAGTGAGTCGCCCTCTTTGTACAGAAGGCGAGAGCCAAATCGGCATATTCTGAGGGGATGTGCACGGTGGAGACCTGGTCTGGAATCCACCGTAGTCGCACCGATGGAAACACCTACACACCTCCCCGAGCACCCTCGTGACCACCCCTTGAGAGCCCTCTGTTGCCACAAACGTTTGGGCACCACGGGAAATGCAGGAGAATCAATGAGGAAAAGACTGATACGCTCCTCATGACCCCCCTGTGTCACCATACTTAGTGGAGCTGTGGCCTCCCTAATCAGCCCTGACCCTAAGGGTCGACTATCTAGGGCATGCACAGGGAAAGGCACATCAAGAGACACAATGGGGATCCCTAACCTACGGGCAAAAGAACGGTCAATAAAATTCCCAGCTGCGCCTGAATCTATTAGCGCCTTATGCTGGGAATGCGGGGAACACTCAGGAAACTCTACTAACAAAAACATGTGAGCAACAGGGGGCTCTGTGTGAGTCTGGTGCTTACTCACCTGGGGGGACACAACAGTGCTCTACCTGCCGTTCTCCCCTCAGGCGGATGGTCAAAAACCGCCCGGAAACGGCGAGTGAACTCCTCATAGTGGTCCAACGCCACGTCACCTTCTCCCCATATGGCGTTGGCCCACTCCAGGGCTTTCCCAGATAGACAGGAGACGAGGGCGGACACGCTCTCACGTCCAGAAGGAGCCGGGTGGACAGTCGCCAGGTAGAGCTCCAGCTGTAGTAAGAACCCCTGGCACCCGGCAGCCGTCCCCTCATACTCCCTCGGGAGCGAGAGCCTAATCCCACTAGGACCAGATGAAGGAGGGGTGACCAGTGGGGTAGGTGGTGGTGATGGTAGAGGTGCTGGCAGCCCTCCTCTCTCCCATCGCTCCATGGTCAGCAGCACGCAATCCATTGCTGTGCCGAGATGTTGAAGCATGGTCGCGTGCTGCTGGACGCCTCCTCTACATGAAGAGGAGGGCTGTGTTCTCCTGCTGATTCCATATTTCAGGTCCGTGATTCTGTAATGGCTCTTGTGATGCAGGTCTTGCGGAATCAAGCGCAGGAAACAGAGATGAGACAAAACTTCTTTACTAGAAGAAACAAACTACTAACAACCAGTAGTGTACACACTGCTCGCGAAACAACGGAGCCACAACGTACAGATAAATAATCACGGACAAAACCCAGGGGGGAACAGAGGGATTAAATAAGGACACATGTAATTAGGGAAATGGGAACCAGGTGTGGATGAGACAAGACAAAAAGAAAATTAGAAAGGGATCGGTGGTGGCTAGAACTCCAGTGACGTCGACCGCCGGTAGCCGCCCGAACTAAGAGAGGGACCGACTTCAGTGGAAGTCGTGACAGATAATTGTCTTGTGGGTAGGCATAAAGACTTCCACCCAAACCTTCTTAATTGAACAAGTAGACCTACCTGAAAGAATGATATCATGATTATTTGTATCAATCGACTGTGCTTTTTTTTCTCAAACTCTGCCGTCACATGTGCAGTAGCACTACAGAAACATCACTAGACAAACACATCCCTCTCTCGCTAGATTCACAATTGAATTAAAGAAAAATTACTGTCACGAACCCCCGGTTGTGATTCTTCTTTCTTGCTGTTCTGAGATCGCTGGGGGGGGCGTGGTCTCCAGTGCTCCGGTCTACTCACCTGTGGGCCATCACGTCTATCAAGCACACCTGGTCCACATCATGCAATCTACTCACCTATAAAAGCCAGACCAACCTTCCAGTCCCCGCGGATCGTTGTACCACTAAGTGGCAGTACATGCCAGCCGATCTATGTCCTGTATCCTCTGTATTTTTGCCAGCTTTTGGGGAATTGAGAGCTAACCAGTTTTTCCCTGTCTTGACTGCAGAATTCCAGCCTGAACCTCGGACTCAGATTACTCCCCAGAACCTCGAAACACAGGGGGTGGGATCCCGGACCAGATACCCTCTGTTCTACCAGAACAATACCGCTCAGTTCACTTCTCTGTTGGTTCTGGTTGTTAATAAATTCACCTTGAATCGAACTGTACTCTGGTCTGCGTTTGAGTTCCAGCCCCTGGCCCTGACAATTACATACAAAAATTGAAATATTAAGTTTTTTTCCAGAATGGTCTCCAATGTGATTTAAGCATTGACATTGACTCAGAACTAGTGGTGGACAGTTCACTCCAAAAGTGTCTATTCCTGTCATTAGCATCTCTAACTGACAACACGAAGTGATAGGCAAACATGGGATAGACAAATATGGCACCACACAGAAAGAAAAGGGCAATGTTACTGGATATTATTGGCAGATACTGTGTACATTTGGCTGTCTAAGCCAATTGTGGCTAACCAGGGACTTTGTCACTATATCTAGCAAGTTTTCAGACCTCTCTAGCGACTTTTAAGCCTTGTTTCCATTGGCATTTTAAATTAGGGCAAAATTCAAGTCCAATCTCACAACTGCTGCTAGCCCAATTAGATTCAGACCAGTGACATCACCACTCAAGTTGGTAACCACCGTTGCTAAGCAACCAGCTGTCAGCTACCTCATCAATCCCTTCTGTCAACTAAAAATGGCTATCTGTTGCAGAAAAGAAAACAGGTCCTGTATGGCTCAGTTGGTAGAGCTCTACAACTCTCCTCCCTTAGAGTTGTAGAGTATATTAATCATCTGTTTAAAATTGTTAAAATTAGATGGAAATTGTGTTTGCTGCTTACTTTTTGCAAATCCTATCTATTTTGTCAATTGACAAACATAAAATACACTGCATTCAGTAACTGCAACATTGATTTAATCTATTTTTGCCCGGTGGGTAGGCTTGACAGTGACACTGTTGTTTTTTCATGTTTGTCGTTGTGTAACCGAAGTGAAATGGCTAGCTAGTAAGCGGTGCACGTAAATAGCGTTCAATTGATGATGTCACTTGCTCTGAGACCTTGCAATAGTTGTTTCCTTTGCTATGCAAGGACCACAGCTTTTGTGGAGTGATACAGTAGGTAACAATGCGTCTTGGTGACAGTTGGCGATGTGTTCGAGCCCAGGTTGTGGCAAGGAGAGAGACAGAAGCAATACTGTTACAGTTGCGTGCACAGTTCGGCTTGGAATCTAGTTCAATGGCTGGAATTTTCAGTCCTTTGATGTTTCTCCTAAGGGAGACTATTTATATGGCACCACTTGTTCTCTGTCAAGCGTTTGCCTCTGCTCGTAGCCCATAGCTCAGTGCTGTACAGTACACAGGCATGTAAACACAACTAGGCTTTGAGCGGCCCCTCTCCTTATCGACAGGAACCGAAAGTTCCTTCGGTGGAAATGTCTTTGTTCCCGAACTCCACCACACACAATGCGAGCGACCTTCTGGTGAAGGATTCTCTCATTCCAGGACTAACAGAGTGAGGCTTTGACCTTCACAAGAAGCTTTTAGAAGCATTCACTATAGCAAACACTCGCACATACACACAAAAACGAAATAATACCAACAATAGCATTGACTAGGTGGAGAAGAAAAAGCCTTATTTCTGAGGACAGAGCAAAAGCTGAGGAGACATTGTACTAATGCATTTGTATGCTCAAATTCAGGAACAGTTAGAAGTATTTACCATAGAGGTATTGACTTGTGGAGTCTGTATGAAGGCCATGCTTAACTGTAGGTCAACCATAAAGAATTAGTGGTTACACTTCATTTGAACCATCTGTCATTAAGGCTACATAACACGGTCATAATACAGATCATTAAGTACAAGGTAATGCAATTGTTTACGTTAAACCTATTACCCATGTATCAGTACATACTCTGCAGATGACTACCACAGTACAACTTACCTAGGAAATGTACTTATAAACAACTGGTCAATTTGTCCAAGATAAGTTACTTACCAGCTAAATAAAGAATCCTGGCCACATACTGCAATGGACCCTGTTGGCTGTTGGGCTAATTTACCAGGACCTCTGTGGAGGAATCCCAGTCTTTGTTGTTTAATTTATAATTTATAATATTCAGAGCCATAAATAAAAGTTGTATGTCCAATCGCCACCGTACTATCATTGTAAAAGACAAAAACATAGCTAATCCTATTCAATAAATTAGTTTAGGAAAGTTATCAGTATCATAATCTACGATACTACAACTGACCGTTGGAAACTGACAGTTGAAAATGTATAGTGACGTAAACCTGAACTGTATCTGGCGGCAGTTGAATCTGGCGGCAGTTGAAAATGTTAGAATGTCTCGAGACTCTAAAGTGGCGCGCTCTCTCTCCCTCTCATTGTGTGGCTGATGCATAGACTGTATAGGGCAGATGTTCCGTTTCTAAATGGAGCCCGGGGAACCACGTCAGAAACTAAAAGTGTTACCTTTCCAGGTTGAGTGGTAACATTCATGGCACGTCACAAATATTCCCCACTGTGCAGAACCCCAGAAAATTTATGTTAGAAGCTGCAGGTAGATGCTAGTGTGGGTGAAAGGTGTAGAAACAACTCCAGAACAGTGAAAGAGTTATACAGTACAAAGAGAAATGACTGTGGGTATAAATTGGCACAGCCACACTGAGTGTGGGCATTTGGCATGACACACCATGACCCTTTGGCCTGCCCCACATCCTGTGCCTGTGAGGAGGAGGCATATTTGTAATATAACACAAATACATATGTACACACTGTACAAGATGCATGTGTACACACTATCCCCCTGGAATGTGTAGGCTTACACAGCATCATGCAGACACAAAGATACATGTGTATGCTGCCAAAATAGACCACACATGTAAACATGTAAACATACACACACAAACTGGAAGAAAGCAATACTGTTACATTGGCTTCGTGACACTGATTACTCAATTGGGCTTGGGTTGCTGTGTAGAAGGAGGAGGTCAAAGGGGGGTGAGTGTAACTGATGTGAAATGGCTATCTAGTTAGTGGTGCATGCTAGTAGCGTTCAATCGGTAACATCACTTGCAAGATCTCTCTTTCCCCCTAATCTCACGGCAACAGTCAGACGCTACTCCGCTTAGATGATTAAACCCATTGCGCCTGCCCTTTCATGATGTCTCTAACCACATTAAGCTCCCCTCACAAGTAAGGATCACATTTCCCTATCAAACAAGGTGCTGAAGCTACACTGCAATTAGCCTGACTTTAAACTCCATCACCATCAAAACCAGTGCCGGTACTTTTTTTTCTCTGGGCATTTGACTGGGACGTGATTCGATTAAAGGGGCTAAGACAGATAGGCGAGCTGTTTTTAGAGATTTAACCCTAGACACAGATCCAGCGCCACCCTGTACAAATCGTATAAGCTTAACCATTATGATCTGGTCACAGGACGGGGTTGACTCGAGACATGGATATTCAGGGGCGTTTACATGCTTTGCAAGAATTATTTCCCCAATAATCCTGTTTACATGGACACATCTGGAATCAGGCTACATGGTACTTTGATAAATGGGACTTCGATAAATGCAGAAATGCATACTTTCCGTTTTTCCGAACTCACTTCACTAGCGCATAAGAAGGAGCACATGCACAGATCAAATACACCTCTATAACTCTGATTAAAGGGTTTACATATTCTAATAATTTGAAAGATTGCTCAGAATCAGCGTATGCTTACTTCAGCCTACTGCCATAGTCAGTTTAATATTGAATTATTAGTGTGCATGTAAACATACTCATTGGCTCGTTAGCCAATTTGACGTGGTCCATCAATCAATGTAGCCTATCATGTCTGTCTGCAGCAATCCTGATTAAACACTCTTAAAAATAATGTTGAAAAGGAGATCATGTTAGGTACGTTGGTTTGAGAAAAAATTTACATAATTTACCACTATGTTTAGCCAACTGTACAGAATTAGCTACCAGTAGGTTGCAGACATGATGAGCTAGCTACATTACAAGCGTAAATGCATGGGCCATGCGTCTTTCTGCTGCTTGTCAAGCAGAGCTCATGAATGATGGAAAATTAACCTAAACCACACATACTTGTCAGATATAGTAATTGTATTTAATTTTATATCACCATGACTTATAAAAGTATGAATAGTTTTATAAAATAAAGGACCTTGTATTGATCACACAATCTTAGTGGATTTCCTGTAATTATAGTCAATTTGCAGATGGAGCCATTTCTGTAAAGACATGTCAAAAAGTGTGCAGGTCAGTGATTTACAGGGGATACATTTGGTAACAACAACAACAAATAAAATGTTCACCTCTGTATGTATCCTATATAGTTACATACTCACAGTAAAGCAACCATGAAATCATTGCTCGTCATCAAATATTTATTTTTTATATATTTGAGATGCTAGTGACGGAAGAACAAGAATGGGCCACATTAAATTCCATGGTGGGCTGAAGGTTTAACACCCCTGGTGTAGGAGGAACATAGCTTACTATCTCGGAGCATGGCAGCCTCGCTGAAAGAGGTAGAGACATTCAATCAAAAGCAATCGATGGAATGCTGTGGAGAGAAGGAGAGAGAGACTTGGTGAAAGATAGGGCGGAACATAAAAAGGAACAACAGTGACAGGAGAGTATGAAAGAGAGACGCAAAGAGAAGAAAGTAAAGAGAAAGAGAAAACGAGAGGAGGGAGAGGTGGAATGAGGTAGAGAAATTGACAATATAGTGCAAAGGAGAGAGAGCAAGACACCAAAGAGATGGAGGAAGAGAGAGAGACCGATGGTGATACACAGCAAACTAGATGGACAGAGAGAGAGAGAGATGGGTAGACAGAGAGACAGACATAAAAACCAGTGAGAGAGGGATGATGGAGACGGAGAAACAACAGTGCCCACTCACAACACTGCGATGCTTATCTTTAGCAGCGATCGATACCAAGTGGCTTTCTAATGCATCGCACAGGCCCCAACTCCTCATCTGTCCACGTCCAGGCATAATAGCATGGTCAGAGTGAAACAGGGAGGTACTAACTTGTCCATTAAAAAACACATATTTTTCAGTTCAGTTGTATGCACTATATACAGATGCGAACTAGCGGAACTGTATCTCATCATTTTTATCGTCCTTGTTCATGTGGAGACGTGCAAGTGGAATGTTTATCTGAGGTTTGTACTCTTTCTCTGGGCACTAGCGGTTCTGGGAGGGGGCAGTGCCCCTGTGACAACAATTTTGGACCCCCTTTTGGCCCCCCTAAATGTGGAGTATGAAATATCTTTTGCATAACTCATTTTTGCTATCGTTCTTTTTTTACATTCGTTATTAGACAGTGGCAACACGGAAAACTAATTAAACCCACACATTTACTAGAGGGACATGGTATTTTTCCTGCTAATGCCTGCAATGCAGTGAAGAAAATGATGACAACAATAACGTCTAATGTAACTGGCCCCTCTAACAGTACAACTGGCCCCAGCTTGGCCCCCCCAGTTGAAATGGTCTAGAACTGTCTCTGGGATGTCATAAAAAGTTGTTTCTGTGGTCTAAGGCACTGTGCCACTAGAGATTCTGGATGCCCTTGTCCCATCTGGTTTCGAGTCCAGGCTCTGTCGCAGCCGGCCGCGACCGGGAGACCCATGGGGCGGCGCACAATTGGCCCAGTATCGTCCGTGTTAGGGGAGGGTTTGGCCGGCAGGGATGCCCTTGTCCCATTGCACACTAGCAACTCCTGTGGCGTGCCGGGCGCAGTGCACACTGACACGGTCGCCAGGTGTACGGTGTTTCCTCCAACACATTGGTGCGGCTGGCTTCCGGGTTAAGTGGGCATTGTGTCAAGAAGCAGTGCGGCTTGGTTGGGTTGTGTTTCAGAGGACGCACGGCTCTCGACCTTCGCCTCTCCCGAGTCCATACGGGAGTTGCAGCGATGAGACAAGACTGTAACTACCAATTGATAAAAAATATGTTTCTGATATGATTTCATATACTTTCGTAAATAAGTGCCTACGATGGACCATACGCATCAGATGCTCAGACAAGGTCAGCAATATCGACCTGTGGGAGTGCACCAACCGGGGGAGATCCAAAGGAGAAGCACCCCTCCAACATCACCAGGCTCTAGAGGGCGCCCACAAAACACCTGGAGGCGGGAGCTTGAAGCAGACACCAAAATATCCAGCATGGGGTGGAAGGAGATTGAGAAGAGTCGTCGATGACCTATGCTCCCTAGGGAGTGACAGGCGTGTGTAAGTAAGTAAACGGCACTGGGTGTGTAGCAAAATGTGCCTGTCCAAAATTGTAACGCAGCACAAGCATTCGCTGCATTTAAACGGGTTACCCAAAAAATGAATGCAAGGGAGTATGAAAGGAAAACACACAAACTGTCGCTTTCTGACATCACACAGCTTTCAAAACGTACATAACCTATATATAAAAAAAGTATGTGGACACCCCTTCAATTCCGCTATTTCAGCCATGCCCGTTGCTGACAGGTGTATAAAATCACGCCCACAGCCATGCAATCTCCATACACAAAACATTGGCAGCAGAATGGTTTACTGAAGACCTCAGTGACTTTCAACGTGGCTCAAGTTAGTTCTTAAAATTTCTGCTCTGCTAGAGCTGCACCGGTCAACAGTAAGTGCTGTTATTGTGAAGTTGAAACGTCTAAGAGCAGCAACGGCTCAGCCACGAAGTGGTAGGCAACACAAGCTCATAGAACAGGACCACTGAGTGCTGAAGCTCGTAAATATTGTCTGTCCTTGGTTGTAACAGTCACTAATGAGTGCCTCTGGAAGCAACGTTACCACAAGAACTGTTCGTCGTGAGCTTCATGAAATGGGTTTCCATGGCCGAGCAGCCGCACACAAGCCTAAAATCCCCATGTGCAATGCCAAGCGTCAGCTGGAATGGTGTAAACTGCCATTGGACTTTGGAGCAGTGGAAATGCATTATCTGGAGTGATAAATCACGCTTCCCCATCTGGCAGTCCGACGGACAAATCTGGTTTTGGAGGATGTCAAGATAATGCTACCTACCCCAATGCATAGTGTAAAGTTTGATGGAGGAGGAATAATGGTCTGGGGCTGTTTTTCATGGTTCTGGCAAGGCCCCTTAGTTCCAGTGAAGGGAAATCTTAACGCTACAGCATACAATGACATTCTATACGATTCTGTGCTTCCAAATTTGTGGCAACAGTTTGGGGAAGGCCCTTTCCTGTTTCAGCATGACAATGCCCCCGTCCACAAAGTGAGGTCCATACAGAAATGGTTTGTCGAGATCGGTGTGGAAGAACTTGACTGGCCTGCACAGTGCCCTGATCCCAACGAACACCTTTAGAATTAATTGGAACACCGACTGCGAGCCAGGCTTAATCGCTCAACATCAGTGCCCGACCACACTAATGCTCTTGTGGCTGAATGAAAGCAAGTCCCTGCAGCAATGTTCCAACATCTTCCCAGAAGAGTGGGGGCTGTTGTAGCAGCAAAGGGGGACCAACTCCATATTAATGGCCATGATTTTGGAATGAGATGTTCGATGAGCAGGTGTCCGCATACTTTTGGTCATGTAGTGTATTTGTCCCGGCTTTAGACCGCTCATGTGTTCTGGCCATGATCAGTTCTGTTGTCATGGGAAGCTCCGTCCAACATCCTCCCCATCTCTTAATCCTCAATGCACTACAGCGCAAGGAACAATTCATGGCAGCTTGCCATCTCACCACTCTCTCCCTCTTTTTCTGTGTCTCCATCTCTCCCTCTGCCTAGATTTCTAATCTTCTCTCTCCTCTTTGTCCCTCCCTTTGAGTAGATGAACTGTAAATATTTGGATTGGATTTTTGTAGCGTTTTTTTTCCAGGGCTCTATTCATAAAGTGTCTCATAAAAAGTAGGGGTGCTGATCTCGGATCATGTCCCCCGTCAGGTCCCTTATTATGATTTAAAAGGCAAAACTGATCCTAGATCAGCACTCCTACTCTGAGACGCGTTATGAATAAGGGCCCAGGTGCCCAAGTCACTACACTATATGGACGGGGGTATTCTCCTCACCGAATACCCAGCTCGGTGGTGCCATGGTGTCCATTTTGCGCCAGGAAGCTCAAATCCTTTGTTAGCAGTTAGCAATTTGATTGTATAGCGACAAAACAGTTGATTTATAAATCGGACAAAAATAATAACTTACATTTTGCATGGAAATTTTTATAATTAAAACTTGTATATGTATGTGTGATCTAACGAAAAACATGTTGTTCAGTTTGTGTTCATGTGTTTTCGTCAATTTCCCTGAAGAGCTGATCTATATATGATCATAGTCTAATACATATAAAAAGGACAGAAACTGAGATAGCTATCTCTTACAGTGTCAAGAAACCGTGTCACAATCAACTATACTTAATGTATATAAATCACTGTCTAGCTGTGAGAAAGAGAAACAGAGAGGGCATGATACAGAGACGTAGAAGGCGATAGTTGAAGAGAGACATTTAGAGAGACAGAATGAGAGAAAGAAAGAAATATGAAGACAAAGAAAATAGAGAGGGGAGAGAGTGAGATTCTCAGGTCAAGCTGTTTTCCTGAGCAGGAGAATGAGAACCTCACCTTTCCCTGCGCTGGCAATGGGGAAACCCCTCTGGGGCCGAACTGGCCTGCAGCGGCAGCCACATGTTCTTCCTCCAAGATCAAAGGAGGGCCTTTATTAAATCAGATGTCATGCCAAGCTGGCACCATGCCAACTGGCGTGTTGACTTGCCAATCCCAGCTGTGCTCTGACCCCTTCAGTACCCCCTAATGAGTCTCCACAAGGTGGCCCCACATGACCTCCCACACCCTGACTTGGGGGACCCTACAAGACACCAAATCCCAGGTCCCCCTTCCTTAGCAAACCCTATCTCATAACCTCATTTGCAAAAATCCTTTTACTTTATTAGTTTACTCCACTGAGACCATGTACAACAGACATTGCACCAGATGTTTGTATTGATGTCTCGTTTCACGTGGGAAGCGTGTGTTTGAGGAGGGCTGATGGATTCTCTTGGAACATCCCAGACACCCTTCATTCAAAAACGACCTCCTTCCTTCTCAGGGCAGCCGCTCCCACTCTCCTATGTGCAAACAGCTGTGTGAGGAACGGAACATCTGTCAGCACTAAGCTAGCTAGCTAGTTCTGCAGCGCTAGGCGCTGCTGAGACTCTGCCCTATCTGACTATTACTCTGCCTTGTGTCAGCTATGGGCTGGATGATAGATTTGAGGTAGGTTTATTTGTCTCTCAAGGTGTCATGTCAGGTATTTCAATTGAAATCTTGTCAATCCAAAGGATGAACTAAAATCCATATCAGCACTTGAGAAATTGTTTGATCAATGACAATGCTACCCTACATTTCTCTAGATAGCATTTTTTGATGATAAGTGCTCAGATTAGAGACAAATACTAATTCTAAAGCAGAACGATCTTCTAATAGTTAAATCATGGGTAAAGGATTTGGCTATTGATGATGATGCTATTGATTGGGAGAATATATTTCACTCATCAAAGAACCCAAACCATCAGTCAATCCATTTAAGCTCTGTCATAGGTTGTACTGGACACCAATTATACAATTTGATAAAAACAGGCTCCAAGCCCAAACTATAACCTATGTTCCCTCAATACACCCGGGGTTGTTCAAAAAGGGGAGCAAATGTTATAGGTTTTTTGTTGGTTGTATTGCCTTTGGTCCACTAAAAACAATTGTTCACAAAAAAAAGAAGGCATAGTAGTGTCCAGACTAGCAACATATATAAACATTTAGAGAGCTAGAGTTGAAAAATCCTGTAACAAAATTCCCAGGTTTTCCAGAAAGATTTCTGGAATCAGGAGGGAATAAGCAGACAATCCGGATGACTCCAACTAGGATTTCTGGCAAACCAGGGAGTTTGGGGAAAGAAACCAGAATTTTGCAGCCCTAAGGACAGTGTAACTTACTCAAAAACAGGTCTCACCATTTAATATGGACAATACTAGGAGATAAGCAAGGATGTCGAGGCAGAACGAATGCGAATAAAGAAACTGGCCAAAGAAATAAGTTACATCAGGGCTTCAACTGTTCCCTTTCAAGTTCCGTTTGATGTCCGTTGAAGAAAGAACCTGTGGATATCCATTGATTTTCGAAGCAGTTCTGTATGTTTTGGAAACCCTTCTCTTTGATGTCTGGCAGATTTTTTTTTTTACAGATTGAGACTGTTTCCCTAGGTTATCCTACATCTAGGCTGTGTCCCAGAGGCCACCTTATTCCATATTTAGTGCACTACTTTTGACCAGGGCCCATAAGACTTTAGTCAAAAGTAGTGCGCTATATGGAATAGGTTGCCATTTGGAACGGAGCCCTAGTATGGGATACACAGTCAGCTGACTGTCCTGAAGAAAGGAGAGTGGTTAAAACGAGAGGAAACAAGGGAAAGCCAAAGGAAACACGGTTCTCTTCGGGAGGAGAACCATGAAAAGCTCTCTCTCTTCATCCTCCTCTTCTGACTTGTTTTCTTGCCTTGTTCTCTCTATCCCCAACAAGGCTGCTTTTCTATCAAGCCTTTACAACAAAGTACCTGATTGAGTACCTGATTGTTCTTAGCTTCAGTTAAGCACTCAAATTCTTTACATGTCCATTATCCACCTGTGTTGCCGATTTGTGGGGTGACCGTTGTAGCACAAACAGGACTGGGAGAGGGTAAGATCCCAGCTAGCACATAACGTTCTGAGAACCATATGTTTCTTAGAGCATGGTGAAAGCATGGTTGTCCTATGGATATTCAGCATACAACCTTCTGGGAATGGTACTGGCTAGTTGCTTGGCTTTGGAACATGCTCCGCACAGTTAAGGAACGTTATTTTCTTGATATTTCATTACTTTAACAGAATGTTTCCTAAAAGTTAAAACGTGGTTACCCTGAAGTTAAGTTGTAGACATGCAGCCCCACAATTAAGAGGAACTGACTAGCTAGATCACCATGTTTCTCTGCGATCGTATTGTTGGGTCAGCTGGACACAGTCAGCAGCTGACTCGGGAGACTACTGCAATGACTGACTCGTGGCAGAAGAACGTCTGCTTCTTGAAAACTCATAATAATGTAAGCATCAGCACTACTAGATACAGTAGCTTGCTAGCTTGCTAGCTACTGTAGCTTTTGTTAGAAGATTCAACATTGTGTGTGTAGCACTAAGTAGGTAGCTGTTTGGTTAGCAGCATCATTTCAGTCAAATATTATTTCAGTGAATGGCTCAGCTAAAGTTCGTGTTAATGTAGGACAAATTTATGCTAGCTTTTGTGCCATAGTCAAACTTTAGAAATACTGCTCATTGAAGCACAATAATCCTTAGCTAGATGTAAAATGGCATGACTAAGACTTCTTCACCAAAAAAGCATCAACATTATTTACATATTTATTGTTTCAGCTTAGATACCTCAAACTCAACTCTGGACCACAAATCCAGTTCCACTGTGTTTTTTCATCGTTCCCCTCATATCAGGGACTGATTGATTAAGACCTGTGACAGGTGTGTACAATTAATTATCAGGTAGAACAGAAAACCAGCAGGCTCCGGACCTCGTAGGGTAAGAGTTGAATTCCGGTGTTTAAGATTAATTCTGACAGTTTTGAGGCAGAAATGGGGTTCAACAGATGATGTCACTTAGGGAATATTTTTAAATCTTAGACAGCACATTGTAGCCTAGGAAGATACAGAGTTGTATTTGAGAGTTCTCAAGCGGTTACTGGGCCTGCCACCCACAATCAGTCAGTATCAGACAGCTGGTGTTCTTGTTTGCTTGTAGCCTACAACAAGCATGTAGGCCACTCTACCGTATTATAAAAATTACAAGTTACAAGTCGAGTCAGCTATGAACGTCGTTAAAGCAGTAAAATGTGCTGCCAGCTGTGGACATGTGGGCAGGATTGAAGCAAACCAAAACTTCATTTATGCTGTGATGCGGTCATAAAACTCAGTTTTGGACAAGACTGACTTTATGACCACAATTATCCTACTTACACTTTGTAATAAATGTTTATGGTAGAATAACTCTTTCTGACTCATACCAATGTCACATAGGCTGTTATCTAAATGAGAAGTTGGTTTGTAAGGGCAGTTGCTCTTTGAAGAAGTTTACCGCAAGTCCAGGCTCAAACACAAATTGGCGAGCATACACACTAAAGGAGTTTATCATTTTACAATACACCTGTCAATCAACTGATCAACCAGTAGCGGTTGATCAGTTGATTGATCAACCCCTAAAATGCCATATTACAACCTATGTGCTGTGATAATTGCGTTATTTGCTCTATAACCTGTTAATTCATATGCCTTGCAATCGTGATATATGGGCCTAAAGGCCAAGACAATAAGAAGACACATAAATACAACCACACCTTTGTTTTATCACAAAACCGGATAGCAACCTCTGTCCAGTGAAGTCCACAAAGCATATTGCATGCACAGTAACAGACAGTTAGTTATATGACCTGAGCATGGTCAACATTTTCGGACCACTAAACAACTATTGATTTAGAACCACAAAGGGTTACCAAAAGTCACAAAGAAAACAGGAGCTGCCTCCACTATTCCAGCACCATTTCAACTTCAACATTTCAACATCATCAAATCCCTTCTGCTTAGTCTAATACAATGATGACTGAAAGATACCAAAAACTATTTAGTCCAATCAACGTGAGTTAAATATGATGTGGCTGTCCATGGTTCTGATTTCTGTGTACGTGTGTGTGTCCATGCGCGTTTGTGCAAGTAGAAAGACGTGTTGACTCACCCTACTTGTAGAGAAACGCCAATGTCATCCTCCTCTCTTTCATGTTGACGAAACGGTCTATCACTCTGTCATACAGTACACGCTTGTATTTTTTGGTTGTCCTATGCTACCTGGCTAAAATGCTTGCTCGATAGCCTAACTTCCATTCATGGGCAACGTTAGCTAGTTAACATTAGCCATCTACATCTAGCTACATATTGAACGTTCATCCTCTTAAGCCAGGGGCACAACAAGGTATGAATTAATGGTTGGATCAGATTCGCTGTTATAATCATTAGCCAGTATGGAGAATTAAGTCAAACCACAAGTCCAAATCCCTATCTCCATCCATGGCTAATTTTGGAAAGGGACAATTTTAGCTAGCTGACTAGCTCCAGTGGCTAGCTGACTAGCCACCGGAGGACAACAACACAACCAGATGCAACAAATCAAGTTTTTCTGTCAGTGATGTATGCTCTCAAAGGGACTTAATAGGAGTGACGCCAAATTCAAGCTTTCTTCACTTCACACTTTGTTTTGGTGCGCCAGGACTATTCACAGTTGAGCTCTTTCAGTTTAGCTCAACGCTGATTGGCAAATGTGTTATACTTTTTTTGTTAAGGGAGGCCAGATGCTCGCTGGTTTCCCTTGCATTCAATGCTACGGGCGGCAACAATGGCATAATCATTTGGACCAGACAGCATCAGATAGATGGCCTACACATAGAGAGACAGAGGGGCACTGTTTCGCTCGCTCGGATGCTTTCTCCTGTGAGATACATTCAGCATCTTGCGAATTGAAGGAAAATTATGAAACACAGAGCAACGAAAGATCAATTCTTTATTTTGTATTATAATTCTTTTGCATTTTTTTGGGAAGCCTGGCTTCCCTTGGTATTCATGATTACACGCCGCAATTCAGTGCTTTCAGGGTGTGTTAATTGTCATAGTGACAACTGCAAATAATACTTCAAATAATGCGATATTAATAATAATAAAAAATAATACAGAAACTCGTATTTAAATGCAGCAATACAACAGCGAATGCCATTTAGCCTGCACATACTGTTATTTCTTGCCTTGTTGTTCAAGTGGTTTGCAAATGATTTCCATTTTTCTAATGGTTGGTTGTCAATTTCTTTGGATTTCCCAACAGTTAATTTGGCCTATGTTATAGTAGGCCTGTTTTACATACAGCAATTAGCAGGCACAAGCCTGCTTCTTTCCCCAAATAGCATATTACAAGCACAAAAACAACCTACATTAGATCACTCACTTCACAAGACTTGGCAGGGTGCCACACTGTAGGCTTAGGCTACCCTTTAAATGTAGGCATACAAATTAGGCCTACACTAATTGTGGTAGTGTGTTGTGAAGAGAAGAGAAGTCCAGGCAAAACCTGCAGTGATGTGAAGAGAAGTGTAGGCAAAACCTGCATGAAGATTACGAATACATTACAGACCGACACGCAGGCTACTACCACTGGCTCATAAATAATCGTTGCTACTATAGGATATATTACATAGACGTGTAGGTTAGACTTACATGTACAATGTTTTATATGCATTTTAATAACCATCTACTTTGTTACATATGGATTATTTGACTCGAGGACCAGCAGTGGAGCATTTTTTCCTCAAATTGAGGCGACACTACAGACCCGGGTTCGAGCCCGGGCTGTGTTGCAGACGGCCTTGACCGGGAGACCCATGAGGCAGCGCACAATTGGCCCAGCGTTGTCAGGGTTAGGGGAGGGTTTGGCCGCATGGGATGTCCTTGTCCCTTAGCGCTCTAGCGACTCCGGTTGCGGACCCTGGCGCATGAAAGCTGACACGGTCGCCAGTGGTAGGGTGTTTCCTCCGACACATTGGTCCAGCTGGCTTCCGGGTTACGCGAGCAGTGTGTCAAGAAGCAGTGTGGCTTGGCAGGGTCGTGTTTCGGAGGACGCATGGCTCTCGATCTTCACCTTTCCCTAATCCATAAGGGAGTTGCAGTAATGTCATGGATTGGATATCATGAAATTGTAGGTAAAAAGTTATTTTTCTTTTATAAAGACCTTGCCCCAAGGGGGGATTCAAACTCGTGACCTTTCCACCTACTTTCACTTACCCCCTTAATGGATCACACCACCAATTAGTGATAGCAGTAATGGTAAATTACAGCTATTTGACAAGACCATAAGTATCTTTAACTTTTTTTACGATGTACGAATATAAACGTACATGTTGTATTTTTTTTATTTTTTATTATTTAACCTTTATTGAACTAGGCAAGTCAGTTAAGAACAAATTCTTATTTTTCAATGACGGCCTACCAAAAGGCAAAAGGCCTCCTGCGAGGACGGGGGCCTAGGATAACATTTTTAAATACAATATAAATATAGGACAAAACACACATCACAATAAGAGAGACAACACAACACTACCAAAACATAACAACAATACCACTGAAAATATGAAAAAAGAAGGTCCAAGCGTCTTCGACAGAGGGGATCAAGCTGATTCTGTACCATTTACAGAGGCCAGTTCATGAAGGAAGGCTTGCTCATTAAAGTTTTTTTAGCAAGCATCTATGACAAATCAGGACAGGTCGTTTCACTGAGCAGCCATTACAAACACAGGCTGTAAAACAGTGATCACTAAGGTCATTACAGAAAACACCAGACTGATACCTATCAGGATTATTTGTGAGGATAACATCGAGGAGAGTAGCCTTTTCTAGGTGTTTGGAGTCATACCTTGTGGGATTGGTGATAATCTGAGAAAGATTTAGGGAGTCCCATTGCTTTAGGAATTGGTCAGGTGGTTTAAGCATGTCCCAGTTTAAGTCAGACTTAGTGTAAGGGGCCAAGAGAGAGCTTAGGGAAGGTAGGGTACAGGCCGGTGCTGATGGAGGACGATAGCACCCAGCAACAGTTAACAGACAGTTAATCAGATAAGAGAGATCAGTTCCCAAATTAGCCTAACATTATGTTTACATCTGTGCTTGTAATACATGCATATACAGTGCAGTGTCGTAAGTTACAGTATACGAATGTTTAGCTAATGTGGGGTAACTAGTAGGCTACAGCTGTCAGTGTTCAGCAAGTTAACATTCAGCAATTTGACACCAGAGCAGCTCCCTACCTGAGGCTAGTCAGAGTCAGTGTGGTCAGACTTCACAAAGACCCAGTCTACCACCACCAGGTCAGAGCATCTTTTTAATATATATATATTTTATCCTATATTTAACTAGGCAAGTCAGTTAAGAACAAATTCTTATTTACAATGACGGCCTTCCAAAAGGCCTCCTGCGGGGACAAAACACACATCACAACAAGAGAGACACAACACTACATTAAGAGCGACCTAAGAGAACAACATAGCAATGCAGCAATGCATGACAACACAGCATGGTAGCAACACAACATGGTTGCAGCACAAAAACATGGTACAAACATTATTGGGCAAAGGCAACAGCACAAAGGTTAAGAAGGTAGAGACAGCAATACATCATACAAAGCAGCCACAATTGTCAGTAAGAGTGTCCATGATTGTGTCTTTGAATGAAGAGATTGAGATAAAACGGTCCAGTTTGAGTGTTTGTTGCAGCTCATTCCAGTCGCTAGCTGCAGCAAACTGAAAAGAGGAGCGACCCAGGGATGTGTGTGCTTTGGGGACCTTTAACAGAATGTGACTGGCAGAATGGGTGTTGTATGTGGAGGATGAGGGCTGCAGTAGATATCTCAGATAGGGGGGAGTGAGTCCAAAGAGGGTTTTATAAATAAGCATCAACCAGTGGGTCTTGCGACGGGTATACAGAGATGACCAGTTTACAGAGGAATATAGAGTGCAGTGATGTGTCCTATAAGGAGCATTGGTGGCGAATCTGATGGCCGAATGGTAAAGAACATATAGCCGCTCGAGAGCACCCTTACCTGCCGATCTATAAATTAATAAAATTATTACATCTACCAGGCAGTCAGTCACATACCCAGTTCAGTTTAGCTTCAGCTTGTAATAGATGATTTTGTCAGATTAAGCTTCACTTTAAAATGTTGGTTGTTGATTCATGTGTGTTGTTTTTTCATGTGTCTTGTTTTGGTGGCTGTGGCATTTTTATTGTGATTATACACTAATGGTTATTGTGTTATTTTAATGTAATAGATGTATCAAGGGATGACACTGAGACCTCTGGTTCTGAGCATCAAGCACCAGATATGCTGTTCTGAAAGGACCCAATAGTAGGCCAGGCCTATACTATAAACTACACATTTTAGTTAGCAGCTGTTCGTATCTAATCTTGTGGATCCCTTAACTATACATTTCCATAGAAATATGACACATTATTTAACGTGTATTTCAGACTTTTCAAGATCCAGAGAAGAGGGTCCTGTACAGCCATGTTTGAAAACATTTCCCAGAACTCAGAGGGGGGTTTGAGGTACACACACTGTTCGGTCTAATTATCTCTTCCATGCATTTAGATACCGTCTGATGTCACTTTTCATGATAACCTCAAGAGGACAGATCAGAACAGTTTAGTTCAGTTCATTAACTATATGATAAATTATTCTTAATACATATGTCTAAACATATGTCAAAGAGAATAACAACACATTCTATTGAAACTATTCTTTCACATTGGCTCATACTCCCTATCACACTGTCAACTTCATCGCAGAGCCACAGGATCAGGAAGTTAGACCTATAACCCATCGGGAACAGAACAGAACAAACAGCACAACAATACACTCCTTCACATATCACTCCATACACTCCTACACATCACTCAAGGTGTGTAAACTTCAATCCAAAGCCTCAGAGGACTGTACCCTCCCCCATTTTAACACATGACTCTCCATGAGAGAAAACACCACTACTGGTCAAAAAATTTAACGAAATTTCAAATAACAAAATCAAATTAAAATCACTACTCTTAAGAACTCCATAAAGAAAAATTATTGTACCAATATGGTCATAGGAAAATAGACAAGGCAGCCTACCCTTAGTCAAAGGCACATTTGTCCAAATCACAGATATGGCTAAGAACTATAAACTTCATCATAATTATCAATATTACAAATGACCTTGAAATCAGTATTACAAATTACCTTAAATTCATTATCCAAATGGCTTTCCAATCAAACCACAATGGAAAGTCATGTCAGAGGTCATTTCTTACTATATTAGACAAATTAATGAAAAACAGTCAAACATTTCATACATGTTGTATCCCAGGTTTCCAGTACATTCCTTTATCAAAAGAATTCATGTGTTTAATTAAAACTCAGGAACTTCTAAAAATTCCATGTGTGTGCGTGCCCCTTTAAGATACATTGGCACTAAGACAAAAGGACAACGCGCTAAACTCAAAGGAAATAGAACAAATCAAACATAGTATTGTAAAGTAGTACATAGTATTGCATAGTATTGCAGATGAGGCGGTGCTCTGGTCAGGCTCTGTAGACGGGCACATCGTGCACCGCTCCCGAGTATACTACTTGCCAATGTCCAGTCTCTGGACAACAAGGTAGACGAAATGCGAGCAAGGGTTGCCTTCCAGAGAGACATCAGCGATTGCAACGTTCTTTGCTTCACGGAAACATGGCTCACTCAGGACACGTCATCAGAGTCAGTACAGCCACCTGGTTTCTTCACGCAGCGCACTGACAGAAACTAACATCTATCTGGTAAGAAGAAGGTCGGGGGTGTATGCCTTATGATTAACGAGACGTGGTGTGATCATAACAACATACAGGAACTCAAGTCATTTTGTTCACCTGACCTAGAATTTCTTACAATCAAATGCCGACCACATTATCTACCAAGAGAATTCTCTTCGATTATAATCACAGTCGTATATATCTCCCCTCAAGCTGACACATTGACGGCACTGAAATAAATTTATTGGACTCTATGTAAACTGGAAACCAAATATCCTGAGGCTGCAATTATTGTTTCTGGGGATTTTAACAAGGCTAATCTGAAAACAAGGCTCCCTAAATTTTATCAGCATATCGAATGTGCCACCCGGGCTGGCAAAATCCTGGATCCTTGTTATTCTAACTTCCGCGACGCATGCAAAGCCATTCTCCGCCCCCCTTTCGGGAAAATCTGACCACGACTCCATTTTGTTGCTCCCAGCCTATAGACAGAAACTAAAACAGGAAACGCCCGTGCTCAGGTCTGTTCAACGCTGGTCCGACCAATCTGATTCCACGCTTCAAGATTGCTTCGAGCACGTGGACTGGGATATGTTCCGGATAGCATCGGACAACAACATTGATGTATATACTGATTCGGTGAGCGAGTTTATTAGCAAGTGCATCGGTGGTGTTGTACCCATAACAACTATTAAAACCTTCCCCAACCAGAAACCGTAGATTTATGGCAGCATTCGCGCAAAACTGAGAGCACGAACCACTGCTTTTAACCAGGGTAAGGGGACCAGAAACATGATGAATACAAACAGTGTATCTATTCCCTCCGCAAGGCAATCAAGCAAGCTAAGCGTCAGTATAGAGACAAAGTAGAGTCACAATTCAACGTCTCAGACACGAGAGGTATGTGGCAGGGTCTACAGTCAATCACGGACTACAAAAAGAAAACCATCCCCCGTCGCGGACGACGGTGTCTTGCTCCCAGACAAACTAAACAACTTCTTTGCTCGCTTTGAGGACAATACAGTGCCACCGTCACGGCCCGCTACCAAAACCTGCGGGCTCTCCTTCACCGCAGCCAACGTGAGTAAAACATTTAAATGTGTTAAACCTCGCAAGGCTGCCAGCCCAGATGGCATCCCTGGCCGCGTCCTCAGAGCATGCGCAGACCAGCTGGCTGGTGTGTTTACGGACATATATAATCAATCCTTATCCCAGTCTGCTGTTCCCACATGCTTCAAGAGGGCCACCATTGTTCCTGTTCGCAAGAAAGCTAAGGTAACTGAGGTAAATGAGTATCGCCCCCGTAGCACTCACTTCCGTCATCATGAAGTGCTTTGAGAGACTAGTCAAAGATCATATCACCTCCATCCTACCAGACACCCTAGACCCACTCCAATTTGCTTACCGTCCCAATAGGTCCACAGACGACGCAATCGCAATCGCAATCACACTGCACACTGCCCTAACCCATCTGGACAAGAGAAATACCTATGTAAGAATGCTGTTCATCGACTACAGCTCAGCATTTAACACCATAGTACCTTCCAAACTCGTCATTAAGCTCGAGACCCTAGGTCTCTACCCCGCCCTGTGCAACTGGGTCCTGGACTTCCTGACGGGCCGGCCCCAGGTGCTGAGGGCATTAAACAACATCTCCACCCTGCTGATCCTCAACAAGTCCACTTGTTTAGTTTCTGTCTATAGGCTGGGAGCAACACAATGGAGTCATGGTCAGATTTGCCAAAGGGAGGGCAGGGGATGGGGCATGGTTTCCAGTTTACATAGTCCAGTGGAGTTCTTTCAGGGCCGTCAAGGTATCTGCTTGGGGAGGATATACACGGCTATGACTATAATCGAAGGGAATTCTCTTGGTAGATAATGCGGTCGGCATTTGATTGTAAGGAATTCTAGGTCAGGTGAACAAAAGGACTTGAGTTCCTGTATGTTGTTATGATTACACCATAAGTCGTTAATCATAAGGCATACACCCCCGCCATTCTTCTTACCAGATAGATATATGAGCATAAATATGATACTGTACGTTTGTAATATGGGCACCAAAATAATTTTTATTTTTCAAGTCCATTTCTGCTTAATACCTGGTTTGTTAAATTGCAGTGTGTTTTTTGAAAATTTACTTTTTTGAAAATAAACTATGCAATTTATGTAACACACAATTGCTATCTTATCTCCTTGGTGCTTGAGCTTTATTTTCAGAAAATATTTTGTTCAACACTTATAGACCCAGATTATATATTCATGAAAACAGAGTGACTCAAGTCTCTCCATGTGAGTACAATACTGTGTGTGTTTTTTTTCTGTGTGTGTGTGTGTGTGTGTGTGTGTGTGTGTGTGTGTGTGTGTGTGTGTGTGTGTGTGTGTGTGTGTGTGTGTGTGTGTGTGTGTGTGTGTGTGTGTGTGTGTGTGTGTGTGTGTGTGTGTGTGTGTGTGAGAGAAAGAAATTGAGCTGCAGTTCTGAGGTAGAGACACTGAATATTCATAGTATGTTAAAGAATTATAGTGAAGTAACCCCTTTGGACCACACTATATGCCACATTGAAGAACTCTGGGTTAAGTGAATTATCACTTATACCTCTAATCAGCAATCATGGGATTCATTCATGCTCCTTAGATACCAAGTTAGGGTTACACACTCATTTTCTACATATAACTATTTCTAAGATGCATTTGCCGGAACTAGCGCATAAGAGGGAGGCTTGCGCTAAAGGTGCTGGCACATGCAGCAGATGAAACACACCGCTGGAATGCCGATTAAGCTGTTTACGTGTCCTAATAATTCGAAAGATTGCTCAGAAAACCAGGTGTTTTAATCGGCGTATGCTTACTTCAATTATGACATTACGAGTAAGGTGTTTACATTACTAATGCTGCAATCGCCTTTCTGCAATAAATCTGTTGAATATTGAACTATTAGTGTGCATGTAAACGTTCTATCACGTGCAAGTAAATAACTATTTTAATTGGCTGATGCGCATTTTGAGAAAGAGAAACGGTTTAAATTTAAATAGTTTCAATGTTCGCAAGTATGGGCCCTGCATATCCTATCTGGGCCAGGATTCAATACAATTGCGCTTTGTCCGCAATGAAAGTTTTAAAGCCAATATTCCTATGTTGTCAAAGACCATATTCACGGAAATGCAGCATAATGTAGGCTCAAACTGAAAATACCTTTAAATGGCGCATTGTCCAAAACCACAATCGGAGTGGTTACATTTCTCCAGACCCATCCCTCAACTGTTTAACCCAAACATTTGGTGGGGAGACACATTTGTACTCTGTTATTTGTCACAAGCTTTCATTGGTAGGACACAGGACAGTCAGTAAACGGGACAGGAGATTAGTACCCACACAACATGGTACATGTGTGCACTGGGGGGCAGTGTTACTGCTAGACCACCACTGACCACATCTGCTTATCCCCTCTTCCTTCATTTCCACTGATTGGGAAAAGATTGGATAGGATTCAAAAACATTGCTTCTTCTGGTCATGTGCTGACAGATTACTAATCAAGGAGCAGAGGACCACCTTGTATGCGTGGGTTCATTTCAGTCAACTCAGGGACTGAATTGAAATTCTCTTCATAATTTTTTTATTTGCCTATAATTATTTTAGAAAATTGTCCATTATATTCTGAGGAATTTTCCATCAGAAAATGTATTTCAATGTTGAATGTCCCCTCTGGAATTCTGAAAACATTAGTGAAATGTTTCCAAAAGGTTCTCATAAACCCTATCTTTATATTGGAGAATGAGAGATATAGAAGATCAACATTGTGTTGTATGGCTTTTACTATAACCTGTCCATGCTCAGCCTCAGTCAACTACAGAGAGGTAGGTAGAAAATGACCTTGCATTTCACATGGGTGGGATGGCATCAGGTTGCACCAGCGCATACCGCCGCCACTTGAGCTTGCTCACACTGAAATACTCAAACATTCAGAGAGAATAAACATACGCATGCACAGCACACATACTCTCTCACTCTCTCACACACACATACACAAGTGAGGATTCTTGTGCATTTACACACTTTCATGTGACAGGAACTCACAGCGTCACGCAGGCACACACAGAGATACACGATACACCCAATTGGAAACACAACCACACACATTCTTGCCATACTGTAGGCACTGCACTGTCCCTATACCTGTGTCACAGACTCCACATGCTCAACCTCTTATCTCTCTGTCATGCACACAAACACACACACCCACAGCATCACTGTCCTTGTCTGTATCACAGACTTTCCTTCTACCTATCCCTCTCCCCAAAACACACACAGCGGGTGCTGTCCTTGCCTGTCACAGATCTGTCTTGCAGTAGCTAGCTTGCTAAATCGGCCCTTTCCTAAGCCATGGAGGGAGATGGAGATTTGAACTTGTGGTTTTTACTTCATTCTCTGTTCAGGTCAATAATTATGACGGTGATTCTGATCTAACCATAAGTTAATATATTGTGCCACTGGCATGAGATGATTGAAGTTCAGTATGTAGCCTAGATGTAGCCTAGTAGGCTAACGCTAACTAGCTAGCTAACTTAGCTGGTTCATTGTTGTCCATGTGAGGAAGTTAGGCTAGCACCCATTTTAGCTAAGTAGCCTTTGACAACAAAAATTTAAAGCATACTGTATGACAGAGTCAGAGACTGTTTTGCCAACATGAAAGAGAGGAGGATGGCATTGACTTTCAACTAGTCTACAAGTAGCGTGAGTCCCAAAAAAGGTTTTACTTACTTGCGTGAGCACACACACAAACAGACAGAAATCGGTACCGTGGACAGCCACATGATATTTAGCAACAATGATCTGTGGTTCTAAATCAATCGTTTTTTTGTCATTTGTTTAGAAAACCTTATTAACTTGCTTGCCCAGGCTGCAGGTCATATGACTCTTTTTTTTGTTGCCCTTTTTCTCCACAATTTCATGGTATCCACTTGGTAGTTACATTCTTGTCTCATCACTGCAACTCCCGTACAGACTCTGAAACACAACCCAACCAAGCCGCACTGCTTCTTGACACAATGCCCACTTAACCTGGAAGCCAGCCGCACAGATGTGTCAGAGGAAACACCGTACACCTGACGTCCATGTCAGTGTGCACTGCGCCCAGCCTGCCACAGGAGTCGCTAGTGCACGATGGGACAAGGACATCCCTGCCGGCCGGCCAAACCCTTCCCTAACCCGGACGATGCTGGGCCAATTGTGCGCCGCCCCATGGGTCTCCCGGTCGCGGCCGTCTGCGACAGAGCCTGGACTCGAACCCAGAATCTCTAGTGGCACAGCTAGCAATGCGATACAGTGCCTTAGACCACTGTGCCACTCGCGAGGCCAATGTAACTCTGTCAGACACAATATTTGCTTTGTGGACTTTACCGGACAGATGTTGCTCTCCGGTTTTGTGATGAAACTAACATGTGTAGTTCCATTTATTCCGCCACTGTGTGACTGTTGTCTTTTAGTTGTCTCTGCCATATTGTATATCACTATGGCGTATAAACAAATGGGTTATAGCGCAAACAACACAATCGTCACAGCATACATGTAGGTTGTGATATGGCTTTTTTTACTGGCTTGGCTTGCCCACTGATTTTACCCACGCACCGCTGCTGATGTCAACTGGAGCATTGGGCCAGCCGTTCTTACGTAAATATCACCTGTGCTAGCACAGGTGAAACTAACGACAGACTAACGAGGTGACAAGTGACACACATCCTGACCAACAAGTATGATTCCATACAGGGCAAGCCACATCCAAACAGAACCAACTTTGAAAACGAAATCGAACAACACCGCAAAGCCTAAAACACATCTGACCATAGCACTGGTTCCAATCCAAGTGTCAATGCCATTTATCAAACTCCAGTGCCTCATTTATCCTCTGGTCTGAGGAAACAAAAATAGAACTGTTTGGCCATAATGACCATCATTATGTTTGGAGGAAAAGGGGGGAGGCTTGGTATTGGAGTGGCCATCACAAAGCCCTGACCTCAATCCAATAGAACATTTGTGGGCAGAACTGAAAAAGCATGTGCGAACAAGGAGGCCTACAAACCTGACTCAGTTACACCAGCTCTGTAAGGAGGAATGGGCCAAAATTCACCCAACTTATTGTGGGAAGCGTGTGGGAGGCTACCCGAAACGCTTGACCCAAGTTAAACAATTTAAAGGCAATGCTACAAAATACTAATTGAGTGTATGTAAACTTCTGATCCACTGGGAATGTGATGAAAGAAATAAAAGCTGAAATAAATAATTCTCTCTATTATTCTGATATTTCACATTCTTAAAATAAAGTTGTGATCCTAACTGACCTATGACAGGGAATTTTTACTAGGATTAAATGTCAGGAATTGGAGTTTAAATGTAGTTTAAATGTATTTGGCTAAGATGTATGTAAACTTCCGACTTCAACTGTAAATCAGAGCCATACTATATTTGTGAGCTCGTGAACCCCGCCAGGAAAACGCCCTCCATTCAACTTTTATCAGACAGCAATACTGTAGCCTACCTATACTCAGTGGCAACCCATCACTCAGGGTAAGTGACCCCACCTGTTCTGAGCCCCACATGTTTAGCAAAAAAAAACATTTATATATACAGTGCCTTCGGAAAGTACTCAGACCCCTTGACTTTTTCCACATTTTGTTACGTTACAGCATTTTTCTAAAATGGATTAAATAAAAAAAATCCTCAGCAATCTACACACAATATCCCATAATGACAAAGCGAAAACAGGTTTTTAGAAATGTTTGCAAATGTATTCAAAAATAAAAACAGAAATACCTTATTTACATAAGTATTCAGACCCTTTGCTATGAGACTTGAATTTGAGCTCAGGTGCATCCTTGAAAATGTTCTACAACTTGATTGGAGTCTACCTGCGGTAAATTCAATTGATTGGACATGATTTGGAAAGGCACACACCTGTCTATATAAGGTGCCACAGTTGACAGTGCATGTCAGAGAAAAAAACCAAGCCATGAGGTCAAAGGAATTGTTCGTAGAGCTCAGAGACAGGATTGTGTCGAGGCACAGATCTGGGGAAGGGTACCAAAACATTTCTGCAGCATTGAAGGTCCCCAAGAACACAGTGGCCTCCATCATGCTTAAATGGAAGAAGTTTGGAACCATCAAGACTCTTCTTAGAACTCTAGAGCTCTGTCAGAGTGACCATTGGTTTCTTGGTCACCTCCCTGATCAAGGATCTTCTCCCCCAATTGCTCAGTTTGGTCTGAATACTTATGTAAATGTTATGTTTCAACAACAAAAAAAGTTGTATAAATTAGCAAACATTTTTAAAAACATGCATTGTCGTTAGGGGGTATTGTGTGTAGATTGATGAGGGGAAAAAACTATTTTATACATTTTAGAATAAGGCTGTAACGTAACAAAGTGGAAAAAGTCAAGGGGTCTGAATACTTTCCGAAGGCACTGTATATATTGTTGTTGCCTGTTTTGCATGTTATTTTGGCATTAATACGTGTCACATATCAGTTTGCAAATAATGTAAAAGATATATCAGAGTTAATAAAGCCGCTTTCTTGAGTAAGGCAACTCCAAAATGCAGGTGTTTCAACCTAGCTTAGTGCTTTCTGTGGTGGAGAGACAGTCAGCGGAAAATACAGAGCGTAGGTGTTGGTAATGTTCTCTAGTTGCGCCGTAATTGGCTCAGTGTTCTGTCACTCATTGAGACACTACATCACCGCAAAATCTATCGGGAGCTCAAATTCAAGCCCCCTGGGTGCTGCAATAGAGTTACAGTAGTGTCCATCCAAGAAGGCTCAAGGTCATTGGCCATAGATAAAATAACATCAAATCACGTTATATCTACCGTGGCTTTGATTGGACTGATCATGTCAACATCATACTTTCAAAATCTTAGCTATCAAGCTAGACAAGCAGTCATAATCATGAATCAAGTCCACAATCTGCTGGCAAATCCTTTTCCAGTCTTGTCATATGAAGAGAATTTATAGATAAAATGTATTGATGAGGTTCGGCCATTGGACATAAACATTACACAACAAGTTGGAAATTGCATATTCAACAATGAGTGGTTTGAAAGGAATCAGTGGCTAACTGCAAGCATTGCAAAGCAATCACTAGTGTGCTATTCAGTGGAGTGGGTGTGTGGTCCAAGTCTTGGTTTAAGGTTCTCTTTTCCAAGCTTAAAAGAATAAACATTCAAAACCATGGGCCAGAAAAGGTTGAACACATGCCACATTCAGACACCTGGAAAATCTCATACTTCAGTGAATTCACTGGGAAAATAAGTTTTGAACGATCATCCAACCCACTCACTCTGTGGATGGACCCAGGGGAGGTGTGCTGCAGGTATGAACCATGTTTTCACGGTGGCCAGTTTCTTTGGTGATGAGGATGTGACAAAGAAGGTGACCAGCGCTGTGGAGGGTGACGTCTGACTACCACGCCGGTTCATCCTCAGATGAGGATAGTGGCATCAGGGAAACCTGTCCTCCCCCTACCTAAAATCGCCACGCATACAAGGTGATCTACCCAGGTGCTCCTTTGTGGTGTCCTCCAGTGCCCAAGCGGCACTCCACGTCCTCCTCACTATGTCTTCAGACACCAAGGCAGACCCACCCAGCCCTTCACACACAACGGCTGGGCTCTGCCTGGCCAGAGAGGGGGGCACGGATACTGGTGTGGCACTCCAGGCCTGGCTTACTGTTTGGGACCACTGTAGCAAGTGTTGACTTTAGTACTAGCATGTTCCAGGTGCCCAGGTTCCCTGAGCTGTTGAGGGTAGCCGCTAGAGCAAGCAATAGTTCATGGGCGGCAGGTAGCCTAGCGGTTAAGAGTGTTGGGCCACTAACCAAAAGGTTGCTGGTTTGAATCCCCGAGCCTACTAGGTGAAACATCTGCCGATGTGCCATTGAACAAGACACTTAACCCCAATTGCTCCTGTAAGTCGCTCTGGATAAGGGTGTTTGCTAGATGAGTAAAATGTAAATGTCTAGATTCTGAAATAAAACATTTCAAATGCATCTATTCAACAAGTACCCCTTTTTAAATATGATTAGAAAAAATAAACTCTTCAAACATGTCACATTTTCACAGTGGGCTCTCTGGTACTTTTGAAGATATGACCCATTTTATATATAGAAATGGACATAATAGGTCATTAACCAATCGTAGCCATCTTTTAGGATTACACATTTAGGAAATCACCAGCAGAGGGAGTTCCCTTTGAATCCATTTTCCCATTCACTCTGGTGGTGGTCATAAAATGTAAATTTGTAGAGCGCCTTCTCTGGAAATGCGATACTTGTAGAGTACATTGTTAAATTTGATACTAGAGTATATTGTTCCAAACAATGTCTTAAAATGAACAAAATCAAAAAGGGTACTTTTGAGATATTAATATTCAGATTTTAAATGTTGAATAAATCAATGTGAACATTTTTATTTCAGAATCTAGACATACTCCATATGTTAGAGAACACTATAAGGAGTAAAAAGCATGTCAAACATCCTTCCTCCCAATTAAGTTTCTATGTGAGAATTGCCAAAACAATCTGAGGTACCAAAAATATTTTCAGGCTGTTATGGCGTGGAATCACCTATTTGTTGGTTGCTCTCAATAAAGTTTTTTATGATAACCCTTCCAAAGAGCCTATTGGCATGGAGTTGACGTCTTATTATAGATTTGGAGACAAGTTATTCAACTGTTGGATTTTTCTTTGCTTCCCGAACCATCTTCCTCACTGTGCTTGAGGACAAGATACACTTGCGTACAATACCAGGCAAGTTTACCACTGTTCCAGTTGTTTTAAAATGCTTAATTGTTGCCCTAATGTTGAGGTTCCATCTACGATTTACCCCAGTGTTTTACCCAGAAGGCTCAGAATTTTCTGTTTCCATCTACACGGACGTGCTCTGACTTGGGGGCAATTCCAGGCCACTGGTACTTTTCAGCTGGCATTTACATAAGTGTGTGAACTTTAATACCTCACAAAGCAACTGTTTTGATGATGCAAAGGTTGTCAATTCTGATCCTCTAAAATGGTGGGGACTGTCTACAAAAAGTGCTGTAATTTCTAAACGGTTCAATTAAAATTATGAAAATACCATGAAATTAAAGCTGACAGTCTGCACTTTAACCTCATAGGCATTGTATAATTTCAAATTCAAAGTGCTGGAGTACAGAGCCAAAACCACTGTCCCAATAGTTTTGGAGCTCACTGTAGCTATCACACACAGACACACACCCACGCACACACACTACCAAAAATGGGCAAAGAGGAACTTGCCGCAGAAAAACAACTGTGCAACACCTGGCCTGACATGTCCTCATAATCAAAGTGCCAGGAGTAGAGAACCTGCATGCCCAAACACACCCACACAGTTGAATACTTTTGAATGCATTGAATTTGTTTTTATCCAGAGTGAAGCATTACTATATGATTAGAAAGGAGCCAAAAATATTTCTGACGTCATGAAGATGCCTTGACTCGTGTGTCAAATACATTATGGAGTTATGGAGGCTACGGGGTGAAGTTTCCCCTATGCACAGACCTGGGCACACATAAAGTAAGTGCAGTCCACTGGCAATAAGATGGTGGAAAAATGTGCGTTCTAGATCTGAAAAGTGATAATTTCCAAATCATTCAGGTGTGTCAACATGTCAACCATGAAAGACTTAAGGTCTAAAGACTGATGGAATTCAATCAAAGCACATTGCCACTTAAAGCCTACTGCATTCTCATTGGCACATGTCCACACATTTACTTAATTTTATACCCAGGCATGACACAGCCACTGTCTGAATATTGTACAGAATTCCTTATGATAATGGATCATTTGTGCCATAGCATTCAACTGTGGTAAAAACAACAACAACATGAAGTTAGAAGTGGAAATTTACTGAGACGTTTTGGCTTTGGATTCTGCCAGGAATGTGGGTATGTATGGTATGTATGTTGAATTTACCTATGCTGCAGGTCCAAACTTCACCATATCCCAAGGTGGTGGTGCTACCTGTTGCGGCATGCGCTCAACCCTCTTCGATTGTTCCACTCCTTTTGTTTTAAATCAAGCCTCTAGAGCTACAAATGAAACATAACGATGACTCATGTCTGTCCTCCATTGAGATTACAGTGCTGCTTACCGGCCCTGCCAATAAGCAACTTGATCTCTTAGGGCCCTGCGACCGCTAGGGGATCACTGACCAAGAGAGACCCCAAAAGACTAGGGCCATCTCGCTTAGGGCCCCTGAAAGGTTAGGGCAGACACTCCTCCTCCTCCAGTCCTGTGTCCCTCCTGAGCTGGTCCACATATGTGATCTCTGGCTGACAAACTGCAGTCATAACTTTACATGCTGAAATTATGTTGGATACAGTATGTAAAGTTATTGGTGTTGACATGGTCATTGTACCTAGTTGTACCTATTTGTAGAAACCCACTCAAATCATGACCACATATAGAGGAAACAAGTGAGATTTGATTTTAGAAGGTTGATGTACTGCAGTGAGCCTTATAGTAGCACGTTGGGGATTCAAACCTAAGGGAATTCCCTTTTCTATGTTATATTGGATAATATAATAATTTATAATATACTGAAAGAAAAGATAAATGCAACATGTAAAATGTTGGTTTCATGTTTCATGAGCTGAAATAAAAGATCCCAGACATTTTTCAAAAGAACCAAAAATATTTTTTTGCACACATTTGTTTACATCCCTGTTAGTAAGCATTTCTCCTTTTCCAAAACAATCCAACTACCTGACAGGTGTGGCACATCAAGAAGCTGATTCAACCGCATGATCATTACACAGGTGCACCTTGTGCTGGGGACAATAAAAGGCCACTAAAATGTGCAGTTTTGTCACACAACACAATGCCACAGATGTCTCATGTTTTGAGGGAGCGTGCAATTGGCATGCTGCCTGCACGAATCGCCACCAGAGCTGTTGCCAGAGAATTTAACGTTAATTTCTCTACCATAAGCTACCTCCAACATTGTTTTAGAGAATTTGGCAGTACGTCCAACCAGCCTCACAACCGCAGACCATGTGTAACCACACTAGGCCAGGACCTCCGCATCTGGTTTCTTCACCTGCGGGATCATATGAGACCAGCCACTCGGACAGCTGATTAAATGGAGTATTTCTGCCTGTAATAAAGCCCTTTTGTGAGGAAAAACGTATTCTGATTGGTTGGACCTGGCTCCCCAGTGGCTGGGCCTATGCCCTTCCAGGCCCACCCATAGCTGCACCCTGCCCCTGCCCTAATGAATTTGTTTCAATTGACTGATTTCCTTGTATGAACTGTAACACAGTTAAATCTTTGAAATTGTTGCATGTTGCATATATTTTTGTTCAGTATAATATTTTATACTTGTAATTATATTTTATTGGTTAATAAAAAAAAAGATTTGTTTTCCCACCACACAAGCATGGATGCACGCACGCCTGCACACACACAACCTTAAAATAATCAGTTTCCCCAGAAAATCAAACTGTTTCCATGTCTCTTTGTTGCGCCAGTGTTTACCCTCCGTGCCAGTGTTTACCCTTGGTGCCTAAGCTCCTGTACCAGCCAAGCCCGGTGCCCCCTCGTCCAATCTAGCCAGCCAGCGCGCCATGGCTTGGTGCCCTGCCTTGCTCCAGCCCGTGGTGCCAGCTGCAGCCTGCATGCCCAAGCGTGCCAGCTTATAGCCCAGTAAGGAGAGTTTATGTGTGTGGGTATGTGTTATGTGTATGTGTATGTGTGTGTGTGTGTGTGTGTGTGTGGAGAGGGGGAGGAAGGGGCAAGGGCTTAGCCCCACATCCTGAAACCCAGCTGCCACCACAGTCGGCTGGTAAAAAAGACACACACACACAATCAGGGTATAAATGTGTATAAAACAACAACCTATTCTAAGGGATTTTGTACCTTTTCTTTCTATTTTGCATTAATTTCTTTCACTTTCACAAGGTTAGGTGTATGTATGACCTTGAAGTATAAACCACTTGTGTAGTGTGTCTAGCAACAGACATGCCCCACCCACCTGAGGATCTGTCTTTTACTCCTGCGACTCTTTCATACTTTTGATTGTGCCTGTCGTTTTTTCCCATTAACGTTACAACTGCGAAAATGTTTGTAATGACCTGTCAAACACGAACCGGAAATGGGCTCAATGGAATACATTGTCTTTCTGTTTCATGTATAAGAACGCTAAAGCTTAGTCTGGGAATTAACGTGTCTCGACAATTACATCACAAGAAAGAGAAAAAAGAACTTTATTTTGATGGGTGTTCATTTTTTGTGGACTTTAAAAAAGTTTATTAATTAATACAGTTGAAATGTTTACAAATTAGATACACTCAAATGAAAGCAACTTCCGATAATGAGCACAAAGTGGAGTCGCATTTCAATGGCCACGTATGTGGCAGGGTCTAGAGACATTCACGGACTGCAAAAGGAAAACCAGCCGCATTGCGGACACCAACGTCTTTCTGCCGGACAAGCTGAACACCTTCTTAGCCCGCTTTGAGGATGACACAGTGCCAACAACGCAGCCTGCTACACTCCTCCTCTGTGGCCGACGTGAGTAAAACATTTAAGCATGTTAACCCTCGCAAGGTTTCTGGCCCAGACGGCATCCTGAGCCACGTCCTCAGAGCATGCACAGACCAGCTGGCTCCCTATCTCAGTCTGCTGTCCCCGCATGCTTCAAGATGGCTACCATTGTTGCTAGTACCCAAGAAAGCAAAGGTAACTGAACTAAATGACTATCGCCCCGTAGCACTCACTTCTGTCATCATGAAGTGCTTTGAGAGACTAGTCAAGGATCATATCACCTCCACCTTACTTGTCACCCTAGACCCACTTGAATTTGCAATAGCCATTGTACTGCACACTGTCCTATCCCATCTGGACAAAAGGAATACCCATGTAAGAATGCTGTTCATTGACTATAGCTCAGCATTCAACACCATAGTACCCTCCAAGCTCATCATTAAGCTTGAGGCTCTGGGTCTAAACCCCACCCTGTGCAACTGGGTCATGGACTTCCTGACAGGCCGCCCCCAGGTGGTGAAGGTAGGAAACAACACCTCCACTTGAATGATCCTCAACACTGGGGCCCCACAAGGGTGCATGCTCAGCCCCCTCCTGTACTCCCTGTTCATCCATGCCTGCGTGGCCACGCACGCCTCCAACTCAATCATGAAGTTTGCAGGCGACACAACAGTAGTAGGCTTGATTAACAACAATGACGAGTGTCAACGAAACAAAGGAGCTGATCGTGGACTTCAGGAAACAGCAGAGGGAGCCACCCCTATCCACATCGACGGGACCACAGTGGAGAATGTGGAAAGTTTCAAGTTCCTCGGCGTACACATCATTGACAAACTGAAATGGTCCACCCACACAGACAGTGTGGTGAAGAAGGCGCAACAGTGCCTCTTCAACCACAGCAGGCTGAAGAAATTTGGCTTGGCACCTAAAACCCTCAAACTTTTACAGATGCACAATTGAGAGCATCCTATCGGGCTGTATCACCGCCTGGTACGGCAACTGCAGCACCCGCAACCGCAGGGCTCTCCAGAGGGTGGTGTGGTCTGCCCAACGCATCACAGGGGTCAAACTACCTGGCCCCTAGGACACCTACAGCACCCGATGTCACAGGAAGACCAAAAAGATCCTAAAGGACAACAACCACCCAAGCCACTTCCTGTGTACCATGCTATCATCCAGAAGGCGAGGTCAGTACATGTGCATCAAAGCTGGGAACGAGAGACTGAAAAACAGCTTCTCTCTCCATCAGACTGTTAAATATCCATCACTAGCACAGAGGCTGCTGCCTACAGTATATACATAGACTTGAAATCACTGGCAACTTTAATAATGGAACACTAGTCACTTTAAATGTTTACATTTTGCATTACTCATCGCATATGTATATACTGTATTCTATTCTACTGTATGTTAGTCTATGCTGCTCTGACATTGCTTGTCCATATATTTATATATTCTTGATTCCATTCCTTTACTTAGATTTGTGTGTATTGTTGTGAAATTGTTAGATATTACTTGTTAGATATTACTGCACTGTTGGCGCTAGCAACACAAGCATTTCGCTACACCCGCAATAACATGTGTATGCGACCAATAAAATTTGATATAATCAGTCATTGTAGGTGTCTGCACCAAGCACTGATCTGAGGACAGTTAAGAGAAGAAAGGAGTGGCTAGAGGGCATAGGCTCTGAAACCATTGTCAGATCAGTATGACTTGTGTTAAATAATAGTTTGGGGTAGGCACAGATGATTTCAGATCTGTGGTTTGGGGAAACATTGTACCTGGTGCCTATGTCTGACTAAAGTGTGTGTGTCTGACGTTTTCAGTGTGGGACGGACCCACTGTGTGTTCATAAACGCACGCTGCTCAGACATTCTTGACTGCAGGGAGCCACTCCTGGAAGGAATCCGGTGTCCGCTTTCAACTGCAGTCTGGGATATGGAGACAAGGAGCGCCAACGCATCACATACTCCTGCATGTGGGTCAGGGATGGGAAGTTCTAAGATTCCAATATTCTAAGACAGGGAATTAACTTACGAGTAAGAAGTTGCTTATAGCCGCAATCAGCATTAGAAACAATAACAAAGGGCTTCCTGTTTTGGTGAAAATCAGAGGGATGGGGCTGGAGAAATGTAGCCACTCTCAAATTCATAGAGCTATGGATGCAAGAACTTACCATACATGACATCAGCATAGTTTTAAACATGTTTTGGGGCTACAGTATAAGTGTGTTTACATTTACTTTGTTCACAAACATTGGCGTAAAACAATTGTGTGTTTTGGGTTCTGATGGGGTATGACTGTTGAACTAACATGCTGACCAAACCGGCTCCGCACGTGCGCCTGCATGCGCATGGTGATTTTGTCTATCCCTACCAGACAGGTTCATGACACGCAGCGGTCTAAGGCACTGCATCTTATCTTGAGGCGTCACTACAGACACCCTGGTTCGGATCCAGGCTGTATCACAACTATACGTGATTGGGAGTCCCATAGGGCGGTGCACAATTGGCCCAGCGTCGTCCGGCTTTGGCCGGTGTAGGCTGTCATTGTAAATAAGAATTTGTTCTTAACTGACTTGCCTAGTTAAATAAAAGGTTAAATATTTTTTTTAATTTTTATATAATACCAAAACCAACTGTGAACCAATTAAATTAATTTGGGGACAGGTCGAAACACACATGAAACATTCATGGACATTTAGCTAGCTTGCTGTTGCTAGATCATTTGTCCTGGGAGATAAACATTGCTAAATTATTTCAGGTAAAATAACAACCCAGACAGTTTTATGCAAAGTGACTTAAGTATGGATATTGGATAATACATATATTCAGTATTCTGTAATGTTACTACAGATGACTATCCAAATAAACACTATCAACAAACCATCAACTGCAACTATTTTAATATGCAACCGTTTGCTAAGGGTTAGGTTTAGAGTAAGGGTTAAGTTTAGGGTTAAAGTTAGGTTTAGTGCAAGGGTTAAGGTTAGTGGCCCAGCGTCGATAGTTGAAATGTAGACAGGCAGGTGAACATCACTGAACATTTCCAAACCATCCATGTGGGACTAGCCAAATAAAGTGAGAGGGAGTTTGCAACACTACGCCCTCTCAAATAAGACAAGTGATGTGCATGACGGGGAAATTGGTTTGGGTTAGGGTTAGACGTGCTTTTGGTTTTAAAGCTCGTTTTACTGGAAATCATAATGACCAAACTGATTGGAGATCAGATGTAACTACATTCCCCATGTCACTGATGGAATAGGGAGCAGTGAGCACTCACTGAACTGAGCCTTACTCAACATAGTAAGTTAACCCATATAAAGATCTACAAAACCGTCATATTGACAGATACACAGCATCAACATTGATTGAAACTTGAGATGTTTTAAAGGTAGACTCAGCGATGCACAAAGTAAACCGCAATATCGGGCCGACTTCCGCAACAACTAAGAGCTTGATTCAACCTGTAGTGCTGAAGATCCACATTGTAGCGTGATTGACATTTAAAGGCAATGTTCCTGTGTAAGCGGAGAATGCATTCACTGTAAATGCTGTATGTCGGCTCAATTGGAAATTACCTTTACATTTTGATCGTGCAATAACGCTGAACTTACACAAACATGGATTGAATCCAACCCTAAGAGCGCTGAAGTGAGGCTAAACTTTGGCTGTTTTGGTCCCGTAGCTACTGTACAAAGTTGTAGGAGCATGAAGCGCACCGGTGCACATGCACAAAGAACTTGCATTTCACTCATCTCTATGGCCATGTTCGAGAGCATGAAAGCATGATGTATCATGGGTTAATTGTGACCGAGTGACTAATTTACAAATAATATTGAGTAGTTATGATACAAGGTGATTTGTAGATCAGTCTGTCTCGCTTCGCCTTTAAAGTCGTCTACTATGTCGAACGTGCCATCGTCAAAAGGCGGAGTCTACCTTTAAATGGCAATATAGCCCTTACGCCTATGTGTAACAATTCTATTGCTCATCCTTATCCCTTAGGATGAACCGTCATCTTTCATCTAGCGTCAACACCCATCCTTAATTTTACTATCGTTTATCCTTACAACCTTCACACCCCTTACTTCATCATTCCCATTAACACCATCGTTATAACCCCACATCTTTTTACCAAGGTCATCACACTCACCAATCATCTATCGTTCAAGAACCCTATCAACATCACTCAAATATCTTTTAACTACCTTCATCATCAACATTACCAGTAATACTCATTCATCTTTTTTACAACATTCATTGTCTTTAGCAACATCATCAACATTGGCCCTTCTCCATCCTTCATCTGTTGCTGGCCAGAAAAGCCTCCTGCGGCTGGGGCTCGGGCACTTCCTTCCTGGGGTGTAAGCTGATCCAGACTTCCCTCCACAAGAGCAAGGGATGGTCCCATTAGCCTCGGGCAGGCAGGGCACCCACGGGAGACGGGAATAGTGCTGCCCCCAACCCCCCATTCACAGCCCATGAACGATGGGATGGAAACGCCAGCCTCCCATTGGTTGAGCCCCGATCGGCTGAGAACTGGAGACCAAGCGCCATTGGTGTGTCGGAGCCGAGGTGGAGTGATCGAGTGGGCCAGTATTGTATCGATCTAGACTCATCCTCAGCCCTTGGCTGAAGCAAGGGCAAACATTACTCCATTTCTTACCTTTGTCAATGACATATTTGCCCAGTTAGGCCCCCAAATTAGACGGTTTGACATATGAAGGTATTGGAATGGTATAGAGCTAGTGAATTCCAGTTGTCCAATTATGGAGCTAATGGGAAACTGAAATCACCTAATGTTGATAACCAAAGTCTTTTGTTAATAAATATGAGTAACTTTCAGCTGTGGAAGACATACTTCGGTGAATGCCAGCCAGCACAGCAATAGTTGCAAAAACTTCTTTGATTCCTTCTCCCCTCTTGCATACCAGTACAGTGTATAACATGCTTTAACCCAATGAGTCCCACCATAATGCTGGCGCAATTTGGACTTTAACCACTTTTAAACATTGTGTGTTTGTCCTACAGACTTCTGGGTAAAACCTCTTTCCGAGGCTAAATATAAGGGCTGGACATGCAGATAAATGAAAGTCTGAAATGAAAAGACGATTTTTGCTGGTGTCTCGGGACTGAGAAAATAAATCCAAATTATTTATTAACCAATAATTAACAAATGACAAAATTATCCAAGTAACTTTTGCAAGAGCAACCCTTTTTTCTTTTGTACAAAAAAATGACTCATAGAAACCTTCCCCCTTCATTTTCCATAATCCTCTCCATTATTAAGCATACCCAACATTTATTTTACCAGCTATTAGGAGTTTTAAATTCTTTATTTTGCTGTGTGCCATTTGAGGAAACATGATGGCAGTTCGAGACGTTAACATGAATTTGAAAGGCAAATGAGAACAGAAAAACAAAAGAAAACATCTGTAATTCGCCAACTTTTGAGGTAAATCCTTTTGGATTGAGTTGGTACCTCAAAACACAACTGCATTATAAAACAAAATGTGTTCCCTTCATTGAAGCCTTGAACCAGAGCAGGCTAAAAGTGGATGCGAACAATACAGTATTTTTCACATGGTTTGACAAACCAGTCTTGCCACAGGTTAGGAACGTCCATCGCTATTTTTCCAGAAAACTCCATTGACAGCAGAGTGAAACAGGGGAGAGAGAACTTTACTGAGGCGAACAAAACACGCCACGATACATCACGCAATTTTTAAGAGATACTTTCCTTAATAAACAAACCAACAACAAAAAGATGACCGTTGATTAGATAAATATAACTTTACATTAAGGAACCCTCTATAAAGGCTTTACAACTTGGGGAGTTTTTACACTAGTTTACAAACTGGCAGTATTGAATAGATACCTAAATAACGTTCATAAATCATTGTGGTAATGCTTGCCAAATAGAGGGATATTATCAATCCTTCACACAGACCCTGGTTCCCATCAGACATTACAGTTACGTTTCCCAGGATGATTTGTTGGCACCTGTAATAAATCAGGAGCAGAACTGGGTATATTATGATTTCACCCGTTTGCTCACTATCTGGCAAGCACTAAAACAACAGTCACCATTCAATACATTACAACCACTACTCTGTAAATGTGGATTGAGGATGTATAACATATCTATAAAGGAAATACCAAGAGTTAATGAACTACTTGCAACCCGTCATAAGTCCTTTATAAGGGGCACATTAATGCAAAGCTCTTGACTGTGGGACGCTGTATATTCTCCTTTGAACTGTTATAAAACCTGCCTATGTCAACTGGCATAAATAAAAGGAATGGCAATGTAAAAAATAAAATAATAATAATTAAAAAAAAGTGTGAATTGTCTTTAAGTTACTAAATTCAAATATACACAGCGACTCCTTTATTATATACACCTATGTACAGATTTCTAGTTTTTTTATCAAATACCTTTGAAATGGTGTTGCTATGAGGGCAGACTCTCCGGATAAACACCTATCCCTTTGAGTGGTAATCACAGGGGTCAAACCGGGCAGCGAGACTCGGGAACCTCGGCTGTAGTATGGAGTATTACAGGGCTCATAGAAAGGCACTTGCTACAAACTCAAATACTGCAATCCTTTAAACAGAGCTTTCAGCCTAGAAAACCGAGAGATGTGAAAACCGGAAAAATGTGAAGGCCACATAGTAGGCACTGGGGTTTCTTTCCCCCTCGAGGCTGTGCTCTTGGTAAGGCGGGACGGCTGCAGACGGGCCCGCCGGGCTAAGAAAGAGATGGGTGGGTTGCCACAGTAATCTCTGTTGCATCGGTCAACAGAGTCCCCCGAAAAGCCCTTCCCCCCCAGTCTCTGTCACAACCAAAAGGGCCCACTCACAATTAAACAAAATCACAATCTATATTAAAAAAAAAAAAAAAAAAAGTCTTTATACAGGTAATTTTTTCCCCCCTCCATTCGGACCTTTATCTTCGCTCATTTTAACAGTACAATTCAAACAAAGGCGAGGCCTCACTTTTCCTCGTTCGAAAGTAATACAATTATGCTTCATCTGTACATAAAAAAGAAACGCCCTCCTCGCGTTATCATTCGCCCCCCCCCCAAAAGAAATCATTACAGACGACAGCAAAATAACTCAAGCCTCTTTCTCTTTTAATAGTACAATATATAGGATCCTCCCCATCTTTCCTCGGTCGGGGTGGTGGAGTGAGTCCGTTTCAGAGTCCTGTTTGTTCATACAAAATGGTCTTTGACGTCTTGGCCAGCCAGGGCGGCGTTGACATTTTTCCAGAGGTTGTCTTTGGTGGTGGTCCGGATGGGTGCTTTTATGGGCAAACTCCGTGAAGTGCAGATCACATCCCCTTTGGACTGCAACCCGGTTTTAGAGTACTTACAGATGGGCCCCTTGCCTGCTTCCGCTTCTACATCCTCCTCCTCGAAATCCATCTCTCCCTCTGTCTCCTCCTCCTCTTCCTCCCCTCCATCACACATCCTGTAGGGGGAGCCCATAAGCTTCTTGCGCTCCTGTTGGGCCTCCTTGTTGTTGTCTTTGAGCTGCTGCTGTTGTTGACGTCCGCCAACGGGCCGCAGGGGTTCCCACTGGTTGTTGACGCTCTCGTCGACGGGGCCACGTGTCCTCCTCTCGCGCTCTTTTCTCCGCTTGCGTGTCCACCACACGCACACAATGATGCAGAAGAGCCAGAGCATGCAGAAGACCACACACAGAATGGGCACAAGGTAGTCTACGCCACCGAGAGAAAGAGGGAAATACAGAAAGAGAGAAAAGAAACTGGGTTCATATGGATTGCTCAACATAAAACACAGCAAAATTATAAAGCTGCAATATGTAACATTTTGGGCGACAACAAAATTCACATAAAAATGTGAGTTATAGATCTGTCAATCATTAAAGGAAGTCTATGAAGTGGTAGATCTGATCTATTTATATGCTTGCCATGCTCAAGTTTTGTTTTTGCGTCTTTCACTTTCGGTTCAAACAGCTGCAAAAAGAATATTTTTGGTTCTGGAAAATATATTTTGCAGCGGTTTAGATGGTACAATGATGCTGCTTTAACCTATACTTGCTTGTTTTGTCATGTCAACTGAAATTAAGCAAATTATTCCAATTTTAGTAAACAGAAAATGGCGGAGACATTTCTGAATAATGCATCTTTAAGTAGATGAGCTGAGGCAGCCAAGTTAGAACGCAAGGATGAAAGACCATTCTCCCTACGTGCCATTGGTCATCTTAAGGACTCCTGACATTTAACACTCAGGGGTTTTTAAGTCCTGTTTTTGAGACGTACGCCGCGTGAAATCACTAGACTGGGGTGACGGCCGCGACTATAAAATCAATTGGCTTCAGCAGGTCAACTTAGTGCCTTTAGGAAGACAGAGCCTCTAATGAGGAATTGAAGGTCTACAACAACACAGCCCTGGGGGTCAACCTCAGGCATTTTACTTACCAACTGTGGGGGGCATGACCTGCGTTTCCACTTTGACCTCAATGACAGCCAGCATGACTGTGCTGTTGTGACGCTTAGACAGCGTGCCCACGATGGTGCTGGCCGCCTCTTGGATCAGACTGTGGTCCGGCTGCTCATCCGGCTGGAATGACTGGAAAACAGTAAAGAAAGGGGGAGGGGGTGAGAAAAGGAAAGAGGAAGTGTGTGTGGCATTTTATTTACAGGATTAAACTCTGTGGCATCATCCTGTGCGTGTGTCGTTAAGTCTATGTAGCTGTGTGTGCGGGGGCACGCGTAATGGGTAATGAAACCAATAATTTAACGCAAGGCACATTAAAAATCAGCCCAACGGCAACGTGGTTAATGATCATAAGAACCTCTTATACAAACCCCCAAAACACATGCCCCCAATTCCGTTAATAATAAACCCCTCACCTTAACAGTAACCCCACCAATACACATGTCCATGCATACAGCTCCAGGCAGCAAAGTTGTTACCAGACAATGCCCACTCTTTATCCCAACACAATCAGAGAATTGTTCCATGCCCTTTAAGTTCAAATGAAATACAATAGACAACCATCAGATTCAGTTCCAACAACCCCAGATCCAACTCATTGGAATACCCCCAACCCATGATCCAACTAGACCAGTTCGAATGGTAGTCCCGACGGCGCAGAAAAAAGGGGGCCGGGGGGCTGGCAGGCCTCTTAATATAAGGATGGTATTTTTGAATGTGCGCATCTCTCTGCCCGTCCTGTGCGTTCAGTGCAACAACGTATTGATTGATTCATCACCAGCCACTGTGATCACGCCATCACAATGGGCCGATTGTGGGTGGGCGTCTATTTTAATAAATCCACTGAATATACACCATCACAAATAAATCCTTTTTTACTTCATATAGGCAGGTTCTAAGAAACATTTTAAAGAACAGAATAGCATAGAGTTTAGTTATGTTACTGGTCTATGCCTTTAGGCTACATGGCTGCGCCATGCAAATGAAATCAGAAGTTCATTAAGTGATATTTTTTAACCGAGCCCATGCAACAAAAAAAGTGATTCTCAGAGTCCAAGCCCTCTCCTTTTGAGAGCCTTAGGCACCTGTGCTTTAGAAACCTTAAACTGTGGGACCTTATATGGACAGGTGTGTACCTTTCCAAATCATGTCCAATCAATTGAATTTACCACAGGTGGACTCCAAGTTGTAGAATCATCTCAAGGATGATCAATGGAAACAGGATGCACCTGAGCTCAATTTCAAGTCTCATAGCAAAGGGTCTGAATACTTACGAAAATTGGTTTTATTGTTTGAATTATGGGAGTAGGATATTCATGAACTGTTGAAATGAGGAACACAAGAGCTAGGTAAAGCCATGTGGAAATTAGAATCATAGCCCTTATGCTCAGATGAACATTATATAAAAAGTTATACTTACAAAATATCAAATCAAAATCCCAATAGCCTGGCTATTTCTAAGACTGTAGGCCACATTGATGTATTCAAGTCAGTGAAAAGAAAAAGATGACAGCCCCAGTCTCACCTAAACTGAGTGAGTTAAAAGTGACACAGTCCATGTCTCCACCAAATCAGATGCATTGCACAGTTAACCAAAACAGTTTATGGAGAGGGGACACCAAATGAATATATGGCCTGCATTTCATCAAATTCAACACGGCATGCGCTTTCTTGCCACGTGGCACAAAAAAAAGTATGCTTTGGGAAGGCCCCCTGTTCTGTGGTAATTTGCTTGTGATTTGAGAAACTCAGATTCTCTAGGAGAATTACAACCAACACACATGCTCCGAATTTTAATTCACATAAGTGATGGTACTTAGCTCTTCAGAGTTAGCTCGATCGAAATTAACCTTTAGTTGAGTGGCATCACTCCAAAAGACAAAATTTACAACTTTAGCCCCATTGAAGTCACCTGCAGGATTACTGGCCAGGCCATTAAAAGAAACAAAGTTCTTCACCAAAATGGATATGTTCATTGGCCACCAAATAGAAGAAAATGCACTGTGCCCCAGTCACAATATACGTGTGCTTTTAGGTTGGTTGGTCTGAGTTGAGAAGCATTGTGACACAAGCCCTCCTAAATACAAAATGTATTGATTGATCCTTTCCATGCATCCCCAACAGTGTGGGAAAAATCTTCTGCCCCACCTGGTATTCTCAACTGTATTTAAGGGAATTGGATTAGAGACCAGGCAGTTATCTTTGAGGACATGGTGCTCCGGTTGGAAGGAAAACTGATTCCCGTTAGTTTATGGCCGACCATAAAACAGAAAAGATTGGTAAGATTTGTATCAAAGGGTTGAGGCAATGCTTTTCCTGTACCCACTGTCAAACATAGCCTGCCTGCACAGCGCAAATTACATAACGGAGGTCATTAACAGCTAGTTCCAAACCAGGAGGCCCTTAATAAGCCATCTCAGTGCTTTGGAGGGTGTTAATGAGTATCACATCTATTCCATTGAATGTAGCCAACTTCATTTCCTCAACAGGTGGGCACTTTATGCAGATTATTGAATCTCAAGACATAAATTACTGCAGTTTAAGACCATCCATAGAACGGACTATATGCCAGTTAAACTGAATATCCTACACTCAGAAATGTAATTCTGCTGGAGGTGTAAAACACAAAAAGGGGACATATTTGCATATATTATAGTGTTGTGGTGGCTGGCTGAATTCTGGCAAAGACTATGTTCTTTTATCTCAGCATTTCTACAGATTGTCCCTGTTTTTGTATGCTTGGAAATGTTGATACTGGAGACTTATCAGAAGAAACTGTAACCTAGCATTCATAGCGGCTAAGAAATGCTTTGCCATTTAGTGTAAGGTTGGTTATCCTCCCACAATGTATGGCAGAAATGTCAAGTTATTTTTAACTAGATTTGATTGCTTACAATATTAAGAGTATACTGTGCAACTTTCATAAGGTCTGGATACGTTATATGGAATACTGTGCAACAAAAGGAGTCTAGTGAAAACACGGCCATGCCAGGGAAGACCGCTATGTAGGCAATCCCTAGCTGCTCAGTCCTGGCTCTGGGAGTCTGCCGTACTGATGGTAGTCACTCTGGCCTTGGCCTAACACACCTGAAACCAATCATTTATATGTTTCACTAATATCCTAAAGCTAAGTGGGGTTGGGCGCTGCAGGGCCGTGGACCCCTAGGGACAGGACGGGGTGATCCAGCTATAGTGTGTGCAATTAAGAGCTTTACAGTATTATTAGGCCTATGATATGAATTATATGGAGGATATACTGTTTGTGTGTGTTAATGTGTCTGTGAATGTGTGTTTTTATTAAACTTATGATTTCCAAACCCTTCCCGTGATACACCCAAAAAAAAGACGAGAAGGAAGTTGTGTTGGGGAGAGAGTTGAGTTATTGACTAGACTGGTGAGGGTCGGCGTGCAGGCGGCTCGGGTTGGCTGAGATTTGATATAGAGGATGTCATAAAGACAATCAAAAGTTAGGTTTGTACTTTTTTTGTAAGAGTTGTTCACTCGTGAGGCAATTGGTTAAAGGAGCAACACAATATTGATTATCATTGATCTAGTTCAGTCTTATCACTTATTAAATATGTATAATGGTCTCTCCCCTAGCTTGATGACTGTGGGCACTTTTTGTTGTTCTAAATAGAGACGGCTAGAAGGGCCATGCATCATAATAGATTGCGTAGAAATTCAGAAAATGAGCATTAGGTGCCCAAGAAATTGTGATGACCATCAGACCAAGCAAAGTTATGTCCCCCTCACTTCTAAAACCAAAGTTGCACCCCTGCATGAATCTTCTATTGACATCAATGCATGATTTACCAGAATGTCTGAAAAGCACATCAACCTGCAGTTAGGATTAGTCCCTAATGGCGGAAGTCCCAGAGATGAGCAATTGATTTCGATTGGCTAGCCAGGGGAGCGGACTTACTATGGCAACTTCCACAGCATCCTGATTGGTGTAGGAGAGGTCACACAGCACAAGGAGGGCGTGGTCTTTGGCCAGGGATCGGGTGGCAGGCAGGTACCTCAGCTCTGAACAGATGTTCTCCACCGTTGTGCCCTGGGGATTACACACAGATACACAATTTGTGAATGTAGGAGGAGAGCAACTTGCACCACAGGGTTTCCTATAAAGCTGGTACTTCCATTCTATGTGTTAACATCAAACATCGGCGTGTACAAAGATAAGACACTCACCACTGGCACTTTGGCCCGGTTGAAGATAAGCGTGATGCGGGCACAGCTGTTGTCCAGGTGCCCACTGTTGGGCTGGCACTTGGTGTGGTCGTGAGGCACGGGCTCACCACCGCCCGAGGAGGACGAGCACACACCCCAACGGTGGCAGGGGGGCGAGAAGCAGGCAAGGTAGCGGTGCTCCTGGCACTCGCGCCTACCTGGGCCCGCCTGGGCACATTCCTCACCCGTTGACTTCGGCGACCCCGGGAGAAGGCACGGCCGCCTCCCGCAGAGCACCTGTGGGGGTCAAAGGTCAGAGGGAGGGGTCAACCACAAGAGTGTGGACCAATAAGAGGCGCCGTTTCAGTGTTGTACGCTCCAGGTATTGAAGTCCCAATTAGTTAAATTTATTAGGAGTGAGTGTGTGGTGTGCGCGAATTAGGTGCAAGTGTGTACACTCACCTTGGTACACTCCACTTTGCCATCGACACAGTGGCAGTTGTTGCACTCAACTTCCCACCGACTGCCATGAAGGAACTGCAGGCCGGCATAGTGGCAGGTCTTCCCGATACCTATAACTACAAACGCGAGCGCGCACACACACACACACAGTAACACACTGTTGTCAATCAACTGATGTAAACTCAGAGGCTAAGGTCGATTGTGTCTAGGCAGACAGTAAGAGCATGTTGCCCTAACAAGACATGAAGGCCTTGATTCTAATGAAGTGACACTCCTCCTCGTGCACGCATGTGTGTGTGTGTGTGTCTGTGTGCGTCACGAGGGGGGAGTGAGACTCACACTCTTGGCACTGTGGGCCCGTTCGCCCCAGTGGGCAGACGCAGCGGAAGCCGTTGATCTCATCCACGCAGGTGGCACCGTACGCGCAGGGAGACGACTGGCACTCATCTATATCTGAACGAGAAGAAAGAAGATGAGTGGAAGGGAGATTATTATTATAGAAGTATTTATTTTTTCTATTTTACCCCCCTTTTCCTCCCCAATTCTGTGATATCCAATTACAATCTTGTATCATCACTGCAACTCCCCAATGGGCTCGGGAGAGGCGAAGATTGAGTCATTTGTCCTCCGAAACATGACCAGCATAACAGGGCTTCTTAACACTCGCCCGCTAAACCTGGAAGCCAGCTCTACCAATGTGTCTGAGGAAACACTGTTCAACTGATGACGGAAGTCAGCCTGCAGGCACCCGGCCCGCCACAAGGAGTTGCTAGAGAGCGATGAGCCAAGTAAAGCCTCCCTGGCCAAACGCTCCCCTAACCCAGACAACGCTGGGCCAATTGTGCACCGCCCTAAGGGACTTCCGGTCACGGCCGGTTGTGACACAGCCTGGGATCGAACCCGGGTCTGTAGTGACGCCTCAAGCACTGTGATGCAGTGCCTTAGAAAGCTGCACCACTAGGGAGGCTTTACAGAAGTGTTTTTATGCTTTCTTAGACAGGCATTAAACAGATGGGTAGAGGAAGGATGGAGACGAATTGAACCCCGGTATCCGGTCGGGAGGCATGTATATATGTGCTTGCCGGGAGTGTTACCCACTCGACTCTGAACACTGTGTGAAATTGTACCTTAGTTGCACAAACGTTCTATCAAACGTTTCGTGTTGGTTTGAAGTACTCGGTTAACCCACGTGTTAAGAGAAGGAATTAAGAGATGCTAGAACAAGGAGCAGAACAGGAACGAGGAGCTCCACCCTCTCTCATTGCAAGTTATGAGATGAATTTCCTCTCCCCTTTCTAAACTTGACGCCTACGAAATCATAATTTGTCCAAATAACCTGTGACGAAAAACCCAAACAGAACAACGGTTGCTAGTTCTCACATTCAATTCCATTCCCAACAGATTCTACAGTAGTAAACTGAGCAAAAAAATAAATCTCCTCTCACTGTCAACGGTGTTTGTTTTCAGCAAACTTAACATGTGTAAATGTTTGTGTGAACATAAGATTCAACAACTGAGACAAACTGAACAAGTTCCACAGACAGGTGACTAACAGAAATGGAATAATGTGTCCCTGAACAAAATGGGTGGGGTCAATATAAAAAGTAACAGTCAGTATCTGGTGTGGCCACCAGCTGCATTAAGTACTGCAGTGCATCTCCTCCTCATGGACTGCACCAGATTTGCCAGTTCTTCCTGTGAGATGTTACCCCACTCTTCCACCAAGGCACCTGCAAGTTCCCGGACATCTCTGGGGGGGGGGCGACGACAGCCCTAGCCCTCACCCTCCGATCCAACAGGTCCCAGACGTGCACAATGGGATTGATATCAAATCAAATTTTATTTGTCACATACACATGGTTAGCAGATGTTAATGCGAGTGTAGCGAAATGCTTGTGCTTCTAGTTCCGACCATGCAGTAGTATCTAACAAGTAATCTAACAAACAAATTCACAACAACTACATTATACACACAAGAGTAAAGGAATGCATACGAGTATGTACATATAAATATATGGATGAGCGATGGCTGACCGGCATAGGCAAGATGCAGTAGATGGTATGGAGTACAGTATATACACATATATATATATGAGATGAGTAATGTAGGATATGTAAACATTATATAAATGGCATTGTTTAAAGTGGCTAGTGATACATTATTCCATCCAGTTATAATTATTAAAGTGGCTAGAGATTTGGGTCGATGGCCGAACGGCATAGGCAAGATACAGTAGATGGTTTAGAGTACAGTGTATACATTTGATATGAGTATGTCGGATACGTAAACATTATATACAAAATTGTTTAAAGTGGCTAGTGATACATTTGTTACATCCAATTCCTATGTTTAAAGTGGCTAGAGATTTAAGTCAGTATGTTGGCAGCAGCCACTCAATGTTAGTGATGGCTGTTTAACAGTCTGATGGCCTTGAGGTAGAAGCTGTTTTTCAGTCTCTCGGTCCCAGCTTTGATGCACCTGTACTGACCTCGCCTTCTGGATGATAGCGGGGTGAACAGGCAGTGGCTCGGGTGGTTGTTGTCCTTGATGATCTTTTTGGCCTTCCTGTGACATCGGGTGGTGTAGGTGTCCTGGAGGGCAGGTAGGTTTCCCCCGGTGATGCGCTGTGCAGTCCTCACTACCCTCTGGAGAGCCTTACGGTTGTGGGCGGAGCAGTTGCCGTACCAGGCGGTGATACAGCCCGACAGGATGCTCTCGATTGTGCATCTGTAAAAGTTTGTGAGTGATTTTGGTGACAAGCCGAATTTCTTCAGCCTCCTGAGGTTGAAGAGGCGCTGTTGCGCCTTTCTTCACCACACTGTCTGTGTGGGTGGACCAATTCAGTTTGTCCGTGATGTGTACACCGAGGAACTTAAAACTTTCCACCCTCTCCACTACTGTCCCCTCGATGTGGATAGGGTGCTCCCTCTCCTGTTTCCTGAAGTCCACGATCATCTCCTTTGTTTTGCTGACATTGAGTGAGAGGTTATTTTCCTGACACCACACTCCGAGGGCCCTCACCTCCTCTCTGTAGGCCGCCTCGTCGTTGTTGGTAATCAAGCCTACCACTGTAGTGTCGTCAGCAAACTTGATGATTGAGTTGGATGCGTGCTTGGCCACGCAGTCATGGGTAAACAGGGAGTAGAGGAGAGGGCTGAGAACGCACCCTTGTGGGGCCCCAGTGTTGAGGATCAGCGGAGTGGAGATGTTGTTTCCTACCCTCACCACCTGGGACCGGCCCGTCAGAAGTCCAGGACCCAGTTGCACAGGGCTGGGTCGAGACCCAGGGTCTCGAGCTTAATGGTGTCTGGCAGGATGGAGGTGATATGATCCTTGACTAATCTCTCAAAGCACTTCATGATGACGGAAGTGAGTGCTACGGGGCGATAGTCATTTAGCTCAGTCACCTTAGCTTTCTTGGGAACAGGAACAATGGTGGCCCTCTTGAAGCATGTGGGAACAGCAGACTGGGATAGGGACTGATTGAATATGTCAGTGAACACACCAGCCAGCTGGTCTGCGCATGCTCTGAGGACACGGCCAGGGATGCCATCTGGGCCGGCAGCCTTGCGAGGGTTAACACATTTAAATGTTTCTCACATTGGCTGCGGTGAAGGTGAGCCCGCAGGTTTTGGTAGCGGGCCGTGTCGGTGGCACTGCATTTGTCCTCAAAGCGAGCAAAGAAGTTGTTTAGTTGGTCTGGGAGCAGGACGTCATGGTCCGCGACGGGCTGGTTTTCTTTGTAGTCCGTGATTGACTGTAGACCCTGCCACATTCCTCTTGTGTCTGAGCCGTTGAATTGTGACTCTACTTTGTCTCTATATTGACGCTTAGCTTGTTTGATTGCCTTGCGGAGGGAATAGCTACACTGTTTGTATTCAGTCATGTTTCCGGTAGCCTTACCCTGGTTAAAAGCAGTGGTTCGCGCTTTCAGTTTTGGCGAATGCTGCCATCAATCCACGGTTTCTGGTTGGGGAAGGTTTTAATATTTGCTATGGGTACAACATCACCAATGCACTTGCTAATAAACTCGCTCACCGAATCAGCGTATACATCAATGTTGTCAGATGCTATCCGAACATATCCCAGTCCACGTGCTCAAGCAATCTTGCAGCATGGAATCAGATTGGTCGGACCAGCTTTGAACAGACCTGAGAACGGGCGTTTCCTGTTTTAGTTTCTGTTTGTAGGCTGGGAGCAACAAAATGGAGTCATGGTCAGACTTGCCGAAAGGAGGGCGGAGAATAGCCTTGTATGCATCACGGAAGTTGGAATAACAGTGGTCCAGGATTTTACCAGCCGGGTGGCACATTCGATATGCTGGTAAAATTTCGGGAGCCTTGTTCTTAAATTAGCCTTATTAAAATCCCCAGCCACAATAAATGCAGCCTCAGGATATGTGGTTTCCAGTTTACATAGAGTCCGATGAATTTCTTTCAGTGCCGCCGATGTATCTGCTTGAGGGGATGTACACGGCTGTGATTATAATCGAAGAGAATTCTCTTGGTAGATAATGCGGTCTGCATTTGATTGTAATGAATTCTATGTCAGGTGAACAAAAGGACTTGAGTTCCTGTATGTTGTTATGATCACACCACGCCTCGTTAATCATAAGACACACACCCCACCCTTCTTCTTACCAGATAGAAGTTTGTTTCTGTCGCGCGATGCGTGGAGAAACCAGGTGGCTGTACCGACTCCGATAAAGTGTCCTGAGTGAGCCATGTTTCCGTGAAGCAAAGAACGTTGCAGTCTCGGATGTCTCTCTGAAAGGCAACCCTCGATCGGATTTAGTCTACTTTGTTGTCAAGAGACTGTACATTGGCGATTAAAATACTCGGGAGAGGTGCCACGATGCGCCCGTCGACGTAGCTTGACCAAAAGACCGGCGCGTTTCCCTCTTCTCCGGCGCCGCCGGGTGCTATCCAGTCTATTGTTGTGTTTGGGTTAGCAAACCGAGAATCCTCTTTGGGAAAGTCGTATTCCTGGTCGTAATGTTGGTAAGTTGACGCGTTGCTCTTATATCCAATAGTTCCTCCCGGTTGTATGTAATAAAACTTAATATTTCCCGGGGTAATAATGTAAGAAGTAATACATAAAAAAACAAAATACTGCATGGTTTCCTGAGAACGTGAAGCGAGGCTGCCATCTCTGTCGGCGCCACACACACACACCGGGCTCGTCGCTGGCCATGGCAGAATACTGACATTCCTGTCTCGCAGGAAATCACGCATAGAACGAGCAGTATGGCTGGTAGCATTGTCATGCTGGAGGGTCATGTCAGGATGAGCCTGCAGGAAGGGTACCACATGAGGGAAGAGGATGTCTTCCCTGTAAAGCACAGCATTGAGATTGCCTGCAATGACAACAAGCCCAGTCCGATGACGCTGTGACACACCGCCCCAGACCATGACGGACCATCACCACTGGTGAGCCAAAACTTTGACGTCAGTGAAGAGCACTTTTTGCCAGTCCTGTCTGGTCCAGCGAGGGTGGGTTTGTGCCCATAGGCGATGTTGTTGCCTGTTGAGGACCAGCCTTACAACAGGCCTACAAGCCCTCAATCCAGCCTCTCTCAGTCTATTGCTGACAGTCGGAGCACTGATGGAGGGATTGTGCGTTCCTGGAGTAACTCGGGCAGTTGTTGCCATCTTGTATCTGTCCCGTAGGTGTGATGTTCGGATGAACAGATCCTGTGCAGGTGTTGTTACACGTGGTCTCCCACTGCGTGCACACTCAGCTGTCTGTCCTGTCTCACAGTACGGACATTGCAATTTATTGCCACATCTGCAGTCCTCATGCCTCCTTGCAGCATGCCTAAGGCACATTCACGCAGATGAGCAGGGACCCTGGGCATCTTTCTTTTGGTGTTTTTCAGAGTCAGTAGAAAGGCCTCTTTCATAACTGTGACCTTAATTGCCTACCGTCTGTAAGCTGTTAGTGTCTTAACAACCGTTCCACAGGTGCATGTTCATTAATTGTTTATGGTTCATTGAACAAGCATGGGAAACAGTGTTGAAACACTTTACAATGAAGATCTATGAAGTTATTTGGGTTTTTACGAATTATCTTTTAAAGACAGGGTCCTGAAAAAGGGACGTTTCTTTTTTTGCTGAGTTTAGTTCTGTTTACATAGATCTGTACATGAGATTAGTGCCGACAAAAATTCAACACTGTTTTGACGTTGGCCACGTATCATTGAGACAAGGCATTTTTAAAGGATGGTTAAAAGGGGGCTGAACCAAATCAAATGTTATTTGCACATACACGTGTTAAGCAGATGTTGTTGTGGGTGTAGGGAAATGCTTGTGTTTCTAGTGTTTCTACACACAAATCTAAAGGAATTAAGAATATATAAATATTTGGGCGAGCAATGAGTGTAATTTTTCTGGCTTGGTCATTAAGAAATTCAAAGGCCACGACTGAAACCAAATTAAAGTTGTGTTGGGGGGGGTGTTTTAATGTGGGGATCTCGTGAGCGTGTTCGCATGTGGCAAGCGTTTGTACATTCACTCTGCCAAAACAGTACACATTCATTCACCATTCTAAATAACTTGACAGCTTAACCAAGTATTGAGTCTTAAAGTCGCATTGGCTAGCTAGTGCTAAATTACACAATGTAAACGAGACAATATTTACATGTTGGACAGCTTTAAATTGTCTCATTAAATGCTTTCAATATTTGTAAATTAATTTCTACAATTTATAGTTGGTTTGAGGTTAAGTCATTGAAATATTGTTCAATGTACGTGGGGTAATTGACTGATATCCCTATGGGGCTAGTTGGGGACTATCGAATGTCAAACAAAATTGACCATGGGCATTACTATTAGATCGTATTGATGATCATTTGGGACCTGCCAGCTGTGGGAAGGACTAAAATAAACCCAAGGAAAAATTTTACAGTACCCTACCCTTCATTCCATGACAATGTTTTCCTATCTCGTAAACCTCTGACTTTCTGACCAGAATTATCCTATTTACACTTTGTAGTCAATTTTGACACTATAATAAATGTTTGACTCATATTTATGCCACATTGGCAGTTTTCAAAACAAGAAGTTGCTTTTTAGAGGGCAGAGGCTCTTTAACGCTGTCTAAATTCTAACAGTTTCGTGGTTATTTGGATGTCCAATATGCCACAATGTTAGAAGAGCATCTGATCTTTTGCCTAGCCAGTGTGTAAAAAAAAAAAAAAAAAGACTAAAAGTCTGAATGACAACCGCTAGCCATCTGACAAAGCCGAGAGAGGAGAGCGTAATTTCAGGGTCCTTGAATAATTAAACTACTTTGTTTATGTGTGCGAAAGACAGAGTGAAAGAGTTTGCGTGTGTGTGAGAGTATGCATACATGTGTGTGTTGAGGGAGGGACCTATAGGTCAAAGTGACGAGTCGCCCACCTTTCCTATGCTTCCTGTTCTTTCTGTCGTCATGGTTACGTTTGTGGTGTCCGACGACAGCTTGGGTAGTTGATGCATTGGTGTGTGAGCGTCAAAGGCCTGCTACACTGGACATTTCAATGAGCATACGCAACGTGTTCGCTCCAAGATGATTTAGATAACCGTATTGCGACTTACTGATACGACAGTCCGGTCCGGCGAACCCGGGGGCACACTCGCATCGAAACCAGTTGACACCGTCCACACAGATACCACCGTTGTAGCTGTAAAGAATGAGGGAGGGAAAAAAGAAAGAGGGAAGAGAAAGTGAGAGAACAGTGAGCGAGAGGTTAGATAGGCCAAAACAGAGCGCACCAGTCTTGACTAATTTCACACATAACAGCAAAGAGGGGAGAGAGTGCAAGTGTATGTGTTGGGTTCCAAGTCACAAAGGCTAAATTCTGCTCATCAATACACACCTTTCAAATGCTAATATCTACCCCCCACCCCAACCCCTTCACCCCTCCCTCCCCCTCGTGCTCCCTAGGTCAGCAGTGAAGAATGAAGGGGAGGGCAAGAGAAGGGAAGGTGGGGGAGAGGTTGCTCCCCCGACATCCCTCTCTCTATGGGGGAGGTGGGGGGGACTACTCATTTAAGGCTACTAGAGCCTCCATTGTCCCTCCCGTTCATTTAATACCAACGCTGGGTTTCGGATTAAGGAACATCTTTCCTGTATTTTACGAGCTCCCCACTCCCCCATAGGGGGTGGTGTATGTGTGTGTGTTGAGACAATTCATGGTGGTTGTTGTACAGCAAAGGGGAGGGTCAAAACAGAGAAAAGGCATGACACCACACCAGCCTTGACAAGGGGGGAGGAGAAGAGGAAATGCACGTACCAGGGGTGAGGGTTACAATCGTTGGTGTCTGGAGAAAAATACAAGATAAAGCCATAAGAAAGTGAAAACCATGCTTAAATATATATATATATTTTTAAAAACTATAATGGCACAATCTTTAAGTTGCATAAGTGCATTCGAGTCAGGACGGGGCCCTTGAAATAGACATATCTACATGGACTTGTGCAGGAGTAAGATTGATTGAGATGACGAGAAAAACAACCCAGAGAAACAGTTTATCTTGAAGTGTACACTTGTTCACTACTTCAAACAAATCTAAAAGCATTGGATTGGTAGATGCATGGGATAGAGGGTGTTTCCACCATATTTCTTATACCAGTAATTTCCTTTAGAATAAGTGAAGTCGTCCACACTTTGGGAGGAAAGAGATAATTGGGATGTAGCCTCTATGTGCGACACTGGTGGCAGCAGTGGGATACACTGATAGCAGCGGTGGGATCTAAGCCGCGACTTACTTTGGGCGCAGGTGGGGCCCTCCCAGCCCTCTTTGCAGATGCAGGTGAAGGCGTCGCCACCTCCGACACAGGTGCCTCCGTTGGAGCAGGGGCTGGACGCACACATACTGTTCTTGGCTGGAATGGAAGAGATGACAAAAAAAAAAAAAAAGGTGAGAGGTGAGACACGATATGATACATTGAATCGATAGAGACAAGACAGACAGGGATACAAACAGAGAGCTACTAAAATAATGCATAAAAGCACACACACCCCCCCCTCACCTGTGTTACAGGTACTGCCGCCCCTCCCAAGGGGGCAGGCACAGCGGAAAGCGTCCCCGTGGTCATAGCAGGTGCCCCCGTTACTGCAGGTGTTGGCGTCACACTGACTCTCACCTGTGTGCACACACATTTTAGAGGTCATACCGAAGATGCTTAGACCCATTAGACCTCGATCTGTCCAATTTAAATTATACAATTAATTTCATTCAACACATCTGATTAGCACACACGTAGACACTCCAGGGCTTGACATGACCTTTTTTTAGCCACTTGTCATTCAGACAAGTAGAACAGATTTTTTACTTGTCCGAAAGTTATTTGTCCCCCCCGCCCCCAAAAAGGTGTAACACCATGGGCCAAAAAGGTGATTGAGAATTGTGTTGTGTGATTAGGGTAGCAAAATTCCAGTAATTTTGGCAAAATTCTTGAAAAGCTGTGGATTTTGATGCTAGGAACTTCATAAAATAATATCTGGATGACACTTGGATCCACTTTCATTCAGAGTAGCCTAATTGTTTGATATATTGATCATTTAAATCTATAACCTGCTGGTCGGAGTTTAAAATAATATATATATTTTTTTACTTCCCCGGTCAAGCGTTAATGTCGAGCCCTGCACACACACTTACGGGAGTGGCAGGTCTTGCCCTTCCAGTTGTCGGTACACTCGCAGTAGAAGTCGTTGACCAGATCCACACAGAAGCCACCATTCTTACACGGGTTACGGTTGCACTCGTTCACATCTGAGGAAGGAGGAAGGAAAGGAAAATAAATGTTTGTGGCTGTGTTATGAGGAAGATAATGGGAGGGAAAGGATGATGGAGAAAGAGAAAGGGGAGGAAGAGTAGTATGGCGAAGAGGAGAAAGACGAGGAGGAAGATAGAGTAGGAGAAGAACGACAAGGGGAAAAGGGTAGGAAGAGAAAGAAATTGGAGAAAGAGGAGGAGCCAACTTACTGAGGTCACAGAGCCGGCCCTCCCATCCATCGGGACAGAAGCACTGGAAGGAGTTGACCCCGTCGATGCAGGTGCCTCCATTCCGACAAGGGCTACTCACACAGTCGTTCAGATCTACAATAGCAAAATATGAATTATTTTTGCCTTTATTTATCCAGGAAGTCCCATTGATGTCAGAACAGGGGTTCTCAATAGTTGGGCCTGGGACCCCTTTTGTTATAGCAAATTAGTCAGGGACCTCCTGAGAGCATGGCGAGACAATTTTGCAGTTTTAAAGCTTAAATTGCAGTGCATTTATGCTGAAAATAACAGACAGTGTCCAGTTGGAAAACTGGTTGAAAAGACATTGTAATTTTATGCCATCATGGTCAGGTTGTATACTGTATGCCAGAAAAATTGCTGTAATTTTTCTAATTTGTGGTTAGATATAGTGTATTCAACCAGAAAACGTAATATTCAGGCTGTCAACTGGTTAAGACTTCCTGTCTCAAATGTATGTACTCTCTTGGTAGTAGGTGCCACTGAAAAGGGGTTGGGGTCAATGCAAATTTAATTTGAAATTGCTTCAATTTCAAATCCAATTAAATTCTCCAATTTTTATTGGAATTGAAATTTAGACTGTCTGAATTAGAATTGAAAAAGAAAACCATGCTTGTAATGAAATTTAGACAATTGGGAATTTTTTTAAATTCTTTTTTTAAACATCCTTGGAAAAGAATTAGAAATTAAAAACTTGAATATTAAAATTGTTGAAATTCCTGTTAATGCATTTAGGATATAAAATACTAATGTTATTTCAATGTTTTTATGAATATCGCTACCAACAGAATAAACGCATTTTGAATTACATACAGTGCCTTCAGAAAGTATTCTCCAGTGGGGAAGTATTTTGCATTTACAGCATTATCCCATGCTGTTCAAATTAAACAAATTAAATTATTTGACGCACACATTTTTTGGGGGCAATAGGGATCCTGATCCAGGAGGGGATTGAATGTCTCTGCTTTAGCCAAGAAGCTTGATCTTGACATCTAGCTACTTAGCTAGTAGGTTAGCAAACCAAATGCATAGCTGGAGCCCTGAGCTGGATATAGTTAAGCGCGTTTAACACTTTTATACTGTATCACGAGGTATTGCCCAAGCCTACTGGTCACAAGAACAGACAGATGGTAGACAGACGGACCGACAGAGAAACAGAACAGTGGTACGTACTTTCGTGGCAATAGGTGCCGCTGAAGCCGGAGTCACAAGCGCAGGTGAAGTTGCCGCGGGGCTGGCTGATGCAGCGTCCTCGGGGGCCACACACGTTGGACGAGATGTGACGAACGCCGCCCGTGGAGTCGTTGGTCGCCACGACAATGGTGCAGCTGTCAATTACTGAGAGACAAAAAAACAGGAGGGATGAATGAGGTGTCTGTCTCTACCTGATCCGGTGTCTAGTTTCCCCTAGGTACAGATCTAAAATCAGCTTCAACGGTTAGTGGGGGAAATGCAAAAAACTGACCCAAGACCTGAGTCTGGGGGAAACTTCATAATACTCTGGGTCTCTGGCAAGTTCACTGTTAGTAACTGATTTGGAATCATCCTGTTCAATTTCAATTCTGGCATTATGTATAGGGTACAAAACAACAAAAACCAGTCCAGAATCAGTCACCGTGTGTGGCTCTACCTTGGCAGGGGGTGGTCCTACAGTGGTCCCTGAGGTGGGCACAGGTCTTGCCCTCATAGCCATCGGGACAGGCGCAGTAAAAGTCATCCGTTAGGGCGTGGCACGGTGCCTCGTTCTCACAGGGGGTGGGCTCACACGGGTCTGAAGGAGACCAACCTGGGACCTGAGGGGGAAGGAAGGAGAACGTTCACACATGCAAGCATGTACACAAGCACGAATGCACAAACACAAGTACTACACATCCGCATGCACACATACAAACAAGTTTTAAATTTGTACTTAGTTTCATTTATTTTATCCACTTTATGCAAGCACTTCAGAATGAATTCTTGCCACCCAGTATGGACAGAAATGATATGAGTGTGAGAGTGCGGGAGAGAAAGAAAGTGTGAGGCCTTAAAGAAGAACTTGTGTAAAGTGTTTTAAGTATTTAGATAAACACAAAGTGGTAAGCTGTGGGAGCCTGGCATAAGCTCAGAGGTACCTGAAGATCACCAACACCTTTGTGTGTGGAGGTAGCCTGTGTGTGGAGGTAGCCTGTGTGTGGTTTCAATTCATTTCACTTTCATTCAACCAGATAGTCCTCGGTGACATGGCAGCAGCTCCAGTTTCTACATTTTCTCTGTGTTCTCAGGGCATCAAGAGGGGGAAAATTCACAACAAAACCGCACTGTAAACCATGGGGTCCCACTTGCTGCCATTTAAGGCACTGAGTCTGTCAGTAGTGTGGTGCAACGGGGTGGGCTGATCCACTTGGGTCATGGTGCTCTCCTGGTCATGGTGCTCTCACACAGATTAATACACACGCGCACACACACACACACACACACACACACACACACACAAACTCAGCCTGCGCAGACACGCGCACACACACAGACCGACAGATACATGCACACGCACCCAACTTGTTTATTTGACTTTATCTGATGGGCAGAGATGTATTTATTCTATTCTGTTCTGTTTAAAGGCTTCTCTGAGTGCTGAGGCCATGAAAAGTATGTGTGGGATGTAAACTGGAGGGTCTGAGGGCTAAAGGCTGGGACAAGCCCCATAAATCTAAACCCCTCCACAGAAGAGGAAGAACACTTGAAGAACACCCTGTCTTTCAAACAGACAATCCAAAACCACCTGAACGTCTCAAACGCCCGATCCCAAATCAACTCAGTCAAATTGGTGTGCAGAAGAACATAGGGGTGTTAAAGGGGTGGGATAGGTGTGCTAAGAGATAGTGTGTCAGGCATGCCAATTGCATAGATGTGGGTAGCCTACAGGAGGGCTTTTTTGGAAAACATTGACTGGTTGTGTTTATGCCACATTAAAATATAATATGTTAAGTTATAATAGGCCCATGGGGATCATATGAAATAGGGATTCTAGGCCTATGTAATTCTATGATTACCTAGGCTATCAAAAAAAAAAAAATGTGCAAGCGCTCGCACACATAGGGATTCCCGTACCTGTAAGAAACTAAATAGGAGTGTCATATGCACAATATGTTGAACATGTGTAGGAGTTTGTGTCATCATGTATGCTGCCTGAGTTAAGCAGGAGTGCATAGGGAAGTCATACGCATGTTGTATTAGCGTAGCAGGAGGGCATGTGGCATATCAATGCAGTACAAGTGTAATAGGAGTGTCATATGAGTGTCATATGAGTGTAGTAAGTGTCATACGTATGTCACACTATGGTGATAGGAGTGCAAGAAAATGGCCACAATTCCACGACAGGCATAAACGTAGCTTCTCAATGCCCTGGAGTGACTGAGTGGCACCGGGCCATAGTAGAGTTACCTCATTCAAGAGGGTTTCGTATTTATAGCCTTTTACACCAAGTACAGGACTGGGCTCACAACCAGTACTGTCTGCCGTTCAGTCAAAGAAAAACAGCCCAGCGCTGTCTGTGTGTGTGTGTGTATAGTTCTAGGAGTGAGTGTGTGTCAATTCTCTTATTGCGGGAGTTGTGTTTTGACTGAATTCAGGACATAGTTGTTTTTAATCTCACCGTAAACGAACTGTGTTTGTGTGTGCGTGCGTGCACGAGCTCGTAATATTTATATAATGTCTAATTGGAGGGCCAGATTTCAATTTGCTGTGTGTGTCACCAAAAGGACCAATACTTTAGAGCAGCGCAAACTGGTCCCAATACTTCGGCCGTTGAACTAAAGGCTCACCTCACACAGTTCCCCGGAGAACTTGGTCGGGCACTCGCAGACAAAGCCGTCCAAAACGCTGTGGCAGCGCCCACCGTTCTGGCAGGGCCCACTGGCACACCTGTTCCGCTGGATCTCGCAGTGCGTGCCCACAAAGCCTGACGGGCACTGACAGAGGTACCCCCTGGGTCCTTCCTGAAGAGAGAGATGGTGGGAAAAGATAGATATAGATCTAACTCATGAGAATCCTATAGGACATGGTATGACCTGCAAACAGGTAAAGGGCAAGTAGAATACAAGAGAAAGAACTTGACAGTATGTGATATGGATCCATGGTTAACAGGATATCTAGGCGAACATGTCCTCTAGGGTTCAGTCTAAGAGCCTTCTTAATCTCCATTTACATACTACCTCTTGGTCATACTGTACCAGTCAAAAGTTTGGACACGCCTTCTCATTCAAGGGTTTTTATTTTTACTATTTTCTACATTGTAGAATAGGGAAGACATCAAAACTATGAAACACATATGGAATCATGTAGTAACCCCCCAAAAAAAGTGTTAAATTCAAATTTTATATTTGAGATTCTCCAAAGTAGCCACCCATTCTCTCAACCAGCTTCAAGTGGAATGCATTTCAATTAACAGGTGTGCCTTATTAAAAGTTAATTTGTGGAATTTATTTTCTTCTTAATTTGTTTGAGCCAATCAATTGTGTTGTGACAAGGTAGGGATGGTATACAGCCCTATTTGGTAAAAGACCAAGTCCATATTATGTCAAGAGCAGCTCAAATAAGCAAAGAAACGACAGTCCATTACTTTAAGACATGGTCAGTCAATCCGGAACATTTCAAGAAGTTAAAAAGTTTTTGAAAAGTGCAGTCGCAAAAACCAAGCACTATGATGAAACTGAGGACCGCCAGAGGAAAGGAAAACCCAGAGTTACCAGCCTCAGAAAGTTCATTAGAGTTACCAGCCTCAGAAATTGCAGCCCAAATAAATGCTTCAGAGTTCAAGTAACAGACACATCAACTTTTAATAGGAGACTGCGTGAATCAGGCCTTCATGGTCAAATTGCTGCAAAGAAACCACTACTAAAGGACACCAATAGGAAGACTTGCTTGGTCCAAAAAAGACGAGCAATGGATATTAGACCGGTGGAAATCTGTCCTTTGGTCTGATGAGATTTCTGGTTCCAACCGCCGTGTGTTTGTGAGACACTGAGTAGGTGAACGGATGATCCCGCATGTGTGGTTCCCACCGTGAAGCATGGAGGTGGTGTGATGGTGCTTTGCTGGTGACACTGTCAGTGATTTCTTTAGAATTCAAAGCACACTTAACCAGCATGGCTACTAAAGAATTCTGCAGCGATACGCCATGCACTTAGTGGGACTATCATTTGTTTATCAACAGGACAATGACCCAAGGGCTATTTAATCAAGAAAGAGAGTGATGGAGTGCTGCATCAGATGACCTAGCCTCCACAACCACCCGACCTCAACCCAATTGAGATGGTTTGGGACGATTTGGACAGCAGAGTGAAGGAAAAGCAACCAACAAGTGCTCAGGCTATAACAGTAGCGAGGCTATATACAGGCACCGGTTAGTCGGGCTGATTGAGGTAGTATGTACATGTAGATATGGTTAAAGTGACTATGCATATATGATAAACAGAGAGTAGCAGTAGCGTAAAATGTCTTCACTATTATTCTACAAATTAGAAAATAGAAAACATTAAGAAAAACCCTTGAATGAGTAGCTGTGTGCAAACTTTTGACTGGTACTGTATATAGTTCAGAGTTGAACGTTTTACATGAAATAATTACAGAAATTGTTGAGCAGAAAAAAAGAATGTTACATTATTTATTTTCTGTGTGGCATCAAGTCACGAGGCCCAGAGAAGGGAACATACCTTACACGGAGCTCCATTCTGACATTGGCCGTGGCAGCCCTTGACATCTGAGGTGGGTGAGAGAAAGATGGTTACACACAGAAGGGTTTTTAATAACTACTGCATAAAAACAGACCCATAATTTTAAATGTGCAATCAAGGCAGGTAATGTAGGTGTTTTTGTTAATGAATTGAAGATGGAAAGTTAGTCCCTAGTTAGTCTTCTTTATGAACAAAGCAAACAGTGCCTTCAGAAAGTATTCACACCCCTTTAAATTTTTTCCACATTGTTACAGCCAGAATTTTAAATAGATTCACACACACACACACACACACACACACACCCCACAATGGAATTATGTTTTCATTTAGCTTTATTAAGTTGTTATAGGAAACCTAAAGTTCACGAGTAAACATTTAAAACAAGTCACATAATAAGATGCATGAACTCACTGTGAAATGGTATTTCACATGATATTTGAATGACTCCCTTATCTCCATACCCCACACACACAATTATCTGCAAGGTCCCTCCATCAGTGAATTTCAAAACAGATTTAACCACAAAGACCAGGGAGGTTTTCTAATGCCTCGCAAAGGTCTCCTATTGATAGATGGGTAAGAAAAAAAAAAGCAGACATTGAATATCTCTGAGCATGGTGAAGTTATTAATTACACTTTGGATGGTGTATCACTGCACCCAGTCTCACTACAAAGAAACAGGGTGTCTTTTTAACTCAGTTGCCGGAGAGGAAGGAAACCGCTCAGAGATTTTACCACGAGGCCAATGGTGACTTTAAAACAGTTGCAGAGTTTAGGGGCTGTGATAGGAGAAAACTGAGGATGGATCAACAACATTGTAGTTACTCCACAATAATAACCTAATTGACAGAGTGAGAAGAAAGCCTGTACAGAATAAAAATATTCCAAAACATGCATCCTGTTTGCAACAAGGCACTAAAGTAATACTGCAAAAAATGTGGCAAAGCAATTCACTTTTTGTTATGAATACAAAGTGTTGTTTGGGACACATCTAATACAACACAATACAGAGTACCACTCCTCATATTTTCAAGCATAGTGGTGGTTGCATCATGTTATGGGTATGCTTGTAATCGTTAAGGACTGTAGAGTTTTTCAGGATAAAAAAAGAAACTGAATGATGCTAAGCACAGGCAGAATCCTACAGAAAAACCTGGTTCAGTTGGCTTTCCACCAGACACTAGGAGATGAATTCACTTTCAGCAGGAAAATAACCTAAAACACGAGGCCAAATCTACACGAGCTGCTTACCAAGAAGACAATTTTGACTTAAATCTATTTGAAAATCTATGGCAAGACCTGAAAATGTTGCACAATCCAGGTGTGTCAAACTCTTAAAGCCAATTTATGCTTGATCCAAAAATGTGGGTCGGAAGCACCGTATGGATGGATGGTTGGTGTGATGCAATTACTGAGCCTCCGGAGGCCAAATTGAGTTCTGTAATGCATTGGCATGCGCCGCCAAAACATTTTTACAATGCGGAGGGCTCCTTAAAGCTCAGCATTGACACGATTGTGTTTATACTGGACCTCCCGCGCAAACACACTTCCTTGACAACTTCCTTCACAACAGCTCTGCAACGCGCAAGAAGTATAAATGCCCTGACTTCTGCACAGGCCGCATTGCAGTAAATGCTGTACGGCCACTGCAGACATCAGATTGACCAATGAGCGCCTTTTAGAGACTTACCCAGAAAGACTCACAGATTTAAATCACTGTCAAAGGTGCGTCTACAAAGTATTGACTCAGGGGTGTGAATACTTATGACAATTTGATATTTATGCATTTTCAATACATTTATGTTAGTAAATTGTCATTATGGGGTAGTGTATAGATGCTTTTTTACATTGTTGATGCTTTATTGCTGTAACAAAATGTGGAATAAGTCAAGGGTTATGAATACTTTCTGAAGGCACTGTATGCAGTTGACAATAAGCTATACCCATCATGCAATAAAAACCACAGAGGCAAAGTTGGTGAGTTTTACAGAGATGGCGGCCTCTTCAGAAAGAGACAAAGCCCTGGCCGGAGGTGACAATGCTAGAACGTGCCAATGTGACGTGGCCCAAAGCCTAGAGAGACCGAGAGCAGTGGTAGAAAAAAAACGGATCAGCAGCAAGAGTGAAAATAACGAGAGAGAGAGAGCGAGAGACGGTGACGACAATAAAGGAATACTGACTGATGTCACAGTTTTGTCCAGACCATCCTTGAAAGCAGTCGCAGTGATATCCGCCAATTAAGTTTTTGCAAGAGTAAGCGTTTACACACGGTTTCCCCACACACTCATTCGCATCTGTGGAGGCAGGGGAGGGGAGGGAGTCAGAGTGAAAGGGGAAGAAAGAGGTGAAAAGGCACATTGAAGCCCCACACCCAACACATCGGCACAAAAGGAGTCCACGAATGGGTCTTCTTGTCAGTCTCTCCCACTTATAATGAACTACAGTAAAGAACAGTAGGAAACCCCTTTACAATACAAAGGTTTGTGTAAAGCTCCCCTTCCTTTTTGGCAAATGGAGGGAAATGTAAAAGTCTATACTAATGGTGGAAGCAATACTTATTATCCAGTCAGCCATTTTAGTCCAACAAGAAGAGGTTCCACTCCATCCCTGAATCTTAAATCGACCCCTAGTCCATCAGCCTCCTACACACACTACATGAGTGGCAAAGAGCCGCAGTCCACAACCTCCCCTTTCCATCTCCTCCACCCGTCCTCTCTCAACTCCCTCCATCCATCCACCCAGCTAACTTGTTTGGGCCTATCCCTTCGAAAAAAAGCAGATGACACCTGAGACACTAATCTTTTTAAACCACACCCTCCAAAAAAAGAAAGCCCTGCTGCTTATTAGCACATTAAATATTCAGGAGGAGGGCTGTCCCTGGGCGCATGGCCAGTCCACTCGCACACCTGTACTCTTCAAAACCCAAACATCCAACACTCAGGTAGTAAGGGGAGACCAGGTTACGGCTCAAGCTACGTAAGGGGAGACCCACAGGCTGGGTTTCCAGGTCATAATCCTCTTTCTGGCACGCCACACTGTTTCCTCTCATCAGGTACGAGCAGATAAATAAACAAATGTAAATAAACAAAGATAAAAGAAAAACGTGACGCGGGACTCTGGTCACAGACAATAGTACTCATGACTCGTAGTCATTGAGGTCCAAGTGTAGCGGTTGCCAAGCAGTTTCCGATGTACATCGCTGTACTCTGAAGGCACCCGGATCGTGTTGCAGACAGTAGCCATCTTTATTTGAGCGGCCCAGTGTAATAATGACCACAGGAGTAATGTAGACTCAATGGGGTGGAAGGAAGTACACACAAACAATTCATACAGGCTTGTACGGCTAGCAGTAGCATTGCTCATTGTAATGTGACTGGACACACATTTTATTCCTGCAATATCAATGGTTGCAATCTGAATGGACATGGCATTATTTCCTGTAATATGGCTGGAAGGTGGGGGGGCTGAGAATCAGTAAAGCACAGTGCACTACTTTTGTGAAAAAATAAAGTACCTGCGCTACAGACTGCTATATTGGTCCATTAATACAGGACTAGCAAAGGCCCAGTACACTACTTTAGTGAAGAAAAAAGGGGGGTGCAGCAGCACCCTACTTCCTGTGGCTATGGAAGAAACCATTGGTAATTGTCATATGAGTGGACTCTCCACTGATCGATGGTGTAATTAAAAGGATAGTTCACACAAAAGCTAATTTTAGCGAAAGTAGCTAGATTAACAAATCCAAAGAATGGATTGCAGTCTCTCGTCATTGATAGACTTCCTTCAAGGCAAGTAAGCAAATATCTACATTTGTAATTTGGATGAACTATCCCTTTAATGTAAGGCTGTCTGATATTTTTTTTATTTACATTTTTCCTAGAGTCATCTGTTTTTCAACCAATCGATTTTATATGTACACACACATATTAATATAAACCTATCGACCAAAATTGACCAGTTGACTAAATGGGGTCAGCCCTACTTTAACGGATTGTTGTAAAATCATTGTAGAGTCAGCTATGATCGTAACATGTTTGGATGCACCACTGAGACACTCATGCAGTCTGATTTGGGTGGGGTGTGTGATCCGGGGGTCTTACCGATCTGGCAGGTCTTCCCACCCCACTGAGGGGGGCACACACACTCAAAGCCGTTCTCCAGATCGATGCATGTCCCGCCCTGGGCACAAGGACTGGACGCACATTCGTCCATGTCTGAGTAAAACCAAAAACACAAAATTAAATAAACAGCACAAACACATTGCCACACATATGGCATACTATACTAAGTCAGTGTTCAACATTTAATACATCGCATTTAATATGAAATAATGTGGTGACTAATTTCGATTGAATAGAACCTCTACTTTGTTATACAGTAACAAACTATTTCTATAAACACAATGATCCGGTGTGGCTCGGATGCTTGAATTGAACACATCTTCATTGATTTGACGAAGGCATTTGACACCGTGGACAATGCTTTGTTGGAGCAAAGGTTAAAATGTTGTGGAATTACTAGTCATGCTCTAAATAGGTAATTTATAAACCAAATAAAATTGTACACAATGTGTAATGGCGGATGGTCCATAAAGTTGTGCTCAGGTGTTTCGCAAGGTTCAATTTTGGGCCCACTGTTGATCATTTTGTGTAACATTAGGGATCATATTGAAACAGCGGATGTTCATTTTTATGCAGATGACACTTCTGTATTCGAGTGGTAGTTTATCTTTAGCATTTGAAAATGCCCAAAGATCATTTAACACCATATAACAGAAACTATGATTTGAAGATGGTTCTGAATTCAGGTAAAACAAAATGCATGGTATTTTCTAATGCCAGGCATGTTACTAATCATGACATTGCTACATTGGACGGACATACTATAGAGCAAGTCAAAGGGTACAAATATTTGGGAATGTGGGTGGATGACAAACTGAGATTCACTGTTCATGTGGAGAACGTGATAAGGAAGCTCAAGCTGAAGATAGTCCAAACGCCTGAAGGTACCACATTAATCTGTACAAACAATAGTACGCAGGTTTAACTTCTTAGGGAGCGGCTCCCGAGGTGACGGTTTTGGAGAGTCTGGCATGCCCAAAGTAAAATGCCTCCCACTCAGGCCCAGAAAATAGGATATGCACATAATTAGTACTATTGGATAGGAAACACTGAAGTTTCTAAAAGTGTTAACATAATGTCTGTGAGTATAACAGAACGGATATAGCAGGCGAAAACCAGAGGAATTTCTGTCCTGGAAAAAGTGTTTTTGACACATTGGTTCATTTTGAACCCCTCCCTATTGAAAACAACCATTTCTGGGAGTAAGATTGCAGTACCTATTGCTTCCACTGGATTTCAACAGTCTATGGGGATTTGTTTTCGCTGTGAAATGTGTTGTGTGAACCATGATGGTTTATGAATTTATGCTAATGGGAAAACTATCGTTCTGTTTGGAGGAAAAAGGGGACGGCTTGCAAGCCGAAGAACACCATCCCGACCGTGACGCACGGGGGTGGCAGCATCATGTTGCGGGGGTGCTTTGCTGCAGGAGGGACTGGTGGACTTCACAAAATAGATGGCATCACGAGGATGGAAAAATACATGATATATTGAAGCAACATCTCAAGACATCAGTCAGGAAGTTAAAGTTTGGTCGCAAATGGGTCTTCCAAATGGACAATGACCCCCAAGCATACTTCCAAAGTTGTGGCAAAATGGTTTAAGGACAACAAAGTCAAGGTATTGGAGTGGCCATCACAAGGCCCTGACCTCAATCCCATAGAACAATTGTGGGCAGAACTGAAAAGGCGTGTGCGAGCAAGGAGGCCTACAAACCTGACTCGGTTACACCCGCTCTGTCAGGAGGAATGGGCCAAAATACACCCAACTTATTATCGGAAGCTTGTGGAAGGCTACCCTAAACGTTTGACCCAAGTTAAACAATTTAAAGGCAATGCAACCAAATACTAATTGAGTGTATGTAAACTTCTGACCCACTGGAAATGTGATGAAAGAAAGAAAAGCTGAAATAAATCATTCTCTACTATTATTCTGACATTTCACATTCTTAAAATAATGTGGTGATCCTAACTGACCTAAGACGGGTAAGTTTTACTAGGATTAAATGTCAGGAATTGTATTTGGCTAAGGTGTATGTAAACTTCCGACTTCAACTGTACACACACGAAGACGGAAGTTTACATACACCTTGCTTTTAACAGTACCAAGAATTAGAACAGAAATAGCAGTTACTCAACGCCATGGTCCTGGAATTTTCATGTTCATTTTAAAAAGATGAATTGGTCACATTGGTGGAGTTTAAAAACTCTTGGTCAATGTAAGTATCATATACAGTGGGGAAAAAAAGTCTTTAGTCAGCCACCAATTGTGCAAGTTCTCTCACTTAAAAAGATGAGAGAGGCCTGTAATGTTCATCATAGGTACACTTCAACTATGACAGACAAAATGAGGAAAAAAAATCCAGAAAATCACATTGTAGGATTTTTTATGAATTTATTGGCAAATTATGGTGGAAAATAAGTATTTGGTCACATACAAACAAGCAAGATTTCTGGCTCTCACAGACCTGTAACTTCTTCTTTAAGAGGCTCCTCTGTCCTCCACTCATTACCTGTATTAATGGCACCTGTTTGAACTTGTTATCAGTATAAAAGACACCTGTCCACAACCTCAAACAGTCACACTCCAAACTCCACTATGGCCAAGACCAAAGAGCTGTCAAAGGACACCAGAAACAAAATTGTAGTCCTGCACCAGGTTGGGAAGACTGAATCTGCAATAGGTAAGCAGCTTGGTTTGAAGAAATCAACTGTGGGAGCAATTATTAGGAAATGGAAGACATACAAGACCACTGATAATCTTCCTCGATCTGGGGCTCCACGCAAGATCTCACCCCGTGGGGTCAAAATGATCACAAGAACGGTGAGCAAAAATCCCAGAACCACACGGGGACCTAGTGAATGACCTGCAGAGAGCTGGGACCAAAGTAACAAAGCCTACCATCAGTAACACACTACGCCGCCAGGACTCAAATCCTGCAGTGCCAGACGTGTCCCCCTGCTTAAGATAGTACATGTTCAGGCCCGCCTGAAGTTTGCTAGAGAGCATTTGGATGATCCAGATGAGGATTGGGAGAATGTCATATGGTCAGATGAAACCAAAATAGGACTTTTTGGTAAAAACTCAACTCGCCGTGGTTTGGAGGACAAAGAATGCTGAGTTGCATCCAAAGAACACCATACCTACTGTGAAGCATGGGGGTGGAAACATCATGCTTTGGGGCTGTTTTTCTGCAAAGGGACCAGGACGACTGATCCGTGTAAAGGAAAGAATGAATGGGGCCATGTATCGTGAGATTTTGAGTGAAAACCTCCTTCCATCAGCAAGGGCATTGAAGATGAAACGTGGCTGGGTATTTCAGCATGACAATGATCCCAAACACACCGCCCGGGCAATCTAAGGAGTGGCTTCGTAAGAAGCATTTCAAGGTCCTGGAGTGGCTTAGCCAGTCTCCAGATCTCAACCCCATAGAAAATCTTTGGAGGGAGTTGAAAGTCCGTGTTGCCCAGCGACAGCCCCAAAACATCACTGCTCTAGTGGAGATCTGCATGGAGGAATGGGCCAAAATACCAGCAACAGTGTGTGAAAACCTTGTGAAGACTTACAGAAAACGTTTGACCTCTGTCATTGCCAACAAAGGGTATATAACAAAGTATTGAGAAACTTTTGTTATTGACCAAATACTTATTTTCCACCATAATTTGCAAATAAATTCATAAAAAATCCTACAATGTGATTTTCTGGATTTTTTTTCCTCATTTTGTCTGTCAGTTGAAGTGTACCTATGATGAAAATTACAGGCCTCTCATCTTTTTAAGTGAGAGAACTTGCACAATTGGTGGCTGACTAAATACTTTTTTTCCCCACTGTAAGAGTGTAATTGTCTTTAGGTCAGCTGTTTTTTAGTTATGACATGTGTTTTACGCAATATGTAACTGTTGTACTGTATGTGTCTATAGTTATTTTCAATGTTGTGTTAGTGTATGTAAGTTATTTTGTCTGAAAACTTTGCTCCCCCTGCTGCTGTTGGACCAGGTCTCTTGAAAAATAGATTTTTATCTCAATTAAATAAACCTGTAGGCCAAGGTTGTGGGTTCAATTCCTGCAGTGATCACACACAAAAAATGCAGGCACTCAATGTACTGTTAGTCGCTTTGGATGAGATTGTCTGCTAAGAGGCATGTATGACATTATTATTAGATAATCACCTCCCCTATAAAACAAAGTTTCTCAAAATTACCAGGTTCTCCAAAAATCATTTGGAAGATTACTGGGTGTCCTGCTAATTTCGTCCTGATTCCAGTAATCGTCCAAAGGTTGATAGTATATCAAAATGCTCCCCTTCGCTACATTTCACCTCCGGAATCTTGTTAAAGCGTACCTGAGCTCACTAGCGCAGAGGTGTTGGCTAACTGCGTTTAATTATTTTAAAGTGACCACAAAGCCTATATTCAGAAGCTTGTTGCCAGAGAAAGCATAAATAACTGTTATAGCAGCACCGCATTCTAAGAGTCTTACACAGTCACTGACAGCTTCCAATACTCTACTCAGCAAACTGGATGCAGTCTATCACAGTGCCATCCACTGTCACCAAAGCCCCTTATACCACCCAACACTGCGACCTGTATGCTCTAGTCGGCTAGCCCTCGCTACATACTCGTCGCCAGACCCACTGGCTTCAGGTCATCTACAAGTCCCTGCTAGGTAAAGCCTCGCCTTATCTCAGCTTGCTGGTAACCATAGCAGCACCCACCCGTAGCACACGCTCCAGCCGGTATATCTCACTGGTCACCCCCAAAGCAAATTCCTCCTTTGGCCGCCTTTCCTTCCAGTTCTCTGCTGCCAATGACTGGAACAAACTACAAAAATCACTGAAGCTGGAGACTCATATCTCCCTCACTAGCTTTAAGCACCAGCTGTCAGAGAAGCTCACAGATCACTGCACCTGTACATATCCCATCTATAAATAGCCCAACCAACTACCTCATCCCCTACTGTATTTATTTATTTTGCTCCTTTGCACCCCAGTATTTCTACTTTGCATATTCATCTACTGCACATCTAATTGCTATATTGTAATTACTTTGCCACCTTGGCCTATTATTTATTGCCTCACATTCCTTATCTTACCTCATTTGCACACATATATAGATTCGTTTTTTCTTCTACTGTATTATTTTGACTGTTTGTTTACTCCAATGTGTAACTCTGTGTTGTTGTATGTGTCGAACTGCTTTGCTTTATCTTGGCCAGGTCGCAGTTGTAAATGAGAACTTGTTCTCAACTTGCCTACCTGGTTAAAGGTGAAATAAAAATAATTTAAAAAAAAATCAGAAAGAGGTAGGGAGTGAGAGAGCAATAAGATAGTTAAAGGGGGAGTCCAAGAGATGCAGGCGAGAGAGAAAGAGAGCGCGCAAGACATGAATGAGATGTTAGAGGTAGAGTCAGAGATGCGAGAAAGAGAAAAAAGACAAATAAAGGAGAGCAATAGAGAAAGCAAAAGAGAACGAGAGGGAAGACTGTCATGGTAGAATAACGCGATTAGCATAATCCAGGACCCGGCAGATTAGCTGCTATTAAAGCCCTCTCCTTGCACTTCTAATACAGGCATAAATAAACACAAACACACAGCACTTCTGCAATCATACAGTCACTCTCCATCACCAGTGCAAGGCTTTAGGCCAGATAGCTACACACCTTGGGGGACTAGGGAAAGCACCTTGATGGGACAGGTAGGGGTGGGGGGCACACATTGTGTGTATGTGTGGAAGGTGCAGCATAACCTCCACAACATGCTTCCCTCATTCCCAGTGCCACCAATGCAGCCTGGTACAAAGGGAGGGCAGATTATGCAAATCACCCCTCCGGGTGAGTCTTCTGCCCGAAGGGTGTCTAATCCTGGCCCCTAAGAAGCTGGGGCCCCCCACAGGAGCACACACACTCTACTGCAGGGATGGCCACCAAGGAGAGGGAAGGGGTTAAAAGAAAGAAGAGTGGGATGGGCTAGCTAGATGGAGAAAAAACAATTCACAGGCCCTATTCCAATACTTCCAAAATGCATGATAAGACTAGGAATTGTAGCTATAAAATATGATCCTAGATCTGTCGTTTAGGGGCAACTTCCACAGGAGCTGCTGGAACGGGGCCAAGGTTAACTGTTTGTATAGAGCTCGGAGGGAAACGCAAGCGTCACAGAGGAAAAAGAAAGAGTCAGAGGAGAAGGTACAGATACGGAGGGAGATGTTTCAGACAAACAGGGGTGTTCTCACCGTTGGCGCAGGTGGGCCCTTCCCATCCTGGAGGGCAGTGGCACTCGAAACCAGACGGGACCTCGTGGCACGTGCCGCTGTTGGCACACGGGTCGGACACACAGGCGTGCTCAGCTGTAGAACACACACACGTGCAGATACAGAAACACATCACTATACAAACGAGCAGGTCAAAATCTGGGAAAACATGGGACGGGGCCTTTAAGGCCACCTGGAGAACCTGTGAAAACAGAAATGGAACGGGCCTTTAAGCCCTTCCATAGTATTTGTGAAAAACAAGGAGGTAGCCAGCGCGGAGCTAGGATCTAGGGGATAAAATGGAGCTGGGCCTTAAAGCCTTTCAGAGGAGTAGCTTGTATTCTGTGTCTCACCTATCTCGCAGGTCTTGCCAGAGTAGCCGTCGGGACAGGCACAGCGATACTCATCCGGCTCCGTGTTCATGCAGGTGCCGCCGTTCACGCACGGCTGGTGTCTGCCACAGTAGTTCAGATCTGGGCATGCACACACACACACAGATTAGGAACACCAAATCAAGCCTCCCCCATCTCTTACTCTTTAATTCTGGTTCACTACATGCTAGCAGTTGTGCAGTCATCCTGGGCATAGTCAGCATACCAAATTCCAGCCCCCACCAGACATTGTGTGCAGATCTGAAATGACTGGCAAAGTATTCCCATATAGCGCATTTTTAAATACCGTTCAGTTCTACAAAAAAATATTTGTCTAGAGGCTAGGGTAATTTAGATTTGGTAAACACACACTATGTGTGTCCCAAATAGCACTATAAAAGGGAGAAGTGTGCCATTTGGGACGCATCCCAAAGTCAGCCAACATCGTACACTTCCGTAGTACTATTTATCGAGCCACAAGGCTGTTCTTTTTTCCCCCCCCTAACGGCCTTGTGAATAAATAAAGAGGGATTGGACCCCACTTGGGACCTGTGGGCCTCCTCTCATCCTAGAAAGTATACAGTGACAGAGGGCAGAGGGAGGATCGGGTGTCCCAATGGCCACTACAATAAGGTCTTGACACCAGTGTCCTATCAGCGGTGACTATCACTATGCTAACTTCACCCTAAGAAGCTCGACAGACTGTACACAACGCAACGATTTGGAGTGTAATGCAGTAGGAGAAGGCCATTTTTCGTCACAAAATGGGTGGCTCCTTGTAGTACGTAGACCTGCCTATAGGCTTTGCATCAAATAAGCAGTCTACTGTTCAAACTATAAATCAAACATTGTAGCATTAGAGTAGCCTACTGGCAGGCACAAAACAAGGTAATGTAAAAAAACACCTTTCATTACAAGTAGCCATTATGTAAATATGCAGTTGGTTCTCTTTCAAATTAGCTTACAGTAGTGATGTTTTTTGCCTTTACCACAAAATGGTAAGACAACGAGAATCTCTGCCATTGCTCCCTTGTGAATGTTGCCATTTGGGAGTCTAGGAATGCATGAAAAAAAAAAAATCTGACTCCACACCCAAGCACACACATGTATAATAACGGCGTGAAGGAGAGATTAACACACATTTACAATTACTACTATGTGTTAGGTGTTTATGCTACCAGCTAGAGGGATTTCCTGCCTTAACCATCAGTATCAACTCAAAGTGCCCAACACCAGTACCCTGTTAGCGTCACTGCTAACAAAAAAGGAGCATTACTACCATCTCCATGTACTAGCCATGTTGTGTGTTTATATAACTATGCCAACAGCTAGGCGGACGTCCCTTTGCATTAGCGACCAGTATCCATCTCCACCACTCATTAGCGGGGCCTGACTGTCAGCTCTGGTTATAGGTTACCTCTAGGATCAGTTTCACCCTTGCCAACTCCGAAGCTTAAGTATTACGGTAAAAGAGACAACCAAGGGGTAAAGAGACAAAACTGATCTTAGATCATTATCTATGAGGCAACTTTTAAAAAACGGTCAGGCTTTGGGCCCGGTGTCCCGATAGCGACGGAACTTAGACTTACTAATTGTTAAAACAATGCATTTTTCCCACAACGGCCGAAGATGTAACATGCATTCACCAAAACGCAGACAGATCTTTCGCTAGGTGAGTCGTTAAGGCAACGCTGCTCTCAGATTAGCTTTCTACATTGAATTCTTACCTTCACATAATTATTCCACAAAACTGAGGATGTATCAGCTCCTAGAGAGATATTACCTATGGCTGCAAATATTGAGGCGGCTTATTTTAAATGCTTAACCTATAACGCATTAACTCAAGATTTGGCACGTTGTTACATTTCATGAAATATATTGAGGTAGAAATTAGATTTCAATTGAATGAAAATTTGAATTATATAGGCCTATGTAGCCTATACATCTTTTAACGCAGTCATCTCGGTTCAGTTGAAGCATCTTTTTATGCTTTGCTTGTAACAATTGCAACATCAGCAACTTTGTATTTGTGGTCAAATTCATTGTGAAGTTATCGGAGGTAACAGAAAGACATCTTGATTCTATGTTTAGTGGAGATTGTGTGTGAATAAAATGAAGCGGTAGGGAAAAATGCAACTGTTCTACGAGTGGTCTGAGGCAGTCGGTAAATAACAAGCATTTAAGTGCAATTTTAGTAAATGGTTTTGAGAAACACTGCTCCTACGAAGGTTCTCACAATGAACTTAGCCTTAAGATGCATTTTGGAAATTATGAATAGGGAACAAAGTAACAAAAACAGGTCCAGGATCAGTTACTAAGGGGAATGGTTTGTCTCCACAGCAGCCGGCAATGCTGATGCCGCAACAGCAAATCTGCTTGTCGTAAGAGGCAGTAGCGCTATTTGTTACAGTGCTATGGTTTTGCGTCGCTGGCACTAGTGGGCATGCTCTGGTCATGGCAGCAATGTTACAATAACTAGTGGAAATCCTTCCCAGAAGAATGAAGGCTGTTGTTGCAGCAAAAAAAAAAAAGGGGGTAGCCTTCATATCTGAGAACAAGAATAGACTGATGAGTTTCAGAAGAAAGGTCTTTGTTTCTGGCCATTTTGAGCCTGTAATCGAACCCACAAATGCTGATGCTCCAGATACTCAACTAGTCTAAAGAAGGCCAGTTTTATTGCTTCTTTAAAATCAGGACAGTTTTCAGCTGTGCTAACATAATTGCAAAAGGCTTTTCTAATGATCAATTCACCTTTTAAAATGACAAACTTGGAATAGCTAACAACGTGCCATTGGAACACAAGAGTGATGGTTTCTCATAGTGAGCCTCCACGCCTATGTAGATATTTAATTTAAAACAAAATCTGCCATTTCCAGCTATAATAGTGATTTACAACAGCTACACTGTATTTCTGATCAATTTGATGTTATTCTAAATGGACAATTTATTTTATTGTTTTTCTTTCAAAAACAAGGACATTTCTAAGTGACTCCAAACTTTTGAACGGTAGTGTACACACACACACACACAATATGCGCATGCATCCAAACTGGTCATGCTCAGTCCGTATTCCACGCCACCTTTGTTACATGCATCAGGTATTGTCGTCAGACCTCAATCCCAAATGACTGGGAAAGAATGGCATCTAAGTGGGTGGAAACATCCCTTTTATATGTACAGTATTTGACTTGATTTCACTTCAAATGCAAGCCATGGTGTGTATGTCTTACCTTTGTCACACAGCAGGCCTCCCCAGTTGCGCTCACAGCTACATTGCCAGGGTATGACACAGGTCCCGTGAACACAGCCTGGGTAGGGGACACACTCGTCACAGAACTGGCCCTGCCAGCCATAGTTGCACCTGTGGACATCAAGGGCAAGCGACATCAACACACTCATCATGTTCATTAGGGCACGCAATGGAAAATGTGTTTTAACAGAATGAGCGTTTCTCATGGGACAAGTCCAGGTAGACAATGTTTCATTAAGTTTTCTGCAGAAAAAGTCAGGCTTTTGTCAAACCAATCCTTGAACCCTTTGGCTGCACTTGTGTGGATCTGAGAGGATTGAATAGGTGTAAAGCATTGTACGAATAAGCTTGCCTTTTCCTTCTAATAGGCGAGGTGGAGTTGTAGACATATTGCTTAGAGCTATACAACCCTTTCAAATCTACACAAGTGCACAGGGGGTAGGAGCTTAGTTGGGATTGGGCGAAAGAGAAAGTCATTCTAAATGAATCCAACCTCTTTTCACCCATCCCTCCATCCATCTCAAGGCCTTGTGCCAAATAATCTTAGCAGAACATTCCAGGGCACTAGAGGTTAAGAATACTTGTTGTGACGGTACGCGGTGTGTGGTGAGTCAAAGCATCAGTGCGTGTGCGCGCACCAATAATTTCACACAGCAGCACCCTGCTATTCCAAGGCCAGTGGTTTTCTGACACGGAGCAGTCAGCCCAGCTGTCTTGTCAGTTTCGAAGTGACTGGGGGTATTTTGAGCCTTGCTCTCCTGCAGCCCCGGCACGTCCAGCTGCTGCTCCTCACAGGCAAGGTCTCCATAACTCTGCTAGCCGCATACCTAGCATGCTGCTCCTCCACTGTATAGGAGGCTTGAGAAGTGTCCTATTAGCAGTAGCGCAAAAACAAGCACAACATTACCAATTGCAGCTGTGCGAATATTTATGCTAACCGCTAGAGCAGAGTTGCCAAACAAATTTTGCCCCGCATAGTCTTCACCAAGGTCCGGAGGGCTGCACTTAAAATGTATTATATTTCCTCACTGTCAAAATTTGCCAAAATTGTCTTTAGCTTTCATTTTGATAACTGCAAGCTAGACAGAGTGAAAAGACTAAATGTAGGTCCATTATCCTTTCTACACAGTTTCAATTTGGTCATTTCAATGTGGGACAGATTGAATGGGCTTGCGGGCCACATGTTTGACACCCCTGCCAAGAAGGATGTGCCCTTGCTGTAAGGCTAACGCTACACTAACAGGGGTAAAAGTCCTCAGGCTAACATTAGTTCGTTAGATCTTTTGCATGGTTGAAGTCCGTTAATTTGCATCGGAGGCCAGTAAAAAGTTCCCCTTTTTCCATTGTTGTCATGGTTAGAGCATAAATAGTGTAAGATTGAAGCTATGTATTTCAAAGTCAAAGGGTTCAGACATTTAGGCCCCTTCTCCATTTATACTCAAACTAAAGACACTTTATGCAGCAATATATAGTAATTAATTTTTTTAAATCCAGAATCAAATTTATTTCTACATTCATTATAAATGTGCTTTACAGTACTAGACCCCAAAGAGCAAGACAGAAACAAACTATGCTTAGCTTTACTATAGCTGTGAATGTCTCCAGCCTACACATCAAATATGGCTCCAGTCCAAATCCACCTCTAATGACTCCTTTGAGGTTTCCAAAATAGTCCCTGCCCCCCCTTCTCCCACTGGAGATCTCTTTCCAAACTCTGTGTGCCTACGAGGCTGCCCAAGGGCGATTGAGTGTATATTTAAACTAAAGTGTACACTCGGCTCATGGGGTTGCCAGGTTACGCGTTTAGTAGTATCACATAGTATATTTCCAAAACACTACAGAGACCAATTTCACACATTTGTTTTTTTTCTTCAGAAATGAATGCTTATGGGTAGATTTGTGTCTGTAAAATATTACTATATTTTAGATGTTTAAAATAGGTTGTCGCAAAAATTAATAAATATATATATAGTTTGGAATGTAATTTTCACATACAGATATTATATTACTGTGTGTGATATATATCTCTAACTCAGCAAAAGTAACGTCCTCACTGTCAACTGCGTTTATTTTCAGCAAACTTAACATGTGTAAATATTTGTATGAACATAAGATTCAACAACAGACAAACTGAACAAGTTCCACAGACATGTGACTAACAAATGGAATAATGTGTCCCTGAACAAAAGGGGAGGGGGTCCAAATCAAAAGTCAGTATCTGGTGTGGCCACCAGCTGCATTAAGTACTGCAGTGCATCTCCTCCTCATGGACTGCACCAGATTTGCCAGTTCTAGCTGTGAGCGGTTGCCCCACCCTTCCACCAAGGCACCTGCAAGTTTCCGGACATTTCTGGGGGGGAGATGGCCATAGCCCTCACCCTCCGATCCAACAGGTCCCAGACGTGCTCAATGGGATTGAGATCCGGGCTCTTCCCTGGCCATGGCAGAATACTGACATTCCTGTCTTGCAGGAAATCACGCACAGAACGAGCAGTATGGCTGGTGGCATTGTCATGCTGGAGGGTCATTTCAGGATGAGCCTGCAGGAAGGGTACCACATGAGGGAGGAGGATGTCTTCCCTGTAACGCACAGTGTTGAGATTGCCTGCAATGACAACAAGCTCAGTCCGATCCAAATCGATCCCGCTCCAGAGTACAGGCCTCGGTGTAACGCTCATTCCTTCATCGCAATTGTTTGCCCCGGCCACATCTGCAGTCCTCATGCCTCCTTGCAGCATGACTAAGGCATGTTCACGCAGAAGAGCAGGGACCCTGGGCATCTTTCTTTTGGTGTTTTTCAGTCAGTAGAAAGGCCTCTTTAGTGTCCTAAGTATTCATAACTGTGACCTTAATTGCCTACCATCTGTAAGCTGTTAGTGTCTTAACGACCGTTCCACAGGTGAATGTTCATTAATTGATTATGGTTCATTGAACAAACATGGGAAACAGTGTTGAAACCCTTTACAATGAAGATCTGTGAAGTTTTGGGTTTTTACGAATTATCTTTGAATGACAGGGTCCTGAAAAAGGGACGTTTCTTTTTACACACACTTTTTAAATAGTAAAAAAAACTGAAGTCACAAAATATTTGCACAACTTTATAAAAAAGTAATTTGTCACATTTGACCGTGTAAAACAGTGCAGTGCTACTTTTTCTCTGCAAGTGAGGCAGATAGCATTTTGAAACTGACTGATTGTCGCTCTGAAATGAAACTTGCCTGTCACTGAACAATCCCATGCCATGATTTGAAAAAAAATATTACAAAAAGTGAATTTGCCAAAATGTTGGAAAGTGGATATATAGTGTTTTGGAATTAAACTTCACAGGTAGGTGCATAGGCTCAGGGCGGCACGTTGGGTCCAATTTGAGCCTCTGTTACACTTCCTTCTTGAGGGGACTCTAGCATTAGCCAAAGGTTGCAAAATACCATGAGTAGTCGAGGAGCATTGTAAGGGCTCAACAATGTGTCGGGGAAAGTCTATTGCTTTGACCATTATAACAGCCTGTGTACCCACCAACACAGTGAACTGCTGCAGCTCAAGACCTCGTATTCCCCCGTCACTTTTCTTTTGCCTGTACTGTCGGAGCCCACTGGGAAGTACCTCCACAAAAAATTACTTTGGATCGAATACGATGAGGCCTTTCCTTTGGATTCGTTACGGAGCGAGGAAGTGAGGTCGCCGCTCACTCAACCCCGGCAAATTCTGAGTGGCCTGTTAGCAATAGTCTGGCTCGTACCAGCGCTCCCTTCCTGATGACGGCAGGGAAGCCAGTCAGTCCATCCGGTAAGACAGGGGAGTTTGGTTGGGGGAATTGGGAAGGCAGGGGTAGGTGGGAAGTTTAGGTGATTGACAGGATATTGTGTAATTTCCTGTTGTGTCATTTCCTCCCTTCACAAGGAAACAAATACATCAGGCTCTCCATTTCCGTAGCCCTTTACACACGTACCCTTATACGGGTTGAGAATTACAGATTTGGATACTGATAAGCACCTAAATTGGAGCCCAGTGGCTGTACAGTAACATGCTATACATGATGTCAGAGCTCACAGTCTATGCATCACAGTTCTGTATGGGTTTTGACTGACAGTCGTTCTGAAGAAGTTGCCCCGATGCCTACCGCTAATTAGGAAACTTTTGCAAATGTTTTGTCAGATTGAGGGAAATGCTGAGGGCTCCATGTATTTTAAAATGAGACGTTAAGGATTATAATAAATAGCACTGATGTCATGCAAGGCAAACACCCACAAGTCCAAATGTGCACTTCACATTTCCATACCATAAAACTCAGTGTCAACGTTTATGAACACTATTTTTGATGTACAGTTACAAAATGACATGGCGTTATACCCCGAGTTGCCCTGAACAGAATGAGCCTGTTGTATGTGAAGAAAATTTGCCGCAGGCCACGTCTCAATGCACTCATGACTCCATTCTAATAGTTCAGCTCAACCACAAACATTGATATATTTTTAAGTTACATCGTAGGCAGAAAACTTGTCATAAAACAATATTACTTTGTATTGCTTAGCTCAGTTCAAATGATTTGTGATAGGGAGATGTTAAAGGAGCTTACTTGCATTCCCCCGGGACTAAGCAGTCTCCATGTAACAGGTTGCAGCCTTGCTTGCAGATCGCTGTGAGAGAGAAAGAGTAGAGAGGGTGGAAGAGGGAGATCAAGCAAAAGAGGGTGAACGAGTATTAAGAGAAAGAGTAAGAGGGGGGGCAGATGGAGAAGGGGAGCTCGTTTATTTGCTTTCACTCAAAGTGCTTTAAAGTATTAATTGCAGTTGTCACTATGACAAATAACACACCCTGAAGCACAGACCACCTTATTGATAGGTCTACAGCATGGCATAGGAAGCCTCGATCAGTTGATTGACAGGTGTAGCTTTTCTTTTTTTAAAGGTTATGAATTGCACATCAAATTGCCAATTTCTTGAATCTCAGAAAAGACCACCTCCCCAAGAGTGCACTCGTCAGACTTGCATGCAGTGGCCACTGGCTGTGGGTGCCAGGCAGGGAGACTTGAATACTGGTAGGAGGCTACTTTTGAGTTGGATCGGTCACACTTAGGTACAAAGAACGGCTCAATTTGACTGCTTGCCAGTAAGAGACATATCAGCAGTTCTTTTTTCAAAAGCATAGCTAACTAGCATATCTACATTATTCACTCGGATAGCCACTCTTATCTCCGCCTCTAGGCCGAGGAGTCACTGGCACTAGCTTGCTTTCTCTGTTGCAGAAAATAAATAGGCCTATAAATGTTGACATTTTGGCTACAGAGGCTGTTATGAATTTTGAGTTGTGAATAAGTCGGGGCACTTGCCTCCCCAAAGGTCCCTGGTGGACATTATTTATGGTCAGAGTGGCCTAGCTGGCCATTTTCAGTGTACATAAAAAAAAAAAAGAAGAGTTGTTGAAAACAATTTAACAGTAGTTCAAGTATCTGAAATTACTTCTTCAAGAGTATGATCAGGAATAAACTAACGCAAAGTAGTACACAAAAACAATTGGAATTGAATGCATCGCTAAAATGTTACAATATTGCAGCTTTAAACTGACTACATTCTATTGGAAGCATGTCCTCAGCACATCAAGGAGGATTACCAATGTACCAATGGACTATAAAAGCAGGGGAGCGAGCCATGTACATTTATCAAGCAGCGGAGGCCATAGAGTGGATTTTAATAAAGGCCACTGTTTATACCCATAGCACTCGTACTAAAGCTCTCAGAGCTTGCTAGCATGCCCAGTACCCATATACCACTGCCACCTGATGGAATTTGTCTGCACCCCCTGCTGTATTGGGATCATACGCTAACGTGCAAAGATTGACAACTCACCCGTCTGGCAGTCTTCACCCATCCAGCCCTCCAGGCACACGCGGTTGCCCGACTGCTCGCAGCGGTAGTGGCCGAAGTAGTCGTTGCGCGGCCGGCACTGCTTGTTGCACTTGCTGCCATAGTAGTTCTCGTCACACTTGAGACGGATGCGGTACTCGAGGCGTGCCACGGGCCCATCGTGCTGGATGGTCTGCCAGTGGTCGCCAGGGTTGATCATGCCTGTGTGGATGCTCCGCTCAATCAGCAGCTCCTCGTCATCTGCCAAAAAAAGATTAAAAACGAAAGTTGCAGGTTATGAAGAAAAACATTTAAAATGGTCCTGACGGTCAATGGAATTGTCAGAGAATGGCATTTGCCAGGGTATAAGTGTAATCAAGGTATAACATGTTAGAATTCATTAAAATTGAAGTTCGTCAGATCAGGTTAAATTGTCAATTTGCAGTCTGATTAACTTTATTACAGTCATTATAATCAGAGGGATCTGAGAAGATGGGCAAGCCAGCCCAAGGCAGGGGTGGGCAAACTAGCCCAGCAGGCCGAATCTGATCCCATTCAATCACGGCCGTGAGAGATTTGAGCAAAGAAAAAAAATAGATAAAAAAAAAAAAAAAACACAAGGAAACTCTGCATTAAAACTAGACAAAGTACTCAGAATTTCTAATGGACCTATACATTTTCAAATAACTACCCTTTTTCTAGCCTGCAAACTGATTTTGACAAAAAAATCTGTGAGGCCCTCCATTGAATTTCGAAATCCCGATGTGGCCCTCGAACCAAAAGGTGAGCCCACCCCTGGCCTAAGGCTTAATATAGTTGGTGACCCTTGACCTAGTGCATTGTCATTGACGGTTGCAAGAATACACCAGGACTGCGCATCAATACTAAAATGGATTCCTTTCTACTGTTGGTAAATAGAATCGTTGGAAGCAATAAAGTAGAATTCTATCGGTGATGAAGACAGAAAGGAAGCTAACTTTCACAAAATCGACACAACTTGCCCCGATGAACGTGGGAAGACCTGCCACATCCAATTCAGCAGTGTCACAATTATTATCTCAATATTTCATACAGAAACAACCAACACAAAGAGTAGATTAAAATCTCTGTGGATTGAGGGAGATGCTCACATGGTGGCCCAGTCGGCAAATGACCACCTGAATTTTAAGTACACAACTCAATCTACAGCAAAATGGCCGTTTTGCTATCCTCAGTGGTGTATGCTATGCTCACAATAACTATTACATTTTTCTGCTCGGCCAACTCCGACAATGACGGCAATCTTTATCACAGTGGGATCGGAGACAACAAACAAACGCAGTGGAAATAGGAGGCCTGCGATTTCCTCTGCCCCAATGCTCCGGGCTGCCCCGCCTCCCTTGCGTTCCTTTACAACACATATCCCAATCTCATGAGTGCACGCACACACACACACACACACACACCTTCCTCTGACAACGTCAGACGAATTAAGCAACAATAACAGAAATAACCCCCAGTGCTTCCAGACAGAGAACAATGGCCCCCGGGCTGCGCTGTTCAGTGTCTAAACACTGAGCCGTCCGCAGCACATCCTGCTTGATAAACAACAACGCAAACAGCCTTTCAGGCCCTTTCCTGAGGTCCCCGGGGGCCCCACTGGAGGACAATGTTGGTGAGTCAACAGACTCACTAAATCTTATTGTGCCTCTGGTCATCACATACATACTACTTGAAAGTCAAGAACTTTTGTTTTGTTTTCTCAATTGTTTTTCCACTGCTGTGTGTATGTGCGTGCAAAGTTACTGGATATTGGCGGGACCTGGAACACGCTGTCGTACACATCGATCTAGAGCATCACAAAAATGCTCAATGGGTGACATGTCTGGTGAGTATAAAGGCCATGGAAGAACAGACATTTTCAGCTTACAGAAATAGTGTACAGATTCTTGCGACATGGGGCCGTGTATTATGCTGAAAAATGAGGTGATGGCACAACAATGGGCCTCAATGGGCCTCATCACCATCTGTGAATTCAAATTGCCATTGACAAAATGCAATTGTGTTCATTGTCCGTATTGCCAAATTCTCAAATTACATTGAGGTGGCTTTTGGTAGAGAAATTGGTAAGTGCTCTGGTGGACATTCCTGAAGTCAGCATGCCAATTGCACTCTCCCTCAAACATTGAGGCATCTGTGGCATTGTGTTGAGTGACAAAACTGCACATTTTAGTGGCCTTTTATTGTCCCCACCTGTGTAATGATCATGCTGTTTAATCAGCTTCTTGATATGCCACACCTGTCAGTAAACAAATGTACCCCACAAATTCACCCCGATTTCTACATGCACCCCATGTTCATGGAACCTCTCATTACAGGCTGCTATAACAGCCTCCAGTCTTCTGGAAAGGCTTACCACTAGATGTTGGAACATTGCTGCGGGGACTTGCTTCTATTCAGCCTCAAGAGCATTAGTGAGGCCAGGCAATGTTGGGCGATTAAGCCTGGCTCGAAGTCTGCGGTCCAATTTATCCCAAAGGTGTTCGATGAGGTTGAGATCAGGGCTCTGTGCAGGGCAGTCAAGTCCTTTCACACAGATCTTGACAAACCATTTCTTTACGGATCTCGCTTTGTGCACAACGGCATTGTCACAATGAAAACAGCAAAGTCCCTTTCCCAAATTGTTGCCACAAACTTGGAAGCACAGAAACGTCTGGAATGTCATTGTATGCTGTAGCGGTACAATCTCACTTCACTGGAACTAAGGGGCCTAGCCCAAACCATGAAAAACCACCCCAGACCATTACTACTCCACTACGCATTGGGGCAGGTAGCGATCTCTCGGCATCCGCCAAACACCGATTTGTCCGTCGGACTGCCAGATGGTGAAGCGTGATTCATCACTCCAGAAAACGCGTTTACACTGCTCCAGAGTCCAATGGCAGCGAGATTTACACCACTCCAGCCGACGTGTGCAGCTGCTCGGCCTTGGAAAGCATTTCATGAAGCTCCTGACGAACAGTTATTGTGTGGACGTTACTTCCAGAGGCAGTTTGGAAGTCAGTAGTGAGTGTTGCAACCGTGGACAGACGATTTTTACATGCACTCGGCAGTAACGTTCTGTGTCGCCTACCACGTCGCGGCTGAGCCGTTATTGCTCCTAGACGTTTCCACTTCACAATAATAGCACTTACTGTTGACTGGGGCAGCTCTAGCAGGGTAGAAACTTGACAAAACTGACTTGCTGGAAAGGTGGCATCCTATGAATGTGTCACGTTGAAAGTAATTCTACTGCCAATGTTTGTCTATGGAGATTGCATGGCGGTGTGCTCGATTTTATACACTGGTCAGCAATGGATGTGGCTGAAATAGCCGAATCCACTAATTTGAAGGGGTGTCCATGTAGTGTAGCTAGATATCTACAGTGTATTCCGAAAGTTCAGACCACGTGACGTTACAGCTTTATTCTAAAATGGATTAAAAAATATAAATATTTCCCCTCACCAATCTACACACAATTCCACCATAATGGAAACTGGTTTGTAGAAATTTTTGCACATTCATAAAAAATAAAACGAATACCTTATTTACATAAGAATACAGAACTTTTGCTACGAGACTCAAATTGGAGACCAGGTGGATCAATGATCAATGACCAGGTGGATTCAATGATCATCCTTGAGGTTTCTACAACTTGGAATCCACCTGTGGTAAATTCAATTGATTGGACAGGATTTGGAAAGACACACCTGTCTATTGAAGAACACAGTGGCCTTCAACATTCTTAAATGGAAGAGGTGTGGAACCACCAAGACTCATCCTAGAGCTGGCTGCCTGGCCAAACCGCGCATTTGGGGGAGAAGGGTCTTGGTCAGAGAGGGGAGGTGAACAAGAACCCGTTGCTCACTCTGACAGAGCTTCAGAGTTCCTCTGTGGAGATGGGAGAACATTCCAGAAGGACAACCATCTCTGCAGCACTCCACCAATCAAAGTTGAGTGGTCAGATGGAAGCCACTCCTTAGTAAAAATACACGACAGCCAGGATAGTCAGGATCGAGGCAACGATGAATGGAAATGTCTATGGGGTATTGTGTGTAGGCAAGTGAAATAAAATCGAAATCAATTTTAAATTGAGGCTACAATAACAAAATGTGGAAAAAGTCAAGGGGTGTGAATACTTTATGAAGGCACTGTACATACATACGATTAATACATTTTGCTACAGCAAAGTGTCTTATAAGATGCATGAAACTATAATAATAAAATATATCATAGCAGCAAGCAGCTCTGTCAGACTGTTAATGTGGATGCCACAACCTTTGCAGTTTGGCAGCCATTAGAGCATGGTGACATCAGCATGGGGCTAAAGGGCTAGCGCTGTAGCTGCAGAGCTAATTAGCCATTTACTTTCCTCAACTTGTTTCTATAACTTTCTAGCAAGTAAAGCCATTTTACAGAGCACCTAGCTAGCAACCTCCACCTAATAATCCTCAAAAACAAAACTCCATTACCATCACAATAAACTAAAAAGGGGAAGACAACAGAAAGTATAATTGGCTTAAATGCCAATGTGTATTTATTTTTTTAATATAACAATACTCACTTATAGAAATGGGTAATTGTTTACAAGTTGCTAGCTATCCCGTAAACCCATCGTCGAAAACCACATTTTCATCTTCTGTGGTTTGGTAAATTCCTGTTCTTTGATGGACTCTGGCCGGACTGAAGACGCAGAGTATCCGTCTCGAAACGGAGCCTTTAACTCCGTTGTGGACAGTTCCCATTCAAATGAATGGCATCCGGCGCAACGTAAACAATTGCTTATGGTTAATGTGAATGACGCACCAGGCCATGGCCAGACAGACACTGATGAAAAACAGATGAAATTTACACACATTGACAGTTCATCAAAAGTAACAAGTTGCATAACAAAAGCAAGTGTGGATGCTCTTTGTACTCGTCGCTGTCCGTCAACATGTGAGCCACTGAAAAGCCATTGGCGGATTTATACATTTTATATATCTCTGTGGCCGCCGCCTAAACACAAAGTCAGTGGAAAGTGCAGCAGTTACAGTACCTGTAGCGTTAGCCAGGATACACAATCATAATGCATTCAGTAGTCTGCAGTTAGTAGTAAATTCTGTAGGACAGTCAAAGGGCCATGCACACAGACACACACTAGCATCCACCACCTCTTCTCACACACTATATTCCTCCATCAGTTCAGCCTCTTCCTCACAACACTTCCTCAAGCAGCAAAAACGGGAGATGGGAGCACACCCAGAGGATGGCCCAGAGAGAAAACAGGATACAGCTGCAGACCGGTGGCACACGGAGCGAGCAGTGGCAGACCCTCGGAGCAAAAACCTAAGACATTTCCACCAATAGGCCTATAGATTGTTATGCAGGGTAGGAGCCAAACAGTCTGTGCGAGGCGGTTGACAGAGTATCCGACACCAAAATGTTCTACAACCACCTGATTTGTGGTAGGGACTTGGAAGTAGTGCCGAGTGGCATATGACCCCAATCCTATCAAAAAAAGGGTTGTGCCCATGTGGCAAAAGTGGGCCGAGCACACACACACACACACACACACACACACACACACGTGTATGCTACACACCTAACCCTCTTATCACCCTAGAGGAGTGGTACATTTAATCTCAAATTGCATCACTTCCATTTCTCTAAACTCAGTGGGACTAAAACAATGGCCACGTAGCTGCCCTCTGATGTTCTCTTTGGTCAGGTGGGACTGTTACGATTGGAAAGTGGAGGCGTTACAAATCGTGATAAACATTACGAGACACTTTGCTAGCATTAAACTATCAGTCTCCAAAATGGTAGATATTTGCAATGGCTAATCAACAGTAAATAAGTGAATTGTTTCACTTCCCACAGTTAGCCAAGATGATTAGCTAGCCAGCTAATACAGTTCACAGTTAGCAAATACTCCAACTCTATTCCTCCAGTTACAGTAGCGCTGCCGTGTTAATAGTGTCTCCAAAAATTGCACAACGGAGGTAACCATGGTAATGGCAAAGAAAGGCAGGGCGAGTGGGTGTATGCAATCTTGTACTCACTGTTGCGGGTGGAGTTGTCCCAGTCCCAGGCCTCTACGATGAGGGAGTACGCCCGCTAGAGAGAGCGAGAAAGAGAGTCAGAACTCGACCATCGGGGCGCTAACATGTGTGCATTCTGCCAAAGAGCATTACCCCTAGGAATGCGCCACAGGAGCACCTTGCCTAGAAAATCATAGAGTCATGGGAGCCACAGCCTACGCACAGTGTGTGTGTGTGTGTTGAAAATAGGTCTGTCAAATGATTATTTTATTTGCGTAGAGTTACATAACAGTCACTTTTTTTAAATTGTTAAATTTTAACAATTAAAAGATGTCAAACATAACATTGGGTTGTAGGTATAATATACAGTCCCTTCAGAAAATACCCCATAATGTGAAATTTGAAATATGTTTTTGGAAATGTTTACAAATTAATAAAAAATGAAAAGCTGAAATATTTTGTCAAATGTTCAACCCTGTTATGGCAAGTGTTTTACATGATTTTTCATGACTACCTCATCTCTGTAATTGTAAGGTTCCCTAGTGAATTTCAAATAAGATTCCCAACCACAATGCCTCATAAAAGGGCACCTATTAGTAGATGGGGAAAAAGCAGACATTGAATACCCCTTTAAGCAGTTAGCAAGTTATTAATTACACTTTGGATGGTGTATCAATACACCCAGTAACTACAAAAGACACGCATCTTAACTCAGTTGCAAGAGGAAGGAAACTGCTCAAGGATTTCACCATGAGGCCAATGGTGACTTTAAAAACAGTGAGTAAGGTTACACAATGTGATTACCGTGGACAGTCAGTTATATTAATATAATAGTTTGAATAAAATGTTTGCATGCTTTGCAAGAAGGATCTCTAATTATCCTGTCTACATGGACATCTGAAATCAGGCTACATGATGGCACTCTGATAAATGCAGAGAATTGCCAATAAATAAACGTTCTACCACAGCGACAATGTTATTTTTGCTTAGCATATTTGAATGATTGTGGTGTTTTAAAATCGGCCTATGCTTACTTCGATTTTGACCTTACCCCAATTAAGATAAGTAAGGTGTTTGCATGACTATTGCATACTCTGCCTACTGCCATAATTAGTTTAGAACCAAATTATTACTGTGCATATAAACAGTCATTTACAGAGTTTAATGGCTGTGATAGGAGAAAACAGAGGATGGATCAAAAACATAGTTACTCCACAATACTAACCTAAATGACAGAGGGAAAAGACAGAAGCCTGTACAGAATAAAAATCTCAAAACATGCATAATGTTTGCAACAAGACAAAGTAATACTGCGAAAAATGTGGCAAAGTAATTGACTTTTTGTCCTGAATACAAGGTATTGATTTGCCCCAAACAGTACCACCCTCCATATTTCAAGCATAGTGGTGGCTGCATCATGTTATGGGTATGCTTGCAATCGTTAAGGACTTGGGAGTTTTTCAGGATAAAAAAACATATATAATTAAAGGGAATGGAGCTAAGCACAGGCAAAATCCTAGAGGAAAACCTGGTTCAGTCTGCTTTCCACCATACACTTTGAGATTAATTAACCTTTCAGCAGGACAATAACCTAAAACATGGCCAAATCTACACACATTGCTTACTAAGAAGTCAATGAATGTTCCTTAGTGACCAAATTACAGTTGACTAAAATCTGGTAGACCTGAAAATGGTTGTTAAGCAATTATCAACCAATTTTACACAATCTAGTTGTGGAAAGCTCTTCGAGACATACCCAGAAAGACAAGCGTAATCGCTGCCAAAAGTGATTCTAACATTTATTGACTCTGGGGGTTGAATGCGTACCTAAATCAAGATAGTTTTATTTTTAATGAATGTGTTACAAATGTTTGAATTTTTCTTCCACTTTGACAGACTATTTTGTGAATACTGTTGACAAAATAAGAAAAATGTATATTTCAATGAAAATTCAAGGGGTGTGAATACTTTCTGAAGGCACTATTTTGATTACAGGGTAGGAAATATATAAAACACTATTCTAAGACAATAACAGATAAACCAAGTCTGAGTTCATGTAAAATGTCATACAGCTATTAGATCTAGCCTAGGCACTTCTTATCCACTAGTCACAAGACCTAAAATTGCAGTCACCTACTTAAATCTTTTGACCTGAAAACAGCAAAAAGTGTTCTGATTAAAATAAATGTGGGAAATTAAGACTAATCTAGAGGCATTCAGCCATGACATTCTAAAAACATTCTTGTTTGGTTAACTAGCTAGCTAATTTTGGCATAACTAGCTAGCTACTTCTGTGCAAATTAAGTGTTTGCTGTTATCTAAAGAAACGCCAGGGGAATGGGGTTAATGGTTGAACTTTCTATAAAATGTTCTTTAATTGTACTCAAAGCTGTGCATAGTGAATGTTATAGCACCACAAGAGAGATCGCTATACTGCTGCTGCCGACCGAGAGCACAGCGTGCATTGTCTGTCGAGCTTAAGGGTCCGTGAGAGAAAATAATTTTCGGGTGAAAAAAAACTGATGCGATTAAAATGAGTTAAAAGAAAAGTTAACTGTAATTAACGCGTTCTTTGACAGCCCTAGTTGAAACGTGTCAGTTTATACGTCAGGGTTAGTCAAATCCATAGATACTCAGTCCTGCTGGTTTACTTTCCTCCCCCAATATGTACATTTATTGATTAAGGCATGGTTTCCCCAAACTCGGTCCTGGGGTCCCCCCTGGGTGCACGTTTAGTGTTTTTGCCCCAGCACCACACAGCTTATTCAAATCATCAAGCTTTGATTATTTGAATAAGCTGTGTAGTGCTAAGGCAAAAACATGCACCGAGAGGGCTTAGGATAGAGTTTGGGAAACCCTGGATTAAGGTCACTGATTGGAAAGAAGAACCAAGGTCGTGTTCATTTGGGCATGCAACAGAAAAGGTTTTAAAAGTTTTTAATTTTGTGCAGGTCCAGGTGGTTCCCCCTCCCTGTTTGTCAGTTTTTTTCCATTTGGTGTCGAATGAATACAACCCAGCTGTACTGTGGCCCTTGAGATATCAATAACTAGTCCTTGTGAGTGGTCGCTGTACATTCAGGTGATCAGTCTGGCTTTCCTTCAGTTTTTTGGAAAGAAAAATAGTAATCCTAACATGATCCTGTTCCTCCTCCTGTGCTGCATAAGATCTACTTGTCATGTTAATATTCACAGAATGTACAAAACATTAGTAACCCCTTCCTAATATTGAGTTTCACCACATTTTGCCCTCTGAATAGCCTCAATTCAGGCATGGACCAGGGATGTTGACCCATATTGACTCCAATGCTTCCCACAGTTGTGTCAAGTTGGCTTGGATGTCCTTTGGGTGGTGGACCATTCTTGATACACACGGCAAACTATTGAGTGTGAAAAACCCAGCAGCGTTGCAGTTCTTGACAAAAACAGTTGCACCTGGCACTTACTACCATACTTCATTCAAAAAGGCACTTAACTTTTGTCTTGCCCATTCACCCTCTGAAAGGTACACATACAATCCATGTCTGTCTCAAGGCTTAAATTATTTAAACAGTCTCCTAGCCTTCATCTACACTGATTGAAGTGGATTTAACAAGTGACATCAAAAAGGGATTATCGACTGACCAGGTGAAAGCTATGTCGTGGAAAGAGCAGGTTTTCCTAATGTTTTATACACCGAGTGTAGGATATACTGTACTATCATTTCAGGTAATGGGGAGCAGAAACGGGGTCAGACTCAAAGACCCATCCCTTCCCCCCGGGAATGAAATCATGACAAGAGGCGGAACAACTCATCCAGGCTACTTCCCCTTTAGGTATTTAATAGAAAGAATGGATAACAACCAATATAGTTGTAACTCCACTTTGCCCTCTGGTAGGCAAATTGGACATTTTCATATTGCTTACACCTATGCAATGCTTTCAAATCTACACGTGCCTCTAGAGGCTGTCGCTGTCTGGACCGGGCCAATAACACTTTGCCACAACTACATTCAACCCTTGTCGTTAGTCCTACTACCCTCCACCATTGCCAATGTGATGTAACAAAACTTCACAAGCGGTCTCAACAGCTGACAATAAGCGACCGCACACAGTCTTAGAATGTTACCCCAGCGGTGGTCAATCTAGCTGGCCAGCAGGTCACACTGCTAGGCAACCAGCTGACCTAAATAGCCACTTTGCAGTACTCACACAACCACTATCATGTCAGTCATCATGGGCAGGTCTCCACTACTTATGACTACTGCTGTGGCTATGCCACTGATAAATGCACTATATGTCTAGTGAGGGAGATTGTAATGTTGGTATGACAGGGAGAGGCACAGAGGGAGAGAAGGGACTGGTGTGTGTGTTGATCTGATCGAAGTGATCCTACTGGCTGGCTGTGCACTGCTATGGTGTAGGATTAAAGTGGGTTGTCTGGGAGGGTGTGTGTGTGTGTAATAGAGAGATTGGGCGGAGGCTGGGGACAAGGGACTTGGCTAGGGCATGCGTAGGATGGCTGCCTGCCTGCCACCCTCCTGTCTGATGCAGACGCACAACAGATGCGCCTCGCCAAAGATGGATTATTTGACATGGATCATCCCATGACATGCATGCAGCTTGGCTTCTGACCTTGCCGCCCATCGGGTGGGCCGGCTGCCCTGGTCTGAGTGTGTCCACGCGCGAGGGGCCTCGTATGAATGTGTACATTAATGTGGGTCCTGAATGGTGATTGTCTGTTTAGAATGCGTGTGTGATGTGAGCATGTGTAGCCTCTACATGTGACATAACATGTGTGCATGTCTGCACATGCATTTCTGGTGTGTGTGTGTGTGTGTGTGTGAGAGAGAGTCGTTAGCGCTAGAAAGGAGAACACATTTCGATTACGTGTTTGTGTGTATGTGAGAAAAACAGAGCGGTAGCGCGCGAGAGGGTGTATGTATTCTTGTGAGAGTATATGATAAAGAGAGTGATGTTAGCATCAGGAGAGCACGTCAGTAGCACGCGAGAGAAGAGGGGGCCAGTCAGTCTCATTTAACACACCCTCTCCCTCAGTGATTAGGTGGATTAAGTGACAGCTGCCGCAATGGATGGATGGGGGGGATAAAGGAGGTATGGGCGAGCTATGGAACAAAGACTCAGGTCCCCAACAGTGTCAAACCCCCCCTCCCTCCCCCAAAGAGACACCGATGCTCCACATTCCAGAAACATCACACACGTTGAGCTCAAAACACCTACAAAACACCAATACCCCCAGCCACACATTTTACTTTTTATTTAAAAAAAAAACGATTGTCACACATACCGGATAGGTGCAATGAAATGTGTTGTTTTACAGGGTCAGCAATAGTGTATTGCGCCCCCTGGAGCACATTAGGGTTAAGTGCTTTACACACACACCATTAAAAGTGAGATGAACCCGATGTTCTCCCCATGTTGTACGCCCCTGGCGATAGGAGCTGCTTGCTGCTGATCATATGATGTCTAAACACATCTAGAGACAAATCTGGGAACCACAATACGAGACCGCTGTTCTAAAGTGTGTTAATAAGAATATAACACACACACCAAAACCTTGGACCATAGTTGACACGCACAAGTGCCCTTGGATGCTCGACACACCCACCACTAGACCCTTCCTTTGGGGATTACAGGATTTAAAACCATATAGGGGGATTTGGAGAACGAGACATGCCTTACACCCCTTGACCAATAAAGCATTAGGACTACGTTAACAAGGAAGTACACCCCCTCAGACTTAGGCTAAATAGGGAGGTCTAATTGGCTCACACCTTGTCAATCAGGTGGTGACTACAGGCTGGGGAGCAGTAAAGACAGCATGGTACGGGGGAGGGGGGGCGGAATTTGAAGTGGGGTGAGACTGCCACAGGTGCCCACACCAGGGGATGAGGGGCAGAGTTGGCTGGTGGGAGAAGAGGATTGGAGGGAAGTGGCCTCAAATTAAAGGGCTGGGGAGTTGAGAAACGGTTGCGATTGAGTGGCGAGGTGGTGGGAGGGGGGGAGGTTATGTAGGCCTAGGTGTAATATTGTGCTTGAGGTCCCTTGAGACTTCATCAGAACAGCTCCAGGGTTAAGTTTCCCCTAGGTACAGATGTGGATCAACTTTCACTCCCCAAATCCTAGGGCTGTGACAAGACCAGTGTCGCAATATTTTTTCCATGGCAGAAATGAAAACACGAAGCAGATCTAACTTTTTGGTCCTTTAAAAACCTTCTGTTTGTACAATTGTGTTTGAAATTGTTTGGAAAATAAATGTGACTCTGGATGATAAAATGTTTTCATAAAGAACTTAAAATTTGCTTCTGGTATCATCCCGGCCCTACTAAATCCCTTTATTTAACCATTAATGGGGAAAAGCATAACTGACCCAAGATCAGCATCTAGTGGCAGGGTTGAGGGAGCTTTATAATTATTATTTTAATTATGAACAACAAAAAAACGAAACATGAGACCAACACTTTACATGTTGCATTTTTATGAGCTGAAATAAGACAAAAAGAAATGTTCTATGCACAAAACGTTTATTTCAATCAAATCTTGTGCACCAAGTTGTTTACATCCATGTTAGTGAGGATTTCTCATTTGTCAAGACAATCCATCCACCTGACAGGTGTGACATCAAGAAGCTGATTGAACAGCATAATCCTTACACAGGTGCACCTTGTGCTGGGGACAATAAAAGGCCACTAAAATGTGCAGTTGTGTCACAACACAATGCCACAGAAGTCTCAAGTTGAGGGAGCGTGCAATTGGCACGCTGACTAAAGGAATGTCTGCCAGAATTTAAACGTTAATTTCTCTACCATAAACCGCCTCCAATGTCATTTTAGAGAATTTGGAAGTACGTCCAACCGGCCTGACAACGTGTAACCATGCCAGCCCAGGGCCTCCACATCAGTCGTCTTTACCTGCAGGATTGTCTGAGACCAGCCACCCAGACAACTGATGAAACAGAAGTATTTGTCTGTAATAAAGAGATTATGGGGAATAACTCATTCTGATTGGCTGGGCCTATGCCCTCCCAAGCTCACCCATGACTGCTCCCCTGCCCAGTCATGTGAAATCAATAGATTAAGGCCTAATGAATTTATATAAAATTGGCAGATTTCCTTACATGAAATGTAACAATATTTTTTTTTTTTAATTGTTGCTTTTATATTTTTGTACAGTAAAACGTAAAATCGCACAGTAAATATAGATAGCGGACCAAGAGGTCACGTCAAGCAAGGTAATTGTAACCCAGACACTGGGATTGGTTAGCGCCACACTGTACAATATTTTGGGAAAGGGAGTTCATTAGCTTAACATGCAGAAGTAAAAAGAATATTGACATGCCACTTTGTATGAGAAAACTGGATGATGACATTTGCATTGGGTGTAACTAATTAATCATTCATTTTGATAGCTGAAACAGTGTCCAGGTAACATTTCCCGAGAATGGTGTGGGTACGTATCCGGAGAAAAATAAAGAATTTACTTCAATGAAATGTTTAACAAATAAACCTAATCAAAAAGTTGCGTTTTCAAAAGGACTGACTAAGACTTGAAAGTCAGCAATTAAAAAAAATATATATTTTACCCCCTTTTGTGATTAGCAATCTTGTCTCATCGCTGCAATGCCCCAACAGGCTGGGGAGAGGCGAAGGTCGCGTCATGCGTCCGCCGAAACATGACTTGCCAAACTGCGCTTCGTAACACTCGCCCGCTTAACCCGGAAGCTAGCTGCACCAATGTGTTGGAGGAAACACCGTTCAACTGATGACGAAGTCAGCCTGCAGGCGCCTGGCCCACCACAAGGAGGAGTCACTAGAGCGCGATGATCCAAGTAATATTTTTTATGCTGTATAGGCTTCCTTTTCACTCATTTTGGTTAGTATTGTTGAGTTTGCCCATCAAAGCCATTAAACTTAATTTGAAAATCCCCATTAGCCTCATGGTGAAATACCTAAATAGTTTCCTTCCCCTGGGTGTATGAGTTAGGAAGGATATCTGTTCTTTGTGGTGACTGAGTGTACTGATACACCATCCAAAGCATAATTGATAATATCTAAGCATGGTGAAGTGTCTGCTTTTTTATTTTCACCCATCTACCAATAGGTGCGCTCCTTTGCGAAGCACTGGAAAGCCTGCCTGGTCTTTGTGGAAGAATCAGTGTTTGAAATTCACTTCGACGGAGGGGAACCTGTGTGTGGGACAGAGATGAGGGCTCCATGCAATTTAAGCACATTTTTACTTCTGTACTTATTTAGGCTTGATAAAAGGGGTGGAATACTTGACAATCCATTTAAAATTCAACAAAAATGTAGAAAAAGTCAAGGTGTGAATATTTTCTGAAGGCACTTTATATCTGAAATAATTGGATAGGTATAAGAAATATGGTAGTAGCTACACCTTGGCTTCTGATAGGCTAAACAAAACTTGTCCAATGCTTTCAGATCTGCAAAATGCCTAAGGTTTAAGTGGCCCCTAGCCCGTCCACCATTCACAGGCACATCTGTAGAGTTGAGACGATTGGATAGTTAAAACTTGTTAGGGTCCCATTTTCAGAATTCTCACCTGTCTGACGTGCCCAAAGTAAAATGCCTGCCACTCAGGCCCAGAAACTAGGATATGCACATAATTAGTACTATTGGATACCACTCTGAAGTTTCTAAAACTTTTAAAATAATGTCCGTGAGTATAACAGAACTGATAAGGCAGGCAAAAACCAGAGGAATTTCTGTCCGGAAATCTTTTAAAAAAATTTTTATACATACCCTCACTTCAAATGTCTGCCTATGGGATTCTCAGTGAAATAGCTCCCAGATTGCAGTACCTATGGCTTCCACTAGATGTCAAAAGTCTTTAGACAGTGTTTCATGACTTTATCTTGAGTTAGAAACTTCCTGTATGAGGCTCTATCAGAGGAGTCAGGAAGTAATTTCTGTCTTGGGCATGACCCGAGAGCGCGCAGCTTGGTATTTTCCTTTTCTAAAGTTTAGGTTATTATCCGTGTGAAATATAATCGTTAATATAGATAAAAAGGATACATTATAAATGTTTGATTTGTTTGGGCAAAGTTGATAGGTATAATTTGAACGCTTTCTCTTCACTGTACAACGGGCGAGTAGACAGTGAATGCTTGGTGGATTATCTGAACATTACGTGCCAACCAAACTGAGATTTATAGATAAACAATTACATTTTCTAACAAAAGAAACATGAATTGTCTTGCTTGGACACTTCGGATTGCCCTCAGCAGAAGATAATCAAAGGTAAAAGATTTATTTTAGCTCATCTGTTTTGTGAGACCTGCGCTGGTTATGGATTTATGCTAATGCATAAAATATGAGAGGTGCTATCCTCAAACAATCAAATGTGCTTTCGCCGTAAAGCCTTTTTGAAATCTGACAACGCTGTGATATTAACAAGACTAATCTTTGCAACCATATGCAACACTTGTATTTCCATGAATGTTAAATATTACAAATATTTATTTTTAATTTGCCGCGCTTTGTTTGGTCCGAAAACAATCTCGCTCACGGGATTGGATCCCTAAGAGGTTAAGAATAATGGTAATGTCGCCATCTTGCTTCCAACTATCCCGATTCTTTTCAGGGGCCATATTCATAAAGCGTCTCAGAGTTAGGAGTGCTGATCTAGAATAATCTCCCCCTTTAGGGCAACACAATATAATTCACATCAAAATCACAGTATTAACATGTGCAATATCCATGTTGCAAGACATCCATAATGCATGCAATACTTTGAACAGCCATGCTACATACATTTTACCATTTACTCCGTTTGTCATCTCTTCCCCCTCCTCTTGCAGCTGCTTCTACAAACCAAGACCCGCCTGTCACTCAAGCAGCGCAGTTCCTCCTCGCTGTTACATTCACTAAGTCTGCATCCTGCTCTGTTAGGTCAAATGCAGGACTGTTCCAAACAAGTACGATGCTGCTTTCCACTTTGCTTCTTAATATAAATAATTCCTTTTCTATGATTGCAAACAGTTCATCCAAGTATGTTGATCTATATCACAAGTCAAATTGCAATATTTGTAAAAAAATACATATACATAAAAATATATATTTGCCCATATCATGCAGCCCTACTGTCCATGTAGTCTTATTCATAGTGATCTAAAAGGCAAATCCAATGCTAAAATCTTCACTTCTACTCTGAGTAGCTTGATACATACAGCCCAGATCTACAGGAGTGGCTAGGGGTTGATCTCAGGCTGATTTGGGACACAGCGAGGGAGGACAAGCTCCTCTTCCTTCTGTCTGTGACCCACTGTCAGCTCAGGCTGACCTAAATCCCCTCGCCATGGCCACCCCTGAAAAGGTTGCCGTGACCCTGTCAGAGCACGCCACTCTGCGCTCCAAGAGCTCTCCGTCACACGCCTCTCGTCTGCAGCCACAAAGTGGTGTGAAAGGGCAAGAGAGCTTGGTTGGTTTCATTAAAGTCTGTCAGCCACTGCCCTTACAGATGGGAGACTTCCTGCTTTGTCCTTTCCAAGAGAAACATCAGGAAAATATGCAGACTTACTCTGAGAGCCCCCCCTCCAGTAAAGCGGTCACCAAAAAAGCTGGGGAACATCCCTACTCTCCCTGCTAAGCCCCAAGGTGAAGAGTTTTTCCAAGGGAAAGAGGATTCTAGAATCAGCCCGGATTCCACCAACCATCAACTACTACAAAGCACCCCTCACACCAGACGCCCACCCGTCACACAACCCTTGCCTTCCCACCCACCCCCTGGAAGAATTAGAGTGACAGCCCCCTCTGATGATTTATTGCCCTCCAGGGGACACAAGGTCATCCATTCCTCCTGTGGCCAGTAATAGCTGTGCATGTAATCTTCATTAATCTTTGATGTCAATCCTGGCTTCGGTTTTACCAGGGCTGAGTCTATGGGTTTCTGGAAGACGCAACCGAACGAGGGAGGCAACCTCTGCAGGAAGAGGGCATGCACAAAAGACAACTGCTCAGCTACACCCAAATGAGGGACACTGCCTGGCCAATTACTGATTCTGAGAAGGTTTTTTGATGTCACATGGCAGAAAAGATGGTAAAGAATGTAGTCTTCTTGGGCCCAGAACGAGACTACCACACAGCTAAAGCTAGAAAAGCCACAAGGAATACACCTGTACCCCACTCAAATGATCAAAGAACTTATCTTGCAGTAAAAACCACCAAATACAGCACCAGTCAAAAGTTGACCCTTCATTCAACTGTTTATTTTTACCAATTTCTACAAAACATATTTTATATTTGAGATTCTTCAAAGTACCCACCCTTTACCTGTCACTCTTGGCATTCTCTCAACCAGCTTCACCTGGAAGGCTTTTCCAAAAGTCTTGAAGGATTACCCACATATGCTGAGCACTGGTTGGCTGCTTTTCCTTCACTCTGCGGTCCAACTCATCCCAAGCGGGTTGAGGTCAGGTGATTGTGGAGGCCAGGTCATCTGATGCAGCACTCCATCCCGGTCCGTCTTTGTCAAATAGTCCTAACACAGCCTGGAGGTGTGTTGGGTCATTGTCCTGTTAAAAAACAAATGAGCCCAAACCAGATAGGATGGCGTATCGCTGCAGAATGCTTTGGTAGGCATGCTGGTTAAGTGTACCTTGAATTCTAAATAAAATCACTGACAGTGTCACCAGAAAAGCACCCCATTACACTTCCTCCATGCTTCACTGTGGGAACCACACATGCAGAGATCATCCTTTCACCTACTCTGCATCTCACAAAGACCCAGCGGTTGGAACCAAAAATCTCAAATTTGGACTCATCAAACCAAAGGACAGGTTTCCACCAGTCTAATGTCCATTGCTTTTGTTTCTTGGCCCATGCAAAGTCTCTTCTTATTGGTGTCCTTTAGTAGTGGTTTCTTTGCTGCAATACAACCAGGAAGGCCTGATTCACGCAGTCTCCTATGAACAGTTGATGTGTCGGTTACTTGAATTCTGAAGCATTTATTTGGGCTGCAATTTCTGAGGCTGGTAACTAATGAACTTATCTGCTGCAGGAGAGGTAACCCTGGGGTCTTCCTTTCCGTGGCGGTCCTCATGAGCGAGTTTCATCATTACGCTTGATGATTTTTGCGACTGCACTTCAAGAAACATCAAAGTTCTTAAAATGTTCCGGATTGACTGACCTTCATGTCTTACATTAATGATGGACTGTCGTTTCTCTTTGCTTATTTGAGCAGTTCTTGTCAAAATATGTACTTGGTCTTTTACCAAATAGGGTCATATTCTGTATACCTGGTCACAACTGATTGTCTCAAACGCATTAAGGAAAGAAATTCCACAAATTAACTTTGAACAAGGCACACCTGTTAATTGAAATGCATTCCAGGTGACTACCTCATGAAGCTGGTTGAGAGAATGCCAAGAGTGTGCAAAGCTGTCAAGGCAAAAGGGTGGCTACTTTGAAGTATCTCAAATATATTTAGATTTGTTTAAGCAATTGATCAGTGACAAGTTATGAGCAGAAAGCCCCAAGGCGCACTCCCTCATGGCCTAATATATATGAGCCCTGATCCGTCCTCCCAAGGATAGAGGGAGTCTGGCCCTCCATGTACTTCCATAGGCAGAATGTGACTTCATTGCCTGTTATAGTACTAATGAGTGCTGTTTGTACTGAATGGTGCCCCTGTGCAAGGAGTTTAAGGAAGGAGCAACAACCAGTCACTGGGTCAAAAACATTAGCGACCGAAAACACAACTGACATTAGAGTCTAGACTGTGTCCCAAACTGCCAACGAAAATCACGTGTGTGTGTGTGTGTGTGTGGGGGCATTATGTCCCTCTGACGGGTAGGAGAAAAGAATGGTCTGCTGCTCGATCCATCACCCGCTCCCCGAGTGCCCTCTCCTCCCATGGTGTGGAAAATCACAAAAGGTCCCTGCTGTGGGTGCAACCAGGTGGTGGACAGCTACACCCAACATCCATCCTTGCAACGTCGAGGTTTACAAAACCCACCAGGGACCAAGGCTGAGTCTTAAGACTTCCCTTCACAACATCTCTCTGAACTAGGGTTAAAGGGACATCAAATCTCTTCCAAACCTCCAGCTGTTAATACCTTCCCAAGAGACAGACATTAGGTCAACTACCAGGTCTAGGCAAAGAATGACAACGGTCAAAGCCCCCCTCTCCTGTAGGAGAAGATTTTAAGCCGTAGTAATGACAGGGAGTGGGGTTGTGGTGAGAAGAGGGAGGGGGGGGTTAAAAATGCAGAGGCCTGTTCTCAGTCGAACAGGCAACGTCAGTGACATTTGCTCTCCTGCACCCCGCCCCCAGTCTTCGACATACTGATGCTGCAGAGGGTGCCTGTCAGGCTTCGTTAGCTCCCTTTCACAAGTCTTCAGAAAGTCCCCCCCCCTCCCCAAAAATCAGACAGGATGACCCTAAACGCAACAGGAGCTTTTGTACCTCTAGGGTTCTTCCCAGGAACCCCTACCCCCAACAAGAAAACTGTTGTCCCTCTACCAATCTCCCCAGGGGGTAGGCTAACCCTCCCACCAAAACAGACAACACTCCTTGCAACAAACCTGCGTGGACCATTTCAGATGCAGACACTGCTTCTGTCATTGTTGTACAACCCCCACCAGCCCCGAAACAGCACCCAACACCCTACCTCTTGCACAATACCAAAGACCCCTCTGTTAACAAGTCGTCTTGATGTGGCTCGCATTTCCTCCAGCACAATTGGCATTTTTTCACTAAGCTTTTCCTGGGACACAAAGCAAACAATGGCTTTGTGGTGGGGCATTGTGGGCCTTGGAGGCGCAGGGGGACTGTGGTCCATAGAAGCTGACATGCTCTTTACACCTCGCCCGGGAACGGAATCCAGACATTAAAACTGAATTCAACAATAACATTTTTTAAATTTAACTTATCAAAAATGTATTAAATTTGCCCAAGTTAATCATAGGACACAAACAAAATGCATCAGTGATTTGTATTTTCCTGCAACTTTGTGAAATGGCACAGGAACGTCCCTACTGTGCGCACACGCACAGTCCCAGCCAAAAGTTGACACACCTACTCATTCAAGTTTTATTTTAACTATTTTCTACATTGTAGAATAGTGAAGACAAAAAAAAAACTAAGAAATAACACATGGAATCATGTACTAAGTGTTAATCAAAATATATATTTTATATTTGAGATTCTCCAAAGTACCTACCCTTTGCCTTGAAGACAGCTTTTCACACTTGGCATTCGCTCAACCAGCTTCACCTGGAATGCTTTTCCAACAGTCTTGAACGAGTTCTCACATGCTGAGCACTTGACTGCTTTTCCTTCACGCCGCAGTCCAACTCATCCCAAACCATCTCAATTGGGTTGAGGTCAGGTGATTGGAGGTCAGGTCATCTGATGCAGCACTCCATCCCTCTCCTTCTTGGTCAAATAGTCCTAACACAGCCTGGAGGTGTGTTGGGTCATTGTCCTTTAGAAAAACAAATGAGCCCAAACCAGAAGGGATGGCATATTGGTGCAGAATGCTTTGGTAGGCATGTTGGTTAAGTGTACCTTGAATTCTAAATAAATCATTGACAGTGTCACCAGAAAAGCTCTTGAAATGTTCCGGATTGACTAACCTTCAGGTCTTAAAAGTAATGGACTGTTGTTTCTCTTTGCTTGCCATAATATATATATATATAGACTTGGTCTTTTACCTTGTCACAACACAACTGATTGGCTGAAATGCCTGAAGGAAAGAAATTCCACAAATTAACTTTTAACAAGACACACCTGTTCATTGAAATGCATTCCAGGTGACTATCTCAAAGCTTGTTGAGAGAATGCCAAGAGTGTGCAAAGCGGTCAAGGCAAAAGGGTGGCTACTTTGAATATAAAATATATTTTGATTTGTTTAAAACCTTTTTGATTACTACATGATTCCATATGTTATTTCATAGTTGATGTCTTCACTATAATTCTACATTGTAGAAAATAGAAGATATCCATGTGACATTGTTACATACTGTATAACGATACACCATGACATTCCAAATGATTAATTTAATAAAACAAACTTTTCAATGTCGTTTATATGACTAGCGCCCCATAAAAAGACCAGTTGCCTTCACGTGTAATTTGTTGGTCATGTTGGCCAATCAAAGCAGCTCAATGTGTAGAGTTTACTAACGCAATAAAAAGACGGAATTAAAAAGTTAGAAATGAGAAAGAGTAGACTACAATGAGCCACCAACAGTTAGGCTGTTTTATCTGAATGTTATATGAGATAACGACACTACATGAACAAAAGTATGTTGACACCTGACGGTTGAACAGCTCATTCCAAAATCATGGGCATTAACATAGAGTTGGTCCCCCCCTTTGCTGCTATAATAGCCTCCATCCTTTTGGAAAAGCTTTCCACTAGATGTTGGAACATTGCCGGGACCTGCTTCCAGTCAGCTATAAGACCATTAATGAGGTCGGGCACTAATGTTGGGCGATTAAGCCTGGCTCGAAGTCAGCGTTTCAATTCATCCCAAAGGTGTTCAATGGGGTTGAGGTCAGGGCTCTGTGCAGGCCAGTCAAGTTCTTCCACACAGATCAACAAACCATTTCTGCATGGACCTCGATTTGTGCACAGGGGCATTGTCATGTTGAAAAAGTAAAGGGCCTTCTCCAAACTGTTGCCACAAAGCGCAAAATGGTCTAGATTGTCATTGTTCACTGGAACTAAGGCCGAACCATGAAAAAACAGCCCCAGACCGTTATTCCTCCCCCACCAAACTTTACAGTTGGCACTAAGGCTTGTGTCCAGCTGCTTGGCCATGGAAACCCATTGCATGAAGTTCCCGACACAGTTGTGATAACGTTTCTTCCAGAAGCAGTTTGGAACTCAGTATTGCCGGCGGCAGGTAGCCTAGTGGTTAGAGCGTTGGACTTGTAACCGGAGGGTTGCAAGTTCAAATCCCCCCGAGCTGACAAGGGAAAAAATCTGTCGTTCTGCCCCTGAACAAGGCAGTTAACCCACTGTTCCCCGGGCGCCGAAGACGTGGAAGTCGATTAAGGCAGCCCCCCGCACCTCTCTGATTCAGAGGGGTTGGGTTAAATGCGGAAGACACATTTCGGTTGAAGGCATTTGGTTGTACAACTGACTAATAATGGTGACTTTGACTTTGACTTTATTGAGTGTTGCCACCGAGGACAGACGATTTTTACACGCTACATGCTTCAGCACTCGGCAGTCCCGTTCTGTGGCCTACCACTTTGCGGCTGAGCCATTGTTGCTCCTAGACGTTTACACTTCACAGTAACAGCACTTACATTTGACAAACTGACTTGTTGGAAAGGTGGCATCCTATGACAGTGCCACGTTGAAAGTCACTGAGCTCTTCAGTAGGGCCATTCAACAGCAGGTGTTTGTTTATGGAGATTGCATGGCTGTGTGCTCGATATTATACACCGGTCAGCAACGTGTGTAGCTGAAATAGGCAAACCCACTAATTTAAAGGAGTGTTCACATACAATGCTTAAACTAGAACAGGGAGAGAGGGTGGCGCTCGTTCGCTGCAGAAGGGCCATGTGTGTAGGAGCAAGCAGAAAGAGACACAGTAGCCGACTCAGCTACAGCCAAGACTAGCTAACTTATAGCAGTTACACTCATTTGTATATATAGTGTAACTGTGGCGGCTACAAGTTAGCTAGTCTTGGCTGTTGCTGAGTCAGCTACTGGGTCTCCCCACCCCCGCTCTTTCTGCTTGCTCCGGCACACATGGCCCTTCCATAGCTGCAGCAAACGAGCACCAGCCTCTCTCCCTGTTGTAGTTTAAGCATTGTTGTGGACTTAGAAAAACAACAATTAGATGTTCTATAAAAACATTTTTTAGATTGAGTGAAAACCTAGGAAAAACTGAATCGGGCATAAATACATCTGATTTTATAGGGCTCAAGACCTCCCACACACACCCAAGAGAATTGGTTTTCATTTCAGCCACAGGACAAATGAAATGCTGGGTCATGTTCATTAGAGCACCTTGTAGCAAAACGCAACAGAACGAGCATGGACAAGTTCAGATAATAGCCTACCTTCCTGTTTCACCCAGTTTCAGAGCTGCTTTGTTCATACTTAACATAACCCCGTTCTGGACAATACAAAAGACAGCCATCTGTAGTGTTTTACGACTCACGAGACAGAGGGGCTAAATGGCAGCCCTAGTGCCTGGCCATATCCTTGTACAAGAAAGAAAAACAATGTAGACGAGGCCCTTTACTGGAGCAGTGTGCCAAGAGATGTGGCGCTTAACGCTGAGAACTTGGCCAGCACGCACACACTCTGCTGTGTGTAAACACACGGCCCATTGAGCATGCCGCTACTATGCCAACAAAGTCATTAGCCATGCACCAACAATAAAACAAAACACCTCCCTCTGGGGTGCTAATAAACCAGCGTAGGGTTCAAGGGTAAGCACCTAACTGAAGGGGGAGTGCACACGCAAACATACACTGACATGCACCCAGACACACAATGTTCATTATTATATTGCCCCCGAAAATCATTTCGGAATCATAAACCAGCACAGGACTCTACGCTGATTTTTTCTTTTTTTTTTTTACAATTAGCATGTGTGTACCTAAGTTGTAAAAAGTAGGTTTAAAGAAATGTAGGAACACAATTAAAAATATTTGAGGTAATAAAGCTAGAATCCTTACATTTTTCTAGGCGTATTCCTAAAGAGAAAATTCCAGGTCGACAGAAAAATATTCAGACGCATATACGAGTAAAATGGTAGCACTGTAAAGCCGTGCAACATTCAAATGCATGTCATTGGGAAGTATGAGCAAGGATTTACATATTATTTTTTATAATTTAATACCAAATGTAAAGAATCATACAATTGAGGGCCTATTCCTAAAGAGAAATCCACTAGAGGCTATTGATTAACCCCGACAGACCAGAACACGATGACATAGGCTAACACCAGTTTCAGACCGGGTGCATCTCAACAGCCTCGGGCCAAAGTGGCTTCCTCCACTCATTCCCTTCATCTGCACTGATCTGAGGAGACAGGTTAGGTGACAGAGCAATGCGTCTGAATGACTGACTTAATCCTAACTAGATGCTTTACCACAGTTCTAAATCATTTAGATTGCCAACAGCAGAGGAAAACGAGACGAGGAGAACGTCTGATTAAGGAGTTCACTGGTTAGCCATGGGTTGTGATGCACCCCACCACCTGTTCCCAACCAACTTAATACACTGAACAAAAATATAAAATGCAACAATTTCAAAGATTTGAGTTACAGTTCATATAAAGAACACCATAAACTGAAAAATTCATTAGGCCCTAATATACGGATTTCACGACTGGGAATAAAATATATGCTCCTGAGTGGCGCAAGGCACTGCATCTCAGTGCAAGAGATGAGTGCGGCACTACAGTCCCTGGTTTGAATCCAGCTGTGATTGGGAGTCCCATAGGCGGCGCACAATTGGCCCAGCGTCGTCCAGGTTTGGCCGTCTGTGAATAATATTTTTTTCTTAACCGACTTACATAGTTAAATAAAAGGTAAAATATGCATCTGGTGGTCAGAGGGGCGTGGATCAGAAAGACAGTCAGTGTCTGGTGTGACCACCATCTGCCTCGTGCATCGCAACATCTCCTTTGCATAGAGCTGATCAGGCTGTTGATTGTGCCCTGTGGAATGTTGTCCAACTCCTCTTCAATGGCTGTACGAAATTGCTGGATATTGGCGGGAACACGCTGTCGTACACGTCGATCCAGAGCATCAATGGGTGACATATCTGGTGAGTATGCAGGCCATGAAGAACTGGGACATTTTCAGCTCCCACAAATTGTGTACAGATCCTTGCGACATGGGGCCGTACATTATCATGCTGAAACAGGAGGTAATGGCGGCAGATGAATGGCACGACAATGGACCTCAAGGTACCATCACGGTATCTCTGTCCATTAAAATTGCCATTGACAAAATGCAATTGTGTTCCTTGTCCATAGCTTATGCCTGCCAAAACCATAACCCCACCGTGGGGCACTCTGTTCACGATGTTGACATCAGCAAACCGCTGGCCCACACAAACGCCATGCACGCAGTCTGCCATCTGCCCGGTACAGTTGAAATCGGGATTCATCCATGAAGCACCCACTTGTCCAGTGTGCCAGTGGCCATCGAAGGTCAGCATTTGCCCACTGAAGTCGGTTACGACGCCAAACTGCAGTCTGGACAAGACCCTGGTGAGGACGACGTTGGAGGCAGCTTATGGTAGAGAAACGAACATTCAAATCGCTGGCTACAGCTACACAAGGTGCACCTGTGTAATGTTCATGCCATTTCTTGATAATCCATCCACCCGACAGGTGTGGCATATCTTGGCAAAGGAGAAATGCTCACTAACAGGGATGTAAACAAATTTGTGCACCAACAAAGAAATTTGCTTTTGTGCATATAGAAAATGGGATCTTTTATTTCAGCTCATGAAACATGGGACAAATACTACGTGTTTATATTTTTGTTTAGTATATAATAATCCATTTAACAGACTTATCCAAAGCGACAGTGCAAGCATACATTTTTTGTATGGTTGAGCACCAGCAGGAATCAAACCCACAAACTTGGCATTGCAAGTGCAATGCTCTAAAAACTAAGCTAAAACAGTACCACCCTTCACAGCCAGGTCAATAGCACATCTCGGCCTGTGTCGGTCTGCCTGTCAGAGGTGCAGCCAAACTAGTCTACACCGGCCTAGGGCTACATCTCCCATACTGCACCTGGGGCGCACCACAAAACGCATCCATCCCACAAGCCGGGGAGGAGGGGATACAGAGAAAGTGCTTTGGAAACTATGATGATAGCACAGTCCAATTTTGGTGCTCTCCACCTTACACACATACACTATGGAGCCACTGCAGCCCCTCATGATGAGTTTAGTTTTTTTGTGGACCCCACCCCCATCAAAGTTGCCCATCCCTGCTCTAGGCTATAGCCGCTGCAATATGGACGTGCACATTAAGTATATTGTGGGGTTCTGGCATTACAAGTTATTTTGTTTACATCTCTGCACAGCCACACATTCTCAGGTACTGCAGCAGCCCTACTTAGCTCACTTAGAAAGCGCCAAACATCAGCAAAATATCAGTTGTGCACTCAAAACAGACCAATGGGAAGAAGCTCATCCATCTATTCAAATTCATCTGCTCATTTGCACCATTTCGTTAGTCTAGTAGCAAGCAAGGTCAAATTACATCCTCTACCATAACAGCATTGTGAGGCATAAATCAGCATGTTTAGCCACTAGTTCCTGACGGAGTCCCAGCAGAGTAGGGTGAAATTGCCCCCAGACGCTGATCTTGGGTCCTTTTTCATTTTCCCCATTAATGGTAAAGGTTAGGATTGGGAGGTGAAGCTGATCCTGGATCTGTACATGGGGAAACTTCACCCTAGTGCTAGCGCAAGAGGCTGCATACCTAATGAGTGCTTATGCGGCAGCCAGGCCACCTCAAGCGGAGGCCCAATATTATTTCAAACATGTTCAAGAGTTTAGTGAGAATTCAACTGGCCGTGTAAAAACGCTCTTTAATTACATAGGTAAAGAGGACCGCAGCACCTGCACGCAACTAATTTACCAAGACGCGTCCAAAATAGCCACAGATTCCCTTAACTACTTACGGAGTGGTGGGGCACTAGCGTTGTCAAATTTCAAAAAGGCTTTAGGGCGAAAGCACAACATTTGATTGTTTGAGGGTAGCACCTCTAATATTTACGCATTCCATAACCCAACATGGGTCTCACAAAACGCATAAAATCGCTTACCTTTGATTAACTTCTGCTGAGGGCTTCAAGTGTCCAACGAAGACAATCCATGATTCTTTTGTTAGAAAAAGTTATTTATTATATCCATAAAATCTCTGTTTGGATGGCGTGTTATAATCATAAAATCCACCGTTGAGTCGCCCATTGAACCGTGAAGAGAACACGTTCAAATTATACCTATACACTTTCTACAAACAAAAACATTTAATGTATACTTTTGGGTATATTTCCTGTAATATTTTAACCGGACGATAACGTGAACCATAGGAAAGAAAAATAAAGTGGTGCGCGTTCACAATCTCACGCGCGTCAAACCTTGTTTACAAAAGTGATCACCTGACTATTTCCTGTTCCTATCTGTTCTGGTCACTCCTAGAATTCCCAGACTTTGTATATAGACTTGACATCTAGTGGAAGCCATAGGTACTGTAGTCTCAGTCCTACATAAAGTTGTATGCAATAGGCACAATGGAGAAGGTGCTCATTTACAAAAAAAAACAGCAAATCCGGATGGATTTTCCTCAGGTTTTCGCCTGCTATATCACTTCTGTTATACGCACAGACAATATTTTAACACTCTTTGAAGTTTGAGTGTTTCCTATCCAATAGTACTAATTATGTGCATATCCTATTTTCTGGGCCTGAGAGGCATGCATTTTACTTTGGGCACGCCAGACTCTCCAAAACAGTCACCTATGCAGCCGCTCCCTAAGAAGTTAAGGGCTCTGGTCAAAAGTAGTGCACTATAAAAAGAAAATAGGGTGCAATTTGGGACGCACTCCAAGAGGGAGGAAGAAAACTGAGGCCATATGACTGTTTGAATAGACAAACACGTAGGCTACCTGCGGCGATCACAGACTAAACTAAACACCTGCACACAAATTAATGAGAGAGAGACCCACACCATCTCGCCTGAAGGCAGTTTATGGACAAGCAGAGACAGCAGTTAAAGCTTTAGGTGTGTTTACCACCTAGCTACGGTCACCATTTAGAATTTCTGAGCAGACTAGTTAAAATCTGCCGACGTGCCCCTTGAGCAAGTCACTCTGGTTAAGAGCATCAGCTAAAATGTAATGTACAATAAAAGCAATAGCATTTTCTAACCAAAGATTGAAGAAGTCAACGTACCCCAAATAATCACACTATTTGTTTAATGAATGGTATATTGTGGGGTCATGACTTGGTGGGTCACAAAAAAAATTGAATATCATAAAAAAAGTTGAAACAAGTTTGGGAACCTCTGATATGGTGTAAAAAGCAGGGGGAAGCTTGGGAAGGTGTTTCATAATGGTTCACCTTTGGAGCACTTGGCCTTGCTAATTGGAGGAGAGTTTTCGGTGGTATACCGTATTTTACGATATAACATTATTGATGCACTGACCGGTTTCAGTTTTTACTTTACCCTATATAACAGTCTTTGAATGTTTAGTTTGTTATGTGATACGCTGTGTGTAATTTCCATTTTTACAGCTTACTTCATTCGTTGTTCCTCGAAAACACAGAACACTTGCGTTCGTTCAGTCAATGCGATAATGTTGATGACAACGATGCCATTTTCACTTTGCTAAATCCACTAGCATTCTATAATTACACTATTAGTTTGTGTTTCTTATCTCTGCAAACAGCTAGTTTGTCTTTTCTTAGCAAGTGGGCCTACATCTTGTTAACTTCTTTGGGAGCAGCGCACGAGGTGACGGTTTTGGAGAGCCTGGCGTGCCCAAAGTAAAATGCCTCCCATTCAGGCCCAGAAAATAGGATATGCACATATTTAGTACCATTGGATAGGAAACACTGAACTTTCTACAAGTGTTAACATTTTGTCTGTGAAGAAAATGCACGTTCCCCCGGCTGGCGCGCTCTGTGGTTTTTTCCTTTCTTATCGCCCAGTTTATATTCCGGTTGAAATATTATACACACACACACACACGTGTTTCTAAGGATACATTTAGAATTATGTTTGATTGTTCTTGGACAACTTACTTTTGTAAACAAGGTTTGACGCGCGTGAGATTGTGAACGCGCACCACTTTATTTTTCTTTCCTATGGTTCACGTTATCGTCCGGTTAAAATATTACAGGAAATATACCCAAAAGTATACATTAAAAATGTTTGATTTGTTTGTAGAAAGTGTATAAGTTGAACGAGTTCTCTTCACGTTTCAATGGAGGAGTCAACGCTGTATTTTCTCATTATAACGCACCAACCAAACAAAGATTTATGGATATAATACATTACTTTTTCTAACAAAAGAACCATGGATTGTCTTCGTTGGACACTTAAGAAGACCTCAGCAGAAGTTCAAAGGTAATTGATTTGTTTTCGCTGTGAAATGCGTTTGTGAACCGTGAAGGCTTATGAATTTATGGTAATAGAAAAATATGTGGGGTGCTATCCTCAAACAATCAAATGTGGTGCTTTCGCCGTAAAGCCTTTTTGAAATCTGACAATGCTGTGATATTGCCAAGAAGCATAGCTTTTGATGACTATGGAACACTTGTATATTGATGAATGTTTAATAATTCAACTTTTGGATTTTGAATTTGGCGCCTTGCATTTCACCGGGTATGGTCAGGAGTGGGGCGCTAACGCACCACCGCTCCCTAAGAAGTTAACCGCTAATGCTAATTTCTAGTTAGCAGGCAAGCTAATAAATGTACAGAGTCAGAGCAAACGTAATTATCTATACAGCCTGATAATACCAGTGATGTAGACCTAAAATCAGCATGTTTGTGCAATAGTATCTTCTAAATCAAAATAAGAATACACAAAGCATGAATATGCTAAATACATGAAGTAGCTAAGATAAAACCTTTGTAGCCAAAGAATCAAGTTCCCAAGGAAACACTCACTGATTTCTACCCTGTCACAATAACTCCTCCCCAGCATTGTCATTTGTTGTCGTGTCAAAAACTATAAAAAAAGTGCCCACTTATATTCTAACTATAGAATTAGAATAATCAGTCTATTTCCAAGTCAAATCGCAATTGCAACAAAAAGTGGCTTAGATTGGTTGCCTATATCCTACAGCCCTACATGGCAGTGTGCAAATGCTCTCAAATGAGTGCAGGAAATTAGGAAACTAATGAAAATGCTGAACAAATGTTTTGGTTGAAGTTGAATCGTATAAAAACAAACTCAGAATGGAGAAAGCCATTGAAACCACTTAAGATGTATGTGTTGCCACCCTAGGGCCACACACACTACTCTAAGCAAATGTAGAACTTTTATTATAATTAAAAAATAAAAGTAAACTGTCCATTTATGATATTTTGGCCATATCACCCAGCCATACTTCTAAAAATATCTTCCTCCCATGACCGGTCGGTGCATTGATGGCCGGGGAGAGGAGAATGCGGCCTCTTAAGTGTGTCCATTCCTTCCCCTTTCATTAGAAGGGGTCAAAAGAGTGAAAATCTTAATTCAGCTGGCAGACAAAAAGCGATTTTGTTTGTGTCAGAGGAAGGGGGGGGAAGGCCAGAGTGAGACCCGGAGAATCTTCCTGTCGGCAAACTTCCTGGCAAAACAGCATGAGAAATCAACGACAACTCTGCAGAACGTTCCTGCAACTTCACGACAACTGTTGAGGACAACGTGCCCCCGAGTCTGTAAGTCCACTGACATTACATATAGGGACTTGCATAAGCATCGAGAAGAAAAAATAAAAATAAAACAGTATACGCTTCGTAAGGAATTGTATTTGACCTTGAGTTGTCACATGCGTGATCTATTCATAAAAATATTTATTTATTTTATGGCACGATATGGCAAATGGATTGAGTCCCACTCCCCAAAGCCTTTTAGTTACATTTAAAAAAAAAAAAAAAAAAAAAAAAACAGTATAATAGACCATTTACCAACATGCCTATTTAATGAAGGCAGCAATGTTTTCCTTCCTACGGGCTAGACTGGGGTATATTCATTAGGAAGCAAACGAGCTGAAACAGCAAAGGACCTACCTGAACTTGTCCAATAAGAACTCGTTTTTTTTTTTTTTTTTTTTTTTAACAGAACGGGGGTCCCCATTCAAGTCAATAATGGCATAATGAGTAGACTGGCAGCCATTTGCTAGTGTACACATAGGAGCAAAGCAGGAAGTAAAATATGTGCTGTGATAGTCTAGTCCCAGTTGGTACTTCCACCTATAGGGAAAACCTGTGGTTACCCAGGTTGGCTCACAGCAAATACTTGAACTTTTTCAAAACGCAATTCTCTTGTTGTCTGCTTGTTTTATTCAATTACAAAACTACATTTAAGTACAACATGTCTGAAGACTACTTTTCAACATTGCCTGCTCCCGAGCATTCTCACTACTTAAGAAAAACATAATATTCCCTCATGCCCCTTTCATGTAAGCAGCCACGTGAGTGAGTGCTAGCTAGCTACAAACCGGAACATTAAGCTAGCCAAGAACAGACTATACAGCTACAAATAATGAGTGGAATTACAAAGACTATACTAAACAAATTAAAATGTCTTACCAGTGATGAAAGATTTCCCCCCACACACAGCTATGTCTAGCCTACTTGGAAACGTGGGGATCTGGTGTCCCACACGGAATAGCCTGAAGCCACAGGGTTCTTCTCACAGGCTCCATATCCCTAATTGGGAGCATTGCGAACCATAGGTTGGGATTTTTTACCTGGTTACATGTACATTGACCAACACTAGGGCTGTTCGCGACTAAGAAAAAAATCTTGGTCGACCAAAAGCTGTCTGTTCTTTTTAAAAATGTGCATTTTTTTCCCATATAGACACATCCTATGTGTTTTAATCAAATATATGCACTGAGCTTGTCTGATGCTTTAAGTGCACTCTTTGATTAAATAATTATACACAAATGACTAAGAGTCCGACCGCAAATGATTTGATTGTGCCGGACCAGGATCAGACTCACTGCGCAATAAAATTAAATGGAAGTGAGTGACTAGCACCCATTGTCTCGCTCTCCTCCCTGCTGCAGAGACCACCACAGAACATCAGTGTTTATCGCACTGTCCGTGTTGCTGAAGCTGCAATGTAATTACAGCCATTTGTCTGAAAAGTTACCAAAATCACTAATTTGTTTAGGAAAACATTGCCTATTCTCTCAACCCTTGCTCTTTATGCGACACATGTATGCGTCGCAGGCACGTGACCAATAGGGCTTGACCTATAGCATATCATAATAACAAATAAATTGGGTATAAACTCTGAACACCGTAACAGCAAAATGGATGCAGAGGATGTGATACACAAAATGGGGAATGTCTACTGGTTGCTCAGGAGGTTAAGGGGAAGTCAGATGTGTGGAATAAATTGATCCAGTTGTGGAAAATACTGGAAATCAAGAAAAATAAAGGAGTAAGGGCTGCATGCATATGTGTGCCAAAACAAGTGCTGTTAGATTTCCATATAATTCTGACCATTAAGGAACAATGTAAACACTAAACAGAGAGAGTGTTCTAACGTTTTTTTGTTAAGCAAAAGACTAAAAAAAGTCACGTTAATTTGTGAATTCAATTTCCAAAATGGAACGGTTCATTTATTGTTTACACTAATTATTATTCAAGGGTCACTATTTTATTTAAACAAAAATACGAGCAAATGAATGACTGATACAGTAGCATATATAAGTATTGAAATATAGGCCTAAACAAGTTATGGTATTAAGACTAAACAGGATGTGCCCTAAGGCCTACAGCTCGATGTTGGTTATACAAGGCTGCTATACTAGGCCTACAGCTTGATGCTGGTTATACAGTGAGGGAAAAAAGTATTTGATCCCCTGCTGATTTTGCACGTTTGCCCACTGACAAAGAAATGATCTGTCTATAACTTTAATGGTAGGTTTATTTGAACAGTGAGACAGAACAACAAAATCCTGAAAAACACGTGAAAAATTTTATAAATTGATTTGCATTTTAATGAGGGAAATAATTATATTTGAACCCCTCTCAATCAGAAAGATTTCTGGCTCCCAGGTGTCTTTTATACAGGTAACGAGCTGAGATCAGGAGCACACTCTTAAAGGGAGTGCTCCTAATCTCAGTTTGTTACCTGTATAAAATACACCTGTCCACAGAAGCAATCAATCAAATTCCAAACTCTCCACCATGGCCAAGACCAAAGAGCTCTCCAAGGATGTCAGGGACAAGATTGTAGACCTACACAAGGCTGGAATGGGCTACAAGACCATCGCCAAGCAGCTTGGTGAGAAGGTGACAACAGTTGGTGCGATTATTCGCAAATGGAAGAAACACAAAAGAACTGTCAATCTCCCTCGGCCTGGGGCTCCATGCAAGATCTCACCTCGCGGAGTTGCAATGATCATGAGAACAGTGAGGAATCAGCCCAGAACTACACGGGAGGATCTTGTCAATGATCTCAAGGCAGCTGGGACCATAGTCACCAAGAAAACAATTAGTAACACACTACGCCGTGAAGGACTGAAATCCTGCAGCGCCCGCAAGGTCCCCCTGCTCAAGAAAGCACATATACATGCCCGTCAGAAGTTTGCCAATGAACATCTGAATGATTCAGAGGACAATTGTGTGAAAGTGTTGTGGTCAAATGGAGCTCTTTGGCATCAACTCAACTCGCCGTGTTTGGAGGAGGAGGAATGCTGCCTATGACACCAAGAACACCATCACTACCATCAAACATGGAGGTGGAAACATGCTTTGGGGGTGTTTTTCTGCTAAGGAGACAGGACAACTTCACCGCATCAAAGAGACGATGGACGGGGCCGTGTACCGTCAAATCTTGGGTGAGAACCTCCTTCCCTCAGCCAGGGCATTGAAAATGGGTCGTGGATGGGTATTCCAGCATGACAATGACCCAAAACACACGGCCAAGGCAACAAAGGAGTGGCTCAAGAAGAAGCACATTAAGGTCCTGGAGTGGCCTAGCCAGTCTCCAGACCTTAATCCCATAGAAAATCTGTGGAGGGAGCTAAAGGTTCGAGTTGCCAAACGTCAGCCTCGAAACCTTAATGACTTGGAGAAGATCTGCAAAGAGGAGTGGGACAAAATCCCTCCTAACCTGGTGGCCAACTACAAGAAACGTCTGACCTCTGATTGCCAACAAGGGTTTTGCCACCAAGTACTAAGTCATGTTTTGCAGAGGGGTCAAATACTTATTTCCCTCATTAAAATGCAAATCAATTTATAACATTTTTCACATGTGTTTTTCTGGATTTTTTTGTTGTTATTCTGTCTCTCACTGTTCAAATAAACCTACCATTAAAATTATAGACTGATCATTTCTTTGTCAGTGGGAAAACGTGCAAAATCAGCAGAGGATCAAATACTGCTATAGGCTGCTATACTAAGCTATACTAAGCCTACTAATGACATTACTTATTATAATGATGATCATAACAATAAAGAAAAAGGAGGGTTATTTGTGACAGTTTGGAACAGTGTAAACACTAAATTATAAATAATACCAGAGGCTGCTCTAATGCTCTATTACAGCATAGCAAATATTTAAAAAAGCTGAATTTGTGAAATTGTTTATCCGACACGTTTGCTTGAGGCTTGGTGCTCAGGGAATCAGTAGGCTATTAAAACAAACATTCAACCCGGCAACAGAAGCAGGATCTGTAGATATTCTGTATATAGATATTTGAAGCCAGGCACATTAAACAGTTAGGCAATTGATCATAGACCTAATTAAATTGGAGTTTCCTCTCTCCTCACTTTTTCTTAGACAATTAAGGCAAGGGTTCTTTTCTCGTCTCCTCATTCTGTTGCTGCCTCCGCCGCATTGTTCTACAACAACAATATGCTGGTTAACTTTATTATTGGGTCTGAAACTTTAAAAATGTATGCGCATACTACATTTGTTTAGATAATATTAAAACTAGGGTTGCAATGGGTCGATAACTTTCCGGGACATTTTCCATGGGAAATTAAGCCCGGGAATTTTGCTAAAATTCATTTTTTTTAAGTTAGCTTAAAACAGTGCACCTTTTTTTGTGGGATACACAAGGCAATTCTAGGTCTTGTGTCATATTTTGGTTAAACTATCCCCAATTCAATGGATTTGCAACCCTCTGCATGCATAGTGCATTCTTCCATCACATGTACAGCTGATCCTCAAGATCTTGCACACTAATGAGATGCTATTGAGCCCAAGTTTTGATTACAATACTGGGTGGGGTGAATATTTTATGACATACATTATTTTGATAACTAGTAAATAGTAGCCTACAGCTGTGTGTTTAAATCATTTCTAACTTGTTAGCCATTTCTGCTAGTTAGCAGTCTCAAGCAAGCTAAAACTAACTGAGGAGTGTTAATTCACCTGTTTCATAAAAAAAAAATATATTTCTCTCAAAGGAGTTGTTTAATCTAACTGCTTAACTATTTATCTGTAATTGTATTATTGTTTTAATAATCTTTACAGGAAAATGTCGCCGGCACTATCTGATGTGTGGAGACATTTCACTGCAGCTAATGTAGAAGGAAAAGCTTTGTCCATTTGCAAATACTGTGCCAAATCATATGTGAAGAATGCAACGAAGTTGCAGAATCTGGCCAAGTGCATAAAGTTCCCTCCGCGCTCACAACAAGCAACCTCTGACAAAAGTCCCTCTACTTCTATTCGAGGTGAAAATGATGAATCAGACACCTTATCGATAGCAAAAGCTCATGGTCCTCCTGGAATTAGGTTTTTTGACTCAATGGAGGAATGTAGTCAGAGAAATGTCTTGCTCGAGCTGTGTATGCAACTGGTTCACCTCTGATGCTCACAGGCATTTTTTATTGGAAGAGATGTCTGAAATGTTCTTCGCCCAGCATAAACCCCTCCAACCAGACATGCTTCATCTACTCATTTGCTGGATGCAGAGTTCAAATGAAGGTCAAGCAAATCATAGACAAAGCAGACTGTATTGCAATCATCTCTGATGGGCGGTCGAATGTTCGTGGGCAAGGAATAATTAAATACATATTCTCCACCCCTCAACCAGTATTCTACAAGAGCACAGACACAAGGAACAACAGACACACCGGTCTCTACATTGCAGATAAGCTGAAAGCAGTCAATGACCTTGGACCACTGAAGGTATTTGCACTGGTGACAGACACTGCTGCGAACATGAAGGTTGCTTGGTCTACAGTGGGGGAGTCCTACCCTCACATCACACCCATTGGCTGTTCTGCTCATGCATTGAATCTGCTCCTCAAGGACATCACATATCCATTGTTTTCAGTGCCATGAAGGGTCATCAAGTTATAGCAGCAATCTACCTCACCAAGCAAAGGGAGAAGAATAAGAGCACCACATTGAAGCTGCCCAGCAACACCCATTGGGGTGCTGTTGTCATGTTTGACAGTCTCCTGGAGGGGAAGGAGTCTCTCCAAGAAATGGCCATATCACAGTCTGCCGATATGGACAGCCCCATCAAGAGGATCCTCCTGGATCATGTATTTTTGGGAGAGAGTGGTAAGCAGCCTGAAACCTATAGCAGTAGCCATTGCACGGATTGAGGATGACAACACCATCCTGTCTGATGTTCAGACTCTGCTTGCAGATGTAAGAGAAGAAATCCAAACTGCCCTGCCCACTTTACTGTTGCTCCAAGCAGAGGAAACTGTAGTTCTGAAATACATAAAGTGTGAAGACTTCTGCCTGAAGCCATAACACATCGCAGCATACATGTTGGACCCCAAATATGCTGGAAAGAGCATCCTGTCTGGTGCAGAGCTCAACAAGGCATACGGTGTCATCACTACGGCATCTCGCCACCTTGGCCTGGATGAGGGCAAGGTTCTTGGCAGTCTGGCAAAGTACACTTCCAAGCAAGGGCTTTGGGATGGAGATGCAATATGGCAGTCGTGCCAACATATCTCATCAGCCACCTGGTGGAAGGGACTTTGTGGATCTGAGGCTCTTTCACCTGTTGCCTCAATCATCCTCCAAATCCCACTAACATCAGCCGCCTCAGAGTGCAACTGGTCCTTGTTTGGGAACACACACACCAAAGCAAGCAACAGGCTGACCAATACAAGGGTAGAAAAAAATTGCCTGGATAGCCACCAGTTTGAGTCTTTTTGAGCCTGACAACAAGCCATCCTTAACAAGGTTGGAAAGTGACAGTGAAGATGAGGCCTCAGTCTGATGTTCAAGAGGTGGACATTGAGGAGGTCCAGGGAGAAGACATGGAAGCCTGAGCGGAAGACAACCAAAGCTTTAGTTTAGACTAACATTTAACAGATGTATGTTGAAAATGTTTTTGGGAGATGCGATGGATCATTGGGGATCATTCAATATTCCCTTTTGTTGTTCAGTGAAATCATCCCATGTTTAGAGACAACTCAATTAATTAAAATTCAATTCAAAATAAAAAACAATTTAGTTACGATTGGAAGGATTAAATCATTTTCAATTAGGTCTACTTATGACAAGGTAAAAGGTTTGTTTGTCTCCATATGATAAATATATGCAATGCAAAAAACATTCCCATATATTCTCACCTATGAATAACCCAAAATAACCCGGCTAATTAAAAAACAAAGAAATAAAAACAAGTAATTGACGAAAGTATGTGCTCATCGAACATCTCATTCCAAAATCATGGGCATTAATATAGTTGATCCCCTTTTGCTGCTATAACAGCCTCCAATTCTGGGAAATCTTTCCATTAGATGTTGGAACATTACTGCAGGGACTTGTTTACATTCAGCCTCAATAGCATTAGTAAGGTCAGTCAAGTTCTTCCACACAGATCTAACAAATCATTTCTGTATTGACTTTGCTTTGTCCACTGGGTCATTGACATCCTCAAAAACACAAAAAGGCCTTCCCCAAACTGTTCGAAGCACAGAATAATCTAGAATGGCATGCTATAGCATTAATCCCTTCATTGGAAATAAGGGGCCTAGCCCAAACCATGAAAAACAGCCCCAGACCATTATTCCTCCTCCATCAAACTTCACAGTTGGCACTATGCATTGGGGCAGGTAGCGTTCTCCTGGAATCCGCCAAACCCAGATTAATCCGTTGGACTGACAGATGGGAAGTGTGACTCATCACTCCAGAGAACGCCTTTCCACAGTCCGGGGCGTAGTTTCCACACACTCCAGCCAACGCGTTGGCATTGCACATGGTGATCTTAGGCTTGTGTGCGGCTGCTCAGCCATGGAAAAACATTTTGTGAAGCTCCTGACGAACAGTTATTGTGCAGATTGCTTCCAGAGGCAGTTTGGAACTTGGTAGTGAGTGTTGCAACCAAGGACAGGTGATTTTTACACACTTCAGCGGTCTGTTCTGTAAGCTTGTGTGGCCTATTAGTTCTCGGCTGAGCTGTTGTTGCTCCTAGACGTTTCCACTTCACAATAACAGCACTTACAGTTGACCGGGACAGCTCGAGCAGGGCAGACATTTGACGAACTGACTTGTTGGAAAGGTTGCATCCTATGACGGTGCCACTTTTAAAGTCACTGAGCTCTTCAGTATAGGCCATTCTACTGAAAATATTTGTCTATGGAGATTGCATGGCTGTGTGCACTATAGTATACACCTGTCAGCAATGGATGTGGCTGAAACCCCCAAAGCCAATTCCTCCTTTGGCCACCTTTCCTTCCAGTTCTGCCAATGACTGGAACAAACTGCCAAAATCACTGAAACTGGAGACACTTATCTCCCTCACTAGCTTTAAGCACCAGCTGTCAGAGCAGCTCACAGATCACTGTACCTAGCCCATCTGTAAATAGCCCATCCTACTACCTCATCCCCATAACGTATTTATTTATCTATCTTGCTCCTTTGCACCCCAGTATCTCTATTTGCACATTCATCATCTACCATTCAAGTGTTTAATTGCTATATTGTAATTACTGTGCCACCTTGGCCTATTTATTGCCATACCTCCCTTATCTTACCTCATTTGCACTCACTGTATAGACTTTTTGTTTCCTTTTTCTACTGTATTATTGACTGTATGTTTTTTGTTTATTCCATGTGTAACTGTTGTTGTATGTGTTGAACTGCTTTGCTTTATCTTGGCCAGGTCACAGTTGTAAATGAGAACTTGTTCTCAACTAGCCTACCTGGTTAAATAAAAAAAAGGTGATTTTTTTTTTTTTTTTTAAATAGCTGAATCCATTAATTTGAAGGGGTGTCCACACCCTTTTGGCCATGTAGTGTAGCAACATGGTCTAGGAAAAGGTATCAATTCAACAGCACACTGATGTGTTTCAGAACAGTGACCAGTTTCCAACGCAGGAGAAAGTGCAGAATATATTATTTTTATTACTGTTGCACCATTGTTCTTATGTAATAACCACATACAATTCAGGAGCAGGTCTTAAGAGTGATGACTGTCCCATCCCCACGGCCTCCACGATAGATTAGTCCACTCAGACACGTCCCTTTTTTTGCTACTGCTCGTCTAAACAAATCTCGGTCGGCCAACAGACTATCAGCCCTAAACACAGCAGCTTTTGGGGCATGTTTTGTCATTTCTGTATGACTAAAAATGTACGACGAAGTTGGCTCTTTTACAATAGCGGTCAATGGGAAAGAATGTTTGTTTTCCCCAATTTGTGGGCGTGGTCGAGGGGAATTACTTATTATTATGTGAATATCGACTCAGCGTATAACATGAGCCACATCAGTTAATTAAAATGCCAACATTGTACATTACCGTGGAAATTATGGCATCAATAGCAGGCAGCCATTGCGAGTGTACCCATGAGTTTACCAGTCAAATTACCAGGGTTAGAGGTTCCAAGCCCATTGTATTCATTTAATTTCAGTGTGCTGCTGCATTGTGGAAGACTGATTTGCTACAACACCTTCCTTGTTTTAACAAGGTGCAACGTTTTATGATTTGAAGAGTCCATGTTACGGCAGAAAACTGACTCAACAACACGAATGCCGGCCGTCCTGTCTTCAGTCAGCTATTCGTTCCACACATTTTATTTTCGTGACTGTGCCAGCCCTATAAACCCTTGATCTTTTTCCTGGTTAAATAGGGCATTTTGGTTCAGGCGACTTGCACACATCCTAGAGGTAAATCAGATCTAGTAGTCACATTATCCAACCCCTTCTGAAACTAACCATTATTACACATCAACCTAATGTAAAATTATGACTTTAGCCCATTTCAACATGAGCTAGACACTCCATCCTTACTGGAGTCCAATCGGTAGCCACCTATTCTCTAAATTCGCTAAATGCACAATCAATAGTGTAATCAACATGGTGGCTGGGACCATAGCTTCCCAGGTGAGCCTCACAAGTCTCTCTGGTCAAAGGTAGTGCACTATATAGGGAGCCATTTGGGATATACACTCCCCTTCTCCACTGAAAGCACTATAGGGGGCAGGAGAGAGGGAGGGAAAGAGCCACATAATTGTTTACTAAAGGCCTATCTAACCGTTGCCTGGTGACGGCCCCGGCAAGCTTCCAATCAGGTGTGGCTGTGCTTGCTGGTTAGCCTTGGATCAACTGTGCCCCTGCCAGGCCCAGGGAAGTCTATCGACAAACTGAAGCCTTTCTCACAGTACAGGAGAGATTGAGGGAAAGATAATAATTTAATAGGGGAATTAAAGTGATAAATTAAAAGGGAAGAGATGAAGAAAAGAGAAAGGGGTGATACTCAATTGATAAATGTTCTGAGAAGTTAGTTCTATTGTATCCCCATCTGATAGCTGATGCATTGCATCACCCTAGAGTGAACCCCTCCCTCCAAGCTGACCTAAGATCTGTGAGTAAGGGCAACTTCAACTACCTCTGGTAGGATATATGGACTACTAGAAGCCAGGCATAGATCATGGGCCGTGTGTGCGTGTGCCAGCCCGCAACGAGGCTCCAACTGGGCATCTGGCCACGGCTGACAGTCAATACTACACTGTATCTTTGTTGCTTCAGCGAGCAACCTGTAACACAAGGCAGTGAGTAGACCAGCTAGCTGTGACATCTGCCACTGGAGTAGTATGGCACTGGGCCCATCTCAATAGTCTAACGTGGCTTCCACACCACTGACAGTCCAAATCCATACTTGTGAGGGCAACTACCTAGGAGGCGTTCTCAGAGTGTTTCGCTGAACCTAGCTTGTGTTTTCAGGGGAGGGGAGTAGCGAGTGAGAGCTACTTGAGACTATGGAGACGTGTCCGCGGAAGCAGCTGCTGGGCACTTAAGGGAATGACAGGGGAGCTGGACAAGAACAGGTCTCTTTGCCTGTGTTGTATAGCATACATGTTGCATAGGGACTTGAGACATATCCCTTTCAGCTCCCTCAGGATGTTCAAGTGAACGAGGGAGTTAAGTTAGTGGACGAGAGATCTGCTTTTGGTGGTGAGGTTCGTGGGGGGATAGGTAGTGTTAGCTAGCACTATTCGATTCCATCTACCAACACTGGTATTTTTCAACCTATAGCTTGTTCTCCATCTTTTTAAATAGTGAACCAACATGTTCTCTGCCCTTTCATTTCCATGAATGATAAATATGGAAATAAGTAAATAGAACATGATTTTCTAACGGTGAGCAAGTGGCGCGCCTGGTGCTCTGGTCTGCAGCAGACATCAGGAGCAATACATATAGTATCCTGATAGGCCTGGGAATTGCCAGACAGTTAATTGCCCTTTTTTAATAGATTAAGTTTTGTTTTGTAAGGGATGCATAATCTTAACCTAATTTCCCAATTAATAAAATGTGTCTGGGGAGGTTATTGGCCTACTGAAAACGCAGACAAGCTCATTTGAGACTGCTATTCTCTATACACCTTTACATTACATTCAAATACAACTGTTTTCTTACCATAGTGGTGAAAATAAGTATGCACTTGCCTAATCCGAATGCACAGACAGACACCGTGAGGCACACGCAATTGCGCCCAAGGTGCCACCTGCCACCCACTCAGACAGCAGGGGAAGCTGCGTGAGCTCTATGCAAAGAGAGCGGGATCAAGAACGTCACCTTATATGCACTGCCTCGCTTGCCTGTAGGCAGCTGTAATTTCGTTTTAATAAGATCTCGTCACAAACGAGTGCACTCGGACGCTCCGAATAACAAACCCACATAATAATCGAAGGGGACAAGGGGACCCACATAATAATCGAAACCTTGTGTAGTGCCGTTGCAATGGAGGTTACTGCTGTGACATTGACCCAAGGGGATTCGGGTCTAGCAAAGCAACAGGGAGCTATAGCAGTCATCCCAAATCCATCATCATGACCCTTGTCTAGAATAGCAATCGTATAAACTAACTTATGGAGCCCGTCAACACGATCCCTATCCAGTGCCTGATAGTGACATATACTACTGTGTATGGCACTGACAAAGATAGAATAAAACATTCGATTATCCCAAAATACACTATGGCTTATTAAAACATTTAATGGTGGTGGATTGATTAGGAAACAAGACATGCAGACTTACCGGCCATGCGTACTGAAAAGAGATGAGAACCTTGCCAGCATCGTTGATTTTGTTTTGGTTCTTCGTATTCTTAAAAGAAAAAATATTTCCACCAAGAACATCTGTAGATCCAACTCCGTAGGTGCAAGAGCCAGTGGTTGTGACCTCGGTTTGGTACTCCTTTAAGCAAATTTTTAAGTAAGTATCACACTCGTCCCGACTACAGCGCAGATCCTGTGAGTTCCTTGTGCCGTCGCAGCATTCCCCGTCCGACAACTCACCGTTCACATTCTGAACGGTAATCAGTTGCAGCTCAAAATAGCCAGAGCACTTGGACACCTAAAAATAACATTAAAATTGAAAGTAATTACTGAAAATGCTTTGTTTGATCGGGTAACTATATGCGTGCGTAAACCGATAGTGGTGCACGCGACCACGAATTTGATGGAAAGGCTATAAGGACACGCCTGACGCCCAAACCGATATTTCATTTCAGAATATAATACAATTAGTTTAGAGTTAGGGTCAGGGTTAAAGTAAAGCTCCGTTTTAGGTTTTGGGTAGTCGGTTTAAGAGTCAGTTGTGTCCTCATAACGTTAGTACCCCCCGAGTTTGATAAGCTTGTTTACCAAGTAATTAATAGGTGGGGGATAATTGGGTCAATAATATTACAATGCGTTGTTTACTCATGTAGCCTACCTTTGGCACAACATGTTCTGTCATTAACCTACAAAAATAGGCCTTTCTTTCCAAGAAAATGCATTAGCTAGTAGTGCATCTGTGTAGTAGCCTATGCATGAGGATCATATTTGCTAATATCGTTAGAAACAATTAACTGCAATGAAACTTAGAACATGTAAACGATAGGCTATTTAAAATATAGCCAAATGACAAGTGCATGACAGCAAAATGGAGAGTAACAATTCCTCACACTTCAACCTCGTCATGGTTACAATGCATGATCACATGATTCAATTGACGGCTGCGTAATTTAATTATCGATTAATATTATCTGAATACGGAATAGGCAAATAAATAGGCCCACGCCCACTAACTTTTGACAACGATTGTTTAGAATTCAACATTTATTTGGCGTAATATTTGACAACAGCCCTCTTACCTCCGTCCATATCGTCAATAGGAGGCACAGTATTGAGAGGCAATTCGTAATCCTTGTACAATTCCACATGCCTGCGACTAATTAGTATGTCATAGGGAAAAAGCGATCCAAAACGGAAAAGAGCCGATGACCGGCGACACAGTTCTCCGCTCCTGACATGCAAAATTCACAGCGTGCTTTTTTCCTCCGTCTATTTCCAAAATTCACCGAAATTTTAGACTACATGCGTGTGTAGCAGGCAGCCGACGCAGCGTTGTGATGGTCCAGCCACAAGAACCTCCGTCAAATCACTCCACAGCAACTGATATGTTTCCCAGCTACAGCACGCCTGAGGATGTCTTTTTGATTGGCAGTTCAACAAACCACTCACAAATCCGAATGCTTGCAATTGGCAAGGGCCGTCCCTGAGCCAACCAAAGGCACTGGGGGCGGAGTATTACATGGCTTGGATAAATGAGAACTGAGAAGCCGCATAGACAGACCGATTGGACATTGTGTGATGTCTATCAGGTTACAGGTTATTTAAATACAACATTTGAGAAATATATCAAAATACAGGCTAATAGGCTCTATGCCTACCGTGGTTTAGGCTGTAGGTTTGCAATTTTATTATCAGGGTAGGCCTTTGTTTTAATTCCGCCGCTCACAGCCAATTTACAACGGGCAATATGCAATTTATTTGCACTAGACTAATTGTTGTGAATCCAAGTTCCCTTTTCAAATGTTGAATGAAGTCTTCTGTATGAATTAAAATGTTCGGCAAATAGCCTACAACATTGATTTAACTTTACTCTAAGCATGGGCTTTACCCATTGTTTTTAAAATAGCCTAAAATAACGAGTTTATCGATTTATCGCAGCATAAATTGACCCAGACAGAAGGTGGGCTTTGCTGAATTAATGTAGTTGAGAGCGCCCTCTTCCGTATATCGGCGCATTAGGCTACCAGTGTGGATAATGTGCGTCAATTTCTGTAATATACTGTCTGTGTGTTACTTGTGACTGCGTGATATTGAGTTACTTACCGAAGGCCTCCATTTTTTTGTTTGACAGGAAATAAGCAATAAAGGTCCTCCTTTGGCAAACGTCACTGACATCCATTGCTTGTTCTGGCACTTTGCCAAACAATCCACTCACAGCTTGAGAAATCCTGACCTCCTTTTAGGTGGCCACTTCCTACAGAAGAGTCATAGCACAAGTTTCTCAACACCCCACCGTCAGTCTGCATTCAATCACACACGCATCTTATCAGGCAACCTCAAAGGGAGCCTGGAGTGTGTGTGTGAGAGAGAGATAGTGTGTGTGTGCATGCACATGTGTGTATGAACGTGAAGACAATTGACAAAGGCTGTGTGTGTGCCAGACAAGGCTTCCCCCCATCCGCCGGGCACGACCCTCTCCTCTCACCAGTCCAGCGGCATCATGTCATCAGATAGGGATGCAAATAAGTGCCCAGATAGCCCCAGCAGCAGCATTGGCTCACTGGTGGAAGTGTGTGTCTATGAGGAGGTGGGTGGGGGCAGTGGTGAAGAAGAGGATTATGAGGTTGGGGTGGGGTGGGGGCTGGAGGAGGAGGGGTGTTGGGCACTGTGGGGGGTTTGTAGACCTCCCTCCCTCCCAGGGTTAGGGTTGGGGGGGTAAAGTGGATTTTTCTCCTCATCCATTTTTCATGGGTTCCTCCTTTGAGAGTTGAGAGAGCACCCCTGCCTGAATGTATGACCTCTTGCTTCGACTCTCTTTTATCTTTAATCATTGAGGAAAGAGGGTGGGGGGAGGGCGGTTCTGAAATTGTTGGTGAGGCACACGTTGGTGATGTTGTCAACCCACCCATGTATATGATTACATGGACAGGGTCTGATCCTAGAGCACTCCTACTCTGAGGCGCTTTATGAATACGGCCCTGATGCTAAAAGGCTGTGGCGAACAGTCATGATTAAATGTGGTATATTGTAATCCACAGTTGCAAATACATTTTTTAAACGATTTTAGGTATTAGCAATGTAGCAGTTGTAAAAACGATGCCAATGGAATACCAACGTTATGCTACTGATATTCTTAAGCCAATGTATACATGAAATTATTTTCAGATTACACCAAGTGCCTATATATTGCTGTATGGTATGTATGCTTTGCTCTAAAGGGGTCTAAGATTGAGGCCAGTTCCAGTACTTTTGGATATTATTCATCCTACTTTCCTTCCTCCCTTACAGTGACTGGATAGGTGAAAGCAAGGTTCTTTATATCCCATTTACCATACTTTTCAGATAAGGCCTGCGTTACAATTCTGTTTCTGTAGTATGAGGCATCTTGATGTACAAGTACATTCCCTGGACAGGACGCAAGTCTGTCGCAAGGCCTTACCCCCAATCCATCTCCTTAATTCTGAGTGCTGAGCAGAGGCATCAGGTTCCATTTTTAGTCTTTGTTATAACTCAACTGGGGATGGAACTCCCAACCTTCCACTGTCAGGCCGAACACTAATCACAAGGCCACTGAGTTGGACAAAAATATTCAGCTATTTCCCGCTATTTTACAACGCTCATACCCAAGAAGCCCTTAGGCATTTTTAAAAATTGTCTGCTATATAGTGCTTGGCAACCATGTAATGTTTGTTAAGCGTTGCATGGGGCTGAAACGGAATAGAGCAAAGCAGTCCGTTTCTCCTACCCTAAGAGAGAATAGGCTTTCTGGTCCAGGTGGATTTGGTTGACTTTTGGGCTCATCTAGTAAGATGTCACGGACAGAAGGGAGTGACTAAAGGGATGTCAAGCCAATTTATACCCTGACACGAACTCATTAGTTAATTCAACAAGGGTTTGCTGGTCAGTCATACCCCTTTCCCTTTTCCCTAGATATAAATGTAATGTATAGAACGTACATGGTTCTTCCATTATGTGGAACACAACCGGATCCACCAACAGACATTTTTTCGGCAAGTAATCAAATCAAATCAAATTTTATTGGTCACATACACATATTTAGCAGATGTTATTGCGGGTGTAGCGAAATACTTGTGTTCCTAGCTCCAACAGTGCAGTAGTATCTAACAATTCATAACAAATACACACAAATCTAAAAGTAAAATAATGGAATTAAATAATAGGCTGAACATACTGGCAAATATTGCTTGGGAGAAAAACATATTTTAAATTGAAGAGTAAGTGAAGGAAAATTATGAAAACTATCAATAAAATCCAACATTATATGTGGTCATGATATACTATATGAGGGCTGGTACCAAATAACATATGTGTGGTATGTATAACTCGGATCCCAGTTTCTTGCCACCTAACACAGCTAAGGTCCAATATTTGGCCCAAAAGGATTTCCAGAGGGCAAGAATGTATGTTCTGCAAATTAACTCTTCGAGCCCAGAGCCCCAGGACTGAGAACAGAGTGAAATAAACTGCTTAAGTATGTTTTGGCTGCCCCCCTGAAACCAGAAAAAAACATTTGCTCACGTAGGATATCCTATCCCGCGACAACCTAAAAGTGGCGACTACTCCTGTCTTCCTCTTGACTTTGTTTTGAATCGGTCGCGAACCCTCACATCCTCTCTGAAGTTCAAAAATGGTTCATGGAAGTTCAAAAATGGTTCATGGAGGCATGGAGAAGAACAGAGCTGAAATAATGGGTGTGTTTGAAATTGACTACATTGCAGTTGGACTATGTGGAAACAAATCTACAAATCACCTTGCATAAAGATGCCCAGATAAAGACTTGACAAAAACCAATAACCAATGCACGGTAAAGGGAACCCACTGGACACAGACGTCAGTTCAACATTCATTTTGATTTGCATTTGGTTGAGTTTTCAACTAACAGGAATTCAATGTGAAATCAAAAAACATTTCACAGTTTCTTTGGATTTAGATTAAAAGTTGGGTGAAAAAAAACAAAATGCCCTTAAATTGATTACTTTTTCGAAAATCCAATCAGTTTTTCACGTTGATGCAACGTCATCACATAGATTTTTGGGGGTTGAAATGAAATGAAAACAATGTTGATTCAACCAGTTTTTGCTTAGCGGGAAGTGTTGCAGCATCTGAGTTTGCAGGTCCTATACTTTATTACCATACAGACCTCTTTGGCCCAGGACCCCATGATAAGTGAATTCTTTTTTCCATGCACCCTCCTCCTTTCCCTCACTTCCTCCATAATAGGACTAGGGTGACCACATGTCCCGGATTGTGCGGGACAGTCACGCATTTTGGGCCTTTGTCCTGTGTCTCACAACAAAACAATCCCACATTTTATCAACATATTAAAAACACCATTAAGTTGATCTGTCCCGTATTTCACTCAAACTTCATTCATTTGAAGATGTATATTTGTATAACTGTATATTTTGCAATCATGTTGCGCTCATGACAAGATATACATTGCCTTCAGAAAGTATTTATACCCCTTGACTTATTTCACATTTTGTTGTGTTACAGCCTGAATTCATAATTGAATAAATATATTATTTTTCTCACCCATCTGCACACAATACTCCATAATGACAAAGTGAAACCATGTTTTTAGAAATATTTGCAAATTTATTGAAAATGAAACACAGAAGTCTCTCATTTACATAAGCATTCACACCCCTGAGTCAATGCATGTTAGAATCACCTTTGGCAGCGATTACAGCTGAGAGTCTTTCTAGGCAAGTCTCTAAGAGCTTTGCACACCTGGATTGTACAATATTGGCACATTATTCTTTAAAAAAAATCTTTAAGCTCTGTCAAGCTGGTTGTTGATCGTTGCTAGGCAGCCATTTTCAGGTTTTGCCATAGATTTCTTAGCCAATTTAAGTCAAAACTGTAACTAGGCCACTGAAGAACATTCAATGTCATCTTGGTAAGCAACTCCAGTGTATATTTGGCTTTGTGTTTTAGGTTATTGACCTGCTGAAATGTGTCTGTTGGAAAGCAGACTGAACCAGGTTTTCCTCTAAGATTTTGCCGGTGCTTCGCTCTATTCCGTTTCTTTTTATTTAAAAAAACTCCATAGTCCTTGCTGATGACAAGCATACCATAACATGATGCAGCCACCACCATGCTTGAAAATATGAAGAGTGGTACTCAGTGATGTGTTGGATTTGTCTCAAACAGGACGCTTTGTAGTCAGGACAAAGTTAATGTCTTTGCCACATATTTTGCAGTTTTACTTTAGTGCCTTATTGCAAACAGGATGCATGTTTTGGAATATGTTTTATTCTGTACAGGCTTCCTTCTTTTCACTCTGTCGTTTAGGTTAGTATTGTGGAGTAACTACAATGTTCTCATTAATCTCTGCAACCGTTTTAAAGTCACCATTGGCCTCATGGCGAAATCGCTAAGCGGTTTCCTTCCTCTCTGGCAACCGAGTTAGGAAGGACGCCTGTATCTTTGTAGTGACTAGGTATTGATACACCATCCAGTGTAATTAATAACCACCATGCTAAAAGGGATACTCAATGTCTGCTTTTTTTTTACCCATCTACCAATAGGTGACCTTTGCGAGGAATTCGAAAACCTCTCTGGTCTCTGTTGTTGAATCTGTGTTTGAAATTCACTGCTCGTCTGAGGAACCTTACAGGAGAATTGTATGTGTGGGGTACAGAGATGTGGTAGTCATTCAAAGATCAAACGCTATTATTGCACACAGAGTGAGTGAGTCCATGCAACTTATGTGACTTGTTAAGCAAATCTTTACTCATGAACTTATTTACACTTACCATAACTTAGGGGTTGAATACTCAAGACATTCCAGATTTTAATTTTTTATTAATTTGTAAAAATGCATAACAAAAAAATCTAATTTCACATTATGGAGTATTGTGTGTAGGCCTGTGACACAATCTCAATTTAATTCATTTAAAATTCAGGCTATAACACAATAAATGTGTAAAAAGTCAAGGGGTGTGAATACTTTCTGAAGGCAATGTATCATAAGAATGTGGTACTGGTGATGTTAAACACTTCTCCAATTGTTGTTGAGATCTGCTGCCAAAAATGTAATCTACGCTGTCCCGCAAAATCATCCCATTGTCCAGCATTTGGGTATTTTAAATGTGATCACCCTAACTAGGACACAGGAAGCGTGTGAGGCACAGTTTACTTGGACCCACGAGCCGTCACAGCAGGGGATAAGCGTGGCAGACCCCGCAGGTACCAGATAGGGGTTGTGAGGTCAACCAAGCTCTGCCAGATTCTAAATCAGAAGCTGGGTAATCCTTGTCACCAAACATGATAGAGTTAAAGAGGGATATAGGTTGGTAGCTTGCAGCTGGTTCTGGTCCGACACCATATCAGCATTTGTATTAAAAGTGAGTATCCATCTGGTATATTGTGTTCGGTATCTGACAGACAGTAGTCAAATAGTATTTGTTTTCTTTCAAATTTGTTAGCTGAGCTTGATTAAACTTGGCTGGCGTGATTGAACCAGGGAAATAGTGCCAAGAGCACAACCCCTGCTCGTCTGGCACTCCAGGCAGGCTGAATCAAAGCTCAAAGTAAACTTGAAAGTAAACAAATACTATTTGAACCCTGGGCAGCGGAGAAGATAATATCTGTGCTCTGGAATACAGGTAGTCATGGTAGTCTCTAATTTTAGTGCCTGATACAACTATTGCTCAAATCTTTTTGGGGCACACCAAAATTAAGAGGCAAGAATTTGTTGGATTTTCTAGATGGTAAAAGTATGGAGAGGGTATTTTGATCCAATGTGAAGAATTGTGTCAATCCAACAAAATCTGAGGGTTATTCCATATCATTTTGAATCCACATGGAACATGAAAATATATCCGAACCAGGAATTAAAGAATAAGACTGGTAACATTTTAACTTTCTGCAATGTATTCAGAAATAGAACTGAATCCTAAACTGCCTCATCTCACTCCAATGAGCGGTTGGTGTAGGGCAGGGTTCCCTCAACTGGTGATTTTATTTTGTACTTTGTCTTTTCTGGGACATACAAAATGCTTATTCACGTCTGTAAGTCACCTTGGATAAATAGGTCTGTCTAAACAGCAGACGCTTATATGTTATTGTCCACACAGATAAGGACATTTTGAGATGCTATAAGACTTGCATTCAGCCCTGCTCTATGACAAACACTTGGTTGCGTCACAATAATATATTGTCTCCCTGCACTTATTCACTTCCCTTTATGGATGTCAAAGGAAATATGGAAACTGGAGGAGCGATCCACTTTCGTGAACAGGGTGATGTAACTTATAAACTGTCTGGTGAGTGTATGTGATCATATACAAATGTAAGAAAGGTTTGAAATTATGTTTCATCAAATATTATATATGTTTGGGCTTCTTGGGGTCAATTTACAGTTTACAAATTATTTGTAATTATGTTCCAGCCCCCTGAACATCCGCTCACGAAAAAAATTGTCCCCCTGAATCTAGTTGAGGATCCCCGGTTTAGGGTGAACTTGCCCCCAGACACTGATCTGGGATCGGTTTTGCATTTCCCACAATAATGGTTAAGGTTAGGATTTGGGGAGGGGAGGGGAATCTGATCCTAGAGGAAACTTCACCCCTCAGCCAACTGGTTCCTCTTGGGGTTGGCCCCAACATAGTAAGTTTACCAGGCTTCTCCAGTTGCTTCTCCCCTCACTGGCCGGGCCGAGGATCTCATTTGCATACAGGTGGACAGTGGAGTGCACTGGAATCATATTGGTTGTCGCCCCTGCCATACCTTTTGTCCTCCCAGCCTCATAATTCCAGAGGTGGACACAAAGCAGCGCTTTGCTTCAAAGAGGCTGGCTTGGTTACACCTGGAAGTTCACCCAGAATGAGGAGGGAACCTGCCTGCTATAGCCACCACCACAGATGGCCTATCTGGGACAAACACGGTAAGGAGGCCTGTTACGGCCTGGTGTCGAATTTCAACATGAAAGTGCTTGGGACCACAATGTAGTTATCTTTCCACACCGGCAACAAAGTGCATGGTGGGAGAAAGAGGTTGGGGGGGCATTATTAATTCATTAGCGGGGGCTAAAAAGTGGGACTTGCATTTCAACACTTTCCCCCCTCTGGGACATGCTCGGATGGTGGCCAGCGCGCGACCAGGGGTTGGCGTTCCTTTGTATGACCGTCTGAAATTGCTCCATTGATTCGACAGAGGCTTCGACTTTGTTTTCTGGAGTAGGGGAGAGTATAAATATTTAGGAAGAGGGCTTCATATCAGGATGAAAGTGCATCCTTGTAGCTGTGTGGGCTAATATAGTCAAAATGTTTGCCTTGGGGTAAGTTGAGCCAATGGCCACCATACCCCATACAAATTATGATTAGATAGCACAGGAGGTTGGTGGCACCTTAATTGTGGAAAAGGGCTTGTGGTAATGACTGGAGCAGAATCAGTGGAACGGTATCAAATACATCAAACACATGGTTTCCAGGTGTCTGATGCCATTCCATTTGCTCCGTTCAGGCCATTTTTATGAGCCATTCCCTCAGCAGGCTCCACTGTTAGATAGTCAGTTGTATGCATACTATTTTTGCAATGTGTCATGCATATGAACTCAAAGTGCATTTTTATTGTTACAGAGCAGACATCATCATGCCCTGTGTATACAAATATAAAACAAGCAGGGGTCTAGCCCCCCTTGAGGTTCTTGAGAGAGCAGCCAAGGAAGTGAGTGAAGGGAAGAAGTCCATTTAAGGAGCAGCAAGGGATGAACAAATAGACTGAATGACACTGAAGAGGTACATTGACAAAAAGGAAAAGTACCTGGTCTAAAAAGAGGCTAAAATGGAGTAGCAGAGGAACATAAAGGCTTATCTGATGACATGGAGTTTGAGCTTGCTAAACATGGACATCTCGTGGACCAGTTTTATGGACCTATTGGCCTCAAATGCAGAAAACTTGTTTCGATGTTGGCACATCGAAACAACATCCCTCCCTGTCCCAGACAACTGGTCATGAAATGGAAGGGTGAATGATATTGAACAGAAAAGATCTACTGTATATCTGAATGTAGGCATACATCTAATATATACCACACCCTCATTCCATGAATTCAACTTTTACTTACCGGCACCATCACCCACGGTCACAAGACACCATCCCCCACTTATCCCGAAGCGGTACAACTTACTCCCATTTGCAGTCTACAAATTATTTGTAATTATGTTTCGGCCCCCTGACCACCCGCTCAAGTAAGTTGTGCCAAGAGATCTGCAATGAAAAAATGGAATCCCTTTTTAGATTTAATTTTAAGGCAGCAAAATGTAAATACTTTCACTAGGCACTCATTGTACCTTCTACATTGTGTGGTCATGTGTGTGGCTCAGTTGGTTGAGCACGGTGCTTGCAAAGTCATGCCACCCATACAAAATGCTTATTCACGTCGGTCGGCAAGTCACCTTGGATAAATAGGTCTGTCTAAATGGCAGACGCTTATATGTTATTGTCCACACAGATAGGGGCTAAGGCATTTTGAGATGCTATAAGACTTGGATTCAGCCCTGCTCTATGACAAACACTTGGTTGCGTCACAATAATATATTGTCTCCCTGCACTTATTCACTTCCCTTTATGGATGTCAAAGGACATATGTAAACTCCATCTAGCCTGTGCCTATACCAATGCAATGCTTTTACATTTGTGGAGTAGTGAGCGAGTGCACACTTCAGGAAGAAGAAGAAATTGGGTTAACCCCTTAGTAATGGCAATGCCAAAAAATGTAAATATTAGATTGCACTTTTAAGACGTTCAGAATCCAGTGACTTGACTAAAACAGACCACTGATTTAAGACGAAGGAAAACATAGCTACACTTCGATAATCCTAACACTGACTGAGAAGTGCCTTGTACCACTGAGAAGTGGTCATTACGGGAAGCTGCAGCAGTTCTCTCTGTATTGCATTACCTCAACATCAAAATCACTTGTTTCCCCAATATAGAACTGGAATAAAGTTCAATGTAATTGTCAAACCGGAGAGGACTGCCCAACATTTACTACACCATAAACTAATCTCTACCTCTCACTCCAGACCTAACTGTTGTTGTTAGACTGTTGCCGTGAGGGCAGAGGTTGCACTTGGTTAGCTGATGCGTTCACTTGTACTACCTCCCCCCACCCTAATTACTAATCCACCTTCAAAAGAAGATACCAACAAAAATATTGCCATGACAATAACGCTTCACTCCACTGGTGTCAAATATTTAGCATGGACATGTGAGCGACCAAGAGCACTTTACTACACCCCCCCAACAGTCCCTCCACACACACGCGCAACAAAATGAGGAATCGGCTAGCCCTCTGTTTGAATTAAGACACAGCGTGCAATTCAGTATTGTATGAATCCATGTGAGCATTCAAGAGCCAATGAGTGAGAGAAAGAAAATTCACCTGATCAGAGCACTTGTCTCCTGCTGGACCTTCTATCACTTCTCTCTCCTCAGGTGTGGAAATGGGGCATAAAAACCTCAAACACCTTTTTGTGTGTATCAAAAAGAAGGATGTGAAGTGCTACAGAGTACAATAGTAAATTGGCAAAATGTAGATTTAAGGTGCTCTGGTTATTGATCTTTAAATAAAAAAACAATAACAACCAAAGCACCCTTAAATGTAGAATATTCTGTTCCATTGAACATTCCACCACGATTAATATAGCAGTGCCTTGATCCTCGTGGATGAATTTTTTTTTATACCGGAGATACTTCTACCATACTCATGATATAACCATACTCTAGTTACAACATACACTCATGTCATACTGATGTTATACCATAGTCATTCACTTTTGCTGGCTTCCCTGTTTAGCAATACGCGGTGGAAGCATAGGTGCGGGTGGAAGGGTGTTGTGTGGGATTTTTTACAGTTTGCTTCTAGTGCATGTTACTTTTGTAAAGAGTTGTGGAAAGAGTTCTCTTGAAGGTCTCATACAGTTAGCCAGAGAAATTTAAGGACAATTGAAAAAATACATGATTTAGGCATCAACCCTCTTTTATTTACACTTAATGCAGTTCAATGAAACAGTTAGTGCACATGCAAAATATAATATTTAAATATATATATTTGCACCAAGTGCCATAAGTAGTTTTTTTAAATTGTGAAATATTTGAAAAGAACAATTACGAAATCAAGTTAAACATATAAAACATGAAATATTACTCAACACGGACCACAATGAATTCACTCCAAATAAAGCAGAAAAACTCTGATAAGAAACATTGACACTTAACTTTGTCGATGTAATTTCTCAGAGAATAAATTCAAAGAAAACACTAATTCCGTGTAACACACAGAAAAAAAATCACAATTTAACAAATTTCTTTGCAGTTTAACCGATAGTTAAAATAAATGCATAAACTAAAATAATCAGGGGCGTTAAATAGAAATTACAATTTAAATCCCCTTTCTTGAGAACATAAGCAACAACAACTGATATTGTCACAACTTCGTTGCTTGTAATGGATACTGAAAATACTCGTCAAGTATTTGAATTGTCAAATAAAATGAAAAAGAGATGTATTTTTGTCTGGCTCTCATAAATCACAAAACAATATTCCATGCTCTCAGAAAGGTACCATTGAAAAAAAAAAAGTTGCAGTTGCAATATCTAGACAGAGTACCCAAAAAAGTGGTATCAAACAAGTATGTACTGAAAGGGAGATAAGATGCATTCTATTCCAAAGAGAACTCCACCGAAATTGACACTTCCGATATTCATGGAACGTTTGATATGTTAGTGCCTTACGGGCATGCCAGCACGCGCGAAATGCAGATTATTACTTTATTTTTTTCCACATAGGCCATCGATGCTGTATGCGCTACAATGATGCAGTGTGACATGCCTACTTGCCACACGGTGATGGAGGTATAATCGTCGCATGGTGTTATTATGGTAGTATCCAGCATTGACATGATTGAGAGACCATAAGTGTTGGCAATGTTAAGGAATTTGGACTCTTCACCAAAAAACTATTGATGGCTTACAGGTTTCAGTTACAGGCGCAATCTGTATGTCCTGTCTTTCAATGGTCACTTCGATTAATTATATGTACCCAACTTGGTACAAATGTCTTACTCAATCATAACCCCAAATCTACAATTGTATTACTCCATGATGTATCATCTTTGTCATAAACAAACAATGCATAGCTACAAAATATTTCCTATAATGATCATGTTGCTCTCACTGACTTCCGCTCCTTGCATCTGTAGGTCAGTCTATGAATTTCAGAGGGGTTACTTCGAAGCCCCATCCCTCACTATTCCAAACAAAGTGACTAGGCTGCTAAAATTACAGATTGGGCCAGTGAAAGGGTTTGATACCTTATGACATAAGGCACCAATGTACTGCTATGTAAACTTATACAGAGTATCAATCCTTAAAACACATAAGTTATAGCTGTACAAATCAAGACCATCCAAAAGGTAGAAGGTAAGCACCAACAACAACTTTTGGTGGAGTTCTCAGTTAAGATTTTGTCTTAGCAGGGACAATGCATGGTCAATGAATCTACCAAAATCTAACTCATCTGGACTTGAATGAAGGCAGACATCAAATAAAAGATTGTCTCATAGGAACAAAGGCAGAGGGGACAGTGTGTTCAAGACTGGGGTTATAGATTTAAATCTGGACTCCTTAATGGTTAAACAGTCACGCCCGTTTTTGATATTACAACAACAAGAAGTCACTGCAAACAACGAACACTGTTTCACTGTTTTCCTCCGGACATCATTGCACACATGATAGAACAGAATATGTACTGCATTTTCTTTTAAACCACGTTGGGGCAACGCTCCTCACTTCCACTTAGGCAACAAAACAATAACGTCCATGGAGCGTACAGTGGCATTGTTTCCCCTACAGTGGACTCCATCTTTAAGGGAGAAACTGTAATGTTTAAGACAACTAAGTTACAATAGTTCCCTGATAACACTTTTAGCCTTTGAAGCCTAACCCAATTTCACTTCATAAATACTTACCATGATTCAATCAGCGGCGCAAAGGAAGAACAAAACTCATACAAGTTAAAACCTTAAAGAGCAAAGAAAAATGTATCTGTTCTGCTACTTTGTGTAAAGTGTAAAACTAACTAACATGAGTATAGGGTCATCTTTTTTTCTCTGTAAAATAAATTCTAGCCATTCCAGCAAAAACCATGCAATCCTGATACTTGATTGAGGAATGATTCCAAATGGAGGAAGAATAATTTGGGAAAACTACATGCTCAGGGGAAAGGGCCCACCTTGGCTATGGAAGACCGCAGTCCAGTCATTTTGAGGTCAATAGGACTTTGATCAAGCCCCCTTTACAATGTTATGGTAAGGCAAACACCCCTGGTTAAAACTATTTAACAGTTTACCTTGCTATCTAACAGCATCATCATTACTGATATCCTCCATCTATCCACACACCATTATTAGAGAGGTCACTAGTTTCAACTTAATTTCAACTTGAGATACCTGGGCTCTGACCGAGTGTATTAGTTGCATCTCAAATCTGTCAGGAAACGTATGGTTGATGTAACAGTGCAGTAAGAGCCTTACAGATGAATTGTTCATTCGAAAGATAAACTGTGGCTTGTAGCAGTTGGACCATCAAAACAGCTGGCTGGGCAAAAAAATATATTATTTTCTTGTGGTAAAATGGTTCTCTGTCTGAGAAGACATCAGATAACGGCAATTCCATGGTGACGGAATTACGCTGAGACTCAGATTTTTGTATGCCAAACAAAAACTATTAATATCAAAGTTTAACAAACCATACAACTCTATGTACAATGGCCGCTTTGAATAATTTACACAGTACATTAAAAAAATGAAAACCTGTACAGATTAAAGTTTGGTAACAGAATTACAGTAAAATATCCCTCAGTTTTGCGCTGTTACCAAAATTTGTATCTGCACAGTTCGTCCTGTAAATGTGTTTTTGTAAAAATAAACTTTAAATCAATGGTTTATGTTAAGTATACATTTGAAAGTGAAAAATCTGAGTTACCCGTCACCATGGAATTGCCCTTAACCAAATACAACAACTGGCCACTTTTACAACTCTGGGAAACCGAGCCAGTCTTTCACAAATGTAAACAAAGTTAATGTATAATATTTTGATGTTACATCAACTGTTACGTTAAGACCTACGTGGCTATGGAATGATGACACCCAGAACGCAATTACAGGCCAAGTCATATCAAGCTTAACCCAATGTGATCAAAGTTAAACTAGGTAGCTAGCTGTACAAGTCCAAAACAAGTGAACAACTATGTATTAAGAACTTGCTGTTTCCTTATTTTACCAACAACAACTACTAGACCTTGCTGTTAAGCCTTCGGTTAGGAAGCCAAGATAATTATTTTCAAGCCAATAGTTTATTTTCAATCGTTCTGAAATTTAATTATAATTGCTAACTATTTGGTTTTGATTCTTATATTACCACCGCTTCAACGATTTTTAACAACTTATTGTGGAAGAGGCCATGAATCCACACACTAATATGTTGCCAAAATAAAATTTTTTCCATAAGAAGATGTGTCAATTCACCATTTAGGACTTTAACAGGTCATAATACTTGCAAACTATATAGAAATGTTACTACATCACCACCATACACAATGGTTAAAAAGTCTATGGCTAAGACGGTGCAGAATGGTGATCCCTGAATGTCACCTCGTCAAGGGGGGGAAACCGTTTGACCTGAGATGTTAAGCAAGTGCTTCTGAGATTGATTGTTGTCTTAAGCGCCATCTGTCCCAAATAGGGTTGCAAATCCTGCAACCTTTCCCAAAGTTCTTAGGTTTTTCAGAAATCCCGGTTGGAGGATTTCCAGTAAAACTGAAGGCAATCATCAAGGATGGAATCCTCCAGCTGGGAATCCTCCAACTGGGATATCTGAAAAACCTGTGAAAACCTGTTTAGCAACCCTAGTTTCAAACCACTATAGACTTGGATAGCTGCTGTTGTTGATTTCTGTGGAAATGGGGGTGTTTTGAAGAGGTCTGGCCAAAACAGGCATAGGGAAAAGAGGGGTCTGTCTAAGTGTTGGGCCATGTCTCTCAGATTCACAGGTTAAAAAGTGCAACCATTTTACTTCAAGCCTCACAGACGGTGCTGGTATCAACAAAACTCTTCCGCCCCTGCCGTCAGGTTCAAAACAACAAGGGGGATCACAAAACACAGCGCTAAGGGCTCAGGGTGCTGTTCCAGGAAGCTGGGTCAAGTAGCATGCTAAACTTCCTCCTACATGTTACAAGCTAGGTTTTCAGTTTCCCAAAACAAAACTCCCATTGACCCTGCTCAATAACACTGTCTGAGATATACATAACGCTCTTGATCTCGGCCAATATCGGTGAAGCCTTCCTGCTAACACGCACGTATAATTGTGAGCGCAATTGTCCACCAGAGGGTTCTCGTAATTTCATAATAGTGGTTACTAGTGTTATCAAAATGTTCAGTATCATGATACTCAGAAGTATCATAGTATCATGATATTACAATACTTTCGAGTATTGTGATACTGAGTATTGTGGTGCTGGTATTGTGACAACATTAGTTACTGTAATAAATCTCCCCAGTGTAGAGGTAGGTCATATTCCCGTGGTAGTTAAAAGAAGCCTCTATTGAACGTACAATTTCATGTGACCTCATAGAGCACACACTACTGTAGTGACACCCCTGGATTCAATGCAATGCTTACAACTTATCTAATCGCCTCTGCTAACTGAAATGTTGATTTGTTTTTAAAATCAGACCATGATCAAACTACCAGCTATCAAGTATTGCTTAGAGAAGTGTTTCCCAATCCCAGTCCTGGTGGACCAAAAAAAGGTGAGCAGATTTGTGTTTTAGCCCAGCAATAACTCAGCTGACCATCAAGCCATAATAATTAGTGGAATCAAGTATGTTAGTGCTGGGCTGGGATAAAATCGGCACAGCCCCAAGACTGGGAAATACTGGCTTTGAGGCTGAATAGATCGTGGAGAAATTAAGCAAGGCGTGCCTGGACCAGCTGCGGTAATCGAACAGACTCAGCAACAGCCGTCGTATGTAATAAGCCCTGGCGCTAACTAAGCAACAACATTTTTGCATTCCTGGAACATGATCCAATCAACGGTAGACGAGCAGCTCCCGAACGAGAGCGCTATCATGTAGCCATCTTCGTGAGATAGCACCCTGGACCTCTCTGTGAGGAAAAGGTAATACATTTACAGTGAAAACTAACAACGAAAAGTGCTGCTGGCCACCAGCATATGGCAAGTTTTAGAGGAAAAGTAGTAAAGACCACGTAAAAAAGGAAAAAGAATGAGACAAACCTCTGAAAAATAACAGTTAGTAACGAGAAAAAATGGTCGCCCTGGGGCCAACTTATATGGATATGGGCAAAGGCAAAGGGGTTGGGAGTAGATTGAAGTTGTCCCTAACCACTGACAAAGGGTCAGATTTTTTTCTCCATCCCCCTAATGGTAAAGATTAGGCCTAGGGGTTAGGGTCATTGATCCCAGATCTGTGGTTAACTGCAACTTCCACCTCAGGCTGAAGGGGGCAGGGACGGGGACAGGTGTTGGGTGGGTTAAACGTTGGTGGAGATCTTGTACTTGGGCGACATGTTGTTGTGGAACCAGATGAAACTGAAGATGACGCCCATGGTCTTGGGGATGCTCTCATCATAGGCAAAGGTCATGGCCTCGTGGAGGGGCACCTTGACCACCTCAATCAGCTCGCCCTCCTGTGGCTCGCCCCCGCCCTCACCCACACAGTTCTCGTCCGACACCTCGGCATAGAACATGGTCTGCTTGGCACCCGTCACGCCTACACCGGACCTGCCGAGAGAGGTTACACACACACACACACACACACACACACACACACACACACACACACACACACACACACACACACACACACACACACACACACACACACACACACACGGTCAAAGGACATGTGACGGGCGTGTAAGCCTATTTGCGCCAGGTTAGCATTTCACACAGCAATGCGAAACAGAGTGAAGCATGCGCAGCTAGGTCACTAGCACTTCCGACAGCAATAACCCTACAACTAAATGTTTCTTCTTACTACGACTGTATAAAAATGACCCCTACTATGCTAGTTCCTACTTCGCATTCCCCCCAGTCTTAGTTTGACCATGGTCTGATTTAGAAACAAATCAACATTTCAGTTAGCAGAGACGATTAGACAAGTTGTAAGCATTGCATTGAATCCAGGGGTGTTGTTTCAGAAATGCCTTATTGAACTTCTGAACTTTCATGTCCCTTAATTACAAACTTGTATGGGATCCGTAAATATGAATGTTAAATTATAATAGCCTAGTTTAGCCAAAGAGAAAGCACTGCCCTATATAGGGAGAAAGACTGGATCCTTCCTAGCTAGCCATGATTGGCTGAGATAATGGCGGGGTTGGACATGATTTGTCTAGCATGTCTATAACTCTACATGTCACAGGCTTCTGTCTCTCTACAGGCTTTGACACTTTCCCCTAAAATGTTCTTATATTGACACCATTTACACTTTTTATATTGATACTGCGCTGTTGAGGAAGTAAGCATTTCACTGTACCGTTTACACCTGCTGTATCCTGGTCATGCAAACAAATAAACCTTTTCATTTCATTAACAGAGTGCGTTTACCAGAGACAATAATGGGAAGAAAAACATGACCTGCACCAAAGTCAGGTTAAGATATAGGCTAAGGACTATATAAAGTGTATTTTTACTTGGAGTTATTCCTTACTGTAGGCAACTACTTTAGATCTTGAAATATTTTGGTTGTTTTCTACACTACCTCACTCTTCCTCTGTTTAGCATATAGTCAGATGTTTTACATGTGAATTCTTAAGATTAATGGACTAAAGGCACCCGCATGCTTCCCATCCGAAACGGTTTGTGCATATATGACGACATTTTTGTTTGTTTTAGTCTTCGGAAAGTTTTTTGTTTTTCTGGCTGTTCACGCACACATTTCTCCTAGAGGCAAGCCGAAGTTAGGAAGCAGAAGTCTACGCCCATTCGTCGGTGGTTGGTCAACAGTAGGGATTCTTCAATTAAGTGTTTTTTGTCACGCAAAGATAGACGACTTGTTTTCATGCACATTTTCTCACTGGAGAAATAGTGCACCAAATATCTTAGTTAGATTTAAAAATGTTGCAACTGAGTCCACCTCGGCAAAAACGTCAAAAATAATGACAGATTTCTTGAGTTCCCCTATTAATTGTGACTATTTTGAGGAAGTGTATACTGGCGACGGCGTCAAGATGGGCAAACAGCACTATTAACGCCTTTTTCTTGTTTTTCAAGCGAGGGCCTTTATACTTGCCATTATAAGAGGATGGTCTCAAAAAAGAAAAATATTTGGTTGTTTTTACTTTGGATTTTCTTCTACCATATCTATTGTGTTATATTCTCCTACATTATTTTAAAATTTCTACAAGCATCAAAGTGTTCTTTCCAATGGTACCAATTATAGGCATTTCCTGGCTTCAGGGCCTGAGCAACAGGCAGTTTACTTTGGCCATGTCATTCAGGCGGAAATTGAGAAAAAAGGAGCCCTAAGAAGTTAAAGGGAATATGCAAGCACACTCGTTCGAGTCGCCTACGCCGAAGCATGTAGAAGCCTTAAGGGTGTGAACGATGGTAAATGGGTGTAAACAAAGAAGAGCTCTCTAGCAAGTGTGAAATCACAGCAAACATATTTTAAGTGCTTTTCCTCAAAACTGAGTTTACAAGTGTATAAACGTTCAACGTAGCATAGCTTCCCAATGTTACACCAATTGTAATGTATGATATCGATATGACTTTACAAAGCTCTGGAACTGAACATAGTAAAATGTATTTTTTTTTAAATGACATAAGCTCACATATAGGTGGGCAGACCGTTGAACCCTTTTAACCTTGACAAGCATTCAACCTGAATGTGATCAGGATGGCACAGGAAACAATATTATACTGGTTTAGGGGTAAGTCAATCTCCATAATGCTTGAACTGAGAATGGTGTCAGCATAGCAAGAAAAAAATCACATCCTTGGAATAAAATTAAGTGTAAAATATTTATTAAAGCAGTGTTACAAAAAGAAGTGTTTCAATGTAAATAAAAATTTTACTACTCTGGAATCAATTGTCCCATCTTACGGCTGAGACCTCACACACAGACACCATTCGTTTGTCTGGCTCTTGTTTTGCCACTATTGAAGAACTCAAACATCCATTGTTAGCCAGTCGTTCACCCAAAGGGGCTGGGGCCTGTGGGCGCCTGTCACCACGGAAGCACCCAGAGCACAGTGTTTCAAGCTAAGTACTTTTGTCAGGCACTCCCTCATAGGGGGCCATGGGGTTAGCCATGTGGGTTAAGACGATACCCATCTAATAAGACGGGAAGAAACCTACACATAACAATGCCGATAAACACACCGCCACAAGTCGTGGAGCTGGTGGGGTCAAATCAAAGGCATGTTTGGAGAACGGAAGTCTTCACTCTCCAGGTGGAGGGAACATGGGTAGGGAGGTGGGAGGTGCGGCTACGTATCTCAGCTGTTTTCCGCTGCAGTGTTCTACAGTGTCAGAGTACAGACCGTCGTTCATAATGGTTTGAAACAGTTTTTGGAAATCATGATGGATGGATAGTTCGTAATCCAAAGGCCCTGGTTACAATCTCCTTTTCCTGTTAGTCTTACCTACATGAATAAATGAAACTACAACACTGCCATACAAACAATACAACTGAGTGGATGTTTTTATAAAAACTAAGCTTTATATCACTATGAACAAGCTGGTGATGGCTCAAACATGCAGTTAAGGTCAAATAGCTGGTTAAGGTTGCTGCTAATGTACAGTGCGTTGTAAATGTCTGTTAATTAAAAGCGCGCTACAAATAAAATGTATTTTTATTAAGGCCCAATGCAGTCTTTTTAATTGCATTTTTAAATCATCACCGTATGTCTAATAGAGCAATGTGTGTATTTAATGAAAATCACTCCAAATATAGTTAGCATTTTTCCCTGAGCCTCTTTTTGCCATTGAACTGCTCAGTCTGATCATTATTTGTTACTTGTATTTCTTACTTTTTTGTTTAGATAAAATCTAATCAAAGTTTGTCACGTGCGCCCAATACAACAGGTGTAGACCTTACAGTGAAATGCTTACTTACAGGGTCTAACCAATAGTGCAAAAAAAAGGTATTAGGTGAACAATAGGTAAGTAAAGAAATAAAAACAGTAAAAAAAGACAGGCTATATACAGTGAGGGAAAAAAGTATTTGATCCCTTGCTGATTTTGTTTGTTTGCCCACTGACAAAGAAATGATCAGTCTATAATTTTAATGGTAGGTTTATTTGAACAGTGAGAGACAGAATAACAAAAAAATCCAGAAAAACGCATGTGAAAAATGTTATAAATTGATTTGCATTTTAATGAGGGAAATAAAGTATTTGACCCCTCTGCAAAACATGACTTAGTACTTGGTGGCAAAACCCTTGCTGGCAATCACAGAGGTCAGACGTTTCTTGTAGTTGGACACCAGGTTCGCACACATCTCAGGAGGGATTTTGTCCCACTCCTCTTTGCAGATCTTCTCCAAGTCATTAAGGTTTCGAGGCTGACGTTTGGCAACTCGAACCTTCAGCTCCCTCCACAGATTTTCTATGGGATTAAGGTCTGGAGACTGGCTAGGCCACTCCAGGACCTTAATGTGTTTCTTCTTGAGCCACTCCTTTGTTGCCTTGGCCGTGGGTTTTGGGTCATTGTCATGCTGGAATACCCATCCACGACCCATTTTCAATGCCCTGGCTGAGGGAAGGAGGTTCTCACCCAAGATTTGACGGTACACGGCCCCGTCCATCGTCTCTTTGATGCGGTGAAGTTGTCCTGTCTCCTTAGCAGAAAAACACCCCCAAAGCATGTTTCCACCTCCATGTTTGACGTTGGGGATGGTGTTCTTAGGGTCATATGCAGCATTCCTCCTCCTCCAAACACGGTGAGTTGAGTTGATGCCAAAGAGCTTAATTTTGGTCTCATCTGACCACAACACTTTCACCAATTTGTCCTCTGAATCATTCAGATGTTCATTGGCAAACTTCAGACGGGCATGTATATGTGCTTTCTTGAGCAGGGGGACCTTGCGGGCGCTGCAGGATTTCAGTCCTTCACGGCATAGTGTGTTACCAATTGTTTTCTTGGTGACTATGGTCCCAGCTGCCTTGAGATCATTGACAAGATCCTCCCGTGTAGTTCTGGGCTGATTCCTCACTGTTCTCATGATCATTGCAACTCCACGAGGTGAGATCTTGCATGGAGCCCCAGGTCGAGGGAGATTGACAGTTCTTTTGTGTTTCCTTCATTTGCGAATAATCGCACCAACTATTGTCACCTTCTCACCAAGCTGCTTGGCGATGGTCTTGTAGCCCATTCCAGCCTTGTGTAGGTCTACAATCTTGTCCCTGACATCCTTGGAGAGCTCTTTGGTCTTGGCCATGGTGGAGAGTTTGGAATCTGATTGATTGCTTCTGTGGACAGGTGTCTTTTATACAGGTAACAAGCTGAGATTAGGAGCACTCCCTTTAAGAGTGTGCTCCTAATCTCAGACAACGCTGTGATATTGCCAAGAAACAGAGCTTTTGATGAGTATGGAACACTTGTATATTGGTGGATGTTTAATAATTCAACTTTTGGATTTTGAATTTGGCGCCTTGCATTTCACCTGGTAGTGCTAGCGCCCCACTGATCCCCAAGAAGTTAAAATGCAATTCCATTTATAACATTTTTCACATGCGATTTTCTGGATTTTCTTGTTGTTATTCTGTCTCTCACTGTTCAAATAAACCTACCATTAAAATTATAGACTGATCATTTCTTTGTCAGTGGGCAAACGTACAAAATCAGCAGGGGATCAAATACTTTTTTGGTCGTGGATGGGTATTCCAGCATGACAATGACCCAAAACACACGGCCAAGGCAACAAAGGAGTGGCTCAAGAAGAAGCACATTAAGGTCCTGGAGTGGCCTAGCCAGTCTCCAGACCTTAATCCCATAGACAATCTGTGGAGGGAGCTGAAGGTTCGAGTTGCCAAACGTCAGCCTCGAAACCTTAATGACTTGGAGAAGATCTGCAAAGAGGAGTGGGACAAAATCCCTCCTGAGATGTGTGCGAACCTGGTGTCCAACTACAAGAAACGTCTGACTTCTGTGATTGCCAGCAAGGGTTTTGCCACCAAGTACTAAGTCATGTTTTGCAGAGGGGTCAAATACTTTATTTCCCTCATTAAAATGCAATTCCATTTATAACATTCTTCACATGCGTTTTTCTGGATTTTTTTGTTGTTATTCTGTCTCTCACTGTTCAAATAAACCTACCATTAAAATTATAGACTGATCATTTCTTTGTCAGTGGGCAAACGTACAAAATCAGCAGAGGATCAAATACTTTTTTCCCTCACTGTACACAGTCCTGATTGGCAGACAGGATCATCTAGACCCCTCAAACTAAACTCTGGACCTTGAAGCCAGTTCCACAGGGTACACCAAGTGGGTGCAATTAATTATCAGGTAGAATAAAAAAAACAGTAGGCTCCGGACCTCATAGGGTATGAGTTAAATACCCCTAGTCTAGACTCTAGAGCAGGGGTGGGCAACTCCAATCCTCGAGGGCCTGATTGGTGTCACACTTTCTCCATCCCTAGCAAACACAGCTGATTAATCAAATTGCATTCTAAACTGAAGATCATGATTAGGTGATTATTTGAGTCAGGTGTGTTAGCTGGTGCTGGGGCAAAACTGACACCAATCAGGTTCTCGAGGACTGGAATTGCACACCCCTGCTCTAGAGAGTACCATGTGTACCCTTTCAAAGTAGGAGGACACATATGCAAATAAAAGATTATTGCTGAGAATAATTAGATCAGATTGTGTTGTCATGCTATGGGCCAAAAACTCCATCCCACCTGAACAGGCTGAAATTCCAGGCAAAATAATTTATAATAAAAGCTTACACTAAAAGGGTACTCATAATTTGTACAATTTCATTGTTAATTTCGACCTCAGTGTGGAAATATCACACAAAAACAGGAAAATCACATTTCACTGGACTGCTTCTTTAAATGAGTCAACATAGAACAAGTCACCACTTGTACCGCGATAGACAACGGCGAAGTGGAAGGAGATAAAAGTGTAAACGAACACCATTATCAGCGCCATTATCAGCGCCAACTCAATGTACTTAAATGGGAAGGTGCGTTGGAGTGGTGAAGGGGTAGGGTCTTGCTTGCATGAGATTGCGCTAAACGCATAAACTCTGCATCAAATTATACATGGCACATACTCCTCCGTCAGCTCTGCATGCGACTGCGTCGCCAGTGTGAATGCACCCCTACCCTAGATTGAGCTTCTCAGTCATATGTTTGTCTACTGTGAAGAAAATTTGCCATGGAACACCTGAATGCATGCCTGACTCCTTTCTACGCGCACCAAAATAATGATCTGTTTCTGTGAAAGCACTAAGATGGTATTTTATAACAGAGCTAGTCATGTTGGCAATAGAACAAGCTTTCAAATTATGCCCACCTGGCCCAGATTGCCCACCTGACAGTAATTGTGTGATGGCGGGGATGCAGGGCTGTGTTTCAAACAAAACAAGTACAAGTGTGCTTGCTCTTGTCCCTCAACGGCACAGCTAGGAATGCTCAAAAAAGCATCTTATTATTGAAATCATAAAAGGAACTGTGCACACTTGAGGTGTGTGGCCACTACCTCGAGAAATATGTAATTTAATAGAGGGTCTACCACATTTCTCCTATTTGTCTGCCTCTTCATTCCAGGGTGAAAAATGCATGGTGCCGTTGCTAATGTCAGACTAATTTTGTGAAGCACACAATCTGCAGATTGAACATGGCAAGACTAAACTCCTAAATTGACAGTGCAGTTTGTTTAGGTGGTTTTAAAGCTAACTATCTACTTCACATGAAGTTGGAAGTTTACAAACACCTTAGCCAAATACATTTAAACTCAGTTTCCACAATTCCTGATATTTAATCCTAGTAAAGATTCCCTGTCTTAGGTCAGTTAGGATCACCACTTTATTTTAAGAATGTGAAATGTCAGAATAATAGTAGAAAGAATTATTTATTTCAGCTTTTATTTCTTTCATCACATTCCCAGTGGGTCAGAAGTTTACATACACTCATTTAGTATTTGGTAGCATTGCCTTTAAATTGGGTCAAACGTTTCGGGTAGCCTTCCACAAGCATCCCACAATAAGTTGGGTGAATTTTGGCCCATTCCACCTGACAGAGCTAGTGTAACAGTCAGGTTTGTAGGCCTCCTTGTTCGCACATGCTTTGTCAGTTCTGCCGAAACGTTTTCTATACCTTGACTTTGTTGTCCTTAAACCATTTTGCCACAGCTTTTGAAGTATGCTTGGGGTCATTGTCCATTTGGAAGACCCATTTGCGACCAAGCTTTAACTTCCTGACTGATGTCTTGAGATGTTGCTTCAATATATCCACATAATTTCCCCTTCTCATGATGCCATCTATTTTGTGAAGTGCACCAGTCCCTCCTGCAGCAAAATAAACCCACAACATGATGCTGCCACCCCCGTGCTTCACGGTTGGGATGGTGTTCTTCGGCTTGCAAGCCTCCCCCTTCTTTCTCCAAAGATAACGATGGCCATTATGGACAAACAGTTCTATTTTTGTTTCATCAGACCAGAGGACATTTCTCCAAAAAGTACGATCTATGTCCCCATGTGCAGTTGCAAACCGTAGTCTGGCTTTTTTATGGCGGTTTTGGAGCGGTGGCTTCTTCCTTGCTGAGCGGCCTTTCAGGTTATGTCGATATAGGACTTGATTTACTGTGGATAGATAATTTTGTACCCGTTTCCTCCAGCAACTTCACAAGATCCTTTGCTGTTGTTCTGGGATTGATTTGCACTTTTTGCACCAAAGTACGAGCTTGAGCTTGAAGGTAGGCCTTGTAATACATCCACAGGTACACCTCCAATTGACTCAAATGATGTCAATTAACCTATCAGAAGCTTCTAAAGCCATGACATTTTCTGGAATTTTCCAAGCTGTTTAAAGGCACAGTCAACTTAGTGTTTGTAAACTTCTGACCCACTGGAATTGTGATACAGTGAATTATAAGTGAAATAATCTGTCTGTAAACAATTGTTTCATCATGCACAACGTAGATGTCGTAACCGACTTGCCAAAACTATAGTTTGTTAACAGGAAATTTGTGAAGTGGTTGAAAAACGAGTTTTAATGACTCCAACCTAAGTGTATGTAAACTTCTGACTTCAACTGTATGTTGCATTGTCTATACGTTTGTATGTGCATGCTCATATGCATATGTGCGTGCCTGTATGAAGCTATGGGTGTGTTGATCCACACCGTGTAGGATGAACACGGCCCTAGACGCTGATCTTGGCTCAGTTTTGAATTTTCCCCACTAACGGTTAAGGTTAAGATTTGGGGAATGGAAGCCGATCCTAGATCTGTACCTAGGGGAAACTTCACCTCGAAGCCATACGTACACACACCTGTACGAGGTGATCCTCCGCAGCTTGGCGACTGGCACGTCGTAGCCGCACTCCTCCAGCACCTCTTGCCTGGCGATCTCCTCCAGCGACAGGTCAGCCTTGTCCACCAGGCCTGCGCATAGCTCGTAGGTCATCCCCACTGAGCCTGGGGGCTGGGGTGTCTCCCCACCCCCCATCGCAGCCCCCTCTTTCTCCTCCGCTGTCTGCTCACCCGAGTCAGGTGCCTTAGGCTTGGTCCTCTCCCACTCGCACATGTACACAGCTGCAGGAGGAGAGAGGGAGGGTGGGTGGAGAGAGTGAGAGGGGTAGAGCTAGATAGCAACAGGATGTTACAGTATAGTGACAGAGACTTGGAGGCCTATATACATTTTTCTCAGTTATGTATCGTTCCTTTCACTTCAACAATTGAGACTGTGATAGTACGCAGTTCATATCAAAGTATACATTTTAATCCTTCAAGTAGGCCACAATTGAGATATAATAGTGTCTGAAACTTTGTTTCTGTGAACTGCATGTCTAGTAAAATCCTACCCCTATGAAATCATGAAAAGCATAACCCCTAAACTCAAAAGAAACCTTACTGGTGGAAGGACAAATCGTAATAAGAGAGTGGTAAAAATAGGGTGACACACATATACTTTATTCAAACAAATCAGCCTTCGACCAAAAACGCCTGTGAGCGATTTTGTCGCCTCACAATGGCCTCCAAACAAAGGCTGACCTTTTTAGACACATTGTTCCTCAAGCAATGGGAAAAAAGTAACTGAATGCATCCCAAATGGCACCCTATTCCCTTCATAGTGCACTACTTTGACCAGAGCTCTAAGTAGTGCACAATACAGGGAATAGGTTGCCATTTGGGACGCACAGACTTTCAACGCGAGGCCTTCCTTCTATTCTGTGGAGCGCACTGTGCCCAGCGACTTAGCGACGAACAAAGGACTTTCCCTGCCTGGCATAGTAACGGGGGCCTTTTGCACACTATTACACAAGGAAGCATTGTGTTCGGAGGTGAGGTGGAGTAAACAAATGCATCCAATGTGGGGTTTTTTCATAGAGTGCAAACACGAGGTGTGTTTGTCTGTATGAAATTAAACTGGAAGATAAAATCAAAGTCTATTGGTCGCGTACACAGTTTAGCAGGTGTTATGACAGTGCAGCGAAATGCTTATGTTGCAAGCGCCTAACAATGCAGTCAAATGTCAAGCAATTCAACTGTAAAAACAAAACAAATCAAGAACGGCGAGACTAATACATTTAACAATCCAAATAGCACTAACAGTATTAAAAAGCAATCTATACATACAGTGCATTCGGAAAGTATTCAGACGCCTTCACTTTTTGTTACGTTACAGCCTTATTCTAAAATTGATGAAATGTTTTTTTTTCTCATCAATCTACACACACACACACAATACCCCATAATGACAAAGCAAAAACAGGTTTTTAGAAATTTGTGCAAATTTATAATACATAAATAACTAAAATATCACATTTACATAAGTATTCAGACCCTTTACTCAGTACTTTGTTGAAGCACGATTACAGCCTCGAGTCTTCTTGGGTACGATGCTACAAGCTTGGCACACCTATATTTGGGGAGTTTCTCCCATTCTTCTCTCAAGCTCTGTCAGGTTGGATGGGAAGTGTCGCTGCAGAGCCATTTTCAGGTCTCTCTGTTCGAACGGATTTAAGTCCGGGCTCTGGCTTGGCCACTCAAGGACATGCAGAGACTTTTCCCAAAGCCAATCCTGCGTTGTCTTGTCTGTGTGCTTAGGGTTGATGTCTTGTTGGAAGGTGAACCTTCGCCCCAGTCTGAGTTCTTGAGCGCTCTGGAGCAAGTTTTCATCAAGGATCTCGCTTTGCATTGCTCTGTTCATCTTTACCTTGATCCTGACTTGTCTCCCAGTCTCTGCCTCTGAAAAACATCCCCCAGCATGATGCTGTCACCACCATGCTTCACCGTAGGGATGGTATTGGCCAGATGATGAGGGGTGCCTGGTTTCCTCCAGACGTGACACTTGGCATTCAGGCCAAAGAGTTCGATCTTGGCCAGAGAATCTTATTTCTCATGGTCAGAGTCCTTTAGGTGCCTTTTGGCAAACTGTAAGCGGTTTGTCATGTGCATTTTATTGAGAAGTGGCTTCCGTCTGGCCATTCTACCATAAAGGCCTGATTGGTGGAGTGCTGCAGAGATGGTTGTCCTGGAAGTTACTCCCATCTCCACAGAGGAACTCTGGAGCGCTGTCAGTGACCTTCAGGTTCTTGGTCACCTCCCTGACCAAGGCCCTTCTCCCCCGATTGCTGGTAGATGCAAACTTCTTTCCGTTTAAGAATGACGGAGGCCACTTATTAACCCTTCAATGCTGCAGACATTTTTTGTTACCCTTCCCCAGATGTGTGCCTTGACCCAATACGGTCTCGGAGCTCTACGGACAATTCTTTCGTCCACATTGCTTGGTTTTGCTCTGACATGCACTGTCAACTGTGGAACGTTATATAGACAGCTGTGTGCCTTTCCAAATCATGTCCAATCAATTGAATTTACAAAGTTGTAGAAACATCAAGGATGATCAATAGAAAACATAATGCACCTGAGCTCAATTTCGAGTCTCATAGCAAATGGTCTGAACAGGGTCTGAATATTTCTGTTTCTTATTTTTATTCAATTTTACAATAAAAAAATAAATTAAAAAAAGTTATTTGTTATTATAGGGTATTGTGTGTAGATTGATAGATGTTTTTTATTCCATTTGAGAATAAGGCTGTAACGTAACAAAATGTGAGAAAAGTGAAGGGGTCTGAATACCTTCCAAACGCACTGTATGTACCCCCCAGGAATTTATACCAGATAAACTAAGAATATACAGCAGTAGATGCAATATGAAGTGAGCTATGTCAAGAATCCAGTATATAAATAAATATGGGTGGGAATAAACAGTAACTAAAACACAATGTACAGTAGTAGACATATTAGAATACGTTATGTTGGTGATACAGTATTTAAAAACAGTGTGAAACGGGAAGTGACCAGTGGTTCAATGTCTCTATAACACTGGACAGCAGCGTTGGCTGTGAGTGCGTGTGAGAGCGTATGTGCGTCTGGTGTGTTCGTGAGTATGAGGAGTGTGTGTGTGTGTGTGTGTGTGATATTTTGTGTGTGTTTTGTGTGAGTGAGTGTGCATCACCTGGTAGATGGCTAGTGATGGCTGCTCAACAGTCTGATGGCCTGTTTTTTAGTCTCTCTGTCTTGGCTTTGATGCACCTGTACTGTCTCTGTCTGTCGGATGGTAGCTGAGTGAACAGTCCGTGGTTTGGGTGACGAGGTCCTTGACGATCTTCTTGGCCTTCCTTTGACACCGGGTGCTGTAGATGTTCTGGAGGTCAGGCAGCGTGGCCCTGTTGACATTTTGGGCTGTCCCCACCACCCTCTGTAGAGCCATGCGGTTGGGGGCGGAGCAGTTGCCGTACCAGGCGGTGATGCAGCCCGACAGAATGCTCTCAATGGTGCATCTGTAAAAGTTTGTGAGGATCTTGGGGTGATATTAGGTTGGCATCTCTCGAAGGTAAGAGAGGAAGAGCGCCTTGCCTCAGAAATTGTGTAGCATGCCTCCATGTGTGTGTGCACTGCTCCGCTTATGATACATCAACTGGAAGACGGACGAGATCTGCATCTGCACCTCACCCCTTTGTAACCTGCACCAAAGACATTACTGATGGCACCTCCCCATGGCTTTAGCATCCTTCCCTAGAATCAGTTAAGTGGGTGAGATATGGGCCCCATTCATTTTGGTCCCTATCCCCTATTGACCCAAACTCTTCAGGGTTTGCAGATCTAAGAGGACTGGATACATGTAAGCACCCAATCCTTCTACATAATATGCCCCACAGCCTATCACAAGCAGACGAAAATAATATATAATTAAGCGCCTGTTTTTCCCCCTCATCTGTCCACACCAGGGTTGGGTTAAATTCCATTACAATTCCATTTAAATTCACAAAGAAATCGACCCCAACCCTGGTGAATACCACAGGGGTGGCGGGAGATGAAGGTAGGCGTTAGCTGCTGGAATGGAACAGGGCCGCGTGTCATGGGATGACTAATGGCTTTTAAAGCCTTGATGGGGCGGTGCACCAGCCGGGTGGAGAGAGTCCGTCAGCATTTTTCACAGTAGTAGACAAGCCTCGACAGTGCCAGACAGATCCCAGGCCACGTGGCAGGGGGCATATTGTTGCACTTGACACGCTCAAGTGGGAGTTCAGCATAATACACAGGTGTTAGGTAAGAAGCTTGGAATGTGACAATAGCAGGGTTTCCCCACAGGGATAAAGCAAGGTTGTGGTGGGTTCGAATCAGACCTACGCCCTTCTAACACTTTCTCTGCCTTACTTAACTGCCCTTTACTGTCCCTCTTCACTGTCTAATAAAAATATATGGAAAGAGATGTGAATTTCCAGTCCTGAGGTGAAAAAAACTGTCCTTGTGGATGCAAGATGATTTGAGCAAAAAGGGGGTTTACCTGGGCGGAACTGCTTGACCAAGACGAAGCAGTGCGAGGTGGTGTTGAAGATCAGAACTGAAACACTGGAAAGAAAGGGAGCAGAGAAAAAGAGATATAGTTCATTCAGTTTGATTCATTCATTATTTTGGGGGGGATGAGTAAAAGTGAGAATCAAAGGTTTATTGATTGAAAATTATATTGGTTACTGTACCGGAACCCCCTGTATATAGCATTGTTACTGTTATTTTATTGTTGCTCTAATTATTTGTTATTTTTCTATTTTTGTTATTTTTCTTTATTTTTTACTTCAGTTTATTTTAGTAAATACTTTAACACTTATTTTTCTTAAAACTGCATTGTTGGTTAAGGGATTGTTAGTCAACATTTCACTAAGGTCTACACCTGTTGTATTCGGCATGTGACAAATCCAATTGGTTTGATTTAATAAACTAAATGAACTATATTACATCATCATACGCAGCGGGACAACTTCCTGCTTACAGAAATCAACAACAACAAAATACATATCTACCCAGACTGCCCCCGTTGCTTCTTCCCAATGTAGCCATGCGAGGGCACAAATTGGGAAGAATATTCGCTACTTGAATTACGTTGTTCTAGTCTAAGTAGGTAAGCACTCTGCTATGTTGAGGATACTGTTGAGTGTTAACCCTTTACACTCGTACGTGTATACGTGTTGAAAATGGCGCCTAAATTGAAACGTAGTGGCTGTACAGTAACATCCTATACATGAAGTCAGAGCCCGGACTCTACGATTCACAGCGCTGTATGGGTTTTAACTGACAGCCATTCTAAACTTGAGCACCACGCGCAACAAGGAGTTACCACAATCCCTCCCGGTAACTGGGCAACTTCAGCAAATGTTTTGTTGTCTGAGTCAGGGAAATGCTGTAAATTAAGAGGACTCAATGTATTTTGAAAGATGAGACGATGAGGCGCTTTGATGTCATATAACCAAGCCAAACACCCGTGAGTCCAAATGTGCACTTCACATTTCCATATCATGAAACTCATATACAGTGCCAACGTTTATGATCACTATGTTTGATGTACAGTTACAAGGTGAAAGGTCATCATTCCCTGGGTTGTTATGAACAAAATGAGCCTGTTTGTTTATTGTGAAGACAATTCACAGCGGCACATGCACCTGAATGCATGCATGACTCTTTTCGATGCGCCTCAAAATTACAATATGTTTCTTTAAATTTCCTTATGAAACCCTCACACTAAGATCGTATTTCATAACTTAGCTAGTCATGTTGGCAGTATTGACGCTTAGAATTCCAATTTAGCCTAAATGGCACCAAAACATGTACCCCTTTTGATTTTACCACCACAATCTGTTCTTAGGACGAAACTGAAAAATAACTTGAGAAGTAAATCATGCCCACCTGACCCAGAATGCAATTATATAATGGACTGTTTTTGGATTGCGTAAACAACAACAGTAATTGTGTGATGGCAGGGATGCAGGGTTGTGTTCCAAACAAAACAACTAAAACTCAGCAAAAAAAGAAACGTCCCTTTTTCAGGACCCGGTCTTTCAAAATCCACATAACTTCACAGATCTTCATTGTAATGGGTTTAAACACTGTTTCCCATGCATGTTCAACAAACCATAAACAATTAATGAACATGCACCTGTGGAACGGTCATTAAGACACTAACAGTTTACAGACGGTAGGCAATTAAGGTCACAGTTATGAATACTTAGGACACTAAAGAGGCCTTTCTACTGACTCTGAAAAACACCAAAAGAAAGATGCCCATGGTCCCTGCTCATCTGCGTGAACGTGCCTTAGGCATGCTGCAAGGAGGCATGAGGACTGCAGATGTGGCCAGGGCAAAGAATTGCAATGTCGGTACTGTGAGACGCCTAAGACAGCGCTACAGGGAGACAGGACCAACAGCTGATCATCCTCGCTATGGCAGACCACGTGTAACAACACCTGCACAGGATCGGTACATCCGAACATCACAACTGCGGGACAGGTACAGGATGGCAACAACAACTGCCCAAGTTACAGCAGGAACGCACAATCCCTCAATCAGTGCTCAAACTGTCCGCAATAGGCTGAGAGAGGCTAGACGGAGTGCTTGTAGGCCTGTTGTAAGGCAGGTCCTTACCAGACATCACCGGCAACAACGTCGCCTATGGGCACAAACCCACCGTCGCTGGACCAGACAGGACTGGCAAAAAGTGCTCTTCACTGACGAGTCGCAGTTTTGTCTCACCAGGGGTGATGGTCAGATTTGCGTTTATCGTCGAAGGAATGAGCGTTACACCGAGGCCTGTACTCTGGAGCGGGATCAATTTGGAGGTGGACGGTCCATCATGGTCTGGGGCGGTGTGTCACAGCATCATCGGACTGAGCTTGTTGTCATTGCAGGCAATCTCAACACTGTGTTACAGGGAAGACATCCTCCTCCCTCATGTGGAACCCTTCCAGCAGGCTCATCCTGACATGACCCTCCAGCATGACAATACTACCAGCCATACTGCTCGTCCTGTGCGTGATTTCCTGCAAGACAGGAATGTCATTGTTCTGCCATGGCCAGGGAAGAGCCCGGATCTCAATCCCATTGAGCACGTCTGGGACCTGCTGGATCGGAGGGTGAGGGCTAGGGCCATTCCCCCCAGAAATGTCCGGGAACTTGCAGGTGCCTTGGTGGAAGAGTGGGGTAACATCTCACAGCAAGAACTGGCAAATCTGGTGCAGTCCATGAGGAGGAGATGCACTGAAGTACTTAGTGCAGCTGGTGGCCACACCAGATACTGACTGTTACTTTTGATTTTGACCCTTTGTTCAGGGACACATTATTTCATTTCTGTTAGTAACATGTCTGTGGAACTTGTTCAGTTTATGTCTCAGCTGTTGAATCTTATGTTCATACAAATATTTACACATGTTAAGTTTGCTGAAAATAAACGCAGTTGACAGTGAGAGGATGTTTCTTTTTTTTTGCTGAGTTTACATGTGTGCTTTCTTAGAGTTCCTCAATGGCACAGCTAGGAGAGCAAAAATAAAAAAAAGTACCTTCTAGTTGAAGACTTCTTTGATTCATAAAAGTGCATTAGAATTGCTTAGGAACTGTGCACACTTGAGAGGTGTGTGGCCACTTGGAGATACCAGTTAGTCCTCTCACTCAAACCCATGTAACTTTTTGGTCTTATGTTGCACCTACCCCACAATTTCCAGGAATAGTCTCATGTTACTGAATGTATCCAGAATATTTTCAGATTTTTTTTTCAAGAATATGATCTACATGATCAGTCTCTGTGTGTAAAATAAAAAGTGGTTAATGTGAACCTAACTCGCAGCTAAAAATGTAAAGAAAGCAATACAATGTTATTTGTTGCCTAGACTTTACTGCAAGTGACACTCAAGTCTTGAGAAAAAAACAATACACTAATATTGCAGTTAGCCATGCCAGCCTTTATAATAGAATGCTTGTGACCACACACACACACACACACACCTAAATATTGCACTTGGGGAAAAAAACATTAAAGTAGAATGAAACAAACAGGCATTCTATTTTTACTCTATTATAGTGGCCACTATAGAGGACATCGATCAAGTAGAAAAGGCTACATGGGTGCAAAAATAACGTTCACAGAGTAAATTTTTTAATAATCCTCCCTCACTCACACTCACACACACACACACACACACACACACACGTGTGTTACTGTCATGTTCAACACAACAAAAGCAATATCTTTGGGCTACACTGCACATTCTTACATTGTACACTTTCTGCCTGTGGACATCTGTTCTACAATGTTCCAGCAGAGCATGATACCATTTGTTGGCATAATTGATCTCTTTCAGGCAGTTACACCTGGCATAACCCTTTTTATCCACTGTATTGAAAAAGTGAGAAAGAGGGAAAGTGTGTGGTGTTCATTTCAGCTCTAATAGTTGGGCTGAAATTTTTAACAATGCTTTTTTCTGATAAAAAGTAATTCATTGCATCTGCCGTGGAGCCCAGTTTCATAATATTACCCTATGTCCCAGCTGCTTGCTGTAGTTTTGAAGTAATCACGAAAAAACTGGCCTTATTTTATGGCATTTTTCACCCTGCCAGCTCCTATTAGTTCTATTGAGCACCGTGGCACCAACTCGCCTTCCGAACGTTCTATTCCCAGCCTATTGTTCTACGCCACAATGCCTGCTTTGCTATTGTTGGCAATGAGACGTGCCCACGTTGCTGGTAGTTAAAATGTAAACAAAAAATGACCCATGGAACTCGGAGGTCATCCCATTGTTTCCTATAGGGAAATATAGATATGTCTGTCTATTTTGCCAAATTGTACATTTCGATTTTTTCAAATTGGACACAATTTTAATCATGAGAATCTCCTCTTTCTAATTATGTAAGGCTGTGCAGCGTACTCTCTTGTCATCAAACGCTAGCCCAGAAATACCCTTTGCCCTTGGTACGATGAGCTCCCCCCATTGTTTTCCTATGGAGGCATGCAAGTATATTTCTGCCAAATATCTCGCAATGTGTATATTTAGAGTTTTTTCAAGTCGGACACCATTTTAAATCAGATTTATCTCCTCTTTCTAATTATATAAGATTGGGCAGGGTACTCTGCGGTCATCGATCGCTATACCAGAAATAGTCAGAAGTTGAATTTTTTTCCCTACTTCCTCGTTATGCAGACATAAGCACACTTGGCACCATCGAGGTGCGGATGTTAACTTTCTACACTAGTTTATATTTTTCAGTTTCATCCTAAGAACAGATTGTGGTGGTAAAAAAAAAAATTGTATCCTTTTTTGGTGCCATTTAGGCAAAATGGAATTCTAAGCGTCACTCTAGACAGAAGAGACTCTGCGGACGTTTGATTCCATTCATTTGCTATGTGCTCGCGCTAGTGTTCCAGCTTAGCCAACGTTCTTTTGCCATTTTTCAGCCATGGGTCAATTTTGACTCGTTCTATTGTCCAGCCTACTATAGTGGCATCCAGCTTAAGCCAGGCCCAGCTCCAGCTCCAGTACACTTGATCCCTTAATCCACTTGTTTAACAAGCAACGCCTCATTTTCACCTAATTCTTTCATTCTGAAAATTAACCACATACTGTAGAGGGAAAACATTAGTTAACAAATAGTGGTTAGTTCGTTAACATTTCACACAGATTGCCATGGTCCAGTAAGCAACTAACGCGTTATAACTTGAGGAACAGCAAGCAGTCGTATACCAGTTAATACTATAGCAATCTGGTTAGGGTACTAATGTTAGCTTGCTAATAAAGTCAGACAGCTAATTTTCACACCATAAACTCAATTATTTGATCAGATTTAGTTGGCTAATGTTGCTCAACATTTCTCTGGCTAGCTAACGGAGAATTTGATCCAGCTAGCAAGATACTTAACAATGCTAACAATACTTGTTCCACCACACTTTCTCCCTCACCTCAAACTTTTCAAATGCCAGTTGTTTTTGGTTACAGCATATGAAGTACGCTTCATCACCTTCTCAACCCATCTCCGTGGTCAGGCTTATCATCTAACGTTACCTCTTCGTTATCGTTCAGGAGATGCGCTGCTGTAACTGGCAAGCTGCCTTTCCACTCTCTAGCGTCTTTCCAGAGCGCTCGCTGATGCTGTAACTAGCAAGTTGGTTGTCTCTTCTCTCTTCAGTCACGTGCTGCGCTGCGTTATGTGAACGATTGGTTTTGTTTATTTTTTGCCATTTGTGGCACAAAGTCAATATCCCCTGAAGAAACATTTTCCATCAATGTTCCCTCAATTTTTTTCATGCACCAAACACATTTCTGATCTGCTGAGAACAAACTGAAAATTATGTGCAACTTCCAGCACACGTATACTGTGAACACGGAGGCTGTACCCCCTTTAAGTTACAGTTTTAACAGTGGCCATGTAGGCTACTTGATCAGAATCTAGGCCTACTAGAATAGCCTACCATCAAAAACAGTGGAGAAAATCCATGCCATAACATTTTAACATGGAAATAGCTGTTCTATCATTCAGCCTACAGTAGCAGCCAATGTGTGGTGTTCAATGTAGACCTACATTCCATGAAACTTTCGTGAAAAAACAGGGCTTGACAGTAACCAGTGACAAAAAAATGCTGTTGTGTTTGATGCAAGAAACCACTTTACTAAATAAAATGCATTATTATTCTCATACCATTAACCTGTTACGGCTCCAATCCCGTGAACGGGATCGATTTTGACAACATCCGGTGAAATGCAGAGCGCCAAATTCAAATTACAAAAATACTAATTTCAATACTAACATTCATGAAAATACAAATGCTGTGCTGCACACCCTTCAAAAGCTTAGACTCTTGTTAATCTAACAGCATTGTCAGATTTCAAAAAGGCTTTACGGTGAAAGCAGAACATTTGATTGTCTGAGGACAGAGCCCCACTCAAACTCAATTAGCATAATAACGAAACCAGCAGAGGTGTCACAAAACTCAAAAATAGCATAAAATAAATTGCTTACCTTTGATGATCTTCCTCTGATGGCATACCCAAGCGTCCAGGTTACACAATAAAAGGTCCTTTTGTTCGATGAAGTTCCTCTTTATATCCATATAGCTCCATTTGGTTGGCGCGTTTTGTTCAGTAATCCACCTGCCCAAGGCTTTCATCCATGCAGACAAACGATATCCCAAAAGTACCCGTAAAGTTTGTCGAAAAAAAGTCAAGCAGCATTTGTAATCAATACTCAGATACCCTAAAATGAATATAAACTATAATATTTCCGACGGAATATAACCTGCTGAATAGAAGAGAAAAAGAACTGCGCGCGCATTCCCTGTCACGCGCAAAATCCAAAACAGTACACTTGACGTGCACTCAGGAACAAGTGGTCTTACTCCCTTGATTTTCATGATTGAAGCTTCAAACCTTTTTCTAAAGACTGTTGACATCTAGTGGAAGCCATAGGAACTGCAATCTGGGGGTTAAACTATGAGGCTTTGAATAGCTGGCCTATTGAAAACAATGCGACATGACTGATTCAGACATCCCGGATGGACTTTGCTCGGGTTCTTGCCTGCCATATCAGTTCTGTTATACTCACAGACATTATTTTAACTACTTAGGGAGTAGCGGAGCGCTAGCGGGCCACTTCCGACACTACCCGGTGAAATGTAAGGCGCCAAATTCAAAATCCAAAAGTTGAATTATTAAACATTCATCAATATACAAGTGTTGCATAGTCATCAAAAGCTCTGATTCTTGGCAATATCACAGCGTTGTCAGATTTCAAAAAGGCTTTACGGCGAAAGCACAACATTTGATTGTTTGAGGATAGCACCCCACATATTTTCAACATTAGCATAAATTCATATCCAGCGCAGGTCACACAAAACCCATATAAGAGCTAAAAAATATCACTTACCTTTTGAAGAACTTCTGCTGAGGGCTTCCCAAGTGTCCAACGAAGACATCCAATGGTTCTTTTGTTAGAAAAAGTAATTTATTATATCCATAAATCTCCATTTGGTTGGTGCGTTATGATCAGAAAATCCAACGTCGATTCGCACATTGAACCGTGAAGAGAACGTGTTCAAATATACCTATTAACTTTTCCTAAACAAATCATAGATAATTTAAAATGCATCCTTAGGTATCCTTTTTATGTATATTTACTGTAATATTTCAGCTGGACGATAACTTGAACGATAGGAAAGGAAAATATAGTGGGGCGCACTCACAATCTCGCGCACGTGAAACGTTGTTGACAAATGTGGTCCCTTCACTACTTCCTCTTCCTATCTGTTCTGCTTAGTGCTAGAGCCTCCAGACACTGTATAAAGACTGTTGACATCTAGTGGAAGCCATAGATACTGCAATCTAGGAGCTGGATCCCATTAAAATCAATAGGCAGCCTGGAGAAAAAGGTCATATACAAAAAAAAAAACTGCAAATCCGAATGGATTTTCCTTGGGTTTTCACCTGCTATATCAGTTCTGTTATACTCACATACATTATTTTAACACTCTTAGAAACTTCAGTGTTTCCTCTCCAATAGTACTAATTATGTGCATATCCTATTTTCTGGGCCTGATTGGCAGGCATTTTACTTTGGGCACGCCAGACTCTCCAAAACAGTCACCTCTGCTGTCGTCCCGAAGAAGTTAACCTGTCTCCTCACCATCTACACTGATTGAAGTGGATTTAACAGGTGACATCAATAAGGGATCACCTGGATTCACCTGGTCAGCCTATGTCATGAATTAGCAGTTTTGTATACTCAGTGTACACACACACACACACAAACCAGGGTTTCAGTTAGGAAAATGTGACCGGCAGCATTTTAATATACCAAACATTTTAGACATTTATCGGACCCATATAGGGGTGGGGGGAACCCGTTATTGGCGTCCACCCACGGTGCTCAGAACGACAGAAATCACATTTAGATTATTGTAATTCACCTTAACAGAACATGCAACTGGAGGATGCAATGGTGTGCGTCCTTCTAACCGAAATCCGATGAGCACTTTAAAGACGTTAGAATAACTGTCCACATTTATATTTCCCTCAGCCAACAAGAAGAGCAACGAACATCAAAATCCCTAGCCTATGTCAATCTACTCTCCCCCCACAGTAGAAAAGTTTACCTATTCTATTTGGTCAGCTTGTCGTTCTGTTTCGAGAAAGCTGTGCGGCGGAAGATCAAATTCATACAGTTTGTACATCACAATAACTTTAAAAAGCAGTAGGCTACACGCTAATGTTTGTTGCATAATGCAATTAGCGGGAAAACACCAGTCAAAAGCGCACTGCACATGCGAACGATCTCATGTGACAGATGGAAATATCCGTTAGAAATGTTGAAAGATGGGAGATCTAAAGATGCAACTAGCATGGGTTGCTAATATAAGTAAGATCGTGCCGTTGGACAATGAAAGAAAAACAATAGAACACAAGAGAAATATCTGTTACTTCTTTCAATGGCATTTGAAAGTCTTTAGAAAATAATTTCCCCCACGTTTATAGAAACAAATGTCTCGACTACTTTGAAACAATGTAAGATACGCCTGATAATAGAGATGGGAGAAAATAGTAGCTTTTAATAGTGGCGTCAAAACTGTTTTTAACATAAAATTGCATTTAGAATTTTTGCACAATGATTGCTTCTGGAATGAAACATGCATTTATAACAGGAGCTGTAGCAGCAGCTCTCGTGTTGTCTTACAGATTTTCCGCTCCAACTAGGTTCTACCTGTATGCTGTGTGATAAGAATCATAACGACTAATGAAAATCCACACACACACTAATTTAATTCCACTCAATTATGCAAATTAACCTATAGACCGATAAGCTTGACTGGTCAAATGTATTCATGTCGACCGGTGGCAATTTTATTTAGCGTTTTTTCATTAAAAAAAATGTAATCGTCCAAAAGCCAGCTAAAGGAAACCATTATAAAAGGAGCCTGGGCGTGGAAAGTTCTTTATCGCCAGACATGATGATTGATTTTGGCCTCGGTTCCATTTTAGGGCCCTCTATCCCTTCCTTCCTGCCTCCTTTCCATCATCCCTGCTCAAGAAGAGGAAGTCACTTCCTAGGAGCTGAGCCCCTCGCCCTCTCCAGTAGGAGGACGGGAGACTGAGGCGATCAATTCCATTTAAATTCAGTGAATTTAGGAAGTAAACTCAAAAGCTGCACGTTTTTTATTTCTATTTTAATTTTACCACAACCGTGATTTTTTACAAACGTTTGATCAAAGTTACCCAAGGCTCTCAGTCCAGTGATAGCAAAAGGAGGAAAGGGCATAGGGGCAGTGTACGGTATGGCAAGGCCAGATCTGGGCTGAAGCGGGACAAACCAGCCCGCTGCTTTTACCCCACGGCAGGCCCGGGCTTGTCGACTGTTCAACGCCGCTTCCCCCAAAAACTGTGCTAATGGTTAAACCGTGGAACAGCTAAACGGGCTCTCTGAACATTTCACGCACCGTTAGGCTTGTGGCCTTCTCCGTGGGGCTTCTGGCTTGCCAGCAGGGAATAGTATAGGGCCTAGTATCATACATATGGGTGAGTGATAGAGGACAGAGCACAATCCTCTATGAAGCAATGCTTCAGTTGGCTCAGTTGGAAGGCGCATGGTTGCTTATAACAGCAGTTGTGGGTTTGAATCCAACATATCCTACTGTATATGTGTTAATTGGATGTCCCTTCAGATAAAATGCAAAATCCTCTCCTAAACTACCAAAAGAACAAAAATAAATCAATGACTCCAAGAAAATATCTTTCAATTAATGAGATGGGAATGGATGCCCACTCCGAACTAAAGTTCAAGAGTGTTCTCTCCTTTTCCAAGTCACACCATTACAACTATTCCCCCCCATCCCTTCAGATTAACACCAACTCTTTGGGCTCTCTCCCCTTACCTTCCCAGGGCCCGTGGTGAGGACTAGTGCAGCAGAAATGACTGCATTGGGGCCTGCTGTAGTGGTAGTAATGACATGAACAGATGCTACTTCAAATGCCTTTACCTTTCACCTCCTCTGCTCCCCATTTAAAACACACACACACACACATGCATGCAAAAACACCCACAAATACACACTTAAAAAAACTCAGCGCAATAAACACGTGCTGTTACACAAATACTCCAATAAACAAATGTGCTAGCATAACACTGAGTTATGTAGATAAATACAGTGCATTTGGAAAGTATTCAGACCCCTTGACTTTTTACACTTTGTTGTTACAGCCTAATTCTAAAATTGATTGATGTTTGTCCCCCCCTCATCAATCTACACACAACACCCCATAATGACAAAGCAAACACTTTTGAGAAAAAGTTTTCTAATTTATAAAAAATAAGAAAAACTGAAATATCAAGGAAGTGAGTTTGTGTTTATACAGGACGTAACGCCCCCACCTTCTGTCAACCAATCATGTCAATGTAGACCTATACGGAGAAATACGGCGCCCTCCGCATTGTTGCATAATTTGGAAGGCGCACGTCAGTACAGAGCTTGATTTAGCTTCCGCAAGCCTCCGGAGGTTCCGCAATTGCATCACACCCTCTGTACAGAGCCTCGGGACAGCATTGTTGGATCAAGCATAAATTGTCTTTTAGCTAGCGCTAGTCGGCTGTACCTATGCCAAAACTCCCGTGTTTTTAATCCTATAGCTTGTTCTCCATCTTCTTTTTAAACAGTGAGCCAACATGTTTTTATTTCCATGACTGATCAAAACAAATTCTCTCTTATGTCAACATTTAGTGAGCAATATGTTTGGAACAACAAAAGCGCTATCAAATGACGATAAAAAATATGATTTGTGAGAATCGCAATACATATCGTATCCGCACCTACAGTTGAAGTCGGAAGTTTACATACAGTTAGGTTGGAGTCAATAAAACTTGTTTTTCAACCACTCCACAAATTTCTTGTTAAAAAAACAGCTTTGGCAAGTCTGTTAGGACATATACTTTGTCCATGGACACAAGTAATTTTTCCAACAATTGTTTACAGACAAATTATTTCACTTATAATTCACTGAATCACAATTCCAGTGGGTCAGAAGTTTACATACACTAAGTTGACTGTGCTTTTAAACAGCTTGGAAAATTCCAGAAAATTATGTCATGGCTTTAGAAGCTTCTGATAGGCTAATTGACATCATTTGAGTCAATTGGAGGTGTACCTGTGGATGTATTTCAAGGCCTACCTTCATACTCAGTGCCTCTTTCCTTGACATCATGGGAAAACCTGAAGAAATCAGCCAAGACCTCAGAAAAAGAATTGTAGACCTCCACAAGTCTGATTCATCCTTGGAAGCAATTTCCAAACACCTGAAGGTACCACGTTCATCTGTACAAACAATAGTTTGCAAGTATAAACACCATGGGACCACGCAGCCGTCATACCGCTCAGGAAGGAGACGCATTCTGTCTCCTAGAGATTAACTTCTTAGCGAGCGGCTCCCGAGGTGACGGTTTTGGAGAGTCTGGCGTGCCCAAAGTAAAATAGGATATGCACATAATTAGTACTATTGGATAGGAAACACTGAAGTTTCTAAGAGTGTTAAAATATTGTCTGAGTATAACAGAACTGATATAACAGGCGAAAACCCGAGGAATTTCTGTCCTGGAAAAAGTGTTTTTGACACATTGCCTAATTTTGAACCGCTCCCTATTGAAAACAGCCATTTCTGGGAGTAAGATTGCAGTACCTATTGCTTCCACTGGATGTCAACAGTCTCTAGACAGTGTTTGGTGATGTTAGGTTGCTCTGGATGGTAATAGAAGAAGAATTTCGAAGTGGTCATGGGATGTAAACAGAAGAGGAAACGCGTTCAAGGGCTCGCGCGCAGTGTTTTTTTCCTTTCCTATCGTCCAGTTTATAATCCGGTTGAAATATTATAGTAAATATACAAAAGTGTTCCTAAGGATACATTATCAATGATGTTTGATTGTTCTTGGACAAGTGTATAGGTTTAGGTTGAATGAGTTCTCTTCACGGTTCAATGGGCAAGTGGACGCTGTATTTTATGAACTTAATGCGCCAAACAAACTGAGATTTATGGATATAATAAATGACTTTTTCTAACAAAAGAACCATTGGATGTCTTCGTTGGACACTTGGGAAGCCCTCAGCAGAAGTTCTTCAAAAGGTAAGGGATTTGTTTTCGCTGTGAAATGTGTTGTGTGAACCGCGATGGTTTATGAATTTATGCTAATGTAAAAAATATTGGAGGTGCTACCCTCAAAACAATCAAATGTTGTGCTTTCGCCATAAAGCCTTTTTGAAATCTGACAACGCTGTGATATTGCCAAGAAGCAGAGCTTTTGATGACTATGCAACACTTGTATATTGATGAATGTTTAATAATTCAACTTTTGGATTTTGAATTTGGCGCCTTGCATTTCACCGGGGTAGTGTCGGGAGTGGGGCGCTAGCGCTCCCTAAGTAGTTAACGTTACTTTGGGACGAAAAGTGCAAATCAAACCCAGAACAACAGCAAAGGACCTTGTGAAGATGCTGTAGGAAACAGGTACAAAAGTATCTATATCCACAGTAAAACGAGTCATATATCGACATAACATGAAAGGCCGCTCAGCAAGGAAGAAGCCACTGCCCCAAAACCGCCATAAAAAAGCCAGACTACGGTTTGTAACTGCACATGGTCCTCTGGTCTGATGAAACAAAAACACAACTGTTCGGCCATAATGACCATCATTATGTTTTTAGGAAAAAGGGGGAGGCTTGCAAGCCGAAGAACACCATCCCAACCGTAAAGCACGGGGGTGGCAGCATCATGTTGTGTGGTGCTTTGCTGCAGGAGGGACTGGTGCATTTCACAAAATAAATGGCATCATGAGGAAGGAAACATTTGGTTGATATACTGAAGCAACATCTCAAGACATCAGTCAGGAAGTTAAAGCTTGGTCACAAATGGGTCTTCCAAATGGACATTGACCTCAAGCATACTTCCAAAGTTGTGGCAAAATGGCTTAAGGACAACAAAGTCAAGGTATTGGAGTGGCCATCACAAAGCCCTGACCTCAATCCCATAGAAAATTTGTGGGCAGAACTGAAAAGACGTGTGTGAGCAATGAGGCCTACAAACCTGACTCAGTTACACCAGCTCTGTCAGGAGGAATGGGCCAAAATTCAACTTATTGTGGGAAGCTTGTGGAAGGCTACCCGAATAGTTTGACTCAAGTTAAACAATTTAAATGCAATGCTCCCAAATACTAATTGAGTGTATGTAAACTTCTGACCCACTGGGAATGTGATGAAAGAAATAAAAAAGCTGAAATAATTCTCTACTACTTTTCTGACATTTCACATTCATAAAATAAAGTGGTGATCCTAACTGACCTAAGACAGGGAATTTTTACTAGGATTAAATGTCAGGAATTGTGAAAAACTGAGTTAAAATGTATTTGGCTAAGTTGTATGTGAAATGTAAACCTCCGACTTCAACTGTAAGTATTGTGATATTATATCCTGATATCCCTGGCAATTCCCAGCCCTAATGAACTATCAAATACCCTTTTCCCATTATTGTGCCGACCCGAACTGCACTGGCTCAGCTCTTTTTATTTCTACATTATCCTTTCTAGCATGGTTCCAGCAACTATGGCAGATAAGTAGGCCTAACCAGGCCAGCACAGCAGTACAATTCAGCTTGGCTCGGCTCAATGTGAAAATAGTTAAAGATACTGATTGCTCAATACAAAAGTACCCATGTAGATTATCCCATGCTGATAGACATATTCCAAATCTAAACATATCTACCCAGTGTAGGCTATTTGGGGTTTATGAAAGTATGAGATCCACCACCATCAGCCTCCTATTTTAAGATCCTACCATTTCCCACTCTCTTTACTCCATTTCTTTCTATTCCATCCCCTCGTAAATTTGGTCCCTTTCCCTGACCTTTTTTTTTTTCTTCACAGAGAGGAAACCTGAAACAAATCTCCACTTTTACCTTCACATCTCCATTGGAACCCACCCATGTCTTGCCTCCACTTTCAACAATAATTTCCATACCGTTTTTTGAACACTGATTAAAAGGTGCAGGCCAATATTTTTCCTCTAATGAGAAACGTCCATTTACCCATCACCAAAAGGACCATTATGCAAACCAACTCCTAGAGGTTAACCCCATGGCCCTGTCATCATCCACTCTGGAAATGTCTGCAGAGGCACTTGGACTGAAGGCACCTCTGAGATGGACTTGTCTCTCAGGCCAGATTCGGATGTGCCAGGGGGGCTTTTTCCCTGTGAAGTAGGCCTGAATTTTTCAGTTTACTGCTCTTTTCTCCATCGCACCATCCTTTCCCAGTAAAATGAATGATCTCTCAGGGGTTGGTGGGGGGAGATGCAGGAATGGGCTTAAATGGCCCATGAAGTATCCCAAGGGCACAATACTTCTGCTCTCTGAATAGCAGGTGGGAGCCTGGCGATGTGCTTTGACACCAAGGTGTGATATTTCCCTTTCACTGGCCTCGTCATTCGTCAGGATTTTATAGTCATTGTTCAGCAGTGTAATAAGTCCACAATTAAGACCACTTTGTTTCACCCAGAATGTTACTGTATTTCAGCAATTTATAGGGTGGCCATTCTATGAGAAGTGATTGCTTCCTGAAAAGGTCAACGACAGACAAGAAGGGAGTCGTTATTTGTCCGACACCGAGACCCTCAACGTGATACTTATTTGGTGAATTAAAGCTTCTTCGGTGGGAGAGTCTAGTTTCTACCTTCCTCTGTATTGGTAATGTGGATCACACAAACTTTTTACCCTGCAGTAGGCGGAATTACCATGTACCATTAGCATCATCCACTTATTCAGACTTAAACGAAGCAAAGAGCCCCTTTCAGATAAGTGACTGACAGCATGTGACCAAATTTGTGGTGATGGGACTGGTGACTTTACTCTGCTATATAAAAAGTGGTTACAATAGTGTCAACACACCTCAGTTTTTAAATCTCCACGATAAATACCCAGAGCTTATATCGACTGAAGGGAGAAATTGTCGGGATGTTGGCTCTTTCCCAAGCGCATTGAAATGGCATTAATATTGTATTTTTGAGGTTACTAGGTAACTTGTCAAACTGAAGGGTATGGGAAGGCATTGGAAAAAGCAACAGAGAGGAGCCATGTGGGAATTTAAAGTCTTTACTTCTTGACCACTGACCATTAGGGACTCCTCCTCTCAGCTGACAGCGAGGGCGATGAGGTGGTGGAACAATTGAAGAGTGTGTGTTTGTGTGTGTGTGTGTGTGTGTGTGTGTCAAGCGCTGGCACAGAATTTTCCCTTACAAACAATGAAATTGGTCAATGGCAGATAGAAGCTCACCTGTCATGAGTTCGCATGAAGTCCCACGATTTCTTTGTCCCATTCTGTGAACGAAACAAAAACAGAAAACAACGAATGACATTCACATTCTGAAACCATTGTGCTAGGACTAGCTGTCCTACACATCGGTGAGCTTGGATGGGTATCAAATCATCCGTGAACGCATATAAAAGGCTCTTTTGTAAATCCAGGTGTAGACTGGGAAAAGGAGCTAAACAAATAAAAACAATGGCTTCACACAAGACATCAGCCTCCTCTTCAATGCGTCAAACATAGCTACCACAAACCACATCAATAAACACACTAGCCTATTCCAACAGAAAACATATTGACGGACAAACAGGAACCAGCATAGCACCTGCATCAAAAAAGTGCCTATTTAAAAAGTCCTTTGGGCTATTGATGAGTCAACTTTGGCGATTGGCTATGCCAAGACTAATCAGAATTCATTTCCTCTCTCGCTATCAGTTTCTGGCTTGGACAGAGTGTTAAAGCTTGTTAATCACTAAAGACAAATATCAATCTAGCTACAGTAAATACAGGAAGCCGAGACACCAACATATACTGCTAACCGCATCATGGTCATATTAACTTATCATTCTTTCTCCCTTTTGTTTTTTTATCAAAACGGGACTTGGGTGGTGGGCGTGACAGGGGGCGTGGCAATGGGCACTGTTGGCCCATCAGCGCAGCTGAAATAGACCCCCCCATCTTGGCGGTGTAGAGAATGTTCTACATTTTTAAGCCTATTTCCTGCATTTCTACACATTTCTCCATGGAGCTGAGATTAGCTTTAAAACTGCAAAAAAATGTGATTCTACACTAAACAAAAATAGAAACGCAACATGCAACAATTTCAAAAATGTTGTTAAGTTAGTCATATAAGGAAATCAGTCAATTGAAATAAATTCATTAGGCCCTAATCCATGGATTTCATATGACTGGGCAGGGGCATGGGCCTAGGATGGGAGTGGGAGGGCCCACCCACCCACCCACCCACCCACTTGGGAGCCAGGTCCACCCACTTGGGAGCCAGGTCCACCCACTGTAGAGCCAGGCCCAGCCAATCAGAATGAGTCTTTCCCCACAAAAAGCCCCTCCGCAGGTGAAAAAGCAGGATGTGCAGGTCCTGGGCTGGCGTGGTTACACAGTCTGCAGTTGTGAAGCTGTTTGGACATACTGCCAAATTCTCTAAAACAACGTTGCAGGCAGATAATGGTAGAGAAATTAACATTCAATTCTCTGGACACAGCTCTGGTGGACATTCCTGCAGTCAGCATGCCAATTGCACACTCCCTCAAAACATGAGACATTAGTGGCATTGTGTTGCCTGACAAAATGGCACATTTTAGAGTGGCCTTTTACGGTCCCCAGCAGAAGGTGCACCCGTGTAACAATCATGTTTAATCAGCTTCTTGATAAGCCACATCTTTTAGGTGGATGGATTATCTTGACAAAGGATAAAATGCTCACTAACAGGGATGTAAACAAATTTGTGCAAAAATGTGAGAGAAATATGCTTTTTGTGCGTATGGAACGTTTCTGGGATATTTTATTTCAGCTCATGAAACACGGGACCAGCACTTTACATGTTGCATCTATATTTTTGTTCAGTGTACATATTCTGCCATTGAGCTGAGAGAAAATGTTTTTGCTCAAACATAATAAATACTGCTAAATTAATTGTTTTGGGAATTTTTAATTCTCACCATCTAGCTTTTATTTTGTTGATTGTTTTATAATATGATCTTTGTGAACTAGCATAAGTCCATGATCTATTCTACATACTTTATATCAGGTTTTAGTCATTTTAAGTTTACACTGAAAGTGTTTTTTTTTGCATCCCGAAAATGTATATATTTTTTACACTGCTTGGACTTATGAGGCCTGAAAAAAACGCTTAGGGCGGCTCGCCTAAGGATTTCAATCCCTGCCTCTCCGCTACAGTTATGTAAACCTCTACGACACACACACTCCCTTCCTTAGGTAAATCTCTGGCATGTTTGATTACTTTGACGCCTGGGGATAGGAATTAAGCAGAGCAGAGCAGCACAAGAGGGGACATGTAGGAGAACACTACAATAATACTAGGCGGAAGGCATGAGGCTTGTATGTACATAAATGCTATTGTATAGCAACACACACCTAAAAACATACTGCAAAACATTGTCACCTAGCACCGGGGCTCACAATGAACTGTAGCCTACTATGTGAGCAGGCCAACAAAAGGGGTTTACTAGTGGGTGAGTGGGGCAATTAAAACCCCAGCAGGAGGGGGGCTGTGGGCCTTCACACCTGCAGACTGACAAAATGTCTGTGTGTGCATGTAATTTTTTGTCTCAATAGAAAAATGTATGACATACTGGCTCAGTGGCTTGCGTCATGCCAAATATCTAAAATACTAATATCAAGACATTGTAACATTGTGATGCTAGTTAAACTCCGCTGTGTAAGAATGGTAGACTGGATAAATAGGGGTTGGGTTGCGCGATAAGCATTTTGCCCATATTTGGGCTTAGCAGATGCCCATCCTGCCACACCCATCTCAGACTGGACAGGCCCCAACAGAGAGGAGGAGGGTTGGAGGGAGGAAGAAACCCCTGTTAGCTCAGATGACAGGAGTTTACTAGAACAACTGAAGTAAATGCCAAAGATGGCTCATGTGGGTGTATGCTGGCACTGGATTCAGAACCACCCAGGTTTTTTAAGGCCTTCGTAGTGCCAGCACAGGGCAAACTTAAAGGCCACATTCCTTCCCTACGTTGACTCAGATGACAGGCCATCATGGATTTACCCAGCATCCAAGGGCTCCATGCTACTCTGTCCTGCTGTTATGGCGCTATGGCAACCTACTGGACACACTGCTTTTCCTAAGCAAGATTGTTGTTTTATCTATATGATTCTGTTAGCTATTGCTTATCTATCCACCCACACTCTTCTGCTATTCAGGAAACAAGCCTATGGCTGGCTACTCAACTATTCTGCTCCCGAGTGGCGCAGCGGTCTAAGGCACTGCATTTCAGTGCTAGAGGCGTCACTATAGACCCTGGTTAGAGTCCAGGCTGTATCACAACCGGCCGTGATTGGAAGGCCGTCATTGTAAATAAGAATTTGTTTTTAACTGTCTTGCCTATTTAAATTAAGGTTAAATAAAAAAATAAACACTTTGGTGATGTTCATTTCATCACAGGTTATAAAAATATCCAAAAATTTAGATTTTGACAGGACAGGGCCTTTAATGCAAGTCGGGTAACTGACCATGCAATCTGATGGTTGTTTGGACGGATGGTCATTAGGTGATGATTACAGAAGTTAATTCTCGAGACAGAGACAGTTGAGAGGCCATCGGCTCATTGAGCCAAACGAAGCTTTGCAATTTCAGAAACTTATCCCTATGCTATGGTTAAACAACTTCGGCATGACCTAACAAGTCTTTGGTCGTCAACATAAGAGGCTTGATCTGTTAATAAGAAGCTTGCATAATGGCCAATGTGCATCATTAACTGCGGGCTCTAGTGTAAAATGAGAGTGTGGAAAGTGAGTTTGCATACTGCACCAGCAACCGAAGCGCGGCAAGAGAGGCCATCCGGGTCATGTTTGCTTTAGGGCCCCTTCAGTCATCCCTGATAATGAGTATTTTGGCTCCAAAATGTGGCGGGAATTGCAGTTCGTGCCAGCGAGAAGCACGTCCAAGGGTTATTACCCCAGAGAGCCAACAAATGGCTGAAGACAATCAAAAAAATTATCTGGCCATCACAACCTTGCGGCACATACAGAGAGCGTGTTAAGGTGAACTAGTTCCTAGCGAGGTGCAATCAATGAGTAGTTCAACATCAGCCCTCACCTTTCTGAAAATAAAGTCCTAATCAATTTTGAGGGAAATTACAAAGCACATTATAGGCCTCTCTTAGATTATACAGTACCAGTCAAAGGTTTGAACACACCTACTCATTCAAGAGTTTCTTTATTTTGACTATTTTCTACCTTGTAGAATAGTGAATGCAGCAAAAATATGAACACACACATACGGAATCATATAGTAACCAAAAAATTGTGAAACAAATCTAAATTTAATTGAGATTTGAGATTCTTTAAAGTAGCCACCCTTTGCCTTGACAGCTTTGCACACACTTGGCAGTCTCTCAACCAGCTTCATGAGGAAGGAGTTCCCACATATACTGAGCACTCGTTGGCTGCTTTTCCTTCACTCTGTGGTCCAAATCATCCCAAACTATCTTAATTGGGTTGAGGTTGGGTGATTGTGGAGGCCCAGTCATCTGATGCACTCTATCACTCTCCTTGGTCAAATAGCCCTTACACAGCCTGGAGGTGTGTTTTGAGTCATTGTCCTGTTGAAAAACAAATGATAGTCCCACAAAGCGCAAACAAGATAGGATGGCGTAACGCTGCAGAATGCTGTGGTAGCCGTGCTAGTTAAGTGTACCTTGAATTCTAAGTAAATCAGACAGTGTCACCAGCAAAGCACACCCACATCACACCTCCTCCTCCTCCATTCTTCACTGTGGGAACTACACATGTGGAGATCATCCGTTCACCTACTCTGCGTGGTGTCCTTTAGTAGTGGTTTCTTTGCAGCAATTCGACCATCAAGGCCTGATTCACGCAGTCTCCTCTGAACAGTTGATGTTGCGATGTGTCTGTTACTTTAAACTCTGTGAAGCATTTATTTGGGCTGCAATTTTTGAGGCTGGTAACTCTAATGAACTTATTCTCTGCAGCAGAGGTAACTCTGGGTCTTCCTTTCTTGTGGCGGTCCTCATGAGAGCCAGTTTCATCATAGAGCTCAATGTTTTTTGCAACTGCACTTGAAGTAAACTTTTAAAGTTCTTGGAATTTTCCAGATTGACTGACCTTTATGTCTTACAGTAATGATGGAGTGTCGTTTCTCTTCGCTTATTTTAGCTGTTCTTGCCATAATATAGACTTGGTCTTTTGCCAAACAGGGCTATCTTCTGTATACTACCCCTACCTTGTCACAACACAACTGATTGGCTCAAATGCATTGAGGAAAGTAATTCTACAAATTAACTTTCAACAAGGCACACCTGTTAATTGAAATGTATTCCAGGTGACTACCTCATTATGCTGGTTGAGAGAAAGCCAAGAGTGTGCAAAGCTGTCATCAAGGCAAAGAGTAGCCGCTTTGAAGAACCTCAATATAAAATATATTTTGATTTGTTTAACACTTTTGGTTACTACATGATTCCATGTGTGTTATTTCATAGTTGTAATGTCTTCTCTATTATTCTACAATGTAGAAAATAGTGAAAATAAAGAAAAACCCTGGAATGAGTAGGTGTGTCCAAACGTTTTACTGGTACTGATCAACAGCTCAGTGGTGGGGATGATGTTAGTCACATAGAGGACTATGGCCTTCCCTCAGATGGCCCATATTCACGGTTTAAAAAAACACATTAATTGAAGCTCTCTTACAGAGCATAATTGAGGTTACATGACTGACAGCGAGAATAAACACTTCAGTATCATACAATTTCATTTAACTAGGCAAGTCAGTTAAAAACAAATTCTTATTTACAATGACGGCCTACCCCGCCCAAACCAAGACGATGCTGGGCCAATTGTGCGCTATGGGACTCCCAATCACAGCCGGATGTGATACAGCCTGGGACTACAGTGGTGCCTCTTGCACTGAGATGCAGTGCCTTAGACCGCTGTGCCACTCGGGAGCCCCACAATGGACAAGTAAAGCAAACACAAAAGCCAAGCTGAAGCAAAGCAGTTGAGTCTTTTTGGAAATGTTTAATCAGTAGTTTACTAAGAAAGCCAGGCTATCGGGTGTGTGCCCACGTCAAAATGGATCTACACATATTTGTATAGGTGTGGAAATATATATTCTCCTGTATGAGACTGGAAAGGGGGAAAGGTTCAAAAGGCACCGTTTCACTACAAGCACGTGCTTGAGTGCATAGTTGTGGAGGTGGGCATGTTTAGATCTGCGGGCCTGTTTGGAAGTGAGAAACTGGGAAATTAAAATGGTGACTGGCCCACATAATGACCTGCCTCAGAGGTCATGGTACAAAGCATGATCCATCAAAGCACACCTTTACAGCTTCTCTACCCGATACAACTGAGCAAATTCTTGCATACACGTGTCCAAACCAATTACAAAGAAGGGGAAGAATCAGGTTTCTGGAGCATCAATGTCAGACTTAGCTTTTACTGTAAATGACAGTAAAAACCCCAACCCAAATTCAAGGGGAAATGAGAGTCCCGAAGAGAAGCTACAAGTTCAAGCAGAACAGACATGCCAAACGCATGAAAAGCGACGACAAGCACTGAAAGTGAAAGCAGGGTAAATCCACCGCCTCAGTACATGCGCCCTGACATGCTTATGGGAAACGCAGGTATTGACACGAGTTCCCGATTCAGTGGAGGCATGTAATTACTGACACAAAATCCTGCAGTGTCAACCAACAGCGCGAGTGTCTGGCACGCTTGCTGCGGTTCCTCCCTGATGCCAAGCCAACTGCACCCTTCTCACTTTCCCTTGGCGAGAGTAAACTACTGATGAGAAGGGAGCCAATGATAGAGCACCTGTCACCATTAAGGTTGAATACGCTTTACGCTTGGGGGCTTTGCAAACATAGTAGGTGGGTGATCACGCAACATTTTTGTAGTATACATTTGATTATCAACTTTTAGTAGCCTCACGATTACAGGAAAGAAAGTAAATTCAAAAGATAGAGAGCTTCCAAAGTGTAGGAAACACCAGGTGAAGCTATTTTCTTAGAGGGCATTATGCTTGAGAAATTCATCAACCATTGATGACGGGTACCACTGAAATGACAATGCCCCACTGACGCATCTTCAAAATACTCAACAATCATGTAAAATATGGGAATTAGGCTTGTTCGGTAATTGCCCTTTTATGGCAAGGATGTGCAGGTCACTGTAAGGCAGCTTATAGAAGTGGGTTTTCTAAGCAACCCTCAGCAAAAGTTATCAAGGCACAGCCAAACCAATCATCCCTGACTGTACACACTTCCAAGTGTTTGGTGCGCCACGTGCTGTTCCAACTCCTCTCGTCTCTTTCAGTGCCTCTGAGGGTTTTCTTTGGGGATGAGGGGACAGCTGGCAAGCTGAGAGGGGTGCGAGAGTGGCACTGTGGGAAGGGTCTTGGCTCAACTGCATGGGGCAACCAGTGGAAGTCACACGGTGCTGGGAGGCAGGGGGAGGGTATCCGGGTATCAAAGAATGAGCCATGGTGACACAATGATTTCTTTTGAGAGGCGCAATGGGCCTCTAGGAAGATCAAAGGCGACAGAGTCGAGACCTGTGTCAGCTCCAAGACAAATAGGCCAGGTCCATTGGGTGCCTCACACTCACACACACACACACGACAGCCATGTGTTCGATTCAGCGTAGAAATGTGATACTCTGACCGTCTATTAATAAAAGTGCTTACCTTTGAAATATGTAAGCAGCATAAAAGCAATGAGCTTGCGTCTATACTGCAGTCAGAGTAACCCACCTTACTACAGATTCTAAACATGCAGTATTGAGGACAACAAAATATATCTTGGCCTACAGCAAAACTATCATTTTATTCAGCAACAAAAAAAGAATACAGAGCAGGCATCGTTATCACCTGCACCAACTCCACATGTTCCCTCTTCTTATGACCGGTCTCAAGGGGAGGAACTGATGTTCCCCTATGAGGGCCAACCTGTTTGGGGCCCACCTGCCTGTCTCCCCCCTCCTCTGGTACCCTGTCACTACTCCCAGATGGTGGCGGTCCCTCATTAACAGGGGCCACTTACTGGGGCAGCTTGAATAGCCCTTGGGGACCCCGAGAATCACCGGTGACACAGATTGCAATACAGATCACAGTGAAGAGGGGAGCGCAGGGAAGCTGCAGGAACCTTGAAGTTAATGTGGTCCCCCTGACTCAGGGCGCAATAAAGACAGATCTTCGTGTGAATGGGTATTAAAGGGAGGGGGAGCCTTGTTCTTTTAGGTACTTAAAGTCTAACTACCATCGTTCCCCTAGTTTATAGTGCTTCGACCCCGGCAGCTGCCGAAAATTTCAATTGCTGTCACGCTGCTGGATACAATGGCAGTCTTTAATTCCAACCATGTGCCATTCAATTTCCCAGGATTTAGGCCCCGCTCCTTGCCTGGCTCCCTGCGAGTGACAGTGGGTGTGTCATGTGTTGAAGCGCTTCTGACACCATTCATGTGTATTCTCATAGTGTGCATCAAGTTTCACACTGGCAAAAAGTGGCATGGTTCCTCACAACTTAATTGGGGATTCAAGCAAGAGGACACCGCAGCCCCTTGTGGCACTCAACCACAAGTAGCCTAACATGGGCAACAGCCTTAGTAACCATCTACATAAAAACTCCCTGCGACTTATAAAAGTACAGCAAAATTAGAGATGACGACCTGAAAGAGGTTGTCACTTTGTTGAGTGACGACCTGAAAAATAAAAACATACACTCCCCTCTGTATTCATTTGTACAGTGAAGCCCAAACTTTTAAATTTAGCTCTATACTCTTTTGGATTTGACATCAAATGTTTTATGGAGGCGACAGTACAGAACGTCATCTTTGATTTCATACATATGTTTTATGTTTAAAAACTAAAGCACTTTATGTATCTAGTCCCCCCATCTGAAGGAATCATAAGTATTTGGACAAATTCCCTTGGTGTATTAAATTTAGTCCAAAGTTTAGTATTTGGCCCAATATTCCTAGCACGCAATGCCTACATCAAGCTTGTGACTCTACAAACTTGTTGGATGCATTTACAGTTTGTTTTGGTTGTTTCAGATTACGTTGTGCCAAATAAATTAATGGTAAATAATGTATTGTATAATTTGAGTCATTTTATTGTAAATAAGAATAGAAAATGTTTCTGGTAAATAATATTTGTATTTAATTTTTATTTCACCTTTATTTAACCAGGTTTTCATTTAACTGCGACCTGGACAAGATATAGAAAAGCAGTGGGACAAAAACAACAGAGTTACACATGGGATAAACAAACGTACAGTCAATAACACAATAGAAGAATCTATGTACAGTGTGTGCAAATGTAGTAAGATTAGGGAGGTAAGGCAATAAATAGGCCATAGTGGCGAAATAATTACAATTTAGCATTAACTTCTTAGGGAGCGGCAGCTGAGGTGTCGGTTTTGGAGAGTCTGGCGTGCCCAAAGTAAAAGGCCTGCCACTCAGGCCCAGAAACTAGGATATGCACATAATTAGTACTATTGGATAGGAAACACTCGGAAGTTTCTAAGAGTGTTAAAATATTGTCTGTGAGTATAACAGAACTGATATAGCAGAAGAAAACCCGTGGAATTTCTGTCCTGGAAAAAGTGTTTGTCACATTGCCTCATTTTGAACCCCTCCCTATTGAAAACAGCTATATATGGGAGTAAGATTGCAGTACCTATTGCTTCCACTGGATGTCAACAGTCTCTAGACAGTGTTTGGTGATGTTAGGTTGCTCTGGATGGTAATAGAAGAAGAATTTCTAACTAGTCACCAGATGTAAACAGAAGTGGATGCGCGTTCACGGGCTCGCGCACGTTGTGGTTTTTTCCTTTCCTATCGTCCAGTTTATAATCCGGTTGAAATATTATAGTAAATATACATAAAAGTGTTCCTAAGGATACATTATCAATGATGTTTGATTGCTCTTGGACAAGTGTATAGGTATAGGTTGAACGAGTTCTCTTCACGGTTCAATGGGCGAGTGGACGCTGTATTTTATGAACATAATGCGCCAACCAAACGGAAATATATGGATATAATAAATGACTTTTTCTAACAAAAGAACCATTGGATGTCTTCGTTTGACACTTGGGAAGCCCTCAGCAGAAGTTCTTCAAAAGGTAAGGGATTTGTTTTCGCTGTGAAATGGGTTGTGTGTGAACCGCAATGGTTTATGAATTTATGCTAATGGTTAAATATTGTAGGTGCTATCCTTCAACAATAAAATGTTGTGCTTTCGCCCTAAAGCCTTTTTGAAATCTGACAACGCTGTGATATTGCCAAGAATCAGAGCTTTTGTATATTGTATATTGATGAATGTTTAATAATTAAACTTTTGGATTTTGAATTTGGCGCCTTACAATTCACCGGGTAGCGCCCCACCACTCCCTAAGTAGTATAAAAAAAATATTCAATTTTTTTTTCTATTAGTCAGTGCATCAACTAGTTATGAGTTGAATATATTTTTCTGTAAATTAACTAGTCACCAGTTAGATGATTATTTGTCACATACATGACCATGGTGTAATCATAGTTAGATAACCAGCTGCATACCGGTAAGCTCAGAGTACAGCTAGCTATGCGAACGGCGCAAATTATTTTGCTTGCGGAGTTGTTTTTGTTTTTAACGGCTGAGAACTCCAATCCTGTCGCTGGCTAGCAATGTCACCTCAGCACAATGTTATTGGGGAAGAGGAGGATGGGAACGTTAAATTAGACTTCTTCTTTTAAGATAACCTTCGTTGAAGTTTGTAGTTACTATTGGTTACAGATCTGAGGCGAAAGAAATTGTCCGCCATGTTTTTTGTTTTGGTCAAGGCTTGTAGTTGGCGTATTGATACTTTGACGTAACATACTAATTCAGCGAGTGATTAGGCTACTTCAGACAGTGCAGATAACAGGGAATTGTCAAAGGCTTAGAACCCAATTCCATCGAATCAGATTGCAGATTTCTCAGAACCTGTTTTATAATGCATCACATTGTTCCAGTGGGAAAGGAGATAAGCTTTTGTTCTGACTGTCCCCATCAAGCAGCTGTGTAAATTGAGGACCCTGTTGGGTGAGTAATTGAAGGTTTGAAGGTAGGCCCAGCAGTGGTGTAGTGAGGTTGAACTCTCCTGGGGTAGCCTTATCCTCAGGTCCCCTTAAGAGGCTGGAGGAGGGTACAGAGAATGGCCAGGGGGGTAATTTTGGGGAGCTAGGCCTACTGTTGCAAAAGACAGCAGATGGAAGACAAAAGAGGATGGAAGGCTCCCTCTGTTTTCTCATTTCTTTCATCCTAGCTCTGTCTTCTGGAGCGCGAGGGGGGGAGGGAACCCCTTTCAATTGAAAGGAGCTGGCATCTCTTCCCAGGCTTCCCTCTCTCTCCACAGTGCATCTGCATCCTTCCCTCCATGCCTCCCCCCTGTAACATACACACACAAACACTTATTCTGTTTTACTCCCTTCCCTCTTCCCCCTCTCCCTCACAAAAAAAGGAAGCTAATGACAAAACTAAGAGGCTCTCTCCTTAATTAGTGTTTATGGCTTGTTTTGTCGCCTCCTTAGTTCTTCGTCACAAAGCAGCCGATTGTCTCCGTGGACTATTTGAGAAACCCCCTCTCGTCAGGTGGTGCTACTGTGCTTAATTGTTCATTGTGTTCCAATTAACCATGGCAATCTGAATTCTTTAATATAATAGTCCTTATTATATTATGCCCTGTGTGCCATCAGAACTAAAGGGACTGTCTGGAGCGATATATTTAAGCAATAAGGCACGAGGGCGTGTGGTATATGTCCAATATACCACAAACTCCAGAGGTGCCTTATTGCTATTATAAACTGGTTACCAACATAATTAGAACAGTAAAAATAAATGTTTTGTCATACCCTCTGGTATATGGTCTAATATTCCACGCCCTTCAGCATTCAGGCCTCGAATCACGCAGTTTATAATGTATTATCATTATCGCAAAATTCACAATATTGCAATGCACACGAGGGATTACGACAATCCACAAAGTTTATATTCTCAGCAGGCCCAAAAATACAGTGTGTAGGCTGTATTTCCAGAACCTATTAGAACGTTTTACTTGGGTAGCCTAATCTTTGGTTATTTCATATTGCCTAGCCTTAAATGTACATTCCCCTATGTATTTATTTGGACAGTAAAACTGTAACTTTTAATTTGGTTCTATACTACAGCATTTTGGATTTGAGATCAAATGTTTTTTTGAGGCGAAAGTACAGAATGTCACCTTTTATTTTATGTATTTTCAAACATATCTGTTTTACTGTTAATTAACTTTATGTATCTGTATTTGAAAGGGTCATAAGTATTTTTAAGTATTACATGCATGCAATCAATGACTAAAGCTAGTGACTCTACAAACTATTTGGTTGTAGTCTATTTGGTTGTGTTTTGGATTATATTGTGCCCAATATAAATTTATGGTAAATAATATATTGTCACCTTTATCATAAATACGAATAGAATGTTTCTGAACACTTCTACATTAATGTGGATTCTACCATGATTACAGATAATCATAAATGAATCTTGAATAATGATGAGAAAGTTAGATGCACGAAGATCATGCTATCCTCCATTACCAATAACAGGGAAGGTTAGCATTTGTTTGGGGGTATGATATTTGTGCGTCTAACTTTCTCACTCATTATTATTCACGATTATCTGTAACCATGGTATCATCCACATTAATGCACAACTGTTCAGAAACATATTCTATTCATATTTACGATAAAGGTGGCAAAATATTCGGGTGACCTCACCTGGCTTAACTTCTTAGGGAGCGGCGGTGGGGCGCTAGCTATAGGATTGAGGTCAGGGCTTTGTGATGGCCACGCCAATACCTTGACTTTGTTGTCCTTAAGCCATTTTGCCACAACTTTGGACGTATGCTTGGGGTCATTGTCCATTTGGAAGACCCATTTGCTTTAACTTCCTGACTGATGTCTTGAGACGTTGCTTCAATATATCCACATAATTTTCCTGCCTCATGATGCCATCTATTTTGTGAAGTGCATCAGTCCCTCCTGCAGCAAAGCACTCCCACAACATGATGCTGCCACCCCCGTGCTTCACAGTTGGGATGGTGTTCTTCGGCTTGCAAGCCTCCCCCTTTTTCCTCCAAACATAAATGGTCATTATGGCCAAACAATTCTATTTTAGTGTCATCAGACCAGAGGACATTTCTCCAAAAAGTGCGATCTTTGTCCCCATGTGCAGTTGCAAACCGTAATCAGACTTTTTAATGGCGGTTTTGGAGCAGTGACTTCTTCCTTGCTGAGCGGCCTTTCAGGTTATGTCGATATAGGACTCGTTTTACTGTGGATATAGATACTTTTGTACCGGTTTCCTCCACAAGGTCCTTTGCTGTTGTTCTTGGATTGATTTGCACTTTTCGCACCAAAGTACGTTCATCTCTAGGAGACAGAACGCGTCTCCATCCTGAGCGGTATGGCGCTGCGTTGTCCCATGGTGTTTATACTTGCTTACAATTGTTTGTACGGATGAACGTGGTACCTTCAGGCGTTTGGAAATTGCAGAGGCGAACAATTTGTTTTCTGAGGTCTTGGCTGATTTCTTTTGAGTTTCCCATGATGTCAAGCAAAGAGGCACTGAGCATGAAGGTAGGCCTTGAAATACATCCACAGATACAACCCCAATTGGCTAAAATGATGTCAATTAGCCTATCAGAAGTTTCTAAAGCCATAACAATTTTCTGGAATTTTCCAAGCTGTTTAAAGGCACAGTCAACTTCTGATAAACAATTGTTGGAAAAATTACTTGTGTCATGCACAAAGTAGATGTCCTAACCGACTTGCCAAAACTCTAGTTTGTTAACTTCTTAGGGAGCGGTGGGGCGCTCCCCCACTCCCGACACTACCCGGTGAAATGCAAGGCGCCAAATTCAAAATCATTATTAAAAACATGCATAAATATACAAGTGTTTCATAGTCATCAAAAGCTCTGCTTCTTGGCAATATCACAGCGTTGTCAGATTTTAAAAAGGCTTTACGGCGAAAGCACCACATTTGATTGTTTGAGGGTAGCACCTAACATATTATTCCATTACCATGAATTCATAAGCCATTCAACACGACACATTTCACAGCGAAAACAAATCAATTACCTTTTGAAGAACTTCTGCTGAGGGCTTCCCAAGTGTCCAACGAAGACAATCAATGGTTCTTTTGTTAGAAAAAGTAATGTATTATATCCATAAATCTCCATTTGGTTGGCGCGTTATAATGAGAAAATAGAGCGTCGACTCTTCTCTTCACGTTTCAATGGAGCTCGCTCAACTTATACCTATAAACTTGTCCCAGAACAATCAAACATAATTGTAAATGTATCCTTAGGAACACTTATGTATAAATAGTATAATATTTCAACCGGAATATAAACTGGGCAATAAAGAAAGGAAAAAAACAAAGAACGTGCCAGCAGGGAGCGTGCATTTTCTTGTACTCACATCTGCGTGGACACTTCCTTATTAGTCTTCTTCTCTGCTCTAAAAGCATCTAAAAAGAATCAGAACACTTTCTCGAGACTGTTGACATCCAGAGGAAGCGATAGGTACTGCATTCATATGCCCTTATATGGGCATTTTCATAAGGGAGGGGTTCTAAATGAGGCAATCTGTCAAAACCACTTTTTCCAGGACAGAAATTCCTCTGGTTTTTGCCTGCCATATCCGTTCTGTTATACTCACAGACAAAATGGTAACACTTTTAGAAAATTCAGAGTGTTTCCTATCCAATGGTACTAAATATGTGCATATCCTATTTTCTGGGCCTGAATGGGAGGCATTTTACTTTGGGCACGCCAGGCCCTCCAAAACGGTCACCTCGTGCGCTGCTCCCAAAGACGTTAACAGGTGTCTCCAGAGATGCAAGCTCTCTCATCGTCACTCAATGCCTAGGTTTACCCCCACTGTACTCACCACCTACCATACCCTTGTCTGTACATTATGCCCTGAATCTATTTTACCACGCCCAAATATCTGCTCCTTTTATTCTCTGTCCCCAACACACTAGACAACCAGTTATTATAGCCTTTAGCTGTACCCTTATCCTACTCCTCCTCTAGTGATGTAAGGTTAACCCAGGCCCTGTAGCCCCCAGCATTACACCTATTCCCCAGGCGCTCTCATTTGTTGACTTCTGTAACCGTAAAAGCCTTGGTTTCATGCATGTTAACATCAGAAGCCTCCTCCCTAAGTTTGTTTTCACTGCTTTAGCACACTCCGCCAACCCTGATGTCCTAGCCGTGTCTGAATCCTGGTTTAGGAAGGCCACCAAAAATTCTGAAATTTCCATCCCCAACTACAACATTTTCTGTCAGGATAGAACTGCTAAAGGGGGCGGAGTTAGCCTGCAGAGTTCTGTCATACTATCCAGGTCTGTGCCCAAACAGTTCAAGCTTCCACTTTAAATCCACCTTTACAGAAATAAGTCTCTCACTGTTGCTGCTTGTTATAGACCCTCCTCAGCCACCAGCTGTGCCCTAGACAACATATGTGAATTGATTGCCCCCATCTATCTTCAGAGTTCGTACTGTTAGGTGACCTAAACTGGGATATGCTTAGCACCCCGGCCGCCCTACAATGTAAGCTAGATGCCCTCAATCAAATTGTCAAGGAACCTACCAGGTTCAACCCAAAATCTGCAAACATGGGCACCCTAGATATATATCATCCTCACCAACTTGCCCTCTAAATACACCTCTGCTGTCTTCAACCAGGATCTCAGCGATCACTGCCTGTGTCCGTAATGGGCCCGCGGTCAAACGACCACCCCTCATCACTGTCAAACGCTCCCTAAAACACTTCAGCGAGCAGGCCTTTCTAATCGACCTGGCACGGGTATCCTGGAAGGATATTGACCTCATCCCGTCAGTACAGGATGCCTGGTTGTTCTTTAACAGTGCTTTCCTCACCATCTTAAATACGCATGCCCCATTCAAAAAATGTAGAACTAAGAACAGATATAGCCCTTGGTTCACTCCAGATTTCACTGCCCTTGACCAGCACAAAAACATCCTGTGGCGTACTGCATTAGCATCGAATAGCCCCCGCGATATGCAACTTTTCAGGGAAGTCCGGAACCAATATACACAGTCAGTTAGGAAAGCTAATGATAGCTTTTTCAAACAGAAATTTGCATTCTGTAGCACTAATTCCAAAACGTTTTGGGACACTGTAAAGTCTATGGAGAGTAAGAGCACCTCCCAGCTGCCCACTGCACTGAGGCTAGGAAACACTGTCACCACTGCTAAATCTACGATAATCGAACATTTCAATATACATTTTTCTAAGGCTGGCCATGCTTTCCACATGGCTACCCCTACCAACATCTCTGCGCCCCCCCGTTCTCCTTCACCGAAATCCAGATAGCTGATGTTCTGAAAGAGCTGCAAAATATGGATCCTTACAAATCAGCTGGGCTAGACAATCTGGACCCTCTCTTTCTAAAATTATAAGCCGAAATTGTTACAACCCCTATTACTAGCCTGTTCAACCTCTTTCGTATCGTCTGAGATCCCTAAAGATTGGAAAGCTGCCGCGGGCATCCCCCTCTTCAAAGGGGGGAGACACTCTAGACCTAAACTGTTATAGACCTATATCCATCCTGCCCTGCCTTTCTAAAGTCTTCGAAAGCCAAGTTAACAAACAGATGACCGACCATTTCGAATCCTGCCGTACCTTCTCCGCTATGCAATCTGGTCATGGGTGCACCTCAGCCACGCTCTAGGTCCTAAACGATATCATAACCACCATAGATGAAAGACCAAGGCTTTCGACTCTGTCAATCACCGCATTCTTATCGGCAGACTCAATAGACTTGGTTTCTCAAGTGACTGCCTCGCCTGGTTCACCAACTACTTCTCAGATAAAGTTCATTGTGTCAAATCGGAGGGCCTGTTGTCCGGACCTCTGGCAGTCTATGGGGGTGCCACGGTTCAATTCTCGGGCCGACTCTTTTCTCTGTATATATATCAATTATGTCGCTCTTGCTGCTGGTGATTCTCCGATCCACCTCTACGCAGACGACACCGTTCTGTATACAGCTGACCCTTCCTTGTACACTGTGTTAACAAACCTCCAAACGAGCTTCAATGCCATACAACACTCTTTCCGTGCAAACTGGATGCGGTCTATCACAGTGCCATCCGTTTTGTCACCAAAGCCCCATATACTACCCACCACTGTGACCTGTATGCTCTCGTTGGCTGGCCCTCGCTACATATACATCGCCAAGCCCACTGGCTCCAGGTCATCTATAAGTCTTTGCTAGGTAAAGCCCCGCCTTATCTCAGCTCACTGGTCACCATAGCAACACCCACCCGTAGCACACGCTCCAGCAGGTATATTTCACTGGTCATCCCCAAAGCCAACACCTCCTTTTGGCTGCCTTCCCTTCCAATTCTCTGCTGCCAATGACTGGAACGAATTGCAAAAATCGCTGAAGCTGGAGACTTGTATCTCCCTCACTAACTTTAAGCATCAGCTGTCAGAGCAGCTTACCGATCACTGTACCTATACACAACCCATCTGTAAATAGCACACCCAACTACCTCATCCCCGTATTTTTTTTATTTTTTTGCTCTTATACATCCCAGTATCTTTCCTTGCACATCATCATCTGCACATCTATCACTCCAGTGTTAATGGGGTCTAATAACTGTGCTTTTGCACGTAGCCCTTCGAGGTCCCATTCTTTTCACTCAAACACATTTGTTTTACCAGAATGGGAGTTGAGCCTAAAACTGTCTGCGTTCTCTAGCGTGTCAACCTTCTATCGGAGAGTGTTGAGGCAGCGGTTTACCTGTATTTACAACAATGCAAGTGATTCATTGATCTTCTCGGTAGGGCTGGGCGATTTGGGCAAAATATATCACAATATTTTTCACATTTGACAGTATTACATATTTGGCGTTTTTTAATAATACAAGTTCTAAATTTGCTTTATGAGTTGTGCATGACCTTAGGGTGGCAACACAAGTTTTTTTTTTTTTTTTTTTTCCCAAATGGGGCTTTCTCCATTCCGATTGTTTTATACTGTTCAATCAAACGTTAATCTCATTTGCGATCATTTCCACACTGTCACATAGGACTGGACAATATGGGTAAAATGTCTAGACCTTATTTTAACCAAATATTGCAAATTACTTATCATTTAGATCTAAATACGTGGGTGAACTGTTGGAATCGTGAAAATTATTATTCTAATTCTATAGTTAGAATGTAATAGTGGACACTAACTTCTTGGGGATGGGTGCATGAGGTGACCGTTTGAGAGCCTGGCGTGCCCAAAGTAAAATGCCTCCCATTCAGGCCCAGAAAATAGGATATGCACATATTTAGTACCATTGGATAGGAAACACTCTGAATTTTCCAAAACTGTTAACCATTTGTCTGTGACAGAACGGATATGGCAGGCGAAACCCCGAGGAATTTCTGTCCTGGAAAAAGGGATTGACACATTGCTCATTTGGAACCCCTCCCTCATGAAAATGACCATATAAGGGCATATGAATGCAGTACCCATCGCTTCCTCTGGATGTCAGTGTCGAGACAGTATTGATTTTCATTTTGGATGAATTAGACCAGAGAAGAAGAGGAAACCAGGAAGTGTCTCATTTATGTCAACAGTAGGCACTGCGCGCTCCCAACAAGGCGCGCTGTGTGTTTTTTACCGTCTTTATCGATCAGTTTATATTCCGGTTGATTTATAATAGTAAATATACGTAAGTGTTCCTAAGGATACATTTAAAACTATGTTTGATTGTTCTTGGACAAGTTTATAGGTATAAGATGAACGAGTTTGCGTCACGTTTCAATGGAGGAGTGGAAGCTGTCGTTTCTGATTATAACGCACGAACCAAATGGAGATTTATGGATAAAATACATTACTTTTTCTAACAAAAGAACCATGGATTGTCTTCGTTGGACACTTAGGATGACCTCAGCAAAAGTTCTTCAACAGGTAATTGATTTGTTTTCGCTGTGAAATGTGTTATGGGTGTGCCGTGATGGATTATGAAATTATGGTAATGGGAAAAATATGTGAGGTGCTACCCTCAAAAAAATCAAATGTGCTGCTTTCACCGTAAAGCCTTTTTGAAATCTGACAACGCTGTGATATTGCCAAGAAACAGAGCTTTTGATGAGTATGGAACAGTTGTATATTGGTGGATGTTTAATAATTCAACTTTTGGATTTTGAATTTGGCGCCTTGCATTTCACCTGGTAGTGTCGGGATTGGGGCGCTAGCGCCCCAGCAATCCCCAAGAAGTTTTTTAAATAGTGTTGTTTGACAACTAATGAAAAGGGCAGGGAGGCTTTCATAGAATTAGAACACTAATAAGATCTCTATGGAGGCGTTATTGTGACAGGGTAGTAACCAAAGTGTTGGTCAGAATTTCCCAGGGGAGTGGGACCCTATAGTCTTTGGCTATATTATAAATATTCTCTTACTTCATGTATCTAATATATTCATACTTTGCCTATTCATCTCTGATTTAGAAGACACTGTTGTACTAAAAACATGCCGATTTAAGCCTACACCAGCACTGGTATCAGGCTGTATTAGCTAGCTACGTTTGCGCTAACTCAGTACATTTATTAGCTAGCTAGCGATTAACATTAGCGGCTTACACAATTTATTTTAGCCACAACTTGATAAGAAAAGACAAACTATCTGTTTGCAGACAGTAAGATACAAAATCTAAGTGTTAATATAGCTTGTGGATTTATATTAAGAAGCAAAGTGGAAAACAGCATTGTTGACATGGACATACTGTTGCATTGACCATGCAGAGTGAAGATTGAACGGTCTGCAAATTATCTTGTGGTCGAGAAATAACTGCGCTGAGCTCATTGAGTGACGGGGCCGGGGTTTGGTGAAGAGGGAGAGAGACGACTCAAGTAGACTATAAATATGGAGGGGAGTATCACATTTAAGAAACCAAACATTGAAACACTGTTATAGAAGTTACAGTAAAAACCCAACCCGGTCCATGCATCAAAACCGGTATATAGTAAAATACAGTATACAGCCCAGCCCTACGTTTTGGTGGACTGAGCAGCATTGTTTACTGGAACAATACAGTCTCTCAGGGAAGTGCTACACAGGACGTAGACACAATGCCCCCGAATGGCGGGCGCAGGAGGAAAAATGGCCCGTCGTCAGCAACACGTCTTCATCGTACAGTGGGAAAATGTTCCTGCACTGCAGCCTTGTCACCCCTGCAGACAGGTCCTACAGTATGGGAGGCGGCAAGAGCTGGCCTGAGTGTGTGAGATTGTGAAGCACTGTTGCACCCAATGTTGGGAAACATTCATACAGAACAAAAATATTAAACTCAACATGGTCCCATGTTTCATGAGCGGAAATAAACGATCCCAGAAATGCTCCATACGCACAAAAAGCTTATTTCTCTAAAATATTGCGCACAATGTTGCACCTGACAGGCGTGGCATATAATCAATAATCTGATTAAACAGCATGCTCATTACACAGGTTCACCTTCTGCTGGGGAAAATAAAAGGCCACTAAAATGTGCAGTTCTGTCACGCAACACAATGCCACAAGTTGAGGGACAGTCGTACTCAATCAAGGGTTTTTCTTTATTTGACTATTTTCTACATTGTAGAATAATAGTGAAGACATCAAAACTATGAAATAACATGTGGAATCATGTAGTAACCAAAAAAAGTGTTAAACAAATCAAAATATACTTTATATTTGAGATTCTTCAAAGTAGCCACCCTTTGCCTTTGCACATCAACATCTGGGTGAATCAGGCCTTCATGGTTGAATTGCTGCAAAGAAACCACTACTAAAGGACACCAATAAGAAGAGGCTTGCTTTGTCCAAGAAACATGAGCAATGAACATTAGACCGGTGAAAATCTGTCCTTTGGTCTGAAGAGTCCAAATTTGAGATTTTTGGTTGCAACTGCCGTGTCTTTTTGAGACGCAGAGTAGGTGAACGGAAGGTCTCCGCATGTGTAGTTCCCACCATGAAGCATGGAGGAGGTGGTGTGATGATGTAGGGGTGCTTTGCTGGTGACACTGTCAGTGATTTATTTAGAATTCAAGGCACACATAACCAGCATGGCTACCACAGCATTCTGCAGCGATATGCCATCCCATCTGGTTTGCGCTCAGGACAATGACCCAACACACCTCCAGGCTGCGTAAGGGCTATTTGACCAAGAAGGAGAGTGATGGAGTGCCGCATCAGATGACCTGGCCTACATAATCCCCCAACCTCAACCAAATTGAGATGGTTTGGGATGAGTTGGACAGCAGAGTGAAGGAAAAGCAGCCAACAAGTGCACAGCATATGTGGGAACTCCTTCAAAAGCATTCCAGGAGAAGCTGGTTGAGAGAGTGCCAAGAGTGTGCAAAGCTGTCAAGGTAAAGGGTGGCTATTTGAAGAATCTCAAATATATTTTGATTTGTTTAACACTTTTTTGGTTACTACATGATTCCATGTGTTATTTCATAGTTTTGGTGTCTTCACTATTATAGAAAAGAGTACAAATAATATATATCTCAAATTATCAGGGACCCAAGGGGATCAACGCACACACATATACACACTGACACCAGGCCGGGGTCAGAGGTCAACCCTACGGACTACCTATCTATCAGAGAGGAACCCTCCTGTGCAAACTTAATGAGGCCCACTGCCAGCCACGAAGCAGTCTGGTAGTAGCACCCTAGGACTGCACTGGGGCTTACTCTCACCCAATTTCCTCCAACTTCTCCAGTCTCCACATTGTCTTAAAGGCCCAATGCAGCTGTTTTTATATCAATATCAAATCATTTCTGGGTAACAATTAAATGCATTACTGCAATAGATTATCAGTGAAATGGGCTAAAAGTGGAGAGGGGAAAACTGAAGGTTTGGAACTCTTTGTTATTGGTCTATTAACGAATTTACCGCATGGTGATGTAACCATGGAAAGAAAACTTCCGCCCATGCAAACCTTCTGATTAGAAGGTCCTGTGTAGTTTGTATTTTCAACCAGCAACTATCAGAAAATAACACTGATCATTTTTTTTTGTTTCATCTGTTGTGAATTTTGACTGCACTGGGCCTTTAACCATAAGCTACCTCTAATGAGCTCATTGGCAGACGGACGGTGTGGGAAAGAAAGCGTTTCATGGGAAGCGCCACCTTATCTCGCTCATTGAGCCCTGATGCATTCATCACCTCCCGCCTGCCACATCTGCCTCCCCTCCCAGCAAATCCCATTTCCTGGGCGTCTATTGAGCGTGCTCAGTGGTGAGGGTCGCCACACGTTTTCCCATGGCCTTCTCACCCCTGTGCCTACCACCCCAGCCCTCCCCCAGATGAAAAAGCACACACACTACCCCCACTCACCATTGTCAGTGCCTCGACTGTTGTGCTTCCCCATACACCAATGGATGCACACTGCGGTCCGCTCACCGGCCTTGCCTTAATCCAGCCTCCCACCCTATTTTCCACACACACACACACACTTGACATCCTAAATTCCAACACACACACACACACTATTTTGAGATCCTAAACCCCTTTGATAACCCCACTCAACACACACAGACCCTTGCTCAGCTTTGATACACACCACCCCCCACCGCTGGAGCAGTAGCAGGGGCAGCCTAATCGCTGGGATATGTCGCCTCACGAGCTGTAGGTAGTGTCTAACAGCTCCGAATGAGCTAAACCATTGGCCGAGCCTCAGAGAGCGGAGGCCTGGGTTTCATTCTTCCACTGGTTGCCTAATTAATGGAGTCTTAATCTGGCAGGCCCAACAGTCCCGGCGACTGATGATCAGGCTACCTGTGCCGAGATGGGCAGGGCGCACTGCGTGTGAGAGAGTGAGGAGGAGAAGGAAAAAGTAAAAAGAAATAGGGAGAGGGGGTGTCACCATGAATATGTTTAGAATTCAGGATGGCACAAAGGCAGCAAGCATTTAGGCCTATTTTTGTTGGGAAACTAAACATTGATCCAAGATCTGCATTCTTACTCCAAAAAATGTCATACAAAAGAGACAGAATTCCTAAAATGGGTCAGAATCTATACAAAATGTACCATATCAACAATGTAGCACTTTCCATTTCACATTGTCCATTCCGTAGACCTAGATTAAGTTGATTTAAACATAGTTAGCCTACCCTTTCAACATTTCTATCCAAGAGATTCGGCACAACACTTCTAAAGTCTCAAGGACCAAGTCGTTGAAGGCTAAGTCCTACATGCTTTCCACACGTTTCTCAACTGCCTAAATGGCACCCAGAAATAGCGGGAGAGGATGTTGGTTTACTCTAACAAGGAAATTAGCAAGTCATCCTGATTCCCAGCATCTGTACGGCTTGGTAACGCTTCCTCACTGCGAAATTCAGCAAAAATCTTAGAGCGTGGAATTGGATCACAGAAAGCACCTGATGATGATGATACCTGATGGGGGACACACAAGGGGGCAGAGGACCTATCTAGGAGGGCTCCTGAAGAGAGAGGGTGCCTACAGGTGGTGAGGAGCGTGGGCAGGAAGGCGGGGTGGGGGAGGCTTCTCAGTGGCAGTGCCAGCAAAGAGTGGGTGGCAGAGCGCTCTGACTCAGTGCTGCGCCTGTGGCTGCTGCTATTGAGACTTACTCTTTGGAAGGAAGGAAGCTGGAGAGAAATTGATAAGGGCCCCCTTGAAGCCGACTGCCAACAAAAGGAGTAAAACGCCATAAGCCTACATGACCACTCTCTAGGTAAGCCTCCCTCCCGGCGTCCCACCAAGGCCGCATAGCCGTCACACTAGCAGAAGTGTGAAGCGCACCACATCCGTGCACACACTCAGATATTTTTTGCCAATATGCCAAGACTAAAAAACATGATATTTCGTTTTCTCAAAATGTGATCAATGGAAGGAGTATTGACATATTAAAATTGAGAAAAAATTATATATTGAAAAATATTTTGGCCTTACCTAGGCCTCCTTTAAGACTCCATCATGTTTCATCTGTAGGTGCTATAAAGCAAAAACAATTGTCATATGAAGCTCTACCGCTTGCTCTGTAATATGAGTAGCAGGCCTATTTTGTAAAAAATAAAACAGAGATTGTTGAACATAATATGTGCTAGTTATAGTTATGATGAAATTTGTAAGCACTGAATGTGAAAATGGATCATAGCGATTAATCACTACTTAGAAATAATCCGTTTTTGCATGGACATTAAATAGTGGAAGTCCTCAATGGCAAAGTAGTCAACTGGGTAGGACTTCCTATGGGTTAAGGAAAGCTCACACAATGACATCCTGGTCATCAGGAGGGATCAGCCAATGAATTATACTTGTGCGCAAACATTCCACAAGTGCAGTTGGCAGTAAATAGCCAACCTTGGCTTTATACTTGTCCAAACACACTCCCAGTGGCAATATGCACCCTTTCAGGTTGTTTACCAACACATAGGAAGTAGAAGAAAAAATTGTACTACTTCAAATGGAGATGGCCTCAATGGCGCTGCCCATGCCCTCAGACGCCACAATAGAGTACCACAGCATTAGTCATAATGCCCTTGAAACCTAGCGGTCAAACAAGGAAATTGTTTCCACCATTTTTACCATAAGCGATTTTAGAAACACTTAAAATATTTAACTAGGCAAGTCAGTTAAGAACAAATTCTTACTTACAATGAGAGCCTACCAAAAGGGAAAAGGCCTCCTGTGGGGACAGGGGCCTGGGATTAAAAAGAAATACAATATAAATACAGGACAAAACACACATCACAACAAGAGAGACCTAAGACAGCAACATAGCAAGGCAGCAACACATGACAACACAGCATGGTAGCAACACAACATGACAACAACATGATAGCAACACAGAACATGGTACAAACATTATTGGGGAAAGACAACAGCACAAACAGCAAGGTAGAGACAACAATACATCAAACAAAGCAGCCATGTCCATGATTGAGTCTTTGAATGAAGAGACTGAGATAAACTGTCCAGTTTGAGTGTTTGTTGCAGCTCATTCCAGTCGCTAGCTGCAGCGAACTGAAAAGAGGAGCGACCCAGGAATGTGTGTGCTTTGAGGACCTTTAACAGAATGTGATTGGCAGAACGGGTTTTGTATGTGGAGGATGAGGGCAGCCGTAGATATGTCAGATAGGAGGGAGTGAGGCCTAAGAGGGTTTTATAAATAAGCATCAACCAGTGGGTCTTGCGACAGGTAAACAGAGATGAGTATGTCGTGTCCTATAAAAGAGCAGTGACGTGTCCTATAAGGAGCATTGGTGGCAAATCTGATGGCCAAATGGTAAAGAACATTAGCCGCTCGAGAGCACCCTTACCTGCCGATCTATAAATTATGTCTCTCTAATCTAGCATGGGTAGGATGGTCATCTGAATCAGGGTTAGTTTGGCAGCTGGGATGAGAGAGGAGTGATTACAATAGAGGAAACCCAAGTCTATAATTACCTTTACCCTGCAGCTTTGATAGGTGATGAGAGAAGGACAGTGTACAGTCTAGCCATACACTCAAGAACTTGTATAAGGTGACTACCTCAAGCGCTAAACCCTCAGAGGTAGTAATCACACCTGTGGGAAGAGGGGCATTCTTCTTACCAAACCACATGACCTTTGTTTTGGAGGTGTTCAAAACAAGGTTAAGGGCAGAGAAAGCTTGTTGGACACTAAGAAAGCTTTGTTGTAGAGCTTTGAACACAAAATCCGGGAAGGGGCCAGCTATCATCTGCATATAAATGGATTAGAGAGCTTCCTACTGCCTGAGCTATGTTGTTGATGTAAATTGAGAAGAGCGACGGGTCTAGGATTGAGCCTTGGGGTACTCCCTTGGTGACAGGCAGTGGCTGAGACAGCAGATTCTATGACTTTATACACTGCACTCTATACACTGCACTCTTTGACTCTTTGCCTAGTTAGATAAAGGTAAAATAAATAATATAAAAAAACCAACAGTGCAACTTAAGTAAAAAAAAAAGGTATTAGGTGAACAATAGATAAAGGAATAGGTTGTCTCGTCGTTGATCAGGCCTACCACTGTTGTGTTGTCTGCTAACTTAATGATGGTGTTGGAGTCGTGCCTGGCCACGCAGTCATGAGTGAACAGGGATTACAGGAGGGGACTGAGCACGCACCCCTGAGGGGGCGCCAGTGTTGAGGACCAGTGTGGCGGATGTGTTGCTACCTACCCTCACCACCTGGTGGCGGCCTGTCAGGAAGTCCAGGATCTAGTTGCAGAGGAAGGTGTTAAGTCCCAGGATCCTTAGCTTAGTGATGAGCTTTGAGGGTACTACGGTATTGAACGCTGAGCTGTAGTCAATGAATAGCATTCTCACATAGGTGTTCCCTTTGTCCAGGTGGGAAAGGGCAGTGTGGAGTACAATAGAGATTGCATCATCTGCGGATCTGTTGGGGTGGTATGCAAATTGGAGTGGGTCTAGGGTTTCTGGGATAATGGTGTTAATGTGAGCCATACCAGCCTTTCAAAGAACTTCACGCCTACGGACGTGTGCTACGGGTCTGTAGTCATTTAGGCAGGTTACCCTGGTGTTCTTGGGCACAGCAATGATGGTCTGCTTGAAACATGTTGGTATTACAGACTTCGACAGGGAGAGGTTGAAAATGTCAGTGAAGACACCTGCCAGTTGGTCAGCACATGCCCAGAGCACACGTCCTGGTAATCCGTCTGGCCCCGCGGCCTTGTGAATGTTGACCTGTTTAAAGGTCTTACTCGCGTCGGCTATGAAGAGCGTGATCACAGTCTGGAACAACCTGTTTTTAATTCTCATTTTGTTTATGAGGGCGTGTTTGTTAAAACTACTTAGGGAGTGGCGGCAGTGTTGGGAGTTTTGGAGAGTCTGGCATGCCCAAAGTAAAATGCCTGCCACTCAGGCCCAGAAACTAGGATATGCACATAATTAGTACTATTGGATAGAAAACACTGAAGTTTCTAAAACTGTTAAAATGTCTGAGTATAACAGAACTGATATGGCAGGCGAAAACCAGAGTAAAATCCATCCAAGAAAATGTGATTTTGTAAGCTTGCTCATTTTCCAATGGGTTGCTATAGGATCTGCTGAAATACAGCTCCCAGGTTGCAGTACCTATGGCTTCCACTAGATGTCAACAGTCTTTAGACAAGGTTTCAAGCGTTTACCTTAAACTAGAGGAGAAGAGGAAGTTTATCCAAGTGGAGTGAGGAAGTAATTTCTGTCGGTGGTGCGTGGGACCCGGGAGCACGCACGGTTTTTTACTTTTCTATCGTCCAAGATTTTATCTGTGTGAAATATTATAGTTAATATACATAATAGTGTACCTAAGGATCGATTAGAAATGCTGTTTGATTTGTTTGGTTTATAGGTATATTTTTTGTCTTGTATAATGGGACGAGTGGACGGTGAATTTTCTGAACAGAATGCACCAACCAAATGGATATAAATAGGGACTTTTTAGAACAAAATGAACATTGATTGTCTTGCTTGGACACTTCGGATTACCATCAGCACAATTTATTTTAGCTCTTATGTGTTTTTTGACACCTGCGCTGGTTTTATTAGGAAGTACATGGGGCGCTGTCCTGAGACAATCAAATATTATGCTTTCGCCGTAAAGCCTTTTTGAAATCTGAAGCTGTGAGAATGCCAAGAGTCTAAAGTTTTTGAAGAGTGTGCAACACTTGTATTTTCATGAATGTTTTATATTTCTACTTCTGTAATTTAAATTTGGTTCTCTGCATTTTTCTGCTTCTTAATTATCCCCAAGAGGTTAACAATACCACTGAAAATATTAAAAAAAGAAGATCCAGAGGGCATCAAGCTGATTCTATGCCATTTTAAGAGGCCAGGTCATGAAGGAAGGCTTGCTCATACATTATTTTTCAGCAAGCGTCTATGACAAATCAGGAAAGGTCATTTCACCGAGCAGCCATTACGAATTAAAATGACATTGAATTGCTTTGGATTCAATTCTAAGAAATTAAATTGCGACATTAAGTATTTAAGTTTCATTCCTTTATCGAATCTTAACCAAAAGCATCTGCCAGTAATTAGGCTACTACAAAGAATACAGATCCCATTTCAAATATTAGCTTGATTACAACTAAAACATGTCATACAGGTCGTTTTTGTCATGATTTTAGGTTGATCCCTTCCATTCTGTAGTGTTTGATGCATTCTGAGAAATGTTTGTTTCATTTTTAACATGTAAGCGAATTATAAATTATTTTAAACCTACAAAGGGATCTTAGAATATGTCCAGAGAACTCTAACTATTAAAGAAAATCCCTTTAAGGCTTGCTTTAAAAAGCCAACAGTCTGAACATCTGAGATTGTGAGGAAGGGAGTTCCAAAGGCGTGGTGCATTAAAAAAACACAAAAATGAAATATTAATCATATGACACCAATTTTTGCTTTGTAGCACCTTGATGAAACATTATGGAGTCTTACAGGCCCAGTGCAGTCAAAATTCTAGTTTTCCTGTGTTTTGTAAAACAGATGATTTGTTTAGTGTTATTTCCTGATAGTTGCTAGTTGAAAATACAATCTACACAGGACTTCTAAATCAGCAGGTTTGGATGGGCGGGAGTGTCGGCTTTCAATGCTGACAACACCATGCGGTAAATTGGTTAATAGACCAATCGCAAAGGGATTTCCAAACCTCTCTGCCAATAACCAATAGTTTCAGTTTGACCCTCCCCACTCAGACCACTCCCAGACAGTCCACAAAAAATAATTCCATGAGATTTATTTTTTTAAGCAATTTTTGCCCATTTTAAATGGAACTATTACAGTAGCTAGGTTTCCATTCAATTGGCAACAGATGTTCATGCAAATATTCTAAAATCCACAAAGAAAATATGCAAATTTTCTCACCCTTGAACCCATAGCCAAAGGGAACATTTGTTTAGTGGGAACAATTTGGCGCTCCAGAACATGTGAATTAATGGAGGGGACTTTGATTTCGATCATCCTTGAGATATCACTACAACTTGATTGGAGTCCACCTGTGTCCAATTCAGTTGTTTGGACATGATTTAGAAAGAAATACACCTCTCTATATAAAGGTCCCACAGTTGACAGTGCCTGTCAAAGCAGAAACTATACTATTAAGACCAAGGAACTGTCCGTAGATCTTCGAGATATAATGGAGACCTCATCTCAATTCTATCTGGGAAGGGTAAAAAATTATTTTGACAGTGTTTCTCCAAGAGCACAGTGGTCTCCATCATTCGAAATACTGACGGTATGATTTTCAATACAGTTTAAAAAATATATATTATTTTTGTGGGGCTGCGTGCTACGCCACTGCTTATAACTAGACATTAAGTATAACTATAAGAAATCTAAGATGTGTCAAATAAATTATATCCAGTTTAGGGATCCAGCTGTGCATTTAGTTAGCCAACTTGTTGGCTAAGGGGATAGATGTCAAGATCAAGCTTTCTGGTTACAGCAGAGACATTAAATCCCCTCCTGGATCAAGATCCCAGTTGTCTAAATTGTTTTGTGCGTAAAAAACAATATCAAATATTTAATAGCACCCCCTGTGCGCACCTTCAGCAATACAATATACCCTGGTATGGTACAGAAACTGAATGACCGTATGAAAATCTGGATACCGTCCAACTCGACCGATTTTACTCTTTGGCCTGAATGCAAAGGACTCTTGTCTGGAGAAAGACAGGTGGTGAGCTGTGCCTGGTTAACACCATCCCTACCGTAAAGCATAGTGGTGGCAGCATTATGCTATGGGGATGCTTTTCAGTGGCAGGGACAGGGAGACTGGTAAGGATAGAGGGAACAATGAATGGAGCCAAATACAGGCAAGTCCTTGATGAGAACCTCCTTCAGAGTCCAAACGACTGATTGGTTTACATGCACACATCTGAAATCAGGATCCCTGAAGGCACTCATAAATGCAAAAAAAAAAATCTGCAATCAAAATAAATAAATCTACCACCATGTTATTTTTGGGAAAAATATTTGATTCTGAGTTTGGACATATACAGTTTGTATGTGAAAACTATTTCTAAGAGGCATAGATTCAGTTGTTCCGAACTCTCACATCGCTCGCACTAAAGATGGAGGCTTGCTCAGCTGGTGCTAGAACATGCGCAGATCAAATGAATGTGTTAACATGTCCAAATAATTTGAAAGATTTGAAAACAGGTGTTTTAGTCGGCGTATGCTTACTTTGATCTTACACGATTAACTTCTTAGGAAGCGGCAGCTGAGGTGTCGGTTTTGGAGAGTCTGGCGTGCCCAAAGTAAAAGGCCTGCTACTCAGGCACAGAAACTAGGACATGCACATAATTACTATTGGATAGGAAACACTCGGAAGTTTCTAAGAGTGTTAAAATATTGTCTGTGAGTAAAACAGAACTGATATAGCAGGCGAAAACCAGAGGAATTTCTGTCCTGGCAAAAGTGTTGACACATTGCCTCATTTTGAACCCCTCCCTATTGAAAACAGCTATATATGGGAGTAAAATTGCAGTACCTATTGCTTCCACTGGATGTCAACAGTCTCTAGACAGTGTTTGGTGATGTTAGATTCTTCTTCTATTACCATCCAGAGCAACCTAACTAGTCACCGGATGTAAACAGAAGAGGATGCGCGTTCACGGGCTCACGCGAGCTGTGGTTTATTCCTTTCCTGTCGTCCAGTTTATAGTCCGGTTGAAATATTATAGTAAATATACATAAGTGTTCCTAAGGATACATTATCAATGATGTTTGATTGTTCTTGGACAAGTGTATAGGTTGAACGTGTTCTCTTAACGGTTCAATGGGCGAGTGGACGCTGTATTTTATGATCATAACACGCCAACCAAACGGAGATTTATGTATTTAATAAATTACTTTATCTAACAAAAGAACCATTGGATGTCTTCGTTGGACACTTGGGAAGCCCTCAGCAGAAGTTATTCAAAAGGTAAGGGATTTGTTTTCGCCCCTCCACTCCGTAAGTAGTTAAGATAAGCAGACTAAGGTGTTTTACATGACTATTGCATAATCTGCCTACATGATGCTGCCACCCCCGTGCTTCACGGTTGGAATGGTGTTCTTCGGCTTGCAAGCCTCCCACTTTTTCCTCCAAACATAACGATGGTCATTATGGCCAAACAGTTCTATTTTTGTTTCATCAGACCACTTTTCTCCAAAAAGTACGATCTTCGTCCCCATGTGCAGTTGCAAACATGTGTCTGGGTTTTTTTTATGGCAGTTTTGGAGCAGTGGCTTCTTCCTTGCTGAGCGGCCTTTCAGGATATGACAATATAGGACTCGTTTTACTGTGGATATAGATACTTTTGTATTTCCTCCAGCATCTTCACAAGGTCCTTTGTTGTTCTGGGATTGATTTGCACTTTTTGCACCAAAGTACATTCATCTCTAGGTGACAGAACGAGTCTCCTTCCTGAGCGGTATGACGGCTGCGTGGTCCCATGGTGTTTATACTTGCGTACTATTGTTTGTACAGATGAACGTGGTACCTTCAGGCATTTGGAAATTGCTCCCAAGGATGAACCAGACTAGTGGAGGTCTACAATTTTGTTTCTGAAGTCTTGGCTGATTTCAATTGATTTTCCCATGATGTCCAGCAAAGAGGCACTGAGTTTGAAGGTAGGCCTTGAAATACATCCACAGGTACACCTCCAATTGACTCAATGTCAATTAGCCTATCAGAAGCTTCTAAAGCCATTACATAATTTTCTGGAATTTTTCAAGCTGTTTAAATACACTAAAGGTCAACTTAGTGTATGTAAACTTCTGACCAACTGGAATTGTGATACAGTGAAATAATCTGTCTATAAACAATTGTTGGAAAAATTACTTTTGTCATGCAAAGTAGATGCCCTAACCGACTTGCCAAAACTATAGTTTGTTGACAAGAAATTTGTGGAGTGGTTGAAAAACGAGTTAATGACTCCAACCTAAGTGTAAACTTCCAACTTCAACTGTGATATATTTACACATTTGTAATAATGACAATTACAACAATACATAAATAAAATCTATTTCGTCTCAAATAATTAAACAAGTTCAATTTGGTTTAACTAATGCAAAAACACAGTGATGGAGAAGTAAAAGTGCAATATGTGCCATGTATAAAAGCTAACATTTAAGTTCTTTGCTCAGAACATATGAAAGCTGGTGGTTCAATATTCCCAGTTAAGTAGTTTTAGGTTGTAGTTATTATAGGAATTATGACAGGTCGACTATTTCTCTCGCTAGCATTTGTATTTCATATACCGTTGACTATTGGATGTTCTTATCGGCACTTTAGTAATGCCAGCCTAATCTCGGGAGTTGATAGGCTTGAAGTCATAAACAGCGCTGTGGTTCAAGCATTGCTAAGAGCTGCTGGCAAAACGCAGTAAAGTGCTGTTTGAATGAATGCTGGCGAGTATGCTGCTGCCTACCACCACTCAGTCAGACTGCTCTATCAAATCATAGACTTAATTATATTATAAGAAACACAGAAATACGAGCCTTTGGTCATTAATATGGTCAAATCCGGAAACTATAATTTCGTTTATTCTTTCAGTGAAATACGGAACCGTTCCGTATTTTACCCGAACGGGTGGCAACCCTAAGTCTAAATATTGCTGTTACATTGCACAACCTTCAATGTTATGTCATAATTATGCAAAATTCTGGCAAATTACTTCACAGTTCGCAACGAGACAGGCGGCCCAAACGGTTGCATATACCCGGACTCTGCTTGCTCTGAACGCAAGAGAAGTGACACAATTTCCCTAGTTAATATTGCCTGTTAACATGAATTTTTTAAAACTAAATATGCAGGTTTAAAAAAAAATATACCTCTGTGTATTGATTTTAAGAAAGGCATTGATGTTTAGGTACATTTTTCGCGAATGCGCTATTGTTAAATCACCTGTTTGGTGAAGTAGGCTGTTATTTGATGATAAATGAACAGGCACCGCATTGATTATATGCAACGCAGGACAAGCTAGTTAACCTAGTAATAGTAAATCAACCATGTGCAGTTAACTAGTGATTACGTGAAGACTGATCGTTTTTTTTTATAAGATAAGTTTAATGCTAGTTAGTAACTTACCTTGGCTCCTTGCAGCCACAAGGTCCTTTTGACACTGCACTCGCGTAACAGGTGGTCAGCCTGCCACACAGTTTCCTCATGGATTGCAATGTAATCGGCGTCCAAAAAGGCAGATTACCGATTGTTATGAAAACTTGAAATCGGCCCTAATTAATCAGCCATGTCGATTATTCAGTCGACCTCTAATTGTAATAACATACAGGAACTCAAGTCCTTCTGTTTACCCAACCTGTAATACTTCAATCAAATGCAGACCGTATTATTTCCCAAGACAATTCTCTTCCGGTTATTGTCACAGCCGTGTATATCACTCCTCAAGCAGATACCACGACTGCCCTCAAGGAACGTCACTGGACTTTATGCAAACTATATATCCGTAGGCTGCATTTATTGCAGCTGGCGACTTTAACAAAGCAAATTTGAAGAAATGGCTACCTAAATTTTATCAGCATATGGACTGTAGTACACGCGTTGGAAAACACTCAACCATTGTTATTCCAACTTCCGGGATGCATACAAGGCCCTCCCCATCCTGCTTTTGGCAAATCTGACCACGACTCCATTTTGCTCCTCCCTTCCTATTAGGTAGAAACTCAAAACACGAATTACCCGTGCTAAGGACTATTCAATGCTGGTCTGACCAAATTGGAATCCACGCTTCAAGACTGTCATCAGTCGGACTGGGATATGTTCCAGGTAGCTTCAGAGAATAATATCGATATAAATATCGAGATGGTTACTGAGTTTATCAAGAAGTGTATAGGAGATGTTGTACCCACTGTGACTATTAAAACCTACCCTAACCACAGATCGCGAATAGATGGCAGCATTCGAGAACTGAAAGCGCGAACCACTGCATTTAACCATGGCAAGGTGACTGGGAATATGGAAGAAAACAAAACAGAGTAGTCATTCCATTCGCAAGGCAACTAAACAGGCAAAACATCAGTATAAAGACATAATGGAGTCGCAATTCAACGGTTCAGACACGAGACGTATGTGGCAGGGTCAACAGACAATCACGGACTACAAAAGGAAAACCAGCCACGTCGCAGACATCAACGTCTTGCTTCCAGACAAGCTAAACACGTTCTTTGCCCGCTTTGAGGATAACAGTGCCACCGACGCAGCCAGCTAACAAGGACTGTGGGCTCTCCTTCTCCGTGGCCAACGTGAGTAAGACATTTAAACGTGTTAACCCTCGCAAGGCTGCCGGCCCAGACGGCATCCCAAACAGATTCCTCCGAGTATGCGCAGACCACCTAGCTGGTGTGTTTACAGACATATTCAATCTCTCCCAAACCCAGACTGCTGTCCCCACATGCTTCAAGATGGCCAACATTGTTCCTGTACCCAAGAATGCAAAGGTAACTGAACTAAATGACTATTGCCCCGTAGCACTCACTTCTGTCATCATGAAGTGCTTTGAGAGACTAGTCAAGGATCATATCACCTCCACCTTACTTGTCACCCTATACCCACTTCAATTTGCTTACCGCCCCAATAGGTCCACAGACAACGCAATCGCACAGCACACTGCCCTAACCCATCTGGACAAGAGGAATACCTACGTAAGCATGCTGTTCATTGACTATAGCTCTGCATTCAACACCATAGTACCCTCCAAACTCATCATTAAGCTCGAGCACCTGGGTCTGAACCCCACCCTGTACAATTGGGTCCTGGACTTCCTGACGGGCCACCCCCAGGTGGTGAAGGTAGGAAACAACACCTCCACTTCGCTGATCCTCAACTCAGCAGCCCCACAAGGGTGCATGCTCAGCCCCCTCCTGTACTCCCTGTTCACCCATGACTGCGTGGCCATGCATGCCTCCAACTCAATCATCAAGTTTGCAGACGACACAAGTAGTAGGCTTAATTACAAACAACGACGAGACAGGGAGGTGAGGGCTCTCGGAGTGTTGAGTCAGGAAAATAACCTCTCACTCAACGTCAACAAAACAAAGGAGCTTATCATGGACTTCAGGAAACAGCATGGCATCATGAGGATGGAAAATTATGTGGATATATTGAAGCAACATCTCAAGACATCAGTCAGGAAGTTAAAGCTAGGTCGCAAATGGGTCTTCCAAATGGACAATGACCCCAAGTATACTTCCAAAGTTGTGGCAAATTGGCTCAAGGACAACAAAGTCAAGGTATTGGAGTGGCCATCACAAAGCCCTGACCTCAATCCCATAGAACAATTGTGGGCAGAACTGAAAAGGCATGTGCGAGCAAGGAGGCCTACAAATCTGACTCCGTTACACCAGCTCTGTCAGGAGGCATGGGCCAAAATTCAACCAACTTATTGTGGGAAGCTTGTGGAAGGCTACCCGAAACTTTTGACCCAAGTTAAACAATTTATAGGCAATGCTACCAAATACTAATTGAGTGTATCTAAACTTCTGACCCACTGGGAATGAAATAAAAGCTGAAATAAATCATTGTCTACTATTATTCTGGCATTTCACATTCTTAAAATAAAATGGTGATCCTAACTGACCTAAGACAGGGAATTTTTACTAGGATTAAATGTCAGGAATTGTGAAAAACTGAGTTTAAATGCATTTGGCTAAGTTGTATGTAAAGTTACGACTTCAACTGTATATGGATGATTTATAAGCCAGGCACATTTAACAGTTAGGCTATTGATTATAGACGTAATTATGTTGGGGTTTCCTCTCCTCAATATTCTTAGACAATTAGGCTAAGGCAAGGGCTGTTTCCTCATCTCTGCTGCTGCTGCCTCCGCCGCATTGTTCTCAATCCCAATATGCTGGTTAACTTTGCTATTATTCACATAGCAACATAGGGATAGGCGCCAATTCTACGGCGCACTGAAGATCATGTTTCAGAACCGCGGACAGCGACCATATCCAACCCGGGAGAAAATAATACTAGATGTATTGGTGTTGCAACATTGTATTACATAATATAACCATATACAAATTTCAGTATCACGTCTTAGAGTGGACTGTGCAATCCCCGTGGCCTCCGCAATGGATTAGTCCACTGAGATAGGCAAATCAGACAGGTGTCTTGTGCACTATAAAAACATATTTTTTTAAAATGTGACTGCTCGACTAAAAGCCTATGGACCAAACAATCGACCAGTCAACTAAATGGGGTCAGCCCTAGTAAACATATTATAATGCTTGCATGAATGTCATGCTGAAAATATGTTCATGTCTTTGTCACCAATAACTGCAATACACACCATAAAAAAAATGTATATGCTAACTAGCTACAGTAATCATAACAGAGTTACTGTAGCTAGTATGCTAGCTAGCCTAGTTAGTATGCTAGCTAGCCCGACCGCTACATCCAAAATAGTGTTTGCAACAATAACAGCCAAGTTTCGTCTTATCGACTGTGTTAAACAGTCCAAACAACAACATGTAGGCCTGTTAGAAGAACAACATTTATTATGACATTTACAGGCAAATCATTATGGAATCCTGGTCTTTGGTGCCAACTTTAGCCATGCAAGCTAGCTAAGTAGCTAAACCTGCTGCATCTGAAATAAAGCGTTCCCCAATAACAGAAAAATACAGCCTCAGCGACTGTCCATGCAACCATCCAACACTGGAGGCCTTTTGGAACTAAAAAAAAAAAGTATGATGTTTACAAGTAATAGGGAAATATAGGCTATTTGGAAAAGGCACAATGGCTGGTGGGAGTGGTTTTGCTGAACAGAATCATGTGAGTTTGAACATATTGTAGTAAGCTGTCTATAAATATCGTTCTATAGCAGTGGTCATCAACTGGTCGATCGTGATAGTGTTCCCATTTCATGTGTCTGAAGTTATTTATTTAACTAGGCAAGTCAGTTAAGAACAAATTCTTATTTACAATGACGGCCTAGGAACAGTGGGTTAACTTCCTTGCTCAGCGGCAGAACAGACTTTTACCTTGTCAGCTCGAGGATTCGATCTAGCAACCTGTCGGTTACTGGCCCAACGCTCTAACCACTAGGCTACCTGCCACCCCAAAAGGTACAAACTCTACCTTCCCGGCGGGCCCGGAGAGCAAACCAAGTGCAATATAGGCCTACCACTGGATAATCGGATGGCTCAGATTACTGTGTCTGCAGTAACTTAGCAGGTATAAAAGAAAGCTACCGCAAAGTTGATACTGTGAGATTTCAAAACCATGACTAGAGAGAGACTGTCAACAAACACAGCAAAGAGCTGCTGTTTTTATGAGTGAGTTCGTGATTAAGTTCTTACTCGGTACTGTCAATACTTTATTCATCACTTTTATATGCAATTAAAACGCGCGTTCTTCCTAATTCCACTTGCTCTACAACCAACACTGCAGCAGTAATGAATGAGTAGGAAAGTGTATTGATAGGCTTGCGTTATTATCAGCAGCTTGGGTCTTTTTGAATATCGAGAAATATTAAACTTTTTGTTCATAGGAGTAACAACATTAATTTGTTTGAGGCAAGAATAATGCAGTGCAACTCGAGTTTCAAAATCAGCTGGAAGACTGTTTCCCTTTTAGATCAGTGTCAGCAGAGGAAAGGGAGAGGGACGATGAGAGGCGGACCCCAGTCTCATCCTGCTCTCTCCCTTCGCTGAGACTGACCATTAGATGTAGGCACCATCAGCCAAGTAATATATTTAAATGTATGCTCACTCAGCTGTGCCTCACAAGTAAAACAACTGATCTATTACCGGTGTGATCATATAGCCTACCACAAATGTTGAAATATAATTGTAAAACAAATGGTCCGAACAACAATGCATTGGCAGGGAAATTCAAGCAATTCTAATATGCGGTGATAATGTATTGGGCCTATAGCCTACTGAAAAACCTCATTGCTACAGTGCTGTTTTTAAATGGTTAATGTTGCATATAGGCTTACGTTTTTTAAGTAATGTTTAAAAACAATCTGAGCGATAGATCTCGGCTTGCATTTCAACTCAGAAAGTAATCTTGACTCAAAAGGTTGGTTACCACTGTTCTATAGGTTTTTCATCTATTTAAAATATTTACAGTTGTTATTAGAAAAGGACAACTTGAGCAACATAGCTTTGAGTTCCAATATGATCTGAAAACTACAGACGTGTCATATAGATTGCTGAAAATAACAGTCAATTTTATTGGATTTGTCATTTAGAAGACGCTCTTATCCAGATAGAAGTGAGTGCATACATTTTTTATACTGGTCCCCCTTGGGAATCGAACCCACAACCCTGGACCACACAGGACCATCTCAGGGATCCTACTTGAATACGTCACAGAGAAGGAATTTACAGTTTTGCTCATCACTAAACAGTCAATAGACATTAAAATAATAAAATTACACAAACTGTGTAGGACATCATTAACTATATCATAATAACAACCCAAATGTTAAAAGTGGGCGAAATTATTCTTTAAATACTGTTTCCCATGCTTGTTCAATGAACCATAAACAATTAATGAACATGCACCTGTGGAACGGTCGTTAAGACACTAACAGCTTACAGACGGTAGGCAATTAAGGTCACAGTTATGAAAACTTAGGACACTAAAGAGGCCTTTCTACTCACTCTGAAAAACACCAAAAGAAAGATCTCCAGGGTCCCTGCTCATCTGCGTGAATGTGCCTTAGGCATGCTGCAAAAGGAAGCATGAGGACTGCAGATGTGGCCAGGGCAATAAATTGCAATGTCCGTACTGTGAGACGCCTAAGACAGCACTACAGGGAGACAGGACGGACAGCTGATCGTCCTCGCAGTGGCAGACCACGCGTAACAACACTTGCACAGGATCGGTACATCAGAACATTACACCTGCGGGACTGAGCTTGTTGTCATTGCAGGCAATCTCAACGCTGTGCGTTACAGGGGAAGACATCCTCCTCCCTCATGTGGTACCCTTCCTGCAGGCTCATCCTGACATGACCCTCCAGCATGACAATGCCACCAGCCATACTGCTCGTTCTGTGCATGATTTTCTGCAAGAGAAGAATGTCAGTGTCCTGCCATGGCCAGCGAAGAGCCTGGATCTCAATCCCATTGAGCACATCTGGGACCTGTTGTAACGGAGGGTGAGGGCTAGGGCCATTCCCCCCAGAAATGTCCGGGAACTTGCAGGTGCCTTGGTGGAAGAGTGGGGTAACATCTCACAGCAAGAACTGGCAAATCTGGTGCAGTCCATGAGGAGGAGATGCACTGCAGTACTTAATGCAGCTGGTGGCCACACCAGATACTGACTGTTACTTTTGCCCCCTTTGTTCAGGGACACATTATTCCATTTCTGTTAGTCACATGTCTGTGGAACTTGTTCAGATTCTGTCTCAGTTGTTGAATCTTGTTATGTTCATACAAATATTTACACATGTTAAGTTTGCTGAAAATAAAACGCAGTTGACAGTGAGAAGATGTTTCTTTTTTTGCTGAGTTTATATTGTTTATTGCATGCTGGCAGCACCTTCTCACTAAGGCAAATTCTGGGTATGTGTAAATGTACTTGGCAAATAAAGATGATTCTGATCTCAGAAAAGGTTGAGTAAATGTGATGAAACACTGCCCACCCCAAAGGGAATCACTGCTAAAGAAATCACAGCAGAAAAATGTAGCATTCCTAGAAAAGTAAAAGTAGAGGCTATAGGCCAGACTCTGTAAGCCTACATGTCATTGACCTGAGTATGGCTTTAAATTCAGAGTGGAAACTGCCTAGTCAAAGAATGACAAGCATGCAAAATCTGGTTCCAATAGTGGTATTATAAGTAACTAAATATGCATAATTGCCTGTGACCAGAACTATAGCCTAATCAATGAACACAGTCAACCACAAAGATAGTCATCTTGAACATCCCATAGTCGTTTAAGTGTTGCCAATCCATCTTCCAAACAATGTAGCTAGCTACCCAAATATAGCAGTTACTAGTGGAATCAATATACCCTAACATGCATTTTAATACCTGAGAGAATTTAGCTAACTACAGTAGCTACATAGGTAGCTGCCCTTTAGATTAAATATTTAGGGAGATTAACATTTGAACATAATTTGTGGGCCATAAAATACTGGTGGGTTTGATTAATAAAAGTGGACTTGCGGGTTTCCTGGTTATATCAAAATCAATCACTGGAAGTCAAATATGTTTGCAAGCTTAGCATAGCACCCAAATGCTGCATCAACATCCGACCTCAGTCCCACAACAAGCTAGCTAGTTGACTAGCCAGGCTAGCCGTTTGACACATCTCAAGGTCTTGGCCAACTAGCACCAGAGCTACTGTGCCACTCAACGTACAACAACCACCACCAACAGGGAAAATTCAGATATTGTAGTGGTCAGGTTGTCAATTTCCAGCAAGCTAGCCAGCTAGCCTAATGTAAAGCATGTGCTCGACATGAGACAGCAACTGATATGTTAGCTACCTACTATACTTGCTTGAATATTTACATCTTATGCAATTGATTGGAGTAAATATTTGGTGGCAGTGGTGATGCACAGTTAATAAAGACGTTAAGTCCAGAAGTATAGTAGTTGAAAAATATGGTGTGCCGTCTTTTTATGAAGGTTACGACGTTGATGCTGCACAATAAGGCAATTGCAAAATGAATGGGGGTTGGGCAACTAGCAATAAAAATACATGGTGTCCGCAATTCAAGCTGGATGATATAACGCGAGTGGGCTATTTGGACTCACCTGGCTATAGTGCACCCTGAATGGTTTTAGATAACTGGAGCTGGTGCACGGAACGACCTGGATATCATTTATCTGCTCCATAGTTCAGACTGCTAGCTGCCCACCGGTGTTTCTCACCACAACAGAAATCACAAACCGCAGGTCGTAGTGGAGAATGAGACAAATGCCTACGGATGCCTAGTAAGCCCAAAATCTTTTTTTTAACATAAAAAAAAAAAAAAGTCGCATAACAGGAGATAACTCATTGGATGATGATTGATGAATATTGCATAAACCAAAGTAATAAAAATAAAGATAATAATTTTCATGACAAATGAAGGACAAGTGAGTGGGATTAAAACGATATGCAGTGCTTCATATAGTATAATATAAATTAAACTCACTAGCACAGTAGTGCCCCTACCTATTGTTGGCTGGTGTCCCTTTCCCGCCGACAGAAGTTCTTCGCGCACTTTGCATGCACAATGTTTGCCGCGCGCGTCTGGCAGGTGCCAGTGTACTCAACGCGTGCAGCTATACGCAACTTTCCCGCCGTGACCGAAGGATTACAGATTAATTTCACTTGACTCACCTCCACCTCCGCTTTATGTCTTAAATCATCACATAGGAATGTGTAGAGAACTTCGAAAGCTGTTCAATTTAAGTCACGGGTAGCACACCTGGCTACCGCTGCTCGATTGCACAGCATGTAACCTCTTGGCTGTGGCAGCTATCAATGGTTATGTTCTTTGGCATGGTCTAAAGTGCAGAAGGCATTGTTACACCATAGAGACATTTTGCCCAGGGGAATTTTTATTCAATTGCTAAAGTAGCCTAACAATTGATAGAAAACAAATAAGACTGATGCACAAATCTGTCCCATCCAAACAGAATTTAAGATAGTCGGTTTACCGAGGCTAAAGTCCCTGGGCCCAGGACCGTTGGGGGCCCAAGAGACAGTAAAAAAGTATATATATTAGGGAAATATATACTGTATATACATGCTGTGCAATCAAGCAGCGGTAGCCTTTATATATGTAGTATATATTGTATATTTTTTCACTGCAACCGTCAACCACAGGGAGAGTGTACACAGCCTGCTGCTGCCACTCTGCTAATCATCAGATGGGAGGTAGGGGGCTCACGTGGGTAACTGGAGGGCCCTGCCTTAATTGGGTAAACCTGACCACAGGAATCTGCTCTCAATGTTCAAAATACACCAGAGAGCATAGTTTAGCCACAGAGGATAAAAGTGTATAAAAAAGTTATGTGGATGAAGTTTTATCACAAGCCATACAGGTAACTGTCAAAATTAAGGAAACACCAACATAAAGTGTTTTTATTTTTGACTTATCTTTTTTTGATCTAACACTTATTTTTCTTAAAACTGCATTGTTGGTTAAGGGCTTGTAAGTAAGCATTTCACTGTAAGGTCTACACCTGTTGTATTCGGGCACATACAATTTGATTTGATTTTATTTAAAAGGGTGTTTCGCCACCACGAGCTGCCAGAACAGGTTCATTGTGCCTTGGAACAGATTCTACAAGTGGACCTAAACCATGCCAGCAAAATGCACCCCACACCATAACATATACTTTGTATCCCTTGTTTACTCAAGTGTTTCCTTTATTTTGGCAGTTACTGATACGACTACAGTAGGGAAGGCCTCAGTTTGGGCAGAATGTGTGCCAAATATAGGCTACAGCTTGTTGCGTTGTGGCCATAGGCATATAATCCATAGAAATATTTTGTAACCTCTTACCCTAGAAATGTGATTGATAAACTCATTGGTACACTAGCAATGGATGCCATTCCTGACTTGAATGGGAACTGCCATCTGTGGATTATATTTATAATGTTGGTTGCTGCTGTCGGTTTGCCTTTTGGAGATTTCTAAATAAAATTGTGGGAAAAAAGCACAGTTTGGAAAGCAAATGCCTAATGCTGAAAAGAGAAGATTAATCTGTCTGTAGAACAATTTTTGTTCTTAACAACTCCCAATTTGTATCGAAATGCAGCACCCATTTTCAAAGTAGCTAATCTTGAGATGTGTTAAACAAATCAAAATAGATTTTAGATTTTAGATTCTTCAAATAGCTACCCTTTGCCTTGATGACAGCTTTGCATACTCTTGGCATTCTCTCAACCAGCTTCACCTGGAATTCTTTTCCAACAGTCTTGAAGGAGTTCTCACACATGCTGAGCACTTGTTTGCTGCTTTTCCTTCACTCTGCGGTGCAACTCATCCCAAACCATCTCAATTGGGTTGAGGTCAGGTGATTATGGAGGCCAGGTCTTCTGATGCAGCACTCTGTGAAGCATTTATTTGGGCTGCAATTTCAGAGGCTGGTAACTCTACTGAACTTATTCTCTGCAGCAGAGGAAACTCTGGGTCTTCTTTTCCTGTGGCGGTCCTCATGAAAGCCAGTTTCATCATAGCGCTTGATGGTTTTAGCAACTGCACTTGACATTTACTTCATAAAAGCTGGTTGAGAGAATGCCAAGAGTGTGCAAAGCTATCATCAAGGCAAAGGGAGGCTACTTGTAAGAATCTCAAATATAAAATATATTTTGATTTGTTTAACACTTTTTTTGGCTACTTCTTGATTCCATATGTGTAATTTCAAAGTTTTGACGTCTTCACTACTTTTCTAAAATGTTGAAAATAGTAAAAATAAAGAAAGATACTTGAATGAGTAGGTGTGTCCAAACTTTTGACTGGTACTGTGCCTTCGAAAAGTATTCAGACCCCTTGACTTTTTCCACATTTTGTTACATTACAGCCTTATTCTAAAATGGATACATTTTTTAAATAAAAAACAGAAATACATTATTTACATAAGTATTCAGACACTTTGCAATGAGACTCAAAATTAAGCTCAGGTACATCCTGTTCCATTGATCATCCTTGAGATTATTCTACAACTTGATTGGAGTCTACCTGTGGTAAATTCAATTAATTGGACATGATTTGGAAAGGCACACACCTGTCTATATAAGGTCCCACAGTTGACAGTGTATATCAGAGCAAGGATTGTGTCGAGTCACAGATCTGAGGAAGGGTACCAAAAAAGTTCTGCATCATTGACGGTCCCCAAGAACACAGTGGCCTTTATCATTCTTAAATGGAAGAAGCACAAAGACTCTTCCTAGAGCTGACCGCTCGGCCAAACTGAGCAATCGGGGGTGAAGGGCCTTGATCAGGGCGGCGACCAAGAACCTTGTCAGCACTACACCAATCAGCCCTTTATGGTAGAGGGGCTAGACGGAAGCCACTCCTCAGTAAAAGGCACATGACAGCTTGCTTGGTGTTTGCCAAAAGGCACCTAAAGACTCTCAGACCATGAGAAACAAGATTCGCTGCTCTGATGAAACCAAGATTGAACTCTTTGGCCTGAATGCCAAGCATCATGCCCTACGGTGAAACTTGGTGGTGGTGGCAGCACCATGCTGTCGGGATGTTTTTCAGCGGCAGGGACTGGGAGACTAGTCAGGATCGTGGGAAAGATGAACGGAGCAAAGTGCAGAGAGATCCTTGATGAAAACCGTCTCCAGAGTGCTCAGAACCTCAGACTGGGGCGAAGGTTTACCTTCCAACAGGACAACGACCCTAAGCACACAGTCAAGACAACGCAGGAGTGGCTTTGAGACGAGCCTCTGAATGTCCTTGAGTGGCACAGCCAGAGCCCGGACTTGAACCCGATCAAACATCTCTGGAGAGACCTGAAAATAGCTGTGCAGCAATGCTCCCCATCCAACCTGACAGAGCTTGAGAGGATCTGCAGAGAAGAATGGAAGAAACTCCCCAAATATAGGTGTGCCAAGCTTGTAGCATCATACCCAAGACTTGATGCTGTAATCGCTGGCAAAGGTGCTTCAACACAGTACTGAGTAAAGGGTCTGAATACTTATGTAAATAGATCTTTTTTTATTATTTTTTTATTTGATTAATTTTAGAATAAGGCTGTAACGTAACACAATGTGGAAAAAGTCAAGGGGTCTGAATACTTTCCAAATATTGTACAATCTGTGTGACGCTTTATTGGGCTATTGTTTTTAATTCAAGACCAGATTGATCTCAATTTGTCAGTGCCAGAGTAGACACTCATTTTGGTCATATGTGTGGTATTAGAAAATATTCAACTGATGTCTTCCGACATGTAAATTAAGTCGTTTTGCATGAAATGTGTTTTTAAAAGGCTGTTGGGGCCCTATAAATAATCCAAAGGTGCACGGATTTGTTTACAGTAAATGATGGTGTGCCGGGAAGGGGAAGGGGGCTATAAAAAAAACAGTCCAGGCCTTATGATTTCTTAATCCGGTAGCCTAGCGGTTAAGAGCATTGGGCCAGTCATTGAAAAGTCACTGGTTCGAATCCCCGAGCCGACTAGGTGAAATATCTGTGGCTCTTAACTCTAATTCCTTATGTCAGTCGCTCTGGATAAGAGCGTCTACTAAATGACTAAAATGTACAATTATGTGGCCCTAATAAACCCTGGATTGCTGATGCTATGTTTTGGCCATTGAGAAGCTTTGAAGCCACAGGTCGGCCATATTGACACTCCCCAGTAGGAGCAGTCCTCCATAGGAATTAATGGCATTTTCCAGTATTTCAATTAAATGTTTCAAGGACAAAATTACGTCTTAAAGTAACTTTTTGTTGTAGTGGGGGTAGTAACATTAGTCATCTAAAAAAAATCTACTGTAAGAAAATGTTTTAATATAAAGTAGGCAATTTTCTATGTATTATTTGTGTGTTTAGCCCACATAATATAATTTGAAAGTATGCATTAAGGTGACTGTAATAGAATAAATGTGGCAAAAACGAATGTAGACATTAATAAATGCATTTCTATAGCTTCCAAAATAAACATTTTTACAGTGAGGGAGTGCCAAGATGGAGGCACAGTGGCTATAAGTCATCTAGTGTATAGACAAATCAAATCAAATCAATTCAATATATATATATATATGAGATGAGTAATGTAGGATATGTAAACATTATATAAATGGCATTGTTTAAAGTGGCTAGTGACACATTATTTCATCCAATTATAATTATTAAAGTGGCTAGAGATTTGGGTCGATGGCCGAACGGCATAGGCAAGATACAGTAGATGGTTTAGAGTACAGTGTATACATTTGATATGAGTATGTCGGATACGTAAACATTATATACAAAATTGTTTAAAGTGGCTAGTGATACATTTGTTACATCCAATTCCTATGTATAAAGTGGCTAGAGATTTAAGTCAGTATGTTGGCAGCAGCCACTCAATGTTAGTGATGGCTGTTTAACAGTCTGATGGCCTTGAGGTAGAAGCTGTTTTTCAGTCTCTCGGTCCCAGCTTTGATGCACCTGTACTGACCTCGCCTTCTGGATAATAGCGGGGTGAACAGGCAGTGGCTCGGGTGGTTGTTGTCCTTGATTATCTTTTTGGCCTTTCTGTGACATCGGGTGGTGTAGGTGTCCTGGAGGGCAGGTAGTTTAACCCCGGTGATGCGTTGTGCAGTCCTCACTACCCTCTGGAGAGCCTTACGGTTGTGGGCGGAGCAGTTGCCGTTCCAGGCGGTGATACAGCCCGACAGGATGCTCTCGATTGTGCATCTGTAAAAGTTTGTGAGTGATTTTGGTGACAAGCCAAATTTCTTCAGCCTCCTGAGGTTGAAGAGGCGCTGTTGCGCCTTCTTCACCACGCTGTCTGTGTGGGTGGACCAATTCAGTTTGTCCGTGATGTGTACGCCGAGGAACTTAAAACTTTCCACCTTCTCCACTACTGTCCCCTCGATGTGGATAGGGGGGTGCTCCCTCTCCTGTTTCCTGAAGTTGGCAGGGTATAGGCCCTTACTTACTACCATAGCCTGAATAGCCTACAACCAGACTACTGTTTTATTTTGTTGTTGTCTACTGAGTAGGCGTACTGTAGTTTCTAAACAGTTTGTCATTACTTTAGCCTATAGATAATATGGATCCGTCAGTGAAAATCCCACTTTTAAAAGTTAATATTCTGTTAACTCATACCCAAATAATTTTGTTGACTCATCCTATAACTGTATTTGTGGCCAAAGCATAAATTGGAGGAAAAACATTTAATAAAAAAACACAACTCAAACTTGTATCTCAAACAGACCATTTAAAATATGGTTGCTCTATTTCCTCATAGAGGATGCTGTCATCCTCCTGAGGAAGATGAGCTGGCCAATCAGCGGTCTACTTGCATGAATATTTTTAATGACCAGTATAGGCCCACACCATTTAATTACTATTTTTGGAAGGAAAACTATTTCATTCATATTGTAATTAATTATAGGTCATATTTCATAGAAATATGGAAACACTGGACAGTTACTTTAATAGTAATACACAACGGTTGTATTTGTGTGATTGTTATTTTGGTGCTGGCCATAATGAGCGTATACTAAACTGTAATTAATTAGGCCTATTATCATTATGCCAATGCAGCCAATAGTCTATAATGCAGGCACATCTAAACAAAAAATGAACAACTACCCCTTTATAACTCCTATAGTATACCTAATTGTAAAATGTAGGCTAGATCAAAATGTGCCTAATGCCTCTTCCTGACTGAAAAAAACAAAATTCCGATATTTACAGCACCACACAGGCACACTGGTAGGCCTATCCTACATGAGTCACACTATCCTGCAGCACTTTTGAATCACGCAACCAAAATAAAGTCTCTCCAATAAAGTCTCTCCATCTCTCCTGCGATAGATGAAGATGTTATCCCAAATGCTGTTAATTAAAATGGGGGAATATCTTCACATTTTATCGCCACACTTGTTCTCTCCACTTCAAGACCCAATAGCATTAACTGTGCTCGCTCGTGCCAGCTCTCTCTCTCTCTCTCTCTCTCTCTCTCTCTCTCTCTCTCTCTCTCAAAATATAATAAAATAACAGAATATAGTTATCTGATGCTCGTGTTACTGTTCAAATAACATATTTCTGTGATGTTCAGGTCAAAGGCAAAACATCTGGTTTAAATCGATCTGAGAGGAAGGAAGCCATTAAGTTGTGTGTTTTATCTGACTTTGGGGGTAAGCTGGGGTGTTTAATGGTGACCTCCAGCTTCTTATCTGGCCATGCGCCTCAGCTTATAATATATTCAAACCAGCTGAAGAAGCTTACTGACTTTCCCTGTCTTTCTATTACTCTTACTCTTTCTCTCTCTGTCTCTCTCTTTCTCTCTGTCTCTCTTTCCCTCTGTCTCTCTGTTGGTCTTTTTCTTCAGAACAGTGACTGACTCCTGTAGATCGTGAGGTTCAGTATGTCCTTCAATTTACACCAAGGTCAAAGGTGAAAACCTTCTTTCGTTGTTAAACTAAATTATTTTGTGTGCTCAGTCTTGGCATTTGAAGCTTTGCAGTATTACGATGCACTCTAATAGGTGCCTAAATGAATTTGACTGTCACTGCGTGCTTAGGTACTCTGTGGACCACCTCTCAGAGGGAGCGACAGAAATAGGCGGTAAATGGCCCAGTTTATCTTTGGGAAAATTAAAGCTAAAAATGAGAATGTGATTGGCTCAAATGCCTGGTATGCTGAAGGGCACTCTGTTCTCTTCTTGTACTTATTTGTACTTATTTACTTTTTGAAATACCATCAGGAAAATATTTTTGGGGTGGAAATCCCTACAATGGGAAGTCAAACATTGTAAGTTATACCGTGATGTAAACTATCACTGTTATTGACATCATCTGCATCAATGGTTTAAATCTCCCGGGTGTTTGATTGAGATTGACATATTTTCAGAATTAAGATTCAGAAGTAGAGCGTCAAGCTAAATTGCTCTGTGAAGACGTTGCTGTTAAGGGACTGTTTTTCTCCCAGGTCAAGGTCACACACAGAGAGTATGTAATTGCCCCCTGATCCCTAGAGCATTGTGAGAAACCGGATATCCCCTCTTCTCCTGAAGCAGGGGTAGGGCAGACTCTTCTCTGTCCTCTCTCCTCCGTGACCCGGAAACCGATAAGTGGTCGAGGAGATTTCAATTCATTAGTAGACGAATGGAACAGTGTCCTCCCCTACTTGATAGCCACCTTTCATCGAGGCTAGTAATGTGCATCCTACCTGAGTCCTTTCTCTACCTGAGTCCTGTCTCTCCATGCCCTTGCTGTACCAGTAGCACTCCCATTTGGATGTATTCTCCCAAAATAACGCACAGTGCTTCCCAAGGGTCCCTGCCCTATTTTATAAAAGGCTATTCTTTATGGCATGCTCTGTCTCAAGCCAAAGTCAAGTACCAGCCCTTCCTTTAAACATTCATCTTCACGCCAGCCATTTTATCCAAAGGGGTTCACAGATTGATAGTATAGTAAAGGGTATACACAAACCCGTCAACACCCTACACTTTGTCAACTCTCTTCAGTCTCAGCAAAACAATCACAGTTTTTAGTAACCACCCAGCCAAGGCACTTAATCCTAATTGCTCATGTAAATTGTTCTGGATAACAGCGTCTGCTAAATGACTAAAATGCAAATTTAGAGTTACAAGATGACATGAAGTCATACCCTGGGTTGTTCTGAACAGAATCAGCCTATGTTTGTATATTGTGAAGATAATTTGCTGCGGAACGTGCACCTGAATGTACTCATGACTTCTTTCTACTGATTGTGTAAACACCAACTACAAGTGTGCTTTCTCTAGTCCCTCAACAGCACAGCTAGGAGACCTCAAAAAAGCACCTTATGGTTGAAGACTCTGCTTTGAGTCATAAAAGTGCATTGAAATTACTTAGGAACTATGTACACTTTGGAGAGTTGTGTGGTCACTTCTAATTTTTTGGGGTTTATGTTGCACCTACCCCACATTTTCCAGGAATATTCTTATCATGTTACTGAATGTATCCAGATTATTGTCAGATTTCGTTATCAACAAATGCGGCGAAAAGTACAGTAAATGTAAAATTGATAAAAAATGTAATGTCCAAACAGTGTAATGTTTGTATTCAGTCTTGTGTCAGGTGAACTGTTGTGTATTCAACTTTGGTCTAATAATTTCTCTATAATCTCCACATTTTTCCTTTTCAATTGATACCATGCTTATGCATATGCTTTTCATATTTCTTCTGCAAGAGACATTTCCATTTAGCCCTATCCATATGAGCTAATTTCCACAAGTGTAAAGGGTTAGCACATGAAACCAAACATGCCGAGAGAAAGCAGTGATGTTTCGAAAACATGTCTACTGGCTTGGTTTGAATATGGCAAGAGATCTATCTTTATGGACTAACTCAGTGTTCGCAAACTGGCGGCTCGCCGGCTGAATTTAACCCACAGGTGGTTTTATCCCCCCCAAATAAACAGGACATCAGCTCCAAGTTACTTAGATTTTGGGAATCTGTTCCCAAGTATTCCCACGCATAATAGAGATACACGTGGTGGTATACAAATGTAAGCAAGGTTTGAAATTATTGTCTTAGTCAAATGTTATATCTGTTTGGGCTTCTTGTGGTCTATTTGCAGTCAACAAATTATTTGTAATTATGTTCTGGCCTCCCAACATCCACGCAACAAAAAAATCGGCTGAATCCAGTTGATGATTCCTGGACTAACTGATCTATTTTACTGTAATAAGATGCAGTGTTGGTTTACTCAGAGATGGCAAGGTTGTAGTATTGAGCAGTGTATATTTAGTATATTTAAAACCAAATACTTTTAGACTTTTACTCAAGTAGTATTTTACTGGATGACTTTCACTTTTACTTGAGTCATTTTACTTTACTTTACTTTTACTCAAGAATGACAACAGGGTACTTTTTCCACCACTGATATTGCGTAGTTAACGGGCGGTTAATGATTATGTCTTCCACAATGAATGACATATGCAAAAGTTTGAGTTGCGTGCCCTTATCTCAACAATTGTTCAGGTAATACAGTTTTTATGAAATTTGGACAATAACAAATTATTCTAAAAACTCTCTATCGTACGTGATCTTAATTTAGCCTTAATTTGGCCTTTCCCACTGTTTTTCCAGGACTGACACCATATAGCGTGGCCAGCTCGGTGTTCGTGCTAACAATAATACTAATCAGCGCAATCACAACAGTGTTAAGAGGGGCCCGTTCCGAACGTGTTGAGTAACGAGATAGGAGAGGTGGCCAACCCAACCTTGAGACTCGGATGGATGATGTCACCTGTCCGAACATTCCATTTGGTCCCAATCTCGGCTAGGCCGGTTTCCTCCTCCTCTGGCGGAGCCCGGGACTCCCACCCTCCATACGGGGACAGGATGTAACACTTTTGCTGGCTGATTTACATCTAAATAAACACAGGCAGACCAAACAATGTTCAGACTGAAAGGGAACGCATGCCTTTCTCCTCGGCCCGGGCCATTTGATATTGGCATATAGGGCCCAGCTGGGAAGGCTGATAAGCGGGTGGGAGGGGAATCGCTGGCCCAAAAGGATAGCATTGTCCTGGAGCCATGCTGGGCCAACGTAGTGTGAAAGGAGGTCCCTTCAAGTTCAAGGAGCATTCACATAAGGATGGAGGGTAGAAGTGGCAAGCGGGCCAGCAATCTGAGAGGTTTGCCAGTTTGAGTCCCAGGTCCGGTGTGAAGAATCTGGTGGATATTTTTTTATTGAACCTTTATGTAACTAGGGAAGTCAGTTAAGAACACATTCTTATTTACAATGACAGCCTACCGGGGAAAAGTGGGTTAACTGCCTTGTTCAGGGACAAAACTACATATTTTTACCTTATCAGCTTGGGGATTCCCTTTTCCCAATGCTCTAACCACTAGGCTAGCTTTCGCCCCACCTGCTGCCCCGGATATCGTAGATGCCGTCTCCTGCTGTTGTGCCCTTGAACAAAACTGCTCCAGGTGTGTGGCAACGTGGCAGTTCTCTGAAAAGGAATATGGGGCAATCAAGTATCTTTCTTCAGATCTTCAGAAGAGGGCAGGAGGAGAGAGTTATTCACTGTCTGATGCAGTCCCCTGAATTGGCCTTTGAATATGCCTTGCGCAATAGTTTTGAGGATGTTGCATAGTTTCACAATCGAAACACACAAAAGATATGCATTGACTTGTTAATATGCCTGTCTTACACTAGCATTTTTCTGTTATAACGAATATGTGCAGAATGTTTGTGTACATTTATTTACAAAACCAAATGCAATTATTTATTTACATGTACAATTGAATAATTTTAGACAATACATTTCTCCAGAGTGACAGTCAGTGCAGTATAGCATTTATTAATAGGACTGAATGAGCAAAGAGCATAGAGAGAAGCAGTCTAATTCATGTGCAGTGTAAATGTGTTTAAGCGTTGATAGTAGGAGCATGCGAGAGGGTGTGTGTTCTATGTTATAGTCATATGGTATGTGTCTCCGTGTGTCGAGATATTTGCTATTTCAGGGTAGCAGTTGATTGACGCACCCAGACATACTCGTGATACCTGGAGTGACCCTGAGCTTGGCATTCATTGGTGGGTGTGAGGGATTGAGATTTATAAACTGTGTGGTTTGAGCCCTGAATGCTGATTGGCTGACAGCCGTGGTATACCACGGGTATGACAAAACATATATTTTTACTGCTCTAATTACATTGATAACCAGTTTATAATAGCAATAAGGCACCACAGGGGTTTGTGGTATATGGCCAATATACCAAGGCTAAGGGCTGTATCCAGGCAACTCGCGTTGCATCGTGTGTAAGTACAGCCCTTAGCCGTGGTATATTGGCCATATACAGTGGCTTGCGAAAGTATTCACCCCCTTGGCATTTTTCCTATTTTGTTGCCTTACAACCTGGAATTAAAATAGATTTTTTGGGGGGGTTGTATCATTTGATTTACACAACATGCCTACCACTTTGAAAATGCAAAATATTTTTTATTGTGAAACAAACAAGAAATAAGACAAAAAAACGGAAAACTTGAGAGTGCAGGAGGAGAGAGTTATTCACTGTCTGATGCAGTCCCCTGAATTGGCCTTTGAATATGCCTTGCGCAATAGTTTTGAGGATGTTGCATAGTTTCACAATCGAAACACACAAAAGATATGCATTGACTTGTTAATATGCCTGTCTTACACTAGCATTTTTCTGTTATAACGAATATGTGCAGAATGTTTGTGTACATTTATTTACAAAACCAAATGCAATTATTTATTTACATGTACAATTGAATAATTTTAGACAATACATTTCTCCAGAGTGACAGTCAGTGCAGTATAGCATTTATTAATAGGACTGAATGAGCAAAGAGCATAGAGAGAAGCAGTCTAATTCATGTGCAGTGTAAATGTGTTTAAGCGTTGATAGTAGGAGCATGCGAGAGGGTGTGTGTTCTATGTTATAGTCATATGGTATGTGTCTCCGTGTGTCGAGATATTTGCTATTTCAGGGTAGCAGTTGATTGACGCACCCAGACATACTCGTGATACCTGGAGTGACCCTGAGCTTGGCATTCATTGGTGGGTGTGAGGGATTGAGATTTATAAACTGTGTGGTTTGAGCCCTGAATGCTGATTGGCTGACAGCCGTGGTATACCACGGGTATGACAAAACATATATTTTTACTGCTCTAATTACATTGATAACCAGTTTATAATAGCAATAAGGCACCACAGGGGTTTGTGGTATATGGCCAATATACCAAGGCTAAGGGCTGTATCCAGGCAACTCGCGTTGCATCGTGTGTAAGTACAGCCCTTAGCCGTGGTATATTGGCCTAATACAGTGGCTTGCGAAAGTATTCACCCCCTTGGCATTTTTCCTATTTTGTTGCCTTACAACCTGGAATTAAAATAGATTTTTTGGGGGGGTTGTATCATTTGATTTACACAACATGCCTACCACTTTGAAAATGCAAAATATTTTTATTGTGAAACAAACAAGAAATAAGACAAAAACGGAAAACTTGAGAGTGCAGGAGGAGAGAGTTATTCACTGTCTGATGCAGTCCCCTGAATTGGCCTTTGAATATGCCTTTAATAGTTTTGAGGATGTTGCATAGTTTCACAATCGAAACACACAAAAGATATGCATTGACTTGTTAATATGCCTGTCTTACACTAGCATTTTTCTGTTATAACGAATATGTGCAGAATGTTTGTGTACATTTATTTACAAAACCAAATGCAATTATTTATTTACATGTACAATTGAATAATTTTAGACAATACATTTCTCCAGAGTGACAGTCAGTGCAGTATAGCATTTATTAATAGGACTGAATAGGACTGGGATTTTTGCCCATTCTTCAAGGCAAAACTGCTCCAGCTCCTTCAAGTTGGATGGGTTCCACTGGTGTACAGCAATCTTTAAGTCATACCACAGATTCTCAATTGGAGGTCTGGGCTTTGTCTAGGCCATTCCAAGACATTTAAATGTTTCCCCTTAATCCACTAAAGTGTTGCTTTAGCAGTATGCTAGGGTCATTGTCCTGCTGGAAGGTGAACTTCCATCCCAGTCTCAAATCTCTGGAAGACTGAAACAGGTTTCCCTCAAGAATGTCCCTGTATTTAGCGCCATCCATCATTCCTTCAATTCTGACCAGTTTCCCAGTCCCTGCTGATGAAGAACATCCCCACAGCATGATGCTGCCACCACCATGCTTCACTGTGGGGATGGTGTTCTCGGGGTAATGAGAGGTATTGGGTTTGCACCAGACATGGCGTTTTCCTTGATGGCCAAAAAGCTAAATTTGAGTCTCACCTGACCAGAGTACCTTCTTCCATATGTTTGGGGAGTCTCCCACGTGCCCTTTGGCAAACACCAAACGTGTTTGCTTATTTTTGTCTTTAAGCAATGGCTTTTTTTTCTGGCCACTCTTCCGTAAAGCCCAGCTCTGTGGAGTGTACGGCTTTAAAAAAAATGTAACTAGGCAAGTCAGTTAAGAACAAATTCTTATTTACAATGATGGCCTAGGAACAGTGGGTTAACTGCTTTGTTCAGGGGCAGAATGACAGATTTCTACCTTGTCTGCTCGGGGATTTGATCTAGCAACCGTTCGGTTACTGGCCCAATGCTCTAACCACTAGGCTGCCTGCCGGCTTAAAGTGGTCCTATGGACAGATACTCCAATCTCCGCTGTGGAGATTTGCAGCTTCTTCAGGGTTATCTTTGGTCTCTTTGTTGCCTCTCTGATTAATGGATTTAATGGTGCTCCGTGGGATGTTCAAAGTTTCCGATATTTTTTTTAACCCAACCCTGATCTGTACTTCTCCACAACTTTGGCCCTGACCTGTTTGAAGAGCTCCTTGGTCTTCATGGTGCCGCTTGCTTGGTGGTGCCCCTTGGTTAGTGGTGTTGCAGACTCTGGGGCCTTTCAGAAAAGGTGTATATATACTGAGATCATGTGACAGAGCATGTGACACTTAGATTGCACACAGGTGGACTTTAATTATGTGACTTTTGAAGGTAATTGGTTGCACCAGATCTTATTTAGGGGCTTCATAGCAAAGGGGGTGAATACAATGCACGCACCACTTTTCCGTTTTTTATTTTGTATAATTCTTTGAAACGTTATTTTTTTCATTTCACTTCACCAATTTGTACTATTTTGTGTATGTCCATTACATGAAATCCAAATAAAAATAAATTTAAATTACAGGTTGTAATGCAACAATATAGGAAAAACGCCAAAGGGGATGAATACTTTTGCAAGGCACTGTACCACACCCCCTCGTACCTTATTGCTTAAGTATAGCGCTGGAACAGAGCAAAGTGAATAACTCCTGAAAGTAACAGGGTGGTTCCAACTTCCTTTCACCTATCCAATTACTTACTTACAGTGCTTACTTCAAGGAAGGAAGGATGCAATTCTATGCGGAGCATACTTTGCAGAGCCATACCCTTTACTGCTCTTGGAAGCATATTTAGTAGTAGTAACTAGTGGTTCCACAACATTTTATAACATGGTTAGAGTGGACTTGTTTACCATGCAATGCACTCATCTTTAAGGGCCCCATTTGGACAGTCCCCACAGGGGCCCAACGCCTTATCTTCTTGCTGGTTCGACCCTGGGACACCCCTCAATGTGCTAATCCCCCAAGCAAGCATCCTGGTTTGAGACCCTTTTCAGGACCATTTCCATCACCCCAAATTAGGGCCTGCGGCCACCTGACGCAGGCCAGGTCCCGACAGGCTTAGCCAGCATGCCAGACATGGAGCCTGCCCGCATCCCATAGACTCACACCCTATTCCTTTCTCTTCTATCCTGTTTTTCTCCCTTTGTTCTTTCTCTCGTTATAAAGCGCCAAGCGTAGTTGGTAGCGTAGTTTATCAGTAAGGTGTCAAGCAGGGGGATTTGAGCTGGGCCCTGGATGAGAGAGCCAGGGCCCCTGGGAATGCACTTAGCGGAGGTGCCTGCTGCGCCTCTTGTTAAGAGGCCCAGGGTGTGGGGCTGGACAGTCCGAATCACTTCAACCTGCAGTCTGGACGCTCGGTCGCCAGTCGCCACCGCCGGCACAGGAGATGCTCCAGAATCCCAAATAGCACTGTGTGTCATCAGTTGCGATAACACATAATCGAATCCCCATGTTCACCTTCTGTGGTGTGTGGTGTGTAGCATATTTGAAGAAAGACTGGACTGAAATCATATCTGACTATTTTTGTGTGAGCATTATAGCCATGTAAATGGAATATCCAAACTGTTTAAAAGTAATGCAAATGTGATCATGTAAAAGCAAGGAATGTTTGAGGACAGGTCCACCATCGTCCAAATCCCCAATTGACACCTGACTAGATGCCTCTATGTGATATAGGATACAACAAATTAGGTAATATATTTTATGTTTGATGGCACTGTAGAGGAACCATGGTGAATATTCCCAGTTTATTTTGAGCGGAAGTGGTCAGTGGCAGAATAGATTGTGTGGTTGTACCAAGCAGTCTGCCGCCGCCTCTCACTTCAAACATGCCTTTCCCTCTCTCTTCTTGTCCGTTTCCAGGTAGGGCTTAAAATAAAGGGAACCCAATCCGTGTGTGTAACTCGCGTTTCGTGAATAGAGGCCCCCAAAGAGCCTGCCCCCATCCCCACTCCCCCACTTTCCACCAGAGGCCTTTGTAATGGAAAACCTCCACTGTTATTTGGACCCTCATATTTTTAGGCAAGGCTATTATTGTTCTCCCTATAGCCTAAGCCAGGATGTGTTAGCCCGGAAAGTTCGGAATTCTTGTTTTGTCGTCTTTATTATGCTGGAGAATGGCCGCCACACCCACAACCCTTTTGGCCCCCCTGGGTTCTGGGGGGAGAGGAGCAAAGACCCTACAGAGGCAGACGGAGGGCTGGGTTGTGGGGATTACTAAGCCCTAAGGCTGACAGGACCAATGAACCTTGATCTCTCTATCAATTTACTGGAGGACAGCTGCCTACGTCCAGTCCCCCCCGCGGAGAGAGAATGGCTATTTTATCTGCCCCCAACCCCTAACCCACCCCAGTCCTATTGTCTTTACCCTGAGCTGGTTAAGGAATGTTAGGTAGTACCACACACATTCCGCCTCTCTAGGGTTGGAGGTCTTCATTTGTGTGTGTGTGTGTGTGTGTGTGTATATGAGTGCACATGCGTGACTATGTATCTCTATGTGCCTGCGTGTGACTGCGTATGCGTGACTGTGTGTGTACATGCGTGTCTGTTCATCGTAATGGGAACCCATGTCGCCCCTCATCGTTATGGGAACGCATGCCTGCTTGAAAAGTCAAATTGAGAGCTCTCTGTAATGTCACGTAACTCAATCTCTGAACTGGGCGCACAGTGGGGGCGTGGCTTGGGGGTGGGAGGGGGGGTGGGTGCGGAAAAAGTGACGGATGGGAAAGTAAAGTGTGACACGCGTAACCAACTGAGCAAATGAGATGGCTCTATGGATGAATGTCCCCTACAACTCCAATTCAAGAGGCCACACAGCCACACGCACGAACGCACACCACCCAAAACCCAGCCCCTAGTGCATCTCCTGAGATCCACTGGGTGAATAGGCACTTGGAGCTCCTAAAGTTCTTTGTGTTGGAACTGCAAGCTGATTTGGCAAGTGTTGGGACTGAGGAAGTGTGTGTGTGTGTGTGTGTGTGTGTGTGTGTGTGTGTGTGTGTGTGTGTGTGTGTGTGTGTGTGTGTGTGTGTGTGTGTGTGTGTGTGTGTGTGTGTGTGTGTGTGTGTGTGTGGGGGGTGGGTGGGTGAGTGGGTGAGGGTTGAGGTGTAATGACATAGGGGCCTAGCTGCAGCTGGGGTCTTTAACCCTAGCTGTAGAATAATAATTAGCGCTTTTGTCTTGTCACCACAGCAGTACGTTAATAACATACCCAGCTAAGGTTGTCTGTTCAGTGTGTGTGTGTGTGTGCATGCAGGCCCGTGTGAGAGATAGGGAGAACGAGAGTTCATGCTTATTACATTGGGGATTGGGTAGAAGTCACTGTATTGCCCCATCTACAGTAAATTATAAACTGGGTGGTTCGAGCCCTGAATGCTGATTGTCTGACAGCCATGGTATATCAGACCGTATACCACGGGTATGGCAAAACATTTATTTTTACTGTTCTAATTACATTGATAACCAGTTTGTAGTAGCAATAAGGCACATCAAGGGTTTGTGGTTTATGGCCAATATACCACGGCTAAGGGCTGGACCCAGGCACTCTGCGTTGCGTCGTGGATAAGAACAGCCTGTAGCCGTGGTGTATTTTGCAATGTACCACACCCCCTCGTGCCTTATTGCTTAAGTATATCATCCATAGCACACACATTTGCACACACCACACATGCAGCCTCCTCTTTTTTGTCTACCCTCTCAACAGTATATGAGCTGACACTAAAAAGAGGAAAAGAAAATAGAACCATGAGCAGCTGGTGGGCCTTCGCACTGACTCTGTGTTTGATTGTACTGAGACACTTCTTCAGTAAGAGGGAGAGAGGAGGAGAGAAAGAGAAGAAGAGGATGGATCATTTGTTTTCAGTGCGTTTAAAGGTCATGAACAGCCAAAATCATATTTTTCCTGAAATTGGATGATATTTAAAGGAAACCAGATCCTTTGGAAGATTACCCGTAGCTGTTATGATGAAACATCCATACATCCATACAAGTCAATTACAGTGTTTCAAAATATTGTGGGCTATTATATCCCTGTTTCTTGGTTGGTCGCTCATTTTGGGTGTGTAGACTAAAAGGTTCGATTTTTGTATTCACATTATACAGTACTTATTGTGTGAAGGTGTTAGACTATTCCCGTCTGCTAACGCTTTATTTGTGCTTTTATGTCGTCGAGAAATAAATGTCAACCACGTTCTCAATCCTTTTGTTGCCCTGTGAGATTATACAATTAAACAATTATATGTGCAATTATATATTTTTTCATGGCTGAAGCAGATGCGTCTGGCCTATGGGACGCACCTTTCGTTGGGAACAAATCAAACATTACAGCCCAATCCCCTTGAGTAATTGCAGTCCTCATCACTCATCACACACACCGACACTCAAGCTGAATGTGATGCTGCTACCACACACACACACACACACACACACACACACACACACACACACACACACACACACACACACACACACACACCAAAGGAGGCTGGTGTTCAGCTAGAATGAATGGAATAAATGGAACGGTATCAAACACATGAAATCACGTGTTTGATACCATGCGTTGGATACCCTTCTATTCCATTTTAGCCATTACAATGAGCACGTCCTCCTATATCTCTGCCCATCAGCCTCCTCTGATGCACACACACACACACACACACAATACAAGGACTGGAGACTGCAGACCGCAGGCGCAATGAAATCCTTTTGCTGCTAAAGTGAAAAGGCTATGAATGCCAAGTGTGATTATTTCTAATGGGAACCCAATTCAAAAATATACTCTCTCTTACCAAAACAGAGTCCCCCTTCCCCCACATTGTGCTACCAACTCCACCTCTTCTCCCTCTTATTCCAGGCTGGCTTGGTGTCACTACAGCGCAAGTTCTAGGCCCGTGTGTTTCCACAGAACTGTGTGAGACTCTGTAATCCCAGTGACATCACTTGCATGTTCCCAAAACATAGGGTGAGACTGATTTCATCATATCAAATCAAATTTATTTATAAAGCCCTTCTTACATCAGCTGATGTCACAGAGTGCTGTACAGAAACCCAGCCTAAAACCCCAAACAGCAAGCAATGCAGGTGTAAAAGCACGGTGGCTAGGAAAAACTCCATAGAAAGGCCAAAACCTAAGAAGAAACCCAGAGAGGAACCAGGCTATGAGGGGTGGCCAGTCCTCTTCTGGCTGTGCCGGGTGGAGATCATAACAGAACATGGCCAAGATTTTAAAATGTTCATAGATGACCAGCAGGGTCAAATAATAAGAATCATAGTGATTGTCGAGGGTGCAACCGGTCAGGCTTTATAAATACATTTGATTTGGTAGCATTGCCTTTAAATTGTATAATTTGGGTCAAACGTTTTGGGTAGCCTTCCACAAGCTTCCCACAATAAGTTGGGTGAATTTTGGCCCATTCCTCCTGACAGAGCTGGTGTAACTGGGAGGTTTGTTGGCCTCCTTGCTCGCACACACTTTTTTAGTTCTGCCCACAAGTTTTCAATAGGATTGAGGTCAGGGCTTTGTGATGGCCACTCCAATACCTTGACTTTGTTGTCCTTAAGCCATTTTGCCACAACTTTGGAAGTATGCTTGGGGTCATTGTCCATTTGGAAGACGCCAAACTTTAACTTCCTGACTAATGTCTTGAGATGTTGCTTCAATATCTCCATATCATTTTCCTGCCTCATGATGCCATCTATTTTGTGAAGTGCACCAGTCCTTCCTGCAGCAAAGCACCCCCACAACATGATGTTGCTACCCTCGTGCTTCACGGTTGGGATGGTGTTCTTCGGCTTGCAAGCCTCCCCCTGTCACGATCGTCGACAGAATTGGACCAAGGCGCAGCGTGCAGGGTTGAGTGAAACATATTTATTTAAATGCAACTCACCAAAACAAAAGAAAGAACACAACGATCGTAACGCAGGTATGGTACACACACAACTACTGGTGCGTGGGACAGGAACAGTCCGTGCCAGGCTGGGACGACACCCTAGAGGCCTGGTGCGTGAAGCAGGAACATTACGTGCCAGGCTGGGACGACACCCTAGCGGCCTGGTGCGTGGAACAGGAACAGTCCGTGCCGGTCTCTCGATGCACACAGGGGGCTTGGTGCGCAGAGCAGGGACAGGACGTGCCGGGCTCTCGATGCGCACAGTGAACCTGATGCGTGGAGCAGGGACAGGACGTGCCGGGTTCTCGATGCGCACAGGGGACCTGATGCGTGGAGCAGGGACAGGACGTGCCGGGCTCTGAAGGCGCACAGGGGACCTGATGCGTGGAGCAGGGACAGGACGTGCCGGGCTCTGAAGACGTACAGGGAGCCTGGTACGTGGAGCAGGAACAGGTCGTGCCGGGCTCTGAAGACGCACAGGGAGCCTGGTGCGTAGAGCAGGGACAGGCCATGCTGGGCTCTGAAGGCGCACAGGGGACCTGGTGCGTGGAGCAGGGACAGGCCGTGCTGGGCTCTGAAGGCGCAGAGGGGACCTGGTGCATGGAGCAGGGACAGGCCGTGCCGGGCTCTGAAGACGCACAGGGAGCCTGGTACGTGGAGCAGGAACAGGTCGTGCCGGGCTCTGAAGACGCACAGGGAGCCTGGTGCGTGGAGCAGGGACAGACCGTGCTGGGCTCTGAAGGCGCACAGGGGACCTGATGCGTGGAGCGGGAACAGGCCGTGCCGGGCTCTGAAGACGCACAGGAAGCCTTGTACGTGGAGCAGGAACAGGTCGTGCCGGGCTCTGAATACTTTTTTTGAAGAATTTTTTGGGGGGGCTGCCTCTCGGGCTTCCTCGCCAGCCGTGTTCCCTCATACTTCCGCTCATAGAAGAGCCGCTCTGCCATCGCTGCCTCCAACTCCTCCCTGGGACAGCGATACTCCCCCTCCTGGCTCCAGGGTTCCCGTACGGTTGCACGCTGCTTGGTCCTGGTGTGGTGGGATATTCTGTCACGATCGTCAACAGAATTGGACCAAGGCGCAGCGTGCAGGGTTGAGTGAAACATATTTATTTAAATGCAACTCACCAAAACAAAAGAAAGAACACAACGACCGTAACGCAGGTATGGTACACACACAACTACAAAGTATAATATCCCACCACAAGGTGGGGGACTAAACAACCTAAATAGGATTCCCAATTAGAGACAATGACTAACAGCTGCCTCTAATTGGGAACCCAAACCAACCAACATAGAAATACAAAACACCCCTGATCACGTCCTGACCAAAACACAAATGAGCAGCCAAAAGGGCTACCTATGGCCAGGACGTGACACCCCCTTTTTCCTCCAAACATAACGATGGTCATTATGGCAAAACAGTTATATTTTTGTTTCATCAGACCAGAGGACATTTCTCCAAAAAGTAAGATATTTTTCCCCATGTGCAATTGCAAACCTTTGTCTGGCTTTTTTTTGTGTCTGTTTTGGAGCAGTGACTTATTCCTTGCTGAGCGGCCTTTCAGGTTATGTCGATATAGGACTTGTTTTACTGTGGATATAGATACTTTTGTACCTGTTTCCCCCAGCATCTTCAGAAGGTCCTTTGCTGTTGTTCTGTGATTGATTTGCACTTTTTGCACCAAAGTACTATCTCTAGGAGATAGAGCGCGTCTCCTTCCTGAGCGGTATGACGGCTGCGTGGTCCCATGGTGTTTATACTTGCATACTATTGTTTGTACAGATGAGCGTGTTACCTTCAGGTCTTTGGAAATTGCTCCCAAGGATGAACCATACTTGTGGAGGTCTATAATTCTTTTTCTGAGGTCTTGGCTGATTCCTTTTGATTTTCCCATGATGTCAAGCAAAGAGGCACTGAGTTTGAAGGTAGGCCTTGAAATATATCCACAGGTACACCTCCAATTGACTCAAATGATGTCAATTAGCCTATCAGAAGCTTCTAAAGCCATGACATCATTTTCTGGAATTTTCCAAGCTGTTTAAAGGCACAGTCAACTTAGTGTATGTAAACTTATGACCCACTGGAATTGTGATACAGTGAATTATAAGTGAAATAATCTGTCTGTAAACAATTGTTGGAAAAATTACTTGTGTCATGCACAAGTAGATGTCCTAACCGACTTGCTAAAACTATAGTTTGTTAACAAGAAATTTGTGGAGTGGTTGAAAAACAAGTTTTAATGACTCCACCCTAAGTGTATGTAAACTTCCGACTTCAACTGTACATTGTGATGTAGTTCTCAAATCCGTAGAAGACAAACCAATTTAAAATCCATAGGTTTACCAAAGGTTTAAGTGGTAATCAATTATGAGCAGTCGGAATAAGTAATAGTAAAATGTATTTTAACAAATGAAAAGACAATCATATCAAAAGTAATGTGAGCATTACATTGTGAAAAGCAATTACTATATGTGAAGAAGTATTGCAATGTGTGTCTAGATGAAACACACAAAAAGTGACTGTATGATTCTGTGTATTATACTTAGTCAATTGAAAATGTGCTTAGAGTTTTGAAACAACTGCCTTTTTGATGATCTGCTTTGAGTTTTGTACTAAGCGTTGTGAAAATGTACCACTTACTTGTGAAAATTGCGCCAAGGCGATAAAAAAAAACTGTAATCTCTCTCGCTCCCTCTCGCTCTTGAACGCTAACTCTCTCTCTCTCGCACATACAACCACACACACACTAATGCACACGCACATGTATTCACACTGACACATCAAACTACTGCACACATACACACGTAGGACCATTGTTTTCTCTCACGCCATCGGCAATTAGTAATAGTCTACAGAGTTCAAACCCAGGCTTTAGCTAATAAGTAATACCACACTATGAAACGTAGCTTCAGAAAGCATTGCTCTTTGACTAAGCAGAAGAAGAGAGAACTAAATTGATGCATTATATTAACAGTAATGTTTGGTTGTGAGGCAATTGTTAATTTGATATTCTTGATGAAAATACTATTTGTTTTGATTGAAAATATGAGCTGGCCATTTTACATGTTTTTGTTAGTACCGCTTTGTTTTACATGTTTTCAAGGCAGATATTGGCCTCCATTTTGACAAAGTAATTCAAACTGAGTTTGGACAAAACCCCTTTTTTTCACGCTCTCAAAATATCACTCAATGTGGTACAGTATATTGTTGAATACTGAAAACCTAATAACAACCTACTATGAACCTACTATGAATTATTTTGGTTTCCAGTAAGTAGGCATCAACAAATATCAAGTATTGATGAAAGATAGATTGTGACTGCCATGAAGAAGACACTGCACCTTTTGCTTATTTAATCAAGACAATACTTTGCCATTGTGCTAAAAGTCTAACGTTGTCAAGAGGGACATTGGGCAATAAAAACCTAATGTTCCACATCTCTGTTTGATAGATGAGCATTGGAAGCATGTTTGAATGTGTCAGGCACAAATGTGTTTACCGGTGGTTCGAGGTGCTGTATTTTACAGCAGTAATGACATCAGCGGGCCCTCTGGCTACGGCCGCCAGGACAGCGGCGTCCATCAACCGCAGGTGTTAACAATTCCTGGGATTCAAAACAACAACAAAGCCGACACATGACCACTTTTTTGGTAAACAGCTGAGGGATGGGCCTGGAGAAAATGTAATGTAACCACTGAAATGTATAGATGGCCCTACGGATGAAGGACTGAAAACCCATGAGATCGAAATGATAGCTGTAACTATGTTTTGAAGCTATACAATATTTGTTTACAATTACATCGTTTACAAACCATGAAGTAAAACAAGCTTACATTTCTGGGTATATACAGAGTGTACAAAACTTTAAGAACACCTTCCTAATATTGAGTTGCGTTCCACAGGATTGCTGGCCCATGTTGACTCCAATGCTTCCCACAGTTCTGTCAAGTTGGCCGGGTGTCCTTTGGGTGGCGGACCATTCTTGAAACACACGGGAAACTGTTGAGCGTGAAAAACCCAGCAATGTTGCCGTTCTAGACACAAACTGGTGCGCCTGGCACCTACTACCATACCCCGTACCAATCACTTAAATCACCATCTGAATGGGAAAGGAAAGGAAAGGGAAAGGGGGATACCTAGTCAGTTGTACAACTGAACACATTCAGCACACACAATCCATTTCTCAATTGACTCAAGGCTTAAAAATCCTTCTTTAACCTGTTTCCTCTCCTTCATCTACACTGACTGACGTGGATTTAACTAGTGACGTCTATAAGGGATCATAGCTTTCACCTGGATTCACCTTGTCAGTCTATGTCATGGGAAGATGTTTTGTACACTCAACATACATTTTTTATGATGACGTAAGCAGTTAGCAGTTGGCAGATATCAGATCCAACTGTGGCCAGTTTATTGGCTGGGAGGTCAAAAGATGTTGGGCCAGTTGATCCTCACCTTTAACCCTCACATCAGACTGGCACTATGTGTGAGCATCTGCTTGAGTCAAGGCAAATATGACCCTGTGAACAAACAGTGCCAGCACTTTGTGCTAACACTTCTCACAAGTATAAACCAGAATCACACTTGTTACGAAATCAATTAAAGAGATAATTGATTCACTTTTTTATGACTTATTTGCTTCCTCACCCTGAAAGCAGTCTATGGACAAGGATAAGGAAGGATTAGGAAACATATACTGTAAGTAATTTTGTAATTTGGGTCAACTATCCCTTTAAGAGAGGTATATGTATATATTTTGATATGACAACAAAGAAACGTATTCAGAATGGTCCACCACCCAAAGGACCTCCAGACAACTTAACACAACTGTGGGAATCATTGGAGTCAACATGGGCCAGCATCCCTGTGGAACGTTCCTGGCATTTAACTGCAAATTAGACCAGAAAACTATTCGATTCTGTGCACTGACATTTCCATTTCATGAGGTCCTCTGCCAGAGTAGAATGTGATTATTCTCAGTCCAGCAGCAACGACACAGCACAACCTCGGCACCAATTCAAATGGTCATTTGTATTGCGCGACAGCAAGACCCAAAGACCAAGAAACATAGCCCTTGCACAGGATGTATGATCTGAAAATGACATATTGGGCCTTATGTTTCTTTTGGGAAAAGGATTACATAGATTGACAGTCATACCAAAGACTAAAGAAATGGGAACCAATGCCTCTCGCTTGATACTTAGCATTAAGGAGAATGATTGGGGATAGGTGACAGACTAGCATCCTGTCCAGGGGGTGTACATGTACATCAAGCTGCCTCACACTACAGAAACAGGCTTCTGCCCTATGGGCCGTTCTGGCTCGGACAAGGCTATACTTGTTGCTTACTTTACAGATCAACTTGACCAAAAGGGTTGTATAGCAGTTTTAAAAAGCTGTTGTTCAGACATCTTTTCACACTGTAAAACATCTACAGCCTTCATTCACCCTGGTCTTTTATTAATTATTGGTGTATTTCATCTGTATTGGTTTGTGTGAATCTTTTCCTGAAAGTCAGCATCTTTACTTGAGTTGTGGTTTCAAGAACGCCTTACCAGTGCAAAATGAATTTGTACGATGGGATATCTTTTACAGATGGCTTGGGGGAGATCATTAACAGGCCCTGTGGTTATAGTAAGTGTCTGTTTAATCAGTGTGTGTGTGTGTGTGTGTGTGTGTGCGTGCACGCGCGTGTGTGTGTGTGCGCGTGTGTGTGCCTGTTACACCTAGGAAACACAAAAACATGCCTTTCTTTATTCTGGTTGTGGTATTATCATGTGCTGTGGGTTGACTAGCTTAAGAATGCTAGGCAGGCATGGACTGGCTCTTTGACCTCCCACTGACTCCTGTAGGCGCAGGCACTGTAACACATGAACACACACACACACACACACACACACACACAGTGGTGTAAAGTTCTTAAATAAAAACACTTTAATGTTGGGGTATCTGTACTACTTTACTAACTTTTATACTTTTAATAAGATATGTACTTTTTACTGCCATACATTTTCCCTGACACCAAAAAAGTATTTCTTACATTTTGAATGCTCAGGCAGAACATAATTATGGTCTAATCCACAGATCTATGTATTAATATAACATTTTGTTATCCCTCGAGGTTCTGCTTACCTGAGTTAGAATACCACATGATAAGCTGTAGACCATATTATTTAGCAAGAGAGTTTTCATCTATATTTTTCATAACTCTCTACTTACCACCACAAACCGATGCTGGCACTAAGACCTTAGTCCCCTCCTGTACTCCATGTTCACCCACAATCGCGCATGTCTCCAACACCATCATTAACTTTGCTGATGACACGACGGTGGTAGGCCTGATCACCGATGATGATGAGACAGCCTATAGGGAGGAGGTCAGAGACCTTGCAGAGTGGTGCCAGGACAATAACCTCCCCCTCAATGTGGGCAAGACAAAGGAGCTTATCGTAGACTACAGGAAACGCAGGGCCGAGCACACCCCCATTCACATTGACGGGGCTGTAGTGGAGCGGGTTGAGAGATTCAAGTTCCTCGGTGTCCACATCACTAAGGACCTATCATAGTCCAAACACACCAACACATTCAAGAAGAGGTCACAACAACGCCTTTTCCCCCTTAGGAGGCTGAAAAGATTTGGCATGGGCCCTCAGATCCTCAAAATGTTATATAGCTGCTCCATTGACAGCATTATTATTTTGTATTTTACCCCCTTTTTCTCCCCAATTTTGATCTTGTCTCATCGCTGCAACTCCCCAACGGGCTCGGGAGAGGCGAAGGTGGAGTCATGCGTCCTCCGAAACATGACCCGCCTAACACGCTTCTTAACACCTGCCAGCCAGCCTCACCAATGTGTCGGAGAAAACAAGGTTCAACTTGCGACAGGGGTCAGGCTGCAGGCACCCAGCCCGCCACAAGGAGTCACTAGGGCTTGATGATCCAAGTAAAGCCCCCCCGGCCCAAACCCTCCCGGTGTCAGAGGAAGGCTTTAAAAATTGTCAAAGACTCCAGCCACCAAGTCTGGGACCAAAAGACTCCTGAACAGCTTAACAGTTAATCAAATGGCTACCCAGACTATTTGTATTGATCCGCTTTTTATTTGCAATTACTTTCTTGCACTGGCTCTATGCTCACCCACACACTCACACATACTACACTGACACTCCAACACACACATACACACACTACAAATGCACACACACACACACACACTAAACACACACACATGCATATCGATGCCACACACACACATACTCACACATTTTACCTCAATTAACTCAACTACCTCGTACCCCTGCATATTGACTATGTACCGGTACTCTTTGTATATAGTCTCGTTATTGTTAATTTATTGTTACTATTTTCTTTTTAGCAAATTTAACTCTGCACTGTTGTGAAAGGGCTCGTAAGTGAGAATTTCACTGTAATGTCACCTCCTGTATTCAGCGCATGTGACAAATAAAATATTATTTAATTTTCCTCTGATCTGGTGGACTGACTAAACAAGATTACTGCATATTTAAATTATGTCTTGGAGTTTGCCCCTGTTTGTCCATAAAAATAACATTGTCCCATTGGGTTTGCTTTATATAAGGAATTAAATGCTTAGCATTTACTCTTACTTTTTACTTTTACTCAAGTATGACAATTGCGCGCATTCGTGCGCATGTTGATTTTGTCCATCCACATCAGATGTGATCATGATATGCAGGTTGAAATATCGAAACCAACTGTGAACCAACTATATTAATTTGGGTGCAGGTCGAAACACACACAAAACATTCATGAACATTTAGCTAGCTAGTTGTTGCTACCCACTGGGAACAGACCTCAGTTCAACCTCTAGTTTTGATTTACATTTGGTTGAGATGTCAACTAACGTGAATTCAACGTAAAATCAACAAAACATGGCACCATGTCATTGGATTTAGGTTAAAAGTTGGGTGAAAAAAACTTCCCTTATGTTAGTGACTTTTGACAAATCCAATCAGTGTTCCACATAGATTCAACATCATCACATTGATATTTTTTGTTTTGTTGAAATAACGTAAAAACAATGTTAATTTAACCAGTTCTTGCCCAGTGGGTAGCTAGTTTGTCCTGGGAGATGGTTGTTATTTTACCTGACATGCATATGGTCCTCTTTTCAGCTGGTTCTTTGTAGGATTGTGTGTTTCTCTACTCTGACGATAAATCCACAGAAAAAGGGAAACCTAGTTTGTTTTTAGTTAGTTATCTTTAATTAATCTCTCCTTATTTGTCTTTCAAGAATCCACGTGGATTCCTATCTTCTTGAACCAAGTTCTATTTTAACGCTTAGCTACGCAGATGCTCGTTCACTCGCGTGAGCGGTGTGGATGAAATTACTGATTAATGTGAATGTGTACATTTATTTTGCAAAGCTCACACACACAACATGGCAAGTGACGTTTGGATGTTAGACTTGAAATGATTGAAATGCTTTCTAAATATAGTAACAATCTAATTATTAATGGCTTAATATAATTACTTAATATAATATTTCACCTTTCTTATAACTGTAAAATAAATATGATCATACTTTGTGACAGTACAAAATGGTCACCATTTCCTATAACTGATGACATATAACTTCAGCTTTAAGCACAAGTTGATTTCGTCCCTCTGTGACCAAGAGAAAGTGGTCTAATTTAAATTCTAAGAAATGATTTTGTATTTTTGAGAACATCACAGAGAGATGAGACTGAGTTTGCTGCAATCACTGGAGTCTCCCGTTCTATATGCCATATTGTAAGCGGAGCTGCGAGGTTCATAGACACACTACATCTCATATGTGAGCGGAGAACGGCATGTGAAGTGGGACAACCAGAGCTGTCGCGAACTGCACAACAATTGATGTTGGGCTGTTCACAGAGTGCACTGTGCACAAAAAGGTTGGTTGGAAAAGGTCCAGAACTGAATATTTGTTGGTCCAGAACTAAATAGGGGACTAACGTTTAAGACATTTAAGAGGTTTAGACTTTTACTCAAGTAGTATTCTACTGGGTTACTTTTACTTTAGTCATTTTCCATCAAATATGACAATTGAGTACTTTTTCACCACTGCACACAGGTGTGTTGGAGTACAAGAACTAGCCCTGCTTCGTGTGTGTGTGTGGATTTGGGGTAGCTCTATCTTACTTCAGGTATCCAATCCTCTCGGTGCTCAGGGACTAGGTGTTGATTTGAGATTAGAGGGTTAGTAACGGAGGAAGCTTGGACGTCGGCCATTTTTGGCCATGTGACAGTTTCTGTGATTGTCACAAGGAAAAACTACCAAAGCCGCCAGCCTTTTTTAGTACCTCTCCATTGTAGACTACACTTCCCCTGGCTTCCCTCTCCTTTGAGAGAACTGCCTGGCCTACCCCTCTTTTCATTTTCTACTGTATCTGACAGTATTGACTGGGCCCGACTCGAACAACACTGCGAGTACAGTAGGAGCAAGATAAAGTGGGCGCTGTTTAACCTCTTCCAGCTAGGGTCCCATTTTCCGAATTTTCGCCTGTCTGACGTGCCCAAAGTTAAATGCCTACCACTCATGGCCAGAAACTAGGATATTTACATATTTAGTACTATTGGATAGGAAACACTCTGAAGTTTATAAAACCATTAAGATATAGTCTGTGGCTATTCCAGAACAGATTTAGCAGGCAAAAACCAGAGAAATTTCTGTCCGGAATTTATTTTTCTTTGGCTCTCTCTCATTTTGAAGCCCATGTAATATTTTTCTATGGGGAATAGGACCGAGGTTGCAGTACTTATGGCTTCCACTAGATGTCAACAGTCTCTGGAAAGGGTATGGAGGAAAAGCTCTGACCAGATCCTTAGAGAGAGAGAATTACTACGGGTAGGGAAAATAGGTAAACAGGCGTGCGTTCACGAGAACGTGAGCAGCTAAGCCGACCAACTTTCTTTTCGTCTTTTAACGTTTCACTTACCGTTCTTGTAAAATATGATCGCTATTATTCATAAAAGAATACATAAGGATGCATTATTAATGATATTTGATTTGTTTGTGAAAAGATGAGAGGTATAATTTGAACGCGATCCCTTCACTGTAAAGCGGGCGAGTAGACTGACAATGCTTGGTGGAGTAGCTGAACGCATACGTGCCAAAAACAACGGATATTTATGGATATAATTATTTACTTTTTCTAACAAAAGAACCATGGATTATCTTGTTTGGACACTTGGGAAGACCTCAGAAGAAGTTATTTGAAAGGTAAGCGATTTATATTAGCTGTGATATGGATATTTTGAGAACCGAGCTGGATATGAATTTATGCTAATGTGGAAAATATGTGAGGTACTAGCCTCAAACAATCAAATGTAGTGCTTTCGCCGTAAAGCCTTTTAAAATCTGACAACGCAGTGATATTGCCAGAAGCAGAGCTTTTGATGGCTATGCAACACTATGCAACACTTGTATATCGAAGTTAAATATTACGAATATGTATTACGAATATGTATTTTGAATTTGGCGCGTTATGTTTGCTCTGAAAACGATCCCGCTAAAGGGATCGGCGCGCTAAGAGGTTAAATAAAGCGGCGGCTGCTGTAAAGTGGACCCGGAGGAAGGGCTGCATTGTAGCCCCAGCACAATGGACTAATTCATCAGGACCAATAACATTGACCCTCTAGTGGGCGGGTGGCACAGGAAAAATAACTTTGAGAAAACCCCTGTCAGTGCACACATACATACACACACAATAAGCACGAGCATACACAAATACAAACTTTCTATCTCACACACACATGCAAACACAGCTCACAAGGGAGTTACCCGAAACATTTGCTGTATTTACAGTAATCCATTGCTTTCTTAGGGGCCCCACAGGGAATAAAACACTCAATAACTCCATAGCACCACCCACAAGCATAACAGACTTCCATCACTCTGTGCCAGAAGTCCCAAGGCCTTGTCAGTAACACTATCATTTGACTTGATTGTTCTGCCCCCAGCCGGCGTCTCTCATTTGGGCGTTTTCATGCAATATATCGAGGTATTTTTAGTCAGTGGAAAGTGTTAGTGGGTATGGACCCACTTCTTTTGTGTTTGCTGTGTGTGTGTGAGTTGCAGTCGTATATGAATGTGCTGAGGTATGTCAATGTCATCATAGAGTTCATTCTTTGTCAGAGGTCACCTACGTCACACTGGAAAAAGCAAGGATATGATACCAACTAGTAACTACCCCTCACAAGCCAGTTCTTGAACCATGTCTGTCTGGGATCAATTTGAGGGTATTCCCATCCGTATAGGGTGAACTGTACTTTTTCTACATAGTCTCCCGATTTTCTTGGCACGCAATGACTATTATTATTAGTGATCCATTTCAAGAAGCTAGGCATATGTCGCACGTCACTACTTCACAGGAGAAGCAACTTCATTTTTGGGGGGGCAGAAATGCCTTCTAGAACTTTCATGTGCCTTAATAACAAACCTGTATGCCATCTGTAAATACGAATACAGTTGTTAAATTACAGGCATAGTTGGTTTAGCCAAGGAAAAAGCCAGGAACCTTCCCGCTAGCCATGATTGGCTGAGATAATGGATGGGCTGGACATGCCGAGAGATGAGTTCGGATTGGTCTGCCATGTAACATGAGCTGCTCAGTATGTGTATATAATTCTTGCTAGTGCCTCTTTTTTGAAAGATATCTTAGAAAACTGTAAAAGTGTTGCTACTGCTCTCAACATTGCTGCCCTGAATTTAACAGGCTCTAGGGACGAAGATCAGTGGTAAAAAGTTGTGATGGACTACTTTCTGTAGGATGCTGACTCTCTCTGACTTGATGGAGGAAATGCCTGATTTAGATAAAAACATGTTAATTGAACCAGACATTGTAAAGTCTTCTCATGACAGTGATGGGGAAGAAACGGCGATACACAGTGTTGTTGTCACAAAATAATTTGACAGAGTTTTGAAATCAGTGGAAAGCGGAGTACGATTGTAAATGCAGAGGGAGTTGAGAAGAAAACACAGAAGGCTGTTGTATAAAACTCCGGATTACATCTTCAAACTAAGGGCAACCATGGCATCCATGACAGAGGGAGAAGTTCATCCATGTACTGTATACGGGTAAGAGTCTAGCTACATTTTCAGATATTATACATTCCAAATTTTGTCAGAAAGTTGTTTTCATTCCAAGATAAAGCGTACTGTTAGCTAGCTAGCTAACGTTAGCTGGCTGGCTCGCTAGCTAACGTTACGTGTATGATCTGTGCAGTAATATTATTTGTATCTCAGAATGCCATTTGCATTGCTAGTTATAGCCTAATGTTAGTTAGCTAGCTAACATTGAACCTAGTTGGTTAGCTTTAGCTACCAGCAGACTCATGCATGGTGGCTAGCTATGACAATCAGTTTGTATTGCTAGTACTATGGGGTTGGGATTATGGTTCATTGTTTAGCCCTCTCTGTTTAGCACATGGCCTCACATGTGAATCGTTAAAGAGATGGGTGGGACTAAGGCTTAAGGGGGTGTGAACGATGCTGAATAGGTGTAGACAAAGAAGAGCTCTCCAGTAGATGTACCAAAACATTCAAGGGCCATTTTATCAAAAGTGGGTTTACAAGTTTATTAACTTTCAAAGCAGAATTACTTTCCCATTGTTACTCAACTGCAGTGTATGATATATAATTTTCCAATTCTGAGTCTCTACTTTTATCAAATGTAAAAAAGACCATTTCAAATGTTGCTACATAAGACAGAATCGAGGTGGTGGGTTACAAAATAATCTGAAACACAACCAAAAGCAACGGCAAATGCATCCTACACTTTTGTAGAGTCACAAGCTTGATGTAATCATTGTGTGCTAGGAATATGGGACCAAATAATAAACTTTCGACCACTTTAATACACATATAAGGGAATTTGTCCCAATACTTTTGGTCCCTTAAAATGGGGGGGGAGTATGTAATTTCTAAACGGTTCACCTGATATGGATGAAAATACCCTCAAACTAAAGCTGTCAGTCTACACTTTAACCTCATAGTCATTGTATTCTTTCAAAGTGCTGAAGTACAGATCCAAAACAACAAAACATTTGTCAATGTCCCAATACTTTTGGATTTCAGATCAAATGATTCATATGAGGTGAAAGTACAGAATGTCACATTTTATTATTTTCCTATATCTGATTTATTGTTTAGAAATCAAAAGCACTTTATATATCACGTATAGTGTTATAAAGTAGTCAAAAGTTTAGTATTTGGTCCCATATTCCTTGCACACAATTACTACATCAAGCTTGTGACAAGTTGGATGCATTTACACCTTGTTTTGGCTGTGTTTCTGATCATGGTTTGTCCAATAGGAAGTGAATAGTGAATAATGTCTTGTAATGTGTGTCCCTCAGTTTTAAGCCCCTCATAACGTATGCTTGCACACTCGCACACACACACGCACATGCACGCACACACACAAAGGACAGGAAAATACCTTGTTCCTGATCTCTTGTTTCTTTTCTGATCTTTTTAGATTGACATAAAAAGTCTAGAGGTAGGGGGAAAGGGGTCATTTTGGAATTCCTCAGTAAGCTGGAGCCCTTTGCAATATAGTGACTATCCTGATGGTCTGACATCAGACTATTTCCCTCCTGAGTTCGAGGTGCTTTCTAGGGACCCGCTCAAGGATGACAGGGTGGAAAGTAGGGTGTGACCCCTGACCTGGTACACTCCAGTGTGGGAGGTTGCTCCATCCTCCCCCGTCCCCGTCCGCGTCTTAGTCTCCGGCCATTTAACACCTGGTGAGCCCCGGGCACTGTTCACGTCAATCAAGCCAAAAGGCCCTGTGTGCCCTGGACAAAAAAAAAAAAAGTAGTGATGAAGACATATTTTTGGGCAGGACAGGGGGACATCGAGGCGAGCTTTCAAACCTTGGGAAAAGTCAGGGTCCATATTTATCAATCGTCTCAGAGTAGGAGTGCTGATCTAGGATCATAATGAATGAGATTATTGTAGACAGGGGGGGACCTGATCCTAAATCAGACCTCCTACTCTGATACGCTTGATAAATATGGACCTTGGTTAGGTTATAAGGCAGTTTTATCGTATCAATTGATTTTGCACTGAAATGGATGTCCTTGTGGGCTTATTGCGATTCAAGATTCACAGGGGGAATCCGATAAAAAGGCACCCGACTCTTGGTCAGACTGCACACTAACTCTAATTCACATACAGCAGCCAACAAGTGCTCAGCATATGTGGGAACTCAAGACTGTTGGAAAAGCATTCCTCATGAAGCTGGTTGAGAGAATACCAAGAGTGTGCAAAGCTGTCATCAAGGCAAAGTGTGGCTACTTAGAAGTCAAAAAAATATTTGTTGGTTACTACATGATTCCTTATGTGATATTTCATAGATGTGATGTCTTAGCTTCACCTGGAATGCTTGTCCAAAGTCTTGAAGGAGTTTCCACCTACGCTGAGCACTTGATGGCTGCTTTTCCTTCACTCTGCGGTCCAACTCATCCCAAAACATCTTAATTGGGTTATGGTCGGGTGATTGTGGAGGCCAGGTCATCTGATGCAGCACTCCATCATGCTCCTTCTTGGTCAAATAGCCCTTACACAGCCTGGAGGTGTGTTGGGTCATTGTCCTGTGGAAAAACAAATGATAGACCCACTAAGCGCGAACAAGGTCACATTTTTATTTCTCAGAATACAACAGGTGTAGAACTTACAGTGTAATGCTTACTTACAAGCCCTTAACCAACAAAGCTTTAAGACATTTTAAGAAAAATAAGTGTTAAGTAAAAAATTGAAAATAAACAATAGCGAGGCTATGTACAGGGCGTACCGGTACAGAGTCAATGTGCGGGGGCACCAGTTATACAGGGGCGGCATGTAGCCTAGTGGTTAGAGTGTTTGGCCAGTAACTGAAAGGTTGTTAGATCAAATCCCCGAGCTGACATATTAAAAATCTGTAATTCTGCCCCTGAACAAGACAGTTAATCCACTTCCTAAGCCATCATTGTAAATAAGAATGTGTTCTGAACTGCCTAGATCAATAAGTTAAGGTAATATGTAGGTAGAGTTAAAGTGACTATGCATAGATAATAAACAGAGAGTAGGAGCAGTGAAAAAGAGGGGTCTGGGTAGCCATTTGATTAGCTGTTCAGGAGCCTTATGGCTTGGGGGTAGAAGCTGTTAAGAAGCCTTTTGGACCTAGACTTGGCGCACCTGTACTGTTTGCCGTGCGGTAGCAGAGAGAACAGTCTATGACTAGCGTGGCTGGAGTCTTTGACAATTTTTAGGGCCTTCCTCTGACACCGCCTGGTATAAAGGCCCTGGATGGCAGGAAGCTTGGCCCCAGTGACGTACTGGCCCGTACGTATTACCCTCTGTTGTGCCTTGCGGTTGGAGGCCGAGCAGTTGCCATACCAGGCAGTGATGCAACCAGTCAGAATGCTCTCGATGGTGCAGCTGTAGAACCTTTTGAGGATCTGAGGACCCATGCCAAATCTTTTCAGTCTCTTGAGGGGGAATAGGTTTTGTCGTGCCCTCTTCACGACTGTCTTACTGTGTTTGGACCATGGTAGTTTGTTGGGGATGTGGATGACAAGGAACTTGAAGCTCTCAACCTGTTCCACTACAACCCGTCAATGAGAATGGGGACGTGCTCTGTCCTCCTTTTCCTGTAGTCCATGTTGAGATGTGTCTGTTACTTGAACTCTGTGAAGCATTTATTTGGGCTGCAATTTATGAGGCTGGTAACTCTAGTGAACTTATCCTCTGCAGCAGAGGTAACTCTGGGTCTTCTTTTCCTGTGGCGGTCCTCATAATAGCCGGTTTCATCATAGCGCTTGATGTTTTCTGTGACTGAATTTGAAGAAACTTTCAAAGTTCTTGAAATGTTCTGTTTTGACTGACCTTCATGTCTTAAAGTAGTGATGGACTGTCATTTCGCTTTGCTAATTTGAGCTGTTCTTGCCATAATATGGACTTGGTATTTTACCAAACAGGGCTGTCTTCTGTATACCAACCTTACCTTGTCACAACACAACTGATTGGCTCAAAAACATTAAAAATTGAAAGATATTCCACAAATTAACTTTCAACAAGGCACACCTGCTAATTGAAATGCATTCCAGGTGACTACCTCATGAAGCTGGTTGAGAGAATGCCAAGAGTGTGCAAAGCTGTCATCAAGGCAAAGGGTGGCTACTTGGAAGAATCTCAAATATAAAATATATTTTGATTTGTTTAACACTTTTTTGGTTACTACATAATTCCATATTGGTATTTCATAGTTTTGATGTCTTCACTGTTATTCTACAATGTAGAAAATAGTAAAAATCAAGAAAAACCCTTGAATGAGTAGGTGTGTCCAAACATTTGACTGGTACTTTATATGGAGACCATTTAGTGCAAAAAATAAATGTAAAAAAAAGTACAAATATTTCCTGATCTTTTTTATATCTCTCAGATATAGGACAGACACTTCAGAACAAACTTTATTTTTATTTGTTTTTGGGGACTATCTGTTATTCAATGCATTTGTATGGGCTAATAGCAGTAAGGCCAAATAAAATGTTTCATATAATCATTTATAAATAGTTGGGGGGATACTTCAAGGTGTCTTAAAATTCAAAATCAAATAGTTGTCTGAAGTTGTCTGAAGTCCCTGAATGCTGGTCCAGGGTCAGGTGTTATTTCTTTGGTCAGTGACAATTTACAGCTCAAGCTTTCTGACACAGTCAGTCTGTCACTTTGTATGCATTTGTTGTCAAACACTGTTGTCTGCTGGCCAAAAAGAGAAGAACACATCAATGTCAGGGCATTTTGTATTTTTTACACCCAATGTTTTACATAAATCCAATGACATAGTGACATTTTCTGTTGATTTCACGTTGAATTCACGTTAGTTGAAAACTCAACCAAATGTAAATCAGAACTAGATGTTGAACTGATGTCTGTGCCCAGTGGGAATAAACTGGTGTACCCTTGGCCAAGGAGCATCACACAGCTATGCACAATACCATTCAACAAGCTAGGAACATACAACCAATAAGAAACATAGGCTATTCTGGTAACACTTTCTTTTTACACCTAGCGTCTGGTACAACTATATTTGACACCTAGCATCATAACATGTTATGACACAGTCATAACAATGTCAAAATAAGTCATAACACTGTCATGACCCCCATTTGCCTCCAGAACAGCCTAAAAAATGTTGCTCTATTGGTATCAAGGGACCTATTTGGACTCATGCTGCTTACCCCAAATCCTGACTCTGCCTGCAACAGGAATCGGGATTCGTCTGACCAAGCAATGTTTTTCCACTCCTCAATTGTCCAGTGTTGGAGCCACTTCTTCTTGTTTTTAGCTGACAGGAGTTGATGTCAGACATCTACCTAACTCAATACTCTGTTGCTGATGACTGGGATGAATGCCGGAGCAGATTTGAGGAGCAGGACAAGACACTCTTTTAGACTGATGACTGTTCTGTTATAATCTCCACCCGGCACAGCCAGAAGAGGACTGGCCACCCCTCATAGCCTGGTTCTTCTCTGGGTTTCTTCCTAGGTTCTGGCCTTTCTAGGGAGTTTTTCCTAGCCATGGTGCTGCTACACCTGCATTGCTTGCTGTTTGGGGTTTTAGGCTGGGTTTCTGTACAGCACTCTGTGACATCAGCTGATGTAGGAAGGGCTTTATAAATACATTTGATTGATAAGGGCATGTACATGACAGGCCTATCTGTCTTATTCAATTCATAATGCTTCTTGACAGTGTTGTAAAGTGGATTTCCATAGTCCAAGTAAAGTGACACAGAATGGTAATAATGCTTCTTGGCAGTATCATAACGTGTATTGCCTTAGTTCAAGTAAAGTGACACGGTATAGTTATAATGCTTCATGATAGTGTCGTAAAGATAATTTTGAAAAAGTTATTCAAAATACGATGAACAACCCCCACTGTAAATCATTTATTACAGATTGATTTACTTTAGTCTTACAGTGTCGTGCATCTTCAGGATGCCCAGCCCACGTGGGCTTATAAGACACTGTATTTTCTGTAGCAAAATAAAGTATGTATATAGACAGTACCAGTCAAAAGTTTGGACACACTTACTCATTCAAGGGTTTTTCCTTATTTTTACTATTTTCTACATTGTAAAATAAAAGTGAAGACATCAAAACTATTAAATAACATATATGGAATCATGCAGTAACCAAAAAAGTGTTAAACAAGTCCAAATATATTTGATATTCTTCAAAGTAGCGACCCTTTGCATTGATGACAGCTTTGCACACTCCTTGCATTCTCTCAACCAGCTTCACGAGAAATGCTTGTCCAACAGTCTTGAAGGAGTTCCCACATATGCTGAGCACTTGTTGGCTGCTTTTCCTCTGCTGTCCAACTCATCCCAAACCATCTCAATTGGGTTATGGTCAGGTGATTGTGGAGCCCAGGTCATCTGATGCAGCACTCCATCACTCTCCTTCTTGATCAAATAGCCCTTACACAGCCTGGAGGTGTGTTGGGTCATTGTCCTGTGGAAAAACAAATAATAGACCCACTAAGCGCGAACAAGGTCACATTTTTATTTCTCAGAGTACAACAGGTGTAGAACTTACAGTGTAATGCTTACTTACAAGCCCTTAACCAACAAAGCTTTAAGACATTTTAAGAAAAATAAGTGTTAATTAAAAAATTGAAAATAAACAATAGCGAGGCTATGTACAGCGCGTAGCGGTACAGAGTCAATGTGCGGGGGCACCAGTTATACAGGGGCGGCATGTAGCCTAGTGGTTAGAGTGTTGGGCCAGTAACTGAAAGATTGTTAGATCAAATCCCTGAGCTGACATGTTAAAAATCTGTAATTCTGCCCCTGAACAAGGCAGTTAATCCACTTCCTAAGCCATCATTGTAAATAAGAATGTGTTCTTAACTGAACTGCCTAGATAAATAAGTTAAGGTAATATGTAGGTAGAGTTAAAGTGACTATGCATAGATAATAAACAGAGAGTAGGAGCAGTGAAAAAGAGGGGTCTGGGTAGCCATTTGATTAGCTGTTCAGGAGCCTTGCCTTGGGGGTAGAAGCTGTTAAGAAGCCTTTTGGACCTAAACTTGGCGCACCTGTACTGTTTGCCGTGCGGTAGCAGAGAGAACAGTCTATGACTAGCGTGGCTGGAGTCTTTGACAATTTTTAGGGCCTTCCTCTGACACCGCCTGGTATAAAGACCCTGGATGGCAGGAAGCTTGGCCCCAATGACGTACTGGGCCGTACGTATTACCCTCTGTTGTGCCTTGCGGTCGGAGGCCGAGCAGTTGCCATACCAGGCAGTGATGCAACCAGTCAGAATGCTCTCGATGGTGCAGCTGTAGAACCTTTTGAGAATCTGAGGACCCATGCCAAATCTTTTCAGTCTCCTGAAGGGGGAATAGGTTTTGTCGTGCCCTCTTCACGACTGCTTGTCCAACAGTCTTGAAGGAGTTTCCACATATGCTGAGCACTTGTTGGCTGCTTTTCCTCTGCTGTCCAACTCATCCCAAACCATCTCAATTGGGTTATGGTCGGGTGATTGTGGAGCCCAGGTCTTCTGATGAATCACTCCATCACTCTCCTTCTTGATCAAATAGTCCTTATACAGCCTGGAGCTGGAGGTGTGTTGGGTCATTGTCCTTTTGAAAAACAAATGATTGTCGAACTGTGTGCGAACCAGAAGGGATGGCGTATCGCTGCAGAATGCTGTGGTAGCCATGATGGTAAACTACTTAGGGAGTAGCGGCGCGCTAGTGGGCCACTCCCGACACTACCCGATGAAATGTAAGGCGCCAAATTCAAAATCCAAAAGTTAAATTATTAAACATTCATCAATATACAAGTGTTGCATAGTCATCAAAAGCTCTGCTTCTTGGCAATATCACAGCGTTGTCAGATTTCAAAAAGGCTTTACAGCGAAAGCACAACATTTGATTGTTTGAGGATAGCACCTCATATATTTTCCACATTAGCTTATATTCATATCCAGCATGGGTCACACAAAACCCATATAAGAGCTAAAAAATATCACTTACCTTTCGAAGAACTTCTGCTGAGGGCTTCCCAAGTTTCCAACGAAGACATCCAATGGTTCTTTTGTTAGAAAAAGTCATTTATTATATCCATAAATCTCTGTTTGGTTGGCGAGTTATGATCAGAAAATCCACCGTCGAGTCGCCCATTGAACCGTGAAGCGATCACGTTCAGATTATACCTATAAACTTTCTACAAACAAATCAAACATCATTTTTTATGTATCCTTAGGTATCCTTTTATGTATATTTACTGTAATATTTCAACCGGACGATAACGTGAACAATAGTAAAGGAAAATAAAGTGGGGCGCGCTCACAATCTCGCGCCCGTCAAACGTTGTTGACAAAAGTGGTCCCTTGACTACTTCCTCTTCCTATCTGTTCTGCTTAGTGCTATAGCCTCCAGATAGTGGAAGCCATAGGTACTGCAGTCTCAGTCCTAGTTAAAATAGAAATTAATAGGCAGCCTGGAGAAGAAGGTCATGTACAAATAAAACTGCAAATCCGGATGTATTTTCCTCTGGTTTTCGCCTGCTATATCAGTTCTGTTATACTCACAGACATTATTTTAACACTTTTAGAAACTTCAGAGTGTTTCCTATCCAATAGTACTAATTATGTGCATATCCTATTTTCTGGACCTGAGTGGCAGGCATTTTACTTTGGGCACGCCAGACTCTCCAAAACCGTCACCTCTGCTGCCGCTCCCTAAGAAGTTAAGTGTGCCTTGAATTCTATTGTATATATTTTATTCAAGTTTAACAAAATGTACATCAATGTAAGTACAAGGATTTTTACCATAGCCCAACCCCCCCCACCTCACAAGTTCCTTTGCTGTTGTTCTGGGATTGATTTGCACTTTTCGCACCAAAGTACGTTAATCTCTAGGAGACAGAACGCGTCTCCTTCCTGAGCGGTGTGACGGCTGCGTGGTCCCATGGTGTTTCTACTTGCGTATTATTGTTTGTACAGATGAACGTGGTACCTTCAGGCGTTTGGAAATTGCTCCCAAGGATGAACCATACTTGTGGAGGTCTTCAATTTTGTTTCTGAGGTCTTGCCGGATTTCTTTTGATTTTCCCATGATGTCAAGCAAAGAGGCCTTGAAATACATCCACAGGTACACCTCCAATCGACTCAAATGATGTCAATTAGCCTATCAGAAGCTTCTAAATCCATTACATCGTTTTCTGGAATTTTCCAAGCTGTTTAAAGGCACAGTCAACTTAGTGTATATAAACTTCTGACCCACTGGAATTGTGATACAGTTAATTATAAGTGAAATAATCTGTCTGTAAACAATTGTTGGAAAGATGACTTGTGTCATGCACAAAGTAGATGTCCTAACCGACTTGCCAAACTATAGTTTGGTTGAAAAACAAGTTTTAATGACTCCAACCTAAGTGTATGTAAACTTCAGACTTCAACTGTAAATGGTTGCCATTTTCTAACAAATGTATTATTGGAACCTCTAAGAGAATACTTAATTTTCTCAAGCTTTAGGAAGAACATTACATCATTGAGCCATTGAGAAGTAAAGGGGCGCTGAGCAGACGTCCACTGGAGAAGAATTCTACATCTAGCTGAAAAGGATGAAAAAGCAACAATATCGGAATGTTCGGGGTCCAGGGAGAACAAGTCTTCTGGAATACGAAAAACAGCTATCAAGGGACATGGCTGCAGGTTAATTTCAAGCACCTCAGATAAAATAAAAAAATAGAGTTTGTATTTTAGAGCATTGAATGAACATGTGACTAATGTCACATGATGAGACATGACATCTATCACACTCATCATTTACATTTGGATATATTTCAGACAATCTGGATTTGGAAAAATGCACTTTATGTGAAACCTTAAATTGTATGAGACCAAGACGAGCACAAGATGTAGTGGAGCGTACTCTATCAATCACCTCATCCCACCACTCCTGTGTAAATTCAACACCCATTTCCTGTTCCCAAGCAGATTTAGTTTTGTTGATGAAGTGTTTATCCTAGGACAAAATACAGATAGATCTGAGAAATTACTGCTTTCTGTCGAGGTAATAGAGTCAATATGCCATCCCAGGGTTGGCAAGGGGGTGGAGCAGGGAAGCCAGAAAATTATGATGAGACACAATGCTTAATTTGAAGGTAGCGGAAAAAGTGAGATGGAGGCAAAGAGTATTTAGAGGCCAGGTTGGGAAAAGTAGAAAACATTTAATTTATATATACGTCTTGGAAGGGCTTCATATCTTTCCTTGTCCGGTGAGAGAAAGCATTATCTATTAGGGAAGCGGGGAATAAGTTATTCTTATCAACAGGACCCATAGTAGATGCAGAAGAGAATTTAAAATGCAGTCGGAACTGGTACCAAAATCTTAAGTGTGGAAAGCACTACAGGATTGCCAGTATAGCGAGAGGGGGATGCTGGGAGAGAAGAGCAGAGTAAAGCAGTAAGAGAAGTATAAATACAAGAATGTGCCTCTAGGTGGCACCATAGGGTATCTGGAGCATTTAACCAGAATGGCAATTTCTGAAAGTTGGCTGCACAGTAATAGGAAAAAAAATTGGATAGTGCCAGCCCTCCACTAAACTTGCATCTCTGAATTAAAGATCTACTGACTCTGGGTACCTTTCCTCCCAAAATAAATGTGGTAACAGCCTTGATTGAATGACTTAAAAAAACACATTGGTAAAAACAATGGTATAGATTGAAATAGATAAAGGCATTTGGGTAAACTGTTCATTTTTACAGCATTAATCCTTCCTATAAGTGATAGTGGTAAGCTACCCCATCTCAGTTTTCATTTGCGCAAGAAAGGGAGCGAAGTTTGCAGAAAAGAGAGCATGTAATGAACAAGTTACGTTCACTCCAAGGTATTTGAAACCAGAGCGGCTAAGCTGAAAAGTCAAGTCTGTCTGCTGAAGCTGTAGAGCTGCTGGATTGATTGGGAAGCACTCACTTTTCTGGAGATTCAGCTTGTAACCGGAGAAGGAGCCAAAGTTCTCCAGAATAGAAAGGATGGAAGGTAAACAGGTTACAGGGTTATTTACATAGGTTATCATTATATGCAGATGATTTGTTACTCTATGTTCAACTCGTGGAAAGAGGAGGATGCCTGTAAAGCTACTGAAAGGGGGTCAATGGCGACGGAAAAAAGTAAAGGGGACAGTGGGCAGCTTTGGCGTGTCCCACGTTCCAGGGCAAAATAATCAGAACGGGTGTCATTGGTACAGACACTGGCCTGGGGAGATGTATACAAGAGATGGATCCATGAGCAAAATGTGTCCCCAAATCCACATTTTTTAAGAACTGCAAATAGGTACTCCCAATAAATTCTGTTGAATGCCTTCTCTGCATCTAGGGAGATTACCACCTCAGGGGAGTTGGAGAATTGTTTAGAATAAATAATGTTAAACATCGTCCAAATATTAAACATTTAATATAGGTCCTTTATCAAACCGGTTTGTTCCTGTGATATGAGTCCTGGTAAGACTACTTCCAGACACCTCGCTATCACCTTTGCCAGCACCTTTACATCCACGTTAAGGAGGCTTAGGGGCCTAAATGAAGAACAGGAAGTGGGGTCTTTCCCCTTCTTAAGGAGAAGCGCTATTGAAGCCTGTGTTAGGGTAGGTGGCAACGAGCCACGTTCAAGTGACTCATTATACATAGATAAAAGTAAAGGGTATAGAATTTCTTAAAGAAATCAGTTGGAAACCCATCAGGCCCTGGAGCCTTGCTGCTCTGCATTGACTTGATAGACTGAATCACTTCTTCAATGCTGAGAGGGGAATCAAGGTCATCTACAGTTTCAGCCTCAACTGTGGGAGTCTCCAGTTTCACCCAAAAATGTAGTCATACTGACAATTTCACTGTTTCATTTTATTCCCTCGCTCAACTTATTGCAGTCGCAGTACTCATAATATACAGGAGAACGATCGCCTTATGGTGAGGATAGCCGTGCTCCAAGCCCAGCTTCAGACGCAATCTTTAGGCAAGTGTACTTTAACTGTAGGAAAGGATGAAACAGTGTCTGTGCTACCAATAAGTACAGATAGTAGTATAAATCCCCTCGCACAGTTGCCACAGCCGGACAAGTTTCTCATGGCTTCTGGAAGGAAATGCTGTAGGAATGCTCACCTGATGTCGCTCATTCAACCGGTTCTCCCCATTAAGCAATGAGTCGGAGTCAGAGGCTGAGCCTTCTCTGGTCTCTCCTCCACCTGTCTGATGTGCCGAAGCCTCCCACCATTAGCTCTGACAAATTGAAAACCCTAGTCATTGGCGACTCCATTACCTGCAGTATTAGACTTTAAAATAATCATCCAGCGATCATACACTGTTTACCAGGGGGCAGAGCTACTGACGTTAATTCTAATCTGAAGATAGTGCTGGCTAAGGCTAAAACTGGGAGAGTATAGGGATATTGTTATCCACGTCAGCACCAACAATGTTAGGATGAAACAGACAGAGGTCACTAAGCGCAACATAGCTTCAGCGTGTAAATCAGATAGAAAGATGTGTTTGATCGAGTAATTGTCTCTGGCCCCCTCTTAGTTAGGGGGAGTGATGAGCTCTACAGCAGAGTCTCACAACTCAATCGCTGGTTGAAAACTGTTTTCTGCCCCTCCCAAAAGATAGAATTTGTGGATAATTGGCCCTCTTTCTGGGACTCACAAACAGGACCAAGCCAGGCCTGCTGAGGAGTGACGGACTCCATCCTAGCTGGAGGGGTGCTCTCATCTTATTTATGAATGTAGACAGGGCTCTAACTCTTCTAGCTCCACAATGAGATAGGGTGCAGGCCAGGCAGCAGGCTGTTACCCAGCCTGGCAGCTTAGTGGAGTCTGCCACTTCCACAGTCAGTGTAGTCAGCTTAGCTATCCCCATTGAGACCGTGTCTGTGCCTCGATCTAGGTTAGGCAAAACTAAACATAGCGGTGTTCGCCTTAGCAATCTCAAAGGAATAAAGACCTCCTCCATTCCTGTCATTATTGAAAGAGATTTGGATATCTCACATCTCAAAATAGGGCTACTTAATGTTAGATCCCTCACTTCCAAGGCAGTTATAGTCAACAAACTAATCATTGATCATTATCTTGATGTGATTGACCTGACTAAAACACGGCTTAAGCCTGATGCATTTACTGTTAAATGAGGCCTCTCCTCCTGGTTACACTAGTGACCATATCCCCTGCGCATCCCGCAAATTTTTCCACATAATCCTGGACTATCGGAAAATATAAAAAAGTATCAGCCTATATCGAATCTCCCATTCCTCTCAATTTCTTTTTGAAAAAGCTGTTACACAGCAACTCACTGCCTTCCTGAAGACAAACAATGTATATACGAAATGCTTCAGTCTGGTATTAGACCCCATCATAGCACTGAGACCCCACTTGTGAAGGTGGTAAATTACCTTATAATGGCGTCAGATGAAGGCTCTGCATCTGTCCCTGTGCTCCTGGACCTTAGTGCTGCTTTTGACACCATCAATCACCACATTCTTTTGGAGAGATTGGAAACCCAAATTGGTCTACATGAACAAGTTCTGGCCTGGTTTAGATCTTATCTGTCGGAAAGATATCAGTTTGTCTCTGTGGATGGTTTGTCCTCTGACAAATCAACTGTAAGTTTCAGTGTTCCTCAAGGTTCCGTTTTAGGACCACTATTGTTTTCACTATATATTTTTCCTCATGGTGATGTCATTCAGACACATAATGTTAACTTTCACTGCTATGCGGACGATACACAGCTGTACATTTCAATGAAACATGGTGAAGCCCCAAAATTGCCCTCCCTGTGCAGACATAAGGAAGTGGATGGCAGCAAATGTTGTAATTTTAAACTCGGACAAAACAGAGATGCTAGTTCTAGGTCCCAAGAAACAAAGAGATCTTCTGTTGGATGTTGAAGGTTGTACAGTCATCTTAAATAAAACAGTGAAGGACCTCGGCGTTACTCTGGACCCTGATCTCTCTTTTGACAAACATATCAAGACTAAGGACAGCTTTTTTCCATCTTCATAACATTGCAAAAATCTGAAACTTTGTGTCCAAAAACGATGCAGAAAATGCAGAAAAACTTCTATTAGACTACTGCAATGCTCTACTTTCCGGCTACTGGGATAAAGCACAAAATAAACTTCAGTTAGTGCTAAACACGGCTGCTAGAATCTTGACTAGAACCCCAAAATTTGATCATATTACTCCAGTGCTAGCCTCTCTACACTGGCTTCCTGTTAAGGCTAGAGCTGATTTCAAGGTTTTACTGCTAACCTACAAAGTATTACATGGGCTACCTATCTCTCCCATATGGCCCTGCCGTACATACCTACACAAATGCTACAGTCACAAGATGCAGGCCTCCTTATTGTCCATAGAATTTCTAAGCAAACAGCTGGAGGCAGGGCTTACTCCTATAGAGCTCCATTTTTATGGAATGGTCTGCCTATCCAAGTGAGTGACGCAGACTCGGTTTCTACATTTAAGTCTTTATTGAAGACTCATCTCTTCAGTAGGTCCTATGATTGAGTGTAGTCTGGCCCAGGGGTGTGAAGGTGAACGGAAAAGCACTGGAGCGACGAACCACCCTTGATGTCTCTGCCTGGCCGGTTCCCCTCTCCACTGGGATTCTCTGCCTCTAACCCTATTACGGGGGTTGAGTCACTGGCTTACTGGTGCTTTTTCATCCCGTCCCTAGGAGGGGTGCATCACTTGAGTGGGTTGAGTCACTGACGTGATCTTCCTGTCCAGGTTTGGCACCCCCCTCGGGTTCGTGCCGTGGGGGAGATCTTTGTGGGCTTTGGCAAGGTGGGTGGGGTTATATCCTGCCTGGTTGGCCCTGTCCGGGGGTATCGTCGGATGGGGCCACAATGTCTCCCGACCCCTCCTGTCTCAGCCTCCAGTATTTATGCTGCAATAGTTTATGTGTCGGGGGGCTAGGGTCAGTCTGTTATATCTGGACTACATGGCCTGATTACTCCTTGCTGTCCCCAGTCCACCTGGTCATGCTGCTGCTCCAGTTTCAACTGTTCTGCCTGCAGCTATGGCACCCTGACCTGTTCACCGGATGTGCTACCTTGTCCCGGACCTGCTGTTTTCAACTCTCTCTCTTTACCGCACCTGCTGTCTCTAACTTTGAATGATCGGCTATGAAAAGCCAACTGACATTTGGTGCTGACCTGTTGAACATCTTGGCCATGTACTGTTATAATCTCCACCCGGCACAGCCAGAAGAAGACTGGCCACCCCTCAGAGCCTGGTTCCTCTCTAGGTTTCTTCCTAGGTTCCTGCCTTTCTAGCGAGTTATTCCTAGCTACATCTGCATTGCTTGCTGTTTGTGGTTTTAGGCTGGGTTTCTGTATAGCACTTTGTGACATCGGCTGATGTAAAAATGGCTTTATAAATACATTTGATTGATTGAATAAGAAATATTTTCTCCTCTAAGCTAGGCCTTAAGTGATTCCCATAAGAGAGAATGAGAGGTTGAGCTTGTCTGATTTGAAAAAAAGAAAATGATCAAAGAAGTGGAGATAACGTTACAAAAAGTCTGCATCAGACAGGAGAAGAGAATTGAATCTCCAGAGAGGAGTACGAGTTTTTCCTGATAGGACTATGTCGAGGGCTAAAGGTCCATGGTCATAAATTACAATGGGTAAAAATTCAGAAGAGGTGACATTTGGAAGTAACTTATGATCAATAAAGAAATAGTCAATATGAGAAAAAGAATGGTGTACATGTGAAAAGAAAGAATATTCTCTTGCCTGGGGATTCTGAAATCACCATGGATCTGTACACCTATTCTGAACCATAAAATCTGAAAAGGACTTTGACATAGCAGAAATAGACATAGTTCTGGGGTTGGAGCGGTCTAAAGCTAGGCTAATAACACAATTCAGATCCCTGCCAAATATCAAAAGATGGGTGTTCAGAGAAGGGATTTTTCCCAGCAACCCATTGGCAAATTCAACATCATCAAAATTGGGTGTATATACACTGATCAATACTACAGATGTGTGCCAAATCGTGCCAGTTATGATTAAATATCTCCCATTACTGTCTGAAATAACATTAGCAGTAGAGAAATGTATTCATTTACTAACTAAAATTGCAACCCCTCTGGCTTTGGAGTTAAAATCTGAATGGAACCTGACAAAACCTGGAGTTTTGTAGCCTTGAGTGATCTTTAATGCGTAAATGGGTCTCTTGTAAAAATACCACATCTGCTTTTAGCTTTTTTAAATGGGAGAAGATCCTAAGACGTCTTGACAGGATTGTTCATTGCCTTAGTATTCCAAGATAAAAACTTTATAGGATTAGGCCTACCTATTCCAAAATTACTATTATTAGCTATCTAAAATATTGAAAGGAAAAAGGTGTGGAAACAAACCAAGCGTTTGCAAAGATAACAGAGAAAACGGATGAAAAAAGAAAAGAAAAAAAAGAAAAAAACAAATAGGACCAAAAAAAGTCACTCTCCCTCCCCTTCCCTCCCAACCAAACCCAAAGTCTCCTTCACCAGCGAATTGAGACTGCAGGTTGAAGTTTGAGCAGCTTCGGTGCATATTAACCTTCCTATCCTAACACGGAGAGGCTCCATAGCACGAGTAGTAAAATACATTTGAAAAGGCATTCACAAAACGATAAAGTAAGTCAACAGACAACCAAAACAAAGACAGAAAACCCCATAACAGTAAAACGTAACTGTCCTGACTCAGGGAGTCTTCAATCAGTGCAACACGTGCAATGTTTAAGGATGGCTAAATAATTGTCTCTCAATATGTTCCCCTGTTACAAAAAAAAGGGGCCGAGTGTCTGTACATGTACGAATTATCAAAAGGGCGTAATGAAGTGGTGAAAAGTCCTTCAGTAAGTATCTAGATGAAAAACAAAAACGGAAAGCTCTGCAAAAGCCTAGCCATATAAAAATGACCTTGTAGCTTAAATAACAACACAAGACAGTATTAGTCATTTTTATCAGAGTTCAATAACGTTAATGTTTCTGCCGGGTAGAAAAGGAATGGCAACAGGGGGAAAAAAGTCCCTGTCGTAAAAGAGGGTAGGCTAGACTAGGCTATGCATTCTACCTGGCAAAAGAATAGGTCATAGATCCAAGATACGGCTCAGAAGTGACTGTCGAACCAACGCTGGGCGTCCTCGTGGGAGTCGAACTGTAGCTTCCCCCCGGCATGTTCAATGTGGAAACGAGCGGGGAAGCGGAGTGAGAATTTAGCTTTCTTCTCATGAAGGTTGTGTTTCACATCAAGGAATTTAGCTCTTTTCTTGGCGACATTCGAGCTGAGGTCAGGAAAGATGAACACCTTGCGTCCGCAGAAGTGTAGCTGGTCTCTGCCCTGCCTCTGGAGGATGCGCTCCTTGTCACGGTAGTAGTGAAAACGGACGATAAACACTCTAGGCTTGGAGTTGTCGTCTCTGCCCGCTGGGGAGGGGCCAATGCGGTGGGCTTTTGAATCGAAAAGGTAACTTAGGAACTCACCAATCAAATATGATATGTAAGAAAGTCGAATGCAAAGTACAAATTTGGCAAAAAATAACTAATGCGTAGAAGCCTCGTCCACAAGCTTCTTCTCCATTCACGTGCTAAACCGGAAGCCATATGCCTTGAATTCTAAATAAATCACTGACAGTGTCACCAACAAAGCACCATCACACTTCCTCCTCCATGCTTCACGGTGGGAACCACACATGTGGAGATCATCCGTTCACCTACTCTGCATCACATATTGACACGGCGGTTGGAACCAAAAACCTCAAATTTGGACTCAATAGACCAAAGGACAAATTGTCACCGGTCTAATGTCCATTGCTCGTGTCTCTTGGCCCAAACAAGTCTCTTCTTCTTATTGATGTCCTTTAGTAGTGGTTTCTTTGTAGCAATTTGACCATGAAGGCCTGATTCAAAATCAATCAAATCACATTTTATTAGTCACATGCTCCGAATACAACAGGTGTAGACCTTACAGTGAAATGCTTACTTACAAGCCCCTAACCAACAATGCAATTTTAAAAAATACAGATAAGAATAAGAAATAAAAGTAACAAGTAATTAAAGAGCAGCAGTAAAATAACAATAGCGAGACTATATACAGAGGGGGGTACCGATACAGAGTCAATGTGCGGGGGCACCGGTTAGTTGAGGTAATATGTACATGTAGGTAGAGTTATTAAAGTGACTATGCATAGATGATAACAACAGAGAGTATCTGTGGTGTAAAAGAGGGGGCAATGCAAATAGTCTGGGTAGCCATTTAATTAGGTGTTCATGAATCTTATGGCTTGGGGGTAGAAGCTGTTTAGAAGCCTCTTGGACCTAGACTTGGCACCCCGGAACCGCTTGTCATGTGGTAGCAAAGCGAAGAGTCTATGACTAGGGTAGCTGGAGTTTGACAATTTTTAGGGCCTTCCTCTGACACCACCTGGTATAGAGGTCCTGGATGGCAGGAAGCTTGGCCCCAGTGATGCACTGGGCCATTCGCACTACCCTCTGTAGTGCCTTGCGGTCGGAGGCCGAGCAGTTTCCATACCAGGCAGTGATGCAACCAGTCAGGATGCTCTCGATGGTGCAGCTGTAGAACCTTTTGAGGATCTGAGGACCCATGCCAAATCCTTTCAGTCTCCTGAGGGGGAATAGGTTTTGTCGTGCCCTCTTCACGACTGTCTTGGTGTGCTTCGACCATGTTAGTTTGTTGGTGATGTGGACACCAAGGAACTTGAAGCACTCAACCTGCTCCACTGCAGCCCCGTCGATGAGATTAAATTGATTCTGATGAAACATTACAGGAACGTACTGCTAATGTTCATGGAGACAATCCAAAACACCCAAAACAACATGCAGCAAACATTCCCACAATAATAAAATGTTACTTAACCAACATGCAGCGAACATTCCCACAGTAATAAAATGTTACTTAACCAACACGCAGCAAACATTCCCACAATAATAAAATGTTACTTCTGCAATAAATGCTGGTAGTGACTCAAAAAACCTGATGGTAGTTTTTTCATTGTACTAACATGGCAGGAAAATACCATGGTATTTGCACCAGCACCATGGTATTTTCTTGCCATGGTAGTGACCAAAAAACATGATATTTGTTTTCATTGTACTAGCTACCATGGTACAAAAATTAACCATGGTGGTACAATGAAAAAAATACAATGGTTTTGTATTAGCAGTATGTAGTGAAATGTGAAAGAATGGTAGTTGTTTACAATGTATTATGATGGTCAGTGGCCCACCATTTGTCGGGTAAAGCCACCAAAAACATTGTAATTTATGGTCCTAACATAATGCGTCATTGACTACTAGCTCTGCATTGGCAAACGCATAGGCCTAGTTCCCTCTTAAACCCCTTTAGCTCGTAGTGAATAACCACAACACACAAGGCCTAGTTGTGTAGCGTACCCTCTTAAACCTTGGAACCTGGATAGGGTATGGTGAGAAGAATGAAGGGAGTCTGAAATCTTGAAGATTTTAAATAGTTTATCTGGTGCTTCTCTCTTCAATACAGTTTTCAGTTGGCTCTCTCACATTCAACTGACTTGGCTAATCTTATACAATATACAATATACTAAATAGTCAACATACTAAAAAACTATTTGTAAAAAGGTGTTCATTATCATCTTATCTCACAGATACATTTTCATCATGTAATTCTCAACATATCCCTAAAAACATCAAGTTACAATGTAACTTACAGATCTGTAGGAACATGTGTTGGTCTACAACAGGCTAGCTTGACTGGAGCTAACTTTAGCTGACATTAGCTGCTTTGCTAAAACGTCATAAAAAAGAACAACAATTATATCACTTGGTGTTTCATATCCTATGCTTTATCACACGCTCACCATGATGGTAACGTTTAAAATATTTTGTTTATCTTGTGCTTTTCTCTTCAGTTTTCAATTGGCTCTCTCATTCAAATGACTCACTAGGCAGGCTTGCGCGAGAGCCACAGTAGAGTGAGCGTGCGTGAAACAACCACTACAGCTCTCTCTGAGGGCGGAACAAGCACAACACCCTTTGACTATAAATACTGTAAATTATTACAAAATGCCAAAGATTAGGCTACCATATATCTCACATTCTCCCACATTTCAGGTTGGCAACACAGGGATCCCAAACATGAGCAAAAAACGGTACTGTTAATGCAAAAAGTGTCACCCCTTTTTCACAGCAACTATTTCTCTTTTTCTTTGATGTTACAGACAAACTAGGACCAACAAGTAGCCTGCTTCTGACTTGATCAGAAACTTGCCCATACTGGTATATAAATTCAGCAATATAATACCAACCAACCTCTTTTGATGGTACACTGCCACTGTATCAAGTATTCAGACCGTTTGCTATGAGACTCAAAATTGAGCTCAGGTGCATCCTGTTTCCATTGATCATCCTTGAGATGTTTCTACAACTTGATAGGAGTCCACCTGTGGTAAATGCAATTGATTGGACATGACTTGGAAAGGCACACACCTGTCAATATAAGGTAGATGCACAGATCTGGGGAAGGGTACCAAAACATCTCTGCAGCATTGAAGGTCCCCAAGAACACAGTGGCCTCCATCATTCTTAAATGGAAGAGGTTTGGAACCACCAAGTCTCTTCCTAGAGCTGGCTGTCCAGCCAAACTGAGCAATCGGGGGAGAAGGGCCTTGGTCAGGGAGGTGACCAAGAACCTGATGCTCACTCTGACAGAGCTCCAGAGTTCCTCTGTGGAGATGGGAGACCTTCCAGAAGGACAACCATCTCTGCAGCACTCCACCAATTAGGCCTTTATGGTAGAGTGGCCAGATGGATGCCACTCCTCAGTAAAAGGCACACGACAGCCCGCTTGGAGTTTGCCAAAAGGCACCTAAAGACTCTCAGACCATGAGCAACAAGATTATCTGGTCTGATGAAACCAAGATTGAACTCTTTGGCTTGAATACCAAGCGTCACATCTGGAGGAAACCTGGCACCATCCCTATGGTGAAGCATGGTGGTGGCAGCATCATGCTGTGGGGATGTTTTTCAGTGGCAGGGACTGGGAGATTAGTCAGGATCGAGGCGAAGATGAACGGAGCAAAGTACAGAGAGATCCTTGATGAAAACCTGTTCCACAGCGATCAGGACCTTAGACTTGGTCGAAGATTCACATTCCAACAGGACAACGACCCCAAGACAACGCAGGAGTGGCTTCGGGACAAGTCTCTGAATGTCCTTGACCTGAAAATATCTGTACAGCAACGCTCCCGATCTGCAGAGAAGAATGGGAGAAACTCCCCAAATACAGGTGTGCCAAGCTTGTAGCGTCATACCCAAGAAGACTCTAGGCTGTAATCGCTGCCAAAGGTGCTTCAAAAAAGTACTGAGTAAAGGGTCTGAATACTTACGTAAATGTGATATATATTTTTTTATATACATTTATAAGAATGTATAAAAACCTGTTTTTCTTTGTCATTATGGGGTTTGTGTGTAGATTCATGAGGGGATGTAAAAATAAAAAAATACCATTTGAATAAGGCTATAACCGAACAAATGTGGTAAAAGGCACTGTAATTTTTCAATTTGCAGTAAGTAAGCCAGTCAGATGTGCAGCCAGACCTATTAGCCACTACTTTTGACCAGCCTCTTTCAACCATACAGCTTTTCAATTCCTCATCAATTCATGGAGCCTTGACAGTTCTAACAGTTAGTTTCTTAACAGATGCATGTTTATCAATAATTGGAAGAAGCAATTTCAAGTGCAGCGTCTGGATGCTCTTTATTAATCACATCAGCAGATCAAATATTTTTATCATCATCCACATAAGAGTCACAGCAAAATCTTTTTGTATGATCTCTTATACACTATTTTAGGTTCAGCTTTTGGAACTTTGCCTTTCCTGGATATAGCTACTATATTATGATCACTGCATTCAATGGGCATGGATACAGATTTAGGACAAAGTTCTACAGTATTAGTAAAAATGTGATCGATACATGTGGATGATATTGTTCCTGCTGTGTTTGTAAACACCCTGTTAGGTTGATTAATAACCTGAACCAGATTGCAGGCACTGGTTACAGTGAAAAGCTTCCTCTTGAGCAGACAGCTTGATGAAAACCAGTAAATTTCAGGTCCCCAAGAAAGAAGACCTCTTTGTTTACATCACATACACTATCAAGCATTTCACACATTTTATTTAGATACTGACTGTTAGCACTTGGTGGCCTATAGCAACACCCCAAAATAATAGGCTTTAGATGAGGCAGGTGAACCTGCAACCACAGCACTTCAATAACACTTGAAATGAGATCTTCTCTAAGCATTACAGGGATATAGCTTTGAATATGCAGTATATTGCAACACCTTCCCCATATACATTCCTGTCTCTTCTATAGATGTTATATCCTTGTATTGCTACTGCTGTATAATGAAAGGAATGATCTAAGTGAGTCTCAGAAATGGCTAATATACAGTATGAATATTATCTGATTTTACCAAGTTATTGATTTCATTAACCTTATTTCTAAGGCTACATTACAGTATATTGATATGGGCTGTGTTCAGCCTTTTCCCGGGTAGCTTCTCAGAGATAAGTCATAATATGGAAAATAACAAACAAAGCAAGAAAAAAACACTCAGCAGTCCATAAATCAGTTGGCGTGTGTGTGTGTGTATGCTGCGGGGTTGAAGCTATGAACCTATAGGCTTAGCTCTCTCATCCCCTCCAGGCTTTTGGGAGGGAGGGTGGACAATGAACCTGTCATTCTAGATGTAAGCAATGTCCCCACGCACTCTGGCAGCTTTCACGGCCGGAATAAGTTATTTTCTCTTCTGGCGCACAGTTTCAGGATACTCCTCGTTGACTAAGATGTATGTTCTTCTCAAGTTCTTAGCTCTTTCCAGAACAGCTACCTTGTCATTGAACTTCAGGAACTTGACCACTATCGGCCTGGGCCTGGCCGATGCTGGGCTTTCCAATCATGTGGGAGTGCTCCACTTCAATCTTCCTGTGGTCCATCTTCATTTTCTCCAATATTTTTTCCTTCACTTTGTCCTCAGACTCCGTCCAAGTCTCATCTGGAGATTCTGCAATTCTGTCCACAACAATGTCTAGATAATCTGATTTATCCATCATTGTTAGCATGGATTCACATACAGAACTGATGTCCTCTCTTAGTGATTTACAAATTGCTGTCATCTTGCCATTTTCCTGTTTAAACTCATCGAGCTGACCCTGAGAGAACTGCAAACTGTTCTTCAGTTCCTGGACCTCTCTGGTCATGTTGTCTATCCTTTTATTAGTTGACTCCACCAGTATTTGGACACAACACTTGAAGCGCTTGTTGTTGTAACAACTGCTTGGAAAACTATTTTTGTTTGTTTAAAAGATCCTTCACCTGTGATAGAGAGACACCACTGTCCTCAACGGTACACCCACTGGTTTGGTCTTGTCATGGTAGAAATGTAGGTTACCCTGTTACTCCTCGCAGTTCCTGACAGGGCAGGTCACAGGGAAGATGTAAAACTTGAAAATAAAGGAGAGCCGCACACTCTAGGAGCTCAGATGCAAAAATGTAATGTCCAACGTTTCGACAGGCAAGCTGTCTTCATCAGGGTATAATCACAAACACAGCGAGGTGACTCATTTACAGTGTCAAAAGACACACACACAGGTGTCTGTAATCATGTCAAAGTGGGGCCTAATATCATTGGTTAATTCTCAAATATTAAAACGGCATACAAAGAACAACATACAAAAAAAAATGGATAGCATACTATCATAGATTCAATTTAGGCTACATAAGCCTGCAAACAATTACAATGGCAAAGTCACAACAATCACAAGAATGGCTTTCCCACAGGGAAGATGGAATATCCAAAAACAGCAGGGATCTAGGCAGTCACAAGCCCGGGACAATCTGTGGTCCCAGCCACAAGGGCTAACCACGTCGCGGACTGTGTTCAAGCCCTGAAGGAAATGCTGTTAGCTTGATAGGCAGCTAACAGTGGCAGCTAGGCTAGCTGATACACCAAGCAGCTGGGGGATCCCTGGACAAATAGCAGCGATCCCAGGAACTGATGCCAACCGCGTCGCGGGATCCAAACTCAAAAGGTAGGTAGCTAGTAATCAAACATATTCAACACTTTTTCAAAACAACAAACCAAGCTCTCCCTCGTTCTGTGTTGAGCATGAAGTGACATCAGAGTACGATCTAACTCTACAAAGTGTTCTATTATTTAAGAACTAGAACACCACACCATACATAGAGGATAGGCAAAATGGGATTTGATATGGTTGATTCTGCAGATTGTGGACAGAAGGCAACAGGTAGTCCTGGTGGACTCATTTTGCTAGTTCAAAATAGGGCAGTCAAATACGGCATAACCAAATACCTGCAATGCTGGTTCGCAAATGATGACTAGGCAACCTTAAATACATAACGTTGTCACAACGTACTGACGACGAAATGACAACATACGCAATTGTACCATGTTGTATGTTGTACCAACCAAAATGGGTATTTCACTTTGATGTAGATTCGTAACTATCTTACTTATGTAACTAGTATGAAACCAGTGCAAAAACATTTGTTGTCAGTTTGTTGTGACAACATAACATTGTTTTGTGGGTAGTCAGGTACAAAATGATTGGCACCCTTTTCTTTTATGCTAATACATTGCTCAGAAAAAATATTTTGTTTAACAAGCAATAAATAAAATCTAAAAGATAGGTTTCAAAATTGTTGCCACCCTTAAAGATTCTTATCTTATCATCAGTACAGTATTTCTCTCCTATAAGACCATGGATTTACTACACCTGTAATAGGTCTTTATCTGGTTTAGTCTTGTGGGATTTAGAGTATCAGTAATGACATATACAGGTGTACAGTATATACAGTACACACAAAAGGTTTGACACAGGGGATCAGACTACCTTACACTCTCTGAAGAAGCACCTGGGACCTGCAGACGTACCTGAGACAATCACACACACCTGGAACAGGTGAGTCCAACATTAGCAGAAATCTAGGTCCAGCTCTAGCATTTTGGGGGCCCTAAGCGAGATTTGGATGCCCCCAAACATTTACATTTTAAGTGTAATTTCCTGTAATTCTACACATTTTGCCATCAAGTCAAATCAAGCTTTATTTATATAGCACATTTGAGACATCAAAACAAATAAAATAAAATTGTATTTGTCACATACACATGGTTAGCAGATGTTAATGCGAGTGCAGCGAAATGCTTGTGCTTCTAGTTCCGACCATGCGGTAGTATCTAACAAGTAATCTAACAAATTCACAACAACTACCTTATACACACAAGAGAAAAGGAATGAATATGAGTATGTACATATAAATATATGGATGAGCGATGGCTGACCGGCATAGGCAAGATGCAGTAGATGGTATAGAGTACAGTATATACATATGAGATGAGTAATGTAGGATATGTAAACATTGTATGAATGGCATTGTTTAAAGTGGCTAGTGATACATTCATTTCATCCAGTTTTTAATAATAACTACTTACGGACACTACCCGGTGAAATGCAAGGCGCCAAATTCAAAAGTTGAATTATTAAACATTCATCAATATACAAGTGTTGCATAGTAATCAAAAGCTCTGCGTCTTGGCAATATCACAGCGTTGTTATATCACAGATTTCAAAAAGGCTTTACGGCGAAAGCACAACATTTGATTGTTTGAGGGTAGCACCTCCAATATTTACCATTAGCATAAATTCATAAACCATCGCGGTTCACACAAAACACATTTCACAGCGAAAACAAATCCCTTACCTTTTGAAGAACTTCTGCTGAGGGCTTCCCAAGTGTCCAACGAAGACATCCAATGGTTCTTATGTTAGAAAAAGTCATTTATTATATCCATAAATCTCAGTTTGGTTGGCGCGTTATGATCATAAAATACAGCGTCCACTCGTCCATTGAACCGTTAAGAGAACGCCATTCAACCTATACCTATACACTTGTCCAAGAACAAACAAACATCATTGATAATGTATCCTTAGGAACACTTTTATGTATATTTACTGTAATATTTCAACCGGATTATAAACTGAACGATAGGAAAGGAAAAAACCACAGCCCGCGCGAACGCGCATTCTCTTCTGTTTACATCTGATGACCGGTTCGAAATTCTTCTTCTATTACCATCCAGAGCAACTATAACATCACCAAACACTGTCTAGAGACTGTTGACATCCAGTGGAAGCAATAGGTACTGCAATCTTACTCCCAGAAATGTCTGTTTTCAATAGAGAGGGGTTCAAAAATGTGTCAAAAATACTTTTTCCAGGACAGAAATTCCTCAGGTTATATCCGTTCTGTTATACTCACAGACATTATGTTAACACTTTTAGAAACTCCAGAGTGTTTCCTATCCAATAGTACTAATTATGTGCATATCCTATTTTCTGGGCCTGAGTGGGAGGCATTTTACTTTGGGCACGCCAGACTCTCCAAAATCGTCACCTCGGGAGCCGCTCCCTAAGAAGTTAAAGTGGTTAGAGATTTGAGTCAATGGCCGAACGGCATAGGCAAGATTCAGTAGATGGTACAGAGTACAGTGTATACATTTGATATGAGTAATGTTGGATATGTAAACATTATATACAAAATTGTTTACTTCTTAGGCAGCGTAAAATGCCTCCCATTCAGGCTTTCTTGGGAACAGGAACAATGGTGGCCCTCTTGAAGCATGTGGGAACAGCAGACTGGGATAAGGATTGATTGAATATGTCCATAAACACACCAGCCAGCTGGTCTGCACATTGTCTGAGGACACGGCCAGGGATGCCATCTGGGCATGGGGTTAACACATTTAAATGTTTTACTCATGTTGGCTGCGGTGAAGGTGAGCCCGCAGGTTTTGGTAGCGGGCCGTGTCGGTGGCACTGTATTGTCCGCAAAGGGAGCAAAGAAGTTGTTTAGTTTGTCTGGGAGCAGGACATCGTGGTCTGCGACGGGGCTGTTTTATTTTTTTGTAGTCCGTGATTGACTGTAGACCCTGCCACATTCCTCTTGTGTCTGAGCCGTTGAATTGTGACTTTGTCTCTATATTGAAGCTTAGCTTGTTTGATTGCCTTGCGGAGGAAATAGCTACACTGTTTGTATTCAGTCATGTTTCCGGTCACCTTACCCTGGTTAAAAGCAGTGGTTCGCGCTTTCAGTTTTGCGCGAATGCTGCCATCAATCCACGGTTTCTGGTTGGGGAAGGTTTTAATAGTTGCTATGGGTACAACATCACCGATGCACTTGCTAATAAACTCGCTCACCGAATCAGCGTACACATCAATGTTGTTGTCTGATGCTGTCCGGAACATATCCCAGTCCACGTGCTCGAAGCAATCTTGCAGCGTGGAATCAGATTGGTCGGACAAGCGTTGAACAGACCTGAGAACGGGCGTTTCCTGTTTTAGTTTCTGTCTGTAGGCTGGGAGCAACAAAATGGAGTCATGGTCAGACTTGCCGAAAGGAGGGCGGAGAATAGCCTTGTATGCATCACGGAAGTTGGAATAACAATGATCAAGGATTTTGCCACCCCGCGGGTCGCACATTCAATATGCTGATAAAATTTAGGGAGCCTTGTTTTCAGATTAGCCTTATTAAAATCCCCAGCCACAATAAATGCAGCCTCGAGATATGTGGTTTCCAGTTTACATAGAGTCCAATGGATTTCTTTCAGTGCCGTCGATGTGTCAGCTTGAGGGGGGATATACACGGATGTGATTATAATCGAGGAGAATTCTCTTGGTAGATAATGCGGTCTGCATTTGATTGTAAGGAATTCTATGTCAGGTGAACAAAAGGACTTGAGTTCCTGTATGTTGTTATGATCACACCACGACTCGTTAATCATAAGACAACACCCCCGCCCTTCTTCTTACCAGATAGATGTTTGTTTCTGTAGGCGCAACGCGTGGAGAAACCATGTGGCTGTATTGACTCAGATAACGTGTCCTGAGTGAGCCATGTTTCCGTGAAGCAAAGAACGTTGCAGTTGCCGATGTCTCTCTTGCATGTATTTTGTCTACCTTGTTGTCCAGAGACTGGACATTGGCAATTAGAATACTCGGGAGAGGTGCACGATGTGCCCGTCTACAGAGCCTGACCAGAAGACCGCCCGTCTCCCCCTTCTCCTGCGCCGCCGTTGTTTTGAGTCGCCGGTTGGGATCCAGTCTATTGTCCTGGTTGGTGGACCAAACAGAGGATCCGCTTCGGGAAAGTCGTATTCCTGGTCGTAATGTTGGTAAGTTGACGTTGCTCTTATATCCAATAGTTCCTCCCGGCTGTATGTAATAAAACCTAAGATTTCCTGGGGTAACAATGTAAGAAATAATACATAAAAAAACTAAATACTGCATAGCTTCCTAAGAACACGAAGTCGGCAATCTCTGTCGGCGCCTGAAGTCGCTTCACAGGAAAAAACATAGATAAAAAACAATGAAAATAAAAACATAAATATTTACTACACAACAAACATAAGAGGAGAAAAAACAACAAAGACTAAAGGCTGCCTCTCCATGCCTCTTGGTCCTAGGCTTTGGGATAGTTAAAAGGCCAGTGCCAGAGGACCTGAGGGACCTAAAATCAAATCAAATCAAATGTATTTATAAAGCCCTTCTTACATCAGCTGATGTCACAGAGTGATGTACAGGGACCTACTGTGTACATAACTCAAGTAGAGTCACAAATCAACAGCTCAGACATGAGACTCAGACACGAGACGTATGTGGCATGGTCTACAGTCAATCACGGACTACAAAAAGAAAACCAACACCGTCTTGCTCCCAGATCAACTAAACAACTTCTGTGCTCGCTTTGAGGACAATACAGTGCCACTGACACGGCCCACTCCTTCACTGCAGCCAAAACATTTAAACATTTAAACGTGTTAACCCTCGCAAGGCTGCCGGCCCAGACGGCATCCCTAGCCACGTCCTCAGAGCATGCGCAGACCAGCTGGCTGGTGTGTTTACGGACATATTCAATCAATCTCTATCCCAGTCTGCTGTTCCCACATGCTTCAAGAGGGCCACCATTGTTCCTGTTCCCAGGAAAGCTAAGGTAACTGAGATAAACGACTATCGCCCCGTAGCACTCACTTCCGTCATCATGAAGTGCTTTGAGAGACTAGTCAAGGATCATATCACCTCCACCCTACCTGACACCCTAGACCCACTCCAATTTGCTTACCGCCCTAATAGGTCCACGGTGGTCACTCTGACAGAGCTCCAGAGTTCCTCTGTGGAAATGGGAGAACCTTCCAGAAGGACAACCATCTCTGCAGCACCCCACCAGTCTGGCCTTTATGGTAGAGTTCACAGACAGAAGCCACTCCTCAATAAAAGGCACATGATAGCCTGCTTGGAGTTTGCCAAAAGGCACCTAAAGGACTCTGACCATGAGAAACAAGATTCTCTGGTCTGATGAAACCAAGATTGAACTCTTTGGCCTGAATGCCAAGCGTAACATCTGAAGGAAACCTGGCACCATCCCTATGGTAAAGCATGGTGGTGACAGCATCTTGCTGTGGGAATGTTTTTCAGTGGCAGGGACTGGGAGACTAGTCAGGATTGAGGGAAAGATGAACGGAGCAAAGTACAGAGAGATCCTTGATGAAAACCTGCTCCAGAGCGCTCAGGACCTCAGACTGTGGCGAAGATTCATCTTCCAACAGGACAACGACCCTAAGCACACAGCCAAGACAACTCAGGAGTGGCTTCAGGACAAGTCTCTGATTGTCCTTGAGTGGACAAAGACTCCAGTCACCCAAGTCATAGACTGTTCTCTCTGCTACTGCACGACAAGTGGTACCGGAAGCGCCAAGTCTAGGTCCAAAAGGCTCCTTAATTTAACTGATTCTACCCCCAAGCCATAAGACTGCTGAACAATTAATCAAATGGGCACCCGGACTATTTACATTGACACCGGCCCCCTTTTTTTACACTGCTGCAACTCGCTGTTTATTATCTATGCATAGTCACTTTACCCCTACCTATATGTACAAATTATCTCAACTAACCTGTACCCCCGCATCTGTACCACATGTTTATAGACTGTACTGTTATTTTATTTTTAATTTTTTACTTTAGTTTATTTAGTAAATGTTTTCTTAATTCTATTTCTTGAACTGCATTGTTGGTTAAAAGCATTGAAGTTAGAATTTCACGGTGTCACGATCTAAGGAAGGAGTGGACCAAGGCGCAGCGAGTTTAGGGTTCCACATATTTTAATGACCTGGACCCAAATACAAAAACAACAAAAGAATGTACAGATCGTAACAAAAATGTAGCGCAAAAGCACTAACAAAAACCAATAACCCACAAACCATGTGGGGGAATGAACAAACTAAGTATGGTCCCCAATTAGAGACAACGACAATCAGGGAACTATCCAAAACCAAACATAGAAATGATAACATAGAAAAAGAAAATACCTGGTCACGTCCTGACCAAAACACCATAGAGAAGCCAGAGGGCTATCTATGGCCAGGATGTGACACACGGGAAGGTGTACTACACCTGTTGTATTCGCCGCATGTGACAAATAGAATTTGATTTGATTTAGTGGCATGTCAGGTGTCATGCATGTTCAGTAATATAATCTCCCTCTATTATGTACGGTACATGTACTTTGTCTTCAAACTTCCAGGGGTCGGTGGTATTAACATTTCATAGTAATTTAACCTGAAAGACATTGGTAGATTATGTTATCAATAAAGTGTTTTGTTTTGTCCATTGAAAAAACTACTTTGAGTGGGACAGAAACAACCATCTAACTGAAACCTACAGACTACCTTCAGAGAGTGAAAGTAAACTATAATGACCCATGAACTAGAAGAGATAACAGTTTAATGACACTCTACACACAGAGTGATATAAAACATGTGCAGAGTATAAAATCTCACCCATATCTCCCAAACTGCTGACAGAAAATTCCAGATAGGAATCATAAACTTAAACTTAAGATATGCCGTTGCCACGAGTAGCAGGACAAAGTGCAGATACGCGCAATGCAAGACATTGCACTCACACGGAGTATATGCACACAACGCTGCTGCAATGTGATAGCAGCAGGCCTCAGCAGGCTACCATGTTTGCTTGTTCACTTTGAAAAAGTGGATCTATATGTAAGGCATCAATATGTGAAAACTGTACAAGGGTGTGAATATTTCCACCAGGAACTGTGTGTTTCTCCTTGGTGGTGCTTTGCACTTAAATTGTCCCATTGATTGCAGACATGTATGGTAAAACAACAACTTAGTGATAACATAATTACGGTTTCCTTAACAGCAATGTTTCTATTAAATCTGGCCATATTCAATAACACATATCTTGTTTCTTCCAGGTCATCCACCTCGAATATATCGAGTGGAAAAATGTCTCTTTGTTGTCACACATGCAACCAGACCATTGAGAAGTGGGAGGAATTACCCTGCGACAAAAAAGACTCAAAAACAAAGACAAAGAAAGCCAAAGGACCAGAGGGTGTTAAGGGCCAAAATGAGGCTATACTGTGTGCAGAGTGTCGCACTAAACAGTTGGACAGGAAAGATCCAGTGAGAGGAAAGGACGAGCTGGAGCAAGAGCTGAGGGAAGCACTGGAGGCGGCCAGAGAGCTGTGTGTGGCAGACAGACGGATGGAGGAAGAAAGATGGCAGAGCTCGGAAGTCACCAGAGAGGTGTTCCATGAGGAAGGAGGGAGCAACCCAGGAGACGAAGCTGGGAGAGAGTCCACCCCTTGCCCTGCTGATGAGACTGATGCTCCACACCAACAGGCACTCTGTAAGGCCTTTAAACATCTCCTATCTCAAGATCGGCTCCCCAGAGCCGATGCTCTGTCTCAGGCTCAGGACCGGATCATCGCTAAATTGAGCCAAACGGCAGCAGGGGAGGCAGGGGGTCCTGTTGGCATGCCTGACCTGAAGCCCATTGTGCATGATGTTAGTTACACAGTGGGGACGAATACCACAAGACTGAAGCTCTGACTGACACTTGGTACAGCTTGCTGAAGGTCAAGACCTTGAGCGACCTTGTCTGCTTCTCTCCCACCCTGCTTGCCTGGAGAAGGCAGGGACTCCGAATGATCTCAGACGACAGCAATGCCAAATTGAAATTCCTGGAGCTGCTTCTCCACTCCCTTGACACGCTCAGGGAGAGAGAGGTAGATGACACTTGGGTGGAGGTACAGAGGGAATGTCTGAGATGTTTTCTGGATGAAATGGGTCTGGATCTCTCTGTTGCTTCCCCCCTGCTGGCGCTAACAGGCCGAGGACACTGGAGTGGTCAGCAGGCTCTGGGTCTGTTATATACCCTGTCACTGATACAGCCTGATCCCTGCCACACAGTGGAGCTGCTGGAGCTTTTACAGAGACACCACATTCTGCCAACCTGGACCAACCCACAGGGGCTCTCAGTCGTGGACATGATCCAACAAGAATCTGATCTCAAAGAGCTTCACCAGAGACTTGAGAAGCAGTTAGATTCAATGGAGGAAGATCAACTCAAGTTCTTGGAACAAAGCACTGCATCTTTGGACAAGACCAGTAAGGCAAAGGTGCTTGTGAATACAATGTATCAAAAAGTAAATGGTGAAAACGTCACCAACCCATGGACGTGGCTTGACCGAAGCATTGTTGCTAGCCTGCTCCTGGTCCTTTTATGTAAGAACCTGGAATATGCTGGCCCTGTCGGCCTCTGGGTCATGTCTGGCATTTTCTGCTACCTCATGGTGAATGTTGTGTCCACTAGGAAGGACTGGAGACAAAGAGAGGACCATACAGAGCAAAAGAAAGTGTTAAAGCTACTTACAGATCTTTACAAAGCATTTTCCTGTTCCAAAGGCTGGTCTCCTACATACCATCAGATGCTCACCCTGTGTGAATTAACTACATCCCCAGAAAGAAAAAGGCCTTGGAGATATGTGACAGCGGTGCAAGACAGCTCTTGCATAGCTTCCATGTTGACAGCGCTCCAAGTAATGCAAAGCAAAGTTGTAGGAGTTCTGATGGACTCACCGTCCCACAGACTGGAGGAATGGGAAGAATTCTACAGGAATCTGAACATCAAATCCTTCTATATTGATACAGTGACAACACAAATCTCTCCCACAGACAAGATGGTCCTGTTTGGAGATCTGGAGGGCTTCATCAATAACTTCCTGCAGCTCCAGCCGTGGGTAGAGAAAGTGGAGGAGAGGGGGGCAGTGTTTAAGCCTCAGAACCTTGTTCTTGGGGGACATCTTCCAGAAAACACCATTGAGTTTGGGCACTTAGGCGGAGACAACAATCATATTCAGGGCACTTTAACGACTCTTGTGAAAGCAGCTAGTACGAGTATGAAGCATCAGACCGAGATGATCAGCATTCTTCTGTTTGCGCCTAACACTCTTTCAGACACCAAAGGCACAGACAGCAGGAAATACACACCCAAAGACAAGCTAGCAGCAATCTGTAAGCAGTTTTCCACACAGACAAGAATCTCCAAGAAAGATTATAATCTTGTGAGGCTTCTGGAAATTGTTTTGAGATGCATTCATTGCCACCGACAAGATGTGGAGAAAGAGAGGGAGACACCTTTCGACCATACGCTTGAGATGCTATGTTTTGAACATATGTTGTCATCAGCAGCAAGAACCTGTCAGATGGAACTATTTCAACATTCTCTCAAAGTGCTCTCTACCCTAGTGAGATTGAAACTCTGGGATGGAGTCGGAGTTCTGGATCTCTTCCATCTACTGGTTAAACAGCTGGGGAAAACTGGAAACTTCAGAGTAAAGATCCTAACTGCCATTGGCAGTCAGAAGCAGTTTAAACAGCAGACGATTGATAGCTCCCCTCTCACTCTCTCCTCCACACTCAAAGTTTTACAGTTAATGGAAGTTAACTTGGTGCCGTCAAGTTTCAAAGATGCCGAGGGATCCTCCCTTGCAGAGCAGCTGCTGTCAAATGAAGATGGCCCAGGCCTGTTTTCTCAGCTGAAAGCCAGTCTGCAGATGGACAGGGAAAAGAGCTTGGATGATATCCTGAGGGAGCTGCAGAAAACAAGTGACTTTGAGGGGATTGAGAAGGTTTGTGAAACAATAAAATACATTGTGGATCATGTGGTTAAAGAAATAAGAAATCAGAGTGAAAGTGACACTCCTGTAACAGGAGAATCTAAGCACCCAGGCCATCTGAAATGTATACTACTACATCTGTGTCGATCGGTTAAATCTGTGAGCCCCATAACTCCTCGTCTAACACAGATGATCAGCTGGTGCCTGCTGGTTCTGTCTGACTCTGGTCGTCTACTGCAGATGGGTACTGGGGAGGGGAAGTCCTGTGTGGTGGCCATGTTTGCAGCTTACAAAGCCAAATGGGCTGAAAACAAGGTAGACATCCTATCCAGCTCTTCTGTCCTTGCCAAGAGGGACTCAGAAGAGTGGCGCCTATTCTACAATTATCTCAAAATTACGGTCAACTGCAACACTGACAAAAACAATGATGATGCTCGTAAAAAGTGCTACGAGGCCCAAGTGGTGTATGGGACAGTGGAGAGCTTTGCTGCAGACTGCATCAGACAGGACTTTGAGAAGAAGAACGTGAGACATGACAGACAATTCCAGTGCATTATTGTGGATGAGGTGGATTCTCTGCTGTTAGACTATGGCGTGCAGACCAACTATCTTTCCAGTGACATGCCAGGCATGGAACACCTCAACATAATCCTGGCCACCATATGGAGCATGGTCTGCAAGTACAGATTCATTACTAACTCAGACCGCCCAACCATCCAAGGTCCTTCTCTGCGTTTCTACAAAGTATTGTATGACAACACTGACCTTGACGATGCCCTGCTCCAGGAGCTATTAAAGAAGGCAGAGACAGAGACAATTCTTCCCCCTGGCTTCTGTGACTCACCAGATAGCATGACTGATAAATGTGAGGATTTTACACAAGATTCATTGATTAAGTTCTTCTCTGTGGCTACGGACTTCTTGTCTGGCACGTTGTCATATTACACACAAGACAGTAATGGCCAACTGAAACTCTGTGAAGGAAGCGATGTGGATAAGCTGTCCTTCCTACTCCTTGACAAGGGACATTGCAGTGCTCTGTATGACGATGTTGACATGTTGTGTCAGACTGTGGAGCAGGCAGTGAGGAGTAATCTTCACTTTACCACTCCATCCCAAAATGCTGAATCTGATACAAGTCATGGAGGAACAATTGTATCACCAAAAAAAGCCATCCTCCAGGATGTAATGAAGGATGCTATGGAGAAAATGAAGGGGACATTTCCATTCATTGAATTGTTGACCAAAGAATCTACAGAGCCTAACGCTACAGGAAACGGATGCATAGATACCAGAACACACATCCCTGGCTTTTTGAAAGATCTTGTGAATCAGAAGCTAGGGCTGTGGGTACGAAATGCCTTTCAGGCTCTTCAGATGCAGGAGAAGGAGAAATACATTGTTAGCCCAGACGGCATCTGCCCAGTGGACTCTGAGCATACCGGTGTGGTGGAGCGCAACAAGAAATGGGGAGATGGTTTGCAGCAGTTCCTTGAAATGAAACACCGGACAAAGCTGAGCAGCATGACAGTCATCACCAATTTCCTGTCTAATGTTTCCTTCTTCAAGAAGTACCAGGGTAAGATCTTTGGAATCACTGGAACTCTCTGGAACCAGTGTGAGATTAATTCATTGAATGAGCTCTATGATGGCCTCTCAACAGTCAAGATTCCCACGTTCTTGAACTCCAAGCTGTTTGAAGAGGAGGGTGAAATGTTGGGTGATGATGATCAGTGGATAGAAAAGATATGTGTTGTGGTATTGCAGCAGACGCAAAGGACTCGATACAGGGACGGGAGGGCTGCGTTAGTCATCTGTGAGACAATTAAACAGGCCCAGAACATCCATACAGCTCTGGACAAGACGAAACAGCAACGACCCAGTGAGATCAGGACCCTGAAGATCTACACAGATGACAGCGAGGACAACACCAACATCACAGGGCAAGAACTCCAACCCGGTGATGTCATAGTAGCCACCAACCTGGCAGGGCGTGGCACAGACCTGCGGGTGTCTACGAAGGTGCTGAGCGCCGGGGGCTTGTTTGTGGTGTTGACCTTCCTTCCTGGCAATGACCGTGTTGAGCAGCAGGCGTTTGGACGCACCGCCCGTCAGGGAAAGGAAAACCTGGGTCCGCTCAACTGCTGGCCTGCTCCACCCACCTCCCCAGGCGAGTGTACGACCGGCTGCAGACATCTCTGAGCCCTGGCCCTCTACAGCTGCTGGATGCCAGGCGGGCGCGGGACCACGTGTCAGCGGAGAGAGTGTCACGGGTTCTGAAGAATGACATCCCTAGAATCCTACAGAGAGAGGATCTTTTCTCAGAATACTGCAGGATTATACAAGAGGAAGTTTACAATAAAACCAAAGATAAAGCAGAGCAGAAGGTGGAAGTGGCCATATTGAACGAGTACTGGGGCCTCTGGTACCTGCGGATGTCTGAGGAGATAAAAAAAAATAACCCAGAGCACCTGAAGGAGAAATTGAGGACAGACATGAAGAAAACCTACGGGCAGCTGAAAAAACAAAACACTCAATGCTCCAGTACATATCACTACATCAAAATTGGAAACAAAATGCTCTTCAAGAAGGACTACAGACATAGTAAAGAGCTCTACACCAAAGCAATTGAGTTAGACAGTGACTGGGCAGCCATTGCTTACTACTACCGTGCTTATGTTAAACACAAAACAGACAATCAACTTGGGCAAACTGAATGTGTCATAGAGGACTTGAAAAAGGCATGTGAGTCAGTGGATCTTTTCATCAGCCAGTGTCAGACCATCTTCTTCCTGCTGTCTGATAGAGGAAGCGAAGAGTCACAGCCAGATATCAGTGTGGGGTTGGAGTTACCTGGTGCGGACAGGCAAACAGAAAACAGGGAGAAAGGGGCTGAGGAGGAAGCTAAGGAAGAGCAGAAACAAGAGAAGGTAGGAACCACCAGGCGCGCTAGAAGGGCTGTCAACTCTTTGCAGGAGCAGATCACAGCCAAGATACAGATGTGGTTATTCTTCCGACAGAACATTGAGGCAGTGATCAGAGTGAACAGCAAGAAGATGGAGCTGTACACTGTCTTCTCTCTGATGAAGAGCCCCAGCCCAGTGGACCAAAGAGAGATGTTCCGGCTCCATCAGATGGGCCTGGAGAGGGTGTTCGGCACAAGGGACATGGTGGGCTTCTGCTGGCAGAGCCTGGTGGTAATATCCCTGGGTGTGGTGGAGCTCTTTGGAGGCCTGATCCTTGGTGATGTGGAGATGGGCATAGTTGCTTCACTGGGGTTAGGAGTCAGTGAGAACAGCCTGGGAGTCCTGGGGAAGCAGGGCCTCCGCGACATCATGACTGGAATCAGGGTCATGAAGACGGGAGAGTTGAACTGGAATACCTGGATGAGAGACAAGACTGCATCTTTCATCAGTAACTTTGTGGTTTTCGAGGCGGTCCAGAAACAAGTCCGAAAAGTACTCCAGCTCCCAAAGGAGAGAAAGGTTGGGATGTTTGAGAAGTTGCAGAACACCGCAAGCTTCCTGAAGATGCACAGTTGCACATCTTCCCTGAGATGCACAGTTAACGATGTCTCCGAACTAATCGGTGAATATGGACTGAAAAATGAAGAGCAGATAGACTTGAAGGAGATCTGTGACTCTGTGAGCAAGTCAATCCAGGAAAACTCACTCTGCATCATGGAGAGGAGTATTGAAAGTGAGCCCCTGAGCAATCTCATAAGAGACATGGTGAGACATTATGAGCCGATGGAGGATAACAGAGTCACTAGCTGTTACAGTGTTCTACCAGAGTACAATGCCTACCTGATAGACGTATTCATGGAGCTGGTTACACGGGCTCTGGAGAGACAGATTACAGGGAGGAAACAGCCGAAGATGCTGCTGGAGCTGATGGGGTCAGTGGGTCGCAGGGTGGTTGAAAAGCTGCAGGAGGAAGAAGGAAAGGGCATCACTGCGATCATGAAGCAGGAGTATGAAGGGGCATTCCAGTGCAACGCTCCCGACGCACTCATGGCTACCGCTGACGACTTCATCAAGGACCTCTGCCGTCTACTCACGGATCACAGACGGGCCCAGGGGACCCGGAGAGGTAGACGAGCACCCTCCGAAGAGCAGCTGAGATACTTCCGCAGGAATCTGGTGAAGCTTGCGGCCGTTGAGCTGTCTAAGGCGCTGTGGGAGATGCTGCTGCAGTTTCTAGGCCGCCAGCAGGTGGATCTGTTCTCCAGCAGATTTAGGAGAGGCCTGGAGGAGGCCTCACGCAGATTCACTAAAACCAGTAGATGGAGCAGAGCAGGACAGATGACACCAACCAACGCCCAGAGAGCACCCATGCAGAGGCAAAGTACCATCAATATCATGAAGCGGCTGGAGGACTCTGCTGAGTAAGTCTAGTCTACCACACACACACACTCACTCACGCACGCACACAGGAATAGGCAAATGTGTATTTATGTTCTTAGCATTAACTTATCCCCCCCCATTCACAGGTGATCCTACAGCCAGGTTATGTCAGAGGACTGGATGTACTTCTTCAGACCTGTTGTTCAGACCCCCAACACACCACCCACCTACGCCATCTCTCTCACTATCTCTCCTGCTCTCTCTCACTTTAACTTTTACTATTTAGTATACATATAATTAAACTATTAGGGCTCTATTCCATCTGTATTGCTGAAGCATTAAATCTTTCTTTTTGCCATTTATTTTTCAACTGTGCTGTTTCACAAAAGATCTGAAACTACATACATTTTACACAGAATATTTTACATGAGTTATCTTCTTATTTTTAGTTCCACCCTTCAGCTCCACTCAACCCTTCCATTCTATCTCTGAACATCAGTTTTGATTTCTATTTGCCATATATTTTTCAACGTGCTGTGATGTTTCACAAAAGTTCTGAACATTTCTATTCTCATAGTTTCTAAAGATTGTAAATTACATACATTGTCTCCTGTTTTCATACATTTTTGCATTACATATTAGCAGACCAAACCACCCCATTTAACCAGGGCAAGAAGACTGGGAATATGGAAGAATACAAACAGTGTAGTTATTCCTTCCGCAAAGCAATCAAGCAGGCTAAACGTCGGTATAGGGACAAAGTTGAGTCCCAGTTCAACGGCTCAGACATGAGACGTACACTACCATTCAAAAGTTTGGGGTTATTTAGAAATGTCCTTGTTTTGAAAGCAATGTTTTTGACCATTAAAATAACAATAAAATTGATCAGAAATACAGTGTAGACATTGTTAATGTTGTAAATTACTATTGTAGCTGGAAACGGCAGATGTTTTATGGAATATCTACATGGGCGTACAGAGGCCCATTATCAGCAACCATCACTCCTGTGTTCCAATGGTACGTTGTGTTAGCTAATCCAAGTTTATAATTTTAAAAGGCTAATTGATCATTAGAAAACCCTTTTGCAAATATGTTAGCACAGCATAAAAACTCCACGTCAACAGTGGCAAAAACAACAAAATTTCTAAGTGACCCCAGACTTTTGAACCGTAGTGTATGGTTATGTGCTCTAGCTGAAAGGTTTTGGACAAACAGCAATGCCAAATGACATTTTAATGTAATGTCCAACCATTAGATGCGGTGAAGGCCAGAATATTTGGCATGGCAACAACAATCTAGAAGAGTTGTCTGAAGCAGAGAGCGACAGAACGGTATACAGGCTAACCTACCACCAATACATCATAAAAACAAGAAGTCTCTTTGACATGGGAGAGAAGCGCTTAATGAAATAAGCATCTGAGAGAGCAGGTGTTGGAGGCTTGACAGACTTTAGCTGCATAACAAGTAGCGGGGCCATGTACCATCAAACCTTGGGTGAGAACCTCCTTCCCTCAGCCAGGGCATTGAAAATGGGTCGTGGATGGGTATTCCAGCATGACAATGACCCAAAACACACGGCCAAGGCAACAAAGAAGTGGCTCAAGAAGAAGCACATTAAGGTCCTGGCGTGGCCTAGCCAGTCTCCAGACCTTAATCCCATAGAAAATCTGTGGAGGGAGCTGAAGGTTCGAGTTGCCAAACGTCAGCCTCGAAACCTTAATGACTTGGAGAAGATCTGCAAAGAGGAGTGGGACAAAATCCCTTCTGAGACGTGTGCAAACCTGGTGGCCAACTACAATAAATGTCTGACCTCTGTGATTGCCAACAAGGGTTTTGCCACCAAGTACTAAGTCATGTTTTGCAGAGGGGTCAAATACTTTTTTCCCTCATTAAAATGCAAATCAATTTATAAACATTTTCACATGCGTTTTTCTGGATTTTTGTTGTTGTTATTCTGTCTCTCGATGTTCAAATAAACCTACCATTAAAATTAGACTGATAATTTCTTTGTCAGTGGGCAAACGTACAAAATCAGCAGGGGATCAAATACTTTTTTCCCTCACTGTATGGCTTTTTCTTTGCAATTCTGCCTAGAAGGCCAACATCCCGGAGTTCCCTCTTCACTGTTGACGTTGAGACTGGTGTTTTGCTCGTACTATTTAATGAAGCTGCCAGTTGAGGACTTGTGAGGCGTCTGTTTCTCAAACTAGACACTCTAATGTACTTGTCCTCTTGCTCAGTTGTGAACCAGGGCCTTACACTCCTCTTTCTATTCTGGTTAGAACCAGTTTGCGCTGTTCTGTGAAGGGAGCAATACACAGCATTATATGAGATCTTCAGTTTCTTGGCAATTTCTCGCATGGAAAGGCCTTAATTTCTCAGAACAAGAATAGACTGACACGTTTCAGAAAAAAGGTATTTTTGAGCCTGTAATCGAACCCACAAATGCTGATGCTCCAGATACTCAACTAGTCTAAAGAAGGACAGTTTTATTGCTTCTTTAACTCGTGTGTTGTCTTAAGGGTAAAACAATGACCTGCCACTATTTTTAACAACAGAGAAAAAAACCTTTTTCAAATTGAAATTTGATGACTTTTCATAGTGGCCCCAACATTAGAAAAAGTTAAACATTGCCTTTGTTCATATTTCCATGAAAGCTGTATACCACCAGGGTACAAAGATTGTCTTAGGGTCATTTTTGACCCGGCAGTTATAAAATCCTTTAGACACCTCAAAAACCACAAAGAACACACACACACACACACACACACACACACACACACACACACACACACACACACACACACACACACACACACACACACACACTGAGAAATTGAGATTGTGTGCTACTGAATGAACTCAGACAAAACTAAAACGTTCTTGTGCATGTGCAGCATCTCCCCTCCATGTTCACAGACAACAACATTACAGACAAAATAAACAACATTTCAGACACAATAAATATTTATTGAAAGCATTGTTTACTAATGGGGAATGCAGTCAGAGGCTATAAAGATGCTGAAGATGACAGTCCCCCCAGGCCTCTCTTTGCTGAAGCCATGAGTGCACGTTTCAGTACCCAACAGGTCGTAGATCAGATTTTTTCAGATGTTCAGGAGGAACAAGAGAACAATGATTTAGAAGAGGAGGAGGTATCTGAAGAAGAAGATGGGGAAGAATACAACCCAGAGCACAATGCATCATCTTCAGATGAAAAAGAAATCACCCAAGCTGAGAGACATTTTTGTCAAAGAACAGCAAAATAACATGGTCCTTGTCACCATATGACCATATGACACCCAAGGCAGGATGGCAGCACAAAATGTCATAAGGATGACCCCAGGGCCCATAAGACATGCAGTTGCCCATGCCCAGGACATTCTACATGTTCATCACACCAGCCATCAAATTTGTTTTTCCTGGAGATGACCCATTTGGAGGGTTTCCGTAAATATGGCGACAACTGGAAAATGATGGATGAGATTGACCTGCGTGCCTATATAAGGCTGATAGGGCGGCTAATCTTAGTGGGTGTGTATAGGTCCCAAGGCGTGGCTACATGTAGACTTTGGGATGCAGAGAGTAGAATGGCGATTTTCCGTGCCATGATGACACTGAAAGTCTTTCACACTTTCTCAAGAATGCTATGATTTGATAACCGTGAGTCAAGACCTGCAAGACGATGTGTGAGACAAACTGGCGGCCATAAGAGAGGTCTGGGAGAAGTGGGTGGAGCGTCTGCCATACCTCTACAACCCTGGGCCTGAAGTAACAGTGGATGAGCAACTGGTTCCATTCAGAGGTTAATTTTTATTTTCATATCTGTAATGTAATTGATTTTCACTGTTAATTGTATTATGTATTGCTGTAATATCATTGATTTATGTGATTGTTTTCTGTGACACTGATACTAATTACTGATAGTAATCTATTTTGTCAAAAGGTCGCTGTCCTATCCGGCAGTATATGCCCAGCAAGCCAGCAAAGTATGGCATCAAGATATGAGTGTCCTGTGACACACAATCCAGCTACACTTGGAAGATGCAAGTCTACACAGGGAAGCAGACCAGTGGAGACCCGGAGAAAAACCAGGGGTTGCGGGTTGTGCTTGATGTGACAGATGGACTGAGGGGGCACAATGTCACGTGTGACAATTTTTTATGAACTCAGCCAGCAGGCCCTGAAGAGGAAGATCACCATGGACGGCACAGTTAGAAAGAACAAGCCTGAGCTCCCCCTTGCACTTCTCACAAGAAGGGGGAGAGAGGCCTTCTCATCAAAGTTTGCCTTCACACCCACCACCACTCTAGTTTCTTAACTCCCAAAGAAGAACAAGAATGTGGTCCTCCTGAGCACACTGCACAAAACGGCTGAGATCAGTGATCGAGAGGACAGGAAGCCAGCCATCATCCTGGACTACAACCACAACAAAGGAGGCGTGGACAACCTGGACAAGGTGATTGGAACTTACAGCTGCAGGAGGATGACTGCCCGCTGGACCCTGGTCATCTTCCATAACATCATTGATGTGTCCTGGTACAATTCCTGCGTGATCTGGAACAAGATCAACCCTACCTGGATGCCTGATAAGCGGAACAAGAGGAGGGTGTTCCTGGAGCCGCTGGGAAAGGCACTTGTAACCCCACACATTCAAAGAAGGGGGCGCCTCCCCCACACAGCAGACTTTTGAAAGCTGTTCAGGGGGCTGAATCTTGTCCTGATCCACCTGAGGCTGCAGCTGGGGAAGGCAAGAGGAGAAGATTCCAATTCTGCCCCCCAAAGAAGGACTGTAAAGCAAATACTATGTGCTGCACATGTGAGAAATACATCTGCAAAGTCCATGCACACACAATTGCATACTGTCCTACATGTGCTAATTAGAGTTGATTGATTTATGTTCTTCACGTTTTTGTTATGTATCTATATCTTATTTTATTCTTATTTATTGTTGTTGTTTATACACCTTGTCGGTGGGGGAAATGGTTAAAAAAAATGGGAGAAGACTAGTATTTTGTAGTTGAATTCCTCATTGTACAGTATATAAGAATATATTACTATGTTGCCAAAAAAGTTCAAGACTTATTGTTTCCCTTCAATAAAATGCATTCAAAACTACTTTCTGCACATTTCTGCTACTTTCTTAGGCTATACAAGTACTATCTCTTGCTATTTCTTTTTTATATTTACACCTATGCAGTACCTTTAGCAATAATAATAATAATAATAAACCTCTACTTTAGTAAAGAAAACAAGTATGCTTACACTGCTTACATGCAGTCTTTCTGCATTGTGAAGAGGAAAAACCCACATAATAACAACGTTTACGATGAATGACAGGTTGTTTCTTCATGCAAAATAGATTTGTGGATTAAAATTAAATTAAGCTGCTTTATTTTAAGGGTTTAGTAAAGGAGGGTCATTTTTTTACCCTTAGGACAAGGGGAGTATACAGAATGTTAAGACTACACAAGGGTTAATCAGCACAACAGCTTTCAGCTGTGCTAACATAATTGCAAAAGGGTTTTCTAATGATCAATTAGCCTTTTAAAATTATAAACTTGGATTAGCTAGCACAACGTGCCATTGGAACACAGGAGTGATGGTTGCTGATAATGGGCCTCTGTACACCTATGTAGATATTCCATAAAAAATCTTCCGTTTCCAGCTACAATAGTAATTTACAACATTAACAATGTCGACATTCTATTTCTGATCAATTTTATGTTATTTTAATGGGCAAGAAATGTGCTTTTCTTTTAAAAACAAGGACATTTCTAAGTGACGCCAAACCTTTTAACAGTAGTGTTTGTGGCAGGGTCTACAGACAATCACGGATTATAAAAGTAAAACCAGCCACGTCGCGGACACCGACACACAGCCACGCTTCCACGTCGCGGACACACAGCCACGCTTCCGGACAGGCTCTCTTTGAGGATAATACAGTGCCACCGACGCGGCCCGCTATCAAGGACTGCGGGCTCTCCTTCTCCTTGGCCGATGTGAGTAAGACATTTAAACGTGTTAACCTTTGCAAGGCTGCCGGCCCAGATGGTATCCCGAGCCGCGTCCTCAGAGCATGTGCAGACCAGCTGGCTGGTGTGTTCACAGATATATTTAATCTCTCCCTTTCCCAGTCTGTTGTGCTTCAAGATGGCCACCATTGTCTCTGTACCTAAGAAAGCAAAGGTAATTGAACTAAATTACTATTGCCCCGTAGCACTCACCTCTGTCATTATGAAGTGCTTTGGGAGACTAGTCAAAGATCACATCACCTCCACCTTACCTGCCACCCTAGACCCACTTAAATTTGCTTACCGCCCCATTAGATCCACAAACGATGCAATCGCCACCACACTGCACACTGCCCTATACCATCTGGATAAGAGGCATACCTATGTAAGAATGCTGTTCATTGACTACAGCTCCACATTCAACACCATAGTACCCTCCAAGCTCACCATCAAGCTCGAGGCCCTGGATCTGAACCCTGCCCTGTGCAACTGGGTCCTGGACTTCCTGACGGGTTGCCCCCAGGTGGTGAGGGTAGGAAACAACCCCTCCTCTTTCGCTGATCCTCAACACTGGGGCCCCACAAAGGTGCATGCTCAGCCCCCCCTCCTGTACTCCCTGTTCACCCATGACTGCGTGGCCACGCACGCCTCCAACTCAATCATCAAGTTGCAGACAACACAACAGTAGTAGGCTTGATTACCAACAACGATGAGACAGCCTACAGGGAGGAAGTGAGGGCTCTGGGAGTGTGGTGACAGAAAAATAACCTCTCACTCAACGTCAACAAAACTAAGGAGATGATCGTGGACTTCAGGAAACAACAGAGGGAGCACCCCCCCTATCCCCAGTGGAGAAGGTGGAAATCTTCAAGTTTCTCAGCGTACACATCACTGACAAACTGAAATGGTCCACCCACACAGACAATGTGGTGAAGGCGCAACAGCCTGTAGACATAGATTAGGAATCACTTTCCACTTTTAGAAATGGATCACTAGCCACTTTAATAATGTTCCGTATCTAGCATTACTCATCCCATATGTATAAACTGCACTCCACAGTATTCTACGGTATCTTAGTCACTTTTAAATTGTGTTAACATATTGCATCATCCATTTCATATGTATATGCTGTATTGTATTCTACACTACACCACTGACTATTAAACAGCCATCTCCAGCACATCAGAGGCTGCTGGGACACGCTCTCCCGAAGGAAGGGGATATTGTAGCAACCTTAAATCAAGAACTTGAAGTGCCTGCGGCACTCCAGGATCAGAGTTGCCTGCCCTTGGTTTATACAGTGCATTCGGAAAGTATTCAAACCCCTTTACTTTTTCCACATTATGTTACGTTACAGCCTTATTCTGAAATGTATTAAATCGTTTTTTTCCTTATCAATCTACACTCAATACCCCATAATGACAAAGCAAAAACAGGTTTTTAGATATTTTGCTAATTTATGACAATGAAAAAAATCGGAAATATCACATTTATATACAGTTGAAGTTGGAGGTTTACATACACTTAGGTTGGAGTCATTAAAACTTGTTTTTCGACCACTCCACAAATTTCTTGTTAACAAACTTTAGTTTTGGAAAGTCGGTTCGGACATCTACTTTGCATCTACTTTGTGCATGACACAAGTCATTTTTACAACAATTGTTTACAGACAGATTATTTCACTTATAATTCACTGTATCACAATTCCAGTGGGTCAGAAGTTTACATACACTAAGTTGACTGTGCCTTTAAACAGCTTGGGAAATTCCAGAAAATGATGTCAAGGCTTCAGAAGCTTCTGATAGGCTAATTGACATAATTTGAGTCAATTGGAGGTGTACCGGTGGATGTATTTCAAGGCCTACCTTCAAACGCATTGCCTCTGTGCTTGACATCATTGGAAAATCAAAAGAAATCAGCCAATTTTCCAAAAACTGAGTTTAAATGTATTTGGCTAAGGTGTATGTAAACTTCCGACTTCAACTGTACCTCAGGTTTTGAAATATAATTTTGAAATGGTCTGAGAAAAAGAAAATTGGCAGGGCAAATATTATAATTTGTTTGGCCTATAGCCTACTGCACAAACTTAATTGCTACAGAACAGTTTCAAATAAAATTCGAAAGAAAATTATACAAATCAATGATGTTTTGGCAAATACTATATCTGTTTGGGCTTCTTGCGGTACAAATGATTCATATTGATATTCCGAACCTCCGCAATAGGGGACAATACCATCTTATATCACAATGTTTTATGAGTACATAATCTCAATAGGACAAAGGTTGACATTGCCCAACCTTACTTGACTTGAGAAAAGGTGTAGTGAGTAATAACAGTGGCAGTTTCTATCTTCATTACACCAAGGCGTTCCTAATGTGTTGTACACTCAGTGTATATTTCCATATTAATCTCCATTGCAGTAATGAAGGTAGAAACTACCACTGTTATTACTCACTACACCAACCTTTTCTCAAGTTAAATAGGGTTGGGCAATGTCAACCTTTGTCTTATTGGGATTATGTACTCATAATCACATTAGCGCACATTAGCTCAACCATCCCGCGGGGGGAACACCGATCCCGTAGAGCAGTGGTTCCCAAACTTTTTATAGTCCCGTACTCCTTCAAACATTCAACCTCCAGCTGCGTACCCCCTCTAGCACCAGGGTCAGCGCACTCTCAAATATTGTTTTGTGCTATCATTGGTAAGCCTGCCACACACACACACTATACGATACATTTATTAAACATAAGAATGAGTGTGAGTTTGTGTCACAACCCGGCTCGTGGGAAGTGACAAAGAGCTTTTATAGAACCAGGGCACAAATAATAATATAGTAATAATCAATAATTTTGCTTTTTATTTAGCCATTTTACATATAAAACCGTATTTCTTCATCAGAAATTGTGAATACCTCACCACAGGTTAATGAGAAGGTTGTGCTTGAAAGGACGTACATAACTCTGCAATGTTGGGTTGTATTGAAGAGAGTCTCAGTCTTAAATAATTTCCCACACACAGTCTGTGCTAACAGTCTGTTAGTTTTCATTTTAGTGAGGGCCGAGAATCCAATCTTACATAAGTGTGTGGTTGCAAAGGGCATCAGTGTCTTAACAGCGTAATTTGCCAAGGCAAGAGCAGACCTATCCAGAAATCTGGCAGTGGTTTCTGATTAAATTCAATTTTCACAGAACCGCTTGTTGCAATTTTGATGAGGCTCTCTTGTTCAGATATCGGTAAGTGGACTGGAGGCAGGGCATGAAAGGGATAACGAATCCAGTTGTTTGTGTTGTCCGTTTTGGAAAAGTACCTCCGTAATTGCGCACCCTGCTCACTCGGGTGCTTTGCTACATAGGCTTGAGATCATTTGCACACATAAAATCATACAATGATGGAAAGACCTGTGTGTTGTCCTTGGTAATGCAGACAGAGAAGAGCTCCAACTTCTTAATCATAGCCTCAATTTTGTCCCGCACATTGAATATAGTTGTGGAGAGTCCCTGTAATCCTAGATTCAGATAATTCAGGCGAGAAAAAACATCACCCAGATAGGCCAGTTGTGTGAGAAACTTGTCATCATGCAAGCGGTCAGACAAGTGAAAATTATGGTCAGTAAAGATAACTTTAAGCCTGTCTCTCAATTCCAAAAAACATGTCAATACTTTGCCCCTTGATAACCAGAACACTTCTGTATATTGTAAAAGCGTTACATGGTCGCTGCCCATATCATTGCATAATGCAGAAAATACACAAGAGTTCAGGGGTCTTGCTTTAACAAAGTCAACCATTTTCACTGTAGTGTCCAAAACGTATTTCAAGCGGTCAAGCATTCCCTTGGCAGCAAGAGAATGCCTGCAGTGTACCCAAGTGGCGTTGGGAGCAACTGCTTGCACGTGCATTACCACTCCACTATGTCTCCCTGTCATGGCTTTTGCGCCATCAGTGCAGATACCAACACATCTTGACCACCAAAATCCATTTGATGTCACAAAGCTGCCCAGTACTTAAAAAATAACCTCTCCTGTTGTCCTGATTTCCAGTGATTTGCAGAAGAGGATATCTTCCTTAATTGACCCCCCCATGAATGTAACGGACATATACCAGAAGCTGTGCCAGGCCCGCCACGTCTGTTGACTCATCCAGGAGTAACGCGTAGAATTCACTGGCTTGTATGCGAAGCAGTAAATGTTTCAAAACATCTCCTGCCATGTCAGTGATGCGTCGTGAAACAGTGTTGTTTGATGATGTCATTGTCTGTATAGGTTTTTAGGCCTTTTACCCCAGCATTGTCCCAGCCATATCCGTGGCAGCAGGAAGAATTAAGTCCTCCACAACAGTATGGGGCTTGCCTGTCCTAGCCACTCGGTACCTCACCATATAAGACGCTTCTAGACCCTTCTTATTATCTGTTGCTTTTATACATGTCTAACTACTCAAAAGTGTTCTTAATTCTAGCTCAAAAAACTCCAGTGGCTTATTTTTCAATTTGACATGTTTTCTTTCTAAATGTCTGCGAAAGAGTGAAGGTTTCATCGAGTTGTGAGATAGTACTTTTGTATTTCACGTGTTGTTATTTCGCTGAACACTAGATGGTTTGGAACCACCAAGACTCTTTCTAGAGCTGTCCACCCGGCCAAACTGAACAATCGGGGAAGAATGACCTTGATCAGGGAGGTGAACAAGAACCCGATGGTCACTCTGACGGGGCTCCAAAATCCCTCTGTAAAGATGGGAGAATCTTCCAGAATCAAATCAAGAAGGACAACCATCTCTGCAGCACTCAACCTTTATGGTAGAGTGGCCAGACGGAAGCAACTCCATGGTAAAAGGCACATGACAGCCCGCTTGGAGTTTGCCAAAAGGCACCCAAAGAGTTCAATCTGATTTCATCAGACCAGAGAATCTTGTTTCTCATGGTCTAATGAAATCAGATTGAACTCTTTGGCCTGAATGCCAAGCGTCACATCTGAAGGAAACCTGGCACCATCCCTACGGTAAAGCATGGTGGTGACAGCATCTTGCTGTGGGAATGTTTTTCAGTGGCAGGGACTGGGAGACTAGTCAGGATCGAGGGAAAGATGAACGGAGCAAAGTACAGAGAGATCCTTGAAAACCTGCTCTTGTGCGCTCAGGACCTCAGACTGGGACGAAGGTTCACCTTTCAACAGGACAACAACCCTAAGCACAAAGCCAAGGCAATGCAGGAGTGGCTTCAGGGCAAGTCTTTGAATGTCCTTGAGTGTCCGAGCCAGAGCCCGGAGTTGAACCCAATCGAACATCTCTGGAGAGACCTGAAAATAGCTGTGCAACGACGCTCCTCATCCAACCTGAAAGAGCTTGAGAGGATCTGCAGAGAAGAATGAGATAAACTCCCCAAATATAGGTGTGCCAGGCTTGTAGCGTCATACCCAAGAAGACTCAAGGCTGTAATCATGTTTCAACAAGGTACTGAGTAAAGGGTCTGAATACTTACAGTTGAAGTCGGAAGTTTACATACACCTTAGCCAAATACATTTAAACTCAGTTTTTCAAAATTCCTGACATTTAATCCCCATAAAAACTCCCTGTTTTAGGTCAGTTAGGATCACCACTTTATTTTAAGAATGTTAAATGTAAGAATAGTAGAGAGAATGATTTATTTCAGCTTTTATTTCTTTCATCACATCCCCAGTGGGTCAGAAGTTTACATACACTCAATTAGTATTTGGTACCATTGCCTTTAAAAATGGTTTAACTTGGGTCAAACGTTTTGGGTACCTTCCACAAGCTCCCCACAATAAGTTGGGGGAATTATGGCCCATTCCTCCTGACAGAGCTGGTGTAACTGAGTCAGGTTTGTAGGCCTCTTTGCTCGCACACACTTTTTCATTTTCAGTTCTGCCCACAAATGTTCTATGGGATTGAGGTCAGGGCTTTGTGATGGCCACTCCAATACCTTGACTTTGTTGTCCTTAAGCTTCAATATATCCACATAATTTTCCTGCCTCATGATGCCATCTATTTTGTGAAGTGCACCAGCCCGTCCTGCAGCAAAGCACCCCCACAACATGAGGCTGCCACCCCCGTGCTTCACGGTTGGGATGGTGTTCTTTGGCTTGCAAGCCTCCCCCTTTTTCTTTTTTTGTTTCATCAGACCAGAGGATAATTTTCCAAAAAGTGCAATCTTTGTCCCCATGTGCAGTTGCAAACCGTAGTCTGGCTTTTTTTTATGGCTGTTTTGGAGCAGTGGCTTCTTCCTTGCTGAGCGGCCTTTCAGGTTATGTCGATATAGGACTTGTTTTACTGTGGATATAGATACTTTTGTACCTGTTTCTTCCAGCATCTTCACAGGGTCCTTTGCTGTTGTTCGCACCAAAGTACGTTCATCTCTAGGAGAGAGAACGCATCTCCTTCCTGAGCGGTATGACAGCTGCGTGGTCCCATGGTGGTTATACTTGCATACTATTGTTTGTACAGATGAACATGGTACTTTCAGGCATTTGGGAATTGCTCCCAAGGATGAACCAGACTTGTGGAGGTCTACAATTTATTTTCTGAGGTCTTGGCTGATTTCTTTTGATTTTCCCATGATGTCAAGCAAAGAGACACTGAGTTTTAAGGTAGGCCTTGAAATACATCCACAGGTACACTTCCAATTGACTCAAATTATGTCAATTAGCCTATCAGAAGCTTCTGAAGCCATGACATAATTTTTGGGAATTTTCCAAGCTGTTTAAAGGCACAGTCAACTTAGTTTATATAAACTTCTGACCCACTGGAATTGTGATACAGTGAATTATAAGTGAAATAATCTGTCTGTAAACAATTGTTGTAAAAATGACTTGTGTCATGCACAAAGTAGATGTCCGAACCGACTTTCCAAAACTAAAGTTTGTTAAAACCAGTCAGGGATTGCTGGGTCGCTAGCGGGCTCGTCCTGACACTACCAGCGAAAATCTAAAGCGCCAAATTCAAAATCCCAAAATGGAATTATTAAACATCCACCAATATGCAAGTGTTCCATACTCATCAAAAGCTATGTTTCTTGGCAATATCACAGCGTTGTCAGATTTCAAAAAGGCTTTACGGCGAAAGCAGCACATTTCATTGTTTGAGGCTAGCACCTCACATATTTTTCCAATAGCCATGTATCGATTAGCCATCATGGCACACACATAACACATTTCACAGCGAAAACAAATCAATTACCTGTTGAAGAACTTCTGCTGAGGTCATCCTAAGTGTCCAACGAAGACAATCCATGGTTCTTTTGTTAGAAAAAGTAACGTCTTTTATCCATAAATCCTCCATTTGGTTGTAGCGTTATAATCAGAAACGACAGCTTCCACTACTCCATTGAAACGCGGCGCGAACTCGTTCAAATTATACCTATAAACTTGTCCAAGAACAATCAAACATAGTTTTAAATGTATCCTTAGGAACACACTTACGTATATTTACTATTATAAATCAGCCGGAATATAAACTGATCAATAACGACGATAAAACAGACACTCCGTGACTTCTCGTGCGCGCGCCACGGGAACTTTTCTCAGAACGAGGGGTCTTCATTGTTTGCTGTTTTTCTCTGCTCTAAATTCATCCAAAATGGAGGGAAACATCTGGCTGTTGACATCATAAGGAAGCGACGTGTACTGCATTCATATGCCTATGTATGGTCATTTTCAATAGGGAGGGGTTCCCAAATGAGCAATGTGTCAAAATCACTTTTTCCAGGACAGAAATTCCTCAGGGTTTTGCCTGCTATATGCGTTCTGAGTTTTGGAAAATTCAGAGTGTTTCCTATCCAATGGTACTAAATATATGCATATCCCATTTTCTGGGCCTAAATGGGAGGCATTTTACTTTGGGCACGCCAGGCTCTCCAAAACGGTCACCTCATGCACCCATGCCCAAGAAGTTAACAAGAAATTTGTGGAGTGGTTGAAAAACAAGTTTAATGACTTGTTTGTATGTAAACTTCCAACTTCAACTGTATATAATCACACCGGTAATAGGTTGGTTGTTGTATTAGGCTACTTGTGAGAAAGCATACATTGAAATAATTTACCTTTGTAAATAATTCTGCAGGAACAGGAAATATGAATTATTATGTGGATTATACAGTGAGCTCCAAAAGTATTGGAACAGTGTCTCCAACACTCTGGATTTGAAATGATACAATGACTATTCAATTAAAAATATATATATTTGTATTAAATGCACTATGCATTATATGGGTTGAATGCTGTAACAACAGAATAAAACAATGAATATGGTGGTGATGGTAGTGATTACCCATTACTGCTTATTTATTCACATTCATTCACATATATAATATTTGCTTTATTTTCTGACTTTTATTTCATTCAAAGTCATCATCTCATCTCTATAGAGCTGCTGCCTATGCTGTCTGACAAAATAACAATTTAAGTAGTTCTTCAAAGTAATTAAGGTATACTTTTATGCCTGCTGAATACCAACTATCAATCACTTAGATCCTGTATTTTCAGATAGAGATACAGTACCTCACGAATCAACTGCTTTCTATCCCTCTCGATTGCACATTCTCTCTTCTCTCCTGTCTCCATGCCGTTCCACACAGAGCGCAATGTTAATAACCACATTTTCTGTGCTATGCAGAATATTGGCCTACAACTCCCTACTACAGTGCACATTTCAGGTTTAATCTGATTGATCTCTACTGTTACAGAATGCCCCTGCAGAGGGCACAGTGGGACTAATTACCAGCGTGTGTGTTGTTGTTTATGTCTGGCTGGAGCCGCACTGACTGACTCTCACCCATCCTCACCCTTTCTCCCCTTCATGTGAGAGATCGATATCTCCTCCAGCTCATGGCTTCAGCTAATAGCCTTGTGTCTCACCCCTGTGCACACTCTAGCCATGCAGTCTCTCAAGGTCCTGATTGACTAGCCAGCCTGACCCACACTCAATTAGTTGTTTAAAACCCCCCAAATAACCAACATTTAGTTTAAGCACTAGTGGCTACTCTGGTTTGAGTGTCCTCGACAGAATGGTGTCATTACAAGTGGTCACATATCGTTCTGGGTTCCACTGTGCAACAGCCTGTTTGTGGAGTTTTATGAACATCAAGGCATACACATGGTGACGGGCCTCCGCAGTGCACACACATAGCCTATAGCGCTTCATCATTCTCACCACCACCAGAGAAAAGATGGAAGAAACCACCAGGGCGAGTGGGTGTGTCGAAAGGAGTGGGTGTATGGAAAGCGAATCAGCTAGTTGGGCAGATTTATTGCCGTTCAAGACCGTTTTGCATGGCTGATTGGCATGTACGCCGAGTCAATAAGCCAGTGCAAATGCCTAGTGCACCGGTATTGTATGGAGCTTCTTGCTGACCTGAGGTGCTTCCCACTGGGCAGCTGTATCACGATGTCACCGGCGGTAGCTAACATGGCAACCAATGTACCGGTGTTGCATCGAGGTGCTTCTTGACCTGAGGTGTTTCCCTCTGGGCAGCTGTTTCACAAGCGGTAGCAAACGTGGCCATTTTTGTGTGCAAAGCTGTCAAGGAAAAGGGTGGCTATTTGAAGAATCACAAATATAAAATATATTTTGATTTGTTTAACACTTTTTTGGTTACTACATGATTCCATATGTGCATCATGTCCAAAAATATAGAAATAATCCAACGAACGACTGGGTCGCGTCTCTAGCAAACAAAATATGAGAAAGTATGAATTTGCTTATGAAAATGAAAATATTAACAAAGACATTTTATTTCTACTTGTAAATGTGTGCTTTAGTATTGTTTTCTTTGTCAACTGTGGTATAAGGGGGATAAACGCCTCCCTTCTGTACATTACCTTGGAAAAACGAACTACGCACTTTAACTATTACTTTCAAGGTAATGTACAAAACGTCTGCGTTTATTCCTTACTACTCCTATGAACAAAAAAAGTGAAATATTCCTCAATTCCTCATTGCAGCTGCCGTGCTGGTTGTAGCACTGCTAGCAGAAGTGGAAGTAGGGAGAAGTGCCTTTTATGGCTTACAAACGTGTTTAATAAAACGTGTTGACAGTGCTGAATAAAAACTTAAACATTAACTCACTAATAAAAACAGCAGCTCTTTGCTGTATTTGTTGACAGTCTCTCTCTAGTTATGGTTTTAAAGGGTAGGAAGCATGCATTTTTACTCACCAAAGTAACAACCTAGTGTGGTCAAAGACTTAGTAGCTTATTTGTAGTCACTGTGTGGTTACATATAACTCCAAAAATAGTTATGTTTTTCGGTTTTGAAACATTTATTTTTGGATATCTTCGGAACTATCAACAATGCACTATTGACAACACCATATGGAGAACTATGGAGAGCTCAGCTAGTCCAGCTAGCTAACATTAGCTACTAGCCATGTTAACATGCAATTACATTCAAGACCAAGTGTTGGCATTGGTGAGCTACTATGTACAGCCACAAAGAAGAAACCATACAAATTAATGTGAAAGTAACAGTGTTATTTGTCATTATTAAGCATTTAACAATTGAATTAGAATATTGAACTGTACGAATCCTGGATTTTGGAAATCTCGGGAAATGCACTGTAACTGTAACTATTTAATTTTAATTATGTTTCGCTGTGAAAACAGTTAATGTAGGCCTATTCTATTGCAAAATGGAATTCTCCTAACTGAAAGAGTAAACTATATATAGGCCTACAGTATATCAAGGACGCATGGCAACCAAATGGCAAAAATGTGGAAGTTCAAAATCTATGAGGCCGAAATGCAGCACTACTGAGTGGACAGCGCTGCTCTATAGAATCCTACCATTCATGGACAGGGAAATGGTTTGTCCAGCCACATAGAAATAAATGGTCTAAACCATGACAGAGGTGGGGGTATTCAATTTAATTGGGAAGCTTTTATTTTCATATTTACCACTGTAATTCATATTTACCACTGCATTTTAAACAAATAGGAGAATGGTTAAATTTGCATTATTTAGAGACCTAACCAAATTTAGACTTTTGTTGCATTTAGGGGAGCTAAGGTTTGCTATCTGAAACACAACCAAAACAAACAGCAAATACCTCCAACAGGTTTGTAGAGTCGCAAGCTTGATGTAATGATTGCATGCTCGGAATATGGGACCAAATACTAAACTAAACGTAAAAATTCAATTAATTGCAGTCTCAAATATCCGCGTGTCCCTTTTAATAGCCGGGCAAAGGCACACATTTCAGAAAATAAACGTCTGTTTCAAACAAATGGCCAGTCTAAATTAATTGTTTACAAGGTTTAATGTTGTTACATTCAATAATTCAGCAATTACTCGTAATAATCTGTTTTTATCACCAGTAAGAAACGACTTGGCGTTGGCTGCCAACAGCTGAATACTGCTAGCTAACTGGCAAGCACAAAAACAGTCAACAACTTCGGGAATACAGACACCAAGAAATTGTCTGATCGCCTTCTAGTGGTGAAAGTAAGAACTGCTGAAAATGCACAGTCAAAGAGGAGAATAATTATTCTGTCAAGGCCTCTATTTAAAAAAAAAAAAATACAAGGCATACTAAGACAAAAGAAACGTGACACTGTGTGTAAATGATAGCACATTAGAGCAGGAAATGAAGAAATGTATTAAAATGCTGAAGGTGCTGGAATGAAACAATTAACTAAATCAAATCAAATTTTATTTGTCACATACACATGGTTAGCAGATGTTAATGCGAGTGTAGCGAAATGCTTGTGCTTCTAGTTCCGACCATGAAGTAGTATCTAACAAGTAATCTAACAAATTCACAACAACTACCTTATACACACGAGAGTAAAGGAATGAATACGGAGTATGTACATATAAATATATGGATGAGCGATGGCTGACCGGCATAGGCAAGATGCAGTAGATGGTATGGAGTACAGTATATACACATATATATATATATATATATATATATATATATACAGTGGGGGAAAAAAGTATTTAGTCAGCCACCAATTGTGCAAGTTCTCTCACTTAAAAAGATGAGAGAGGCCTGTAATTTTCATCATAGGTACACTTCAACTATGACAGACAAAATGAGGAAAAAAAATCCAGAAAATCACATTGTAGGATTTTTTATGAATTTATTTGCAAATTATGGTGGAAAATAAGTATTTGGTCACATACAAACAAGCAAGATTTCTGGCTCTCACAGACCTGTAACTTCTTCTTTAAGAGGCTCCTCTGTCCTCCACTCATTACCTGTATTAATGGCACCTGTTTGAACTTGTTATCAGTATAAAGACACCTGTCCACAACCTCAAACAGTCACACTCCAAACTCCACTATGGCCAAGACCAAAGAGCTGTCAAAGGACACCAGAAACAAAATTGTAGACCTGCACCAGGTTGGGAAGACTGAATCTGCAATAGGTAAGCAGCTTGGTTTGAAGAAATCAACTGTGGGAGCAATTATTAGGAAATGGAAGACATACAAGACCACTGATAATCTTCCTCGATCTGGGGCTCCACGCAAGATCTCACCCGTGGGGTCAAAATGATCACAAGAACGGTGAGCAAAAATCCCAGAACCACACGGGGACCTAGTGAATGACCTGCAGAGAGCTGGGACCAAAGTAACAAAGCCTACCATCAGTAACACACTACGCCGCCAGGGACTCAAATCCTGCAGTGCCAGACGTGTCCCCCTGCTTAAGCCAGTACATGTTCAGGCCCGTCTAAAGTTTGCTAGAGAGCATTTGGATGATCCAGATGAGGATTGGGAGAATGTCAGATGAAACCAAAATAGAACTTTTTGGTAAAAACTCAACTCGTCGTGGTTTGGAGGACAAAGAATGCTGAGTTGCATCCAAAGAACACCATACCTACTGTGAAGCATGGGGTGGAAACATCATGCTTTGGGGCTGTTTTTCTGCAAAGGGACCAGGACTGACTGATCCGTGTAAAGGAAAGAATGAATGGGGCCATGTATCGTGAGATTTTGAGTGAAAACCTCCTTCCATCAGCAAGGGCATTGAAGATGAAACGTGGCTGGGTCTTTCAGCATGACAATGATCCCAAACACACCGCCCGGGCAACGAAGGAGTGGCTTCGTAAGAAGCATTTCAAGGTCCTGGAGTGGCCTAGCCAGTCTCCAGATCTCAACCCCATAGAAAATCTTTGAAAGTCCGTGTTGCCCAGCGACAGCCCCAAAACATCACTGCTCTAGAGGAGATCTGCATGGAGAAATTGGCCAAAATACCAGCAACAGTGTGTGAAAACCTTGTGAAGACTTACACCTTGTTTGACCTCTGTCATTGCCAACAAAGGGTATATAACAAAGTATTGAGATAAACTTTTTGTTATTGACCAAATACTTATTTTCCACCATAATTTGCAAATAAATTCATAAAAAAATCCTACAATGTGATTTTCTGGATTTTTTTTCCTCATTTTGTCTGTCATAGTTGAAGTGTACCTATGATGAAAATTACAGGCCTCTCTCATCTTTTTAAGGGAGAGAACTTGCACAATTGGTGGCTGACTAAATACTTTTTTTCCCCACTGTATATGAGATGAGTAATGTAGGATATGTAAACATTATATAAATGGCATTGTTTAAAGTGGCTAGTGATACATTATTTCATCCAATTATAATTATTAAAGTGGCTAGAGATTTGGGTCGATGGCCGAACGGCATAGGCAAGATTCAGTAGATGGTTTAGAGTACAGTGTATACATTTGATATGAGTATGTCGGATACGTAAACATTATATACAAAATTGTTTAAAGTGGCTAGTGATACATTGTTACATCCAATTTCTATGTTTAAAGTGGCTAGATATTTAAGTCAGTATGTTGGCAGCAGCCACTCAATGTTAGTGATGGCTGTTTAACAGTCTGATGTCCTTGAGGTAGAAGCTGTTTTTCAGTCTCTCGGTCCCAGCTTTGATGCACCTGTACTGACCTCACCTTCTGGATGATAGTGGGGTGAACAGGCAGTGGCTTGGGTGGTTGTTGTCCTTGATGATCTTTTTGGCCTTCCTGTGACATCGGGTGGTGTAGGTGTCCTGAAGGGCAGGTAGTTTACCCCCGGTGATGCGTTGTGCAGTCCTCACTACCCTCTAGAGAGCCTTACGGTTGTGGGCGGAGCAGTTGCCATACCTGGCGGTGATACAGCCCGACAGGATGCTCTCGATTGTGCATCTGTAGAAGTTTGTGAGTGAATTTGGTGACAAGCCGAATTTCTTCAGCCTCCTGAGGTTGAAGAGGCACTGTTGCGCCTTCTTCACCACGCTGTCTGTGTGGGTGGACCAATTCAGTTTGTCCGTGATGTTTACGCCGAGGAACTTAAAACTTTCCACCTTCTCCACTACTGTCCCCTCGATGTGGATAGGGGGGTGCTCCCTCTCCTGTTTCCTGAAGTCCACGATCATCTCCTTTGTTTTGTTGACATTGAGTGAGAGGTTATTTTCCTGACACCACACTCCGAGGGCCCTCACCTCCTCCCTGTAGGCCGTCTCGTCGTTGTTGGTAATCAAGCCTACCACTGTAGTGTCGTCAGCAAACTTGATGATTGAGTTGGATGCGTGCTTGGCCACGCAGTCATGGGTAAACAGGGAGTACAGGAGAGGGCTGAGAACGCACCCTTGTGGGGCCCCAGTGTTGAGGATCAGCGGGGTGGAGATGTTGTTTCCTACCCTCACCACCTGGGGCCGGCCCGTCAGGAAGTCCAGGACCCAGTTGCACAGGGCTGGGTCGAGACCCAGGGTCTCGAGCTTAATGACGAGCTTGGAGGGAACTATGGGTGTTAAATGCTGAGCTGTAGTCGATGAACAGCATTCTTACATAAGTATTCCTATTGTCCAGATGGGCTACTGCAGTATGCAGTGTGATTGCGATTGCGTCGTCTGTGGACCTATTGGGACGGTAAGCAAATTGGAGTGGGTCCAGGGTGTCTGGCAGGATGGAGGTGATATGATCCTTGACTAATCTCTCAAAGCACTTCATGATGACGGAAGTGAGTGCTACGGAGCGATAGTCATTTAGCTCAGTTACTTTAGCTTTCTTGGGAACAGGAACAATGGTGGCCTTCTTGAAGCATGTGGGAACAGCAGCCTGGGATAGGGACTGATTGAATATGTCCGTAAACACACCAGCCAGCTGGTCTGCGCATGCTCTGAGGACACGGCCAGGGATGCCATCTGGGCCGGCAGCCTTGCGAGGGTTAACACATTTAAATGTTTTTCTCACATTGGCTGCGGTGAAGGAGAGCCCGCAGGTTTTGGTAGCAGGCCGTGTCGGTGGCACTGTATTGTCCCCAAAGCGAGCAAAGAAGTTGTTTAGTTTGTCTGGGAGCAGGACGTCATGGTCCGCAACGGGGCTGGTTTTCTTTTTGTAGTCCGTGATTGACTGTAGTCCCTGCCACATTCCTCTTGTGTCTGAGCCGTTGAATTGTGACTCTACTTGGTCTCTATATTGAAGCTTAGCTTGTTTGATTGCCTTGCGGAGGGAATAGCTACACTGTTTGTATTCAGTCATGTTTCCGGTAGCCTTGCCCTGGTTAAAAGCAGTGGTTTGCGCTTTCAGTTTTGCGCGAATGCTGCCATCAATCCACAGTTTCTGGTTGGGGAAGGTTTTAATAGTTGCTATGGGTACAACATCACCGATGCACTTGCTAATAAACTCGCTCACCGAATCAGCGTATACATCATGTTGTTGTCAGATGCTGTCCGTAACATATCCCAGTCCATGTGCTCGAAGCAATCTTGCAGCATGGAATCAGATTGGTCGGACCAGCGTTGAACAGACCTGAGAACGGACGTTTCCTGTTTTAGTTTCTGTTTGTAGACTGGGAGCAACAAAATGGAGTCATGGTCAGACTTGCCGAAAGGAGGGCGGAGAATAGCCTTGTATGCATCACGGAAGTTGGAATAACAATAATCCAGGATTTTACCAGCCCGGGTGGCACATTCGATATGCTGGTCAAATTTCGGGAGCCTTGTTTTCAAATTAGCCTTATTAAAATCCCCAGCCACAATAAATGCAGCCTCAGGATATGTGGTTTCCAATTTACCTAGAGTGAAATGAATTTCTTTCAGTGCCGTCGATGTGTCAGCTTGAGGGGGGATGTACACGGCTATGATTATAATCGAGGAGAATTCTCTTGGTAGATAATGCAGTCTGCATTTGATTGTAAGGAATTCTATGTCAGGTGAACAAAAGGACTTGAGTTCCTGTATGTTGTTATGATCACACCACGTCTCGTTAATCATAAGACACACACCCCACCCTTCTTCTTACCAGATAGATGTTTGTTTCTGTCCGCGCGATGCGTGGAGAAACCAGGTGGCTGAACCGACTCAGATAACGTGTCCTGAGTGAGCCATGTTTCCGTGAAGCAAAGAACGTTGCAGTCTCGGATGTCTCTCTAAAAGGCAACCCTCGATCGGATTTCGTCTACTTTGTTGTCCAGAGACTGTACATTGGCGATTAAAATACTCGGGAGAGGTGCACGATGCGCCCGTCGACGTAGCTTGACCAAAAGACCGGCGCGTTTCCCTCTTCTCTGGCGCCGCCGTTGTTTTGAGTCGCCGGGTGCTATCCAGTCTAACTACGTAAATGAGCAAAAGCTGTGTGCATTTAGGAAATAGCCTAGCTCTAATAGAAGACTCTCTAATAAGTGCCTGTTGTGGCCAGTGATTTAAGCAAATAAACGCCTGGGCTATTAATTTACATTTTATGATACTTTAATACACATAAGTGAATTTATCCCAATACTTTTGGTCCCCTAAAATGATGGGACCATGTACAAAAAGTGCTGTAATTTCTAAACAGTTCACCTGATATGGATGAACATACCCTAAAATTAAAGCTGACAGTCTGCACTTTAACCTCATAGTCATTGTATAATTTCTAAGTACAGAGCCAAAACAACACAAAATGTGTCACTGTCCTAAAACTTTTGGAGCTCACTGTATATGTTTATATATTAAAAATACAGTGCATTCAGGAAAGTATTCAGACCCCTTGACTTTTTCCCCATTTTGTTACATTACAGACTTATTATATTTATTTATGTACACTGAACAAACATTTAACATGTAAAGTGTTGGTCCCATGTTTCATTAACTGAAATTAAAGATCCCAGAAATGTTCCATATGCACAACAAGCTTATTTTTCTCAAATGCTGTACACAAATTTGTTTACATCCCTGTTATTATTTTAAGGTTTTGAGTTACTCACCGTCATGGATTTCAAAGCAATGGAAGGGTGTAGACTGAGTACAATTACATATCTACCTTATTTCTTAAACCAATCTAATACTTTTAAATAACTGAGGGAGAGTAGACGAGTGCACACACACAGGGAGGAGAATTGGCCTATTAGGAACATCTTGGGAGATTGGGAAAAATTGGGCAAAATGTCTGTCCTCTCCTCCTCCATCCTCCTCTCCAGTTGTCAGTGGTTGAGGAGAGTGTCAATTCGTTAGTAGGCAAAAGGAGGATTATGATCTCCTCCTCGATTACCTACTTCAGCAGAGGATGCACAAGAGTATCCTACTGGGACCTAGAACGGAAGTGTTTTACAATCCGCCACAACACCTTTGAATCAGCTGTTGTTTTCTCGAAGCAGAAAAGCATGCACACATGTCTTGCACAACTAGCAACATTTGTATTTATCACTTTACACATGTATTTTTGGGATTCCACCCCTGTAAACGCCAATTGCCTGACAATGTGCGAGTGAAGGAGAGTAAATTCATACGCATTTGTTTCCATGTTCCCTCTCCTTGCTGCCTCTCCTCAATTACCTTTGACTTCTTTCAAAAGGAGACAGAGAGGACAGAGGAGAGAGGCCAAAGGAGTCTAGCAAAAATCTATTGAGTCTCCCCTCGTGAGCTATTGAAACTTACCTACAGCACAACAGTAGATGGCAGTGTTAATCCTCCAAAACATCAACCTTGACTCCAACGTATGTTTTATCAGCAATGGAAATGAGGGTGGGAGAGTCAGTGTTAAAGGGAAGCCAAGGTGCTGTTTGAAGAGATGGGTTTTCAGACTGTGTCAGACAAAGGGCACTAACAATATCAGATACTCCATGGAGTTGTGTAAGAAAAAACACTGCATGAAATATTACTGAGACTTGTTTGGTAGAATCTCTAGCCCCAAGCCAACACATTGAGTGAATAAAACAAAAATGCATTTCATTGGTCTGTGCAAAGACCTTGAAGTCACATACAGATCTTCCATATGGTGTTTTAATGTGTTCCATAGACATGTATTGCGCATGATCAGATCATTGTGAAAAGTCATGTTGCTGAAATTAAGTTGTCGGTAAAGTCGAAGTCAACTTTATTCATGTCCAAAGTAAAGGAGTAGTTTGGCCTATGCTTAAGATACTGCTTTTACCTAGGCTTTACTCCTCTTATAGTACAACGTGGAATCATGTGAAAGTTTCACATGTTGCTTTACATGTCACATGTTATCAAATTAACTTCACATAAGATCACATATGATCACATGTAAAATGCATGTGGTTTTCCTTAAGGGTCAACTGGCTAACCAGTGGAGGCTTATAAAATGCTGTTTTTTGTATCAGGATACTGTGTGAATCCCATGCTCTTACTGCAGTGAGGAGAACGTAAGGAGGACGGACAACAGATGGGACAGCACATCAAAGGGATGGTAGCCAAGCCAAAACCTCTTGTCTGGCAGCCATTTTATAAGCACTCTATCTGTCAAACGCAATAAAACAAGAGAGAAGATGATACAATTGACTGTCTAACAGCTCAACTCCCAACCCCAACTCAATACCAAATATCCCAAACCCCCTAAAACCTCAGACCATGTCACCCCATTAAATGTTTTTTATCAGAACCCAGGAAGAAAAGTGATACTTTAGTTTTCTTTTGTTACAATGTCCTTTCCCAAAGAATTGTATGGAACCTTATCGTCCCACTACTACTGTTTTAGGAATCCTGTAATTGTTCAAGAGTTTCCAAGAATTACCTTGTTTGTGTGAGCCTGTGAAACCATGAGAGCTTATTGTTGACCCTGTACTGTACTGTACTTAAGGTATCATGGTTTTTATCACGACAGAATTTACAGACAACTAAATTCAGATTTTAAGTTCTTTAATTTTTTAATGGAGGTGGTTTATGTTGTAGCTTTGGACAATAAATATTTGGCTTGGAGTTATAGGTTATATTTAACCATCTGGACAAGATGTACAAGCACACATGCATGCACTCACACACACACACACACACATTTGTTCTATCACTGGATCGTTGAGTGCACAGAGGAACTTTGGTTGAAGGGAGTTGCGAAGACTAAGGGCATGAATCAATCCGTAGCGAAGAAGATTGCGTTGTAGTGTGGTTGACATTTAAAGGTAATTTCAGACTGAGCTGACATATGCAGCGTTTACCGTAACAAAGCTGATATATTTGATATATATTTGAAAAGAGCGACATGTGAGATGTGGACCTTAGTGTGCTTTATGCTTTTCTTTGAGGTTTCATCTCGGGGGACACTTCAACCTCTTCCCCTTCATTCCAGTCTAGATTGATAAATAATGGCATAATCAGATAACGATGAAAATAGATCACCAGAGACAAACCAACAAGGATATTGCTCTTCGAGAGAAAATGTGGAGTTATTAGCACGTACTGAGAATTGAATGCACATAAAGGTGTCAATTCTCAGAGAATCTCGCCAAAAACCTGCTCATGAACAAACCAACCACAACCCACATTGGTGGAGAAAAAGAGGAAAAATAGGAAATAGAAAACATATATTTTTTTTATGAATTCAAAAGTGACTGATGGATACAGGCTGGCGGTTGGTGGGGTTGCAGCGGACTTGTTTTTTTTGTGCGTGTTCTTTTGGGGATGGTTTTAATTGCTTTTCAGAAGGAAAGCTACTCCCACGTCACATCGTGTACCGGCAGAGAATGCGGTGCATAGCGCACTGGCGATAAATAACCTCTTCCAATTATACAACAACAAAAAAACAAAGAAATCTCCCAGGGACCAGAGCCCGCCATATATCACTAGACTACTTCTCTCTCTCCCGCTCTCTCGCCCTCTTCGAATCTCCTTCCCTTTTATTTCTCACTCCCTCAATTATTTTTCTCCCTTACTCTCCTGCCATACTCTCCTTACTCTTTCTCTCTATTTTTCCTCTTTACCTCTTCAACTCCCATTTCCTTGTTCCTTCTCTCCCTCTCCATCTGTCCTACTCCTGCTCTAATTTATCCTCTTACTCTCTCCTCCACAAACTCTCTTTAATACTTCATCTTCTTTTCTTTTTATTTTTTCCCTTACTTACTCTCATCCTCACTTCATCTTTACCTTATTCTCCTTTTCCTTGACTACCTGCACAATTTAGCCCCCCTTCTCTCTCTACCCCTAATTTCAGTATCTGATACCTTCTCTCTTTTTTTTGCCTTCTCCTTCTCCCTCTCCCTTGTTTCTCATATAATTCTGAACCTTTTTTTGGTCTTTCTCCCTTCCCAATTACCCCCATCTGTCAGAGTCGTAAGTTGCGACATGTCCTAATGGACTGTATTGCTTGGTGACTATATTGTTATAGTTTTTTGTTGTGCTTTAGCTGCAGGTGAGGGGGACAACCTTGGGGCAATCTTTTGGTTTCACTGTGCACTCTTAGAAGTAATGGAGCCTCAAATAACCTTTTGGGGTTCAAAAGATTGCCACTGTGGGGGAACCTTTTGAGGTCAAGAAGGTTCCTTGAGGATCCCCTCTGAAAATGTTGTTCGACGAACCCTTGTATAAAGGTTCAAACAGGAATCTTTTTGTGATGGGAGAAGTTCAATTTGGATCTTTTTCATTTTATTTATACAGTACCAGTCAAAAATGTGGACACATCTACTCATTCAAGGGTTTTTCTTTATTTTTACTATTTTCTACAGTGTAGAATAATAGTGAAAACATAAAAACTATGAAATAACACATATGGCATCATGTAGTAACCAAAAAAAAGTGTTAAACAAATCAAAATATATTTTATATTTGAGATTCTTTAAAGTAGCCACCCTTTGCCTTGATGACAGCTTTGCACACTCTTGGCATTCTCTCAACCAGCTTCATGAGGCAGTCACCTGGAATGCATTTCAATTAACAGGTGTGCTTTGTTAACAGTTCATTTGTGGAATTTCTTTACTTCTTAATGCGTTTGAGCCAATCAGTTGTGTTGTGACAAGGCAGGGGTGGTATACAGAAGATAGCCCTATTTGGTAAAAGACCAAGTCTATATTATGGCAAGAACAGCTCAAATAAGCAAAGAGAAATGACAGTCCATAATTACTTTAATAAATGAAGTTCAGTCAATGCGGAAAATTTCAAGTACTTTTAAAGTTTCTTCAAGTGCAGTCGCAAAAACCATCAAGCGCTATGATGAAACTGCCTCTCATGAGGACTGCCAGAGGGAGTGTGAAATTGGCTGACAGCACGTCCAACCAGCTTCACAACCGCAGACCACGTGTATGGAATTGTGTGGGGTAGTGGTTTGCTGATGTCCACGTTGTGGACAGAGTATCTCATGGTGGCGGTGGGGTTATGGTATGGGCAGGCATAAGCTATGGACAATAAACACAACTGAATTGTATGTATGGCAATTTAAATGCACAGAAATACCGAAACGAGATCCTGAGGGCCATTGTGAGGCCCATTCTTTTAAAGGTATGAACTGTAACAGTAAAATCTTTGAAATTGTTGCATGTTGCGTGTATATTTTTGTTCAGTATATATGTAGTCAGGTCCAAAATTATTGGCACCCTTGATTAAGGTGAGCAGATTTGTATGCTCAAAAAAACGAGAAAATTATATTATTTTATACTAATACAATTGCTGAGATAAAGTAATAAAACAAATCCAAAAAATGATTGCCACCCCTTTTTTCAATACTCCTCCCCTTGCAAGGATAACAACACTGAGCCTTTTTCTAAAAGGTTTTATGAGATTGGAGAACACATTGGGAAAGATCTTGGACCATTTCTCCATACAGAATATTTCCAGATCCTTGATATCCATCGCATGCGCTTATGGACTGCTCTCTTCCATTCAAACCACAGGTTTTCAATGTGGTCTGGAGACTGAGATGGTCATTGCAAAATGTTTATTTTGTGGTCAATTAACCATTTATTTGTGGATTTTGTGTTATTGTCTTGCTGGAAGATCTACTTGCGGCCAAGTTTCAGCCTCCTGAAATAGGCAACCAGGTTTTTAGTTAAAATGTCATGGTACTTGGTAGAGTTTATGATACCGTTGACCTTAACAAGGACCCCAGGACCAGTGGAAGCAAACAGACCCATAAAATCAAAGATCCACCACCATATTTAACTTTTCTACATATGCTTCTTTATTACGACACCAAACCTTCCACTGGTGTGATTGGCCAAAGACCTCTATTTTTGAGTCATCTGACCATAGCACTGGTTACAATCCAAGCCCAATGCCTGGATCAATGCCGTTATTTTCACAAGGGGAGGGTGCCGGTGTACTGAAAACAGGGGAGTCAATAACTTTGACCCTTATCATTTTGAGTTTTAAACTAAATGTATTTCTCTGAGCAATTGTATTAGTATCAAATAATATATTTTTAAAATTGAATTGAGCATAGCTCAGTATTTGTTATCGATTTTGCTCGTCTTTATCAAGGGTGGAAATAATTTTGGACCTGACTGTATGTCATTTAGCACATTTATAACTCGGAAGCCCTATCATAAATCCAACTCTCTCTGTCCTTAGTACCCATTCCTATAATAACCACCATATTTCTCTTACTGTCTCCCCTTTCTGATAAATGTATCTCTGTCTCTGTCTCTCTCTCTCACACACACATAGACACACACACACACACACGTGTCCTTAGTACACGTCTCCATAACCATAACCACTTTCTCTCTCTGACTCCCTTTTCTCCCCCCTCTCGCTATCACAAGTGTCCTCAAAGCGGAAACAGCTGGTAGAGAGAAAGGAGAAGTCCTAGGTCCCGGGGAGAGATGGACCCATCAAGAAGAGGAACACCAGAGATGCCCCCATCTCGGAATTCATCCCCAAAACGCGGCCCCTATGAATGGCACAACACCCCGTGCCCTGGTATGGGTAGAGCGGAGAAGCACAGAACAAGGAATCAAAACTGTGTGACCCCAGGGTGGCAAGGTCAAGTCAAGGTCAATGGTTCAAGCTGACCTCTGGGGCACGAGAATGGCAAGCATCATGTGGGACAACTTTGTAGAAGTGAGAGAGGGAAGTTGTTTTTGCTACTGTGTTGACCTGGCACGTGTGGGGGGTTCCCAAGAAGTAGAATTGTGTTGACAACTTTCCTCATGAATTAAAAGGTGGAAAGAATTGGTTTGATAAACATAGCTTAGGCAGCAGACAATATAAATTGCAGCAAATGCAAGGGTTGCCCCAACAGTTTCTTGATCCAGGGCCCTGGTAACCCAACATCTTAGCTGTTATGCCAAGAGACCTGAACCTCTTGATTAGGATGCTAGGTGTTGGTCGCTACAATATATTGCCCAGGAAGTGCACACACCTGGTTTCCCAGGAGTAACAATTAATTTATTACGATTAACTTATGACAAAGACTTATTCACTAATTTATATAATTATATTTCATCGCACCTCAATTAACATAATTTAAAATCCATTGTAAATAGATTTCCAACTCGGATCAAGGAGCTAGCGAAGATCAAATCGGGAATTTAGGATTATCAATCTGAAAGTACTAACCTGAATATGCACTTAAAACTCTTGATCGATCAACAACAGCCTGTAGGTAAGTGAAAAAGCTCATTTACTGTACTTTTGTACATTGGTGAACCATTCCTCCTTTGACCTGGACAGCACTCACCCCTCCTTCCTTCATATAACTCCTACGCATGACTTTTCGCCAGTCTCTGTTCCCTCACACACAAACCAAAGGGGGAAAGAACACATTATGCTTTTTAATCATCGTCATCCACCCACAGTGTCAGACATTTTGTTTCCATCATCCTCCAAAAGCAACATTTTGAGAAGAAGTCTGACATGATCAGGAACAGGTAAAAGGTGAGCACAAATTGCCTTTCAAACCTCACAAATCAAATCTGGGCAATGGCTTCTCTGGAGAAGATGGGCCTATACTGTAAGTGAAAGCTCAATCAAGTCTTCCCATCGCATTGGACCATGTACCTTGGCTGCCTGCGGTGCCCCTCTCTATGAGCATAGGCAGAGTGTAACGACTTTACCACTGTACATTACCGCTGTAATAGGACAGTAGCTTTAGATGCACCTGGATGGAGCTGTCTTTCCTGGTTTTGAGCAATTACCGAAATTGGACAAGAAGCAGGAAGCGAGGAGCCGTAATTCTGAAATGATTATCGCAGCCAGGCGCACAATGAAGTAGCTCGTACAATGGGCTGCCTTCTGCTCAGTTGCAAGATTGAGTTGTGTCAGAGTTGTAGACTCGAGTCACATGTCTTGGACTTGAGTCTGACTCGAGTCACAAACTTGATGACTTGAAACTTGACTTGATAGAAAATAAAATAACTTGAGATTGTGGACTTGGAGCCTCAAGACTTGAGACTGTTTGCAAAAGAAATATCTGGCCACTTTTTGTAATGTTTTGTCACACATTTTGTGGCAAAGAGTCTTCGTGGATTACTCTCCACGCAGCCAGAGACAGTAGCCGCAGCATCGACCTTGCAAAAATACGTGCAACAGATTGGCTAGTAAAACGCACACTTGGCCCTCTGATTGGAACAGCAAACTGTCAGTCAACACAGGTCAGGTGAGCTAGCAAACAGATTGCTGATTTTCTGTACATCTATAGGATTGGGTGCAGCAAACTTAAAATTGTAGGGAGAGAGGATTGCCATAATAAGTAAATATGCAGCTCCAAAAATAGTTTGGTGATCAAGAATATTAACTATTTACTGTGCAAGCTCACCAGCAATGGGGCATCAAGCAACAATTAAGCCTATTAGCATAAGCCTACTGGTCTTTTGGTATGTCAAAATTGCTTGAAATATATCATTTACTTATGAAGCTTGCATTTATTACTGTGGACATAGTCACAGTTCTCCACTTGTGCTCTCCAAACTCCTGCCAGTGGAGAGCGATTTGTTTTCTTGTTGATATGTTTGCTGTTGCGTTCACACATTTAAATGCATATGTGGTATACAGTGGGGAAAAAAAAAGTATTTAGTCAGCCACCAATTGTGCAAGTTCTCTCACTTAAAAAGATGAGAGAGGCCTGTAATTTTCATCATAGGTACACTTCAACTATGACAGACAAAATGAGGAAAAAAAAAATCCAGAAAATCACATTGTAGGATTTTTAATGAATTTATTTGCAAATTATGGTGGAAAATAAGTATTTGGTCACATACAAACAAGCAAGATTTCTGGCCCTCACAGACCTGTAACTTCTTCTTTAAGAGGCTCCTCTGTCCTCCACTCATTACCTGTATTAATGGCACCTGTTTGAACTTGTTATCAGTATAAAAGACACCTGTCCACAACCTCAAACAGTCACACTCCAAACTCCACTATGGCCAAGACCAAAGAGCTGTCAAAGGACACCAGAAACAAAATTGTAGACCTACACCAGGTTGGGAAGACTGAATCTGCAATAGGTAAGCAGCTTGGTTTGAAGAAATCAACTGTGGGAGCAATTATTAGGAAATGGAAGACATACAAGACCACTGATAATCTTCCTCGATCTGGGGCTCCACGCAAGATCTCACCCGTGGGGTCAAAATGATCACAAGAACGGTGAGCAAAAATCCCAGAACCACACGGGGACCTAGTGAATGACCTGCAGAGAGCTGGGACCAAAGTAACAAAGCCTACCATCAGTAACACACTCGCCGCCAGGGACTCAAATCCTGCAGTGCCAGACGTGTCCCCCTGCTTAAGCCAGTACATGTTCAGGCCCGTCTAAAGTTTGCTAGAGAGCATTTGGATGATCCAGATGAGGATTGGGAGAATGTCAGATGAAACCAAAATAGAACTTTTTGGTAAAAACTCAACTAAATCGTGTTTGGAGGACAAAGAATGCTGAGTTGCATCGAAAGAACACCATACCTACTGTGAAGCATGGGGTGGAAACATCATGCTTTGGGGCTGTTTTTCTGCAAAGGGACCAGGGACGACTGATCCGTATAAAGGAAAGAATGAATGGGGCCATGTATCGTGAGATTTTGAGTGAAAACCTCCTTCCATCAGCAAGGGCATTGAAGATGAAACGTGGCTGGGTCTTTCAGCATGACAATGATCCCAAACACACCGCCCGAACAGCGAAGGAGTGGCTTCAGTAGAAGCATTTCAAGGTCCTGGAGTGGCCTAGCCAGTCTCCAGATCTCAACCCCATAGAAAATCTTTGAAAGTCCGTGTTGCCCAGCGACAGCCCCAAAACATCACTGCTCTAGAGGAGATCTGCATGGAGGAATGGGCCAAAATACCAGCAACAGTGTGTGAAAACCTTGTGAAGACTTACAGAAAACGTTTGACCTCTGTCATTGCCAACAAAGGGTATATAACAAAGTATTGAGATAAACTTTTGTTATTGACCAAATACTTATTTTCCACCATAATTTGCAAATAAATTCATAAAAAATCCTACAATGTGATTTTCTGGATTTGTTTTCCTCATTTTGTTTGTCATGTCATAGTGTACCTATGATGAAAATTACAGGCCTCTCTCATCTTTTTAAGTGAGAGAACTTGCACAATTGGTGGCTGACTAAATACTTTTTTTCCCCACTGTATATATTGCATCTAATCCTACAATAGTTGCCAGAGTCATTTCATCCACATGCAGTTTACTTAGGAATTTCTGTTTCATGTTTGATAGGAACATTTTCATTTAGTTTACCATTTCTTACACTCTGAGTGGACGAGATATTTATTGTGCACATGAACATTTGCAAGACTCATGAGGTAGAAGTTCTGTTTATTTATAGTTTCCCTTGTTCATATTTCCTAGGTTATGTTGGATTTCCGTTTGTCTGTTTGTGCTTTCAAGACAACTGGGAACTCGGGAGAAAAAACTAGGCCAAATCATGACTTCAGTGATCTTCAGGTCGGAAAGTCGGAGCTCTAGAAAGATGCCCAAGATTCCGACTTGGAATTCCGAGGTTGGATGACCGTTCAAAAGATTTTTCCCAGTCGGAGCTCGTTGTTTTTCAGAGTTTCTAGTTGTCTTGAACGCACGGAAGTCTGAGTTTTCCGAGTTCCCAATTCCCAGTTAGTTTCAACACAGCATGTGTCCTATGTCTCTGTCATTCTAGTTGTGCATAATAGGAGCACACATGCCTCAGTGCACATGTCGGCTACATGGCCTGCGCGCCACACTTTAGAGTCAGTATGCTGAATATGACAAAATTATTGTTCCATGTATGAATGGTGAGTAAATATAATTAATAATCATTACATCTGTTTAAGACTAATATAACAATGGGTGGGGAAATTGCTCTTAACATTGTAGAACCAATTTATTGGTTGTAATTGCCAATTGGGTAATTGTATGGTCCTGGGAGGGGCCAAGTGTTCACCAGTATACCTGTTTGAGCTCCTGTTAGACGGATTCGAATTGGTTTCTCAAGGGGAGGCTGTGCCGTCTTGCCCTCTGCCTGTGCCCATTCAGAAAGGAAAGGTTAAGCCTGATACATAAGCTATTTATTTTGGGCCGTGTATTTTCTGTATGATTTGTTGGCTTTTACCATTGGATCACCAAGACCTGTAAATACATCTATACTCTGAGCGAGTCACCCTGCCTTGCCTTCTGCTGATTTCATGCCATTACGACTGCTAGAAGGTCCCTGTTTTACAATTTCATAATCAAAATGTGCTGTAGACAAAATAACGAAAAGGGCTGTCTGGTAGCCTCAATAAATATATTGTGTGTATAGATTTATTTTTGACTTGACTTGAGATTTGACTTGACTTGCTCTTAGAATGCACGACTTGGACTCGACTCAAGACTCGACCCAGTCTACTTGGGACTCGAATTGAGACTTGGATCTTGTGACTTGATACTTGCTATGACTCAAATAATGGTGACTTGTTCCCACCTCTGCGTTGCATAGAGGAAAAGTCCTTCTGTAAGATCTCTGAACACACATACTATTGCTCACTATTTACATTGTCACAGCTGCAAATAGTTCCAATTTGTCTAGCATCATACTCTTTCTCTATCCTATATCTATCTCCCTCACCAACTCGATGACTTAGCACATCTCGCCAATAATCCACACGTAATTGGGTTACACATAATTTCCACCAAGCCCAGACAGATATGGTGCACTCCCTGTACAACAATAAGGCCCCGTCAACAAAGCTCAATGAATATTGTTATTATGATACACCACATTAACCATTGTGCAGAGAGTTAGAATAATAGACTTCAATATGTTTACTAGATGCTAAAGGGGGAGTGTCATGGCCACCAACAGGGAGATGGCTGTTTATCAGAGCGGGATGGTTGGTGAATTGGGGGATGGCGTCAAAGGACCCCGGGCCCAAAGAAGAGGGGAGAGTGTAGTGTGTTTCATCTCCTCCGGTGAGAGTACAGTGTGTGTCATCTCGTCTGCTAATGCTGTTGGCCCCCAAAGTGCATAACCTGCCGGGCTATATTTACAGAGCCATTACGGAGCAAAAACACACAAGGGTGCGCGCACACACACACAAGTAGTTGTGCACAACTTATGTAGGAGTGCTGGCAAACACCCACACCCACGCATGCACACACACAGGTCTGTCCTCAAGCTTAAAGCAGGAATCGACAGATCGTGGGCGACCCTAAGCCACCCCACTTCTTGTGTAAGGTTTTTACTTCGAACAAAACAAATACTTATTTCCCTCATTAAAATGCAAATCAATTTATACCATTTTTCACGTGTTTTTCTGGATTTTTTTGTTGCTATTCTGTCTCTCACTGTTCAAATAAACCTACCATTAAAATTATAGACCGATCATTTCTTTGTCAGTGGGAAAACATACAAAATCAGCAGGGGATCAAATACTTTTTTCCCTCACTGTATCAACCCTGCACTAGTATAGTGTCATCCCTCTTCCTCGAACCTCCCCTAGTCAAGAATCAAATATAATCAGCTAGCTAACTTCCTATTAGCTAGCAATCTTGTATTCATCATTATAAACACAATGTAAACGCAAGCTCCAAATGCATTTGTAGGTAACAGCCATGGAAGGGGGTGAAAGGACAGCCCCTGCAAACAAAGATTAGTAAAAAAAAAATGATCCTAGTTTCTTTACACTGCGTGCTTTTCATCTGCGTGCTTGTCGTCCTCACCAGGGTCTTGACCTGACTGCAGTTCGACGTCGTAACCGACCTCAGTGGGCAAATGCTCACCTTCTATGGTCACTGGCACGCTGGAGAAGTGTGCTCTTCATGGATGAATCCCAGTTTCAACTGTACTGGGCAGATGGCAGATGGCATCGTGTGGTGGAGCGGTTTGCTGATGTCAACATTGTGAAAAGAGTGCCCATGGTGGCGGTGGGGTTATGGTATGGACAGGCATACGCTACGGGAAATGAACACAATTGCATTTTATCGATGGCAATTTGAATGCACAGATATACCGTGATGAGATCCTGAGGCCCATTATCGTGCCATTCATCCGCCGCCATCACCTCATATTTTATCATGATATTGCATTTCCCCATGTCACAAGGATCTGTACACAATTCCTGGAACCTGAAAATGTCCCAGTTCTTCCATGGCCTGCAAGCATGGGAAACCAGTGTTTAAACCTTTTACAATGAAGATCTGTGAAGTTATTTGGATTTTACAAATGATCTTTGAAAGACAGGGTCCTGAAAAAGGGGCGTTTCTTTTTTTGCTGAGTTTAGACGATGTCTTTGTGCTCTGGGAAGGAAGTCAGCAGGAACTAAATGAATTCCAAACTCTACTAAACGAGAGCTCTGAATACCTCAAATTCACCATGCAGACTGATGAGAGAAAAATAAACTACCTGGACTTATGGCTCATCGAAGAGAATGGTGCATTACACACAGACTTATACACAAAGCCCGCAGATCGCAATACCTTGCTATGTGTGGATAGTACGCATCCCCTTCCCCTCAAGAATGGTCTACCATATAGCCAGTTATGCAGAGTTAAACAAGTCTGTGGCCACCAGACAGATTTTGACAGCAATGCTAAAAAAATGACAAATAAATAAAAAATTAGAGGCTACAAGGACAACTCTTGATGCTGCAATGATGAAAATATCTCAAAAACCAAGAGAAGAATTACTAAAAACTCAACCAAAGAAGAAAAACAACGCAACTGTCTTTTGCATCAAGTACACCAAGTGTTTGGAAAAAATGAAAGCAATCCTGAAAAAGAACTGGCATATTCTGCAATCAGACAAAAGAAATCGCACACCTCTTCAAGGAACCCCCACTGGTGGTCTATAAGCGTGGTCACAATATTGGTGAGATCTGACATGCCCCCTGAGCCTTTCAGACACTCTTGACACCCATTCCAAATGGGAACTACACATGTGGCTCATGCGCACAGTGCAATAGCACTATAAAAACATCCTTCTTCAAACACCGACATACAGGTCGAAAAAAAAACTGTTAGAGGTATCATCTCATGCAAGACCAAGGGAGTAATCTATCTCATCACCTGTTCATGTGGAAAAGCCTACGTGGGACAAACGAAAAGACAATTAAAACAACGCATAGCTGAACACCGCAGCTCAATCGGCTGTAAGAACACTGACTATCCAGCAGCAGCTCACTTTGTTGAAGCTAACCATCCAATGTCCTCCCTCAAATACACAGGCATTGAGCATGTTGCTCTACCAAGGAGAGGAGGTAACATCGAGATCCTACTACTACAAAGGGGGGGCTTACTGGGTATCCTGTATAAAAACATTGACCCCTAGGGGTCTGAATATTGACTTTGATCTCAGGCCCTTCTTATGAACAATTCTCTCTTTTATGAAGTCTTATAAATTTATATATTCTTTCTACATAGCGTACACATAATATGTTCCCCCTGTTGATGATGCTTATTATTAATTAAGGTTGAACCAAAAGATTACATGTAACAAATATAAATGAAATAGGAAACAATTAAATATGTGAAATTGAATTAAACAATAATGTATGTTGATGCTAATATTATGTACAATATTCAATTATGTTTGCATATGATAACAATAACCTAATATTTAATATGCCATAAACTATTGTTTTTTTAACAGTTTCACTCAATTCATTCTAATTCACCTAATCATTATGACACACCCCTAACTATTGTCATTGGTTGCACTAATTGCACTGTTTGTCGACATAACCTGGTTCAAGTATTCATGACATTGCCCGAAACTTTGGTGATTTACCCAATAAATTACTGATAGTTTATATATGGAGTGTGCGACTCTCTTTATTTTTGTAGTTTAAAAATACACTCAATAATTTTTGTATATTTATTATAGTTATTCATTTAAACATTTAAACAGAATAATATGCCCCACCAACATTAGACAACTATACAGAAAACCATAACTATACAGAAAAAAGTTTATGAAATCAATGATGAGAGAACAGTCCAATTACCTGATAATTAAAATAACAATTCAGATGGCACTCTTTTGCTAAGTGCAGAGATGTATTATAGGTAATGAACATGTAGGGGAATTCTGAGAATGCTACAGACTTTGATGTAGCGGAAAGAGTTGTAAGTTCAAATACAAAGTGGGGTCATTTTGAAAAGTCAGTACTAAGTGATCATGTAAAAAAGGTAAAGATTTTTACACTATTTTACCTGAACAGCCTACCAAAAAATCCCATACCATGTCATTACTTTACTTATAATGGTTTGGGACAACTGGGAACATCACTTGACATCCTGACGACTGGTAAAACAAAAGTCTTCAGAACATCTTAAAAACGTCCTTACATGGCCCTCAATGACATCCTGCTAATGACGTCCTGCAATGAGTCCCAGTGGTTCTCAAAGTGGTGGTCATGAGTGTGAAACTGCTTGCTAAGGTTATGGTTAGGGTTAGAGTTATAGTTAGTAGATAGTCTGTACTAGAACATCTACAAATGAACTATCCAAATAAAGTGTTATCGAAAAATAAGGTAGCACTTAATAATAACTCCACTTAATAAAGAATATATAATGGATAAGTAAATCGTTAATGTATAATTTATTAATCAGTACTCCCACATTTGTTGATGTAAGTAAGCTAGTTCACACATTTATAAATAACTTTTAAAGTATGTAATAATGATGTTATAGGTCCTTATAAACCATTTACTAATCATTAGTAAAGTATTTTTGCGTGGCCTCATCTAAAGTGAAGGCTATTTATACTTTATAAATACTTTATACGGCAAATGTTTTGAGTGACCAGTGTAATTTCTCACAGAAAGATGAACATGTCATTCGTTGACAATCCAGCAGTACGTGATGCTCTTTAAGGTCTCAAAATGGTAAATGAATAAGAACAAAACAGAGGATGTTTAAGGAAATAATATCAAACACCCCACACAGTCAAATATACAGGATACAAACATTATATTTTAGCTAAACAATGGATATATAGCGTTTTGCATTAAAACACATATTCATGCACATGTAAAATCTATTAATAAATCTGAGAACAGTAATATTTGACACACACATACAGGTACCCATAAGCAACCATATTTTATGAAAAAACACAAATGTGAAAAATGTGGGATATTTTGGAAATCAATTATTTATTTGTTTCCTTACCTCTTAAGCAGTCAATGGACTGCTCTAAGGAGTGACTGCAATCCACAGTTGTCACACCCTGATCTGTTTCACCCGTCTTTGTGCTTGTCTCCACCCCGCTCCAGGTGTCGCCCATCTTCCCCATTATCCCCAGTGTATTTATACCTGTGTTCTCTGTTTGTCTGTTGCCAGTTTGTCTTGTCTTGTCAAGCCTACCAACATGTTTTTTCGGGCTCCTATTTTTTCTAGTCTCTGTTTTCTAGCCCTCCCGGTTCCGACCTGTTCTGCCTTCCCTGACACTGAGCATGCCTTCCTGACCATTCAGTCAGCCTACGTCAAGATAGCTAGCTAATAGGAAGTTAGCTAGCTGATTATATTTTATTCACTTATCTGTAGAGTAAAGTTATCTAGCTAGCTAGCAGCGTATACACAGTGACCTACTGTAGGTAGATAGCTAACTAGCTAATAATAATAAAACGTTTTTACTTCTAAATTGTTTTACCCATTTTTTGTGATATCCAATTGGTAGTTACAGTCTTGTCCCATCGCTGCAACTCCGGTACAGACTCTGGCGAGGCGAAGGTCGAGAGCCATGCGTCCTCTGCTCGCTTAACCCGGAAGCCAGCCGCACCAATGTGTTGTAAGAAACACCGTCAAACTGGCGACCGTGTCAGCATGCATGCGCACGGTCCGCCACAGGAGTCACTAGAGAGCGATGAGACAAGGACCCTCCCCTAACCCGGATGATGCTGGGCCAATTTTGCAGAACCTCATGGGTCTCCCGGTCATGGCCGACAGCGAACACAAACCGGGATTGACTCCGGATCTGTAGTGACGCTACTCGGCAGGCTATACAATGTTTTTTGTGTGTTTTTTTTAAACTTATGTTCTTAGATGCATGAATAAGTTTTTCCAATTACTTTCTCACTGTTTTTGGGATCTACAGAGAAATTAAATAATCTGCTCTAAGAATGTATTTTGCCAATTGTGAATAAAAGAGTGCAAGGGTAAGGGATGAAATGAAGAACTGAGTCCTGACTAGAGCAGGGGTGATAACTGATGCAGGGGTGAGGGATGAGGAGTAGGGGTGACGCTTGACTAGTGCAGGGTTGATAATTGTCTAGGGGAGGGGTGGGGGTTTAGGAGGAGGGGTGACGATTGAGGGAAGATTGGAGGAAGCAGGAGCAGGCGTGGATCTTGGAAATAACGGTGGTGAAAGCGAGGAAGATTGGACCATGGTCCAAAGAAATAGGAAACGGAGCAAAGTAGTATTGGGAAGCATAACACCTAGTTCTGTGAATGTCCCCTCTTATCTTGTTGGAGTACAGTTTTTTGAGGAGGAGTGGTTTGAGTTGCCAAATCTGAAGAATCCATTTAAAATATCCAGACTGGTGGAAAGAGTGATGGTAAAGTAAATGCAGTGAGGATTACGAGAAGTGGACTTGTTTTTATTTTGTGTACTTCTGAGGAACAGAAAGAGCTGGTGTTACGTCGCACCCGATTCGAGAAGGTTGCCATGTTGTGCCTGGCTCTTTGGAGCATGGCACCCCTCAATGGGGTAATATCTGGCATTTTGTGGGAAGTCAACGTGATGAAAATGAAAAATATCCTTGGAGTGATTGATGCACGTCAAATGAATCGAGTAGTTAATGAAGAGAAAGTGAAGAGTATCTGTTCTTTTGTTTTTTGAGTCCCTCCCTACCCAGATGAAGTTGGGGTATATGAATTACTGTAAAAGCGTTTGTCCCAAGATTGCAGCAGTGTGATCACTGAAGTGCCATTGGACATATGGAAGGTGTCTATAGAAGAAAGAAGCCAAGGTGTGAACTGTGGTTTGAATTTTGATTTTGTGAAATGTTGGAATTGTGGTGGGAACCATGTTGCTTCATATGCCCTATGAGGGGTGAAGGAAAATGAGTTGGCTAAAGTCAGGGCCAACCAGAACATATCATATGCAGCAGATGTCAAGAGGGTTGAGAATGGTCCTGAAGTGGTGGAGGTGGAGGATAGGCATTCACGGCATGAGGCACATGTTGCCTCTCTTCAGACGGACCCAGATATTCTACAGGTTAAGAAGGTGGACTTATAGTCTTTAGCTATGCTGATCTGCCTAAGTGGGAAAGGTCTATAAAGATGGACATCATCGTGGATGCGGCGGAGTTAAATGAAAGGCTGTCACAAGCCGCACTACCCTCTCAGGCCCCAGAGCCTGAGTGGGGAGATATGGAACTTTGAAGGACAGAAGAAGTGGGAGTCTGTTTTGCTTAGTTTAGTGTTTTTTGTTGTTGACTATTTTAGTTGTGAGGACTAAGTTAGTTATCCCAATCAAGTTTGGTTTTCTTTTCACTTTGAATCCAGTAGTGGGATGTAGTCCAACCTAAAACCCAACTGCAGAAGAACAAAAGGAGGGGTTACACTTTTTATTTAATTTATTTAACTTTTATTTAACTAGGCAAGTCAGTTAAGAACAAATTCTTATTTACAATGACGGCCTACCAAAAGGCAAAAGTCCTCCTGAGGGGACGGGGGCTAGGATAAAAAACGTAAAATAAATTATATAAAAATAGGACAAAACACATCACAACAAGAGAGACAACACAACACTTCATAAAGAGAGACCTACTGTAAGACAACAACATAGAATGACAGCAATACATGACAACACAGCATGGTAGCAACACAACATGCCAACAACATGGTAGCAACACAACATGCCAACAACATGGTAGCAACACAACATGGCACAAACATTATTGGGCACAGATCTAGCACAAAGGGCAAGAAGGTAGAGACAACAATACATCACACTTGACTAGTGCAGGGATATTTGACTAGGGGAGGGCTGCGCGTTGAGGAGGAGGAATGACGGAGTTCCTAATATGTATTCCGTACCAGCTATATCAGTTATATCTGAGTATTTTCGGACCCACTGTTCAATCTCCTCTGCTTTCTTGTCGTGGGCGCTTGACGGAAAGGTCGAAACAGTTGGTTGCTGAACGAAGGACAGAAACTGCATGTCAATGTTCCTGACGAATTTTGTTTTTCTAACTGACCATTGGAACTTTTCTGACAGTCCGTGCGGTAAAATCTGCACGAGAGGTAGGTGACAACACGAACATTAGGGTGGTTTAACTTGTAAAATTGCAATACAGCGGTATTACTGATGCTACGCTGCTATTTGAGGTCTATCTACTGAATCCTTAATAACGGGTTAAAATTCTAGATGGACTTGCTACATTTGAGCGTCATATTTTATTTCAATAAACCACAATGCTAGCTTATTGTTCTGTACATAACACATTTATTAATGCAATGGGTATTCATTTTTCTGTCCATCTTCTGAAATTGTATGTGCATATGTGTTATTCTATTTGTCAATTTAGAGCCACCGGCAGACGTGTGGTTAACTAGCATTTTCCATAGCATTTTTCACTCAGGTGGGGCAGCACCCCACCACTTTTTGATTGGTTTAATAAAACATATTGTTGCAAAAGCGTTAAGGGTTACAAAGTAATATTTTTTACATTAATTTACCCAATAATTTGTCACCTCGTGAACAATTAATATATGATTCACATCGACGTGTTGCAGGTTGTGTGCGTGTCGAGCAATCAGATTCGCGGAAGTCAGAGGTTGGGCAGGCACTGCGCACTAAAGAATGCAAAACTCGCTCTTCACTTTCCAACAATATTTATTTAGCAAACATGATAGCACATCACTTCCTACAGACACAAGCAAAAACAATTAACATAAATGTTGCAGCAGCACATCAAAACATTACCAATCTGACATGGTGTATGCCATAATAAAACAGAAAAATGTCAGGTATCAGCAAATGGCTTACTGATAACAATCGCAGGTGAAAACAGCATACTCTGCCAAGGTAAACGAACCAGTAACATTATGTATTAATAGCCCGTTTATTTTTGTCTGGAGAAAATGTAATGTGCTCTAATTTGGTTTATATTCGAACTTCGGCTGGCTTAAGCCACCTAGACATTTTCGATCCAAAATTATTAACTGGAAAATCAGTCAACACAATAGTAATGACATGGATAGACTGTGTGAGTAACTTTTTAATTACAGATGCATCTGCGGACCAAACTCCACTCCAGTTTATGATGAACTTCAACAACAGCATGGAGTCGAAACCAGGAATCTAGCTCTGACTGCATTGATTGGCCCAAGGTCGATTATATATTTGAAGTATTATGAAATGCCCATCTTTACCTATGTTTGTTTGTCCTTTGTATTTGCGTGCCTTTCTTTGTTTGAAATTCATATTTTTTTCTATAAACGTTAATAAAAGACAACCGTTGACTGTTTTCTCATTGCTGTTGCTCAAAAGTGTTATTCCATTATTTCAACTATTGACCGAATCAATGTAGTCGGAGCTAGATTCCACAAAGCCTGGTCTCGGATCCACGCCGTTGGTGAAGTTCATCAGAAACTTCCTTCACCATGGAGAGGAGTTTATTCTGCTACAGATGCATACGCCTACACGATGCAACCCCCTAAATAAAGCAAGCTCAGTCATGTTAGTTCTCTTTGTCTGTTAGTCTAGTTTTAAACTAGAATTCATATGAACAAGTACTAGGTTGCTGCAGTTTGACATGGTTTTCATCATTCCACTCGTTAAAAAAATAAAATAACATGTTCCAGTTGGAACCAAATAAGGTTCTTCAGAGCAATGCCATAGGACAGGAACATCAACTAAATTCAGCCGCGGGACGAATTTAGATTTTTCTTGAGCGGATGGTCATGGGGCCGGAACATAATAAAACACTATTTGTAGACTGCAAATTGGCCGCAAAAAGAAAGCCCAAACAGATAAGATTAATATTTGACTAAAACATAATTTCCAACCTTGCTTACATTTGTATACGCTCACATACACTGAGTATACCCCCCCTCCCTTTTCCCCCCCTTCAAAACAGCTTGTCAGGGGATGGACTCTACAAGGTGTCGAAAGCGTGGCCCATGTTGACTGACTCCAATGCGTGAAAAATCCAGCAGTGTTGCAGTTCTTGACACAAACCGGTATGCCTGGCATCTACTACCATACCCTGTTCAAAGGCACACAATATTTTGTCTTGCCCATTCACCTTCTGAATGGCACACATACACAATCCTTATCTCAATTGTCTCAAGGCTTAAAAATCCCTCTAACCTGTCTCCTCCCCTTAATCTACACTGATTGAAGTGGATTTCACAAGTTACATCAATAAGGGATCATATCTTTCACCTGGTCAGTCTATGTGATGGAAAGAGCAGGTGTTCTTAATATTTTGTATACTCAGTGGATATCTCTCTATTATGAGTGGGGATACTTTGGAACAGATTTCCAAAATTAAAATCACTTGGAGCTGATTTGCTGGTGTTTTTTTTTTTTCAGTCTTCTATGTCCAACAATATCTGTTTTTTTGTGAGGGGGCTCCTAAAACTTGGTGGGTCAAATAAAGTCACCCGCGGGCCTAAGTTGGACCGCAGGCCGCTAGTTGGGGAACCCTACCGTAGGTGAACCATTTTACGTTTTCTGAGGAACCTTAAATGGGATGGGTCTTTGACGAATCATACAAAAATCAAGACTTTCAAATAACCAGCATAAAAGATTTGACGAAAAACCTTTTTATGGTTATTTGCGGGACTCAGATGGTTCCTAAAATGTTGGTGGTTTTAGTTTTCTGGGTGTTGTTTTAACGCTGTAGGGCAGGGGTGTCAAACTCATTCCATGGAGGGCCTAGTGTCTGCAGGTTTTTTTTCTTTCAATTAAGACCTAGACAATGAGGTGAGGGGAGTTCTTTAATTATTTACCTTAATTCATCAATTGAGTACAAGGGAGGAACGAAAACCAGCAGGCACTCGGCCTTGGTGGAATGAGTTTGACACGTGCTGTTGAACCTTATTTGCACATTTCCTAGAGTGTCTTTCGAGTGAATTTTAGAGCTACCAGTACCACCCATGACTGTGTTTGCTAGTGAAAGACATGTTTTTTTCATTCATTCATTTTCAGTTCTGTGACCTTCACAAAGCGAGATCCTAAGTGAATATGCTATCATTAAAAGTCACGTTATGCTGGCTGGCTAAGTGGTGTGTACAGAAATATTAGTATCCAGTGGGGATATCCAACATTTAGAATTTTTGGCAATGAAGCCTGTTATCTACTTCCCCAGATTCAGATGAACTCGTGGATACCATTTTTATGTGAAGAAAGCAATTGCGCTAACGCTAGATAGTAACTAACATTAACGTAATGACTGAAAGTCTATGGTAACTGCTAACATGCTAGATAGATTTCTAGTCATTGCGCTAATGCTAGTGTTAGGTTTTGCGTAGGTTCAACTGAGATAGGAACGATAGTAAACCTGAATTTGGTTAAAACAATTGTTTAATACAAAAGTTAATGAATGGCAAATACAATTTCCGTATATACGGGTTCACTGTAACATCTCGCAGGACGAAACAATGAACTGGCTATCTGCTGATAACATGGGTATATGTTCTGACAGAGTTAGTTCCTGCTTCGTGAGCCGGCCTATCAGAACAGTGCCTGGGCGTGGTTTAGATTTGCCGGGCCAATCATTGTCACATGGGCTGGTCCCCCTTTTGGCGCTTTTTCCTGATTTATCTTCTTTCTTGACATTTCAGTACTTTTCCACTAGCCAGGGTCTTGTCGTAAATACCTCACACCCCCCACTTAACCACAAGTCAGCAACTTTCTCAAGATGTCCGCACAGGGGTTACACATACACAAGTCCTTACAGAATAACCCCCAATATGATTATTAGCAATTAGCAATTGTCAATACTATTATGGTATAAAAATGTCAGAACCCCACACTAGTTAGCATTAGCTCGCAAAAAAATCCTCTAACTTCCTTCATACTGGATGCAGAGACATAAAAATTGTATCCATGAGTTAATCTGACTGAGGAAGTAGATAAAGGGCTTCATTGCCAAAATCCCAAAGTGTCCCATTAATTAATTAATCAATCAATGTACATGCAAAAACAGATATAGATTTGTTTTTTCTAAAAATCAACCTGCAAAAGAGTATTTTGGGAAATATGACTGACGGTTCTGGTTAAACTCTGCTTATTAATACCAACACAAGTTATTTTGTGTTAATTTAACTCCTGAATCAACAATAGAAATGTTACACAAAAAAATCAACACTAGTTACCATTGGCCAATTTGCTATGTGATATAAAAGGGACACATAAACAGGCTTCCATATATTTCAAGAACCTTTTTAGAATTCTGAAGAACTGTATATGCTATGTCAACAACCCCCCCACTTAACTCAGTTTCTTTATCAGGCAAGAGAACCTTAAAGATGTCCTCCAGGGAATTTTATTTTATTTTTACTTTTCCTGTTGAGAAGCAATCTCCTAAGTATAAATACAGTCAAGTACACACACTAAAGGCCCCCACAACTGCAGACTTCAAGGAGTAGAGCATTCAAGGAGTTGGTCTGATGGTGACTTTGTTGACATCGGCCTCCCCCTTGCTTTAGGAACAATAGAAACAAAAGAGCCCACCCCCCAACCACACTTGTGCCATGTCATGATACCTGGACCACCTATTGAGATGTGACTTTTTGGTTAAGTAAATCAGGTGTTAAATGAAGTGAAAGTATTTTAAGAGCTGAGGAAGAACCATTTAAGAAGCATACTTTTTTTTCCAGGAATTCTTTCAAACCATATGACCTGATTAGAAAGACGCAAGTCCCATTATAGCACAATTTAAAACCATTTCAAATAAAAATAAAATTAAATAAAATTGTACTAGTCACATGCTCCGAATACAACAGGTGTAGACCTTACAGTGAAATGCTTACTTATGAGCCCCTAACCAACAATGCAGTTTAAAAAAACATGGATAAGAATAAGAAATAAAAGTGACAAGTAATTAAAGAGTAGCAGTAAATAGCAATAGTGAGACTATATACAGGGGGGTATCGGTTAGTTGATGTAATATGTACATGTACAGTGAGGGAAAAAAGTATTTGATCCCCTGCTGATTTTGTACGTTTGCCCACTGACAAAGAAATGATCAGTCTATAATTTTAATGGTAGGTTTATTTGAACAGTGAGAGACAGAATAACAACAAAAAAATTCAGAAAAACGCATTGTGAAATTTTTTATAAATTGATTTGCATTTTAATGAGGGAAATAAGTATTTGACCCCGTCTCAATCAGAAATATTTCTGGCTCCTAGATGTCTTTTATACAGGTAATGAGCTGAGATTAGGAGCACACTCTTAAAGGGAGTGCTCCTAATCTCAGTTTGTTACCTGTATAAAAGACACCTGTCCACAGAAGCAATCAATCAATCAGATTCCAAACTCTCCACCATGGCCAAGACCAAAGAGCTCTCCAAGGATGTCAGGGACAAGATTGTAGACCTACACAAGGCTGGAATGAGCTACAAGACCATCGCCAAGCAGCTTGGTGAGAAGGTGACAACAGTTGGTGCGAATATTCGCAAATGGAAGAAACACAAAAGAACTGTCAATCTCCCTCTGCCTGGGGCTCCATGCAAGATCTCACCTCGTGGAGTTGCAATGATCATGAGAACAGTGAGGAATCAGCCCAGAACTACACGGGAGGATCTTGTCAATGATCTCAAGGCAGTTGGGACCATAGTCACCAAGAAAACAATTGGTAACACACTACGCCGTGAAGGACTGAAATCCTGCAGCGCCCGCAAGGTCCCCCTGCTCAAGAAAGCACATATACATGCCCGTCTGAAGTTTGCCAATGAACATCTGAATGATTCAGAGGACATCTGGGTGAAAGTGTTGTGGTCAGATGAGACCAAAATGGATCTCTTTGGCATCAACTCAACTCACCGTGTTTGGAGGAGGAATGCTGCCTATGACCCCAAGAACACCATCCCCACCGTCAAACATGGAGGTGGAAACATTATGCTTTGGGGTGTGTTTTTCTACTAAGGGGACAGGACAACTTCACCGCATCAAAGGGACGATGGACGGGGCCATGTACCGTCAATTCTTGGGTGAGAACCTCCTTCCCTCAGCCAGGGCATTGAAAATTGGTCATGGATGGGTATTCCAGCGTGACAATGACCCAAAACACACGGCCAAGGCAACAAAGGAGTGGCTCAAGAAGAAGCACATTAAAGTCCTGGAGTGGCCTAGCCAGTCTCCAGACCTTAATCCCATAGAAAATCTGTGGAGGGAGCTGAAGGTTCGAGTTGCCAAACATCAGCCTCAAAACCTTAATGACTTGGAGAAGATCTGCAAAGAGGAGTGGGACAAAATCCCTCCTGAGATATGTGCAAACCTGGTGGCCAACTACAAGAAACGTCTGACCTCTGTGATTGCCAACAAGGGTTTTGCCACCAAGTACTAAGTCATGTTTTGCAGAGGGGTCAAATACTTATTTCCCTCATTTAAATGCAATTCCATTTATAACATTTTTCACATGCGTTTTTCTGGATTTTTTTGTTGCTATTCTGTCTCTCACTGTTCAAATGAACCTACCATTAAAATTATAGACTGATCATTTCTTTGTCAGTGGGCAAACGTACAAAATCAGCATAGATGATAACAACAGAGGCTAGCAGCGGTGTAAATGGGGGGCAATGCAAATAGTCTGGGTAGCTATTTGATTATGTGTTCAGGAGCCTTATGGTTTGGGGTAGAAGCTGTTTAGAAGCCTTATGGACCTAGACTTGGTGCTCCGGTACCGCTTGCCGTGCGGTATCAGAGAGAACAGTAATTTTACAACTGATTAATCCCTTTGTCATAATGTACAGGGTCCGGAGTTTCATCCAGGCTGTATCACATCCGGCCGTGATTGTGAGTCCCATAGGGTGGCGCACAATTGGCCCAGCGTCATCCGGGTTTGGCCGGTGTAGGTCGTCATTGTAAATAAGAATTAGTTCTTAACTGACTTGCTTAGTTAAATTAAACATATAATTCACCTGGTTAGGTTACCTGATCATTCGCCACACCACTCTGGAACCTTTGGTGCCACCTATATATTTTTTGAAAAAGCAATTTGCTCCAAAGAAATGGAAGCCTGAAATTACCAATACCTGTGTTTATGTGACAAAGGTTTGTGTCTTTTTATTATGTGATTATTAATGTGTAATATGTATCAGTGAAAATATTAGGCTAAGATCATATGCAACATATTATCCTCACTCAATAAGATGAATAGGCCCAATTATGGGGGATGTAGAGCTACCTCCTTTTTAAACCATTCGTTACAGGAGTTGATTTAAAGTTTTCTGTGCTTTCATATGTGACCGACCGGATCGATTTGGTCTTATGCAGCAACATTTTAAATAGTGTTTTTTACAATGGATAAAAGTAGAGCCTCAGAGCTAGAAAATTGTATATAATACACTACAGTTGAGGAACAAATGGCAGTTGAGGAACTTTTGAGAAAATGGCCCTTGAATGTTTTTGGTACACCTACTGGAGAGCTTTGTTTATACCCATTCAGCATCATTCACACCCTCTTAAGCCTTAGCCCCACCCATCTCTTTAAGGAGTCACATGTTTATTTAACCTTTATTTAACTAGGCAAGTCAGTTAAGAACAAGTTATTATTTACAATGACGGTCTACCCCGGCCAAACCCTAACCCGGACGATGCTGGGCCAATTGGACTCCCAATCATGGCCGGTTGTGATACAGACTGGAATCGAACCAGGGTCTCTAGCACTGAGATGCAGTGCCCTAGACTGCTGCGTCACTCGGGAGCCCTGTGAGGCCATGTGCTAAACAGAGCGAGTACGGTAGTGTATTAAACAACCAAAGATTTCGACACTGAAGGCTGGTTTATACTGTCTGTAGACATTTGTCGCAGTGACATCATTCTATTGTCATCCGACATCAAACATGACATCAGCAGCCTGGTGGTCCAAAATATCAAGTGTTGTATTTTAACACCAAACCCATCTGTTAATAAATGAATTTAGTATGTCAATCTAGCAAACTAGGCAACTAAAGTAAACTTTCTAAACATAATTTTGGTTAGTTTCTAGTTTGTTAGCTGGCTAGCCAGTTCAAATAATGACCATATCATAGCTGACAGTCTTAACTTTAGCAAATTTTGTCAATATCATTATTTACAAGTTAATGGCGATCTTTTTACAGAAAATAGCTTACGGTTGTGAGTATGACGAAATAAAAGCAGGGCAATTTTAGAGCTTGGAAACTCTCGTTGGCATAACGTTATATCCTAATCTGACTTTGGTGCAGATGAAGTTGTTCTTCACATTACAGTCTCTGGTAAACACACACTATATCAAATAAAATGGAAGTTTATTTGTCACATGCACAGGATACAGAAGGTGTAAACGGTATAGTGAAATGTTTACTTGTATAGTGGAGTCTTGTTTAGACATGTAGCTAGCTAGTTAAAACATGAACCATAATCCCAACTCAAACCGTTACTACCATGCATGAATCTGCAGGTAGCTAACAAACTAGGTGCAATGTTAGCTTTCTGCCAAAATTTGAAATGTATAATAACTAGAACTGTAGCTAGCTAGACTCTTACCCGTATACATGGATGACCGTGTCTGCCTCTCTGTCATGGATGCTGTGATTTTCCTTAGTTTGAAGATGTAATCCGGAGACATGTTTTATACAACATCCTTCTGTGTTCTGTTTTCGACTCTCTCCATCTCCTTAGCTATCATACTCTGCTTCCACCGGGCATTCCACTGATTTCAACTTGGTCAACTTCTTCCGTGACAACAACACTGTTGATCGGCGTTAATTCCCCATCACTGTCATCAGAAGACTCTACAATGTCTGGTTCAATGAAAAATGTTTGGACCTAAATCAGGGATTTCCTCATTGTCTGATTTGAGTCAGAGAGTCCACATGGCAGTGTCATCCTCCAGAAAGTGGAAAGCATTAGTAACAATATTGTAGTTCTTCGTGATGTCTTTCAAACAAGTTGCATTAGAAAGGATTACCAACACATACCAGGACCAGGTCATGTTATAGACAGAAGATGCTACATGGCAGACCAATCCAAGCTCATCTCTCAGCAGGTCTAGCCCATCCATTCAGCATCATCATTCACACCCTCTTAAGCCTTAGCCCCACCCATCTCTTTAAGGAGTCACATGTTTATTTTTTTATTTAACCTTTATTTAACTAGGCAAGTCAGTTAAGAACAAGTTATTATTTACAATGACGGTCTACCCCGGCCAAACCCTAACCCGGACGATGCTGGGCCAATTGGACTCCCAATCATGGCCGGTTGTGATACAGACTGGAATCGAACCAGGGTCTCTAGCACTGAGATGCAGTGCCCTAGACTGCTGCGCCACTCGGGAGCCCTGTGAGGCCATGTGCTAAACAGAGTGAGTACGGTAGTGTATTAAACAACCAAAGATTTCGACACTGAAGGCTGGTTTATACTACGTCTATCGACATGTCTGTAGACATTTGTCGCAGTGACATCATTCTATTGTCATCCGACATCAAACATGACATCAGCAGCCTGGTGGCTGCTGATGTCATGGGCCAAAAAACTTTGGTAACCCCTGGTGTAACTGGTGACTAATAAATCATATCAAGGCAATTGACTATGTGGTGGTGACAGTGTAGCCAAACTGACATTTTTCATTAAGATGAAAGTATTCATGTGAAAATTCTTTTAGGCTACTGCATGAATGAAAAGATGAATTGGCCTGAATAAATTCAAAACCCTACCTACATACTCAATTTGGTTGAGTCCACTGATGATTGTCCATTAAACCTGCGCTAAAGGGAACGGGCTTGAATTGATTTCCCATCAACCCTAAATTAATATGTTGTCATGTTGCTGCCATGCTATGTTGTCGCCTAAGGTCTCTCTTTATGTAGTGTTGTCTCTTTTGTCGTGATGTGTTTTGTCCTATATTTTTATTTTTAATCCCAGCCTACATCCCTGCGGGAGGCCTTTTGGTAAGCCGTCATTGTAAATAAGAATTTGTTCTTAACTGACTTGCCTAGTTAAATAAAGGTTAAATAATAAATATGTAGGTCAATATTTTCAACAGCCATTTTGTTTCTCCCATTTATCTTTTGTCATCAGTCATGTTCTGTTCAAACCTTCTCATCTTTGACATGTCATTGAGAATCAGCTAAGCCTATTTGGGGATCTTGGAACATGGTCGAAATTCATAGGATTTATTGGCCTTATGCCATGTAGTTCGTAAATTAGGCAAATGCCTTTGCTCTTGGAAGCACGTTGGCCTATACGTGGGGGTGTCTTGTTTTTGTAAAAAAAAAATACCCCCAAGGTCAAGTCTCCAACCATTACTTTTCAGTTTTTTGGGGTCAGCGAATGCCTGGTACAGTACAACAAGGACGAGGTTTTGGTTGTAATTTGTACAGCGCGTTTCTCAATCTTCAAACGGCAACGCCTGTGCATGACTGGTTTGAGCAGATTCTCTCTAGAAGCTGTGTGCTCTCAGCAAGTGGAGGGTGGATACTTCGACTGGGAGGTGAATATGGTTTGGGATTGGAGTTAGTGGGTTTAGGAATATTCAGGGCAGTGGTCCAAGTACATCTTAAGGCATTTTGCTGAGGGAAATTAAGTACTGTACATTTTTCGACTTCCTCTAAGTATCTCAGGGATAAGAGTGGAGTAGTCCTTGTCACCCCTCCCCAGTAGTTTTACACACTAAAACTCAATGAGGCAGATGAGAGCCTCAGAAGCACGGATTCAATGTAGAAAATGCTCTGGCAAGTAACAGTCTAGCTGGCTATTGGCTCACCTATTTAATTTCTAGGTACGGTTAGATGAAAGTAATTTGGTGGATGGATGTGCAACAAATGCAAACATATAGTTGATTCTTAAAGGGGAGATTGAACGGTGTGTGAAGGCACATGTGCTTATTGCCAGCTCTGCTATGACATTTGATGTTTTTATGTATCTATCCTATCTATCCCCCCTGTCAATTTGCCTCGGAGTTGCTGGGTCTGTGCTAGCCTGCTGAGCTAAAGCCTAGGCATTTGCTGGGAAAGCCAACACAAACATTTGGGTTTCTTAGTTGTGCTGTAATGTGTAGAAGCACGAGGCTGAGGTTTCTTGTATCTCTGTTGAATTGGCCAACTAGTGGCATGATGGTATAAGGTGATGTTGGATTAGTGTGGGTGTTATAACATCAGGCATGTAGGATGAGGTACCTGTTTTTTGGTTGAATAGCCAGTGTGCACGAGTCTGTCCATTAGAATCTTCTGCCTAGTGCTTTAGATTGGGATAATGTGCAGCAAAGCTCTCCAAATAGGGAAAGTAAGTGTGTTGGTTGGTCTTCTATAGATGGTGTTGGCCCTGTATCTTATCCATACTCAGTAGGTTTAGTGGGTGGGAGTTGCTCTCTCACGCTTCATTGCCAGCTGTTTTCAGGACTGAGTAGTGGGGAGGCTACTTTCAAGGCAAGGTCACTGCTTCAAACGAAACACCAAAAGTCCCCCTTCATGTGCTCTCGCCCTGAAATAATATTTAAGGATGCAGTATTCTCTAGTAATTGTGCTTTATGTTTTATAAATACTTGAAATTGGCCACAACAAAAAACACCAAGGCCAGTAATATCCCAAACTTCAGTCAACTTGGATTTATAAAATTTAAAAAAGCAATATTTGTATGACTGTATGATTTTACTATATGTTTGTCCTCTGTTGCCTGTGTTTTGCAAGGGCCAAGTTCCCAAGTGTATGATTTTGATAATCTAGACCAGAGAAATCTAGATCAAAAGTTCCATTTAAAATGCACTCTGCTGCAGAACTGGGCTCAAAAACTTTGTACACTGCAATCTGAGAATTTCCAAAAAACGAAAATAAGCCTGGGACTACATTAGAGCTGGGCGGTATGGACAAAAATCCATATCGCGAAAATGTCCTTAATTAATGCAATAACGATAAATAGAACGATAATAACATTAATGTGCACCACTACTACTACTACTAGTTTGATGGTTGAAGCCATCAATTGTCCCATTAACAATCACCCAAATATCACCCAAAGTATTTCATTTCAAACTTCACATTTGGCGGGAATTGATGACTTGCGAGTCCTACTGCACAGCAACAGTGATAGCGACAGCATTAATCGGTGCGTAAACGGACCAACACGACCTCATGTCTCCTCCTTGTCGCTAATCTCTTGTTCAATTTGTAGAGGACATGGATTTACCGTGGAAGGCTTATATTATATCCGTAGGATATATTTCTGACAAACCCCTGGACCTATAGTATAGCGCTACCGCCAACACTAAGATTTACCATTGCATTAGGTTAGTTAAAATAAAGCCCTAGGAGTGCTAGCTTGTTGTCAGGAAGTGATTTGTTTTACACCACAGATAATTAAAGTAGCTAGCTAACCAGCTAATAGAGTTATTAAAATTTGTTTACAGTTGTGCTCTACCGTGCTTGCCCTATTTTGCTAGCTGCCATAATTGCCTCATGCTTCCAAAACGTGATGGGATGGTTTTAGCTATGTTTACATTTTGGGCATTGGGATGTATGCATGTTCCTAGCCTGTTGAAGTAGCAGTGAAAGTGTGCCATATAGCCTTTGCTAAGGGGAAACGCTAAACGGGGATTTGCATTTTAAGAATGATTAACCTCTCCTTGGAACTGTGTGCCCCAGCAACACGTGTCATAAAAGTCTACCTGAGCTCGCCTGAAATGTGTGTGTGTGTGTCTGTGTGTATACACCAATGTGGGTATGTCTTCTGTCACAGTACATACATTTCTGACACACTATTTACACAAGGCTGTTAGCAGCATAGGGTCAGCCTTACAGCAGTTTAGGGGTTAAATGTCTTCCTCAAGGCCACAGTGGCACTAGGGGATGGCACCAGCCCTGGGTATAATATATTTAAACTGCATATTCTAGCTGAGCTTGCCTGGTTTGCCATTGTAAGGTGATAGTAGTAAATCTTCACTGAAACCTGAACACTTACATTAGCTCCATAAACGAATGCCTAGCCTTTATCTCAGCAGACTAACACAATCTTGCACTGTGCATGAGACCCGGGCTTGAACCCACCTAGTCAGTAAGATCAGTAATTATCTGGTTCACCCACCAGATATTCCAACAAAAAAAGCGGGCCCCCTACTAGCCGCGCTTAGTAGCTAGGGACGACCCTGTATGTATCTGTCTGTCTGTTTTTTGTTTCTCTATCTGTCCACTCATTGGGGTTAAGGTACGTTTATTTTGGCTGGCTTCCCATGAAAACTGCACTCAGAGCACTGGACTGTGGTAATGTGAGTCCTGCACCAAGTCAGAAGTCCTGCAGTGTCACAATCAATCAATACACAGAGAAGACCCAGTATTTATCAATTGCACAATTACAGTTTGTAATCAGTAACGTAACTATTGGATTACCTAAACTCGGTAACGGAATCTGATTACTTTAATTTACTTTTCCCTTAAGAGGCATTAGAAGACGACAAAATAAATATTATCAATCTATTGGAGGATAATTCAATGTTGGAGTTTAACAAAGCTGTCCATAAATGGATGTTGCATTTAACTTTAAGGGATGGTTATGTAGGCTTTTTCTAACCCATCTCTTTCTACTACTTTTACCAATGCTGATTAAATGTCATTGAGATCAGAAAGGTGTCAAATAATTTCTGAATTGAAAAGTAATCAGAGAAGTAATCATACATTTTTTTTAAAGTTTCTGTAATCTGATTACAATATTTTTGGTGGTAATGTAAGGGGTTTGTTTTTTTGTAATTGGTCCCCAACCCTGTCTGTATGTTTTTGTGCATGCATGCGTGTGTGTGCTCTGTTGGTTCCGTCAAGGCTCCGACGCAAGACTAGTGTGACAAGGGCTACAAATGATCCCGGATTATAAAGGGAAAACCAGCTGTGTGGCGAACAATGATGCCTCTCTGAGAGGAGCTAAATGTATTTTATGCTTGTGTCGAATTAACCCCGATCGTCCTACGAGGGCCCCCGCTGCTCAAGAGGACTGTGAGCTCTCGATCTCTGTGGCCGACGTGGGTAAGACTTTCACGAGTGTGGAACTCTCAAAGCAGCTGGTCCAGATGGTATCCGGTATGCGCAGACCAGCTGGCTGGAGTGTTTCTTAGGACAAATTTAACCAGTCTGTAATCCCCTCTTCCTTCAATATATCCACCATTGTCCCTCTACCCAAGCAACCAAAGGTAACCTGCCTAGATATATATTGCCCTGTAGCACTCTGTCATTATTAGGGGATTTGAGGCGGGTTAAGGACCATATCAGCTTAGTGTTGCACGGTATACCGAAACAGTACTTTTTTTCGATACTAGAACATGAGAAATGTCTTGGTACTATAATTTATTACGTCTCACGTCGTCTGATTGAGAGAGGATCAAGTCTATCAGCACTGCTGATGTCCCCGTATAGCGCGAGAGCACCGTGCCTGCTCCACTTACTTATTCCTTCCAGTGAGTTCAGTGATTCCTCAAGGGAGTCTGGGCTGCATTACCACTTATTTTGCACAGAAGTTAACACACTTGAATAATGAAAAACAGCATGTAGAAATGTTGAAACCGTTAATTACTGTTCCCAAAACAATCTCCAGTACAGGCTAGAACACTACAAGGCAAGAAGTTATCGGTAGCTTCCAGCTTTGTAGGCAAACTTTCCTTGCTAGTTTACAGCTGAACCCAACATCTATTTTCTACCCTAGTACGTTGTTTGTGATAATATGCAAACCATAACGCAAAATATTGCTGATTTTCACCCCCAAAAAAAAAAAGGAATTCAGTTAGTCTCCCTGCCTCAGATCTCTCCCATCTTTGCTCGAGCCTTGAACTGACTTTGTGTGAATGATGTCATGGGTCTTAAAAGGGACAGCACACACTTTTAGGAAAACAACCTCTTCCTCAACATCAGCAAAACCAAGGAGCTGATCGTGGACTACAGGCATTGACGGGGCTGCAGTGGAGAGGGTCAAAAGCTCCTCTGCGTGCACATCACAGAGGATCTGACATAGTCAAATCACACCGACACTGGTGAAGAAGGCGCAACAGTGCCTGTTCTACCTCAGACGACTGAAGAAATTCGGCATGGACCCTCAGATCCTCAAGAAGTTTAATAGCTGCGCCATTGAAAGCATCTTGACCAGCTATATCACCACCTGGTATGGCAATTGCACCGCCGTCAACCGCAAGGCTCTACAGAGGGTGTGCAGGCATTTACACCAGGCGGTCCAGAACATTTACACCAGGTGGTCTCTGAGGAAGGCCCGGAAGATCGTCAATGATCCAGTCACCCGAGCCACTCTGTTTTCTGGTAAGTGGTATTGGAGCATCGGTTATCTGAGCAGCAGGCTCCAAGACAGCTTCGAGGCTAGCGACACTAAAGTATGCATGAGAGCACCAGCTGTTTTGGAAGACTGTGTGATAACGCTCTCAGTAGCTGATGTGAGCAAGACCTTTAAACAGGTCAACATTCACAAGGCCGCAGGGCCAGACGGGCCAGACGGATTACTCAGAGCATGCGCTGACCAACTGGCAAGTGTTTTCATTGACATTGTCAACCTGTCCCAGACCGAGTCTGTAATACCTACATTTTTCAAGCAGACCACCAGTCCCTGTGCTCAAGAACGCCAAGGTAACATGCCTAAATGACTACCGACCCGTAGCACTCACATCTGTGGCCATGAAGTTCTTTGAAAGGCTGGTCATGGCTCACATCAACACCACCATCCCAGAAACCCTCGACCCACTCCAATTTGCATACCACCCCAACAGATACACAGATTACGCGATTTCTATTACACTGCCCTTTCCTACCTGGACAAAAGGAACACCTACGTGAGAATGCTATTCATTGCCTACAGCTCAGCGTTCAACACCATAGTGCCCGCAAAGCTCATCACTAAGCTAAGGACCCTGGGACTAAACACCTCCCTCTGCAACTGGATCCTTGACTTCCTGGCGGGCCGCCCCCAGGTGCTAAGGGTAGGCAACAACACATCTGCCACGCTGATCCTCAACACGGAGGCCCCTCAGGAGTGTGTGCTTATCCCCGCCTGTACTCCCTTTTCACCCACGACTGCGTGGCCAAACACGACTCCAACACCATTAAGTTTGCAGACGAAACAACGGTTGTAGGCATGATCACCAACAACGATGAGACAGCCTATAGGGAGGTCAGAGACCTAGCAGTGTGGTGCCAGGACAACAACCTCTCCCTCAAGGTGATCAAGACAAAGGAGCTGATCGTGGACTGCAGGAGAAGGAGGGCTGAGCATTTTCCCATTCACTTTGACGGGGCTGTATTGGAGCGGGTCAAGAGCTTCAAGTTCCTTGGTGTCCACATCACCAAAAAACATTAATTATCCAAGCACACCAAGACAGCCGTGAAGAGGGCACGACCACACCTATCCCCCCTCAGGAGACTGAAAAGGCATGGGTCTTCAGATCCTCAAAGTTCTTCAGCCGCACCATCGAGAGCATCCTGACTGGTTGCATCACTCTCTGGTATGGCAACTGCTCAGCATCCGACCGCAAGCGCTACAGAGGGTAGTGCGTATGGCCCAGTACATCACAGGGGCCAGTCTTCCTGCCATTCAGGACCTCTATACCAGGCGGAGTCAGAGGAAGGCCCTAAATATTTGTCAAAGACTCCAGCCACCCTAGTCATAGACTGTTCTCTCTGCTACTGCACGGCAAGTGGTACCGGAGCGCCAAGTCTTTCTCGACGCTGCTGCTACTCGCTGTTTATTATCTGTACATAGCCCACTTGACTCCTACCTACATGTACATATGACTTCAATTACCTCGACTAACCTGTACCCCCGTACATTGACTCGGTACAGGTACCCCCTGTATATTGCCTCGTATTTGTTATTTTGTTGTTACTTTTTTTCACTTTCGTTTATTTAGCAACTAGGAGTGGGGATGGTGAAATCAGCTGTCAATCAACAGCTCATCAATTTAGCCAGGGTAACGAACAGTAGCCTATCATTTGTTTTCACACCTTTCATTATGTGCGGGGCGACAAGGTAAAAATATGTTGTTCTTATATCCTTGAACAAGGCAGTTAACCCACTGTTCCCCGGTAGGCTGTCATTGTAAAATTTGAATTTGTTCTTTACTGACTTGTCTAGTTAAATAAAGGTTTAAATATATTTTTTAAATTTAACTATGAATAGGCTAATGGGTAGCCTACAGAATGTATTAGAATATAATCAAATAACAAGGGGTTTATTGCAACCATCAACGGCACTAGATTATCGCCAGCTGATGTCTCGTTAAACCATCAATAAGCACTAAATCCACCTGCACAGCTGATCTCAATTGCCACCATAATTGGTCTCCTCAATACTGCTCCCTAAAAGATGACATCGGTTTTACCTTAGTCCTGCTTGTGTAACCAGTGTGAAATGGCTAGTTAGCCAGCGGGTTGCGCGCTAACAGTGTTTCAATCGGTGACGTCACTCGCTCTGAGACCTTGAAGTGGTTGTTCCGCTTGCTCCGCAAGGGCCGTGGCTTTTGTGGAGCGATGGGTAACGATGCTTCGTGGGTGTCAGTTGTTGATGTGTGCAGAGGGTCCCTGGTTCGAGCCCAGGTAGGGGCGAGGAGAGGGACGGAAGCTATACTGGTAGACTTGCAACCAAAATCTTTTAAGATATGTTTACCCTATGGTTGGTATTATAATCGGAACACATTTTGGAACAGACTAAGGGCAATTTATCTGTTTTACAAGCATTCTGTACTTTCTGTACATGTGTTTGTAATGAAGTATTTCCTCGTTTACCACAGCAAATTTACTGTGGCAATTTACCCGACACTGTATGAATGTAAACTATTGTTGGTGTAGCCTACTGTTATTATTTTATTTGTTTCCTATTTATGTTATCCATTAAATACAACCATCTTTAAAATAAAAGCGTCTGGTATGGTCATTTCCTATCAAGATCGGGGTAAAATTTTGCCTTGTACAAACCATTCTGATCTCGCAACCTTGCATTCTGTTGTGCTACACGGATACAGTCTGGCCATGACCATATTCAAACCGTTTGAACCCCGCCCTTCCGTCCACCATATGGCCAGACCAATCAGTGTCCTCTGATAATCTGTTGGGAATGAGGTCCAAATTGATGGACTGGAGAAATGTTCCCGTTTGATTTGAAACAATTTGGGTGCCAGGCTAGCTGGGGATGTGGTTGACTTAGTCTGACCATTAAACCCTGTCTAAGAGGTAGGTGGTGATTGGGAGGTAAGGAGCAGGGGGAGGCTAAATCAACTAATGCTGTCACTGTAAATATTTATTATTGATTTGTATATAACAGTACGACTTATCTGCTTTTATCGGTAAGACTTTCCGTGTATCATTGTTCTGTCTATTGTAACAATCAAAATCAAACTTGATTCATACTTTTTGATTAATTCATCATTTGTTCATAACAGTTGAAATTAAACAACACCACCAACCGTATTGAGCAACAGTTATGACAAGTAACAACTTACAAATAGCAACAGTCTCATTTCTGAGCATTTATTCAACTAACTAACTGTCACTGATGATATGCAGAATTTCTTGCATGTTGTAATCTGAATACTGGAAGGTTGTTGACAACGTAGGCACTGATTGCTGTCAATGCCAAACCAGGTGTACCTGAAAGACAAATGCATGCACCAATGCATCACTTATAATAATATAACATTTGGGAAAGTTCTCAAAGGAAAACATGCGTCATATCAGATGTTTTGATAAATAATATCGATACAATGCTGTGTTTCCAGATGTCTTTTTTTTAAACATGGGTGTATGTGCAAAGCTAACACGATTCATATCAAAAGTGCACATGACTGTGTTCTTTAATCTCCTTCACACAGACCTAGAGGCTTATCCTTGATTAGCACTCCAACTACAAGACGCTTTATGAATATGGGCCCAGGGCATAAACTGGTACTGGTTTTATTTGGTGACAATGTTTACTCACCCTTTTTGGTAATGGATCGGAATTCTCCCAACTTTGCAAAGCTCTCTCTGGAGGCTGGCTCCCATTTTGCACCCTCTCCCCTGGTTGAAAGAAAATAAAATCCAACATAAGAGTCTAGATCAGTATAACAATAACATCCATAGTTATGGACTTGCAAACAGAAGTCATCATACTGCCATAATGTTAGGTTAGAGCAAGGCATATAGCTAGCTAAAGCTATCTAGCTAAAGTTAGCTAGCTTAGTGTCTTTGGTCTGTTATTTATGAACTAGTAGTTAGCTAGCTGCTAGCTCCTTAGCTAGCTGCTAGTTAGCTCGCTGGTAGCTAGGAGTCCAATGTTCAACGTAGCGTGGACTCATTTGATATCAAATTATGTAGTTATATTTTACCATGTGTATGTGATGTGAACCTCCATGTAGGCGACCTCTTCCCTATAGTCTCATCGCTGTCGGTGATCAGGCCTACCACTGTTATGTCATCGGCAAACATGATGATGGTGTTGGAGTCGTGCCTGGCCATGTAGTCATGAGTGAAGAGGGAGTACAGGAGGGGACTGAGCACGCACCCCTGAGGGGTCCCCGTGTTGAAAATCAGCGTGGCGTATGTGCTGTTATCTACCCTCACCACCTGGGGGTGCGGCCCGTCAGGAAGTATAGGATCCAGTTGTAGAGGGAGGTGTTTAGTCTTTGGGCTTTATGTAGTCCTTTATTCTTCATGGTTTGATGAGAGGCTAACTACGTCTGTGCTGCTAACTACAATGTACTTGCTGCTTATTTATGTTTCTTAATATAATTAATGAAAACACCTTCGGTGTGTCCCAAAATGAAGCCTATTTCCAATATTGGGCACTACCTTTGCCTATAGCTCTATGGGCCCTGATCAAAAGAAGTGCACTATATGGGGAATAGAGTGTCTTTTTGGGCATAGCCCTTGACTAGCTGCAATCAGGCTCAATTGGGCCCTTGGCAGTACTTGAATAAGGTCTCAATTACAAAGAGTGCTATAGTGAGTGGAGCTGTGGAGGTTATCTGAGTAGTGTTGAAAACCTGGGTCGTGTTCAGTAGGCAGAAAAACATAAAATGTGTGCTGGAGTCTGGTTCGAGCGTTAACGCTCTCGACTCCGGACCACACATGTGACGGGTTTCAAGCCTGGGCCCGGCTGGCTGTCTGTGCCTTTCTTCTGTCTCCCACTACATGTGTCCCTAGCCTCTGCTTCCTACTGTCCTGTTATAAAATAATAATAAAAGTATGAAAGGAGATTGGATAGTGCAGTCCCCTTTTTTAAAAATACCAAAAAACTTTATGAAACATCTTCGGTTTTGTGCATAGAATTTTATTGGGTCTCAATAATTCAGTTGAATTTAATGTATGATGTTTTAGTGAAGTTCTCTGTTTGACACAATCCTTTTCTCTCTTTCCCTATAGTTGGAGTCCCCTGATACCGGAGACCCTGCCATTGTGTCATTTGTTTATGTCGTCAGAGATCCATACACGGATGGATTCCTGCACAACTTATCGATTCTGGGAAAAGTCCATGTCTGGTGACACAACCCCTGAAACCGTGTCCCATGCTGATGATGCATTAGAGCCAGATCCTCTTGTAGGCTTCCTATAGTTGAGTCTCTTGCTAAAATTCTCATAGACCTCTGCTAAAGCCTGCTTTGAGATCTCCTGCAGTTGCCAGCACGGTGACCATAAGCACTCGTCTAGGATAAGCTTTTCCTCCCCCAATCATAATCTCAGTCATTAATGAAGGGAAAATTCACAACTGACCTTAAATCCTCTTCAAGGGACACTGTCATCCTCCTACTGGGAGTGGTGTGTCTCATTGATGTCACAATATAGAAGACTCCCTAGCCTGCCTTCAGTGCTCCCGCTGTCGCCAATGGCTGCGTCTCCACTCCCAGAGCGTGACTCTGCGCCCCTTCTGAAGCTGCAGGAAGTGGATCCCAGCCGGGTGGCCCACGGTGGCATCCTCTCGCCCATCTTTAGCGCCCCGTCCCCGGCTCTGCCCATGGAGGCCCACCCCATCTGCATCCCCTCCCCATACACTGACATCGGGCACGACTTCAACCCCTTGTCCTTCTACAGCCCCACTCTGCTGAGCTACGCTGGGCCCGCCCTCTCTGACTGCCCGTCTGCCCGCCAGTCCCTCAGTCCCTCCCTTTTCTGGCCCCCCCAAGCTCATGTGGGGCCTCCATTGTCTCTGCACCATCGGCCCCAGTCTCGCCCACAGCAAGGCCAGCCAACCCGAGTGCCCTGGGCGGAGCCCCACGCCCTATCTGAGAGCAGGTAGGAAGGACACTGGGTTTCTTCACTCCTTGTACGCTTTTGCCCCAGCCCAGCACTAACAAACCTGAATCTACTTATAAACTGGGCAAAAGCCCCCACACATTGCAGACCTCCAACTGCTGCATTTCATTAGAAAATTCTGAGCCTATTCTTTGCAGGTGTGAAGGGACTAGATAGGTGTGAGTCATTGCTCCATCGCGTTTCTGCCACAGAACGAGAATTAAATTATATTTATATTGTTTCCTCCATATTGCTTTCACCTATCCAGTCCTATTAGAACTGTGATGGGGAGTGAGTAAGGTCAGAAGGGAGGGGGGGCACTTTGAAAGGCTTATTCATGAATGTCATTATAAAGTTTTACCCTTGTTTTGTATGGTTTTCAAAACATTATCATCAGTCTTGTTGTCTTTGCTGTCTGTATTCTCTCTGTGTGACGGACAGCAAGCCTCTGAGGAAGCGCTCGCAGGAGGGTGAGGAGACGGTCATCTCGCTGGAAGGGAAGGCTGAACTGCACTTCTGCGCCGTGTGTCACGACTACGCGTCGGGCTACCACTACGGGGTGTGGTCCTGCGAGGGCTGCAAGGCTTTCTTCAAGAGGAGCATCCAAGGTAGTAAGGGCTCAGTGCTCCAGATCATGCACATACAGTGCCTTCAGAAAGTATTCATACCCCTTGACCCCACATTTTGTTGTGTTCCAACCTGAATTCCAAATGGATTAAATATATTTTTTTACACACAATACCCCATAATGACAAAGTTAAAACATGTTTTTAGAATTTGTTGCAAATTTATTGAAAATTAAGTACAGAAATATCTCATTTACATAAGTATTCATACCCCTTTGCTATGACACTCCAAATTGAGCTCAGGGGCATCTAATTTCCTTTGATCATCCTTGAGATGTCACTACAGCTTGATTGGCGTCCACCTGTGATTGTTTGGACATGATTTAGAAAGAAACACACCTGTCTATATTAGGTCCTACAGTTGACAGTGCATGTCAGAGCAGAAACTACACCATGAAGTACAAAGAACTGTCCATAGATCTCCAAGATACAATTGTGATGAGGCATATATCTGGGGAAGGGTATAAAACAATTTCTCAAGTGTTGAAAGTTTTCAAGAGCACAGTTGTCTCCAAAAAATATGGAACTACCCAGACTTTGCCTAATGCTGGCTGTCCAACCAAACTGAGCAACCAGGCAAGATGACCTTGGTCAGGGAGGTGACCAAGAACCCAATGACCACTCTTGACAGAAGTTCCTTGGCTGAGATGGGAGAACCTGCCAAAAGGACAACAGTCTCTACAGCATTTCACCAGTCTGGGCTTTATGGGAGTGGGCAGATGGAAGCCACTCCTGAGAATAAAACACATGACGGCACGCCAGGTGTTTGCAAAATGACACGTGAAAGACTCTTGAGATCATAAGGCAAAAGATGTTGTGGTCTGAAACAAAAATTTAACACGTTGGCCTGAATGCAAAGCGCTATGTCTGCTTACTGTGAAGCATGGTGATGGTAGAATCATGCTCTGGGGATGCTTTTCAGTGGCAGAGACTGGGAGACTGGTAAGGATAAAGGGGAAAATGAATGGGGCCAAATAAAGGGAAAACATTGAAACCTGCTTCAGAGTGCAAATGACCTCAGACTGGGGCAAAGATTTACTTTCCAAGAGAACAATGACCCCAAGTATACAGCCAAAGCAATGCTGGAATGGCTTCTGAACAAGAATGTGAAAGTCCTTGAGTGGCCCAGCCAAAGCCCAGACTTGAATCCCATTGAAAATCTGTAGAAAGACTTGACGATTGCTTTTCACCGCCGCTCAACAGAGCTTGAGAAAATCTGCAGGGAAGAATGGGAGAAAATCCCCAAATCCAGATGTACAAAGCTGATACAGACATACACAAGATGACTCAATTGCTGCCAAAGATGCTTCTACAAAGTATTGACTCGGGTGTGAATACTTATGTAAATGAGATACTTCTGTATTTCATTTACAAAAAAATGTTTTCACTTTGTCATTATGAGGTATTGTGTGCAGATGGGTGAGAAAATGTAATTGAATAAATTTTGAATTTGGGTTGTAACAATAAAATGTGGAATAAGTAAAGGGGTATGAATACTTTCTGAGGGGGAATTCTGGCTTGAGTTAAATGTGCGTAGATGGAACACAATTCTCTTTTTATGCACTTTTCTCTCAACCTGTATTCTGACCTTGAATTTAAGCAGGAGAATAGCATGCTCGTCACACGTTATCTGTTTGGGGTGGAGATCAAAGACATGAAGGTGTGGCGGAGGTGTGTCTACATATACACTGTGTTCTGACCTTGACGTAATTCCCTCATAATTCCACCACCTTACGATGAATAAGCTCGAGCAACCTGTCCGTTCCAAGTGGAACATCAACTTATTATTTTTTTGAAAGAAATAACCCCCTTTTCCATGCACTGTAATTTACAAATTTATAAGAGCTAGGTAAATGAGTAAGCTGTTTGGACAAGGGGATTGTGAATATCAATTACAATTGTTTTAGATCTATTTTACCTTTAAGATCGCTGGAGACAAATGTGAAACCAGTCATATGGCAGCAAACTGAAGCATATCAACATATCACATTTTCCACAGTGACGTTTATGAAATGCTGGCCTTATAGCCTTGCAGAGATGCAATTTGGAGACCCAAACTATAGGTTTCAGTAGTAATGAGCAAATTACAGTATAGCGCCAAACCTACCAAGTTGATTTATGATTTCTAGAATATTTTATTTATATGCCCAGACTTTTCACTGTATTTCTTTAACAATTTGTATCGTGTTAAATATTAGCAATTTATCAGTGGCCGTTCTTTCCTCTGTCTCGTTTGTGTGGTTGTTCCTGAGAATCGTGGATCATGTTAGGCTAACGTATTATAAATTGTGCAATAATATGGGACATGCAGCCTATTTGAATCATTATGGAACTGCGACCATACGTGGCTGTTTAAACCATTGTCATCACAGTTCAATGATTAGTGAGGATTATTAGAGTAGATTTATAGGAGTAGTGTTCAACCCCTATTATTTCAGGGATGGAACAATTGAATATGGCAACTTTCAAGATTAATCAAACCACTGTATTATTGATTCACCAATATAAAGGCTCTCCCAAAAAATATTCTGAACTTTCCTAACCCTAAATAATATACAAGATCAGAGTATTTTTCAAAATAACAATTGGTGCTGAAAAGCAGACAAATATTTGTATATTTCGATGGCTTTCTTTCCACTTCTGGATTTAGTGTCTCTTATTGATTCTGAAATGTGACACAACCGCTGAAATATTCTGAACCGTTCTCCTTATATATTCTGGTGCAGGGGTATGCAACCCTGTTCCTGGGTTCGGGAGGTATTGTACTGCAGGATTTTGATCCAACTATGCACCATGTGTGACCAACTGAGCTAATTGATCAGTTCAGGGATAAATTCGCTGAACTGATCAATAAATTCAACACACCTGGTCTTCCAGGTCGAGGGTTGCCTGTGCCTGTTTTAGTGAGTCTGTCGATAAATACAAATGAAAGGTACTCTAAATTTAAAGGAATGGTTTTCAATAAATGTATGGAAAACCCTATTGAATGAGAAATCCACAAGAAAATCTATTGGCCACCAATCGGACGTGTTTTCAGCAGTTTAATTAAATTCATGAATAGGACACACAGACACAAACACAACTCTGCAGCTTTAGTTAAGTGTCAACATACCTGATTCAACTAGTCAAAGTGTTGATCAGAGACTCTGATGAGTAGAGTTGGACGTATGACTGCTTGGTTAGAACAAAAACCTTCACCCACAGTGGTCCTCATAGGGTAACATTGCCCACACCTACTCGAGATGAAGAGGGGGAAAGAGGGAAATAGTGAGGTTCTTCAATAGATAATTTCACATTCGAAATACCTTCCGCTTTTACAACTTCTTTACCACTAATCATATAAGGTCATCAGTGAAAGCCCTCACAGATAGCTTGTGTTGTCAATCCTGTTGGACATCTTTCTTCGTGCCAGATTTACCAAGGCCAGGATTCAATCCGATCGTGCTTTGGCAACAATGTGTATTTTAAAGGCAATATTTCTGCGTTCGCAGAGACCACATTCACTGTAAATGCTGCATGTTGGAAATGACCATTAAATGGCACGTTAACGATAAAACGTGATCGGATTGAATCCCGGCATAAGCATTTAGCACCACTATATGCTGAAAAGGGAATAAATATTGAGGATCGAACAAAAGGGTAAGGCTACGGCTACATTGAGATGCATGAATATGGATGAAATTGTTCATCAATTGTTCGTTTTGTCAGTCAAAGTTCTCAAATGGGACGAGCTACATACATGAGAAGACTGACAATTTGTGCAATTTTGTTGGACAATCATTTCCATTGTACATTTTCCGGCAATTGGGAATTTTCAAATAGAAAATATATATATGACCGTGGCCTAAAGCAAAGGTGTGGAGAAAGAATAAAACCTCAAGGTAAATGTAAATGAACACAGTTTCATGCTTTTGTTTTTTTATCCCTTTGTCCCTTCGGTGGAAACGCTTATTACATCTAGCCCTTTGTCTCTCAGTCAAGGACTATTCAAAGTACTCTAGTGTTTCTCAGCTCCAGTCTTGGAGAAACCCAAAGGGTTGCTTATTTGATGAATTAAATCAGTGTGCCTGATTTAATTAATCAAGGTCTTGACCACTAGTTAAATCAGGTGTGCTAGTGCTGGACTAGAACAAAATTGTGCACAGTCTATGGATTCCCCCAGGAATGTATTGGGACATGCTGCTCTATTTGGTCTCTTGTCCTCTCGTAATTGGGTCCAGATCCCTTTCTCAGGGGCCAAAGGTGAGAGCAGGGATGTGCAACTGGCGGGGTCTCAACTTACTGTTGCAAGCTAGAATAGTAGAATACGCAAGGTGCAATTTCTAAATTTGGTTGTGAATCAGCAGTTTCTCTCTTGATATGTCAGTCACTGATACTCAATTAGCCCATGTCAGCAATTTCTTTATTTGATTGGTAAGTTTGTCTAGCGGCCTGCTATCTAAATTTAGTAATCATGGTGTAATTACCGTCTGGGGGGCCCCCATTGATTTTGTTAGGCAGTCTCAATCAGATATCATATTAAAACCTACAAACATTTCTCTCCACCCTATGGGAAAATGTGTAGAATTGCAGGAAACTGCAACATTTTCTTTATGCCCCATGGCAAAATGAGTAGAATTGCACAAAATTAACTCTAAAACGTACATTCTTTCTCCCCTGTCAAGAGGGGGGCTGTAAAAATGTTTTGTTCGCAATGTGGTGGGGGTGTGTTGCACATGTGGGTATGCAGACCCGCGAGCAACTGCCTTCCCTCATGAGTTCAGATTTATTTGTGGCCTAACCCCCATCAAAGTTGCCCATCCCCATCTCTCTGACCTTTTACATTTGTTTTCTTGTATTTAGCTGCCAATGTACACATGGAATAAAACTTAACAAATGTTTATCTTCCTCTTATCTCTTCATCTACCCTTTGTAAACCTCTCTCTCTCTCTCTCTCTCAGGTCACAATGACTACATCTGCCCGGCGACCAACCAGTGCACTATCGATAAGAACCGCCGCAAGAGCTGCCAGGCGTGCCGCCTCCGCAAGTGCTACGAAGTGGGCATGACAAAGTGTGGTATGTGTCTCTCTCGCTTTCCTTACTAACCCTCCCTTCCTTTATCCTCCTTGTCTTCTACCTCCTTCACACTATACTCACCCTAATCTTGCCAGTGGTGGTATTCACAAAGCGTCTCAGATCAAGTCCCCCCCTAACATATAATCATATTTATTATGACCTACGACAAAGATTATCCTGGATCAGCACTCCTACTCTGAGACGTTAAATACATACAGCTTCTGTATAGTCCAGTGTGTGTCCAGTGCCTTAGAAAGGATTTATTCTTGATATGTGAATATTCCCCACTGGCTAGACTTTACTCTCACAATGAGCAGAGGCACTGGGGCTAGGATATAGTTACATACTCACACACATGCTCGATTGGGGACCCACGCAATCACACACATGTTTGCAAGTGGACAAGAAATATAGTTTGCTATTTGCTTTCTCTCCTCTGTGAGCCTTGTGCATCAGGTGGATGTCAAGGAGGTTTTGCTCCATTCAATGTAATGATCTATTTGTACCAAGCTAAATTAAGGTTCAGTTGCTATAGAGACACAGGTCGGTACGGTTGTCATTTCATTGTTTGTTGATCACACATTTCCTCGTCAAGATGAACATTTTGATTTTAAATCCAAATCTAGATAGCCAAGTACAAGGCTACTTTATGCAAGACGACTGAAGTCTAAAAGCATGGGGTGGCCATCTATTCGCTTTCTGTCGCAGTGGTGTGTTATAGTGACCACCTGCTGGGTGTCGGCGAACTGTGGCTGTTTGTGCCGATTCAACACGTAGAATCGTAAAATGGAAAAAGACAGCCGCTATTCTTGTCAGAGACACTTGCCCATTCATCGTTCTGGTGGTATTCCCTCTCTTGTTATCTGTGAGATATACAGTGCATTCGGAAAGTATTCAGACCCCTTGACTTTTTCCACGTTTATGTTCTGTTACAGCCTTATTCTAAAATTGATTCAATCGTTTTTTTTCCTCGTCAATCTACACTCAATACCCCATAAGGCTTTTACAAATGTATAAATAAAAAAACACAGAACTACTGCTGGAAACACTCCCACTGGCTGGCCAATAGATGTTCTCATGGAGTTTTCATTCAATAGGGTTTTCCATACATTTATCTAAAGCCATTCCTTTAAATTTAGTGTACCTTTCATTTGAATTTATCAACAGACTCACTAAAACAGGCATAGGTAACCCTCGTCCTGGAGTGCTGCAGGCACTTCATGTTTTTGATTTAATCGACCTGGAAGACCAGGTGTTTTGAATGTATCGATCAGTTCGGCAAATTTATCACTGAACTGATCAATTACCTCAGTTGGTCACGTGCTGTGCCTAGTTGGAACAAAATCCTGCAGTACAGTGCATACGGAAAGTGTTCAGAACTCTCAGAACGTTTTTTCTTCTTCATCAATATACACACACAATACCCCATAATGACAGAGCAAAAACAGGTTTTTAGAAATGTTAGCAAATTTATAGAAAAAATACGGAAATATTACATTTACATATGTATTTAGACCCTTTACATAGTACTTTGTTGAAGCACCTTTGGCAGCGATTGCAGCCTCAAGTCTTCTTGGGTATGACACTACAAGCTTGGGGGAATTTCTCCCATTCTTCTCTGCAGATCCTCTCAAGCTCTGTCAGGCTGGATGGGGAGTGTCACTGCACAGCTATTTTCAGGTCCAACATCTCCGTGTCCAAGTCTGGGCTCTGGCTGGGCCACTCAAAGACATTCAGAGAAGTCCCGAAGCCACTCCTGCGTTGTCTTGGCTTTGTGCTAAGGGTTGTTGTCCTGTTGGAAGGTGAACCTTCGCCCCAGTCTGAGGTCCTGAGCACTTTGGAGCAGGTTTTCATCAAGGATCTCTCAGTACATTGCTCTGTTCATCTTTCCCTCGATCCTGACTAGTCTCCCAGTCCCTGCCGCTGAAAAACATCCCCACAGCATGATGCTGCCACCACCATGCTTCACTGTAGGGATGGTGCCAGGTTTCCTCCAGACTTGACGCTTGGCATTCAGGCCAAAGAGTTCAATCTTGGTTTCATCAGACCAGATAATCTTGTTGCTCATCTGAGAGTCTTTTAGGTACCTTTTGGCAAACTCTGTCATGGGGCTGTCATGTGCTTTTTACTGAGGAGTGGTTTCTGTCTGGCCACTCTACCATAAAGGCTTGATTGGTGGAGTGCTGCAGAGATGGTTGTCCTTCTGGAAGGTTCACCCACCTCCACAGAGGAACATCTGTTCTTTGGTCTGTCCAAATTTGAGATTTTTGGTTCCAACCGCCATGTCTTTGTGAGATGCAGAGTAGGTGAACGGATGATCTCCGCATGAAGCATGGAGGAGGAGGTGTGATGGTGCTTTGCTGGTGACATTGTCTGTGATTTATTTTGAATTCAAGGCACACTTAACCAGCATGGCTACGAAAGCATTCTGCAGCAATACGCCATCCCATCTGATTTGCGCTTAGTGGGACTATAATTTGTTTTTCAACACCTCCTGTTTTCCCTCAGGTATGCGTCGCGACCGCAGCAGCTACCGGGGTCATCAACCGAGGCGCGTGGGTCGCTTCTCCTCCCGGGGCGCTGCTAGCGGGCCCAAGCGGGCCCTAGCCGAGGGGGGCGAGCCAATCAAGGAACCCCGTCCTACAGCGTTAACCCCGGAGCAGCTGATTGGCCGGATCATGGAGGCGGAGCCACCAGAGATCTACCTCCAGAAGGACATGAGGAGGCCCCTGACGGAGGCCAATGTCATGATGTCACTCACCAACCTGGCCGACAAGGAGCTGGTCCACATGATCAGCTGGGCCAAGAAGATCCCAGGTTGGTGTTGATTGATTTATTGTCTCTGTTCTTTATCCCAAATTTAAAAACATAATACTTTCCTAGCATCATATGTTCAATTTTATTCCATTCTTTGTGCACAAGTTGAGTACAACAGAAAAACTGTATAAAACAGTGAGACTGAACAGGAGGCCGAAAAGTCTTGTGTTCCTGTGTCCATGTAAAGCCTATGCGTGTATCATCTGTCAATGGGGTGTGACAATAACAGAGTGACATAGCATTAAGTACAGTAATCTGTTGAGTAACCTGAGTCGATATCAATTGAATAAATCTTTCTTAATTGTTTTCTGGCATAACAGTGTAATATTGTTTGAATTTCCTCAAGAAACTGCCTGAGTCCATGTTTTCAACATCTGTTGTCTCTTTTATTCTCAACAGTGATATTCAGGTAGTCAGAATGTAAAAAGGAAGACAGATTAGAAGACAAAGGAAGGTCTGAAACAGGATTTGTACCCATGTACCCATGGCGTAGAGAGCCCCTCGAATATATATAATAAATAAAACAGATAAAAATACACCTTATGGAACAGCGGGGACTGTGAAGCAACACAAACATTGGCTGCAACTAATTGGGGATCCATAATAAATACAAATACTGAGAAATGAGCATCGATGTACTATTGTTTACACTCCTAAGTGACGCTGCAAAAAGTATAGGCTAGTTTGGGATGTCTAGTTTTCTGTGCTAGAGAAGCAATGCCCCTGCTTTATTCAGTGGAACCCCATTTTCTGCTAGGGTTGAAATAAAGTGAAAGGTAGTATGTAAATGCCCGTGTACACACTTAAGTTGTACAGCTGATGTACAACGCATTTGACACAACGGTTGTGATAGTGGAGAGATATTCTGCATTGAAGTAATTGGTTGTGCACAATGGTAGTGTAAACATTTTTGACAAACACTCCAATGTATCACAAGCATAAATTGTGTCACAATCTTTGTGTCAAATGTGTTGTATATCAGTTGTTCTACCTGAGTGTGTACGGGGCCATAATCTACTCACTGTTGCTGTTGATGAATATGATTTTTTTTTAAGTATCCATTATTACATTGCGAACAACAAACCGCGTTTACCATGAGCAGTATGTGGGAACGTTGCCTTTAAATTTCAAACGTGCTGTAGCGCAGCTCTTCAGCACTATGGATTGTATCTAGCCCTAGATCAGCTCTCTGAGACGCTTTATGAATACGAGCCCCGCTATGTCTTTACAGGATTTGTGGACCTGAGCCTTTTCGACCAGGTGCACCTGTTGGAGTGCTGCTGGTTGGAGGTGCTGATGCTAGGGCTCATGTGGAGGTCTGTGGACCACCCCGGTAGGCTCATTTTTTCCCCCGACCTCAGCCTGAGCAGGTGACCACCCTCTCTCTACTCCTGGATTAAGCATCTGTATGATTTCAAAAATATGTTCATAGTGGATCCAAAAGAAGTATTCAAATGCAGTGTATGTCTGTCTGTGACTGTGTGTCTGTGTTTTCAGGGAAGAGGGGAGCTGTGTGCAGGGTTTCGTAGATATCTTTGACATGCTGCTAGCTGCCACCTCCAGGTTCAGAGAGCTCAAGCTGCAGAGGGAGGAGTACGTCTGCCTCAAGGCCATGATCCTCCTCAACTCCAGTACGTGGGTGTTAATGTGTGTGTTTGCGCATGAGTGTGTGTTATGCATCTGTTTGTCTGGCCTTCTGGAGGTACTTCTGTCTGTCTGTACTGCATCTTTATAGGTATTTTTTACTTCCTATTTTATTTATATCATGCGTATCAAGATTAACCACAGGTCTGTTGGACCATTTATCCAGTGTAATCCTATCTGTTTGGGAGTCTAGGGAGGGTTGGCAAGGACAACCAGAGGAATAACTCACTCTGACAAGGCCTAATGAGAACACTGTCTCTCTCCACTCACATCATAGTTACTGTTTAACACTTAAAGACCTAACAGTCAGAACCTGTTTCAAGGTCAGTGGATCACAAAAAATAACATTTTGTTTCACATAACTGTAACCAAAGTAATAGCATTTAATAATGCTACATGTTGGAAATTATTTACGAAGTGTAGCAAAGGTGGTTTGGTGAAATGTGCTTGCACAATAAGTCACCTTTCCTGAGACCTGAAGATTTGTGCTAGCTCCCAGAGATAAAGGCTTGGCTTTAGCTCAGAGGGCGAATGTGGTTGAGTCATTGAGACAACTACAATTATGTTTTTTACTTTATTTTCTCAACTGTGTGTGTGTTGGGGTTGCAGACATGTGCCTGAGCTCCTCGGAGGGGAGCGAGGAGCTGCAGAGTCGCTCGAAGCTCCTGCGCTTGCTGGATGCCGTAACAGATGCACTGGTGTGGGCCATCGCAAAGACGGGCCTCAGCTTTCAGCAGCAGTCTGCGCGCCTCGCCCACCTGCTGATGCTGCTGTCACACATCCGCCACGTCAGGTACAGTAGCCACAATACGGCCACCGCTGTCACACTCGCAAGTTACCACTCAGCCACAATACAGTCACCACCATCGCACTCGCAAGTTATCGCTCAGGCAAAATAGAGTCACCACCATCACTCTTGGCAGTTACAATACAGTCACTTCCATCACACATTGTAGTTACCGCTCAGACAAAATACGATCAAAATTATCACACTTGCCAGTTATTATTTTGCCACTACGGTATAGTCAAAATTTCTATACGGTCACCACCGTCAAGATTGAGCCACCATGTTGTCACTACCGCCACGACTGAGACAACCGCCACGACTGTTTGCTGCTACCACGAGTGATCTTTTAATAAAGCTTGCGTTATACAGAAAACTATTTTCGACCAACATGGTCTTTACAAGGTAATCTGATGAAGACCATGGGCTCTACTCAATCAGATCCGCTTTAGCTGACATCCGCATAGCGGTTGTTTTGGTGGTGTCGGAACTATGTAGATAAGGGAAAATCGACTTTGTCTGAGGATGACAGAGAATTAGTGTAAGGGTCTACGACCCTAATATGATATACCATCTGACTCTATTATCATGTGAATGCTATAGGCCCATAATATCCTATGGATATCCAATGGATCTAGCCAAGGTCACCACTCGGAATACTTGATGCACGTGTCTAGGTTTACCATTCCGCAATTATTAAGAGGCTAAGGGACAAGGAGCTAATATCTTGCGATCAATGTCCTAGCATGAAATGATTGAGTTAACCTTAGCTCAGAACTGAACAGTTTGAGGTCAAGCATATATGCTATGTGTATTGTGAGTAACATTTACCATTAGACAATTCATCAAATAATAATTCAAGGAATATTACTCAGGAATGTGAGGACTACAGTTCTTATCCATTAAAAGTAATCAGATTTATTACAGTTATGCAAGTTATCATAGAAAATTCACCACTATAAAATACAAACCTGCATCAGGAGATCGGTTTACTAATGACTCCATAATCAAAGTTTAAATCCAGCTTTTATTCTTCCAAGAGCATGACTTTGCATGGCCCAAAACATTTTAAACAAAAGGCATAAAACTTCACAGGCACTCTCTAAACTGATCACCACACCTCAAAACTGTATGATAAGAGCGCCCCCCCTTCCCCGTGTCGATCCTCTTTGAAAGATCCGACTTCCGACAAACAGAATAACACAGTTACAATAAAGCATGTCAAAATTCATAGCTCTTTATGAACTCTTGAAACAATCCAAACATGATCATTTAATTCAAACAGTAACATTAATTTAGTCAATTCAGCCATCAAAACAATTTCAAAATTCGTGATTGAGTCATCACACTAGGCCTTGGCACCAGCAAGTCGCTAGACGCATCTTCATCACTGGCCTTCATCATCATTCACATTTGTTCACTCTCAATTTTTCGACTACAACTGTGTTAAAGCTGTCAATAGCACAAGCGGCTCCTGGTTTTACCTAAAGCAGACATTGCCATTGGCTGCACGGAGTTGAATTAAGAGAAATTCCATGAAGCCTCGTTTACAAGTTTGAACACTGGAATGTGAGATGTAATCTACACCTCGATTAGGCTGATAGAAATCCTAATTATTTCTTATTTGAGCGTCATTATTTCTATCATTGCCTTCAGAAAGTATTCTCACCCCTTGACTTTCCACATTTTGTTGTCACGATCTCCGGAAGGGACAGACCAAGGCGCAGCGAGGCATCCAGTATACATGATTTATTTACACACGTAACTGGGACAAAACAACAAAATGAACGAAAACGAAGATCGTAACAATTAACATAGACGAAACACAAAGCTATGCTCAAACAATAACCCACAAACCCCTAGTGCAAACTACAAACATATATATGGTTCCCAATTAGAGGTAACGACACTCAGCTGCCTCTAATTGGGAACCATTACCCCAACATAGAAAAAGAGAACCTAGAACAGAAAAAACCCTACACCAAAACAAAATACGCCAGCCTGTCTTCTCAGGCCTGGACGTGACAGTACCCCACCAAAGGCGCGGACTCCGACGGCAAAGGTCCATGGGGGGGTCTTCGGGTGGGTCTTTTTGTCCCAGGTGGCGGCTCCCCTGGGCTATTAGCCGGAACTCTGGTGCGAGGAGCAGGAACCGGCCGTATTGGGCTCATGATGCTCACTGGGACTCTGGTGCGAGGAGCAGGAACCGGCCATATTGGGCTCACGATGCGCACTGGCACTCTGGTGCGAGGAGCAGGAACGGGCCGTACTGGACTCATGACGCGCACTGGGACTCTAGTGCGGGGAGCAGGAACGGGCCGTACTGGACTCATGACGCGCACTGGCACTCTGGTGCGGGGAGCAGGAACGGGCCTTACTGGGCTCATGACGCGCACTGGGACTCTGGTGCGGTGAGCAGGAACGGGCCTTACTGGGCTCATGACGCGCACTGGCACTCTGGTGCGGGGAGCAGGAACAGGCCGTACTGGACTCATGACGCGCACTGGGACTCTAGTGCGGGGAGCAGGAACAGGCCGTACTGGACTCATGACGCGAACTGGGACTCTAGTGCGGGGAGCAGGAACGGGCCGTACTGGGCTCATGACGCGCACTGGGACTCTGGTGCGGGGAGCAGGAACGGGCCGTGCTGGATCCACGACGGGCACAGGGATCCTGGAGCGTGGAACAGGGACAGGACGTGCTGGGTCCACGACGGGCACAGGAATCCTGGAGCAGGGACAGGACGTGCTGGGTCCACGACGGGCACAGGGATCCTGGAGCGTGGAGCAGGGACAGGACGTGCTGGGTCCACAACGGGCACAGGGATCCTGGAGCGTGGAACAGGGACAGGACGTGCTGGGTCCACGACGGGCACAGGAATCCTGGAGCGTGGAGCAGGGACAGGACGTGCTGGGTCCACGACGGGCACAGGGATCCTGGAGCGTGGAGCAGGGACAGGACGTGCTGGGTCCACGACGGGCACAGGGATCCTGGAGCGTGGAGCAGGGACTGGACGTGCTGGGTCCACGACGGGCACAGGGATCCTGGAGCGTGGAGCAGAGACAGGACGTGCTGGGTCCACGACGGGCACAGGAATCCTGGAGCAGGGACAGGACGTGCTGAGTCCACGACGGGCACAGGGATCCTGGAGCAGGGACAGGACGTGCTGGGTCCACTACGGGCACAGGGATCCTGGAGCGTGGAGCCGGAACAGGACGTGCTGGACTCTCTAAGCGCACAGGGGGCCTGGTGGACGGAGCCGGAACAGCACGTACTGGGCTGGAGGCCTAGCGTGCAGAGCCGGCACCACTCTTCCAGGTAGTACACTCAGCCTCCCCTGGCAGATGAGTGGAGCTGGAATCTCACGCACCAGGCTCTGGACACGCACTGGAGACACTGCACGCAGAACCGGTGCAGGATATCCTGGTTCAAGGAGGCGCACCGGAGACCAGGAGCGCTGAGCCGGCACCACTCTTCCAGGCTGCACACTCACCCTCCCCTGACTGATGAGTGGTGCTGGAATCTCTCGCACCGGGCTGTGAACGCGCACTGGAGACACCGTGCTCAAAACTGCATAGCACGCGGCGTCTTACCAGTGCGACGCTCACTCCGACGCTCCTCCAGAGAGCACGAGGAGTTGGCTCAGGAGTCCATCCTGAACCGCCAAACTCCTCGTGTGCCCCCAAAAAGTTTTTGGGGCTGCCTTTCGGGCTTCCTAGCCAGGCGAGTCCCAACATACTTTTCTCTCCGGGTTCCATACTCCGCATACAAATCCTCGTAACTGCTCCGCTCAGTCCCCACTACTTTTTTCTCCCTGGGGTGACGATGCTCCGCCGTCTTCTCCCAAGTTCCCTTACCAGCCAAAATCTCATCCCATGACCAGGACCCCTTTCCATCCAAAATCTCCTCCCAAGTCCAGAACTCCCGGGTCTCTCGCTGCTTGGTCTTTTTACGGTGGGTTATTCTGTCACGATCTCCGGAAGGGACAGACCAAGGCGCAGCGAGGCACCCAGTATACATGATTTATTTACACACGTAACTGGGACAAAACAACAAAATGAACGAAAACGAAGATCGTAACAATTAACATAGACGAAACACAAAGCTATGCTCAAACAATAACCCACAAACCCCTAGTGCAAACTACAAACATATATATGGTTCCCAATTAGAGGTAACGACACTCAGCTGCCTCTAATTGGGAACCATTACCCCAAAATAGAAATAGAGAACCTTGAACAGAAAAACCCTACACCAAAACAAAACACGCCAGCCTGTCTTCTCAGGCCTGGACGTGACATTTGTTGTGTTACTGCCTGATTTAAAAATCCATTAAATTGAGATTTTGTGACACTGGCCTACACACAATACCACATTATTGTCAAAGTGGAATTATGTTTTTAGAAATGTTTACAAATTAATTAAATGAAAAGCTGAAATGTCTTGAGTCAATAACTAATCAACCCCTTAGGTTATGGCAACCCTAAATAAGTTCAGGAGTAAAATTGTGCTTCACAAGTCACATAAGTTGCATAGACTCAATAATAGTAGTAGTGTTTAACATGATTTTTGAATGACTCTCTCATCTCTGTGCCCAACACATACAATTATCTGTAAGGTCCCTCAGTCGAGCAGTGAATTTCAAACACAGATTCAACCACAAAGACCAGGGAGGTTTTCCAGTGCCTCGCAAAGAAGGGCACCTATTGGTAGATGGGTGTAAAAAAAAAAAAAAAAAAAGAAGCAGACATTGAATATCCCTATGAGCATGGTGAAGTTATTCATTACACTTAGGATGGTGTATCAGTACACCCAGTCACGACAAAGACACAGGCGTCCTTCCTAACTCAGTTGCCGGAAAGGAAGGAACCATGAGGCCAGAATACAAATATTCCAAAACGTGCATAAGGCACAGAAGCAAAACTTTAAAAAATGTGGCAAAGAAATTAACTTTGTCCTGAATACAAAGCGTTATGTTTGGGGCAAATCCAACACAACACATCACTGAGTACTACTCTTCATATTTTCAAGCATGCTGCATCATGTTATGGATATGCTTGTAATCGGCAAGGACTAGGGAGTATTTTAGGATAAAAAGAAACCGAATAGAGTTAAGCATAGGCAAAATCCTAAAGGAAAACCTGGTTGTCTGCTTTCCAACTGACACTGGGAGTCAAATTCACCTAAAAAATAAGGCCAAATATGCACTGGAGTTGCTTACCAAGATGACATGGAATGTTCCTGAGTGGCCTAATAACAGTTTTGACTTGGCAAGACTTGAAAATGCCTGTCTAGCAATGATCAACAACCAACTTGGGAGAATTTTTATTATAATAATGTACAAATACTATACAATCCAGGTGTACAATGCTCTTAAGAGACTTAGCCAAAAAGACTCACAGCTGTAATAGCTGCCAAAGGTGATTCTAAAATGTATTGACTAGAATGGTAGGAAAATGAGATTCAATTTTCAATACATTTGCAAACATTTCTAAGAACATGTTTTGACTTTGTCATGGGGCATTCTGTGTAGATGGCTGAAAAAAGAATATATTGAATCAATTTTTAATTCAGGCTGTAACACAACAAAATGTGGAACAAGTCAAGGGGTATGAATACTTCGTGAAGGCACTCTAGGCTACACTTTCTCATTCGAAACTTCTAACACAACAATGATCAACAAGAGCAGCTGCTCACCGATTTGACAGCTCTAACCAGTTCCACCAAGACACCGCTAAAACATTAGCTTGCAGGTGTCAGCTATCACCGGTTAATACGTGATCTGATTGAATCTATGCCCATTTCTGTGTATTTTCTTTTCTTCTGTATCACGAAAAGCAGTGAGCGTACATGACCTCTGTCTTTGCTCATTGTGCAGTAACAAGGGCATGGACCACCTGCACTGCATGAAGATGAAGAACGTGGTGCCCCTGTACGACCTGCTCCTGGAGATGCTGGACGCCCACATCATGCACAGCCCTCGGCTGCCCCACCAGGCCAACTCAGCGGGCCCCTGCCCAGAGGTGAGCCCCCCGCAGCCCACAACCCCAGCAGCTGCCCCGCCCAGACATGGACCCCCAGCAGCAGAAGCAAGCCTCAACAGCAGGAGCCATTGGACTGCAGGGACCCCGGTAGAAAGACAGGTTTGCACTCCTGTCTCATGTCATTCCTTCTCCTGCTGTTTTGCCCTTTAGCAAGGCACTTAACCCCTCAAACAACTTCAAGAGTGCCGCACCGTGGCTTACCCTGGCTTCAAACGTCTGTGTGTATTCTCGAGGGGTTGGGTTAAAATAAAATAAATCCTTAACTCAAAAATACAAAGAAAAAGGAATTTTCTGACACTAACCTGCTATTATCCCCTCCCTTTCTCTGTCCTTTCCTCTTTGTCACTTTATTAGTGGTGAAAAGGGATCTCTAGCAGCAAAAAGGATAATGGAGAGAATGATGTGCAGCTGAACTCTGTGACTGGGACCCTTGTGGATGGCTACTTCTTGGAACGGCTTTTAAAACCCCTCTGAAACAGAGGAACTGGAAACGAGTATAAGGGTGTTTCAGATGGTGCCTGGAAGGGGCTGCATCCCAATGCTGTCAAATGAAATCTTCTCCTTTCAGGCATTATCACTGTTCTGATTGTTTTCTCTGAGGTCGCAAACATAAAAAAAACGTAACAATATTTAATGTCCCTGCAAAAGCTTATTTTGTTTTATGATCAGGTTTGAATGTAGCCTGGCTGACGTGACCCACGTGACCACACAGCGAGGAAAAGTTGTGACTGACTGGTCTGGAAAAGAGGCAGTTTGTTAATGCAAAATTTGCTCAGAAATTGAGCGGACTCATCGATTAGTTTTATCAAATGTTTTTTTTCCCACCAGGGGCTTGAGACCTCTCATTGTTTGGATTTGAAAATCCAACAGTTGTAATGGAAGGGAGCGGCGCTCGTGGGCTGTGTGTGTTTGAGTGAGAAAGACACAGAGGAGAACCAACCAGTAAAAGCACATCCCCCCTTCATTATCAACACATCGTGCCGAAAACCTCAAAACAGCCTTTCCAGACTCTGAAGTCAGGAGACTTTGAGTTTGGTATCAGCCAGACTAGTTTGAAAGTAGAATCTAAGAGAAAGTCGGAAATTAAACATTAGGGGATGAGTGGCAATGGAGATGAGGAGAGGAAGGCAGTTAGGAGTAGCCTACTGGGACACAGAAAAGCCCAAGACTAAGTGCTTGGTTGTTATGTGAAAAGGCACTTTCAACAGTCATCATGGACTCTTTCCTCTTCTTTTGTACTGTCTGAGGCCGGCAGGTAGCCAAGCTGTTAGAGCGTTGGGACAATAATCTGATTACCTGAGCCGACAAGGTGCAAAATCTGTTGATGTGCCCTTAACCCTAATTTGCTCCAGGGGCGCCATACTACCATGGCTGACCCTGTAAAACCACCCATATTCACTGCACCGATCTGGTGTGTGACGTGTTGTTTATTTTTTTTACTGTCAATGGGATAATATGTATAAATTACGGATCAATATAAATAAATGTAGCTTTGAATGACAATCAAAAGATAGATGGCCATTTGCACTGGTTCAAATTTTTTAACTGTCATGGAAGAAAGAAAAACACATTTTAAAACTATATACTTCACCTCAAGATCTTATTCCTTTGCTTTACCCTTAGCTTTTTTTCCCACCATCTGTATAGCTTCAAACTTTGCATACAGTACGCAAATTAGGCACTTGTCCTAATAAACAAATATATTTCCAGCTGAAAAGGTGGAGGTGAAGGGTCACGCTACTGTCATGCCACTCTAGAACACATTCCCTTAAAGGTGGACTCCACAATAATAATATCATCATACACAGTGGGACAAAATCCTGTTTGAATCAACAACAACAAAATCTAAATGACACTATATTGTCTCTTCAAATAAAGATGCAAATTAAGACGGAAGATTTTTTAATTCCTTTGCAAAAAGTGCCTATGGGTCCAATCCTATCTTCAGCAATGGGAGTGTGACTCAAACATTCATACAAATTAATTTGGGACTTACTTGAATGTCAGTTTTACGTCCGCTTGTCTCTAGCTAAATTTCAGCCCTTCATGTGTGGGGAAATGTGATCGAATTCTGACCACAATGTTGTTTCTGTGTTTATTTCTCCTGGGGGGGAAAGCATGGTGAAATGAAGAGATGTAATATTGTAATAAGACTCACGCCTTTCAAATAGCACAGTGCGACACTTATGTTTATGTACCACTTTATTTATAAGGCTGGCCCAATAAGGCCGGGTGCAAGTTCAATTCCCGGTTTAAAAAATGGTGTCATCTTGACAGTTTTGGAGGGAGGGTCTTAGGCGTGTGAACCCGAAGTAGAAAAGAAATGGGTACAGTTTGACATGTGTGTTTTGTTTTAGACCTGTTGTACTTTGTGTAGTTGCTACTGGCGACCAAGAAAGTGTTAAGATTGTGCCTTCTACATAGCGACCAGCTTGTCTTAAACGCACTCATCAGCTGTCCTGACTGTTTATATCTGTTATGTCTTTGTTGTAACATTATTATGTAGGACCTATTAGGACTGGTTCAAGTAAGGTGTTGCCTATAACATAACCCACCTGCTAACTGGACCTTTCCATCCATTCATCAGCTTTGTGTTGTCCTCACACCTGCCATATTTAGGCCAGGATTCAACCCGAGTCATGTTAGCGCTGTCGACAATGCAGCTTTTAAAGGCAATATTCCCAAGTTCATGGTCACGGTAAACACTCTACAACATGCATTGGATTGAATCCAGGCCTTAGAATGCCAAGGATAAATTCAACTAATGTGAGGTCCTGAATATACACACAATAGGATCACAATCAAAACATCTGAATATTAGGAATGTGTTCCTAATGTTTGGTATACTCAGTGTATATAGAGCCTGTCCGCATTCCTGATTTCTGTAACCATTAGTTAATCTGTGTAATATTGAAATAATCTCAGAACCACTTGTTTTGCTGTGATGATCAATGAACAGTTCATTACCTCTGTCAAATGAATATGTAGCTTAAAATTGTATTTCATTTTGCAATAAAGATGGTGACGCTACAATAATGCACATTTAAATTAGGCCTATATCCAAAAACGCATACGGCCTAATGATATATTTTCGGCTTCAGACGAACGCCTACTTCTCACATAGTTTTTTTGGAATGAAAGCCTTTTTCAAAGCCTTAATAATCAACAATGTCGCAGTCTGCTTTTGCCAAGCTTGTAGTAATGGAAAAGCAGATTGCTAGCTTTATTTCCAGTGCTAATTTAGCCAATTTCTTTTCAGTAGTGCTATATTACCTACCTAGGCTAGATTCCCTCTGGTAGAGGAAGCATTATTTACTTTTGATGACCAGACAGCCATTGCTGCAACCCACACTTTTAATTTGAAATCGCTCATTTTGGGGGGGTTTCTAGCCTGAATAACAAAATACAGTGTAGGAGCTCAGGAGATATGGACCCGTCGGGAATGGAGGTTGTTCAGAATACTGACATGTTCTTTACTTTGAAATGGATTTAACGCATCAAACCTTTGTAGACAATATTAATTGCTTAATAACATGCATTTTCTAACCATTTAGTTATACTGTAAAAAAAAAACTACATTTACATTTCTGTAATCTACAGACTCAGGCGCATGAGCAACATTTACGTTTTTCTTTGCAATTAATAATACATTTCCCGGTTCCATATTTCCCGTTTGATCAGTCAGTCCGTAACTCTTGAGGTTCTACTCTTTAACATGGGATCCAAAATAGTATGTGGATGCTAATTGCTATCTCTGGGTCCATTTAGTCTGTCATTTAGAAAAATGGTTAATAACTAAGGCCTAGATTCAATCAGTTCAGAGTTAACCCGTGATAACCGACAGCTGCATTGCATATTTATTTTGTTTGGGTGGTGTCAGAGGTGGAACTGCGTCATTTCTACATAGCCTACACTTTCTCATTCTGAACTTCTAACACGGGTGGGATTTAAAGATGGGTTTGGTTTCGTGACAATGACCACAAGAGTGGGTCCTCGACGATTTGACAGCTCCAACGCAGTTACCTCCGACCTCGCCCAAACAAAAGCAATAATATGCTATAGTTGTCGTTTATCGTGGGGTTAATGCAGATCTGATTGAGTGTAGGCCATAGCTCACATCAACTGTTTAATACTATAAGACAACAAACACCATTGATCTTTGTCAACACCAACAGTAGACTCCTCAAGGCAAGAAATGTTATTGAGTTAACTCTTTTTAATTCATCTAGGCAGCTTTGCGCAAGTCCTTTCACTTTCCCAATGACTGAGCCATTTGTAGCCCAGTTGTGCATTCTGCTTTGAACGATCTCTGAGAATGCTGTACATTGCCAGCAGGATAAGGATACACAGGCTTTTTCAACTGTAACGTGAGTGCTTTAAATGTCAAATTTTCCCAATGTGAATTTTTATGTGGATTTTCTCCCACCATCACACAGGAGTATGTTTCTTTGGAGAATAAAACTTTTATTAGATACTTTTGGTGCCAGTGGTGTTCTTTTCTCAAGAACAGTGTCCTTGTGCTCAAGGAATACTACACTCAAAAACACTCAAACTATACTTAGTATTTTGTTAAATTGTGCATGTCAATGTTTTGCATGTGACAAATTAACTAAATACAAAAATATAGTTTTTGAGTATAGTGTATTCCTTTAAACAGTCTCCATTCTATCATGTTATTGATATTTCTCTTTAGTATGTAGCACCAGGGGATCAGTAGCAACTGTGCATTGTTCTAAAGTGATCTAGGAAATAAATTCAGAGATGGTGTGTGTGCATCCTTAGCATCAAGCTAGACAATTACTATCTTCCACAGTCTCCACAGAATACGCCCTTGAAGTTTTTGTTCAGTAAGACAAACAATGTTTATTGCCAGAGAAAAGGGGCATACATATACAGTTCATTGTTTGAGAGTCTAAATAAGAATTTGTTTTAGCACACTGTTCTATTCAGGGCTTAAGTGTCCTACTCAACTGTACACTATGCAGCAATGGAAATGTCTTTTTGCAACAATGATTACTGAATTCATGAAAAAAAAAAATGTAAGAGGAGATTTATACTTTTAGAAATTGAAACTGCTATTATTATTTATTTCTGCACCAATTTATAACAGTGTCTTGGTTACTACTGGTATCTTCCCTAAAGTGTGCCAGTGTCTCATTATCATGAAAAAAAATACTCTTCCGCTCTTCAAATTCTCCCCCTTACAAAATATTCAGTCTGACAGATGTGCTCTTGATTAGTTACACACTATCGATGTGTGGAAAAGTGGCTCCATATTTCAAGGGACCGCAGTATAGGCGAGGACAATAACAAAGATGTGCAGTTTAACGTCTTCCATAAAAAAATTTAAAACAACTTGGTGTCAAAATGGCGCCCATTCATGTTGACTACCTCAATATACACTTGCTGATATTATATGATGTAACTGCTACGGCTGCTTGTGCAGATTCAAAGGTGAAGAACATAAAATTATATTATTTGGAAATAATACAGTGCACATAATTCATACACACTGACCCAGGTCTCCAGACTAAAATGTTTCCCTGGTGTTTCACTGGTGCCACTAGCTTCTTCAGCTGGTGGCACCAGCCCATGATCTGGTGATGACCACACCCAGCCACCCCCCAAAATACAATTTGCAGGGTCACACAATGAAATACATTTCAGTCATCATCTTATAAAGTCATTCACAATGCTTTATCAATAAGTGTAAGGGACTACTGAAATTGTATTCAATAAACAAGTTATTACTTCTAACATGTCCAAGCAAGATTGCATGATTAAAAATATTTTGATATGCAACCTAATCTAGTGGGTTGACAATTAGGCAATTTTGTTATATTTTACTGTCAAAATAGGGCTCCAGAATTTCCAGATTTTTTGTTAAATAGAGATGAATTTGGCTTTATCGTTATGTGCACTAATATTATATATAGGCCTAGTTCAATTGGTGCTATTTCACCACCGGGGGGGAAGTGGAACACAGCTAGATCAAAAACACATTAGCTAGATCACTAACTCGAAATATAACACCTACTGGTAGTAGCCATGTATTAATCTAACAGTAAATGTAATGTCCTAAAAAAAAAACTGCAATGAAGTTTACTGCACTTGCAATGGCTGATGCAAAATTTAGCGCTCTCCATATTTCAAAGCCATATCAGATAATTATAAAACAGTGTGCTTTGAGCTCAATAATGATCGTTGAGAAAAAAAATTATACCTACAGAAAGCTGAGACTAGTTACTTCCAAAGTTTTGTTTTTAAAATGTTATACAATCACAAGGGCGGAGAAAGTGTGTGAGAGACTTGCTCATCACAGCAGCCGGTCCAAGCGAAACAGGCAGGCACAGCGGCAGGGCAGACATTTATTACAGGAATCATGAGGATAATACTCTTTACTCTTTAAGAAATTCATTGGTTTTATCCACCCAACAAAAATTTAACGTTTTGATTGAGGCGACCAGGTAGAATGTGCAGCTCGCACCAGTGCGACCAATTAAACATTTCCCTCGCACAGCCAAGTCAAAGGGTCGCAAATTTGACCATTTGAATAGTAGACGCTTACAGAAGGCATTTTTTTATGAGTGCATTTGACATTATTCTGAAAGAATATCAATATGAAGCTGTTGTGGACTGGATAGGTCCTACAACAGACTGCTACTTCAATACATGGCTTGAAGGGCAAATCATTAGGATAGAAATCTTTACAAGCAGAACACAACCTCACAAAAACAAGTCTCCTTTGAAATACAGTACTTGCTAGTGACATTAGCGGCAAGAGTTCCAAATGGGTGGATCACATCAACTGTTTGATAGAAATTGAACATCGGTATGGCTTTTTTAAGGGAATAAATTAATTATAAATTCAAATCTATAAATATAGATATTTAAAATACAATTTTGGGACCGTAACAATGTCCTCTCTCCAGCTCTTAAGCAGAGAGTATCCATGGGTTAGCTTTGGAAGCAGGCCACACATGTCAGTGTGTTTGTATCAGGTGGGTGGTGGGCCATTGGTGTAGCGCAACATGGGGTAGAAGGAGCGGGCAAAGTTGTTGGACAGTGTACAGCTGTGGTCGTTCTCAGCCAGGGGCACCAGGCAGGCTACCACTAGGACCAGGAGGAGGAGGAGGTGTAGGGGGAAAGCGGCTCGCAGCACACGGTAGAAGAAGGAGCGAGGTGGGGTTGGATCCCTCTTCTCCCCCCTGGAGGTCCAAGACAAGGGACGAAGAACGGTACTTAGGCAAATCATCAGTTAAAACATACAGGAATCCTCCACAGACCATAACAACTGTTTCGGGATTAAGTTTTCCCCAGGTACATATCTAGAATTAGTTTCTCCTCACCCAATCCTAACCTTAACTATTAGTGGGGGAAATGCAAATCTCACCCAAGATCAGTGTTTAGGGGCAACTTCAGCCTCCACCATAAAAAGTATTGAGAGACCACTGATGGGGCTAAACTGATCTAATATTTTTTTATCATTACATCAAAGCAGGAATTCATTCAAAGGCGCGTTGCAGCGCTGCCCACTAAATTACAGAGAAAGCGCCTTTTAAAGGCAATTAACACTTGAGCCGACACCCATGTGGGGGGAAAGAGCTTTTAAATTATCTCAACATTAACAATAATAATTTCTATGTTTCATATTTTCTGTTATATACTGCATATTATATTTGCACTGCGTGATTACCCATTGTAATAACGCATTTTTGAACTGAAGAAGTTTAAACTATCTGGTCCGTACCTTCTGCCAGCTGAGATTGGTGTGGTATTGGTACCCTCCTCTTGACTGGCATTAGATGGGGACTGGCTGCCCTCCGCCTGCCCTCTGCCCTCACTTTCAACTGCAGCTCGAGCCGCAGCTGGACCTGCAGATAGAGTCCCACAGTCCTGCAGCAAGGGCAGTATACACGTCAGGTTGTTCATTTGAATGGTTAGAAAATTAAATAAGTCTCACACTCCTGGTTCCGATGCAATACAGTTAATAAATACCAACGTTTGACAGCTTAACTGCTTTAATCAGGGTTTCATTGGGCTCATTTAGATGGAGCATGGTGCCAGCAACACGGTCATGTTCATTAGGCACCAAATGTAAGAAAACAGACAAACAAGGAGGGACTACCTGGATTAGTCTATTAGGGAAACACTAATTTTCGTTTTCCATTGGAAAAATGTCTTAAATCAATTTCCATTGCGTGCCTTAATGAACACTACTCAGGAACGTGGGTTGTGTCAAATTTGTTTTTAAGACATCTTTGCAGTGTAAACCGAAAACTTACTGTATTTTTAAGTCCACATAGACTCCCCGTTTCAGTCTGTTTTCTTATGTTTCTTCTAAATGTGTTTCCAATTCTGTCTGGTTAACAATGTTCTTTGTGCATTTCTAGAACATTGTCAATATGTTGTTTCTCAATCCGTTCCTGGGGCACCTCCAGGAGGGGAATAGTTTCGTTCTAGCCAAGAACTAATACTAGCAAAGTTTGTGGGGCAGGTCAATTCGTTAGTTAGTCAATTGAGGAAGTAAACTGAAAGTCCAATTCAATCATTGAAAAAAAATATTTTATTTTAAATGATCTCAATAAACCAAAAAGGAGAAGCTATTTTTTTCAAAAGTTTTTTCAATTATAAATTCAAATCACTTGGGGTCTCCTTACCAGGCGCTCCTGCACGACGCTGAGGTCCTGGGCCACCTGGCGGAGCAGCGTCCGCAGTTTGTTGGCCGTCACGTGGAGCTTCTCCCGAGCCTCTACGCTCTCCACCCCCCCCCCCTCCTCCGCTGGCTGCAGCTGGCTCCACAGACCCTGGAGCGAGCCCACCTGGCTCTGTCTCACCCGCAACTCATTCTGCAGGCCCTGGAAAAAAGGACACACACACAGATGCAGGCAGACAGACAGACAGACAGACAGACAGACACACACATCAGTCGAAGGGGGGCTTCCGAACCCGTGGAAAATGATCAATGTAAAAACTCATTGGCCAAACCATCGATAAGGGAATGTGCTACATTTACACTGAGTATACCAAACATTAATATTGAGTTGCAACCCCGCCCCCAGAACAGCCTCAATTCATCGGGGCATGGACTCTACAAGGTGTTGAAAGCGTTCCACAGGGATGCTAGCCCATGTTGACTCCAATGCTTCCCACAGTTGTGTCAAGTTGGCTGGATGTCCTTTGGGTGGTGGACCATTCTTTATACACATGGGAAACTGTTGAGAGTGAATAACCCAGCAGCATTGCAGTTCCTGACACAAATCGGTGCGCCTGGCACCTACTACCATATCCTGTTCAAAGGCACTGAAATGTTTTGTCTTGCCCATTCACCATCTGAATGGCACACATATGTGTCTCATGTCTCCATGTCTCAATTGTCTCAAGGCTTAAAAATCCTTCTTTAACCTCTTCGGGCTAGGGGGCAGTGTTCGGAGTTTCGGAAAGTCTGGCGTGCCCAAAGTAAAATGCCTGGTACTCAAGCCCAGAAACTAGGATATGCACATAATTAGTAGTATTGGATAGAAAACACTCTGAAGTTTCTAAAACTGTTAAAATAATGTCTGTGAGTATAACAGAACTTATTTGGCAGGCGAAAACCAGAGGAAAATCCATTCGGAAAATGTGAATCTGTCATGTCACACTTTTTCAATTGGCATGCTATTCAAAGCAGGGTAATTTAGCTCCCAGATCGCAGTTCCTATGGCTTCCACTAGATGTCAACAGTCTTTAGAAAAGGTTTCAGGCTTTATCTTGAATAACCAAGGAGTAAGAGCTATTCCTTCTGGGGTCTCGTGAAGTGTATTGTTATGGTTTACGCGCGTGACAGTGAGCGCGCTCTTAGCTATTTTTCTTTTCTATTCAACAGGCTATATTTCGTCTGAAATATTATCGTTTATATTCATTTTAGGGTATCTGAGTATTGATTAGAAACGCTGTTTGACTTGTTTCAACGAACTTTACCGGTACTTTTGGGATATTGTTTGTCTGTATGGATGAACGCCTTTGAGCAGGTGGATTACTGAACAAAACGCGGCAACCAAACGGGGCTTTATGGATATAAAGAGGGACTTTATTGAACAAAACCCTTGGGATTGCCATCAGATGAAGATCTTCAAAGGTAAGCAATTTATTTTATCGCTATTTGTGAGTTTTGTGACACCTCTGCTGGTTATGTTATTATGCTAATTGAATATGTGTGCGGGGCACTGTCCTCAGACAATCAAATGTTCTGCTTTCGCTGTAAAGCCTTTTTGAAATCTGACAACGCTGTTAGATTAACAAAATTCTAAGCTTTTGAATGGTGTGCAACACTTGTATTTTCATGAATGTTTAAAATGACTATTTTTATAATTTGAATTTGGCGCTCTGCATTTCACCGGATGTTGTCAAAATCGATCCCGTGTATCCCTAACAGGTTTTTAACCGGTCTCCTCCCATAAATCTACACTGATTGAAGTGGATTTAACAAGTGACATCAATAAGGGATCATAGCTTTGACCTGGATTCATTTAAAAAAACATATTTAGTCATTTAGCAGACACTCTTATCCAGAGCGACTGACAAGAATAATTAGGGTTAAGTGCCTTGCTCAAGGGCACATCAACAGGGCCTTGTCAGCTCTGGGATTCAAACACGAAACCTTTCAGTTACTGGCCTAACGCTCTAACCACTAGGCTACCCGCCACCCATCTGCTCAGCCTACTCAGTGTATATTGCACTATCCGTCAGAATTTTCTCTCTCCCAAGTCATGTGTACTCCCTCCATTTTTCTCCCTCTATCTCCGTAATTTTTCCCTTATTAAGTTCCCCTTACTCTAACCACTCAAACCATCATCACCCCTTTTCTCTCCTAAACCACCCCCTTCCCACTCCCATCGCCTCAACCATCCCACACCCCCTTTCTCTTCCCTCTCCCTCCTCCCCCCTTATCCATCCTCCCCATTCTCCCTCCTCCCCCCTTATCCATCCTCCCCATTCTCCCTCCTCCAGCCTTCTCCTCCTCTCTCCCCTTCCCTATGCCTCTCCCTCCCCCTATCCCCTCTCTCACAGTGAGTGTGTTGCAGTGCTCCAACAGCGTGCCTGCCGGTGTGTCCGGGTGGTGGATGTCGACAGCGTAGCGCCTGCTCTCGGCGTGGGCCAGCCACAGCAGCAGGGAGTGCAGCGTCTCATGGAACTCCTGTTGTGGGTTAGAGGAGAAAGGGCAAAGGTCAGGGACCTCAGGTCAGTGCATAGTAAGTAAGCCTTGGCCAACTAATCCTGTCAAAGCCAGAACCGCCCATAGGGGCATGAACCCATCTCTTGATTCTGTATTGTGAGGCAGCTTGAACTACAAGTATGGATAGGACGGTAGGTCACCGCATTGGACGTCATAATAATTGTATTTTCTGCAGTGACACTCAAGAGACGTCAGATGACCTTACAACCAGGTAAGGATCTATTTTTCTGGTCGCTAAAAAGACATGTCAAAAATATAATTTTCCAATCAGCATACAACCAGACCATGACATCATAGAAGACATCAGAATTACTTAATTGCTACCAGTTCCACCAGCTGGGCAGGTTGGACATTTTTCTTCTGGCCCATCAAAAGCACGCCTGATGAAGGGCAAGGGTTGTTGAATCAAGTGTGTTTTTGCTGGGCTAGAACAAATATGTGCAACCTTGAGGAGGTATACCCCCAGGAACCAAAAATGAGAAACACTACTCCCAGTGTGCAAACCGGTTGAATTATGTATTTTCTAGGCAAAACTGGTTGACAAACAGTTTTGCCCACTGTCCTGTAACTGTACAGTAACTGACCTGACAGCGCATGACAGTGGTACGCAGACTGTCCTGCCATTCCTCCAGGCCAATGCAGGCCAGCATCCAGCCTTGGTTCATATTAGCCAGGCCCTCCCCTAACTCCCGGGCCTCCGGACCGTCACACCCCCGCAACTCGCGACCGCCCAGGTTAAGCGACAGCATGACGGCCTTGTAGTGAGCAAATACCTTCTGCATCTCCTGTAGTGAAAGAGAGTGAGAGAGAGTGTGCAATACATAGTGTCGACAATTATTGTACCATCTAAAAAAAAAATATTTTCAATAACCAAAAATATAGTATTTTCAGCTTTGAAGTTGGTGTACAAAATCAAAAGTAATAGACGCAAAAACTAAACTTAAGAACGGGAAGCATAGAAATAGTGCACACTATCAGACTTGCTTTCAATAAGAATGACAAATCTATGACAAACATTTGGTTGGGGCACGCACAAAGCTACATACTGGGCCTTTAAAGGGACAATCTGACTTAAACAACAACAAAGCAGATTGCCCCTTTAAAGAGACGATTAAAGGGATAGTTGACTCCAAAATGTACATTTGTCCAATGTTTTTAAACCTCAAAAGTGGCTCTCTTGAGATAAGTCCACGTCAGGCCAGCTATCTGTTGTGTAGATCCAGCTATTATCCTATTATGCCTCAAACCAAAATTAATGGAAAAGATGAGCACTGTATGTAGTTCATTTCCTTACCTTGAATGGAAAAGACAAGCAATGTATGGTGTCCATATTCAAAAAGCCTTAGTCTCAGCTGTCCTAAAATGGACACCGTAGTACAGTATAATATTCAGAAGCCTTACCTTGAGTTGTTTGACCCTAGCCTCCATGTCTTGGATGCTGGTGGGGGTTTCTGGAACCTGCACTCTCTCCAGCTCCGGAGTTACCCACCCCAGCCAGGAAGTGATGTCACGCAGGTCAGAGGTCAACTGGCAAGGCTCCCGCAGGCCAGACAGCAGGTTGCTCCTGGCCTGAGCCTGCAGCAGCTCCCAGCGCTCGATCACCCCTGGGAACACGCATACGCCCACGCACACACACATTTGTAACATACTCTAATAAATGTATCGTAAATATTGCATGACGGCAGGTAAGAATGTTCACATGTTTAATCCCCCAATGTGCGTGCGTGTGAGTGCGGTACCTGATTGTTTGTCAGCGGTCGTCAGGCCAGTGAGGCCCTGTTCCTCGGGCTGCTCCTCATCATCCAGGATCAGGGAGACCCTCTTGACACTTTTTATGCTACCACTGCACTCTGACATCAGACGCACCTGTAACGCAAACACACAGTTACAGCATGTACCACACACCGATGCGCACGCATGCACACAACAACGAGATGGCCTACAGAGAGGAGCAAATGTCAGCAAAACAAAAGAGCGGATTGTGAACTTCAGGTGGAACCAGGCTGGGCAAGCCCCCATCCTCATCAATGGGGCCGCCGTGGTTTCTCAGTTTACACATCTCTGATGAGCTGAAATGGTCAACCCATGGTGAAGAAGGGACGACAGTGACTCTTCAACCTCAGGAGGCTGAAGAAATGAAGTCTGTTCCCGAGGGCCCTTGTTTGACAGGAGCACCATCGAGAGCATACCGTCGGGCTGGTAACTCCACCGCTGCTGACCGCAAGGCACGACAGAGGGTGGTACGCTCAGCCCAACGCACTATTGGGTACACACTGCCTCCCCCTCTCAACGGAAAATTACCCTCCCCACACCCCAATGGACATTTATATTTATCATTGTCACAGTTCTAAAATATGTATTATTAATATGACATGTTTCATTCACACATGCACTGTTGGAGCTCGGCGCTTAAGAATTTCACTGTATACCGCAAATACATCTGTGACCCTGTGCAGGTGATTAAATACAAATTTTAAAAAATTGAATTTAATCTAATCACACACACACACACTAGGTGTAGCCAGAGGGGGGCAGCAGAGCAGATTTATGTAGGAGTAAGGGGAAGTTGCCCCTAAATGCTAATCTTGGATAAGTTTAGCATTTCCCCCACTAATGGACATGGTTAGGATTGAGGAGGGGAAGCTGATCCTAGACCCGTACCTAGGATACATTTCAGCCCTGAGTGACTTACGTAGCCTTGTTTGAAGGGAGTGCTGGTGTGTGTAGGTGAGGGGTCCTGGCCGTCAGGAGAGTCCAGGTGGAGGGACTTCCTGTCCGGGTCGCCTGGTGGGCGCCAACTTGGAGATTCGGGTATGGCCATGGATCTGAGTGGAACTGAGAGGACCACAAACACGCACACACACACAGACATGCATGTACACGCACATGCACAGACACATGTATCATGTATATGCAGACACACAAACACGCACACACACACCCCGTTAGAGCCTGAGTTTACATTGAAAACACAATAATGACCACATTTTCCCTGCAGACCATTCTACTCCCAATGGGCATAGACGTAATTTCAACGACTAGTTTTGCTTTACATGAGTTGTCAATGAATGTGAATTCAACGTGAAAAAAAAAATGTCACCATGTCATTAAATGTAGGTTTAATTTTTTTTTGCCAATCCAATCAGTTTCCCATGTTGATTCAACGTTATCACATTGATTGTTTGTTGTTGAAATTACGTTTAAACAACGATTCAACCAGTTTTTGCCCAGTGGGCTTGCTCTGGTTACAAAGGAGATTTTCTGCCACCCAAATAATAATGCCATACAAGTATGAATCAAGCAGTGAAAGAAACCATGTAATGTGTGTGCATCTTTATTCCCATGCAGTATTTCAGGTGGTAGACAGTAGCAAAGGGAGGTTATGGCACAGCAGTGGGGTGAATTAGTGTAGTTGGATCTGGCAACACAGATGGGAGTGGTTTCACTGTATCTGGCAACCCTAAGTGGATTTTACGCTTAAAGCCTATTTACTATGCAGACAAGTCTCTAACTGAGGCGTAAGTAAAGTAAAGGTAAGCAGCCTTGCCCGAGCCAGAACGGCCCATGGGGCAGGAACCTATCTTCTGTTTCTGCAGCGTGAGGTAGTTTGACGTACAAGTACATCCCCTGATTTAACCAATCACATGTTATTATTGGCATACTAACTATGATTGGTCCCTTGAAATGTATAAAAAGACTTGTTCTGTTTAGCTTTTGTAAAAACCCTGACGAAGGCCAAAAACCATAACACATTGCTTTTACTTTTAGCAAAAAATAATAATTTTTATTTAACTCCATTGTCCTCCAGGTGTTGCTGAATCACCTCTCTACTTCAAGTACATCCCCTGGACAGGACACTAGTCTGTCACAGGGCCTTACCCCCAATCTATCTCCTTATTCACCCCCCTCTCTCCCTCCTTCCCTCCATCCTTCCTTTTATCTTCCCTCATAATTTTCCTCCCTCGCTTCCTTTTATCCTCCCTCCCTCCCAGGCACCACACGCTAATAGGGATTATTTTCCTTTTAATCATATCACAATCAACTTTTATCAGTTGAATAAAATACTATTTTCTGAAATATATTATTACAATATGCAAATGAGGCGATTTCTTATTAAATAGTGCACATTTGCATACAACACAAATACATTTTTCAGGACACTGGATTAAGTCAGCCTAAATATTTTTGTTTCATTTTGTTAAGACACTCCAGGACCGGACTTTGTGGATAAATACTTTTTAAATCTTTCTAGCTGTAAAATACTAAAGACATTTAAAGGCATTTTTTCAAATAAAATGTTAACTAGAATAAAAAATTTACAACATATCAACAATTCCTCTGGGCAAGTCCGGAGATTATATCTAAGGATAACCACACACAATTTTGATATGGTGAAGCAGATGCTTCTGACGCTGAGAAAAGGAGTTGGTGTGTGGGGAGAGTCTGGCTTTTGGGAAATGGCAGTTAAAGACAAGTACACTGAATTAAGACTACCAAATGCCAAAAGCCTATTTAGACCCAATCACCATCTCTTCTAAGTAAGTTACTAAATGTAGTCCAGTTTGTAACATTTTCTATGAAATGGACTTTGAAATTATGTGTAATCCAATGCAGTGAGCTTTGAAATAATTGATGTATGTTCATTTTAAAGTTGTTCAAATTCATACAAATTTTGATGATGGTAGTATGATAAAGAAAATATACATTTTCATAATTAAAAAAAAAAATGTTTGTTTACTCTTTAAAAAGACAAATGTTAATGGACCAAAATACTCCAAAAAATCTCAAAATTGATAGGTAGATGCAAAAATTTCATTTCAGCATGTGGTGCCTGGCCTTAATGCTGAGTGTCATGCAGAGACACATAGGGTTCCATTTTCTGAGTCTTCGGTATGACTCGATCAGGGATTGAACCCCCAACCTTCAAATAAAAAAATTAAAAATGACGCTGTGGCTTGGCTGATCTAGCTGTAATGCTGCAACCTCTGGCACACGTTTGAATTCAGCCTACTGCTCTTTGACACAATTCCCTGTCATCCTCTCTCTATATATATTAAATGAAATAAAAAAATATATATCCAAAATAAATACGCTGAGCTAAGATGTAGCCTAGTTAAATTGTTAGTGACCTTTAGCTCTTTTGTGAGCGGTGATCACACTTTATTGTGAGGACTGCTTTAAGATAGTGTACTTTAGCAGTTTTGCGTGAGGTTATGTGAGGTTGCGTGAGGCATGCCCAAAGCCTAGCAGTACCAGCTTGTATATAGCCACCCACTGGCATCGGCATGAAAGAGGAAGACCATAGTGGTGCCTACCAGAGGGATCAGCTCCCAGTGAGAGAGCCGTGGCTTTGACAAAGGCCTCTGGACTCTCTGTAACCTCCACCTCTGGAGAAGAGTAGAAGAGGGCCAAGTTGAGTGTGAGTGTGTGCGCGCGCGCGTGTGACTGTCACTGTGGCTGTGTGTGTACATTAATATACTGTATTCATAAATACCACAGCATTGTTGAATACTCATTACTGATTGTAAGACAGACACACACACACACTTAGTTGTCGTCTGAGAGGAAAAATGAACACTGTATTTTACCTGACAGGGTACTGTAGTAGGTCCCCTCTTCCTTCTCAACCTCCTCCTCCTCCTCCTCCTCCTCATCCTCGTGGGACGAAGATCCTCCTACGTCTCCCGTGTGGTCCCACTCCAGAGGGATGGAGTCACACACGCTCACGGGTGTCTCCCGGCCTGAACACTCTAGGGGAGGGGCCAACAGGTGGGTGGGTGTGGCAGGGGCACTCCCCTGACTCTGGCTCCGCCCCAGCCAGGAACGGCCAATCAGCTCGCAGCTCCCCTCCAGGGGCTTGTCCCCGCTGAAGAGCTCCGGTTCCTCCTTCAACACCTGGAGAGGAGGAGAGGAGATTGTGTCAGGAGCTAGTGGAAGAAGATCACCCTGCCATACACTTCCTGGCAGCAGGAGTACAACTCTTCTGTGTGTCTCTCTCTTTTTGTTTGTGTGTGTTTCTCTCTCTTTTTTGTGTGCGTGCCTGTACATCTGTGTGTGTGTCCACACATACTAACCGGTGGCTGCGTGAGGCGCTGGTGGAAGCGGACCACCCTGCCAAACACCTCCTGACAGTAGGAGTGTAGCTCCTCTAGCTCGTCCTCGATGAGCGCGGCGTCCAGCGGGGAGCTCCTCTGGATCAGGCCCTCACCGAACACAATCAGCCCATCGATGCGCTCCGTGTTCAGGGTGATCTCCCTCTGGAAGGACTGGAGGGGAGAGGGTCAGTTTGGCATTTTTCCCACTAATAGTCGTGGTTGGGATTGGGGAAGCTGATCCTAAATCTGTACTTATGGCTGGGAAACTTCACCCCGGAGCTAGAAAGGAGAGGGGAATGTGAGTGTGTTTGGTTGACTATGTGCATGAGTGACTGTGTCAAAGTTGGCCATGGATGTGTCTGTGACATGAGTTACTGTGTGAATCAGAGTTCACATGTGTGAGCATGTGTACAAGACAGTGACTGTGTGAATGCACATTCCTTCATGTGTGTGTGTGCACTAGTGAATATGCGTTCATGAGCTTGTGCGTGTCTACCCCACCTTTCCCAAATCCCACCCATTCCCCCTGCCCCCCTTACGTTGAGCTGCTTCATCTTGTGCTGTGTGTCTGTCTCAGAAAAGTGCTCCACGTTAGTGAGCTGCAGGTCCATCTCCGTCAGCCACACCAGCAGGCTCTCCCTGGTCCCTTCAAACTCCTCTCTCTGCCCTGTAAAATGCTGCAGTGGGGAAGGGGAAAAGAGACTGTTTTTGTCTGTAAGAAAATAGTGCTTGATAGTGTGCACACCTAGGGTCTAGGTGCAGCTAAAATTCAGGATTCACATGGGGGGGTGGAAAACAGTCACATCTCTGGCTCTTGATGTAAAATGTTTTGGCCATCTTGGCATTTTTTTTTAAAACAAGTCCCTTAAAAATAGGAAAAGCAATAAGTCAATGATTTCTTGTGCTCTGATAGACAGTAAGGCTGATGTGTAAGCTAACTAAAGTAACACTGGTAAGAGCAGTGTGCATATTTTTATTTTCTATAAAAAAATCCCAGCATTCCTTCCTTATCACCTTTAGCCTGCGTAAGATGGCCACCATCCTCCTGTGCAGTGCATCCCAGCGGCAGTTGCCCTCATGGACCATAACCTTGATGCGGCTGGCGCCATCGGTGCGGTTCTCCCGGGCCAGCCTGCGGTACTGGTTGTTGACCAGCTCCAGCTGGGTCACACGCTCCTGGACCTGCCTCTGGAATCCCTGTGTAGGGTGCGGAGGGCAGGGATGTATGGTGGATGGGGGGAGGTGTAGAGGGTATCCCGAGAGGGAGGGAGGGAGGGAGGGAGGGAGGGAGGGAGGGAGGGAGGGAGGGAGGGAGGGAGGGAGGGAGGGAGGAAGAAAGGAAGCGAGGGAGGAAGATTATGAGGGAAGGAGGGAGAGAGGGGGGGGTGAATAACATTGATTAATGAATATTGGGGAAAGGATATTATTAAACCAACCATCCAGTAACCGAGCCATTGGTTAGTTAATAGAATACAAATGAAAATCTCAGACAGTGTCTGTGTCTGCAATGCCACCCTGTTGCCTGCAATTTGCACTATTTTTGATCAGAGAATTAGGTAAAAGTAGTGCACTATGTAGGGAATAGGGTGCCATTTGGGAGGCAGAGGTGAACTTCACTGTCATTTCCTATAGGATCCTGACCCCCAAAACTGACCTCAAACTTCTTGAGCTCCTCCTTGGCGACTGTGTATGGAACGTTGTCAGAGTTGGGGTTGGCTGCCGTGCGTTCGGCCACCTTGAGCCAGTCCTCAAACTGTGAGTAGTCATCCAGGAACTTACACCACAGCCTCCAGGTCTCCTCGATCCTATCATAGGGAAACATCAGTGTAGGGTAAAGTTGCCCCTAGACGCTAATCTTGGGTAATTTTTGTATTCCCCCCACTAATGGGTAAAGGAAAGATTCACCCATGTTAAATATTATATTGTTTGCGTGCATCTCTGAGCGTTGTTCTATCAATTATCTGGGTGATTTTATGTTTTCATGTGTATCTGAGCTATTGCCGTTCGAGCAGGCGGAAATATGTCAGGTATGACTAGCACTGCGATTAAGCCGCTCTCACTACACTGGAAGTTAAAAGGAATATGACTTTAAGATCTCAAAAATGTCTATCATACAGTGAGGGGGAAAAGTATTTGATCCCCTGCTGATTTTGTACGTTTGCCCACTGACAAAGAAATGATCAGTCTATAATTTTAATGGTAGGTTTATTTGAATAGTGAGAGACAGAACAAAAAAATCCAGAAAAATGCATGTGAAAAATGTTAGAAATTGATTTGCATTTGAATGAGGGAAATAAGTATTTGACCCCTCTGCAAAATGTAGCAAAACCCTTGTTGGCAATCACAGAGGTCAGACGTTTCTTGTAGTTTAGTTTAATAGTTTATAATGACGTGGACAGTCCCTTTTGATAAAAAGAGCATCTTTAGCCTCTACGGCTAATTTCCAGCTGTAGTCCCCGGCCAGTTGTCAATAGGCATACATCAAATAAAATACATTACAATTATATTTACAGCAGGACTAAACAAGAGGGAGTAGACATACTAAACGTGTGGCACACAATTGAGGCAAGCAAGAAACAAGCAATCACAGATTGCAAAGACATAAAAACAGTACAAAATCGACAAAGAATAATCACATAGAGACCACATTGAAGCACATACAGGACATAACATTGAGGCAGGCAGCAAGGATCAAGTGGCAGCAGCATGACCATGTCACATCAAATACACATCACATCTGTGAAATTAATGTGCGCAGTTGTCGGACAGACAGTTTTTAAGGTGTATAGTAAAGGTGGAATATGTATGTATGTCTTTAATTGTAGTGGGCAGTGAGTTCCAGATTTGTATTGCTGTAACAGAAAATGATAATTGACCAAATGTGCTTTTTCTAAATGGAATTAGAAGGTCACCTCGTGTGGTGCTTCTGGTGATCTGCCTGCTATTATTACGTTGGATTATAAATGAATTAAAAGGAGCAGGAGCGGTATTATGCAGAATTTTGTAGACCAAACAGATGTTTTTATATTTGATTACATCTTCCCAGGTTAGCAGTTTATGATTATTAAGGATAATACAATGATGTAAACTGTTAGGCTTCTGGTCCAAAGCTTTGAGAGTTTTTTTGGCCACCAGGTTTGCACACATCTCAGGAGGGATTTTGTCCCACTCCTCTTTGCAGATCTTCTCCAAGTCATCAAGGTTTCGAGGCTGACATTTGGCAAGTCGAACCTTCAGCTCCCTCCACAGATTTTCTATGGGATTAAGGTCTGGAGACTGGCTAGGCCACTCCAGGACCTTAATGTGCTTCTTCTTGAGCCACTCCTTTGTTGCCTTGGCTGTGTGTTTTGGGGCATTGTCATGCTGGAATACCCATCCATGACCAATTTTCAATGCCCTGCCTGAGGGAAGGAGGTTCTCACCCAAGATTTGACGGTACATGGCCCCATCCATCGTTCCTTTGATGCAGTGAAGTTGTCCTGTCCCCTTAGCAGAAAAACACCCCCAAAGCATAATGTTTCCACCTCCATGCTTGACGGTGGGGATGGTGTTCTTGGGGTCATAGGCAGCATTCCTCCTCCTCCAAACACGGCGAGTTGAGTTGATGCCAAAGAGCTCCATTTTGGTCTCATCTGACCACAACAATTTCACCCAGTTGTCCTCTGAATCATTCAGATGTTCATTGGCAAACTTCAGACAGGCATGTATATGTGCTTTCTTGAGCAGGGGGACCTTGCGGGCTGCAGCATTTCAGTCCTTCACGGCATAGTGTGTTACCAATTGTTATCTTGGTGACTATGGTCCCAGCTGCCATTGACAAGATCCTCCCGTGTAGTTCTGGGCTGATTCCTCGCCGTTCTCATGATCATTGCAACTCCACGAAGTGAGATCTTGCATGGAGCCCCAGGCCGAGGGAGATTGACAGTTCTTTTGTGTTTCTTCCATTTGCGAATAATCGCACCAACTGTTGTCACCTTCTCACCAAGTTGCTTGGCGATGGTCTTGTAGCCCATTCCAGCCTTGTGTAGGTCTACAATCTTGTCCCTGACATCCTTGGAAAGCTCTTTGGTTTTGGCCATGGTGGAGAGTTTGGAATCTGATTGATTCATTGCTTCTGTGGACAGGTTTCTTTTATACAGGTAACAAGATGAGATTAGGAGCACTCCCTTTAAGAGTGTGCTCCTAATCTCAGCTCGTTACCTGTATAAAAAGACACCTGGGAGCCAGAAATCTTTCTGATTGAGAGGGGGTCAAATACTTATTTCCTCATTAAAATGCAAATCAATTTATAACATTTTTCACATGCGTTTTTCTGGATTGTTTTGTTGTTATTCTGTCTCTCACTGTTCAAATAAACCTACCATTAAATTATAGACTGATCATTTCTTTGTCAGTGGGCAAACGTTCAAAATCAGCCAGGGGATCAAATACTTTTTTCCCCTCACTGTACATGTCAGATATCAATACTAGCTGATGTCATAACACGGGAGGTTGTCTTCTCTCAAATGAGCAATTGATTATATTTTTGTGATATTCCTACTTTGAGAAATGTGTAATTTATCAGAGGGTCCACCACATTTCTCCTATTTGTCTGCCTCTTCAGTCCAGGGTGCATTGCATGGTGCCGCTGCGAGGCACATCGATCTGCAGGTTGAACATGGTGAGATTGTAGCTAACTAGCTACTTCACATGCTGATATTGACTTCAGTCTTATTTTTTGTCGCTACGACGTTTGCTAGTTAGCCAGACAGAGCTGCCCCAGATTTCCACAACAATTTTCACATGTTGCTACCAACCTTATTATAATGACAAAATTTAACATTTGTTAACATATATTGTTCTCACATATTAGTGTTATTTAACACTTTAAATTATAGGAATTAGTGGTTTAGGATGGATATTTCCTTTAAGGTTAGGATAAGGGAAGGGGAAGCTGATCTTAACCCAGATGAAAATTCACTCTGGACCACGAAACATCACCATCCATCACCATCCAAATGAACCAACAACCTTCATTCATCACTTTTGGTAACACTTTGTATAAGCCACCTGTTTTGTAGCGCATTATAAATAAATTATATATTTTGGGGGGGATTGATTGATTGTGTGTGTGTGTATACACATATGAGTGTCTGTGTGTCCTACCTGAGCCTCCTCTCCAGGGACATGGCACAGATGGCCCTCCAGCGCTGGTCTAGGCTGCAGGTGGTCTGCTGGATGGAGTCATTCTCGCCGTCGCCGCCGCACGCGTCCTGGTCGTGCAGCAGGATGTCACACAGCCTCAAGACGGACGCCACGCCCTCAGTGTGCTGCTCGATGTCCCTCTGCAGCTCCTGTGGATGGAAACACAGACAACCTTAGCGTAATGTAATGTGGACAGACGGACAATGTTGGACAAGGCTATTGACAAGGCTATGCATTGGATGGTTGTTTGTATCTATCGCCATCTATTCAAATAACTAAAATAAAATGAAATCAATACAGATATGCTCATTTTAGCAGACAAAATCCAAAGGGAATTACAATCTATATCTGAGTAATATAATGTTTTTGGCCCAGCACCGGTGGGAAATTTGGGATGTGCATATTACACAAAAACACCTTTGTGTAACCCCCCTTTTTCAATCTGTATTTATTCAGGTAAATCGCTTCATAATAATCGCTATGACAACCTGGGTTGTGTTCAAGGGAAAACATTTAAAAGCGTTAGACAGGTACTCCCTCCCTGTTCATTTGGTGCCTAATGAACAGGACCCTGGCACCCACATGCTAAACTGACTCAAGATCAGCGTCTAGGGGCAACTTCACCCTACTCCCACCCACCTGCTGTTGGGCGAGCCGCTCCTGGATCTCCTCATGGTGACACACGTTGTAGGTGACGGGCCTGGCCAGCTGGGTCTCGATGCGGGACAGCCATGATCGCAGGTTGCTCATGTTCTTGTCCAGCTGCTGCACCATAACAAGGGTCTCCTTCAGCTTCCTCACCCTGCACACACACGCCCGTCCGCCCATCCATACACACAAAGGAAAGAGAGTCAGAGCAATACTACATATCTGATAATTAACTACACCCAACAGGTCTACTTTCGATTGTTTGATTGAGTCTTTCTGGAGTGGCAGGTGGACAGGGTTTGTACTTTTGGAGCCATTCAACTACCATGTAAGTTAATGGAGTGTTTATTCTTCACAAGTGCCCACAATTTAGTTTATTAGGATCCTCATTAGCTACTCATTAGCTGATGCTCTCATGCATGTTTCAGTGTTACTTGCCTCAAAGCGAGCATAGAAGTCATATAGCTCGTCTGGTAGGCTGTCGTCACTGGGCAGCTCTTGCTGTGCTTCCCTTTGTAGTCTGTAATAGTTTGCAAGCCCTGCCACATCTGACGAGCATCGGAGCCGGTGTAGTATGATTTGATTTCAGTCCTGTATTGATGTTTTGCCTGTTTGATGGTTCGTCAGAGGGCATAGGGCATAGCAGAATTTTTTATAAGCTTCCGGGTTAGAGTCCCACTTCTTGAAAGTGGAAGCTCTACCCTTTAGCTCAGTGCGGATGTTGCCTGTAATCCATGGCTTCTGGTTGGGGAATGTACGTACAGTCACTGTGGGGACGACGTCATCGATGCACTTATTGATGAAGCCAGTAAACTGATGTGGTGTACTCCTCAATGCCATCGGATGAATCCCGGAACATATTCCAGTCTGTGCTAGCAAAACAGTCCTGTAGTTTAGCATCTGCTTCATCTGACCACTGTTTTATTTACCGAGTCACTGGTGCTTCCTGCTTTCATTTTTGCTTGTAAGCAGGAATCAGGAGGATAGAATTATGGTCAGTTTTGCCAAATGGAGGGTGAGGGAGAGCTTTGTACACGTCGGTGTGTGGAGTAAAGGTGGTCTAGAGTTTCTTTTCCCCTCTGGTTGCACATTTAACATGTTGATAGAAATGAGGTAAAACTGATTTAAGTTTCCCTGCATTAAAGCCCCCGGCCACTAGGAGTGGCGCCTCTAGATGAGCATTTTCCTGTTTTCTTATGGCGGTATACAGCTCATTCAGTACGGTCTTAGTGCCAGAATTGGTCTGTGGTGGTATGGAGACAGCTACGAAAAATACAAATGAAAACTCTCTAGGTAGATAGTGTGGTCTATAGCTTATCATGAGATACTCTACCTCAGGCGAGCAAAACCTCGAGACTTCCTTAGATATCGTGCACCAGCTGTTGTTTATAAATTAAATAGACTCCCACCCCCTTGTCTTACCAGAGGCTGCTGTTCTATCCTGCCGATAGTGTATAACCCGCCAGCTGTATGTTATTAATGTCATTGTTCAGCCACGACTCTGTGAAACATAAGATATTACAGTTTTGAATGTCCCGTTGGTAGGATATACGTGCTTTTAGTCCGTCCCATTTATTTTCCAGCAATTGTATGTTGGCTAACAGTACGGATGGCAAAGGCAGATTAGCCACTCATCGCCTGATCCTCACAAGGCACCCCGATCTCCTTCCGTGAAATCTCCATCTTTTTCTCCTGCGAATGATGGGGATGAGGGCCTATTCGAGTGTTTGGAATAAATCCCTCTCCTCCGATTCATTAAAGAAAAATTATTCATCCAATTCAAGGCAAGTAATCGCTGTTCTGATGTCCAGAAGCTCTTTTCAGTCATAAGAGATGGTAGCAGCAACATTATGTACAAAATAAGTTAAACAATGCGAAAAAAATAGCACGGTTGGTTAAGAGCCAATAAAATGGCAGCCATCCTCTCCGGTGCCATTATTTATAGAGTCCACAGTACCTTTCAGCACCGTGTTCTCTTTCCTTAGATCATCAATCTGACATTGGCTGAATTCTATACTGGCACATAATGCATTGATGTCCTCTCGTAGTATATCCAAGATATCAAGTTTGGCAAGCCTTTCATTGATGGATTTCAACAAGTCCGTATCCGTAAACCTCTCCCCACGCGCGCCCTCTTGCTTGGGGATGGTTTGATGCCATAGTTGATACCGCTTGTCCAACGTGGCTTTTGTTTGTTTTGTTGACTCCAATGCTTCCCACAGTTGTGTCAAGTTGGCTGGATGTCCTTTGGGTGGTGGACCATTCTTGATACACACAGGAAACTGTTAAGTGTGAAAAAAAGGCAACTGCCCTGAGGGATACCGCTGTGTACATATCTGATGTTAGAGAAGCTTCCATTGAAGAATACCCTGAGTTCTATTTGATATGTAACTCTCCAACCATGTGATGGCAGGTGATTTAAAGTCATAACAAGCAAGTTTTTTCAATAACAAATAATGATCAATTACATCAAAGGCTGCACTGAACACTAACAATATAGCTCCAACTATCATCTTATTATACATTTATTTTAGCCAATCATCAGTCATCGAAGTCAGTGCAGTACAAGTTGTGTCCTTCCCTATATGCATGCTGAAAGTCAGTAGTTAACTTGTTCTTAAATTATTTATTTTTTAAATAGCACTGTATACTATAAACTCCTATAGCCACTATTACCATAGTCTGAGTACCAGTCTCTTTACATTCCACTCCTTTCCACTCCTTGTCATTGCCGAAAGGCCAGTCTCTTTTCAATCAATGTTCAATATGCGCTGGATGTATGGCGGAGTTGCTCAAATGGTTGTTGGAAATAACATTCATATTTTCCATGACAAAATGTGGATCCTCGAAAACAGAATTGGAAACACTTAGCTGTTAGCTCAGCAAGTTGTTGTATTTTGAGGCATAAAATCTAAACTAAGACTTTTTGTGGTTGGAATTGCAGTATGTAGCTATTTAGTTTGGGAATTTAGACGTGAGCTAGCAACTTTTGACAGACTGGTTTTGTCTGGATAGACAAACAGTTACTTAGCAAAGGGATGCCAAGAGTTCTGTGGAGAAAAAAATTATAGTTCCAATATTTGCATAATAAATGTGATTGGAGGATAGCTGTGAGGGTGAGCGAATCAGGATCAAATCCTCCATTCTCATCAAGATCATTAATGATAGAATGTTAATATTTGAAGACCAGAAAGACCAGTCACTTTGGCACATGATCCTCACAAGATATGGAGTACAGGGAGTGGATTAGCTAAAGAGACTGGTACACAGGCTACTATTACCCTGCACCCCCCACTTTTCCCCCAGGTGTCCCCTGGCCCTTCAAAGGTCCCCATGGCAACTGGGCAACACAGAAAATGTTGCCATGACTACATTTGATTATAAAAAGCTGCTCTTTAGAGAAAATTAAGCCTAAGTGTGTGCAGGTTGGATCCTTCTGCTAACCCCCTGGTAGCACTCAATACTGTCTTCTACTTGAGGGAAGAGGGAGAGTTTTCGATAATAGTGAAAGTGAGTGTGTGTGTCTGTGTCTGTGTGTGTGTGTGCATGCGTTTAATTGTTTGTGTGTATGTGCATCATGTGTGCCACTTATCTTTGCTATAGGAGAAAGTTAATATTCAGTATCTCATAAATTAACAAACAAAAAAGTTAAGTCTAGAAAAGTGGCTTTCTCATTCCATATATAGCAGCTAATACTCATAAATGGTACATATATACTAAATCAGGGCTCCAGACAAACATTTTCCCACTGGTGGCACCAGGCAATGATTTGGTGGCAACCCCCAATTTTCTGGGTTGCAGCGTCACACAATTGAATACATTTTTGTCCTAATTTTATAAAGTCATTCACAATGCTTTATTAAGAAGTGTAATACACTACTGAGATGGTATTCAATAAATAAGTTGTTACATTTAACATGTCCAAGCAGGAATGCATGATTCAAAATATTTTGATATGCAACCTAATCCAGTGATACTCATGAATTTTGTGTTGACAATTAGCCTATTTTTGTTCTATTTTACTGGTAAAATAGGGCTCCAGCATTTTCAGATTTCTTTGTTCTATAGAGATAAATGCCTTCATCTTTAAGTGCACTAATATTATTTATACATTGGGTAGGTCTAATCCTGAATGCTGAATGGTTAAAACCGCATTCCAGCCGGTGTCAATTCCACAAGTTACCACCGGCTAAATCTATGAAGTTAAAATGCCTATTTACTCTGTTCCATCTGACTGCGTAATCCACTCTCATCAGCCCAGCCAGGCAATTTATAAACTTGATCTCCACTATAAAAAGCATCTAGACATTATCTCACATTTATTTTAGACTAACATTTAGTTTTCGACAGCAGAGATTTGTATGAACCTTGCTCTGTCTCTCCAGCATTTGCAACATAGTTTCATTGTTCAAATTTGATCTCCAGCTGTCCCATAGTAATGAACGTGTCGGGAGTCGGGATGAGACAGGCAGCTTTTCTCAGCCAGTCGAAATCATGAATCAGCATAGTTTTTTTGTATATATCCATAAAAATGATCAATAGAAAACAGGTCAAACGAAACAAAGTGCTGCTAGTTTGCTGTCTTTCCAGCTTCAGTTTGACGTGATTGTGTTAGCTGTGTTGTTAGCGCCTCTGTACAACAGAGTGCACATTTTCTACGCCAGGTGAAATCGCGTATCATTAGCTCATTGTTATGGATGTATCCAAATAGATGTCACTAGAAAACAGCTTCGACAAACACAAATGCAGCTACTTTGCTGTTATTCTGGCTGCCCTGTATGACATGACTGTAGGTTAGACGTAGTTGGCTAGCAAGCAAGCAAGAGATAAGAACGTTGCCAGCCAGTATGGCAATGGAACATTTAGAACGAACAAAAGATTGAACGACTGGGTCGCATCTCTGGCAACCAAGCCGGCTTGGGTAGCAACCCTAGATGTGTCGGGACTATATCTTGCAGAAGGATGAAATAGTATGAATAACTTATTCAAAATAACGTTTTAATGAAAATATGTCAATCATTATTTGAATATGTTGGTAACCCATTGTATGAAGCCGGTGTTTGGAGGATATATAGGCATGGTTTGTCGGCCCATGCCAATATATCCTCTAAACACTGGCTTCTTAGGCATTATCAGTTAAATATAGACCTAATTCACCACCTGAGGAACCACCTCAAGACACATCAGCTAGATATCTAACTAATTATAATATCTACTGCTGATGTATTAATATAATAGTAAATGTAATGTCCTAACAAAACGTTGCTATGAGTGCACTTACAATGGCCAATGCACAATTTCGTACCCTTCGTATTTCAAAGACATCCGATATATTGTTTGTAAAACAGTGTGCTTTGAGCGCAATAATGATCGTTGAGAAATAAAATTATACCTACAGAAAAATGAGACCTTCCTCTCTTTAATATGGACAGCTAGTTGCTTCCAAAGTAGTTTTTGTCCTGCATTGCATTTTGAAATGTTATACAATCACGAGGGGCACACAAGGGGGGTGAAAGGCTCACTCATTTCAGCAGCTGGCCTCTGTGAAACAGGCAGGCACAGCATCAGGCAGACACTTTTATTACAGGAATCATGAGCATAATGCATTATACTGTTTAACAGGTTTTATTTGCCCAAAAAATGGGAGGTTTTGATTGAGGTGACCAGAAGAATGTGAAGCTCGCAGCAGTGCAACTAATATGTATTGTATTGCTTGTATGTATTGTACTGCAATTCAGCTTTAAACTGATAATGTACAGTATACATGTAACAAAACCAAACTAAACTTAACCAAGCACTAAACTAAACCAAACTGAGCCCAGACAAAACTAAACCTAACAAAACGAAAGTAAACCACACTAAACCAAACTAATCAAAACTTTACCAAACTAAATTAACCATAAGACCCACATTCCCTCCCACACCTCTCGCAAAATCTGACAGCCCAACAAAGAGTAGTGACACTGGGCCACACAAAAGACACTGAGCCCCAGGGCAAGCCTCCATGCTGAGCCAGTGTATAGGAAGAGAAGGATGGATAGAGGGACAAAGAACGTGTGAAGAGGTATGGAGAGAGAGAGAACATTAAGGGAAAGGGAGAAAAAAGCAAGGCAAACAAAGTGACCGTCGCTGCGGAGGGGGGGGTTCAAGTCGCTTGGAGACAAGGCTCTATAGAGGTTACAGTTATATACTAACAAATGGTCACCACACGTCTCGCCTGAGACCTTTAGAGAGTGTAGGAGTGACTTCCTGAACTTACAGTGGTCAGGGTACAAGATGTATTAAGAACAGATGTAGGATCAACTCACCCTTCCCAAACCCTAACCTTAATCATCAAATTAAAAACAACACGCAAACCTGTCCATAGACCGGTCGCAAGAACAATGACATGCTACTCCAAGCTTAACCTTTAGCTTAGCAAACAATGCTCTGAGGGCCATAGTGAGGGTCTGAGTTTTATTGAGGTCTGGAGGTCAAGACATTTTAAGAAAGTTGAAGCTCATTTACTGCATTTCTATACAATATAAAAACTCTAAAAAGGTGTTTGGAGAAGAGCAAAAACATGCAAAAATGACCCCACCCAATATAACATTGGATGCTTCAGCTTAATTCACCTCAGTCGATCTACAAACAAGCCTATTAGCAATAAATTAGCCGCTACACATGAACTCAGCACCCGGATTAAAAACTATAATTTAGTATTTACAGAGGGATCTGTTAGAAGAAAATTATTTTATTAACAAAGGGTAAAGAAATAAATCTGCGTTAGAGAACAATTTTGTTTTGCAGTTTTACAGCTAATTTCCTGCAATTCTACTCATTTTGCCATGACTTATGACATGTTAATATAATATCTGAGTGAGTGACTAACAAAATTAAATGGGGGACCCTGGGCACGTGTCATACCTGTTTCAACCTAGCAACACTCAGCCTTTGTTTCCCATATAGGTGTCAGGAGTGGTGATGGCCCGCCCCCAAAGAATAGTCAAGGACCCACTATGGCACAAACTTTAAAGTAACTCACACTGTACCCTGTAGTTCACCAATGTTCCTTCAGCTTTGCAGCTGCTGTACGATCACTTTTGTTATATTCATTATCATCTACTGTCTACATAGCCAGCCACCGTGCGTAGCCACAGACAGATGGACAGTCTTGGAATCAGAGGGGATTTAACATGTATGGCCCCCCTCAAAAGTCTACAACTGTACCATATGGCCTTAGGTCTGCCTTCCGAGTCCCCCCTTTTCAGCCCCAGAGTGGAGGGGACCCGAGCAAGTTGGAGTGGGAGGAGAAGGGTATGGGGGTTCTGTCGCCCCGCATTAGCCGTGACGTGGTGGGGCCTAAACAATAGGAAACAGCACTATAGCCTACTGGCGCTAACGATAGCCTGGACCCCCTGTCATCATCTGTTATCCGGTTAACATAAAAGCTGACTAGCCGTAGTGCTAAACGATGTTGCCACTGTGAACAACACTCATAGCACTCCATATGAGCAATGTGCCATCCGTTGTGTCTGCGTTGTCTGTCACCCAGACAAGCTGAGCGCTGTGGTATCGGAGCGTCGGGTCTCAGACCAACAGGCTTAGAGACTATTTACATGTTAAAGACTATCTGAAGCTAGAAACCATTTGCACCAATGACTCTCCACACATGCAAACCTTACACACAAGTGCACACACAACCACACATACTGTCAACGCTGTTGCTCTATTTATGCTATTTATTTAACTGAGCGACCTAGTCACTAATCAATTTATGTTTGTAAATACAGTCATACTTGACATATCACATTCATACATATCTGTTACTACTTTGCATACTACCTTCTAAGTACTTGATATTTTTTATTTGACTTGATATTTTTTTATTTGACTTGATATTTTCTATTTGGTCTTTTATCATCGATATTGATTATTGTACTGCAATAGAGGGAGCTACCACGCAAGCATTTCACTGCACCATTTATAAATGCTGTAAACTGTGTACGTGACAAATACAATTTTGTAAAAAAAAAAAAAAATCCTCCTGAAGGGCACAAAGCAACTGTCAACACTCGGCCACGGTGCACTTGACCTGGCAGACAGACGAGAGGTTGAATAAAAGAAAGGTTCACCCACCAAACTGAGACAAGGAAGGATATGAAGTCGCTTGTTGTCTTGTTGCAGCTTCTGTAACCCGTACGATTGTGGTAGTAGTAGTAGTAGTAGTAATAGTGCTAGTAGTGGTAGTATTGTAGTAGAAGCATTAGTAGTAGGGCTAGTAATAGAAGCAATAATTTGGTGGATGCTTAAACGTGTCCTAAAAATGTTTATTGCATATCCCAACTCTCCCTGAGAGTGGGGTCACAGCCAGGGTGAGTCATTATCAATGGCAAACCTGGAGCGTTGTTCAAGGGCATTTAGACAGATTTTTCACCTTGTTAGCTAGGGGATTCAAACTAGAGACCTTTCCATTACGGGCCCAACACTCTAACCGCTAGGCTACCTGCCGCTAGTAGCAGTAGCCTGTGTGGGTATGAATCCCGGCTCTTCTCTCCGTCTCCCCTTCATTTCATACTGTCTCTGTCATTGGAAAATAATAAAAAAAAATGTGCTAGCCTCACCTGGCCTCTATGTGGTGGAAGAGGTGCTGCCAGCGGTCCCTGGCGTCCCTCAAGGTGCCGTGGAGCTGGGCCTGCTTGGCCTGGTCACTGGCCAGCATCAGCTGCTCCCCCAGCTGCTTGAGGTGGCTCTTGTTCTCACTGAACAGGTTGATCTCCTCCATACAGTCCTATGAAGAAGAAGAAGAAAAGTAATTTTCTTTTCAGATCACAGAAATCTGTCTTTTGCTTTCAAGGAGAGGGAGCAGACAACCAAACCTGGGTCAAATACATTTTTCAAATAATGTACTTTCAGCTACATCGAGTGCATTTCGACCTCGAACAACTTCTTCTCACAGCCCACCCCCCCCGCTCTTTCGGCTACCCACTCACTCCGGTATCTCCAAATCATTTTGGGGGGGCTTTCAAACAATTGAAGCAATTTGCAATTTGTTTTATCCACTGAACTTAATTCAACTGAAATCAACTCCATGTGTGTGAAGTTAAAGGTGATTAGGCCATTAAAAAAAAAAAAAAAAAAAAAAAAGAAGACTGCACCTATCGCTTCCACTGATTGTTAGCTTGCAGTGGCTAAAATTAGCTGTAGTTTATAGTGACTAACCATAGAGAATCTATTACATTATTATTATAATTTTAATCATGAACTTCTGCTTTAAGCTTTGATCAATGCTAAACAAAGATCACTTTCTCTTTCAAGCATTGAATTGATTATTTTTTTTCTCACACCACATCAAAAAAGATGAACACACCGTGTACTAAATTACTACCGTCGATGATGAGAAAGAAGAGGCGTTATCTAGGCTAAATTCAATAGAAAAGGCCATTGTTGTACTGTACAGGAAGAAAGGGGTTGGCCAAATCCTCATGTACACATTCTGCCCTACATACAGCAAAATATGGTATGTAAACTTGCTTACTTTGTCCACGTTTCTGTCAGAAATTGTACACTTTATAGGATTACCGCTCTAATTATGGAACCAAGCATGTGATATATAATATCACAAACGTGCATGATACAGGTAAAAAATGTGGGAGAGTGACTGGATGTGATTCTCATTAGAGGAGTGGATTGTACCAAGATGAGGGAGGTCCACAGGGACTCCTTTCCCCAGTCCAGTCACCTGACCTGAGGACACCTGGCAGACTCCCTCAGATGAACGAACACCCACATTAGCTCTATCGTCTGGGCTACACTGTGTGTGAGAGCTGGGGCTCTAGTGGTTATGCAACCACCAGGGATTAAAAGGTTAATCTATCTAACCAGAATTGGGTCTGAATCTACAGAGACGTTCACTGCACTGTTTACCATACCAATCAAGTCCATTCAGATCAATAGCCACCAAGGACCCAGCCAGACAGATGTAGGATCTTAATTTGAGCCCGTTTGCTACAGTGAGAAAATAATCCTGCAGCAATAGGAAGTTAATTAATGTGGATTATAATAAAAGGACAACTCCGCCACTTAACATTCGAGATGTTATTATGAAGTATTTAGTGATGTCCTACACAGTTTTAGAGGAATTTTATGATTGCATGTCTGTTGACTGCTTATTGATGAGCAAAACCAGAAATTGCACCTCTGTTATGTTTTTAAGTATGTTCACTGAGATAACTAATACAATAAATGATGGATAGTCATTTTTAGCAATCTTTATAACCGTTCTGTAGTTTTCTGATTATATTGGAACTCCCTGCTATATGTGACTCGTTTCAGGAAACGAGGCGTATGTCACGAGTCACTACTTCACAGGAGAGGCATTTGAAAGTAAACTTTTTTGGCAGAAATGCATTCTGGAACATGTGAACTTTCATATGTCTTAATAACAAACTTGTATGCCATCTGTAAATATGAATAAAATTGTTACATTATGACCCTAGTTTGTTTAGCCACGGAAAAAGTCAGGAACCTTCCCACTAGCCATGATTGGCTGAGATAATGGATTGGTCTGCCATGTACTGTAGCACGCTTTTGTCTATAACATGAGTTGGTCAATATGTGTAGGTAGTCTTCTCTATCAAGACAAAAAAAAAAGATATCATGTAGTGGAACTACAAAAGTGTTGCTCTCCACTTTCTGGAGGACCGAGTTTTGAAATCAGTGGAATTAGAGTACGATAGCTAAGAAGATGGAGAAAATTCTGTCGTTTGATTGCAAATATGCAGAGGGAGTCGACAAGATAACACACAGAAGGCAGTTGTATAAAACACCTGTCTCTGGATTACATCTTCAAACTAAGGGCAACCATGGCACACGTGACAGAGTGGGAGAAGCGTCCGTTTCCATCAGGCCCGTCATAAAAATGCTTTATCCGACATGCACTTTACTCGCATAAAAAGGTTGGATGGAAACCTGGTTATTGATATGAACATATATTCAGCATGACATTCATGCAAGCATTATAATATATTTACAACCCAAAAGTAATGTGAAATTCACTCATAACTTGTGACATAAGCAATAAAAGCTGACAACATCACAATAATAATGCACGTGCTTCAAAAGGGGCAGAAGGCTGTGTGTTGTTTTTGTTCTGGATGGCCAGATAGCTAGCAACAATGACAAGAAACTGCCATTGCTCTTGATACCATGTCTTGTTTTGAGGTGTTTTGACTGATGCCACGCCTATGATAATATGTTTAAAATGTGTTAGCTAACCAACAATGACGTATTTGAGACAAGTGCTCATTGTGAAACTTTATGTTTTCAAATATACATTGGGAATTAAATATACTGTAGTTAACATGTTATCAACAATCTAAGCCAACCCTGTCTGTTTTACCACATATTTGAGCATGCGTCGGCATGGGTCCCTACGTATTTAGCCTAAGCTTCGTCTGGGCTTGATACAGCCAGCTAGCTAAGCTACAGTAACTGCATGCTTAGAAAAGCATCATGGAAGATTAAATGCACCCTGGGAATCATAGTGTGCTGTAGACGAGGGCAATACAGAAGCTTCAAAATGACAAAAGCAATGAATAGTGCAGTATGAGTAACAAAATGATAAAACATTAAAATGTGTATCAAATCTTACAGTAGTACATATATACTAACAGCATAATAACTGTTTATAAGGTGGCGGAACTGTCCTTTAATTGAACATTTTGTAGAGGTTGATACATTTTTCAGAAGGGAAAATCAAGTCAGAAATTTCTAAGTGGAAATTACAAACCTCAGAAGCCTTTTTAAACCTCAAATGCACTACAAGTTTTACATTTCAAATTAAGATCCTACATCTGTGTATAATTCTATGTACCCAGCATGGTCTGCAAGGTAAGGTAAGCTGCGTATCCATTCCAAACATGTTTTCTTTCCGTTTGAGAAGACAGTAATTTTACTATCTATGTGCCTTTTTTACATGGAAAAAGCAATTACACAAAACTAAATTGGCAATGTTAGCATTAGTTTTTTTACGTTGTCTCATTGCCGGTGAACTCAACCAGAATAAAACATTTCCCCCAAAATGTTTGCCACTACGTCACCAATTGTAAGTGACAATTTTATATACGGTTTACACTTAAGGCATCGGAGGATATGTCTTAAAATGTGCACCGTACCCCAGTTTCCTGTTACCGCCTTCAGTTTCACCACACCTGAGGTTGTTTCCTAAAATGTGCACCATACCCCAGTTTCCTCTTACCTTCTTCAGTTTCTCCACCATCTCCTCGAGACTGAGGTCTCCGCTGTGCGACACCTTGTTCTCCATCTGGGTCAGCCAGTCGCACAGCTCCTTGTTCTTGTCATTGAAGATGGTCCAGGCGCTGAGCCGGTCGGCGATCTCCTGCCTGCGCAGGGATACCTGAGAAGAGAAGGGAGAGGGAGGGTGAATACATGTTGCCCCGTGTGGAA